>JARTUT010002182.1:0-2572900 GCA_030674115.1 Micraspis discolor
AAATGATGAAAATAGTTTTTATTTGCCTTTTATTTATCGGTGATTTCTGCGTTCTACTTCAGTTGTTTTTTCATGCAGTCAAATTTCTCCCTCTTATACATCCTGAAAACTACTATTGGATTCTCCAGAGAAAATTCGATTTCTGGACAGAAAGAAGAATACTGAAATGTTATTAGAAAAGTTGCAGTGGATCTAAACATGTTTTTAAAAAAATGGCAAGTGAGACAGCAAGATCGAGCACGTCGAGTATTTTAAATAAAAATAAATTCCATCCTAATAATAAATATACAGGGTGATTCCGGAGGAGACAGTCAGATTTTAGGTGAAGTATACAGTAGTCAATATAGTTTCGGAACAATGTTGGGTTTATGGTTCGGGGCCTTCATTGAGAGTCTACAGGGTGATTTGTCCGATTCGACCGATTTTTCTTTTATTCATAACTTTGGTATGGCTTGATCAATCTTGATGAAATTTTCAGTGTAGAACAATATGATGATCTTCTTTCAATAATTTTATTATTTTTTCAAAAATACAGAATGGGAATTATGATAAGTTCAGATTAAGTATGCAGGTTGAAAAAACACCCTGTACATTCCGTTTTCAGAAATTTTCTACTTGCTTCAGATTCTACCATAAGTTTACATTACTGAAGCGTTTTTATTTTTTTTTGGCACACGTCCATTCTTCCTTGAAAAATTTTTCAAAGATGAACAATATCGTTTTTTCGCTCCAAGGCATTGAGAATATTCTGAACTAGATGGTAAAGCTGTATCGTCCAATAATACAAAGCTCTTTCTGAGTCCTAAAATAAATTTTCCAAATTCGAAATTCATTTTTGATCGCTCATATTCAGATATATAAAATCATTTAATTCAGAAAATTTCTTTATACGTATGTGAACCAAAGAAATCTACTTACTACTACTACAAATACAGAATAAACATTCGAAACATATGTTTTCTATGAAGCGAATATTCCTAAAACACAGTAGTTTCGTTCAAAAATGTACTCACTTATGGCCTCATTGTATGTAAAATATTGAATCACGAATGTATGATAAATAGTTTTAATGAAATTGAAAATTCTCCATGAAAATTAAATCTCTATTTAAATCAATTCCTTAAGGTCCATGGTTACTATCACAGTGAACCACAGAATGAGAATATTTAATAAATAATCTGTCACAAGAAGTGTATTTCAATATGCCTCAATTATTTACTCATGAGGAATATGCGGATATGATTCTTGTTTATGGTTTTTGTAACGGAAATGGAAATGAAACCAAAATGGAATACCATAGACGATTTCCCAACCGACGTCAACCAAATAAATGTACTTTCGGACGAGTATTCCATTATTCTAAAGAACATAGGCAATATCCTAGTAAGGCAGAGCACATTGATAGGCCTACTCAAAATGAAATTTAGATTCAAATTGTTGAACGGGTGGAGGAGGAACCGTCTATTAGTACTCGTCAAATTAGTACCGAATTAGGAATATCGCAGAGTGAAGTGAGCAAGACTTTGAAGAAAGAACAATTCCACCCATACCACTACCAAATGGTGCAAAAACTGTTACCACAAGATCTGCCCCAACGATTACAATTTTGTCGCTGGGTTATTAGTCACCAACGAACTATTTTTCGTATTCTATTCAGCGACGAGGCTATGTTCACTAAGAATGGAATTTTTAATATCCACCGTTCCCACGAATGGGCAAGAGACAACCCGCATTTGAAGAAGAGTCATAATACACAACACAGATTTTCTGCCTATATTTGGCTTGGAACAATAGACGGAAATTTAGTTGGCCCTCACATTTTTGCGGAAAGATTGAATGGTGAAATTTACACAGATTTTTTGGAAAATATTTTACCAAATCTATTGGAAAATGTACATATCCGCTCTATCTACTTTCAGCATGACGGAGCACCACCTCACTTTGCATTGAATGTGAGAAATCACCTGGATGTAAATTATCCGAACAGATGGATTGGTCGTGGAGGCCCTATTGCTTGGCCACAAAGATCGCCTGATTTGAACCCTTTAGACTATTTTGTGTGGGGATATCTGAAAACAAGAGTTCATAAGGTTGAAATTAGAAGTAGAGAACACCTAGTTGAAAGGATTTTCGAGGAATGTAATATCTTGAAGCAAAATCAATCCCTCATTAGAAGGTCAATTGGAAACTTAATAAAAAGGTCTCGAATATGTATTCAAAAAAGTGGAAATCATTTCGAACATTCTATGTAAATTTTGTGTTGATCCTTAGTTTTGCCGTTCATGATATGTTTCGAATGTTTATTCTGTATAAGTTGTAGATTTTTTGGTTTAGGTAGGTAGGTATAAAGATATTTTCTGGATTAAATGATTTTATACATCAGAATTTGAGTGATTAAATATGAATTTCGAATTTGGAAAAACTACTTTAGGACTCAGGAAGAGCTTTGTATCATTGGACGACACCGGTTTACATTCTAGTTCAGAATATCCTCACTGCCTTGGAGCGACAATTTGAATCGAAATTTCATTTTGAGTAGGCCTATCAATGTGCTCTGCCTTACTAGTATATTGCCTATGTTCTTTAGAATAATGGATTACTCGTCCGAAAGTACATTTATTTGGTTGACGTCGGTTGGGAAATCGTCTATGGTATTCCATTTTGGTTTCATTTCCATTTCCGTTACAAAAACCATAAACAAGAATCATATCCGCATATTCTTCATGAGTAAATAATTGAGGCATATTGAAATACACTTCTTGTGACAGATTATTTATTAAATATTCTCATTCTGCGGTTCATTGTGATAGTAACCATGGACCTTAAGGAATTGATTTAAATAGAGATTTAATTTTCATGGAGAATTTTCAATTTCATTAAAACTATTTATCATACATTCGTGATTCAATATTTTACATACAATGAGGCCATAAGTGAGTATATTTTTGAACGAAACTACTGTGTTTTAGAATATTCGCTTCATAGAAAACATATGTTTCGAATGTTTATTCTGTATTTGTAGTAGTAGTAGAAATAACGATATTGTTCATCCTTGAAAAATTTTTCTAGTAAAACTGGATGTGTGCCAAAAAAAATAGAAACGCTCCAGTAATGTAAACTTATGATAGAATCTGAAGCATGTAGAAAATTTTTGAAAACGGAATGTACATGGTGTATTTTCAACCTGCAAACATAATTCCCACCCAGTATTTTTGAGAAATTGTTAGAATTATTGAAAGAAGATAATCATATTGTTCTACACTGAAAATTTCATCAAGATTGATCAAGCCATACCAAAGTTATGAATAAAAGCAAAATCGGTCGAATCGGACAAATCACCCTGTAGACTCTCATTAAAGGCCCCCAACCATAAACCAAACATTGTTTCGAAACTGCCTTGACTAATGTATACTTCACCTGAAATCTGACGGTCTCCTCCGGAATCACCCTGTATAAATAAATAATAAATATTAGAAAGTACAAAAGATTCAGAATTAGCGATCGGCAGGGTCGAATTATTTTCTGTGGATGGTATAATATTCAAGCAAATTATATGAACCGATGAATCTATCTATTAGTATAGTTGATAGGTATAACTGACATTATTGGGCACACGAAAATCCTCATGCGACAACGAATAATGAAATCCAACACGAAAGTATCAACAATGATAATAATAATATTGATTCACCATCAAGAAAATAATTGATTGCACGGTTTCAGTTTATGGATGGCTTCAAGTTGGTATGGAATATTAGCTTCCTAAATATATCAGGAATAATTGAATGGGGGCGAGATACTTCGATATACTGAGGCAACACATAGAACCATTTATAGAGAATCTGCCGTTGAATAAATTACAAAATATGTCATGTCAACAAGCTGGAGCACCGCCACACAATACAAGAAATGTGACCGATGTCTTATGTGAAAATTTTGGAACCAATTGATTCGGAAAATATGGTACAGGACCATGTTCACCAAGGTATCCGGATTTAACACCGTTAGATATTTGTCTTTGGTTACATTTGAAGAACAATTTTTATGAATATCGAAATGAAAATAAGGAGGGGAGATAATGGGGTGAAATCATATATTGAAGAGGGATAATGGGTCAAACCGCAGGGATGCAGAAAATATGGAAAATGGTTGTAAGGTACTTGCCGACACGAACCTCGTAATAATGAATAATGGATACTATAACAATTTTTATTGGTATCTCGTCATATCCCTATGATGTATTGTTCCTCAATGATTTCAAAACTTGAATTACTTCGTCATGTGTGATATCAAACATGAAAAGTGATTTATCAAGTTGGCTCTGCAGAAAATTTATTGAACTTATAAACCATAGCGAAGTTCTCTCCTTGATCGAAAGACATCTCGCTCTGAACTTTATTGTTGGTCAGAGAATTGATAATCTTCCATGAAGCCTTAGACTTATTTTCAGAATTTTTGATAATCCTGTTAAAATGTTCTTTTTTTATTGTGGACATAGACTATCATATTTTCTCTCAATGGACCTATAAAAATCCTTGTAATCTGGCTAACACAATGATATTATATTAAGTTTGTCTGAGGTGTCTCTGGGTTTTTTAATCTCCGGTGTTTCTCTTAAATCATCTGGTGAATGTAGTCGAGTAGAAACTTTAGGAAAACACAACTCAAAAAGCTTTGAAAAACGCTGGTGGAAAAGATTCCAAAGGTGACTAGGATGGAGTGTGCTGATATAAATATCATCCCAAGTTACCAGTGAGAGTTCCCGTAGAAAAATTTCAACAGACTTTCCATTAATAACTATTTTCATCAAAATTTGATTCTTCATTTCGTAACCGCAATTCAAGGAAGAAATAAACTTCAATCCCGAATGATCTGAAATGCGGTGCTCAACTACATTAGTACTACCTCTAAGGGAGGTAAATACATTGTCCAAACAAGAGCCGGACACCGGACACATTCAAACATTGTGAATGTGTTAAAACCTCAATTAAACACGAATTAAATCACTGAAATAAAACACAGAAAACTCAAAAATGGGGTGGTAACCTTATTTCAATAGCTGGCAAATAAATCAAAAGTTTTTTCGATTTGTTTTATGAAACTTGTATGAACTGATAATAAAAAGCCAAAAATAGATTTCTATTCTAGTATTTATTCGAGGTTCGCTTTGGATGTCTGATAAATATGAATGAAGCCAACATGGAGAAAGGCGATTTCGTTCTTAAATTTCTTCTGGAATATATACGTTTTTTTCCGATATTTGGCGTTGATGGAGCCTAAGGGTCAGTTCGAGCTCTCAATTGCTGAAGATGAATTTTTTGTGCTCCGGATAAGTTATGGTTATATTCAGCTCTGGATGCCTCTGAATTTATCATGGAAATTCATTTGTTCTTTCCCTATTCTTCTTCAAGAAAAAAAATCAAATGCTCAAGAGTATAGTCGCTTACGTATAAGTATCGTCGTCCCTTCCTGACTCATACGCTGAGTCGGACTCTCGTTGTTCCATGCCAGGGATTTTATGCATAATCAGCATTTTTGAATGAATGTACCTACTTTCAATTTGAGAAATTTGAAGTTGGAGTTATCATGAGTGTCATGTCATATTTAGTTGTTCCCATGAAAGGAAATTAATTTAAAGCTACTATACTCTGTATTTTTTTGATGTTCCAAACAATACAGAGAAAAATCCGAAGCATCATACACAGAGAACTGCACAACCTGCAGCTCAGAGAAGAAAAAATTTAGAAAGCACTGACGTGAGGTCAGATTGCTTTGGCGCTCTTGTTTGCCTACTTGCGAGTGAATATTCAAACCTTAACAAATCTATAAGCTCTCTGATCGGGTGAACAATAGTCTTTTTCCGTACTATGGGACAATGTGATCTAAATATGAAAGCCTAATGAATAAACAAACCTTTATCTCAATTTGAAAATAACTACTCATAATTTTCACCAAATTTTGTTCTATGCTTCTCCTAAAAACTTACGTCATTGCTTTTCTGAGTTTTGACAACGCCATCAAATTCTTTCTCTATGATAAAAAATTTTTGATTAATATTACGTCTGTGCTTTTCTGAATTTTGACAACGTCATCGACATCGAATTCTACCTGTATGAATTCTATGAAAATTTTGATTGATATTACGCCAACTGACACTGATATCTAGGTCCGCAAGTTGTCAAACGAATATCGATCTGTGATGGCAAATCTTTCAATGACAAAGCTCGGACTTCATGACATTTCTATTTTCTCTTGAGTAAATGAAAAAATGATCATATCTTCAGAAGGGGAAAAGCTACGACAATGAAATTTGGGGATGAGTAAGATATCGGTAACCTCAATATATATTCGGATTTTTATTTAAATCTAAATGAAGTCTGAGGAGATATTAAGTATTGAAAATTTTTTTTTTTTGGATTTTTTTAAAATTTTCTAGCGTGACGATTTCTGCGAAATTTTGCAAGCCATTTCGTTTCAGCCTCCCTCAATAACATTCCAAGTATCAACTTGATCGGATGGATATTCTAGTAGTTATTGAGGAAACAAAATTTCAGATGCTCATAACTACTGAACCATCCGACGGATTTGGCCCAATAACGAACTTGACCGAGATATTTGGACAATTAACCTATTCTGAAAATTTGAAAACTCTAGCTGATTCCTCTTGGATGCTAGAGAGGATACGGCCGGCCGGCCGGACGGCCGGCCGGACAGACTCAACTTTCACCACGAATTCTTCATCAGGGAGTCGAACCCAATCGATTGAGACCATTTTCGGCTCGATATTCCAAAATTACAGACATTCGGGCAAAATGATAGGCACTCTGTTCGGGTGAACAAGAGCGCCAAAAATGATGCCATTATTAGTTTTGAAAATTTTTTGAATTCTTCTTTTGACAAACAAACGTTCTCATGGCAATGAACTTGTTATGCCACTTTTAGAAACGAAAAAAATCAGAAAAAGAGAAATTCTTCTTCAAAAAGTGAAAAAATCTTCATTAAATACTGTCAAAGGAACCCTCAGCTTCAAGTGATCTGTGCATAATATGTGGCGAGTTGAAAAAAAAAGGTAAAAGCAATGTTTGTACTGTGATTTTAATGATAAAAGAGCAATATAAATCCTAAAATAAAATTTTAATTATGTCTCTTGTCATCCAAAAATAACTTCGGTAAATTTCATTTCAGAAAAAAATTTGTTCAGAACATTTTGTACAGCATTCAATTATTGATAACATTGCTCTACCGAAACATTCAAATAAAATTGATAGTTTAAAAGATAAATGATTAATAATTATTCAGGACACCGAGAGGTCTACGCAGCGTATCACGGGAGTTGCATTTTATATTTCGGGATTGGGCAACGCTAGTGTCGCAATCTGCCAACAGACAGCTAGCTCTATCGGAAAGCTTGAAATTTTTGAGGTTATACGTAGTCGTAACGTTTTGACATACGAGCGCTATTTGTGTTGTTTACAGTAACTTCATCTCATCCAAAAAATTTTCGTGAGATTATTATTTACAATTTTCGACGTAGATTAACTCAACAATCGATGAACTTAATTCAATTTTTGGCTATGAAGCTCCATCAAGGACCAGTGTTTATCGATGGTATGGTGAATTCAACCGAGGTCATAGTTCACTCCAAGACGAATTTCGTGAATGTCGTCCAAAATCAGTTGTTGTTCCAAAAGCCATTGATGCTCTGTGCATCTGTGCACTGATATCACAAGACCGTCATATTAAAAAATAATAATTTGATCATGATAAGTAATAGGACTTTTCAAAATTCTATGTCAACAAGGAATTAAAAAAAAAATTTGTCCCTTTGAAAGATAACTATAATAATAATAATGACTTTATTGAATCCTAATTATCAATACATTTATTCCTAATACAAAAACAATGTACAATCACAGGGCGGAGTTCAGATTGTGACACGAGGAGCCACTCTCTGCTCTTCCACTCAAACCCTGATTCAAGTTCATGCTAGTTGATGTAGTACAATACAAAAGGTTAAAAAACTATGATGAAGAGAAAAAAAAGCAATACATTCTGAATCGGCTACAGTGCTATGAAGGAGCGAAAACAAGTGCAGGTAAAAGTGCGTCAGTTACTGGACTGACACTGTTCAGATAATAACAAATCTTTTATTCTCTTTCTGAATAAAGCTACCGGAAGACTATGCCAGCCATTGGTAATATATTTGTTGTATAGCCTATATATGCTGAAACTGAATGACCTCTCAAAAATAGACAAATTAAGTTTAGGAGGAAATATGAGACCCCTTCCTCGAATATTAAGGTTATGGACATCAGATCTAAAAGTAATTTTCCGATGCAAATATGATGGTTTCCGAGATAGCACAACTCCATGATAGCAAACCAGAGCAGACAGCAAGAACCGGTTACGTACATTCAACCGACAACTTATATGAAATACGCTCGAATTTTCTAATTCCAAAGATAAATCTCGAACAGGAGTTCTGTACCTTCTGAATGCAGTATTCTGATCCAGGCACGAGAAAAACACCCTCGAGCAATAGGTGAAATTAGACAGAACCATAGAGTCGCATAGTGATTTCTTCAGTTCAAGCGGAAGGGAGCGGCGATGCGGACAAAGCAATCTTAAGGCATGCATTGATTTTCCTATGCATCCTGAGATATGTAATCTGTAGCGAAAAGAATTATCCATCAACAAACCCAAATTACGTACAGTTTTAACAACAGGAATCTTCTCTGTACCAATAACAAACTCACTACACTCCTCTAACATATCACATGCTGACTGATTACCAAAAAAAATCGCCTTAGATTTGCTTCCATTGACAAGCAGGTTATGTTGTTCTGACACCTCTTGTATAGCTTGTAAATCGCGATTAATCTTATTCAGTTCCTCCAGTGCATCAACAGCATTACCATTCAAACTGAAATAAAGTTGTGTATCGTCACAATAAAAATGAACCTCACAAAACTCAAGGTATTTCCAAAATCCATGGGTATAAACTATGAACAACAGAGGACCCAAGAGAGAACCCTGGGGCACCCCGCACGAGATGAACAAAGGGTCCGACAAAGAGCCATCAATTTTAACTCGCTGTGTTCTGTGGAAGAGATAGCTTTTGAGCAGTAGCACAGCCTCATTTGAAAAGCCCACGAAAGATAAAATAGAAATCAGTAATTGATGACAAATAGAGTCAAAGGCTTTACTATAATCAAGTAATATAAGTGCTTCAATGAGACCCTTATCCGTGGCTGACAAAATATCATCGGTAATATTGAGCAGAGCAGTCGTGCAGCTGTGTCCGCGACGGAAGCCAGACTGAGATTCCGGTAGTATTTCAAACCTATCAAGATGCTCCACCATCTGAGTATATAAAAACTTCTCGAAAACCTTAGATACTGCTGGCAATATACTTCTGGGGCGCAAATCGCTAAGCTGTTCAATCTTTCTTTTCTTGGGTATAGGCAGCACAATAGCGTTTTCAGCGTCAAAATGCAGCAGTTTATTATGTGGACAAGATATTTCAGGATATGAGGACAGCAAATTTTCAACATCGAAACACTTAACTTGTCAAAACCCCTAGCATCGGACTTAACGTCATCCAGACATTTAGACAAAACCGATTCACTTATTAGAGAGAATATTTTCTGATCAAACTCACAGAAGCTGTTAGAGGAGTAAAAATTCAAGAGTTCGCGGTCGATAGCCTGCTTTCCAGGAACGGAGTTAATAAAATACTGATTCAGCTCACTCTTGTAATTGTTCAAACAATTCAGGTTTAAACAATATGGCTCAGGGTTGCCCCATAGCAATATGCATTTATATCATTAGTATGGTAATTTGAAAGAAATCGCATAAAAAATTGAGGTGGAATAGTTTTCTGTATTCGTGTGACGATTCCTCCTGTACTATGATAGCGTTATCGACTTCATAAACCGGTCTCACATTCTAGTTTTACATTTAGACGTCATGTCACGAATTTCTTCAATTAGACATACCAGCCCTCGATGTTTTAATCAATAAAGTGCAATAATATAAGCTTGAAACTTTTCATTTCTCATGTCAAATTGCCCGAAAAAATGATGATGAGAATAAACATTCCATCATCTATGCTTCCAGGCTAATTGAAAGCGATTACAAGTAATGCATCTGAACAATTTGTAATGCTCTTCCAATTACATGTAGTTACGAGCAGACGAAAAATGACCAACCCGTCCGCAGGTAATAATTCAGGCTCCGAATATCGAAGCAACAAACAAGTAGATCATTACAAACCTTCTATGATTGTCACCTGATACCAGGCGAATAATTCCCTCGTCAAATACTCAACCCTAATTCATTATCATGATGCATACAAAATAGTGGATGTGTTTATTTATAGCTTTGTGTGATAGAATACTTGTTTGCAATCAAATTCGTTTCATTGATAAACTCGGTACCCATTAAAAGAGAAGTGAGAACTGAAGATAATTTTTAGAAAATCGATGCTCGTCTATTATTGAAGCAGTTTTCTTTTGCAGGTGAGAAACTTTATTCTGAATCGACATGACTGCATAATGGAACGTTAACTTGAATTTTCATTCAACAATCTCCAGAAATATTTTGGCGTCAAATGTAGTTCTCATAACTTCTTTATTACCGAGGTTATAAACTAAAATATACAGCAACATTTTTTAGTGGATTTCATTGAATAATTATTTTTTTATCACAATTATTTTCGAAGTTATTATACAAGAAAGGATATCGGGTATTTGTAAGTTCAATAAAACAAAAAATATTTGTGAGCAATAAAAAAGTTCATTGTTTATTATTAACATATTAATTGGAGAATTATTTGGATTATGTTATCCAAATGATAACCGTTGCGTTGCTGGCACTCTTCTAAACGGGAACGAAGATTGGCAATAGGTATTGATATTGTTGCCATTTCAAACCAGATGTGTTGCTTCAACTGGGTTAGATTTGTCGGATTATTTTGATAAACCTTACTTTTAAGGTATCCCCATGCAAAATAGTCAAGGGGGCTGAGGTCGGAGCTTCTGGGAGGCCAGTTACTCCTTCGCGAAATGACTTTATTAGGGAATAATTAGTTAACAACTTCCATTCAATCATTTAAGGTATGGCAAGTGGTCCCATTTTGCGGAACCACATTTTTGAGTTGAAACCAACAAACTCCTGCAACTCTGGGACCAAAAAATTTGGCAATATATCGCAATGACAGTTACTATTCACTTTAATTGCTCGGCCTCGTTGATCTCCATGAAAATGAGAACCAATTATGCCTTTAGCAGACTTGCGGCCCAAACCACGACCTTTGAGTTATGCAGGGGTAGTTCATGCTTTCGTTTCAGATGCTCCACTACCCAGTACCTACAATTCTGCTTATTAACATGACCATTCAGGTAAAATTTTGCTTTGTCTCTAAACAGTATGTTGTTGAAGTTCGTTCGCAAAATTCAGTCGATTAACATAATCCTCATTCTTCAATTATTGAACCAATTGAAATTTAAATGCTTTAAGTCATTCATTGAAATCGAATGTGAAGACGGCTTTTTGATGCTTGGTTTTGCTTTCGGATGGATAAAGACGGATTTTGACGTACCGGTTCCTCAACTTCTGGTATTGTTGTTGAACGAGGACGACCAGAGTTTTGAATGGTAACTGTCGCACCTGTATTCTCGAAAATCCTGATCCATTTCCTAACGCTATTGTCACTTGGCGCGTACGATATTAAGCACGTTAAAGGCGTTGAGCAGTCACTATTGAATCACCATTACGATCGTACGCTCGTACGTAAAATGCGCGATGCGTTCCCGACTACTTTTCCATCTTACAGATGTCTTTTCTTTTGCTTTTTCAGAAATATCGACCATTATATAGGAATTTGTCATCAAATTATAAAATTCGTCAAACTACGAAAGTCATCAAAATCAGGTACCTACCATTATGAGACTTCAAAAAAATATGTTGGATGGTTGATGAAAGAAAACTTAGAAAACAAGACAACCAATTCTCATGAATTCGTATTATGTGATTCACATATACGTACAAAGCTTGATCAGTTAATTATTTCATTTAGAAATCATTGAAAATGATTCCTCGATTCGAACGCAAAAATATTTGACCTAGCAAGGTTATGTGCAACCAACTAATGAAATTATGCGATTTCAAAAACACAGATATTTTTATATTTAAGTTGACTGAATCTTCATTTAAACCATTCAAGGAAATTAAATTAGCCAAAGTTTTCTTTGAATTTTCCTAAGAGTACAAACTGATAACAGAAAATGATAAATGCAGGTAAAGAATAGTTCTTAATTTTCATTAATAAAGTTCAAAATGAACTCCGTTGTGTGAACGTACAGCTCACACCTTCTGAAGTTACGGAAATCATTCCGGACATCCTCGATACATTTCTTAAAAAATTTCTGGTATTAGTTAAACACCATTCATTATGTATATTTATAAATTTTGTTTTGCAAATGTGGCCAAAGAAAAGACATATTTGTGATAAATCAGGAGATCTTGATGGCCATCGTATTGGACCAAAAGTTTCAAGCCAATTGGCTCTAACAATTTCATTTAAGAAATTGGCCACAGCTCTTGTGTTGTGATATGGTACGCCATCTTGTTGAAAATACATATTTTGTGATTCATGCAACGGTGGATTATCTATACAGGGCGAGTCTTTGACCACTGCGTTAATTTTAACCATAGATTCTTGACGTCAAAAGATACATTTTCTTCCTATAACATTTTTCCAAATTTGGCCAAGTTCAAAAGATATAGGGTGTTGAAATTTCATAAAAAAATTGCATTTTCACCTGTAATATTCAAACAACAATATCAATTGAAATGATCTCTTGTAGAAGGTTTTTGATAACACTCGTGCATAATTTGGCATCAATAGATTTATTCCACTACTCTACAGACTGGTTAAATTGCATGAAAAACAAATATCGCTTGAACTAAAGGTCCGTATATCGTACTTCCTGGAATCATTAGTGAGATATTTGAAGTTGAAAGGAATTGAATCGATATAATTTTGTCCAAATTTTCTGATTTTCCCAAATCCAACTCTGTGCTGAAATGATTCAATAATCAGATTTGTTCAATGTTGCCATATTTTATGTCTTTATTAAATATTTCTACAAAAGGTTGGGGAAATCTCTCCAGTCTATGGTTCCACCACTAAACACTATAGATGAAATTAACCACTGAACAATTTTTGTCTTACATTCACCACAAAATCTAAATTGCCATTTGCTGTATTCATTGTTAATGATGTCTAGCACTTTGTTTAATATTTAATCCAGAATAATATTCCATAATAAATAGAGAAAAAGTTTTCCATCACTCTTCGGTATATTTTGACCGTTGAAATAGGTAAAGTATTTTCTGTCAGGACCTGTTAAATTAAAGACTTGTCTTTATGAAGAGCTAGTTTTTTATAGCTTCAGACTTTCAGGGTTCATCAAATTATATCTATTCTAACATAGGAATGCTGCAAATTGAGCTCATATGAGTTTTAAAAACTTCGAACCCAGTCTCCTAGATTTGTTTTATACCTTTATTATCTTTATTTCATACACCGATTCAACCTTGTTCACAAACTTAGGAGAAAATAGAATTTGACTTAGTTTTAATATTTCTGAATGTTTGTTATGATGCATGGTTAATTAAAATTCAATCAATATTGAAACTGGAAGCTATAAGCATGAGCTTTATGAAAACAAGAAAGATTAGAATAGAATGCATTTTATGACCATAATCATTTCATATTGAATTGAATAATTTAAAACTATCCATATTATCCTTCCAATATTTTCCACATTTCTTTGAAAGAAAGCTACAAATAACTGTTGACAGTTTCAAACAGAATCAAAACAACAAGGAACCACAGAACACTCGTTTATTTGGAACTACCCACCACAGAGACGGTATAATATTTTAATATGATAATAATTCACTCTAATTATTCTGAGGAAAATTATAACTAAAGATCAATAATAGTTAAAGATATTATCTTTCAATTAAAAAAACATTGTAAATATTAATTTTTTCTCTCCTGGGGTTCGGTAATAAATTAATATTCTATGGTAAGGTATTAAAATTTGACATAATCTATAAATAACCATTATTCAATATTTATGTTCTTATTTACGTAATTAAAACAGATACTCTGATTATAAAAATCAGTAATCAGTAATCATAGTCTAAACAGAATAGATTCATATTAATGATTTAACAAAAAAATTTTTATTAAAGAACACCCAGTTGATTTTTCAAAATCAAATTTAGGTATTTCTTCAAGAAAGTATAATTGCACACCTAAATCTGGAAATACTTGTAATCTATCCAGGTAAATTGTTATTGGGATTCAGTACAGAAAATAATCATCAAGCAAAGTAACATCACTTCAAAATGATTATTCGTAGTGACATCATTCATTGTTGTTGAAGATTTCGAAAAAGATTTTCATATTTTTAACAGTATGATATCAAGAGACCTCATAGACCTGTTCACTGGTCGCGGTCAAGGAGAAGAAACTTCTGAAATATCAGTGTTTGGAAAATCATAGATGATTTTTTCTGGCTTTGAGTGAAAAAAAAGCACAGTGACAACCTCTTGCCTTGGAAGTTTTCATAGAAATGATGGTATTCATGATTTGGAAATTTTAAGAAGAAAATTACAAATGTATGATGATAACACCCAATAATTCTGAGGGTTTTTTTGGAATTTCTCACTGCAAAGGCATGGTTTATAATTTTGAAGTAGAAAGAAAATATAGTAGAACAACAAAAATCTATGTTTATGGTGTTGAATTTTTTTTACCAGAAAGTTAGTATTTTGTATTTTCCTTCTGGATATGGACCTCATCGGATGAAACATGAGTGAGTGAATCATTTTATAGAGGGTAAATAATGTTATTAAACAATTCAGATTCAATAGTGGATGCTGTGGAAGGTAATTTTCATTCAAACTAAAGTGGACTACAGAGGGGTATTTGCCCAATGTGAAAAGTTAAAATGCTTATAACTTTTCAACGAAGCTGAATATAGAAAAACCGTAATGGAAAAAGTGTTTCTTTTGATCTCAAGAACCTATGGTTAAAATTAACGCAGTGGTCAGAGACTCACCCTGTATATGGTTCTATGAGTTGCGTCAATATACTGATCTCTTTCCATTCAAAGATTCCTGATATATTTGAAAGCCAATATTGCGTTTCAACTTAAAGCCATCCATAAACTGAAACCAAAACGTCCTTATTGAATGCCATTATCCATTGTCGCAAGAGGATTTTCGTCTGCCCAATAATGTCGGTTATAACTATCGACTATACCGTAACTTTCTATATAAGATTAATCAATCCATAGAATTGGTCTATTAAAATTTTCATTTTCGTCCAATTTACTTAAATACCACCTACAGAAATTCATTCGACGCTGTCCATCGCTTTCTCTGAGTCTTGCCATATTTATAAGGATAAGCAATGCCTGTTATTTTACATTTTTCTAAAAGATATATTTGGATCCACTGTAACTTGTCTAATAACATTTTCTTCCTGCTTAGCATTTTTATATTTCTTGTGACGGGGTTCTTTGAATGATGCTTCATCAAGTTGTGGATCAAACTTTGGAATGAATATATTTCGGTTTGGTTGGAGTCTCTCTGCTTATAATGCGAACTATGCATCTCACGCATTAACGAATTTTCATTTGCGAGTGGATAACACTTCAGCATATCGAATTATTAAATTATTATTGAATGTCTTTGAAATGCAATAAACAATCACTATTTTTTTAAGTATACACTTCAGACACTTCGAACTGATTTCAAGCGAATTCTGTTCTCAACCACTGAATATTTAAATTATCTGATGTTTACAGATCATCATATATAGACACCGGCTTGGTTGTGAAGCGAAAAGGAAACTTTTGATGATTTTCATAGTTTGATAAGAAATTAATAAATAACGTTACATATTTTTCAAGAGAAAAAAAATTGAATTTCACTCGAACAGAAATTTATGCGGTTAATAAAGAACACACAAATTTGTTTCATAGATTCGAGAATGATTGAAATTTAAAAAAAATGAGAACTCAAAAGAAATCTACTAAAAAAAGTGCCTGTATCATGTTCATAACTTTTCATTTGTTATAAAATTTCATTTGACGCAATTCCTCAACTGTACGGTGGAAGTTGAAATTTTAAACAGTTCTAGCGGCGTCGCTTCTTGACCTAAGACGACAAATAAGTTATAGTCTTCAATCTAATTACCCACCTACATAACACATCTGCAAATAATTCCCGGGCCTAAGTAAGAAACCAAGATTTCTTCGTCAAAATTAATTGTTACTCATCAATACAGGGTGTAACTAAATAAGTGTAAAATATTTAAGGAGGTGATTCCTCATCGAAAAAAAGATAAGATCTTTCATATAAAGAAACTTCATTGGAGCATCCCTTGTTAAGATACAGCCCCTCAAAGGGAGTACATAAAATTTGTATAGCAATTTTTTCACAAGCACCAAATAAGTTACAATATTGAAATTAACCTAATTATTTATAATTATTATTATTATTATATATTTATAATTATAATTTATGACGATGTACCTAACTCTGTAGTTGTTCGTAAAATAATTTTTTGCTGCGAACTGGTTTATTTTGGGCAAAAAACTCATGAGACATTTTTTGTTTAGAATGGAAAAGGCTATCGGAAATAAATTTTTAAATGGTAAACAAATAATAAGACAAAAACTTACATAGGAAATAAACTTTAGGGGTTGTGTTTCCCACCCTTACAACCATGGGGAAAACCAAATAAATAACTGGATAAGTGTCTTTTTGCTAGTAGGAAACGTTAGGTTAATTTCAATATTGTAACTTTTTTGGTGCTTGTGAAAAAAATTTATATACAAATTTTATGTACTCCCTTTGAGGGGCTGTATCTTAACAAGAGATGCTCCAATGAAGTTTCTTTATAGAAAAGATCCTATCTCTTTTTCGAAGATATTTTACACTTATTAAGGTACACCCTGTATAATCTCCTTTGGGAGCGATAACATCATTCCAAAGTTTCTCTGTATTTTCGATAACACCGGTATAGAACGATTTTTCAAGACCTTCAAAATCAGCTTCGGTATCGGCAATCACCTCACCTAAGCAAAATCTTTTTCCACTGTGTGTCTTTTTGGGTTCTCTTAGGAGCCAGTAGACGCTGGGAGCCAGATCTGGAGAATGAGAAGTGAAAACTTGAAACTCAATTCAATCATTTTGGGTTGTAAGTATTTTCATGGTAAAATAGCACTTTTTTCTTCTTCGAATGAGGTATTCCTGAGTAATATCGGCCTTCAAACGATCCAACAAACCTATATGATATTCGCTGTTTTGATTCTTTGGACGGTTTTCTCCGACTCCAGGACACTTAGCAAACTGCGATTTCATCTAGTTCTTGCGATTGTCAGATTTAGCGGGTTGTTTCTGTCATGCTTTCTGGGGATAACAGGAGGCCTCACAAATTATTTCGGATAGATTGTATTCAGCGTGATACAAGAATACGTTTACAATAAAAAAATAGCCGGCAACGCGCAGTTTTGCTGACTGTGGATTTTTTTATTCGAGAGTAGCTCTTCTGAATGAAGCGCTAGGTCTCAAATTATCAATATGGAGGTATTGGATGAGTATAGGAGGATTTATCAGGCAAAAAAATCCAGCAAAGGTCGATTTCATACCACTCTCACGATTTTATGATTTGGGGAGTTGCTTCTGTCGTGCTTTTTGATGATTATGGGGGACACAAATTATTTCATCAGATAGATTGTATTCTACGAAACACAAGCATACTATTTCTATCGAAAAGTCGTCAGCAACGTGCAGTTTCACTGTCTACCGATTTTTTAATTCGATGGGACCATTTGGAGGTGGCGGGGTGTCAAAAATAATTTCATCAAGTAGACTGTATTGAACGATATACAAGGATACTATTTCCATCAAAATACTCCAGCAACACTCAATTTTGCTGACCCAAGTATTTCTAAATTCGAAGGAGGGCTCTTCTGATTGTAGTGCGAGGTCATATATTATTTCATGATTTCAAGGGGTGTATTGAATGACTTAAGGAGGGTCATTCCGCACAAAAAAAAATCCACCAACGATCGTTTTCATCAAGTACTTGCGATTTTCTGGTTTTTGAGGGGTTGTTTCTGTTGTGCTTTCGGGGGATAGTGGGGAGGAGGGGTGTTACAACTTATTCCATCCTATAGATTTATTGAATAGTGTGTTCAACGATATACAAGAATACTATATTCATCAAAAAATCCACAGAAATGAGCAGTTTCTTATCCCCGAATCTTTTAATACGAAAGGAATATTTCAAGGAAAGCGGGTCACACATCAATTCAGTGTATTTACTAAATTCAGAAGGTTATATAGACTGGACTGACACGATTGTATCGTAAAAATTAATTTTTACTTTGGAGGTTTCCTTGGGGGTTGTTGGAGGTTCTGTTTTTAGGTTCAGATAATTCGATCTCATAGTTTTCAAATGATGCCATCGTAAAAATTGAACCGGATATCGAAAACCGCTTCTGAAAAGCGTTGCGGCAATGACACCCGTTTGCCAAGAAACAAAAATACTGTGCTTTCCTCAAACAGTTCCTTTTTCAATTGATATTTATATTTTAGCATTTCGTGAGAATGAAAGTCGTTATCAACATAAATAAGAGTTTTTCTCAAAACACACTCGTATGGTATCTTAATTAAATAATTAAATAAATTATTACTATTATTTTTTCCGGTTTTGAGGAGTGGTTGAATCGTATTATGCGAAAAGAACTTCAAGTTGATCGGTAACAGTTTTGCGGTGCAAATCAATGAAACTAATGAAAGCCTTTTACGGACTCATCATTTAGAATCGATCGTATGCTTTTCCTCACGAAAAACAGAGTAGAAAACACGTTTTCTACCTCATTTTCTATAAATTACTGGTAATAACTCAATTTTTCGAGTATTCCAGGGATATTGCATATAATTCAAGATCGTTTCGCATGGAATAGGAGTGTGAGAAGTGGACCACATGATTGATTACTAACTTTCCATAATGCATAGGGAAAGAGGAGAACACGGCTCCGTGACTATAAAATACTATCATTATTGAATCCTTCTCCTTCTTTGTTGAAAAATTGAGCTGGCAAATGATGAACCCTCACGTTGTATATTCCCTTGAATTAAAATATTAAAAATTAACCTTATTCTTCTCTTAAGTGAGCTGGTTCTCGTTTCTTCACTTGGATTCTTTCAGTCGTTCCGCCAACTCAGTTTCATTTCCTAATAAATATTGATTATGCTGGAAATAAATTATTCTCATTCTAATTTAGTTGCAGATATGTTGAAAATGGATATAGTATATAACACTACTAGCAAGATAAGAGGGTTTTTACTGGCGAATAGAAGACATAACTGACGAGCCGCAGGCGAGTAAAACCCGTTACCTTGCTTGTATTGTTTTATATTTTATTTATTTCTCATTTGTAAAAAGGTTAGATAAATTCCAAAAAAATCTCAATAATTTGTCGCAAATGTCGTAAACTATATAAGCGTTGCCAGGAACATGTCTGTTTTTTTTTCTTTACATTTGTTTTGGCGAAAGCGAAAATGAATATACCAAAAGAAATTATTTAGGCAGCCAGCAGTGTAGCTTCAATTTTATTACCTGCAAAACCAGCTTCAAGGTACGAGCGAGAATACGACGACTTCAAAAAGAGGCAAAACAAAAATAGTGTGATTGGGGTAACTGAAAATGTAGTTTCTTGATAAAAAAACAATTACCCTGTAACACTGATTAAGAGTATTTTGAATAAAAATGATACACATCACCCCAGACGGCACTCCACGGCGAAAAGATATTTCAAGATTCCCTATATAAAAGGGCTATCTGAGAGGGTCGGCCATCTCTCGAGAGATGAAATAGTAGAAATAGCGTACAAACCGGGCAATACTGTTAGGGCATTTCATTCTAGATTGAAGTCAAAAACTGCATTAGACTCAAAATCAAATGTTGTTTCTAGAATACCAAGCCGTGATTGCAACAAGGTATATATAGGTCAGACGAATAGATACCTTAAAACAAGGATAACTGATCACAAAAGAGACTGTGATAATATCAACAATCCCATTAAAAATAAAAATAATAACACAGCATTAGCTGAACATACTTTGAATACGGTACTCTCTTTTGATTGTGAAGGTGTCACTATTGTAGATACTCAAACCAACTTGAAAAAAAGATTGTTCTGTAAAATGCTTGAAATTAATAAAGATGCAAATTCTATTAACAAAAGAAGCGACATTGATAACTTGAATACGGCCACAGGTTTGTATCGTTCGTGTTCGTTTGAGTTTACCTACATATTATTTCGTTTTTCTTATTTGATAATTATCTGATGATTAACACTAAATGACATCCGTCCAGTTCATTTTCCTTTGACGTATTTCATTTCGTACAATTTAGTCAACCGTATACAAGTTTAATGTCTTTTATCATTTCATCCTCGTTGTTTTTAATTTTCGAATTGACAATAGAGACCAACTGGCAGAGTGAATAGCTTCTAATTGTTATTTGTATATATGTGTTAATTTCAAAGATATTTTTGATCATATATAATACTTTGTTAGTCTGATTAATGTTTTTATTCGATAATTGTTATGTGTCCTGTTTCGAGACTTCGGCTTTTTTGAATTTTTACTTGTTTTTACTATAAAGTTTGTAATTTATTTTAGAGCCCTAAAGATGATTTTAATCCAAACTCTTTCATTCAATTCGTTTTTGATAACACAGATCACAATGTAAGTACGTCGGATGGTCATAAAACATTTCACTGTTTGGGGGGTATTAAAGTCATTACACCAGAATGTGATGTTGAATATGAAGGAGGTTCCAAAAGGCTGATGGAAATGCCACCTGCTTCTATTTTAGCTTCACAAAAGAAGATATAATTGATACCATTCAGTTACACGAATCCTGATGAATTGAAGAGTGTAGAGTTCGTTGATAAATCCAAACTTCATATGAAAGTACAACCTGAAGTTCCAAAATCATATGTTGCGTATTTATTTGCAAAATCTCTCGAAATAGAAAATATTCCAACATGGCAGTGTTTTCATGAAATTTTATCACGAGACGTTACATATATGATATCGCATGTTAATTGTCTCCCATTCATTAATGCACCACCATCCAGTTCAACCACATTACACACAGCTTTGCTCTATACCGTTGAAGAAACGAAGAGAAATAAAAGTAGAACAACTTTTGTAACATTCGATCAGCATCCTTATTTCAAAGCTAACTCTATCATTGTGCAGTCGGACAATCCTGAATTTAGGAATATTGCTGTGGGATTAGAAGGGTTCCATTTATTGATGTCATGCATGGGTGCCATTGGCTTTATCAAGGATGGGAGTGGTTTGAAAGATCTTTGGGCTACTTCATACGCTGCACAATCAGTGAAGAAAATGTCTGAAGGGCTTTCAGCAGAGCTTTACGTGCTGACATATTAACTTTCACTGCTATAGGAATTCATATTTTGAAAACAAGCAATACAACTGCGACTGATGTAATTGAGAAACAAGTGAAAATGATGTTCGAAAAATGGAAGGAAAATTCTCCTACTTTGGGCGACTGTAATATTGGCCCAATGATAGTATGTTCAACGCGGAAATTCGAGGAAACACTTCAATATTTGAAGATCGTGATTATTTTACTCCAGTTTGTCGAAGCAGACCGTATTGGAGATTGAGATTTGCACTTAAGCAGTGTCATGAAAATGTTAGCACAAAAGTGCTCAATAGTACTTACAGGATATGGTGCATTTGGAAACAACGATGGATACATTAGAATTCGAGAGGTTCACAAAAGGATATTTCACTATTCTTAGGACATACAAAGCTTGGAGTGGTGTCTGGAGAGATATGTGTATAGAACAAACACTAAATAGATTTTTCGGTACCGATTTAAGGCATGGTAGAGGAGTCACACCCAGTGTTGTTGCGCGTTACCTTCTGGGGATGCCATCGGCATTTGAAGTCATGGAATGTTCGGAGGAATAGGCTGATTTGAGAACCGCGAATAGTGAACAGCACGTGGATTTATCTGAAAGTCGTATGAAGAGAGATAAAGAAGACATAGAAAAAATTGTATTCTGGCTAAAATGCCATAATCCTTTTGAGAAAAGAGATTGTCTGATGTCTCTTTCTACAGGTGTTATTGGTAGCGACTATATTAACTGTAATATGGCATTTCAAGCACGCAAAGGAATGGAAGCAATCTCTCTTCGACGAATATGGATTAATAAGAAAAACTGGTAACTCTGACCTCTATAAATTATTCTCAACGCATCTTCAATCACAATCTCTGCTTACTGGTATTATGATATATGTTATAGATGGTGGATGGTTATTACACCAAATTGTATGGGCTCACAGTAAGAAATTCGTAGATATTGAAAAAGTTGGGACAGAATTGTAAAATTGTATTTAGCGATTATTCGGTTGAAATCGTCGGAATAAAATCGTATGAACGATTCCGCCGAAAAGAAAAAGTTGTTGCCCCTAATGTACTAATTGATGAAGACAAAATAGTAACAATGACACAAAAAAAATTTTTGTCAAATATTGGGAATAAATATACATTTATCATAATACTGTCCAATTATCTACGAAAACATATTATAGAAGTAAATGTAGCAGAAAAAGATGCCGACGTATATATAATAATGTCATAATCTCTCTGAAAGAGAACACTCCAGAATCGGTTGCTGTAATTGGCAGTGACGTAGATCTCTTACACCAGATCACAGCAATATATTTTTCTACAAAGTTGTTCCAGGATCGAAAGGAAATACTTTGTATTCAACATATCAATACCGTGAATTGAATCCATTTATTTTATTCGCCCATGCATTTGCTGGATGTGATTCTACTAGTGCTATGTACACTCAAGGAAAGAATGAAATAATACGTTTACTACAGAGAAATCCAGATCTTCAGGAATCAGTGCAGATTTTCTATCAAGAAGATAAAAGTATTAGAGAGCTCTATCCTATTGTGGAAAAAATAGTGAGATATCTGTACAACACAAGTGGGGAAAATTTGAGCATCGGTGAACCGAGATATAAAATATTCACAACCCCAGTTTTAGGAACCAGGAAAACATCACCCATAGAAATGCTTCATCCAACAGAGTCAGCATTGATTGAACACACCAGACGAGTTTATTATCAAATTCAGGTTTGGCTATGACAATCGTCGTTGAAACCTGAACATTGGGGTTGGCATAGATCACATTGTATGCTACTTCCTAAAATGATGACCAAAGCAGTAGCTCCACAGGAATTATTGAATAATGTGATCAAATTCATTCACACCCTAGTTTTATTAGTTTCAAAAATTTCAGAAATTCACTCTTATTCTTATTTTTATTTATTCACATTTGCTAAAGGTATTCTGCAGCTGTAATGGAAAATATGATACTTCTCGCTACAGTTGCAAAAAAGCAGGACTGAAATATACAAGGTTTTGCAAAATGTGTAACAGCATAACTTGTAAAAATATCTCTGACCTGATGAACAGAATATAAATAAACTCTGATGTCGATGAAGACGAATGGGATCTAGATGACGCTGAGGGAGATGATATTGATGCATTCAATTGAAGAATTATTAGTAAAAATGAAAAAACTGTTTTTACTGATATTATTCGATGCAGAAACTTTAATTATTATTCATTAATGCTACTGCTCTTCAAATAATCACTACAGTTTTTTAATACAACTCTTTTGTCCTATTACTCTGAATAAATTTCTTTCTTTCGAAGAATTACTATTATTTTACTATCAGAAACATACCTACCCACGTCTAAATTATTATTCGTATATCGTATGCATCTTAAGGAAATTCAGCTAGGAATTTGTTCATAATTGCGGCTGAAAACTATTTTAGTTTTTGAATTAATAAAATTTCAATTTCGTCAAATTATAAAATTTCCTTTTCAAAATTTATCCAATTTTTGACTTTTCTATTTTTCATACAACTTCTAGCCTCCATTGAAGAATCTATATCGCGTTCGCTAGCACATCAGATTAGAAAACCGAACATCGTTTCACCCAAACTGTCCGTTTCCAACCAACTCAACATTATATGATAGGGTTCGATGTAATAAAAGCAATACAATAACAAAACAAGTAGAGTCCAACTCTGACGAATATCTTCCAGATGTTTGGTTCACCCTACAGGTAGTCATTTCATCGAGCGCCAAATTTAAAATTCGTTGGTATTGCGCTACTAAAGAAATACGCTGTTTATTAGTATACAAATTCACTTTCGAGAACGATAAAGTGCATAATTTGGACTAGAATTCCCGCTCTACAACTTTTGTTTAAAACTTTTTCTTATTAAACCTTCTAATTCGCCAAAATATCAAAAAAACCGCATTTTTCTCTATATTTTCAAGGATTTTCCAATGTTCCTGAAAATTTTAACACCTGCATTTTTGACCATATGTTTCTTTCATTATAACAATCAACATATCAAAAATGCAGCCCTTTCCGAGAAAAAGTGATTTCAGCCCTTCCTTTACTGGACTACAAATACTTATGGCCGACTCACCCCTCGATTTGTTAGATTAGCATTAATTCATTATCGAGGAGTGTATATTCATACACATCGATAACAAGGTCATCAACAATATAAAAAAATAAATAATAGAATAAGTAGTCGAGAATGTAATTTCATCTTAAAGTATTTCGAGTATAATTTCTCTGGGTTCAATCAATGGTATGGGCACACAAAATTAGGCATCGCAATAAGATTTCAAAAATAATGGTGTATACACTTCCCAGAATCAGAAGTATGATTCCTAAGATATTTATTATATGCAAATCATTAAAAAATATTCAATTCATTTTTATTCCCACTTTTTTTATGTCGATGTTTTCCAGCAATGTTTGATATTAACAATACGTGCTATCGTTTTTCCTAGATGTGTAATTTTCGATAATCGAGCCGAAAATAATCTCAATTGATTGGTTTCGACTTCTTGATGAAGAATCTGGGGTCATGCCTGAGTATGTTCGGCCGTATATTCCCTATTTCCCGAAGGAGATTGAGAGAGATTTCATATTGTCAGAATAGGTTTACTATCTAATTATTTCGGTCAAATTCGTTATTGGGTCAAATCCATCGAACAGTTCAACAGTTATGAACATTTGAAATTTGGTTTCTTGAATAACTTCTGAGATATTCATCCAATCGATTCAAAGATCATTCGAACAACGTTGAAAGAAAGGAATCTACCAAATTGTGTTGAAATCCTTAAGCAAGAAAATTTCAAAAAAATCTCCAAAAATTTTTTCGACGGTAGGTATCTAATTACTCAAAAGGTACTCGCCCCATTTAAACAAAAATTTGAGCATATATAGTACTTAATGATATCTTGCATTTTCATCCCCTTAGACTGAACCCACGGGAAGATAAAGGAATTTATTTTCAAGTTATATATTTAATGAATCTCGTAGGATGAAGTTAACAATGGAAATTCCTTTTTCAACTTCTACGAATGTTGAATGATACCAATCAATATATTGATTTAACCACCACGCACACTATCTTTTGAGAAAAAACTTATATCATACAATTCCTGGACATTTCTATAATGAATTCAATAATGGAAGACAAAAATTTTCCTGATTCCGATGTATTTTTTTATTTCACAATTTATTTCCAAAAAGATCCCAAGGCGACTAATTTGGAGTAAATAAGTTATTTTGTGACAGTTTTATTTAAAATCAGACTGTTCCAGAGTTCTTCTTCCTATACAATCCAATTTTTACTACTTCACTGGGTCCAAGGTACCTCACAAAATACTAAGACATACCCCCTTCTGCTAATTCCTAGTTTCCTTTTTGGGTTCCCCAACCAAAATAGTGTTTATAAGTGTATAGGAGTTTATAAATAGATTCATCTTCATCTTTTGCATTGTTTACTTCCAATTATTCTGGTAACAATATATATTTTCTATTTCAAATGTTCGGATTGAGCTCATTTATCAATGATTGCCTGAATTTGCTCAGATCTTTTCTCGTCTCATATCACCAAACAAAATCATAAGAATTGGTTGAAATTTTCTTGCGGAGTTGAATTCCTGACAGCACAGGCCTTCCTCCATTGTGTTGAATAATAATTTGGATAGGTCGATAACAGACAATGTAGCAACTGCTTGTTGACGTAGCCGATTTACATTACAAGTGAGGTCGTTACATCTCCTAGATAATTTCTCTTATGTGTTTCGCAACAGCCAAATAAGCACAAAGAGATGTACGGTTTGAATGCACTGATTTATTGACTGATTAGCAGCACCGACGTTTCAGAGAACCTGATAGGTACATAATGGACTGAAACTATTAACAAAGAAGCAGTAGCGAAGTTGTGCTCTTGGGTCAAAATATTCTCATTGAAGATTGATAAAGCTACTGAATATCGCCTTTCAGATAATGGAAAATGTATTTGAATATGTTATTCAATCATGAACAAAATGTTGATTGCGTCTTGAGCGTTGTTTTATATTTCTTTCGACATCTAATATTTCAAAAGTATTTAAATTTATACTGGATGATTGAAATATCTCGAGAATCTAAATCTATCGACGTAAACAAAATTCTTATACTGTAATATTCGGTAATTCTGCCAGAGAAATCAGATTTTGGACACGTAAGGGCCTTATATAATAAAACGAACTAGGCTCTGAAACAATCATTAAGATATTCACTTACACCGTAATAGCATTTTTTCAACAACAAGATTTTAACATTTTTGTGAAACTAGCTGTCCTTTGCTTAGGTATATATAGTAATCCCTCACTTCTAGTTTTATCATACTCTATTCGTTTTTTTTTTCACGTACAAAAGTCCTTTCAATATTAAAATGGAAGACAAAGTAACGATACCACTTTCAGCAAACAAAGCTCTACAGGACTAGCGAGGAGGTATGCTGTATATCATAGGCAGAATTCGTTTCTGCAATATGAAAACCCTTCTAACATCCGAAGAATTTCCCCACAGTAGAACATTAGACGGCAAATGGATGTATACCAAACTATAATAGATATTTTTGAGAGAGTCTGGAGGAAGAAGATCATTCACCATACTTATCACATAATAGGAACTGCTGTGCTTACTGCACAGTGAATCGATGTGAGTGTACCACCTTAAATTACTGTCCAAATAAACGCCAAGAAATTTGGCACTTTCTTTAGACAAGATTTCCTCGTTTATATAGTGTATAACGAGCTCAGGATTATTTTTAGATAAGGTTAAGTATATGCACTCAGTTTTTCGAATGTTAATCAGATTGTTCCTATGGCACCAGTCCACGAGGCAACCAATAAAAAAGCAACACAACCTCTGAAGCTCTTCAAAAGATGAAGCTGTTACCATCACTGAAACATCATCAGCAAATAACGTCAACAAATAATTACTTATCAGCGAAATACCTAGATGAGCCAACTGATCCTCAAACATCATTCGTAGATTAATAGGGAGATCGTTGATCAAGAGCAAAAACAGAAGTGGCCCAAGGACAGAGCCCTGTGGTACTCCCATATGACACCATGTGACATGTTAACATGTGACACCAGTTTACCATTCGTATAAGTGTTCAATATATTCCTGTAGCCTATAAAAATCATTCATGTAGCGAATCTCTCTGAAAACTTTGAAATCATCCGAAAATAAAAGTGTTTTCGAACTAAATACCTTGCATAGATCATCAATAAATATTATAAATAAGAGGAGCCCCAAATTAGAACCCTGATGTACCCCTGCGTGCGCGATAAAATGACTTAACTTATTATTGAGAAAATATTCCACTTACATTACAATATTCGGTAAAATACACCAAAACGACCTAACTTCTTCTACAGCAACCTATGTGATACCCTATCGAACACTTTACTGGAGTCGGTGTAGGTATATTACATCGATCTGCCTTCGATTATCTAAATTTTCCGACACATATTGTGAAAAGGTACAAAGATTTCTTACTGTACTCCTTCAGCGCATGAAACCATGTTGACATTCAGACAATTTATTGGATATATGTGAATAAATCAAGTCGAAGAGTATAATCTCAAATAACTTGGAAAAAGCGAAGATGAGGGCTATAATGTCTGTAGTTCTATATAATATTAGGAGATTTCCTGACTTAAACACTGGGCAGATACGTGACACCTTCCAAATTATTTGAAATTTGTTAGTGTTCAGGATCAAATTATAAATAAGAGACAAAGGCTTCAGGAGTATATTTATTTAACTAGTTTAGAACGAAAATCGTCTGGGCCATAGCAGGTTTTACTTTTCAGCGTCTTTGCTGCCTTTAATATTTGGTCTTCTGAAATTATATTGATTTGAAAATAATCAGTGAGGTTGAATGAATCATCCAAAGCATCAATTTCGTATTACATTCTGAATCATAATAAACACTTTGAAACAATAGATCGAGACGATGGAAATTCTCCGCGGTTGTCATATCTATTATCTTCAGATTTTTTAATGAAATTGGAGTATGAAGTCTCTATTTCTTTTTTTACAACTCGTCGGGTAATGTAGAAACGTTCATAGTAAAAATGAGATTTATTTCTCATATACATTCTATGGTAGTACTTTTTTAGCTTTATATTTTTGAGGAGATCTCTTGTATACCAACTGGGATACTGACAAGAAGACAACATTGAGATAGTATTTCCTGGATCTTATCATTGAATGCCAAACTTTATCAGAATCCGTTAGACCTATCAAAAAATTCAAATCGGTAACATCTATAAGTGTGACAAATTTCATGTCATCAATTTTCCGAAAATCAAATTGTATTGTCTATTTTGTAAAGATAGATTTACGGTAAGACATGGATGGTGTGAATCGATTGGTACCATCGGCTCGGGGTCGTTCAAAACATCAAAATTCCTATTCTCAGAAGTAAATACGGATTCGAGTAATCTATTATTAAAATTAGTAATAAAAATATTTTGAACAAGGTTGGAGAAGTTAACAAACCATGTATTAGTATAACACTGTTTCATTGTACGGAATAACACTTTAGGATCAAGCGCTCAATAGCTTCTGACCTCACGTCAATGTTTTTCTGCATTAGGTATATAAAGTTGTTTTAGTTTCAGTTCCGCGAACTTTTCAACCAAGCAGTATTTTGCAGATTCAAAAATTTTCAAGAATTTAGCTTATATTATCTAAACAAAAAAATATCAGTAATGTTTTGTGGCCATAAATTAAGCTACGGCTCTACTAACAATGCCAGCTTTAAAGTCGATTATTCAACGATGACCAGTGATGCGTGCTTTACTGTACGTATAAAATATAGATTCCTAGTGGCCACATATCGAAAATAATCTATTTATCGCGACTCATCGGTTGACGATAGTATCGCGTGTCTTTTTGATGGTAACCCAGCAACCGTTCTATCACAACTGCACCACCCCCTTCCACCCCTCGCCGTAGCCTCGTTCGAAAACGTTCATAAATTTTTAATCCATCAGGCTCATCATTTATTCACCTATAAAATGATTATTGGTTGGGGCGGTATACCAGTATTGACAACTCTTAGGAAACTTTGTTAATTTCTACGTTTTATTAGTTTTCATTTGGTCTGTAGCAGCAAGTAAAAAACAATTTAATGGCAGCAGGAAAAACCTAGTTGCTTTTTGGTTGACCAGCACGCAAAATCATACTTTACCGGACCGGTAAATGAGTGCCGTTTAAGTCTATTCGTCGCTAATGGTATTCTCATCTGAGAATATGCTTCGATATCAGTATAGGTCATTTTATATTAATGGAATGAGTTGGATATATCTATTCATTGATTTCGAATTTGTAATCTTTGCATAAAATATAAACCATTAAATGACTGCTGCCATGCGATGCAGGTCAAATCAATGGGACGCCGAAGAAGTCCTTCCTTGATTACTACACTACAACTTCTGTAACGTGAAAATTTCATAGTTTCCAATAAATTATCCAAGGATTCAAGTACCTAGAATCACGAGCATACGAATATCGAATTCATTGTACGTGGCACTATCTAATAACTAAATAGATATCATGAGTCATAAAAGATACTAATTTTGGCGCTCTTGTTCGCCTGAATTAGGTGTGTTATCGCTTTAATCAAAGGTATATAATTTTCGAAAGGACAGAAACTCTGACTACTCATTTTCGTTCCACTTATTGTGTCATGTGACCCAGGCCAACCTCCTTGTTTTGAATGAAATCCGTTGTGTATTATTTTTTCTTCAGATTTTTCAATGAAAAATGTTATAGGATGTGTCATGTGACTGAAGCCGATATCAACTATTTTATCGCAAACCCCATGAAATTATTCATTCATAATGTGCATTCAATTATTTTCTCAATGTTTATATTGTATACACAACGATAGGAATAAATACATTCAAGAAATTATTTCAACTTCAATCATTTGTTTCGTCATAGAGTTGGTTTGTCATCCGAAAGCATACGTTTATAAAGTTCCTAATGCATGGCATACACGCTACGGTAGACCGGAGAGGAAAACTGTTCAGGTATGCGTGTGTGTCGTAGTTTTTCAAGCCTGCGCGATTCGACTCGGTCGCTGCTTGCTAACACACGACCCGTCCGGTTTACCGGAACGTCCCCACACACGAGGCAGACCTGCGCAGGTATACTTGCAAAGTTTTCATCTTCGGTCTACCGTAGCGTGTATGCCCAGCATTACACTTAGTACTACTGTAATGGTAATTTACAGTTCGAAATACATTTCAATGAGTTGTTGGGACATCTGACAAAAAGTTCTTCGTAGTTCTGAGCTATCAAAAATTGCTGTTGGTACTGTAATTTTTTAATTTTGTCATCGAGGGGGCTAAAAAAAATTGAAAAAGTAAGTTGACTAACGGCCGACCTAGATACATTTCATGCTGTAGAATTCAAGTTTTTCGTGAAAATCACTAGCTGCTGCTAAATTGTGATTTTGTTCTTGACTCAACGATAATCCATAATTTTCACATATTTAATGTTAGATTTATTGACTTTGAGGGAATTGTTGAAAGAATTAATCTTCGCAGGTTTGTATTCTTATGAAATGTCTGAAATCATTCACGATACCTCTCGTTTGTCAAAAAGAGAACGGAGTATCTACGTGCTACCGTGAATTCTTCAGATGCAGTAGATATTACCACTTGTATTAATCGTGTTGCATGTAAAAACGTTTGATAACTATCTGGAAGTGCATTTTCATGATTGAATTGGGCCTAATATTTCAGATTTCTTCGAGGACCGTTCGTAGAATTGTAAGGAAAAAGAAAGAAGACACTTCTTCAACATCTAGCAGCAGTCCACGAGCTTTTTTAAAATTTTAAAATGAATGCATGATACTTTTATCGATATACAATTTAAGACTTGAACGAAATCATCATTAAAGTTACAGATAAACCCATGCATAGTATTGTAACAAAACCGAATATGAATTTTGAGAACTGCCGCAACAACAGAGGAGTTCCGCTTCATGCGCCGACAAAGGGATTAAGAACAGGATGAAAGGGACCGCTCGCCATAAAGCTGTCACATAAAAAACGATTAATGGTGGCATATTTATGTGACATAAAGGAGACCGCTACGATCACTCTGGAATGTGAAGCATCTTTCTGGTAACTTCTAGAAAAACAGCGCCGAATATAAATGACTGAAGCCGATTCATGGATTCATTCCAAGCATAGAACTTGCCGACGTATAAACAGGTGTTCCTAGTAAAATTCTGTAGATAAATTGTGTATATAAATTATTGATTATTGTTAGTTAAGTGTGATTATAAATTAGTTTAAAGAAGACTTGTAGTGTTTTTCTATTTCGCTGAGGAAAAACGTAACAGTATGTATGCAAACTATACATATTTTTATTACCAAGACTTAACAAGTGTTTATATACTATCACTTATATTGAACAGATTTCATAAATAAAATGTAAATTCATGCTGAATACTTTAATAGATACCTAACACTCCTGCTCGGTTCCTCTTATGGGCTCTCAACATTGAGGATACTGTTCAACAATGTCTAGAATGTACTAAATTGAAACACATCGAGTTCTACCTTAGTTCTTTAGTCAGTATTATTTACTGATAATTCATTAGATAGGATCGGTAAAACACTAGGTTATAGTTCATAATTCAAGCACAAATATTTCAGTAACATTCTGTAAGTGGAAATAAATTTAAAATATTTGAAATTACCTTTAACTCAACAAGTGTATTCTTGAAAGTGTAAATAAATTAAAAATATCTAAAATTGCCAATTATAGTCTTTCACTTCTTGAAAGTATCAATGATACCTGATACCTATATAGAATATCAACCGATTTCAAAGTAGCACGTGCATTTGTTCCGTTGCGGCATGTCACACGTAAGTTATAACCAAGAATTGTTATTAATTATTGTTTAATTGTTAAAATTATTGTTTAAATTATTGTAATAGAATATGAATGCCTGACAAGAGAAAAGTGTACACAAATATCGAAACACATGTATCGTATTCTATTTCATTTTTAAAATATTTTTGTAGTTTTATTTAATTGTTTGATGACAATATTTTCTTGAATAAATAAAGGTATCATTGATACTTTCAAAATTGTACAGCTATAATTATCAATTTCAGATATTTTTACAGAAATTAAACAACGATTACACTTTCAAGGCTTCCTCTTACAATATATGTGGAAAGGACTATACCAATTTTTTAAAAAAATTTACTATTTGGAATTTTTCTCGTCAACAACTAATTGCAATTTTGAATTGAAGGATAATTTATGAATTATAAACATGTTAACCAGTCACTATCCCATGCGGACGAACTCGCGTGCTTATTAGTATGAAAAAGCTAAACATTCTTGAAACAGCCCCAATATTCGATTATTATACCAAAAATGAATTTATCGAAAAGAAACCACCGGAAGAAAAACCCAGCTGCTCCCTAAAATATCACACATAATTCAATTACCATCACAATTCCCTCTCGGCATAAAGGCCAAACCGAAATCTCTTGATGTACAACAGAAAAAGGTCTAATTTATTATTCCGGCACAATGAAGTCTATTCCGTTTTGATGGAAGCATTTAGAAGGAAATTCGTTGAATATTCTCCATGAAGTGCTTTTATCGTGGAAAATTTAATAGCTTACATGCACTTCCATTTGCAAGACTGGATTGTGAATACTACTTGAATAATAAAGAACCGAAGTGGATTCTGAATCTATGCGTTGGGGCACTCCACAGATTACAATTTTTTTTCAAATTGATTGCATATGAAAATTGTGAAATATTCTGGAATACCTGATTATGTAAGTTATTGACAGTGCATTCGAGTGTGTACTGACTATATAGGACCCAGGATCCTGCAATAGTCCGTAGTTTTCCATTGCTGCCAATCTTGACTTCATAAATCTTTGTTCGAAGACATGTTCTTGATGTTTATTACTTTACCTAGAGAAATTTTCAATATATAGGATTCCAGAGGGTAGATATTCAACAATGAGGTGATTTTCTCTGATATACCTAGTTTACTATCATATATTTCCAATGAACTCCATTATCTCCATCCATAATCCATCCATAAAAATAATTTTACAGATATTTTACAAAAGGTACAAACAAATCTGGTTCAAAAACATCGGCGTAGCTTTACAGCACTAAGCTTAAGGCGAAGTAAAACTGCAGATATAGATTTTCGGTCTTTTGTTTTCCGTTATGAAATCACAGACCATGACCCCATAGCACTGACGGTGGATCTAACCGGGGAATCATCGAAGCGACCCACACGGCGTGGACTGTACAGAAGGTATATAGATTACCCTAAACTCAGAGGTGCTTTGAGGAGAGAGAATTGGGAGGCGATTTATGCATCGCGAGATACAGATGTTATGACTAGGTAATTCATTGAGATAATGGGTATATTGGGGATCATACGAAAATTGTAAGAGTATAAGGAGAAAACAATGGGTTACTTCTGGAATTCTTGCATCAATTGATAGGAGGCAAAAACTGTACGGGAAGTTTGCAGATGTCCGTACAATCCAGTTATGAAGAGAGAGTACCAAGCCTACAGGAACAAGTTGATAAAGAATGCGAAAAGACCTTATGCAGAAAAAATTATAAGAGACAAAATGAACAAGTCAAAAACCCCGTGGAAAACTATTAATTCCATATGTAACCGGACCAGACCTGAAGTGAAAATAGACATAATTTTATCAACAGATGGTGTGACAGTGGATAAGAGAAAACATATTGCCGGATGTTTCAATTCATATTATGTTGGTTTGGGCAAAACATTAGCAGAAAAGATTGAGATGCCAAAAAACTATTTAGAGAGTGATAAAGAACTAAAAAATTCCATGGTTCTTCTTCGTATTGATGCAGAGGAAGTATGGGAGACGATAATACAACTGGAAGGATGGAAAATCTCCGGGACAAGATGCTATTCGGGCGGAGACTCTTTAAAACATATCTAATGAGATTAAAGCTCGCTTGACCTACCTAATCAATTGCTGCTTCAATGAGGGAAACTTTCCCAATCAGCTGAAAGTTGGAATAGCGAAACCCATGTATAAGAGTGGAGATAATTTGAAGATGGAAAACTATAGGTCAATATCATTGATCTCTGATATTGCAAGAATAATAGAAAAAATACTGAAAACAAGGAGTGTGATGTTGTGTCAAAAATACGATATTATTTCCCAACATCAATATGGGTTCAGAGAAAAAAAGTCAACTGAGGGCTCAATCCATCGTCTAACGTCTTACATCTATAACGCACTAGATAAAAGCAAGTCGTGTTTATGTGTCTTCATCGACCTTCATCGAAGGCTTTTGATACAGTCTCGCACAAAAAATTATTGAGCAAATTATGTTACTATGGTATTAAGGGAGAAAACCTACGATCTACTGAAAAGTTACCCATCAAACCGAAAACAGATTATGTGCATTGGAGGAGAGTTGAGTGAGCCCCTATTCGTGACTGCGGGATTCCTCAGGGTACAGTTCTCGGGCCAACTTTGTTAACATTATACATAAACAGCTCACTAGAAGTCAAAGTGAAGGGTAGGGTTCCCAGCTTTGCGGATGACAACGTACTTTTCTGTGAGTCGGAAACGTAGGAGTCCTTAAGGTCGGAAGCTCAGGCAGACGTTCAGAGTTTAGATGTATGGTTCAAATACAACACGTTGATTATCAACTTGGAAAGAACCAAATACGTCCCATTCTCCTTATATGCGAGTGGCTTACCTAGTGTGGGGCCCTTTTTTGTGGGACTCTCCTCGTGGGTCCCGGAGGTGGAGTCAGTTTCGTACCTGGGTGTGGGGATTGACCGACATCTTAGATGAGACCTTCATATAAAAAATGTCACCAACAAGCTAAGGGGGATACTATATAAGATCAAATATGTGACAGACTACCTTGACTTGAAACAGATGTTTCAATGGTATATTTGGCTTTGGTACAGTCTCAGCTTCAATGAGGGTATTAAATGTTGTGTGTTTGTTCAGAAGGGAAACGAGGAGATGGATTGTCTCTTTCGGGAGGGAAAGACTGCACCAGTATGTCAATCGGAAATAGGCTCTCAGGAATGGACTGCAGTGGGGGCAGAAGAAGAGAAGATAAACTGTCTTATGTTGTTCATTTTGTAACGGTTACTAGCTTGAATTCTTAATATTGTTCACACACCACGTATCACGTACAAGCAATAGTCTCTAACTAGAGCTTCTGTGAGATATCATTAATTTATTCACCTTATCATGTTACTTGGTGAATAAATATTATTATTACAAAAGAGTGGTGAAATTAGATATAAAAGAAGGATAATGGATGAGACCACAGGAGTGCATAAAATATGGGAATAGGATGGAAGGTGCTTGCCTTGCCTTGAAGAAGCCAATAAGCAGAAACACGTGTCGGCAAGTACCTTCCATCCATTTCCCATATTTTCTGCACTCCTGTGGTTTCACCAATTATCCTTCTTTTATATATATATATATATTATTTCCTCTTATGAAATCAATTTGAAAATTATGATGTTCCCCGACAGTCAGGTCCATTCTGTTCAAAAATAGTAATAGTAACATATGATATAGTATTTTACGTAACAAGTCCGGAAATTAGGGTTTTTTTGGACGAATAGACAAATTCCAGGACGAGCGTATGCGTGTTATGTGAGTTCAAATAACCCTTTTTCCGGCGTGTTGTGCACAATATTTTTTCGACAACCGTGCAGAATACAAATCAATGAGACGACACATGCAGCTCACATTAAGGAAACTACTATTGCATCTGTAAATGATGTTTTATTCAAAATACATAAACTACATTAATTGAACTATAACAACACATGAAATACATTAATTAAATTAATGATGTAAATGATGAAATCGATAATATGACCCTTATGAACTGAAGTTCTTACTCTTCTGTACTACAGTCTCGCTCTTTACATAAACAAATATTTTAACCACATATTAGTAGAAACATTCTAATTCTTATTTACATTGATATTTATATTAAAATTCCAGCAATTACTAATATTGAAAGGATTCAATTTGTTCGAAATGCCTGGTATATTTAAATTCCTTCTGTTGAAGTCGGAACAAGGCGGCATAAATTCTTTTCTTCTGATGAATTTTTAATGGTCTTGTCAATTTAAATTTAGTTTTCAATTGAATTATCTATATATCCTTCAGCTAAATTAGGAGATTTCCAACCATCGTGTCTCTTCAAGATTGTGATGTTTCCGCCAATGTCAGCAAATAACGTCGCCGAATTTCGAGGAATTCTATGGCCTTTGCAATTTTTATAATTAGGTAAATGTAAAAATTCTGTGATTTTCATTCTAAGACTCCCAAAAGACAGGATACAATCAGGCTGAATTGAACATTTTCGTTTTTTGTAATTCAAGAATAGTCCGTTTTGTGGAGTATGGTATGGTCGCAAAGATTAGTACATTGTTTACCGGGTAGGAAAAACTTAACATTCCTGGACGACTGTGAAGATTGCTAAGTCGAGGCGCAAGCCGAGACTTAGCAACACAGAGTCCAGGAATGTGGCTTTTTCTACGAGGTAAACATACTATTTTTCCACAGATCGTTTAAAATTCGACAGATATTGATTGATTTAAAAAAAAACGCGATAATTTTATTGCCAAATAAATGGTGCTTTGAAATTCCTAATAAAATTACTTGGGTTACTATGAAAACGTATTGAGGTTGAATTGTCAAGTTTGACGCTTATAAATTTAATTGCTGGTGTTCTCGAAATTAAAATGATAAGTGATGATGAAATTTCCATTCCTGGGACTCCTCCAGAGCTGGTTGAGGCAGTGAATACTTCTTCATTAGAATTATTGCCAAAGAAATCAAGGGAAAAGTACGAAAATGCATACAGACGTTTTATGGATTATCGCATGAGTAAAAATACGAGTTCTTTCTCAGAAAATGTTGTAATGGCATACTTCCTAGACCTTTGTTTAAAGATGAAATCTTCAACATTATGGGCCAATTATTCAATGCTGAAGTCAACCCTTGCACTTAAACACAATATAGATATATCTACATACTCAAAACTTCGTTCTTTATTGAAACGGCAAGCTCAAGGTTATAGGGCAAAGAAATCTAAGATTTTAACGAAGGAAGAAATTGAAAAATTTATACAGGAAGCTCCAGTTAAAGGAAATTTAATGATTAAGGTAATTTACAAGTTTTTAATTTCTGTTTAGATTATAGCTTTATTTATTTTTTAGGTGGCTGTAATATTTGGTATTTCTGGGGTCTGTAGAATGGATGAGTTAGTCCGAATGACTGTACACGATATAGAAGACTTAGAATCTAAGCTTTTAATCAGCATACCTGATTCGAAACCCAACAAACCAAGATCATTTGTAATTAATCAGATCTACTTGAATGTTTATCGAAAGTATGTTTCGTTAAGACCAGAAAATATGAACAGTGACCGATTTTTCTTTAAATATCAAAGCGGAAAGGGTTGTAGACAAGTGGTAGGAATTCATCAATTTAGATAAATACCCAAAATAGTTGCTACTTATTTGAACTTGGTAAATCCGACAGAATATACTGGTCACTGCTTTCGTCGGTCTTCTGCAACAATATTGGTTGACTCTGGTGCCGACAAAACTACTTTAAAGAGGCATGGCGGATGGAAGTTATCAAACGTTGCTGAAGGATATATCGAAGAATCGCTTAACAATAAGGTTGAGGTGGCAAATAAAATTTTCACAGTACAAAATATTCAACAAAATGACCCTTCCACCCTGCATGTTGTCCAAAATGTTTCTCATAGTTCTAAGAGTGTTCCTCCAATGTTCAATAATTGTACTAACTGTCAAATTACTGTAAATATAACAAATTGATCTTAAAAATGTATTCAGAAATGACTTGATGTTTTCAAAATATAAATTAATTTCTTATAAGCAATGTGTTTTCATTTATGTAGAACACTAACAACTGTACGGAAATATCATTTCCTTACAGTAAGGAAATGACATTTCCTTACAGTAAGGAAGTCCTGACTTTTTCTTCAAGAAATTTTGACAGGAATGTCAAAATTTCCTGGCGATTTGCGGAAAAAATATTTCCTCTACAACATCAATTTTCTTGCCCAAATTACTACGATAGTTCATTCAATATGTGTTTTGGAATCCGGTATTTTCACAAGCAACATGTCTTCCTTGTCGTTTATTACATAAATTGACATTTTTGCCAATTCTTCTCTTCTACAATCTAAATAATTCATTAAAATCACCTTCGCTGATGAATTTGCTGATTTGTTCACTGATGAAGACTTCCGATTTTTGGCTCTGTACCCAACATTCTTCCTTTCGAGAAATGGGAATGAGGCTATATTTACATTTTTCTTAACTAAAATCGTACTCTTCAACATGGAGGATCTGCTCCAAGGAGTGGAGGATTTCTGATTATTGCACCAAATAAGCCAAAATTCCATATTCTGTTATTGTTTTGCAGTGCTTCATATCTATTCATTCCGTGAACAAATCATAAGCCTTTCTATACCTTGATTTTGATTTTTCGGGTAATCATTTTGCTATAGCAGCGGCTGCTAGGTAAATTTCTCAAGGTACATTTTCATTGTCACTATCACTACTGCTTACCATATTATATTGCGATTGCGATCAAAAGGCATGCCAATTTTTGACAGCTTATTTCATATGAACTGTTTTCTCTGTTGCTATGGTATGATCAACTGCATTCATTAAAAATATACCTACCAAGATTTTCATATTCACAATGGCACAAACGACGTGATTTCCGTCTTAGTCCGCGAAGTACGTACTTTCCGGACTAGATCGGGAAATGCTACTTTCTCAGAGAAGTAGCTTTCAAGAAGTGAGTACTTCCCGGACGGTTGCCGAAATTATATATTGCTATCACAGTAATGTTTGAAGAACTGGTATTCTATTCAATGATTTTCAGCAATATGATCTGTCGGTTTCAAATAACAAGATATATTTCAGTTTGCTATGACAGCAACATGATTTTAGTACTTGTTATCCCGTACAAAATTGAAAATGGCAGTGAATCCCTTGTTTTCAGATTTCTTATTGGAAAATTTAGTTATCAAATAATACAAAGAGGTTAACACAAATAGGTATCATGCATACAAATATTTATAGTTTTCCACTTTTTTTGCACTAGTTACTTTGGGAGAACTATCCAGAAGGTCAGTTAGTTCATCCCATTTTTATCTAGAAATCCAGAATTCAATGGGATGCTTTGCCGGATATAAGAATTCACATCTTTACTAGAAGATTGACCATCAATTTCATTTGACTTTTCGAAGTTTTCTCATATAATAACAAGATGCTATCGAAATCGACCTAATTCCTTGATGATCTTGATCTCAATACATTCCAAGGAATACTTTCATTATGTCTTGAACATTATTCGTTGCCACATTTTTTATATAGATGTGTGCGGAAATATTGTACATCTACTGAATTCAGTGATGAGATATGGCGGCTTTTAGACTTAGCAACAGCGGGGACTGAGGGATTTTCAAAAAAATTTCTAGCTTGGGGAATACCGCAAAGTTTGGCAGACTTCCTCCTTTCAAGGTTATTCAAACGACTTTCAAGTTTCAAATTGATCGGACGGATACAATAAGAGTAAGTAAGAAATCCAAATTTCAGTTGCTCACTGATTCGGCCCAATAACGAACCTGATTCAGATATTCAGACAATTAAGTCATTCTTAAAATATGAAAAATCGAGTTCATCTCCTTTAGATTAAGAGAATATACACGGCCTGTCGGACATACTCAAGTGTGAAAACGGATTTATAATCAGGAAGGCGAGCCCAATCGATTGAAACCATTTTTGGATCGATGTATTTAATTGCAGACATTTGAGCAGACCGATAGCACGTTGTTCTACTAGTTTAATGAGCACACAAAAGAAAACCGTTTTTAATTTCAATGCATCTATTTCTATGACATCGTCAAATAAAAAAATCATTATTTTTTCCTGGGATCAAAAGTTACGATTATAAAATTTGACAATATGCAAGATATCCATGACCACAATATATGGAAAAATTTTCAATGAGATATGATATATAATTTACGAGTAATTGAAGATATTGAAAAAACTTTTCACAAAATTTTCAAGCAACTTCGACCATGGATTCTTCAGCATCAATTCCGGCTCAATATTCGGAAATTGTAGACATTTAGCATAACGATTGCTCGTTGTTTCTCTAGAAACAAGAGACCAAGATGCAACAAAATAGGTGACCAAGAGGTCCGAATAATCTGTTATGCAGATGATGAAGATGGCCTCCTAGAATTAAGATAGAGCAATGGCAGCCATTTTGGGAAGAAGTGGACTTTCGATGAAGAGACAAACCTTTGATCAAGACTAGAAGATAGAAGAGGAAAAGACTCTAGAATACCATTTCTACGCAAAGTAAACTCAGTTCCAGGTATGAATATTCTGAATCTGAAAGTCTTAAAACGTTAGTAACTTTCAAGCGTGACCAACAGGATGAAATGGAGTTTCAACAGTGCTTGTTCCCGCTTCAATAAAATATATGGTTAAAATTATTCTATTACTCAAATAGTCGTCATATAAAGTTAAGTCTTTGTTCGATTCAAAGATGGAGTTTACGGAATGAGAAATGATCAATTTGTATACGAGACATTCAAGGAAAATTTCAAGAGAAACACTGAACAATTGAAAGGAATAATAATCAGAGCCCGATGATGTCAAATGTTGACAAATCGAAAATCATACGAGGAGTACATACAAAGGCTACTAAAGCTTCTTTATCACTCCTGAAGGGTTTTGCTTCGTACTGAGCATTTCCATAAATAACAAAATGAACTTCATAGGAAGTTGCATGTCAACCAATTTATTTATTTAAGTGCACCCTCGGCAGATCGAACATCCGAACATGGAAATAAGTCGAAACAAATTGCCAGTTAATGGCTTGTGTTCAATTGGAGAAAATATCGGAATTTGTATCCAACGCGTTTCCTGGCAACAATTCAACTAATCAGAAAAACATAAAGGATTTCACCTTGCCCAGAGTTATGGGTGGAATTATTTGATTCATGAACATCGCTGGAATGTGTTATGATGTACGAGCCGTTAAACAGATGAGACATTTCTGAAAAATCATAAACAAAAATTTCAACATAACACTGTTTTTGTAAACATGTTCTAGTACAACAGCGTGCAATCCTTTCCCAGAATGTCTCTAATTTTCGAATGTAGAGCCGAAAATCATCTCAATCGATTGGGTTTGGCTTACTGATGAAGAATACAGGGTCAAATTTGAGAATGTCCGGCCGTATACTCCCTATTATACTATATAGTTTTTATATTTTTGAATATAATATATATATATAATATTCAAGAAGTTTATTTGGGTAAGCAGTCGATGTCAATTCAATAAGTACTCTCTTTTTTCCTTAAAACTCGAGCTTTCAGCTTTATTTTAAGCCTTCATCAGGAGAGCGCTACAATATGTATAAACTTCTTGAATTTAAAATTCTCAGTCGACAACCCCCTTTTATTATATATATAATATATATATATATAATTAGGTAAATTGGCAAACTATCTCGGTCGCGTTTGTTTTTGGTCCAAATCCGTCGAATGGTTCAGGAGTAATAAGCATTTGAAATTTGGTTTTCTCAATAACTCCTTGAATATCCATTTGATCGCGTTGTAACTTGGATGAAGTTTAAATGAGGTTAAAACTCATAGGTTCGTAGAATTTCAGGGAAATCGACACGATTAAAATTATGAAAAAAATTCTACAAAATATTTCGTAGGATTTAAACAAAAATTCGTGTATGTATTTCACCGTCGTAGATCAAAGCCACGAGAGAGATGAGGGTTTTGGCGCGATTGTTTCACTAGCTTCAGAAGTCACAGAAGAATCAATAGATATTTTTTCAATTTATTGGAGGTTGTATGTCTATAGGAGATGATTCATCTTACTTAGGTTCCTTTAGAGGTTTCAGAATATTCGATTACGAAAAATCAACGCTTTTTGCGATTTGAACCCAAATATATAAGGTATTGCAAATGACAAGAGCTTGGTGAAAGATTCATATTACTTTCTCAATGGTTTAGGATGAAGTTGATGACATACCTACTTTTGGTAGGTTATTAAGAGAAAACAATTCGAGCTTAAAACAAAACTGAAGGAAACCTACTATGAGTGGGTATACTAATAATATATACAGGGTGTCTCGAGTTCGAATGCTTATTAGTCGTTTCTGGAGAACTAGACATATTTGAAATCTGAAAATTGGGATTATGATATTGTTCGAAGTTCTCTACAGAGCAAAAATATTTTCGAAGCCCAAAAACTTCCGGTTATACAGGGAGTGAAAATAAATTCGAAAGTTTTCCATTCCTGGTATGATCGAGTATTCAATAGTGAATACATTTCTGTTAAAACCATTTTATTAAATCGAATAGTTTTCAAAATATCCATTAAAACTGGAAAAAAAGTCAAATATGTTCAGTCAGTAATATGTTCATTATTCTTATTTTAAATATCCTGAGCATAAACCGTTTTGACAACATCGAAGAGGAAGGATGTGAAAAGGTCATGCATCTTTTGGTTTTCAAAAATATCATCACAGGGCTTTTCAAATTTTGTGTTGAAAATTGTAATCTTAAATTGGCCATAACTTCTGTTTTTCAAATTAGAACCCTATTTTCTTATAATTGTGTTGGATTCTGCGGTCAAAAATAATGATAGTTTTCTCACATGATTATGCTCCTAAATTCAATAATTTCTGAGTTATTTGAGATTTTCTGGATTTATGGTGTACGTAGAGTCAAATTCTTCGAATCTGATTCATAAAGCTATTCTGTGAGCAGAGAAGATAAAACATCCCATTTATAATTCACAAGTGTCAGACAGGTCTTATGAAACCCTGTTGATGTTACACACAAAAATCACGTTTTCTAAAAACACACAAATTTATTAGCTAATTTATTAGCAAGTTTACTTTTCAACAGTCAGGATAAAAATGAATTACATGGAATGAATAAATCTGCTCGTCGTAGAGACGAGCCTGGAACGAATCTGCTGACATGCAAAACTAGCGGGTGGCTATCTCCTATTAGATTAGGTCGTCTGCATGTCGGAATGCGTAATAATATATATAATAATGATAACTTTTATTCAATTCAAAAGAAATTCAAGAATTTAGTGAGCAACAAAATAAGAGAACTAGGATGATTGTTAATTCGGTTAAGAAATGAGTTCGGCCTCAAGACACTATTGGAATCTTTCAAACCGTACATTCTAATAAAGTGGTAACTGCTGTCAAAAGAATAAGTGGATATAACGAATCTATAAAAAGTTTCAAAGCTCCCCCACTGGCTCAAATAACTGAAAATTTGAAATGGGTAGCTTAGCTCTCAAAGATTTAACAGAAAAAAATTGAAAAACGGTGCCACTCACTAAAGATCTTATTTTATTTCACAAACATTGTCATCAAATTGCCGAAAATGCTTACAATAATTTAAAATTAGATATAAATAACCTCAGATACTTCAAAACCCTTTCAGAAACCTTATAAATAATAACTATTTCTATCAACCGTAAAAGAGTAGGCGATGTTCAGTATACAACAATTGAATCATTTGACGCGAACCGATCAGACAATGATTGACTTGATATGTTAAATGAATCCGAAAAGTAAATAAGTAAAAATTTCAAAAGAATTGTTACTATTGGAAAGGGGAGTAAAGCTGTGCCTTTACTTTTTCCTCAAAAAATTAAATCATATAGAAGTATTGCTCCGTATCCGAAGAGATACCACAGCAGTTCCCCAATAAAATCCGTATCTATTTGCTTTGGCTGGAACAACTCCCAGATGGATCGATGGCCCAAGTGTGTTAAGAAATTATGCCAAATCCTGTGTGTAGAAAACCCAGAATTAATTACTTCTTCTCGGCTTAGGAAGCAGATCGCAACTGTCTTACAAATATTGAATCTGAGCGATGTTGAAATGGAACAAATTACAAAAGTTATGGGTCACACAAAAAAAAAACACATGATGAATTTTATAGGTGAAATCTTCCCAATAACTTTTTGTTGGTTTTCAAACTACACTGTCTTTCAGGTTGCCACAGGATTTGTTCCAGACATCGAAGGTGGCTAAACTACTTTTAATGACTATGGAGAAAGGGGTCGGTAGAGAAGAACAGGGAAAAACCATTGATGAAATTGATTTTGAATTAGGTACTTAGGATGCAACTGAAAGTATCATAGATAATCCGAATAATTCAGCAGCTGTTAACGAAGGTAAATATTTCAAGGTAGTTTTAACCTATGCGCTTGAATAATCTGGCATCAATCACTAGAGTTATAAAACATGTATGTAGTGTAAGCAAATATGTGTATAATCAAGAGCGCCCGACAAATTCAGTCACTTTTACTATCGAATAGCTTTTCTTTGGATGCTTTTTTTTTATTTTGGATGGAGACACTATGTTATAAATCGAAATTATTTATTTTTCTTAAAAAAAAAGTTTGTACAAATTATTAGATTTTCAAATTGAATCTACAGATTAACACAATTTTTTTGTCGACAGAATATTCACAAAAAATTTTTCATTCATCTTGTCATCATTGTCATAATTTGTGCAGTAGCAATTCGTTAAGTACTCCACTTCTATTGTTCTTCCCGTTGTAGCGGGCATAGTGTTAACTGAAGAAAGATCAGAACCCGGAGGTACGTATCTGTGAAAATGTTTCTCCATACTGGTCAATGCCTTGCATCCAGTATCATAATTTCCATTGTATTGTATTGTTCGCGTGAAATATTCCAATCCATCTGTGCGGATTTCTACCTAGTCGAACTTGTGCTCGTGCATCAATAAATGTATAACCTGGGGGAGTTGCTCCTCTCAAAATATCCCTTGCTTTTTCTTCATCCTGCTGTGACGAGTTGTCGGTGCATGGAAGAAAATCAACCATTATTATGACTGGAGATAAAAGTAGTAGGACAACAACTTATATGGCGTGAATATCATCTGAAATAAAAAAGAGTTATCCAATAAAAATATATAGGTAGAAGATGGACTCTGAAAGAAATCTTGGATTTTAATTAATATCGTCAGGTTAATATGAGAGAGATTCCACATAATTTACATTATATGAATAAAAGGAAAGTTAAAAAAAACGATGATAGGTACCACTAGATATTGTCTGATTTAGGGACAAACACATATTTCAATGTTTTTCACTGTCAAGGAGCATTACATTGAGGAATGTCTTTGATACAAATTTATTCATATTTCAATAAGACAGTAACCGTAACAGGAGGCTTCGAAACTTAATTCAATTTAATAAACTATGACCATAACATAGAGCTATATTTTCGGTTATGTGTACAATAATAGGGTGATAAGTCCGGAAGAAAATGACAATCGGAAGAATCCGACCAATAGCTTTATCTGAAAATAAAGATATAAATGGTTCTCGCACACATGATGAAATTATTTCACCTTGTGGCATCGAACATGTAACCACTGCCAAAATAGGAGTATAATTTCATAAATTTGGCTTTGTGATGACTTGAAATATTTCTTACTCATTTACTCTGTTGATATTTCAAAGACCCATGATATTTCATTATTATCAACAAAGAACGATGAAATATGCTAGAAGTTATAATATTACTTCAAAAATATTTTTGTTTTCCCTGATTTTCTCACGAATGAAATGGTGTTTGATCTCTCTTAGAACTTAGTAGAGTCAGGCTATATTGATACGGGATAGATCGACCTATAGGCAGTTTTAATGTTGAGTTATTGGCAATTTCGGCAGGCAAAGAAAAACTGACCCTAATTCGTCTCAACTATAAATCTGTTTTGTAGATATTTTCATGGGTCAATAAAACATAATAATAATAATAATAATAATATAATAAATCGACTTTATTGGCTCAATTTAACAAAATAAATAATTAAATAATTCACAAAAAAAAAACCGAGAAAAACCGCCGGAGCGAAGTTTAGTCAAAAGGACTACTCTTACACTTAACTCCGCCAATTCTTCCATGGCAAATTACTATGAGAATAAAAACATCGAAAGCATATACAACAAACAGCAAATAGGTCGATACAAAAAAGAAATACATCCTAGTTTCCTATATATAACAACAGATATCAATATTACGTACAAATTTATTCTCTAGCAAACAAAAAGGATCTAAGCTGAGACTTGAAAGTAAAAAACGACGCAAAATTCCCAACATCGATATCGAATGCATTCATTACTCTTGCAGCATTGAAAGAAAAACACCTACGAAACCCAGCCGTCCGATGAGCGGGAATCGTCAACCTGTACGGATGTCTGATGTTCACCGAGTGAGCAGCAGACCTAGGTATCAGATGATCCATGACACCACCATCTATAGGATTCCTTATGAGCCTGAACACAAAACATCCCATGTGCAGCCTGACCCTACTTTCCATCCTAAGCCAACCCAAATCCTTGATCTTACCAGACACATGATCGAACTTACGAAGACCAAAAACAAACCTACAGCACCAATTCTGAACAAGCTGAATCCTCCTTTTATGAAAATTATCCAAACAGGGCCCATAAATTATGTCGCAGTAGTTGAAAGTTGACAAAACTAATACCTCTGATAGATTCTTCTTCATCTGGAAAGTCAAATATTTACGCGCAGAATAAAGAATTCTGAGCTTATAAAATGCCGATCTAACCAAATTCGAAACATGCTTCCGAAATCTCAAATCTTCATCAAAATAAACCCCCAGATTTCTGGCGCCATCACATACATCCAATTTATTCCCGTTGAGACTTAGATCCAATCCGGCCCTGATAATATCCCTATCTTTTCTCCTACAATAGACAATACACTTGGTTTTCGCCGAGTTTATAGAAAGATTATGGGACTTACACACCTGTAAAATCGCTTCAAGGTCCCGGTTAACCCTAGCCGAAGCTAGACCCAACTCGCCCATATTAAAACGGAACATCAACTGAACATCGTCAGCAAATGCCTCAGGTATGCAGTAGTCCAAGCAAGCAAAAAGATCCGTTGCATAAATAATAAATAATAACGGCCCCAATATGGAACCCTGCGGAACGCCTGCCCGGATTGATCTCGGTTCCGCGCATCTGCCATCGACTTGAACTTTCGAACTTCGGAATGTTAGGAACGATCTTATCATAGAAACAGCCGAAACAGAGAAGCCAAAATATTTCAGCTTGGCACACAAAAGGGAATGATTGATCGTGTCGAATGCCTTCGAGAAATCGAGCAAAACATGCAGAACAGAATAACCCCTGTCAAGATCATGAAATATTCTATCCGTAACCGATGCCAGAGCTGTAGCAGTACTGTGATTCCTACGAAAGCCAGACTGGTATGATGGCAGCAAATTAAAATCATTGACGTACTGCGAAATCTGATCTGACAAAATCCTCTCCAACACCTTAGACAGAAGTGGCAGTATACTGATAATCCTCTAATCTGAAAAAGAAGTAGGCTCCGCCGTTTTGGGGAGCGGTATACCAATAGCGCACTTCCACTGCATAGGGAAAACACTGGTAACTATGCAGCTATTAACCAGATGCTGAACATACGATTCCAAAACTGGAAATGCATGAACGAGCATATCCAGCCTAACATCGTCGTCGCCCACTGCTCGAGAACGAATACCGGTCATGATGGTCCTTATTTGACATAAAAATATATTAAAATACATAGGGCACATGATGAATGTCGAAACGTTGGGACAAAGTAAACGTAGTTTTTCTTCGTCTCCCTAAATGTCTACTAATTCTACACAAAGAAACTATTTGCTTGCTCTTGGCACTACATCTTTTCACCATTAAGAAGTATTGAAATAGATTTAATGAAATGCCCTCAGTTAACAGAAGTAAAAACAAGGAAAAACCAAAGCAAGTACCGATACTTTAAAAAATGCAATTAAATGTTTAAGTACAAAATAGTAGGTACGATGTTGGTGAACGATGCCGCCAGAGAATTTGGATTACCAAAAACAACATTAGAAGATGTAGAATATGTGAACTCCAGTAGTTGGTTGGATGATGAAAATTTATAAGGAAAATTGAAAAAGGAAAGCCCTTTTATTGATTCAATATACACGTTGCTATTATAATTTAATTATTATACCGTTCTAATAAGTTACATTATTTTACGTTTTGTTATTTTGTGAAGTCGGACTAACCCGACCGTGCTGATGATGTCTACCAGTGGCAATATTTGAGTCGAAATAAAATAGTATGATCATATTAAATCAGTAGTATGTACTCGACCAACCCAATGGGTATTGCTTTAAAAAGTGAGAAACCATGTATCTCTGAACTCAGAAAAATACATTGTTTTGCAAAATGTGTTGCCCTATATAAATAGGGAATTCAGGAGAATCAAAATTTTACTCTTACGATAATATTGAAAAGGGTTATATGGCCCCCAGATTAAAATGAACTTTAGTCAATACTTAAGTAACACATAGTAATATAAAAAATTTAGAAAGCACTGACGTGAAGTCAGATTGCTTTGGCGCTCTTGTTGAGCTACTTGCGAGTAAATATTCAAACCTTAACAAATCTATAAGCTCTCTGATCGGGTGAACAATAGTCTTTTTCCGTACTATGGGACAATGTGATGTAAATATGAAAGCCTAATGAATAAACAAACCTTTATCTCAATTTGAAAATAACTACTCATAATTTTCACCAAATTTTGTTCTATGCTTCTCCTAAAAACTTACGTCATTGCTTTTCTGAGTTTTGACAACGCAATCAAATTCTTTCTCTATGATAAAAAATTTTTTGATTAATATTACGTCTGTGCTTTTCTGAATTTTGACAACGTCATCGACATCGAATTCTACCTCTATGAATTCTATGAAAATTTTGATTGATATTACGCCAACTGACACTGATATCTAGGTCCGCAAGTTGTCAAACGAATATCGATCTGTGATGGCAAATCTTTCAATGACAAAGCTCGGACTTCATGACATTTCTATTTTTCTCTTGAGTAAATGAAAAAAATTCATATCTTCAGAAGGGGAAAAGCTACGACAATGAAATTTGAGGATGAGTAAGATATCGGTAACCTCAAAATATATACGGATTTTTATTTAAATCTAAATGAAGTCTTAGGAGATATTAAGTATTGAAAATTTTTTTTGGGAATTTTTTAAAATTTTCTAGAGTGACGATTTCTGCGAAATTTTGCAAGTCATTTCGTTTCAGCCTCCTCAATAACATTCCAAGTATCAACTTGATCGGATGGATATTCTAGTAGTTATTGAGGAAACAAAATTTCAGATGCTCATAACTACTGAACCATCCGACGGATTTGGCCCAATAACGAACTTGACCGAGATATTTTGACAATTAACCTATTCTGAAAATTTGAAAACTCTAGCTGATTCCTTTTGGATGCTAGAGAGGATACGGCCGGCCGGACGGCCGGACGGCCGGCCGGACAGACTCAACTTTCGCCACGAATTCTTCATCAGGGAGTCGAACCCAATCGATTGAGACCATTTTCGGCTCGATATTCCAAAATTACAGACATTCGGGCAAAATGATAGGCACTCTGTTCGGGTGAACAAGAGCGCCAAAAATCAACTTGGGAAAAGTTATCGATTCCATTAAAACGATTTGATTTTATCTCAGAAAAAAATTATTTTGGAAAGATTCAGAGCATAAAAGAGGATTGATACAAAAATTTCCTCTGAAATTTTTTTCAAATCTTTAACTCAAGAAAACTGGGAAATAATGAGCAAAAGTTCAAATTGTCGAAATCCTAGTGTTATTATTTCAACACTCGAAGTTAAAGTAATGCTTCCAATTTCATAATAATATCCTCAAGAGTAAAAATCAAAATTTTCTTAATATTTTAATAAATCTGTGATAATCTTGAAAATTTTTCATTTTCTTTCAACATGCGACAATGAGGTGGTGTAGGCGTAAGAAAATATAAGCAATATCATGATCAAATCAGAGCATGCATCTATTGAATGTTTCGTTTTTTCAAATTTTCTATGGATATTTGAACATTATTTGGTAATTTAATACCCACATCTATACCAACAAACATTCAGAGCTTTTACTACAATAAATATTGTGAGCCAAAAGTTCAAGAGAATATATATGCTATATTAAATACTACATCTGTTGTACATATGGTATTTACAAAGCTTATTATAGTACGATAATAAATTCCGACAGAAAGTCATTGGTGTAAGTCGCTTTCAATTACTAGTTGGAAAGGCTTCCTACATTTTCTCAAATAATGGACCATATTAATAGGAAATCAATTGAAAATCGTTGTTTATATTCGAAATAATACTTTGCACGATAATGCGGCAAAAATTCAGTCTGAATTGTATGGTTACTAACAATACAATAATAGAAATTACTTAAAAATGGAACATAATATTAAGGAACAGAAAGAAAAATCTTAATCTTGAAATGAAAAAGAAATTGGTTAATGGGTAATGGGGAAACAAGAATTTGAAGCCATAAGAACAGATCATATTTTGTATAAGGAATAGTGATTCTCTTGAGTTTACCGAATGTTGACAAGGATGTAAGTTCCAAGTTAAAAAAAAAACTTGGTATTCATGATATCACCAATACCAATTGCTATTGGTGGGAGCTCATGAGACCATGATGAATAATGTGATATATATTAGAGGAATAAACTTCTACTCACCTTGAACCTGAATGAAACATCAACAAACACTTAGTACATTATGAGTAGTTCTTCCTCAAATGCGAATTTATAACTTGAACTGCTCACACTCACCCAGGGCGCCGGGTGAAAAAATAAAGAAACATGACGGGTGTCATTGTAGCAACGCTTTTCAGCAAAGGATTTCGAAAGCTGGTTTATATTTACGATTGCGTGTCATTTGTAATCGGTTGAATGAAATGACCTGATTTTTTTCGGGAAGTATTATATCTTTTGTACTTCATTAGTGGGGGAACCACCTACATAAAAAAGACCCCCCAACAACCCCTCACAAAACCTACAACATCAAAAAATAATTTATTTTGCGTTATAATTATGTCAGTTTATTCAATATAATCCACTGAATCTAGCACATATACTGAAATAATTTGTGACCCCCCGCTTACCACCGCATAGCCCCCTCGAATTCAAAAATTCGGCGGACAGTGAAACTGCGCATTGCTGGCGATTTTTTGATGAAAAGAGTATATTTGTAAAACGTCGAATATAATCTATGGGATAAAATAATTTGTGACCCCCCGTACTCCCCCAAAGCTGACGATCGCAAAAACTAGATGGAAACGGCCGTTGCTGGATATTTTTTTTGCAAAATGGGTCTACCTTAACTTATTCAATAAGCCCCATATAATGAAATAATTTGTGACCTCGCGCTTCAATCAGAATTGCCCCCCTGTAGAATTAAAAAAAAATTCAAATTCCGTAGCACGAGGAACCGTGCGTTGCTGGCGATTTTTTTATGGAAATGGCATCATTGTATATCGTTGAATACCATCTATATGTTTAAATAATTTGTAACCCCCCGCCTACCCCGGAATAGCCCCCTCGAATTCAAAAATTCGGCGGACACTTAAACTCCGCATTGCTGGCGATTTTTCGATGAAAATAGTATCTTTGTATAAGGTCGAATATAATCTATAGGATGAAATAATTTGTGACCCCCCGTAATCCCCCCAAAGCTGACGATCGCAAAAACTAGATGGAAACGGCCGTTGCTGGATATTTTTTGTAAAATGGGTCTACCTTAACTTATTCAATAAGCCCCATATAATGAAATAATTTGTGACCCCGCGCTTCAATCAGAATTGCCCCCCTATAGAATTAAAAAATTACAAATTCCGTAGCACGAGGAACTGTGCGTTGCTGGCGATTTTTTTATGGAAATGGCATCCTTGTATATCGTTGAATACCATCTATATAGCCCCCTCGAATTCAAAATCCGGCGACACTGAAACTGCGCATTGCTGGCGATTTTTCGATGAAAATAGTATCTTTGTATAAGGTCGAATATAATCTATTGGATGAAATAATTTGTGACTCCCCGTAATCCCCCTAAAGCTTGACAGAAACAACCCCCCAAAGCTGACGATCGCAAAAACTCATATTACCCAAATTGATATCAAACAAGCTGTCTTACGATGACATAATATACTGGGTGTTCTACTTGCAACAAGCAAGAAATCAGTTTCCGGTAAAAATTTGGCTCACAACAATTTTTTTGTTGAGTGGGTAGTTAAAGAATTAATAACCAACAAGTCATGAACATCATAGATCAAATTCAGTCCTTAGTAAACCTACATCAGCATACCCAATCGAAATATTAGAGCACTTAAGTTCGATTATTTCTGTGGCCATTATTCTCTTTTGATTGCGTGAAAAGCACTCTTGATAATTGGGAACAAACAAGTTGGACGTCTATCGGCGGGCTGGCACCATACAACATCGCCATCAATCAGCAGAAATTGAATGAAAATGATACGTGAACGAAAACGGATATCGGCATGGCATCTTGGAGCTTTCGCATTTTTATTTCTGTCCTTTGTTGTGTCAGATCTTCAAACGAGAAAGTGCCACGTTGCTTTCTTTGTTGGTTGTTTGAGAATTTCAGTGAACTCTATCCGTGGAAATATTTCGGTGAAGAATTTCTTTGCAGGAATATTTTCTTGAATATCATTCATTCTTAGACGAGTGCCAAAGGCATGGCATGGTCTGAATTTAACATTTTATAATTGCACCGCAGCCTTACTTTCTTGAATTGAAGGAATTATTCCAGAATCAATAATTATTTTACCTTTTTCGGCAACTATAGGGAGCCATATCTTATTCGACGTTTATGAAAAAATAATCACCATTTCGAGCTGAAATACGCTCTTTCTTACTAAAATATTTAGAGACCTCCATAATTTGCAGTTATACCGGGAAGTGACTAATCTTTCCTATTTGCGCGGAGCAAGAGCCATTGTTGAATAACAACTTTGATGATATTACAGTGTATATATATATATATATATATGAGAAAATATTTAGTTAGCAAACTAAATATTGTAAAATGATATAATTTGGTTGAAAACTCAACGTTTTATGAGTTAGCCGAATTGTTTTAATCGACAACTAAGGAGCCCTCCAGAAAATATAAATCAGGAGCTTTTGCGTGCTCGTTGTAGAGACTTTCCCCATAGTCTGGAACAGAAAAACATCTTCTGAAACCTCTACAGCACCCTTAGGAGGATGAATCATCTCCTATAGACAGAGGGGAAACGCTCAAATTTCTGACAGCACGATTTCTGATCAGACTTGGAAAAATATGGTAACTTCAACGAAACAACGGAAATATTACAATATTGAAATTTCAGAATATGGTAAGACATCAATAACCTCCATACATATACAAATTTTCTTTGAAATCCTACAAATTTCTTGTGAGAAACTAATTATTAAAAAATTTTTTGGGATTTCTCGAAATATTTCTAGCATATCGATATCTACGGAATATCTAGAGCTTATTTGATTCAACCTCATTCAAATATTTTCCATGCAACAACTTTATCTATTGGAGATTATGGAGTTCTCGATGAAACCAAATTTCAATCGCTTATAACTGCTCGACGGAGTTGGATTAATAACGAACTTGACCGAGATATTTGGACAACTAACCTCGTCTGAAAATATGAAAACACAAGCTCATTCCCTTCGGAAGATATAGAGTATACGGCGGGCCGGCCGGATATCAGGAGGTCGACCCCAATCGATTGTAACAATTTTCGGCTGAATATTCGAAAATTACAGAGATTTGAGCAAAACGATAGCACGGTGTTCTACCGTACGAGTAACTAAAACAAGCGCTCAAAAATGAAGACAATATCACAGGCAGGGGATCACATCATTAAGCTCAATAAATTAATTTGTTGGTTTCTCTTCATCTTTAACATATTCTCTGACTACTTCTCAGTCCTTACATGCACTATTGGTGAGATCTGGATCACGAGACCTTAAGTACTGATAAATTAACTGTGCGTTTCAGAAAATTAGACTATCATCAATGGGTTATGAACAGGCGCACCATCTCACTTCTAATGATTATTCAAGTCATAAATATCACCTTAAATTCATCAAACATATGCGACAACGTCTTTTCAGGAATTCGTCTTACTCTATCGAATAGTCCATTCCAAAGATTCAAATTCTATTTGTAGCACCTCAAGCGAATGGCAATGGATCACGCCGAACATTTTAAATCATAGAATTCCTTTATTATCTCATAATAACAACTCAATGAGTCAACTATTGAAATTCAGAAGCAAATATTTTCTTAGAGCAAATTTTTAGCCGGGATCAATAGTTACAGCATGCGCAAGGCACTATCCGCTAAGCGATAAAAGTGTTGCTGGAATTCGTTGCTGTTTTCACAGTCGTGAAAATTTGCAACTATTCATCGGATAATATCTCTGAAAACATTGATATTCGGATGTATTAGATCTGGTTATAAATATGAACTTTCTTACAAATATAGAGTTGTTCAGTAAGCTGAAAGATCTTGTAATTAAGAATATAGCTGAAATTAGAGCAGAGATATACATTATAAATTTGAGGGTATAGAAAGGAGATACCTCAGGTTGGAGGAAAGAGTCGCTAATTTAGAACGATCCAGTAAGGAAAATAATATAGTGATAATTGTTATTCATTCGGATAGGTAAAATCTATTGAAAGTTACGCTTGAGAAGTGAATTCGTGGAGGGGGGCATAAACCATCATAATAAAGTTTTTTCGTATCTTAGGAATCAGGTCATCTTCAAACAACTGTACAAATTGAGGGGGACTGGAATCTCAATCACTAACAATTTAAGTCCTGCAGGCCGAAAAACAAATAAAATCCTTGTTAAGCATCTTAAGGAAGCCAAATCGAAAAATTTGAGCACATACATCAAAAACTCGAAACTCTATGTAAGTGGGGTTTCCTATAGAGCTGACGAATTAGAACCTCAATGTGGTACTAAAAATGAATATACCCTACTCCCAAAAAATAACAGTGCCTCCGACCTACACTGCCAGAAGAGTCTCTACAGAGGGTGAATATATTCCTGAGAAGATTAGTACAAAATTAGATGTGTATCATATTGCAGAGATACCACCCATGGATTTATCGGCCATCAACTTATGGCATCAACATTCAAAAATACTCCTCCTGGAACTAAAGCGGAAACATAAGTGTGGAACGTAGACAAACTAGGGAAATTCGGATTTTGAGGAACAATAGTCGATCAAGTAGGAACAAGAATTAATTAGTAAACAGTATTACATAGAGCAAAAACAATATAAAAAATATAATTAAATTCATTCCACATTTCATGTTATGGATCCGTATATACCTGGTTTTGATGTGCCCAGGTTGGACATATTCTCGCTGAGTAGGCCTCAGGAGGTGACTGGAGTGAGGTCAAACTCGTACTGAAGGTTGATCACATGTTCCTCTACCGCTTCACAAGGCCCCACACGTTTCCCTTGTTACCAGATCAAACGCAACGTTGCCAGTCTCATTACTTAATTTACAGATCTCGTATGTCTACTCAAAATCCAATAAAAAATATTGACACAGAATAAATAAAGGAGCTTAGATTCCTCTCATCGATTGTATTCTTTGTGGATCTTAGGGAAGCTTTCGATACTGTCGACCATATTAAGTTATTGGAAGCGCTGAACGATTCTAGTACGAGAGGAACGGCTCTTGATCTGTTAAAGAATAACCTGGTTGATAGGAAGCAAAGAGTAATAATAGGTGATATTGTCGGTGAAGTCATTAAAAGTGGTGTACCCCAGGGAACCGTACTGGAACCAATTCTATTTAACTTCTATATGAACAACATATTTCTATTAGATACCAACTCCAGGATTATCAGTTTCGCCGACAATACTGTGTTCATCTGTAAAGACGAGAACTGGTTTCATTTGAAGCGCAAGCTTGAGACCGATTTGAGTAAATTAAAGGACTTCTTTGATCACAGACTCCTGTCGTTCAACCTCAAGAAGACATTCTACGTGCCATTCAGTAGCATTTTCTGGCCCTCGTTCGAGTTATCGGTCTAAAATCTGGGAATCATCAAATCCATAAATAAGATCAAGTAACTTGGTATTATCCCGGACAGTCATTTAAGATGGAACCACCATCTAGAATATGTTGTTAAAAAGTTGAGCTGTATATTGCACAAGTTCAAACAAGATGAGAAGATCCTTGATCTCAAACAGATGATTGCTGTGTATCATCTAAACTATGGAATAGTTGGTTGGGGTGGAGTGTCAAGGACTCGCCAGTATTCTCTTGAGGTGGTACAAAAACGTTTCCTCAGAATAATCCTGAGAAAAGGTTATGATTATCCTAGCGATCTGCTTTATTCTGAATCTGGGCAGCTTGATGTTAGATCTATTTTGTGAACATTGCAGTCCTTCAATTTAGAAACAAAAATGAATTCTCTACTTTCAGCCATGATTATAAAACTCGACACAGACATATATTCCTTTTACCACATTTGAACACGATCATTGGACAGAGGAATTATGGCAACTTGGAGCCTAAAATATTCAATTTTGTTCAAGTTTGAACCCTCCCGTAATACAATTATACGGCTGATAGAAAGATGAGTGATCTCTTTCTGTGATGTCTTATTGTTTCAGAACGCTTTTAAAATTGTTTTTTTGTATAGTTGCTGATTTTTATGTATTGACATTAAATTTTGAAGAATTATTTTATTGAGTGGCGAATATGTCCAAATCCCAACAAAACACAGGTATGTTGTTTCCATCTGAATAATCATGAAAAATATAGGAAATTAGTTGTAACTTTCAATGATTCTCCTATCGAACATAACTTCTATCCAAAATACTTAGGAGTTGTTAAATTAGATTCATCTCTCAATCACAAGGCTCATTTAAATGATCTGAGCCTTAACCTGTAAACTAGGAATAATATTCTTCAGAAATTAGCTGGATCATCTTGGGGTTCTGATGCTTTCACTCTTCGCGCAGCATCTTTAGCCCTAGTCTTTTCTGCAGCTGAGTATTGTTGCTCTGTTTGGTTTAATAGTGCACATAAACAAAAATTGATGCTCAATTGAAAACATCCATAAGAATAATTACTGGCACCATAAGATTTACACCGGTTCATTGCTTACCAGTTTTGTCTAACATTGTCCCTCCCCATATTCGCAGACAGACTGCAGCTCTGAATTCTTGGAACAAATATCATTCTTTTCCCCATTCATTCCCAATTATTTCATATATTCCACAAAATAGAATTCCCAGTCACGTAAATCAATATGGCATAATACGTTCTTTAATATGAACATAAGCGATAAACGATTATGGAAGACCGAGTTGAACTCTTACGAAAAATTCAATAAGTATCTCGTTTCTAATCCTTCTGAAGAAATTTCTGGTTTTGATCTTCCAAGAAAAATTTGGACAGTTCTTAATCGTTTGTGTATAAATATTGTATATATATATGCAATGGGAGAGCATATCGCGAAGCGATGTCTTTCTGCCAACCTTCAATCGTAGCTCAAGAATAACAATTTTTTTACATAAAAAAGTTATTGAAATGATTTTAAAGAATATAATATAAAATCTAATAACTCCTGCTATGGATGGAAATTCATAAGGAAGGATAAAGGAGAAGATATCCACGACATAACACATAAAGAGAAAAATGTTCTTCAACTGATCGTGTTTGTGTATTTCAGGTATTTTTTCAGGCTCACAATATATCTATTATATATCTATTGACACATCCTTGATTCTTTTTTATAAAATCTATTTTATAAGGTTTCCTTTTATATATCACTCAACAAGCATTCTCCTGCTTCTTGAGTATATTTTTGTTCAGTGTGAAATTATTTTATTGTGCATTTGCAGTTATCGTAACTTTACTTACGAGTGAATAAAATCATTATTATTTTACTTCATCAGGAAGTCAAACCCAATCGATTGAGACCAGTCGAAAAGACATTTTGCCAAAAAGATAGCACGCTGTTCTACTAAAACAAAAGTGCAAAAAAAAAATTTAATGTTTTTGTCATGACTAAGCCCAGTCCTACATTGGAAGCGGATTCAGTCTGGCCAGCCAACCCGACCCGATTTGATTCTCTTCAGAGCAGTCCAGACCAGATCGAACACTGCCTCCAATGAAGGAGGACCATACGTTTACTTTGGTTTTGTTTCCTCCAGACCCAGCCAGACCCGTCCAGACTGTCTGATCTGGAGAAATTCCGCTTCCAATGTAGGACTGGCCTAAGTTTGCCATCGACATGAAAACACCCAGAATGTCTAATTGAATTATTGGAAAACGAATGAAATTCATTGGAATCTGTACTTTCTGATAGAAACTGGTACCTTCTATCCCATCGAATTTCGCCAGTTCCATTCCAAGTTTGTATATGAAATGAAAAGTGTTTGAACGAAAGCAGGAAAAATACATAGTTCGAAGAAAAAAATCAAAAACCTCTAATCAGTTCAGCATATCGAAATTGGGAAATAAAAAATAGATTTGATAAGGGCTGACTCACAATTGTATTCCTGAAAAGAAAAAATAAGAAATATTTTAACGAATAATGGAGGCAGAATAAAAGATTCATTCAAAATTTCGTTATAGCCAATCAATCATTTGGAGTAAGCGAATTTGATATGGTTTCCAATATATGCCACTCATCTCACACCAATCGAGCGAGTACAGAGAAAGTTTCTGAAGTATGTATTCTTTAGAAAAAGAGGCAGGTATCATGAGCGTAACTTGGCAACTCCTAACCAACATACTCCAGGGAGCCCTTACATACCGGGCTTGTGATAGTGTTAATACGGTTGGATTCAATGTGTTACAGTAGTGTTATTTTTTGTCTGTTTTTTTTTCTTCATTCTATTTCATTTCTATTATTTATGGCCGCATTTATGAATTTTTTGGGTATAGTTGTTGTGTTTGCTTTTTGTTACCCAGTATTTGGAAAACTTCTTATTGGATATAATTAAGTATATTATTATTATTATATCTTCGTAATTTAATCTTTGCCTAGACTATGAACCGGCTTGATCATTCGCTTGTGTTTCAACAATCACCGTCAACGCTTGCATCAAGCCTCTTGATAAGGACTAGGCACATATATACCGAGTACCGAACACGATACGAATGAATCTCTATTCTTGTCTCGGTAATACTAGACCCTGATAGAAGCACAGCGTAGTATAATACTATCGGAATACTTGGAACCTCGAGCACTAAGACTTGGGAAATGGCCAGGGAGTAAAATTCATGTCTGAAAAAATGCCTACATCATAGCTGGATACTCGATTGATCAGGGCCAATAACTTTATGCTGGTGAATATGGAGCGGAAGACCTTCAGAGGACCTATACCTGGCATACACGAGTTCCGTAACTACAGCCTTGCTAAATCGGAACGCGGGACAACCGAGTTCACCTCACGAGTTCATCGTGAGGCTATAAAAACTTTGAGGCCAAGGCGGATCAAACTCTTCCTCATATCCAACACGTCCAAGTTTGACAGTTGGTCGAGTTTGGAGCCCGAGTTTTGCAAGTGACAATATGGTTTTACGAATCAGTGTCTCTATAGTTCCAACTGTATTATTGAGAGAATGAAGTTTTAGTGGATATGAGTCCCACATAAATTCGTAGTATTGTACCACAGCCTGCATCCAACTGCAGTCCATGTTGGATTCGTGCCCTATAACTCTGAGCGCAAAAAAAAAGTAGATAAGTGTATGATAATGTGTACAGTTTCAAAATATCAATAATAGTATAGTCACTAATTATTATTAGAGAAACAAATATGTTTGAAGTTTTACTCAAAAATTGTAGAAGTCATAACTAGTTTACAAGTTTCTCCACACACCCCTTCGAATTACATTCAAAAATTGAATTACTTGGAGATACAGTTGGCAGTCGATTTCAGAGCATCTGATTCATCTGATTGCACAGACAAAAATGCCTTACCAAATCAGAAGACGACGAATTATTTCCATCACCGATAGTCCACAAAAAGCCACCGATTTTAGCAAATACATATCCTTCAGATAGATTGCTTTCAGTTGTCAAATTTGTAACCTAAAATTCGGTACATCTTCGAAGAAAGTTTACACCCCCATTGAAACTGGCATCATATTTTCAAGACATTACTCATACTGTTTGAGTTTTTGCTTTGCTTTGCACTATATAACTTATAACTCAGTGAAAATGTTTTTAAACAAGATAGAACTCTAACCTCAATAGGAATTCAGGCGCAAAGAATTTCTTACTTTTGGCAGAAAGAGAAGCTGACATTATGAATCAACGTTAACTTAAAAAAAATTTTGAATATTATGGTAAGAAACAGTACATATTACAATATTCTCTCTTTCTAAGATCAAAGAATCATTACAAAATAAGCCACCGGCTCGGTTGGGGAAATCTAAATTCATTAGTGGGGTTTGAACTCGGTAGCAACTCTAAACATATTCCAATAGCCTACTCACCAAACAATAGGTTTCTCTTCTGTGCTGATAAGTATATCACAATTTTTTTATAATTCCACAAAAAAATGGCGTCAACAGAGTCTAATTAAATGGACTATTGATAATGATAGTGGAATAATAGTAAAAAGACGCAGGCGTCGAACCGAAGTCCAAATAATGGGAGATACTTCTTTCATTTAACCATCGACATCTATAGTGGTTAGCATTAACTATTCAAAATATAAGGAAGATACCTACCAATAAATTAGTTTTGTGTACAGAAATGACCGAGTTCATGCATTAACTCTATTTCTAACAACTCTCCAATAACAATTAGTAACCATTTGACCCATAGACAAAGAAGAGTCTATGATTTGACCCTTAATTGGAGGATAACCTTCGAAGTTGTGAAAAAAAGGTAGATACGCTTTGCCAAAGACAATATATTTTTCATATCGATCAACACGGACTAGAAGAACTGAGGCATAGTAATAAGAATCTATGTTACATTTTATTACTAAAAGCGCCTTCTTTTAATTATGCATTTCCGAAAAAATGAGAAAATGCAGATGATACATCTCCGACAAAAAATTGTTCACTTTGAATGACTTCTTTGGCTCTACAAAAACTACAAATGAGTTCCTAAAATTATCGACATCTTCACCTTGATTTCTCACGTCTTTGCTTTTAATTCCAGGATATAGGCAATCTGAATTAGGTAGGTACATGTCTCTAAATGTTAGAATCACTAATTGTTGATGAGAAATTTTTGATGATGGAACACGTGAAGAATTATCATTTGGGCAATAACCATAATCTATTATTATTCTTGTTCCCAACGTTTCAATAGACATCTGTCGTTTTCAAGGTTTTACAAAAGCTGACAAGTTCGGGAAAATTTTCGACTTTCACTAATAAGTGCCAAATAGACAAGAGAAGAGAGCTATAAAAAAGGAAATAGGACCAACGTTTCACATTAAAGGTTTAGATATTGGTAGATAAAGAAAAACTCACCTAATAGGAAGTCCAACTTCCTTTTCACGGAATGACGCGTCCATATCAGTCGAGAATTTCAAATTGGGAGAATCTTCTTCTGGGCAAATAGTCCTAATTAACGATAATTCTGGTGTTTCTTTATCTAGATCTAGATCTTTGGCAGGAATGAAATTGAAAATAAAAATAGGTATCAAAGTTGTCTAGAAAAAACTCCGACTTGAAGAAACAATTTGTGGTCAATTTGCAGTTTAAGGACAACTCCTTTATTTTACATAATAACTGGTCTGGATTGGTTAGGTTGGTTTGAGTTAGGTATAAAAAAAAACAATACCAAAATTGAAGAAAAAAAAAAGTTAATATTCAGGAAAAATTTTTTTTTTCAGATTTCCTGTTTTCATTATGTTAGGTACGGTTAAGTTCAGCAGTAACAAAAAACTATGTCAAAATTTATTTTTTGCCATTTTAAACAGCGGAACATGAAAAAAAAATACTTTCGCAAAAAAAATTTTTCACGAAAAATTATCATTGATCAATTATTGCTTCAGGGGATCTACTAAAACCCCTGAAATTGTAAAGACATCAAAAATGCGGTGGGTCCTTAAACTACAAAATTAACCAATTTGTTATACTCGTACATTAATGGAGTGCGGGCTTGTTTGGCAAGTGCTTTCATTGTATATACTTTGTACATATTGTTAATTTGACTCAACATTTTCTTTAGTTGATTTGATACTCAGTATAAGAATGAATGAGATTTTTCGAAGTGTACAGGCGATTTTAATTCAAGAATTTTTCATTATAAAAACCTACTTTATTTACTCTGTATTCTTTCCATTTAACTAAGTCAGCTGATTACTTGATTGCTGAGTAGATTTGAAGAAATTTCTAATAGACTGTGATTTATATATTATTACCGCTTGATTAAAAATGGCCGGAAGGTTCACCGTCACTATGATAATGCAAAGCGACGTTACATTCAAGCGTTCGCGCTGTTTCTTTAACATTACTTTGAAATGATATTCTTAATTTTGAGAGGATCTAAGGCCAAGTTATAAGAGAAACACATTCAACAAAAAGGCCGACGTTTCGATTTATTTAAAATCTTTATCAAGGCACTGGAAAAAAACGATACATTTTAAAATACAGTGACAAATTTCAAAAAGATTAAAATGACTAAACATATAAAAAACAAATATAAAGAATACAAATATCATATAAGACAGTAAGTTACTCACATTGTAGGGTGGCTTCTCTTGTTATTAAAGAAAAAATATCATTAGATATTTTGTAAATCGATTGAATGGATGAAACGTAGTATGTCATGATACAGCTCGCTATACACTGGTTAAGAACAAATGTTAAAATTTAAAATTTATCAACATGCAAATAAAAAGATGCAGAGGATGAGTCATGAATAATATGTGGGTATGAAAACAACAAAAGTCTGTAATAATGAATTCATTTGATTTATATCATATGTAGATTCCTAATTTTATTAATAATGTTGAAATATATATATATCTTTTTGAAATTTGTCACTGTATTTTAAAATGTATCGTTTTTTTCCAGTGCCTTGATAAAGATTTTAAATAAATCGAAACGTCGGCCTTTTTGTTGAATGTGTTTCTCTTATAACTTGGCCTTAGATCCTCTCAAAATTAAGAATATCATCATACAGTTAGGTCGTCAAACCCAATTAATTACTTTGAAATGTTTCATTATGGTTATAACATATCTTGATATCACATATCATATATACATACATATGTCACTATGGCGACACAAAGCTATATTATATTTAATCATTTACGATATGTTCCTGAAACATTACTTTGAAATGTTTCACAATGATTCACCCATATCTCATATGAAATGTTTTTGTGATGTATCATGCTTACTGGGAAGAGAAGTTATTTATGAGGGGGAGATGTCTTTTAATTGGAACATGACCAGACATAACATATGCTGTGAACTAATTTAGCGGGAAAGAAAATAGAGCCCACCGAATGTGATTGTAGATCAAAACTGTAGACCATGGGGACTTTTGAGAATTAAAGATTATGTTAGTACACTATCTGGTGATTAAAATGCAATCTTTGGTAATATCTTGCTCCATGGTACATTTAAGTTTAGTTACTTAATGTACTCTTCAACTGTGATCTCAATTAATATGTGAAACAAAAATGATTTGTGTCAAATCATAATAAAATTGATTTTGTATAATTTTCATTGAACCCTGTTAATTATTTTGGGAAAAAACTATCCATTCATAATTTGAATATACATATATCAGAGCAGGTAAAAAAAACTCCACACACTCAGAATCTCAATTCGATAACTGGAATCTATCAGTTTGTGGGTATTCAGATTGCATTCGCCAAAGAGCGTATCGCTTATCATAAACAGTTATGTACCAATTAGGTACTCATTGTTAGCATATTGGGGGATGCTAAGAGGTAAATCACTCAAGTATTTGTTGAGGTATAATTATTGAATTCTTTATATACGTTACTCCTATTTTAAAATCTTTTTACTAAATTCCATTGATTTCCCCTTTTTTCTATGCTGAGAAATAATTTTCATTTCAGGACATTAGTCTGCCTCACCTAAACCTAATAATGATTTGTAAGTATCCCAAACCTACAGGTGAGAGAACTTCAAAACATTAATCTATCCATATCACTGTTTACAAACTTTGACGAAAGTATCAAAAAGGCATCGCAGCTCACATTTGATGGATAAGGAAATAAATAATTCCTATTGACGACGAGAATTGCCTGTCTAAGGAAATTGAATGGAATTAAAAAGGCAATAAATTGACTGGAAATGTTTTTTCTGAAATTATTGATAAATAGAAATTATACAACAATTTTATTTTATTGTTTCCTCAATTTTCGATCAGATTCTCTGAATTTAAATATTCCTCTAATGCTACTTGCTGCTCTAGGATTTCGGTCCTAGAATTCTCTACATCATCTTTCAGTTCCTTCGATTCATTTTTTAGTGTTTCTAAATATGTTTTCATCGATATTATTTGTGTGGTCAAGTGTTCTCCTTCAAATGATACAGCATCGAAGGAGTCTTTCGTGGGTCTCCTGAAATTAAAAAAGAAGTTCTAATAAACCAATAAATATTTTATTTGTCTCTCATTTGTAAACGTCAGTTTCCAAAAACACAATATTAATCAAGAAAGTTTATTTTATAAAATCACTAACTTGTAAAACCGACATAACTTGCAAAATTTTTACAAGTTAGTAGTATTATCTACATTAGAAAATTTTGTTTTATCGTCATATATGTTGAAAATCATGGTTCAATTGTTATTTCCAGTAACACAGATTTTTGATGATGAAAGAGTTGATACTGATAATGATGAACCATCTGTTGACTCAGAAACTGCTAAACTCGAGGACTGCAGAACATTTGTACTCTCCTTATTACCAAATAATTTGCCAGACATTTCGATTTTTTTGTTGACCGAATCATCGACATAACTCATAGCAATTTCGGTGCTCTTCCACTCTCCTGCACGCTTTAGTGCTAAAATATCTCCACCCGAATCCGCAACCATAGTGGCTCCAGTTCTGCGAAAAGAGTGGCCGGTGTATAACTCTAGGTCTTTTAAACCTAAATATTTCGCTATTTGCTCTGGGACACCACCAATAGTGTGCTGGCCAGCATTAAGGGAAATGCACTGTTCCAGGAGGCAGAAGTTTTACATATTTTCTGTATAACATGCAGGGCTTGAAGCTGCAGCCATCATCGGTTATGGTGAATCTTCTTGTTGTTAAATTTTTTGTTTGCCGCAATGTCACAATAACGTTTTTTCCCATATCTTCTACATCATTCATGTTTGAGGAGAGAATTTCGTCACATCGACAACATCCAAAAATCCCAAATATTGTAACAATTTTCGCCAGCAACCACTGATCATCAGGAGCATGCAAAAAAAATTGTTCAGCCTCTTCTTTACTTAATTACTTGGCTTTTTTTGGCGTATATAGCTCATTTTTTTCGTTTCCGAAACGCTATTACCTTTTGAAATCTGCAAATGATAACTAAACGTCATATTTTTCAATAAAGTTTTTAAGGAAAACAAACCTGAGAACAGGGGCATTTTCCTTCATTTCCAAGCAGCTTTTCAGCATACACCATTTTGCCCATAAAGTATTAGGGCTGAATCTAGCTGATAGTTGATTCAAGTAGCAAACAATACATCTTCAGTAATTTCTTTTGGTACATTCGTTTTCGCTTTCGCCAAAACAAATGTAAAGAAAAATAAACAGACATGTTCATGCCAACGCTTCCATAGCTTACGACATTTGCGACAAATTATTGAGGTTTTTTTTGGAATTCATCTAACCTTTTTACAAATGAGAAACAAATAAAATATAAAACAATACACGCAAGGTACCGGCTTCTACTGGCTCAAGGAGGTAACCTCCATTCGCCAGTAAAAACCCTCTTACCTTGCTAGTAATGTTATATAATATTGTTCAAAAGAATTTTAACATCGTACTCTCCATCACCATAATATAGTAACAAACTGCGACTACACTTTCAAGTTCAATTTTGTTCTCAGCAATTGTTAGACGGACTATAACAACATTATCAAACGGCGAACCACGGTTGGAATTCGGACCGCCGACCTATTACAGACGTTTACCAGTGCAGTTCGGAACGGTAGATTCAGACGGGCTTTTCAAAACTATGTTTCAAACAGGCTCAATTATGCCACGGCATGTATATTCTCGTGGGGCTTATAAGTACTTATTTCGTACCTTAGGACTTTTCGTCGCACGTACCCCACATGAGGGCAGTGGGCCAGAATACGTCCAAGCCAGTCCGTTAAGCTTAAACCACTACTAGTCACGCTGCAACCCTATCAAGTCACTTCTAGCTCTGCAAGCTAGTACCCAAGCTGAGAACGCAGCTCACCCGTCGAGGTTTTACCCTCTAGCCTGAGCATATAGGCTATAACCACGTACCACCACGAGTCCTATCGCAATTTGGGGCAGAACAGTCTACAAGCACGAGGCTTGTCCAATGCAGGCTGCCCTGCCCCCCTTGGCACCAATCAGCGTTATTTGAATCTGACATGTTTCGGGAACGCATTCCCTGCCCAAATTTTGGCCTTGGGAGTCCCAGCCTGAGTTACGAGCTCCACAATAAGATAAATCCTAGCCAATCGTGTCTCCCTCCAGTTCTGAGCTTAAGATTCCCCACGAATCGCGTCATCCACCGGCTCAAAACTTGGTGCTGATCTCTTTGACCTTAGTATACCTGCAAGCAGGTACTTAAGCTCTACACCATGACAATGTGACGACCAACGTATGGACCTTTGTTTCAAAGAGCCAAAAATTTCAATATGAACATAACACTTGAGAAAACAGAATTGCTGGTCATCTATCGAGGACAAATCCTGTGCAAATTGACCGCCAATAACAAACCTATCCTAAAAATATGATATCTTACTATCTGAATATCTGGGTGCTAATAATATGGCAGCACAAACATATGAAAGTGGAAATTAAAGTTCTTTGCTAAAATCTCCAGAAGATTCTTCTAAGAATTATGGAGATGAAAATCCTAATAACAATAAAGAAGGTAGCTGCGGTACCGTGTAAGAAGCAGTGTTATACGAGAAGAACTGGAAGTACGGGATATTGTTCTGTTTGTCGGGTCAAGACCTAAGAAATGGAGAGGCAACGTTGTGAAAATGGGCAACAATCAATGTGCTAAGCAGATAAGGATCGGAAAGCCAAACTCTGGAACGAATACCAAAGAGATGCAATGAAAACTGTGGGCTGGAGAATAAGGAAGAAGATTTTACCACTGAAAATGCGTGTATGGACACGTAGTACTTGCGAGATGCAGTCCAGGACTGCAGATATGTAATTTTCTTGATTTCACTTCAAACCCACAGGCCACCGTCAGATTTTAGCCTGTAGATCGCTCATGACATTAGCGTGTGTAGAGCAATGCTTTAGAACTGTATAGACAGTTAATATCATCCTAATTGTTAGATATTTATGAGCCAAAATAGGCGATCCGGCAAGTGCAACACACTTAATTAACTAGGTTATTCAACAGTATAAAAATATGCTTTGTCGATGATAAAGTGAAAGCGCGTTTCATAGAAAAATAACCGAAGGAGATTCTACCGAAGGGATTTAGATTCAAAAATCACAAAGAATTAGGAAAAATACATTGCAACTCTATATTTCAATTATGGTTGAAACTTTTTACTGAATTATCTACTTCTTTAAGTAGTGAATCTTCGTTATTAAATATAACTATTTATACTTTTTCTTCAGTTTTGTTGGAAGCTCAAATTCCTCAGTTACTTCAATTACTACCAATTTCTTATTTCAAAAAAGTTTCTTCAAAATTATTATCACTTAATCATCTATTTAGCAAGCTAATATGTTGAAACTACATGCTTTATTCGCAGATGTAATCATACAGACAGGTACATGTATCAGTCATAGTAAGGGAAAAACACATTTGAAACCTGGACGGGTTTATTTGGCTCCTCTTCTGTAATAAGTGAATGAATTAAATCTTCTGGTGAAACAAAGCTATGATGAAATTATCAATCAACAAGAAAGTTGCGAAAAGGCAGATGAAGAAATTAATCTATGTCTTTCCTAAACATCATTTCTACTGACGAAAGACTTAATGTATTTAATATTAAGGAATACAAAACAATTGAATTAAATTTGAACAATGTTTAGTGCCTCAAACGCTTCAAATCTCAACTGCTCCCGAAATCGCCGTTTCACACTGCACTCGTTCTTGGGACCATTTCGCCAAAAACTTTACTCATATCGTTCAACAATCAGCATATTCACCTGATTTTGTGCTGTGCGACTTCTGACTATTGACCAAGCTCAAAAGACCGCTTCAAGGACGCCGATTGAGACGATATAGCAAATTCAAGATGCTACAAAGGGGCTGAAAGCCATTTATGAAATCGACTTTTTCAACTGTTTTTAAGATAGAAAAATCCGTTGACATACGTACATTGCATGGTGAGAAAATTTGCTCTGAAGACATTTGGAAAACAATAGCATCATGTTCTATTAGAACAAACACACAATAAGAAGGATGATTCTTCAACCCGATTTTCATAGTATTTAATACTTACTGGTGATGAATGTGAAAAAATATAGATTATATAACTGATCATTGGAAAAATTAATTGAAAAAACATAGATTAGGTAATCAATTAATCGATACCCATCACTAATTAAAATTCAATTCCGCGATAAAACATTTTCGTAATTTTCAATGGGTATCCAAACTTTGTAAAATCATATCCATATCAGAGAGTTTATACTTGCCAGAGTTAAAAATAACTCCAATAGATTTTCATGATATAACATAATTTTTTTTTTTCAAATTGTGGTGTTAACTTTCTTTCTTAGATTTTTCTAATGAAAAGGTTGTAATTCAACGGACAACAACGCAAAACATTCCATAGAGTCTTTTGAATAAGATGATCCTGTTCTGAGAATGTGAATACCTCAATAATGAGATATCACATAAGAAATTAAATGAAATTAAAAACTCAGGAAATTTTAGGTGAGTATATGAAGATAAGATAACAAAAGCACTATTTGGAGAAAGATATAGATACAATATACATATACATAGTTGACTGAAAAATTCTCATTTGCTTGATAATAATCCATGGATCGTATTGAATTGAGCTAATTTTTATAAGTAACACTTCATATTCCAAAATAATACATGTACAATTTAAAATATATTTGGGAATACGAAAATAAGAGTGATTTTTTGTGGAATTAAAATTCTACTTTTCTAGGGTATAATCCAACAATTTTATTTCAAGATGTAATGTTAAGAAGGTTGCCCTATTCACTTGTGACATGTTCAAGTCAATATCTTCAACATGTAGCAGATGTAGTTCTTTGTTGGAAGGCAAAATCATGTAGGATTTTAAAGGAATTATGGAAGAAGTATATTGTTGCTTGGAAGAACTTCATTTTGTCTGTTATTTTCAAAAATCCAGTTGAAAATAGTTTGAAAGAATCAAGTTCCACTTTCTGATGGAGACTTTGTGTTCAACTTTGTGCATCTCTAGCCATTAAAAGGAGATAAGCTAGAGTATCAACAGTTTAAAGATGAGTTAAGAGAGGAAATCTGTGAGTTGATATTATCAATGAACAAAATCTGTTCAATTGTTTGGCAGTTATGAACGTCTGCAATTTGGTTTCCTACAGAACTGAAAGAGTATCCATCGAATCAAGTTGTATCATAAAAATCTTGGAAAGATATCAAAATAAATTTTGAGGAATCGCAGGGCAACAAAACTCCAAAAAAATGTTCAGTACTTGTTCTCAAATACTTCATAAAATGTTGATAAAATTTTATGTGAGTAATAAAATTTCTATGCACATTTTGATAAAAGTTTTTAGTTATGACAGAGATTTCATTTCTTTTGTTTGAAATTTAATGTGATTAAATTGAAATGTAGAACTTATCTAAAGTTATGAAAGATTCCAGTGTTGAGAACAGATGTATATTTTTCGATGATTTATAAACCCATCAGTATCAGTTAGTTCATTTAAGTGCAGAGATTACTGAGATAAAATAGAACCCCTTCAGTTTTTATAAAAATTAGCAAAAACCCTGCAAACATTATTGACCTCATACTTCTCAACACTTCAATCTTTAGGCTTGATTGAAAATGCAATCAATATCGGCCCAAGCACCCTAAGCGATTCATACTTTCAGTTCAATTTCATTAATCATTTCAATTCATCTAGAACATTTGTCGCTTTCTGGTCACCAACTAAGGTGTACCGGGAGCACCGATCCGATTTGCCCAATATACAGCGGGATATACAGGTTTGAGTCTCTTACAGCTGACATACGTCAGATTCAATCATTTACTGATTGTTTATAATTACTTATTAAGTTATATGAGGGGGCATTTATATTTTTGGTCTGTTTTGATGATCTGCTGGATGGAAAATCTCCCAGTACAAAGATTTATGTACATCAAGTAGAATATGAGGATAATTATGAAATGTTGAGAAGGTAAAATTTATTCAATTTGTCAGTTCAAATCGATGCTTCCCCTCATGGAAAGGGTAAGAAGCACCAGAACTTCACGCCCGGGGTCACATACACCTAATTTAAAAGTGACTAATGTAGTTTATTGTAAACATACCATGCTGGCCCAACATGTTCCTTCTCTAATTTATGCAGTTTCTCTAGTTTATTATCAAGATCGATCGAAACACATACATGTGCTATCATGGAGCTTACAGCATTTGATAATAAATTATTGTTGTAGTTCACAAATTCATTCCTCTCTTTCAGAATAGTAGAAACTTTCTGCACATCTTCTGGACTGAAATGAAATAATGTAGATTCAATGACATTGAAATTCAAGTCACGAATATGCTGTTTTCCAAACATTCCCTGGAAGTGGTGGAGAAATCAGGCCGGGACTGGTGCAATATGAACAAAAAAACATATTTGCACTAATCACGACCTAAACTCTAAACCTCACAACTGAATGCTTATTTTCAGAAAATTGTCAACTGCTGCTTTCAACAGATAGGCGTATAGGTGTTCCATTCATGAAAAAAAAAACCGTTACCGAAAGCATTCAATCAACAAAGGCCGTTGACATCTCACCTTACACAAGATGCTACTTTGTCGATAAGTTCTTTTAATTTCTTGTGAGCTTCAGCGGGGTCAGCTCTGTACTTTGACATTCTTAAAAAAATTCATTCACAACTGAAATAATAATTTCTACAAGGGATCAAGGCTCTAATCACAGGGCTTCAGAAACAAGTTCAAATTTTTTACTAATTTCATAGAAATAGAAGACTCCTCTCAACCATAGAATCAGGTCATACGAAAAATTAATGTCAGCCACAATGGATGACGTGTGACGAGTCAAAGATGGTATACAGTTTATTGGATTGACCAGGCGCAGTGTTGCCGGTGCTGTTGATTTATTGTGTGATCTACCGCAAAGTTGTGGAATCTACCGATATTTCAGTTTCACCAAATAAATGAATTTTCCACACCGAAAATGCTCATCAACATCAACATATAATATCTGAATGATACCAGAAGACGTAAATTCTCGTTATTTAATGGATGTCTGGCGATCTTATCCATCGGATCCAAATAACCTTGTTGAAAACATGCCGATGTGGTTGTCAATTTAAATTTTATATCATATACCTGTCTAGGCTCAATTCTGAGGCTTTTTTTGGTATACCTACATAAGTATATTTTTTTCCTTTCCGAAGTTTTTATTTTGTAGGATCGGAAGTGTTATCCCTACTTGTGCATTTCGTCCCAGGCGCACACATTTGGATTCATCGGTATGGTTTGTGTGCGCCATGCAATAAAGGCAGGGGATATTAGAAATTAGAAATTTTTGAGAATGAGAGAGCCCCCGGAAGATGCACCTAGTTGGTATGAGCTTTGAACGCTAGCCTCTCGGCTACCGAAGCGCTATGTAATGATGCTATGTTGGGCCTTATGGAGTGCTGCCGCAAGAGATCACTACAATTTCATGCCCGTGTTAGCAAGTGCCATAGACATAATATAAAAGAGCCAAAGCATTCCCTTGTAAAATGTTGGTTTGGCTTCTTGGCTTCTTTGAAAGCCTTTTTCACAAGTATACCAGAAAAGAAAGATCGTATCTCTTTTCTTTGCATCCTTATGTTGCAGCATCGCATAAATATCACGATAATTTTGTTCTAATAGTATACTTACCTATGGAACGACCAAATCGGATCAGAATTCCTGTCTTCTAATCTAATCATTTTTAGTGCAATTAAAGGTTCAATAATATATGTTCAATGAAAAATATGTGAAATCTAATTCGATGATAGTTACTAAGATTCTGAAGAATAAAACAATGATCAAGAATAAATCGGACTGGCGACATTTCAGCATCTCGGATGATAAGACACCTATGCAAATCAAGGAACTCAACACTTTGCGTGAGGAGCTTAAGCGAAGGATAAACGCGGGAGAATCTGATATCGACATCAAATATTATTCTGGAACACCTATTGTCACTAAGAAAACACATATTAGACAATCAAAAAAGTAAATAAGCCCTGTGGATGGTCTATCGTCTTCACGAACGCACAGTCTTTGCAGTCCAAGTACCTTGAACTAACAGCCTATGTTGGATTTACCATCCGACTTCCATTCTCATAGCCGAATCCTAGCTTCACCCTGGAAGCCCGGATGGCTTGGTGGCATTGCGGGGCTACTCCATCCATAAGAACGATAGCACAACCACGGTTAGTTAACGTCACCTGTTCACGTTGAATACAGATTGTCGTTTGCGGGGCCACGCATTCAAGCTCCGCAAGGAGAACTTTAAGACAGTGCAAAGTCAACATTTTTTTTATCAAATAGGGTGTTTGGTGTATGGAATTCCTTGCCTCCCGTAGTGATTGAGTCAGTGTCAGTGGACTCTTTTAAGAAAAATTATGACAGATGGTGTTTGAGTTGAGAGAGTGTTTTATTTGGTTTTTTTTTTCAGACAAATTGTTTTTTTTCTCTTTCGCTCCTCAAGCAGTCCTGTGCAACTTTTTTCTTGGATTTTATGTTTTTTTTTGTGAGTTTATAGGCCTTGCCTAAACTCTAACTCTAACTTTGTAGTATAATAATCTAATAGGAACTTTCACAAGTTTACTTCAATCTGAGTATATTTTCTCATAAAATAGCAGAGCAACGTGGTACATTAAGAATATTAGATAATAGAGAGGAGTATCAAGCAGAGAAAAGAGTGACGTTGTCATAACTTTCACCTAAACTTCCTTCCATCAATGGCCTCTGATGAAAATAGCAGAATCACGTCAATTTATTTTCATTTACTTTTTGATAATATATCCGATAAAACAATAGTTCAAAATTCAAAATTTGATGAAATATTTTAATCTATTTCAGTGTCGTAATATCGAATGCATTGTTTCGCGTGTTGGAATAGGTGGCCATTCTGCAACTTGTTTTAGAATATAGTATTATTGTACATTGGAGAAATAGTTATTCATAATAACAGGGGGTTAGAGAAACCTACTATTTCCTCATATGGACACATGAAAATTTGTCTTTGGCCTGAGTTGACCAGTGTCTAATACGTTACAATGTAAGTTTCATATTCAACATTTTTCAATTTCAAGGATACAGAAAATTTTGTGCAGGCAAGTACCTCCTATCAATTCCCCATCCATGAGGTTTTAAGCATTATCCTTCCTAAATATTTAATATCGCTGCAATAATTTCCATTATCTGTTTATCTATATATGTTATAATAAAAAAAGTGTTTCCTCTGTAAAAAAGATATTCAGTCATAGGGAAAGGGTAATTCTAGTTGATGGAGAAGGTTTGGCAACTCAGCTAGACGTTTTGCCTGTGTCATTCTCGACGAACCACACGTCCTAAAGTATGACTCCATGACAGAAACATCGTAAATAACTTCATGGCAGTGCGATGAATTAAAAAAAAATTAAATAATTCAGATTCATGTAGTGCTCTACTCGTTCATATTGGAAGATTAGAATGGACTGTCGTTGTTGGGAAATAAATGTAAAATTGGTCATCTCTATAACATTAAAAAATTTCATTGAAAGTAGTGATGGGCATGCTCGGATTATTTCAATACTCGGATACTCGGAAACCGAGTATTCAAATACTCGGATTATTATTCGAGGATAAATCCTCGAATGCGTAAGTATCAAATAAATCTTGAAATTGCAAAAAAAACCGAAAGCGCGCAAAAAAAACCGAAAGCATGCAAAATACTGAAAGCGCGCAAAAAAACCCAAAGCGCACAAAAAAACCGAAAGCTCGCAAAAAACCCGAAAGCACACAAAAATCCAAAGCGCGCAAAAAAAAACCCAAAGCCCAACGAAACGAATACGAATATGCGAATATGAAATCGACTAACCGAGGAATCCTCGCCAAATATCCTCGGTTATTCGTTTAAACGAAACGAATATGAAATCGAGGATACTCGCCAAATTATCCTCGGTTATTCGTTCGAACGAAACGAATACGAATATGAAATCGAGGATCCTCGCCGAATATCCTCGGTTATTCGATTGAACGAAACGAATACGAATATGAAATCGAGGATTCCTCGGTTATTCGGCTATTCATTTGAATGAAGCGAATAAGAATATGTGGATTCAAACGACTCAGCTCGAATATGGCCGACTCGATCGCATAAGGAGGTGTGCCGAAATTACCGAGTATTTCGCGAGGCGAGTATTTTGATCCTCGGATGTTTCCGAGGATTGTAATACTCGGATAACCGATTATTTATAACCGAGCATGCCCATCACTAATTGAAAGCTCAGAAACCATTGGCCTAATCCTGTCAGCTTCAGCAAATTTTTAATATCAATTCACCTGTATTCTTAAAGAAATTGAATGAAGTCAAATTTCAGTGACTGCACGTCATAAATGACCTTGCATCGACGTTCGTTTGTCATTTCCAATCGTTTCACCTTGACAAATATTTAACATGGCCACTTGACAGTGACGTTTCTGTTTACATAATTGGCAATATTTTAATATTCAATGATAGAAAAATAATATTTTACAATACCGAAGAAGAGTTATCAGATAATTGAAAGTGCATAATATCTATTGTGATATCAAGTGTTATCAGTTTATCATCATCGTATAGTGAAACATATGATACTAAAAATGATAATAACCTATTTGAAAGTCTTGAAAGTTCAATACAAAAGTTGAATGTGTTTGATATGTTTTGCTCAATACGTCTTCAACTAGCCATTGGTCCTCATAACTAGTAATGTAAGTTCTAAATCTAATTTACTATTTGAATATATTGAACTATTTAGTTGATTTAAGCTGACATTTCAGTAGAAAGTTCCCTTTGTCTATCGTTGGTTTTTGCGACCTAAATACCATTGAACGCGATAATCTACTTATTATTTCTAGTCCTTCAATTACCTCAATCTGAGTTCAAATGAAATTCCAAATCTTCGGTTTTCAATTTCCGTTTATCCACATCTCATGGGAAGTTCGAATGCATTCAAATGTTATTTTTCATTCTATTAGAACAAAGCTTCGTGTAAGGGCTGTTTATAGAATTTGAAATCATAATAGAACTCAGACAGTTCGAATTTCTCATATTTTGTTACGTATTGTAGACAAAAACATCTATGTGTTTGGTTTAATGCCCTTCTGAAAGAAAATGTTCATGATTAGATCCTGCGTGATTCACCTTATTTCCTGAAGTTTGTAAAGAATTAAATCCGAAATAATTGTGTAGGTGTATCTTAATTTTAGAGACATATTTATAAGTTTTATATATTTATGCTCAATGGAAATTAACAAGCATCAATACAGGATGAAAATTCTCGTAATGTACCTAACTACAAAACATTATATTTATCCTCACACCGAGTTCATTAAAACTCAAGTCTACTCCTGATTTTAAATTGGTCTAAAAATGCCCTGAATTTCAGAACTGCCTGATTCCATAGTCAATATTTACATTAGCAATGATTTCACTCTTCAGAAGATGAATGTGAGGTTTGGTGAAACACGCAAATTTATTTGATTTTTCCTTAGATGCAATGTAATCTAAAAAAATCTTATAAATTACCATTCCATCCAAATTTTTTGTTGTGCCGTGATTAAAATTTTTTGTCAGATAACGGAAAAAAATAAAATTTTCAAATAAAATGATGTATTGAACTTGCAGTAGGTACATGGATTGAAGTTATCCACAACCACAAATTAACTAAGGGCCGCACACATCATAGGATTCATATCATCAAATACGAAATACTTCGATATAAAAATGATTTTTACATTGAATAAGATGAGGAGTTGAAATCAACTTTCCCCAAACGTACTAGCAAAATTTTATTCAATGCATACCCGTCAGTGCCGGGTTTTGCACTATGCACTATGAGTAACGAGTACTTTTTTCTCATTTGAATAGAAGATGTCACTGGGAAATGATAATAGTTTTTCATTCTTAAGAAACACAGAAATTTGAAAAAAAAAAAAAACGAATGATGTCGCCGTTCGTATCATGACAATCAGACTGTAATGAAAACTTTAACTGCCACGTGGAAGGCAGGATGAAAATATGCTGCCCTCTTGAAAATTTCCGGATACTTTGGAATATGATAGAATGTCCGAGAAAATTATCGAAACGAGTAATCATCATGATAGATACCAGATGTCTGGGTAGACAAGGCAGAGTTGTTCTGAGAACGTTACTGACAGTTGCATAGCACATGTTTTCGGCGCCTTCCGCGAACTTTTTGAAAGCGCTTCCTACCCCCCTCCTAAAAGCTTCATTTCCAAGTACTAACAAATACACACCTGGCCTTGATTGACTTTAAAATCAACAGAAAGGAGCAATTAAATTATGACAAAATCAGCAAACGTGACGTTATAACACAAAAATTGTTATTCCTTCATACACCTAGCATATTTATATCAATTAATTCACAAGGTTTGCTTGCAGGTACATACTTAAAGTAGTCTGCTTCTAATTTTCATTTTTGGAAAAAATAAAATGTCCATAAGTTTCTGTCGTTTAATCATCAGACCAACGTCTGGCAAGCGGGAATCGAAAGTGAAACAATGATTTATGTTTTCTGTCGTCTGTATTTCGTGATTCTTGATTCTTCAAACAAAACTTCAGGTAGCTTTCGTAAATTCACCATCGAGGAGCAGTCGTGATGTCTTAACTCAGATCTATAGTTTTATGCGCAGTTGTTCCAAAAGCGCCCTAGCCCCCTCCGCGCCTCCCAGCACCGCTGGGGTGTACTTTACGTCACTGCGTATTCACTAGTAATTAGTGAATATAAATTATTGTGTACATAAATTATTATTCGAAGTGGTGTAAATAAATTAGTTATTGAAGCAGGACTTACTATTTTTGTGTTATTGATGGAAAAACGTTACAATATGCACTGAACGTATTTCAATGGTTATAAGATGGCTTTTCGCTGGATCCTACCCTGACCGGAAAAAAAAACATTGAGCCGAAATAATTCCGCGCTGCTACAGTTCTTTCTATTGCGAAATCATTATCATCATTGAGGATTTTGCTTTTTGAAAGTTATGAAAAATTTGACTTTCTGCATGGATCAATGTAAAGTAAGAGGGCATTCTCAATAGTTTCTTCCCGTTGGTGAATTTAGCGTACCTGGTATACCGGTATGAAGTGAGCGTCAAGATACAAATGTTCCCTTTGATGTGAACGAGCCTTTATTATTTTTTTTTGTTTGCTATAACGTCTCTGAAACATATTTAGTTTACATAAAGTCTTTGAACAGACAACATCATATTTTTTCATCGTGTTAAAAAGTTTTGCGGACTATTAAGAAATAACGAAACGAACATTGTTTGGATGAGTGATTTTATTTCTGATTCTCATTCATTTTCTGAATACTTTAAAGGATATTTCAAACGCATAACCCAGAGTAACCGGTTATCTTTGGTCTTTTGTGGTAAATATCTTTTGCATTCAAGCGGCTAGGGTTATCGATTATTATTGATCGAGAAATGTCAAGAATAACCCTGCTCGAGAGCAGGGTTGCTAAATATGCAATATGCCAAATGAAAATTTTTCATGCTAAATCGCTCGAAAGGATACTACATCGGCAACGCTAAATTACAAATATTTTCCTCTTGATAAAGAAAACGAAACGAAGGTAATCAGGAACGGGCCGAAGTTAAACTTTGAGGGGAGGACAAGCTTTAAAAATTGTCAACCGCCAACTCTGCAAAGCGCGGGGTGGTGGTGGGGTGTGGGTGCTTGTGTTGTCCACTCCAACTGAAAATGTCAACTGCTATGACATTTTTCCTATTTCGTTCACAATTGGGTGGGGATGATCCCCCCCTCATGGCGGTCCGTGAAGTTAATATACGCAACGACACCTGTATATTATGTCCACAGACCAGTAATTTAGATTACTAGTCTGTGGTTATGTCTCTCGAGATGAAAGAAGCGATCAAATATTACAGGACTCTATGAGGATTGAAAAATCCCTAGAATTTCCCTATTTCCCTAATATTTCCTAAACCCAAAATTTTTCCCTAGATCTAGAGACAATTCCCTAGACTTAACATCACTGGATGGGACAAGGATTGACTGAGCAGCACTTTGATTCCTACGAGGAGGTTTAAAATTGGGTGTCTGGTTGGTTTGCCTTGAAAGACGAACAGTTTTATTGGCGTGGTATCCACAAATTGCTAGAAAGGTGGTCAAAATGTAGAGAATAAAGGCCATTTCATGTTTTTTACTTTCCCATTAATAATAAGTGTATTATTTTAACAAAAAACGCTAATTTCATACCGGTATACCTGATAAATATTTTTCTATTAGGTGTACAAATAAGTTTTCGCGGTTTTTTATAAAAAAATAGGAATTTATTGTAAAGGAAAAGTACATTACGTTTTATTCAAAGTATTTTCCATCATTTGCCACTACTTTTCCCCATCTTTCTGGCAACATTCGGATACCCCGTCGAAAAAACTCTTCATCTTTTGACGCTATCCACAAATCTACCCAATTTTTGGTGTCTTCATATGATGTGAAGCGCTGCTCAGACAGACCATGTGCCATCGACCGGAACAGATGATAATCAGAAGGGGCATGTGGACGAGCATTATCGTGTAAAAGAATAATTTTGTCGTGTCTGGAGTAGTAATGGGCGCGACTCAATCTCATCAATTGTGTTCGGTAGAGTGCTCCAGTAATGGTTTCGCTTGGTTTCAGCAATTCATAATACACGACACCAAGCTGATCCCACCAAATACACAGCATGAGTTTTTTTCCATGAATATTCGGCTTAGCTGTCGATGTTGATGGTTCGCCGGGCTTAACCCATGACTTTCTCTTCTTTGGATTATCGAAGTGAATCCATTTTTCGTCACCAGTGACTATACGATGCAAAAAACTCTTTTTTTTATTCCTGGCAAGCAGCATTTGACTCATGCATAATCGGCGTTCAACGTCTCTCGGCTTTAGTTCATATGGAACCCAATTTCCTTGTTTTTGAATCATTCCTAACGATTTTAAACGATGTGAAATTGCTTGTTGAGTCACTTGTAGAGTAAGTGCAAGTTCTTTTTGCGTTTGGGACGAATCTTCCTCCAATAGTGCTTCTAATTCCATGTCTTCGTACACTTTCGGCCTTCCACTGCGTTCTTTGTCTTTAACGTCAAACTCACCGTTCTTAAACTTTTGAAACCATTCCTGACAACTTCTCTCACTTAAAGCAGCTTCACCATATGCTTCTAGAAGCAGTCGATGCGCCTCAGCTGCAGATTTTTTCACATTAAAGAAGTAAATCAAAAGTTCCCGCAAATGATGCTTATTCGGAATAAAACTTGACATTTTTGCACGAAAAAAATTACGTGATGCTGATACGGAATCACTAGTACTTTAAGGTTATGGCGTTGCCAGATGACTAAACTTGGGATATTACGTTTTACATCTGACAATTTCTCCATAACCTTCTGGTGGGGCCATCTTTTGACAAACCGTGGAAACTTATTTGTACACCTAATAGTTTTGAATTTGATAGCATAACACTCACATTGTTTACTAGAAAATCTCATTTTTTGAAATTCAAAGGTAGGTTATGAACTTCTTCGTTACCGGTTCACAATAGAACAGGTGAATTACTAATAATAATAATAATAATAATACCTGTGATGTCAATTTAGAGCTACCTAATTTCAAAAACGAAGTTCCAGGAACAGTTCTCAAAGAGAGTGAATATGCTTTGTTATTTGATCCAGATTCGCACAAATGAAGTTCATAAGGCGCTCGAAATTTATAAAATTTCTATTGAACAATGAAGTAGAGTATCAGGGCTGATTATCGGAATGATTAGGGATAGTTATCATTTTGAAACATCAATGATACCCCAGTTCGGGAACCGTCCGTCGGATCATTCTTGAACTCTAATGAAAAATGTCATCTTGAATAGTCCTCGGCATAAGGCTTTATTTCATCAATAAGGAAAATCGCTAATAATTCGGTTCTCTTACAAAGGGAGCCAGGGGGGTTTTTTTCAACCGCTATTCTTCAAAAATTCATATCTCCGAAAATACGCAATGGAGCATAATGACAGTCGGTACATAGTTTTATTATATCAGTATGAATAGGCAATAAAATTTTGGTCCACTTGCAAAGGGAGCCAGGGGGGTTATTTTTACCCCGTATTCTTCAAAATTTTATATCTCCGAAAATACGCAACGGAGCATAATGGTACTCGGTATGTCCTTTTATTGTATCAGCATGAATATCTTTTTGAAGAAAAAAGGGAGTGCAAATATTCCCTCTGGCTTCTTCTGTAAGTAGATCTTAATTTTATTGGATTTTCATACTGATATAATAATACTATATACCGAGTGTCATTATGCCCCGTTGCGTATTTCCGGAGATGTAAAATTTTGGAAAATAGCGGTTGTGAATAACCCCCTGGCTCTCTTTTGCAAGTGAACCAAATTATTAGCGTTTTTCTTTTTGATTAAATAAAGCTATATGCTTTCTAGTCACAATTTATACCCGATTCTATGACAGAAAATATAATCTTCAACTCAAGAATGTTTATTCCAAAACAGCTTTAATTTATGAGTACCTACAAAAGTATAATATCCCATAATATCCGATAACCTTGAAATTTAAAAAGGCAATGGTGTGATCCATATTACCCTGATCTTATGCATAATTTCGCAAATATCGACACACTAGAAAATTTCAGAAATAAAAATAATAATACTTTATATGACATGATATGTTCAAATTTCGTTGTCGTAGTTTTCTTGCACCATAATTTTCTATTTATTTGAGGGTAAGCAATCACAGAAATTAAGTTAATTAATAACGTTGACATTTACGTTCCGTTTCGAATCTTGGCTCATTGAAACTTGTGAGCTGCCGTCGAAAAGGAAACTACTGAAAATTTCCCATCTCTTAGTACCTTCTCTTCGCCTCAAGCTCCAGAAAAAGTTCCAAATTATAAATATGAATTTTTCTAAAAAACGGAAAAGAGAAATGTCAAACAGTCCGTTGAAAATTTCATTGTTCACGGATACATATTCGATTGACATCAGTTGGACTTTTAAATTCATTTTCAGTTGATGGAAAATTAATCGAAACTATTCATTAACGGTGAAATAATATACAGTGTGGAAACCACTTATGGAATAAAATTCTTTATGACATTATTTTAGAAAATTATAAAAAATGCTGAGACACGTCAACTTTTGAATTCAGTTGTGCGTTATGTAAACATAAATTTAAATGTACAGGGTGATACACGTAAGTCTGCTATAGTCGGTGTTCTCTTTTTTTAATGAAACACCCTGTATATTTGTATATTTTTGAAATCCCCTTAATAAACCGATTTCAATAAACTAAATATGTATGGTCAATTATGAATTGTATAGGATGAAATTTTTATTTTTACAATTATTAAACACATACATAAAAAAGCTGATGTATTTGATTTTAACACATTAAAATAATTGCTCAAAATGTTCTCCACCTAGTTGTTGGCAATAGCACAGTCTCCTATAGAACTGCTCCTTAACTTTGTTTAAAGTTTGAGGTGAAATATTCCGTATTTCTGTAGTTATCCTGTCTTTGAGGTCTACAATGCTAGTTGGTTGTGTTGCATATACTTTGTTCTTGAGATAACCCCATAGAAAAAAATCCAGCGGCGTAAGGTCTGGCGATCTAGCTGGCCATTCAATAGTACCTCTTCGTCCAATCCATTTATTGGGGAAGATTACCTCTAAATAAGTTCTTACCATTAAAGCATAATGGGGTGTTGCCCCGTCTTGCTGAAACCAAACATTTTCATTCGGTAAGCTAGGATCTATTGCGTTGGGAACGCAGGAATAACTTCATTTGTAAGCATATTTAAATATTTTTCAGCTGTCAAATTTCCATCTATAAATAGAGGACCAATAATATGGTCGCCTATGATACCGGCCCAAACGTTCACCTTTTGAGGGTACTGAGTATGTGTTTCACGCATCCAATTAGGATTCTCTGCTGACCAATATCTACAATTCTGTCGGTTTACCTCCCCATTCATTGTGAATGTGGATTCGTCAGAAAAAAGAATGGTACCAAGAGCTATCGCATTTCTGTTCAGCTTATTTATCAATCTTTCGCAGAAATCCATTCTACGATCTGGATCGTCTTCTGTTAACTCCTGCACAAAAGTCAATTTGTAGGGATGAAGTTTTTCTTTATGAAGACACCTTAGAACAGTTGTATGACTAACATTATTTTCACGGGCAATTTGACGTGTACTTGAAGTTGGATTCTCTTCGACACTTAACAAAATATTCACTTTCACATCATCTTCAACGAAGTTTGGTTTTCTTTTTAATGGTTTGACATGTCTAAGTTCTCTGAATTGTGCATGAATTTTAGACACTGTGCTTTGTGAAATATTAGGCAATTCGGGATACCTCTGATTAAATAAGTTTACCACTTCAACTTGACTTCTGCAGTTATCCCCGTACCCTATCATCATTAAAATCTCAATTCGGTGAGTCTCAGTTGAATATTTCATTGTTATTTCGACAAGGAAAAAGTTTTTAATAAAGATTTTACTTTTTCAGTATAAACTGTCAACACATCAACAACCGACAGAATATTAAAACAATCCACATTATTTACCGATTTTGTCTAATTATTGGCGTTTCTATGCACTTTTTAGGTATTTATGATGAAATTCATTGGCGTACCAGGTTTTATTTAATTCAGAAGGTTTTCCAAATACATCTAATAATTAGTTTAGATTTTTGATAAACCCGTATTTAGCTGATTTAAAAAAGTACCAATATTTCAAGTGAAATAAATTATTAATTTTAAAATTTCACCCTGTATAATTCATAATTGACCATACATTATTTAGTTTGTTGAAATCGGTTCATTAAGAGGATTTCAAAAATATACAAATATACAGGGTGTTTCATTAAAAAAAGAGAACACCGACTATAGCAGACTTACGTGTATCACCCTGTACATTTAAATTTATGTTAACATAACGCACAACTGAATTTAAAAGTTGACGTGTCTCAGCATTTTTTATAATTTTCTAAAATAATGTCATAAAGAATTTTATTCCATAAGTGGTTTCCACACTATATATTGTCAATTCGTGATCTGATTCAGAAGAATCTATTCCGAAGAATCATCGCTTTTGTGTAACTTAGATTTGAATATACAGTGTGGAACAGCCAAATGGAATAAATTCGATAACGAATAAATGAGAGCGTGTTTAGAAAAATGCTTGGACACGGCGATTTGTATTTTTAACTGAGCATTTAAAAAAAAAAATTATATAGGGTGCGTCATGTGACAGTGGCCAATACCCACTTTCTTATTTTAAATGCAAGCACCTGTATATTATTAATTTTTTGGGTCCTTCAGAAAATTCTAGACATAAATCATGTAAAATGTCCTATACCTATCTTCAACTGTTTCGGAAATATTAAGTGTTTTCAGATTTATTACAAAAATTAACATTAAAAAAAGAAAATTATTTTATTTCACAAATTCGCTACATTACACTAAAAACCTAATAATTAATACTGATTATTTCTTAATAATTTAAAAAAAACAAAAAATATTAATGTCAATGTAGTAAATGTTCAAAATGCTCGCCGCGAACGTCTTGGCAACATGCTAATCTGGTATAGAAATGTCTTCTAACATTACTCAACATCTCAGGTGTAACTGATCTAATCGCAAGCGTGATTCGTCTTTTTAAGTCATATAAGTTAAGGGGTTTAGTTTTGTATACAATACTTTTGACATATCCCCACAAAAAGTAGTCTAACAGCGACAGATCAGGAGATCGTGCTGGCCATTCTATCGATCCGCGCCTCCCTATCCATCGATTTGGAAAAATTTGGTTCAGGTACTGCCGGACATTGATTTAGTAATGGGGCGGTGCTCCATCAGGCTGGAACCATATTGTATTGGCAGGAACTTGTGGGTTGGATCAGGATATAAGTTTGTCAAAGTTGGCACGACATTATAAACAATGTTTTTGTATTTTTTTCATTTCATATCAGTAAAAAGAAATGGTTTTTGTTTACTTTCTCATTATCAAGAGCTAAATGGAAAATAAGTATTGAATGTAATGTAGCGAATTTGTGAAATAAAATAATTTCCTTTTTTAATGTTTATTTTTGTAATAAATCTAAAAACATTTAATATTTCCGAAACAGTTGAAGATAGGTATAGGACATTGTACATGATTTATGTCTAGAATTCTCTGAAGAATCCAAAAAATTAATAATATACAGGGGCTTGCATTTAAAATAAGACAGTGGATATTGGCCACTGTCACATGACGCAACCTATATATATATATATATATATATTTTTTTTTTTAATAAAATGCTCAGTTAAAAATACAAATCGCCGTGTCCATGCGTTTCTCCAAACACGCTCTCATTTACTCGTTATCGAATTTGTTCCATTTGGCTGTTCCACACTGTATGAACTATTTCAAAGGACAAGAGCTTAGTAAAAGGAAGATATTATAAATGGTTTTTAATGGAGTTTATATGACTACTTGTCAGAAGGGAATTTGAGCTTCGATCAAAACTTAAGGAAAACTGTGAGAAGTTATTTTCAATTAAAGAAATAGGTTTGTTCATTCATCGTGGCGGTCGTATTCGTATCACAATGTTCCATAGTAAGAAAAAAGACGCAAAAGCTCCCGACGTCATGTCAGTACTTTTCTCAAGTTTTCACGGAAATATTTCGTGCCGATCTTGTCAGAGAAATTAGGGCTTCATTAAATTCAGGTAAATACAGTATACTGTAAGTCATCATCTAGCGAAAAGACAATAAAATCCTCTTGTCCCCAAATCTGTGATAAGAAATATGGTCAATTTACAGTTTGAGGACCACTCCTATATTTTTCACGATTGCTGGTTAGGTTAGGTTAGTTTCAGTTGGGTGTAAAAAAACTATGCTACAATTGCAGAAAAAAAATTTTAAATTAATTTTTAAAGAAATTGGATTTGCATTTTTTATTATGTTAGGTATGGTTGAGTTCGCCAATAACAAAAAACTATGTCAACATTCATTTTTTGCCATCTCAAACACTGGACAAGGAAAAACAATTTTTGCAAAAAAAATTATCATTTGAAAATAATCATTAATAATTTATTATTGCTTTTGGTGGTCTACTAAAGTCCCCTAAAATTGCAAAAACATAAAAAATGCGGTGGGTCCTTAAACTGCAAAATTACCCAAAATATAATCACCAGTTATTCAATCATTTTAATAGAGTACTTATAAATCGATGGTAGGTATATCGAACTCAATAAAGGGCTTTATCATAGATGATAGAGTTTTTAAACAGAAGTTACATTCTTTTGAACTAGTAAACGGAATGCGAATGATAAGGTCATCTTCATTCAGTCGGAATGCTACGGCGACAGGTGAAGTAAAAGTTTCGTTTTCACTGTCATCTCGAATTGGAAAGATGAAGAAAACGTTTAAATGCATAACATAAACAAACCACCGTTCTGGAATCGTTGCCACGGGCAATACCGCATTCCAAGGATCCCGCAATCGCTTTCACGGAGAGCTCTGGAATGACGGAATGTCGGGGACCGCTTTGTGATGAGTAGCAGCCGACTTTGCGGCTCAGCTGGCATTTCCTTGCTCTGCCACTTGGAGGTCCAGTAAAAGAAGGTCTGAAATCACCATAGGCTCATAGATTAAAAAGTATAAGGATTCAAAACTGCCTTGTATTGCCTGTACTAAAAAGCGACTGCATTTTAGCAGTAGTTGTTAGTTTTGAGACAGTAGATGGCGCTGAAACTGCATCTATAATACTGACGAGAAATCTGTAATAGAAGGCGGGAATTTTAAATCGACCCATAGCTAAGACATTTTCACATTGCTACAATTAATGGTTCCAATAATGGAACCTTCAAATAATAGGAAAAAAATTTAAACCAGTTTTGTGAAGCTTGGCGTTCAACATTTATAATTATAAAAGCTTCTGGAGTTGAAAATTATTACCTAATGTATTTGGATTGATGAGGGATAATTACAATAATTGATATGCGATAAAAGATGCTTCATTAACAATAAATTATATATTAGGCACTTGAATTAAAATACAATGATTTCTTTCTACACGCATAAATAAACAAAGAGAAAAAAATCACAGTCAACATTCGATAGATCTATGATGATAAGTTCATTCGTTAAGATAAATTGTTCACTTGGAGTTGACACTTGTGCTGAATTAAATAATGATAATCCATAGTGACACTGGATTGAACGCTTCTGTCAAAGACACAATATCTTGAATGGTTGAGGTCCTCACTTGATGGAAATCCATTTTCATTTAGTTTGAATATGATTAAATAAAAACTTATTTAATAAAGTTTCCACATTTATTGTGTTTTAACAATATGTAACACTACATTTGCAACAATTGTTTCGCCAAATTCTTGGCTTCTTCAGGCGAGTTCGATGTTAAACTACTCCAAAAATTTTTGAGTCTTCCTTATATATTTCTCAAGATGGAAGAGGGGACCGGTATTCTAAATGCTTCTGGGATTTTTTTATGGCATGTTCATCAATGGTGATCTGTTGACATCCGTTTGGTCATTGAGTAAGATATTTTGCTTGTTATATCTGTTAATTTCCATTGTTTCTAGGATATTAAGCCTTCTGCTTTTGTTTTCTATGTGCAGAATTTTATAGTTTGGATCAAACATATGTCCCTCGTCTAAAAGATGGGTCGCATAACTTGAGTTCTGTTTTTTCTTCAGGAAACTACTCAAATGTTCTTTAATCCTCTTCTCGAAGTTCCTTCCTGTTTGTCCAATATATACTTTCTGGCATGAACCACAATTCAACTTATACACTCCTGATTTTTTGTTTTTATCTAATTTATCTTTATTATTTTTGATTAAATTACTTAAAGTATTATTGGTTTTGAATGCTATATTGAAATTCCTTTTGTTTTTAAAAAAATTTGCTACTTCTATTGATTTTTTACCTGTGAAATTTAATGTTATATATCTATTCTGTTCTATTTTGTCGTTTTTGGGGTATATTAATGTTAAAGCTTGATTTAATAGGAATTTATTCAATATTTGGTCCACAAGGTCTGGTTTGAAACCATTATTAACAGAGATTTGTTTTATAGTATTGAGCTCACAATCAAAATTCTGTTTCTTCATAGGTGTTTTGATTAGTCTATATACCATGCTATTGAATGCTGCTAGTTTTTGTGAATATGGATGATGTGAATATCAAAAATCAATAGTAAACACGATTTTGCAATTTATCGCAAACCAACCTACACCGACATAACAATCCATTCAAAGTCACATCATCCATATTCACAAAAACTAGCAGCATTCAATAGCATGGTATATAGACTAATCAAAACACCTATGAAGAAACAGAATTTTGATTGTGAGCTCAATACTATAAAACAAATCTCTGTTAATAATGGTTTCAAACCAGACCTTGTGGACCAAATATTGAATAAATTCCTATTAAATCAAGCTTTAACATTAATATACCCCAATAACGACAAAATAGAACAGAATAGATATATAACATTAAATTTCACAGGTAAAAATCAATAGAAGTAGCAAATTTTTAAAAAACAAAAGGAATTTCAATATAGCATTCAAAACCAATAATACTTTAAGTAATTTAATCAAAAATAATAAAGATAAATTAGATAAAAACAAAAAATCAGGAGTGTATAAGTTGAATTGTGGTTCATGCCAGAAAGTATATATTGGACAAACAGGAAGGAACTTCGAGAAGAGGATTAAAGAACATTTGAGTAGTTTCCTGAATAAAAAACAGAACTCAAGTTATGCGACCCATCTTTTAGACGAGGGACATATGTTTGATCCAAACTATAAAATTCTGCACATAGAAAACAAAAGCAGAAGGCTTAATATCCTAGAAACAATGGAAATTAACAGATATAACAAGCAAAATATCTTACTCAATGACCAAACGGATGTCAACAGATCACCATTGATGAACATGCCATAAAAAAATCCCAGAAGCATTTAGAATACAGGTCCCTTCTTCCATCTTGAGAAATATATAAGGAAGACTCAAAAATTTTTGGAGTAGTTTAACATCGAACTCGCCTGAAGAAGCCAAGAATTTGGCGAAACAATTGTTGCAAATGTAGTGTTACATATTGTTAAAACACAATAAATGTGGAAACTTTATTAAATAAGTTTTTATTTAATCATATTCAAACTAAAAGACACAATAGTTCAAGTACCATGTGAAACAATTCAAATTCTACTAAAATATTAATTATATCTTCAAAATTCATAGTACATAACCTATGTAGATAAATATATAATATATAAAGGGTGATTCATTTAGAGGTACTTTTATTTATATAAAAAAAAATTGATAAAAATCATTTTATTTTATAATCTTTACTAACAAATAAAAGAACCATTCTTTACAATTATTTTTTAAAGATGAATTCTTTCAAATGTTGACCTCGACTACGGTTAACAGGATCCGTTCGATAGTTCCAATTTTCGATGACGCGTGTGAGTATTTTCGGTGATACTTCTCCAATGACTCGAGTAATATTGGCCTCCAATACCTCAATCGTAGCCGGCTTGTCCATGTAGACTTTAGACATAGCCCAAAAAAAAATTCAAGAGGTGTGATGTCACATGATCTAGCCGGTCAATTCACTTGTTCGAAGCGTGAGATGATATGCTCGCCGAAATGCTCTCGCAGTAAAGCCAAAGTTTCCCGGGCTGTATAGCATGTGGCACCATCTTGTTAAACCACATTTCGTCGAGACCACGGGCTTCAATTTTGGGCAACAAATAGTCTGTTATCATGGTGCGATAACGGTCACCATTCACAGTAGCATTCTGGCCGTCCTCTGTTTTGAAGAAATATGGACCGATTATTCCACCGGCCCATAAACCACACCAAATAATTGTTTTTTCTGGATTTAACGGCAATTCTTGAGACTCTTGAGGTTCGGGCATTTTGTTTGTTCACGAACCCATTAAGCCTCATCAGTGAACAAAATTTTTGTCGAAAAGAGTGAATCCTCTGCAAGCTTGTCAAGATCCCAAGGACTAAAATTTATACGATTCTGTAGGTCGGTCGGCTTCAATTCTTGAACTTGAATTTTGTAAGCTTTCAAAGGAAGGTCCTTACGTAAAATCCGCCAAGTCGTTGAGTACGAAAGGCCAGGCTGTTGAAGACGGCCACGAATCGACACTTCAGGGTACACTCTCCTCCACCGCCGCTATATTCTCTTCATTACGAGATGGATGTTGTCTATTTGGTCGAGTATTATCCAATAATAGTCAGTAATACTTTCATTTTTATATTTGATTGATTTTTTGCTTGTTAAAGAACGTGTTATGCAACTTGCACTGCTGGCATATCTGGACATTACATATACCTTCAATTATGGAAAGAATTCATCCTTTAAAACAAGTGAAAGTGAGCTTAGCCCTTGTGGGAAGCAGCATGTGACAAAAAAAATTAAGTAGTCAGATCTAAAAGCCCAGAAGTTTCTTGAATATTATTATGTATGTATATACAGTGTGTGGTGAGGAATGAGACAAGGTTTAGGTGGTCATGAGGGATGTCACAAGGAGTGAGAAAGTACCATTTGAAATCATCTGAAGTTCATGGTTCCTGATATACAGGGAGTTTTAGAAAAAATTACGACATTTCGAATGACTATAATACAGGAAATATCAGAGGTAATCCGATGATTTTTCGTATGAACAATGATAGAATAAGTAGGAATTTGTTGAATGAAAAATTCGAAATAAAATCAGATCCGGACTCAGAAATGTTAGTTTTTCTGAAATAAGGAAAAAACAACACCCTGTATGTGGTCTTCAATTTTTTTGACTTCAGATTCTGAGAGAGCAGGAAAAATACTCTCAAACTTAACTGTCATCCCGAATGACACAAATTTTCCCTGCTTTCTCTGAGCCTTCGAATGTCAATCCTCCGATTTTCGCTTCTTCCATATTTCTTTCTCGACAATTCATAAATATGAGATCTCAGATAGTTACTTATAAGTTTGAAAAGATCATTAACGAATCAAAAATTTTATAAAAATGATCAAAAATCAACGAATTATTTCTGAAGTACTAATGATTAATTATTCAAATATTGTTCAAAATGAAATCCACCAACTTCTACACATTTATCTGCTCTTTTAATTAAATTCAAAACTGCTTTCCTTATCACATTTGGGTTGTTTCGCATTTCGTCACACGCGTCTATTATTCGCTGAATTAATTGTTCCCGCGTGTTTATCTCTTGCTCGTTTATTATAGTTTTAAGGTGGCCCGAAAGGGAATAATCTAACGGTGTCGTATCTGGAGACCGAAGTGGCTATGCTCTTGGATCACTATGACCTATTCATCTATTTGGATAGATCTCGTTCAAATGATTTCTCAGTGTAATTAAGAAATGTAGGGGTGCTCCATCATGCTGGAAGATAAGTCGTCTTTGATTAATATTCCCTAATAGATAAGGTAAAACATTCACGGGGAAATCTCTATATTTTTCTCCGGTGAGTCTTTCTTCGGAAAATTGTGGCCTTATGGATTATCATAAACTGCGCACCACATACTTACACTGAGACGTCTCTGTGATAGTCTTTGTACGACAGCGAAAGGATTCTGTTGATGCCAAAGGTGATTATTTCTAGCATTGTTTATTCCATCGTGACTGAATTGAGCCTCATCTGTGAATCTTTGGATATTTCGGCTATGACTTCTTATCCACCTGGAAAATTGAAGCCGTGTGATCTCATCGCCAAGCTCCAACTGCTGGACCACTTGAGGGTTATATTAATCACTCTTCAGAGTATTCCAAACGTACCATTTCGTTACTTCATGAATTGAAGACAATCATCTGAGTTGAGTTAGGAAGTATTTCTCCTGATCTCTCAGAATCTGAAATAAAAAAAATTGAAAACCACATACAGGGTGTTGTTTTTTTATTTTTCAGAAAAACCAGCATTTCTGAGTCGGGATCTAAGTTTATTACGAATTTTTCATTCAAGCATTCAAAAATTTCCCGAATAATAATCATTTTAAATTTCGTAATTTTTTCTCCCTGTGTATCAGGAAGCATGAACCCCAGATGATTTCATTTGGCATTTTCTCACTCCTTGAGACATCCCTCATCACCACCTAAACGTTTTTCCATTCCTCACCAGACACTACACACATGTAATTTTTTTGGTTGATTCAACTTTAGAAATGATAACATTTTCTCCTTAGTTTGTGACACTGATTATGTTAGTAGCTTGTAGCATGAGGAACCTTCTTTGAATATAATGGTTTCTTCTTTCAATACAGTCTGAATGAGCTAGTCAGTCGAGACCTACCAATTGAGCATATATCTATACCAATCACGCCTTGCGAGCGAACCTCGTCAGTATTGATACTTGAGTTCTACCGAAAGTTGAATATTTAAATGTAAATAAAGACATTATTAAACTAGACCTGTGTCTATAAAGATATCAAATTCAACGAGTCATTGTTTCTTTGATGAAAAAATATATTTAAGTTATTCTTGTAAATATGGTAATTTCACATTGAATTTGTACTCAACCAATTGGAAATATAGATTTTAACGATTATATGGATTTGGAGGAAGTGAATGATAATCATCTAGATAATAATTAAGTCAAGTAACAATAGTTGCCTGTGATTAGTTGGCAGTTGAATAATAACTGCAAGAATAGGCTTAAACGTTATTCTTCTATTGAAGATTTATTCGACCCAATTAGATGTCTGTCTAACTTTTATCAATAATAACTTCAATTTAAAAATTTGATAACACTACTAACATTTGAAATGTATTCCCGTTTCAATTAATCTCATGAATTGGGTTAATATTTATATTGTGTCTTGTAATACATCTGCAGTAGTATCATACAGCAGTCATGGGCTTCAGATTATACCTCCTAGTGTTTTTTGTATTTTATTTTTGCAGTTGGCGTGACTAATGCGAAAATGGACATGCTAAGGACTCGTGTTGATTCAGCGTTGTCAACCACAAAACGAAAAATATAACTAAAAGCAATGCTGTAATGAGTTCACTACAGCACAGTCTTTAGTACTGTAATGAACTCATTACGACACTGAAACAGAGAAACTCGGTTACGTCACAAAAAAACAGAAAATTTCCACACCAACTCATCCTTGAAAACTTAGTAAATTGGCAGCGAATTAGTTATGTTTTCTCAACTATTTTGCCTAATTTCGCCATCGCCACATACAAATATGAAATTCGCCTATAAAGAATTTTGAAGCTGTAACCGCTATTAACCATGTTTACTCCAACGGTCGCTTCATGGTTAAATTATAATTACCCTTGGCATTTATGACAGATCTGAGTGTTTCAATTTTGAACAGTGATGTTTTTGATGAGGAAGATCTTCATATTTTCAATTGTGATGTGTGCCCATTTAACACATCATGAACTAATCATAAATGATTATTTTATTTTTTTCTCGAAATAAATTATTTTAATAATTGGTTCAGATTCAATTTCTATAACCAGATCATATATAATTATTTCGGAGGTAACAAGAATCTACAATATGAAGAAGAAAGACCAAAATTGGACCAAAAAATAACAAAACAAGCAGTTAAGCTGCTTTAACATTTCTCTTACTTCCTCTTTCAAAAGTTTTCATTAATTGGTCGTTAGTAGATAATTCAACATTTGAATTCTTTTCAACATTGGGTTTTTAATATTAATTTTTTGACTAGATGATTGTTTTTTAATTATTTGCATATCGTATTATTCTTCATGTTTCGGCCGAATGCTGGATTTTATACTTAAATCAAAAAAATAAGTGGTAAAAACCCAACAAATATTGAAATGAAACGTTGAAAAAAACTGACAATATTAGGAAATTTCTAAATTAGACGCTTATTAGTAGCAGTTGAAAAATTTTCTGATATGTCAGCTTTTTTGAAAGCTAATTTTTGCCTTGAAAACGACAGAAGATGACTGCCGAAACATTGGTGACAAGAACAATAAGGGATGATGGTTATCGCTCAAATAATAATTCTACACTATATCTTTGTGTTACAACATCCTGTTTATTGTTCATACTTTGCAGAATCGCATATCCAGAGGTTGTGATAGTTCTTGCCAATAACTTATGTTTTACGAATATGAACCCTAATTTTACGTGCTTGTTCTAAGTAATCGAGCAATCGATTGGCCCAGATGTCTGTAATTCTTATGGGATATCTGGAAATTATTATAAGACATTTTTAAAGTCCAAAGTCAATGAAGCCAAATTTTGAAAAATGGTTCAGCCATCATATCGCAGTTGATTTAAAGAATCTATTGATTAAAATTAATATAGATGTCAAAACTCACCCTGCTTAGAATTGCTTACACAATGTAGGAAACTATATGGAGATAACATGTCATGTGGGTGATTCAGGCGATATCTTTATTATTCGAGTAAAATGTGAAACCCTCTGTTTATGGGAATTGTAAGAGGAATTTTATGTTACAGATGATGTTGCCTTTACTGCTATCGCCATGGGTACTCCAGGCGATAAAATTAAAAGAAAGGTAGTAGAAGACGAACCCCTGGATTCTCCAGAACAATCAATCGAAGACACTCCTTCTGTTAACCTTCCAGCGGCACAATCTATAGAAGAAATGGGTTTCCTCGCTGCATCATCATCCGATCTGCAACCCCTCACAAATGTAAATATTTTTCCACAACCAACTTCATCACCTCAAATCATTGGCAAGCCAGAAATATTTTCCACAGGTAACCTAGAACAAGCCCGTATAGAAGATTATTTCAGTCAAACCAAGTTCTACCCAAGTATTTATGAGCCCAGTACATCCTACTCGCTTAGTTCGAGTCCAAAGTCTTCAAGAGCTTTCTATAGTTTAGAGGAACCTGGCCCATCAGGTCTACAAACGCAAAAAACAAAACCGAGTACAAGTCTGACAAAAATCAATGTAAAAAAGAAAGTTAAAGCTGCTTCAAATATTCAGTTGCCTAAGAAACCATTCACCTGTCAAGTCTGCCAAAAAAGTTATACGAACATCGATAAGCTGAATAAGCATCAGCAAATCCACTCGACTGTTTCGCCATTCAAGTGCGAGCACTGTAAGAAGTCATTCAGTTCTAAGTTCAAATTAGTAAGGCATATGTTAATTCATTCCGATAGAAAACCTTTTAGTTGTACAGTTTGTGAAAGAACATTTCATAGGAAAGATCACTTGAAGAATCACATAAAAGTTCATAGTCCCACAAAAAAAATATACACTTGCGAAAAAGAACACTGTAAAAAAGAATACACATCGTTGCTTAGTTACAAAAAACATCTGGCTCTACATGCGGCGCAAGAGGGCAGCCTGGAGTGTCAAATATGTTCAAGTGTGTTTAGTACAAAAGACGATATTTTATTCCACCTTAAAATTCACGCAGGGAGTCGTACCGTTAAGGACCCCAACGAAAAAAAATATAGATGTGAACATTGTGATAGAAAATTTTTCACTAAGAAAGACGTTAGAAGGCACCTAGTAGTTCATACAGGTATGAGAGATTTTTTATGTCAATTTTGCCCCCAAAGATTCGGCAGGAAAGATCATTTAGGTAGACACATAAAAAAATCTCATTCGAAGAATTTACCTCCAGATGAACTAGAGACGTCCTCAGAATCAACTACTGTAAAAGTAGAAACGGTTGTGAAGTCTGAGTCAATAGCTTCGGAATATGATATTTCTCAAGAAACAACAGAGAAAGTGTTCATGGGTGGTACTGAAATGATTCCATTCGATTCAGGAGAGGGTACATCATCTATGATGAAATATGAACCTAAATTTGAAGATGTTACAACAACAATTAGATCCCAGTTTTCTCAAGATGCTTTAACTTCTGATATATTGGGTTATTGTTTAGAGGATGTACAGGAATTCGTTCCACCAAGTTACATAGATCCATTCTTAGAGGAAAACGTCAAAGATGAATTTTCTTTGATGTTGGCATCTCCTTCACAAAGTGAATTGATACAGATTTTTGATATGCAATCAACTGCATCCTCCTCGACTGCACCTGATACATCCGTTTCAGATAACAGTGGTTTGCTGACTGAAACTGAAGTTTTGAGTAATCCTGAATTGCAGAGGCTACTTCAACCGTCAGAAGAAGCGAATCTGCCTCTTCCAGGATTCAGCCAAACTTTTCAGACTCCGCCACCACCTCACCCTCCTCAACCGCCTCCTTAATTTCCATAATATTTTTCGTTTTGGATTCTGATCTTTCCGCGCACGGATATAACACTTTGATGATGGACATCTTTGTTTATATTTTGTTTTTGTGGAAGCAATGGCATGATGTTAATCATGTGCAGTAATACTGAACTAAAAATTTCTTGACTTTAGCTCATTAATTTTCAGCCATACAAGGTGAGTTTTTGAGATGTAATGTAACATTTTGCTCATAAATCATTAATTTACAATGACCTGCATTCAAATCATATAGACATTTCCCAAATATTTTTCAAATGGTTGGATCTTCATAATCTAAATAAGGCGTCTAATTTTACATTACTTCCACACATATTTGGTTATATTCACATTTCCCTACAGTTGATTTAATAATCAAGGACTATGTAAATTTTCATTGTCACGATTCACTTTTTTTTGTATACAATGCAGTATTTTGTAGTGTATTGAGTTGTATTTTCAACCAGTGATAGAATTTTCTGCACAATGAGCCTACTACATTTAATTCCTTATTGCTGATTTCATGCCATTGCTTCAGTGAAGAGTAGAAAATCCATTAGAAACTAACTTTTTTTTCTAATCTTTTGACCCATCTGAAGTCCTAATTTTCGATTAGTTTTTTAACACTCCTCGTGATCATAAACATATTGCTTCTGAATCCAATGAAAATTACTCATGCTTAAATACTCTATGTTACTGACCAATGAATTTTTAATAATTCATATAATTTCAGACTCATCTTGATAAATATGATTTTCAAAAAAACAAACGCGTACAGATCTGATCCATGTCGGTATAATATTCACTTTGAATATTCTAATTCATCGATTGAAATAATATTTATTTAGTTTTTTTCTGTCTCTTTTTCAACAGATCAGAGAGATTTATTTTTTGAATAGTTTTATCTTCTTGATTATAAAAAAAGAGATAGTTTCACCAAATGTTAGTCTTTTTTATTATATTGTACTGGTTTTTCACAAGAAAATTATTCAATGGAATATTCCTCAAGTTTCACAATTTAAAATTTGTAAACTATTGTGAAAAACAGCATCAATCAAGTTTTCTTGTCTACAACTGATAAATCGAATGACAAAATATGAAAAATTCGTGTGATGTTCAAAAATTATTTTATTATTTCTAAAGACATACTCAGCTGCGACCATATGAATTGAAAAAAGGGCTGAACAATATATTGGAAACTTTGCCGTAAGGATATCAGCAATTAACAATTATTATCAATTATGAATAATTTGTTTTCATTTTAATCTGTTTAATCTGTTCATCAATCAGTATAAATTTTTTGCACAAAGAACGAATATGATCATTTGAGCAAAGACCATTGTTTTGACTTCTAATTACCTATGTTAAATTTTGGATTTGCCTAAGTCATTTATCTTCTGAGTTTAAAATTTTTTGCATTTTCTCTATAAATTGGTGAAAAATCAAACATTAGAAAGATCCGCAATAATATTCCATATAAAACTCTGCCACGGAAAAATTTACATCAACAATCAATTGTATTGCTTGTAATCACACGTTTAAATAAATCTACAATATTCCAAATTTGTTGCATATTCATAAAATGTTGATTAGGGAGTATTCTGTATTTTTTATTACTCGTTGAGCCTGAACCCTCAATTACTATTTTAGAGAGATGCGAGCTATCCCACCAGTTATTGCTTTCCATAATTTCTTTTTGTTTATTTTGGTGAACAGCCTGAATTTTTTTTAGCCGACTTGTTATTCAACTCCATAACACAGAGACATCTTATTGAATGTATTTAATGGACATATTAATCACTTTACTATTTTTCAAACAAATTATTCAATCTTCTAGCATTGATTTTCATATTATGCAGTTTATGTGATGCTTCTTTATATTTTCTGTAAATTTTCTATTGTGAAAGGAAATCTCAAGTTTGTGGTGTTCCATTGAATATCTTGTGTTCAAAATGAAACGTGACTAGAGTATGGCTAAACTGTTGAGATTCGTCCCCAAATTATGGTGAAATATAATGATAATTTGAATATTTCTGCAAATCCACGCCATACTTCGCTCCCGTTTTTTTTTGTACAAAATATTTCAAAATAGGCAAAGAAAGCTCAGGGAAATAATGCATGTATTATGTTTGTTTTTAATTAAAAACTCAGGAGTGAAATTGTAGTTTTATACTTCATTATTTTATAAAAATTATTTATTTAGAATTTCAATATTCAATCCTTAAGTATAAAAATAATCTCAGAGGTCTCAAGCAAGATTGGAATAACACATCATATCTCTTGAAATAATGTCTTTCTAACTACTTTAATTCTGACTTCTGAAAATTTTTGTTGTGTATAAATTTGTGTGTTATATATATTGTAGCCAAGCTCGAGATTCTTGTTTTCTACCTAATGTGAAATAAAATTTTTAACACTGCCTTGTATATTCACATTATTTCCAAAAAAACAAGCAGCTGCAATATTTGAAATATGTAACTTTGTATGGATGTGAATTGTTAATTATTGAATATTTTGTCATCATTCTAATATTTTTACTTCTTGTTAATGTTGAAGTGTATCCAAATGAATTTTGGGTTTAGGCTTTGATCTAATAGGGCCTTTGGATGGTCAAATATTTTATGCCTGTTTGTATGTTATTTATATTTTATAGTACCTACACTGTTGGATTTTTATAAAGATTTATTTATGTTACCCACTTAAAATGCATTTTAGTACAAAATTACCATATATTGAGGACACTCTGGTCATTTTAAAATTGTATAATATGAAAAGGTGTGATAAAAATGATCGTTTGCCTGAATAATGAAGTAATAAAATTTTGGTCCCATTTCCGTTACTAATAAGAAATCTACCTCATTTTTGCAACAATTCATTGCTGTAAGATCAGCTAGTCATAGGAATAAGATTGTAAATTTATTTAGTTTTTATATCACACTAGATTAAACTGAATCGTGTATGTATATAAAATATTATTGAAACATATGTACAGTATATATTTTTATACAAATTATAGTATTATTTATATTTAAATGGTGTTTAATTATTGCTCTTGACTTTATGCAATCAGTAATGATGAAAAACTCAGCTTTATTCTTTCATTTATGATTCTTAGTCTTCCTAATTACGAATTTTCCCATTTATCTAAGGTAATAATAAGGTGCAAAAGCTGGTTTCAGCACTGCTACAAGTAATGGATGTAGTAATTCCTAGGAAAAAAGTAGGGTGCAACAAGTAATTATGTACTATGATTATGGTGAACATAACATTTTATTCAATCCTTTTCGACATGGTTTCAGGAGCTTCATTCGGGTTCGTATTTTTCTGACTGTTCTGGGACAGTCCTCAGGGTGCGCAGAACTGATGCGTAATAGCTGAGGCTTTTTGGATCATTTTTGGACCATTCTTGGACTGTCAGAAAATTATCAGAGAAATGCAGAACCCGAACAGCAAAATGAGGATTAAAAATGGAGAGAGATAGGTACAGTTTTGGAGATTCTTTGTTTAATTGCGCCTGCCAGACAACAACTTTCAAGCACTTGGTTGTTTTTTCATTTGTGTTTACGAATATTCGTCAGGAAATGTTTGACAAATAATATCTTGTATGAAGGTAATTAGTGATGTTTCTGTAATAAGCTGTATTAATACGTTAATTATATTGTTTCCAGGCTTTCATTAACTGTGTGAATAAATAAAAGAAGCATTAGGAATAAGAGACAAAACTAATTGTGGTTGGGAGTCAAGTTTTATTTTGAAGTTCTTAATCTTACAATCCATGAAAATGAAGATGGAAAGAAGAATTATTTGTACCTAGAATGTTTAGAGAATATAAGACTAGGTTATATTTTCTTCCCCATTAAATGGAAAATTAATAGAATGGGTATTAGAAAGAATAGTGGCCACTTATCGTTAATGCTTACTTCAGGATAAACATTAGCATAACCTGCAACAAAATGGATATTCTCTTGTGGAGTGTACAGAAAAATATGCAGAGAGGTTGAAGTTACTCAAAATTCATAATGCCAAAATATCACCAAGTGTATCCATGTGTAAAATCTAGTCATTGTACTCCGTAGTGCTACTTTTTGCAATAATCAAACCATTCCCTTTTTTTTTTTTTTTCAGAGCTATTTTTTGTAAGATACTGGAACTTATTAAAAAACAATGAAATAATGATTGCAAAGTATAATTCAGCAAATCAATTTTGATATTAGAAATAGTAGACAGCATGTATAGCAATATATGTGTTTATTTTTGTGATTCTATTTAATCAACTGATTTAAAAGTTTCAAATGCTCTCATTATAACAGAATTTCGATTTGTCATATTTGCAATTTCAGGATTGTCGATTCCTAAAATATATTTATTGGGGTATACCTAATTTTCAAGAATTGGATTCAAAACGAAAGAATGTTTATTTCAATCGACAAAAGTATTGAAGGTTGACAATCATAGTAAATTGTGTGAAGATATCTCAACATATATTATACGTATTTCAGGCAACAATTTAGTACAGGTAATGGAAGTGAGAAATAATTTTCAATGTTCTATGGAAACCCATCATTTCCTGCTTTAAATGACCTGAGTGGCCAAACGCCTCGTTAGTTGGTAGATAAATCTCTTGGATAAACAACAAGATGATTCAAAGACAACTCATTTCAACCCTGAAATCTGTTTAATAAATTACACAAGGGATTGAACACTAATGTAATGGATTTTGAAGAAACTGGTTGTTTGTATTTATTAGATGTAAACAATTGGTATATCAAGCTGGTAAAGGGATTGTGTTTGATCATCTGTAAAGTTTTTAGCTTTTCATCTGAGTGTTTGACCTTGTCCAGACCTATGGGGGAGTGCTGAAATTAATTTTTCAAATTCTTTTTTTGTATGTGTATGTGTTTATATGAATTTGTTATGGTAATCTATATAGTTTGGCATCAGTGCTTCAAATCAAGCATTGCTCTATAGTTTTTGTATAGGAAGGAAAATTCTTGTTTATATGATCTTTCTTGTTGATTATTCTGATAGTTTCTTGGTGTGTTGTTAAAAATTCAATCGAGCTGATACTGAATCTATATTTCCTAGAATTAATTTTTTATTGTGAATATTAGTCTATACATAATTGTGCTCTATTTGATAAAGAATCAATGAATAATTTTGTATAGTATTCAGCCTCATGAAATCAGTTTATTGGATTTATGTATTTCAAGGTGAATCTCGTGACATTTAAATTTTTTGTATTACCCATAAATAAAAAAGCTTCTTCATCTTTGCAGGAAATCTTATTTCATACCCACTATATCAAATCAATTTATACCTGAAATCTAAATTAATGATGTGATAATAACTAGTTATACAGATCTGAACCTGAAAATATTTCCAAAACATTATTGAACGCAAAGTAAAATTGGTAAATCAGGTAACCATACAATTTACTTATATAGGTAAGGGATTGCTCTGAATTCTGAAGTAGTTTATACTATCAAAAATATTCATGTGTTAATGCAACCACTGTCTGAATATGGGTGATTCAACAAAGCTCAGAAACTAGATCTATCAAAATATTTTGTTTGATACAGATTCACTGTTCAGTATTTATCAGGTGGGATTATATATATTTCGAGAATTTTAATAATGATTAGTAATTTGAATTGCGCTATTATAGTACTCAACTGTTTCTATCAACATTAAATTTTTGCTTTGTCGATGAAAATTTGATAAAACATTATTCTAACTATGGAAAACAATTTCATGCAGACGAAACTCTCAAACAGAAAAAGTTCGCTGGGAATTTCATTGATAATCAGGTTGCTGATAAATAAACTGAGATTCTCATTTCGTTTCATCAAAAATTTGAATTTTTGAAATATACCTAGATACATGCGCACATTACCTTTTTGAATATAATGGTTTTCAATTGTTAATTTAAAAGGAGATTTTAATGCAATTGGTAGTAAACTTTGATGTAAAGGGAAATCTTGATTTATTTCTCGTGTAAAATTACGAATTTACCACAAATTGCGTTTTCAAGTGATCGTTGTTTAAGGGTTGGTAGCATTTGTAGTCCGCAAAATATCCTGAACTGATACTTGCTCTCGAGTAGGTACCGATTTTGACTGTACTGGAACTGTACTGGGATTGTACTGAAAAAACCCGAACAGCGAACCAATTTGAAGATTTGGTCCAAAATTTGTCAGAGAAAACCGAACAAGTTGAATTTGGCAAAATGCGCAAACTCGTAGGACCATTTGAATTGGTTACAGCAGAAAATTTCAATTTAATTCTCCTGATCATATAAGCCATAAATTGAAATAAAAGCAAATAGATTAATGAATATGTCAATAATGAATAATAATGCACATTTTTAATATTGCCGATTTGTTGACCAGAGCCGGAAAATTTTTTTTCAATAAAGCTATTTTTCACATACTTAAAAATAGTTAAGGAATTCTTAATGATTATTTAGAAAACTTAAATCATTGTAATAAATAAAGTTGTACTAGTTCTTGCAATTTGAATTGGACAACTCAAGGAAATAAAGAAAACTCATAATCCTGCCCCTGAAAACCCTTTATAATATTAATTTATAATCATTTAACTTAATACCAATTTATGCACAATTTGAAACCATCTATGTTTAGATTTGTTTATATCTGTTAACGGATGTAGATAAAATTCAAACATTTCAAACTACGAAAGAAATTGGTTAACTCCTCCCTCCTAAGGCGGTTCTACGGGAAAATCCTAAAATGGTCCTGAGGATAGTCCCAGAATCGTCAGATAATAATCAGAAATAAATCCTGATATAACCCGAACATCGGACTACTCGGTTCGAAATTAGTCAGAGAAAACCCGAACACCGAACACTGAAATGCGCATGATTCTGATGGTTCTAGAACAGTCAGAATTTGAACCCGAATGAAGCTATTAGGACAAGTCAGGAAAAAGTAACTAGTGAAAAAAATAATGAAAATTTGCAGTAAATATTAACAAAAAACAGAAAGCCTCAAATACTCACACTATAATAAGTTTTTTTCAATAAGAATTGTTTTAAGATAGACCTGAACACCGAAAGTGGTAGTTCTCTCTTGCAGGAGGCAGATGATTTCAGAATATCATTCTTTTAAAATTTGGATGACTCATACCTGGACGTTCTGTGTGCAGGAATACATGGAGTGGATGCACTTCTAGTGCTATAATCGTGCCCACCAAAAATTTTAGGCAATAAAATTATATTATCCTTATGATATATTAAACATCTGTAAATATATAATGAAGGCACAGTCATAATCTCTTTTTCAATAAAAATATCTTGACAAGAATTACGCGTGTTCATGCTAAACATCAGGCAGACTAACCCCCTTTGGACATATTAAAATTCTGTACACAATTTTCCTAAAGCAAAGAAACCATAGTTGAATATATAAATAGATCAATAACGGCCTGCCAGGTTTCCTTGGCGACAATCCTTCTCACTGATTCTGATCTTTTCATATTTGATGAGTTCATTAAGGAAATAAACCAAGAAGCAGGTTATTGCATGGCTGTCAATTTTAAACAAATCTTACATGAATTATCATTCCTGAACACTAAAGTAATCTTGAGGCAGTCACTTACTTTCTATGCTTGTTCTAGTTCATTAAACTCTTATTTTTTATCAAAAAACTTAATTTTTACTACCAGAGCTTCATCAGGAAGTCAAACCCAATTGATTGAGGCCATTTTTGGGTCGATATTAAAAAATTAAAAATATATAGGCAAAACGCTGTTCTACCGGTTTCCTAAACTGGAACAAATTTGTATATCTTCTGGTGGGTTGTTTCCAAAAATAAATTTTAGTAAAAAAAAATTTTCTAGCCTGAGAATTTTCACCTACTTTCTTTCAAAATTATTAAAACGATTTTCAAGCTTCAAATCGGTCAGATGAATATTCTAGGAGTTATTGAAGAAACTAAACTTCAGATGCTCATAACTACAGAAAGGATGTGGCCTAATAACAAACTTCGCAGATGTATTAAGACAATAAACCTATTTTGAAACCTCTAGCTTTTCTTTCGAAAATACAAAGTCTACAGCCAGACATACTCAAGTGTCTATATGAGTGTCCTATGTATTTTCAATGACGTGATTACATTGTAAATAAGTTGAAGATATCAAAGGAATGAAATTTTTTACTTGGTTATAATATAATATCTTCATTGTTCAGACTTGTCTATAGTTTTAGAGATCAAATATTTAAAGGCTCCAGACCTCACCACAATTCTATGCTGAAATTTTTTGGGCAGACCACTGAGATAATTCTTCAACTTTACCTCACTTTTTGCACAACTGTTTCAAATTTATTGGGAATTACCATTTCCCTGGTCCAAAACTTCAGAGGAAAATACTGAACAGTTTATATTCCTTAAGCAGGCCTACAGGAATTTCTTGAGAAATGAGTATCACCTTAAGAAATTAAATACTTTTTATCCTCCAAAGATAGAAAAACCTAACCTAACAAGTGACCATACATAAAATAAGTGTAATTTTAATCCAATTTCTCTGATTCTTCAGTGGTAACATCTTCATTGTCATCTTCATCCAACGTCTCCTAAAAACGACAAGTTACGTTATTAAAATGGTATCAAATAATCCAATGAAGACATACTTTCAATATTTCTACCAAAGTTGTGGCTTCTTCTAACATGGCTTTACTTATTTTATTCTCTTCTTGTAACACTTTGATATCTGCACGCAATTTTTCATTTTCTTGCAAACTTTTCTTCAGGTATTCAGCTCGTTTTTCCGCAAGTGTTTTCCAATAATCTACACTAGGTTCATCTGATGTCAAATCTGCAGGATCATGAACTGGGCATGTTTGGACTGCTTTTTCTGAGAAAGTAATAACCTGTTTTGGAGATGGCTTTTCAGGGCAACTAACTTGTGTTATACGTTCTCTGAAAATTATAGATTTAGACATGAGCATACATGGAAACATAAAAATCTTTTGAGAATACCTACTTGGATTTTATTTTATTTTTTTTTATATCTGGCAGAGTTCTTCCTACCAAATTGTCATCAGCTGTTTGTTGCAAAACACTCATAGGTCTTCGATTGCTTTTCAGATTCTGCTGAAAAAAAAAGAGATAACAGTGTAACCTCAAAATAATAACTAAGTTGTGAATTTACTCACATGTGTCTTTTGTCCTAATTTATTTCTAACATTTCTAACGCTTTCAGTCTTCATGTTCACAAGTAGTAAATAGTCATCAAACAAAAGTTCAGTTTAACCGCCAAATTAAAAAAATACAAATACAAACATAGAAGTATAAATAATCTATAAAATTATATCATAGAATTATTTGACAACAAGATGGCGTCGACCGACAAACAAGATCCGTTACGATAGTATCCAAAGAATCTGTTGATACTTTGAAGAAATTTTCTTTTATATATAAATAGATTAACCGAAAATGCAAAGCAGTAACAGTGTTGATATTAATTTCCATAAACTATCTCAATCAGTGTAACCTGGTGTAACCAATTCTGTTAACAGAAAAATAACAGAAAAAGTCCACTCGGTCATGGAATCATGAAATTATTAATTAATTGGAGATACCAGTGAAGAAGAAAAAAGAAATTATTTATTATTTTATCTGGTAAGAACATTGAACTTGAATAGGTATTTAGAGTTCAATGGGTAAGAAGGTTGAAGATATTTTTAAACTATGATATCTCTACTTGACGGTAGATGTCCCTCTATTTTTAATAGATATCTCTATTAAATTTGTAATTTACTGACGATTGTGCTACCATCTGGCGTTCATAATTCTGGTTAATCAAATATATATATGTAAAGCAGTTTTATATTAAAAAGTTCATATCATATATAGTACCAGTATATAGACTAAGATGTTTTTGATATGATAATGTGATAGAAGGATGCGGTTTATTCGAAAGGAAAAGGAAATTTTCGAATTATTGAAAAAAAAGGTATATTAAGAATATAATTACTTGAGAAAAATAAGTGATTGGAGGATTGAAAACTTTACTAGAATGTCATAACACCGACTCGATTGGTAATTTATCAGCATATGAATTCGTATCACAATATCTTACATCATATGAAAGCTTTTCCAAGAGGAAATAAAAATTTTATTAATAATAACTGAATAAACATGCAGGCACATCATTTTACCATTGTTTATATATCATAATATATAGAATATGATTTTACATAATCTTAAATCACATGAAAGCATATCTTTTTAAATAATTTGGGATTTCTAGAAAAAAAAAACATACATTATTGAAGAATTCTACTTTTCGAGTTGTCATTTCATCGGACAAATTGTGATTATCGTATTTATAGAATTCTATTCATTTAGATAGCCTTTCATCTAGTGTTCCTGTCAGTAGCTGTAAAGGTGTGAAGAAAGTTCGAAAAAGTCGGAAAGTCAGCCAAAAGCAACACTCTTCTCAATGCATCTCAATTAATAACTAGGGATGAAACGATACCATTGAGGTATCGATACTTCAACTCGATACGGTTTCGAATGCAAAGTGTCGATACTAACTTGTATCGATTGATTTTTTATTGATATATCTTTCCTATTTCCTATTCATATAAAAGTATGAAAAGAATAGTATCGATTAATCTTTCATAGTAAAATTTTAAAAAAATGAATATACATAATTGATAGGAGTATTGCCATGCAGTCGATGAATATTTTTATGGGATCTCGGCAAATAATTTTCCCAATATGAAAGAATTTCAATCAATTTACGAGGTCTGTGAATTACTTAATGAGACTGGCAATATTGCGCTTGATCTGGCAACACTGAAAGCGAGGGACTTAGTGGGGCGGTAGAGGAACATGTGATCCACCTTCAGTACGAGTTTAACCTCGCTCAAGTCATTTGGTTGAGCTTAACGATTGTTTTTGTGAAACAGTTTTTTCTATTGTGTTCTAAAAATGAATGACATCAACTTCGAGCAATAGTGTGCTATTCGGTTCTGCTTCAGGCATGGGCACAGTGCAGCACAACAAATATAAGTACTCTCAACATAAAACGGAGCTAAAATAAAAAGAAGTTGCAGAAATGGGCAACGTGACCGAATATAGGTTATCTTACCTAATCTTCTCCATCGAATATCTTCCCTTTATAATCCGCATTAAGCGTTAACCTTTTCCATAAACCAAATAGAAACAGGTCTCTATTGGGGCTTAAACCATAAATCTTGTTCCAATCCGCAATCAATACGATAAAAATCCAAGAGTTTAATGGTTTGATACTCGCCAGAAAAACGGAGAGAAAGCAAAGTGACACGCTCCAGCTGATTTGCGTCAACCCGACATATACGACCACAGACGCAATCACAGAGCGGAGAGCATTCAGTAACGCTACCATCAACAGTAGTGCCACGGGTCGGAAAATGTACTATCTAGGTAGCGGCGTTGCCAATAGTTGGTCGGAACTAACGGAACGGAAATTTTAAACCGTGACAACTCCCCCCTTCCTTCCACAGGAGGTGAGCATAGGTCACCGACGACTCACATAAGAACCATATTGCGCACTCGCCAAACAAAACTCAACGCCAAGATGGCAAAACAATCAAAAGTGAAAGATATCTAGTCACTGAGGGCGACTAGATACCGGCTTGTCCAGCTGGGTATAACGGAAAACTACAAGAAGAAGAAGAAAGCAATCGATTCAACCAAAAACAAAACAATAAGCCAAAATGGTCGAAATGTCAAATTTTGAAACAAAAGAAAACTTAACCGGAATCCGAATCGAAGACCACGGTTAAGGTGCTGAACAAGGAGGACTTGCTTTATCGAAGGTCGCAACCTCCACGACCCCATCACATCCTAGAGAGGTGATGTCCGAATCGGGAAACTCAAAATCAGGATAATAATTTACTCAAATATAGGCAACGTCAAAGCCGGAAATTCCAATGGTCCTCGTGGGTAAAGTGCGCTGCGACAATACACGACCACTGGTGTCACTAACTCGTCGGGAGTTTCTCGAAAAAAACACAATAAAAGGAAAATCTCAATCAAGACACGCGCCTTCCAGGCAAACGCAAAGAAAAGTCACAATCGGGTATTTCACGTCATCAACTCGGAATCAAAAACGCCAAAAGTCGCCACATCGGCACAAAAAAAATCCAATCGCCGACACGGCAAAAAAAACCACAACACTTCTGCTCCAAGGCAGCCAACAGTGTAAGCCAATACGAAATCAAATCATCCCCACCATAATCGGGATCCCAAACTCACAAAGCGAAGGCAAGGCACAACAAAAACAAAACGAAACGGACACGTCAGATGTTAGACGGTCATAATCCCGAGCATATGACGGTCCCAAAAATATATCCCCACCGTCACCGGGGCTAAAACGTACAGAAAAGGCAAGGTACGAACGACATTTACTTACTGAAACGGACTCGTCAGATGTTAGACGGTCATATTCCCGAGCGTATGACGGTCCCAAAATATCCCCACCGTCACCGGGGCTAAAACGTAGAAACAAAAAGGCAATCTCAAGCCGGAACGCACTCATAAAGCACTAAGCCACCCGACAACTCAGAACCACCAAAACTAGGTACTCTCCTCCAAACAGGTATCAGGATATCGTCTGAGATCTTTAACATGCCAGACACCTCTATCACTTCCATCCCTCCATTGCAGTTGATAAGCATTATGGCCAACTCTCCGACGCACAGTGCAGGGTCCGACAAATCTGGGCGCCAACTTGGAGGCAAAGCCCTTAGAGGCATCAGATAAAAGTTTATTGCGGGTCAGGACAAGATCTCCCTCTCGGAAAGTGACAGGACGGCGGCGCAAATTATAACGTTGACGATTACGCTCCTGAGCGCGAGCCAAGCGCTTCTGAATGTCGGCAAACAACAGCCGGTAGCCAACCTTTTTAGCGTCCACAACCTCCGAAGGACGTCTAGGGTCCAACTCTACCACAGTGTTATAGGCATCTCCAGATGGGCGATATTCTCTGCCAAAATTAGCGAAGTATGGGCTACAACCAATAACCTCATGACGACCAGTACGAACGGCGCAAGTAACAGCAGAAAGGTGTTTACTCCAAGTTTTATGGTTATCCTTGACATAACAGAGAGCATGGTCTTAACTATACCATTGCTGCGCTCGGTAGGATCACAGTGCGGACTATAAACTGGAGTGAATATGATGTTGACTTTATATTTCTGACACAGCGACGTGAAAGAGGTACTGCGCATCTGGGTGCCATTATCGCAAATGAGCAAACGAGGAACTCCGTAAACAAGAAAAATATGCTGCTCCAGCAGATGACAAAGGGAAACAGCAGTAGCATTGCGCAAAGGAAAGGTCAAAACATACTTGGAGAAATAATCAGTAACTACTAAGATGTACTTATATCCGTTGGACGATGGCAAGGGACCCACGAAATCCAAACTTATCATCTCCCAAGGGTTCGGTAACAACCGGTCGGGTTCCCATAGTTCCAGCAGGAGCTTGAAGGTCAGGTTTATGCTCCAGACACACCGAGCAACGACTCACATATCGGGCTACATCGGCACGCATCTTAGGCCAAAAATAGCGTTGTCTCAAGCGCCAATAAGTCTTAAAGACACCAGGATGTCCGGCGGAAATATCATCATGATGTTGACGAAGTAGGCTCTTCCTGAACTCCCTAGGTACCACCAATTTCCAACAATCCCCGCATCTCCTAAACCAGGATAAGGGGCGGAAACGTATTTCCAAAGTAAGCCATGCTCCTCCCTCCAGGTAGGGTATTTGTCCGGAAATGTGTTCAAGTCTTCTCTCATCTTGAGATACCAAGGATCCCTAGACTTATGGAACAGCTGGCGATCATCAGAGTCCAGCACCTCGTCCACAGACACTGGGACGGACCTGGACAACATATCAGGCACGACATTCAGTTTACCCTTGCGATGGACAATTTCAAAGGTGAAGGGCATTAGGCGCAAACCCAACGAGCCAATCGACCCTGTGGGTCCTTTAGGTTATGCAGCCACAGCAAAGAGTGGTGATCGGTAATTACCTTGAAGAAGGTACCCTCCAGGTAATGGCGTAGTTTTTCAACAGCCCAAATCACGGCAAGGCACTCACGCTCCGTGGTCGAATAGTTGCGCTCTTGTCGAGTTAACGAACGGGAAAGATAGCACAAGACTCTCTCACCATCATCAAATTGTTGGGTGAGAACGGCTCCGAGTCCGTAGGCGGAGGCATCAACTTGCACAATGAACTGGCGATCAAAGTCAGGGCAAGTGAGTACAGGGGGCAGACGCTAGCTTCTCTTTTATTTCACTGAAAGCTAATTCACACTGGGGTGTCCAATTCCAGCGGACATTTTTCTTAGTCAAATTCGAGAGGGGTTCGCTCAAATCGGCCAAATTAGGAATGAACCGGCGATACCATGCGGCGGTTCCCAAAAAGAACGGATGGCGGCAACATTAGTGGGAGTAGGAATACTCAAAATAGCCTCGACCTTTTTCAGGATCCGGGCGAAGACCATGTCTGTCGACAACATACCCCAAATATTTCAGCTGAGGGCGACAAAAAAACATTTTTCACGCTTCACGACAAAACCAGCCGCTATAAGCCTATCCAACACCTTACCCAAAATTTCTAAGTGTGTGGCGAAATCTCCACTAACGATGACAATATCGTCCAAGTACACAAAGACGTACGGCTGAAGATCAGGACCAAGAACACCGTCCATAATACGTTGGAAAGTAGCGGGAGAATTAGTTAGTCCGTAAGGCAAGCGTCGAAACTGATATAAGCCGCGACCAGGGACGGTGAAAGCCGTATATTCCCTCGAGTTAGAAGCCACCTGAACGTGGTGATAGGCCGTTTTATATCCAAAGTGCTCAACACACGAGCATCGCGCAATTTGTCTAGTATTCAGAGATATATGGAATAGGATAAGCGTCCCTCTTGGTGACGGCATTAAGGCGCCTATAGTCGACGCAAAACGATAAGTACCGTCCTTCTTAGGGACGAGACAGACTGGTGAAGACCACGAGCTACCAGAAGGTTCAATTATTCCCTTTCTCAACATATCATCAATTTCGCGTCTATGATCTTTTGTTTGTGTGGGGAAACTGGATACCAACGTTGTTTGACAGGTCGGGTATCAGGAAGCAATTCAATCTGGTGCTCAGCAGCAGACGCACATCAAGGTCATCGCCCATGCGAGCAAATTTTTTCTTCAACACTCTATCCAGCTGCATCCTCTCAGCAGGTGAAAGGAATTCTTAACGCCATTCGAAGCCTCGAGTTCATCCAAAGCTTCTACAGGGAAGCAAAGTGCCAGACATCATCTCTTATATTAGGCACTATATCCATTTTTCTCCAAAAATCTATCCCAAGTATCAAGGAATGCCGCAAAGATGGAACCACCATTAGGTTCAACCAAATCAGCTTGTTCTTCAACTTAACAGGAGCCGAAATATAACCAGGACTCTCGCATATATCCCCATTAGCCACAGTACACGATTTAAGCGATGGAGTCAGTTTCAATCCAATCTCCAAAAAGTCTCTCATATCCCTTACCACCCACAAGCGAAACACTCGCACCGGAATCTAACAAACCCACAAATTTAAGCCCCAAAATATGTACAGTAAGGTAAGGTCGCTTGTCTCCATCAGCATGGGACAAAATGTAATCAAGAACAGCTGCTCTTCCTATGACCGCACTATGATCAGACGAGGACGACCCGCGGTCATCTAGTTTCCTCGTCGGGAGTTTTCCGAAGGCGGAGGAGAAGCAAAGCGTACAGATCGAGAATTTACCTGAGGAGAGCAATCAGGGCATGTCCGAACAGTAAAACCGGTTTTTCCGCAGCGATTACAAAGTAATTGTCTTGGTGACGGACAATTGACACGTCTATGACCAGACTTCTGACAGTTCCAACACACGACAGCGGTCGACGTCGTCGGCGGTTCACGAGGACTCACCTCAGAAAGAGAACTAGACCGAGAGCTAGAAGAAGCACAAGGAAGCGACACACACGCTAGTTCGGAGTCAACATAACTCTGACGTTTCCTAGATGGAGGCACATAGCTATCAGCACGATACTTTTTAACCTCGAGGCGCAGGCACACATCCTCCAGTTCCTGTAGGCTATCAACAACAGGCAACTGCGTCGCATAAAAAGGCGCCAAATTTCTGGTTATTATTCCTAACTTTATCTGTTCATCAACTTCCCCATATCTCCTAAACATAGAGTTCATGCATGTCAAATAATCCACAATTGATTCTGAGGGATCTTGCGTTCGGTTCAAGATATCGGTGAACAAACGAGAACGATAATCTGGAGGTTCGTAATGCCTAAGAAGCAGGGAGGACAAGCTCTTCCAGTCCTTAAATTTATCACGATTAGATCGATACCACATTAACGCTCTACCGGAAAAAGATCAACAGCTGAATCGAAAATTTGACTCTCTGTCACTCCACGAGCCCTTCCCAACTCTACAACACGTTCCAAGAAACTATGCACCGTAATATCCTTCGGATCACCCGTGAAAGTTAAATTCCACTTCTGTAAATTCAAAGAACGAGGGAGGTTCCCAAAATTCGCATGAGTGCTAGTACGAGCAAATGGTGGATGCGCGGAAGCAACCGAGGCTTCATCATCAGAACAGTCACCCTCAGAGGAGGAGCAACAAAAAACAGAGGCAGGATCATAAGCCGGAGGCTGAGCGCAAACATCAACTAAAGTACTCTTACATTTTTAAGCATATCAGCAACATTCAATGGCAAAGATTCTTTTCGAACTACCAGACTCTAAACGTTCCAACCGAGAAACGACATGACACAACCTAGTAAATATCGCCTCAAGGCATGGGTCAGGTCCCTAAACAACGTTAACAATTCATCATACTTGCTCATACAAATATTAAATTCTGATACAGTATCCAACTCAACTATAGGATACTCAAAAGACCTATTACCCTTCTCTACTTTCAACAAAGGACGCAAACAGGCACGCAAATCCCGAACTGTCTGTGTATCCGAACATTTAAAACCTCTTACACGCAATTCATATTGTAATTCATCTTTCTTAAGCCTATTAAGATTATTTTTCAGAACCATACTTGCCAAATACCTTTACAATAAAATCAAAATATGATCAAAATCTGAAAATCAAAGTAAACCGCACAAAAAAATTCAAATGAACCTTAAAAATAACAATCTATTTTCATCCAGTCACCACCTCAGTTGAACTTGTATAAATAAAAACAATCTCAAAACAAGTTCCCTCGAAACCACTTCGAGCCCCACGTTTAGGCGCCACTTTATGTCACGAGCCCGCCCGGTTCCAGAGAGTGTACCAAATACCTCCCGGACTAGCTCTCAGAGCTGAGACTATTTACTAGGGCGCCACTCTCTTTTATGATGTTAAATAAAAGGGAGGTATCACCACAGATCTCAGGGGAAAACAAAAGAGAGAAAACGTACCACAAAACCCACTCTCTAGAAGCCAGAACAAGCTCGATCACACAAAATGAGAGTAGTGACTGGTAGGAAGAAAAAAGAATCAATTGTTTAACAATTTAATCTCACCAAAAATGTGGTGATAACACTACAACTAATCAATGTCCTACCACAAAATATCTCTATCGAACTTACTAGTCAAATATCTTAATATGCGTTTAACTAATTATATTACTAAACTTATCACCCAAAGGTGAACCTCAAAGTTAGATTAATACTGGCCAGCATGAATAAAACACCTATGTAACGGTCTATATCTAGGTGACTGAACAACAGGTCAACTGTTTATCGCTATATCAATGTCTCGACCTAAGTCGTTTATATTCTCAGATAACTTAAATGCTACGGACTAACCTTACATAACAGTCTAAGATGTACAGTGACTGTGAACAAAAAGGATATTATGGGTTCTCAACCAACATTCACTCTTCAACCCTCGTAGAAAGGAAATTGGGTCAATACATTACTTCAGGCTCTTCGTAATACAATAATTCACATTACTTCCACAAGGCAAATGGCACAACAGTAGTGCCACGGGTCGGAAACTCTTCTTAAACTTCAGCATGCCTACGGAGATAATGTTTTGTCACGGGCCCAAGTTTTTCGGTGGTTTAAGGCATTTTCAGGAGGAAGAGAGTCGATTGAAGATGAACCCCGAAGAGGAAGGCCATCATCTTCAAGAACCAATGAGAATGTCGACATAATCCGTGATCTTGTGCGTTTAGATCGTCGGTTGACAGTCAGAAAGATAGAGGAAGAGTTAAATTTAACTCACATCACCGTTTATCAATTTTGACCAATGAATTTGGGATGAGAAACATCTGCGCAAAAATTTTTCCAAAAAACCTTTCGCAAGACTAGAAGAACATCAGGAAGGAAAGGTGCCCTGACTTTTTGGATTCAATTGAAAATGACCCCTATTTTCTGGAACGTGTCATTACTGGTGACGAGACTTGGCTGTTGGAGTACGACCCAGAAACCAAACTTCAGAGCGTGTAGTGGCACACTTCAACTTCTCCAAGGCCAAAATAGGTAAGGATGGCAGAGTCAAAGATCAAATGCATGCTGATTTGTTTTTTCGATATCATCGTCCACAAAGAGTTTGTACCCCAAGGTCAAACGGTCAATCAATTCCTTCACGGAGAGGTTCTTGAAAGACTTCGAAAAAGAGTCATTCGTATGTGACCAAACATCAAGTACAAGTGGGTGTTGAATCTCGATAATGTTCCTTGTCACACAGAAATTTCAATAAAGGAGCCAGTAAAAACATTCCTGTGTCTCCTCAGCCTCTTTATATTGACCCAACTTGAGTCCTTGTGACTTTTTTCTCTTCCCAAAGTTGAAAAATTACCTCATTGTAGGACAGTCGACAAAATTCAAACTGCTGTAACCGACTAGCTGAAGGTTATTTCAGTATCGGAGCTCCAGCACTGCTATAAGGAGTGGAAGAAACGTCTCCAGCGCTGTATGGCCTCAGAAGGAAGTTATTTTGAAGGTGGTAATATTGAATTGTAATTATTTTTGCATTGAAAATTAAAATAAAGATCAGTCTCATTACTCAATTTACAGACCTCGTATGAACTCAGGAATAGAGTCCTTAAGAAGGACATATAAAAGTCTGCTATACATGTGTTGAATCTTAAATCTCCGGTTCAAGTGGCATCCGCGTTAATTCAGCATCCAATATACGAATGCCAACTTACCAAGTCCAAAAATCATCACTACTCGGCATTACTCATTGCCTTCTTTCGATTACCCCTACTTTCATCTGGACGAATTTTCGGCCCATTTTTAGGAAATGGGTAATGAACCGAGTAAGGAATTGTTTTTCAACTGAATGTTTGCTTAACCTGTACTATTGTATGGTTTACAGTCATATATCATATAATATTTTACTCTGCAGAAATTCCAAAACTATAGATAGAATTTTTGTTGCTCAAAAAAGGGTCCTGCACTTGATCTTCAGTATAGACTAGGGGGCCTCATGCAGACCTTTTTTTGTAGGGAACAGAATTTTGGTAGTCCCTTGTATATATGCTTGGACGTCATTGATTTTGATCAAACAAAATCTAGGAACTCTGAAAAATTTTGCAGTCATCAGTCTTATAGAATTCGAAATGTAAATATCCTGTCTTTGCCTAAGCATAAAACGAATAAATTCGAACATTCACCAACTCACCAAGCTATTAAAATATGCAACATATCACCAGAATATTTAACAAATACGGAATCTATTTGTTTCGATAGGTAGACTAAATCCCTCCCGAGTGAAAAATTATATTATAAGTGAATATATGAGTTCTTTTTGGCGCTCTTGTTCACCCGAACAGAGTGCCTATCATTTTGCCCGAATGTCTGTAATTTTGGAATATCGAGCCGAAAATGGTCTCAATCGATTGGGTTCGACTCCCTGATGAAGAATTCGTGGCGAAAGTTGAGTCTGTCCGGCCGTCCGGCCGGCCGGCCGGCCGTATCCTCTCTAGCATCCAAAAGGAATCAGCTAGAGTTTTCAAATTTTCAGAATAGGTTAATTGTCCAAATATCTCGGTCAAGTTCGTTATTGGGCCAAATCCGTCGGATGGTTCAGTAGTTAGGAGCATCTGAAATTTTGTTTCCTCAATAACTACTAGAATATCCATCCGATCAACTTGATACTTGGAATGTTATGGAGGGAGGCTGAAACGAAATGGCTTGCAAAATTTCGCAGAAATCGTCACGCTAGAAAATTTTAAAAAATTCCCAAAAAAAAAAATTTTCAATACTCAATATCTCCTAAGACTTCATTTAGATTTAAATAAAAATCCGTATATATATTGAGGTTACCGATATCTTACTCATCCCCAAATTTCATTGTCGTAGCTTTTCCCCTTCTAAAGATATGATCATTTTTTTCATTTACTCAAGAGAAAAATAGAAATGTCATGAAGTCCGAGCTTTGTCATTGAAAGATTTGCCATCACAGATCGATATTCGTTTGACAACTTGCGGACCTAGATATCAGTGTCAGTTGGCGTAATATCAATCAAAATTTTCATAGAATTCATAGAGGTAGAATTCGATGTCGATGACGTTGTCAAAATTCAGAAAAGCACAGACGTAATAATAATAAAAAAATTTTTTATCATAGAGAAAGAATTTGATGGCGTTGTCAAAACTCAGAAAAGCAATGACGTAAGTTTTTAGGAGAAGCATAGAACAAAATTTGGTGAAAATTATGAGTAGTTATTTTCAAATTGAGATAAAGGTTTGTTTATTCATTAGGCTTTCATATTTACATCACATTGTCCCATAGTACGGAAAAAGACTATTGTTCACCCGATCAGAGAGCTTATAGATTTGTTAAGGTTTGAATATTTACTCGCAGGTAGCTCAACAAGAGCGCCAAAGCAATCTGACCTCACGTCAGTGCTTTCAAAATTTTTTAACTTAATTTCAGACCATTTTATTGTTGGTCTTTCAGATCAGAATCTGTGTTTCTTTGGACTTTACTCCTACAATTAATGTCTTAGGGGATGAAAAGAGCATATTATTATAATTAATGAATTGGGCTCGACTTGCTGATGAATATAATCTTCTTCTTCTTCAACCTGCATTCGTCCACTCCTGGACATAGGTCTCTTTCAACCGCTTCCATGTCTCCCTATCGTGTGCCACGTGTATCCACCTCCCACCAGCCATCCTCTTAATATCATCCACCCACCGTTTTTGGGGGCGCCCAACACTTCTTTTGGTTTCTCTAGGTCTCCACACCGTTATTCTATGAGCCCATCTGATCTCGGACATTCTTGCCACATGACCTTGTAATGAAACTTGATATTTTTTTGTATAGGAAAATCATTCTTCATTTTGAGTATTCCGATTATTTTATATATATTTTCCGTTCCCCTGTATACACCTTAAGATTCGAAGTCGTTGTTTCAGAGTTTTTCGGTGAGAAAAAAAGGCCTGAAAACATAAATTTCTCTTCGCTAGAATCCGATAAATCTGTTTTTACGCGATAAACCGAAATCGAAGATGATTTTAGGCGACAAATGCCACATCTGTGTGTGTCCGTTTCCTCTCCCCACCGGGAGAGTATAAAAGGGGGTGTTGCCCCCAGATTAGAATTATTCAGATTAGATTCAGTCAGATTAGCAGATTCAATTATTATTCAGATTAGATTCAGTCAGATTAGCAGATTCAATTATTATTCAGATTAGATTCAGTCAGATTAGCAGATTCAATTATTATTCAGATTAGATTCAGTCAGATTAGCAGATTCAGATAATTCAGATTAAGATTTGTGGTAGATTTTAAGATAGGTAATTTTGTTCAGTTTTCAGTTTTTAGTTCGATTCAGTATTTACAGGAGTTTATTTTATTTTTATTATTCAATAGTAGCGATTTTAGTTTATCTCATCAGTGCACAAAGTGTGGTTTTGCCGGACGTCAGTGTCCTGAGCGACGAAACAAAAGAAAAAAGTGAGTAAACGAATAACCCCATTGCCGAAACCCCTTTATTTAAATTTCATCAAAATCGCCTATTTTTCCGAGTTCGATTTCATTCCTTTTACGGGAATTCTGTGGACTTCCTGTCCACGTGGGCAGTTTGCAACCCTCCGTCTGTAGATAATAATTATTTTTAGCTCTTCTCGCGAGCCAGTAAAATTTTTATTCAGATTACCGTCAATCACAATTTGTTGCGTCCTATTTGCGAGAAAGTAGCGTTCGCAGCCAGATTGATTATGATTAAGAATTAAGTCATTTTTATGCATTTCACTTGTAATTGTTAATGTCCTTAGAAAGTGTTATTTTCACAAGTATAACTGAATTCTTGAATTCTGTTTAAATTTTTACAGTTGATTACCGAATTAATTTATTTTCACCTTTCATACTGTCAGTTTAAATTTGTTATTTTGCTGAAAGATAGTTGATTCCTTAAGTTATTTGTATTCAACATACCGAGGTGATTTTCTGTACCTATAACGAATTAATTTATTTTCACCTTTCATACTGTCAGTTTAAATCTGTTATTTTGCTGAAATATTAATGATTCCTTAAGTTATTTGTATTCAACATACCGAGGTGATTTTCTGTACCTATAACGAATTAATTTATTTTCACCTTTCATACTGTCAGTTTAAATCTGTTATTTTGCTGAAATATTAATGATTCCTTAAGTTATTTGTATTCAACATACCGAGGTGATTTTCTGTACCAATATACCGAATTAATATATTTTCACATTGCATACTGTCAGTTTAAATCTATTATTTTGTTGAAATATAGCTGAATACTTACGTTATTTTTATTCAACATACTGAGGGAATTTTCTGTACATATATTCCGAATAAATTATATTAAATTTTTGCCTATTTGATTGCTCAAATTATCGCTAATAGCTTAGATAAAACCGAACTCTGTCTTCGACTAGAAGCTACCTTGGTAGGTTTGCTATTCTCCCTGATAAGCAAAGAATAGCTGGCGCCCGAAAAATACATAATAGGTAAAAAAGGGTGTTACAACCTGCCCAACTCCATTTCATCTCTGCCACCTCCTGTAGAACGTCTCTGATTTTGGTACGTTGTCTGATGCACTCGTTTCGTATTTTGTCACGAAGAGAGATACCCAGCATTCCGCGTTTCATAGCTCTTTGAGTTGTTGAGAGTTTATTTGCGAAACTTTTAGTCAGACTAATTGTTTCTAATCCGTATGTTTGCACGGGCAGTACGCATGTGTTGTATACTTTGAGCTTCAAATTTATAGGAATCATGTTGTTCTTCAGGATGTGTCCTAGTTTACCGAAAGCTGCCCATGCCATCCTTATGCATCTCGTTATCTCTGCATGCTGATTGTCCTTCCCTAGTTTGATGGTATGCCCGACGTATATATATATTCGGTAACGTTTTCGATGATATTGCTTCGGACATTTATGTTGATATTGTCTGAACTCATGATTTTCGTTTTATTGAAATTCATTTCGAGTCCTATTTTAGACGCTGCTAGATCAAGTTCAGTCAGCATTTCCCTCAATTTCTCTGATGTTATTACATATGACAATGTCGTCAGCAAACCTCAGATGGTTGAGTCTAATGCCATCCACTATTATACCTTTAGTGTCCCACTTCAATTGCTTGAATAGGTCCTCCAAAGCCAGTGTGAACAGCTTGGGCGAGATAGTGTCTCCCTGTCGTACACCTCTACCCAAAGGTATCCGTCCGGTTACAGATGATTCGTCTAATCTTATCTGTATAGATGCCCTCTCATAGATGTTTTCGATGATATTGATGTACCTTGAATCCACTCTGGCATTTTGTAAAGCTGTGATAACAGAGCTGATCTCTAAAGTGTCGAATGATTTTTTAAAATCAACAAAGGCCAGATATAATGGGACGTTGTATTCTGTACATTTTTCTATGAGGGTGCGAACCGTGTGGAGATGGTCTATTGTGCTGTAGCCCTTTCTGAAACCTGCCTATTCTGTAGGTTGGTAAAAATCTAGTTTTGTGGACAAGTGGTTTGCTATTATTTTCATGAACAGCTTGTATAGGTGTGATAACAGGGATATAGGTCTATAATTTTCTATATCTGTATTTTCGCCCTTTTTGAATAGAAGCCCAACCTCCGAATTACACCAACTAGTATATAATCTTAGAATAGGTTTATTGTCCAAATATATCTGGCAAAGCCGCTATTGAGCCATATCCGTAGAATAAGCAATTATGAGCACCTGAAGTTTAGTTTACTATACAACCATTGGAATATCTATACGAGCAATTTGAACCGATACAAATAAATATAACTTGAAAACCGTTCGGCAACTTGGAAAGAGAGGAGGGATATTCCTTAAAATCGTCATTCCATTACTCTGATTATATTCATCAGATCTCATAAAAAATTTGTGCCTATATGGAAGTTAATTATATATGTATTTTTTCACATGAATAAGCCACATAAGTTCATTAAACAAACTGAAGAATGTATTTTTTGTGTTTTTACGAGTAATGAAAAATATTGAAGTCTGTTAATCAATATTTCTTATTACCATAAGTCATCTTTTTTTTAAGAAAAAATTTCCATTCATTGATATTACTAGTAAACCTTTGACAAATTATATTATTTTATCAGAAGATACTTTCTAATGCTAATGTATTGATAGATGATAAAAATAATACATATCTAAATATCTAGTCGGAAGATTCATCAATATATCAAGTTTCATAAACAATAGATCTTAATGCTAAGTGAAGATATTTAGTGAAATTATATATATTATAATTTGAGGGGAAAGAGGTTTGTGGTCGAAATAAAAACTGAAAGAAGAACGTAAGTTGCTGCCAAAGGCTTCTGACCTCACATCAATGATTTTTTATATTTTTTCATATACTGAATGTACTAGAGCTTTGATACAATTCACTGTGACTCAAATAATTTGAATGTTTTTGAATTTGTGTTATTCTAAATATTTGTGTGAAAACCTCCAATAATCAAGTAACCCATTTAATTACAAATGAAATCGGGATCAGTCAATGAATTCAACATTTATTTGGCTTGGTGTCACGTTAATATCAGTACATATTCATACAAATGTAAATTTCTCAACAGTTATAATACATTATATGATCGTTCAAATGTTAGCAACAAAGTACATAACACATAATTTCAACAGCTATAATAAAGCTTACCTTAGGCACAGATATATATTATATACATACAAAAAGATATCAGATTGTGGAAAATATGTGACCTTTCACTTCAAACTACATTTCAATAAAAATGACTTGGACGTTTAAAATTTCAACAGTTCCATATTTATAACGATGATCATATTTCATGTATGATAGTGGATTCGAAAGGTTTATTTATCATTCCTTATACCGATAGCACCAATGCAAATCTTCCTATAAAATTAAATCTGTTTTATTGACCTCTCAGAGGAAATAGTGGTTTCTTTCTTGATCTACTGATATTTATTATTTTTCTATTAAATCAAAACCTTCCAAGATTTCTTATTTATTGATGCAATTATTCTTATGAAAGTCATATTGAAGAACTTGATCTTTGTCTCTCCCTTTTCAATTCTTCGATAAGTTAATGTGTATATATGCAAAATTATGAATTTCTTTATCCCTCGTACCAAGATATTTTATTCGATTAAAACTATTCAATATGTATTTCCATGAATTAATGTGCATAATTTTTTCCATCAAATACATACACCTAATTATATCATTCCTAAAAAAATTTTGAAAAAATAAATTTATATACATCTGAAGAACTGGGCTCGATAGGACAAAATTCAAAATTTCAACAATCAACAATCACATTAAAATTTCATTGTATAAAAAAACTTGTCTCAGTGTCACTCCATTCATCCATAACTGGTCCGAAAGAGTCATTCAAAAATTGATCAATCTCCTTGAACATGTGAATTTCGGACAGCTTTGTAAATTCGTATGTTTCATCTGGATATGCCTGAAAAAAATGTTCATCATATAAATCTAATTTTGTTGTAGTAAGTAAATAACATACATAGTAATAATAGTTCAATTTTATACCGCTTTAACGGCCTGGAGTAAATCAGGGGAGTTGGATTTGTCTAGGGTCCAACCTTTGACTATATAGTTTAAGGGTCCAACATAATTCAAGGAGCTCAAAGTGCTTGGCCCTACGTCTCATCAACCTATTAATACCTCAGATAAATCCAAGTACTCTTAATTCACAACCTGATTGGGGTGGGTTGTATGGAAATTCAAATTACATGATTTTTGGCTCGGGTAGGAACTGAACCGACGTTCATCAACATTCAGATACAGACTGCTTACCGTAACCGCAGTGCCACGAACACCACATTATTCCATTCATATTAAGTTCTTATTATTTTTATGATATACCATAAACAAAAGGTGCATTCAATAAATCAATAATTCATCTTCATCTGGACGCAAATCTGTTTCATGAATTCAATCAGAGCCAAGCGGTTGACAAACGGAATGAACCCAATATTTCAAAGATTGGAATTGTTTATTCAAGTTGATGTAGAACTTATTCGACGTTCAGCATTATTTGGCATGTTTACCGATCGAACAATTTTACTAAATATTGAGGAAAGGTAATGAGTTAAACCGCAGAGATGTAAAAAATATAGAAAATGGATGGAAGGTTCTTGCCGAAACGTGTTTCTGCTTATTGGATTCTTCAGGGCAAGACAACCAAGAAACCAGGATAGGAATGGAAATGAATAATAAAGAATAATGCGACAACAGGTGACCACAACAGGAGCGAGCAGCCCTGTGGATTAACCCATAATCTTTCTTAAATATCTTATATCACAGCATTATTTTCTGTTTTAATTTAAATTGTATCCTTGTATTTTAGTCGCATCATACAGGTTGCTTCTGCTTCCATCGTGGCGATGCTCGGTTAAGCCTCCAAAACCGGAGGTATCTTGAGTTGAAGCCACAAATTTGATGATCGCTCCTATTGAGGTCACCTATTATCGCTCTATTCTTTATTATGCCTTGCCCTGAAGAAGCCAATAAGCAGAAACAAGTGTCGCCGAGTACCTTCCATCCATTTTCCATATTTTCTGCATCTCTGCGGTTTAACCATTATCTTTCTTCAATATGTTATATCATCGCATTATTTACTGTTTTAGTTTTCCTAATTATTTTGCAATACGCATCGGATGAGTCAAGTGATTATACCTTGTTTACCTATGGATAAATTTTCCTGATTATGTTACATACAGGGTGTCTCAAGTTCGAGTGCCTATTAGACGTTTCTAGAGAACTAGACATATTTGAAATCTGAAAATTGGGATTATCATATTGTTCGAAGTTCTCTACAGAGCTAAAATATTTTCGAAACCCAAAAACTTCCGGTTATACAGGGAGTGAAAATAAATTCGACGAAAAATTTTTTTTCAAGTTTTCCATTCCTGGTATGATCGAGTATTCGATAGTGAATATATTTCTGTTAAAACCATTGTATTAAATGCAATAGTTTTCAAAATATCTAAACAAAAACTGGAGAAAAAGTCAAATATGTTCAGTCAGTAATATGTTCATTATTCTTATTTTAAATATCCTGAGCGTAAACCGTTTTTACAACATCGAAGAGGGAGGATGTGAAAAGGTCATGTATCTTTTGGATTTCAAAAATATCATCACAGGGTGTTTCAAATTAGAACCCTATTTTTTTATAATTGTGTTGAATTCTGCGGTCAAAAATAATGATAGTTTTCTCACATGATTATGCTCCTAAATTCAATAATTACTGAGTTATTTGAGATTTTCTGGATTTATGGTGTAAGTAGAGTCAAATTGATTGCATCTAAATAAAATCAATGAATATTCTTTCGAAACCATGGGAACACTCTGTACCCATAGAAGATAAATTATCTGTTGATAATTCACAAGTGTCAGGTGTTATTGTTATTCGTTATCTTCATTTCTCGATTCTACATTTATTTTGTTGAATTGAGTTTTGAAACGTATTTTTATTTTTATTATCATAATTTATTCATAATCATAATTCGGTGTACTGAAGTAGCGAATCTACTCGTATTTAATGTGTTTCCTATTGAAGAGATGAATTCTCATTCGCTTCGAAATAAGTCGAAATACCAATTTCATCAACTGCCCTTTTTTTGTATTCTTTAGGGGCTCTTACATTCCAAAATTTAGAAAATTTGAAACATCTTTTCAGAAATTGTAAAATAAAATGGGAATACTTCTGGTTGGATACTCAACATTTTGTGTCATCCACCATGGATGTGAAATAAACAATATCATTAAGTGCATTTGAATGTGTATTACGTATACAATTGAAAATATACAATAAAAGAAATAAATCCAAAATCTCATTATTAGAAAAGCAACGATTCATTTTGTAAAATCAAAAAATTTCATAACGACTAACAATAAGACCTATCTGACACTTATAACATTATAAATGGGATGATTTATCTTCTATGCTCACAGAATATCCTTATGAATCAGATTCGAAGAGTTTGACTCTACCTACTACATAAACCCAGAAAATCTCAAATAACTTGGAAATTATTGAATTTAGGAGCATAATCATGTGAGAAAACTATCATTATTTTTGACCGCAGAATCCAACACAATTATAAAAAAAATAGGGTTCTAATTTGACAAACAGAAGTTATGGCCAATTCAAGATCACAATTTTCAACACAAAATTTGAAACACCCTGTGATGATATTTCTGAAATCCAAAAGATGCATGAACTTTTCATATCCTTCCTCTTCTATGTTGTAAAAACGGTTTACGCTCAGGATATTTAAAATAAGAATAATGAACATATTACTGACTGAACATATTTGACTTTTTTTCCAGTTTTTTTTTTAGATATTTTGAAAACTATTCAATTCAATACAATGATTTTAACAGAAATGTATTCACTATTGAATTATCGATCATACCAGGAATGGAAAACTCGAAAAAAAAATTTTTCGTCGAATTTATTTTCACTCCCTGTACAACCGGAAGTTTTTGGGCTTCGAAAATATTTTAGCTCTGTAGAGAACTTCGAACAATATCATAATCCCAATTTTCAGATTTCAAATATTTCTAGTTCTCCAGAAACGTCTAATAGGCACTCGAACTTGAGACACCATGTATGCATTCAAATGATTATAACTTGAAGTAGTGTAGTTTTGAGTGGATCAGGATTGTGGCTGAAATGAAACTGAAGGAAAACTGTTAGTATTTCAAAGGACAAGAGCTTAGTGAAAGACAGATATTTTGAGTGTTATTTCATGCAGTTGATATGCTTACTTTTGTTGGGTTTTTAGGAGAAGGGAATTTGAGTTTTGAACAAAACTGAAGAAAATGTGAGTAATTATTTTTAATTTGAGATAAAGGTCTATTCATTCATTGTGGCGGTTTTATTAGTTCACACTGTCCAAATATCTCGGTCAAGTTCATTATTGGGCCAACTGTTCAAAATTTATGAACATCTGAAGTTTGTTAGTTATTTTTAATTTGAGATATAGGTTTGTTCATTCAGTGTGGAGGTTTTATTAGTATCATACTGTCCAAATATCCCTGTCAAGTTCATTATTGGGGCAATTGTTCAAGAGTTATGAACATTTGAAGTTTGTTAGTTATTTTTAATTTGAGATATAGGTTTGTTCATTCAGTGTGGAGGTTTTATTAGTATCATACTGTCCAAATATCTCTGTCAAGTTCATTATCATATTGGGTCAATTGTTCAAGAGTTATGAACATTTGAAGTTTGTTAGTTATTTTAAATTTGAGATATAGGTTTGTTCATTCAGTGAGCTGGTTGTTTTAGTATCACACTGTTTCAGAGTACAGGAAAGGACTCCAGAAAAAGTGCGCGAAAGCTTCTGACCTCACGTCAGTGTTTTTAAATTTTTTTTCGTATTAACCAACCGAAGATTTTTGTCATAAGCGGAACAAATGAATTGCATAGAGAAACCGAACTAAGCAAACGAACTCAAGTCTCAATCTATCATTGTTATATGTTGTTGAAAGATTGTCGGCGCCTGCTCCCAATACAGATGAGAACGACGGACCAATATCACGTCTGGGTTAGGCCGGTCCTACATTGGAAGCGGAATTTCTCCAGACCAGACAGTCTGGAGGGTCTGGACGGGTCTGGCTGGGTCTGGAGGAAACAAAAACAAAGAAAACGTAGTTTCCTCCTACATTGGAGGCAGTGTTCGATCTGGTCTGGACTGCTCTGCAGAGAATCAAATCGGGTCGGGTTGGCTGGCCAGACCAAATCCGCTTCCAATGTAGGACTGGCCTTATGCTGGAAGTAAACGGTAGTCTTTGCAGTTTATCGTTATTATACAGACTTGACTTCGATTCAAACTTGACTTGGATCAGCAAGAAATTTTTCGCAAGAGCAGACCATATATAGTTGAACCACATTGCTCTTTACGGACCTTGAAATTTGGGATCATGTTTAATTTTTATAACTTGTTTTCCTATCCATGCTCATGCAGTCATTTGCTTACAGGTAATTCAAGGTCATCAATAGATAATGAACTTGAAGTCCTTGATTCTTGGTACGCTTTAATGCTTGACTTGGGATGTTGTACTTACATCAGCATGTGGTCGTATATTCAATTCCAACCATTACCCAAAACTTTAGGTCCCTGAATTAGACTTGGAGATGAGTCGCATGTTGATGAGTCTTGGTCATATTGCTTTGTATTTCCATACCCCATCATCACACCCCCTCGCCCATTGACTCACCCACGAACCCTATGACCCAACTCACGATCGCATCAACCTCAGCGACGGAAAGAATACTATGTGGAACAGAACCGGCCCTCACTATACTACTCACATGCTATGCTACTTCCTTGAATTGATACAAAGCACATAATGTTATCGATAAAAAGTATTTCAGTTATTCTTCTCAAGGATATTCTTTGTACTAACATTCAATAATGATATAATCACGTAGATACTTACTAAGTGATGAAAGAGAACATCCCGCTGCACTAAGGCCTTGGCGAACATGAAAGAATGTTGGGGAGTTACTGTCGAGTCGGAAGTTCCATGAATAAGGAGAAACCTTCTGTCTATAAGACTTCCTGCCTTTGAGATCAAGTCGGCATTTTCATAGGCTTGGGGGAATTTAGAAGGAAAACCCAAAAATTTTTCGATGTAATACGAATCTGCAAAAAAAGTATTCAAGATAAGCCCCTTCTACCAAAAGTTTACAGTGTAAATTATCAATTTAAAATTGTCGATTAACGATTCACTGCATTAAATAAAACTAACAAAAAACTCCGATGGGACATTGACATCTAAATTCTAATTGGGTATGATAGAAACGGCAATTAACAAGAGAAAATTCAGACAGATATCTGGGATCTGAAAGTTTTTGGTAGTGAATGTCTTATAACGAAAAAACACAAACTTTAGGATGTTGAAGGAGTACAAATTTTCGATGTAATTGTTTACATTTGAAAGAGGATATCGAAGAGTCAGAGATAGATTACCCTTTAGGCAAAGTAGATGACTGCTTATTGGCTACACAACAGCTATTGGGGCTCCGTGCCTGGACTAACAAACATTGAATGTCTTTCATATAGTGAAAACTTAAACAGCGCTTTTGAATTCTTTTCGACGTTTGATGCTCATGAAATATTTTTTATTTACTACAAAAACTCATTACTACAGTATATGTAGGTAGAGTATGGAGTATTCTAACTAATGATCTAAGATTGCTATGGAGAGTAGTGAATCAGATAATTTCAAAATAATTGATATGTAAGAAATTTAGGAATTATTCGATAGTGGATAATTTTAATCCAATAACTTAATGGCAACAGTAGTCAAAGATTTATCCTGTATACCTAATTCAGCAGAAGCTTCTCTATTAACTGAATGTAATTATAGTTTTGAGAAAGAAAGCTAAACAATAAGCAAATATGGATGAATACAAATAATCTGATCCGAATGATCCAATAATTGAAGAAATAAGAAATTAAGATTTCATAAATAATGAAGAGACGCTAAAGACTTCTAAGGAGTATCATTTTCACTTGATTCCCTTTGGTTTTTCAGCAAATTCTCAGAATTTTTCAGTAGGTACTCACTATAGTTCATCCAACTTGTGATGGGGGATATACTAACTGAACAGTTGATGACTTGATGAAAATCTTGTATCATCATCATGGCCGCAGCATAACCTCCATATCCTTTTCCGACAGCGCAAATTTTACCTCGATCTATAAATTTGAAAGTATCACGCAGGTAAGTCAATACGTTGAGCTGATCTTGAATTTCGATGGTACCAAGACGCCTTTGAATTTCGCTCCTCATTTTTATACCTTGATACCCTGAGCCACGAGCATCAATTTCGGCAACTATATAACTTCTAGTGCTTGCCAAATACCACGCCCAGTTGATGCCCCATTTAGAGGACACTGCTTGCGAAAAAGGCGCGGCGTCCCTAGAATAGAAAAGCATTTCAAACATTCATATACCTCTGAAAATTTAATTAAATAATTCCATTAGAATGTAATACACCACCATTTTAGGAGAAGTTAAATTTTCATTCATCAAATTTTTGTTATTATTATATACAACGTTTTGTCTGTTGCCACAAAATCATCCTAGCCGATCTAAAAATGTATTTTCTCTGTACATAGATAGAAGGCAAAGTTGTTACGGCAACTAACATTTTGTATAAAATCACCATTTTTTTAGGCGACATAAATACTAGAAATTTCAAGACTTTTCTGAAATTATCTGATATCTGCGCTGAGCTATTGCTTTGATCAACTTCCAAGATTTTTGTAATCCACTCTTTCGATCTTGAGCTCACAATATTTCAGTTGTCGAACAAAATTGGCTGAACGGATTGGGAATTCAAGCAGAGATTAATGTACATACAATCCAGCTTATGATACAACGGCTTAAGGAAACCCTCTGTAAAAAACCCTTTCTTCCGTAATAGTTTAGCGATATGTTAATGTGCAATTTATATACAATAACAAGCTGAACTATCTGGAATTTTCAACGTCATCTGGCATTTTGAGAGGAAATTTCTTTTATGGTTTGTCCAGAACATCGAATGAAACTCCAATCTGAAATTGAGAAGGGCTGAACCATTGAAAGAAGCGGAACTAAAGAAATCAATAATCAATAACTTTTGGATTCCATGCCAATAGGAAATAGTCTTTAGGTTATGATGCCCCTGCTAGTAGATGCGATTTTCATAATATACTGTATATATTGTTGTAGCATTCTTCACATTGTACCTAATGGTAATAAGAACAAACTTGATTCTTTTTTCATTTCTACATTTGTACATAACTTTATGTGATTGTAAAATGTTCAATGAATTTAACTCTTGGCAAGGCCCCTGAGTTAACTCTCAATGTTAGCACTACTTTGTTGCAGCACTCATTTATTGTCTTGCTGGTTGCTAAAACAAATAGCATAACTTACTTTAGTGTGGTGCCACCAAGAGTAGGTTCCACTACGAATGATTATCAGCAACTTAGAAGCAGCAAATAGACTATTCGCGAGAGGTCATAATTTGACTGATAGCAAGATAATCTCAATCGTCATCTTTCCGGATTAGATCTGTGGCGGCCAGGTCTTGTTTGACTGAAAATACTTTCTCCATTCTGCGTTGAAAAAGAAAGTTATGGCAGTGTTATCTTGGCGATGGATCGGAACAGTGTTGTAATATCCATCGCAGCTTCTTTAATGCTTGAAGTCGGAGAATTAAAGATGACAGGAAGTTGTTTTATGATTTTTTAGCTAAACCTACTAACAGGAAGAGGTTTTACAAGCATATCCGAAACTCACTGAATTTGAAGGTAGGTAGCCGTCCCGCTAGTTAGAAATGAGGGGGGTGACCTGTGTGTTCTGATGGTTTTGAGTGTGCAACTGTTTTTTCTAACTCAAAAGGTTCTGATCAGCCTTGTGATACTATTATTATTATTATTAATATTACAACAAGAGTTGGGGCAAATACCCATAAACTCAATAAAATATATCAAGCACTGATATCCAGTCTGTTTTTGAAGGTATCACGCTAGGAGCGCTCACCACACTCGACGGGAGACTGTTCCATCTATCAAAAACTCTGTTGGGTAGGAAAGACTGGCGCTGCGTGGTTCTGAAATTCCCCTTCCCCAACTTGAATTCGTGTCCGCGAAGGTGAGTGGTGCATCTTTTGAATAAATTATCCATATTTATTCCAAAAAACCCCCTCAAAGCCCGGTAGGTCACAATGAGATCTCCTCTGTTGCGCCGATCTTCGAACTTCTGCAGATTCATCATCCTTAGACGACTCGAATAATCTGGTCTGTTAGTTCCAAATGGAATTCTCGTGTTCCACCACTGCACTGACTCCAGGAGAAGTTGGTCACCCTTGAGAAATGGACACTACACAGGTCCAGCGTACTCCATTAGAGGACGGACATAGCTACAATAAAGCAGCTTAGATGTTTCCATACTGCATTGTCTGAAAGCACCCTGGGTCATATAGGTCAATCTCCTTGCCCTAGCAGAAACACTCGCAACGTGTCGTGTTCAATTCAGATTCTTATCTACAATAACACCTAAATCATTCATAAAGTCAACAGAAACGAGGGGGGTTTCATCGATCTTATATAGATATTCTGGATTTTTCTTGCCGAGATGTAGCACACAACACTTATTCACGGGCAACACCCCACGGGCAACAGTCACTTTCTACACCAATCACTCACCATACATAGATCTTCGTACAAGTCTCTCGAGTAGGAAGCAGAGTTGTAAATTTTCAAATCATCCGCGTACATGGCACACTGAGATTTCAACAATCTTGGCAGGTCTGACGTATATAGCAGAAAGAGAGCAGGACCCAACACCGATCCCTGCGGTACGCCACTTGACAATAAGCCCTCCAGGGATGAATGAACACCCCCCACACGAACACGGAATGTTCTGTTCCTAAGGAACCCTTCAATCAAGGAAAGTAGGCCACCCCCTATTCCTAGATGATTCAACTTAGACAAAAGATGGCGGTGCGGTACTCGGTCGAAAGACTTCGAGAAATCTAGGTATAAAACGTCCACAGGAATGTTGAGATCTAAAGAATTGGTCCAGTCATTTAGACATGTTAAAAGGTTGGTCAAAGTAGAACGGCCAGGAACGAAGCCATGCTGCTCGACGGGTATGATGTTATGCGTTATCCCGAAGTTTATGAGTTGCTCACAAATAATTTTCTCCGACACCTTAGAAACGCAGGATGTCAGACTTATTGGGCGATAATTTAGCGGAGAAAACTTATCTCCCTTCTTGAATATGGGCGTTACCGATGCCTTCAACCAATCATCAGGTAAACTGGACGTGTCCAGTGACCTCTTGAACATGAAAGCTAGAGGAAGGGCAAGAGCTGATGCACACTTTTTCAGTGAGAACGGTGAAAGCCCATCCCCTGGTTCAACTCTGCTGCCACTCTTGGCATCTCTACTTCTGGCATTAGACCTTTGGGCTCCAAGCCGTACACACCCGCGAAAACCTCTGCCAAGACATCCGCCGACTCCTGAGGGCCACCAGACAACTCACCGCCGGGCATCCTGACGCGTGGAATGGTTACCTTTGTATTCATCGTAGATCTGATGTATTTGAAAATTTTTTTCTTGTTTTTACTGGAGGCTAGGTGTGATTCATAGGTCTTTCTTGCTTGGGCGATGGTGGAAGAAAGAAAATTTGAATAGGACCGATGGTTACGGAAATCAGACTCAGACCTACAACGAAGATATCTCTGCCACAAAGATTTCTTACACCTGATCATATTCAATATGCTATCGTTTATCCAAGGCTTCAGCGGATTATGTTTTGTTGTAACAACCCTTGTGAACCTTGACAGTGTTTCTCTCACCAGATCGAGAAAAATCTTCCACATACCATTGACACCTTCACAGCCGTCAAACAATTCTTCCCAGTTTTTTCTTTTAAATTCAGCATTTGCTAAATTGTAGTCCACTCTTCTGAAAGTTCGGGCAGCCTTCCTAGAACTGCAAGATGGAGTCATCTGGATCTTGGTAGACAAAACGGCATGATCGGACTTTCCGAAAGATGGTAAATAGTCTATTTCAGAGGTCAGGTTGGCATCCGACACTACTATCCAGTCCAGAAGAGAAGGATTTTGACCATTCCTAAACCGAGTTGGTTCAAGAAACAGCTGCTGTTATCCTGTTTGCGTAAATAGTTCAACGTATGGTAGAGAAGACGAAGAATCGGCAGGAATCTGTAGCAATGGCCAGCGCACGTCCGGACAGTTAAAATCTCCAGCAAAAATCAAATTCTTCCTAGAAGACGATAGATGTCTCAAGTAATTCGAGAGATCGAGGTCAGCAGCACATGGGCGTGGTCGGTACACACATCCGATGGTTAAAGATATACTTTCATCAGGGATGTCCACGAATATGTTATCAATTCCTTTCCAATCATTATGAGATACTGTTATAGAGAATTTGTCACAGACATAATCGCAAACATACATGCTATGCCGGGAATTTCTACATTACGTTCAGATGTCCGGGAAGAGGAGATTTTAGGTATTGTGTCTCGGTTGTATCAGTTGTACTAGCACGAATTCTGAAGAGGTGCTCTACAAGTTAGTCATTACCTATAATCATGATCATAAAGTTATCATTCCATACATGTCAACTCCAATTTGCTTGGTAAATGACAAGAGTTACTCCAATATTTTCAAGAAAGAGCATTAACCACCCTTTTAGTTTACTTCCTTCAATTTCCACGATTGCTGAGAAGGTTGTCTCTGATTGACTGCTAAACTTTTTATATTGAAAATGGATTAGTCCCTGAAGAACCTCATGGTTCGATCAGCCATCACATCTCTACTGCAAGGTCTTCAGCATTGGACAAATTCTATCGACTGTGGCATAACTCTGAATGTGATCTATCTGGACCTCAACCGAACCTTCTATTGTGTTGATTTTCGTCTTTTAGTGTTCAAGTTTGATCATCTTGGCATGAGAGGTAACGTCTTGAACTGGCTGCGTTCGTTGATTTTTGATAGATATATCTCAGTAAGAGTAGGCGACTCATTTTCTGACTTCAACCCTGTTATCAGTGGACTAATGCAGTGTTCTGTTGTGGGTCTCATCCTATTTTTTGGCGCATGTATCAGATCTATCCAGTATATTATCGTCATCCTCATCCCAATAAGCTGATGATATCAAGCTCTTATACCTATTATGCTTTATTCCTTAAATCCTGAACCACACTTGTCAATGGTGACAGGGAGTGGCTTCTTCCTATGAATTAGAAAAAATCTAGGGTTGTTCACTTCCAGAGACACTATCCACGTAATCAATAACTGATTGATGCCAAATGTCTGATTTCCGCAGCACAGTACAACGATCTCAGACCCATTTGAGCAGCATGACCACCAAATTCAATAAATGTACTTAATACAAAAAGTTTTCCTAGATTCTCGGTCAAAACATTAAGGCACTTTGACATCACCTATGATCAACTAATTCTGGAATTTGATGCCCTGCATGATTCTCTTGCCTGATCGCAAGTTACGTATGCAGGTCGTGCAGCATTCGGAAGGGTTTTCCTTTCGTATGAAGATATACTGAAAATGCTTGCGCTGGTTTTGTTTAGTGCGTGGTTTCAATGGAGGCAATCTAGTCAATATTTATCCGTTAAATAGAAATCACCTGCGTGGTCACCAATACGTACTTCACCATGAAGTATTATTCCATTCTCGCGCGAGACAAATGTATCTGCTGATTTGCCTGATCACGAAGTGTCTTCCAGACAGTTGGTTTTGTGCTGGGAGAGTGAACCCCTTCGAGAACAGATTGGATGTTTTTATTCTCTCAATATTTTTTATAATAATAATAATAATGAAATTTTACAATAACAAGTAGAAAAATAAAAAATTGCTTGTTAAGAGAAATATAAAGAGTTTATGCAGATACTCACACTAAAAGCACCATTGGAAATGCGATGTCTTCATATTCCCGCAAAACAGGCGGCAAATACATTTTCACTTGGGCCTTGTATCCGAACTCGATCTCAACTTGGATCAGCTTAATTTGAGGCTTAGCAAACTTTTTCACTCTTTTTCTCAATCTAGAACTAGAATCTAGAACAGCCATTCTTACATTCTGAGCAGTTTCAACTAGAAATACTACAGGAATATCTGGTCCCAAACATTCTTGAATGTAATATTTGAAGGATTTACTGAATATCACATTGTTGTAGTCACATTTATAGTCCGAAAGCAGACTATTATTCAAAATAGTTTCATTTATGTATTCTGCGAAATAGGCATATGTAATATTGGGGTCTATTTTTGCTTGACACGTGAGGCATGTCCATGATTGACTTGAGTTCATGTCTCCCAACTTGAAGAGATGTCGTACTCCTGGCTGATTTTCATTTGTAGCTATAGCATATCTAGAAAAAGTAATTCAATTTATTGAAAGAACATGAAGAAATGTTATCAGGTTTTCAACAATCAATTTCTTTGGGATATTTGCGCCCATATTCACGTTGTTTGTCTGAAATTTTTGTACTTATCTTCGTTATTGAATGGAGTGTTCAGGGTTGTTTTGCGTTATTCATAATACATAATACATTAGAGTAGAGCTCAATATATTTTCAGTATGGTTCAATATTAATATTGTAATATTGTAGAAATATTGACATGATATAATCATACATATACGAAATAATTTTTTTTCTAACAAAATAGCTATGATGTACTCGAGAATTAGAGAAAAATATTGAGGAGCATATTGTTTATCAAATTTATACAAAACATCAAATCTAACAAACTGAAATCTGGCAAAACTGTTCTGTCCCATGAATAGAAAAGCGTAGTGTGAAATCATTTTCATGTATACAGTCTTAATGTGTTTTTTGGAATTGTCTTCGTTGTATTATTCTCCGTGAAAAATACTAGAGTAAATTTTAAAGTGAAGAAAAAAATGTTTACTGAAGTAAAGTTGAAGTGGAGAAATCTGGTGGATAACTCTTAATCAACACGCTTTGAAGAATACATTGTGTATAATGCATAAGCAATGTTGTGTAACAGGCTAAAAGAGCAGATTTCATAAGAGCGAAAGGGATATACATATGATTGTATACTTATTTCCTAAAGAAGACGAACTAGTAAAATTATGGCTGAAAACAACTCCAAGAGAAAATTTTGCCCTCAGTTAATCACATTCGATATTAACGATCACAAGAGTTCTGATATTTTAGTAAATTATGGAACTTATAAATCATCTCGAAAAAAACTGCAATACTTCAGAAAGTCGTAATTGCTGAATTCTTATCAGTCCTGCCATCCTTTTCATCTAAATAACTTAGCTAAGATCCGATCTTAGTTTCCCCATCTCGAAATTTATATATGAGACAACTATTGATGAGATGAGGTATTGTTTCTTCTGTTTCTTCATAACTGAGTTCCATCTGAATAGCTAGCTATTGGTACGACCATGACCTGTTCTCAAACGATTAAGGACTGTCCAAATTTTTCTTGGAGATCAAAACCAGGAATTTTTCCAGAAGGACCAGAAACGAGATACTTATTGAACATTTCGTAAGAGTTCCACTCGGTCTTCCATAATTCTTTATCGCGTATGTTCATATTGAAGAACGTATTATGCCATGACTTCAATCTGGGAATTCTATTTTGTGGAATATATGAAATAATTGGGAATAAATTGGGAAAATAATGATATTTGTTCCAAGGATTCAGAGCTGCAGTCTGTCTGCGAATATGGGGAGGGACAATGTTAGATAAAACTGGTAACCAATGAACCGGTGTAGATCTTATGGTGACAGTAATTATTCTCATGGATGTATTCAATTGTCCATCGATTTTTTGTGTATGTGGATTATTAAACCAATCAGAGCAACAATACTCAGCTGCAGAAAAGACAAGGGCTAGAGATGCTGTGCGAAAAGTGGAACCATCGGCACCCCAAGATGATCCAGCTAATTTCTGAAGAATATTATTCCTAGTTTCCAGTTTTAGGCTCAGATCATTTAATTGAGCCTTGTAATTGAGAGATGGATCGAATTCAACTAAAAGTATTTTGGATAGAAATTATGTTCAATAAGTGAATCATTGAAAGTTACAGCTAATTTCCTATATTTTTCATGATTATTTAGATGGAAACAAGATACCTCTGTTTTGTTAGGATTTAGACATAATCGCCACTCAGTAAAATAATTCTTTAAAATTACCAAATCAGATGACAATATGTTTTCCAGAGTATGGAAATCCGAATGTTGATAAGCAAGAGCAATGTCGTCGGCATAAACAAATTTCTGAGATGATGTCGTGGGTAAATCACTTATATATAGGTATGTTAAAGAGTAAAGGAGATAGAACTGATCCTTTCAATGTTTTGAAATCGCTACTCTTATTATCAATAAAAAAACGAAACCTTCTATCAGATAACATATTTTCTAATAATCGTACCATTTTCCCACATTTCAGATGGGTATCGAGTTTGAAAATTAATCCATCTTTCCACACAGTGTCACACACCAAAGATAAGATAAATGTTTTCAACCTATCATTAATGCCTGATCCTATGAAAATTGTAAGGCTGAGAACCTGATCTGAACAATTTCTATTTTTCCTAAAGCCTCCCTAGAAATTTTGTAGAGCATTTTATATAGAAGATTCGATTCTAAAAAGAATTAACCTTTCTAATATCTTGAAAGGAACACTCATTAAACTGATAACTACTAGGATCACAAAGATTTTTTTCCTCGTTTTAAAACATCTATTACTTTAGCCTTACGAAATTCGGAATTAAAGTTTCCTTAATTCAGAATATTGTTATAGAAAGACAAGGCCTTTTATTCTAAATGTTTGATGAATTCTGGATAAATTCCGTCAATACCTGCTGCTTTACGAGATTTGGTAGATTTGATTGCAGCCCTCAATTCATCTATATTGAGTGGATGTGACACATGTTGTAAAGTAGGAGCTGATCTCCTATATATGTGTAATTTTTTCTCCATATTCTTCATTTTAGATTGGGATATATCAACTGATTCAGATACCAACTAGGTGGCGAGCGATTAATCTTTCTTATAGTAACTAAAAATAGACTTTCAACTTGTATTTGATTTGTATTTTCACCAGTAATATTGAGTTTCAAACTAAAACTTCTGCCTAACAAATAGTTACTAATAATAGTTACTAGTCACTGAAGTTAAATCTTCTAGAAAAGAATCTGCGGTTCACCACCGGTATAAAAGTGCATGAAAAATATTGGCGATGTTCTAATATTATTTTCGAAAATCGATTTCTCATGATATGAGAATATCGATCTGCGGAAAGGTTATATGAATCACTGATACTCACAAAATATGTTTCTCCTCATCCCAGCCAAGAATTTTCGTTATTTCGAAAGCCCCATGTGTCAGTGGCACGACGTTATTATTAAAAACTTGACAGGCATGCATGTAATGACCATTAACACCATCTTTTACAGGTAGTCTCACTAAAGCTTGGGTTCCGTTGTAGGAATAAACTGGATGAAATATTGGCTCAGTCCAACCAATGTGTTCTTTTTCCACATGGAACTGAAATTCAATAGAGCACAAAAATATTGAAAATATAATGAAAACTCGGTGGAAAAAGAGGGTGCTTAAGAACTGCACTACAACCTTGCAGGGGTGTGTTTTTCACTTCATAATGAGACTTTTTTCAATAAACCTAGAAGCGGCTCGGTACGTGATTCGCTAGGTTAAATTTATCTATCAAACAAAATGTATTTTATTGACGTCTAGCTCTTTTAAAACCCAATTCAAATCAAGTGGATACAGAATATTTTTTGTTTTTCCATTTGAACATGAAAATAAAAGGCGGGAGTAAGCAAACCATCCGGTTCAAATGAATTTGAAAATCAACCAGTACAGGTACAGGGACAACAGATCTATTTCGTGTATCGTCGTTCACACTGCGATGCATTAGCTTGTCCATCTGCAGTCTGTGATCATCCTAGTAATGCCTCATCATTTGCAATACGTATTCGTCGACCTATATTTGATCGAAATAAAAACAAATTGCTATATTAATGGTGGGGTATCAGTATATATGTGCGTTTATTTTTTTTTTTAGAACAATTATGACTGCATTCATCAATTTATTTGAATTGTCATCAAATAATTCATTTTCGAATTGACCATATGCAGACAATATATTTTTTTGAATGAAGGAATGCAAATACTTGTGATTCACTTCAGAAGATCTAAACTTAACTTTTGTGTATCCCATCTTTTCTGAAGAAGCAGATCTATTGGAACAGGTGCAACGAAGAGCAACTCGCATTCCCTATGGTATCATAAGAATAGACTACCAAACCATACTACTATGATGGAATTGGAAATTTTCTCAAGTCGTAGGCTGAGGAGAGACGTGCTTACCACAACTGGAGCTTTGCGGAGATTTATCTAGATTGAAATGTCGAGCCTATTTTCTTTACAAAGATGTCATCAGAGGTCATTGTGGATACAAGCTGAGTAGGGAACTGTTTATTACCAGGAGCAGAGAGAATTTCATGAGCAACAAGGTATTTCGGGTATGAAATATGCCGCCTAACATGTTGGTCAAGGACCCTAGTGTTAACAGCTTCAAGAACAGATGAAACTCGTAGAGCTCCGGTAGATATTTGTGACTAGTGTTAGTGCTTTTTTGTGGTAGGCTCAGTTTTTCTGTATGGAATAGTTTTTCATTTATTTCGTTAATTAATTCAATCATTAATTCAGACCGAATTCACTAACATGAGCAGGTTGAAAATTTTGTTATGAGATACGAGTATATAGGTTTTTATTTACTTGTATTGTAATAAAAATAAAAATTCGTCATAGCGATTCTTATGAGCGTTTGCGGATATAAGTTTATGGAGAAAAAGTCTCATTTTGACGTGCAGAATACGTCCCTGCTAAGGTTGTGAACAGTTCTTCAAATTCAAAATGAATTTCGATGTCTGTAATGGAATTTTACTCACGTCCGTGCAGTTATAACTATTTTGAGCATCACAGCTAACCATCACGGAAATATTTTGGTTTCTATTCAACCACACCAAATTTACTCCATTTTCGGCGTAAAAACTGGCATGCGTGATGTAGCTTCCAGGATCAACACTCGCAGTTGGTTTTAGTTCTACAGGAAAAAGATACTTTGGGGTTGTGAGGTTGACTATCCATGCTTTTACTTCCGGATTTGGAGTATCAGGCTGCGAAAAGAACCAAAAGAATTAAATATATTTCGACCAACCAGGTGTAATCAGTTATAAAACCCAATCAATTATTTTACGCACAGCAATCTTCAAAGTATGAAAAATTAGTTACTTCTTGATCAACGGTAAAAATACATTGGTTATTCGGTAGAATAATCAGTCAAATAGATTCTGATATTCTGCCATCTAGAGAACTCCATATACGTGAGGCAAAGATGAGTCTTGGAATAGAAGAATTGAAAATAAGTAACATGATCAGTCAAGAAATGGAACTCAAGATAAATCAAGGTAGCTTCATGATTGACTGTGCATTTTGTCGATTTTCAATTGGTTTCAAATGAGTATGTCCCACCAGCCGTATGGTCTAAAACTTCCGAAAAATTGGTTAACTCTTCAAAAATCTCGGCCCAGTTCGTTATTGGGCCAAATCCGTCGAATAGTTCAGGAGTTCTGAGAATTTGAAATTTGGTTTCCACAATAACTCCTAGAATATCCAATATTGAGTTGCAACTTGAATACTTGAATGGGGTTGAAACTAACAAGTTTGCAAAATTTCGTAGAATTCGTTACGCTAGGAAATTCTTGAAACATTGAAAAATTTCAATACTTCGTATCTCATAAGATATCAGTGGGGTGTAAACAAAAATTTGTGTAGATATGGATGTTATTGATATCTTACATATTCCCAAATATCGTTGTCGTAGTCTTATGTCACCAGAAATTAAAAAGTTTTGTATTTAGTTCAGGCCAGGAAGTCACAGAAATTAAAGTTAATGTGAACTAATTTCGTTGAGATTTACATTCAATTTATCGGAGTCGACAACCCAAAATAGTGCTCTGAAAAAGTTGTACCGCTGGTTTCTAGTCCAGTAGAGGTTTCAGATGATTACGAAGAATCATCGTTTCAGTATGATTTGGACTTCAATACATAAATTGATCCAAGTAGTTCAGTCAATCTGTACATTTGGTGCGGGTATAATTACCCGCTCGATGAAATTTGGTACACTTGTTGAAAATGATGTAACTGAGCTACCTTTGCGATGGCCTCGCTGAAATGTTAGCGGTTATTTGAAAAACTCAAAAAAAGTATAAAAATGCATTTTCCTCGAATTGTATGCATCGTAAAGAAAATTTTAATGAACAAAAAATGCAGAGGACGTTGCGATCTACATTTTTGTCGTTAGTGCAATGCTGCACGACTAAAAGCGCACAAAGTAGGTGGCGCTAAATTATCAAAAAAGTGTTTTTCATGTTTTTCGCCCTGAAAATGTTGTTTTAATCCAAAAGTTTAAATGTAAAAGTTGTTCCCACATTATTATCAACAACTTTTATTTTAACATTTTTTCGTTGAAACTGCAGGTCAAACTATATTTACAGCTCTGTACAATGGCAGTACGGAAGACGACCTTGCTCGAACTCGCTTCAGACAATTTTCACAGTGTGCTACAAAAACAAAAGTGAGTTTATGTTCTCTCCCACCTTCACCTGATGCAGCGAATTTTTATAGTCGAAGAGTTTACCTCCAAGTGCAAGCCTGGTTAGGAAATTACTTTGAGCCAACGACCTGGGGATGGAAGAAAACTCAGCAAGGACTGGAACCAATAACAACAATGAAACCCCGGCACCATCTGAAGTAATGGATCTTATCAGTTGTTCATGTCAAACAAACGGTACAGGTTTTTGCGGTTCAAGATGTGGATGCAGAAAGGCAGGTGTCCATTGCTCAGTTGCCTGCAAAAACTGTTGTGGCGAAGATTGCAGTAACGCGCCATTTATTGAGGTGGAAGAAGACACTTTTCTTGATGACGATGATTTGGATTTTCCTTCCCAAGTAGTACATTTAGTATCAAGGTCATGTTGGGAGAAAATGAGCAACAATAAGACGCAAAAGAGTGATAGACGGTCGGCCGCTAGTTCCTCTTCAGAAAGCGCCAGAAGTGAATCTCCAGAGCAAGAACCACTGAGAAAAAAACTACGAAGCTCTAACAAAAGTTAGCATAGATTCAAAACTGTTAAACAATCATTATGAAATGAAAACATGTACATAAAAACGATCACCTAGTATATAAAGAACCTCTTCATTGGAAGCATAAAAAGGCAGACTGAGTAGCCTTTTTCTCATGCGACCACTGAAAGAGTTGAAAAAATTGTAAGCGATTTAGATTTGTAAGTATTTTTGCAATATTTTGTATGCTTTTTCTATACACCTGTTAATAAATACAAATACAAAACTGAATTAAACGTTTACTTGAAAATTAAAACTCAAATAATGACTTTAATTGAATTGTTGTTTGTTTCCCTTATCCAAATTTTCAAAACCCTTCAAAAATCTGTTTAATTGATGACATTGTTTGAAAAATGAAAAACAAAACTGAAAAAATCAAAATTGTCTTTGTTAATAACATTGAGAGTTCAACAAAATAATTCATAACAGAATGCGACTCAAAAAAATCAAATAATGGATAATACTTGTCAAAAACAAATTAAAATTTTATTTATTAAAGTTTAATTGCTAAGAAAATTAAATTAGTAAAATCTTGATTTAAACGTGCACTACCGATGTGTACTCATACTGCGTACAACAGTATATTTGGATTTTTCATTCTTCTGCAAGCTGCAGCTTCAAAATGGTAAGTTGTACAAAAATAATGTTTAAATAAAAGTTGTTGATAATAATGTAAGGAACAACTCTCACATTTAAACTTTTGCATTAAAACAACATTTTCATGGCGAAATTAAATTTGTGCAATTTTATCATTCTGTTTCTGATGTGATTGGGTATTCAATGCTCTATATGATCTATATGCTTTATTGTTTGCTAATTAAATATTGTCAGCATCACGGAAATATTTTGGTTTCTATTCAACCACACCAAATTTACTCCATTTTCGGCGTAAAAACTGGCATGCGTGATGTAGCTTCCAGGATCAACACTCGCAGTTGGTTTTAGTTCTACAGGAAAAAGATACTTTGGGGTTGTGAGGTTGACTATCCATGCTTTTACTTCCGGATTTGGAGTATCAGGCTGCGAAAAGAACCAAAAGAATTAAATATATTTCGACCAACCAGGTGTAATCAGTTATAAAACCCAATCAATTATTTTACGCACAGCAATCTTCAAAGTATGAAAAATTAGTTACTTCTTGATCAACGGTAAAAATACATTGGTTATTCGGTAGAATAATCAGTCAAATAGATTCTGATATTCTGCCATCTAGAGAACTCCATATACGTGAGGCAAAGATGAGTCTTGGAATAGAAGAATTGAAAATAAGTAACATGATCAGTCAAGAAATGGAACTCAAGATAAATCAAGGTAGCTTCATGATTGACTGTGCTTTTGTCGATTTTCAATTGGTTTCCAAGCCTTGAAGTGATGTATTGACGCCATGCTGCCCTCACCACCTCTCCAAGCCAATTCCACTGATATTATCATGAATAATTTTTTCTGGAGGCCATCAGGAGTTTCCTCGTCCCAAACAGTGGTCATTGCATCCCAATCTTTTTCCTCCAACGCTGCTGCACTTGCCCTCCGTTTTTCCGGAATAGATTGTAAAGCCTTACGCTTGGCATCACGAGCTTCTCGAGCGGTCTTGAATGCAGCATCCGAAAATGGGTTGATTTTGATGTCGAAATCGTTCAAATACTTTTCTTGAAGTAATTTGGCAGTCTGATTCCACATTGTTTTTATTGTACCTTCCTTATAGTCTTCTCCATCCATTTTCTTCATATTGTAAGCGTAATCTTTCATAATGTTTGCCAATTGCGCTTTACTCGTTTCAGCACTCAATGTGTATTCCCTCTCAGTACAAAAAGTAGTAAATTGGTTCCAAACTGTTTTTTTTGCCTTCTCCGTATTAATGGGAACATTTCCTTTGACTTTTTTATCGATGGTAGACAGAGAACAAACTCCAAATCGACTCATTTTCATGCAAAATCTCCAATTTTCACAATTGAATTCAACCTATCAGTTTGACGTGTGCTTAATTTGACTGGATCATGTTTTGTTTATATATAGCAACTACCAGAGAAAATTTTCAAAAAATTATCAGTATAATACCATGTAGGTTGTACCACGTGACGTCGAATGGTGCAATTCTATTGGTCGATATTTGGGTCGGAAAAATAATCATAATTATTTTCCTTATTCTGAACATCCTGAGCGAAAACTGTTCTCATAATGTCAAAGTAGGAGAATATTGAAAGGTCATAGAGCTTTTGAATTTCGTGAATATCAGCACAGGGTACTCCAAATTTTGTGCTGAGATGATCTTGTTTCTAAATACTGTAATTTCCGAGTTATTCGAGATTATGATTATGATGAATGTAGAAATAAATTCAATAGATCTAAAGGATTTGATGAATATCTTGATGAAACCATTGTTACCATTGTAGTGAATTATCCAAATTATAATTCAATAGTGACCGGTCTAAGCTCTAGTCGTTATCCTTACTGTTTGCTTTCACAAAATGAATCATTATTTGAATAAAGAATATCTGTTTCTGGTTTTCTAGATCAATTGCCTTAGAGTTTGCCTAGTACCGCATATTTCTATTGAATGGAGCTCCAGCACATTCTTTGCTCTAGGTTATTGAGGAACTTAATGCAATGTTTGGGAATTGTTGGAGTGGAAGCTGATTCTCACTTTCAATGCCCCCAAGATCCCTTGATAATACTTCTTTAGATTTTTATTTATGAGGAACAATTAAAAATTTTATTTACGAAGCACCAGTAGAAATGAAGAAAGATTCTTTTGAGAATGCTTTCCAATCTATAAAGGGGAACAAAATGGAACGAGCCAGTAACCGTGGTGTTTTAAAACGTCATCACATTTTATTATTCCAATAGCCAATGAATTAACCATTTTATGTATTTTACATGACATTTACATTTCTCATTGATAGGTCCATTCTATTTAGTATTCTCTTATAGGCTTTGAAATATTCAAAACTCGAAAGTTTGGAAGGATCTTTCATATTGGATACGTAACATCCTCTAGTGTTCACGCTGAGTGAAATGTATATATACTATTGGAAGATTTATTCGAGAATAGTTTGGGTTTCACCTTAGACTATATAAGATAGACAGAGCATTCCTTTGTAAAATGTCAATTTGTTTTGACTCCCTCATTGAAAGTCTTAACCTCATTAAAAACCTCTTGTGAAACCTCACCCGGCAACACCGGATAAAATCTTTTTCCATTTATTCGGGTCACAATATCTTCAGGCTCAAAATGATCTGAACAAATGAAAATCGCTTTCTTTGGGCAAATACTTGACCATCCCAACAGCGAAGCCCAAATTCTTCTTTTTTCATCGTCATCTGGGAACGTTAATTCAAGAAAACCTCATTTTATCTTATAATAATCTCATTTAAAACTTCCCTATTAAAACTTTCTACGCTACTGAACATGTAAATAACTGAATACTTCGGTTTTAACAATACACTTATCTATGGAACCATAAATTCGGATTGAAATTCCTGTCTTTACTAGAATTTTCAAACTTACGAACCATTTTTAGTGCGATGAAAAGTAATAAACAATAAAAAATATGAAAAACCTACTACGGAGTCTCAGAAATTTTCTTCAATTCTCGTATTTATTTTCGATACAGAGGTGGCAACGTGTGTATTTTAGAACATGTGACCCACAAATTGCCAAGCAGCGTTGTCTTGACTTTCAACTGAATTTCTTTCCATCTGTGGTTTCTGACATAAGATAGCAGAATCAACTAAAGTTTTTCTTTTACTTCTTGCTAATATATCCTATAAGACAGTTTCAATTCAATATATGAAATTTGATGAAATATTATTTTGAATATAAATTGGAGAAAAATTTTTTATTCAAAATCATATGGGAATAGAGGAAACTACTATTTGCTCAGTTTGGCAATATGAAAATTTTTTAGCTCTAAGTTTCAGATGCGACACTTTTCAATGTAAATGAAGGGATCTATTCTTATACAGGGTGAGTCTTTGACCACTGCGTTAATTTTAACCATAGGTTCTTGAGATCAAAAGAAACACTTTTTCCATTACGGTTTTTCTATATTCAGCTGCGTTGAAAAGTTATAAGCATTTTAAGTTTTCACATTGGGCAAATAACCCTCTGTAGTCCAGTTTAGTTTGAATGAAAAATATCTTCCACAGCATCCACTATTGAATCTGAATTGCTTAAAAACATTTTTTTCCCTCTAAGTAATGATTCACTCACTCATGTTACATCCGATGAGGTCCATATCCAGAAGGAAGAGACAAAATACTTATTTTCTGGTAAAAAAAATTCAACACCATAAACATAGATTTCTGTTGTTCTACTATATTTTCTTTCTACTTCAAGATTATAAACCATGCCTTTCTAGTGAGAAATTCCAAAAAAACCTCAGAAATATTGGGTGTTATCATCATACATTTGTAATTTTCTTCTTAAAATTTCCAAATCATGATAACCATCATTTCTATGAAACTTCCAAGGCAAGAGGTTGTCACTGTGCTTTTTTTCCACTCAAAGCCAGAAAAAATCATCTATGATTTTCCAAACACTGATATTTCTGAAGTTTCTTCTCCTTGACAGAGACCAGTGAACAGGTATTTTCTGTACTGAATCCCAATAACAATTTATCTGGATTACAAGTATTTCCAGATTTAGGTGTGCAATTATACTTTCTTGAAGAAATACCTAAATTTGATTTTGAAAAATCAACTAGGTGTTCTTTGATAAAAAATTTTTTGTTAAATCATTAATATGAATCTATTCTGTTTAGACTATAATTACTGATAACTGATTTGTATAATCTGTTTTAATTACGTAAACAAGAACATAAATATTGAATAATGGTTATTCATAGATTATGTCAAATTTTAATACCTTACCATAGAATATTAATTTATTACCGAACCCCATTTGCACTGTTTTTTTAAATGAAAGATAATATCTGTACCTATTATTGATCTTTAGTTATAATTTCCCTCAGAATAATTAGAGTGAATTATTATCACATTAAAATATTATAACGTCTCTGTGGTGGGTAGTTCCAAATAAAAAAGTGTTCTGTGGTTTCTTGTTGTTTTGATTCTGTTTGAAACTGTCAAAAGTTATTTGTATCTTCAAAAAAAAAGTGGAAAATTTTTTAGGGATAATATCGATAGTTTTAAATTATTCAATTCAGTATGAAATGATTATGGTCAGAAATCGCATTCTATTCTAATCTTTCTTGTTTATGAGCTTATAGCTTCCAGATTCAATATTGTTTGAATTTTAATTAACCATGCATCATAACAAACATTCAGAAATATTAAAACTAAGTAAAATTCTATTATCTCTTAAGTTTGTGAACAAGGTTGAATCGGTGTATGAAATAAAGATAATAAAACATATCTATATAAAACTATCTATATAAAACAAATCTAGGAGACTGGATTCGAAGTTTTTAAAACTCATATGAGCTCAATTTGCAGCATTCCCATGTTAGAATAGATATAATTTGATGAACCCTGAAAGTCTGAAGCTATAAAAAAAGACAAGTCTTCAATTTAACAGGTCCTGATAGAAAATACTTTACCTATTTCAACGGTCAAAATATACCGAAGAGTGATGGAAAACTTTTTCTTTATTTATTATGGAATATTATTCTGGATTAAATATTAAACAAGGTGCTAGACATCATTAACAATGAATACAGCAAATGGCAATTTAGATTTTGTGGTGAATGTAAGACAAAAATTGTTCAGTGGTTAATTTCATCTATAGTGTTTAGTGGTGGAACCATAGACTGGAGAGATTTCCCCAATCTTTTGTAGAAATATTTAATAAAGACATAAAATATGGCAACATTGAACAAATCTGATTATTGAATCATTTCAGCACAGAGTTGGATTTGGGAAAATCAGAAAATTTGGACAAAATTATATCGATTCAATTCCTTTCAACTTCAAATATCTCAAGAATGGTGCAATTTAGGAGAAAAGATGAGGAATGATTTTATATGCAAAAAAGACTAATGATTCCAGGAAGGACGAGATACGGAACTTTAGTTCAAGCGATTTTTGTTTTTCATGCAATTTAACCAATCTGTAGAGTAGTAGTGAGAAACCCACAAGAAGTGGAATAAATCTATTGATGCCAAAATATGCACGAGTGTTATCAAAAACCTTCTACAAGAGATCATTTCAATTGATATTGTCGTTTGAATATTACAGGTGAAAATGCAATTTTTTTATGAAATTTCAACACCCTATATCTTTTGAACGGGGCCAAATTTAAAAAAATGTTATAGGAAGAAAATGTTTCTTTTGACGTCAAGAATCTATGGTTAAAATTAACGCAGTGGTCAAAGACTCACCCTGTATAGTCTAAGGGTTTAACTGAAAGATTACAATTAAAAATTATATCCCCAGTCTCAGTATTTAAATAAGGACCGTTCATGTCGTTAATTCAAGAAGTGAAGATAAAGAATTATAATAGGACTCTTCACTCGTAAATTATTCATGAGATTATTCATCCTCTATGGACACATAATACTCGTATTCTTATGCAACATATTGATTAATTTGTTTCTGTGTACAACATGATTCCAGAAAATCTTGAATAACTTAGAACTTATGGAGTATAGGAGCAATATCATCTTAGAGTACTCTCCTTATTTTTCCTCCCAGAATACAACGAAATCAAAAAAGAATTAGGTTTTAATAAAAAAAATTAGAAGTTATAGCCAATTTGTTATCATGGTTTCCAACACGAAATATGAAGCTCTTTGTGCTGATAAATTACGAAATTCAAAAGCATGACTTTTCTTGTAAATTGACATTATGAGAAGTTTTCGCTCATGATGTTTAGAACAAGGAAAATGAAAATAATAGTGTAATATTTTACCTTTTTTTCTATTTTTGTAAAAATTTTTGAAAACAATTCGAGTTAATACAATGATTTCAAGATGAATGAATCATTATACAACATCTTAAAAAAACCAATCCCTCTGTATAAGTTCAAATATCAATGTGTAACTTCTTGAAAAAAAAACTTAGATATTTAAACTTGACAATAATATATCTATCGAAACTTTAGTAATGAGAAAATCAATAAAAGAAGGTGTAAAAAACCAAAATGATTTTTTACAACTTTGTATATTCACGTAAAAAATTGGTTCTTTTTGCTGAAAACGGTATTGCCTCAGATGAACGCTCTCATTGTTCAGTCAGGCAATCGATAAGGAGTGTTCATATTCCTCGCGGAGCACGCGAATAATTCCACATGAATTTATAAAGCTTCCCGAAACCCGCGAAGACTGTGAGCTACAGGTGGAAGCACTTTTAATGAGATTTTGATCACATCGTTGGCCGTAATATATTATAACTGCGAGGTAGTATAGAAAATAAGATTACGGCTGTATATGCCATCCTGATGAATGAACCTTGAACTTCTTAACGCTATTGCAATGCTCTTCAGAGCAAGTAGCATTAAATATGCATCCTTTCATTTGTTTCAGATTGATTCATCACTTCGTGTGTGACAGCATCTTTTTCTATCAGATTCAGAGGCTTTGTACGAGGGTTGCCTTTTATATTTCTGGATTGGACAACCCCAGTGTTGCAATCTGCCAACGGACAGCTCTATCGTGAAGCTTTTTTGAGGTTATGCGTAGTCAGAACGTTTTGACATACGAGCACTATTTGTGTTGTTTACAGTAACTTAAAAGATTATTCTCGCCCAAAAACTGGAATTGAATCGTGAACATATTAGTGCGATGCAATAATGCATCGATTAACTTAATTCAATTTTTGGCGATGAAACTCGGTCAAGGACCAGTGTTTATCGATGGTATGTAAAGTTCAGTCCATGACAGATTTCGGGAAGGTCGCCCAAAATCAGTTTTTGTTCCAAAACCATTGATGCTGTGTGCTAACTGATATTGCAAAATCGTCATGTGACCTATCGTGAGATTGAGACAACCTTAGGCATTAGTGGGACCAGAATACATTGCATGATCATTTGACCATCAAAAAAATTTGTTCTCGTTGGATCCCACACAATTTGTCAATCAGTGAAAAAGAGGCTCGCATCGATTGGTCGAATGAAAAGCTCCAAACATACGATTGCGGTGCTTCGAAGCGCGTGTATGAATCGTGGATTTTTGAGTATGAGCTCGTATGTAAACAGCTGTCGACTGTATGGGTGTTTCAAGATAAGCCATATGTGACAAAAGTTGCTCGCGCACGAAGCACTTCCAAGTAATAAGTCACCTGTTTTTTTCGGAAAAACCGGACAATCGTACCACTAGAACAACGCGGAATAGTCAACTCTGAGTGGTACACCACCATTTGTTTGCCAGATATCTTCCAAGAAATCAGGAACCAACTGCCGAAGATCCTTCACCACGGCAATGCGAGCTCTCACCATCGGCTCACACAACTGCATTTTTGAGCACTCAAAACATCAATTTGATGAGTCATCCACCGTATAGTCCTGACTTGGTACGAAATTACTTCTTTTTATTCCCGCAGGTATAAAATAAAATGAGAGGTCTATGTTTTCCGACATCTGAAGAAGCGGTTGAAACGTTCAGAAGGCATGTTTTGGAGACCTCAATCAGAGTGGCAAAGGTGCTTCGACAATTGGTTCAAACGCATGCAGAAGTGTAGAAATCTTGATGGGGAATATTTTGGAAAACAATAGAGCGATTTTCGATGATAAATATGTGTTTTTGTTCTCTAATGCCGAAATATAAACGGCAACCCTCGTACTCTATCTATATTCATACAAGAAAGTCGTGTTAGTTATACTATTTATAACTCAAGAACAGCTGAACTCTTTTTGCTAAAAATTAATGGGTGGTAGCTTTGAACTAAGACAAGTATACTTTTTAATTCATAGGAAATTTTGGATAATGTGGAAATATGGCTATTTTTCAGTCATGATTGAACAATAGAATCAAAGTCGTAAATCACTGGTCAACAGTGGTTTTGGTGCCGAAGAATTTGGAGGTGATTTCATATGAATTTGATGCCCTGAATTCAAATATGCTATTAGTTTTTGCCTGCCAGCTCGAATTTTTAAGATATCAACATTTTTGTGAATTATACAATACACCATTTTAAAAGAAAAACCATGGTTTAAAGAAAAAAATTAATTAGGGAATTTTTATTATATTACACAGATATTACAGATATTATTCATTATATACTATAGAAAACAGAAAATGTCATCATTTATACCAATTACTCGCTAAACATTTCGGAAACTTCTTTTGCGTGACATTCTTGAATGTATTTTAGAATAATCCAGTTTTAAAGATCAGCAGTAATCTGCCATCATGTGAGTATCCCATCTTCCATACATATCAAATGATATCAAATCTTGGTGAAATATTTCACCTTGCTCCTCACTAATGTCGCCTTAATTTCCAGGAAAACCGTCTAAGTGGCTGTGTAAATAGTGCACCTTAATGGTCATGTTACACTCAAGTGATCTGAAATTATTCAGCATCTCATTGACTAATTCAACATAGTTTTCAGCTTTGTGTTTAGCCAGAAAATTTTGGACAACTGAAACAAATGAATTCCAGGCATTTTGTTCAATCTCAATCATTGAATTTATGAAGTCAGGGTCTTTAATCAGTCTTATTTGTGGGCCATCAAATATTCCTTACTCAGCTGAGGCAATATTTTTCCCTATATATGCAAAGCATGATCCATTCTTATCAAAAGCCTTTACAAACTGCTTCATTAGACCCAGCTTGATATGCAGGGGTGGGAACATGACTTTCTCTCGCGAAACAAAAGGATTATTGATGATATTCTTTCCCCCAACATCCATGTTATCTCTTCTAGGCCACTCTTTTCTAAACCAGTGTTGCGTTTTGTCTCTGCTATCCCAGAGGCACAAGAAACAAGGATACTTGGTGTGGCCACTTTGCTGTCCAAGGAGAAAATTTACCATTTTTAAATTTACACAAATCACCCATTGGTGTTCATGATAGCTTAATTTTTCCAAAGCTATGTTGTCATATTGCTCTTTCATTTTCGTTGAGTGAACAATTGGTATTGAGCCATATTTCATCCCATTATGTAGAAGAACACATTTCAAACTTCGCTTGGAGCTGTCAATAAGTAGGCGCCAATCATCCGGAAAATATTCAGGAAGACTCATTTTCACCAGGAGTTCTCTAATAGCATGGCAAAATACAAGATTTTGTTCTTCAGAGAAAAAGATCTTTCTCCCTTGTGCTATAAAATGTAATTTTCGTTCCTGGTTCAAGTAAATTTTTTTCCTTCAACCTGGAAGCTAGTAATTCAGAAGCTTCTTTCGACAGGTTGAGATCTCTAGTGAGGTCATTTAACTCATCTTGGTTGAAACATTGGGAATTGATGACATCGTTTCAAAATCACTGTCACCTTCAGTAGTGTCAGAATTCTGATCAGAGAGACATGTGTCCTCACAGAGTTCTGGTAGCTGCTGAAAAGTTGGAATTGGCACTTCTTCTGAGTGAGGGATAGGGCGTCTTGCAGAGACTAAATCTGCATAAGTCCAATTGTTACGGTTATTTCGATTGATTCCAGTAATATTTACTAGGCAGAAATAACAGTCATCGAAGTGATTTCTTGGTTCTCTCCAAACCATTGGTACTCCGAATTTCAGACTTTTCCTTTTCCCGGTAGTCCACTGTCGTAAATGCTCTGTACAAGTTTTACGGACAATATGTGGTGCCCAGGTTTTATCCTGATCTCCAAGCTTAACACCAAAATATCCAAGATAAGCCCTCTTTACAAAGTCACTAATAAATTCACTGTTTTCCAAGAACGTGTATTCTCCGCATATGTAGCAAAAAATATCAGGATGATGTACACAGCTTCTTCTACTTGAACTCATTTCTATTCAACAACACAAATACAACAATTCACTTACTTACTTTTCAACAACTCGTTACTAAAGAGAAATTTCATATGACGCTAAGTTCTGTCTATCTGCACCGCGGGAATTCACAAACTAACCTCAACCTTCAACTGCAGTTGAAGTTCACTTCAGACTGGACAGCTCCATATATCGGATTTTTATGGAACTAACTGGATGACACTAAATAGGATTAAATCCCACTTGTTAACAGTTTGTCAACCAATCAGTTATATATCTCATATTGTTAGTCTTCTATTTGTAATAAATGAATTAAAATAAGAATTATAATAAATATTATTATTTTGACTTCAATTTGTTACAAATGAAGACTGACAATAAGGAAAATATGCAAGAATCTATCTCTTGTATAAATTTTACAACAGTCATACTTGAAAGTATTAAATAGGAAAAAGCATTGATAGATAAGTGAATTCATCTGAAAATCTAGAGCTGATACAGAAAAACTGCTATCATATTTAGATTCAGCAATAAAAATATAGTTAAAATCAGCTCAAAAATTCTAGGCAACAAAAAAAATTTAGAAAATGCAGGCCTGTGAATCATCATCATTTATAATGGGTTTCATAAAGATTGTTGATTAAAGGATTCACAGAATAATTCAACGGATATGTCGGATTGTCCATTGGATTCACGAATTCACGGAATTTCAGACATAGAATCACTCAACCAACCAGTTTACTAGGGATGAAGGTTCATTAAATCCACCATAACACTTCAATTACAATACGTAAAACGCAAGAGCATAAATAAATGCATTGATCTCAATAGTTTGATAACGACCATGAATTTTTAGGGGATTGAATCTCAATAACAATGTAAGCTTTACATATCATGGTGCCAATAATATTTGAAATATTAGCATCAGTATAGATAAACGGTTTTATCAGCATTCATTGAATTTGCGTCCTTATGAAGAAGTGGATGATGAGTATAAAAACAACCGTTTTGTCCATCTTAAAAACACCAGCTTAAAGAAATGTTCAAAATTTTTTCAGGTTTATTTTCGGTCTACGAGTGTGGATCAATTTTGTTTGCTGAATCACTATAAGAACAGGATACTTTGTTTGTTCAGCTTTATTTGCTTTCTTTCAAAGACCTTGATAGTCCTTTTCCCTCCGATATGACGGTATTCAAATGGAAAAGAATCTTTTTGTCTTTATATCTCAGCAACCAACGATCGAGCAGAAAGTTGGAGGTTGGTTTCGGAGACTTGAATAAATATCCTTTAACTCCTGGCAGCTGTTTCGAAAAAATTTTCATTTCTTGAAATGAATAATGTAACAAGAAAGTGCTATTGTGGGTTTTAAGATCAAACTCTGAATTGAAAATATTATCTGAACCAATAATTTTAAATATGCCTTTTTACAGGTAAATATGTCCAGAAAAATCCTACGAAGAATCAAATTATTCAATCTAGCCATTCTTCTGTTTCACTCGATCGAATTTTCGGAAAATTTCAATTGATCATGTTTTTTGATTTGAAAAGCTAATAATATTCAATAAAAATAGGGAAACAAATTCTGAGCTTCTTTCACAAATCAACTGCCACTACATTCTATGATTTTACTGATCCCTCGTCAAATAATTGAAAAAAAAGTTATCCATTTGCACTGAAAACAAATTCAGCCGGATCTATGCGGAAGAGTTACAGAAATTGGACTCAAGGATCCGTGGACTGTGAGAAGCCGAGGTTGAATTTGAATGATATAATCTTTCATACTTAATAGCATATATGGGTCTTTCGGATAAAAAAATTAATTCGTTGATACTTCACACACAGCTTGTTTAATATCATTTCAAAATCTATCCATGCCATACCCTTTAGAAGATTTTGGCGAATCCTCATTCCTGATGAATCTGAATTCAGGTTTTTCAACAACTCTTTTGACAGTCTGACGATAAGAAAGTTTTTTTTTATTACAAAGATTTAATTTTAAGCCAATAAGTTTTCTGGTGGAAACTATATGCGATCCAGTTGAAATTTTTAGAGGGTATCTAATTAATGAGTGTCAAAAGTGTCCTTTATAAATGAAAGTGTACCTTTCTAGTAGTTTTCAAAGAATTCTGGAGAAGTTGCATTGTGAATGCTTTTGTTTCGTTTTCAAATGCCTACTCAGTACATATTCTGTCAGTTGACTCACCTTCGGAAACCTGTAGGACCGTATTTCTGGGTATATTCCTCCAGGATTTCCGCTGTCATACCACGTGTACTTATACTCCCCGACATCGGTGTCATTGAAACTCAAGTACAATAAGTACACTCCGTCCGGGGAAAACCACAATGTGTGCGAGGTCTTGAGGATCTCGTTCTCGTAAAGCCAGTCCGGGACACCATTATACATCTCGTTTCGAACTCCCGACATGGTGATTCGGCACACTAGGTTCTTATCAATTTTGGGCTTGTAATAAACGTCGTTGTCGTGAATGAATGCCACTCCAGTTCCGTCTGGTGACCAAGTGGCGTATTGCAGGAAGGGGGCATTCAGATCCAATTCCCTATGTGATAAGGGTTTTATTATCCTGAAAAAAAAATGGAATTCGTCAGTCGTTTTAGAAAGATATATATTCGGTTTTATTCGAAGTACAGGATATGTTAGCACACAGAGCAGTTTTGAAGGAATATCAAAAAAACTTCTCATGTGCAGAACAGAACATATCACTTCAGTATAGACAGCATAATGAAGAAATAATATAATCATAAAATATGTTATGGGTCTGCCTGTTGAATTTTTGATTATTCAATAATTCAAGACTAATTTTATTTTGATTTTTAATAATTAATTCTAAAAATACAACATGTTTTCCTTAAGTGAACTCCATTTTCTAATCTTACCCTGATGGAATTTTTTTGAATACATTTTTGGGGTTTCTTAAGCATTCCTCTAGCCCTACAATTTTTTTGTTAGCACAAAATAGAGCATGTAAGTTAAGCAGCGGTTAGTGAAAAATTTTTGTTTTCACTGTGAATATCATGTAAACTTATGATGGTATATTATTATCATTTATTATTGAACATTGGCGGTTTCAAACAGAAACAAACCAACTGTAACAATTTATCCACAAAGTCTAGACTTGTTCGTAATTTTCTATTTTTATTAAATAATCAGATAATTTGTTGGAAACCCTTAAACATATATATGATGGATACTATTCTTGTACATAATTAATTAATTTATTTATATTATTAATTTATAGCTCAATAGCTATTGCCTAATTTTAAAAAGTAGAAACAGTTTTCTGACAGTAACAGTAAAAATGCCCTATAAAAGCAACAATACTGAAGAAACAGACAAAAAAATTAACACCAATTCTATCATAAAATCACATATTTTTCCGAAAATAGCGATTTACCCACCAGATTCTTTGATACCAATGAAAAATGATACCCCCGTTGTTTCCACTTTGTTGAATGTCGATATAGACTATCAGCCACGTGACTGGTTAGTTTACTACCACCAATGAATGAACTTGTTCGAGATTTCTCGTGTAATTCAAAATATATAGATTATCTGAGCATTCATTACATTTTTGTGATGAATTAGGAAGATGAAATGAAAGTTCAGGGGCAATACAGTTCAAACATGTGTTTTTTTTTATTTGTCAAACTCTAAGTGGGTCAAAGATGTATGTTTTCGTAGTTGAATTTTTGATTATTCGATAATTCAAGACTATGATTTCATTTTAATTTTCAATAAATAATTCTAAAAAAATACATGTTTTCTTCAAGTGAACTCCATTTTCCAATCTCACCCTGATGGAATTTTTTCGAATACATTTTTGGGGTTTCATTTGCATTCCTTTAGCCTGGTGGTAATTATATATATTCTTTTTTTTTGGCTTAAATTTTTGTTGTTAGCAAAAAATAGAGCATGTAAGGTTAGCAGGGGTTAGTGAAAAATTTTTGTTTTCACTGTGAATATCATGTAAACTTATGATGGTATATTATTATCATTTATTATTGAACATTGGCGGTTTCAAACAGAAACAAACCAACTGTAACAATTTATCCACAAAGTCTAGACTTGTTCGTAATTTTCTATTTTTATTAAATAATCAGATAATTTGTTGGAAACCCTTAAACATGTATATGATGGATACTATTCTTGTACATAATTAATTAATTTATTTATATTATTAATTTATAGCTCAATAGCTATTGCCTAATTTTGAAAAGTAGAAACAGTTTTCTGACAGGAAAGCACAGTAACAAATAATGCCCTATAAAAGCAACAATACTGAAGAAACAGACAAAAAAAATTAACACCAATTCTATCATAAAATCACATATTTTTCCGAAAATAGCGATTTTCCCCACCAGATCCTTTGTGACCAATGAAAAATGATACCCCCGTTGTTTCCACTTTGTTGAATGTCGATATAGACTATCAGCCACGTGATTGGTTAGTTCACTACCACCAATGAATGAACTTGTTCGAGATTTATCGTGTAATTCAAAAAATATAGGTTATCTGCGCATTATTTACATTTTTGTGATGAATTAGGAAGATAAACTGAAAGTTCAGGAGCAATACAGTTCAAACATGTTTTTTTTTATTTGTCAAACTCTAAGTGCGTCAAAGATGTATGTTTTCGTAGTTGAATTTTTGATTATTCGATATTTCAAGACTATGATTTCATTTTAATTTTCAATAAATAATTCTGAAAATACATGTTTTCTTCAAGCGAACTCCGTTTTCCAATCTCACCCTGATGGAATTTTTCGAATACTTTCGGGTTTCATTTGCATTCCTTTAGCCTTGTGGTAATTATATATATTCTTTTAAACGTTTGGCTTAAATTTTTTTTGTTAGAAAAAAATAGAGCATGTAAGGTTAGCAGGGGTTAGTGAAAAATTTTTGTTTTCACCGTGAATATCATGTAAACTTATGATGGTATATTATTATCATTTATTATTGAACATTGGCGGCTTCGAACAGAAACAAACCAACTGTAATAATTCAACCACAAAGTTGAGAATTGTTTGTAATTTTCTATTTTATTTTAGATAATCAGGTAATTTGTTGGAAACCCTTAAACATGTATATGATGGATACTATTCAATTACCGATTGTCTTCTACATTAATTTATAGCTCAATAGCCATTGCCAATTTAAAAAAGTAGAAACAGTTTTCTGACAGAAAAGCACAGTAGCAAAAAATGCCCTATAAAAGCAACAATACTGAAGAAACAGATAAAAAAAATTAACATCATTTCTGTCATCAAATCGCTTATTTTTCCGAAAATAGCGATTTTCCCCACCAGATCCTTTGTGATCAATGAAAAATGATACCCCCGTTGTTTCCACTTTGTTGAACGTCAATTTAGACTATCAGCCACGTGATTGGTTAGTTCATTAGCACCAATGAAAGAACGTGTTCGAAATTTATCATGTAATTCAATATATATAGATTATCTGCGCATTATTCACATTTTTGTGATAAATTAGGAAGACAAAATGAAAGATCAGGGGCAATACAGTTCAAACATGTTTTTTTTTATTTGTCAAACTATAAGTGGGTCAAAGATATATGTTTTTGAGTAGAATTTTTGATTATTCGATAATTCAAGACTATGATTTCATTTTGATTTTTAATAAATAATTCTGAAAATACAACATGTTTTCCTTAAGTGAACTCCGTTTTCCAATCTTACCCTGATGGAATTTTTTTGAATAAATTTTTGGAGTTTCTTAAGCATTACTCTAGCCTGATGGTAATTATATATATTGTCTTAAACATTTGGCTCACAATTTTTCTGTGGTTGAAAAGAGAATGTAAGGTTAGCAGGCGTTAGTGAAGGGTTTTATTCAATTCGGTGTATGACATGAAAGCCTAGGGAAATAAACTCTAGTTTTCAAGATGATCCAGCTAATATCTGAAGAATATTATTCCTAATTTTCATTTTCAGGTACAGATCATCTAAATGAGCCTTCTAATTGAGATATGACTCTAATTTAACTCCTTAGTACATAGGATAGAAATTATGTTCGATAGAAGAATCATTGAAAGTTACAGCTAAATTCCTATATTTCTCAGGATTATTCAGATGATAACAAGATATCTCTGTGTGTTGGGATTGTGACGTAATCGTCACTTAACAAAATAATTCTTTAATATCTCTAAATTAGATGATTGTATGTTCTCCAGAGTACGGAAAACCAAATAGTGGTAAGCAATAGCAATGTCATCAGCATAAACAAATTTCTGAGATGATGTCGTGGGTAAATCACAGATATAAGTTGAAAAGTAAAGGGTAATCAACCGAAAATAAATGAAATCTATTTCTTATTCGAATTAGTGTACAGTCTACATTCCTCATTACGAGTCTTGGAATGTCTATTTGATTGATGATTTTTTACGATTGAGATTATATAAAATTCAGTTGAAATTTCTGTGTATATTTTATGATTCCAATGCCAGCTTATAGATGCAAATATATTTTTCTTGCTTATATGTTTTTTTTATTTTTGTACATATTTGTTTTAGTATAGTATCGGTTAGAAAGCAAGAGTTTAAAGGTTCATAGTCGTACTTTTCAAATATTTCTTCTCATGTTCTATCTCCTTGTAATGCCGAAGTTTGTGAGACATAGTGTAGATCTGTGAGTGGACAGAATTATTGACAGTGGCACTAAATATGCTGAATTGATAAATCTGGTAACTACTAACAAAGCGATTACAATAACTTCGAGTATGCAAGTAGAGCCGAGTAGAGTTAGTATGACAGTGGTTGTGTTCTTCGTACCTTATCTGCGCAAGGGATACAGTTCCTATAAACAAGAATTATCTGTCGAAGGTGAGGTAGAATATCTTTTCTAATGCTCATTTTATGCTTCAATATCTAAGCTTACTGTTTGAAGAGAAATATATGACGTTGTTCATCATGGAGTTTAGCTTCTCCACAGAATATGATTTTTTTTTCAAATATCTAGCCGTTTGCTGAATCACCATAAGAACAGGATACTTTGTTTATTCAGCTTTATTTGCTTTTTTTCAAAGACCTTGATAGTTCTTTTCCCCCCGATATGGCGGTCTTCAAATAGAAAAGAATCGTTTTGTCTTTGATGCTCGATATCTCAGCAACCAAAGATCGAGCAGAAAGTTGGAGGTTGGTTTCGGAGACTTGAATAAATATCTTTTAACTCCTGACAGCTGTTTCGAAAAAATTTTCATTTCTTGAAATGAATAATGTAACAAGAAAGTGCTATTGTGGGTTTTAAGATCAAACTCTCAATTGAAAATATTAACTGAACCGATAATTTGAAATATGTCTTATTACAGGTAAATATGTGCAGAAAAACCCTACGAAGATTCGAATTATTCAATCTAGCCATTCTTCTGTTTCACTCGATCGAATTTTCGGAAAATTTCAATTGATCATGTTTTTTGCTTTGAAAAGCTAATAATATTCAATAAAAATAGGGAAACAAATTCTGAGCTTCTTTCACAAATTAACTGCCACTACATTCTATGATTATCTAGCCGTAAATGATCTCAAACGATTTTGATGAAGGTAGCGTCCATGGTCTAAGTTGAGTTTGTAAGTCCATACTTTTGATGAGTTGAGCTAGAGAAAGTTAAGTAAACAAAGATATCGGTTAGTTTTGAATTGGGTAAAACAAGTCCGATAGTTTGGCAGTTATATACGTCTGGTAGTTGGTTGAAATCTGGCTAATCTAGGGAGATTTATGTGTGGGTATACCCATTCAATGTATTTTTTTCAATTATTTATGATGCCATTGGTATCATTTAGACAACATGAACGCCTAGAAGAAATATATTGTAAAAAAATGGAAAATATCTATATATATATTGAGTAAAAATATTCTTCTGGTCTTTGCCCTAGCTAACTTATCTATTGGTCTATAAATACTTCTTCCGATAAGTTGTTCTGTCCCATGTTGATGTGTAATAATGCTTTCTTCCTCCTCAACAGCACTCAATAAGCACAAAAAAAAATGAAGGACAGGATTTTGACTACGATGACACGAAAATTTCAGGTATCGAACCACAACAACGACAATGGGAAATATTAGACATGATTCATATACAAGTTAACAACGAAAGTGTAGTGAATGATAGACAAGACAAGAAAAATCTCAGTTAAATATACATGCCAATACTGACAGAACAATACTGACCAGACGAAACCAAAAAACGGCGACAACAACCAGTAGGATATTTAAAATATTATTATTGTAATTTTATATTTATATATGTTCATTTTAGATGTAAATTAGTAGTATATGTATATTGAAGAAGGCGGATGCTCCGAAACGTCTATATAAAATAAATTATTTTAAAAAAAACCTAGGCGCCCCATTCATTGAAACCCAATATATATATATATGTATATGTCATAAATATCCGTACCAGATGTCCCCATCTCTGCTTAGTTTGTAAGATGGAAGTTAAAAAAAATTACCCAACATTGTGAATGATCCGGTAACAATGCATTTCATTCAGATGCCATGGAAAAATTGATTCAAATAATGAAAAACACTCTGTAACATCCCAGGTTTTTCCAATACAAAAAAATCGTAGTCTCATTGCACCCCATGTTGATACGCCCTTGGCAGTTACCAAACCGTAGAAATAAAATTCCATGGTCAGAATAAAAGAACACGGCTGTCACTGCTAAGGCTGACCTGCGCCTGGTGAGAGATCCAGAAAGAAAGGATGCAAGATGGCGGGGTCATTAGGGGTGTAATTGTGAGGGAAGTGACAGGGACCCGAAAAGAAGTGTTTAGTGCCTTTGAGTGTGTTCGAAAACGAAGCCATCTTATGTTGAGTGACCCTAGAATATATCTCGCAAGTATAATTGAGACTATTTTAAATGTTATTAGTTGCTTCTCCATTTTATTAACCTTTGTTGAGAAATACCATTGGGAAATGTATTGGTTGAGGAATTTATTATTTCTCTGTTATGTTTGTAAATTAATACGGTTATTATGCAATATTATTTGGTTTCATGGTGTATTAGGTGGTGTTTGGGCATATGTCATTAATACTGTTGTCTTGTGAATGTAATTCCTTTGTTCACATCATGTTTTGTTTGATTTCATATAACTATTTCCTTTGTTCACATAATGCTTTGTTTAACTTCATATAACTATTTCTTTTGTTCACATAATGCTTTGTTTAACATCATATAACTATTTCCTTTGTTCACATAATGCTTTGTTTGATTCATATAACCCTATTTCATTTGTTCACATAATGCTTTGTTTGATTCATATAACTCTATTTCCTTTGTTCTCATAATGCTTTGTCTGATTCATATAATTCTATTTCCTTTGTGCACTTAATACTTTGTTTGATTCATGTAACTCCTTATAGCATGTGATTCCATCATTTTCGATATTATTGCCTTTGCAGTTCAGGTGTCTACCATAACAACGAATGCCTTATTTTACAGCTTTCTACAATGTGTTACTGGAGTGTAACCGATCAACTTTATTTACTGTACCCTATGGTGCAATAGGAATTGCCAATCTCTCTGTAGTTCTGAGCCTGTGATTAAGCAGGAACGTATGGAGACCTCCACTAGTGTTAGTACTAGTATGGTCAATATGGAATAATGGATGTAACCAGTGTACGTAGCACTCTGGTGTTATATCGAAGGTCAACGTTGTTAAGTTACCTCTATGTCATGTTATCATTATGTATGTCTTGTACTGTTGTTCTTGGTCATTTTACTGTGTAATGTACTTGCCTTACTAGTCATGGTTATTGTTGTGTATATTTCGTACTGTGTTAACTTATTCTTCTTACTGTCGTGATGTATCTTGTTGTCGTTATGTATATTTCCTTCGGTTGATTATGTAGATTCTCTGCTTTCATTATTTATATTGCTTATGATCGTTTATCTATACCTGTCTCTGCTATTTATGTCCATAATGCATTCTGGTTCTTATTATTTACTTGTGATTGATATTCTATGAAGATTTGTTGTTTATTTATGCCATGATGTCGTACTGCTATTTATTTATCTATATGCTCGTATTACATGATATTTCATTTAGGGGTCTCGAGATTGTGGACCATTCCTATACTGTAGTATGAGATTTCTTAGGTTCCTGGATCGAAGGCCTTGAAGGGGCGGTTCCAAGGCCTTAAGGCAGGGACCGTTACTGTCATGTGCTATAAGGCATGAGAGAATATACCTTTTTTATATCAACCGCGAAACTTTCTGTCATTTTTTCAGAGCCGCCGCTGGACCTCCATGACCTTCCCCGTGTTCCCAATTCCTTAGCTCATACAATATTATAGTTATGGCTCACATACCCTGGAGCCGTGACCATGAGGATGGTCATAATTAGTCATTTACTTATTTGCCATGATTATTATCCTGTTGAATTATTGAAGTATACATTTGCCATGATTATTAATTCTTGTTGTACCATTGAAGTTGCCATATTTACCATGCTATTATACTCTTGTATTATGGAAGTTGCTCTGATTATCCTGATTATCGTCTGTGCTGTATTGTTATAGTTTCTTTTCCTGGATTGTTATACTCACCTTTGCTAATTGTTAATATCTTATCATTTAGTTTTAAACAAGTGCCCTAACACCACCTAAAGGGGTTTTATGCCTGAGGCTTTCCCCTATATTTTTTTAGACCCTTAATAAATAGCTGAGTGTCTGGGTCTAACTGTTGTGTTTTATTTACCATCTTTGTTTCCCAATTATTTTCACTAATCTCAATTATCACGAACTTGAATTATTACGTAAACATAAGGTAGAGTCCTACCCTTGCTAGACGATCACATTAAATGGCCAAGTCTTTGGATCTGGAGTCATTCAGACTACAGTGCCGTAGTTAGTTTTGAAAATGATATTTGTCATTCTTTTCGTAAGAAAAAAGTGGCAAATGTTACAACTCAATCCATAATATTTTTCAAATATTAATGTTGTTGATTTATCATATCAAAGTTGATTGCAACAATATAAGAAGCGAAGAGAGTTGAAAGCTTTCTAGTAATTGAAAGCCGGTCGATGGCCAAATTGCTGAGTACAACAAAGAGCGCCAGCAGCAGATCAATCAAAATGGCAAACAATCAGTTTCACCAGTTACTATGTATGTACCTTGTTAAAATGATTCTGCCCGAATCGGGCAAACAGGGACGACCGTGGTAATGATTTACACCCCATCGAATAGAAAGCAGCATTCATTATGCTGTTTCCACATTCATTATTCTCCTTAAATCGTGAAATATTGTTTTAACATCTTTACTGAGGTACCCATGTTACGTAAATGAGATTCAACTACGTATACGTAAGATACCAGTATCTGATCATCATCTATGATCATGTTTTATTATTATTATTAGTCCGGAAGTATTCCCAGCATTCTCATACCTACAAAATTCTTTCAAGATCTGAAGAATGTACAATGCCCGGTTGTAGGCAGATACCCAAGTAGGGATACTGACCTTACGTCAGTACTTTTCTAATTTTTTTTCAATAATTATGAATTTAGATCAGTTACCGCCCGTCAATGATACGCAGTTGTTTCCAAGTAAACTCGAAAGTTCACAACCCACTAGTTCTAACCCCTTCAGATCGAATGAAGTTGTAGGATTGAGGAATATTATGAGGGCAAATTTGTAGTGAGCATAATTTCGAATTCAATAATCTAATATGAAATGTATGCTAGGACATATCTTCAAAGGAAACTTGATTATTCGAAATATTCTCATATTTGTGTGCATATGGGTTTCTTATTTTCTTTGATGGATATCCTCAGACTTAAAGAATACAGTCAGCGAAACGAACTCCTAAAGGTGCTCCTACACTGGTATTTTATCACTTTACAAGATTGTGTCAAAATTTTTTCGACAAGTCGGTGAAATTTTTAGGAACATTCTAAAATATGTTGAAGCAAAATATAACACACTATTATGCAATGATTTCATGTTACACAATGTTACAAAATACAATATACAGGGTTATGATAAAGTAATGCACAAAATTAATTAAACGTACTACGATCACTTTTGAAAAAAATCCTAAAACACGTCAAACGGTGTCTTATATTCCGCATCTCTTGACATAAGTTAAAAAAATAACCAGTCAAATTTGTCAAAGTTATGACGTCATCAACATATTTCTTTAATGGGAAGCTAAGATTTTCATTACATTATTTGATAAAGCTTGTTTTTTTACACTAGGGAAAAATAGTTGCAGTAGAGCTAACATAAGAAAAAAACGAGAAAATGAATAAAAAACGAAATAAACGTAAGTTTCATAATAACTTTTCAATCAACTGAACAGTCCATTAAACCTAAACTATTTCTTAAAGGAATTGTTCAAACTTTGTCCCGTTTACTAACTGACATAGGCCAAGACGATGGTAGACCGCATATACAGAGTTTTCGATCATCTGCGGAGTTATAAGAGTACTTTCGTGTCTAATTCGTTCCATTAAGTCTTCTAAATTGTCTGGCCGGTTAATGCAGACCTGACTTTTCAAATGTCCCCAAAGAAAAAAATCAAGGGGGGTAAGATCAGGTGACCTAGGTGGCCATTTCGTTGGTCCACGGCTTCCAACCCACCGTCCTTCAAACTGGTTATCCAGAAACCTTCGAACAGTAAGACCATAATGTGGTGGTGCGCCTTCTTGTTAGAACCAAATACTGGGATCCAAGTTTTCCCCATTATTTGGATCCGAAAGTAGGTCCGGAAGTACTGCCGTACGAAGATGTTCCAAATATCGTTCAGGTGTTAAATTCCCGCGAAAGTAATAAAGACCAATAAATCTTCCCCTGACGATTCCTACCCAAACATTAATTTTTTGGGGGCGCTGGGTGTGTTTTGTCTGCATCCAGTGGGGATTTTCCCGAGCCCAGTAGCGACAATTGTGTCGATTAAAGAACCACTTAGACAAAACGTTGCTTCATCTGAAAATACTACACTATTAAGAAAATTTGGATTTTCGTCACAATGCCGCATGAAGATTTCACAAAATTCCAAACGTCTGTCCGGATCATCTTCTGCGAGTTCGTGAAGAACTTTGTATGGGTGTAGTTTTTCTTTTTTTAATATCTTTACTGCAAACGACAGGCTAACATTTTCTTGTAGGGCAGTTTCTGTTGTAGTTGCTTGAGGGTTGTCTTCTACTGACAGCAAAATATCTAACTTCACATTATTCCTGGTCGTCCAGATTTTGGAGCATCCCTCACGCTTCCCGTTGCATTAAATTTTGCAACAATTCTGCTTACTGTGCTTCTAGCAATTGGAGGTCTTTCCAAATGTGTTGCGTTAAATAAAGCACATGCTTCTTCATGACTTCGAAGGCGATCGCCGTAACCTACCATCATTAGAATTTCTATCCTTTCTCTTTCGTTTAAACGAGCCATAATAATAAAACTGGTGTCACACTAATTGTAAGACTGACACTGATACACCGTTGTTTCAGTAAATCAGTCGAAAAAATTGATAAGAACAGATGTTCTTACTAGATGTTACTGCAACATTCAGTATGGTTTTTCCGTATGGTTTTGTTTTATAATACGTTGTTTCTTCATTTCGAAATGATCGCTGAATCAACGGTCTATTTCATTTTTCATTTTTTAATTTCATTGTTGTAAAATAAATAAATACGTTGGGAAATCTTGGAACGCACATCTGGTGGCATATGCGTCGTAGAACACATTTTTCGGAGATTATTATGATTCTGCCACCTGAAAATTGTAGAAGTGAACGCTCGATTCACGGAAACAAGCATCAGTGAAAACTCGGACATTTTTATATAATTATTCAAAACAGTGTGTGAAAGCTATTGTGAGATCTGGACAGTGCTGACTTCCATTCTGGGTTCATCCAACAAGGTAGGTTCCAGGTGCTTCCAGCGTATCCTTGCTTTTATTTCATTTTCTCATATTGTTTTTTCACGAGATCAAAATTCGTTCATTAAGCTACCGTTTAAGTTTAAGTTTGACCACTTTTTATAATTGGTTTTGTTATTTCGTTTTTTATTCATTTTCTCGTTTTTTTCTTATGTTAGTCCTACTGCAACTATTTTTCCCTAGTGTAAAAAAACACGTGACGCATTTTTTCAAAAGTGATCGTTGTACGTTTTATGAATTTTGTGCATTACTTTATCATAACCCTGTATAACTCCAGTGTGAGAGCACCTCCTCAAAGCATCAGACGTGTCATTTCCTTTTGAGGTATTATGAAATGAATTTTGCTGGAAAAACTATTCATTATCGATAAAAATAACAAGAAATGTCTAATTGTGATGCTCATAGTCAAAGATATGGCCTTTCAAGTTAGATTGGCTACTGTGAAGGCCGATACCATGATTGTTGCTACCTACTGTAGATGAAATATCCAGGCATCGATGGAATGTATTCATTATGTGAGAGAACGTATATTTGATCGTTTTGGTAACTGATCAATTATTTCGCAACAGAGACCTGTTCCATTTGATCGACATCATATTCTGCATGGAGCTCGTAAAGAGTATTCGATAAAATATGATCTACAATTCACAAGCACTATTGCACGATCTCATCGTTTCCCTGACAAGGTATGGTCAAATTCTTCCAAGCTCTAGATGCAAATTCTAACCACCTCGATTTTTCTAGATCTCAAAGCCAAACCTAATCAAGTAGGTTTGATTTCAACTCTTCCAGTAATAACATTTTCAATCACCGTCTTCGTCACCTTCCTTATGATACTAATTGCTCATCGACATTACTACATGTTTCTTCTATAGGATGTGGAGAGACATTGAGATTAATACAGAGGAATGGAGATGAAAATTTGTCCCGCTAGTTTGACTAGTGTACGAACGCATCGGTCTTCAGGCATAATTAAATTCACTTTTCTGCTCCCACGAAGCAGAAATGCTTAAAAGTCGAGCTGAAATGCTCAGCCATTTGTACTTTCTGCTGGGGTCATGCATGCTCCAATTAAATTAGTGAGGAGCATGAGAAATTCAAGTAGGCTAATTGGAGCTACAAAAGTAATTAAAAATAATGTTTTTCATACACAGTTGTAAAGAGTTTTTTGAGACTTTTCAAATGGAGTATCACTTAACATCACTCCACTGACTCAGCCTCTCTCCCCTATTAAATTTCGAGGAGTTGAAAAGCCCTTCTTAGTAAGATCTTCGTTCAAGCCCCAAATATATGTCAAAAGATATCTCTGAAACCTTTCGATCTGTTTCGGGAAATTCTTTTAATTGCTATGGGATTAAGAATTAACGGGATGTCTGAGATGGAACACCCTGTAGAGTTATTTACACTTAGCGTTAAGAGGAGGTACAACGGGTTCAAAAATAAATTTCACTCACCTAGTATGTATTTCATAAATATAATATTTGGCTAGTGTTGTATATCGATAAATTTTCTTCACATCACATATAAGGAGGACATGTTTCAATGTGCTGGAGATCTTATAATCCTCTGCATCATATTGTCGCTGCAAAAAAATACAAAATTAGAATTCCATTTTAAGTCAATTCCATTCTTTTATAATAAACTCAATTCTTCATATGATCATAGAATGCAGTTGTAATTTTATATGTCGATTTGTTGAGGGAGATAATACTCTATGCTTATATTAGAGGTTAGTTTTTAGAATATGACCTAATTTCAAGGTAGCAAGTTTAATTTGTTCCCTTTGCGGCATCTCACAAAGTGAGTTTCAACCATGAATTGTTTAAATTATTGTTAGTCGAATATGAATGCCTGGTGAGAGATAAGTGTTATGCACGAATCTCGAAACACATGAGTAGTATTTTATTTCATTTTTTGATTGATTTTTCTGTAGCTTTTTTGAATTGTTTGATGTTATGATAAGAATAAAAAATTTTATTCATCAAAGAAAACACCGTTTCCTAGAGTCATCAGGTATCAGTGATACTCTCAATAAGTGTAAGACTATAATTGTCAATTTTAGATATTCTGGTTTATTTACACTTTCAAGAATAGACTAGTTCAATTAAATTACAAAATTAGAAGTTGTGGCGTACAGTCAGAAATGAATTTTCACTTATAATACCACAAGAGCTTCAAAATTATCGGGTATTTCCCGATAGGTTCGTTGCAAACAAATGAAGGAGTCAAGTTTTTTAGGTTAAAAAATCACGAGCGCGAAGCGCGAGTGATTTTTTCTGAAAAACTTGACGATTTTATTTGTTTGCAGGGAACCTATCGGGAAATATCAGATAATTTTGAAGCTCGTGTGGTATTCGGGGGATTATTTTTCTGTCCCAAATGTCGGCCAATAGAATTGCACCATGAGACGAAATGTACAGTTAACAAATAAGAATTTCATAATGAATAAAACAACATTTAATTAAGAATCAGGGTAGTGCAATTAAAAATACAATTGTTGTAAACATTGGTGTTTTCTTCAAGTCAAGTTATCGGTAATGGTCCCAGAAGAGGTAGATGGCATGAGGTTTATGCTGTTGATGGCATTTTGTGCAGTAGGCTCACTCCTTCGTAGTTTCTTAACAATTAATTCGTGGTGTTCCTGGTCGAGTTGGAGATACGGCTCGATGGAGTTACTGTTGGCATGTCCAGTTATTTTGATTATCTGCTGCTCTCCCAGGCCCGATTTCGCTAGATTGGAGACGGCTGTTGCACGACTGGAGTGATTGGAGATTTTTTTGTTACCAAGGTCAAGCCCAGCTTTTTGTGCTGACTCCTTAACCCACTTTGAAATCGTGTTTTGGCCTACTGGGGAATCCTTGTACCACCTAGCGCCTGGAACTTTATTCCAGAATGGATTTTGGGTCAGGAATAGTCTGTCGCTCTTGATATTGGCATCTCTCTTCTCTCTAAATTTCTGGAACAGTCTCACTGGGCACTTGTCAGGGATTTCCCGATTCTCCACCAGCCACTTGCTGTCTGATAATTTTTTATCACCACCTTGTGTGGTCTTTCTGAAAATTGGATTGTATTCAATTCTCCCAGTTGTTTCCCCGTCATTTCGCTGTTCTGCCTTGAAGTGATGTATTGACGCCATGCTGCCCTGACCACCTCTCCAAGCCAATTCCACTGATATTATCATGAATAATTTTTTCTGGAGGCCATCAGGAGTTTCCTCGTCCCAAACAATGGTCATTGCATCCCAATCTTTTTCCTCCAACGCTGCTGTACTTGCCCTCCGTTTTTCCGGAATAGATTGTAAAGCCTTACGTTTGGCATCAAGAGCTCCTCGAGCGCTCTTGAATGCAGCATCCGAAAATGGGTTGATTTTGATGTCGAAATCGTTCAAATACTTTTCTTGAAGTAATTTGGCAGTCTGATTCCACATTGTTGTTATTGTACCTTCCTTATAGTCTTCTCCATCCATTTTCTTCATATTGTAAGCGTAATCTTTCATAATGTTTGCCAATTGCGCTTCACTCGTTTCAGCACTCAATGTGTATTCCCTCTCAGTACAAAAAGTAGTAAATTGGTTCCAAACTGTTTTTTTGCCTTCTCCGTATTAATGGGAACATTTCCTTTGACTTTTTTATCGATGGTGGACAGAGAACAAACTCCAAATCGACTCATTTTCATGCAAAATCTCCAATTTTCACAATTGAATTCAACCTGTCAGTTTGACGTGTGCTTAATTTGACTGGATCATGTTTTGTTTATATATAGCAACTACCAGAGAAAATTTTCAAAAAATTATCAGTATAATACCATGTAGGTTGTACCACGTCGAATGGTGCAATTCTATTGGTCGATATTTGGGTCGGAAAAATAATCAGCTATATTATAAATCAGGAATACTATCTGATTTGTTCATACCGAATATATTATACCGAAATTTCCTTCGTCTAGTCAACCGAGAAACAGCTTGTATCAACGTATTGAATTATTAATATTTCTTCCGAAGTCATGAATCAAAAAATGAAAAGATTTATAGCAGGAAGAACTTTCAAACAACTGCTTTATGAATGCTGAAAAGATTGGAATCATTTAGATCAGGCCATTATGAACGAAAAAATATAGTTTGCGGAAAGTTTTCAACCTTATACGGTAAAAATATTGCTCTTGATGAATTAAGATTCAAATATACCTTCAGAAGTCGGATATCTCAATTTCCTAAAAAAAATCTATGAGCGAGATGAAGCACACAAAATTTTATTTGGATCCACAAAAAATATGAAAAGCACTAACGTGAGGCCAGGAGCTTCGCGCGCTTGTTCTTGAATATTTTCCTGTACTCTGGCAGTGTTACAACCACGACGATGAATGAACAAACCTTTATCCCAAAATGAAAATAACTACTCAGAGTATTCTTGAATTTTGAACGAAGCTCGAATTCCATTCTCCTAAAAACATCTCGAAGATGGACATATCAATCAACTCCATAGAAAACCATCTGGAATATCTTTCTTTCACTAAGCACTTGTCCTTGAAATACAATTATTTTTAATTAAAAAAAAACCAAAGTAACAATTTTCTACCAATTTCATTTGAGCCACAATCCTGTTCCACTTAGAAAATACAATTATATATAAGTTAATGATGCTGCAGCTGCCGTATTTTCATGACGTGGCCATGTGTAACCATTTTTTTCTCCCAAACTGCAGACGCCCACGAAAATACGACTTAGCACAAGTGAATTATATCTAAGGGGATTACTTCGAAGGGAACAAAACAGATTTTCATAAAAAAATGAATACTTTTTGAAGAAAAAACTAAATTTTCGATGCTTTTTCAACAACTACTTTATTCATTTGAATTGCACTAGTTTATTTCTTCTTCAACTTAAATGACTCAATGGCATCGGATTCAATTAAATAGAAGACGCAAGTAAGAATATTCGAAAAAAAATTTTTGACAAGCAAACTTAATTGCTATACATATATATCGGAAAAACCACATGGTCGGAAAATGCCCGATTTAAAATAGGGAAGAAAAAAACTTTCACTTGTACCATATTCCTACTACCTCTTCCCTTCCTAGTGCCAAATTTCAATTAATTCCAACATCCAAAAATTACATATATTAATTAAATAAAATAAAAATTCATGCAAATATCTCACTAATTGTCAATTCTGTTGTTCAGGTATTGTCGAGTCAGTACTGTCAATTTCATGTCATAGTGTGCTTCTTACGATTGTTTCATTCTTCTTCTTTAATTTTGTGGACGCTTCAGTAGGGGCATATAAATACGGCTTAGATTTTTCGTGATCAATTTGTCGTTAATTGTTGTTTTTTCTTTTCTCATTTGGATGTGTATCATTTCTAATATTTTCCTTCGATTTTGTTGGAGTTCAATTTAAAATATTGTTGTGTCCTCGTAATTGAAGTCGTGTTTTTTCGTTTTTTTTTTATGTTTGTTCAGTGCGATGGTTGTGTTTTTGGTGTATTTATGTGCATTCAATGAATCTTGGAGTCTTCGTGAAACCTGTCCAATGTATTCTTTGTCACAATCTCGGCATGGAACACTGTTCAATACATGTAACTTTTTCATTTTCTATGTTGGAGCCTTTATTTTGCTGAAAATTTTCCCAATCTGATTTTGTGGCTTGTGAACTATCTCTCTATTATACGGTTTCATTATATTGTTAATTTTTTGTGACAGACCTTGTATGAAGGGTAGGGGTATAAGTTTGGTATTGTCAGTGTTGTTCATTTGTTGTTGAATTATTCCATGTTTATCAATTTTAACTTTTAATTTTAAGAGGAATATTTGCAAATATTCCTCTAAGACCAATTGTGAGTTAAGAAATTCATCATGCCATCAATTGGCTAAATTTCTGCTGAAAATTATATCACCATTAAGAAGTAATTCAACATCGATGATAAGAAACACGAAACACTTCATAGAAATAATGAGACATCAAGAAATCATGGAAGAAGACGTTATGGTCAGCTTCGACATCACCAGTTTGTTCACTAATATTCCGACAGATAAAACACTTATCATAGTCAGGAAAAAGCTTGAAGAAGATCAAACCCTTAGTGAAAGAACTACACTTAGCGTGAATGCAATTATGGAAATGCTTTCTATTTGTATTGAAACAACATATTTCCAATTTGAAGATATCTTTTATCAACAAGAATTTGGAATGGCGATGGGTTCACCACTATCACCAATTTTAGCTGATTTTTATATGGAAATTTTCGAACAGAAGACATTAGAAAAATATGTACTTAAACCCAAACTTTGGAAAAGATATGTAGATGATACTTTCATTATTTGGCAACATGGAAGAGACACTATAGATGGATTCCTTCAATATCTAAACAATCAAGAGGAATCAATTAAATTCACAATGGAAATCGAGAAAGACAGACAACTTCTATTCTTAGATGTACTCATACATAAACAAAATGGAATCCCAAGAACCACTGTGTATAAGAAGCCAACGAACAGAGGACAATATCAAAATTTTGATTCAAACCACCAACTAAACACTAAATTGGGAGCAGCAAAATGTTTATTTGATAGAGCAATAAATATTTGTTGCACTGAAGAAGACCAAAATGAAGAAATAAAAAACATCTCTAAAACTCTTAGAAGCAATGGCTACCCCAAAAAGATATTAGAAAAAGCTAGACGAACAAGTCAACCTGAACCAACAGATATAAATCAGACCATTAAAACCGTAATTCTTTATGTAAAAGGTTTGTCGGAGAAAATGAGTAGAATTGGAAATAGATACAACATAACGACTGCATTCAAAACTCTATCAGAGCTAAACTTACAAAAGTTAATCCTAATAATGAGACACAAAGGACAAAGAACTGCATATATGAATTATCTTGCGAATGCAGAAGATCTTACATCGGAGAAACTAAACGCCCTCTGAATGTACGAATAAAAGAACATCAGAAGCTTCTACGAGTTCTAGACAGCGACAAATTCAGGTTGGTCCAACATGCTGTAGATGAGAATCATCGTATAAAGTGGGATGAAGCATCAATAATATCCAAAGAAGAAAAACTTGCAAGAAGAAAAATCAAAGAAGCAGCATTTATGAAAATAACACCTGATTCCATAAGTGCTCCATCTATAGATCTGCCCGAAGTTTGGACGCCGATAGTTCGATCCAACTTAAAAAGATCATCATATCACAGATGAGTATATAACATGAACGACCCCTGCATAGCCCAAAGGTCGTGGTTTCGATCGCTATGTCTGCTAAAGGCATAACTGGTCCTTATTTTTATGAAGATCAACGAGGCCGATCAATTAATGTGAAAAGTGACCGTTATTGCGATATGTTGCGAAATTTTTTGGTCCCAAAATTGCAAGACTTTGGATGTTTCAACTCAAGAACGTCGTTCCGGCAAGATGGGGCCACTTGCCATATCTCAAATGATATAATGGAAGTTGTTAACGAATTATTACCTAATAAAGCCATTTCGCGAAGGAGTAACATCAATTGGACTCCCAGAAGCTCCGACCTTAGCCCGCTTGACTATTTTGCATGGGGATACCTTGAAAGTAAGGTTAATCAAAATAATCCGACGAATCCAACCCAGTTGAATCAAAAAATCAGTTCAAAAATGGCAGCATTATTAACAGCCTTATGTCAACGTATTATCGCCAATCCTCGATCCTGTTTAGAAGAGTGCCAACAACTCAACGGTCATCATTTGGATAACATAATCTTTTCCAAATCATTCTCTAATTCATATGTTAATAATGAACGATAAACTTCTTTATTGCTCACAAATACGTTTTGTTTAATTGAACTTACAAATATCTGATACCCCTTCTGGAAACCTTGTATATTGAACTGCATAAGAAATTGCTTTATTGTTTTCATTAAGATCATTCATTTCTAATTGAATTTGGTTCTTCATGAAATTATTATTATTTTGCATTATGTTTTCAAATACCCCCAATAATATTAGTTCATAAGGTTCAGAGTGTTAGGAAGCCATAATATGGCCTGTACAAGGTCATCATCTTGTCTCAGTGTACGGATTTGAGTAGCTGCGATAAGCAATGGTACTAAGAATTACCACTCCCACACCCTGTATTCCTTTTAATTCTAATGCACTTAGGTCATGACACCTTTGTTATCAAACCTGGATGAACATGGCCTGGAAGACACTATAGACATAGCTAGCAAGTTGAGTTGTCTAATTGTTAGCATGAGGGCGCGGCGTGGTAACTATGACCTCGTCGGCCCCCGAGTGCTCGGAATAGATCCGAGGAGTACTGTTAGTATCGAATGCCAGAACCAACTATGGCTCACTTGGCCCCTTGTGTCCTAGATACAGGGTATATCCAAACAGTAACGTTTGTGTTCGAAGCATGAGGCTCAATCCAAGTACCGGACGCGAAGAAAAGTAGTCTGGATTTTGCCCGCTGGTACTTAACGAGCCTTGCATTGATCTAAGGAGCACAGTCGAAGCGTTAAGCTGAGAAATTATGACCCTCTTGGCCGAGTCTGTACTCCAGATTTAGAGGTGACCCAAGACGTATCGTTAATGTCTGATGGAAAATGTAACGTCATAACTAAGTCCTCTATCCAACAGGGCTTTATATCATGTTTCCTGCTAAAGGGTCGCATGGTTTCAAGTATGGAGTCAATGATACGGCCAAGACCTGCCGAGTATCTATACCTGGACTCACTGTTCCGTAAACAGAGCCAGACGAATACGGAAATATCGGTCGAGTTAGTAGACCCTCAGGAGTTCTTCTTGAGACTAAATTACTCTTCCTCACAGCCCCAATATCCAAGTGAGAACAATAGCGAGTAACAGGGCAGCCTTAATACCGATTGCTTCGGTGAATGTTCCGCCTACCACTAGCGAACAATATTCAGTTTTATGAGACGATGTCCCTGGGGCGCTAGCTGAAGAGTCTATAAAGGAACAGGAGGTTTAAGTAGTTAGTCCCATAGAAACCGGTAGAATTTCAATGCATGATGCTTTCACCCCCACCTGGGGAGCGGAAAAAATGGCAGCTATAATATGGTTTCAGTGTTCCCTATCCACACTTGTTTTCACTGTTTAAATGCTCTTTGATAGGCAGGTGTAGATGCGGTGTTGCCCCATCCTACTCCTCAATAATATCTGGAAGTTAACCCTACGTTTATCTTCGTAATTTTCTATGTAGCAAGTAAATATGTGAAATTTTTCTTTTATATTGTGAGTCCTTTCGAATCTTTCAATGAAGAGATGATAAATAAACTAGACAGTTGCAATTTTCATAGTTTTCTCTAATTATAACACAAGGGCTTGAAGAGTCCCTGCCTAGCAAAGGAAACACAGTTTTTTTGATTCAAAGTTAGCTTTATTCATCAACGTAATCTCCATCAAGAGCAACGCAATCTTCCAGCGCCACTCTGACATTTCAATACTACTTTTGTAGAACGATTCATCTTTTGCCTCAAAATAGGCCTCAGTTTCAGCGATAACCACTTCCTTCATGAGAAATTTCTTACCGGCGAGCACAATAACTCACATACTATCGAATAGAATATCATAAAATTTTAACAACTGTGTTTTGAAGGTAACTAGTTCAAGAAAAAGAATTCTTTCCAAGAATTCAATAATATACAGGTTGTCTCATTGAAAAAAATGAAATATGTTTGTGTCCCCTGAATAGCGTAGGTACGCCTATTCAGATTCTTCAACATTTTAGTAAAATTATTTCATAACCACACAACTTTAAATTCAAAAATATCGAGTTTCATCATCAAAAATGTCTCGTCGACAACCTCAGAATACTTACGAATGTGGAGTTCGTCATAATGACCTTCGTAGTCAAGTTTTCGGCATTGTACAAACTAACACCGCCTTGCGTATCGGTGTATATAAATTCAGAATCTGAAAGAGAAAAAACACATTATAGAACCTCGTATTAATATTCAGAAGAATACATTCGCGTTTTTATCGATTTGCAATTCGCACACAAGCTAAACTAAATTCATTCGAGTCGTGAGAGATTTTTCAAATAACTCAGCGTCTTTGACTTCAGGATTTTGGGGCCATAGTCTTGGATTGCAGAGATTTAGAGTAAATTGCTTCGGATTATTCCTGTACTATGTGAAATGCATAGCAATAATTCCGAAGAGCATATCCTGCAGTTCTGTTTAAGGTTAATATAATTATGATATATAGGTCACTAGATTATATTTAGTATGGATTTGAGTCCAGTTGGAGTGAATCGATTTGGTATTCCTCAATAATTGAATCGATACTATAGAATTGAGGAAGGAATGCAAGTAATTCTGAATAAAATGGTTATAAAGGGTGATTCATTTAGAGGTATGTACTTTTTTTAAATAAAAAAAGTTAATAAAAACAATTTCATTTTATTATCTCTAATAACAAATAAAAGAAACATGTTTTACAATTATTTTTTAAAGATGATTTCTTTCAAATGCTGACCTCGATTACAGTTAACGAGATCCATTCGATAGGTCCAATTGGCCTCCAATACCTCAATCGAAGCCGGCTTGTCCATGTGGATTTTGGACTTCACATAGTTCCAAAGGAAAAAACCAAGAGGTGTGATGTCACATCATCTAGCCGGCCAATTCACTGGTCCAATGTTATATGATATGTCTAGCGATGCTGGGTAATGGGTCTTGATAAGCAAAAGACCATATCTAATCGAAATTCCCAGACATTCCAGACAGTAATAAACCTCTCAAAAATATCACCCCAATAATCATAAAACCTAAGATTTAAAACAAAATTTATTGATGCGCTACATGGAAATCTTGATGGATGTACGACGTGATAAAATTTGAGAATTAGCTAGGGGAGTTCGACATATGATACATTTACGTGACCCTCACGACCTTAGATTAACTTAACGATGGGAAAAAGATGGATCTGTAGTGAAAAATTAAAATTAAATCAGTGGACCAATCAGAGGTTTGTATCGAGAGACTCAATTGACTAAAGCCAATGAAACTTAGATTTCGAAGTAGTTAGGGTAAATTTCGAACTATCGAAAAGAAGGGCACCAATTAAGAGAAATTAGGGAAATCCGAATTATGTTTGATAACGCCCACGGACAAAGGGATATTAGGAAAAATTAGGGAATGGAAAGGCAGTTCAACGTGATCCGTAACCAGAAAAACACTTAAAAAGTATAGAAGAAATCAGTCTGTAAAATTCTAGGAAAATATTTATTGTGTTGTAATTGAGTGAGTTCTAAAATTTCGCTAGTGAAGTTCCGTGTTAGAAGTCCAAAGAAAAAGGTCAGATATAAACTTTATAAACAGTCAGAAGTCCATAGTCCGAAACCTCCGATAATATTTTGTCAGAAATTGTTTTAATTATTTTCTGTGCTTGCTAAAATTGTCATTCTGTTTTTTTGTGTGCTCCGAATAAATTAGTTTTTGTTATTCAGGAATTTTATTGTGTTCCCTAATCTTACAGAACTGAAGACTCGTCCTTTCTAGCGACGAGCCGAACCCTGAAGATTTCTCCCGTCAGGAGAAACTCTAAATAAATAATTTTTTTTAACTTTCAATTTTTCTTTTGAACACCTCTTCGTCGGTGGAAAGCCGCTCTTCTACTAGGACGTTGGAAAGAGGTGTTCATTACACCGAAGCGTGAAATGATCTGCCCGCCGAAATGCTCTCGCAGTAAAGCCATGGTTTCACGGCTGTATGGCAAGTGGCACCATCATCAATCAGATTTCGTCGAGACCACGGGCTTCAGTTTCGGGCAACAAATAGTCTGTTATCAAGGTGCAATAATCATTCACAGTAGCATTTCGGCCGACCACTGTTTTGAAGAATTATGGATCGATTATTCCACCGGCCCATAAAACACACCATGGGCCTCATCAGTGAACAAAACTTTGGTTGAAAAGAGTGAATCCTCTGCAAGCTGGTCAAGAGCCAAACAACTAAGACTTAAACGATCCGGTAAGTCGGTCGGCTTCAGTTCTTGAACTTATTGAATTTTGTAAGCTTTCAAAGAAAGATCCTTGCGTAAAATCCGCCAAACCGTTGAAAACGAAAGGCCCAGCTGTTGAGAACGACGACGAATCGACACTCCAGGGTCATCGCTCACACTCGCCCCCACCGCCACTATACTCTCTTCACTAGGAGCTGGATGTTGTCTATTTGGTCGAGTATTATCCAATAATGAATATTGAGTCCCAAACTTTGTAATGTTGAGCGGATTGTGCGTTCGGTAGGCCGATTATGTGGATCGTAAATCGCTCTAAGTGCCCGATACACAATAATCGGAGAACGCCCATTTTCGTAATAGAGTTGAACAATTTGTAGACGCTGTGCCGGGCTAAGTCGTTCCATTTTGAAATGTCAGACACTACTGAACAAGAATACCACTTCAGTTTACACGACGCATGCGCGATCCGCAACTATATCCTCACCACAAAGAGTACTTCTAAATGAATCACCCCCTACATACACTCTGATAATCTAGTAAGATAACAAATATAGTCCATCTATTAAACATTGATCAGGTAAGTAAGTAAATATTTATTTATTGTCGGTCAATAATTTCTTTTGTATTGCATGAGTCGTTAGAAAATACAAATATAACTGTGTAATATAACGCTATAACACACATTGCACATACTGTAGAAAGCTGTAGAACGTAAGACCTGATGTTCAGAAGTTTTTATTGGTGCAGCTCGTAGGAATAGAGTAATTTCATTGAAGAACTGGTGGAACTTATAAAATTAATATTTGGTTAAAAACATCATAAACAATATATTTAGGTGTATAGGATGAAGGTATAAGGAAGAAATAAATGAGCATGTAGAACAGTTCATATAACTAGAGTTCAGAATCAATCGCAATCGAAAACACGATGACCTTATCAAAGCGTGTTGACCATACCGTGAACTGAATAGGAATTTCTTGCGGAAGAAGAAAGTTAGCTTTAAAAAAAGATTCAAATGTAAAAAAACAAAGATTATTTGTTCGAATGTACCCATGTGAAACATGAAATAAAATGAAGTACAACTTCAGACAACTGATATAAAATTCTTAAGACGAATGAGAGAATAACGGGAATGTACTATGAAATAAAGCAGTAGGACACTATTTGAGACTGACATCACTAGAATGATATGTTGGAGAGACTGATGATGGGTGGGATCACTTGTAGCATATCGATAGCCAGGTTGTAAAGGTGTAGTTGTCGAACGACTGGCACGAGGTAGCGGCGTGATAACTATGGCTCTCTCGGCCGCCCGAATCCTAGACATGGAGTAGACCCGAAGAGTGTCGTTAGTGTCACATGCCAGGAACAACTATGGCTCACTGGGCCCCCTTCGTCCCCGGACGAAGGAGTAATGTTAGTGTCCGAACCGGGAGGCCACGACTGATAGCTTAATCCGATTAGGAAGGCAAAAGGAAAAGTCCTGATTCTCCCCCCTAGTTCTTAAAGGGGTCCGGCATAGATCTGGGGAGCACAGTCGTAGCGATATCAGAGAAACTATGACCCACTCGATCCCTCAAGTCTGGACTCACAGACTAGAGGAAGACCCAAGGGGTAACGTTAACGTCTGACCGAAACTTCAACCTCGTAGCCAAGCCACAACTGTCATTGCTGGAGTGTCGTATGGTCGAAGGCATGGATGGGGTCAACTCCTTCCGAGGATCTATACCTAGGACTCCGGCTTCGAGTTTCGTACCCAGAGCCGTGGAACACGGAACTGTGGAACCGAGTTAGTTGACCCTCACGAGTTCTTCGTGAGATTACGGTACTTGGTTTCTCATCGATAGAAGCTCTTCCTCATATTTGAAACCTCCAAGTGAGTGCATGAGCGATTAGGTGGTGGCACGGATACTGTTCGCGCGGTGAGTGCTCTGCCTAATATGATAACCACCAGTTCTATGAGTCGGCGTCCCTGGGCCTCTAACTGAAGATGGTTGAAAAGGAGGAGGGGCTTTAAGTGGGCGAGAGTCCCATACGAACCTGCAGCATTGCACACCGCCGCTGCAGGGAAGGCATGATGCTTTCCCCCTACATCTGGGGCGGACAAAAAAAAAGGTTGTAAAGGTATGGAAGGAAAGAATAAAGAGGAACCTAAGATTAGAAAGACCAAAACAGATTTGGGATGATGTATTGAGTGTAAGAAAATTTCAGAAGAGGGAAAGGAAGCGAAACATTTATTTATAATGCAATCACGATCTTCGATGTTTCTCCATTCGATGAAGCGCATTTGGTTTGAAAATCCGGAAAGTATATTTGTTATTGATTACACCCTCTAACAAAAAAGTATCCGGAAATTTGAAATAAAACACAAAAATATTAAACTCCTTCCATCCTAAATGAATTTTTTTCAGAATATGCTCCGTTTGAAATGATGCGCATGTGCCAACGTTTCTTCTAATTATGGAAAAATTTTCATAGGCGCTTTCAGGGTAACCTTCAGGTCATTCTGAGAAATTTCTTTCATGGATCTATGGAGTCAAATCGGGTTCCTCTAGGCGGTAATTTCAGTCTGAAGAATACAAAAAAGTTACATAAAGCTATATCAGGCTGAAAGATGGTTGTTTGATAAATTGCTGGTTCTGATTTCGGTATTTTATTTAGCGGACTGTATATTAATAATATGAAATAGAATAAAATGGTTTTTTTAATAGTTTAATTGTTTAATAGTTTAATTGTTATAATTGACGATATGTATCTCGTGAAAATGGAAAATTGAATGAATATAGAAATGAGTTAAAATGAATAGTACACATGTATCATTTTGATAAGGTGTACGCAGACACATGAGTATGATACGTTGCCAGATCAACAGAGAAGAATTAAAATCAAGTAAATTCCTAACATAGCCCCTCCTTTGAAGGACTCCTTCAAAACTGAAAAACGGTTACAAGAAAGAATTATGGATTTACACAAATGAATTATACAAAATTCGTTAATTGAAAATAACATCAAATTATGTTACATGATATTGTCCAAATATATAACCACATCAAATGTCAATGTAATCTTGTAGAGGTAAATGGCACAAATGTCGCACAGATCTTGTCACTACACCATTTTGAGTACAAAGTTCTGCTATTCGGGATACACCATCTTTTCCGTCGAAGAATCTTACTACTCGTCCTGTAGGCCATTTACAGGGTGGTTGATGATCATTTTTTATAAGGACCAATGTACCAATATCCAGTTTCATTGGTTCGGTTTTCCATTTGTATTGCTGGTGCAGTTGTGAAATATAATTCTTGGAAAATTGATGCCAGAATCGCTGCTACATTTGTTGAATGTGCTGGAATCTTGTAAGTTGGTAAGTCTTGCTGTCTGTCCAATCATAGTCACGAATAGATGTAATTATACGTCCTATAAGGAAATGGGAAGGAGAGAGAGGTGAAAAATCATTTGGGTCATTCGACATTGCAAATAATGGACGTGAATTCAATATACCCTCCATTTGAATTACTAATGTATTGAACTCTTCAAAATTAACATTATTGTTTAAAAGCGTTCTTTCAAGATGAAATTTCGTACTTTTTACTGCACTTTCCCATAATCCGTCGTGATTAGGTGTATATGGTGGAATGAACTTCCATTTTATATTTAAAATAGATGTTGAATCAACGATAGTCCTCTGTGCTCCGAACAGAAAATTGCCCAATTCGCGTAATTGATTACTTGCTCCAACAAAATTGCTACCGTTATCGGAATAGATAATAGAAGGAATACCACGCCTTGCTGTAAACCTTTTTAGACAGGCTAGAAAACTTTCTGTTGTTAAATCGGTAATGCATTCAATATGAATAGACTTTGTACAAAAACATACAAAAATACAAAGATAACACTTTAACAATTTTGATCCTCGACCTTTCCTGTTCAATATGAAAAATGGGCCTGCATAATCGATACCAACTATTTCGAATGGTAAACTAGGTCTAACTCTTTCGTTAGGAAGACTAGACATTGGACATGACAAAGGAACTGGATTAAATTTGAAACATCTTAAACAACTCTTTACAGTTCTCTTTGCCAAAGTCACACCACCAATAGGCCAATAGAATTGTCTTATTGAAAATAATGATGATTGAGGACCAGGATGCAAAAGCTGGCGGTGTTTGTGCTCAAAAAGTAATTTTGTGTATTGATGCCTTGAACACAACAAAATAGGGTGTTTGACATGGAAAGGTAAATCAGTTGCTTTTAGTCTACCTCCAACCCTTATAATATCATTTTCATCTAGAAATTGGGTTAAAGATGACAGCCGATTTTTTTGTTCTAAAAATTTCCCAGATTTCAAAAATTTTAATTCTGAAGGAAAACTTTCTAGTTGACATAATCTAACCAACAAAATCTTTGAATATTCTAATTCATCTACGGATAATGGTCCGAATCTTTTAATGTTATTAATTTGAGTATTGTTTTTGAATGGAATACATTGTGTTATAACGCGATGTAATTTATTTAGATCGGAAAATTTATAAAATAAAGATGATTTTTCACTAACAGTACAATTGTAAATAGTAGAAACTTTTTTGAGCTCCGGTAATTCATGTTTTGGCACATGAAAAGTTGAGGTAGGCCACTTGTCGTCACGAGATTTCAAGAACTCTGGTCCATCCCACCAAAGTTTATTTTTCAGCAGCTTTTCAGGCATTGAACCCCTTGATGCAATATCTCCTGGATTATCAGAAGAACTTACGTAATTCCATATGAAGCTTTTGGTTAATGACTGAATTTTAGCAACTCTATTGGAAACAAAAACTTGTAATAGACTTGGCTCAGTATGAATCCAAGATAAAGCAACTTTCGAATCTGACCACATGAAAATAGGAGTTTTCACATCTATTGCATTCGATACTTTTTTAATTAATTCTGCACCCAACGAATAGGCGCATAATTCAAGTTTTGGAATCGTGACTGATTTTAGAGGTGCAACTTTTGTTTTGGAGCAAAATAGTCTGACTTGGTAATTGCCAGATGTATCTGAACTTCGAACATAAATGCAACTTGCGTATGCATCCTTTGAAGCATCGCAAAAACAATGAATATCAACAAATTGTTGATTAATAGGAATAGCGCTTCGTGGAATTGTTAAGCAATTCAAAGTTTCTAAGCTTTGCTGGAAATTGATCCAAAATGATTTAAGTTTTTCAGGAACTTCGGTGTCCCACGAAATATGAAGTGACCATAAATTTTGAATTAGTATTTTACTGAGAATTGTAACTGGACTTATAAGTCCTAATGGATCATAGATTTGTGCTGTAACTGATAAAATATATCTTTTCGACAAAATTGATGGAATAGAAATTTGCTTAATTTTGAAAGTTAATGAATCTGTCTGAACGTTCCATTGAATACCGAGTGTTTTGCAACTTGATTGATCTCCCAAATCAACCACAGCATTTGAAATTTGTATTTCCTCAAATTGTGAAATTATATCAGGGTCATTCGAAACCCATTTCCTGAGTGTAAAATTAGCAGAATCAAGAATAGCGTAAATATCGTTACATCGTTTTGTTAGTTCATCCTCATCGTTAGAACCAGTAAGCAGATCATCGACAAAAAAATCATTTAAAATAGTTTTACAAGCAATTGGATATTGAGTCAAATTCATTTCAGCCAAATATTTTAGACATTCAATTGCTAAGTATGGGGCTGACCTAGTACCGTAGGTCACCGTATTTAATTGAAAAATTGAAAAATCGTCATTAACATTTTCTCTCCAAATTATCTGTTGCAAAGATCTATGTTCATGATGTATGAGAATTTGTCTATACATTTGACAGATATCTGCAGATACAACATACTGAAAAATTCTAAATCTCATTAGAATATCAACTATATCATTTTGTACTTTTGGACCGATATACTGTAGGTCATTGAGAGACCACCCAGAGGAGCTTTTCGAACCACCATCAAATACTGTCCTCAGTTTAGTAGTGATACTTTCAACTTTCAAAATGCCATGATGGGGAAGAAAATATTGAATGGAATTTGATGCATTTATTATTTCATTCATGTGACCTAATTGTGAATATTCATGAATAAAATCAAAATATAAATTTTTAAAATTGTTATTACTGAACCTTTTTTCTAATAGTTTGAATCGATTAATAGCATTTTGTTTTGAATCACCCAATAATTGTGGAGAGTGTTTCAAAGGATATTTGACAATAAATCGACCCTCAGTATTTCTTGTGGTAGTTTTTTTGAATAGTTCTTCGCATTGTTCGTCATCATGAGTCCAAATTAGTTTTTTATTTGAAATATCTTCTAATTCCCAAAACTTTTTTAATTGTTCATCTGAAGAATGAAGAAAGGCAATTTGTATTGTTATTTTTTTTGATATTGAAGTTTCGACAAATTGCAATCCAAAATTTTGGGATACAATATTTACCTGCAAGGTGCTTAAAATTTTATTATCTGGATTGATAATAATTTTCCGGAATCCGGGATAAGAGCAATCGAATATTAACAGACAAAAAAAGCCACACAACAACCGAGGTCAGTATTTTAATTCCGTATCATCACGAATTGATTTTTTTTATATTAACTTAATAGGCTTTACCGTCAAGGGAACCATCTTTCTTTGCTGGTCTCTTCCATGCCATCTTCTCCTTTCAACTTTGGAGCAACTTTACTCTTGCCAGGAGTTTAAGACCAAATCACAGCAACATTCTACCCCAGGCTGAGTATCAACCCATTTATTGTTTATCTCAAAATTATTGTAACTTTGATCCTTGTGAACACTGAAAAGGCGCTATTATATTTCTCTCATTATTTATGATTGAATGGACAATGATTATGATGAAGTTGCCATCGCATATTCATAAGATTTAATTAATTTATAATTGTAATATATCTGGGTTCGAACTCCGTAGGCCATACTTTTACACATTACTTTTTTCTATCGTGATTTGTTCACTCTAATTATTATTTTGTTATCCTGGTAAGATAATATAAGGCATTGCCTGATTGCATATTTCGTGCTTATTTGTTTATTATACCTAGCCACTCAAGAAAAGAATCCACCCCCAACCCGACTGAGCTGGGGCAAGTGTTCTCCTTAACGAGAAAGGAGGGCACTATAAATTTTTGTAAGTGTTCTGGTATTTTCAACGAAAGAATGCTACATCAGGGATAAATACTTTAGAAAAAAGCACAAGTAATTGGAAGTTTCAGATACAATTTCCGTAAGTATCCAACCAAACTTTGTATTATGTAATGTAGGCATATCTCTACCCAGCGAAAATTTGTCATCTTCAAGTAAATCCCAGAAAACATTAACACCCAATAGTAAATCTATTTCAGCAGGAGTTACAAATTCTGGATCTGATAAATGAACGTGAGCTGGTAGATTCATTTTGAGAAAATCGAGACTAAAAGAAGGTGTCAGAGTAGCGATAACAGGAACAACGAAACAAGAAATATTCGAATTGTATGAAGTGAATTTGGAATGAATGCAAATAGTACATTTTTTACTTAATTGTGAACTTATTTGATTGATACCAATAATTGAATGATTAGTAAACGATGAAGGAATATTAAGTTCTTTGACACAATTTTCAGTTATTAAATTTCTTTGAGCACCACAATCTAATAATGCTCTCGCAGTGTCATGAACTTACCATTACCATCCAAGACATCACAAGTGATTGTGGATGAAAGAACCCGATTAGGTGAGGCGATTAAATTATTTTCCGCATTTCTCATAGTGTTTACCGTGGAAGATGATGAAGGAGTATTATTATTATTATTATTAAGATGCAACAATGTATTGTGTTTCTTATTCTTACAAATAAAACATGGTACAAGTTTATATTGAATCTTTGTATGTCCCGTGCGTAGACAATTTTCGCATAAATTCAAGGCCTTGACCTTCTGAATTCGAATATCGACAGGCAACGCTAAGAATTCAGAACATTTATAAATCGTATGGTTTTCCTTTTTACAGTAGTTACAAACAACTTTGTTGTTCGCTGAGAGGAACATATGTGAATTATTGTTTTTACGCGAAGGAGAATTGTATTTATGTCGAATATTACAATCGTTTTTATCTCTTGAACCGAGCGAATCGTTCAAGCACTGTAGAACATCTGATTTATTTTTTAGAAAATTAGTAAACTCGTCCAAGGTTGGCATATCATTTTGATATTTTAATTCTTTCCATTCAGGAATGGTATTTTTATCTAATTTATTTGCTAATACGTGAATAATGAAAGAATCATACAGATCTTCCTTCTATAAATTTAATGCATCTAACGCTGTTAAATGCAGACAAATTTCATCAAGAATTTTACGGAACTCATAATAATTTTCTCTATGCAAACTTTTTATGTTCAAAAGTGATTTGAAATGACCAAAAATTGTTTTTTATCAAATCGATCACATAATAGTTCCCATGCAAGTTCAAAGGGTCTAAGTGAATTGTCTACACCTTCTACATATCTAGAAGCATAGCCTTCTAGAGATGCCTTTAACAGTTGATATTTTTGATTTTCATTCAAATTCTGATTCAATGAAACAGTAGATTCAAAATTGTTCTTGAAATTAATCCAATGTCTGAATTCGCCAGAAAAGGTAGGCAATTTAACTTTTGGAATCAAAACATTCAGTAGAGGATCCGAATTGGTAGGTTGTTGAGGCAAAGATGATGTACTGTAAGAGCTACGGCGTAATTTAGTTTGCAAATACTGCAAAAAAAATCTTGGGCAGCATAATATCTTTCCTGAAAATCTTCTCGTTCCAGAAAATGCGACGGCAATTGTTCATCAGTGCACAAAGATTCTATCATCGATTGGACAGCATCGAATTCCGACAAAAGACCTGAACTATCTTTACACCTTAAATCAACCTCATTAATAGAAATTAGCTTATCTGAACTAGAATTTTTAATTGTTGTGATAAATTTCTCCAAAATAGTGAGTTTTTGCTTAATAGTGCCCCGTTTGCGGGTTAAAACTTTTATTTCTGATTCGGACATTTTGTGAATAATTGTTGATTGATGAGGTTATTGATTGAAATGAAATAGAAAAATAAATTGAATCGAGAAAAAATGTCGAATAATCCAAATGAATAATAATGGAAGGAAGTAGGAAAATAGTCAAAATTGTCTAATGGTTAATAGTCACCCTCGTGGCTCCTGGGATGTAACCTTGAATTATTCGGATATCTGGACAACAGCTACTGGAGTTTCGTTCTTGACGAATTTTCCTTGGGCTGAAGATCAATGGAATCAATCGGCGTTGAAGAATACTCGATAATTCTCTTGAAGATGGCTCCAGGTAGTTTGGATACGTCCAATAATTGCAGCAGAGTAATGTTCTTTCTTCTTTCTTGAGGTGAATTGAATTGAAAATCCGACCGATGGATCAAACTTATGTGTGATAAATTGCTGGTTCTGATTTCGGTATTTTATTTAGCGGACTGTATATTAATAATATGAAATAGAATAAAATGGTTTTTTTAACAGTTTAATAGTTTAATTGTTTAATAGTTTAATTGTTATAATTGACGATATGTATCTCGTGAAAATGGAAAATTGAATGAATATAAAAATGAGTTAAAATGAATAGTACACATGTATCATTTTGATAAGGTGTACGCAGACACCGGAGTATGATACGTTGCCAGATCAACAGAGAAGAATTAAAATCAAGTAAATTCCTAACAATGAGATGGTACGTTATCGTCACGCAAAATCCACAAATAGTTTTGTCACAATTCCGGTCATTTACTGCAAAAATGTTCATACCAACATTTCAAAACGGGAGACTAATTGACCGTTTGTTTTTGCGGAACGAATTAATGATGAACCACAACGCACATATCAAAGAAAAAGAAAAAATTAAGCATCGTCTTGATTTCGAACCCATTTTGTGAGGTTTTTCGTTTTCTGTTAATTTCTTCCTACCCATTCATATGATTGTTGGCTGGTTCGTGTGTCGAATTCATAGACCCATGTCTCGTCACTAGTTATGATCCATCTCATGAACGTAGAATTCACAGGTCTGCAACTACCTGCATCCAGTATATTTCTTGAAGGAAATTCAGCTGCATTTCCAATTGGTTCACTAAAATAAAACGAGGCGTTCCACGAGAGATGTTGAGACCACGAGCTATCTCTCTAATACTGGCATGACGACTAGCGAACACAATTTCCTTTTAAGCGATTGTTGATAACTCGACGTTATTGTCTGACGATCTCCCGACCGGTTTGGAAGTCTTTGTACCATTCGTACACTTGGGGTTTAGATGAAATAGAGTTTCCATACGCCTTTTTCAGAATGCGAAATGAATCAGCATAGGAAATTTCATTGAAAACACAGAATTTGAGAAACACTCTTTGTTTGATATTGTTATTTCCATTGTAACATTCAGAGACTAGCACTGAGGTCGCCTGGTTTCAACAGCTGCCGTAAACAAACTAGTAGAGAGATCGCGTTCACATTTGGTATAGTTACTACGGACTGTCCTACCAACATACAGAAACTTCAAATACTCAAAAATACCCAATTCAGGCAATTTAAATGAGGATTCCGGATACTTTTTTGTGAGGCTGTATATCTTTGGGTTCAACTCTCGAATCTTGAAGACAAGATTATTACCCAAAAAAATAAAGATTTCTATTTATCCATAAATCCCTATTTCTACGTTGAGTTCTCAAGTATGATCGATTGTTTCTAACCCCGTATGAAAATCTGAGAAATCATCCACGAACCCTCCCGTATTCTCCTTAAGACGATTTTCCCTGTCCTCAAATCTGGAAACTTTATCTCTCTACTTCCCGAAGAATGGAATACGAATCTCTGAAAAATGGGAACAAAGCTCAGCTTCATCGTAATCACTTGAGATGGATGTAAAATTCTATTCCGGTTCAGCATCTCCGCACATTCGAAGTGAGCGTTGTCTAGGTAACATTATCGATTTCTTATCAAACACTCGAACCCAGATCTTAGAGAATTCCTGTGATAAATTATTATATGTTATTGACAATGAGCATTGTCCCATTCATTTCTGGAAGATTCAATGAGGACGTGAGGGATTTAGAGCATAAGGTTCGATTGAAGCGCGATTGAATCCCTCATTAACCCCAATAGATATAAGTCTCCTAGGACGTTTGAGTTTACAACCGGTTGAGATTGTTCGGAGTTAATAGGATAACCCTAGTTTGTAAGGAAGAATTTTAGGCAATTTGCACGATTTCTTCAAATATTGATCATGTGTAGAAGTGCAGATGCAGAATATTCTTCGTATTCCGCAAAAAAAATTGGCCATACGTCTTAACCGTTCGAAAGGAGACCTTGTCCTAATCGAAGTTGTTTGAATGCTAAATTTTTAGTTTTGGCGCGCTTGTTCACTTGAACAATTGCTTATCGATTTGTCGAAATGTCTGTATTTCTCAAATATTAGGGTAAAAATGGTGTCAATCGTTTTATTTAGACTCTCTGACTAAGAATCGAAATCTATTCTGTATCTCTGCCCGTCCGTAGACTCGATTACGTTAGAACGGAATCAGCTAGTGATATAAAATTTTCACTGTAGGTTTGAGGGATGAATAACTCCAAAAAGTACGTTATCCGGTAAGGTAGCTTCGGAGGAAAATTCTTGTTTTCACATGCCACTTCTCTAATGAAATTTTCTATACAATGTATTTTCATGATACGAATACATGAATATCATTTTTGTTTTTCATCAACAGATATTTTAGATATGACTCTTCAAGGTTTCAATAATGAATTGCTAGGATTGATAATGGTCAAACATATATTTTTCAGCTACCTGCCATTGCCTGTCGGTTCAAGAGGTCTGGGCAGATAATTCCCAATTCAAAATTCTATTTCATGTCAAAATGACACTTTTGTGGAGAACTATAACCATTAAATGGTTATATGTTTGGAAGATCCCGGCTCAGAAAATACTTCAGCTGTGAAAATTTGTGCAAACAATGCCGTATTCTCAATTCTCAGATTCCAAAATTTGGAACTTTTTTTTATTTCGTTATTGTTTCAATTATTTTAATGTAATAAAGATTTGTGATGATAATCATTAAGATCCGTCATTTCACTTTTTCTCTCCGAGATGCATGTTATTTCAATTTACCTTTATAATGCACACATTTTTATGGGTACTCATCCATTTACTGTGTTTTATTTTTCATTTTTTCCCATCCACCAAATTTGCTTTCCTCTCTTCATTGATTATATAAATCGACGATAAAGATACGAATGGAGAATTCGCTGTTCTGTAATCCGACATTGCTAACAAAGGCTTATGGGCCTATTTTAGTGGAACAGTTAGAATTCGCGAATCTACGGAATAGGCAAATCTGAGGGCTTATCAATTCATTTAAAAATGCAGAAATAACAAGGTCTTTATTTTGTTATGGCAAGTTGATACGAACTCAATCATAACCGGAAGTTGTAAATTTTTTTATAACTTTACTTGCTGACCCATTGTATTCCCATATAAATAATTTTTAAGTAATTTCTAGTGTAGACAAAAAATAACTTACTTATTGTAAGTGTGTAAGAATGTATTATAGCATATGCGTGAAAGAGGCATAGAGCGCTGTGAACGATGAGGAAATATATAAATAACAAAAGGCAAACATTATTTTCAAGTTATTATAATTTTTTCCTTGAAATTATATATCATTAATTAATCAATTACGACAGTAACACTAACAAACAATATCAATCTCTTAATGCTATAGCATATTTTTTGTTAGTCCATCTTTAGCTAACACAAATCATTCAGTTTGGTTTACCCACTCGAGAGCATGCCACATATAATTGTCCGCGTGAAAAACATGGTGTTCTCAAATCTAAGCCTCAAATAGTCATCGTTTGACCTTGGGATTTGTTGATTGTCATTGCAAATGTCAATCTAATCGGAAACTGAATACGTTTGAATTGAATTGGCACATCTGTAGGTATAATAGGAATCCGTGATCATTTCCAACAATATTTTCGATATAAATAGAAGAAAGTATACGTACAACACAAAAGCCGTTGTTGGTGGAAGCTCGTGCCACGTGTGGAGTACGTTTGAGGTTATGAAAATCAATCGTTCAAAATACTCTTAAAATTGATAATTTTATTATTACTAATAAAATAGGAGTAATTAATAGTTAATATGAGAGTTACACTGAGATAGCAAAATAATAATTGTCAACGTTAGTACTAAACTTGATGTAAAACAATAATGATGGCCGACAACTGTGTAGGGAGGGAGAGAAGTCTTATTCTGTGAGAGAAACAGAAGACCGGTTTCGTTCTCATCTCTACTATTGAGTATAAATCTACCTAGATTTATAGTCAATGTCTCTACTCAGTGCTGTTCACTGGGTCAGGAGTGACACCTGTAGACAACGGGCTGGTATAACTTATTAAATGACGATTGATCATACATACAATAAAAAAAAGGATGCAAAAGCCCACGCAAAAAAAGTTATGGGGCTTCGAAACGAACACATAAACGAAGCACAGTACTACATCATGTCGGTTACTCTCTGGTTTCGGTCGAGCTTCCTCGACTATATATATTCATAAGGAAAACAATTACGAGCAGTGCCTATTCCGTGGAGCCATCTATCCGCATTGGTAAGGTTGACACCCAGGTGGCGTATCTCAGGTTCGGGGCTTTCTCTTGTGGCGCTCTCTTTTTGGGGTAGCGTTAACATGGTTGGCAGCGCCACCATGACCGTAACCCAGTAATCGGTAGTCTGCTCATATTGTGGGAATAGATTAATTCCCACAGGGCGCGCCACCGTGATGGTGAAGAAGTAATCCCCACAATTGAAAAGCTCTGACATGTTAATGCATAGTACAACTCTTCGATGACTTATGTTGTTATGTTATTTCTGTTAAGATTAAATTTCATTTAAATAATTGAATAATTTTGCACACAACTTATTGAGGAGTTCTGCATCATTTACGAAAAATTTAATGTAGAGACATGCAAAGTGGGATTTTACGATAACAGGTACTTCAATTGGTTCAGATGTGATATTTGATCTGATTTATTTTAGAGAGGTAATAACTGCTAATATCCGTATACAAAACTTCATATAGTTGCAATGTTTTTTTTTTTACCGTAAACAAATAATGGACGACCCCCATAAGCATCTAATCTAGGTGTAGATCACTTAATCAAGAACACCTACCTAGCAAGAAATATCCAACTAAGAACGCCCACGGTACAATAAGATATGTAATAAACATATAACATGATTTGACAGAGTTGTATGAAGCAATACTTGGGACAGATCAAATAAAATTAATGATGAGTTTTATAAATATATATTCTTCTGAACTTTTGGCTAACAATTTCTTGGTTAGCAAACAATAGAGCGCGAATTGTTAGCAGAGGCTAATGACGAGGTACCATACAATTCGTATGTAAGTTAGATAGATACCATTAACAATTATGCAGAAATGAAGATGTGAATATCTCACCAGAAATCCACGTTCCATTGAATTTGGCGGGATCTGGAAGTTTCAAAATGATATCCTCTAAGGAAGGCTTGATTCCTTTATTTCTAGGACCCTCTTCTGGTGGCGATACCAGAACTATACTGAATAGTATTAAACCTAACACAGCCACTATGACAAGCAGGGCTATGAAAATGCCTCTCCAGTTTCTCTCGTTCGGTGATGTAGCGACCAGTTCCTGCAAAGAAAAAGGTTATCATATCACTAGGAAAATATGCATCAAAAACAGTTCATGAAAAAAATATCTTTCAATACTTTATGGAACTAGTGTTTCAGAAAATTTGAAACAAACGTAGTGAATATCAGGATTTGATCCTACCAGATAACGTAAATGCGAAATTGTTCGTTGACTCAATTTGCCTCGACAAACCGTATCCGATGAAATTATCCATTTCAAGAACCTTACCATGATGGTGGTCATTCAGGAAGTGGAAGAAAAAGCACTGCCATACGTATAGCAATCATAATATTGGCAAAAAGCGTATCAAGTAGAATTCGAAAGTTTTCGTGAGGTCAAAAGAGGAGCTCAATCTCAAGCTCAGAAAATTTCAATTATTTACGATGAAAATATGCGCGCGGTATTCATAATACATGTACGTGTTTTCGTCGATTATGAAGTGCAGTGGAAAGTGAATGTTGTGTCAATTGCAAAGATAATTGCGGCGATAAAGGTAATGGTTCTTTCGATATCAAATATCAGGTATACCGGTATGAAATGAGCGTTTCTTTGTGAAAAAAAAACACTAATTATTAATGGGAAACTAAAAAATATTTCATTCATAGTATTGGCCCTTGTTTTCCATACATTTCGACTATCTTAATGACAATTTGTGGTACCAACCAGACACCTGATTTTCGACCTCCTCGTAGGAATCAAAGTGCTGCTCAGTCAATGTGTGTCACATCGATGAAAACAAATAGTAGTCGGTAAGAGCCAAGTCTGGTGAATACGACGGGTGGGGTAGCAGCTCCCAGCCAAGTGTTTTGATTGCATTCTGAACCGGTTTTGCTTTATCTGCAGGTGCATTGTCATGGAGCTAAATTACCTTGCCGTGTCTTCTGGTCCATTCTGGTCGTTTCTCGATCAATGCATGGTTTAAATTGATCATTTGTTGTCGTTAGCGATCAGTATTAACGGTTTCTCCAGGTTTTAGGAGCTCGTGGTACACCACACCTTTCTGGTTCTACCAAATACACAGCATTGGCATCTTGCCGAATCGACCTGATTTTGCATTCGATGTTGATGGTTGCCACGGATTAACTCATAAATTTTTTCTTTCAGCATTTTTAAAATAAATCCATTTCTCATCGCCAGTAACAATCTAATGCCAAACTGTTTTTCTTTCGTGGCTTTAGAGCAAAATTTCACAAGTGTTTTTCATCAGTTTTCATTCAATTCACTTGGCACCCATTTTCCACACTTTTGAATCTTTTCCATAGCTTTTAAACGGTCAGAAATTGCTTGTTGTGCAACATTTAACATCTCTGCAATCTGCTTTTGATTCGAAGTGTCATCTCCATTCAATATCGTTCGCAATTAAGCGTCTTCAAACTTTTTTGGTGGTCTTCCACGTTCTTCATTTCTCACATCAAAATCATGATTTCGGAACCGTTGAAACCATCTTTTGCATGTTGCTTCTGAAACAGCATGATCGCTATATGCCTCCACAAGCATTCGATGCAACTTTGCAGCACTTTTCTTCAAATGAAAACAAAAAATTAATGCTTTCCGCAAATTATCACTTTTTGGTACAAAATTCGACATTTTTAACACGAGGAAAAAATATGATGTTGTCTGTTCAATGATTTGATGTATACTAAATATGTTCCGCAGATGTCATAGCAAACAAACAAAAAAAAATAAGGCTTGTTCACAACAAATGTTCCCTATCGAGACATTAGTATCTTGACGCTCACCTATCGAGACATTAGTATCTTGACGCTCACTTCATACCGGTATACCTGGTAAATGCTCAGTGATAAATCGTCAAATTTCGTGCTATCATCATTAAAATAACTAGTATCGGTCTGCTAGTACAGCGATTGTTGGTTAAGCTATAATTGACAAAACTATAGCAATAAGTTAACAGAACTCTTTCACGATGCTTTAATATTTAAACAAAATAATTCTCGAGCGTAGTTATGACTTCAAAAAAAATTAAATCAAAATGATCAATTTTCCACATATCATTACAGCGTGTCGAAAATGACAGGTGTCCAACCTGGTCCACAGCCAGCCGTCAAAGGGAACAATTTTCTCCTATATCAAACACATTGAGGCTGGCATTCTGAAAGCTAGAGATACAACGATGTTTTCAAAATTTAAATTCAAGATTCATAAACAGTAATTTATTCTTATAATGAATTATTCGAAATTATTACTTTTTTCGAAGGAATAACATTTAAATATGCAGAAATATTTTAAATAAATAATAAGATTCAGATTTCAACAAGTTTCTTTGGCTTTTACCACAATTGTTTCGCCAACACTGACGCTTCATCAGGTTTTACATTTTGAATGGAAATAAAAATACACAATAAAAATTTGTGGAAATCTGAATCTTATTATTTATTTAAAATGAATTTCCACCAAGTAAACACCGGCAGCGATCCAATTAAATATAGAAATAATTTAGTAACTAATTGAACACCAACTTTCATTCAGTTTACTGACTAAAACAAATAATGTCAATATAAAATTTATTGTTATAAAATAATGTGAAACCAAATATTAAATTTGGAAAAATGAAACCATTTCATCAGTATTTGCTTATGACGTTGTTACGTTCAACTATAGTCAGTAAACAGACTTTACAGACAATTGATTTTTTATAATGAGCGATTTAGCCGAAGAATATGATTAGGTATCACAGTATCAATTTTAATCCATTCCAGAAGTATATTGCATTCTTTGCTATGATTGAACCCCCATTTTTCGTTATAAATGATCCGGCTTTATATCCAAAGGTTACGGATATTCAGATGAAACGAAAGCATTCTGGTAAGTTACACACAAAAATGAATATTCAACCACATAATTACGAGTTCATTAACAGCTGAAATCCATCGCATTATTTTGACTTGATGATTAAGAATCCGAGGTCAAAATAGATTTTTGCAAGATTGTTCTAGTTTAGAAAATCAGTAGGATAGCGTGTTATCATTTTCGAATAATCAGTCAATTGATTGGGTCTGACCTCCCGATGAAGAATATGTGGTCGCAGAAGATCTGAGTGTGTTTTCATATTTTTAAATTTAGATTCTTCAAATATCTCGGTCAAGTCCGTTATTGGGCAAAATCCGTCGAAAGGTTCAGCAGTTTTGAACATCTGAAATTTGGTTTCCTTAATAACTGCATCCGATCAAGTTTTGACTTCGAAGATGTTTGAATGAGGTTGGATCAGATATGTTTGCAAATTTCCGCAGAAACCGTCCCTCTAAAGAATTTTTAAGAAATCTACAGAAGAATTTTATTTTTTTAATAATTGATATTTCATGAGATATTCGTCGGATTTCAACAAAAATTATATATAAGATAAAGGAGTTTTTTTATTCGCTTCAAGTAGTCACAGAAGCTCATTAAATAAGCTGAAGAATGGATGGATATTTTTGTTTGCTTGCTTAGTTTATCTGAAGTGACAAGTCTGACCTAAACTCGTGCTCTGAGATGATTTAATATTCCGCTATATCTATTGCAGACGATACATCCTCCTTAGAATTCTGTAGAGATTTCAGAAGATTCAATTCTGAAGAATAAATTTTTACTATTCACTATTAATTAATTATACTATTTTGTAATTTGAGCCTGAATAAACGAGACGTTTCAGTGGACAAGAGCTTGCTGAAAGAGAGATAGTAATTTCTTCTATAGATTTTCGATGGAAAATATATATATATATACAATATCATCGTATACGGGGTGATTCTTCTACCGCTGCGTTAATTTTAACCACAGATTCTTGACGTCAAAAAAAACATTTTCTTCTTATAAAATTTTTACAAATTTGGTCCCTTTCAAAAGATAAAGGGTGTTGAAATTTCATAAAAAAAATGCATTTTCACCTGTAATATTCAAACGACAATAACAATTGAAATGATCTCTTGTAGAAGGTTTTTGATAACAGTCATGCATATTATGGCATCAATAGAATTATTCCATTTCTTGTGGGTTTCCCACTACTACCACGGCCGTCTTAACACATGGCCCGGCTATTGGTAACAACGGCAACACTGTACTGGGGTATCTTACCCACACGAAACGCAGTCTACTACCCGTGTTTTTGTAATGTCATCTTAGTTTAGATTGTTTTTTCGGGTAATCTATGTGAAAAATTAGCGAATTTTCACGATTATTCGAGTGCCGTGAACAGTGATAGTGTTTGTGATATCAGTGTCAGTAAATCTACATTGGAATAACTTTTTTAAATTGGTCTTTTGGTAAATATCTAACCTAAATATTCAATTGGACTTGAGATCATTCGCGTCCAGAATGGTCAAAACGTGTTGTATTTCATCCTGTAAAAGTAATAATGCGTCTACAAAAAAAGAAGAATATTTTAGTTGTTTTAGTTTCTCGAAAGACGAAAAACTTAAGCATTTATGGAGGAGGGCCATTCTGCGAGATTTCATTCATTAATAGTTTTGTTTGTGAGAACATTTTGATTCCGACGATATAATTAAATTTGATAAACATTTGCAAGCCGATGGAACCATTAAATTACTTTCTTTAAGATTCCCAAAATTGAAAGAAGGCGCTATCCCAAACATTTTTCCAAATTTACCGTCATACCTTTCGAAACAAAATCAAATAAAAAGGACCGATCCTCAATGTAGAAGGAACGCAATTTTAACTAGGAATAATAATAAAGTAGAAGATTTTTTGAGTTCTGATTTGATCAAAGATTTTAAAGACTTTCTTGAAAATTATTCGGCTAAAATTGATATATCTGGTTGGGAAATTGAAAAATGCGATAACGCAGTCTATTTCTATATTTTAAATTATGAAAAATCATTATCGGTTGAAATTTCTATACAGATTAGTGAAGCTCTCGAGATTAAAATATTTCATAAAAATTGTCTAATTTCCGAAAATGACCTTAAATGGATACTTCCTCCTGATCTAATTCTCAGCAGATGGTCTCAAATTACAAATTTGCTCTCGTTATAAAAAATGTGTCTAATGAGAAAACAAGTAAATTTACATCAGATTTATTGAGAGATTCCTTGACCTCATTAGAAGCATTTTTATCAGATGAGAATAATGAAAATTTTGACCAACTACGGCAGCTAGAAATTGTTACTGATCAATTGAGGCAAATAAGTCGAAATATTTGTTATATATATATATGTATAGAGAGTTTTATTTGAGTTGGTTTTATTTTTAAAGTTATATTTGAATTCACATTTTATGGCGAGAGATGGTCCTACACCTCCCCGTGGTTCTTGCTGGACAATAAATTGAATAAAACATCATCCAATTTGCTTTAATCTCAATTTTGATTCGTATTTGTATTCAATTTATTGACTGAGTAGGGCCTACTTCCATTCTATTTTCAGATATTCATCGAAAAACACATTTAATGACATAAGAAAATGAAATGGTACGTTCGAAACATCGTATCTCTCAGCTAAGCGTATACCTCCCTGACGTCGTCTTTTGCGGCGTTGCCGCTTCAGGCGCCAGGCCATGTGTTAAGACGGCCGTGCTACTACTATACAGATTGGTTGAATTGCATGAAGAGCAATTATCACTTGAACTAAAGGTCCGTATCTTGTACTTCCTAGAATCATTAGTCTTTTTCACAGAAAAAAACATTCATCATCTTTTTTCCTAAATTGGACCATTTTTGAGATATTTGAAGTTGAAAGGAATTAAATCGATATAATCATCTGATGAAACATGAGTGAGTGAATAATTTCTTAGAGGAAAAATATTGTTTTTAAACAATGCAGATTCAATAGCGGATGCTGTGGAAGGTAATTTTCATTCGAACTAAACTGGACTACAGAGGGGTATTTGCCCAATGTGAAATCTTAAAACTTTTTAACGCAGCTGAATATGTAGAAAAGGTATGGGAAAAAAGTGTTTCTTTCGATCTCAGGATTCTAAGATTGAAATTAAAGCAGTGGTCAGGGAACGATCATTCATTCAATATCGATTCATCTCGAGCGAAATTTCATATCATTGCAATCGTCGAAGTTACATACATAGCATTATGAAAATATTGGCGTGCCAGCAATTTCAACTCCATAAATTGTCATATCTTCCGAACAGGTCTTCTGTTTGTGACCATTTCCCATTAATACAGAAAGTCAGAATGGTTTATTCGCTGGGCACGTCGTGATTGATGGACTTGAATCACATTTCTAATCCTGACAATAATTGCATTTGATAGAAAGAACTGTAAAAATATCAAATTATGACGTTAGTCTGCATTTTTAAGAAATGATTTCTGATATACACGCATCTTGATTTCGTCATTTGATTAGTTCTGCAATGGTTTTTGGATGATGCGGCAGAAGAACTAAATCTCGATTAATCGAATACCCATTGATAATTTTGGTGCTTCATCATGATTTTCCTACGATGGTAAACACCTAAATGTGAAAAAATGAATATACAGGGTGTCTCAAGTTCGAGTGCCTATTAAACGTTTCTGGAGAACTAGACATATTTGAAATCTAAAAATTAGGATTATGATATTGTTCAAAGTTCTCTACAGAGCTAAAATATTTTCGAAGCCCAAAAACTTTCCGTTATACAGGGAGTGAAAATAAATTCGACGAAAAAATTTTTTTTCAAGTTTTCCATTCCTGGTATGATCGAGTATTCAATAGTGAATAAATTTCTGTTAAAACGATTGCATTAAATCGAATAGGTTTCAAAATATCCAAAAAAAAAATGGAAAAAAAAGTCAAATATGTTCAGTCAGTAATATGTTCATTATTCTTATTTTAAATATCCTGAGCGTAAACCGTTTTTACAACATCGAAGAGGAAGGATGTGAAAAGGTCATGCATCTTTTGGATTTCAAAAATATCATCACAGGGTGTGTCAAATTTTGTGTTGAAAATTGTGATCTTAAATTGGCTATAACTTCTGTTTTTCAAATTAGAGACCTATTTTTTTATAATTGTGTTGGATTCTGCGGTCAAAAATAATGATAGTTTTCTCACATAATTATGCTCCTAAATTCAATAATTTCTGAGTTATTTGAGATATGCTACAGTCCGCAAATAATATTTCAATATCCAGCCGAAAACGATCTTAATCTATTTGGTTTGACTACCTGAAGAATGATACGTGGTCAAACCCGAAAATGTCCTAATTTCTTGGTGATGTTCGTTATTGGGCCAAGATGTTTGAATGAGGTTGAAACAAATGGGTTTACGATATTCCGTGGAAATCGTCACGCTTGAAAATTTTTAAAAAATTTTCAAAAGTTTCTTTTTATGCTTCATTTATCATAAGATATTAATCAGAAGTCGACAAATTTTTGAATGTATATCTAGATTATTGATATCGTTACACAGATATTGATTGGCAAAGTAACGGTGAATGAATATTCAGAAACCAGTAGTAGTATTTCAATAATTACGGAAATAATGGAAGAAAGGAAGAATATTTTCTTTATGAACATTTAACATGATTAAAGAGTATTTTAAGTATTTCTGTATAGACGCTTGACATTGGATCAAAGAAATAAATAGGTAAAACAAATGAATATGGAATATTGTAGGTTACGAAATTATTGTTCAGAATGGCGAATGCACTGGTCTGCTTAAATAAATTGTTTAAAACATTGGGGATTCTAGTGTATAATACATCAGGATTTTCATCTTACACTTTTATCAAATACAAGGCCGAGTATTTCAAGTTCAAATATAATTTGAACTAATTCTGGAGAACTGCCTGATTTAGTATCCGAAGAATGACATGTGCGATATGGCACAGAAGACAATCTCAAAACACTCCTACATAGAGCAAGACTAATAAAAAAGTTATCAGAGGATAGATAATTCGAACCGGCAAAATTCCTATAATTTCAGTGTAGGCTTCCAGATTATCCTGTTTTATCTGTGGAAATTCAGTCTGCTTATGAACAAACCGCTTATTCAAAAATCTTATTCCAAAGAATCGAATTGGAAGACAAGACCTTGTTCTCAAAGGAGCCTACCAATGCGTTGTGCTTCTAGAAAGGTAATGGGAAAATATGTTGCTTTATTTCTCATTGGGCTCTTGTTCTAGAAGAACAGCTTGCTATCGTATTGCTCAAATCGCTGTTATTTTCGAATATCGGTCAGAAAATGGTCTCTCATGAACTATTGGATAAATTCTGCTCAATAACGAACTTGACCGAGTATTGGGACAGTGAACCTATTTTGAAAATATGAGAACCCAAGCTCATATCCTTCGGATGATAGAGAGTATACGACCGGCTGGCGGTCAATTTTAACCCTGTATTCTCTATCAGGAAGTCAAACCTAATCGATTGAGACCATTTTCTGCTCGATATTCGAAAATAACAGACATTTGGGCCAAACTATATTATTTTACTAGCGCGCAAAAATGAATGAATATTAAACGTCAGATTGACAATCGATTTCTTGAAATCTATAAAGTAGTTACAAATTTAACTCATCAAATACCCCTCGAGGCCTTTATAAATCCTGTAAATTTTGTCATAGAGAATCCTTTAAGCGTTTTGCTTAGGGAAAAGATTTAATTATCATGCACCGTACTCTCAACATTCTCTGTGACGCTTTCAGCATTCTCTATGACAAAATGATCTCTGTATTATGATGAAATTATCTTGGTATCATCCAAGCCCTAGGGGTATTACTACTGAACATTTTATACGAGTTGCTGATCTTTAGTGGATATAATCTGTTTTTGGCGCGAGTGTCCTAGTAGAACATTGTGCTATTGTTTTGCCCAAATGTTTGTAATAATCGAATATTGAGCCGAAAATGGATTCAATGGATTGGATTTGTTTTCCTGACGAAGAATATAGAGTCAAACTTATATATATATAGTATATCCGTCCGGCAAGCCGTATAATCTATCTTTCAAAAGTCTCATGCATATATTATGCATATTTTGGTTTTCAAAATGCTGTTGAAGCATTTGAATAGTATCACTTATTAAACTGACTGCTCAGATTACTTACTCTATATAAAAAAAAAATTCTAACAAATTCTATCAATGTACCTAAATGGGAGTTCATTCTGCTTTTCAAGATTCTCATAGGCAACTTACTCTTCTCTTTCTATTGGATTGTGAATTTAAATGAGATTCTTCGATTCATCAAAACCTGAAATGTTCTTAATTGAATTATATCGAGGATCAGCTTATTTTCGAATCAGTTTTATGTTTATCAAATTTTTATTTTTTGAGGGCACAACAGCTCAACTGAATCACATTTAAAAGCATTGTTGTTCAAAAGTTGCTCATTATGTATCAAGAACTATATCCAGCTTTTGTTATTATCTATTATTTATAATGATTTCTTGAACTTTCTCAATTAACTTCAACTATAATATTTATACTATTTTACTAATTGAACTTAAAAATTCATCTCTCCAAATATTTTGGTAGAAATATATTCATGCCTTGTCGTAGGTATATAATTATCAATACACAACAGGAATACGTAAATATTTGAGTCTTCAATCAATTATCTATTAGATAGAAACGTAAAAAAACAAGTTATAATTCATTTCCATGGTTCAAGTACAGATCATTTCGGTAACTCTTTGCAACTCAAAATAAAGAACCAACAACATTTGAGACTTGATCTGATGATAATATATCTTAAGCGGACTAAATTAGATGTTACCGTAATTGAAGTGACCATCACTTCTTTGAAATATAAACGTATGTTTATGTATGTATTTAATTGTAATGTCATCTGGTTTGTTACATTTAGATCTATTCTAGTCCACAATATGCATTTACCTCAACATAAGCATAAGGAGCATTTATGGTCACTTTATTCTGCGATTTCTCTTTTTTCAATTTACAGGTTTTCTTGATTCCTTCCGTGGCAGCCATTATAACTGCAAAGTCTTTCTTTTTTTTCGTTATATCACTCGACACCGACATTTATAAACAATTTAATGAGATGAATTACAAAAATGTCCAAAGATTTTCCCTATAGTTAGCACTATTCAATACATCACTTTATAAAAATATGTAAGCTGCATGGACTGACTCTATATCTCACATGTACTAGAAGTGAGTAAGCTGAAGTAAAAAATTTGCGCGTAGATGTATATATATGTATATAGGAACACGTAACTAAGGTTATGTGATTATGAGCACATTTAAAGCTTCCTTCTATCTAGCTCTAAGTCTTGATTTTTGTATATACAGGCACGTTCATGAATATTTCGTAAAAAATTGTCGTCCCAACTCGTGTTTTTTTCTTGACGTGAGCGGGCGAGGACACGGACGGCGGTGCATTCGAGGCAACGGTAACACCCGAACTGTCAGATGGGCGCCAATAGAAGCAGAGGGTCGGGAGGGATCGAAATGAAATCCAGGGGAGGTTTCCCTGTTTCCCTCGTCTGTGGAAGGCTACGAGAGGAAGGGTCATTGTTGGGTCGAGATGAAAATGTTCGGTTCCGAGGTTATAACTGAATTGATTTAAGGGCACCTTGATTGATTGCTGTCGGATCGTTCGGGAAAAATGTATGAATTGTTTATTAACCTTGTTATTGCAGCGGCCTTCACCGAGGGATTTTAAATGGTTGCGGATTCAACCTGAAATGGTTTGTTCTCATCCGTGATTGCTGTTTCGGGAAAATATTAGTTCTGAAATTCAGTCGGAATTTCATTCAGTCTGCCATAATTCTTCGTAGCTCCTTTCAACCTTGAATAATACTATTGTTTCATGAAAATTTATAAGTGTAGTAATAATCAATTGAAAATTGATATTTTTGTGATTCGCTTTATTCTCTAACGTCTTCCAACGACATAACATAAAAACATAAACATAATTGTTCACCACAACGGCTCTTGATCGAATCCTATTGATTTAATAATGGCGTCCTCCAAACCACAGACTTGCCATCATGTAAAATCATAGACTTAACCTAATGAATGACAGTTCATAGAGGGCGTGTGAGGCCTTCTAGTGGCGGGAATTCAAATTCGAATATTTTTACAACATAAGGGATTTATGTTTTTGGATATAACGAAATGATTAGAAATGACTTTGGATAATAATGATGCCTGCGAGTCTGAAGTGAGACAGTGTTAGACAAATTTGGTAACCAATGTACAGAGTAGTACAAATTGGACATTTCTGAAGAGCAACACCAATTCCTAGTTGAAGTAAAACTAGCCTACAAGCCTACATTTCCTGAGAAAATGAATGACGAAAACCGCACATTGATATCTTAACTTGTTCAGTTTGTGCATTTCTGACCCTACCTCGTAACTTGTTTATTCTTGCTTATTTCTTGTTTCTGTGAACACATTTTTACGGCATTTTTTTTAATTGTATTTTTTTCTTGTGGACCACTCCATATTTTCTGACATATTCGTGTTTGAAATGAAATTTTCTCTCGAAATATATACTGGGTAAGCCTTTGACTACTACATTAATTTTTACCATAGATTTTTGAGATCAGAAAAATTGAAGAAAGTAGATATAATAAAAGATCTTGGAATAATACTTGATACAAAACTATCTTCTGATTTTCATGTTGATGTGGTAGTAAAAAAAAGATTTCAAATGCTCGGTTTTATTTTAAGAATAACAAACAACTTCAAAGATCTGCTTTCATTGAAAAGCTTGTATATCTCTCTAGTTAGAAGTAACTTAGACTATGTCACCCAGATTTGGAATCCTGACTATAGGAAGTACTTAGACAGAGTTCAACGAAAATTTTTCAAAAACCTTAATTATAGATTTAATCCCGCGAATCCATTTAAAGATTACAAAACCTCCTTGATTGGTCACAAATTTTTGAGCTTGGAGGGAAGGACGGCTTTACTTGACGCGGTATTTTTGTGTGAGATTTCGAATAATTACTTCGATTATCCGTTGGTGAGTTTTCTTAGAATAAATTTACCACAATATCCCAGTCGTACTCACAGATTGTTGATCTAGGACGAACCTATACTATAATTCAATATTCCCTAGAATAATACATTTTTATAACTGGCATATTGGTGACCTTAATCTGTTCAATTTTAATTTGAGAAGTTTCAAGAAACAACTGTCAGCCTATTTGTTCGCAGATTTCATGACATGATAGTACATGTATTTTATTGATTTGTCATTGGTCAGAGTATATATTTTTTTTGTTTTGCTAATGTCTGTACGTGATGTACAAAGCTTTAATCTATTTTTTTTTGTATAGTTATGTTTATTTTTGATTATCTCGTGATTTGCAATATTATCTAATTGTAATCAAAGTGAACCTCTGTTAATGGATTTCTGTTGAGGTTCCTGTTCAATAAATAAATGAATAAAAATGAACAAACACTTTTTCCCTTACCATTTTTTGAAATTCGACTCCCTTTAGAAGAAACAGGGTGTTGAAATTTCATTGAAAAAATTGTTATTTTCTTTAATGATATCTTTGTAGTGACTTATCCGAATTGAATAAAATTTCGTAAGAGGTTACAAATCAATGGACACACATCACAGATCAAACTTTCTTGCTCTATACTCTAAAGTCTTCTAGTTAATTCATCACCAAGATGCTTGAAAATTTCAGAAGATTTGATAATTCCCCATTCCTTAAATTCTGAAATGCACTGTTTCCAAGATATTCGATGTTGAATGATTGAAAATTTGGAGAAAAATTGAGAAAATGGCCTTCTTTCCTGGATTCAAGCCCTACAGGAAAAAAACAATGAGCCGAAATGGTTCCACGTTGCCGCAGTTTCTTTTTTAGAAATCATTATCACCAATTAATTGCTATTGAATTAGAAACATTTCAACTTTTCTGTGGATCGATGGAAATTAAGAACATATATTAAAAAGTATCTTATTAAATTTCCGTCAGTTTTGAATTCGATAGCATAACCATTTTCGGGAATTCAAATACATTATAGCGTAGGTTGGTGAACTAAGGTTAACGCTCAAGGAGAGTACTACGAGGGTTCCCTTTTATATTTCGGGATTAGAGAACAAAAACAAATATTAATAATCGAAAATCACTCTTTTCTTTTTCAAAATATTCCCCATTAAGATCTATACACTTTTGCATGCGTTTCAACCAATTGCCAAAGCACTTTGGCCACTCTGATTGAGAGATCTTCAAAACATCTGAACATTCTGAACGCATCAACCGCTTCTTCAGGTGTCGAAAAACAATGAACTGTCATTTTATTTATTACGTACGGGAATAAAAACAGGTCATTCGGTACCAAGTCAAGACTATACGGCAAATGTTTTGAGTGCTCAAAAATGCTGTTGCTTAAGACAATGTGGAAGAGCTCGGATTGTCGTGGTGAAGGACGATCCGCCTTAGTTTTCCTGATTTCTTGGAAAAAAACTGGCAAACAAATGGTTATATACGATTTAGAATTGAGTGTTTAGAGTTGTTTTAGTGGGTCGATCATATCTAGTTTTTTCGAAGAAACAGGAGATCATTTGCTTGGAAGTGCTTCGTGCGTGAGCAATTTTTGTTGGATTTGTCCTTAGGCCGGTCTTTCATTGGAAGCGGAATTTCTCCAGACCAGTCTGGAGGGTCTGGCTGGGTCTGGAGGAAACAAAAACAAAGAAAACTTACATTCCTCCTACATTGGAGGCAGTGTTCGATCTGGTCTGGACTGCTCTGAAGAAAATCAAATCGGGTCGGGTTGGATGGCCAGACCAAATCCGCTTCCAATGTGGGACTGGCCTTAGACTATATAAGATAGATAAAGCATTCCTTTGTAAAATGTCGATTTGTTTTTACTCCCTCATTACCCGGCAACACCGCATAAAATTTTTCCATTTACTCGGGTCACAATATCTTCAGGGTCGAAATGATCTGAACAAATGGAAATTGCTTTCTTTGGGCAAATACTTGACCATCCCAATAGCGAAGCCCAAATTCTCCTTTTTTCATCGTCATCTGTGAACCTTAATTCAAGAAAACCTCATTTTATCTTCAAACTTCAAACTTTCTAATCTACTGAACATGTAAATAACTGAATACTTCGGTTCTAACAATACACTTACCTACACTGTAAAAAATAAAATTCTGCGCTCAAACTCCTCAGGAGTTTGAGAATTTTTTTTTCAATCAAACCATTTTAATTTGAATTAATCTAAAATTGATTACTCCAAATGAACTATTTTTCTTGATTAAAACAACCTAGTTGATTATAGAGAACAGCTAAAACATTCGCCTGAAACTTTTCACATTTCAGCGAAATGAAAGAAACAACTGATTCAACATAAACATACAATTACAAGAAATTGTTTATGCACTTGTCTCAATATCCATAATTGATTGATACAAATACATTATTCTAAATAGGTTTTAACGAAACCATTCGTTCGTTTCATTTTTATTTGTTCAATAGAACGAAGGTACGGTTGTCGTAAATTCTGTCAGTTGATGCAACGACTACAGTTTCTTGAGACAAGAATCTCGTGAGATTATATTATTCGCCTCATTTACTTGAGGAAAACTATAAATATTTGAATAAAATTGAACATATAATTGTTGCAATATGAAGTGACATTTGTAAAAAATATTGCGTAATTGATTTAATAAAACGAATTAATTGTAGCAATTTTTTATATTGGCACAATTAAATCAAAACTCAATCTCTTTAAATTGCTCAGTTTATATTTCCCATTTAAATGACAGTGGATCACAATATTGTTTACGGTGATAAAGATGAAGCATCTAAGTTTAAAGAATACGAGAATAAGTGGGGCTTAAATGTCAACTTAGAGAAAACCAAATATCTTTGTGTTGGTGGAGAACCGGGTGATCTGGTATTGGATGATGACAGGGATGAGATGATAACCCACTGCCTGGACTATAGCTATTGTAGCGGCAGGGGAGTGTATAGGGATCTATTGGCGGCACTCTATAGCCAGCCACATAGCTTAATTCACAGCGCGTCGGTAGCCTAGAGGTTTACGCTCAAGTATCACACCGATTAGGTACTAGGTGCCGGGTTCAACTCCCGGCGGCTCCCTCAAAACTTCTAACCACTGCGTCTATGGCATGGCGCACATAAGCCTTACTGTTGAGTCCAAATGTGTGCGCCAGGGACGAAACGCATAAGTAGGGATAAATTCCTTCGATTCTACATTGGTGACCCCGACGTGATGGGAACGGTTGTCTTTACGACGTGTCTTGAAAAGCAGACGGTTGACGCTTGAGGTATACTCGCTCCCTCTCTGCAACTTCCAACGAAACTCTAGACGCCTTTCCCATGCCGTACAATATTCATGGTCTGCCGCGGTATTCCGGTATTTATTAATATTTTGCTAGTGTCAAAAACCCTTCAATTTAGCTCAAATCAATCAGTTTCTTAACCCAAGAAACTTTCACTTGACATAAGAGATACTATCATTTTTATCGACTGAATTCTCGACCCATTCAACTAAGATCCTTTAAATCAACTACAAATCGAGTTTCAGTGAAATGTAATATTTATTTACATGAAACCAAAATTTTTATTCTACGAAAAGTATCAATAGTTACATACTAATTAATATTACCGTTGGATCAAATTTTTTTACCACCTGAGTCAATAACTCTGAGCTTGGTTGAAACTAATCAGTTTCTTAGCTCAAGAAACTTTTATTTAGGGTAAACGCCATTCTCAACCGTAGAGGGCGGTAGGGTCAAGTACTTTATGCATTTGGCTGTATTCAAACGTACGGAGTACTTGAGACAAATTAATATGGTTTGAGATGAGGAACTATTTTTTACAGTGTATGGAATGATAAATTCGGATTAAAATTCCTGTCTTTACCACAACTTTCACACTTACGAACCCGATGAAAAGTAATAAACAATAAAAAATAAGAAATACCTAATACTGACTCTCACAAATTTTCTTCAATTCTCGTATTTATTTTCGATACAGGGGTGGCAACTTGAGTCTTCTAGAACATGTGACCTTCAAATAGTCAAGAATGAAGAAGCGTTGTCTAGACTTTCACCTGAATTTCTTTCCATCTGTGGTATCTGACATAAAATAGCAGAATCAACTAAAGTTTTTCTTTCACTTCTTGCTAATATATCCGATAAGAGAGTTTCAATTCAAAACATAAAATTTTATACAATAATTTGAATGCAAATTGGAGAAAAAGTTTTTATTCACAATTATAAGGGAATAGAGAAACCTACTATTTGCTCAGTTTGGCAACATGAAAATTTTCTATGACCTGAGTGGACCAGCTCAATACGTTACAATCGACCAGCTCTAAGTTTCAGATGCGACACTTTTCAATGTAAATGTAGGGGTCTATTCTTATAAAGTCTAAGGATTTGGCTCATCTTGAAACCCCCATATAGTCGACTGCTGTTTACTTTTTGGTTCATATGCGTAAATCCACGTTTCATCACCTGTCACGATGTCATCGACACGAGCCTCTTTGGAGCGATTGACAAAATGTGTGGGATCCAACGCGAACAAATTTTTTTGGCGGTCAAATCTTGCAATAGCAGTTGGCCCACAGCATCAATGGTTTTCGGAAAACAGTTGCTTTTGGACGACCTTCACGAAATTCCTTTTGGAGTGAAGTTCGACCTCGTTAAATTCACCTTATTATTGATAAACACTGGTCTTCATCGCCAAATATTGAATTGAGTTCATCGATGCACTGTTATTAAGTTAATCCACGTCGAAAGTTGTGAAAAATAATTCCACTAAAATGTTCACGATTTTATCCCATTTTTTGGGCGAGATGAATCTTTCAGATATCAAGCTTTACAATAAAGCTGTCAGTTTGTGTATTGCAACACTAGGGTTGTCCAATCCCGAAATATAAAAGGCAACCCTCGTATCAGGGTGCTTTCGATCTACCGAATTTGAAAACGGAGTATGAGAATAATTCTCAAAAAGATATTGGAATGAGTGGAACTAATAACAGAAAATTAACTTGAACCCAATACAACACAAGAAGATATGCAAAAAACTACGAAAAGCGTAATTCCTCATGTGAAGAGTTTATCACAAAAAATGAGAAAAATTGGAAATAGATACGATATAACAACCGCCTTCAAGACACAAGATACCGTCAGGGCTAATTTATCTAAAATTAACCCCGATAACGAGAATCAGAGTAATTTGAAAAATTTTCTGAAATCTTCAGCTTTAGTAAAAGCTAAATTTACCTTGAAAACGACAAAAGATGTCAACTTCGGAAAGAAGAACAATATAAGATGATGGTTATTGCCCAAATTATTCAAAATAACGTACTCCAACCGAAGATGAGATGAATTCAGAACATGATATACTTCACTGAAAAAGCAATGTGTGCACTAGCAAGTATATATTACAATCTCCTAACTATTTTGCTGTTATGAAGTATATTCATTCTCGTTCTGTTTGTTCAGGAAATATTGAAAATGCCTACTTAATAACCTGAGCGAGGTGAACCTCTCAGCGATATTAAAAGTAAGACTTCTAAAAGCATGGTGTAATGAGACATCTATTTCTGATGTTGACATGGAACCGATAAATTATTTTTTCCCATTTTGACGTTTAAAGACGACAATATTCAACCCATGGTAACAAGGGTAAGTTGACGTTTATCTACTGAGTGAATTAAATTTTTTTTAATTCACTAGTGGAATAAAATGTTCACCACTCACTTCCTGGAAATTATTCTTTCCACACACAATGCACGTAAAACTCGTTTTGAAGTATGTTTCTTAAAATTTATCCAAAATTCTACATTAACAGTCATGTCTATCATTAAATTAAAAATTACAATTATCAAGATTTTGAAAATGGAACTGGAAACCTGCACCTCCTCCAAATGAAACACGCACAGTCGTTATAGCACATATGTTTGAGGACTTCTCAGGCCCTGCTGGAATATCCATTTCTGCATCAGGAACTCCGGTTTTTGTGACCCCACCAAGTATTTCTTCAGAAATATTTATTTTGTTTTGTAGTGAATCTTGAATATATCTTTCTGCAACAGAACTTGAGCGCCATCTACCATGTCTTTTCAAAACTGTCAAATCTGCCCCAGAATTTGCGAGTACAGTTGCAGAAGAACGCCTGAAACTGTACCCTGTATATTGCTCAGCATCACAAAGCCCCAAATACTTTGAACTGAACATTTTTCAATTTTATAATTTATCAATAGTCGCTTGTGATCAACTTTGCTTGGCCTCAAGTTCCTATACTTGCGGAATACATCGAGCAAAGCAACCTTATTAGTACCATTGACCACGGTGAACACTCTTTTTGGCGCTCTTGTTCACCCGAACAGAGTGCCTATCATTTTGCCCGAATGTCTGTAATTTTGAAATATCGAGCCGAAAATTATCTCAATCGATTGGGTTCGACTCCCTGATGAAGAATTCGTGGCGAAAGTTGAGTATGTCAGGCCAGCCGGCCGTATCCTCTCTAGCATCCAAAAGAGATGAGCTAGTGTTTTCATATTTTCAGAATAGGTTAATTGTCCAAATATCTCGGTCAAGTTCGTTATTGGGCCAAATCCGTCAGATGGTTCAGTAGTTATGAGCATCTGAAATTTTGTTTCCTCAATAACTACTACAATATCCATCCGATGAAATTGATACTTGCAATACTGTTGAGGAAGGCTGCAGCAAAACAGCTCGCAAAATTTCGCAGAAATCGTCACGCTAGAAAATTTTTAAAAAATTCCCAAAAAAAAAATTCAATCCTCACTATCTTATAAGATATTTTTCGAATTTCAATAAAAATTCGTGAATATATTGAGGTGATCGATATCTTACTTATCCCCAAATTTCAGTGTCGTAGCTCTTTTTCATCTAAAGATATAATCATTCTTTTAATTTACTCAAGATAAAAAAGAGAAATGACATACGTCCCGATGATTTTCTTTGAACGATGGCCATCACAGATCGATATTCGATTGACAAATGCCGGGCTCATTAATCAGTGTCAGTTAGCGTTATATTAATAAAAATTTTTCATAACGGGAAATCATAGAGATAGAATTCAATCTCGATGGCTGAAATAATATACGTTGTAAAATTCCAGAAAAGCACTGACATAAGTTTTTAGGAAAAGGAAAATATAGCATCGAAAAAACCTTGGGGAAAACTATGAGTAGTTATTTTTAATTTGAGATATAGGTTTGTTCATTCATTAGGCGTTCATATTTGCATCACATTGTCCCATAGTACGGGAAAAGACTATTGTTCACGTGATCAGAGTGCTTATAGATTTGTTATGGTTTGAATATTTACTCGCAAGTAGCTCAACAAGAGCGCCAAAGCAATATGACCTCAAGTCAGTGCTTTCTAAATTTTTTTATAAGTTTTCGTATCGGGAATCTGAATAACCAATACATTGCCCCGATCTTGCACCCTCCAGCAACACCCATATTAAAAACTACCTTTATCAATAAATATTGCTCATCAGAAGCAGCACAAAATGCCGTATATTGCTTTCCGTACAATATTTTTGATTTTAATTAAATTAGTGCTTCTACTGCCTCATTTGCTTCTTGTATAATGCACTCAGGAACTATAACCTCGTCGTCACCGCTCAACATTTTTTCAAAATAAAAATTCTTTGACGGTTCTATAAGTTTCATTGACACTTGCAAACAATTAATTACATAGTGCCTTAGCAACCATCGATCGAAGGGATATCTCGTTATGAATTTGAATTATACCTAATATTTCCTCTAAAAAGTATTCATTATTTGAAATCTCATCAAAATGGGATAAAATTTTGTTTACGACACGTGAGTTGAACATGTTTATTCACTCGTTATTCACTCACTTATTAATTTAACCTAGTCGCCCTACGGGCTCGTGAGTTAAACTTTCTTCTCATGAATAAAAATTCATTTAACTCACTTGTTGTATAAATAACTATTATTTTCTTCTGAAGTTAAATCAATCCATTTTATGATTGCATATGTTTTAACGTATGTGTTGCGTTCAGAATCAACCTCTGATTTCGCTCGGAGTGCCCCCTGGCTGTTCGAAATCGACGTCGGACATAAAATACCCTCGTTCAGAATCACTCGGAACGTTCGTACGGGTCTTCAACTTTACATTCCGCAAAATACATATACATCGGAAAAATATGCTCGTCCGTGATTATTCTGTTTTAACCTATTGTTTTGAAAGATAAAACTGGAACCTGGTTCATATTTGAACCTGTTTGTTCCCGAAGTTATTGTTCGGTTTGTCGTTCTTTTTTTTGATATTTGGATCGGTCTGATTACTTCTCAATATACTATTTTCAGGACACGCAACAAGAAACAGTTTTCATTCGTCTTGAAATACTGTATTGGTCAGAATAACTATTTTTACTTGATTTCTAATATGCTAATTTTGAATTAATTGTTCTTTTTTTATCTTATTGATGTCTTTAATTCAGTTACTACACTTACAGACTATGTTAGAATTTTATCGAAAAGCGAACATTTTTGCTGTTCAAATTGCTTCATACAAAAAAAATTGTGATAAAAGTAATCAGCACACATTTTACAATATTCATGAGTCAAGAGGCTTTACCTCTGAGGACTATTGATGCTTTTAATTATCATTGAATATCAATGCTAACTCATAATAACCACATAGTTCTCAACATAGCCCAATTTCAACAGAATTAGACATCGATTATTCGCCTTATTAATTAAACATTGTTTTTTCCGAAATAAAAATTCATGTAATCTGCAAACCAAGCATCAGTGAGCCCTTTACTTGAAATACTCTGGAGAATAAATCACGTTCCTTTATTTGTAAGTAAATTCAATAATTCACCTAAAAAATCTAATAAATTACTCATAACATTTCATTCATCACAATATGAAGATCGTTTCATCGATTCATTGTCATTTCATCCATTTTCCATCAAATACCAAAAACTGATGGAAAAATTAATATAAATATCAAATAATACTGAGTGAATTTATGAGCTAACTCATAATAATTTTATTGTACGAAAAATAGAGAAAAAATTCAAATGCAACCTAAAACAATATGAAGATCACCATGATTTCCTTCTTATTTGATACATTTTGCTTCCTCCAGATATCAAAAACTGTTCGAGAAATTAATATGAATAATAAATAATTTCATTTCCAGATTCGATGTGTGCAACTTCAAGAAGTCTCTGTCTTCAGTCCAGACTACTCTTGAAGAAAGAAGTCCCTAAAATATATTTCAGCTTATTTCTGTATTTTCACAACTAGACGGGGAGCCAGGGTTTTTTCCCTAGGCTTTTATGTCATACGCCGAATTCTATGATACCCCGTCACTAACCCCTGATCTCTATGCTTAATTGTTTGCTAACTGAATATTGTCAGCGAAAAGTTCAAAAAAAATATATATATATATATATATGAATAATCTTAAATTTAATGATTAACATTTAATATAATAATAATTAAAGAAATAATACTGGCCTAATCTATGAGTTAATTCTGTTTCATTGCTTCTAAAGAAATTTCAAATACAACTCAAAGTTAACCTCAAATCCAAAATAGAGACAGATATAGAAAGAGAATATTTCAGCCAAGATCGTTCTGGAACATCAGACAATATTCTGACAACCAAAGACGTCCTATGCCGCAGGTACGCTCTTTATCTGACGCTGATTCTGAACGCTACTCTGGAACTATTATTATTTATTTTAAAAATCACCAATAACTTTATCATGGAACCCATATGAGACATTATTGAGCTGGTCAATCTAATATAGTACCAAAGTATCATATCAATGAACTATTTTTGAACATTCCAAAATAACTAAACATTACCTTCTTCGATCAAACAATGTCATGGTCGATTATTTGCTTTTATCTCTTCTTGCGCGCTTGTTCTAGTTAGAAAACTAGCAGAGCAGGGTGCTATCGTTTTGCCTAAATGTACGTAAATTTCGAATATCGTGCCGAAGTTGGTCTTAATCGATCGGGTTCAATTACGGATAAAGAATCCATTGTCGAAATGGAACATGCTCATCGGCCGTATATACTCTATCTTCCGAATCAAATGATCTGAAGTTTTCATAATTACAGAATAAGTTAATTATACAAATGTAGAAGTTAAATGTACAAAAATATATCTCGGATAAGTTAATTATCGGGCCAAATCCGTCGAATGGTTCAGAGGATCTGAAAATTTTCCCCAAAAAAATCCATCTCATCAAGTTGTAACTGTATGAATAAGATCAAGAGGAATAGGCCGAGAAAATTTCATGGAAATTGTCAATCAAGAAAATGTTTTGAAATTTTCGGAATGAATTTTTTGCATACTTGATATCTAGTAATTTGTTCGTCGTAGTTCAATGAAAAATTGTGCCTGTATGGAGATTATTGATATCTTACATAATCTTGAATTCCATCATCCTTCTTAGGGTCCTGTAGAGGTTTCAGATAAAACAATTATGAAGAGACATCACTTTTTGGTAATTGTATTTGAATATATTATTTGAATTCAAAGGACGTGAGCTTAATGGAAGAAATATGTAGAATTCTTTTCTAAATGGTTTTCAATGGAGTACATATAACTACTTTTGTTTTGTTTTTATGAGAAGAGAATTTGAGCCAAAATCAAAACTGAAGGAACACTATTAGTGGTTTTTTTTCAATTGAGATATAGGTGTTTTCATTGAATGTAACGGTGGTATTTGTACCACACTGCTTTATAATACGAGAAAAGACTGACAAGTCATCAAGAGCTCCTAACCTGTTATCAGTGCTTTTTTACATTTGTGATTCGCCAAGCTTATTAAAATTTTTGTTGTGAATACTAGAGGTAGATTTAACTCGAGAGTTAGACTAGGAGCAGATGAATGCAAGAGTCTCAGAATGAATTTGGAACAGTAACCGGTATGAGATATAATTTCAAAATGTTTCAAAATGGCGAATGCGCCGATGTTGTTTCTAAGACATCTCCAATTTACCCTTTTTGTTGGCTTAATCCAGTAGAACAGCGTGCTATCGTTCTGCCCAAATGTTTGTTATTTTCCTACATGGAGCCGAAAATGGTATCAATCGATTGGATTTGACCTCTTGATCAAGAATACAGGTTCAAACTTGAGTATGTCCGTCCGGCCGTATACTATCTTCCTAAAGAGATGTGCTAGAGTTTTGTTTTCATATCTTAAGAAAAAGTAAATTGTCCAAACATCTTGGTCATATTCGTCATTGGAGCGAATTCGTTAAATGGTCTCCTCTATAACTTATAGAATATCCAACTGATCAAGTTGTAACTTGGAAGATATTTGAATTAGTTTGACAGAATTAAGCTCGCAAAATTTCTCAGAAAACGACATGATAGAAAATTTGAAATTTATTCTATACATTATACCCCATAAGATATCCGTCGTATTTAAACAAAAATTTGTGAATATTTGGATATCGTTATCTGAATAATCTCAAATTTCAATTTCGTAGCTTTCTGCTACCAGATGATATAATTCATTTTGGCGCTCTTGTTCATCCGAACAGAGTGGCTATCAATTTGCTCAAATGTCTGTTATTTTCGAATATCGAGCCGAAAATGGTCTCAAAAGTTGGGTTCGACTCTCCGATGAAGAATCCGTGGTGAAAGTTGGTCTGTCCGGCAGGCCGTATCCTCTCTAGCATCCAAACGAGATGAGCTAGAGTTTTCTTGTTTTCAGAATAGGTTAATTGTGCAAATATCTCGGTCGAGTTCTTTATTGGGCCAAATCCGATGGATGGTTTAGTAGTTATGAGCATCTGTAATTTTCTTTCCTCAATTGCTACTAGAATATCCATCCAATCAAGTTGATACTTGGGGCGACTGTCGAAAACGTATAGAAAACTTGTAGAAAATGCCGCGAATTATTCGTCCGAAATCACGAATTTCTCGTAAAATCATTTCTGTTGGTGGAAAATAAAGTGCGTCATTTAAGGTGAAGTAATGTATATTATCAAAATTAACAAATAAATTGGTTTTTTAAAAAGTTGAATATAAGGCTCGTAAAAGTCATTTAGAAGTTTCATAAGATTCGATTTCGTTGAATCATCGCTTTTGTATGATTTGGATTTGAATATATTAGGTATTTCAAGGAACAAGTGGTTACCGGTCAGAAATTTTGGTATGATGATGAAAGAAGACCTTTTGTACTGGTAGTTACATTTTCGTGATTGTGCTCCAATATGCTTTCAAGTGATTATATCCAAAAGTAGTACAGTTTTAAGTAAAACAGGTTTGTGACTGAAATGACACTGAAGAAATATTGTTAGTCTTTTTATTTTTAATTCAAGATAATTGTAATTTGCTTTACTACTTTAAGGTATTTCGAAGACAAGAACTTAGTGAAAAACCTGTGTAGATTGTGCAGAGATTTCCAAGTCGAGGCAGCAATAAAATCTTTGTATAATTCGTTCGTCTTGAGTAAGCTTAGTTATGGCAGTGTTGTATGGTCCCTTACTATAGTGTGCATAAGTTGCGGTTTGAGAGACTTCAGAATAAGTTTATCCAGTTCCTCCACTTTAGGATGACTGGAGAATATGTTACATTGGGAATAGGTGCGATCTGCAATGGTTATGGTATACAACTTTTGGAGCAGCAGAGGATAGTTTCCGATCTGGTTTTTCTGTACAAGGTGTTGAGGAACTATTACGATTCCCCAGAGATGACATCATTTGTGCATTATAATGTGCCATCAAGACAAACCAGAAATAGGCAACTGCTTCATAGTGGGGCTTTCAGAACTAACATTGGTAGAAATTCTCCTATGACCAGAATGTGTGAGTTCTTTAATGAGTATGTCAAAAATTTGGATATTTTTGTTTTTATCCTTGCCTTCCTTCAAGCATAATTGTAGGAGGATTTTTGTCCTTGATCCTGGTTTTCTCTTTCGTGGTTTATTTTTGCCTTCTTGTAGGTGCAACTGAGGTGCATTTTTGTCTGTGTTTTGTTGTCCTCCTTTTTGGCGCTCTTGTTCACCTGAACAGAGTGCTTATCAATTTGCCCAAATGTCTGTGACTTTCAATTTTTGGGCAAAACAGGTATCAATCGTTTTGTTTGGACCTACTGATGAATAATCCGTGGTCAAAATCGATTCTGTCCGTCCGTCCGTCCGTTCCGTGAACACGATAACTCTCGAACGGATGAAGTTAGAGAGTTGAAACTTTCAGAATAGGTTTGAGGTATAAATATCTCGGCTAAGTTCGTTATTCGGTCTAATCGGCCGAATAGGTTCGAGTAACAAAAAAATTTTTTCAAATGACACTGTTCGAATAAAAATTTTTATGGTGCAGTTTTATCAGACGTATACAAAATACCACTCTCGACTTCGACAAGCTAATAGTTCTGGAGATATGATTTTTCAAAATTTAAATAATTTGTAAGTGGTTTACAAGAGCGCCTAAGCCAACTGACCTCACGTCAGTGCTTTTCTAAATTTTTTATTATAGCGAAAATATATGTGCATATAAATTTTCTCGTAAAAATGTGAAATTTTTCCGAGTAGCGGCTCACTTTTGTAAACACTTTTAATATTTTTGTTAGTCTTAAGTGGATGCTTTTTTGGGTGTAACCTGTTTGTACCCCATTTTCATAAATAAATAAATAAATAAATAGGCTGAGAAAATTTCGTGGAAATTGTCAAGCAAGAAATTGTTTTGAAATGTTCGGAATGAATTTTTTTGCATACTTGATATCTAGTAATTTGTTCGTCGTAGTTCAATGAAAAATTGTGCCTGTATGGAGATTATTGTTATCTTACATAATCTTGAATTCCATCATCTCAGTATCCTATCACAAGATGATGTAGGAGTTTTTTCATTTGATTTAGGGACTCTATATTTTATTATATACTAAAGAATGATGGGAATAGTTGCATGCTTTCAGTTTATTGAAGGTTTTCATTCTGACAGATCAGAATTTGAATATTGGAGAAGATTCATTCTTCTTAGGGTCCTGTTGAGGTTTCAGATAAAACAATTATGAAGAGACATCACTTTTTGGTAATTGTATTTGAATATATTATTTGAATTCAAAGGACGTGAGCTTAATGGAAGAAATATATAGAATTCTTTTCTAAATGGTTTTCAATGGAGTACATATAACTACTTTTGTTTTGTTTTTATGAGAAGGGAATTTGAGCCAAGATCAAAACTGAAGGAACACTCTTAGTGGTTTTTTTTCAATTGAGATATAGGTGTTTTCATTGAATGTGGCGGTGGTATTTGTACCACACTGCTTTATAATACGAGAAAAAACTGACAAGTCATCAAGAGCTCCTAACATGTTATCAGTGCTTTTTTACATTTGTGATTCGCCAAGCTTATTAAAAATTTTGTTGTGAATACTAGAGGTAGTTTTAATTCGAGAGTTAGACTAGGAGCAGATGAATGCAAGAGTCTCAGAATGAATTTGGAACAGTTACTGGTATGAGATATAATTCATAAATATTATTATTAATTGCATACTGCATCCGAATTTCTACCAAAGGTGGAGGTTTCAAAATGGGGAATGCGCCGGTGCTGTTTCTTAGACATCTTCAATTTACCCTTTTTGTCGGCTTAATCCAGTAGAACAGCGTGCTATCGTTCTGCACAAATGTTTGTTATTTTCCTGCATGGAGCCGAATATGGTATCAATCGATTGGATTTGACCTCTTGATCAAGAATACAGGTTCAAACTTGAGTATGTCCGTCCGTCCGTCCGTATACTATCTTCCTAAAAAGATGTGCTAGAGTTTTGTTTTCATATCTTAAAAAGAGTAAATTGTCCAAACATCTTGGTCATATTTGTCATTGGAGCGAATTCGTTAAATGGTCTCTATAACTTATAGAATATCCAACTGATCAAGTTGTAACTTGGAAGATATTTGAATTAGTTTGACAGAATTAAGCTCGCAAAATTTCTCAGAAAACGACATTATAGAAAATTTGAAATTTATTCTATACATTATACCCCATAAGATATCTTTCGTATTTAAACAAAATTTTGTGAATATTTGGATATCGTTATCTGAATAATCTCAAATTTCAATTTCGTAGCTTTCTTCTACCATGAGATATAATTCTTTTTGGCGCTCCTGTTCACCCGAACAGAGTGCCTATCAATTTGCTCAGATGTCTGTTATTTTCGAATATCGAGCCCAAAATGGTCTCAATAGATTGGGTTCGACTCTCTGATGAAGAATCCGTGGTGAAAGTTGATTCTGTCCGGCCGGCCGTATCCTCTCTAGCATCCAAACGAGATGAGATAGAGTTTTCTTATTATAGAATCGGTTAATTATACAAATATCTCGGTCGAGTTCTTCATTGGGCCAAATCCGTTGGATGGTTCACTAGTTATGAGCATCTGAAATTTTCTTTCCTCAATTGCTACTAGAATATCCATCCAATCAAGTTGATACTTGAAATATTGTTGAGGGAGGCTGAAAAAAAACGGTATGCAAAATTTCTCAGAAATCGTCATCAATTTTTAAAAATTCCCAAAAAACAATTTTTATACTCAATATCTCATAAGACATTTTTCGGATTTCAATAATAATTCGTGAATATATTGAGGTGCTCGATATCATACTCATCCTCAAATTTCATTGTCGTAGATTTTTTCCATCTGAAGATATGATCATTTTTTTCATTCACTCAAGAGAAAAGAGAAATGACATGAAGTTCCGATGATTTTCTTTGAACGATGGCCATCACAGATCGATATTCGATTGACAAATGCCGGACTCATTAATCAGTGTCAGTTGGCGTAAAATTAATCAAAATTTTTGGTTACGGTGAAATCATAGAGGTAGAATTTCATCTCGATGAGATAAATAATATACATTGTCAAAATTCAGAAAAGAATTAAGTTTTTAGAAACAAAACAAAATTTGGGGAAAATTAGGATTAGTTACTTTTAATTTGAGATATAGGCGTTCATATTTGCATTCACATTGTCCCATAGTACGGGAAAAGACTATTGTACACCTGATCAGAGTGCTTATAGATTTGTTATGGTTTGAACATTTACTCGCAAGTAGCTCAACAAGAGCGCCAAAGCAATCTGACCTCACGTCAGTACTTACAAAATTTATTCAGGGGCAAGCAATCATAGAACTAAATGTTAATCAAGTACGTTGACATTTACGCTCCGTAGCTCGTTGAAACTTTGGGGCGACCGTCGAAAACGTATAGAAAACTTGTAGAAAATGCCGCGAATTATTCGTCCGAAATCACGAATTTCTCGTAAAATCATTTCTGTTGGTGGAAAATAATCGAAGTGCTTCATTTATGGTGAAGTAATGTATATTATCAAAATTAACAAATAAATTGGTTTTTTAAAAAGTTGAATATAAGGCTCGTAAAAGTCATCTAGAAGTTTCATAAGATTCGATTTCGTTGAATCATCGCTTTTGTATGATTTGGATTTGAATATATTAGGTATTTCAAGGAACAAGTGGTTACCGGTCAGAAATTTTGGTATGATGATGAAAGAAGACCTTGTGTACTGGTAGTTACATTTTCGTGATTGTGCTGCAATATGCTTTCAAGTGATTATATCCTAAAGTAGTACAGTTTTAAGTGAAACAGGTTTGTGACTGAAATGACACTGAAGAAATATTGTTAGTCTTTTTATTTTTAATTCAAGATAATTGTAATTTGGATTTGAATATACTTTAAGGTATTTCGAAGACAAGAGCTTAGTGAAAAAAATATATTCTACCTGGTTTCGACGGAGTTGATATGAGATAAGTTTGATTAGTTTTAATGAGAAGAGTAATTGAACTTTGAACAAAACTTAAGGAAAACTCTGAATAGTTAGTTTTAATTTGAGATATAGGTTTGTTCAATCATTGTGGTGGTATTATTACCATCACATTGTTCCAAACTACGATAACACACTCTAAAACACTGTCTGGGACCTCGAATGATTTCGAAACAGAACTGATTGAGAATAACCTTGAATTTTCTAGATTTTGAATCTATTTAATCGTATTGAATTTTGCATATCTCGAAAACTATGAATTTTTTTGGCAAATCGATTTCTAACTTTATAAGGTTTCTGGCCTTCCGAAAATATATTTTAGAAGCTGAAATTTGAGAAATGGTAAAGCAAAAATATCTTTTGTGCGATTTCAAGTATCTAACATTTAGGTCTCTGAATACTTTCATACGACATATTCATTTATGAATAACGATAACTACGGTAACAGTTATCGAATGTAGTACAATTACTGTTATATGCCCTTGCCTTTGATTGAAATTGATCTGCATTTATTAATATTTGTTTTAATGTTTTGGAGCAACAATATTCAGAATTGTTCATTACTCGAACAAATCCCTTGAAAACGAACCTCTTGCCATAAAAGAATCTTCATCTTCGGTAAAAATATCTCATTTTGGCAACTATGTTCATCGGAATGAAAAAAGCTTACTGCAATATCAATATCGTCGGAAGAATTCTCTTGCAGAGTTACGGCTAGCAGAGAATTCCTGCACAGCACAGAAGTTTCGAATTTTCTCCGTTAGATGGAGCCATGGCGACAATAAAAGAGGTTGTGTTTTCGTACCCTTTATAAGTAAAGGAGGAGCAGGTTTTTCTACATTATTCTGTTACTGTGCATCAGATTAGAATAATTAATTACATGAAGCTATCCTGTAGAACAAATTTTTTTGACAGAAATCATCCCAATTATTTAGCATATTTACAACAGATACCTAGAGGTATGAAAAGATAATACGTAGGATCATAGAAAATTGTTGTTAAAAATGACCTAACAGACCAAATTTAGTATAATGTGCATTCACAGGATGTCTTAAGTTTGTGTGCCAATTAGGCGTTTTTGAAGAATTAACTCTATTAGAGATCGGATAACTTTATTTTATAGCAGGATATTACGATAATGCCTCGGATTTTGAGATTTTTCAAATTTAGATGAATAAGCAAGCAAAAATTTAATGAAGAAGAGCACCGACGTGGGTTCTGGAGCTCTTGCGCGCTTTTTCTGAGGTGTTTCCTTGATTCTGTAACAGTACAGTGCAAAAACAATGATGATAAATAATATAAAAAAAGTAACGAACAGATATCCTTAATTAATAATAACCAGACTTAGAGTTTTCATTTACAATTGTCTTCCACTTAAACCTAGAATATCTCATCTTACTAAAACATAAAATTAAAGCGTATCTTTAATGAAACACTTAGACTAACTGGGATTATCCATTTCCCAATCAATAAGTATTCTTAGACAAAAACCTTGAGAAATGTCAATCAATGTTAATATATTTTTCTTGAATTAACTATGATATATGGAAGTTAGAAATATCGATTCATAAACTTCTATTTATTTTCTTTCGATGTGTACCATTTTGAATTCGTAAAAGTACGAAAAAATATCCATTCTTCTGATAATTTTATGAACTTCTGTGACTTACTCATATTTTAGAAAAAACTCGTATATCTACTCATGATACAACGTTACTTTGACAAAATTTCGGAAAATAAAAGATATCAATAACCTCCCTATATGCACAAATATTTGTGGAGATTAGACATATACCTTATGAGAAATCATGTACTTAAAAAATCTTTGCAATCTCTGAAAAAGTTTTTAGCGTGACGATTTCCATGAAAGTTCACAGACCCTTTTTTTCCAACCTCATTGAAACTTCTTGTAAGTGTGCAGATCATCCAAAGTTTATCTTTCGAAAATCGTGAACACTAGAAGAGATTTGATTTCACATATTATTAATTGGACACTCCTTAACAACACATGTATATACAGGGCGAACGATACGTTAATTTTAACCAAAGGTTCTTGAGATCAAAATAAACACATTTTTCCCATACCGTTTTTCCATATTCAGCTGCGTTAAAAAGTTAGAAGAATTTTAAGTTTTCACATTGGCCAAATACCCCTTTGTAGTCCAGTTTAATGAAACTTACCTTCCACAGCATTCACTATTGAATCTGAATTGTTTAAAAACATTATTTTCCCTCTAAGAAATGATTCACTCACTTATGTTCAATCAGATGATTATATTGATTTAATTCCTTTAAACTTCAAATATCTCAAAAATGGATACGGACCTTTAGTTCAAGTGATAGTTGCTCTTCATGCAATTTAACCAATCTGTACAGTAGTAGTGAGAAACCCACAAGAAATGGAATAAATCTATTGATGCCAAAATATGCCTGACTGTTGAATGATTGTTTGGGCTATTACCATCATCTATTGTGGATGTAATGATTTCCGACGTTTCGATAGACATCTTCTATCTTTATCAAGGAGAAAAGTAAGAAACCTTTTGAAAATTATCACTTTTCAAAAAGTCAATTGACAGAAGTCATGAAAGGAAATGAACGATGTAATATACTCATCTGTGATATGATGATCTTTTTAAGTTGGATCGTACTATCGGCGTCCAAACTTCTGGCAGATCTATAGATGGAGCACTTATGGAATCAGGTGTTATTTTCATAAATGCTGCTTCTTTGATTTTTCTTCTTGCAATTTTTTCTTCTTTGGATATTATTGATGCTTCATCCCACTTTATACGATGATTCTCATCTACAGCATGTTGGACCAACCTGGATTTGTCGCTGTCTAGTACTCGTATAAGCTTCTGATGTTCTTTTATTCGTACATTCAGAGGGCGTTTAGTTTCTCCGATGTAAGATCTTCCGCACTCGCAAGGTAATTCATATATGCAGTTCTTTGTCCTTTGTGTCTCATTATTAGGCTTAACTTTTGTAAGTTTAGCTCTGATAGTGTCTTGAGTTTTGAATGCAGTCGTTATGTTGTATCTATTTCCAATTCTTCTCATTTTCTCCGACAAACCTTTTACATAAGGAATTACGGTTTTAATGGTCTGATTTATATCTGTTGGTTCAGATTGACTTTCTCTTGTTCGTCTAGCTTTTTCTAATATCTTTTTGGGGTAGCCATTGCTTCTAAGAGTTTTCGAGATGTTATTTATTTCTTCATTTTGGTCTTCTTCAGTGCAACAAATATTTATTGCTCTATCAAATAAACATTTTGCTACTCCCAATTTAGTGTTTAGTTGGTGGTTTGAATCAAAATGTAGATATTGTCCTGTGTTCGTTGGCTTTTTATACACAGTGGTTCTTGGGATTCCATTTTGTTTATGTACGAGTACATCTAAGAATGGAAATTTTCTGCCTTTCTCGATATCAATTGTGAATTTAATTGATTCCTCTTGATTGTTTAGATATTGAAGGAATCCATCTATAGTGTCTCTTCCATGTTGCCAAATAATGAAAGTATCATCTACATATCTTTTTCACAGTTTGGGTTTAAGTGCATATTTTTCTAATGCCTTCTGATCGAAAATTTCCATATATAAATCAGCTAAAATTGGTGATAGTGGTGAACCCATGGCCATTCCAAATTCTTGTTGATAAAAGATGTCTTCAAATTGGAAATATGTTGTTTCAATACAAATAGAAAGCATTTCCATAATTGCATTCACGCTTAGTGTAGTTCTTTCACTAAGGGTTTGATCTTCTTCAAGCTTTTTCCTAACTATGATAAGTGTTTTATCTGTCGGAATATTAGTGAACAAACTGGTAATGTCGAAGCTGACCATAACGTCTTCTTCCATGATTTCTTGATGTTTCATTATTTCTATGAAGTGTTTCGTGTTTCTTATCATCGATGTTGAATTACTTTTTAATGGTGATATAATTTTCAGCAGAAATTTAGCCAATTGGTGGCATGCTGAATTTCTTGAACTCACAATTGGTCTTAGAAGAATATTTGCTTTGTGTATTTTTGGTAGACCATATGAATGTGGTGGTTTGCTGAAGTGAGGTGTAAGTCTTGATCTAATGAATTGATCTGGAAATTCATTTCGATATTTATAAAGGATTTTGAAAATCTTGTTTTCAACTGTGGTGGAGGGTCCTTTTTAGTTTTTTGTATTTTCCTGCTTCTAATAATTCATTGATTTTTTGATTATAAGAGCCAACATCTAGAATTACAGTGGCGTTTCTTTTCCCAAACTGTGGAAAAGATATGTAGATGATACTTTCATTATTTGGTAACATGGAAGAGACACTATAGATGGATTCCTTCAATATCTAAACAATCAAGAGGAATCAATTAAATTCACAATTGAAATCGAGAAAGACAGACAACTTCCATTCTTAGATGTACTCGTACATAAACAAAATGGAATCCCAAGAACCACTGTATATAAAAAGCCAAAAACACAGGACAATATCTACATTTTGATTTAAACCACCAACTAAACACTAAATTGGGAGTAGCAAAATGTTTATTTGATAGAGCAATAAATATTTGTTGCACTGAAGAAGACCAAAATGAAGAAATAAATAACATCTCGAAAACTCTTAGAAGCAATGGCTACCCCAAAAAGATATTAGAACAAGCTAGACGAACAAGAGAAAGTCAATCTGAACCAACAGATATAAATCAGACTATTAATATTTTTATGTAAATTGTTTGTCGGAGAAAATGAGAAGAATTGGAAATAGATACAACATAACGACAGCATTCAAAACTCAAGACACTATCAGAGCTAAACTTACAAAAGTTAAGCCTAATAATGAGACACAAAGGACAAAGAACTGCATATATGAATTACCTTGCGAGTGCGGAAGATCTTACATCGGAGAAACTAAACGCCCTCTGAATGTACGAATAAAAGAACATCCGAAGCTTCTACGAGTACTAGACAGCGACAAATCCAGGTTGGTCCAACATGCTGTAGATGAGAATCATCGTATAAAGTGGGATGAAGCATCAATAATATCCAAAGAAGAAAAAATTGCAAGAAGAAAAATCAAAGAAGCAGCATTTATGAAAATAACACCTGATTCCATAAGTGCTCCATCTATAGATCTGCCAGAAGTTTGGACGCCGATAGTTCGATCCAACTTAAAAAGATCATCATATCACAGATGAGTATATAACATCGTTCATTTTCTTTCATGACTTCTGTCAATTGACTTTTTGAAAATTGATAATTTTCAAAAGGTTTCTTACTTTTCTCCTTGATAAAGATAGAAGATGTCTATCGAAACGTCGGAAATCATTACATCCACAATAGATGATGGTAATAGCCCAAACAATCATTCAACACGAGCTCCATCATCAACAATATCTCGTCATCAAATATGCCTGACTGTTATCAAAAACCTTCTACAAGAGATCATTTCAATTGTTATTGTCGTTTGAATATTACAGGTGAAAATGCAATTGTTTTATTAAATTTCAATAACCTATATCTTTTGAACGGGGACAAATTTGGAAAAATGTTATAGAAAGAAAATGTTTCTTTTGACGTCAAGAATCTATGGTTGAAGTTAACGCAATGGTCAAAGACTCACCCTGTATAATATTGAAATTCAATGTTTCAAGAACTCAAATGACCGAGTTGTCGAAACATGTAATCATGAATAAAGAAAAGCTAGAATATCAATCTGATCATGAATTCTTGTAAAATACCCTAAAACTTTTTCTAATACTTGATATCTCAATATCCCAACAAAAATTCGTGAATATAAGCACTACTTAGGCCAGCTTTAACTCTTTCATTTTTCGGAAATATACGTATATTTCTTTTCTTTATTCTCTCAAATTCATTACTTTTTTGAACGAAGGGTTTTCTCTTAAAAAACTATAAATTATCTTCATTTTCATGACTCGGGTATTTCAATGAGAATCATCATTAAATAGTTCCTATTATCATTTTCAATTTTTTCTAATTACCTATTGTTATATTTGATTCTGATCGCTCGGTCAAATATTCGGCATCTCGTGCCTACCAAGAACATCGGCGCAGATGTTACGATCACGTCACTCCGTGTTTAACTCTTGATCCTACAATTCTCTCTCTTGTAAGCTCTTCCATAAAAAGCTAGCGATTCTTGGGAATCAACTCAAATAGCTCAACTCAATCGACCCTAACCAACAAAATTATAGTTCGCTACACCGTCCCTGTAAATGGATGGCCTACAGAAAGTACCAGGTAGGTTTGAAAACTTCATCGTTTTTTCTTAAGCTTCTGATAAATTTATTCGACATTTTTTGTATATTGGTCATTTTCTCAATATATGTGGAGGGTATTGTTTTTAATTTCGATATCTTTCAGGAAGCTTCATTCTGACCATTTAGAAGTTCAAGCAATAAATTTTATGAACTCCCCAGAACATGATTGTCTTCCTTTCTGAGACCTTGATTGCGCTCTTTTATCTCCAATAATTTTAAAATCAGTAATATTCACATTTGGCTCAGAGGAACGTTATAACGCGCAGACATACTTCGAAGTGCTCTTTAAATTTTTTTCAGCCACGTCAGACTGCAATGCTATTCCGAAATCTTGTCATAATATTCATATGCAAATTCCCACGGATAGCAGCGTTGGTTCAGTATTCAGTAGAAAATGGACATATTCAGCAGCGTGCATATTTCAAAAGACTCGTAACGAAGGCTATTCAGGAAGGAAACTTCTTAGCCAGAGCGAATGTTGAAAATGAAAACGGGTCCGAACTCAATGTCAAGCTAATTTCATGGACGTTATTGTTTTACTCGATTTTTTCATGAATGTTCTGGATATTTGAAATGTGAATTATTCAGAGAACATGAATTTGGGAGTCGAAATAAGAAATTCCTTCCTCATAAAGGATGAATGAACCTATTTATTTCGGTGGTGTGATTTGGATCTGATATTTTCTAAGCATACAGGTTCAATACTTTTTTTCACATTGATTTTAGTAATACAATCCAATATATAGAACGACGCATTTTCCTTGAGACAGTGAAATATTTGTGTATTATTGCAGAAAAGCACAAAAGGATCGATTAGAATAATTCAGACTCTATAGGGTTTTCTAACAAAAGAATGTAAAAAAGCATTGACTTGAGGTCAGGAGCTGCTACCGCACTTGTTCTGAAGTCTTTTTCAGGAATCTGTTACAATGTGATACACAATCACCAAAAATGATGTAGAAGAATCAAAAAACGTATATCTTTAATGAAAAATAGCGACTTATAGTTTTCTTTTAATTTTGGTCTAAACCTTAACTCTTTTCTCTGAAATTGATATCTGTCTTCCAGTGAGCTTCAGTTATTTCAAATACTTTATTAATAGTAATTAAATATTATATAAATCACCTGACAGCAACCATATCTTATCGTAAAAGAGATTAGTATTAAATTTTTTCTGGATCTATAATGAATATATTATGAGATATCAAGTATTCGAATTTTTTTTTGGAATTTCATAGGAATCTTACGAACCCATTAGTAATAATCTTGTAATGAACACCTCTTTCCAACGACCCAGTAGAAGAGCGGCTTTCCACCGACGAGAGGTGTTGACAAAAATTTAAAATTTGAAAATTTAGTTTATTTAGAGTTTTTCCTGATAGGAGAAATCTTCAGGGTTCTAGCCGGCTAGTTGCTAGAAAGGAAGAGTCTTCAATTCTGTAAGATTAGAGAACTCCTTAAAATCCCTGAATAATTAAAAATAATTTATTAGAAGCTCAAAAAAAAAACAATATAACAATTTTCGCAAGCAAAAAAAACTAAAACAATTTCAGACAAAATATTATTGGAGGTTTCGGACTATGGACTTCTGACTGTATATAAAGTTTATATCTGACCTTTATTCCTTCTTCCTTCTAACATGAAACTTCACTACCGTAATTTGCGAACTCGCTCAACTATAATGCAATCACTATTTTATAGAGCTTTACAGACTGATTTCTCTTATACTTCTAAGTGTTTCTCTTGTTGCCGATTTCGTTGAACTGCCCTTTCATCCCCTAATTTTTCCTAATATCCATTTTTGAGTGGGCGTTATCGAACATAATTCGGAATTCCCTAATTTTTTCTAATTGGTCCCTTTCTCTTCGATAGTTCAAAATTTCCGCCAACTACTGAGAAATCTATGTTTCATTGGCTTCTGTCAATCGAGTCTCTCGATATAAGCCTCTGATTGGTCCGCTGATTCAATTTTAATTTTTACTTAAAAATCCACCTTTTTACCATCGTTAAATTTTGAACCCGAATTGATAAATAGTTCGTAGGGTCTTAAGGGTCACGTTAAGATATCATATGTCGAACTTCTCCTAGCTAATTCTCAAGTTTCATTATGTCGTCCATCAATCAAGATTTCCATGTAGGAGATCAATAAATTTTGTTTTAAAGCTCAGTTTTATGATTATTTGCGTGATATTTTTGAGTAGTTTATTACTGTCTGGGATGTCTAAGAATTTCCGATTAGAAATGCTTCCAGCTTCGCTAGACATATCGTGTTACAACCTCATTTAAATTCGTCCAAGGTACAAATTGATTGTATGGACATTCTGAGAGTAATTGAGGAAACCAAATTTCAAATGCTCACAACTGTTGCGCTGTTTAGCTCAATAACGAACTTGACCGAGATAATTGGACACTATGTGTTCCCATTTCGCATTCAGGCACCGCAAAGACTCGCAATCCTTCAAACTGTCGCCCTTTTGTCGCCAAGAAATTCTACGCCCATCGGACCATATATGGTCATTTTCACATTCATATAGCGCGTCAACATTTAGGCGGCACCTAGCTATAATATAAAAATGAATCGCAAAATGTGTTGGTAAGCGCATAACTCAACAATGCCTGGACCAATTTGGCCAAATCTTTTTTAAAATGTTCGTTGAAGTTGGTTTTTACGGCGAGAAAAATTAGAATTATTGCTGGAAAAACCCTAAAAATAGCCCTTTTCTTTTTCCCATACAAATGATTTGTAACTAAAACGTAGTCAATTTGAGCTTTGAAACTCTTATGAAAGTAACAAATGATGAAACTGGAGGATTCACTTCTTAGATGCACCTGGTGGTACAGGAAAAACTTTTTGATTTCATTAATATTAGCAACAATTCGCTCACAAAATAAAATTGCACTTGCACTCGCTTCGTCGGGAATCGCAGCAACTTTGCTTGAAGGTGGTCGAACAGCCCATTCAGGACTAAAATTGCCATTAAATATGCAAAGCAATGAAACTCCAACCTGCAACGTTTCGAAGAACTCTGCAATGGCAAAGGTTTTGCAGCAATGTAAATTGATTGTTTGGGATGAATGCGCGATGGCACATCGCGCACATCTTTGGAGGATTTAAACAGAACCTTAAAAGATCTTCGGAGCAATAATAACCGATTTGGTGGAGCAATGATTTTATTAGCAGGAGATTTTCGTCAAACATTGCCAGTGATTCCACGATCAACTCCAGCTGATGAACTCAATGCATGTCTAAAGTCCTCCAATTTGTGGAAACATGTCAAAGTACTTCATTTAAGCAAGAATATGCGTGTCGAGTTGCAAAATGACCAATCTGGAAACATATTCTCTAAACAACTCATTGACATTGGTAATGGCAAATTTCCTATAGACATGCTGACTGGCTGCATTAACTTTCCTCAAAGTTTTTGTCACTTAACTCGATCAAAAGATGAACTTATTCAGAAGGTGTTTCCAGATGTTTCTCAAAATTACAGAAACCATGATTGGTTGAGCGAACGAGCTATACTGGCTGCAAAAAACATAGATGTAAATGAATTAAATTTCAAAATTCAAGAACAAATTACAGGCGAATTGAGGATATATAAATCAGTTGATTCGGCTACCAATCAAGATGATGTAGTCAACTATCCACCGGAATTTTTAAACTCGCTGGATTTGCCACTTTTCAAAACTCAAAAGTTATGTGTTCTTAATCATCACACTAAGCTATTCTGAAAACATGAAAACTTTTCCTCGTCTCCTTCGGAAGACAGTGAGAATATTCTTGCTCACCTACTTTGAAACAGTACATATATAAATGACTCTTGATAATCGATTAGTTTCTATTCAAAACATTAAATTGACTTCGACATACGTTTTTGTAGGCATCAAATTTTTTTAAGGGTAGTTAGATATTTCGTGCAGCTGTAGAGGGAGCCCACAGGTGATCTATTAACTCAAGTTATGCTTCGTAACGTAATTTTTACGGAATATCTGATCCGGCTCATCATTCGCAAACTAAGGAATATTAAATCGATATTTGGCATGGCAATATCAGTTTGAAGTACAACTTAACATGCAATAGATATTCTTTCCCACTATATTTTAACCGTTTTATGCTATCAATAAGCGATCATTAACAATTGTGTGTTATATACACTGTAAGTCATGTACTTCTTCATAAATTTCAACCAAACATTTCTGAAGCTGCAGAAAACGCTTGATTAATACGATATTGAACGAATTTAAATTTTTCTTTATGGAACTATTCATTTCTATGATAGATATTCCATCAAGGATTCATTACAGTTGACGGAGACAATAAGAGATCTCATTGTTCCTTTGATTGTATCCCTTGATATCGTTTACTTGTACATACTCTTGTGATAACATTATGTGGATCATATTTTTTGTGTTTTCTTGGGTGATGATTCAGAACTTGACGATTTCCTTATCCACATCAACTCTTTGTATCCCAGATTTTCATTTACCATGGAGAAGAGTGTTGATTGCAGTTTACCTTTTTCAGATCTTTCATTACATTTAGACAATCGAATGAAGTTGATAGTCTCTATTTATAGAAAGCTTTCAACTACTGACCATGTCACACTTTAATTATCTTGCCACCCATTATCTCGTAAGCTTGACGCTTTTAGGTGCCTTTTCAATAGACTTCCTTCTGTCCCTTTGTTGCCTGACGATTTCAAAATTAAATATAACATAATTTACAAATGGCCTTAAATAACGATTTCCCTATTAACATAGTTATAAGAATGTTTAATAATAGTATATTATAATACAAGTTGCAGAATGGGCACCTATTCCAACACGAATGCGACATTCGACAACGAGCGACGAAGGAACGAGTTTTTGAACGCATGAGTGTTGGAATTGCCTTCTGCAACGAGTATTAGATGATATTTTCTCTATTTCAGTCAAGAATTGTGAGCAATTTATTGGAATTCAATGAAAAATTCAGATTATACCTCCTAGTGTCCTTTGTATTTTATTTTCGCAGTTGGTGTGAATGATACGAAAATTGACAGATTATAGAATTTGAATAGTCCGTTCAAATCTCTAGATGGTTTAATATTGACAATTGACATGCAATGGACGCGTGTTGACATTCGAAAGGATAGGATGTCAGAGTTGTCAACCACAAAACGAAAAATATAACTAAAAACAATGCTGTAATGAGTTCATTACAGTACTGTTTTTAGTCATTGTAATGAGTTCATTACAGTACTGTTTTTAGTCATTGTAATGAGTTCATTACAGTACTGTTTTTAGTACTGTAATGAACTCATTACGACACTGAAATAGAGAAAATATGTTTATCCTTTGACATTAGATCTACACTTTGCGCCGTGGAAGAAAAGCCCAAGGTATTTCTAAGCTTTTACATTTCGGTCGTTTCAGAACCCTCAGTAAATTTTTTGTCAATATGACATCCATGTTTTTTTGAAGGTGGAAAGACCACTAAGATCACATTTATCGAGGGACAAAGATTCTTTATCTCCTACGAAGAAAATGGGTATATGTAGACTCGATTGCTCTTGTGGTAATTTTTACATAAGAACAACTTTCAGGAGTATCAAAGTGAGAACTCAGGAACATTTTAGAGCCATTAAGAAGAACACCCCTGAGAAATTTACTTTCGTAAAACACATTTAAATAACTTGAACCACTCCCCTTCTACCACTCCCATAATTTTGTTATCTCCTTCCAGTGCTCCCATTTGCGTAACTCCAGAAAAGATTGTCATTTTTAGGTCCAAACAAAAAACTCTTACAAAGTTAATAAATATCCAATAAGATTTTTCCGATTTGGAATTTGGTTGTTCCACACCTCCTTCAGGTTTACTGTTTCCCACCGCGGTGATTCCGACATTGTTTTCGTATTTTTTGCTGCCATCTCCTTGGTCTGTGGTTTTGAGTTCCTCTCTTCTTCTTTCTCATTTTTCCTCCGATTTTCAGTTTTCCATATAGATGGAGCCGCCATCTGAGTCCTCAATTCCCTTTACAAAATGTCAGATTTCTTTTACCTTATTACACTAAACTGTCTTTCGGTTGATTAAGGTGAGCTCTCAGTCATTGATAATTAATTATTCCCTTTCATTTTATGAAAAGTTTTACACTTATTCAATTTTCGTTTTTTATCCTTTTGTTCACATTGTGAAATAATTTTTGTTTGTCCTTAGGATGTTGTAAACATACACTTTTCGTTTTTTTTTGTGAACATTGAATATTCTCTTTTCATTCGTCTTTTCTTCTTATTAGTGCCTGAAGATGACCTGATTTGGGTCAAAACATATGTCACGAATTTTTTAATTATTAAATTGCCGTAGCGTTTTTCAACACTCATTTTTGACGTCATGAAAAAACACTTATATTATTTTATATTTAATGTTGTAACATATGGAGGATAAAATTATTCCTTATTCAAAAATTGTGTAGGGTTAGTGGTCATCCGCCCCTATTACGGAGATACTATTTTACTTCTCAAATTTAACTTGGAAGAGGTCATAGTTTTGAAATAAAAACAAAATTACAGTTTTTAAGAAAATATGCATGTCATTAATTGCAAAATATTTGTTAGTCTTTTTTATTTTTTGAGATGTTCAGTTGAAAATAATGAAAGATATGAATATTTTTCCATTTATTCAAGAACCAGTGTTAATCCCGGAGAACCTGTTGCTAACAATTTTCTCGATAAAATATTTTCCTTCTTGTTAGAACTATAGCTAGAAAGTGTGATTTTCTCTTTATTTTCACTACCACGCTCTCCGCTGGAGCTAGTTCATTGAGCCGAATGCAATAGTTGTTTTATTTCCAAATTTATATGAGAATTGTATCTATGAATATAAAGGGTGTCTTGGGAGTATGTATTTATATAAAAGATAGAGTAGGAGCTTCTGAATACGGATTGATTAGGAAAATTATTATAATTTGCGGCTCTTCCACAGAGCTTCAGGGTGATGTTCAAAATTCATGGAATTATGAGACCAACAATCAAAACTTGACACATTCTTTAATAAAATAAGAGAAAATTTATTTATTTCAATATTTCAGTATCAGAATCATTATTTCCCAATTTAAGTCTGAAAAAAATTTTTTCTATAAGGGATTTGAAATATTGGGTTCACTTTTTGAGAGTTGAAAAGAGCATAAATCAAGCTTCAGTTGATTGTACCACTCAAAATTGTCACATTTGCAATTTTTTGTTAATGAATTTTTTTAAACGGTCGATTTTTGAAAAATTGAGTTCAAAGTACAGAGATAATAATGTTGGATCATTTAGCAAAATGAGGTTCAGCTCCATATTGTTGAAAATACTCCTATAGTCCTCTAATATTTATACTTGGTACTACACCGGGTGGAATAATTCGTGAAAAGTAAACATTAATAATTCGCACTCGTCAGCCGATCGTCAGAAGTATGACGCTCTATAAAACTCTCGTCAACCGCAGCAGACCATACGTTTTCTGTAAATTTGTTCTTTGAATTCTCTTGATACTCTTTGAAATTTTTAATTAATGATTTTTAGTACTTCATCACTTTTTTTCTGATTTCTTTGGCGGTCCTTTTTCCTATATACTTAACCTTGAATATTTTTAGTGATAAGGAATTCTGTGACTCAATAATTTCAGGAAATGTGATAATTTCAAAATAATTCACAAGACAAGCATCGAATGATGATATTGTGAAATCATTCAAATTGTCAGTGGAGTAATTGTAGACTCTTCCTATTCAGGTTAGAACTCGTCATTACAATACAAAGCATTATCAGTTTTCACTTATTCACATCGGAAAATTTAAAATAATTTATTGCAAGAGCAAACATTTACACACATTACCCAAAAATTAGAAAATACCAAAAAGCCAAATATTAGCGTTCCTAGACCACCTCGAAATTGTTATAAATTAGCGAATGCACAGGTTGCATTTACCACTGTTGAAAGCGTAACGCGTTTACAAAACTTTTTCCATATTCTCAGATTTAGATCCTATATTTTCATTCCAAATATGACTAGTGCACACAGCATGTATTTTGATATCTCACAAGTGTGAGTAGATTTTACTTGTTTATAATTCCTTCAATTTCCGTACAACTTGGTGGTAGGAAGCAGTTAGAAAACAAGCACCAGAAAGCTCCTAACCGCACCCCATTGCATTCCTACTTTATTTATGAATGTTACTTTTTTCTCTAGACTTGTGAGACGAAAAGTATACATTGAATTATTTTCCGTTCAGCATTAATAAAGCGGAGTGCTTTTTGGCTCATTCAGATATCGTGGTATGTCATAATGAAAATCCTCATATCTTATATGTACCTATTTGAGTCACACGAAACTATGTTTCTGTAAATAGGCTGCTTATTATGCGAATTTTAATGGAAATTCGGAGGCGCTACACGGAATATGGAACAAATTCCATGAATGCAAACCATGAAGAAATATGTGGTTATCACGTGAGTTCCAAATCTGTCACTCTTATATTTTTCTGACCCTTTTAATCGAATATTTTCTGCGTATCAAGAAGCTTTCCTTCATTTGAATGAATGTATTTGAATCAGGACTTAATTTCATGAAGGATTTTACATAGTTCCATCATGAAAAAGATTTCTTCATCAATGATTAAGATTTCAGATAGCTCTGTAGTAGAGTCCCAGACATGCACTATAATTATAATTCAGATATTTTTCAAAGAAACGGGGATTAAAAAAGAAAAATTTGGTTCCTCATGCAGCTCACGATTGGACATGGAGAACTTTATTGTTATCCATAAATTCATTAGTCTACTCAACAAGTTCAAAAACCTCAACCAAAATAATGGATATCAAAGGGCAAGGAAATATAAGCGATAGCCGATTGGATTTCTTATGACCTATCGAAAAAGGGGCATGAACATCAATAATTACTAGTGGATCACATATTATGTTCGAATTGCCCCACCCCCCTCTTCAACATACATGCGGCATCGTTAAGCCATGATTTACAATATAGTTTATGCACCATTTATCTGGGGGGAACTTGCTTATTTGGAAAGCGCTGGCAGAATTCTTCGAAAATTTCAGCATAATTTCCGTCGAGTTTTAGGTAAGAAGTGAGCAAACAAATACGTTCTTCTTTCGTGTACCTTACAAGCGCAGCCATGGCAACGAACGCACACAACACTACTACACGCGGAAAACTCAACTTGCAACGTTTCAGCTGCCTCCTTCCGCCCTAGGTACGATACTGGCCGAGAATACGCGCATGCGTGAATACCAGACAGTATAAACTGACTTTTGCTGCACTCTGTATATTATTAATAAGAAGAGTTATAGAAAAAGACAACAAATTTTCTAATTTCAAAACTCAAAAATAAAAAATTCTATAAAAAAGCTCCGACACCCAAAACTCTATCTAAAATATTCATCATTTCTATCTGACATGTAAAGTAGGTATAGTCTGTTCGAGACATATTGTCCTCAAAGCAAGCCTTAAAGTGCTTCAATTCTTGATACAAAAAGTTAATGAATTATTCTGGGCTTGAACCATGAAAATGAATAATTGTAATCTAGTTTTTTCCTGATCCCATCTTATAAATAATTAATTGAATAGTCAATTATTTACTGTTGTGCATTGGGAGTTGTATCCGCCAAGGCACAAATAAACATTTAAGCAAATATTCTCGAGGATTGAATTTTGTTCAATTAGTGAAATAATAATTGATACATTTGTTGATAACTTAACGTCAATTGAAAAAATTGAGAGAAGTTATTTCAAACAGTAGAGAATAATGAAAACAGGATATTCTTCTGATGCACAATGAGAAACTTTTATACTATTATGAGCTCTTCAATACATTTATTCCAGATGAGCTATTGTGGTGTAAAAAATATTTTTTTTGAAATACATAAATTTGATATCAAAATAAGCTGAAACTTGAAATATTTCATTTTAGTACATCTCAAATCGTTGACCAGTCTTCAATAGAAAGTATCTATTATTAAGTTTTACAATTCCATAGAAGGAAAATTGTAGCCGAGTACGTTGACTATCAAAGCCAAAAATGAATTTTCATTCACATTTATGAATTTGTTAGAATTTTTGTTCTAGTAGAACAGCGTGCTATCGTTTTTGCCCAAATATCTGTAACTCTCGAATATGTAGCAAAAAAATTATTCTATCTATTGTGTTTGACGTTCTAATGAAGAATATAGGGCCAAACTTGACTGTAACTGCTGGTCGTATAGTCTTCCGAAGGAGATGAGCTAGAGATTTCATATATTCAGAATAAGTTAACTGACCACCTTCAATTTTGTTATTGGGCCTAATTTGTCAAATGGTACAAGAGTTATCCTCTGAACTTGGGTTTCCTCTATTAATCCTAGAATATCCATCGGATCGAATTGCAACTTGGAAGATATTTGAATTAGATTCAGAGTAGAAGGAAGTGAAATTTTGAAGAAATAAACAACTCCAAATTTTTTGAAATATTCCCAAAATATTTTTTTGATACCTTATAACTCATAAGATCTCTAAAGTATTCTAACGAAAATTTGTGTATGTATGGACGTTATTCTCAAAGTTCATTGTAGAAGCTTTCTTTCACTAGAATATATATTTATTTTGTCGTTTACTTAAGGGAAAGCAATCACAGAAGTTGAAGTTCCCATTTACTTTCCATGTTCTCTAGATAAATGAGAGAGTAAGCTGAATAATTTGAAAAATTTCAAGAGTCACAAAGCTGCGGAAATACTATTCAAAGTTAATGATAATTTTCTGGATTATATTTAGGATGATGGTGGTTTGAGAAATTCTACCAATTTTCAGCTGGTTGGGAATTTTTTTATCCACGGATTCCTTAGTCGGGAAGGCTTTATATTCTTGATCGGTTCCAAATGTGAGTTGATCTGAAGAATCAAGAAATAGAACTACTTGAAAAGTCTATCTTTCGAGTGCAACAAGATGAAAAATTGCTTCACAATAAGTAAATTATAAGAGTGAATCGGATAGAATTGAAAACTTTTATAATGAGTGTAGGGAAAATGGTTGTGCCAACTGCCAAGATTAAAATAACTACCTATGAACTATTTACCTCATTTTGTCTATCCTTCTTGCTTCCACCTCCATGCCCACCGGTCCCAGTACTTTGCACTGTGTTCATTTTTTTTCACTGATCATTTGATTTTTCATTCACATCGCAACTAGCGTTTGACATAAAATACAAGAATAAGTAAAGAATTGCCAGGTTCACATCAGCAATCGGAAGGATATTCTTATTTACAAAAACATTTATTTCAGGATTAATAGCGACAAAGTTATTTATAGCCGAAATATGTATAATATAAAGAACATGCTAGTGGAAATGGTCCAAAAATTTTTGGATGACCGTCCGATTCAATTTTACCTACACTGTTCCAAGTTCTACTTTTTCGTTCACATGGTTCAGAAATGAGGAAATTCAGGACTTCGGTATACAGAAATGCAAGTGCTGTCATTATCAGCTGTTCAATGGCCGCTGTAGGAAAAACAAAGGCGTATTTTAAAGTAAACTGTTGTTTTATTTGTGAAAGCTAGTGAACTATTTGATTGTTCTTTGTTCAAAATGACAAATTTTTGTTGTGTTGTTACTGTGGAAGTGTTGGAAGTCGTGACATTCTTCGATTTTTCCAAATTCCTGTTATATTGAATTTTTAACATAAAACTGAAATGAATGAACTCTGTGTTATGAGACGAAATAGTTGGTAAAATGCTATATTTCGAGGGGATATGACACCTACTAAAACTAAAGTACGCACTAGTATACGATAACCATTTTATTTAAGGTATTTACTGAAATGTAGGGTGGTTTTATATGCACTGAAAACAGATTCAAATAGATCTAATGGACATCTTGGATCTAAATTCGGCTCCCTCGCTGAATATTGCTTATAAAAAATATGATGGTTCATCTTAGCAAATATTAAAAAAAGCTGAATCAATATAAAAGACATAAGACAAGAGATCAAGTGAAATATGAGTTAAGGCACTCGGTAGATCATTTAAAGAGGTGACCGAAATACAAGAAACTGGGCATTTTCTGATTGAGATTTACATTCGAAAGCTCTTAAATCGGATAATAATGAGGAGATGGTAAAATTGCAGCAACTGTTGAGAACTCATCAACAAGAATTCATATAGAATATGTGATTGAATCTGTGAGGCTCCAGTATTGAATTTTTTATGACATTTTGAGCACACAAATTGACCAATTTTGGACGAATTTTAAGTTTCTTTTTATCTGATGAATTTGTGTCCATCATTCAATCAATTTGTGTCCCATTGTTAATTAAGATGAAACGGAGTTTTCTAGAATAAATAAAGGTATTTCAAGAAGTCTAAAACTATAATTGTCAATTTTAGATATTTTTGGTATTACTGAAGATAAAAATTTTTTTGACATCGCCTTTTTCGGCGCTCTTGTTTATCCGAACAGAGTGCCTATCATTTTGACGGAATGTCTGTAATTTTGGAATATCGAGCCGAAAATGGTCTCAATCGATTGGGTTCGACTCCCTGATGAAGAATTCGTGGCGAAAGTTGAGTCTGTCCGGCCGGCCGTCCGGCCGTATCCTCTCTAGCATCCAAAAGGAATCAGCTAGAGTTTTCATACTTTCAGAATAGGTTAATTGTTCAAATATCTCGGTCAAGTTCGTTATTGGACCAAATCCGTCAGATGGTTCAGTAGTTATGAGCATCTGAAATTTTCTTTCCTCAATAACTACTAGAATATCCATCTGATCAAGTTGATACTTGGAATGTTATTGAGGGAGGCTGAAACGAAACAGCTTGCAAAATTTCGCAAAAATCGCCAAGCTTGAAAATTTTTAAAAAATTCCCAAAAAAAAATTTTTCAATACTCAATATCTCCTAAGACTTCATTTAGATTTAAATAAAAATCCGTATATATATTGAGGTTACCGATATCTTACTCATCCTCAAACTTCATTGTCGTAGTTTTTCCCCTTCTGAAGATATGATGATTTTTTTCATTTACTGAAGAGAAAAATAGAAATGTCATGAAGTCCGAGCTTTGTCATTGAAAGATTTGCCATCACAGATCGATATTCGTTTGACAACTTGCGGACCTAGATATCAGTGTCAGTTGGCTTAATATCAATCAAAATTTTCATAGAATTCATAGAGGTAGAATTCGATGTCGATGACGTTGTCAAAATTCAGAAAAGCACAGACGTAATATTAATCAAAAAATTTTTTATCATAGAGAAAGAATTTGATGGCGTTGTCAAAATTCAGAAAAGCAATGACGTAAGTTTTTAGGAGAAGCATAGAACAAAATTTGGTGAAAATTATGAGTAGTTATTTTCAAATTGAGATAAAGGTTTGTTTATTCATTAGGCTTTCATATTTACATCATATTGTCCCTTAGTACGGAAAAAGACTATTGTTCACCCGATCAGAGAGCTTATAGATTTGTTAAGGTTTGAATATTTACTCGCAAGTAGGTCAACATGAGCGTCAAAGCAATCTGACCTCACGTCAGTGCTTACTAAATTTTTTCTTATTTTCGCTGAGAACTCGAAAACTATAGAAGGTAGCCAGAAATGAATACTAGGTACTCTGATTAGTTCCTCAGGAGAAAATGAGGCATTAGATTTTATCTATGATGTGAATGTTGTAGTGCTAAAACTTCGAAATATATCCACCCTATACAATATTCTAAAACTTGTCTTTGTTACAAATCCTTTAGGAAATCTTAGCCTTGAAATGAGATGTTTCCATAAGGGATTTAGCCTCTGGAAGTAGATTCAATCCGTGTCCCTACAAAAGCTGTTTGGAGTTCATTTGATTTCCATTCCCCTTCCACATTAAGTGAGAGTGGCAAAATCGAATAGATGTCCGTATAGCTGATAAAACCAAGTCGAAATGAAAGTCGTATGTAGTCCTTGAGTGGATTAATAGAATTAGTTCTACTCTCTAGGTCTCTTCTTATCCTCAAGTAACACGTCCTCTTGGATTGAACGGGATTACACTTTGTTCTATTGGAGAAATTTCCTTTCGAAGGAACATCAGTCTAATTGATGGAACCTGATAAACTTTATAGTGCTGGGAAAGAATAGCCCTCGAAAAATTGCTATCTCATTAAAACTTTCCGAAATCATCTCGATCTTGACATTCAAGAAATGAAAAGACTCGAAGAGATAGTGCCCTGATAGTAATACGAGTTCCTACTTCATCAAAATGATTGAGTATCTAAAAAGACATGTTAATTTGATCTCTAATAACACACATTACTAAAATGGGTTTCAGTCGTTACCACTTGAAAGGTTGTCATATATTAAACTATTCCAATATCCAATTATTGAGATCATTCAAATCTTCGTTCATTATCGGACAGTGCAGGGTTGGCATATTTCGATGTTTCAGCACTACAGCGTTTGAACCAGAGAAGATAGACAAAATTCGATATTCCAATCTAGTTTTCTTTTTCTGGAGAACTAAGGAATGTAATATTATTATTTGGCTATCTTCTTTCATTTTAGAGAAAATTTAAAATAGGGCAATATCAAGAGAAAATATTACGGATTTTCCAATGGGGACTTGACAACTGTGAATTTAATTTGTGAACGCATCCTTAGAATAATTATCGTAATTCGCGTCCTAGTAGACAGGCAATCATAAGTTTAGTGCAAAAATTTCAGTGCAAGATCAAGCTGACTCAAGAATTGAAGACGTCGAACCATTTGAAGCGACGTACGTTCTTCGATTGGGCTCTGGAAAAGCTACCCCATGATCATGATTTTCATCGAAAATTCATCTTCAGCGATGAAGCTCATTTTTAGCTAAATGGCTTTGTCAATATGCAAAATATGCAAAATTGGACAAGCAGCAATCCAAACGAGACTCAATTGCATCCCCAGAAAATAACGGTTTGGTGCTGTCTTCACGCCGGCGGCATCATTGGACCGTGTATTTTCATTGATGCCAACAATCGTCACGTTACGGTCAATGGCGATCGCTATGGCCATGATAAACAATTTTTATTGGCCCCAATTGCAAGGTATGGACTTGGCCAACATGCGGTTTCAACAGGACCGTACCATAAGCCACACAGCACACGTAACAATCGGTTCATTGAAGCAGACACTTGGTGAGGGTGTAATTTCGAGAAACTTCCCCGTGGATTAGCCGCCTCGTTCGTGCGATTTGACGACTCTGGACTATTTTCTTTGGGGACTACGTCAAATCACTGGTCTATGCCAACAAGCCGACGACATTGCAGGAGAGACAACATTGAAAGTGAAATAGAGGCCGTTTTGGCTGAAATGTGTGGCCTAGTCATCGAAAATTGGGCCCAGAGAATTGACCGCTCCAAACGGGCTCGTGGTGGCCATATGATCGAAGTCGAGTTCCATTCGTAAATGTTATGTTTGTACTCCAAGCCAATAATAAAGTTTTTGAAATATCTCAAATGGTTTGAGTTTTATTTAGATTCAAAGTTGTCAAGTCCCTATTGGAAAACTCTTTATCTCTGCTAATACTGAGGATAAAGCTCTGAAATTTAAATGTCATACAGGAACTTTTTCAAGTAGAATCCAATAGCGTGCTCTTTTTTCCACTGGATTTTATGTAAGAAAGTGCCTGTATAACGTTTTAATTTCAGAACTCTACCATCAGTATTAGCGGAGATATACATTTTTTTTTGGATATCGCCAATTTTCCAATTTTCTCTTGTAACTCGAAAACAAAAGAATGTAGCCAAAAAAAAGTACTACTCTTGTCTCTTTCTCAGAAAAAGAGAAAGAAAATCAGATTTTGTTTATCTTCCCTGGTTAAAAAGATGTAGTACTAAAACATTGAAATATGCTCACTCTGTACAGCAATAGCGTTACTATGTTTCGAAATGATTTTAATATAGCACTACCCGCTAGACACCAAGGTACTTTTTCCTCCGTTTTTCTTACCAGATACAACTTTCCATAAAATATACAGGGTGGCCATTTGAAAACGAAACAGACGAGATTACAGACGAAATAAGTTTTTTCGATAGAAATGCTCGGACAGGTCGATATTTGTTTCGAGGGGGACAACTTAAGATGTAGGTTACGGACGCATAGCGCTTCAAACCTTGCTGCTACAACCCCCACCCCCAATTTTTGAATAAGGAAGATGGGATGAGTGATACCTCATTTGAAAGGTATTTTCATACTGATTTCAGCACAGCAATTGTTTTTTCATTTTATGGATTAGTTCTCGAAATATTCATGCGTTAGTTAATTTTATCACTTAAAGTAATTTTTTGCCAATAATTGACATTTCGTGCTTCCGAAACACAAAAATTTCCGTACTGGTATTTGGAATTGCAAAACATCTACCACTGGGCAAATGAAGTTATACCGTATGGTTTAATGCTACTAGGGTTAGATGTTCGACTAGCTGTTTCATTCACTGAAATCATTCTCCAACTGTACGGTATCAGAACGATTTGAAATATTTATCTAAGAAATAAGACTTTTCAAAGTAAAGTAAATAATTCATCAAAACCCACCTCAATTAGTTAAATATTCAAATTGTTCACCATTAGCTTCCATACAATGAAATAAGTTTTGTTCAAAACGATGGCGCACATTTTGCAGCATTTCTGGAGTGATTTGACGACATTCGTCCACTCTACGTCTTCTTAAATCTTCTATGGAATCGGGCTGTGTAGAGTAAATTTTACTCTTCAAGATACCCCAAAGAAAGAAATCTAGTGGTGACAGATCTGGCTATCTGGCTAGCCATTCAGTGGGATCCCTTTTTCCAATCCACCGATTTGAAAATCTTTGATCCAGATATTCTCGAACTGGTAAGGCGTAGTGTGGAGGGGCTTCATCCTGCTGAAACACAATCTGAACTTCCACATAATTTCCAGAATTGTTTTCAATAATTTCCGTCAAAATTGGATCAATGTGATTTTCCAATAAGACCAAATTTATATCTCCAGTAAGATTACCAGGTAAAAAGAACGGGCCGACAATGTTGTCACCAAATATTCCAGCCCAAACATTGAGTTTTTCTGGTTGTTGAGTATAAACTTCGTGGAACGATCTCGGATTAGCATCGGCCCAATAACGACAATTGTGTCAATTTACTGTGCCGTTTTGAAAGAACGAACACTCATCGGAGAAACAAACATTGTACAGAAAATTGGGATTAGCAGTTACTCGTTCACTCATTGTATCACAAAATTCAACACGACGGTCAAAATCATCTTCGTTTAGTGCGCGTGAAAGATGGATTTTGTAAGGATCGAATTTATGATGCTTCAAAATATTTGCAATTCGAGTTTGTGTAAAACCAGATTCATGTGCTAGCTGCCCCGTACTCGTCATTGGATTCAGAGCAATCTGTCCAAGAACAGCTACTTCAGCTGCTTGACTTCTTTCCATGTTTCGTTTTTTATTAGCCACGGACCCGGTTTCTTGAAATTTTGAGACTAATTCCGAAACAAACTTCCTATTAACATGTTTATCTAAATGTCTTTGATTGAAGAATTCTGCGGATCCATTCGCACATTGATTGTTCGCAAAAAAAGTGAAATTATTTCCACCCGCTCTGCAATTGATTAAACCATGTCGAACAATGAATTAGAACACATACAAGTCTCGATTCAAAACTAAGAATAATTCACATGTCAAAGAACCAGTAAGCCAACTTAATGATCTATTCGTAATAAATAAGAAATTATCGATTCTCATTTTTTTTAAAAAGAGATGAATTCAATAATCAACAAAATGAAAACATATTGAAGCCAACTTAGAAAACACTTCATAATTAAGTCGGAAATCGTTTCACGAATTGGGACTGGAATATTTCTGTGGCAACATTAATGATTTGATTTTCTTACCTGGTAATCTGATTAGAGATATGTGAGTATTTGGACTTTTTGGAGATTTCTATCGATCAAATGTTACCGCATGTTATTTGAAATACTGCAAATTATATCGAAGATAATTTAGATTGAGTTTCAGCAAGATTGAGCTCCTTCGCAATACGCTTTGTTTGTTCGACATCTTGATTAAAGATTCCTATGTCAGTGGATTGGACGAAGGAAGCCACAGTCATGGTTGGTTTGAAGCTCAAAATGTTGATTTTTCACAAAAAAACACTACAAGTGCCATGAAAACACCACTTCATTTTCAAATACTCACCCCATCTTTCCTATTCAAAATTTGGGGGTGAGGGTCGTAATAGCGTAGTAGGGCTATGCGTCCGTAATCTACATCTTAAGTTGTCCCCCTCAAAACAGAAATCGACCTGTCCGAGCATTTCTATCGAAAAAATGTATTTCGTCTGTCATCTCGTCTGTTTCGTTTTCAAATGGTCACCCTCTATATGGATTCGATTTTTCCGATGTTCCAACCTTCACGCTTGAATATCTTCCTTGAAAATATTACGAAACGATACAATGTTATCAGTAGCTCATCCTATGTTAGATAGCGAAATGAATATTGTTTATGTTCATCAGAATGAAGGAGTCTGAAATGAATGTAGCTATCATAAAACTTGCATCGTATAAAATGTAACTGTTCATTTGAAATTCTCTGCATGTAGATATGGGTTTGGGTACGGACCTGATTGCATCGTTTACGTGCAGAGCATTAGTGAAATATTTCTGCATCGGTAGTCCAATCTCGACAGCAGCTTGTGCCAGTTAAATTTAAGGGTACAGTGAATCTCTTTAAGTGTAGATCAAGTATCCAGGGAAGTAGGCGACGTAACAGGTCTTACTTTTGATTGAAATCTATATTCAATATCTGATAGCTGCTACATGAATGTTCTCTAGTTTTTAAATCTAAACTGGACATGACAAGAATTAACTCTTCGACAATTTCTGGAAATGTTCATTCTCAATTAATTCATTTTACGTCAACATTTCAACTAAGGTTTAGGAAAATTGAATAGAATGAGAAGAGCTTTAGGCTTATTAAAATTTAGGCTCTGCTTCCTTCAATTTTTCAGTACAATGTCTATGATGGTTCTGATGATACCTTTTCAATTGACATTGAATCACCATCATCCAATCATAAAAGGTGGGTCTTTGACTACCACATTAATTTCAGCCATAGCTTCTTGAGACTGAAAGCAACATTTTTCGCCCATACAACTTTTTGGTTCTGTTTGGTTCGGTTCTGTTCAAAAGAAACAGGGTGTTGAAATTTCATCTAAACATTGATTTTTGCTTATACCTTAGTAGTTAATAATCCAAATGAATACAAATTTTGCAGGAGGTTTGAAACCAGTGGAACACACATTTCAGATTCAACACACTTGCTTTGTCCTCTAAGATCTTCTCATTATCGAATTTTGTATGAATGTTTCAACCTCAATTCTATATTTAATTTCACAGACGTTAAAATCAATTTTATAGGTAGTATAAATCAGATCTCTATCTAACAAAAAAAATAACAATTTTTGAAACTTATTGATTGATGGTTTGTTTCGATACTCGTAATATTGTGAATATTGTATATTACAGCCTTGAAAATGGGCACTGCCAGAAACTTCGACAAATTCTATCATCTATTATAATAATATGATGCATAGTAAGGTCTAGCGCCTAAACCAATCAACCGATTTGCATCAAATTTTTTTTTAATTAACGGTAGGCATATAAACTGATGCAGAAAAATAATAACAAGTGCCAAACATCTTTAATTTCTCTAAAAAACACAAAAAACTTAAAAATTAAGGGTGTTTGGCATGTTTTCGCAGTAGATGGCGCCACCGCTCAACAAATTTTTACTGATATGGGCTTTAATTTCTTCTTCTTGCACTCCAAGTCACCATTACCGTTATATAACTCATTGAAAACATTTGTAAATTTGATTAACTTAATTTGTATTTAAATTATAACATGTGACTTATAAATCATATGGTAACATTGCCAGAAGAGGAAAAACACTTTATTTCAGTTGTTTTATGTAGGCTTTCAATTTAAACGGGTGAAGTGAATTTTAATTAAACCAGGGTATTTGAAGACTAAAAATCTATTCCATTTTTTTCAGTGGAACTCGATTTGTTTATTCAGACCCATTAAACAATCTTACAAATCGATTTTTTTGGTCTAATTATAGTGCTGAAATAAAGGAAGAAGCCAAAAAAAGTCAAGATACATTAAAAAAAAACAAATTGTTGACAATAGTTTGGTAACTATGGTCTGCACAATCAAGCATGCAGATGATGATATTATTTATGTTTTTCCGGCTCAGATACATCATGAAAACTAAGAGATGTAAATTTGATTAACTTTATTTGTATTTAAATTATAACATGTGACTTATAAATCATATGGTAACATTGCTAGAAGAGGAAAGACACTTTATTTTAGTTGTTTTATGTAGGCTTTCAATTTATAAGGGTGAAGTGAAATTTTGTGAATAAAATAATTTGTGAATTTGCAATAGTTAAAAATTTCAAATTTTGTTATTTGAATAAAATTACCTTAAGAGTTGGTCATAAAGTGAGCATTTGAATAATTTTATAACAGTTTATATTTTATATAACGTGCTTGAAACTATAATATGGAAACTGCGATTTTAAAAAAGTTTCATTTTAAAAGTAATTGTCAAACTTAATAACGTTCAATAATTGTAATGAACATCTATAATTTCAGCTTTGACTTTCAAAGAGGAAAGACGTGTTTTGACGAGCTTGATTTTGAGTTTGATTTAAAGCTTATTTTAATTTCCAAACCTACCGGGTAAGTTAATTAAGAAAATTATAATTGAGATATTAAAAACCCATATTTGGATGGTTATTCTCCATTTTTGGGTAAAAATTGAAAACGGGTCACGTCCGATTTTTCAATTTTGAGTTAGGTCCAGTGTAAAATTTCAAAATTTTAATTTACAATGGAGACACGACGACGAGGCAGACCAGTGGGTTCTCGAATCGCTACCCGGACAACCCGAACTGAAAGAAACTGACGCCGCGTTCATAACAATAATTACGCAATGCGATCAGTATTTGTAGCGAGAAGGGCTCCGGTTGAAGACGAAATTCCCGCGTTTTCTGTCGGCGAAATGAGCGAATCGTGTCAATACTGCAATGCTATGCATTTTAGGGGTGGAAAAGGGTGAGATGGATTCAGCTAGTGCTGCAAGTTGTAATGAGCGAGCAGATGCAATTGAAAGAAGTACCAGCTTTGCTCAGAGAACTCTACACAGGAACAGATGAAGAATCGAAGAATTTCCAAAACAATATACGCCAGTATAACAGTGCCTTTGCGTTTGCTTCCCAAAAAGTTAGCTTAAGAGAATTTGCATCAACTGGCCCTTATTCAATTTGTCAACATGGAACATCATACAGCAGAATTGGTTCCATTATTCCGCAACCTGGAAACACGCCCAGATTCTGTCGACTTAACACACTTGATACTAATGAAGTTCTGCAACATAGATTCCAACACCCTGCTAACCAAGGATGCAATCCAGTGACAATGCTTCGACTAGATGAAATGCTTCGTGAAAATAACCCATTTGCAAGTGCTTTTTACACAATGGGAGAAAAATTACGAGAAGAACGTCGCAATGCTATACCTGAAAATCGTGAATTACAAGATATTCGAATGGTTTTTGCGCGTACAGACAACGATCCTAGAAGATACAATTTGCCGTCAGGAGACAGTGTTGCAACAATATTTGTTAGCGAAATGGAGAACTGCCAGAACATATTGATTTTGCGGTTCATGCAAAAAATGGACCATTACAAACAATATCAAATCTTAACCCACGCATGGATCCAATGGCGTACCCACTCCTTTTACCGAACGACGAATTTGGTTACAGCCTCAACATAAGCCACAAAAACGAACGTGTAACAGCCCAGCGTAACCGTTTGACCATGATAGTTTAAAGCCCCAACACCTCGCCAAGGTCTGAGCTGTTGTTGAGGTAGTTTTTAATTTATTATGCGGCAAAAATCGTGAAAAATCCGCTTGCAGTAGCCTAAGATTTAATGCATTTACATTTCATCTCTAGGCAAACCGAACAATTGTAATTTGGCGTTTGTAGCCCTGTGCTATATTCGTACACCTCCAGTTTTCGTGCACGAAAAAGAGGAGCTTTCATCTGATTTTCCAGAAGCTCCCTTTTCTTTTTCGCGCGTTCCACGTTTTCTTTCTGCAGTTGCTCCAATTGCCTCTGCTCTTCTTCTTTTTGCTTCTTTTTCAGAGGACTGTTTTGAAATCGCCGCTGTTGGCGTTTCAGTTGGGCGTCGGAAAGTTTTTTGGGCATTTTTTTAAACACGTCTTCACTGGATGAAAGCTAGACACAAAATGACATGAACGGCTGCTTATAGGGGGGCATTTGCTAATAACGACCACGCGCTTCCTTACTTGCGCGACACGGGCTTTTCCACTAGTATTGAAATAATAATAAGGCCTGTATTTACAGAAACCTCAAGAGGAAGTTCACCCATGGGTGTTCTACCACTTAACACTTGTTATACATAAGCGGAAAAAAACCATATATGCAGTATATCACTAACAATTATAAAAAAACAAAAACAGAGCAAATAATCCCAATATATTAAAAACAATAAGGAATATTTCTGTGGTAATCCACAGAAGGAGATCGAAAAACTTTGGGTCGGCGAGGGGTTCAGAAATGCGATATTTCGGGGTAGAAAGGGGAAGGCGATCTCGCGAGCGAAGCGAGCACCGTAAAGTTCATGAGACGGACTTTCGTTAGGTGCATTTCACATGCCTATACGACCACGCTAACATTTTCAAAAAAATTATCTAAAACAGCGATTTCCCGGTTTTTCGCGAAAGATGGTCCGGTAAAGTTGAAAAAGGCTTTTTCCACGGACATGATCAGGAAAAGCCGTTTTCATATGTGCATTCCCCGAGAATCGGTCGTTTGGATAAAGCTATTCATATCTTCCAATCGCAAGTAAAAATATTTTAAATTAATTGCTGAAAATAGCTTACTTCGGCTCAAACACAAATTTCCAGATCATCAGTCACGTCCGACGTTCACAGAACATTGTCACATATTTTCAATTACAATTTTAATCCATACTCCGTATAATATTTTGAAAATTCTTCAATTCATACGATTCGTAAGAACCCTGGTGAGGTATTCTCTTATAGTTTAACAGTCTACGATGTGTATTTAGGAAATTCAAAAATTTACCCAGCATAGAATCAGTTTTACAATCCCTAGCAATTCATTTCACCCTGTCGATTCCTACTCTAAATGACAATTGTCGTTGACAGTCTAATCTTATGTATTGTAATAATAATAATCATACTTTTATTTATGTATGATTGTAATCGTAACCAAACAATAAACTAATCCAAATGGATATTTTGCAGATAGCAGATAATATTTTATTCGGGTTGTACATTTCAATTTTTACTCCACGAAGAAACATAGGAACGATCCTGTAAAATTCATCATGCCTTCTGATCAAAATATCCTTCTTTCACCATCAGATACTTTCCATCAAGTTTTTACAGATCCAAGGATTAATATTGTCTCTAATATTTGTAAAACTGAAGGTCATTATAATTAACTATATTACTATCTAAGGTTTCTATAAAAATGAACCTACAAGGATAAATATGACCTCTTATATTCTGTAAAACTGAAGGTAATATTTCATTATTTACATTTAACTTCCTTACATATTGAATGAACTCTTAAATCATACAAATCCTCAATATGCATGAAAAATCCATTTACCTGGATTTGAAGTTACTCACATACCTAATTTTCATAATTTAAAGTCCTTGGATTTGCAGATAATAATTCATTCAGGTTATTTCAGTTGTCGTTTCAGAAAGAATCATAGCAAGGACCCTGTGAAATGATTGTGATCTTAAAAAAGGGAAAAATCTTTCTTTCGCCATTAGACTCATGGCTCCAGACTAAGAAGTCTGCCTTTGGCAGTTTACGTCATCACATTCTACCCATAATCAAGCAAAACAGTTGATCAAGATTCCATCGCTTTGCAATTTCCTCTAATTATTTCGATAATCTACATCCACCAAAATTACTATGTGACCTTCCCTATACTCTAAATGGAATCTTCAATCCTACAAAGCTTTACTATATATGAAAAAAAAATAGCGTGGATAGCATATACTTTTCCATATATAATACCCTTGATAATTAAAAGACCTTGCAACGATACAAGCTAAAATTTTGTCACAATCAAGTTACATGCATTATAGAATAAAATAGTTATTTATACTCAAGTGTTCAAATAATCATTATCTATATAATAATTTATAATATTACAATTCAACTACAAAAAATATAATCTTCACTACATTAATTTATTCACAGTAATCTTTACTTCATATCTTGCAGGTTTTCATCCTTATCAAAGTAAGATAATCTAATTTTCTATTGATATATCAAAATCATTGTTTTTTTTTGCATCTACTTCCATTATTTCAAATGAATGAAATTTCATGGCAGTATCCCAGTGACTACTTATAATTACTGAAGGTATGGTAAGTTTCCTTGAAAGCCACGAAGGATCATTTCTCCTTAAGAGTCACAACACAAAGACAGTTCTTCAATTCCTTTGGTCTAAAACATACATTTTGAATATGTTAGCATTAGATAAAAATAAAGCTTACCTGTTCCCTATGCATACGAGAACAACTGATGAAAATAATCATCATTATTCCGTACATTCAAAAACTATTTAATTCTTTTCCTTAAGAAATCGATTTTATAGAATCTGTCAAAAACGATCATTGTTTTGATACTGATGACAGATCACGCCATAGAAGAGAGTAATATCTACATCCCTTGCTATAAGTGAGGCGAATTTAAGAGAATGCGAGGTTAAGTTTGTGCAAGTCGCGTTCCGTGTGAATATACAGGGGGTAGGAAGAATATTTTTGTTTTTTTTGCTGGCGATTACAATTTTCTATCTGAGAAACGGGTTTTGTCGAAAAATGTTCTGTTTATTATCACGAATTTCTATTCTTACTCCTCCAAATGGCAGATTTTATGCTAAAGTTGCGGAAACCCTTAGTCATTAAAACGCAGTTAATATTATTTGCTTTTTTCACTCTCGCTTCTTAGAAATGTTGTGGCAAATTGAAATAACAACTTTTTTTTAGGAACACAGTGATTCATTGTTTTTTTTTCTGTAAAAATTGCTGAACTCTTGCTATCGCTCAATTCTCTTCAGCAAGAAAATATTGCTGTCGAAATTTTCATTACTCTAAAGAGTATTTGTTGAATTATTTGTTATGAGCATTGCTCTCTGTGGATACTTTACTTTTGTCGGTTTTATTCGCATTTTTTCGAGATTTCTCTGCGTTTCTGCGGGTTTCGTTGAGATTCTTCAGGCTTTTTTGTGTGCGTTCAGATTTTTTGCGTTCCTCGGGATTTTTCGAGTTCTTTCAGGGTTTGTTAAGTTTCTTCGAGATTTTTTGCGTGTTTTCAGGTTTCTTACCGTCAATCGGGCTTTTTGAGTTTCTTTGGGATTGTTTGCGTGCTTTCGGGCTTTTGAGTTTTTTCGGGATATTTGGTGTGCTTTCAGTTTTTTTTTGCGTTTTTTCGGAATATTTTGCGTGCTTTCAGATTTTTTACGTTCCTTCGGGGTTTAATATGTTCTTTTGAGCTTTTTTACGTTCTTATGAGGTTTTATGGTTTCTCTACTGTTTCGTAGCACTCTTCGGTTTTTTTCGCTTCTTGTCGTGTTTTTTGCTTAGTTTTGCTGAGTATGGGCTACATTGAGCTATCTGCCAATGGTTCTACTGGCACATGGAACAACTTGCTTATGGATCTACTGGGCTAAGGATCTACTGGCTTATGGATCTATTGGTCCATAGATCTACTGGCGTTCTTTCGTGTTTTTTCGTGTTTCTTCGCGTTCTTTAGTATTTCTCCGCTTTCTTCCGTGTTGCTTAGCGTGCTTTCGAGTTTCTTCGCCTTCAACGTGTTTCTTTGCTGTGTTTCGTGTTTCTGTGCACTTCATTGATCTATGGTCTATATTGATCTATGGGCTTATTGAACTACTGGCTTATGGATCTACTGGCCTATAGATCTACGGGCCTATTGATCTCCTGGCTTACTAGTAAAAATTTATAATACAATATCAATTTGCCCTTCTACCTTGCTAGAGCCTGGAAGATCTTAATTAGCAAGTACTCTCTGACTTTAATCCTGAATTTATTACATTCAAGCTGCTTCAAATATGAAGAGATTTCGTTATACAGCTTACAGATGTTGTACCTAAAACTTCTCTGAAAGGAAGAGGTTTTATGGTGAAGACAAGTGAGTCGATTTCTATATCTATCATTGAAATTTCAAGAAATCATCATCCATATTTGGGGAAGGTTGTGGTTATTTCATTGAAAAAATAGCAGAGGAAAAATTATAGACTGACATCGATGAAGAGCTGGAAGTCATTAGCAAACATATACACCTTGCAGTGATATAAGACCTTCACAAATGGGCTGGTAAACAAAATAAAAAGCAGAGACCCAAGAACTGAAATCTGAGGAACTCCATTCAATACGTTCTCAGCTTTGAAAATTGCAGTATCCAACTTCACAATTTGATAACGCTCACTCAGGTAAGATTCAAAAAGACTGAAATCTACCCCTCGCAACCTACAAGACCTAGGATCGCAAGAAGAATGCTATGTCTAATGGTGTAGAAAGCTTTACAGAAATCCAGTAAAAGTAAAACGACACAGTTGGATTCGTCGGTTGAGCCAAGGATATCATTAGTGAAGCAAGAACAGAAGTAGCAGTGATATAATCCAGCCTGAAGCCGATTGAACATCAGGAATAATTCCCCCAGATTCAAGATACTCTCCAAGTTGAGCAGACATTACCTTCTCCATCAATTTAGACAATCCCGACAAGATACTACTGGTAGGCCTAAAATCAGATAGTTCGACAGGCGTAATGCACTTAGGAATAGGAGTTATCACGCCACACTTCGTAGGTCAACAGGATGGAGTTCAAAATATTCACAATGAAAAGAAGTATATAAGGGCAGCACATCTCAGCAAAGGATATTGTAATTTTATCGCATCCCACTGCGTTGTTCGTGGTTTTTTTCAGTTGAAGAAAAATAGTATCTTCATCAATGAGCCTGAAATGAAACTAATTCCAACTTGAAGGATTTTTCTCATAAAAATCAATTATGAAGATATTATCGCCAAAAAAACTGAGGAAATAATCATTTATCACATCTGCGTCCTTCAGTACCCGATTGGCATCAATATGCGTCTTACCTGCAATCACTAGCGACTTGATTTCTTTCCATAAATTCCTGTTAGAGGTGTGCAATATTACGTATTGAAAATATATTCGCTTTTTCCTAGTTGCGTGATTTATTGCATTCGGCAATTGCTTCTATTTCTCCCACGCTTCTGCAGTTTTTAATCTTTTATGTAGTCTCTACGCCCTGTCTCTACTCTTCATCATTCCTCTGATCTCATTCGTCTAAGGAGCGCATGCCTCTTCGAAATGCGAATTTCTCTGAGGGAAAATGTTTATCGAACAAATCTATGAACACATCAGTTAAATGTTGAAGCTTGTTGTTTTCGTCGTCTATACTAAATATTTTATGAAGATCCGAATTAACAATGTCATCGAACAACAATACAGTACAACCCCGCATCAAATACTCTGCAATTTCTTATCGTAAATATTCGGGGTTCCATTTTAGGTTTTTCAATTTTTATCTTAGAATTGATGCATTTATGTGACGAAAAATTTGATGGAACAGTGAATGTTGAAGAAAACAAAATTAAACCCTTTAAATCAAATGATTTTGAACTATTATATCATGAAAGTATTGAGGACAGTTCCGCAGAAAGTTATAAAAGAAGATATAGGAATGGTTGGTATGTATTAGGCGCCTTCTGCTTATTGGCTTTTTCAGGACAAGGCAAGAGAAGAAAAATAGAAGAGGATTACCTAAAATACGCAGCATGTGCGTACGACTAATTTATAAGTGAAGTATCGTCACAAAGGAGGTAGAAGCATCCTGTGCGATACGACCTTAACCAAAGTGAATAGAAATTTAGAAGTTGATCAACTGCCAGTCGCTCATAATATGATGGCCACAATTCAGATTATTAAGATCGCATCAATTGAAGAGCTCTTGACGTCGCATCAGTACTTATCAAAATTCTTTTGGTAAAAATAATTTTGAGCATAGTATGAAGTTAATTGGTTTTGCTAAGGCATAATAAATGAGTTTGTGTTCAATGAAAAATCTTGCATGAATATCCTTTCTTCCTTTTCCGACGACAGGAGCACAGAAAATAAATTGCAGATTGAGTCTCAGTTAATTGAACCATTAATAGAATTTTCTATGTTCCCTGTCGTTGAGTTGTAGACGGAATTTTGCCAAGTTAACTTTATCCATTTTGCAACTGCTAGCAACAAGTTCTTTATGGGAGCCAGATGAACACGTAGATTGTAGTGAAAAATTGAGCTCATTTTCTTCGTGAAGGGTAATCTCAGCTTCAATTTAGGTCCCATAGAAAATAATTCGGAACGACAAAAGTGTTCGGAAGATTGATTTTTGCTATCCGTTTTCGGGGCATTCAGTTTTTTCTGATCTCTGAGCGTGATTTGGAACGATTGTAGATATAATCTTCCGTAACTTTATTCAATTCGGAAATATTTGAACGTAAGAATAGGTCCATGATTTCAAACGAAGTACATCATTTTGAAAATTATTTTTCAACGAATTTTCAAATGTAGTGTCTTGTTATGATGTTCTTCTCTGATAATCTCTTATGTGGTTCTGTTATTTCTGTGTGTTTGGTTTGGGTTATCAGATCTATTGCCCTTTTCAATGTGACTTCCATCTGTTTCTCCATCTTTTTGATAGCCAGGCTAGGAGATCGTCTTCCTTAGTAGTTAGGGGAATCGTGCCTTCATTGTCCTACTGACCTGTTCATTCAATGCTTCCTTCTTTCTCTCACCCACTTTACCATTGCACCGGCCGCATTTTTGTCTGAAATGGGTATTTGGCTACCCTTTTCACAATGTGTGACAGGTAATGGCACGGAGGGTTTTCATTGCAGTAGTTCTCATCTGTATTTTGGTAACGGTACTGTCGGGTCTCGTCTCCACTATTTACATTAACGGGTCTTACGCACTTTACACACTTTGATCTCACATTTCATGCTCAGGTGTTTGTTTTCTCTTTTGAAAAATTTGAAAATTCACTATGAAAATTGGTATGAATCATAAGCTTTAAATGTTTTTTTCGGAATGCGTTGGTCTTAGCGACTTGAGAAGCATCTACTTCTTCTAACTAGGAAATCGTAATTGGATTTTTCATGAGTTCAAAAAGTATGAATTGATATCATGGAATATTTCTATATGAATTATGTGATAACCTTAAATGCAATTCAAGAAGACAACGATTGATCCATAGTGCTGTGAAAAGCTTTGTTCGATCTCACAATTTACCATATGAAATTCATCGTCAAAGAGGAATTTATGCCAATATTGTTGCCCTGATGTTATGTACAGATGGAATAAATAGAAAACATTGAAGTTACTCGGAGTTTTTAAGGGTGCTTCATCCAGTTTTGAGAAAATTTTTTCATATGAAAAAATGATGATCAAAAATCTTTTTAATTTGATAATCTATCCCCAGTAGCGTGGATGTTGACTTCTTGGATATTATAACTTTGACATTTGTATTCAATGAATTATAAAAAGATTGGAATCTGCAGGTCCAAAATAGGAATATTTGTTACTTATGGAAAATAAAAACGTTAGTGTCGATTCGATAATTTTGGGAATATGAAAGACTCATAAAACTGGTAAAGTGAATATTAGATATTTTTTTTTCATGTTCAATTAAATGGAAAATAAAATTCAGAAATTCTTATAATTTTACAAAGACTCTGCTGCAACATCACATCAGCTAGAATGATGATTTGTATGGATAGTTATGTGACATTTTCCGAACAGTAATAATAATGGATTTCCATCATAAATATTTCATTTTGTCCTTTAAACAGAAAAAAGGTGCATAAATAAGTATGTCACTACCATTTTAGGAAATGTCATAAGGCAAAAGTTGAATTTTTCATGTGATCTCGAAAGGAATCCCGTGGTAGCTTAACCTACCTTGAAACCTTAAATCGTTTATAACTTTGTGACAGTACTGAATTGGAAAATAAGGGAAGAAGGAATAAATTGTTTCCTTCAGCTACAAGAATCATTAATTAAAATTAACGTAGTGGTCAAAGCCTCACCCTGCATCTCTACTTACAAAAATTCATAGGAATACTATCGACTATTTACATATTTCAGTATTTATATTCAAGTAACCAGTATGTGGAGATTCAAGAATTGTATTGACAATGAATTGAAAATTAATCAACAAATGAAGTATTCCAGGAGTATTTTCATTTTCAAACATTCTACCTTCCAGGGTTCACAAAATTTTATACGGCTCATTCTCTCTTCTGAGTGAATTTCATAGCAATTCCTTTTCTATCTATACGACTTTCTTTTATGTGTTAGTAAAACATACCGTATTCTCCAGTAGGTCATTTGTTTGATTTTCTGTATGCATTATACCAGTATGAAGATTGATGTTACATCGGTGCATTCACTTATATTCCTCTCGATTATTTCTTCAGAAATGGAAGGGATTATGTATTCCTATGATTTACTGGATTAGTTATTGATATTCTTCTAATCAATTAAAAATATTTTAAATTGTTTGATTTCATGGCCTTTTTGGTCCGAGTTTTCAAGAATACATCGCCTACCATCATCAGCACTCCTACCCATCAAATGTCTCTTATTCAGAATGACCTACAATCATAACAATGATTGAACTGCGTATAAATTATCAAGATTTATTTTGTTTTCTACCGAAAATGCTAATGATTTATATTCTGCAGATGAAGCCAACTATTAGATTCCAGGAGAAAATGAAATTTTAAAACTATTACTCTCAACTTTAGCGAATTGCATCCTGAATTGCCAAGCACTTCAATTGAAAAAATTTGTTTCTCATTTGTAAACGTCAGTTTCCAAAAACACAATATTAATCAAAAATGTTTATTTCATCAAGTCACTAACTTGTAAAACTTACAGTTAACTTGTGTATAACTCTTAGGCTTTTTGTTCCAGAAGGCCTAAGATTTACATATTGTCTGTATAACATGCAGGGCTTGAAGCTGCAGCCATAATCGGTTATGGTGAATCTTCTTGTTGTTAAATTTTTAGTTTGCGGCAATGTCACAATAACGTTTTTTTCCGTACATCATCATGTTTAAGGAGAGAATTGCGTCACATCGACAACATCCAAAAATCCCAAATATTGTTACAATTTTCGTCAGCAACCACTGGTCATCAGGAGCATAAATTAGAAATTGTTCAGCCTCTTTTTTACTTAATACCTTGGCTTTCTTTGGCGTATAACGCTCATTTTTCCGTTTCAGAAACGCTATTACCTTTTGAAATCTGCAAAGGACAACTAAACGTCATATTTTTCAATAAAATTTTCAAAGAAAGCAAACCTGCGAACCGGGGCATTTTCTTTAATTTCCAAGCAGCTTTTCAGCATAGACCATTTTGCCCATAAAGTATTAGGGCTGAATCTAACTGATATTTGATTCAAGTAGACCAACAAAACATCTTCAGTTACCCCAATCACACTATTTTTGTTTTGCAACTTTTTGAAGTAGTCGTATTTTCGCTCGTACCTTGAAGCTGATTTTGCAGGTAATAAACTTGAAGCTACACTGCTGGCTGCCTCAATAATTTCTTTTGGTAGATTCATTTTCGCTTTCGCCAAAACAAATGTGAAGAATAATAAATAGACATGTTCATGGCACCGCTTCCATAGCTTACGACATTTGCGACAAATTATTCAGATTTTTTTGGAATTTATCTAACCTTTTTACAAATGAGAAACAAATAAAATATAAAACAATAGACGCAATGTGACGGGTTTTACTGATGTGTGATCATTTTCAAACTGGAATACATTGCCTCTAAATTTTCAGAAACGGTAGTTGTGTTTACACACCTAGATATCCTTGAATAGTAATGAGATGTTCATGAGTTTCAAAGCTTTACTTGATGAGAATTCAAGCATTAGCAGTCACGTGAACTTGAAGGGACAACCATTTCCGTAAATTAAGACGCTTATGCACGAGAACATGTAACATCAAATTTTGACGGAGTTGTCATTTCGTTAATTGTATCTCGTTGGCGAAACATTTCTGCATTCGATTAGTCTGAAGCTAATTTACTTTTATTCTTAGGAATAACAGGTTGAGGTGTTACAGGGGATATAGTTCCTCTAGAGAAATTCAATAGTGGAACTATCGGAAGATCCTTGAGTGAACTACGTTTGAGAAAATGTTATTCATTAAAAATACCAATAGAGATGCAGAACAAAGTATTGGTGTAGATATAAATGAAGAATTTAATCTCTGAATCTCTTTATGTGAAAATTTGAACTATTGTGATCAAAAATATTCAAATTCGATTCATAAATGATTATATCATAACATACGTAGCATTGGCATCTACTTACTGTATTTAAGCGCTTTCTATGGAATTGACACACTTTTAATTCATATCGAAGTCGAATGTTATAACTGTTTCATCAAAGTTCTTCTGAAGACTCGATTTGAATAAGTGTGATTTGAGAGAAGGTAAAAACCACGATGTTTTATCATTTCTCACACCGGAAAAGATTCACAAATAGTTGAAATTTATTTTCAGTGTTCTATTCTCAAAATTTATATAGCAATCCGTGAAATTCATGAATCACTTAATCATTCTATTCTCTGCATCAACAAGACAAAGAACCATAAGTCAGAAGGAGAATATGCTGCTGTAATTGATATTTTTGAAGAAGATCTAGATTTGTCTATTCGTCGACGTTCACAATGAGTTCGACTCGGCGTACAAAACGTAAAATCTTCCTAAAAGATCTTGATTAAAACCTATACATTTATGGTTGTACGGCAACGTAAACAAAAAAAATAGAAAGCACTGACGTCAGGTCTTATGGATTTGGCGCTCTTTTAAACGAACATGCGGGTACTCATTTAGACTTCTGAAAGTCACATTTGCTCATTAGATTGTAGGCTGTTTGAATAAACAAGCACGCCGAAATAGTTGATTGATCATTCATAATATAACAATAATAAAGGACTTTTATGGAGTAAAACAACTTTTTGACACTTATTACAACACTAATAATGGGCGAGGTTCAGTTCGTTCTGAGTATATCAAACCCCTAAATGACCCAAAAATTGATTACCAACAAATCACAACAAAAATGAAAAGAAAAACAATAATAAGCAGAAAAATCTGAATTAGTATTAATTTGAAGAGAGCAATTCAAAAAAAGGTGTCTTGTATTTTTAAGTTACTGATCAATGCAAGATCATTCAGTTCAGGAGTCTTTGGTGCAACGGACGGATAGAATCGGTTTTAGCTATTGTTATTAATACAATTTATCAAAACATTAGAAAATACAAATGATCGGAAAATTTAGAGAACACTATATACCGTTGAACAAAATCTTGAAAAATTTTTTCGGAAGATTTTTTTGAGACACTGTATAACCAGTGAAGCCCAAACTTTGAGAATATTTCCGCTCTGTAGAATATAACGAACAAAATATATGCTCTACCTGACAAGTAAAAAATGAGGAAATAAATAACGTCACAGAAACGCTCAGAAGTGATGGCTATCCCAGAAAGATATTAGTTAGGTAGGGACAAAAAAAGGAAAAAATCAGCTTAAACCTCGTGATGATACAATAGAAGCAGATATGGGCAAACCAGGAAAACTGTCATTACTTGGGTGAAAGAATTATCAGACAAAATGAGAAGTGTTGGAAATAAATAACACTTAACAACCGCATTCAAGATACAAGATATCAGGTATAATCTAACAAAAGTTAAACCTGAGAAAGATCTATGAATTGTATATATGAGATACCATGCGAATATTGAAGAATTTAAGAATAAATGAACAACAGAACTCAAATGCTAGAGACCGATAGATCGAATTTGGTCCAACATGCTGTGAATGAGAATTACCAGATGAAATGGAGCGATACATGAATCTTATTCAAAAAAGAAAAAAAAAACCTACAAAACAGAATCAAGGAAACAGCATTTATGAAAATCACTTCACATCTCATGAGTGCCTAATCAATTGATTCGGAAGTTTGGGGACCGATGGGATCGAAGTAACTTGAAGGAGTCCTTGAACCACAGATGAGTTTAAATTTGATCTCGTCTCAGATTTCTGTCTATCTTGTCACTTTATTGAAATTCGAAGATTTTTTAATATTATCAACTTTAATGGAAGGTGATTTTTTGATCTCGAAAACGATAGGCGATGTCTGTCGAAATCTTGGTACCATGAACAATAGGATGGTGATTTTTGCCCAAATAATAATTCTATAAGGAATAATATCATAAAGCATATCAATCTTCAGATTTCAAATAGATTGAGTCTTCTGTAATCTTTCAAAGTCTATAATAGCAAAAATAGTGAATCATTAGAAACAAGAATAGGTGTTCATTAGTGAATGCATAAAATTTAACTTCAGTTCAGACTGACATACAGAATATTGACTACGAATTCTTCATCAGTGAGTTGATATCTAAAAGATTTATACTGCTTTCAGCCAAATATTCGAAAAATTCAGACATTTGGCAAACGTATAAGTACTCCTGAAAATGAACTGTATGATGTGAGACATACGGTGGATGCATCATCTGTCCATATTTCTTTAAAATCGATGCTGGAGCTAATGTTAGAGTGGATAGTCTCTGTTACAGATCGATGGTCATTGGTATCGACCACGAAGTGTTTTGATTCGAACTAGGGCTGGTCTTAACATTATCTCGAGACATTGTTCAATTATCTTATTTCCAAGATCATGCGACATAACTCCACCGAATTCTTTTCTTTTGGAGCTGAAAATAACTCGTGTTATTGCCAAAATAAATAATGCTTGAATAACTCAAAAAAGTGGTCCGAATTTGATCTGGTCTAATGTGATTCTTGAGAGCTGAGTCGTGGAGGACATAAAAATTATTTCTGAATCATAATTGTCATTAAATCATTCTCAAATCAAAAGAAGAATGCCTTCAATCACTCTGAAAAAATACTCTACATAACGTTCATTTCAGTTCAGCGAAGAAAGTTTTTCAGAACGAGATCGCATGATATATCCTTCGAATTCCTGAATATAGAATTCTGTCAAAAGATGTGTGACATATTCATGAATGATTTGCATGGTTGTGTACCCACGTGAATCTCATAGGAAACAATCCCCTTATCCCATGGTTTGAAATGACGTTTCCATTCAAATTATGGAAAGTGCATACACCAGTACTTTTGACATCTTACGGCCAACATTGCAATTTTCTGATGTCATAGTTTAGAATCCTTAACTTATATCGGCAAACAGAAGTATAGAGCCTACCTCGCTGTCTCAATCATGTGTCCTGTGCGAAATTCTCCCCAAGATAGAATTTTTTGAAGATATCTCCTGATTTTTTTAGAGAATAACTAAGTAGTTAGTAGAATTATTCCACTCAGCTCTCCGAAAGGGAATAGGTAATTGATCTTTCGTGAATAATAATAGAATTTCTCTAATTCTGTAAAGAAATGTAGAAAAATAATGACGTGGGGTCAGGCTCTTTTGAGCATTTGTTTTGAAACCTTTTCCCGAACTCTGGAACAGTGCAATACTACAACCGACACAAATAATGTAAAAAATCAATATATATACAGGGTGTGTCTCTGACCATTGCGCTAATTTAAACTAAAGGTTCTTGAAATGAAAAGAATCACTTTTTCCCATACCGTTTTTCCATATTCAGCTGCGTTAAAGAGTTACAAGCATTTTAAGTTTTCACATTGGGCAAATACTCCTTTGTAGTCCAGTTTAGTTTAAATGAAACTTACCTTCCACAGCATTGAATCTGAATTGTTTGAAAACATTATTTTCCCTCTTAGAAATGATTTATCGATTTAATTCCTTTCAACTTCAAATAGCTCAAAAATGGTGCAATTTAGGAATAAAGATGAATGATTTCATCAGCAAAAAAGATTGATGATTCTAGGAAGTACAAGATACGGACCTTTATTTCAAATGATATTTGGTTTTCATGCAATTTAACCAATCTGTACAGTAGTAGTCAGAAACCCACAAGAAATGGAATAAATCTATTGACGCCAAAATATGCATGACAGTTATCAAAAACCTTCTACAAAAGATTATTCCAATTGATATTGTCGTTTGAAAGTTACAGGTGATAATGTAATTATTATTAAGAAGTTTCAACACCCTATATCTTTTGAATTGAGCCAATTTTGGAAAAATGTTATAGGAGGAAAATGTTTTTTTTTTGACGTCAAGAATCTATGGTTATAATTAACGCAATAGTCAGACTCACCCTGTATATTGAATGCACATTAAAGGTAAAAATCGATGACATAAGTTCTAGACACAGGTAGGGAAATCATATCGCTGAAACTTAAATTAATATTGTGAACATCAAACCTGAAACGTATTTTTTAGACAAATAGGGTGGTCATTCAAAGCATATAATTGAATGAAATAAAACTGCAGAGTATAGCTCACGTCTCCTCTCGATATTCAGCCAATTGCAGCATTTCATCTTATGTACAAAACTGGTAACCAATAAACCGGTGTAGATCTTATGGTGCCAGTAATTATTATCATGGATGTATTCAATTGTGCATCGATTTTTCGTGTATGTGCACCATTGAACCAAACAGAGCAACAATACTCAGCTGCAGAAAAGACTAAGGCTAGAGATGCTGTACGAAGAGTAGAAGCATCTGCACCCCAAGATGATCCAGCTAATTTCTAAAGAATATTATTCCTAGTTTCAGTTTTAGGCTCACATCATCTAAATGAACCTTGTTATTGAGTGATGAGAATCAATAAACCGATATCTTATATTGAAATAAATGCTTTTACAATTCTATTAGAAACTTAAATGTCCTCTTTGAAGCAATTACTATTGAGATCTTCTGAAAGAATATGAAACTTCGTTGAAATGAATATTTTGAGAATTTATATCGAAAAACGAAAACAAAGAAGTACCAATCGGTGATCTCAATGACAAGCATACCTAATCTAGAATCAAAAATTTCATTCATTAAACCTCTCCATAGATGGAAACCCCCATCTTTTTGCAATAAAGATGGTGCTGTAACTTGAAAATGTTCAAAAGATCTCTATAAGAGAAATAATTTGAAGTGCATACAGGGTGCCTCAAGTTCGAGAGCCTATTAGACGTTTCTGGAGAACTAGACATATTTGAAATCTGAAAATTGGGATTATGATATTGTTCGAAGTTCTCTATAGAGCTGAAATATTTTCGAAGCCCAAAAACTTCCGGTTATACAGTGAGTGAAAATAAATTCGACGAAAAATTTTTTTTTGAAGTTTTCCATTCCTGGTATGATCGAGTTTTCAATAGTGAATACATTTCTGTTAAAACCATTGTATTAAATCGAATAGTTTTCAAAATATCCAAAAAAAACTGGAAAAAAGTCAAATATGTTCAGTCAGTAATATGTTCATTATTCTTATTTTAAATATCCTGAGCGTAAACCGTTTTTACAACATCGAAAAGGAAGGATGTGAAAAGGTCATGCATTTTTTGGATTTCAAAAATATCATCACAGGGTGTTTCAAATTTTGTGTTGAAAATTGTGATCTTAAATTAACCATAACTTCTGTTTTTCAAATTAGAACCCTATTTTTGGCGCTCTTGTTCACCCGAACAGAGTGCCTATCATTTTGCCCGAATGTCTGTAATTTTGGAATATCGAGTCGAAAATGGTCTCAATCGATTGGGTTCGACTCCCTGATGAAGAATTCGTGGCGAAAGTTGAGTCTGTCCGGCCGTATCCTCTCTAGCATCCAAAAGGAATCAGCTAGAGTTTTAATATTTTCAGAATAGGTTAATTGTCCAAATATCTCGATCAAGTTCGTTATTGGGCCAAATCCGTCGGATGGCTCAGTAGTTATGAGCATCTGAAATTTTGTTTCCTCAATTACTACTAGAATATCCATCCGATCAAGTTGATACTTGGAATGTTATTGAGGGAAATCGCTGAAACGAAACGGCTTGCAAAATTTCGCAGAAATCGTTAAGCTAGAAAATTTTTAAAAAATTCCCAAAAAAAAAATTTTCAATACTCAATATCTCCTAAGACTTCATTTAGATTTAAATAAAAATCCGTATATATATTGAGGTTACCGATATCTTACTCATCCTCAAATTCCATTGTCGTAGCTTTCCCGCTTCTGAAGATATGATCATTTTTTTCATTTACTCAAGAGAAAAATAGAAATGTCATGAAGTCCGAGCTTTGTCATTGAAAGATTTGCCATTACAGATCGATATTCGTTTGACAACTTGCGGACCTAGATATCAGTGTCAGTTGGCGTAATATCAATCAAAATTTTCATAGAAATTCATAGAGGTAGAATTCGATGTCGATGACGTTGTCAAAATTCAGAAAGCACAGACGTAATATTAATCAAAAAATTTTTCATCATAGAGAAAGAATTTGATGGCGTTGTCAAAACTCAGAAAAGCAATGACGTAAGTTTTTGGGAGAAGCATAGAACAAAATTTGGTGAAAATTATGAGTAGTTATTTTCGAATTGAGATAATGGTTTGTTTATTCATTAGGCTTTCATATTTGCATCACATTGACCCATAGTACGGAAAAAGACTATTGTTCATCCGATCAGAGAGCTTATAGATTTGTTAAGGTTTGAATATTTACTCGCAAGTAGCTCAACAAGAGCGCCAAAGCAATCTGACCTCACGTCAGTGCTTTCTAATTTTATTTTATAATTTTGTTGGATTCTGCGGTCAAAAATAATGATAGTTTTCTCACATGATTATGCCACTAAATTCAATAATTTCTGAGTTATTCGAGATTTTCTGGATTTATGGTGTACGTAGAGTCAAATTGATTCCATCTAAAATAATTCGATGAATATTCTTTCGAAACCATGGGAACACTGTGTACCCATAGAAGATGAATTATCTGTTAATAATTCACAAGTGTCAGGTGTTATTGTTATTCGTTATCTTCATTTCTCGATTTAACAAAATGAACCGTTATTCTAATTACGAAATTCTGGATCTATATTATATACATGGTGAATGTGACAGAATTATTAGTAGAACCGGGCTTTTAACGAGAAGTATCCCCATTTACCTTCCATGACGGAGAATATCTTTAGAAAATATGTTTCAAACTTTCAAAGTTTTGAATGTGAAAGAGCCCCTGAAGAATACAAAAGAAGGGTAGTTGATGATATGGGAAATGAAATTGGTGTTTTGACTTATTTCGAAGTGAATGAAAATGCATCTATTCGAAGTGCAGCTCATGAAATCGATTTGGACAGAAATTCAGTGCACCGAATTTTGAGAAAATACAACATGCATGACTACAAATAAGGGAAAGTTCATGCAATAGTACCAGGTGACTACATAAAAAGGTTGAATTTTTGTAGAGGAATATTAGAAAAACTTGAAAATGATGAAAATTTTTTGAAAAAGATCATTTGGACAGACGAAGCAAGATTCAATAATGAAGGACTATTTAATAGAAAGTATTGCCACATTTGGAGAAGTGAAAATCCTCATAGAAAAAGACAAAGAAACCCCCAGATCAAATTTAGTTTTAATGTGTTTGCTCTTTGATGAACGATAATGTGCGGTACTACATTTATGAAGAAAAATTTTTGGAAATCCTGCGAAATTTTGTTTCTGAGTTTTTGGATGAACTGCCGTTGAGTATGTCGACTACCGCATATTATCAATTGGGTGGGGCTCCGGCACATAGTTCGCACGAGAGGCACTGAATGCAATGTTTGGTATTCGGTGGATCGGACGCCGTTCTTCACTATTTTGGTCCCCAGGATCTCCCGATCTTATTCCCTTAGATTTTTATTTATGGGGTAAAATAAAAAACATAGTCTATGAATCTCCTATTGAAAGGAAAGAAGATTTGATACGGCGTGTGGAGGATGCTTTCCACTCTCTAAAGGGGGAGGAAATTGAGCGAGCGATTAACCGAGGTGTTTCAAGACGTATTCGAAAGTGTGTGGAACAAAATGGGTACCATATTCAGACTCTTACCTGATCATTCATTTTGTTAATTTGAGTTTTGAAACGTATTTTTATTTTTATTATCATAATTTATTTATAATCATAATTCGGTGTACTGAAGTAACGAATCTATTTAATGTGTTTCCTATTGGAGAGATGAATTCTCATTCGCTTCGAAATAAGTTGGAATACTAATTTCATCAACTGCTCTTTTTTGTATTCTTTAGGGGCTCTTACATTCCAAAATTTGAAAAGTTTGAAACATCTTTTCAGAAATTGTAAAAAAAAATGGAGATACTTCTCATTGGATACTCAACATTTTGTGTCATCCACCTGTCACGGTTTCAAAATTCCCGCTCCAGTTAGTACCTACAAACCGAACTGGTGGTGTTAGTCGCAGTAGTTTACCAGCTTATCTCGTACGTTTCAATTGACGGTTGTCGGTGGTCCTGTTCTGTGCATGTGACGTAGGTTGTCAATAACATCGTTCTTCCGGCATATATTTGGTTGAAATCTCCTGGAGTAATTAATCGCAATTTTGCGGATCTGAACTGGATTTTAACTGAAGCCCTGAGAGAAATCTTATCATGTTGGTTTGGTTTGTTCGTTGGTGAGATTTTTGCGCTTTAGCGGAGTGGCGTTTTTGTTTGGAAAAACGACGTGGGATTGGTGAGTTAACCAACTAGATGGTTTGGTGACACACCATTTGAAATAAACAATATCATTAAGTGCATTTGAATGTGTATTGCGTATACAATTGAAAAAATACAATATAAGAGATAAATCCAGAATCTCATTATTAGAATAGCAACGATTCATTTTGTGTAATCAAAAAATTTCATAACGACTAACAATAAGACCTATCTGACACTTGTGAATTATAAATGGGATGATTTATCTTCTATGCTCACAGAATATCCTTATGAATTTGACTCTACGTACACCATAAATCCAGAAAATCTCAAATAACTCAGAAATTATTGAATTTAGGGGCATAATCATGTGAGAAAACTATCATTATTTTTGACCACAGAATCCAACAAAATTATAGAAAAATAGGGATCTAATTTGAAAAACAGAAGTTATGGCCAATTTAAGATCACAATTTTCAACACAAAAATTGAAACACCCTGTGATGATATTTTTGAAATCCAAAAGATGCATGACCTTTTCACATCCTTCTTCTTCGATATTGTAAAAACGGTTTACCATCAGGATATTTAAAATAAGAATAATGAACATATTACTGACTGAACATATTTGACTATTTTTCCAGTTTTTTTCTGGATATTTTGAAAACTATTCGATTTAATACAATGGTTTTAACAGAAAAGTATTCACTATTGAATACTCGTTCATACCAGGAATGGAAAACTTGAAAAAAATTTTTCGTCGAATTTATTTTCACTCCCTGTATAACCGGAAGTTTTTGGGCTTCGAAAATATTTTATTTCTGTAGAGAACTTCGAACAATACCATAATCCCAATTTTCAGATTTCAAATATGTCTAGTTCTTCAGAATCGTCTAATAGGAACGCGAACGTGAGACACCCTGTATATTCCGGGACACGGCTGAGTGAACTAATAAAAAGCAAGGTGATAGCCTGTTATTCTACTAGTTCAATGAACAAGAACAAGTCAGCCAAAATACTCATCATATAATTATGCTCTCATCTTTTTTTTACTGAATTTTTTTTTAGATAGAGAAACCATAACAAATAAGTTTAAATTCAGTTCTTCGTTATGGAAAATATGTAAAGATCTAAAAATATCCTTCATTATGGAATAATCTGGCTTTCATGCCACCTAACTAATGATATTCAAAACACGATGTCGCAACAAAACACACCTCATTAAATAGGGTTTTATCAAACTAAATCTTGTTTAACGAACTGTTCCGCCACGTTCTGTATAGCAGGATCGACGTCAATATTTGCTACGGTGTGAAACCGGAACATGTTCGTATTATGAAAAATACAACAGCCGACAGTTCCGTTTTAATTTGTGAAATGCACCGAATGTTCGACGAAGACAAAATAATCAACCATTCAAATATATGTGTTGTGTAATATGCTTTGATGTGAAAATTCTTGAGAGAATTATCTCTGGAACGCAGAGTATCGAGCTGAAATGTTCTGTACTCCACACACCTTACATATTACATACGTAATTGACATTCAAAGCATAAACTTCAGTAATATTGTACGTGTGATATTTCTGAACAACGAAGGAAGATACGAGTAACAGATGTCAGTGATACAAATATGTTATAAAGGATGACAAAAATTCTGCATGGCGAGTCAAAGAGCACGGATCAATAATTGTTATTGTAGTTTCTTTATCTCATAAACAACTTGTTTTTTTTTTAGCTTTCTTGACCTTGTATTTCTCGTGAAACACTCTTCCGTTAGGCAGCGAGCCACAAGAGATCGTCAGATTATAGGAGAAGTTTACACTAGTAAAGGAAATTTCTAAACAATTTTTTTTATGTTTGTGGGCCTTTCTTGAGAGTCTACAAAGTGATTTGTCCGATTCGATCAATTTTTCTTTTATCAATAACTTTGGTATGGCTTGATCAATATTAATGATATTTCTAGTGTAGAACAATATGATTATCTACTTACTTACAATAATTCCAACACTTGATCAAAAATTGAGGGTAGGAATTTTGATGAGTTACATTTTTGTGAATCTACTCAAATAGCGCAACTCAATCCTACTATGCCACCCTAACCAACAGAATTACAGTCTGCTTCACCGAACCTGGAAATGGATGGTTGTTACCTCAGGGAAGCCTACAGAAGGTACCAGGTAGGTGCGAAAAATCTTGACTTTTGATAAGAGATCATATCACGTTTTATACATTTTAGTGTCAAATTAACACTTTCAGTTTTCCTGAAAATTTTTTTAAAGATGTACAAAATCGTAATTTCGCCCCAAGGCAGAAATCCTAGTAAGAACAACTTTGCTACAAGCAATAAAATTTTTTGAGATAAATAAGTTGTGCATTAACATAGAGAAAACATGCATTATTCTACTAAAACCCTCACATTCAGGATTTGAAACTCCTTCTCAAATCCATCTGAATGATGGCAAAATGTCCTCAGGCTACTTTTTGGGACTCTCATTTGATGAAAACTAGAACTGTAATGAGCTTATATTAAAGCTGACCATCAAACTCGAATCGATATGCTATTCTTTGGGTATCCCAAAAATTTACCTAGACAGTGCATCAATGAAAATTATTTATCAAGCAACTTTTTAATCCAAGCTAAGCTACGGCATCATGTTTTATGTAGGAGCCATTAATATGGAACAAGTATTTAAGATGGAAAAGGGAGCTATTAGTACAATTATGAGAATGACAAGTAGAGAGACATGCAGAGGAGTATTCCTGAAAAATGGATTACTAACAGCAACTGCCATACACATCCAGGAGTGCTTGATATTCCTCCACAAGAACAAGAACCACTTTGAAAACAAAAGCTCCACCACATATAACACAAAAACAGTAGAATTAAAATTTTGAAAACATAGGCTCACACTAACAGAGAAAGGCTCTGAATATAGATGTATAAAGTATTATAATAAGATTGCTAACTTCATAAAAGATCAATCCAACCTTAAGTTAAAGGCAAATCTACAAACTATTGCTGCTTATTGAACCATACATAGTAGAAAAATTTTCCAGATACGATATCAAAAATGAAATCAAATATAATTAATGGGGGTTGTTCATTTATTATGACGATTTTATTTGTATTAATAGGTCCAAATTGGGAGAAAAGACTCTTGTTCACCTGAACAGAGTGCTAACAGGTTCGTTATAGTTTGAATATTTACTCGCAAATAGCTCAACAAGAGCGCCAAAGCCATTTGATATTACATCAGTGTTTTCAAATTTTTTTTCTTGATGTTTTCCCATAAAATAATCTAAATTAAATCAGGCGATCTTTGTGGCCAAGATCAATCCATCTGTTCGGATAATTTACATCCATGTAATTTCTCACATTGATTGAAAAGTGGAGCGATGATCCATAATGATAATCATGAAAAATACAGGAAATTAGCTGTAACTTTCAATGATTCTCCTATTGAACATAATTTCTATCCAAAATACTTAGGAGATTCATCTCTCAATTACAAGGCTCATTTAAATGATCTGAGCCTAAAACTGAAAACTAGGAATAATATTCTTCAGAAATTAGCTGGATCATCTTGGGGTGCTGATGCTTCCACTCTTCGCACAGATCTCTATCCTTAGCCTATTCTACAGCTGAGTATTGTTGCTCTGTTTGGTTTAATATTGCACATACACAAAAAATTGATGCACAATTGAATACATCCATGAGAATAATTACTGGCACCATAAGATCTGCACTGGTTCATTGGTTACCAGTTTTGTCTAACATTGTCCTTTCCCATATTCGCAGACAGACTGGAGCTCTGAATTTTTGGAACAAATATCATTATTTTCCCAATTTATTCCCAATTATTTCATATATTCCACAAAATAGAATTCCCAGATTGAAGTCACGTAAACCATTATGGCATAATACGTTCTTCAGTATCAACATAAGGGATAAAGAATTATGGAAGACTGAGTGGAACTCTTACGAAATGTTCAATAAGTATCTCGTTTCTGATCCTTCTGAAAAAGTTCCTGGTTTTGATCTTCTAAGAAAAATTTGGATAGTTCTTAATAGTTTGAGAACAGGTAATGGTCGTACCAATAGCATGCTATTTAGATGGAACTCAGTTCCTAGCGCAAGTTGTGAATGTGGAGAAGCAGAAGAAACAATACCTCATCTCATCAATTGTTGTCTAATATATAAATTTCAAGATGGTTATAGGGCTATTCACGATGTTTCCGATTCTTTCTTGGAATAGGTTATAAATTTCAAATGAATATGATACGTATTCTTGTTATTCAGTTCTTTTTTCTGCTTTTGTCTTTTATTTCCAGATTCGATGTGAGCAACTTGAAGACTTGAAGAAGTCTCTGTCTCCATCAATAGAAGAGTCCCATATATAAATTTCAAGATGGTTTTAGGGCTATTCATGATGTTTCCAACTCTTTCTTGGAATGGGTTATAAATTTCAAACGAATATGATAAGGATTTTTGTTATTCACTTCTTTTTTCTGCTTTTGTCTTTTTATTTCGAGATTCAATGTGAGCACCTTGAAGAAGTCTCTGTCTCCATCAAATGAAGATCATTCTTGAAGAAAGAAGTCCCTGAAATATATTTCAGCTAATTTTTGTATTTTCACACTTAGACGGGGAGCCAGGGTTTTTTACTTGGGTTTTTTCCCTAGGCTTTTATGTCATACGCCGAATTGTATGACACCCCGTCACTAACCCCTGATCTATATGCATTATTGTTTGCTAATTAAATATTGTCAGCCAAAAGTTCAAAAGAATATATATATATATAATGAACAAGTTCGTAACCAATTTGAATTTCACGAAAGGAGTTTCTGAGAAATCGATCAAACACAAAATGAGTGTTATACTATCGAAGGGAAAACAGAAGATATATTTACGTTTAATTCACCAATTTCAATAATTTAATTGGATTAATTACTAAGAAGATATAAGCAGAACAAATTTTTTTAATGAAATTACTGTAGGATTCAGCATTTTTGGACGGAGTTGGATGCCAGTGCGGACCTGTACTTCACCGTTGAAAATGTGAAATCGGATATTTTCTTAGCGCGTCTTCGTGTATCGATAATATTAAGATAACGAATTATTCCCATTTATTTGTTAGGCTTCGTCTAGATAAGTCAATTGAACGGATATGTTCGAGATGACGTTTTCGAAATTTATTAGAGGACCAAGTGCGACTCGGATGTGTTATGTTAAAAAGTTAACATGTGCATCTCAAAAGTTGAGAGGAATAAGAGTTATGACGAAGTACTCTAAGTGTAGTGGTGTGAACTATGTTGAACCCCATTCGTTTAAAATCGACCAATAGACAGTTGGGGGTGTAATCCTGAAATGACGAAAGCGACTCGAGATCAAATGGTCCTATCGAAGGGACATTCGAACTCTAGACGCCAAATCTATCTCTAGACTCTAAAGACGATTAAGACAAAAGTGTTGACTCTAAAGACGATTAAAACGAAAGTGTTAACGTTAGACGTTTCGTTAGTTGGAGAACTATTAGCCAAAGTAAGAACTGATCGATTGTTTTAGAACTTTGACGAAAACTCAGTATCGGCCGTTTGTATCTATATATTAGTTGATAATTTTATTTATTCTTTTGGTGTAAATAAACTTGTTAATACGAAAGCCGTGGTTATTTCGAAGTTAGACGTTATCTGAAGGCGGAAATCTATCATAACTCCTAGACCACTGATAAAAAAGCCTACATTACAATATTCAATGTCTTTCGAATGGAGCCGAATTTCAAAAGATGACACAGAAATGAAGTGATCCGTTTGGACTAACGATTAAAATGATTCAAAGGTCATGTAATCATCAAAGGCTCATCCTGTATATCTGACAGATTTCAACGTATCACTGGTTTAATTAGAGAAATTTTTACGAGCCCGTTCATGTAACAGCAACGTCTGAGATCAAGAGAGGATATCATGTATTCTAATAAAACGGAGACTTAATTATACATTAGCCGAGTTTTTTCATCTCATTTCAGTTTTACCCCTGCAGCTTTTCACCAAGAATAAAGTATGAAATTGGAGTTTAGAGGATGTTAACTCAAAGAAATCTGTTAATTAAAGCAGGTAGTAAAAGTATAATCCAGCAGAGTTGCCTCTCAAAAATATAACATCAATGAAGAAACAAGTCGCAAACTTCTGCTAATTTACAGAACACTCGTAGCTTTGAAAACGGGAAGGTGTAATTAAAGTTGTTGAGGAACGTTTTAACCATTTTCCAACCGAATGTTCAGAGCAAATTCAAATGGTAAAATAAAATTTTTCTTAAGATTGAAAAAAGACTAGGAGGAGGGATCTGAATTACGGGAATACGATTATCACTTTCAATGAAAGGAAAATTTTTGTTTAGGTGTGAGTTCATGGATGGTCAACGTTTGAGAAGTTTTCTCTGAAATAAAGAGCTCGATAAGCTGCACAAAATTTCTATAGAGATTAGAGGCGTAAGACGGTACCCACAAAAGGTGGTTACGTTTTTGAGTGGTTGGCGACATTAAATTGTTAAAATACTTGTTTTGGTACTGAGAGCCTATTTTATGTTCGTTTTTTTACCTTTGGATGACGATACTGGCGTATCTCGAATTTTTTCCCAGTAGCAAATGGAGAAGTCTAATTTTGAAATAAAAATAGATTTCATTTATCACCCAAAACAATAATAATCGAGTTTTTGGTCAATTTGTTTTTTTGTTAACGACTTCATTGATGTTCATAATTGTTCATTAATTAAACAAAAGTGATGGATTGGAAGGGTGAAAAGGTTTTGATAGTTCTGTAATTCATTTACTAAACTCAAACTCAAAAAAGTAATAATACATATCATGTGGCTGAAAACACATTATAACTTTGGAGCGATCATCGACAACGATATTCTGTCAGAAATTTCAATACTAGATGCTTTAACAGATACGTAATCGATTCACATTGGTCGGACTCACTAATTCAGTTTCTGTTGTTGGAAAATTAGTAGAAATACTTCATTTACGGTGAAATAATGTATGTTCTCATCCAGAGCTGTGCTAAGCACCGAAAAAAAGTGCTTCGAGCACTAAGCCCAAAGCACTCGAAAAAAAAGACTTCGAGTCTCGAGTTCTAAGCACCGCTTTCGACAGAAGGCTCCGGATTACCGAGCACTTTTGCAAAAGTAATTGAATATATCGAGCACTAAGCACTAAGCACTTTAGTGGGAACTATTTTATGTAATGTTGTTTGATTGAAATGAGAACTCTTTAGCTTCATCGACATATCTAAAATTATGATATCGAGACTGGGAAAAACTCAAAAGCCATTTTATTTGTTTTGTGAAACGCATGCATTCAATTTACATTCTGGTACTAGATAATCTTATTCGTCGATCTGAATCTGAATGGCTGTTCCTAATCAATGCATAAAGTTGAATTAATAATCGAGGACCAATTATTTTATAAGCGAGAACACATTACTGAAAAAATGTGGAAAGCACTGACCTGAGATCAGGAGCTTTTACGCGCTTGTTCTAAAGTCTTTTCTCAGACTTAAAAAAGAGTGCGATTCAAAATCAGCCAGCACAATGAGTGTGACAGAATCAATAAACATATATCTTAAATGGAAGTTGAGTGAACTTACAGTTCAGCAAATTCTTCGATCTGGCATTCTTTCCACATTTCTATACCATATATAAGTTGTTGTAGTTGAGTGTCATCAATTATAACCGAATTTCAGATTCATAATTGCTGAGCTATCGGACAGGTCTGGCCCAATAACTAACTTGACTTATATTTGGATAATAAACTAATTCTATTAATATGGAATCTCTATCTCATCTCTTTCGGAAGATAGAGAATATTCAGCCAAACATTTTCAAATTGGACCACCGTTTCTTCATCACGAGTCAAATCCAACCGATGGCGATCATTTTCAGCTCGATATTCAGAAATTACAGACATTTGGGAAGTAAATAGTCCTCTTGTCGCAAAATTCATAATGACATTTCCATTCAAAATATGACAACTGCACACACCAGTATTTTAGACATGTTTGTCATAAAAATGAACCCACAGAATTAGTTTCATTTTCGGCTCAATATTCACTCATTATGACAACTTGTCATAAAATTAAAACCACCCTCATAGAGATTTATAGTTGATGTGATGTGAATTCATAGATAGAAATATAATCTGTGACTTCATTTTCAGAAAAACTCTTATATCTTCTGGAGATTGTACGCTATGATGATGAAATTTTAAAATATTTTAGGTACCTATACCCTGCATAAATGCCCTAAATTTTTGTGATCTGACGAATAACTTATGAGATATCGTGTATTGAAAAAAACAATTTTGGGAATTTTTAAAAAATTTTCTCTCGTGACGATTTTCTTGAAATTTGGCACACTCCTTCCTTTTAACGCTATCTAGACATTCTCTAAGTATTGAATTGATAGGATGAATATTCAAGAAATTAATGTTATTAACTGCTAAACTATTCGATGGATTTGGCCCAATAACGAACTTGACCGTGATATTTGGACACTCGACCTATTCTGAAAAAATGAAAACTCTAGGTCCCTTCCTTCGGAAGATAGACAGTATACGGCCGGAGGGCCGGCAGGCCGGACATACTAAAGTTTGACCTCGAATTCTTCATCAGGAAGTCAAACCCAATCGATTGAGGCCATTTTCGGCTCGATATTCGAAAATTACAGACCTTTGGGCAAAACGATAGCACGCTGTTCCACTAGGAATAAGAGCGCCAAAAGGTACTGAAAAAAATTAGGTGTATATATTTATATTTTCCTTATCAAGCATAGACAGGGCGATTCACGGGGATGGCCTATTTGGTAGTCGATTTTGGAAAAGGGATCAGGTTAAAATTTGCATGTTTAGTATTGAGACAATGATTTTTGCGCACTTATTCCAAGTGGACCAGCATGCTATGGTTTAGACCAAAACATGAGTTTCATAATAAACAAGGGATATGTTGTCTGTGACCAGCTGAGATTTCTTCCAGTGAACTGATTGAGGAATATTTGAATTGTATGTTGATAGGACATCTGGCAAATTAAATCAAATCGAATTTTGTATTTGGTTACGCTAGTAGTTAATTAGACTACAGAATATCGCTTCATCTTCAAAACCACTTTCTGAAATGTCTTACTTATTTTGAGGTCTTTAATCACAGACTAAAATATTGAAACTTCATTTTCAGCATTTGGTATTCTTTGGTACTGAACAAAACTGATGGCAAAACATTTTAGGATGAAATTTTCTTTATCACAGAGTGTTCAAATTGCATTCAATTATGATCTTTTCCTTGAGTGCTTGTTCCATATTATTTATTAGTCCAGTGGAATATTACCCAGAAGTATGGTTTCTCAGAAGATAATTTGGGTGAGCTTTTTGCTTGAAAATGTCAAAATGTCCTGGCAAATGAATTTTACTTCTCTAGAAGTGCTTTCAGTGCCCAAGAAATATGAAGTTTTCAGTTTTTCTGGAGCACCAAAATTATGCATTATTCCTTATTAGTAAAAAAATCTTGACACGCCAATGCTTTTTAATGCTTTAGATATTCTGATTGGGATTAGAGTGACAATACGTTAGTGCTTTTCGCATTTCAATGTAGTTGAAAAATGTCACTTCGAATTGTTTATTGAAGTAGATTCATTTTTGACATTTGCATTACTACCTAATATTAATGTTTTTCCACCCTCCCGGGTTTGAATCTCACACTAGAACTGATTTGTTTTATTCAAAAACTCAGCTACGACGGTAAAATTCTGGGGCATACAAATTATCGGTAATCTCGATTTATGTACGAATTCTTGTTGATTTCGAAGGAATATCTGATAAGATATCGAGTATTGAAAAAAATGTTTTTGGGAATGTTTTAAGAATTTTCTATCGTGTCGATTCCTCCGAAATTTGGCCAACCCTTTTATTTCAAAATAGTGAAAGGTACGAATTGATCAGATGAATATTTAAGGAATTATTGCGAAAATCAACTTTCAAATGCTAAACTATTCGATGGATTTGGCCCAATAAGGAACTTGACCAAAATATTTGGACAATCAACCTATTTTGAAATTATGAAAACTCTAGGACTCCAGGTGATCTACTTCGGAAGATAGAGAGTAAACAGCCGGAGGGCCCGCGTCCGGACATACTCAAATGTTCTTCCATCAGGAAGTCGAACCCAATCGATTGAGACATTTGGGTAAAACGATAGCTCGCTGTTCCCCTAGAAACAAGCGAGCAAAAATGAGGGCTGTTTTTCAAGGATTGCCATAACTTTCGAATTTTACAACTACCGGTTACCCACCGAGTGCCACTGATAAGGTAGTTATTGAACCCTGGCTTTGTGTATTTAAATATCTGCGTGAGCTTTGGGCCCAATTGAACGTTTCACAAACTTTCCAAATAATCAACAAATTTGTCGACGGAAATTCCGAAGAGTGCTAAAATTGATGGGTCATAAAAAATATGCACAAGAACATCTGGCTTAAAAACTCCCAATTGGGAACGGCAGTTTGGTCTAACGTTTTTGTGAAAATATTCGTTTGTTTACAATATTTTAAAAGAGCTTATCCATCTTCTTTTATTATGGTGTAATATCCATTTTAATCAGTGATATGATGTTGTGAAAAAGAGTACAGAAAATTTTGTGCAATAAATCAAGCTTCATCAATAACGCTTGTGAGTGTTTCTTCAATATTCGATATTCGGAAATACAGACATTTGGACAGAACGATAGCCCGCCTGTTCCACTAGTAACAAGCGCGCAAAAACAAAAAATTTTCTGGCTTTCATAACCATAAAGTCAAAACAATGGTGACTGAAGAAATACTGAATATTAATTCAAAACGATCATATTATCTTTGCGCACATAAAAAAATCAAATACCGTACCTGCTTGTATTGAAAGAATTCGGAAAGGCTTAGTGCTTAGCGGATTACTAAGCACTAAGATTTTCGCGAGAGTGCTCCGAAAAACAAGCACTAAGCACTAGCCTTTGAAAAGTGCTCGCGAGCACAGTGCTCGGAAGCACTAAAGTGCTTAGAGTGCTTTCACGAGCACTAAGCACAATGCTTTGGCACAGCTCTGTTCTCATCAACAAGCCAAATTCGTCTCTGAAAAAGTAAGATGTAATGCGCGCAAAAGTCATTTAGAGGTTTCGTAAGATTCGATTCTTAAGAATTTCGCTTTAGTGTGATTTGGATTCGAATATATTTTAAAGATAAGTAATTTAAAGAACAAGTGTTGCCCATCCGAAATTATAGTATAATGATGAAAGAAGACCTTGTTTGGTAATTGGTGAGTTTTCATGATTACGTTGCCATATGCATTCAAGTGATTTCATTTTGGAGAAGTACTGTTTCAAGTGGAGCAGGATTGTGGCTAGAATGAAAATGAAGGAAAACCTTAGTGAGGATATTTTTATTTCAAGGTATTTGTAATTTGTAATTGAATTTCAAAGAACGAGATCTGAGTGAAAAAAAGATACCTATTCTATATGATTCTCGATGAAGCTGATATGCTTACTTTTGATTAGTTTTTAGGAGAAGTGAATTTGAGTTTCGAGAAAAACTTGAGGAAAGCTGTGAATAGTAATTCTTTATTGTCGCTGTTAAAAAAGGAAATACTGAAGAAGAAGCACTCAAAAGCTACTGACCTCATGTCAGTAGGTACTCTTCAAATTTTTTAATTGGCCGATCCCATGAGATTTGGTTAGTTCTAACATATGGATCAATAAGTCCCGAGACTAACAATGAAAACAAATTTTTTTTGTAAAATTTTTTTTTATTCATCAACACAAACAGTTTCTAGGGTGATACAATCGTTCCAACGCTATTCCAATTTTTCAATACCATGTTTATAAAAAAAATTATCTTTCGCTTCAAAATAAGCTTCAGTTTGAGTGATGACCTCCTCATTTGAGCCAAATCTTTTTCCCTGGAGCATTTTTTAAGATCACCAAAGAGCCAGTAGTCACTGGGGGCTAAATCTGGCGAGTATGGGGGGTGGGAAAGCAGATCAAAGCCCAATTCGTTCAATATTCAATTTTTTTCTATATCTGTGTCATCTCAGCCATCTCACGGAGCTTCACTTTACTATCTTTCATTATAATTTTTGTAACTTCACTCAAATTTTCCGGTGTAACGGCTTCCACAGGTCTACCCGAGCATTCCGCGTCATTTGTGTCGGTACGACCACGTTTAAACTCGGCCAACTACCGACAAATCGTTGCTTTTGATGGACAAGAGTCCGGATAACATGTTTCAATCCACTACTTCGCTTGCACGTTGTTTTCACCCTTTAAAAAACAATGTTTTATCAGAACACGAAACTCGTCTTTTTCATCTTCTAAACAAACTACAAAACGACTATACTCGATAACTTAGCTGTTTCTGGTCCAATCCACTTAACGTGACTTTACGTTTCAAGCAAAGGTTACTCTAGAAAGACGTGGTTACTGGTTTACTACTAGCGCCATTTCTGGGTTAGTCTCGGGACATATTAATCCATTAGCCCAGTCATATTAGGGTTTTCACCTCGGAATGAAAGATAATAAGCTGCAAATTGGTATGAACCTTTGTTTTGTCATTCTAAATGTTGTCTCAAAAGTCACAATCGTTATCGTGTCCGCGTCTCAAGATATTCAAGGTCAAAGGTCACAAAAATCGGTTTTTCGCGAATATCTGGCTTCCTATCGGTTAAATGAGATTTGCATTTATTATGAAAGTTGTAGGCTATAAAATTCCCTACAACTTTTGTTTAAACTTTTTTTTCATACGACCAACCGTTTTGAAGGTAGAGCGCGAAGAGTGCACATCGTACAGTCACATACGGCCTAATGCAAGGTCAAGCGTGAGTTATGGTTATCAGTACGTTATAAAGTCAATTATTTACTTGGAAATTATAATTATTAAACAATGCCTATTATTTATGTACTAACTATTAATTATTTATATTTAATTAAAGTAAGTAACTTGATTATTTATATATAATTATTCATATTTAACTATTTAATTTAATTCTAGATTATATATTTTAGTTTTATTTTAAGTTAACACGACATTATATATCTTTTCTTTAAAACGCGTAAATTTCTCAATACTTATATACCTGGAAATACTTGTCCCTACCCTATGCCCTTTTCTATTCATTGCCGGGAAAGATGTTCTATAGTAGTCAAGGCCACTCTCTCCACTTTGTATGAGTCAAGATTATATCAAGTGTATATAATGTCGTGTTAACTTAAAATAAAACTAAAATATATAATCCTGAATTAATAATGATTTATACTTAAATAGTTAAATATGAATAATTATATATAAATAATCAAGTTACTTACTTTAATTAAATATTAATAATTAAAAGTTAGTACATAAATAATAGGCATTGTTTAATAATTATAATTTCCAAGTAAATAATTGACTTCATAACGTACTGATAACCATAACTCACGCTTGACCTTGCATTAGGCCGTATATCACTGTACGATGTGCACTCTTCGAGCTCTACCTTCAAAACGGTTGGTCGTGTGAAAAAAAAGTTTAAACAAAAGTTGTCGGGAATTTTATAGCCTACATTTTTTATAATAAATGCAAATCTCATTTAACCGATAGGAAGCCAGATATTCGCGAAAAACCGATTTTTGTGACCTTTGACCTTGAATATCTTGAGACGCGGACACGATAACGATTGTGACTTTTGAGACAACATTTAGAATGACAAAACAAAGGTTCATACCAATTTGCAGCTTATTATCTTTCATTCCGAGGTTGACCCCTTTTTTTACCTAATATGACTGGGCTACATGTATTACGTGTATCTATGAAAGGAATACTTGGGTATTTCACTATTCTAATAACGGGTTTTGTGATCATGGTTATTTGTGTTTATTGTGTTGGATATAATTAATGTGTTCATTGCAAGTATTTTAACAATAATTTTTTGGCCGAATCCAATTACTATTGTCCTTCATACCTTAAGACCAAAGTGTACATCGATACTCGGTTTGCAATTTTCTACTTGATTACATATCCTCTGAGTGATATTCTTCTCTAAATGTTTGATTATTCATGCAATGACCTATGTGTGTTCCTTTTCAGTTCCACCTGTGCAGTTTCACTCATTACTGATTATGGTTGTTTGCAGCTTTCAACTGCTGATGAATATATTCCAGATCTGATCACCTTTGATTAATAAGATGCAAATTGGGTACTCATATGAATGGACTTGAATGTAAATTTTGGAAACATCAAGACTGGGAATGTACTTAATTGAACTTCGATGAGAGTTCTCTACTTGTATATTTACTTGCTAAACCTTCTCATTGATAATAAGCTATCAAATCATTTAATGAATGTACAGAAATTTTAATCTATTTCACGATGGCATGAGTGCAGGACCCACACTGTTTAACGTCCAGAGGTAACCACTGATGTCCTTCACGGGCAGTCTAAGGAATCAACAATTTTTGGTTGCAGTTACTCGTATAACTTTGGGATTTGTATTTCATTCCTGTTACTCATCTTTCTTGATGGTGATTAACTACACAATTCAGAATTTCTTCAATTCGTATTATAAACACACCTATTTTTTGTCTTTTATGAGCAAAACACTTGATAATTATTGTTCAATAGGATAATGAAATGCTACTTATGAATACTAGAATAAAAAAATTACCATAATAATTGTATGTTCTTGTTTACATTTTATGTAATTGTTTATCTTTTATAGCTATATTTCAGTCATAGGGGCTTTCACCCCGTAACTTTACCTTCATTCAGACCTTCAATAAATAAGAGTTTATCTTCTGGCTCTTTTATTTAATTAATTTAGTTATCATCTGTGTTATCCATCTATTATTCACTACTATCAGTTATTATGAATCTTAATTATAACTTATAGCATAGCGTTGAACAGAATTCTTAATATAACTATACATAATAATACGTAACTATAGTATATCCACCATCTATTATAGCTCTTCCTTCTAACAAAGTTTCAATAGGCACGTATCTTGTATCCCTCTCAAGACGAATTCGTTGGTTGGAAGAAGAACTGTAACAGATGGTGGATATGTAACAAATTATGTTTGAATACTAGTTCCATCATAAAAAAATTTTCGCCAATCTAACCTAACTAACCGATCCAGGATTGCAGTTTCGTTTCAATGTTTATTTCCATTTTTAAAGCGCTTGATCTAGTAGAACAGCGTGCTATCGTACTCTCCAAATGTCTGTAATGTTTAAATATCGGGCTGTAAATGGTCTCAATCGATTGGTTATCACTTCCTGATGAAAAATACAGCGTCAACTTGAGTATGTCCGTCCAGCCGTATTCTATGTATCTTCCTAAAAGGTTAGAGTTTTCATATTTTCAAAATAGGTGAACTATTCAAATGTTCTTATTCATCTAGATATACTCGTATCCTCTTTGTGTAGAATTATTATTTGGGGAATAACCATCATCTCCAACTGTTCTTGTTAACAAGGTTTCGACAGATATCTATCATTTTCAATACAAAAAATCAGCTCTGTTACTGCAACTTATTATTTTAATTAAATTTGTTAGTTTCATTCATTTCTCTTCCAAGTTGCTTGCTCGGTCCAGTGGTAATACACTCTGTATATGTACATCTCATTTTCCGATTAACGCGTAACATATGTTGGAGCTTATGACCTATGTCGAAAAAAGAGTACTGAACCGGCGTTCATCCGAGAAATACAAGAATACTTTTCTTGGAAATAAATAACTTTCTCGTTAAATCTACAAATTCGAACTCTAGTGAAAAAGTGACTATTCTCGCCCGTGAGTGCCTGGACAAGTTCATTCAGCCGTACTGTGAAACCAGGTAGGCAGAAGTCGATACTCCAGCATTCGCATTTTCTTTCGAGTCATTTTTTCATATTATTTCAGAATTTCATTAATAATTTTCTATCGTTTTCTTTTACTTTTCAAAGGCCCTTGTCGTGCCATTTTGGTCCTTCGGGCCAAAGCTCTTTAAAAAGCTGACAATATTAGAAAATTTTTGAATTTTCACTTATAAGTGTCGAATAGACAGAACTCCAAAAACTATATTAAATTTATACTAATTTGTACTTCTTCAAGTTACTACGACAACTGGCTTTCAAACTTCCGGCAATTCAATTGATGGTGCACTTATGGAATCGAAAACGATATTTATAAATGCTGCATTTTTGATTTTGCTTGTTGTAGGCTCTCTTCTTTGGATGTGATAGATGTATCGATCCATTTTATCATCATGCATTTTGACATTTGTATTCTATGATTATTATTGAAACACTTTAGAATTTACAGGTTCAGAATAGGACATAGGAGATAAAACAAATTATAGATATTAATGGAAAATAAAAACAAAAATGTTGATTTCATGATCTAAAAAAATGGAAACAATCATAGAATTCAGAGTATGTTGGAACAACATGGATATATCGGTGTCTAATACTTATGAAAGCTTCGGAAGTTTTTTGTTCTCAGTTTCAAGGAGCGTTTTGTTCCTCCATATAAAATCTTTCGCACTCGCATGATACATACAAGTTTTTGTTTTTTTGATTTTCATCATCAGGTTTAACTTTTTTACCTTGAAGTCGGTTGTTATGTATTCACCTTCAATTCATTTTTTTAATGAATCTTTCAAATTACGCTTTTTTAGGTTTGTTCCATATCGGCTTGTGTTGTATCATTATTCAAGCTTATTTTGTTTTGTTCTTTCGAATATCTTTTCGGGATAGTCATTACTTTCGAGTATTTTTGTTATGTTATTTATTTAGTGTTTTTATCATGTTGGTAGAGCATATATTGGTTGCTCTATCTGATGCATAACTATTAGGTTAATTATATTCTATGATCACTTCTGTGTGCGCATGAGTGGCAACGTCCTCTGAGCCGAGGCACTCGAGCTGCGACACCAATTGTTATAAGTCATTGGACTAATAAAGACGTAGAAACTAGAAAGGTGTTTTAATGGTGTTAGAACAGATGCAACATGGCGCAGTCGGTGAAGAACTGAAAAATATAGATTTTTAATTGATCATAATAGACTATTTTGTGAAAAGAGTGAATATAAACAATTTATGTCGAAGGATTGCAAAGATAAATACAGTATCAAGACCTTCGTCACATGTGAGAACGACATGGCGCAGTACATAAAACCAGTGGAATCCCTTGTGTTGAGTGGGAATCTCAATGCAAATTGGAATAAATTCAAAGTGAACTTCGAAATATTTTCGACAGCACCGAATTTGGATGGTAAAGACGACAAAATCAAGAAAGCAACGTTCCTGAACGCAGTTGGATCTGAGGCACTGGATTTATATCTAACCTTCAATCTACCGGGTGAAACTACATATCAAGAAATAATACAGATGTTCGATAAATACTGTTCGCCCAAACAAAATGTGGTGTTTGAAAGGTATAAATTCTATACCAGAAATCAAGCACATGGTGAGCCGTTTGATAACTATCTTATGCATCTGAAGAAATTAGTCAAATCGTGCGAATTTGGTGATCAAGAAACATCGATGATCAGGGACCGGATTGTTCTAGGTGTATGGGACAAACAATAAGACAAACAATAAGAAACTAAAGATGATGCAATATTAAAACATTTAATTGAAGCGTGTAAGACTGGTTGGCCAGCACATAAAACAAAAGTCAAGGATGAAATTAAATTTTATTATAAATTTCGTAATGATATTACATTAGAGGATGGTATTTTGTACATGAACGATCGTATCATAATTCCTAGTAGCCTAAGATTTAAAATGTTAGAACTTTTACACGAATCTCATTTAGGTATACAAAAATCTAAATTTAGGGCTAAACAGTTATTATATTGGCCAAATATGGACGAGCATATTGAAAATTTTGTTAGTAGATGTGAGACTTGTCAACTTACCCAGTCTAAACTTTGTAAGGAACCGATGAGCAAACCTCATTTGCCAAATGTTCCCTTCAGTGAGGTATCATGTGATATTTTAGAACTCAATGCAAAGAACTATTTAGTGTTAATCGATGTTTATTCTAAATGGATTGAATTGATCAGTTTGAAAAATAAATCATCTAAAGAAATTATTAATGCGTGGTTACAGATATTTTCAAGGTTTGGCATACCTAAAACAATAATATGTGATAATGTACCATTCGGTTCATACGAATGTAGAAAATTTGCATCCAAATTCAATTTTACAATTGTTACTTCAAGTCCTCATTATCCTAGGGGACATGCAATAGCAGAAAAAGCAGTACATATCTGTAAAAACATTCTCAAAAAAGTCAGGGATCATACTGATATTTATATAGGACTTTTAGAGTATCGAAATACGCCTGTAAAGGACTTGACGTACTCTCCATCTCAACTATTACAAAGTCGAATTTGTCGAACTAAATTGCCTATAGCAGATACATTGTTGAAACCTAAATTGAATGTACAAGTAGAAAAACAATTTCAAAAGAAGGTAAATAACTATTCAAATTATTATAATCATAGTAGCAAAACAAAGCCTGATTTAATAGAAGGAAATCGAGTTATCTTTCGTAAGGATAATAATTGGATGAAAGGTTTCATTATCAAGATGGGAGGTACACCTCGCTCTTTCATACTTAGGGCTGATAATGGTAGAATATATCGAAGAAATAGTTCACAAATAAAACATTACAAAGAACCATATCTTGAAGTCGAGGAGGATATCACCCCTCAAAATATTAAAAATGAGTATGAGGTTAATGTTCAGCCACAAGAAAAGGTTGAACATGAATTAATTAAAGCTAACAAATCTAATTGTTTCCATAAATTGAGATGTGGTAAAGAATATTGATGTTTTAAGGAAGGTATTTAATGTATATGTTATTTCATGGAATTCTGATGGCTAAGATTTCAATTGTAAATATTGTATAATTACTGGTAGAATCAAATGTAAATAATTAAGTATTATCTTAAGAGATAGGAGATGATGCATAACTATTAGGTTAATTATATTCTATGATCACTTCTGTGTGCGCATGAGTGGCAACGTCCTCTGAGCCGAGGCACTCGAGCTGCGACACCAATTGTTATAAGTCATTGGACTAATAAAGACGTAGAAACTAGAAAGGTGTTTTAATGGTGTTAGAACAGATGCAACACTATCAAATAAAATTTTACCACTTTTAATTTAGCATTTAGAAATGTAAATATGGACTTGTGTTTATTGCTTTTTGTTCACATTGGTTCCCGAGATTCCATTCTGGTAATTGCCCAAATAATAATTCCACACGAGTTACATCATCAAAAGAAAATTTTCTCATATGGTATTTACTGTTAGTCGGGATGTTCTGTAATATATCCTTTACTTTTGAGATATAACTATCTTGAATCAGTTAAAGGTCAGATTCAATGCATAGTTAAACAGAATAATGCATATTCGAATCCCAGTCGTTTCTGGGATCACATCTTCATAAACGACCAACGAAAAGCCTGCACAATGTATGACTTGAGCTCTCTAGGCCAAATATTCAAATCTCGTCTTCGGTATTTTATGCAGCCTAATCTGGAATAAAGGCAAAAACGACAATTAAATGGCCCTGTTTGCTCGCTAGCATTAAGAAGACCGTCCCTTGACTTCAGATATCCTTGGAACTTCGCCAATTTCGGAAAAACTGACAAACTTTATGTTGCCCCCTCTATAGGAGGCACATTCTATAAATCTATTCGGGATGTCCGCGTTAATCCATGAATAATTCAGTAGGGGGGGAGTGCGTATTCTGATGTGACGAATTGATACCAGCGTTTAGAATCGAAGATAACAGGGTTTATTGCGATGGAGAAGTTTGCATAAATAGACCAGTCATTGTGTCGGAACGATATGGCTTAGAAATATGGAGGAGGACACTATCCAAATTTTCTTTGGAGGAAAAATTTTGACAAAAACAATAACAGTTTTCAAACTTCATCGACGTTTTGAAACGTCTTACTTCTCATAACTTATTACGAAAACCACTGGTGATGAAAAGAAAATTTCCCCATTGCTTGTGAAAAATATAGAATGATTGTAACACCAAACTACTTCAAATCAACAGGTACCATAGTCGCAATATTCTTTTGAATGATCAAATAGATTTAGAATCGTCACCTTTATTGAATCTCCTCTGGAAACAGAAAATTTGTAGCTTAGTTGTAATAAAATTCAACAACACTCAATTATCTATGTTTTTCATATATATCTATAAATCTGTTTCTTTTTTTGTTTGAATTTCTTGTGCTTTTAGTGATATTTCACCTATAAAATCCTTAAAATTCCATGAATCTTTCACGTAATATTTATTTTTTCCAAGTATTGGTGTTAAACAATTTGCGATGTACTTTGATAACTTATAAATTAGACTTTGCACACAGCTGATGGTTGGTCTTAATGGTATATCCTGCTTATGTAATTTTGGAAGTCCGTAAATTTGGGGTGGATTTGCATTATGAATTTTCAAGTCATTACATAATTTTTTAGGTAGCAAAAGAAATACTAGCTATTAATAACTATCCTCTAAAACTAATGGACAAGATTTTCAAAAACAAAATCTTTAGCCTTTATAATACAGAAAAAAGAAAAACTAGAAGAACCGATAACGAAACCCAAAAATATGTATCCTTACCAAATATACAGGGCTTATCAGAAGCACTAAATGCATCAATGAAACATTATGGAATAAAAGTAGCACTTACAAACACAAATAATTTGAAATTCATAAACACAAAATTAAAATCAAAAATCCAAAATAATAAAATCTCGAATTGTGTCTACCAAATAAATTGTATGGATTGCCCAAAAGTATATATAGGACAGACCACACAATATATAAAGGAAAGAATAAATGGGCACAAATTTTGCAAAAATATGACCGCACTAAAAAAGCATGAACAAACAGAAAAACATAAAATGGATTTTGAGAACTTTTCTATCCTGGAAAAAGAAAAAAACAACAAAACTAGAAACGTACTAGAAATGATCCACATAAAAAAGAAAAAGAAGCTATGAACGATAAAACAGACATCACAAACTTGTCCCAAATTTATTTCAATCTAATAACATAAATGAGGAAATACAAATTTTCAATCTTCTACTACCAACTCCATCTAGATTAAAAAGAACCAATTCAAACCCAGATTTGGGATTATCACTTGTTGGTTAATTCGTACAGGTGTCGCAGCATTAAATTGGAATAGGAAGTTGGAAAAACAAAATCGTGACAGCGCATCATCGTCACATTATTTCATTCATGGCTGACGAAAATATTTAATATTTGAAGATTTTTTGAAGTTTGATTTATAGAAGAAATTAATATCTTGACGGACGATCTGGAAGAAGTACGTAAAAGCTTTGTGTTGTTTGTTGATATATTTGTGTATTTATTATTGTGTAATTTACAGGAAATTGTCGATTGTATTACATTCCTTGAAAAAGGCCTAGATACGCCGAAAGATATGTTGGAAAAATAAAATGAATAAAATAATAATTTAACAATTACCATTATTAGTTTAATGAGTGCTATACACCCAAGAAATTTTGAACAAAAAAAAAATTTAAATCTGTTTCTTTCTAACAAGAATCAGTCAGTTTAAATTGAACAACCTGAAGATGCCATATTTTGGTGAAACAGCTGTCGTTGTAAAAATAAAGTTTTTGAAAGTTGAAAATGTAATCAAAATGAATTTCCAAGAAGTAAACATCGAATCCATCAGAAATTTGCAAATGTATCAATACCTTAGGATGCACATCACATCTCCTATTCAAATGTTTGTCAAAAAATTTGTCAGGCTCAACATTTGATGGCCTCAGATTAACGATTTTTTTCCAGTTCGAAGCAATTCATACCGTCAAGAGCTCCAGCGGTTATAGCAAGTTCTCGACATGCTTTCGTCTTTGTGTTGGGAATGGTTACTTCAACAAATTTCTCCTGCAACACTACATTTTCGCGAAGACGAGTTAAGTTACCTTTTCGGCTAGTTCGAGTAACTCCAATGGTCAATGTTACCTTATGCAGGCCATAAACGCTCCGGTCGACCGGAGAGGAAAAGCTGTACAGGTATACCTGCGCAGGTCGACTGGCGACCGTACGGTGCCACTAGACCGAGTCAAATTTCGAATTTGCTCCGGCTACCTGTGCAGGCTTTGAAAACTGCGACACACACGCTCCGGTGGACCGGCGCAGGTATGCCTGTACAGTATTTCCTCTCCCATCGACTGGAGCATGTATGGCCTGCATTATTCATTAAATGTTGTTCATTTAAAGCATCTATCTGCAAATGGTTTCTTTACTGAAAACTTTTGGCTTATCAGGCTGGAGACTCTCAGAATGCCAGTATATTTGTATACTTCCTGATATCAATATTTCTCTTCCAGCATAATTTTCTTATTTCTTCAAACAAATTCAAAGCATATTTGCGAAAAGAAATTCGATTATAATTTTACATTCTCTTGACTATCAGAATAACAAAATATGATACTAACGATAATTTCATAGCAACGAAGTGAGAAATAAATATGGCCGAATTCACTTTACGCTTAGAGGACGAATTGATATTTTTAATTTCAATTCAAATTTCTATTCAAAATTAGAAAAAAATATTGTGTGAAACGTGTTGGAAAACACTATTTTTGGTGAAGTTCGTTTCGAAAAATACTCTTCTCAACTGGTTGTACAAATAACTAGGAGGCTTATCCTTAAAATGAATTTCGCAGGCTGTCACTGGCGCTAGGACCGTTTGTATGAGCCTGTTGTGTGTTTCCCCCACTCCAGTTCCTCACCAAGCCAGGATCTATGCGACGTTTAGTCTTGGCTCAGTAGCTATCAGCGATGGAGCTTCCTTTTGCGTCTCTAGCCAGAAGCGAGTTACTGTCGGTTATTCACGAAGAACTTTGTTAAGTGTATGGAGAGGAGTGTATGAGCTCCAGGAAGGAACGCAGATCGGTCATGGTCGAACAGACGTCCACGATAAAGCCCGTGCAGGGCGGCCATCGGTTCCGACGAAACGAATGCCAAAGTCGAAGCAGCAATGCTTGAAGATCGACTGATTACAGTTCGGGAGTTGTGAGAAAAGCACAGCAGCAAATCTATAATTGACAATATTTTGACAGAACATTTAAGCTATTCAAACGGAAGAGGAATTTCTGGGCTCTATCGTTACTGATGACGAGACCTGGCTACACTACACCAAACAGGAAACAAAGGAGCAATCGTACCACCCTCTTTCGCCTAGTGCAAATAAATCCAAAAAAATTCCCTCTGATGGGAAAATCATGGCTAGCCTTTCCTTGGGATCAAAAGGACGTATTGTTATATGAGTTGATGCTTCTCGGGACAACAATAAATGCTGAACGGTACTCTGAGTCCTTGAAAAATCTTAGACGTGCAATTCAGAACAAGAGGAAAGCAATGTTGACAAAAGGAGTGCGTTTTAACATGACAAGGCTTGACCGCACACCGCCAATCGAACCACAGCCCTCACCGAGAGATTTTAGATAGGAAAAGGTGTCTCATCCACCCTAAAACCCAGAATTGGCCCCAAGAGACTTCAATCTCTTCCACGAGTTGAAGAAAAACTTTCACGGAACACAATTTCAGAAAAATAAAGAGGTACAAATCGCGGTTGTTAGACTTCCTCTTAATTCTTTTAAAAGGTGAATAAAGTTGTTCTTAGTGAAACAGACAAAGTATGACATAAATGATTTCCTCAAATGTGATTTTTCAGCGTTTTAGATTTTTCCTACTTCTGTTATTTAAGTAGATATTTACTTGTTGTGTTGATTTAAATAGGATTATAATTTTGACGAATGTATATACTTCTTGTATGCTTACATGAACAAACTTACTCTTACTCTTTTACACGAACAGGCGGCAGAGTGAGAAGTGCATAGCGACAGCGATTATGTAGAAAAATAAAAAAAACCTGTACTTTCCAAAAATGTAGCAGTTTTTTTTTGTGTAAAAAAAACGTGAAACTATTTTACGGACACACATCAAACTCGTAAGTTGCAATTTGTGAAAAAATTCGAAATCAGAATTCATCAATATTTCGACTTCAGAGTCGCCACTTAGCCCGTGACGTGTATTCTGCACGATAAAGACGTTGAGCAGTCACTATTGAATCACCATTACGATAACACGCTCGTACGCAAAATGCTCGATGCGTCCCCGAATACTGTTCAATCGTGACTAAAACTCCACAAAATGGCGGACACCATGAACCCTTCTCCGCTCCTCTTAGACGACCCGTTCCGAATATGGCGCGAAAACAAATACCCGATACTCTTTGTGGACACCTTTTATATATATATATATATATATATTTTCAAATGCTTTTGTTCGAACAAAATTTTTTGTATAATGCAGTTCTGTCGTAAGATGGGATATAATTATATTTCTAAGAAGCTTATACTTTCTGAAACATGATTTTTCAATGTTTGAACATTATTCTCAGGTAGTTTGATAAGAATTGTGATATAAGGACCTTATTTCGCGAGAACATCTCCAAAAACGTCTTTGAAGCGCCTAAAAGCCGGCACACGGCTAAGTGAATAATAAAAGGACGATAATCCCGATGAATTATCTTTCCAATTGTGCGAATTAGTTATGAATGACGTACGATGTCAAGAGAATCAAGACTTCAAGTGTAACTGCGGACTGGTATTAGGGTACTATCCCTCGTCAGCACAGTATTGCACTGAGTGACTACCTTATTTCGCGAGAACATCTCCAAAAACGTCTTTGAAGCGCCTAAAAGCCGGCACACGGCTAAGTGAATAATAAAAAGGGACGATAATCCCGATGAATTATCTTTCCAATTGTGCGAATTAGTTATGAATGACGTACGATGTCAAGAGAATCAAGACTTCAAGTGTAACTGCGGACTGGTATTAGGTACTATCCCTCGTCATGAAATCTTGAAATCCAAGTTCAGTGATTCATCGGTGATCTAGATATTGGGATGGGGGACTAGAGTGACAACATGTTGGCGCTTTTCGTCTATATAATAAGTAACAAGATCGGGGACCACAGTAGTACCTACGACAGGTGGTGTCGTCAGACCAGGCGTAGCTTTCCGAGCAGCCACAGGAGGGCCGCTCGAGAGGGAATCTTCAAACAGATCTGAAAAGGCATTATTCTGTTCCAGTGATAGCTTGTGACCCCGGAACCCGCCCCGGGCATCTTAAAGTGCCTGAGATTTTGAAAGAAAAATCGCCCAGTGATTGTTTTCGCCAGAAATCGCCCAAGTGCGCCCTCTTGAAAATGGAAACTCCCTTCGAGGCCGAAACATGCCCAGCGTCCCGGACTCCGCCATACATATTCCAAGAGCGAGACATCCGGCTTCCTTAGAGCCCGCCAGAACCTGCGGAGCCTCTATTTCTAGGGCTACCGTCATAAAAAAGTAAACAGCACTTAGATTTCGCCAACCGCGCAAAACGTCAGACCAACGTAATGATGCTTTCGCTCATTGGTGGCCTCTCGGCTTCTAAACGTATTTCTGGCGGTAGAAAATGAAACCTGATGAAATTCCCCATCTCTGCGTACCAATTTTCATATCCAAGTAGCGGCAGAATCAAGGCGACGCGAATTTATCAATTCAGAAAATTCGGCACCATTTCTCAAATATTTCCAATTAAAAGTCTATCAGAAGTTTCTCGCACGATTCCGATGATATTGTGGCAGCCGAACGACTCAAAATCGAAACATACGGCAACCATTTTCAGCCCGATGCCATCGAAGATTTTCAGGCAACTTCCAATTGCTCGATTGAAGAATCTACGGAGAGATTCCCAATCTCTAGGAGACCACTCCACGTTCCTACTAATAGCGAGAAAAACATCCCAGCTAAGGCAGCTCTTGAAAATCGCCATTCCCAGGCCTCTATTTATAGCGCTAATTCATTTTTCGTCCTCTGAAGAACGCACACAGATCGCGATGAATCGCCATACAGACAGCGCATCCTGGCGCGAAAAACCGCCATGAAGGAAGTGCCCATGGAAAGCACTGATTTTCACCGGGATTCTTTCTTCGAGGAGATTTCGTGCTGCTTAAGTTCCTGTATTATTTGTTGTTTTTCTTCTGTATTTGTTTGGTTTCTTTCTTCGGTGAATGTGTAATTGAACCTTGAAACGACAGAGTTATAAACGATATTTCTTTCGTTTTGTTTCTATGATGAAGGTGCCACCCACTGTAATCAATTATATATTGTAGTGTCCCATGTGGCTTTTTCTTCAAGGATTCAAGTGAATGGGAGCTGATTTCTGCAGGAATGTATCGCATATAGGGTATTGCAATTCATAGTGAATTTGCAGTCGAATGGTATGGGGGTGTACAATTTATGTGTTAATTTGATTTTATGCGCAAATTCGGGTTTTTGTGTGGTTTCGGGAGTTTTGGATCTTAATCTGATAAAATATACTTCGAATCATATACAGGTGTCAAGGTTTTCTCCAGCTTTTGTGCTTTTTTTCACGCAGGAGCTTTAAGTCAGTGAAATCCCATACAGGAGGTGTGCTATACTAATAAATGATTTTATGATCGATTGATATACAGGAGTATTGCAACTTTAAAAAGTTCTTTCCATTATTTTTTGTATTGCTTTCGGTTTTTGTGCTCCCTCAGGGTTTTAAGCTTTCTTCTCTGAGTTTTTATGCGCTTTCATTGATTTTGTGCTACTTCGGGGTTTTTATTCCTTTGATATATTTTCGTTCACGTTCGTGGTCGCGCTTAGTTCTTTCAAGTTTTCCGTGAATCGTCAGGTTCTTTCTTGGAACATAGGTCACGAAATTTGAAACGATAGAATTAAAACGATATTCTTTCGGTTTGTTTCTTGCTGATGAAAGCACCTACCGTAAATCAATTGCTATGCTGGGTGTCTCCCGGCATGCATTTTTCATATCATGTTTTCTGGCCGTGTGAAAGCTAATTTCAGTAAAATATCATACAGGGTGTAAGGATATACAATGAATTCCAGTGATCGGGTGATATGCTGATTGTTGTTGCTGCTACAAGGATTCTTCTGTTTTTAAAAGGGCTCTCAAGTTTTTTTCTAAGCTTTTTGATGTTCCTTCCAGTTTTTTCTGGAAAAATTCTATTCTAAACACATATATTGGTATGAAGTAGGAGCTCCATAGAATATTAATTGTTTTGATACTTCCTTCGTATTGATTGCATTGTTGAACTCAAATGGATGGAGTAACAACATGATATTCTTGTTGGTTTTTCAATCGTTGAATTAATCACAGATACTGAGTGCCCCATATCCGTTCTCGCTCAAGTTTTTCGCGAATGGGGCGGATTTCGATAAAATATCATACAGGTGTGTTACAATTTACAATAAGTTTGCAGTCTAAGGTATACGGGTGTGCAATTTACAAGTACTTTTTGTATCTCTGGGTTTTTCAGGTTCCTTTAGATTTTTGTATTACTTGGTGTTCTTTCGTGTTTCTCGCATTGATTACTCTTCGGTTTCAGCGTGCGTTGTTTATCTTGATTACTTCTGTGTTTCGCATGTTTCTCCGTGTTTTTCAGTTCTTTCTAAAACACCTTTCGCGCACGGTAATTGTATATATATATATATATATATTTTCAAATGCTTTTGTTCGAACAAAATTTTTTGTATAATGCAGTTCTGTCGTAAGATGGGATATAATTATATTTCTAAGAAGCTTATACTTTCTGAAACATGATTTTTCAATGTTTGAACATTATTCTCAGGTAGTTTGATAAGAATTGTGATATAAGGACCTTATTTCGCGAGAACATCTCCAAAAACGTCTTTGAAGCGCCTAAAAGCCGGCACACGGCTAAGTGAATAATAAAAGGGACGATAATCCCGATGAATTATCTTTCCAATTGTGCGAATTAGTTATGAATGACGTACGATGTCCAAGAGAATCAAGACTTCAAGTGTAACTGCGGACTGGTATTAGGGTACTATCCCTCGTCAGCACAGTATTGCACTGAAATCTTGAAGGAGGCAGTCACTCTTAATAAAGTTCTGGAAAAACCCTTAGGGTAAGTCCAGAAGAAACGCCATCTATGTCTCCAAGACTTAACCGGCTTTATTTTCTCTGCAGATCCAGACGAAAATTTGTGACACCTAGTTCATCAATTATACATTTGTTCAGCCTCAAATGGATTGTATTTTGAGCATCTGATTAAAGAATTCATTAGGTACTTTATAAAAACAAAGATTATTCAATAGAGTTATATAATTTTTACTCTGTATGGAATTCAGGAAAAAGTCCTGTGCATGTAAATTCTACTCAAAAAGGCCTTTGATTTAAGAATAACAGAAGAAGTGGTTCCATTTGATATTTTGGGATTTGGGTGGAACCAAATTATAGTGGTTGTGGTTCTTCCGACCTGTATAGCATTTATACCGAATTGCGCTCCTCTAAGTTATGACGACAACTAGAGGCTATATTGAAGCCAAATTATGCCTTTTTCAAATGTGAGATCTTTGGCTCAGAAACAACGTCTCCCAGCTATCGATTCATTGTTAACCTCAAATGGTGAAGATAAATTCAAAGATTTCTGGAACGGATTTCCGGTTGGGAATCAGCGAGTATTATTATCAGAAAGAAAGAAACGGCGGGGTACGTTGAATGGAAATAACAAAGTTACGAGAAAGAGAACTGGGAATGAAAGGTTTGTATATTCGCAACCTATTGATTTCGATTTCAGGGATCAATTCAGTGAGGCAGAACCTGAAATTTCTTTATGCTGTTCAAGAATAAATTTGGTATGGTATGGTATGAAGTGTGAAACCATACGGTGTGATAAATAAGATTCTTTGATTCAAGGATTCTGTTCATAATTACAGCAAGATTTTCGTTGTTTTTACTATAAAATTATGTTACCTGAAGAAATTAATGGAGGCAACACTCATTTATTTGTTGTATGAATTCTTCTTATTTTCTGTCTTTGGGTTCCATCTACAATTAATTTAATAATTAAAATATCGTGAACAACTAATAAAATCGTTTTTCCCAAATATCTGTAATTCCCAAATATTCAGCCAAAAATGATCTCAGTCGATTGGGTTCGACTTACTGATTACGAATACAAAGTCAGATTTGAGTATGTCGGCTGGCCGTATATAGATGAGCTAAAACTTTTATAATTTTAAAATAGTTTAATTGTCAAATTACTTCGAAAAGTTCATTAGCGCACCAAATTCGTTTAATGGTTCAACAGTTATTAGCAAATATGGTTACTTCAAAAACACAATAACACAATCAAATTGTAACATGGAACATGTTCGAATGATGTTGAAACAAATAGGCTTGCAGAATTTAGTGACATACGTCACGCTTGAAATTTTTAGAAATTTCCTGAAATTTTTTATTTCATACATAACATCTCATGAGACATTATCGAATTTCAATAAAAATTTGCGAATGTATGGAAGTTCTGGATATCTTTGATGTTTTCAATATTCATCATTGCAGGGTTCCATCACGAAAATAAATAGGGGTTTTTCATTTGTCAATATTGAAACAATCAAGTATTTTGTCATATTTTGCCATTTACTTTGAGAAGTCTTGGACGTTAATGAAATTTACTAAAGAATAGATGGATATTTTTGCGTGCTCTTTCAGTTTATTCAATGTTGTCATTTCACTGAAAAAATATAATGTTCCGCTATAACTATTGGAGATGATTCTTACTTTCAAAGGTCCTGTACAGAAATGATGATTGCTATGATTTGAATTGTAAAATTGTTAAAAAACTGCCAGGAAACCCACGCAGATACTTTAGCATTGATAGTGTGAAATGCGATGATCCAGAAGAAGAAAGGAATTATCCGATTTCTATTCTATTGCAAATTCACAAATTATTTTATTCACAAAAATTCACTTAACCCTTTTAAATTGAAAGCCTACATAAAACAACTGAAATAGGGTGTTTTTCCACAAATCGTCACGCTAGAAAATTTTTAAAAAATTCCCAAAAAAAATTTTTTTAATCCTGACTATCTCATAAGATATTTTTCGGATTTCAATAAAAATTCGTGAATACATTGAGGTGATCGATATCTTACTTATCCTCAAATTTCATTGTCGTAGCTCTCTTCCATTTAAAGATATGATCATTTTTTTAATTTACTCAAGAGAAAACAACAGATAGAATTCAATCTCGGTGGCTGAAATAATATACGTTGTCAAAATTCAGAAAAGCACTGACGTAAGTTTTTAGGAAAAGGGAATTATAGGTTCGAAAAAAACTTGCGGAAAATTATGAGTAGTTATTTTTAATTTGAGATATAGGTTTGTTCATTCATTAGGCGTTCATATTTGCATCACATTGTCCCATAGTACGGGAAAAGACTATTGTTCACGTGATAAGAGTGCTTATAGATTTGTTATGGTTTGAATATTTACTCGCAAGTAGCTCAACAAGAGCGCCAAAGCAATCTGACCTCACGTCAGTGCTTTCTAAATTTTTGTGAATTAAAGTTGATTTTTATTTTCAAATTCGTATTATCAAGCAGCAATACGTATGCAGTTCTACTCTATTCAAATGTGGACTACGTTTTTCTCTTGAGATCCTGTAAAATGGTAAAAAAAAATTGTGAGGAGAGCTTTGAGTAATATAGTATAGTAAATAGCTTTGTATAATTTTCACAAGTAAACTCTATAAATCAAAATCAAGAAACTCAATACTGAGATAGTCTTTTAGATTTAATGCTCTTGAGATATTAAAATTTTTCTCATTGAGCACTGAAGGTTACCAATGAAGTTATTATGATATTTTTTCACTAACAATTAGTTTGCACATGAAGAGGTCAAACTAATTACTCTTTCAAAAGTAAGAGAATGCTCAAGAGTTAGAATATTCGCCCTATAAAACACAAAGAATGCTAATCATTCAGAAGAGATTAATTCAATTTACGAATTCGGAAATACCGGGTCTGTTGCTAACAAAAAGTAAAAAGCATCCCAGTGTTAACGATGGAGCCAGAGAAGTTAGTTTTCGGTCAGACGTATCGAATTGAATCTTCGACAAGGACGAACCAGAAAGTTAGCAGAAACTTTAGGGAATGCCTGAAGAAATTTTCCGTAAATCTTGAAAGACCTAATTTTCATTTCTATTACAGTCGCCTCGGCTAAGATCTGAATAAATATGTTATTCGGTGATTATTATAGTGTTGACAAATATGTGGCAAGATATAAACCAGATACATGATATGAAGTCATTATCTTCTTAAAAAAATATTATGAAAGGCATCTTTCAGTTTCTAGAAGATCAAACTATCATGGCACCAGTCAATTTCACCTTTTTCATAAGTCATCGAAGCTATAGTAATTATATGTGTTAAGTTAATCAACCTTCACATTCATACTCGAAAAAGTTTAGTAGTATTAAATTGTGCTCAATCATTCATCCAACATAGTTCTCGAGATATTTTTCAAATTGTATGAAATGGCCAGTACAATATTTTAGAATTTCCAGACCAGTTAATAAGTTTGAAATGACGCTAATGAGACACTTTTTTAATGAAATTATGTGATATACCTCATTCAATTTGGACTTATGTCTAGATCATTGAGCGAAAAAATTGGATTACAACATTAAAAACTTCAAAGGTTATTTGAAGATGGTGAAAGGTGGTGTTTAGTTTCTTACTGATAATTCGTAAACTAATAATTTTGTCGGATTTTGAAAAAAGGATCCTGAAAGAGACAGAAATTGACTTGAAGGTAATCTGATTTGGAAATGTAACTCCATTATTTATTATTTTCATTCAACATTGAAAATTGTCTTGCGGGCGCCATATTGAGGTTGAACGCAACTTATCAGCGATCTGATTTCTGTTGGATTTTTCACATGAGTTAATTTTTTCAACAACTTTTTCTGAAAATTCGTCAATCATTGGAAATTAACAAGTATTTAAAAAATTTCAATAGAATTTCTTCATTTCGATGAGCTTTTGTTGTATACCCATTGAATTATTTAACCCACAAATTATATAACAAGGTTCCTAAGCAATACCAAGTTTTAACTGACATAAAAAAATTTAAGAAAGCAATCCTGAATGTTTTGATAGATTTAGAGCCATATTCTATTGATGAATATTTGAACTCTTGATATCCTATCTCAACTGTTATTATGTCATTTGTGGTTGTTGATTTTTCTAAATTTTTGCTCTGTGGCTTCTCCATTTTTCTGTGACGTATTTTATTTTCAGAATGTAATTCCGATCATAAAATAAACGATATTATTATTATAACAAGTTTAAATTAATTCAATTTTTTTTTCTTCACAACATTACACTGAACAACTGTCTTTTTTAGATCACGCAAAAAAGATTATGAGCAAAGCGTTTAATTAATTTAAACTTTTATTACAATGTGAAATTTTTAGGGGTAATCAAGAAAGGCTGCACAAAGAGAAAGATATTTATGGCAAATATTCAAAAAGGTATTTGAATTCAAAATTATTGAAGAAATCCCATAAAAAGTTGATCATTCACAAAGTTTAAGCTCAAAAGAAAATTAACTTTGGTGGTAAATTCCAATGAAAATCAGTTCAGTGAAATTTTACGATTATTCTTATATTTTTCAAAATTTTTGAGTCAACTATATATACCCTAAAAATACGTTTATTTCAACTTCTTTACTTGCAACGCCATACGCGTACCTCGATATGGCGTGTGGAAGGCAATTTTCAACGTTAAATTAAAATTATCAATGATGAGGTTACAGCTGTGGTATCGAAAAGTTGTATAAGAAAATTTCATCCGGAATCTTTTTTCTAAGAATAGGAAAAATCAATAGCTTTATTGTTTTATTATTTTCAATGGCTATTTTGAATTTTTCGTTGTACCGATCCAATGTTTTCACACAATGCTTTAGGTTTAGTTCTATCGAATGAGCTGTATCACATAATTTCATTAAAAGTATGCTCTATTAAAGTTTTTTCAATCTCATAACCTAAAATATCCGGTTGATCCTAAAAAACATGGTATTTTTTTAATATTTTGGGTAGATCCGTTATTATTATTATTTCAAATTTGTTTGCAAAAATATTCTTTAGTTCAGTGAAAGACATGTAACCTCACTTCATCTAACATGAAGTTATGGAAGGAGGTTTTTTTCGATAAGATTTTTTTTCACGAGCCGTATATATCTTGATTAAAAAATGAACACATACACTCAACAACTCAAAAATATAACATTTTAAGAAACAAAAGCACATCCTGTGACCCTGTTATTCAAAAGCTGTTAAATGAAGAATTCTTGAATTTTCGCCTAAAAACCATATGAAAAATTGATATAAATTCATTCACTTCATAGAATATCACCGAAATATAGGTTTATGGATAAAATAAGAGGAACTTCATTGAAAGGCGGTCATTATTTATTTGGAGAAAATATTTTGAGAATGGTGTCGAATAAAAAGTGAATTATCAAGGCCCAAGGCATCACGAAGAAAGCAAAATTTAGCATTTTTTGTGAACGTCATATTTTTGATGAAGAACTTATTTTATGAATATTATTTGGAGAATTCGCATTAATCACAAGGTAAGCAATTATTTCCGAAAATAGGTTAGCATTTGCCTGCTGTCTCAAAATTAACTGATAGGTTTCAATGATTTGCAACCAATCTCTTAGGAAATACCCAGGACATGGTGTATCCAGTTGATTCTGAATTCCAGATATCTCCCTTGCTGGAATAGATAGAGTCAACGAAAAGGAAGTCATGGTCCTAACATAATAAATTATATCAAGTTCAATGATTCAAGGATGATTTGAAACACAGGTTGACAAGCTATAAATAAGATAAGGGTTCATGATAGAACACTATAAACTCAAACTCGAAAATTTCAGTACCCTATATAACAGTATTCAGCTTTACGGCAAAGGACTCGACATTCAGCAATTACCAGCGTCCGTAATGTGTATATATCTTTATGACAAACCTGTGAATATCAACCGGATATTGACTAAAACCCAGACTTGTCGCTGACAACGTGTAAATATTTGGTTTGCGAATAATGTTTGTTCTCACTCGTCGTTAAGTGCAGCATGTTAGGTTGTAACTTCTAATAGTCATGTTGTTATACACCAGTTTAGGCAGTCAAATTGATATATTTAATTATCAAATTCATCGATGTATGGGATGGTTCTTGTAAGTAAGTGCACTTACTCCTAATAGATCAACTAACCATCGTTTGGCTCAAATGTCTATAATTTTCGAATATCGAGTGGAAAAAGATTCTGTCTGCCCGGTTGCAGAGTAGATGTAATAACCTTCGAAATGATCAGCTAAGACCTTGTCCAGAAGAAGCGAAATGGTTCGCATTTTGGTGAGGCACTACTAGACGCCCACAACCATTACGGGAATTTAGAATAAACACGAAAATCGCCTGCATTACGTCAGATCAGCTTCAAATACGTGTGAGTCCATAAAATAGGAACTTCCACAAAGAAACGTCTGCCAAAACTAAGTAGAGAACAGTGGAATGATTTTCTTCTTAGAAATGAATTTTATAACAAAAAATTGGAAAATACTTTAATTTAATTATTAAATGACTGGTTCCCCTCAACGAGAAAACGAAAAGGGGGATAAAATAAGCTACGCAGACAGCAAATGAAATGCTAATTTAGGTATACTAACAATAAGCCATCAAAAATGAGCCTATGTGGGTTCATAATAGTATATTATATACCGCGGGACTGAAGTAGTACATTTAATCCTGAAGGTAAAGTTTATGGCCCGACCGCAGGGAGGGCCATAATTTACCTGAAGGTATATACGATACTTTTCGTACTTCCGGTATGATTTTATTAATTATTTCAATAATTTCAATCAGTTTTTTCTCTCTTCAACTCATTTAATAAACTGTCTTTTAAATAAGTTACCATATTAACATTGCGTTGTGACAATTATAATTTAGAAACATTGTCATTACTAGTGTCACTGTAAAGAAACATTGTTATTGATAATTATATTCTTCATGAGTGAAGAAGGTGTATCTGATGTTGATAAAAGAGCAGCCGAAGTAGGTGAAGAATTGTTAGCACCGAAATCTAGAAAACTATAAGAGCAGCAGTACGATGCTTTTAAAAAGTGGTGCCGCTTAAAAAATGTGAGACAACCTACTGAAAATGCGCTGTTAGTCTACTTCAATGATAAATCAAAAGCGGTTTGTGCCTCAACTCTCTGGGCACATTACTCAATGCAGAAATCGGTTATTAACATTAGAGAAGATATTGATATAAGTAAATTTCCAAAATTATTAGCTTTTTTGAAGAGAAGAAATGAGGGATTTAAGCCAAAAAAGTCAAGAATTCTAACGTCTGAGCAGGTAGATCAGTTCATACGGGAGGCTCCGGATGATAAATATTTAATGCTTAAGGTAAATTTGGAAATGTGTTTATATTCAGAAATTTTAAGAAATAAATTTTTTTGTAGGTTGCACTTATTTTGGGCGTTGCGGGAGCTTGTCGTGGAAAAGAGTTGGTTGATTTAGAAATTGACGATGTGAGAGATTTGGGCGATTCCTTCCTAATCGCGATTAGAAACACCAAAAATAAAATTGACCGAAATTTTGTGATCAAAAATTCAGAAAACAGTGCCATCAGTTTTGTGGCGATATTTCGAAAATATGTGGCATTGCGAAAGACAGGGACACCTCATTCAAAATTTTTTGTTCAATACATCAACAAAGAATGTACTACGCGAGTAGTAGGAAAAAACATGTTTGGTACATTTCCACGGCAAATAGCAGCTTCCTTGAAATTAGAAAATGCGACGTCTTAGGTATACGGGACATTGTTTTAGACGCACATCTGCGTCTTTGTTAGCTGATTCGGGAGCAACAATATACGTGCTGAAGAGACATGGAGGATGGAAATCCTCCAACGTGGCCGAGGGATATATTGAATCGTCTTTAAAAAATAAACAAAAAGTTTCAGATAAAATATTTGGTCAGGTCGCCGATTCGTCCACTATAGTTATGCCACAGTCCTCATTCTCGCTTCCTGTTTCCGCAGGATCTTCGAAACAAACACCAGTTCAATATGATAAGGACCTATCTGTTACTCGTCAGTTACCTGCTGCATTAACCCAGGAAAGGCTGGTCAATATGACGAACTGTCACAATATTAATTTGAATATTAACGTTAATTACCATTCTAATTAATTGTATTTTTCAATAAAATATCCCTCAAATTCGTTTGTTTGCGATTTAATCATTCCGGGAGTTTCGTCAATATTTAATCCCGGAGTGATTAAATGTGACACTTTAGTACCTGTCACAAGGGAGTGAAGTTGTCACTTTAGGCCCGGAAGTATGAAAAATTTATTTTTGCATTTGCATACATAACAGCATTTTTTCAACTCAGCATTACATGAATCTAATCAACCAACTCTAGGCATCCGTTTACTTTCGAGAATTTGTGCTACTTTGACGATGATGCGAATATTTTGTGTGTAAAATGTATTTATCTGGTGAAAGGTTTCAGTTTGACCTAACATCTATGAAACTGACAAATTAGTTGGTTTTCACCGCTTTTCGGTTGATCAGACTCAAAATTGGTAGCATCGTCTACACTGAGTGCACGTATTGGGAGAAATGTAGGGTGAAATTTATTTTAAATTGGCGTGTTGTAAAGCTCCATCTGGACGCAACCACCGAGTTTAAATCTAGATTCAAACTCAATGACGCACTCCTTTTTGACGAGGTCTCAAGGCAGCCAAAATACAATACACGATTGAGCCGAACGACTGGTGGCCATTGGTCCGAGCCCTTTTGGACTGAATCCAAATCAAAATTAGACTGGTAACTGGCTTCGGGCCTCATTAATTTCTCTCACACTTGTTGAATTTGGACAGGCTCGGGCACGTTTGGCGAGTTGGCTCTGTGGTGTATGGCGGCCTTCATGGTTCATTATTAATCGAGTTGGTTGGTTGTTCAAATATCTCGTATAATATTGTTATTGGGGCAAATCTGTCAAATAGTTGGGCAGTTATGAGTATCAAAATTTCGAATTCTTGAATATATCTTACTATATTCTATGAATTTGTTATTTGACAATTGTTTGAAGAATATTGAAAAAAAGTGTGCTAATTCGGTCTTTAAATCCCTGAAAAATCTTTTGCGAACTTGTTCCTAATTAAACGGAAAGCCACCGTTTGCCCAAATATCTCTAACTGTGTTGAATATTTGCTAAAAAATGGTTTCAATCGATTAGGTTCGATTTTATGATGAAAAATCAGTAGGCAAGCTTCAGAAGGTCTTGAGAACTTTTCGCATTCCAAAAATCATAAATCTCAACTACTTGGTTTTTGTGAACATGTTTTGCACAAATGTCTGTTATTTTAGAACATCGAGATGGAAATGTTGTGAATCGATTTCGTACGACTTCATGATGAAGGATCCTTGGTCAAATTTGAATATTTACGGTCCGCAGTTCAGCCGTACACTCTACATCTTCTGAAGGAGATGAGAGACGTTTCATATATTCAAAATAAATTAATTCTCCAAATATCTCAGTAAGATTTGACAAAACTTTGTGTTAAACTGATCTTAAATACGATTGGTATCTTGATTAGCTATTTATATACACCTCTATTCTCTTGAGAAGTGTGATTTGGAGAAATGTATGTGAAGATGAGATTTAATGTTATATGGAAATTATTTTTCTCTACGTCAGTATCCTAATGAGTTCATCACAGTAGTGAAAACATTGCTATAATAAGTTAATAACAGCATTGTTTTTAGTTATATTCTTCGTTTTACTTTTGTCCCCACTGACATTTCCAATTTTGAACACACGTTAAATGTCAATATAAGATGATAATTCGTAATGATCGAGATGTATGATTAAAATATAGATTTCGTAATCTCTCAACTTTTGTAAATCACTCCAACTGCCAAGATACAATACAAAAAATACTAGGATATTTAATAGGTATTTATCATCAGATTTCAAGTCTTCTACGAAATTTTATTGAAAATATCGTCTAAAAATCGTCAAAGAGGCAAATCCAACACTCATGTGTTTCGCATTCATGTTGGAATAGAGACCTATTATGCAACTTGTTTTAGAATATACTATTATTTTAAGCTTCTTTGTACATAATATGTTTCACAAGGCAATGCGATGATATCCAATTCTTTCAGTCATTTCATTGAGAAAAATTGAGAATTAATTTCATTTTGGAATATTGTCATTTTATGCTTCTCTGAACATTACTTTTTCAATCTAATGTTTTCGAACATATACTTTTTTGTTTATAATATCAGAGTTGAAAGACGCGGAAGTGAAAAGTTATTCTCTTTTAAACTGATTCGTGAAAGTGATGAGGAGAGCCGATTTGAAATACGGTATCGTAAATGGATAATCCATATTATCTAATAATAAGGCTTCGCCCATAGTTGGAATCATTCCAAGAAAATCGAGTTGTTCACGGTGGATTCCGAGGTTGTGGATTCGATCTAAGCTTGATCAGTTGGGGTCGGATAGTTGTCAACTTGAGGTTCCCTCATTTATATTTATTCGTTTCTCGAATAAAATTATCCGAAGTAGCAGAAGTAGGGACAAGTTGTGGATTCGAGGTAATAGTATATTCTGAAACAAGTTGCAGAATGGGCACTTATTCCAACACGAATGCGACATTCGAGAATGAGAGACGAAGGAGCGATTTTTTGAACTCATGAGTGTTGGAATTGCCTTCTGCAACGAGTATTAGATGATATTTCAGTCAGGAATTGTGAGAAATTTATTGGAATTCAATGAAAAGTTTAGATTATACCTCCTAGTGCCTTTTGTATTTTATTTTCGCAGTTGGCGTGACAGGGTGATTCCGGAGGAGACCGTCAGATTTTAGGTGAAGTATACATTAGTCAAGGCAATTTCGAAACATTGTTTGGTGTATGGTTGGGGCCTTTAATGAGAGTCTATAGGGTGATTTGTCCGATTCGACCGATTTTTCTTTGATTCATAACTTTGGTATGGCTTTATCAATCTTGATGAAATCTTCAGTGTAGAACAATATGATTATCTTCTTTCAATAATTCCAACACTTTTTCAAAAATACTGGGTGGGAATTATGATAAGTTCAGATTAAGTTTGCAGGTTGAAAAAAAGCCCGTTTTCAAAAATTTTCTACATGCTTCAGATTCTATCATAAGTTTACATTACTGGAGCGTTTTATTTTTTTTGGCACACATCCATTTTTCCTAGAAAAATTTTTCAAGCTTGAACAATATCGTTATTTCGCTCCAAGGCAGTGAGGATATTCTGAACTAGAATGTAAACCGGTGTCGTCCAATGATACAAATCATACGAATCATATTCTGATGTATAAAATCATTTAATCCAGAAAATATCTCTATACCTACCTACTCAAACTAAATAATCTACAACTTATACAGAATAAACATTCGAAACATATCATGAACGGCAAAACTAAGGATTAACACAAAATTCACATAGAATGTTCGAAATGATTTCTCCTTTTTGGCGCTCTTTTGAATACATATTCGAGACCTTCTTATTAAATTTCCAATTGACCTTCTAATGAGGGATTGATTTTGCTTCAAGATATTACATTCCTTGAAAATCCTTTCAACTAGGTGTTCTCTACTTCTAATTTCAACCTTATAAACTCTTGTTTTCAGATATCCCCACATGAAATAGTCTAAAGGGTTCAAATCAGGCGATCTTTGTGGCCAAGCCATAGGGCCTCCACGACCAATCCATCTGTTCGGATAATTTACATCCAGGTAATTTCTCACATTCAATGCAAAGTGAGGTGGTGCTCCGTCATGCTGAAAGTACATAGAGCGGATATGTACATTTTCCAATAGATTTGGTAAAATATTCTCCAAAAAATCTAGGTAAATTTCTCCATTCAATCTTTCCGCAAAAATGTGAGGGCCAACTAAATTTCCGTCTATTGTTCCAAGCCAAATATTGGCAGAAAATTTGTGTTGTGTATTATGACTCTTCTTCAAATGTGGGTTGTCTCTTGCCCATTCGTGGGAATTGTGGATATTAAAAATTCCATTCTTAGTGAACATAGCCTCGTCGCTGAATAGAATACGAAAAAGAGTTCGTTGGTGACTAATAACCCAGCGACAAAATTGTAATTGGGGCAGATCTTGTGGCAACAGTTTTTGCACATTTTGGTATTGGTATGGGTGGAATTGTTCTTTCTTCAAAGTATTGCTCACTTTGCTCTGCGAAATTCCTAATTCGGTATTAATTTGACCAGTACTAATAGACGGTTCCTCCTCCACCCGTTCAACCATTTGAATCGAAATTTCATTTTGAGTTGGCCTATCAATGTGCTCTGCCTTACTAGGATATTGCCCATATTCTTTAGAATAATGGAATACTCGTCCGAAAGTACATTTATTTGGTTGACGTCGGTTGGGAAATCGTCTATAGTATTCCATTTTGGCTTCATTTCCATTTACAAAACGTTACAAAAACCATAAACAAAAATCATATCCGCATATTCCGCATGAGTAAATAATTGAGGCATGTTGAAATAAACTTCTTGTGACGGATTATTTATTAAATATTCTCATTTTGTGGTTCATGTGATGGTAACCATGGATCTTAAAACACTTGATTTAAATAGAGATTTAATTTTCATGGAGAATTTTCAATTTCATTGAAACTATTTATCATACATTCGTGATTCAATATTCTACATACCATAAGGCCATAAGTGAGTACATTTTTGAACGAAACTACTATGTTTTAGAAATATTCGCTTCATAGAAAACCGGAAGTGTAATCCATAATTTTGCCTTTCATATGTTTCAAATTTTTATTCTGTATTTGTAGTAGTAGTATGTAGATTTTTTTGGTTCACGTACTTATAAAGAAATTTTTTAAATTAAATGATTTCATACTTCTGAATATGAGCGATCAAAAATGAATTTCGAATTTGGAAAATTTATTTTAGGATTCAGGAAGAGCTTTGTATTATTGGACGATACAGCTTTACCATCTAGTTCAGAATATTCTCAATGCCTTGAAGCAAAAAACGATATTGTTCATCTTTGAAAAATTTGTCTAGAAAAAATGGACTTGTGCCAAAAAAACTAAAAACGCTCCAGTAATGTAAACTCATGGTAGAATCTGAAGCAAGTAGAAAATTTCTGAAAACGGAATGTACAGGGTGTATTTTCAACCTGCATACTTAATCTGAACTTATCATAATTCCCATTCTGTATTTTTGAAAAAATGTTGGAATTATTGAAAGAAGATAATCATGTTGTTCTATACTGAAAATTTCATCAAGATTGATCAAGTCATACCAAAGTCAAGAATAAAAGAAAAATCGATCGAATCGGACAAATCACCCTGTAGACTCTCAGTGAAGGCCCCGAACCATAAACCCAACATTGTTCCGAACTATATTGACTACTGTATACTTCACCTAAAATCTGACGGTCTCCTCCGGAATCACATTCTTTTGAACTTTTGGCTTACAATATTTAGTTAGCAAACAATAGAGCATATAGACCAGGGGTTAGTGACGGGGTGTCATACAATTCGGCGTATCACATAAAAGCCTAGGGAAAAAACCCCAGTGAAAAAAACCCTGACTCCCGGCCTAAGTGTGAAAGTACAAAAATAAGCTGAAATATAATATATTTTAGGGACTTCTTTCTTCAAGAGTGATCTTCTATTGATGGAAACAGAGACTTTTTCAAGTTGCCCACATCGAATCTGGAAATAAAAATACAAAAGCAGAAAAAAGAACAGAATAACAAATATACAAAATTTGAAAGAGACAAAGAAAATACCCTCAAATTCGCCTTTTTGGATTAACTCGATATCGCGAATCAAGGATCATAATATTTGAATAGTGCGTTCAAATTTTAAAATAATTCAATTCGTGAATTAAGTATTCCTGAAGAAATGGATTTAACATCACCAGAATTGACAGAAATTGCCAATAATGTTGCTAATAAACTTATACCACAAAAATCCAAATCCTTGTATGAAAGAGAATACGAGAAACTTATGAAGTGGTCTCAAGAGAATTCGGTCATTAGAATTTCCGAAAATAATTTGATAGCGTATTTTGAACATTTGAGTAAGACATATAAGACATATGTTCCACGTTATGGAGGACTCATTCGATGTTACGTAGTATGCTTAACATCAGACAGAGCATGGATATTTCAGAATTTGCAAAATTACAATGTTTATTGAAAACTTATTCAAGGAAGCAATAAATGAGACTCTTTTAGATGTGAGGGTAACAATATAATCCTTTTCAACAATGTAAGCATAATATAACTACTTTCAGGTAGTATTAATAATGGGATACGCTGGGGCATACAGAAGGGTAGACCTCTGCAATATGAAAACTCAAGACATTGAATACAAAGATTATTGAATTTTAATCACCATCCCGAATATCAAACCTTATAGTCCCAGATAAATCATTATTTCAGGCCCGTTCTCGTTGAATCTTATTAGAACATATTAATAATTGTGACCATCACATACACATCATGATAGATTTTTTATCAATTTAAGAGCAGGAAAATATAGTGTGCAACCTGTTGGTATAAATAAAATAGGTGGAATGCGTCTCTTTTAAAAAAACTCTCAACACAATTAAACGAAATATCTGAAGACATGAATACACTTCTACTTCAAGAATAAATAAAATGCCGGAAATCGCAATTTTAACTACTAATATTACTACCCAAGTACCAACGCATGATAACCATATCACACAGCACAACATACCAGGCATATCAACCTTGACTACTGGTTCAAATTGTACTGTATCTATGAAAATATTCAGTAATTGCACAATTGCAAAAATTAAATGACTTACCTGATTTTGTTATACACTTATACTAATATATCATTCTTGTTCAATGTTTAATTTCTACCAGTCACCACCCAATTAACATGAACACTCATGAAGTGTTTCTCCAAATAGGTAAGACAACTAATATGTGTCAAAATATTAAAAAAAAATTTTGTTCGTAAAAGATTAAACTCTGGTCACTATAGGAAAATAATTTTTCACTGTTAGCCAGAAACTTGCCTATTTAATTCAGTAAGTTATCTTCTTCAATTCATTTCAATGTTAGTATTATGAGCACTCTGTTCAGAGTAATCAGAACTTACGTAGATAATAGTAGTGTTCTTTCGAACTGATGGAACCGTTCAGAATAATCACTTCAGGGGAACTAAATGAAAACAAAACAATGATTGCAGGAACTAATCTATCTGATTTGCTCACTCTGTCAGTTCGAAAGAACATCCCTATTAGCCCTCCACAACAAGCTGAAGTCATTTCATTCAAGATATTTTCTTTCAAAGTTCATGCAGTGTTCAAAATCCAAGATTGACCAGTTGAATGGCAGAGATCAATAAACTCACTTTCAAACTATAATCTCCCATACATAGTAGCTTATTGAAATTTTGATAAATATCAAAACTCAAAGAAATTGTCAGTAATTTAATTTTCATTGGCAAAGTGAAATTTGATACAGTTTCATAGCTGCAAACTTCTTCCGGAATAAACAATTAAGAAATAACCTGTAACACGAACTTAGAAAATACATAACACGCATACAGAAGAAAACATTCTCCATCTAAGGATACTAGATACGTTATTAACAATACTATGTATTTCTCATTGCTAATTAAGTAACGAAAGCTTTATTCGCAGAAATGTATATTCCATATATGATAATTTTCTTATAGCACTAATCATTCTTGGCATCAGGATATAAATTGCATCTCACTAGCTATCCTGTAGAATTAAATGTACTTTGTGTATTCATCTTAGGATCTTTGTATTAGAAAAATGCCCCTTGCATCCTAAAAATTTTTGTTCATACATAAATGTTAAGACCTAACCAATAGATCAGACCTTGAAGAATTTTCTGATATTCGACATGCAAGATGATTCAAAATTTGAGAAAAGCAAATCTCTAGTACCATTTTTCCCAATAAGATTTTTCCTATCAAAATTTTTTTCACTATCTACATAGTTTAATATTGACAATGGACATGCAATGGACGCATGTCGATATTCGAAAGGATAGGATGTCAGTGTTCAGTGGAAATAAAATGACTGGATTTGATTGGAAGTGATTCGAAAACTTCAATGAATCTTTTTTCGACATTCATTCACAACAATAAATGATGAAGAAATACCGATACTTTATAAAGTAAAGATCAGGTGGATGTTTCTCCAGTTATTGAGGAAACCATATCTCATATACTCATAACTGCAAACGTGACCGACTTATTTGAATAATACAACATTCCCTAATTATTTCCAAGAAATTTTCACTCTTCAACAAATATGAGACAGCCGGTTTATACATTTCCAAGTGATTCGATGGACCGCAACTACTTATTAAAACATGACTCAGCATTCAGTTCGAGAAACTATTCCCACTTCACGATAATGGTAACAATGAAATTCATGACACTGTGGCGAATGCGCCGGTGTTGCCAATTAATTTTGACGTAGAATGACAGAAAAAGAGGAGAGCGCCATTGCTCGAAACCTTACAGTGGCTATGGGAGTTCCCTAACTGCCAATTTCTCCAAGAATCCGTCGATCATCAATATTGCTGACGTGATTGCGAAACAAGCTGAGGTGGCCTTATTGTAAGTTATGAATTCAATAAAGTTAGTGATATGTGGAATATGGGAGGAAATTGAGAAACTTCTCACTTTTGTTGCCTACTGTTTCGAAGAAATCAGGGATTTGGAAACCAAGTGTTGACAATTGTAGAGACTGTAGGATTTACTGAGAAGTTGGAAGCACTTAGAAATCATATACTCGGAGAGGAATCTACAGACTTGTGCTGATATCGGAATAAAGAATATTTATTTCCTAATAACATAATTGAATCAAGAATGACTTGAAGAGTTTGATGAAAATTTGAATTAATAGTTAGAGATCTATAACAGAAATATTTTTTGAATTCCTCTAACTGATTTTTATAACTAGATGTTCGAAACCGATAGAAACCCGTTTAATGATAGTGACTGCTGTCTAGAGTAAATTTTATATGTAAGCCTTGTACTTCATCTTGAGTGTCTGATATAAGTTTTTGTTCCCATGACAATTTACTGTACAGTCAATGGGAATAAAAATTATAATTATTATTATTATATGGGAAAATTCCAAAATTTCTGATCACTCAACACAAAATTTCCTCGTAAAAACAGGAAATTACGGGTTTACAGTTATTTCTTTTTTCGATTCAAAGCTCCATAATATTATATATTGAAAAATACAGAATGAAATTTTCACAAATGTTTATTGTCTTTCACGCTGTGGCTTCTTCAGGATTTACATTTTCAAATGTAAGTGTACAAATTTTCATCTAGTTAACACCGCTACAATTCTATTAAAAATATAGCTTGTGAAAATGAAAGGTTTCAGAAGAAATTCGTGCAACAATTGAGCCTATCATACCACAACTTTAACAAGAATCTCATACAAAATTACCTCATTACTCCATGGTCTATAAATATGGATTTTCCTCATCAACTGAGCTGAAATTTGTTATATGGAACAGAATGTAACATTTCCGTGCAAATTTCTATAAAAAGAATCTCATCTGAAATCAGATAACATAAAAGCACCCGAAGAAACCAACAGAATAGAATCAATCAGGACAAAATTTTGGAGATTTCTGAAATCCTTGAAATCAGAACCGGTAATTTCTCGTTCGAGTTATTTGGTTGTGCATACCGATTGTTTCTGGGAACAGTTTTTTCTATTGTGTTCTAAAAATGAATGACATCAATTTCGGACAACGGTGTGCTATCAGGTTTTGCTTCAGACTTGGGCACAGTGCAACGAAAACTCTTCTTGTTTTGTCACGGGTCCAGGTTTTTCGGTTGTTTAAGGCATTTTCAGAAGGAAGAGAGTCGATTGAAGATGAACCACGAAGCGGAAGGACTTCATCTTCAACAACTGATGAAAATGTCGACAGAATCCGAGATTTTGTGCGTTCAGATCCTCGGTGGACAGTCAAAATAATAGGGGATGAGTTAAATTTGTATCACACCACCGTTCATTAAATTTCGACCAATGAATTGGTGATAAGAAAAATTAGCACAAAAAAGGCCAATTTCAATAAACGGGTTTATGACCAGTAAAAATATTCGTGTAGCTCCTCAACCTCCTTATTCGCCCGACTTTAGTCAAATTTCGACTAATGAATTGTGGATGAGAAAAATTAGCGCAAAAAGGGCAATTTCAATTAACGATTTTTTGACCAGTAAAAATATTCGTGTAGCTCTTCAGGCTCCTTAATCGCCCGACTTGAGTCCTTGTGACTTTTTTCTTTACCTTAAGTTGAAAAATTACCTCAAGGGAAATAATTTTGGGACTGCCGAAAAATTCAAACGGCTGTAACCGACCAACTGAAGGTAATTTCAGCATAAGGAGTGGAAGAAATGTCTCCAGCACTGTGTGGCCTCAGAAGTAGTTTTGGGTAGTACACGTCTACAAAATTGAGTTTGTAAAAGGTGCCTCACCTCACTGAGTAAGTACATTGTACCACTTCAAATGAGGCGAGGGGGTCTGACCGTTCATATCGCTATAAGATGTCGGGACAAAATTTGTACTGGTATAGACGACGGGTTGTTGAGGCGATGTAGCGTAGCGAGGACGAGGTAGGTAAGAAGCATCAAATTATAATTTTTGCATTTGCCACATTCACTTGCGCCCCCTAAGGGAATCAGTAGGAAACTCGGCCTAATTATTAAAAATTCATAAAAAATCAACCATACATGAGAATGCCCTCATACTCCTGCAGAATTAGCTACATATTAACAAAAAATATTTCAGAAGGTATCTCTGACTTGTACTCCTATGGGGGGCTTCAAGTATGACCATGTATTCTTCGTCAGGAAGTCAAACCCAATCGATCGAGAACATTTTTGGCTCGATTTTCGAAAATTAAAGAGATTTGAGTAAGACCATTGCCAGTCGTTCTACTAAAACAGGAGCCCAATATAACTACTCTCAGTTTTCTATAAGTTTTGTTCGAAGCTCATATTCTCTTCTACTAAAAATCAATCAATAGTAAACATATGGACACTATAGCTCTCTTGTTCTTTTGAATACCTTATACCATATAATCAAATCCAAATTAAGAATATGTCGAATTAAAGATAACCGAACTAACAGTTTCTCTTCAGTTTCATTTCAGCCACAATCCTGTTCTACTCAAATCTGTACTACATCAGAATATAAGCACTTAAATGCGCACGGCAATTTTATCAGGAAGATTCATCTACCAGTAAACGAGGTCTTCTTTCATCATCATACCAGAATTTTGGACGGGCAAACAAGCGTTCTTTGAAAAACCTAAGATATTCAAATCCAAATCACACATTACATTAAACTTTTTCAGAATAAGAATTTTCCTTGGGAATTTGGACTACATACGGTATTTCACCGTAAATGAACCATTTCGATCAATTTTATACCAACTGAAACTGAAATAATGAGTCAGACCGATGTCAATCGAATACCTATCTGCGAAAGCATCAAGAATTGAATTTTATGACGGACGTCTTGGCATTTCTCTTTACGAAAAATTGGTTTCAGGCTAATGAGGGAACCGGGATATGGTAAATTTCCTGTAGTTTCGTTCTTGACGCCAGCCCAAAAGTTATAATGGGACTAGAGTTCACACGGAGGATAAATGTGGACGAAATTTTTTAATATCAATCTTTAACTTCTGTGATTGCTTGCCTATTAAGTAAATAAAAATATAATTTTATCTTCTGGTGGAAGAAAGTTACGTCAATGTTTTCTGAGAGTATATAGGTTTTCAACAACGTCCATACATGCATAAATTTCTGTTTGAATACGACGGATAAATTAAAAGATATAAGGAATTGAAAAAATATTGTTGGACATCTTTTAAAGATTTACTACCGTGTTGATGCCGCGAAATTTCGCAAGCCTATTTGTTTCAACCAAATTGAAATAACTTTCAAATTAAAACATGATCCGATGTTCCTGGAGTTAAAGATAAAACCAAATTTCAGATGCTCATAACTCCTGAATCGTTGGATGGATTTCGCCCAATAACTAACTTGACCTAGAAAATTGGAAAGTTGACCTATTCAGGAAATATAAAAACTCCATCGCATCTTTTTCGGTAGATAGAGAATATATATGGGCGACATACCATCTCTACTTCATTTGGATGTCAAACCCAATCAATTGAGATCATTTTCAGCTTTTCATGATAACAGACATTTGGGCAATAAATGTTAATTCTGTGAACTGCTGTAACTTCTTCACTCCCATATCTTCTGCATGGTTTACTTTACAAGGATGATATTTAAGAATATGCACGATATCAATAACCACCCGATATGCAAAAATGTTGAACTATTAGACAGATTAGTCCTAATAATGATATTGAACGAGATAGTTCCCATCAGGAAGTCTGACCAAATCGAACAAGCGAGCGAAAACTGAGTTACACACTCAGAAAATAAAATATTTCCAGACGAAAATCGAGAAAGAAAAAAAAACGAATTCACCAGAGTTTTTGCCTCCAACGATCTAATCAAGGTTTCGTCCAACACGACAGTATGTGGGAAGGAAGACATGAAATTAATGAGTCCTAGCTCCACAAGATAGTCTTGCGGATAAGTTCTGATGAATTCTGCAAACTCCGCTCCACACACTTCCCCACCTCAGCGAGGATCTCGAGCATCCTAGAAGAAGCGTTAAATACCCCTCGAGGAATGCAGAGTCACAAAGGAGGGTTTGTTCAACAATGAAAGTTCTCTGTACAGTCCGCTAAAGCTAATGCCCTGAATAATTCTATGACACTTGCGAAATGCTGAGCATGAATTTCCGAGCATTTCTAGTATAGGTTTGAAGCTTCATCGATTCAAACTCAGAGCAAGGATGAGTTGCCTTTAGTAAATATGATTTATAGCGCTCTTGTAAAGGCTTTTATGTTGAGTAATTCTCTTCTAAGAATTGATATAAATTTATCTCAATTCATAGTGCGATATCTAGGTTATATCACACAATTACGAAATATTTGTGAAATAAATGTTTGCACCATGCTCGCCTATTCATTAATGGTGTTTTTATAATCAACATTCCGGTAGACATCTTTCTTTTATCTCAAGAGAAGAGAAAAATTTTTCGAAAACAATCAATTTTCACCAATGCCTTCAAATAAAAAAAATCAGCTTTCTAGCTCCTTCCGTTCTGATGAATTTGTTTACGGAAATAATGGAATACTCATACTCGATTACTCGGATCTCAACAGAAGAGTAGTGCATTCATGGAGGTTATTGATATACTGCGTATTCTGGAATTATCTCTTCGTTGAGTAAACCTACGATAAAAAACTCATTACGAGCTTGTTCTAGTTCAGGAAACTAGGAGAACATTATTGTGACCAAATTTCTATAACTTTCGAATATCGAGCTAAAAATGGTCTCAGTCGATTGGGTTTGACTACTTGATGTGAAATCCTTGGTGAAACTTGAGTATGTCCTGCCGGCCAGTTCAGAACAAGCGCCCAGAAGCTCCTGGCCTCACGTCAGTGCGTTTCTAATTGAGTTGTGGTATTTTTCCCTAAGCTGTTGTGTTATAATCTGAATTGTGTAGTGTCCAGCTACATAACCCTATGATAATTAATATATTGAACTACTGCTTGAGAATATCAAATAAATTATAACTATAGATATCTGGACAATTGAGAAAAACATGAGAAAATCGACGAAACTAAGATCATTAGACGTTGATAAACAGCAACTCCAACATAAAATTCTTTCGTTTTTAACTATCTACTTTGTTGAATTGTTTCATAGCGCTAAAAACGTATAATCAATTTAGTGAATCTTCAAGGTAATGAAGAATTAGTTAAATCTCATAATTCAGTATGAACTTTATTTTTCATAGGAGAAATGATCTCGGATCACTTCAAACGGGAGTAACTTAATGAATAGCGAACCCCCATAAAATTCCGTTGTACTGTTAATTACTGCTACTATGCTCCATGAACTCTTTAATGGAGAATTTTTATACTCCAAAGAGTGCGAAAGGAGTTCATCACGCTGAAAATGAATTAAAAATGTGAAAAATGAAATGATGCCCAAGGATGTTTCAGGCAGAAATGAAAAATGAGTCATTCTACGACCGAAAAAAGAAAGGTTGGACGATTTCGGTGTGTAAATGATATGAAAGATTTTCAGAAAATATGTATGAGAAAATGGAACAAAACGATGACGGGAACCTAAGAGCTGCTGCTCGCTTATATGAAGTAAAAGGTGTCCAGAAAGGTTATCGGGTATTGATATTACTGCCATTTCTGACCCGATATTTTGCTTTAACTAGGTTATAGTCGTCGGATTATTTTGAAAAACCTTACTTTTTAGGTATTTCCATGCAATATAGTCAAGCGGGCTGAGGTAGGGGCTTAGCTTCGCTTTCGGGTTGATAAAAACGGATTTTGACGAACCGACACCTAAATTTTTTCAATGTTTACTTCATCGTGAACTGAACGAGGACGACCAGAGTTTTGAATTTTAACTGTGGCACCTGCATTCTCGAATATCCTGATGCATTTCCTAATATTTTAATTAATAATTCAAATTGTCACATGGCGCGTGGCGTGTACGATGTTCCGCACGATAGAGTCGTTGATCAGTCACTATTGAATCACCATTACGACAATAAGCACGTACGCAAAATGCGCGATGCGTCCCCGAGTACTGTTCCATGGTGACCAAAACTCCACAAAATTGCGGAAGCCACGAACCCCTTCTCTCTCGTTTAAGACGTCCCGTTCCGAATATGGCGAGAAAACAAATATCCAATACCCTTTCTGAATACCTTTTATAAACTCGTATATGGAAAAATAAAATTATATTGATCGTTATTTAGATTTTTGGAGGCAAAAAAAAATTTTTTGGAAAAATAAAAGCAAACTTATTTTTACAGAAGGAGAAGATTATTTGTAATGAAATGATATCCTTGATATGAATAGATGTATGTTTAAACAATAACAATAAACGCTATATTTCTGGTAGAAAAAGATTCATTACTCCGTAAATTAATTATTAATAAATATCCGCTACAGTTATTTATTTGAACAAGTCTATTCTTGAAATTGTACCTAAATAACCAAAATATCTAACATTGACAATTATGATCTTACACTTCTAAAAGAAGAATCACCGATTCCTGACTATTCTAGAAAACACCCTTTTCTTTAATCAATTTTAGATATTCCGCTATACAGGGTGGCCATTTGAAAACGAAACAGACGAGATTACAGACGAAATAAATTTTTCCGATAGAAATGCTTGGACAGGTCGATTTTTATCTCGAGGGGGACAACTTAAGATGTAGCTTGCGGACGCAGAGCGCTTCAACCCTTGCTGTTACAACCCCCACCCCCAATTTTTGAATAGGGAAGATGAGGTGAGTGATACCTCATTTCAAAGGTATTTTTATACTGATTTCAGCACAATAATTGTTTTTTCATTTTATGCATTAATTCTCGAAATATTCTTAACTAAGTATTTGAAAATGAAGTGGTGTTTTCATGGCACTTGTAGTGTTTTTTTGCGAAAAATCGACATTTTGAGCTTCAAAACAACCATGACTATGGCCGTCGTGTTGAATTTTGGGATACAATGAGTGAACGAGTAACTACTAATCCCAATTATCTGTACAATGTTTGTTTCTCCGATGAGTGTTCGTTCTTTCTAAACGGCACAGTAAATCGACACAATTGTCGTTATTGGGCCGATGTTAATCCGAGATTGTTCCACGAAGTTTATACTCAACAACCAGAAAAACTCAATGTTTGGGCTGGAATATTTGGTGACAACATTGTCGGCCCGTTTTTTTTTTACCTGGTAATCTTATTGGAGATATGTATTTGGAGTTATTGGAAAATCACATTGATCCAATTATGACGGAAATTTTTGAAAACAATGCTGAAAATTATGTGGAAGATCAGATTGTGTTTCAGCAGGATGGAGCTCCTCCACACTACGCCTTACCAGTTCGAGAATATCTGGATCAAAGATTTCCAAATCGGTGGATTGGAAGAAGGGGTCCTACTGAATGGCCAGACAGATTGCCAGATCTGTCACCACTAGATTTCTTTCTTTGGGGCCACTTAAAGAGTAGAATTTACTCTACACACCCCGATTCTATAGAAGATTTAAAAAGACGTATAGTGAACGAATGTCGTCAAATCACTCCAGAAATGCTGCAAAATGTGCGCCATCGTTTCGAACAAAACTTATTTCATTGTATGGAAGATAATGGTGAACAATTTGAATATTTAATTAATTGAATTGAGTTTTTTATAAATTATTTACTTTACTTCAAAAAGTCTTATTTCTTAGATCGATACTTCAAATCGTTCTGTTACCGTACAGTTGGAGAATGATTTTAGTGAATAAAACAGCTAGTCGAACATCTGACCCTAGTAGCATTAACACGTACGGTATGACTTCATTTGCCCAGTGGTAGATGTTTTGCAATTTCAAATACAAGTACGGAAATTTTGGTGCTTCGAAAGCACGAAATGTCAATTATTCGCAAAAAATTAATTTAAGTGATAAAATTAACTAACGCATGAATATTTCGAGAATATTTCTGAACACCATAAAATTTTTGAGGAGCATTCATATATACAACAAATTATGAATTTCAATTGTGTATGTTTTTTTTTAAATATATCATAAAATTTATTTACACATCTTCTGTTTATACACTTAAAATTATATTTGTACACATATATTTACACATATTTATGAACTATCTATTCCAACACAGACTAAATTTATTTTATTTATGTATTATTTTATTTATATATGTACTTCAATAACTTAATCACAATTATTTATACATTTTATAATAACATACTTTATGTATCATTTTGAAATTTGTACAAGGCTAATGATCAAAGCAGTCGATGCCTTCAATTAAAATAAAAGAAAAATTTCGAGAACTAATGCATAAAATGAAAGAACAATTACTGTGCTGAACTTGGTATAAAAATACCTTTGAATTAAGGTATCACTCACCCCATCTTCTCTATTCAAAAATTGGGGGTGGGGGTTGTAGCAGCAAGGGTTGAAGAGCTATGCGTCCGTAACCTACATCTTAAGTTGTCCCCCTCGAAACAGAAATCGACCTGTCCGAGCATTTCTATCGAAAATATTTATTTCGTCTGTAATCTCGTCTGTTTCGTTTTCAAATGGCCACCCTGTATTTAACGAACTGAAGCATTTTACAGTGGGTAGACCCATGAACAAGCATCAACCATGATAAAATACACAGATTATCTCACTTAATCGAAAAAAAATAACCTATAAAATCAATTTCAATAGGGATAAACTACGAATTTGTCGCAAATTCAAAAATTGCAATGATTTTGGGTCACCCTTCATTCAGTAAAAGCTTTCATATCACGCGTTCGAAATAGATGATCGTTAGGAGAACTCACCAAACATTCATGACGAATACGCTTCAGGATTTTTTTAGACATGTTGAATTACAGTTCATATGAGAATTTATGATGTTTTGAGAGAAACAGCGTGAGTAACAATATCAAAAATGGAAGAGATGAACGTGATCCTGAATTCAAAATGGCACTCTGAGTGGATATAAATTGCAGGAATACCTTGAGGGTATTCGATATTTTGACATCCTTCAAGAGAACCAACTTCGGAGTATCTAGTGGGGAATATCGTACAAAGACTATATTGTATTATGTATTATGTATTGCATAAAGAGGGTCATAGGTTATTATAACGAAAATAATAAGTGGCATATTTTTATCTGAGTAGTTACTGAATTTCACTCAATAAATTTGATAATTGTAGTTCGATTCAGTTTCCTCAACTAGTGATGGTCAACAGATGAATGATTGCCATTTCTCAGCATATCAATTGGCAAGGAAATATTTTAGATTTCTCTCTTCATCTTTTTTTGAGGTTTTAATATTTTCATCAATATTTAATCGTCTTTAACTGTTTTCAAGTTGAATGGCTATCTGAAATGAAAACTATTTGACGTTTAATCAAATTCCAATAAATGTCAAAATGAATAGAAATAAAACGGAATGAGATACAGCATAGGAATACTATTCAAAACACAAAAACCTGTCAAAGCCTACCAAACTGAAATTAGACCTGATAATAAGAACCAAATAATGAAGAATTGCATATGTATAAATTCCTTGTTAACGAGGAAAAACATTCTCAGAAAAGCTGAACGCCCTCTGAAAATATGAGTGAATGAATATCAGATGGTGTTTATGAGTATCATCCAATAAAATAGAATAAAAATTATAAATCTATAATATCAGACGAACTATTTTCGAAATATTATAAATTCCTTTTCGATGTGTACTATCTATAATAGGAAGAACAAAGCAAATATCCATTATCTAGTTCAATTTATGAAATTCGGTGATTTCCTCATATAAAAGAAAAATCTCCTCGTATAGAACGCTAAGTTAACTCCAATGTATGCACAGATTTTTGTGAAAATACAACGAATTCAAATGAGATATCAAGTATTAGAAAAAAAGACTCAGGAATATTGTGGAAATTTTCTAGAGTGACGAGTTCCACGAACTTTTGTAAACCTATTAGCTTTGACCTCATTCAAACATCTGCCAAATATAATTTGATCAAATGGACATTTTGCTGAACTATTCGACCAATTTGACCCAACAACGAGATATTTGAACAATCAAATCATTCTGAACACATGAAAACCCTAACTCAACTCGATCGAAAGATAGGGAGTCCGGATGAGCTGGCTCAAGTTTAACCACAGATTATTCATCAGGAAATAGAACCCAATTGATTGAGGCCATTTACGGCTTAATATCCGAGAATTACAGATATTAGGGCAAAATAACTTGTAAACGAAGTAGGAACAAGCGCGCTAAAAATATTCCGGGAATTTTTGAAACAAAGATGGATTTGGATAAATAATAGAATATTTAGATTTTTCAGAATTCTCATCGCATTGAACTCGAAACATGTTTCCGATTGAAATGGGTTCTATGAATTTCCCAGCCCTGAGGATATTGAATTCTAATAATATAGATCAACAGTCTCATTCTGCATTTGCAATGAAAACAAGGGTTCATGATGAATAAGCTATAATCCTTCTGGATTTGCGTGATTAAAGTATAAAATTCTGCACGGCTTTAGCGATTGTATTCACACATGATTATATTATTTATAGCTACTTCCGTAACGATTTGTCAGGAAAAATGCGAATAATATGATATTTATATTTGAAAAGGGCTTGTGTGCCCTGCAATCAAAGTGAACTATAACCTTATTACCTATTCAGTATGAGCAAAAATATTTATATTCCGCCTTAATTGGACTACACCAAAATATTGCTTTTCTCGAAAAATTACTTTCGGAGAATTTGAGAAATCCAAACGATTAACAATATTCAGAAGAAAATTGATTAAATCCTTAATATGGAATGTGACGATAAAAATTACTTATAAAAATGTTTGAATTAAAGTACTCTTACTTGAAACGGGCGAATGAAATAATTTTCAAGGACAAGTTGGCTTTCATACTGTGGAAGTACCTACGTTACCTAAACATTTTTGTTGCAGAAGCATTCTTTACCATTATTTCGAACAATTTCAAAAACCTAGAGAAAAAAATAATCAAACTCGATGAAACAAAAAGAATTTCGGATTTTGCATAGTCTGCTTTATTTTCATAAGGCATATACACAATAATCCACAATAATAGTTGAAGAAGATTAACCTCATGTGCCAATTTGAGTTCAACCATTAAATGGAAATTCCTTCAAAAATATCTCACAAAATTACCCTAGAGAAAAATCAATATGAACATTTGAAAATGATGGCTGATTCCCATCACCCTAAGAGAAAACAATGCTAAACAGATGCTTTCAACATTGCGCTTTTTACCTCGAAAACCAATAATATATATATGCAACAAAAAAGAATTATTGAAGAAAATTCTTTCAATTATGAATGAAAAATACGCTATTTTGAGGAAAAAATATGAACATACATGTTTCATCCGGTGTCAAGAAAAGATACAAAATACAAATTTTCTGGTGCATATTCAACACCATAAACATATTTTTGCTGTTTACTATAATTTCTTTTACTTCAAGATTATAATTAGGTTTGATCACCTACATTTGATTCTGAAAAACCAACTACGTGTTTTTTCGTTAAAGAAATCAGACTGTTTGAAGATTATTTTTGCATTTTTGGTTTTTATAATCAGAATACTGTTTTAATTATGTAAACAAAAACAGAAATATTGAATAATGGTTATTCATAGATTATGTCAAATTTTAATACCTTACCATAGAGTTATTGTGGAAAATATTATAATAAAATAATAATTTCGATAGTTTGAAATTATTCAATTCAGTATGAAATGATTATGGTCAGAAAATACATTTCTATTCTAATCTTTCTTGTTTATGAACCCATAGCTTCCAGTTTCAATATTGATTGAATTTTAATTAACCATGCATCATAACAAACATTCAGAAATACTAAAACTAAGTCAAATTCTATTATCTCCCAAGTTCGTGTAGGTATCATGATTAATCGGTGTATGAAATAAATATGTGAAAAAACTATAAACCTACAAAATAAATCAAGGAGACTGGATTCGAAGATTTTCCATATGATCTTAATTTGAAGCATTCCTATGTTAGAATAGATATAATTTGATGGACCCTGAAAGTCTATATTATCCTATTAGTTTTCAGATTACTAATAGAAGACGTCACATTCAGGATTTCTTCACATTTTCATCAACCCTCACTTTTTTGCCTTACACTGTATGTCATTATGGACTTCAAAGAGCGATTACTTTATCTTTTTTTCTAATCTTCTATATAAAATGCTCTACAAAATTTCCTGGTAGGATTTAGGAAAAATAGAAATGGTTCAGATCTGATTCTCAGCGTTACAACTTTCAAAGAATTAGGCTTCAATGATAGGTTCAAAACGGGAACCAATTGATTCATCTTCGGCATTTTATACTGTGTGGAAAGATAGATTAATTTTCAAACTCTGCACCCTTTAGAAGTGTGGGAAAATGGTAAGATCATTACAAAATATCTTATCTGATTGAAGGTTTCTTGTTTTTGTTGACAATAAGATTAGCAATTTCAAAACATTGGAAAACAGTCTACCACAAGGATCAGTTCTAGCTCCTTTACTTTTCAATTTATATCTCAGTGATTTATTATTTCAGAAATTTGTTTATGCTGATGACATTGCTAATGCTTACCTGCATTAGGATTTCCATACTCTGGAAAACATATTGTTATCTGATTTGTTACGTGGAGGTTACGTCCAAATCTCAAAAACACAGAGGTGTCTTGTTTCCATCTGAATAATCATGAAAAATATAGGAAATTAGCTGTAACTGTCAATGATTTTCATATCGAACATGATTTCTATCCTAGAAACTTAGGAGTTAAATCAGATCCATCACTCAATTATAAGGTTCATTTAGAATATCTGAGCCTAAAACTGAAAACTAGGAATAATATTCTTCAGAAATTAGCTGGATCATCTTGGGGTTCTGATGCTTCCACTCTTCGTACAGTACCTCTAGCCTTAGTCTATTCTGCAGCTGAGTATTTTTGCTCAGTTTGGTTTAATAGTGCACATACACAAAAAATCGATGCGCAATTGAATACATCCATGGGAATGATTACTGGCACCATAAGATCAACACCGGTCCATTGATTACCAGTTTTGTCTAACATTGTCCCTCCCCATATTTGCAGACAGACTGCAGTTCTGAATTCTTTGAGCAAATATCATTCTTTTCATAATTTATTTCCAATTATTTCATACATTCCACGAAATAGAATTCCAAAACTGAAGTCACATAAACTATTCTGGTATAATACGATCTTCAATATGAATATTAGCCATAAAGAATTATGGAAGATTGGGTGGAACTCTTACGAAATGTTTAATAAAAATCTCGTATCTGATTCTTCTGAAAAAATTCCTGATTTTAAAGTTCCAAGAAAAATTTGAAAACAGGTCGTGGTTGTACCAATAGCATTGGTAATTGGCTATTCAAATGGAACTCAGTTCAAAGCAAAAAGTTATGAATGTGGATGTGTAGAAGAAACAATACCTCATCATATCAAGAATTGTCCTATATGTAAATTTCAAGATGGTTTCAGGGCTATTCACTATGTTTCTGATGTTTCCTGTCTTGGAATTGGTTATAAATTTCAAACAAATTTCATACTTATATCTTGTAATCCGTTCTTTTTCTGTCTGTTTTTTTCTTTTCATTTTCAGATTCGATATGTGTAACTTGTAGAAGCCTCTTTGTTATTAATAGAAGACCACACTTGAAGAAAGAAGTCCCTCAAATATATTCAAGCTTATTCTGTACGGACAACAATACTTAAGCGGGGAGCCAGGGTTCTTTTATTGGGTTACTGGGATTAAAATCAGTGATAGCAGACGAACAATTCTATATGAAAACTTTGTATGATAACAACGTCAAAGTGAACATAACAAATCCTGACATAACGGCCGAAATTCTGAAAAGATTACCCAAAAAGACTGTTGTACTGCTCACAACATTAGTTAATTGAATGATGAGTATATCATCCTATTTCCCCATAATAAAGATTCAAAAAAAAAACTTTTGAATACTCTATACCTCATAAGATGACTGTCGTAGATAAACACAAATTTGTGCACATGTGGACGTGAATAATGTTCTACATTCCTCAAATTTCATTGTCGTGGTTTCCTCCTACCAGAAGATATGATTTTTTTTCATTTACTTGAGGACAAGCAATCACAAAATTTAAAGTGAATGGGAGGTTGGTTGTCAAAGTTGACAAGACAAATTCGTGGTTTGAAAAAATTCAATGTAATGTTCGTAAAAGTCATGTAGAAATGTACATATATAATATATTTCAGAGGACAAGTGTTTGCCCGGTCGACCATCTAGTGTGGTGATGCATCAATTCTCCTGATTATGTGGTTATAAGAATTCAAGTGATTATATTTGGAAGTAGTACAGTTTTGAGTGGAACAGGATTGTAGCTGAAATGACACTAAAGTGAAACTGTTATTTGGTTATTTTTAATTCAAGAGATTTGTGAGGACTAGAGCTTAGGGGGAGAAAGATATTGAGAATGGTTTTCAGAGTTGATATGTCTATTTCCGATTGGTTTTCCGAAGAAGGGAATTTCAGCTTCGAACTAAACTCAATGAAAACTTTGAGTACTTATTTTTGATTTCAGATATAGCTTTGTTCATTAATCATGATGGTTTTATCAGTACCGGATAATTCGAACGAAAATAAAAAAGCGTGCGTAAGCTCCTGACCTTACGTCAGAGCTTTTCGATTTTTTTTCAACGCCGGAGTTAAACCACGATTGGTCGCTTTCTGCTCTATTACATCTCGACACTTCGACTGTCGTTTTTGAACTGATTATCTTGCGGATGGAAACTAAACGAATTCATGTAATAGCATACTGTGCAGTCATCCTCGGTTATAATTCACGTAGTTTATTATTTTTAGCGAGCAAAAAACGAATCACGCCACGCTGTTCTGGATCATCAAAACGTAACAAACGAGACGTTTCGACAAAACAACAGTTTATTTGAGCCAAGTCATATATAATACTAACCCAATAATACTGTTACTAAGCCGATAGATGGAATAGTTCCCCCTCCAGCTCACGTTTTCTGTTTACTTATTGAAGGGCCCTTGTATATAGTTACCCTCTCTTGACGACAGCATATTTTACTGAAAAATTCAATTAAATATCCACAGGAGAACCCTTTGGCATTCATGACATTGATTGATCGGCTGTGAAGGAGTTTTCACAAAAATTAAGGAATATTCAGAATAAATCATGCTGGATAATGAAAACTGACTGACTAATCACACTAATAAATAGATTGAAGTTGAATTGAATATTTGCGCGAAAAAAATCAACTTTCTGAAACCGTCTGATACTATTCTGCTCAAGTATTTTCAGCTCCAAATTTGAAGGCAGCGAACTTTTTAAGAATTCTCTTATTCGTCGGATAAATATGGAGAACAATGGTTCTATTCTAACTCTCACAAAATCGATAACAATCAGGAAGATGACAATGTGAGTCCGTTCATTAATATTACATGCAGAAATACAATGAAAACCTCCAAAACGTAAGCTTTGAATCACTCACAAGGTCCCAGTGGCTCGTGGAATACCTTTCAAACTTTTAACCTCAATATGAGTTCATAGCGAATCCAATATATAGCGGCCGTTCCAATGATGAAGAAAATGTGTGTACTGTACGATAGGAATGCTTCTGAACAAACAAAACTCTAAATTCTACTTCATATTCGAATTCCCACAGCCGCCATGAATACCGAGATCGACCCCAACGTATTCCTTATTCTTGAAAGGTTTTCATTTTATGTGTTGATGTTCGGAGACCCGAAGCTGATAAATACCTATATAGTTTTCAGGAGAACGCGAATCTTCATTCGAATCTCGAGAATTTATAGGTCTTCTCAGGAAGGTCATAAATTTTGGTGCATCAAATGAGGAAAGTTCACATTCGAACAGAGCACAGAGCAGACTACTATCCATGTATTTGGTTTCAAAGGTGAAATTTCTTATCAAATGCTGTTGGATTAATCAAAAATAGTAATGAATTGCGCTTAACAAAATTTGGTTGTTCATGATTAAATCATGAACAATATAGAGGGTATTCAGTAATGTGACCGACAAACTCATTGGATATTCATGACAGATTCAAGACTTGACTTATATCACGTTATCCGAAAATACTTCTTGTTGATGCCACAGCCCTTTCACACGGCGGTTTAGGAACAGTTTTTATACATATCTTCTAAACGGCTAATTCACAAGAACAAAACTTTATCGGATTTCATAAATTTGATCACTCCGGAGCGTATCGCTTTGGTGAGTAGAAATGTTTATTCGTGTATGAGGGTTGCCTTTTATATTTCGGGATTGGACAACCCTAATGTTGCAATCTGCCAACTGACATTTCTATCGTAAAGCTTGACATTTTTGAGGTTATACGTAGTCAGAACGTTTTGACATACGAGCTTAAAAGGTTAATCTCACTCAAAAAATGAAAATAAATCATGAACATTTTCGTGCTATCATTCGACGGGGATCAACGTAATAACAGTGCAAAATGAAATTAATTCAATTTTTGGCGATGAAGCTCCATCAAGGACTAGTGTTTATCGATGGTATGGTAAATTCAACCGAGGTCGTAGTTCACTCCAAGACGAATTTCTGGAGGTCATCCGTTGTTGTTTCAAAAACTGTTGATGCTATGCGCCAACTGATATTGCGAGATCGTTATGTGACCTATCGTGAGATAGAGACAACCTTAGGCATGTAGCCTATGTGTTATCCCAACTTATGCGTTTCGTCCCTGGCGCACACATTTGGACTCATCAGTATGGCTTGTGTGCGCCATGCCATAGACGTAGGGGAGATATTTGAGAGTGGGAGCCGCCGGGAGTTGACCCCTGCACCTAGTTGGTATGAAACCTTGAGCGCTAACCTATCAGCTACCGAAGTGCTGTATATTGCTGCTGTGTTGGGTTTTATGGAGTGCTACCACATGAAATCCCTACAGGCTTTAGTAGGACCAGCATACATTCAATATTGCATGAACATGTAACAGTCAAAAAAATTTGTTCGCGTTGGATCCCACACAATTTGTCAATCGCTCAAAAAAAAACTCGTGTTAATTAGACGAAAGAACAGCAAAACTACGATCGCGGTGCTTTGAAGCATGAGCCCAAAAGTAAACAGCTGTCGACTGAATGTATGTTTCAATATAAGCCAAATCCAACAAAAGTTGCTCCAGCATGAAGAACTTCCAAGCAAATGGTCGCCTGAATTTTCAGAAAGACTGGACATGTCGCAATGGTACCACTAGAATAACGCAGAACAGTCAATTCTGAGTGGTACACAATCATTGTCTTCCAAGAAATCAGGAAAAACAATCGCCGAAACTGATCACTATTCGCCACGGCAATACGAGCTCTCATACATTGTCTCAAACAAATACATTTTGATCACCTAAAATATCGATTTGATGAGTCATCCGCCGTATAGTCCTGACTTGGCACCGAATGACTTCTTTTTATTCCCGTACGTAAAAATTAAATGAGAGGTCAACGTTTTTCAACACCTGAAGGAGCGGCTAATGCGTTCAGAATGCATGTTTTGGAGATACATACCTCAATCAGAGTGGCCAAAATGCTTCTACAATGTGTTCGAACGCATGCGAAATGTAATTGATCTCAATGGGGAATATTTTGAAAGACAATAAAGCGATGTCCTTCAATGATTGATATTTGTTTTTGTTCTATAATGCCGAAATATAGTATAATTTTCCTACCTCAGACTAAGAGTGAACCTAATATTCGAAAGAAGAGGAGTAATTTTACTCGAAAAATATTCATCTCTGCTGTATTTATGAAAGAGCCCCCATTCTCAGGAAAAATATGGAAATTTTAAAATGTAGAAGAGTACTGCCGTGAGGTCAGGTGCTCTTGCGCGCGTCTTTTCTTGTACTCTGGAACAGCCACCCTACAAAAAATGTGAAGGAATCGACAAAACTTTTTATAAAATTGGTAATAAGCACTTACAGTTTTCTATGAATTATTATTACGATTAATTCCTCTAGCGAATATATCGTTTCGGAAATCCAATTCGCCTCAATTCCAGCTGTAGATACAGTGAAGAATTGCAAATGGCATTAAAGGTCTGTGACGATGAGCGTTTCATTAAGGTGGTACGAACAAAATGTGAGTTGAAACTTTTAGGACCAAACAAAATTTCGCAGTAGTTTTGGCCATTGGTAAAAAAGTTTCTAAACCATAAACCATAAAGGGAATATTTGTAACCTATTCTGATAGGACACTAAAACAAGAACGCAAAAAGAAACACTTATATCTTCCAGTGTGTTGACTACGTATATGAAATATCAGAATATGCAATAGATCAATAACCTCCATGAATAAACAAGTTTTTGTTGAGGTTCGACCAATCCCTTATGGGTAATCGAATATTTTCAAGAAAAATTAGATTGTTTTTAAAATTATATGGTTTTTGAATTTCCTCCTCTTCTCTCTGAACGATATTTGGAAGAATTTCAAGCCATAGGGTGGATATTGTAGGGTGATTGAGGAAAAACAAAACTGCGAGTTGTAGACAGCTCTCCAGGAAATATGGTATACTTACTAAGTTACATCAAGCTACATACTCGAGTATGTATGTTTTCAAAAACGAGAACCACTTCAAACAACATCAAGAAGTTCACGACCACCACACAAGAACCAAGAGAAAATATGTGTTACCTTATCATTGTATCCATAAAATCCAAAATATGCACATATTCAATGGACTGAAGTTGTTTAACAGAATACCTGAGCAAATACAATTATTTTAAACAAACCCTAAATTAATTTATTCAACATAATGTTTGTCTCTATATCTATTATATATATGGGGATTTATATTTTTTTTATGCAGTGTACTATAGGTACCTTTTACTATTGCAAGGAAATTTTTGTAATCTATACTCTTTTGGACATCCCCTGTAAATTTTTGAGGAAAATAAATGGAATGAAATGAAATGAACCGTCCGATTTGGCCCAATAACGAAAGAAATGGTCGAGATATTTGGACAATTAGCCTATTCTGAAAATATTCAAACTCTAGGTCATATCCTACGGATGAGAGAAAGTAGAGGGCCACACGGACGGCCGCCTTATATACTCAAGTCGGTAGAGACCTTCTTAGTTTCGATATTCTAAAATAAAAAACATTTGGGCAGGACAATAGCTCGCTATTTCACAATAGTCTTCAATCTAGAACATGCGGGCAAAACTAAAATATAAATTGCAAAAATTTTTCACGAAAATATCTAGACTAACTAGTTTTTGACTACTGAACAAATATTAACCACAGATTCTTGAGATCGAAGAAACACTTTTTTCATTTATCATTTTTTGAGATTAGGCTTCGTTAAAATTTCATTAAAAGAATTATCTTTGCTTATATCTTCGTAGTGAATTCTCCAAATGAATTTTGAAGAAGGGTTCAAACAAACGAGACACACATTTGAGATTAAGCACACTTGCTCTATCATTTATGGTCTTCTAGTCAATATATCACCAACTCGTAAAACCACCGAAACATACAATAAAAAACGGAGTTTATGAATACACTCTAGCATTTTAGAAGAATTTATCATTCCTCACTTATCATCCTAAAATGTACCGTTTCCAAGATATTCGATGTTGGATGATTTGTAATATGGAAAAAAATATGAAGAATGCTCTTTATCCTGGTTCCGTTACCGACTAGAAAAAAATCAATGAGGCAAATAAGTCTACAAATAAGCAAATGAAATCTAAAAACAGAATGCAGTTTTCTCCTGAGTTCAATGAGTAGGTTCAAATAAATCACATGAATTATATCTATATGGTATATCTGATAATCTTGAAGGTTATTCAAAAATACAATATTTCATTGATAATAAGCTATTTTTACTCTCAAATTGTACCTTATCAAAATCATCTCCACAGACAAATTATAGCCAATAATAATAATAACAACCAGCAGAAACCAGGGATACTCCAGCAGTTCCCGGATACCAGCAGATGTGTGATCAAACCCTACAGCAGAATGACTAACTTTTTGAAATATCAACCGAAGATATTAGACACGCCCTTAAGAATAAGAATGATTTCACAGCACCTGGACCGGACGGTATTCAGAACTATTGGTGGAAGAGCTTTCCGGCTACACATCAACACCTAGCAAGATTATTCAGCGGGATGATGATTCACCGTGAACCCATTTCTTCATGGTTGGTAGAGGGTAGGACAGTGCTGATACCAAAATCAGGGGATTTAAGGCAACCCAAGAACTATCGCCCAATCACTTGCCTCAATACAATATATTCACAAGTGTTATTCAAGATCGAATTCTGAGGTTTATTGGACCAGTATGGGACAGTATCTACGAGCAGAGGGGAGCAAAGAAAGGAGTGCAAGGATGCAAGGACAACTTACTGATCGACAAGAGCGTATGCCTAGATGCCAGACATTACAAGCGCGGCTTACATACAGCATGGTTGGACTACGCGAAAGCATGAATGACCTGATCATACGGCTATTAAACATGCTGAAAGTCCACCCTAACATCATTCACACGATGGAAAGCATCATTGCGTTGTGGAAAACGAAGTTTGCCATCCGAGCAGAGGGAAAAACCGTTTATACGGGATGGGTGAGGTACAGAAGAGAAGTGTTCCAGGGAGATTCACTAAGACCGTTATTATTCTGCATAACACTCATGCCACTATCAATTGAGATTCAAGAAAAACGAAGAAAATGAATCGTAGCCTTCATCCAAATAGTTCAATTCAGAGGATATACCTTCCCCGAAGCCATGGGGGTAGAGGATTACAATGTTTAGAATATCAACACTATCAACAAACATTGGAAACAGCAGTAGGGATCCTAAGGAGTGAAGATCCGCTTCTGAACTTTGTAGCTCAGCATGAACTCGCGAACCACGGAGCCTTCCTAGTCCGAGCTGGACAAAGAGTCTTCGAGAAGCTCAGCATAACCAGCGTATCGATCGATCCTGAGAGTGCTGGAACACCAATCACTCAAGCGGACCAAAGAAGGCTAGCAAGACCGATCCGGAAGTCTCAGTCGAATACATTACTCGAACATATGAGTAAGAGCCTGCACTCCATATTTTTCAGGAGTTTGAAAGACCAAGATCTGTCGGAAAAATTGTCTTTCGCCTTTCTAAAGTCGGCTAGCCTTAAGTCAGAGACGGAGGGATTTGTGATTGCGTGTCAGGATGGAGTAATAAATACCAGATGGTATGAAAAGAACATCATGAAAATGGACACCCCAACAACTTGCAGAGTATGCCATAGTCAACAAGAAACGATTATGCACATTCTTTCCGCCTGCAGAGTCCATGCTCCATCACTCCAAGCTCTCTACTTCCATCTAAGAGCGGCATATGAGATAGACAAAGAACCGGTGCTACCATATGTGCCTCTGGAGATCGAAGCGGTAGTCCAGAACGAGAGAGCTCGAATATACTGGAACTATCCTGTCTCAACAACACGTCAGATCAATGCAATAAAGCCAGACATACTTCTTTTAGACAAAGAACTGAAGGAATTGTTCGTCGTGAAATTCTCCTCCCCTGCAGAAAACAATATAATGATGAAAGAAGAACAGAAAAGGCAAAAATACAAAGATCTTGTTCTCGAACTTGGAACTATGTACCCAGGTCATAAAGTCAGGATGGTTATACTAATCATAGGATGTCTATATGGAATGAGAGCCAACTACGTGGAAGAATTGAAAATTATTCCGGCCTGCAGATCTGAAGCCGAGATAATAGCACACAGAATGCAGAAGGCGGTGTTGCTTGGGTCACTGCATATCATCAGATCCCATGAACTTTTGATGCCACTTGCAGCTCATCTCTTTTGTTAAGGGACGCTGCAAGGGCCGGACGAAGAACTTCTCCATGGAATGTGTGAGGGGTTTTTAGTGAGTAACCAAACAAGATCTTGGAGTCTCACACTACCCAGAGTGCGGACCCTCTGGGAGCCCATAAAGGGTTTTCCCCCCACACGAAAGAAAAAAAAAATAATATTTATTTATTCTCATAAACTTCATACACAAACCAATCGGTATAGGGAATACGTCTAAAAAAACACAGCAAAATAATACAAGGTGGGGCAAATCAAACAGTGCAGTTTTGAAAGGTTGGTACTTCCGGTGTGGTGGGGATAATCCTATCACGATAGTTTCATGTTGTCGGGCAGGCCATGCCAATCATCAGTCATTACCATGGTTTTGTCTGGTGAACAACGGGGCTTCGCAGTCCGTACGTTTTTTGAAAATGGTCGATCATTCATCGCAACTCAGCGAGCTTTCCGGGTCCACTTCAACCTTTCGCGTCATGATACCGTCCCTCACCGTAATGTAATCGCGAATTGGGTGAGTACATTTGAAGCAACTGGTTCTACACTAAAACCTAGGGGTTCAGGAATACCAAAAACGGCAAGAACACCGGAAAATTTGACGAGAGTGAGAAGAGCTATTGAGCGATCGCCTACTCGTTCTGCCCGGAAACATTCAATTGCATTGGGCATTTCCAACCGCTCAGTAAGGAGGATTTTGCATGAAGACTTATTCTTCCACCCCTACAAAATTATGATGGTTCAGGAGTTGAGTCCACTCGACTATAAAAATCGATTGAATTGCTCACAAGAAATGTTGAACCGGATCCATGTGAGGTTAACATTTTTCAGTAGTGACGAGGCTCACTTTCATCTCAGTGGAGCTGTAAACAAACAAAATTTTCGCTATTGGGCAGAACATAATCCACGGCAAATTCACGAGAGACCTCTTCACTCCCCAAAACTGACCGTGTGGTGTGCAATTTCAAAATTTGGGGTGATTGGGCCTTATTTTTTTGAGGAGAATGGACAAACTGTAAATGTCAATGCTCATCGTTATATTTCCATGTTGGACAATTTTTTGAGCCTCAATTGGAAGAGCTGATGGAAGAAACAGATATGGGAGAGATCTGGTTCCAACAGGACGGGGCTACGGCTCACACTGCTCGAATTTCAATGACGAAATTGCGTCAGATGTTCCCTACGCACCTCGTCTCTGAGGGGCGATCTGAGTTGGCCCGCACGCCCACCGGATTTGAGCATTTGCGATTTTTTCTTGTGGGGCTACCTTAAGGAAAAGGTTTTCAAACATCGGCCTCACACTTAAGAAGAGCTTAAAGAAAGAATTAGGGAGGAAATTGGTGCTATACCGACCGAAATGTGTCGTAATGCGGCAGAAAACTTCCGAAATCGTCTCCATCAATGCATCGCTGCTGAAGTCCATCATCTTTCTGATTTAAATTTTAGAACATGATAAAATAAATGGCATGATGTAACGAAAAATTTAAATAAATTTAATTCCTGTAAGTTGCATACTTTTTTTTAATAACCTTTCAAAACTGCACTGTTTGATTTGCCCCACCCTGTATATATATTCCTACTAAATGATACATTTGCAAGGAACGTTCAGATCTTATTCTGCAAGGAATTCCTGGACAGTTCTTTGTCAATAAGATTCTTCTGTAATTTAATTTTGAAAAAATTAAATCTTTCTTCATCCTGTAGATCTTCAGGAATCTGATTGAAAAATGTGATACACATATATTCTGAGTTTTTCTCGGTGAGAGTGAGAGAGTACAGTGGATAGTGGAATGGAAGTTTGCGTCTAGTGTTATTTGTATTGGCGTGCTGCCTGAAATAAATATGTTTCCGTCGATGCTGAAACAAAAGACATCTGAAAATGTAGAGGTCGGTCAGCGTTTAGATATTATCACCCTATCTTATTTACAAGTGAAATGAATAAAATACATACATATTGAACTTTCTTTACATTTTTAAGGGTGCTTAAAACAGTTTTGAGAAAAATTATTCATGTAGAAAAATGATAATCAAAAATCTTCTGAAGTTCATAATCTATCCCCAATAGTAATGAAAATGATTCAAATTTTTTTACGAATAGATTTTGACAACACTACAATTCATCGAACTGGTTCCTCTGTTAGGAAGCTATTTAGACTTCAACATATGAGAAACTTTTGGATATTAAAGCTTTAACTTTTTTATTCTATGAGTAATCAAAATATCGAAATCTACTGGTTCAAAAAAGGACAAAGAAGATAACATGGGCAGAAATCTCTGATAGTCCTGGAAAATAAAGAAACAAGGCAATAGCGTTTATTTGATCATCTGAAAAATTGGGAAAGTTAACATTAGATATGTGTGTTTCGTATGAAATGTTTAATTAAACTGAAAAAAAAATCAGAAATTTCAATTTTCTCACCAATATTCAGCTGGGAAAACACTCACCATTGAATGAAATATGACTTTCAGCTGGAATAATGATTTCGATGTAAAATCATGTGATATTTTTCGAGCAATATCAATGTATTTTTATCATTAGTATCTCCGTTTGGAATCTTAAACAGGAATACAGATTGTCATATGGCAAGAGCTGAAGTTTTTGTGTAATCTCGAAAGACCACCACTGGATGGCTTAGCCCAACTTGAAACCTTAAATCACTTGTTACTTTGCACTGGACATAATTGAAAAAATTATTATTGAAGTGTTCCTTTTCACTTCAAGAATCAGACGCTACAATCAAGGTAGTGATCAGAGACTCACTCTGTTTAACTACTCAAAAAACAAAGGGCCTACTTCTTGTTTTTCCAAATACCTATGTCAAAATTCTAATCGATAGACAGTGTTTCTTTTTGCTTGATGAATCAGTAGTTAAACGTAGTGGTCAAATACTCACCTTGTATATACCCAAATGATATGCCCAAGGTTGGTGTAAAATATTGAAATGGATATTGATGAATTCCAACTAATAACATTCGTCGTCTTAAAAAGTTTGGTTGTGATATACGCAGTCACAATTGACACTAGTTTGGAAACAGCAAACCGAGAAGACAAACTTGATTGAAATTGCGCGGATATCCATGGAATGAATTTAATTTTGAGACAAATGTTTAGTTATATTGAAGACTAACAAGAATTTCCTTGCGCATATGAGAATTAACATTCATTTAAAAGAGATCGAAGGAGGGACAAAAAACTGTCAATTTTTCGGATTCTCAATAACTATACAAATCCACATTTGGTAATATTATTAGGGAACTATAGCTTTTGCACCAATAGCATGTACTTACGACTCAAAGGGGTCGAAAGGATTGCAAAAAAGTGTCAAATTTCCAATTTCTTGGTAAGATTACATATAACCTATAGCAACCAAGAATTGAACATACGGTATGTGTTTGCATCAGAAGGGGGTCAAAGAGTGGCACAAAAAGTGTCAAATTTGCGATTGCTCGAAAATTATAAGTTAGAGGTGTTTTTATTGAGGAACTGTAGCAATTAGTAACTGCACATTTGGCCAGAAAGGAGTCCAGTAGGGGTACACAAAATGTCAAACTCAGAAATGCACTTCCAGGTTGCATTTAGTCGCCAATAATATACTAAATTTGAATTTGTTCTTATAGTAAATTATCGAGAAATCCAAAAGTTTACACATGTACCCTCTTGGACTTGGAACCCGTTCAAGAGTAAGTTCATGCCGTATGCGCAATTCTTGGTTGCTTTAGGTCCTTAGGAATACCTCCGATTCTAATAAATAGTTACGGAGGAAACGTACATTTCACACTTTTTGTACCCCTCTTCGACCCCCTGAATTCCGTTTCTGTAGTAGTTGTAAATTTCAGCATAAAGAAGATACTAAAATGTCTCAAAACATTGTTGTTTAATAGGGTGTTTAAAATTGACGCTCTTTGTGACTGATACACCTTTTATTTTGTTACACGTTTCCACATTTTGTATGCTTTCTAATTTCTCGAATATTGCTCCAAAGTCTAGTATTCCTTCAGGTCGAATGACTCAATAGGAAGCAGCTCTCAAAAAAATTGGAAACGATAAGATGTTCAGTTAAACTGGAAACTGGCATCTCGCTTAAATATATCACGAAAGCACTACTGAAACTCCATGATCCCTTAATCTAGGAACCACGCAATATGGATGTTCATCAAATGGTGGAAATCATTGAGGTCAGGTTTAAGCCGGCTATCAATCGAATATCTCTATTGAAGGATTTAAGGATGAAATGAATTGGTAGTTTCATGAGCCCCGTTTATGAAAAACCGATACTGGGATCACATCGTTCGTTGATATTTTTTATAGCATTTGTACTGGATTTTATGAATCCATTTTCAGTTGAAGTGTCCCAAACGACAATACTTCAGCCTCAATATCGAGAATATCTGGGAGGAAGATTTGAAGAATATCCGGAATATAAAAAAATCCAATCGAACTACCCTAAATATCTCTTGTATATCCTGAAACCAACCTGATTTTTGCTTGAAGATGAACAGTACAATTCCACGAATGCATAATACAACTTTTTTACACATTAAATTGGAAAAGAAATAGAAAAGCACTGGCATGAGATTAAGAGCTTTTGTGCGCTTGTTCTAGAGTCTTTCGGTACTCCGAAATATCGTGATACTAATACAACCGCCGCAATGAATGAACAAACCTATATCTCAAGATGAAAATAATTACGCTCAGTTATCCTTAAGAATAGTTCAATTTCTGCTCAAATCCCTTTCTCCTGTAAACCAATCAAAAAAAGGCACATCAAGTCCAGCGTTAATAAGGAAAACTGTGACCTCATGTCAGTGCTTTTCTAAATACTTTATTCCATCGTAAATAACCATTTCGTTTAAATGTCCATGTTTAGAATATTCATCAAGCAATCTACTGTTTTTTCGGTTTTTTTCAATTTAAAGGAAGAAATTTTTTGTGAAAATCTCATCCGCACAAATGTAGCACTTTTTTCCTGATTTTTTTTATTTGTTCGATAATGTGGAAACCAGCTCGAAGATTAATAGCGCAACTTATACACGTCTAGCCCTTTTTTCTTCACATATTTTGATGAAAAAAATGGAAAAGTGCTTGGCTGGCTTTGTTATATTTTGGCAATTTTCCGGAACATGTGAGGTATTTTCATGAAGATATTTACATAAAAATTTTTACACTCATTTGTGATTAAAAGAAATGAAAAAACTGTGCTAACGTTTTTCAAATTTTCCATATTCCAGGAAATTGCAAAAAAATCATACCAAAAATTTGAACACTAAAACTCAGTAGGTGTGAAGCACCATCCATTCCAGTTATTGAAATTCAGCTGGACTGGTCCATTCTATTTGTTTCGTAAAGAACCTAGACCACAGAATTAAAAAATACAAAATTCGAACAGTACAATTAGCAGAACAAAGTTTTTTCCGAAAATCGATAAGTTCTGTGCCAAATAAACAAACATAACACCTTATCTGAGATTTGAAAAAGATTCAAATATTGCAAGGGTTTGTTATTTTATCAGACATTCGATTTAGGCTGCCTGAAGAACACGGAATGGCTTATGATTGACAAAAGTCTTTATCGATGCGTTGAGTGTTGATTCAATTGATTGTGGTTACAACTGACAGAGTATGAATGAGCTGTATCTCTACTAAGAATGATTCTGCAGGTCGCCATATCCAATGCCTCATTTTGAATGCCTAATTAATGGCATTTAATCCATTATATCAATATGTTTTATTGTTTTTATTTGGGTACCAGTATTGTCTAACATTGTAACTCCCCATATTCGCCGACAGAAGGCAACTCTGAACAAATATCATTCGTTTCCTAATTTATTTTCAATTATTTCATACATTCCACAAAATATAATTCCCAGATTGAAGTCTCGTAAACCATTCTGGCATAATATGTTCATCAATATGAACATTAGCGATAAAGAATTATGGAAGATTGAATGGAACTCTTATGAAATGTTCAATAAAAATCTCATGTCTGATACTTCTGAAAAAATTCCGGGTTTTCATCTTCCAAGAAAAATTTGGACAGTTCTCAATCGTTTGAGCACAGATCATGGTCGTACCAATAGCATGCTATTCAGATGGAACTCAGTTCCAAGCGCAAGTTATGAATGTGGATTCCATACATAAATTTCGAGATGGTTTCAAGAGCATTCACGATGTTTCCGATTCTTTCTTGGAATGGGTTATAAATTTCAAACAAATTTGATACGTATATTTTGGATTCTGGACTTTTTTCTGCTTTTGCCTTTTATTTTCAGATTCGATAAGTGCAACTTGAAGAAACCTCTGTGTTTATCAATAGAGACCACTCTTTAAGAAAGAAGTCGCTCAAATATATTTCAGCTTATTTTTGTACACACAACAACAAACATGCGGGGAGTCAGGGTTTTTTTTACTGAGGAATTTTCCCTTGGCTTTCATGTCATACGCCGAATTGTATGGCACCCCGTCACTAACACCTGCTAACACTACACGCTATATTCTTTGCCAACCAAAAAATTGCAAGCCAAAAAGTCAAAACAATATATATATATATTGTTGTTGAAATCATATGAAATTCGGTTGATAGATCTTTATGCAAAAGGAAGTAATTATCATTTCAATTCCATTTCTGAGATGTCTCATGAGGTAAATACTGATTAGATATTGCTTTCTTATTATAGTAGATATAAAATAAATACATTTTTTCTCCTGCAGGTGACGGTGTTCAGTGAATTTGACATCCATGTTAGTTATTTGAATATTCTTCAAGATTTTTTGTATTATATAAAACATTTTTGGAACATGGGATATATGTTATAATATCTAAGCGATATACAGGGTGTAACTAAATAAGTGTAGAATATTTAAGGAGGTGATTCCTCATCGAAAAAAGGAAAGGATCTTTCCTATAAAGAAACTTCATTGGAGCATCCCTTGTTAAGATACAGCCCCTCAAAGGTAGTACATAAAATTTGTATAACAACTTTTTTCACAAGCACCAAAAAAATTACAATATTGAAATTAACCTAAGGTTTCCTACTAGTAAAACACTTATTGAGTTATTTATATGGTTTACCCCATGGTTGTAAGGGTGGGAAACGCAACTCCTAAAGTTTATTTCCAATGTAACTTTTTGTCTTATTATTTGTTTACCATTTAAAAATTTATTTCCGATATCCTGTTTCATTCTAAACGAAAAATGTCGATTGAGTTTTTTGCACAAAGTAAACCAGTTCGCAGTAAAAAATTATTTTAGGAACAACTACAGAGATAGGTACATCGTCATAAATGCGAACTGGATTTATTATTATTCTGTAGTTAGTACCTGCATTAAATGACTAAATGGTAAAAAACAAAACTAATTAGGTTAATTTCAATATTGTAACTTTTTTGGTGCTTGTGAAAAAAATTGTTATACAAATTTTATGTACTCCCTTTGATGGGCTGTATCTTAACAAAGGATGCTCCAATGAAGTTTCTTTATTTGAAAAATCCTATCTTTTTTTCGACGAGGAATCACCTCCTTAAGTATTTTACCCTTGAGGTAATTTTTCAACTTTGGGCAAAGAAAAAAGTCACAGGGACTAAAATCGGGCGAATAAGGAGGTTGAGGAGCTACACGAATATTTTTACTGGTCATAAACCCGTTTATTGAAATTGTTTCACAAAAACAATTGCTACGTACAACCAAATATCTCGAACGAGGTCAAACTCTTACTGAAGGTGGATCACATGTTTCTATACTGCCCCACTAAGCACCGCGCTTCTTGTGTTGCCAGATCAAACGCAACGTTGCCAGTCTTATTACTTAATTTACAGACCTCGTATTTTATCTCCGATGAACACTTTCGTATCAACTACATCACTACGAATGTTTCCTTTTATCAACTGAGTAATAGGAGATCCACAGCTTCATATTAAATCTTGCAATTTAAATACACAACAATATTGTTTTTCACTTCTACCCACCGAAAGTTGAAATTAATTAATTGTAAGAGCGAACATTCGAGCTTATATCTGAAAATAATACAAACGCCAAATAAAAAAACTGTTTGGTGACCCCGAAATAAGACGAAATAGGTGCACTAAAACGTTGCCTTTAACTGTGACGACGTGACGTCTCGAAATATCCCCCATATCTCCAGATTTGGATAATCTAATTTAATTCAGATTGTAACAAGTCCATGCATAATATTTTTAGAAATCCAAGATCATGATTGAAAATATTTAATTTAAATATAATATATGCAAATGATTTTATATTGTTTTATTGCTCGATGAAATTCAGCTTATAAATAAAGTATTGCTTGACAAATCATGAGGAAGACTGTTTCGGCAATTTCTACTATATGGCCTGGTGATTTCTAAATAAGGTTGCTTGCGTGGCCCAGCGTTCAACTTTCGATTATTCAAAAAGTATTATTTGAGACTAACCATGCCAGTTAATGGACATTGACCCAACAATCTTCCTAATAAGTTATCATTGACAAAAATATCATTCTGCTGAATCAAAATCAAACCCCATTTTTTCACCACCAAAATCTTTGACTGTGGAACATTTTCACTGAAACTTCAGTGTTTCAAGAAATATATTTGAGAATAATCATGATGAACGATAAATACATAAAATATAATTTTTCACAAACAGAATATCACTTTCCCAACTTGAGAATCAATAACAGAGAGCAGTTAATTCTAAATGAATTAGTATTTTAACAAAACAGATTAGGCAGTGCATAACCGATTCAAATAATTGGAATAATAATGGATTTGGAATTTTTTAAAAAGCTATTTGGCTCCTCTATGCAGTGGCGTATATAGGTTTTGCGGAAGGCAAATGATTGCTCTCAGAGGTCACAATGATTCTGGACGAGTAAGTCTTGAAGAACCTGACGAAAATGACGGAAATTTCCGATCATTGTTGAGATATCGAGCTAACAGCGGAGATAATCTTCTCAAGGACCAATTGATCAAAGCTGGTGGAAAGACAATGTACACAAGTCCCGTCATTCAGAACGACATCATAAACACAATCGGTTTTTTGATTCAAACCAAAATTGTGGCAAAAGTTAGAAATTCTATCTTCTATTCCGTTTTAGCGGATGAAACCACCGATATAAGCCAATTAGAACAATTTTCACTTTGCATTCGCTATGTTGAGGATGAAACTTTTAAAATCAGAGAAGATTTCCTAACATTTGTTCCCGTTCATGATGTAACTGGTGCATGTTTGGCGAAAACAGTACTAGAGACCTTGTCAAATTTAGGTCTTGACTTGAACAAATTGAGAGGCCAAGGATACGATGGTGCTGCCACTATGAGTGGCAAGTTCAGAGGAGTTCAAGCTGCTATCAGAGAAAAACTACCATTGGCCCTTTATACACATTGTTCTTCGCATACACTCAACTTGTGCTTGTCAGATGCAAGTAGCATTTCCTCTATTAGAAACTGCATGGGTGTCATTAAAGAAATATGTGCATTCTTTCATGCATCAGCTAAGAACACAGAGATTTTAAAATGCACGATTTCAGAGTGCTTTCCTGATGAAAAGAGAAGGAAACTGATTTCCTTGTGCGAAACGCGATGGGTGGAAAGACATGACTCAGTTATTCTATTTAAAGAAATTTTATAAGCTATCATACTTTCCCTAAATAAGATAGAAGAATCGAGTGTTTCATCAACTAAAGGATTTGCTTTAAGTCGTGCCATTTGTACTTTCCCATTTATTGTTAATCTTTTCATTTTGAGCCAGATGCTGTCGACTACACACAGCTTGTCTGAGACCCTTCAGAAAAAAAATATTGACCTTAGTCAGGCTATAAGCAACATCACAACTGTTTTAGACCTAATGTCAAAACAGAGATCAAATGCCGAGCAAACCTTCAAACCATTATATGAACAGGTGAAGGCAATAGCCTCAAAACTTTTTGTCACAGAGGAGCTTCCACGATTTTGTCGGCTTCAAACAACACGCACAATGTACCTCATACCACAGAAGAAGAATATTATAGACGAGCAGTTTACGTGCCATACCTGGATGATTTTTGTGAAGCGTTAAGGAAAGATTCCAATCTCATAAAGACACAATAATATCTTTACAAAACATTCTTCCACAATTTTGTATCAGAACAGACATCACTTCATTAGACGCTGCATTGAAATTATATGAATCAGATTTGTCATTTAACGACATTGTGCGAAGGAGTTTAAGCTGTGGCAAGAAAAGTGGAAACAGGAAAGACCTGAAGTTCTGCCAAAAACGACTTTTAGTTATCTAGAAAAATGTGACAAAGATTTATTCCCCAACATGTATATCCTTCTGAAAATACTAGCTGTCCTTCCCGTGTCAGTCGCTACCGTTGAAAGGACTTTCTCTAGCCTACGAAGACTGAAAACTTACCTAAGGAACACAACATCTGAGAATATACTAAATGGTCTCGCATTGCTCTCTATTCACAGAAACATCACAGTTAGCGATGAGGAAGTTCTTGATAAGTTTGCTAGTGTACCGAGAAAACTGGGGTTTGTTTTGTAACCATCTATGTAAGCGAATGTTCAGCTAACCTCGTCTTCAATATATTTTTTCCACTTATAATCAAATAAAATTTCTCAATATCGTTTTTTGTGAAAACCTCACTACTCTATCAATTTCTCGTCACGTTGCAGGAGTCCGTTAAATGGGGATAGTTTACAGACGTGAGTGAGGCTAGAAATAGCAACAAATGGTAATTTCTTTGCATCGAAACGATATGAACATAATTTGTATGAGATATTGATGAAAAGCAGGAAGACTATGCCCAAAGTTATCCTTTGATTCTCAATAAAAAAATTGCATCGAACCTAATCTAACCATTGGATCATTTGATGGTACAAGCATCTCGCCCCCCCGAAAATATTTTCTATATACGCCACTGCCTCTATGGTCCAAATGCGATCTGGTGTCTTCATGGCAATGTGAGCTCAATAAAAAGCCACGTCTCGAAAAAGTTTCCACCTTCAAAGGCGTGATGAAATATTATATAATGGCTCAAATATTAATTCGTTTTGAGAGAACAAATTTTCTTTACTTAAGAGTGAACATTGAAGTCCAGACATATAATCTCCACAGAATATCGAAGCAATAATTCTGGATCACACTTTCCTCATAAAGTGCTCCATTTATCTTCTGTTCTTCTAGCGAGGATATCGAAGAGTTGAAATAACTTTAATGATGAACGATCGCCAATACTCGATCAAACTAGACTTGATAGAATTTATTATATAAAAACAGATCCCAATGGAACATTCTCAATTCGCTGATTTTATACTAACTCACAATGACATTCATATCAAGTCGGGAGTGCAAAATAATCAACAAATATATATTAACAATTGACAATAAGCAATAATTTATCTCTCAGTCACTATCAACCACAAACATCCATTTCTTAGAAACTGAATCCTATATATCTTTTGGATTATATCCGATGAAAAACAAGGGTAATGACATTATATGTTATGAAAACCCCATTATTTCAATGGATCTTAAATTTGGTATTCGATGTTTTTAACCTTAAAATAAATTTGATTTCTAAGTATTTGAAAGTCCCTTTAGTAATGTCAATGGATGTTGTCTTTCTCTTCTTCTTGAAGAATAAATGTATTCCCTGTAGATGAATATATTTAAGTATTGGAAAAGTGGAAACCCATTCTTGAGTTAATTTCATCAACACCAGTTACGTCATCTCATCAAAAATCTCCTGGATATAAAGGCTAAGATATTCGCTGGTCTCTGACGAAACTTCAATAAATAATCAATTTCTTTCTAACAAATGTTTGGAACTACTTTGTTCAAGTGATATTCAAATTACAAAATGATCTTGTGCATATTTTTCAAGTTACTGAGAAAAGTTACCTCAAGATATTCATGACTGCGAAACCATTTGAATTATTAATTACAGAAATTATTTAATTGAAACCTTCAATTAAATAATTTGAATTATGGGAATACATATTTCCATTTAAAGTCAATTTCATTCTTTTAAATTAACCTCAATTCTTCAGAAAATCATAGAATGCAGTTGTTATTTTCTTTGTCGATTTGGTGGAACGAAATAATACTTTATGCTTATATTTAATGTCAGTTTTAATAATATCAACCGATTCCAAAGTAGCACGTGCATTTGTTCCGCTGCGGCATGTCACACGAAAGTTGTAACCAAGAATTGTTCAAATTATTTTTAATCTAATATGAATGCCTGACGAGAGAAAAGTATAACACACAAACCTTCAGACACATGTGTCGTATTCTATTTCATTTTTTGATTGATTTTTCTGTAGTTTTTCTTGATTGTTTGATGTTATGATAAGAATGAAAAATTTTATTTATCAAAGAAAACGGTGTTATCTAGAAAAATCTGGTATCAGAGATACTCTCAAGAAGTGTATAAGACTATAATTGTCAATTTTAGATAATTTGGTTTATTTACAGTTTCGAGAATATACTAGTTCAATTAAATAAGAAAATTAGAAATTGTGGCGTATAATCATAAATAAAATATCAATTATATTATAAATCAGCAATACCATCTGATTTGTTCAAAGAATCAGAATACCTACTGAATATATTTAATTTAATTAATTTTTTTCGTAGTTTTTTTTTAATTGTTTGATGTATCTTTGATACTTTCATGAAGTGTAGGACTATAATTGTCAATTTTAGATATTTTTGAATTACTCAAATATATAGATGTAGAAAAAATATTTCCACTGGGTATTCAGTTGTCAGAAACTGGGAAGTTTGAGTCGAATTAAAAATTTCATAACTTCCATATAAAATTGAATATTCCTCCAATTCGCACTTCAGCATTCATCAAGCCAAAATAGAAACTCGTTCGTTCCGCAGCAGGAATTAGAGTTCCGGAAAATCACTCAGACGGATGAAGAGGTCGAACAAGTCATAATTGAATACTGAAAAAATCGCCGCGACACTTCACTGCACTTCAAGAATCTTACGAATGAAGCGCAAAAGGAAGTTAATAATTAATATCCATTAATTTTTGGCAACAGTGAAAACAAAAGTTCAAATTATATCGAATGAATCAGTCCAAAAAAAAAACTCCTAGAGGATGAGTGTAAAATAACTAATGCAACCATTGATTTATGTATCTGAAGTAGCCCTTCTTCCTCTGAAAATGGAATGAATTGCGAGTGGCACTGGATAAATGATATTTTTGCGCGCATGTACTTGTTCTTAATAGAAAAAAAGAGTAAAAAAAATTTTCAGTGAGATGAAATCCATTTAAAAAGGACAAGAATATTACAGAAATGGAAGGAAAAATAATTTAGAGCCAATCTGAGGTCGTGAATTGAAGGGGGGTTGAGCTTTAAGGGTGAAAAACGGTATATTTCGATATCCGGCAAAACTTACTAAGTACTTAAATAACCAAGTTGTAGGTAATGAAAGGACCTTTAACTTTTGTAATCACACTTTTTTCACATAATCTCAATGTTCATGTAGAAAATTAAAATAATTGAGTTTTTGGTTTTTTATTTTGATCTTTAGCAAGAAATTTTGGTCTAAAATTTGGTGTTAACTTCTTTATGTCTTGAAGACACTGTAATGCTTACAATTTGAATTTTTTTTCCCATGTTTTACACAAAATCGATAAAACACCCTAATTTTCATTGAAAATTCTCGTGTCAAAATACCAGCCTATTGAAAAAAATCAGAGATATTTTTGTTTGTTGAAATTTCTTCTTTCTGATTATTTGAAAAAATATATACATCACTATGGTAAAAGTTCTCACAAAATGCAAAGAAAAGAAAAAAACTCGAATCCGAATATTCTTTTACACGATGTATAATTTTGAGCTATTTAGTAAAATTAACATCTTCAATACTTGAGAAACGTACTACTCTATGTTACATTGATAAACGAAAAAGTACATAAGGAAATATTCTACTATAATTAACAACCAAAAAAATTGATATTCAATAAGACATTTACAATATTTAGAAAAAGTAGAATAATCCAGAGTATCAAAACCATACAAATAAGGAGAATCTCTCGAACTCCCGTCAGTACTTTTCTAGAATTCATTTTCACTATTCTTATAGGATATTTTAGAGGATTCATCATATTCAGGGAGATCTGTGATGAACTATGGTTATTCTTATTTCCTAAACTTTCAAACAAATGGTAGTATCGTTACCACACTTCAAAATTCTTCTACATTTTTCGAAATTGGTTCGACATAAAAATTCAACTATTTTAACAGAAAGATGGAACCAATAATGTCCCATGATTTATTTTTTATTTTTTTTATTGAAGCATTGAAATTCTTCATTCCACTTGAATTCATTTATTCTTATTTCATTCTAGTTGCAATTTTTGATTTTTAGTTCTGATCAAAAATGCCAACTGTTAATAAGTTGACGTTGCACAAAAAGGACCACCACATTCAATACATCGGCGCATTCGCCAATTAGTAAGAACGATCAATGATAAAACTTTTTTGTTTTCGCTTTATTGGGTATCCCGTTATGCTTAAATATGCCATTGCGAAAAAACAATTACAAACAGGCAATTCTCAAGTGGAAGAATATCTCCACCAATTTTAGTCTTGCTTGTGTGAAACGTTTTACAGAGCCGATATCAAAATATATGTTTGTATTGGAAAGTCTACTGCACAGAGAGCTTTCTATTGATTTTAAATCTTAATGGAATCGAAAAATTTGATTTATTCAGTAACAGAAAATATCTACCTGATGAATTAGCAACTTGAGCATGTTAATATTGAATGAAGGAAGTCTGCCAACTAAAATGAAAATGTGTAGGCCAGAAAATTATTCAAAAATTCCCAAAACGTTTTTGGGATTTTTTGATATTTTATGAGCTAGGTCAGATTATAACTGAACTGAAGGAACTTATATAGAGTTTATCGATATTTTGCTCATTCTGAAATTTTATCATCTGAGCGTATCATAATAAGATAGAGGAGATTTTTCATTAGATGAAATCACGAATATTCATTGAATAAATTCAGGAATGATTTCTCTTTGTTTTATGTATTCCATCAAAGGGTAAGTTTCACACATCAAATTAGATATGATTATTCATTTCTTATAATCATTTGTTTGTATCGAATCTACCTATATGCAATTTTCCATTTCTAAACGCCCTCGTAGGGACGTGATAAAGTACCATGGAAGTCACGTGATGAATCGTAGAATATTTTTTGAATGTACTCTCTGGTTTGGTTGAAATCTCTTGAAAATGAATTTTGACGATTCGAATGAAATATGAGCATTGTCATGCTAAATTAAAACCCACCTATTTGATTATAACGGAGGCATTTAAGATTTCCTGATGGGATCTTAGAGAAAAAAGGTTAAGTATCCAAACAAAAGTGAAAGAAAATTTAAATCAGTTCTACATATATAGTTTTTGATTCGTTGATTTTGTTTCATTTATCAACATGTTCATTTCTTTAGATCAATGTAAATATATGATCATATAGGAAAACAATCGTACAAAAGCTCCTAATCTCAAGTCAGTGCTTTTCTATTCAATATTGAAAAGTTTTTCGAGGTTTAATATAGTTTCAAATTTCCATGTGTTATTATAAAAAGCGGGCAGTGATATTGTATGACATTAATTGTCTAATGTGATTTTTATTTGTCCCTGAATTTATTCAATTTACTTCACTCAATTCACTTCACGCACAAAATAAAACATGACAACAATACTCTCAACAGGTTTAACATTAATATTCTTCTTCGGGTGGAGTTTCCAAATCCTACAATACAAAACATTGCAACGACATAGGCAGTGTCATCAGTCAGAACCATTTTCAGACTGAAAATGATTAAACCTAATTTTTCACCGCATGGAAAATTTATTTCTCAAATATTCGTCTTCCTAGAGTAGAGAACATTCTTCATACAGTATCGAGTTTTCAATCATGAAATCACATAAACGATTTATGTTCATAAATTTTCAAAATTCATTAGTATCTTCCGGTGTAGTATGAACCTTGAACCTGGCAATGTACTTTACCAAAACTCTTCTCAGACTCCAAATGATAAAAGCGACAATAAACTTTCGTAAACCTGCCGGTGGATTAACCCCGTAAATACACGCTCCCACAACGAGTTCACGAGAGCAAATCCTCAATGGCGCGAGCACGCCGAAAGACTGAACCTGCTCTGCTAGCGGAGCGACGTTGCGACGAAGTCCAACGGCCGGTGTAGGCGTGGTATCCTAGGATTGCAGAGAAGATGCTGCATGCGTTAAAGAGCCGCGCGAAATTTCCCGCTTTTCCTGGATTTCGAACGGGATGAACCTCAGGGACGCACGTGGGAAGAGGTTCCATTTGGAAATCACATTTCGTCTGGAAGAGTTCGATGCACTTAATACAACGAATTGGAGAGTTGAATGATTGCTTCATGCCAAGAATACGTTGAAACATCAATTCATTGTGTAGGTTCCTTTTATTTTATATACAGGATGATTTAAAAACCAGAAGACGGTGAATTTATATCGCGTACGTGCCAGAAAACACAATTCTGATACTGGGATCATCGATTATTCCATGTGCCATCAGGTTATGAAAGTTTCCTAAATATATACTATGGCTGTGGGTTTTTCGAAACCCGCAATTATCATCATCTCTAAGTAGGCGCTATTAAAACTAGCAAATTCTGTTATTAATTCGACGCAGAATTCTGTTTATGTAAGGGTAAGGCTTAAAAGCTTCACTTATCTACGAAGCTCTCCTTTAAGCCGGCCATTCACGATGGAGCCATCGGGCCAAATGCTGCATCCGTCCAAAATTCAGCCTGCCTGGGGAAAGTTGATGATGATCGGAGCCAGTTGGTGGGTTTTCGTCTGAGCCAAAATCCATCGAGCCAATCCATCGAGCAACCAAATGGACCGATCGTCTGTGGCGAATCTTAAAAACAACTGTTGTACTCGGTTCTGGCTTCGGATATCATTAGAGCAAATCGGGAAATAAATTCATCGCTTGTCAGCGGATTCCCTTGACCATGATCTTGTACTGAATTCTGATAAAACAAAGGTTCTCGTCTTTGGCAGTAAAACTGCTGAGGTCATGAAAGGGTTGGAATTAAGAGTCAATTGTAATGAACTAGACAGTTATTCTTCACGTTGAACTTTGGTTGGGTGAGCATGTATCATTATGTGTTCAGAGATGCTACATTGCTTTTAGGGTATTTACCTCCATAGGCATTTAGTGCCACAGAAGCTGAAAATATTGCATACTTTTGTGGCGTGTTGTATGGTCCCTTCTTGCGCGTGGATGACAAGATGAGAATCCAGCGAGTACGTACGTGTCGTCGCTATATCTTTTATTTTATGGGGGGAGCCAGAGTTTTTTTTACTGGGGCTTTTTCCCTTGGCTTTTATGTCATACCCCCAATTGTATGGCATCCCGTCACCAACCCCAGCTAACATTTGTCTGTAAGCCAATAGTTCGAAAAATATATATTCTCTCTCAGAAAGTATGAATTAGTCATACATAAGTTGAAATGCTGCAATTGGCTGAATATCGAGTGGAGACGTGAGCTATAATCTGCAGTTTTATTTCATTCAATTATGTGTTTTGATTGACAACCCTATTTGTCGAATAAAATACGTTTCAGGTTGGATGTTCACAATGTTAATTTAAGTTTCAGCGCTATGATTTCCCTACCTGTTTCTAGAACTCATGTCGTTGATCTTTTACCTTTAATGTGCATTCAATATACAGGGTGAGTCTTTGACTATTGCGTTAATTTCAACCATAAATTCTTGATGTCAAAAGAAACATTTTCTTCCTCTTAGTGTTTTCCAAATTTGGTCCCATTCAAAAGATATAGGATGTTGAAATTCAATAAAAAAAATTTAAAAAGCACTGACGTGAGGTCAGAATGCTTTGGCGCTCTTGTTGAGCTACTTGCGAATAAATATTCAATCTATAAGCACTCTGATCAGATGAACAATAGTCTTTTCCCGTACTATGGGAAAATGTGATGCACATATGAACGCCTAATGAATGAACAAACCTATATCTCAAATTAAAAATAACTACTCATAATTTTCCCCAAGTTTTGTTCGAAGCTATAATTCCCTATTCCTAAAAACTTACGTCAGTGCTTTTCTGAATTTAGACAACGTATATTATTTCAGCCATCGAGATTGAATTCTATCTCTATGATTTCCCGTTATGAAAAATTTTGATTAATATTACGCCAACTGACACTGATTAATAAGCCCGGCATTTGTCAATCGAATATCGATCTGTGTTGGCCATCGTTCAAAGAAAATCATCGGGACGTATGTCATTTCTCTTTTCTCTTGAGTAAATGAAAAAATGATCATATCTGCTGTGGGGGAACTCCACTGATGTTAGTAGAGTATTTATAATCCAGAAGAGAATTTTGCGAATGATCTCCAATATCCCTCCAAGGTCCTCTTGTCGACAAAGATTCATAAAAAGAGAGATTCTAACAGTGTCGTGTATATGTTAGGCCCGAAGACCGAAAACGCTCAGTGGCCGGAAAAAACGGCCACATCACGTTCTGGCTGCCTTCGAACGCACAGAATGCGTTTTGGCTGTTTTTAAACGATCGCAACGCGTTCTGGTAATTGTTAAACAGCCGGAACGCGTTTTGTCAATTGTTCAACGCTCACAACGCGTTCTTAATGTTCGACTTGTATTATTTGCCGCTTTCTACCTACGTAGGATAAAATTTATATTGTCCCTCATAAAACAAAGTTGAAAATTGAAATACAATTCAATTATTGACAACTACAATTGGATACCAAAGATGGGTTCGGTTTTTCTTGCTGAACCATTTCAACAATATTAAATTTCTTATAATTGTTTTTCAGTTCTAGGAAGAAAGTTACACTAATAAACTTATATTGTCGAGCATATAATATATAAATGCATGAATGAAAAAACGAAAAGTTATTTATTGAACAAATGAATTTCAATTTATTTTCTACAAATCCAATTATCGTGGAGAACAAAACAAACTTGAATTTATAACTCTTTTAATTACTTTATTAGAAACAATTCAATTATTGAAAACTACAATTAATTACAAACGACGGACTTTTGTGTACTTTACATAGGTACGTTACTTATTTTTACAAGAACTGTTTGAATGACATTTCGAATTGCATAGTACATTTAAATTGCGACATTTGCATTCTTTATAAATATAATATCGTTTGCAGAAGAAATTGATTATTAAATATTATGCTTATAATTAAAATTATATACACTGTATCCGTAAAGTATGGAACAAATTCATTTTTAGCTAATCAGACCATTTCGAGAAATAATCCTGAAACATATCGATTTTTATTTTAAATTACCTTATTTTGAAATAATAATCTAATATACAGCGTGAATTATTTTCGAGTAATGACATCACCGTCATTTTTTTTAAATTGAACTATTTTGTCTCCATTTCCGGATTACTCTAGCTGAGCTGATTCCAAAAATGTATCACATGTTGATTCCAATAGGTACAGGGTCGACAAATATACAATAGTTTTGTATGTGCTCAGTGCTCATAAAGAAATGCTAGACCACAAGTACCAAACATGTTCGGAAACAACTTATTTCTATTATTATAAAAATGCAAAAAAACTACAGGGTCTTACATTTGAACCAATTGCCGTTAGACAAACGCGTTCCGGCTGTTTAACAATTACCAGAACGCGTTGCGAGCTTTTAAAAAGAACCAAAACGCGTTTTGTGCGTTCGAAGATAGCCAGAACGCGATGTGGCCGTTTTTTCCGGCCACTGAGCGTTTTCGGTCTTCGGGCCTAACATATATACATCTTTAAGTGCCTGATGTATTTCAAGGAAAATGAGGGAAACTTCACAAGACTCTCTAGCTCTCATAGTTATAATACCAGACATGATGACTTACTCTTTATCCCCAAACATACTACAACTAAATTCGAATATTCACCAAATTATCAGTGTATCAAACTATTTAATCATCTACCCAAACATATTAAATCTCTGGAGCTCAAAGAATTCAAAAAGATAATTAAAGCTAAGTTAGTAGAGGAATGTTATTATAGTGTTGCCGATTGTTATCGACAATGATATCTTTTGAAGTTGAATAATTTTTATTTTCTGTTGTATTTTTTCATTCTGACCTATCCTATACATGTATTTATGTCTTAGAGGATCAATAAATTATTATTATTATTATTATCTTTCAATGGAAAAGAGCTACGACAATGAAATTTGAGGATAAGTAAGATATCGATCACCTCAATATATTCACGAATTTTTATTGAAATCCGAAAAATATCTTATGAGATAGTGAGGATATAAGAATTTTTTTTGGGAATTTTTTGAAAATTTTTTAGCGTGACGATTTCTGCGAAATTTTGCGAGCCGTTTTGTTGCAGCCTCCCTCAAGAATGTTTCAAGTATCAACTTCATCGGATGGATATTCTAGTAGTTATTGAGGAAACAAAATTTCAGATGCTCATAACTACTGAACCATCCGACGGATTTGGCCCAATAACGAACTTGACCGAGATATTTGGACAATTAACCTATTCTGAAAATATGAAAACTCTAGCTCATCTCTTTTGGATGATAGAGAGGATACGGACGGCTGGCCGGACAGACTCAACTTTCGCCACGGATTCTTCATCGGGGAGTCGAACCCAATCGATTGAGACCATTTTCGGCTCGATATTCCAAAACTACAGACATTCGGGCAAAATGATAGGCACTCTGTTCGGGTGAACAAGAGCGCCAAAAATTGCAAATCCACCTGTGATATTCAAACGACAATAACAATTGAAATGATCTCTTGTAGAAGATTTTTGATAACAGTCATGCATATTTTGGGATCAATAGATTTATTCCATTTCTTGAGGATTTCTCACTACTAGTGTACAGATTGGTTGAATTGCGTGAAAAACAAATATCACTTGAACTTAAGGTCAGTATTTTGTACTTCCTAGAATAATTATTCTTTTCTGCCGATAAAATCATTCATCATTCATTTTTTCTAATTGCATCATTTTTAGATATTTGAAGTTGAAAGGAATCAAATCGATATAATTATCTGATGAAACATGAGTGAGTGAATCATTTCTTACAAGGAAGATAATAGTGGATGCTGTGGAAGGTAATTTTCATTCAAAAATAACTGAACTATAGAGCGGTATTTGCCCAATGTAAAAACTAAAATTGCTTTTAACTTTTTAACGCAGCTGAATATGGAAAAACGGTATGGGTAAAAAGTATTTTTTTTTATCTCAAGAACCTATAGTTAAAATTAACGCAGTGGCCAAAGACTCATCCTGTATAATCGCATACCTGTTCATCTCAAGTGTGGCAGAGCAGATGTGTTGAAGTAAAACTACACTACTTCTCCCCCTAAATGTATAGTGTGTACCTTAAGAATACTCGTAGTTACTGTATGACATGTGAGTCTACCCAACGTCATGCTTTCTCCTCAGGATGTGCTTGATCCATGATTGGTTTTATTTGTGCGGTGTGTGGAACATGGATGAATTCTTTGCTATTTGTTTTACTTATATGGTTGTAGGATTTTTCAGTATCTCAGCAATAAAAGTTATACTGATGTGAGGCTCTTTTCAATGTCAAATAGTCTTCAAATGTAACTTATAATATTGCAATAAACCTATTATTATTTTATTTTTGTGTTTTTCTTTTCATGAGTTTTAGCTTTTTACATGTCATCTATTGCTCTGTATCATGCATCGCAACCTGAAATCTAGTAGAAAGCCCCTAAAACCCACATCTCAAAATGTTAGTCGTGTCATCTTCAAAAAGTCATTTTTATCTTGAAACACATTACGAATCAAATCTTTATTTTATACATAAAAAATTCAGAAAAACACTGATGTGAAGTGAATGTTTGTTCTAAAGTCTCTTTCCAGATTCTGCTACAATGTGGTACTAAAACATCCGCCACAATGAATGAAACTTTTCTCGAATAAAGAATAACTTTCTGCGGAACTGCCTACGAACATATTCTTGAATCTGCTCAAATAACAGCATGGATCATCGTCGACATTTAATTCACTTGAGTTAGGGTCGTATCGTACAGGTCGTTTATACCTCCTCTGTAGCGATAATTTATTATCCCTCCAAAACTGGAGATTCTAGGGCTGAAGCCATAAATTTGTCGTCCGCACTTGCTGAGGTACAACTGGTCTACTTCTATTCATATACACATACAAACAATTGCTATTTCTGCTTCTATTATATGTTCTCCAGAACTTTCCAGGAATACTATCGTGATTATTATTAAATATACGCATAAATAAACTTCTCCAATTTAAAATAACCACTCACAGTTTGCCTTCTTCTTCGAAACCAAAAAAATTATGTACATCAACTCTATCAAAAATCCTGGAATAACTGACATATTCGAGTCTTAATTGAAAAAAAAACGGTGCTTCTTCAGAATCCATAATTCTCAAACCTTACGAGCCTGAGGAGGATTAATCATCTCTTATAGTCATAACGGACCATGAAACTTTCCCAGAGCACGACAATTGGTGACACAAGATCAAACATGACAACCTTCAATAGACTGAAAATTATCCATATCATCTAGACGGATCTCTTTTGTATTAATTCATTGATCCAGAAGAATGTCATGTTGCAGTGTTCCAAATGCCCTAGTTTCATTGCGATTAAGCAACTTAGGAGCCCCATCCATGATTTCTTTTTGGGGCTCTTATTCACCTCAACCGAGTATTCATAGATTCATCCATTTGTCTGTAATTTTAGTTATTTGGGTGCAGGTTGGTATCAATTGTTTGGTATGAACTCACTGATTAAGAATTCCTGGTCAAAATCCATTATGTCCACTCGAAAGTACGATTCCGTCTGAATGGGAGGAGCTAGAGTTGAAATTTCTGGAATCAATCGGAGTATTTGTACTTCATAAATACTTTTTGGCAGCACCGTGTTATCATATTGTACAAAAGATTGTAATTTGCTAATATCGATCCGAAAATGGTCTAAATCAATTGGTCTTGACTTCCGAATAAAAAATACGGGGTCAAATTTGGGAAATTCTGGCCGTTTGGCCGTATACTTTTTATCACCCAAAGGAGACGAGCTATAGTTTTCATATTTTCAAAATAGGTTTGAGTTCCAAATATCTTGTAAAATTTGTCATTGGCGCTAATTCGTCAAATGGTTCAGCTGTTATGGTCATCTGAAATTCGGTTTCCTCAATAATCCATGAAATATCCATCTAATATCTTCGAAATTTGAAAATGGTTTGAATATAGTTCAAAGAGAGCAGTCTACGAAATTTTGTTCTTCAGGCTTGAAAATGTGTAAAAAAATTGGAATGTATCAGTTTTCTCCTAAGGTTCCCTTCGGATATATGAAGCTTATTGATACCTTGCTATTCAGAAAATTCATCCTCGTAGAGTAAACCTACGAATAGATATGGAAACTTTTTATGATAAGGAAGTAGATGAGGTCATAGCAATTCATAGAAAAAATTTAAGAATGAATATTTCTTTTTCTAATGGTGATGAATCGAAGTTTGTAGAACTTCATTGATTCAACCATCACGCATTCTTTCTTTACAATGCCTGGATATTTTTATAATGAATTCAATGAGTTGTAAATAATGTCTATCAAAAAATTCTCGTAATCCTCTTCACAATTTTTCTACTAGAATATTCCAAGGCAAGTAATTTGGACTTGACCATATAAGGTACTTCAAAAGACTGGCAAAAATTTATCACTTTTTATATGACTCTCCAAGGGACAGACTTTCTTTCTAAGAAAACAAAGGACAGGTTTCCAACAAAACTGAGAAAAAAACTTCGATTGATTATTTGAAGCCTCAATTATAGGTTTGTTAATTCCATCATATGCATTGTTGTAGTTCAATTTGGTATCACACTGTTCTAGAATCCGTGAAAAGACTTCAGAACAAACTAGCAACAGCTCCTAACCTCCCGTCAGTGCTTCTGAACATTTTTTTATGATGATGCCATGATACCATTTTTTTTAAACCAACTCATACTTCTGGTGGTATGATCTTCTCAAATCAATAATTACTCGATTTATCCTTGTAACTTCTACATCTAACAGCTTCCTGCCGTAACCTGGTGGTCAAGAGATTGAGACATATATTTCAAATGGAAGTGCTCGGTTCGATCCCGATTGTTGTGTGGGAGACAGCAAAAAATTTATACTTGAACTGAAATTCATTGTATTGATGATTTTCTATTTTAGGTGGATTGGCTAACACATAAAAGCAAGGAAGATAAATGGTGTCGCGAGCTTTATGTCGGTCTAGTCAAGATACACGCTCCACTACACATTCTACAGGGGGTGTCAAGCTGAAGTGCCAACTAGATGTAAACAGAGAGCTTGATCTATTCAAAAGCTTAACATTATGGTTATGAAATTGTTCACTCTACTTCGCAAATCTAAAACCTTTTCAATGCCCAGCCACTTCCGGTTGTACATGGTGCGAAAAAAGTATATCAGAAAAGTTTTACTTGACGCTCTTGTTCATTCGAACAGAGTGCTCCAAAATTCGCTGAAATATTATGTAATTTCAGAATTTTTGGTCGTAAACGAAATGAAAATATTAGCTGTATTAAATTCTGTCCGTGTGTGAGTAAGATGACTCACGAATCGAATGATCCAGAGAACTGAATGGTGATGATAGGTCTGAAAGTTTGAATATCTAGGCAGATTTCGTTATTCGATCAAATGGACCCAGTAGTTTCGGAGTAAAGAGAATTTTTCTTTAATTTTATCTCACTCATTCTTCCTTATTTTGGTATAAATCAAACACGTCATAAATAAGGTATTTCGGTATACTTGTTAACTCAGAGAAAAAAAACACATATCTGACAATCAAACATTTCGAAGATCAAATTTTCTCAAAATTTTAATAATTACTCGCAAGTTGTTCAACAAAACCGCAAATCCATCTAGCATTATATCAGTACTTTCTTAATTTTACTACTCTGAAATGTTTTAATTTTGATGGGAATGCGCAATCATTGGGTCATTTACTCGTGATTTCTGTTCGAGGTTATATAGCAAATCATCTACTGTCTTCTTAATTAAATTGGTCTATAAGCTATAGTTGCCTTCCCAATCAGAATATTTCAGATTGTTTGTTACTCCTCATATTCCATTTCATTAGTGCCAAAGGTTAAGTTATCGATCAAAATGTGTAAAAGCACTAACGTGTGTGTGAGAGCATTTGCGCCCTTGTTTCTTCACAGATACGATCCTTGCAGATAATTCAACGATGAAATTAATAAATATCTAAATGAAATATTTGAGTTCAGAAAGAATGACTTATTACAATTTTCTCGAAAAACCACCTATCCTCTATTTCTATAGAAACGCTGATTATGCCATTTATATTTTCAACATGAAGATGATAAATCCTGAAAATTGTGTCGCTTCACAATACAAAAATATTTATTTGCATAAGTTACCAAAAAGAAATTTTACATCCTTTGAAAATATGCAACGACTATGTCAAGCCGATCACAACACATGCCATGTAGCACAGACGCATGGAATTATATATTGAGAACTCAATCTTCAAAATATATAACAGAAAGGTAACATTTGTGTAAAAAAGCACTGAAAAATAACAAAGGGAACTCAGGGAGCAGATTGTTCAGCTGGTAACATATCAAATTGAAAACTAAGCATTATCATCTCGGACGGGTTCACAAAAAAATTATATTGTGTTCAATAGCCTTATAGTAAAGCCAAAAGTTTATCAGTTATGAACTTTCAAAACTTCCTTAGAGAAAGCTCTATGACTTCTGGTGGCAGCTCATTTCCAGTATTTAGCAGCGAAATGAGAGAATGATTTTTCGAACTGTGAGCATTTCTATTTGGCAATTTTAAATTTAAAATTATTCCCCGTATAATGAGCATGTTCATGAGGTTGCAACAAATCTCTCAAATAGGGTAGTTTACCTGTCATCAAAATTTTATAAATGAACACATAGGCATGTAATTTTCATTCTATTTTTCATATTTAAGATGGAGTATTTGTTCAAGTGTGGATAGATATGGTTTGTGAAAGGTATGTTGGAAGAGTAACGCATACATGCATTCTGGACGTTTTGGACTCTATGTGACAATTCAGTAGTAAGCGATTCGCCTTAGACTATGTCACCATAATTGAACAATGACTGGACCAAAGTATTGTAGAGATAATATTTTGTCATATTAGGAAGAAAACTTTCTTGCAGTTATTTTTAATAATAATACCAATACAAATTTTCAGTCTCGTTTATAAAGGAATGTGATTTTCCTGAATCCCCACAGGTACGAACTTTTCAGCATCTATTTCCATTAAATTTGTAAAACTGTTTCTATATTTATAAGGGTTTCGAATCTCTCTTAAAGCACTAGAGAATTCGCAAATACAGTTAGTTCATTTCAACTTCCCCTACTAATTCAACTTTTAATGAAGCTTATCTCAACACGAGACAAATTGATCAAAATAACTCGAGCAGATAATATAGGTCCTTGTTGACTCCGCAACGACTTCTCATTTTAGCCCCAACTGCATCTGAAAGGAAAGCCCGAGAAAATATACTTTCTCGGTCGACCTTGGCGTTGAATCATGATTTCCTATCAAGTCAGCAGAATCAATCATATAAAAATTTTTCATATGATGATTATTTACTCACATTATTCTAATTAAATTATTGAAATGAGAAATGTTTTATGAGTTTTATTCAACAGAAAAATTGTTCTACTTTAAGAAACCAGTACAACAGTACTCGATTGCATGAGTTCGACTTCCTGATGAAGAATCCGTGGTCAAGCTTGAGTATATCTGGTCGTCCGGCCGGATATTCTCTGTCTTCCGAAGAAAATAAGCTAGAAATTTCATAAATTCAGAATAGGTTGATTGCTCGAATATCTCGGCCACCTTTGTTCTTGCGCCAAATCCGTCGATTGGTTCAACATTCATGATCATCTGAAATTTGGATTCCTCAATAACTCCAGGATTATGCATCCGATCAAGTTGTTACTCATCAAGATGTTGGATTAAGATTGAAGCGAATAGGTTTGCAAAATTTCATGGAAATCGTCAAGAAAACAGGGAATTTTGAAAAAATTCTATAGTTTTTTTATAAATGCTCATCATCACAAAGTTTATAAACTACATCAAGGTTATTGATATCCAGGATATCCTTGAATTCCATTATTGTACCATCTCATTTCAAGATGCTAGGTAACTTCAATATAAGGAGACGTTTGATGAATAAAAATTTTGGATTGATAGAGAAGCCTAGATTACGATTGCCAATTAGTTCATCGTGTTCTACCTAAGAGATCGATTATTGAAGCTTTCGAAGGATCTTTCAGCGAATTTGTTGAATAGAGTTTTCCTAATTTTATTTATTGGTATATCATCTTCGGATGGTTCTGACTCCAGAGCGAAGTTTTTTTTATGTTATTTGAGTTTGAACGAAAATGTCTCAAATAATGTCTATAACATCCACTATTAGTTTGTCGGTCTAATTATGGACCCCTCATATAATCTGAGTATTAATTCACATTTCAGATTGATTTCTGCTAATAAAAAGCATCAATAATATCGTATCATATCAAATCATCCACCATTCATCTCACTTATTTCCCTTGGAAACAAGCCTCACCAACCTCCTAAACAAAAATCGATCTAGGGAGATTCCCTCAAATTTCAATGTATTTCCAGTAAAACAGAATCTCAAATTTAGAATGGAATGCCTATATTCAAATTGCGTGGGGTGTTTATCAGCCTGTTGCATTCCACGTTCCCGCCCTGAAGCTAGCTTGCTGCGGAAAACGGTAGTCATGGAGACCTTCAAGGTGGGTGTAACCCACCCTGGAGTCCTGATTCCAGAATCATACTGTGAGGACAGCGCCATCTATTGAAGGGTGAACGAAGACCTTTTTAATAAATCAATACATAGCAGAAATTCCGATGCATTCCGAAAAGGTTGCGAAGGGTTATAGCCAACTTCTATTCAATTGTATTTCTGAAACCTGCCCTCTGTGTTCTAAATGTGCAGTTACGAATGCAGTGAAATCTTCTTAAATCCTTATTCATCCAACAATTAAACTCCGTATTCAGAGTGAATAGTGATGGGATTAACCGAGGGATTAACCAAATATTATAAGTATTCATAGAGGTATTGTTTTGTTACCGAAATATGACTTACCCTCATTAAACACCTAGATATGCATTGAATAATTGAAATTGAGTAATATAATTAAAACCTGATTTCTTAAGATGAATTCAGAACAGCAATATAAAAATTTATACCATAGTATCTTCATTCACAAGACTCAAATATAAAATTGTTTTGAAAGAAATATCTTCTTAAGGTGTAGATTTTGTTTTCTATCGAAGAGAACAGTGTGAGGGTTTTCATTGAAAATGTATAATTCATTTTCATGAATTTGACAAAAAGGATTGTCATTGCATATCAAAAATTATAGCTAATCAAATAACCATAAAAAGTACGTTTTCATTCATTTTGAGAATTCATTCTGAAAATAGGTTTTTGAAATTTGTTAGATTCAAGTTCGCATCTTAGATGTATTTTTTGCTTGTTTTATTATGAAACGGTAACAAAGAAGTTTAAAACGTACCTCCGAATTTCGAAAAATTAGTGTTCCTGAAAAATAGTTCAAAAACGGAAGAAATATTTACTATTAATTCACGGTCAAGAATTCTCAATTCTCATTGATCCATAGACAATTCTTTTATATCGTTCAATAGCAAAATTCATAGTCATGATAAATAATTCGAAAAAGAAAGAACTGATGCAACTCGATATTATTTCAGTTCAATAATTTTTTCGATCAGGGTCGGATCCAGGAAGAAGAACAATTTTTTTTTCAATTTTCAAATCATTCATCAACGAATATATTGAAAACGGTACATTTCAGTTGGATGAATAAAAAAACATTTTTTTAGAATATTCAAAAATACAGAAGATTTAGTATGCGTTTCGTAACTGCCGATTGTATAATAAGTTTTGATGATTACACGAGTTGGTGATGCATTAACTCGAAGACCTCGAAGAGGATAGGTCAAGCGTGTTTAATGATACTATTAAATAGTGAGTTCCATTTGTTTCGAACCTACTGCAAAATATTGTATCCATTTAGATTATCAGTGACAAAGATACAGGCAAAAAAAATTTCAATGAGATATCTTTTGAACGGAGCCAAATTTTAGAGAACGCAATAAAAAAAGTGTTTCATTTGATCTCAAGAATCAATGTTTGAAATTAATGAAGCAGTCAATGACTCACCCTGTATGAATATCGGCGAATAAAATATTTTTTAATAAATCAAATTGATGATTAACATCCAACTTGTTGTTAACTTGTAGGTACATCTTGAGCCCTGCAACGCCTAAATCTATTGTGACAATTGATTCCTACAAAATTAAAAAAAAAGAAGCACTGAGGAATAAGTGTACTCTCATAATATCTCTCAAACTCACCCTGTAAATATCAACTGTCTGGCTCATTTCGTCGTATTATAATTCTGCCCATGAAAGGACGCGCATAATAGGTTTTCAAAACGGATTCTCCATCAGTGAGCCCTAGTTGAAAAATAGACAATTTTTTCAACTAGAAACTAGAAAACGTTCCGGCAAGCTGATGAGCTTTTTTTTAGGTGAAAGAGAGCTTCAAAAATTATGAAATCTATGTGCTCCTAAACATATGAACTGATCACTATGTAGGATAACAATCGTTTTTTGTCTTGTTTGATGTCGAAAACAAATTTCCAACGAAGAAAGGAGAGAAGGTTTTAAGAAATATAAGTGTTGGCGTTAGAAATTTTATCGTGAATGTAATAATTCTGATAATCTAAGAGACAATTAAGCTTTTCGTTGACTTCGTAATGGTGACCTGTCAATTCTGTGTGAACGGTGTTGCAGTTCCTGCAAGCTCAATGTAATGATTACTGCCAATAATAGTTCAAGACGTAAATAGTCTAGTCCATGAAGCTTTGAAATAGAGTATTTTCGAAACTTCTGAAATGATAATTGATTTACACTTTTCCTTTTTCATCCTCTTGTTCAAGAGAACAGGGAGCTTATCTCTGTGAGCACGATTATTCTCTAATAGAAAATGCTACAGAGCTGAAAATTTCAGGGTGGGTTGAAAGGATTATTTCGTCAACTACGTTCATTATTTGTTGAAATCAGCCAAGTATTTTCGGAGTAACATAAAAAAAAATTTACAGATCCCTAATTTCAAAGAAAAGGTTTTTTATAAATTAATATCTCGGTAATCAAATTTTCAAAAACGAATACAAATAAGATCTGTCCATTCGGAATTCACATGATAGTCTCAATTTCATATGTTGAAATTGGTGTTAGAATAAAATCTAATCAATCGTTTACAATTGGGAGATTATGTTCGTGATATGAAGAAAGTATGTGGATATGTATGGAATGAAACGTTATTATTTTGTATTCAGTTACTGTAATGAGATAAATCCCTAAGCAGGCATGTCCAAAATAGTTTTAAAATTTTCCTTTGATAAGGTTCTTTCTTGAGAATGCAGTGATACCATTCTCAGCTCTGACATACTTCGAGGGTTGCCTTTTATATTTCCGGATTAGTTAAATTTTTTCAACTAGAAACACGAAAACGTTCCGGAAAGTTTATGAGCTTTTTTTTAGTGAAAGAGAGCTTCAACAATTGTGAAATCTATGTGCTTCTAAACATATATATTTCAAAAGAATATATATAATGGGATATATTCCTGAGCAGTCATGTCCAAAATGGATTTAAAATTTTCCTTAGATAAGGTTCTTTCTCGAGAATGACATACTTCGAAGGTTGCCTTTTAGATTTCGGTATTAGAGAACAAAAACAATCATTTGTCGAAGTATTTTTGCCACTCTGTAGTATTCTCTCATTTTATTGTGTCATGGATGTGCTTCGAAGCACCCCGAACGTAATTTTGGAACATTTCCTTCGACCAGTCGAAAAGAGACTTTTTTTGAGCAATTGGCAAATTGTGTGGAATCCAAAGCAAACAAAATAACAAAATTGTTGATTGACCTTGAACCATATACAATCCAAGAGTTCCTGAATGCTTGCTTTTGAAAATTTGGTTTTTTTTTGACTGTATTTTCGTTCTGATTGTGTATATAATGAATTATACAGGGTGAGTCTTTGACCACTGCGTTAATTTTAACCATAGGTTCTTGAGATCAAAAGAAACACTTTTTCCATTACGGTTTTTCTATATTCAGCTGCGTTGAAAAGTTATAAGCATTTTAAGTTTTCACATTAGGCAAATACCCCTCTGTAGTCCAGTATAGTTTGAATGAAAAATACTTTCCACAACATCCACTATTGAATCTTAATTGTTTAAAAACATTATTTTCCCTATAAGAAATGATTCACTCACTCATGTTTCATCCGATTAAGTCCATATCCAGATTACCGAACCCCAGGAGAGAAAAAAATTAATAATTGCAAAGTTTTTTTTCAAATGTAAGATAATATCTGTAATCATTATCGATCTTCAGTTATAATTTTTCTCAGAATAACTAGAGTGAATTATTACCACATTGAAATGTTATAATAACGTCTCTGTGGTGGGTTGTTCCCAATAAAATAGTGTTCTGTGGTTCCTTGTTGTTTTGATTCTGTTTGAAACTGTCAACAGTTATTTATAAAATGTGGAAAATATTATAATAAAATAATAATAATTTCGATAGTTTGAAATTATTCAATTCAGTATGAAATGATTATGGTCAGAAAATACATTTCTATTTAATCTTTCTTGTTTATGAGCTTATAGCTTCCAGTTTTAATATTGATTGAATTTTAATTAACCATGCATCATAACAAACATTCAGAAATACTAAAACTAAGTCAAATTCTATTATCTCCTAAGTTCGTGTAGGTACCAGGTTGAATCTGTGTATGAAATAAATATGTGAAAAAACTATAAACCTAAAAAATAAATCAAGGAGACTGGATTCGAAGATTTTAAAACTCATATGATCTTAATTCGAAGCATTCCTATGTTAGAATAGATATAATTTGATGGACCCTGAAAGTCTGAAGCTATAAAGAACCAGCTCTTCATAAAGACAAGTCTTCAATTCAACAGGTCCTGACAGAAAATAGATTACCTATTTCAACGGTTATGAGAATATACCGAAGAACTTATGTTAATGAAGGAAATCTTTTTCTCTATTTCTTATGGAATATTATTCTGGATTAAATATTAAACAAGGTGCTAGACATCATTAATAATGAATACAGCAAATGGCAATTCAGATTTTGTAGTGAATGTAAGACAAATATTGTTCAGTGGTTAATTTCATCTATTAGTTTTTAGTGGTGGAACCATAGACTGGAGAGATTTCCCCAACCTTTTGTAGAAATATTTAATATAGACATAAAATATGGCAACATTGAACAAATCTTATTATTGAATCATTTCAGCACAGAGTTGGATTTGGGAAAATCAGAAAATTTGGACAAAATTATATCGATTTAATTCCTTTCAACTTCAAATATCTCAAGAATGGTGCAATTTAGGAGGAAAGATGGGGAATGATTTCATCTGCAAAAAAGACTTATGATTCCAGGAAGTACAAGATACGGACCTTTAGTTCAACGATATTTGTTTTTCATGCAATTTAACCAATCTGTAGAGTAGTAGTGAGAAACCCACAAGAAATGGAATGAATCTAATGATGCCAAAATATGCACGAGTGTTATCAAAAACCTTCTACAAGAGATTATTTCAATTGATATTGTCGTTTGAATATTACAGGTGAAAATGCAATTTTTTTATGAAATTTCAACACCCTATATCTTTTGAACGGGGCCAAATTTGGAAAAATGTTATAGGAAGAAAGTGTTTCTTTTGATGTAAAGAATCTATGGTTAAAATTAACGCAGTGGTCAAAGACTCACCCTGTATATATTGGATTTTCGAAAATAAACATTATTATTATTAATATTATTTACTTCTTTGACAGTCAAATGTTCATGCACTATTGAATGTATGCTGGTCTCACTAATGACTAAGGTTGTCTTGATCTCGCGATAGGTCACATGACTGTCTTGCAATATCAGTTGGCACACAACATCAATAACTTTGGAAAAAACAACTGATTTTGGATGACCTTCACGAAATTCGTCTTGGAGTGAACCACAACCTCGGTTGAATTCACCATACCATCGATAAACACATCGAAAGTTGTAAAAGAATAATCGCACGAAAATGTTCACGATTCAATTCCAATTTTTCGGCGAGATGAATTTTTTAAGTTACTGTAAACAAAACAATTAGCTCTCGTATGTCAAAACGTTCGGACTACATATAACCGCAAAGTTGGCAGATTGTAACACTAGGGTTGTCAAATCCCGTAACATAAAATGCAATCCTCGTAATACATTCGCATATGATTTTCCCTAAGTTTGAAAACTACTCTCATGACATTACGGTAGTGGGTAGTGCTTTTACACATTATGGCAGGGGGTGGGAACTGGCCACAAAGGTGGTCACGTTTTCTTCGACGAACGGCAGAGACATCTTTAGTTATTCCCAAAGCTCGGATCGGTTAATCAGGAATTCTCAGTAGTGATCGGTAAAAACGGATTTCATCGGATCTCGGTCTTGATGGACTTTATGAATAGTAAGAAACTGTTCTATGACAGGCACATTTTTTTTCTCCCATGTCGTGTTCTTGGTTTAATTAATATAGACTACTTATTTTTTATTCAAAAAGTAGTGTTATTCAGCTAGAGAGGTATTTATTTTGCACTTATTCAATTTAATTTCATTGAAATGGTTTATTCTTGCTGTATTCCCAATTGCTTCAGTCATAGTAATGTCAAAAGATATGTGTATTATTGCATTCATTTAAGTAGTGGATTTGGATTAACTTATAACTCACTAAAAACGTACTGTGAATTAATATTTTCTGTAGCAATTTCATATTCGTGTAGTAATTTCTGATTAGTAAAAATTTGGGACAGTTTCTAACACTGTTTTCTTTCTAGGTTTTTCATGACACAAGTTGAGGGTGTTGGAAATGTTTGGTTGGAAAGAATCGGAAATCCATGTCTTCATTCATCCAAAAGCGTTATTTGCATAAAGCATTTTCATTTTCATATGGATTGTATAGACTCCCATGGGAAGCTGACAAGATTTGCTCTACCAACACTTAATTGCCAAGTAATTCATTATACTCCCTATGATTATCATTTTTGTGATTTCAATAATCTTTCAGATTATGTAAGCCGCCCTCAAAATGATCACATATTTTTTCTACCATCCAGAACTCCTGAAGAAACTTTGAGGCTAAAAAGTATTTATATATAAGTGAACGTGGTCATTGATTATAGTTTTGGGTATTCCAATAATAGTGGGTTTCATAAAAATTGTTTATCAGAAGATTCCTAGAATACTTCAACGGATATGTGAGATTTACCATGCCAAATTCATGGAATTTTAGCTTTGGCTCTAAATCTTAGTATAACTTCACTAGTTCTCTTTGCTTTAAATTCCTGTATTGCTTTTTGGTTCAAGAAGTAAAAAAAGAAAATAGACTTTAAGAAATTGTTTCTGTCATAAAAGTATAAATATAATGCATTTCATGCTTAAATTGATATATTTGTCACTAATATTCTAATTTATTCTTTCAATGTATTTTTCATAATTTGATGAGTTATTGTTGGTTCGTTTATTCTTTCCATCGATTGAAATTTTTGTAAATTGATTATATACTGCATTATATATATTTCCAAAGTTTATTCTTTGTTTATTTCCTTTCATCCTCTAAAGATTAGTATGTTCTTTTATTTGAAGGGCAGATATATTTGTAATGACCCTAATTCTTTTGATCTGCTGCAAATTGTCACAATTTTTTGATCAAATGATATTTTTTTATTGAAATTGTGACAATATACAGCAGATTAAAATAATGGTCATCTCAAATGTATTTGTTTTCAAATCCAATAAAAATATGGGATTCAACCTGCGTTTGCGTGAAATCAGTGCCGGATTAACCTATAGGCAGAGTAGGCGACTGCCTAGGGGCCCCGCGTCAGCTGGGGACCCCGCACCATCAAGGGGTCCCACATAAGTTAAGGACCCTAACAGATCTTTGGAATTACATTTTCAACAATAAATAAAATATTCATTGCCTCAAAAACCTATGTCCGTCGTCAGAAATATAGACAAATTTAACAACGAAAGCAGAAGAAATTGGAGACAGAGGAAAAGATAAGTTTAAGTTGGAAACATATTTACCTATAGTAGATATGCTTTATTCATTATTGATGCGTCGAATAGAATCTTATAGAGATATTGTTCAGATTTCTTGAAAAGAACCGACGAAGAAATCAAAAGTGCTTCTAAAAAATTCAGGAAATACTATTCCGATGACATTGAGCCCGAGCTCAAGAACGAGATGGTGCAATTCAAATATTTCGTATTGCAAGTAAACGATGCTGGGAATACGGGAAACGATAAAATTATGCCTGCCGAAGAATCATACAAATTAATTTTCGATAATATGGTTCAATCAATTTTCCCTAACGTAATGATAGCATTACAAATATATAGAAGTTTGATGATATCAAATGCAACAGGGGAACGGAACTTCTAAAAATTAAAATTAATACAAAATTGTATTCGTTCATCAATGACTCAGAAGCTTTTGAATTCTTTATCGATAATGGCGATCGAAAATGATATATTGGAAAAGATCAATTTTCAAGATGTGGTGAATGATTTTTTATCCTAAAAAGTTAAAAGAGTTGATTTCAAAATTGATCATAAATCATAATCAATGAAACAATTACCTATCTCCTGATTCATTTTTTTTTTCATCTAATAACATAAAAGTTAAAGTGAAAACGCCAAAGTGGAAACTATATTCTCTTGATTAAAGTTGAAATTAGATAGAGCTGTCTTTTTTTTTCTGTACTGTATGTCTGTATCCATATTACATCATACACACTACACGAATAAAAACCTCAATCATATCTTATAACCTATCCATTGAAAACTTTTCTGATAGTCGAAACATAAAATTTATGTGAGTAAGAAATCAGAGAATCAGCGATATGATAATACCGATGTATACAGGGTGTACTACCGGGAATGCCCATCAAAAATTTATGGATAAAACATTAATTCGAATACTTACAAATTTTGTGTGAAGATATGAGTCATTCATTCATGATCCCTACCTATATTTTTAAATTTCAGTGACTTCCGGTTGCACCGGAAATGGTATCAAATTTCTTATTTATAATGGAACACCCTGTATATTATGACTTTTTCGGATATATCTTCGAATTCCACATTCATGTTATGTATCATTCCCCATAGCCATCTTCAACCGTTTTCGAGTTATTCACTGTTTTATTATGCTCGTAGCTAACAGTTATTCCTGAATATCTTGAAAATGGGGCATTTTATATATAGAGAATTCTTATAATATTCCACTTATTTTTTCCTTGCAAATCTTCATTCGAAAGAATAAACTACTGTTTCCATTTAAAAAAATTGAAAATTCTAATGAGCACTCCCGGTGGGATACCCTGTATATAAGGTATCTAACAATAACAATAAGAATAATTTATTGATTTCCCATATATACAAAATAAGTAGAAAGGAAAACAGGTCCTCCAAAAAGAAAAATTTTCAAATATTCACTACAATATCCCCACAAAAAAATTCTTCAATATTGTTACGTTTTTCCTCAGTGAAATAGAAAAACAATACAAGTCTTCTTTAAACTAATTTATATTCACACTTAACTAACAATAATCAATAATTTATATACACAATTTATCTACAGAATTTCACTAGGAACACCTGTTTATTCGTCGGCAAGTTCTATCCATGAATGAATCCATGAATCGGCTTCAGTCATTTATATCCGGCGCTGTTTTTCTAGAAGTTACCAGAAAGATGCTTCACATTCCAGAGTGATCGTAGCGGTCTCCTTTATGTCACATAAATATGCCACAATTAATCGTTTTTTATGTGACAGCTTTATGGCGAGCGGTCCCTTTCATCATGTTCTTAATCCCTTTGTCGGCGCGTGAAGCGGAACTCCTCCGCCGTCGCAGCAGTTCCAAAATGTTTATATTCGGTTTTGTTACAATATTGTATGGCTCAAGCATTAAAAGAGAACGATAAAGAGTCTTCCCGAAAGACACATGACCATATAATTTTTGAATTTCTACTGGTAAACTGTTACATTTAAGTGACTACAGAAATAATAATAATAATAATAATAATAATAATAAGTTTATTGCAATAATATAAGATCCATACAACTATCCATTATCCATCAAAAAGAACAAGAAAAAAAAAAATTATACATTGCAAACGGTCTCACGTCAGTATAACTGTTATTACTGTGACACCGAAAAATCTCACAAAAAAAATAAATACAAAAATTCGAGAAAAAAAAAACAGTTCACCCATGTTCCACACACCGCCCATCAAAAAACCCATCATGGATTGAGCACCCCCTGAGGAGACAGAAACATATAGCATTGAATACAATCACATGTCAGATGGCAAGTAGCCTTAAAATCCACACTACGCACTTGAAGAGAGGAGCAGTTTCCGATAATTGGACTTGAACACCTCCGGTTTGCAGCACTTAAGATGAGGTGGTAAGCGATTATATAATGAATACACATTAAATGAAAAAGAACGACGAAACAAGGCAGTTCTGAAAACAGGTGGAGAAATCATACCTCTGAACCTTACATTGATATTATGAACATCCGATCTGAATCGTATTTTGTTCCACAAATAGGGAGGTGATTTAAAGTATATAATTGAACGAAACATCACTGCAGAGTGTAGCTCACGTCTTTGATCCATACTCAACCAATTGCAGCATTTCAACTTATGAATGACTGGTTCATACTTTCTAACGCCATAAATAAAGCGAAGACACGTACGCTGGACCCGTTGGATTCTCACCCTATCATCAACACGCAAGCAGGGACCATACAGCACGTCACAAAAATTAAAATGACTTAGAACGAGTGAGTCAGTAAGTAATATTTTCAGCAGGAAATGCCTATGGGGGTAAAGACTCCTCAATGCAGTGTAGGCCCTCTGAACACATAATGATATATGCTCAGTGAACCGAAGTTCAACGTCTAGAATGACTCCTAAATTTCTAGCCGACTCAACAGCTGCAATTTCACTACCATTGACTCTCAATTTCAACCCTCTCACCACCTCAGCAGCCCCACCGCCAAAGACAAGAACCTTTGTTTTATCAGGATTTAGTACTAAATCATGCTTCAGGGAGTCCGTTGACAAACGATCAAGATCAGAATTTATCTCCCGATTTGCTCTAACAATATCTGAAGCCAGAAAAGAGTACAACAGCTGAGTGTCATCGGCGTACCGAAAGTCAGTACAAAACTCAAGTCCATTAGTGATGAAGATAGTATATATACAAAAGAGAATAGGTGCAAGTACCGAGCCCTGTGGAACACCACATCCCACAGTGCCTGTCTCAGATCTTCCCGACGATGTCTCCACATACTGACACCTATCTCGGAGGTAATCCCTCATCAGCTCAATGGCAGATGAAGAGAATCCTATGTGCCTCAACACTGCAATGAGTATCTGATGGTTCACTCTATCGAACGCTTTAGAATAATCTAGTAAAGTTAAAACACAAACCTCACCCGAATCCACTTTCGATATTATAGAGTCGACAACATCAAGAAGAGCCGTGCAACAACCAAAACCTCTCCTGAAACCTGACTGTCGAGCTGGCAAGATATTATACTTTTCCAGATGGGACCTCACTCTATTCACTAAGACTCTTTCAAAAATCTTTGCACAAGGCGATATTATAGATATCGGACGAACATCGTTGAAGGTGGTAGGTTTATTCACCTTTGGAAGAGGTAACACTCTCGATATTTTCCAATCCCCAGGGAACCTCGAGTCCAGAATGCAACTATTGAAAATGTTGGTCAAAAACTTCAATATATGAGGGCTACAACGTATCAACATTTCTATATTTAGTCCATCCGGACCAGTTGCACTGGAACGAGTCGATCTCATAATTTCTGAAATTTCCTCCTCATTTGTCAGTGCAAAAACAAACTCCTCGCTGAACAAAGTGAACTTTTCTGAGTTGTAATACTCGACAACTAACCCATCATTTACACCCTGATCACGAACTACATTTAAGAACCATTTGTTCAGTTCCTCTGGAAGATCTATGTTTGATGGCAAATTTTTCTTTGATGGTCTATTATATACATTTAGTTCCGCAATTTTTTTCCACAGGGATTTGGGATTCCTTTCGTTCCCTACTGAATATTGTAGATAAGCTTTTTTTTCTCGAATCACGGCGGCCGATGTCTCATTGCGAATTTTCCTATAATTTTCCCAATTTTGTGATGTTCTATCCCGTTGAAACTTGTGAAGCGCTTTATGCTTGAGGCGAGTCATAATCTGAATTGTGGATGTGATCCACGGTTTGAAGTTCTTTCGACATTTAACAGTTTTAATGGGCGCCAATTCATCAAAAAGATCTAGCAATAAACGATTAAAGTGATCCACTTTACCATCAATATCACCTATGTATATTATATTCTCGAATGGAGTAGCCATCAAGTAATCTCCCAAAATATCCTGTTCTATCCGACGCAAACATCTAGACTTATAACTTTCCGCATACGAGTCCGCCTCCCCACCTACAGCCTCACCATAAACTAGCCAGTGATTTGAAATCATGTCCATGTTCACTCTGTCATACCGAAATTTCCCTTGGTTTTTTTTTTCAACGATTATCACATCCAGTAAAGATGCCGACCCAGGACCAAAACATGTAGGGCCCTCAATAACCTGCACCAAGTCAAATAGATCAATCGAACGTTCAAAACCCTTTACTTTACTATCATCCCGAATCAAAAAATTGACGTTTACATCCCCACCGCAAATCAACTCATCACATTCAGCTATAAATGATGAAACAGTTTCCTCAAACGATTCCACAAACCTAGGAAAACTTCCCTTGGGCGGTCTATAAAGCGTTCCTATGATGAAAACCCTCCTATTATGCTTGAACTTTACCCAAACCTGCTCCAAGTTTTCTGAACAGTCACTTACAATTACTTCATACGTTATTCTATCCGAAAGAAATACTACCACTCCGCCCCCCCTTGATCCCCGATCTAGCCTGACGCAGCGATAACCATTTATACTTACTGATTCAGTAGGAATGAAATCATTCAGCCAAGATTCACTGAGCCCTACAAAATCAAACCTTTTACTCATCAAAAGAGTTTTCAAATCTGTCAAATGGGGAAACAAAGATCTGACATTGAAAAAACAGAAAGAAAACTGAACCATTCTCACTCACCCGTGCTCAATTCCATATATTTCATGATAATCCACTTATTAGCATCGGCAGTTTAATGTGGAAACCAGAATAAAAACTCTAATACAATCTATAATTTCCTAAAACAAAAATTGAGAAGAAAAAAAAGAATTTATTCACCTATGAACAGAGAAAAAAGTAACAAAGCAGCAAAAACAAATGACAAAATTATGAAATTATGCTCCCTCATTTAATGTACAAGTTCATTTAAATTTTGAATGGAATTAATTATATGTCCTCTCCCAGACACTTCCACATAAATTCTACCCATCTTCGACCATGCCTTACTCAAGCCTACCTTCTTTTTTGCCTTGATAAGAAGATCATAACTGTTCTTAGTTAACTCTTCCGTTAAAGTCAATTTCGTTCCTTTAAGCTTCTTCTTGCTATAAAAGAGCTCATTTCTAGAATTCATTGAATTGAAATGAATAACTATCGGTCTAATAGATTTCCCATTACACATCACATAATGCTGATGTTTATGCATCTACATCAAAATCTTATATATGTACAGTCCATAGATAGTTAAAATGTTATTTTCCTTGAACTTATTACGACATGATATCTGAAACCCATACGAAATATTACTCTCAATGCTAACTTTTGTGTTTTCATAATCTGATGCGATCCAGAACTGCTACCCCAAAAAATAATACCATAACTTAATTGTGATTGGAACACAGCATAGTAAACCGTTTTTAATATATCAATATCCACCTGATCTCTAAGAATCCTCAAGGCATAAATAACCGATTTTAATTTCTTATTAGTGTCTTCAACATGGGTATGATATTTCATGAAACTATCTTTATGAACTCCCAGAAACTTAACATATTCGCTGATTGGGACTTCATTGTTACTGTAGTTTATTCTTTCTGGATAGCTACGATTTGTTCTATCAATATCAAAAATAATACATTGGGTCTTATCATTATAAATTACTAGCTGATTTTCAATACACCATTCATTAACTTTATCCATAACATCCTTAAATTCCCTTATACCGCTCTGAATATTCAATGCAGAGATGATGATATCAGCATCATCCGCAAACAACAAAGATCTGATGAAACTAGAAAAGAAGATGCTAGGGAGGTCATTGATGAAAATTACAAATAGCAGTGGTCCCAATATACTGCCCTGTGGCACGCCCAAGCCGATAAGTCTCTCAGAAGATAAGTAATCTCGACTTCCATCAGATACAAGGACTCTTTGTTTTCTATTCTTAAGGTAGCTCTCAATTAGTTTAAGTTGCTTGTCCCATATTCCGTAGACACTTAGCTTGTATGTATGTATGTTACTCCTATCCACTAATCAACTTGATAAAATCTGAGGATGGTTGAAAAGGGGCCCCGAAAATTGCACTGGCTAGGGCCCCTCCACATGGTAAATCCGGCCCTGCGTGGAATCCTATGACAACTCATTTAAAATGCCCTAGAGGGCACCACAAGTCTAAACGTTGTGCGAATGGAATCTGTAATAAAGTAGGGAATAACTAAAGATGGCGCTGTAAGTTGAGCTCTAGAAATCGGAACCAAAATTCTACCAGAGTTGCCTATCTATAGATAGTCTATGCATTATGGGGTTCTTGTTTCTCTAAATAGAGTAATACTTGAAGTAATATGTGTTATATTCGAATATTTGGGCAGAGCTGTGACTCACTAATTACAAATCCCTGCTCGAAATACATAATCACGATCACGATTACAGAATTAGTAAAAAGAGCTGTATATAGGCTTAATCTACCCAGCAGATTAGGGGTATCAAAAAAAATTTTCCAAATGGCACATCTCAAATAAAAATTCCAGTTTTACGATAAAAATGCTTTAATATCATTCTCAACTTTGAGAACTTGATACTTCCGATTCCGATATATGCCACATCTATCTTGCCCAACAGTTAACTTCAGTGGTTTTTCTGAGCTTATTCTAGTGGAACATCCTACTATTAGTATTAGTATTAGTTTTTCCTGATCAAGAATACAGGTTCGGCTTGCTAATGAGAATTCAGGTTCAAACTTGACGATGTCCGTCCGGCCTCTCTATCTTCCAAAAGAGATCATCAGGAATTTTCATATTTTCCGAATAGGTTAACTTTCCAAATATCACGGTCAAGTTCATTATTTGGCCATATCCGTCTGGTGGTTCGGGAGTTATGAGCATCTGAAATTTGGTTTTCTGTATTACTCCTAGAATATTCGTCAGATCGAGTTGAACCTTCAATATATTGGAATTAGGTTGAAAAAATGTGCTTGCTACAATCAGCAGAAATCGACAAGCTAGAAAGTTTTTGAAAAATTTTCACTTTACTTTAAACCTTTTCAATTTACCGCGTACTCAAACGAGTATTTGTGCATGCATAGACATTATCGATATCCTCAAATTTCATCATCAAAGCTTTCTCACAAGAAGATATAATTAGTTTTTCATTAACTCAAGGGCAAGCAATCACATAAGTTGGAGTTAACGTTAATTCATTACATTCCCTTCGACTCTAGGTTCATTGTAAACGGAAATTTCCGATGTCCTAACACCAGCGTTGTACCTCAAACTTTATGGTTTTTTCAACAATATTTACGTCATTATTGTTGGTTCATTTATAATTGAATACTAATGCTTGAAAATGTGGTTTCAAGATTGAAAGTTTATATTAACCTTTATCCCAAACCTTACATCTAATGACCTACAAGTTGTTAATGATTCAAGGAAAAATTTATTTTGCCATTGAAACTTTGGCAACGATCTAGGTATTTAGAATTATTCAAATTCTTACGAAAACTACATTACTTATTCCACTGAGAACTTTCGAACTCACATCACATCTTCTCAGAATTGTTCCAGCTACCTACCTGAAAAAAAAGAAGGTATTAGCAATATATTCATGAAATCTCAATTCTCATAAAAAATATCATAATAATTCTACATTTCATCAAAAGTTGTGCCAAATAACGACCAAGATTTTTGGACCCTTGATATCTTCTGTGAACATGAAATGAATGTTAGTGCATATCAAACCACTACGCATTTAAGGGGAAAATTATTGCTCGCTGTTCCACCAGGAGCAAGAGCACACTGATGCCAATAGGCTCCGATATATTTTCAAAATTTATCATATAATCTTATCCTAATGTCTTATAAAACATCAAATTTTAACAAAAATCGTGAAGTTTTGGGAGTCACAATTCTCAAGGAATTATGTATACCTATTCAATTCAACCTCATTCAATTATTTCCCAAGTTATGAGTCGAACAAAAGCATATTCTAGAGGTTATGGAGAAAACCAGATTTCGGATGGTCGTAGCGGATAATTAATCTAATCTGCAAGCTGAAGCTTCGAAGGATATAGAGTATATGGCTATGAGGCCAGACATACTCAAAGGATTCTTCGTCATGATGTCAAAACCAATCGATTGAGACCATTGTAGCTTTGATATTCGAAAATTATTGACAAACTGGCTGAATTATAGAAGGCTGGTCCGCTCTGAACAAGCTTGCAAAAAGGAATGACTTTCCTTGGAAACTGTAAGGCGATTGAAGCATTTTGGTTACTTTTCCTGAGATGACTCGATCTCTCATGAGATACTCTCAAAACCTTAACCTAACTTTAAGCGTTCATGATAGTGATTAATGTTATATTTGGTATCCTGAAATTTATTATTCTAGCACAACAATCAAAGAAGATATATTACTTTTTCATGTCTCATTGCATCAGAAAACGCTATTGAATGAACTCAAAATTTTTGAATTCGTTTTTCATATGATAGATGTTTAATTTTGAATTATTGACCTATATAAATTTTCACTCGTGGTCCACCATGAGTCATCGTATTTCCGCTGAAGAAATATTTAACATTCAAGAACATCTCTATCGGAAATTTATCAAACTTCATTCTAGTAAGTGTTCTGCTTATATAATGAAATTTCTGCTTCACAGTTTATGATTCCATATTCACATCCATGACAATTCTTTATTTTCAACTTCTTTTGGCATTAATGAATTAGGCTCTCTCTACTGATAAAATAGAGTGGGTTTTAGAGGAAGGAGGTCTGTGGTTCAGAAATGAGGAATAGATATGAGTTTGGTGATTGTTAATTTGAGAGTTCGAATTAGTTGAATTTAATTTAACATGTGGCTTCATTTTGTATCACTCTTAACATTACAGAGCCCGGAAAACCGAAAATCATAAAGTTAATATTAAGTTGAATAATCAGATCAAAATGTTCCAAAAAGTTTTCTTCGCTCAACAGCCTCAATTACTTTCAGTTCTTTCTCTACGCATTCAAGCGGTCTTGCTCTCAAGTGGCTTTATCAAAACTTTGCAGTTTGATTATGGATTTATTTCGATGGTTTCCCAGAAAATTAATTAACCGGGTTTCAACACAGGATCACACTTATTCGACAATCAAAGTTTTGTGAATGTTTTCTCATCGTTCGGCGTTTATTTGAAAATTGAAGTCTAGTTTTGATGAGAAACAGAACTGGGAACACAAGCTGGTAAACCAGCTTCTCCAGTAAGATTAGAAGAGTTGAATGGGGCAGAAATCTGATATTGTTCCAAGATATTTTATTGCTGAGGTATTACGTCTTCATTAGTTATCTCCAATCTGATGATAATAGATAGAATACATTGCACTGAAATAATGTACGTTATCAAAATTCAGAAAATCCAGTGATGTAGGATTCAAGGCTAAGGTAATCTGAGCTCCGAAGAAAGCTAAAGGAAAACTGTGAGTAGTTATTTGAAATTTTAGATATAAGTTTGATAACTTATCGTGGCGTTTAGTCAGAAAATCTGCATGAACTACAAACGTTATTAACGGCTGTACAGTATAATGTATTCTATGTGTAATGGAATATTGACTTTCTAAATTTCATGAAGTATGTGAATAGACTTCTGAAATTTCAGAATTAGTCATCATGGTTTTCCGGTAGTCCTGAGGACTCTATTTTTCCTTCGGGCCACTCTGTGATGAAGTGTCTCAGATTCAGCACCTCACCACATCTTTTTGGGTTTCAGTTTTTATGAGATGTTGGTGGGAATGTTTAATATGGCCTATTATCGGTTAAGTTAATATGACTTCATGTTTTCATTGCATCCCTACATAGTTGACTGGATTCGTGTTGCGATTAATATCCTCTAGATTATCATTTTCTATAATTTGCCATCGTTCCCTCCATGTGTTTCTGCGAAAAGTCGGATATTTGACGTCAATTCTTCATGTGGTACTAGAGAGATCCGGTGATGTGGAATTTCTGGGTCGATGTCCCTGGCTGTGGTATAAGCTGTTTCAATTCCTTCGTGAGAAGGAACTCAAACAATAGCCAAACGTATACCTAAATTCATCAGTTTTCCTGATTCTGATATTATGATGCGTAGAAGGGTATTTTTAGGATAGAGCTAATTATTGTCCTGTGTAGCTCCTAGAGAGACCATGAAAATGATGACAATATTCACATTTTGGTAAGTATTATTTTATACTTCATAAAAATGTTTCATGTAGTACTGTACGCATTTGATACACTTTCTCACTTGAAAGTCAAAGATTAAATAAAATGGCAAAATTCAGGAAGTTAAAAGTAAGTCAATTCAGAGGAATTACAATGTTGTGAAGGAATAAACAGGAGCATTTGATTGACTTCATTTTTGAAGTGAAAATTTTAAGTATTAGATGGATAGATGTAATTTTTAAAGTTATTATCATAAGACAACAAGATGAAAACATGTCATAGTATCATACAAAATCAGAAATCACTCGAGCATCATACAAACAACAAATATGTCGAACAATAAGTCTGAAATTCTATCGAATATGGTTCACATTTCATAATCAACTGAAACATACACTTTGCATGTATTCGAAATTCAGCTATACTTCTGATTGAGACAGGCAAATAGTTACACAATTTTAGCGATGTATATGGTGCTATGCTCGGTTGAACTGAGTTTATGGGCGGGAAATAAGTAATCACATATTCTTCCAGTTTTAATATTCACACTCTTATACTTTTCGAAATAGTGGATGTTCCTGTGAAGAAATGAAAGTGTTCGATAAATGAAAAGTCCTGGAATTGTAAGCATACTCTTGCCCCTGAAGGTACCTCTACAGGATTCTCTATAATTCATCCGGAGCATCACCCTTAGGGCAACTTTCTGAGTAATTAAAACTCGAGCTGACTGAGAGGAGCTTCTTCAGAAAATAATCCCATACCTCAGTAGTGACTGGAAATTGGCATAGTTGACTGTCTTCAACGTGTTCACATCAATCTGATTTCTAAGGACCTTCAAGGTATATATATATGACTGAATTGAGCCTGGACACCAAGGCTTCACAGTGTAACCCCAGTTCAGATTCTGATCGATTGAGACCAGAAGGTTAGTATTGGAGCTAACTTGAATATTACTTTGCTGGAGCTCGATGTTTTCTGGGCGAATAACTTAAGTTCTTTTATTAGTAAAATAAATGATCTTGGTGTTTTCAGGATTCGGTGTTAGTTGTTTATCTGTACACCAATTTTCCACATTGCATATCAGTCCAATACAACTATTTGTCTTCTATTCTAATGTCAAGATGATATAAGTTGTTCAGTTGAAAAGTCTAATTCTGATGGAAATTTCTTCGAATTTGCCCAAAAATATAAGTGAAGGTACACATTTCTTACTGTTACTAAAAATGTTTTTTGTGAGAGACGACATGGCACCAGGAGACTTCTTTCGGAAACTACCAGAAGTTATATAAGAAGACGTTTCCATTTCTTGAGTCCATCTACTTCAAAAAGCAGTAATACTTCTGAATTACTATATTTGACTCTACCTGGAGGGAAAATGACACCCATGTAGGTCGATTCTATCAATGATCATGATTCTAGTTTTCCATATTAGCAAATTTATAGCATAATGCATCCATTGATTGTCACGCACAGGTACCCATATACCTCCGTGATGTTAATAGTTTATAGAGAAATAAATACATATTTATTATATTATTATTATGTATTATTCTCCAAATAGCTCCTTATGAGCTGCAAAGGAACACCTCTTAGGGAATAACTTTCGAGCTTATTCAGTAATTTGTAGTGATATTTTCGCAAATCCTGTGACCAGAGTATCCAGCCTATAATTGATCAAATTATGGGGATTTCCTTTTTTTGTGGTTTGACAAGTGAAATTTTCAAGGAATCAGGAAAAATACTCTTGAAGGAACAGTTAATAATATGTCAGAGAGTTTTAAAATTTCTGCTATATGAGCTTTTATAATCGTGATTGGAATATTATCATGACCGCAACTAAATTTTCAAGGACTTCACTGTAGAAAGAACTTCTGCTTCTGTAACATCAAACAGACAGAACGAATTAGAAACTCATTTGGTAGTACGATGCATATTTGCTTCATTCGCTGCATTATCAATTACATTTCTGTAGAAGGATCTTCTGTTATTGTCGAGGGCTTTATCATAGCTAAGTTTGACTTCTTTATATTTGTTTATTGAATTTGGGTTATGTCTGGACATTATAAATGAAATATCTAATAATCTCTTTTCATCAATCTCTTGAGTGGTTTTGAATCTCTTCTTCTGACAAATGTTAATTGCCTTGTAAGGAAACCTTCATCAAACATCAGATTCATTGAGTTGGACATTTCGTCAGGACTGTTCTCGGGACAGTCAAGAATGTCAGACCAGTTATCAGTTCTGTTCTTCATCAATAGTTTCATGAGTTCGGACATTAAAAACTCTCTTAAGTACACTATTTTGGGGCGCCTTTACTTTATGAAATCTGAATTTCAAACCTGAGTGGTCCAGATGCTCTTCAACAACTGTAGTCGTTCCTTCAATGTTTGTTATGATATTGTCAAAACATGTTGCAGAGTGTGAGGTCACACGAGTGGGAGACCTAGTGGAGACATCTAGATTACAAGTATCTAGAATGGATAAAAATGTGAATGTGGTGATGGAGAAAGGATATCAATGTTGAAGTCTCCTGCTATCAAAAAGTTTACTTTTTCGAATAGACATTGATCAAGTACCTTACTCAATTGTTCATAAAATACTCTGATATCACTTGTAGGAATGGAAGTTCGACGGTAAACACAGACAATGAGTACTCTGCTGGATTCAATATGCAGTTGGGTAGCACAAATCACAAAGGAACCTGGAACAGTAAATGCTTCAAGGTCAGCTCTGTGTACGGAATGTAGCCCATTTTCAACCAATATGGCACAGCCACCATGGTGACCACTCTCTCTGCAGTGCGTTGATGTTAAGTAGAGCTCCCCTGGGATGGAAGTCAGAAGATCTTCTTTAGATTTCCAATGATCCGTCAAGCATAGTATATTTATTTGGTGTTTCTGCATAGCGTGTTCCAGTTTCATGAAGGATGTCTCAATGGCTTGAATATTCTGACTGAAGAGATATATTTTTTATATTCTCATAAGAGTATTTGGTGATTTCTGGAAAAAAATCAAGAATTGAAACTCCCTGAGTATCGCACCAGATGGCCAGAATTGAAGATTACTTACTCTTCCAGTCATCATCAGGTTCGTCAATGCTAAAGGCAGAGTTGACACCTTCAATTTGTAATATTTGTATCTCAAAAGTTTCAAAATTGGAAAGATCAGATAAAAAATTTCTTATGTCCGATACATCAATTCTACCATGTAAAACCATTTTTTCTTTACGGCTCCCTTGATCTTTCCATTGTTTGTATCAATTCCCGAACAGGTTATGCTACGGTTGGGTTTTCTCTTTGGGACATTTTCAGTTCGATTCTCAGCCTTTTCTTTCATTCGATTTCTTATTATTCCCCATAGTCCATTGGAATTTCAATTTCTCAGTTTCTGTGACATTGACACAGAGTCTGACGCAGAATTATGCAGCGGAATTTCCGGTCCGACTGTCAAAGGAACTTCAACAGTCTGATTATTTACTTCGTATTGTTTACCTGAGATATCGTTCGGTTTATGACCTTCACCTCTTTTTATTTTTTCGAGAAGTAGTTCACTGTTCATCATCAGGATATGATTCTTGCTCATTACTTCCTCCAAAAGGTCAGTTAGTAACTTTACTCGCATTTTTAGAAATTCATTCTCAGTCTTGATTCTATATCCTCGACTTGGTGCCGGTTCTTCGAAATCTTTGATTTCCAGCTTCTCAAAATGGTTGCAAGAAGCTGATTCATTTGTTCTTGAAGCATTCAACACGATCTGTGCAATACAGCCTTGCACTTCACACAACACAATGCATCAACAAATTTTTTATTGCAATAACTACATAAATTCGGAATTGATTCAAGGGAATTCATCTTTTTCGCGGAGCTATCGCATTCTTCACTCTCGACGCCATTTTTTTACCAAATTAATTATGATCAATGCCTTAAAGACTATTCTTTCCGATTACACCAGGAGAAATTCCAACTGAAAATTGGATCCTCCTGATTCTCCTGATTGATCATTTCGATTGTGGTACAAAAATTGTTCTGCATCTAGAAGTAAATATGGTTATAAGAGGTGGTTACTCGAATGCCTCGAAGTTTTTATTAAGAACGCACTACACGTTCTTTTCTGATATATTCTTGAACATGTGAATCAGTCCTCTATTCAAAATAACGAGCCTATGGGTCCATTTCAAGTGGAAAATAGGGGTGATTCATTCACCAAATTGCCAGACAGAAGAAACATTATGTATGATATAACGAGCTCTATTCGAACAAGATGGGAGTCGAAGGTATTTTATGATTATGTGTACAAAGCCATAATATAAATTTTTATGGTTGTACTTAACCCAGATAGTGTTTCATTTATGATGAAAGCAGAACATTCCCTTCAATCCTCTGGATGACCGATCAAAAAGGCAAATCTCTTTTTCACTCTAAATATAAAAAAAATAAAAAACATTTGTATTGAAAATTATTTATTTTATTGAATGAAATGATTGAAATGACGATTTCTTCATAAGAAAATTTAATTTATACGATTAATAATAGACAATTTTTATATCAATTATTACTTCTTTGGAATTACTTGAGTACATGTTCGCCGTCATAAAAATCCTGCGTTCTATTGGGTTGACTTGTTGAAGAATTGAAAGTTTGCTATATCATTCCATGTTTGCTCTTCAAATTGACAATCTAATGATACCCATGAAAATAGAATCAAATGGTTGGCTATTAATTGGTCATCGATAATTTAAATTTCGGAAAAACCTGTATTTGTTGGAAATTCGTATGATAGCCTTACCTTATTCGATTGGACACTATCTGTTAGTTCAAATATGCCGTGAGTTCTCGGTAATGGAAACTCGAAAAATGTAAGGACTTGGGATGTCGAAAAAACTTTTTTTTCCTCTTTTCAATATTTATATATTAATATATATATAAGTTGTGTGGAATTCATCTCTAATTAATGTTTATAAATAATTGATATATAATTGGTGAATAGAGATTGTTGGTCTTTCAATTGTTATAATAATATATATAAGTTGTGTGGAGTTCATCTCTGATTAATGTTTATAAAGAATTGATGTATAATTGGTGAATAGAGATTGTTGGTCTTTCAATTGTTATAATAATATATATAAGTTGTGTGGAGTTCATCTCTGATTAATGTTTATAAAGAATTGATGTATAATTGGTGAATAGAGATTGTTGGTCTTTCAATAGACAAATGTGACAAAGAAAAATCAAGAACAATTCTAGAAATGATACGAATTTCTCAAGACCCAAAAGCAATGAACAGAAGATCAGACATCAACAAACTGAGTAATATCATTGAGTATAAATCTAGATTATACTCAATACTCAGATACTCAATGGTAATATCCATTCATATTTAATTAAAACGGATCTTGACCAGTTAAATTTGGCATTCTTCAAAAATTCAGAAATAACAGAGTCATAATCACTCGACATAGTTAGATTTTAAAATTGTGTCATGGTTTCAAAATTCCCGCTCCAGTTAGTACCTGCCAATCGAACTGGTGGCGTTGGTCGCAGTAGTTTACCAGCTTATCTCGTACGTTTCAGTGAACGCCGTTGTCGGTGGTCTTAGTCTGTCATACTGTCGTTCACTGTCATTCTGTGCCTGTGACGTAGGTTGTCAATTACATCGTTCTTTCCGCATTTTTGGTTGGAATTTCCTGGAGTAATTAATCGCAATTTTGCGGATCTGAACAGGATTTTAACTGAAGCCCTGAGAGAAATATTATCATGTTGGTTTGGTTTGTTCGTTGGTGAGATTTTTGCGCTTTAGCGGAGTGGCGTATTTGTTGGGAAAAACGACGTGGGATTGGTGAGTTAACCTATGTTTGTCACGAGGTATATTAGATTTTTGTTCGTATTTTAGCATCATTCTGCTTCGAATTGGGAATTGTTATTGTACCGTTGCGAGGTACCGCAGATTCTGAACTGTCTTTGAAGTCTTCGAGCTGTTTGTATGGGCTGTTTTTGAATTATCGTGAGAGCTGTCTTTGGGGACCTCCACCAAATTTCGCTATCTAAGATACCACACGTGTCGTCTACCCAGGGCGCATTGCTGTGAGAAATTGTACTACGTTGGCCCAGGAATATATTTGAGCCCAGTTTCCATCTACGAGACTGTGAGAATAATATCCTTTTGTACTTCAGTCAAGCCACGACCTAGTCTGTTATAGAAGGTTAGTCTGTAGAATTTAGTTAAGATTGATTAGTATCAAAGAAGCCCAATTCAGTGAATACTGTTTTAGTACATAAAACCCGACCTAACGAGAAGGTCGATTAGATATAAGTAAAGAGCTATTTGTAACGATTACCATTGAGGCTCTAAGTATATACCTTGGGGTGATATTACGGTTTGTTTAGTAAGAGATAAAGCATTATATTGACTATTCGGGTTGTGAAGTAAGAACTAGTTAGTGATCTACCTTCTGTAAGATATATCCTCGTTTGAGGGACCTTGTGTACTTCATTTGGGCTCATTATAGTATTAAATAATTGCTCTATATTCTTTCTACCAGCCACTACCTCCCGCTTGTGTGATCGGGCTCGTTTGGCATCCTGAGAGTGCGTTCGTTATTTTCTCTCTTTTGCGACCCTGAGATCTTTAGTGTACTTTCCTCTTTTTTTTCTTTGTATTATCATAAAAGAGAGTGGCGCCCCTTTATAAGTAGTCTCAGCTCTAGAGCTAGCCGAGGAGGTACTTTGTGCACTCTCTGGAGCCGAGTGGGTTTGGTGACAATTGAAATATTCAGAAAAATTCGGAATTCCTCACGAAATTTCTAAAAAATCTATGATTCATACATTGTTATGATGAATGTCATGATTATGACTATGTAAATTTGATTTCAAAACTTGTGAAAGAGAGAAATCCTCTCCTCATCACGTTCTGAAGTTTGTTGGATGTCAGTTAAACTATTTTAAACCCTCAATTCAAAGAAACCCAACATTGTGTAAGTTATTCATTCCATTTTGCAGTCATGTCTTTGTAACTAGCCTTAACTTTAATTTATGTAACTTACAGATTCTTTACGTATGTACTTTTTTTAGATGTTCTGAAGAAGCAGTTGAAATACTGCGAAAGCTAAGCGTTTGTAATAAATAGTATAAGTATTGAAAGACCAACAATCTCTATTCACCAATTATACATCAATTCCTCTTAATATATATATATATATATTTTAATCCATCAACAACATATTGGAGTATATTCCGCCCACTCGAATATATTTCAAGCGTTTCTCGCCAGGTTGAATGTCCAAATAAATTTACCTACATGAAGTTACTCTTTCCTCATAAGCATTCAGACGGTAATAATGGCCTTCATGAAGTACGGTTTCACATTTGCTGTCGAACTACCTCATGGGCATTTGTGTGAGAAGAGTGTTTGGGAGGGTTGAATTTCAATCGATACGAGTATAACAGAGTGAAGTCAATAATAATTCAACATATACATGCATTGAAATTTATGTTTCAATAACGCACATCTGAATTCAAAGATAAGGTGTCTCAGAATTTCCATAATTTTTCACAATAATGATATAAAGAATATCATTACATATGTAATAACTACACTATATAATGGCCATTTTGAAGAAATATAGTTACACAATTATCATGTTTATGGCAGATATCAATATAAACGCATCTATTATCCTTGAAAAAAATGTAGGAAAGCACTGAAGTGAAAACAGGATCTTTTGCCCGCTTGGTTTGAACTCTTATCCCGGAGGCCTTAATCAATGTGAACGAATCAACAAACCTATCTCTTGAATAAAGAAGTTGATCGGATGAGCATGCAGGAAGTTATTGAAAAGACCAATTTCTAGTTCCTCATAACTGCATAATTTTTCGACGGATTTTGCCCAATAGAAAACTAGACCAAGATATTCGAACCTATTGACCTATTCTGAAAACTTGAAAGCTTTATTTCATCGCCTTCGGTTGACAAAAAGTATACAGTCAACCGAATCCTCAGACATTGACATTGGAATCTACTTCAGTAAGCTGAACCTAATCGATTGAGATTATTTTCGGCTCTTTATTATAAAACTTAAGACATTTGGGCAAAATGCTGTTTTACTAGTTTACTCAAAGGAACGCTCAGAAATGAAAATGAATTTTCCATATTATCCTGGAAAAACTCATTTGAGTCAAGAGTTCTAATAAAATTGTTCAGATCGTCGTCATATAACAATACTCTGTATATATTGACGTATTCTATGATATCTTTGATATAATGCAATTAAAGTCCCAAACGACATCTCTGAGTTGTTTAAGATAGTCAATTATCACGACTCGAATCCTCAACAGCAGCGAACTGAATCCGACAATTGAAGTAAGATAGATCTCTATACTCCAACCCTGTACAGTCTTGCAATAAGTATTCAAATCTTATCGAAGTTCACCAAATCAGCTTAAACGACGTCTAGTTGGAAGTTATATCAATCGTTCGGATTAATTTTGCACATGCCGCATGGAAACGTATGAATTCAATAGGAGTCACCGTTGTCAAAGATATAGAATCACTTCACATAAACGTATCAGTTGTAGATAGCAACACGTATCTGTTGAAGACTATTATCTGAACTTCAATTTCGAATGTTAAGATGTTCGAAAACGGTAACAAAGCTAATAGAAGAATCTGATCTGCTGCGGAATCGAACCAGACTGATCCAAGAACTCGTTTTCATGTATTTCAAGGATGAATACACGGCGGGTAACGTTTTTTTAATTTCCATTTCTGAGCTCAACCGATCAATGCTATTAATGAGATCTCAATAAATTGAGGCAGTCTGCAGTCGAAAACCTCAAGATGCTTATTTGCACATGTATATTAGAGAGTAAATAGGTGAAAGATAAAAATATACATGTAGAGTGCATTGAATTTATTCTACTTGAAAAACTGAAAATCAACATACACAGAAATACAGCCTCTGACATCACATCAGTGATTTTAAACATTTTTCTGATGTCAATTGTAATTTTCTACATCGAAAGAAAGATTTAAATTCTTCCCCAAAATATGCAATTCCCAAGAGTATCAAACCTTAAGCCTATTTATAAAATTCGACCGTATCAGTTCTACGGAATAACATTTGTTTCATATGCTCCTTAAAGTGATAAAATTTGAATAACTGGGTAAAACGATAGCAGGCTGATCTACTAGTTTTCTAAACAAGAACAATTACACAAAAAGGGCGACTCAATTCACAGGAACAGTGAATTTACCATAATTTGAAGTAGGCACTCTTTTAATAATTGAATTGTTGTAAGAAATTTACTTCAGTGCTCTTGTGAAACACATGAGAGAAGGTGTTGAATCTAAGAAAACCTTGATGTTTAGAAGTAGAACATTTTTATAAATACTGATGACATCGGCGAATTTCAATGATGAAACTACATTTTACTAATTTTGATTATTATTGAATCCGACTAAATAGCTTAAAATAAAATCCGGAAATAACAGACATTTAGACGAAATTATAAGCAATATGTTTATCTGATCAAGAGCTCAAAAGATGGGCCTCGTTTATGCTCAAATCTTTTCAATTTTTGACCAAACTGATGTGTACAGAATAATTTTAATGAAACAAAGAAATTGCAACTTTTCGATTGAAACTCACGTGCATGCTATGAGATCATATTTCGTGTATGAGGTCATAAGGTGCATGTTAGTGTTGAATGTCACTCATAAGAAATATCAACAATGTGTCATTGACTATCAAGGAGTCATAAACATTTAAGAAGAAATGGTTTATGAAACCGACTTCAAATGTTGCACTTTGTTCGGACACAAAGTTGTCATTCGAGAAATAATAATTATTGCACCCCAGACGTGAATATCTCAGCAGGAAGCTGGGTCAATGGCCTCAAAACCGTTCCTTCCACGTGTCAGGGTAAGAAAAAGACCCCAAGATTTAGAATTATTTCAGAGGAATGATCTTGTAATATGCGAAAGTCCAGATGGCAGATAATTTGATTGTAGTGCCGTAGAACGGGGATCGTAATAAGAGCTGGTTTATGTTTATGTTTGTGAGCGACGAACAATATTAGGTAAGTGTAAACAATATTTCCGTCCCGGAAATGTGAACACCTATAAAGAAAACCACTGTTGATTGCATAAAGATCGTCTCGAAAAAGAGCATTCCGAAAATTACTCAAGAGTTATAAGAAGTCCAGAATGACAAATCATGAAATTGAATCAGATTTAACGCTCATCTGTGATATGCAGATCTCTTCAAGTAGGATTGAACAATTGACCTCCACACTTTCTACAAATATTTTAGATAGAGCACTCATGAGAAAAACAGAAATTTTCATAAATGATTTGTTAATTTTTCCGATTGTTACTGTTTTGGATACTAAAGATGCTTCATTTTATTCTACGAAATACTAAGAGCAATCATAAGAATTTCATCTCGTTGTAAAGGTGCCTTTAAAATTTTTTTTGCTTCATCTTCTTGGGGTTCCATGGTGGTTTTACAAGATCATAAATAATAACTGATCTGAATTAAGTGGCATTTTCAGAGACGTCGTTTTCGGGATATTAGACGTCCAAAACTTTAGCGAATTCATCTTTGTTTTGCAACCGGAAACATTATGTCATAACATCATAATAAATGAAATAAGTGTTATATCACAACCTTCGATAACTATGGATGATGATTTCCCTTTGAATGGGTTCCATAGCAGACTTCGAATATCAGAAGATCTGAAAAATCATCACTTGGACCGCAAGACCCGATTCGAAGTCTCCTCCTTGCAGATTGGCGACAAATTTTGTGTATTAGATTTGAATATAGAGTGTATTTTTAAGGACAAGAGTGATTATATTTCTAAACTAGCAAAGGACTATGGTACTCAGATTATACTTCTTCAAGAGACACATACGGATACTAAAAAAAATCTTCGTGAAAGAGGAACCATAAAAGGTTATGTATTCATTGATTATCTCCTTAGTGAAATTTACGGTTTAGCTTGTTATGTTAAAAAATCCTTGATTCACAATATCGAGATAATCCAAAAAGGCGAATTTGAGAGTGTTTTCTTTATCTCTTTCAAATTTTGTATTTTTATTATTCAGTTCTTTTTTCTGCTTTTGTCTTTTCATTTCCATAGATTCGATGTGGGCAACTTGAAGACGTCTATGTTTCCATTAATAGAAGACCACTCTTGAAGAAAGAAGTCCCTAAAATATATTTCAGCTTATTTTTGTGCTTTCACACTTCACAGGCGAAGGTTTTTTTTACTGGGGTTTGTCCCTAGGCTTTTATGTGATATGCCGAATTGTATGACACCCCGTCACCAACCCCTGATCTATATGCTTTATTGTTTGCTAACTAAATATTGTAAGCCAAAAGTTCGAAAGAATATATATATATATAAACGGAAACATAATTTTTTCCCAACAGATAGATAGTCAGTGGTCAGAGGCTCACCCTTTATATTATCAGATCCTGAAACAAACGTTCACTTTGATTGAAGTAACCTTGTTATTTTTCATACAAGGCCAACAAATACAATCGGAACACCTCCTAAACCACGGAACTTCATGTAAAAACCCAGAATGTTTAGAATTTCATGATCCATTGAAGATCTATATATGTTCTCATTGTATGGTTCAGGAATGATGAACATCAGACCAGGCCATTCCCTAGGTTCAGTAACAATAAAATGAATATGTTTCCTTTGGATGCTCTCTACATTCACGGGAATTCGTAACATTGAATTTTCATTTTATTATTCTCACTGTAGGAATCCCTGGTCGACCATCGGATACGTGGAAGATGAGAAGGGAGAGAGTATTCAAATAGAGTGAGGGCATTCGTTCGACGTATTTGCACAAACGATTACTAGGATTAATTTTTAATTCTAAAGGAAAATGGACACGACATTTCACGAATAACTCGAATTATTCTACAGGGTGACTGGTCTCGAAAGGGTCCAATGCTGCAAATGGGTGCATCATCAATAGGGATGAAAACGAGGGGTTGATGTGGTATTAGTAGGTATATTGGTTTCTCTTTTTCAGTATCGTAGGCAGTTCTTCTTATAATTGGTAATCATTTTGTAGTCAACTTATTCCTGCTTTGTTCAAATTTATAAACTTTTATCATTGAAATTAAAGTGTTTTTCTTAGACACTGAAACAAGGTGATATTAAAAAAAAACTGCCACAATGAATGTGATAGAATCAACACACCTATCTTGAATTAAAAATAATTATGTTCAAACCTCAATTTCCTTTCCGAAAAACCAAACATAATAAGGTATATATATCCCTTCTTAACTAGTATGGAAGTTAATTCCTTTTTTTCAGAGAAGATATTATTATTGACAACTCCTAATAACCCTCCTCCGCGCGTAACATATTATTTATAGCAGTTCTTCAACACCGGTCCTCCAGACCAGTATAATATTGTAGGTAATTTACGAATCTGAATAAGTTTAAGTTACTTGCTTTTATGCATATAAAACTAACACTCCGAAATATTTTTTGCGAAATTCAAGTATATGCATATAATTATGTATAATATACCTAAAAAGTCAAGGAACTCAAATCAGGCATTTTCGTAATTTTATAAAATCGAGGAACACATTATTTTATAATTCAGGACTTGTTGACGTGAAATTTCTGATGATGTAACTCGTGGAGAATTATTATTTGTGAAATTCATTCATTCATTCATTTACCAAAGAGAATGCTAAAGGGTATTTCAACCCAACAAAAGTACTCACAAGAAAAAGAAACTCAAACAATGCATAGCACATCAAACAAAAAACATTTCAATTTATGCACACTACAATATACGAACAGAAAAGTGAACAAAGTATAACAAAAAATATAAGTGGTAAATATCCACTGATAAATATAACTACTAATAAATGTTTTTCTTAAAAACTAAATACTCTCGCATATATACATGTATGAACATATGTAACCAAAGAATATAATTATATATATGCAACTAAGAAATGGAACGTGCAGCTAACCCATGCGTCAAATAGAGCTTGAAACGAATAAAAAATACATTGAAACCATCGACATGGAAGGACTCGGTGTTGAGACTAGTCAACACCCTACATAGAGGCGAAATCAGCGTAACATTTAATCTGCGAAAACGCACAGCAAATATTTCTCTTTGATCTGAGTCTTCTCTCAGGGATCCTACAGTTTATTAAGTCAAAAATAGATGGAACCGAGAACATATTATTCAAAATTTCATATAGAAGACACATGTCGATTATTTTCCTACGATATTCCAAACGAATCAAATTATATTTCAATAGGGCCTCTGAATAATAATGATTTAAAATTTGAAAATTCTTTCGGACAGCAAAAAATCTCAGCAATTCATGTTATACGCTCTTCACGAGTTATTGTTATTAACTTTAGATGTATGTATTTCAGTTTTCCTGGTAAAGAACCACATTTGTGTTCGAAATATAGAGAATTTACTAATGCTGATTCACTGCTCTGTATAATTGCCCCCCAAATTTGCCGAGAACCCAAAATTGAGAGAAAATTCTTTCCAAGATTGTATGACATCCTAAGTACTACAGAAAAAGAATTGGGAATCTTTTGAAAATTTTCTAGTGTAACGATTTTCACGAACCTATTGCAAACCTATTCGTTTCAACCTCATTCAAAAATTACAAATTGATAGGATACATTATCTAAAATTTATCGAGGAAATCAAATTTCTGATGCCCGTAACGAATGAACGACGGAGCTGCCCTAATAACAAATAATAAACCTGATTGAGATATTTGGACAAATAAATATTTCTGAAAATATTGAAGATATAGCCCATCGGCCGATAGAGAATCAGACATACTAGAAATTGACTCCGGTTCAGGAAGTAGAACCAAATAAATTGAGATCATTTTCGATTCGATATCGGAAAATTACAGACATTTGGCAGATACGATAGCACGGTGTTCCACTAACAACGAGTGAGCAGAAATAGAAATAATTCTGGAGATATTAGATATTGGATCAGATCATTGGTTATTCCGTTATGATGCAGAAAAGATGGGGAGTTATAAGATTGTTAGAAATTCAGAGTTTTCATATATTCAAATGATACTTCTGATGAGTGGAGAATCTTTTAGAAATATAATATAACATTAAACAATTATGATCAATCTTTGCACAGTTTTGAGCATGTTTTATTGAATGAAAAAGCCCATTTCTTTATTCCCGTGATCTTGAGTTGCTATCTATAACTTATCGAATAATATAGCCTGTGTGTGTTGAAACGTTAATATTACGAGGTACTATATACAATTCAGCATATGATGAACAGCTTCTGGAAAAACCTAGCCTCCCATATAACTTCAGTAATAGATAACTAATCCACAAAAAAAGCTTGTTGTTTGAAATTCAACAAACTGAGGTTCAAATTAATTGTATCCATAGGTTCGCCATAACATCTGAAAACTCCCATATATCTACAACAAATATGTATATTCGAGTATGAAGGTTTCGATGTTGAAATTCTGAACATAAAAAATGTCAATGAATTTCAAATGAACTAAAAATTTTCTCGACAGTGTCCTCATTATTGTCTGTCGGTTTTCGCACAGGTGCAATATTGTTCAACTTCTTTCCTAGTTTTAATCCTCTTGACCCATTATTTAACTTCTCAGAAGATACTCAATGTTATCTTACGTTTGAGTCATATCCTCTATAGAAAAAATCAGTATCAGAGACAATGTGACTCCGAATGTAATAAGTAAAATAAAGGTTCTTACATGCACACGAAATTTTCTTAAGATCTACAATATTTTCGGTTTCGAGGTTATTTCGGTCTTTTCTTAAAAATAAGGAATATCGCCTTTTAGAATTTAAAGGCACAAGTCGAAAAAAAAAGAATCTTTTCTTGAAATTTCCAGATAGTGAACACCACCACTTTTCTCCGACTAGCCTCAGACAAAGTTCAGAAATCGCTGAAAAATGGCAACGTCCGAGGAAAACACGAAGAAGAGAAATGATCCACAGATGAGAACATACAGTGAGCTCACGATCTTGTTTCTTAATCCTATATTATCTGCATTTGAGTTGAATTCACAATTTATGATTTCCTTGGGGGATTAAGTTGATAAATATCTGCAGAGCACGCAGCACTTAGTAACACTCCCTAGAAAACGGAAATGAAGATATTATTTAGCGGATTGCAATATATATTCTGGCCAAGAGTTCTTCCAGCTTTTTATACTTGAGTTTTATCTGGAGACTAAGTTAAAGATGTGTTGGATTAAGCATTTTGGGACAAAGTTAAGCGCCAGTACGGTCCTGCGCAATGAAATCGAGTGTATCGTCAATTTTGAAGGAAGAGTGGAAGTACCCTATAGGGAAACTATTTCCGTTTATTTTTTTTCAACTCCGTGATCAATGTGCCAATTTAATGAACGCAACTTTGAGAGTATTACTGCAAATCAAGGAGGTGGGTGTTGACGCTTAACGGTTAAAACGTATTTAACACAATTTCAATAAAGACGGTATATTTGGAATTTAAGACGGAAACTCATTATCGGCCATTTCATTTGTAGTTATATAGAACAGTCGCTTTCGATTCGACGGGTGAGGATATCAGTAGGCGGAAATTATCATAACTCCTCGGTCATTGATAAAAAAGCGTACACATCTAGAAAAATGAAAAAATAACAAAAACTGAAGTTTGTAATGATTTTCATTATTTGTTATTTGTTAAGAGCCGACCCAACCAATTCACAAGACTCCAGCGAGGAAAGGAGAATGCCATGCCCCACATTGTCGAAAGTTTTACTGAAATCGAGCATTTGGAGACATCGAGTGCCCGCAGAATGTCATCGGCAACATCAAGTAGAGGACCAGTGACCATTAGAATCAAGAAAATCCCAAAACTGATCTGACATTATCTTCTCCATTAGTGAAGATTTCGGTAGAATATTTACTGCCCTAAGCTCAGATAATTCCATGGGATTCTTTGGGATAGGTGTAACAAGAGTACATTTCAAATCGGTGGGAAATTTGGAATTCAACATGATATGTAAACAAGAGCGTCTAATTTATTTTTTTGACAAGCTTATTTCGTATTCTGTATAACCGTATATTGTCAGCTCAAAGATTCCTACTGAATGTCACCTAATAATGCCACATATGAATTTTTGCTCCTTCCGGGGCTCGAACGCGGTCCTTTCTGTGAGACAAACAACAGACATTGGAAGATCATACCTCCGGAATTATTGGTTTCTCAAAACCAAATGGTATCAATATATTCTTGACAGAACTGCATCATACGAACGAAATATTTGGGAATTGTAATTTAAAAAGAAAGAGAATCATTCGAGGTATTCATTCCTCAAACCAAACCTTGGTATTCATATTTCTAGCTTATTACCATCAGACGTATTCGTGCTCACGGATGAACACGCAGAATCGATTTCAATCACGGATACGTAATGAGTGAGTCCAAACAAAACAAGTGGTGCGCGTTTCACCCAAAAATTAAAACAATATGGACATTTGGGCACATCTATAAGCATTGTGTTCAGGTGAAAAAGAGCGCCAAAAATTAAGGGTTCCAGCGTTTCTCGATGAGATATTGATCTGTGGATAAAAGCAATAAAATTTTCCACGTTGTAGAAGGGCTTGATGAATTGGAAGAGAGACCCCACATAATGGAATTATGAAATTTAATTTTGTTCTCAGTAAGCCTTACTGAACTATCCACGTTGTAATTGAAGGGCAGGTCTCTCTTCATTAGTTTCGAATAAGCTCAACATGCCACTGACGACATTAGCATGCCAAGTTTTAATCTTCTGTAATCTCTCACCGTGAGGAAACTAATTACATCCTATTAAATCATTGCGTTTTGAATCTCTGATTGAAGAAGTTGGAATCTCAGGTTAGAAAGGGCTGAATTAAGGTTTATTAACGGCTGTGACCGATCCATGAAATGGTTTCACATTTAGTTTAGAAATTCAGAACCACATATTTTCATGCGCAATCACTTTATGAACAGAAAAAGGCAAAGTTTTGAAAAAAATTCAATGCTCAGGATACCATATAACGGGTGGATCAAGAAACACATAACAAGAAATGAAAATGAAAATAATTCCAGAAATATGACAACAATAATCAAGTTTATTTCAATGCATAATCAAATTATAATACTTAGGCATGAAATAATTATAATGAATGTGATATCAACATAATATTAATTCTTGTAGCTGTTCCGAGCTCACGCTAATTAGAAACACCATAATTACTATGCAGTAAATCAAAAAGTAAGATGAAAAATTCGAAAAGGAAGAACGCAAAACAAAAATTCAAGCTGTATCAAAATCATATCAACCAGTTCAGTCGAGAAACTAACGAAAAAAAAAGTAAAAAAGTAACAACGTGAAACAGCAAGCAGTTGCAAGAGCGAGAGAAACATAGCCGAAGTTTTCTACAGAACACACATCCACATTGTGAAAGTGACTCCATTTCATACCACTGTAGATCAAAGTCTCAAAGATAAGTACTCATCCCTAGCCTTCTTTAAATTGGTCAATCAACTTTCAATGCGATCCGTTCGTTAAATTTTTGAATTATCATATATCAATTTGCTCATCAGTTTTCTAGTTCCACTTGTCAATCAGGAAATTATTTTTTCTCAAGCCTTATTTCGGCTATAATATTTCAAATGTTATCAGGGAGTATGTTCAAAATCTTGGGGACTAGGTAGGTATAACTTCTCTGTCCTATATGATTTTTACACTTCAATAGCAGATATGTACAATCTTATTCCCTGGTTGTATAATTATGCTGCAACATACCAACAGATATTTTCTTTGACTTGATACTTGTCAGAATTTTTAACGTATATAATTGTCTTACAACTTTTGTGATCTCAAACAGCTGTTGGCAGGGAAACGATAGTACGCTGTTCTGCTAGAGCTAGCGCTCAAAAAAACAACCATATCTTCGATTCACCCAATTCTTGTGAATATCAAGAACGTTGCAGGAGTGTCAAAGCGATTATAAATATGTAGTAGAATAAAAAGAGTGTATTCTGTAGAAGAAAGTGTGGAAAATGATAATTTGATTTCTAGGAAAGATGGCTCTGCGTGTGAAACAGCATCATATTCAATGAACCACTGCCTGAAAAAAACATACCTACTCCCTACGTTGTGCAACTACTCGCTTAATTTTATGCTAATGGTTATGTTCGAAACCAGAAGAGGGTGCATGAAGGGACGTGGTAGTTTCAAGTCATGTAGCAATGGATCCTACCTTGAATAAAGGGCCTTTCAATAAGAACTTTGTTTTTGAAAACAAATAAAAAAAAAATATAGAGCACTGACATGAGGTCATATTGCTTTGGTGCTCTTGTTGAGATACTTGCGAGTAAATATTGAAACCACAACAAATCTATAAGCACTCAGGTGAACAATAGTCTTTTCTCGTACTATGGGACAATGTGATGCAAATATGAACGCCTAATGAATGAAACTACTCATAGTGATCCCCAAATTTTGTTCAAAGCTATAATTCCCTCCCCCTAAAAACTTACGTCAGTACTTTTCTGAATTTTGACAACGTATATTATTTCAGCCACCGAGATTGAATTCTATCTCTATGCTTTCCCGTTATGAAAAATTTTGATTAATATTACTGACACTGATTAATGAGCCCGGTATTTGTCATTCGAATATCGATCTGTGATGGCCATCGTTCAGAGAAAATCACCTTCATCACTTCATTGTCATTTCATGTCATTTCTCTCTTCTCTTGAGTAAGTGAAAAAAATGATCATATCTTCAGATGGAAAAGAGCTACGACAATGAAATTTGAGGATAAGTAAGATATCGATCACCTCATTATATTCACGAATTTTTATTGAAATCCTGAAAATATTTTATCAGATAGTGAGTATTGAAAAAATTTTTTGGAGAATTTTTTGAAAAGTTTCTAGCATGAGGATGTCTGCGAAATTTTGCGAGCCGTTTTGTTGCAGGCTTCCTCAACAATATTTATTCTGAAAATATGAAAACTCTAGCTCATCTCTTTTGGATGCTAGTGAGGATACGGCCGGCCGGCCGGACTGACAAACTCAACTTTCGCCACGGATTCTTTATCAGGAAGTCGAACCCAATCGATCATTTTCGGCTCAATATTCCAAAATTATAGACATTTGGACAAAATGATAGGCACTCTGTTCGGGTGAACAACAGCGCCAAAAAAATGTTGATGATAGTGTTACAAAAAGGAATATTCGGCAATTATGAATGAGAAATGATATCTAAAAATGTCCACCATGATCACGTTGACAGAAGTAAGCCTTTCATCGAACTCTTTAATCACTTTTTGACAAAATGTCGGTCTATTATGTTTTGTTTTGAGTTTTAAGGCTGCAATTGATTTAATTAGCTCTGTATAGACTTTGTCCTTATGTTAACCCGACAAAAAGTAATTCAGTGGTTTGTAGTCACTGGATCTTGCCGGCTTTCAACAGCTTAATTTCGTGAAATTTAGCGAACAGCAAATTTAGTTTGCAATATATTGATGGTCTTGTTAGCTGTATGACAAATGGCACTGTCTAGTTGAAACCACATGTCAGTGATGTCCATATCATTAATTGATAGGCCATGTGTTGTTAACATCTGGCGATAGTGTTATCCATTGACCGTTACCCCATTTCTAGCCTCATCTTCGAAAAAAAATGACCGAATCACGCTTCCAGACCCCATAGCGCACCATACAGCATGCAAAGGCTTCTCACTTATTGTTCAAGGAATCTCAGAAGCCCAAATGCGGCAATTTGCTTGCTGACGTACCTTGACAAGCGAAAAAGCGTATGAAAAAAGGATTTCACGGTAACTTTAACAGAACCACCATTTTCATGGTAGGTTTAAATTATTTCAATGCGATTTTCGAACGAAATTGAATTCATTGTAATAATTGCCAAAAAATCTACTACCAATATGTCAAAAAAATAACTGTCAATGCGCTCATGTGGTAGGTTCTACCACTGGGCAAATGAAGTCATACCGTACGTGTTGATACTACTAAGGTCAGATGTTCGACTAGCTGTTTTATTCACTGAAATCATTCTCCAACTGTAAGGCACCCGGTTTCTTGAAACTACCATTTCGAACAATGAATTAGATCACATACAAGTCTCGATTCAAAACTAAGAATAATTCACATGTCAAAGAACCAGTAAACCAACTTAATAATCTGTTCGTAATAAATAAAAAATTATGGATTCTCATTTTTTTGAAAAAGATATGAATTCAATAACCAACAAAATGAAAACATATTGAGGCCAACTGAGAAATCACTTCATAATTAAGTCGGAAATCGTATCACGAATTGGGACTGGAATATTTTTGTGGCATCATTAATGATGATGACCTAGTCCGCCCCTAATAAACTAAACAAGCTAATTATGTGTTAATGGCAGTATTTTGAGAAGTCCTTACTACTCTTTATTGCATTAAATTATATTAAGTAGTTTAAAAGTTATTCAAGAAAAATTGATTATCAGTGGCGTCCTTTAGGAGGCCGTATATTTGTATGGAGGGCCGCTAGGAAAAAAATTTATGGGAACTTGTCATATTATTTTTCAATGTTCTATCTGAATCCGAGAGATTCCCCACATTTTCCCGGACACCCTGTATAATGGAGTTAGTTCATAAACACGTTAACCACATTCATTCAATTTATGTTGTACTCCTTTTTATTTTTCCTCAATAAATTCTTTCTCTCTCCAAGGGGTTTCACCCATTAGGGCACCAGAATCGATGCAACTCAATATTTGAAAGAAATAAGTAACAGTGAGAATGAAATAATTCTATGAGTATCTGTGATAAAAAATTGTATCTATCGGCATAATTTAGAGCATGGAAAGATAGCAGATCCTGCGTCATTGTTTTCACGACATAAGAGTGCTCTTCCAATAAAACAACAATGAAAAAAAGACCTCGCCTGAAATTGCTCTATGCTGACACGAAATCTAGAATGAATTGAGGAGCAAATCAAGCGGGAGAGAGTAAACAGCTTTTTATAGCAAGTTGATGATTGGATTTTTCGTCGCCTAAAGTGGCTTGCGTAACTCAAACCCCGAATTGGAAGAAAGTGGAAAGCTCATGCTGAAAACTTTTCCTTGGAGGTCGATTAATCCGACGACTCAGACATAATTTATTGGATATAAAATTAGATGTATCGAGAAATCGACCTTGCGATTTTATGGTTGTTCATAACTTGTATTGCCTATGATAGGCCAAATTAAGCTCTGTCGGATAGAGGATTTGGAGCATATAAAGTTTATTACGTCATGGTTATCGATTACTCAATCACTAATTATAGTTATGTTAGAGAAAAGATTCTGTTCTCTCTATTCTTTCAAAACTATTTAGCGGAAACCACTCTTCAATATCTGTCTGCGTTTCGTAGTTTCTGTACTGTAGAAATATTATTTGGGTAAAAACCATGATCTCTCATTGTTCTTCTTTCCATCGTTTCGATATATAGTCATGAATCCCACCTCTTTGATTCTTCTTTTTGAAGGTTTCTCTTCTTTGTATAGTATAGATGTTTCGTTCCATTTTTTCAGGTGATTTTCATTCACAGCATGTTGAACCAACTTGGATCTATCGGAGTCTAATGCTTGAGAAATCTTCTGATGATTTTTTATTCTAACTTTCAAGGGACCTTTTGTTTCTCCAAAATAAGATCTTTCGCATTCGCATCGTATCTCAAATATGTAATTCCTTGTTTTGTGATTTTCATTATCAGATTTAATTTTTGTTTGGTTATCCATGATGGTATCTTGTATCTTGATTGCGGTAGTTATGTTGTATTTATTTCCAATTCTTCCCATTTTTTCTCATAAACATTTCACATAAGGGATGACGCTTTTTATGGTTTGTCCCGTATCTGTTTATGCTGTATCACTATGGGGTTTCAGCTGATTCTATCCTTTTCACTCTTTCCAATATTTTGTTGGGATAACCATTACACTCCTGAGTGTCTTGTTGATGTTTGTTATTTCCACATTTTTATCTTCTTTGGTACAGCAGATATTTGTTGCCACTCCCAATTTAGTATTGAGTTGATGGTTGGAACGGAAATGTAGACATCGACCTGTACTTGTTGGTTTAATGTACACACTAGTACTTGGGATTCCATTCTGTTTATGGACAACTACATCAAAAAATGCAAGTTGTTTGTTTGATTTCCATTGTGAATTTTGAATTTAGATGACAATAATAATAGCTTTATTGCCCAACAGAGTGATCATATTCAAGACAATATACATAAATCAAACAAATTATAATAAATTTTCATCCTCAACCCAAAAAATGCCGAATTGCTGTCTTGACCAGAACTCTCCGCGAAGGAAAGAAAATATACACAATAAATACAAAATAAATTAAAGATTTCACACATTTTAAAAACAGGCACTTTTTGCAAGATGTTTGTCCGCGCTCTAGCGGATTTGAACACAAGAACAGATCGAGAATTCAAACTTGATACATTGAAGTTAACCCTGGATAGTATGTTAGCACAATCTACAATATAGTTGATGACGAGATATTGTTGATGATGGAGCTCGTATTGAATGATTATTTGAGCTGTTACCATCATCTATTGTGGAAGTAATGATTTCCGACGTTTCGATAGACATCTTCTATCTTTATCAAGAAGAAAAGTAAGAAACCTTTTGAAAATTAATTGTTTTCAAAAAGTCAATATTGACAGAAGTCATGAAAGAAAATGAACGATGTTATATACTCATCTGTGATATGATGATCTTTTTAAGTTGGATCGAACTATCGGCGTCCAAACTTCTGGCAGATTTATAGATGGAGCACTTATGGAATCAGGTGTAATTTTCATAAATGCTGCTTCTTTGATTTTTCTTCTTGCAAGTTTTTCTTCTTTGGATATTATTGATGCTTCATCCCACTTTATACTATGATTCTCATCTACCAACCTGGATTTGTCGCTGTCTACTACTCGTAGAAGCTTCTGATGTTCTTTTATTCGTACATTCAAAGGGCGTTTAGTTTCTCCGATGTAAGATCTTCCGCACTCGCAAGGTAATTCATATATGCAGTTCTTTGTCCTTTGTGTCTCATTATTAGGCTTAACCTTTGTAAACTTAGCTCTGATAGTGTCATGAGTTTTGAATGCAGTCGTTATGTTGTATCTATTTCCAATTCTTCTCATTTTCTCCGAAAAACCTTTTACATAAGGAATTACGGTTTTAATCGTCTGATTTATATCTGTTGGTTCAGGTTGACTTTCTCGTGTTCGTCTAGCTTTTTCTAATATCTTTTTGGGGTAGCCATTGCTTCTAAGAGTTTTCGAGATGTTATTTATTTCTTCATTTTGGTCTTCTTCAAGAATATTTATTGCTCTATCAAATGAACACAAATATTTAGTTTGCTCTATCAAATAAACAATTTTGTTTATGTACGAGTACATCTAAGAATGATCTTCTTCAAGCTTTTTCCTAACTATGATAAGTGTTTTATCTGTCGGAATATTAGTGAACAAACTGGTAATGTCGAAGCTGACCATAACGTACTTCATGAATTTTCTCTGCACAATCACAAGACATCATAAGATTATGGCACTCATATCGGGTTTTCTAATGACGACTTTAAATTTAATTTGTGAACGCACCATTAGGCCAATCATCGAACTGTTGACGTCAATCTATTCAGTAAAGTAAACATTTTCATCATGCTGAAGCATACGAACGAACAACGTTTGCAAGTTATAACAATTCACAACCGATATTCGGAGTCGGTGCCCGCAACATAAAGAGCCTAAACTCCAATTGTCGGTCGTGATTCGCGCCCTAGTAGAAAGGCAAGCAAAAGTTTGGTGCAAAAATTTGAGTTTACATATTCGCTGTTGAATGTTGTTGTGTCAGTGAAACAATGGACCGGTCGCAGTAACGAAAACATCGCTGCCGTTCGGGCCTTCGTAGCCAACGACTCAAATCAGTAAATTCCACGGCGTTCTCAAGAATTGGGCATCCATCAGACCACACTATGGCAAATTTTGCGTAAGGACTTTGGTTTACACCCATACAAGATCAAACTTACTCAAGAATTGAAGCCGTTGGACCATTTGAAGCGACGTGCGTTCTCCGAATGGGCTTTGGAAAAGCTGCGCCACGATCATGATTTTTTCGTTGATGCCAACAATCGTCACGTTGAGGTCAATGGCGATCACTACCGCGCCATGATAACGAATTTTTGGCCCCAATTACAAAGTATGGACTTGGCCAACATGTGGTTTCAACAGAACGGTGCAACTAGCCACACAGCATACGTAACAATCGGTTCATTGAAGCAGTCATTTGGTGAGCGTGTAATTTCGAGAAACGGTCCCGTCTATTGGCCGCCTCGTTCGTGCGATTTGACGCCTCTGGACTATTTTCTTTGGGACTACGCCAAGTAACTGGTCTAATAGAACTCAAACGTCAATTAGATGTTCTTGATACAATATTTAGGTAACTCGATCCCATGATGTTTACACGGCTTACAAAAAATGTATAGAACAACTAAACATAGCATCGAAAAAACAAAAAACAGCAGAATGAGGAGCTTATAAACAAATCTGAAAACGTAACAAAAACTATTTGGAAGATTATTAAAATGAAACACGAAGAAAACTGTTCTCAGTTTTCTGCAAGTGCAAGCGGCACGCTCATATTTTGAACAACTATTTTTCCTCCATTTGGGACCTGATGAATAAAAGTGCAAATATTCCATCTTATTACATAGAAGAGGCAAGCAAATTGTTACAACTCCAGCATCATTCAAAAAGTTCAACGAAACATCAGAGTTTGAGGTTATAAGTGTTATCAAGAAGATTAAACACAAGAAAACGACTGACCTATATGTAATGACAAAAATATCTTTGAAAGATATATGTATGGAAATAGCAAATCCATTAACAATCATTCTGAATAAATTTCTCAGAATGGGCATATTCCCGGATACACCGAAAATGGAAAAAGTGTTGCCTTTCTACAAGAAAGGAAATAAAAGTAACCCAGTAAACTACCGTCCAACATCTATCCTGTCAGCCATCTCAAAGGTTTTTGAATAAATTGTGGAAGAATGACTCTTAGAGTATCTTAATGATATTAGAATCCTCGGCGAACATCAACAAGACCATCGAAACTTGAAATCAATAACTACAATGCTTTTGAAACTGATAGAAAACATCATTTTTGCGTTCGATCGGAAATGGGTATCGGAGATTGTGTTTACGATCTGACAAAAGCATTCGATAGTATGAGCCATGAAATACTTTATGAGAAACTGTGGCGTGGATGGTACGCCATTACCAATGATAAAGTCATTCGTTGAAAAAGACAGCAGCAGATCCAATGGCAAAATAAAAAATCACGCATGAAGAGGGTAAATTGTGGAGTTCCTCAGGGGCCAGTTTTGGGGCCCATGTTGTGTAAAGTATTCATTAATGACCCAGAAATGACAGCAGATGATCTCTGCATATTTTTGATAACATTATTTTCTGCTGATGACACCACTTTCTTCCTCAAGGCGTTAAATTTGAAATTTCTACAGCCGTTGAAAAAAAAAGTTTTGATGGAAGCTTGAGATTGGTTCAGATTCAATTCTTTTTCAATAATTGGGAGTAAAACACAATAACTAATTTTAAAAAGTAATAAAGAAAATACAATCAAATTATTGGGAGTAACCTTGGACGAAGCTCTGTCATGGGAACTACATATAAACCATGAAGAAAAAATTGGCAACGGCCATTTAAACAATAACAACTATGACCCAAGTATCAACTTCAGAGGCAGCATTAACAACTTATTTCGACAATTTTCATTCAATTGCTTCCTATCGAATTCTTCTGTGGGGACATCTGTACATCTGTAGGATCTGCAGATTTACCAAAAGAGGGCTATTCGGCTTTTGGAAAATTGAGAGTACTTACGATTCGAGATGTCGAAAATTGATCGGCCAGAGAATTGGCCCGCTGCATGGTGGCCATATGATCCAAGTCGAGTTCCATTCATAAATGTTATGTTTGTACTTCAAGCCAATAATAAAATTTTTGAAATATCTCAAATGGTTTGTGTTTTATTTAGATTCAAAGTTGTCAAGTCTCTATTCGAAAACCCATTATATCGGACTCCAAACAACACTTGCATATTCAATCTTTGATCGCACAATTGTGTTATACAGTTTACTAAGATAATTCAACTCTGTGAAACCACCACAATTTCTAACCAAAAATCCATATCCTTTGGCAGCATCCAGTACCACCCGTGAGATGTGTTCTATGAATGAGAGTTCATAATTTTACATTTTTGGATATTCATACCGGGAGGTCTGTATTTTTCAAACAAGCTTTGCACCAGCTCCAACTGCACCGGAAGGTTGACGCAATCAACAATATTGTTGATGATGTAAAACTTCAAGTCATTTGCAAATCAAGCTCTTCACAAGAGATCTTATCAAGTTAACCATTTATGAACACTATGAATTAAAGGGGTTCAAAATTTGATCCCTGAGGTATGCCCGAAGTCGTTAAGTAACTTAGTGAAGTATTCCATTATAAGTAACAAAATGATCCCGCCTGGCCAAATTTGAGTCCAAGAGTCCAACTGCTGCGACATCAATACCATAATTCGACAACTTGTGCAACAAAACATCGTCCTGAACTTTTTCGAAAGCCTTAGCATTTCCGTTATAGATAACATTAACTTGGTTTAGAAAAGAACTCTGAAGTTAATAAATATTGCTGGTGGTTAGTCAGGATAGCATGAAGGCAGCTCTTAAGACACTATAAATGGCCATTGTCATCCAATAACTCCAAGACAAACTGTGTGAAAGCTACAAGATTAGATATTGTAGATCTTTCGCGAACAAAACCATGTTGAAAGTAGAATATAAAGAATTGTAAAAAACCGATAATTCTATTGTATAGGACAATTTTGAAAAATTTTCCGAGAAAACTTTAATAGATTCTTCTTAATCATTAAGATGTTAAAGCAATTCATTTAAAGTTTTGATTAATTCTGCTCGGAAAAGCTCTAAATAAATATATATCAAAACCCAGAGATATGGAAGAGATATATAGATGATATTTACAACAGATTTTATAAACACCTGAAGTTTTCTCGGGTTTTAGTTTGGATTTTGAATTATATAATATTTTACCTAGGTTTGGACGTCCTGAAAATGTTGTTTTGAAATCAAGTTTAGAAAAATAATTTTGGATTTGGATTGATAACTCTCCGAAATAAGTGATATGTATGAATTTATTAGTAGGTTTTTCTGTGGTAGTGTAAAGCATATTAATGGTTTTCAGCTTTCTTTTGTTTTCAATTAGTTTGTTTACTAGGATTGTCGGAAAATTATTATTAGTTGCAATTTCTTTGATTTTATCAATTTCAGATTGTAAGTTAGCGTTCGATAAAGGTATGGTGAATGCTCTGTTGATCATAGATTTCAGAGCTGCTAGTTTATGATTATCAGGACTGAAGGAATCATATGGTATTATGGCTTCTGAGTTTGTGTCTTTTCGGTAGATGTTAAAGTCTAATGTGTTTCTATCTCTACTTATGGTCAAATCCAGAAAGTTAATCGCTTTGTTGCATTCAATTTCCAATGTGAATTTTATTTTGGGGTGAATTGAATTGAGGAAGTCAAGAAACATTTTTATTTGTCTATTTGTTCCGTTGAATCCTACTATAATATCATCAACATACCGGAACCAGAAAATGACGTGTTTTTGATAGGTCATTTGTTTTATGAATTCATTTTCAAGGTGATTCATGAATAGATCTGACAATAATGGGTTCAAAGGTGATCCCATCGGTAAACCTGAATTTTGAAAATATAATTTGGATTCGAATTTAAAGTAATTTTGGGATAAGCAAATTGAAAATAACTCCTGAATTTCTGAAATTAAGAGGGGGTTAACGTTATTTTTACGACCAACGACCAACTAGGGGTAAACATTCTTTTGCTGGAATGCTAGAGTACATATTTTCTACATCAAAAGATATTAATTTCATATTTTCTGTGCTGTTTATTTTAGATAATCGTAAAAATAACGTTAACCCCTCTTAATTTCAGAAATTCAGGAGTTATTTTCAATTTGCCTATCCCAAAATTACTTTAAATTCGAATCCAAATTATATTTTCAAAATTCAGATTTACCGATGGGATCACCTTTGAGCCCATTATTGTCAGATCTATTCATGAATCACCTTGAAAATGAATTCATAAAAACAAATGACCTATCAAAAAAACACGTCATTTTCTGGTTCCGGTATGTAGATGATATTATAGTAGGATTCAACGGAACAAATAGACAAATAAAAATGTTTCATGACTTCCTCAATTCAATTCACCCCAAAATAAAATTCACATTGGAAATTGAATGCAACAAAGCGATTAACTTTCTGGATTTGACCATAAGTAGAGATAGAAACACATTAGACTTTAACATCTACAGAAAAACACAAACTCAGAAGCCATAATACCATATGATTCCTTCAGTCCTGATAATCATAAACTAGCAGCTCTGAAATCTATGATCAACAGAGCATTCACCATACCTTTATCGAACGCTAACTATATTAAAAGGTAGAAATATTTATCTACATAACAAAATTGAAATGAGGAAATAGGTAGCACCACAAAAACACTCAGAATTAATGGGTTTCCCAAAAGGATATTGGACAGAACGAAAAATCTTACACAAAATCAGCTTGAACCCCATAATGACACAATACCGTCCGATATGGGACAACCCATAAAAAGCGTCATTACTTATGTGAAAGCTTCATCAGAAAAAAACAAGAAAAATTAAAAATAAATACATAAGAACTGCGTTCAAGATTTAGAGCTAATTTAACACAATCCTGAAAATGAAAACCAAAGAACGCAGAATTGTATATATGAGATACTAAGCGAATGCGGAAGATCTTGTATCGGCGAAACAAAACCCCTCAGATGATATCTGTCGAAACATTGGAAATAAGAGTAATAAGAGATTATGGTTATTGTCCACTCAATAATTCTATCATATACGAGTTCTATCATCTATCGTCAACTGAATTCCTGAACAATGTTATTGGAATTCACGAAGCACCAACGGATTCTTATTAGATTGTAATGGAACTATCATGAACAAAGCATATATTATTTATCTCCCTAGACATAGAATAAGAAATCCTGTTCACAATTGCAATGGCGATCTGTTATTTCGGAACTTGTGGAAACAAGTTGGATTACGATATATTGGATAACGAATGTTTCCACGTAACACCATTCGTAGAACATTGGCCTTATCGACCCAGCATAGCAGCTGAAGTTGCATGCTGGGAAGTACAGAATATGCCATGTGTGAAAAAGAGATGCAGACTAAACCATCGGAGATAAGAGATTTCCTGAATCAGCTTTACTGTGATATATGAGGATCGTTGTCAATGAAATATTGAAGTTGAAGAGGTAATTGAGAGAGAAGCGGGAGAGTTTGTTCACAAGGTTTTTCAACTATTAAGCAGACATACTCCAATAGAAGTCATTTCCCCTCAAGCCTCTGAGAAAAGAAAAAAATTCAGTCACTTCCCTATCACATATTTTTGAGATTACGGACCTCAAGTAAGCAGCTTCTGCGAGATTATTTTGAAATATTTCACCTTAATCTGGAGCAGTGCAATTTGAAAACAAAGGAAGAAACAACATAACAGAATGAAGGAAACAAATATTTTAAATTAAAAATACCAAACATACAGTTTTCTTCGATTTCATTTCAGCTACAATTCCGTTTCACTTGGATGTACTATATAATTTTACGAAATGGCATATAATTCAATACCTACTTGGATTTTATTGTATTATATTTCATATTTTCTTAGTAATAACATCATAGGAACCCTCCTCTCAAAATTATGATATCAATATAAATCTTCACTATTCGTTAGAGTAAAATCGTTGAATTATTCCTCCTCTGAATACGCCAGAGGTGCTGTATTATAATGCATGAAAACTTGTGGGCTAATCCCTGAAAAGGATAGGCTTGAAGAAATAGGTTCAGAAGCACAATTTTGTACACATACAGATACATGAGTAGTTTTTAAACTTTGCCATAAGTTTTGGGAACTCTCTCTGGTGTTTTTGAATTGAAGTTGAATGTTAATAATTCCTATCAAAAACTAAAAGTTCGAACTAGCAAGTTTTTTCGAGTAACTGAAAGCTGACCTATTTTATGTGTGCAAAATCTAGTAAAACAGCGTGTTATGTTTGGCCCAAAAGTCTGTTATTTTCGAATTCGGGCCGAAAATACGAACTTGACAGTGTCCGTCCAGTCGGCTTTATACTCTCTATCTTCCAAAAGAGATGAGCTAGAGTTTTTATATTTTCAGAATAGGTTAACTGTCCATTAATATCTCGGTCAGGTTTTTCATTAGTTCAAATCCATTCAATGGTTTAGGAGGTATGAGTACTTGAAATTTTGTTTTCTGTATAACTCCTATATATATCGGATCAAATTGTAACTTGAAAGATATCAGCACTGGATTGAAACAAAGAGGCCTGTTGAATTTCACAGAAATCACTACGCTAGAAAACTTTCAAAATATTCCCAAAATTTTTTTTTAACTTATACCACATCGGATCCAAAAATTTGTACATATATCGACGTTATTGATATCATAAAAATCATCAAATTTCATTGTCGTACACAAAAAATTATAGCCAGGAATAAAAAATTAATGTCGCTAATCGGACAACCCTGTATAGTCGAATTTATATAACAAGAAATCATTTATCTTATGAATCAAGACATTTATTCAAATGATAAATTTGTTTTTGGCGCCCTTGTTCATCCGAAGAGAGTGCCTATTATTTTGCCCGAATGTGTAATTTTGGAATATCGAGCCGAAAATGGTCTCAATCGATTGGGTTTGACTCCCCGATGAAGAATCCGTGGCGTCCGGCCGGCCGGCCGTATCCTCTCTAGCATCCAAAAGAGATAAGCTATAGTTTTCTTATTTTCAGAATAGGTTAATTGTCCAAATATCTCGGTCAAGTTCGTTACTGGGCAAAATCCGTCGGATGGTTAAGTAGTTATGAGCATCTGAATTTTTGTTTCCTCAATAACTACTAGAATATCCATCCGATCAAATTGATACTTGAAATATTGTTGATGAGGCTGCAACACGGCTCGCAAAATTTCGCAGAAATCGTCACGCTAGAAAATTTTCAAAAAATTCCAAAAAAAAATTTTTTTTAATCCGCACTCTCATAAAATAAGTTTTCTGATTTCAATAAAAATTCGTGAATATATTAGGTGATCGATATCTTACTTATCCTCAAATTTCATTGTCGTAGCTCTTTTCCATCTAAAGATATGATCATTTTTTTCATTTACTCGAGAGAAAAGAGAAATGACATACGTCCCGATGATTTCCTTTGAACGATGGCCATCACAGATCGATATTCGATTGACAAATGCCGGGCTCATTAATCAGTGTCAGTTGGCGTAATATTAATAAAAATTTTTCATAACGGGAAATCATAGAGATAGAATTCAATCTCGATGGCTGAAACAATATACGTTGTCAAAATTCAGAAAAGTACTGACGTTAGTTTTTAGGAAAAGGGAATTATAGCTTCGAACAAAACTTGGGGAAAATTATGAATAGTTATTTTCAATTTGAGATATAGGTTTGTTCATTCATTAGGCGTTCATTTTGCATCACATTGTGCCATAGTACGGGAAAAGACTATTGTTCACCTGATCAGAGTGCTTATAGATTTGTTATGGTTTGAATATTTACTCGCAAGTAGCTCAACAAGAGCGCCAAAGCAATCTGACCTCACGTCAGTGCTTTCTAAATTTTTTATTATCATTTTACATTATATTTCCTTTGTTTTTGTAAAGCTCTGTTTCAGAGTCTTGGAAAAAACTTCAGAAAGGAGGGCAAAAGCACCATTCCTCATTTTAGTGCGTACCACATTTTTTTGTCCCTCAGCGTCAACCGTCAGTTATCCATGACAAAGATTGCCCCTTTCCATCACTTCGAGGTCACCGATGTAGGGTACAATATTTTTTCTTAAGCCTATCCCTACTCATGCTCTTCGTCCTCGACTCAAACCGGGCTCGTCAATGAATCTTTTTCAGCTGAGGATTTATACGTTAGGTCATTTGAAATCGGAATCGCTGGGATTTGAACCTGATACCTGCCGTAGCCGAGCTAGCTCCTAGGCTACCTGAGATGGGATACTTGGCTATACAGGGTGTAACTAAATAAGTGTAAAATATTTAAGGAGGTGATTCCTCATAGAAAATAAGATAGGATCTTTTACATAGAGAAACTTAATTGAAGCATCCCTTGTGTAGATACAGCCCCTCAAAGGGAGTACATAAAATTTGTATAACAATTTTTGTCACAAGCACCAAAATAGTAACAATATTGTTATCAATAAATTATTTTTTTTCTTACCATTTAGTCGTTTAATGCAGGTACTAACTACAGAATAATAATAAATCCAGTTCGCATTTATGACGATGTAGGGGTTGCGTTTCCCCCCCCTACAACCATGGGGTAAACCAAATAAATTACCTAATAATTGTCTTTTTGCTAGTAGGAAACGTGAGGTTAATTTCAATATTGTAACTTTTTAGGTGCTTGTGAAAAAAATTGTTGCACAAATTTTATGTACTCCCTTTGAGGGGCTATATCTTAAAAAGGAATGCTCCAATGAAGTTTCTTTATATGAAAGATCCTATCTTTTTTTCGATGAGGAATCACCTCCATAAATATTTTACACTTATTTAGTTACACCCTGTATATTGGAAATTTACAGAGATTCGAGCGAAATTTTAGTAAGCTCTTGAATTAGGAATAAACGCTAAAAAACTACCAACAGATTGCCACTAATTGAGTGCTGAATAGTCGACATACTACATCGGTCAATGAGTCCCGGGCCTAACTTCCAGAAATTGTCGCTAACAAAATATTTTAATGATTTTTCGAAAGTGCCATCCTTCAAAATTTTGTTGTCAAATATGTATAACTTGTGGTTTATTATTTATCGATTCGCAGTAGTTTGAGTAACGATATTTTTTCGTTATCTTCAAAAACGATGGATTCGAAGCAATTTCCTGTGTTTATATAGATAGAGTCTTTGATCACTGTGTTCATTTCAATTAGATTCTTGAAGCAATAAGAAATTTTTTTTTGAACTGTCACTTTTTCCAATTCTGTCCCGTTGCAAAGTAATGAGCGATTTATGATATCGAATTGGATTATGCCACCTTTTGAAATTACATAGAAAATTCGGCTTCTGCTTTATGATAAAGAAATTTTTGATTACGTTCTCTCTTCCTATTGAAGGCTCCAAAATATAATATTCGTGATGAAAACCCATATTCACTGCCCTGCAGAAAGTATTACATAATTTCGCATACAAATTATTATTTCAGTGTTATTAGCAATTTAATTATTATTATTATTATTATTTTCTTTCGTGTGAGGGGAGAACCCTTTATGGGCGCCCAGATGGTCCGCACTCTAGGTAGTGTGAGACTCCAAGATCTTATTTGGTTACTCACTAAAAACCCCTCACACATTCCTTGGAAAAGTTCTTCGTCCGACCCTTGCAGCGCCCCTTAACAAAAGAGATGAGCTGCAAGTGGCATCTAAAGTTCATGGGATCTGAAGTTACACTGCCTTCTGCATTCTGTGCGCTAGTATCTCGGTTTCAGATCTGCAGGCCGGAATAATTTTCAATTCTTCCACGTAGTTGGCTCTCATTCCACCGAGACATCCTATGATTAGTACAACCATCCTGACTTTATGACCTGGGTACATAGTTCTAAGTTCGAAAACAAGATCTTTGTATTTTTGCCTTTTCTGTTCTTCTTTCATCACTATATTGTTTTCTACAGGGGAGGAGAATTCCACGATGAACAATTCCTTCAGTTCTTTGTCGAAAAGAGGTATGTCTGGTTTCATTGCATTGATCTGACGTGTTGTTGAGACAGGATAGTTCCAGTATATTCGAGCTCTCTCGTTCTGGACCACCGCTTCAATCTTCAGAGGCACATATGGTGCATAATCGTTTGATGTTGACTATGGCACCCTCTGCAAGTTGTTGGGGTGTCCATTTTCATGATGTTCTTTTTATACCATCTGGTATTTATTACTCCATCCTGACAAGCCATCACAAATCCCTCCGTCTGACTTAAGGCTAGTCGAGTTCAGAGCTGTGCCAAAGCATTGTGCTTAGTGCTCGTGAAAGCATTCTAAGCACTTTAGTGCTTCCAAGCACTGTGCTCGCGAGCACTTTTCAAAGGCTAGTGCTTAGTGCTTGTTTTTCGGAGCACTCTCGCGAAAATCTTAGTGCTTAGTAATCCGCTAAGCACTAAGCCTTTCCGAATTCTTGAAGTAGGGTCAATATAAGCAGGTACGGTATTTGATTATTTTATGTGCGCAAAGATAATATGATCGTTTTGAATTAATATTCAGTATTTCTTCAGTCACCATTGATTTGACTTTATGGTTATGAAGGCCAGAAAATTTTTTGTTTTTGCGCGCTTGTTACTAGTGGAACAGGCGGGCTATCGTTCTGTCCAAATGTCTGTAATTTCCGAATATCGAGCCGAAAATGGCCTCAATCGATTGGGTTTGACTTCCTGATGAAGAATTCGAGGTCAAACTTGAGTATGTCCGGCCCGCCGGCCGTATACTCTCTATCTTCCGAACGAAGGGACCTAGAGTTTTCAATTTTTCAGAATAGGTCGAGTGTCCAAATATCTCGGTCAAGTTCGTTATTGGGCCAAATCCATCGAATAGTTTAGCAGTTAATAACATTAATTTCTTGAATATTCATCCTATGAATTCGTAACTTAGAGAATGTCTAGATAGCGTTAAAAGAAAGGAGTGTGCCAAATTTCGAGAAAATCGTCACGAGAGAAAATTTTTCAAAAATTCCCAAAATGTTTTTTTTCAATACACGATATCTCAGTCATTCGTCAGATCACAACAATTTAGGGCATTTATGCAGGGTATAGGTATCTGAAATATTTTAAAATTTCATCATCATAGCGTACAATCTCCAGAAGATATAAGAGTTTTTCTGAAAATGAAGTCACAGATTATATTTCTATCTATGAATTCACATCACATCAACTATAAATATCTCTATGAGGGTGGTTTTAATTTTATGACAAGTTGTCATAATGAGTGAATATTGAGCCGAAAATGAAACTAATTCTGTGGGTTCATTTTTATGACAAACATGTCTAAAATACTGGTGTGTGCAGTTGTCATATTTTGAATGGAAATGTCATTATGAATTTTGCGACAAGAGGACTATTTTTTCCCAAACGTCTGTAATTTCTGAATATCGAGCTGAAAATGATCGCCATCGGTTGGATTTGACTCGTGATGAAGAAACGGTGGTCCAATTTGAAAATGTTTGGCTGAATATTCTATATCTTCCGAAAGAGATGAGATAGAGATTCCATATTAATAGAATTAGTTTATTATCCAAATATAAGTCAAGTTAGTTATTGGGCCAGACCTGTCCGATAGCTCAGCAATTATGAATCTGAAATTCGGTTATAATTGATTGCACTCAACTACAACAACTTATATATGGTATAGAAATGTGGAAAGAATGCCAGATCGAAGAATTTGCTGAACTGTAAGTTCACTCAACTTCCATTTAAGATATATGTTTATTGATTCTTTCACACTCATTGTGCTGGCTGATTTTGAATCGCACTCTTTTTAAGTCTGAGAAAAGACCTAAGAACAAGCGCGTAAAAGCTCCTGATCTCACGTCAGTGCTTTCCACATTTTTTCAGTAATGTGTTCTCGCTTATAAAATAATTGGTCCTCGATTATTAATTCAACTTTATGCATTGATTAGGAACAGCCATTCAGATTCAGATCGACGAATAAGATTAACTAGTACCAGAATGTAAATTGAATGCATGCGTTTCACAAAACAAATAAAATGGCTTTTGAGTTTTTCCCAGTCTCAAAATCATAATTTTAGATATGTCGATGAAGCTAAAGAGTTCTCATTTCAATCAAACAACATTACATAAAATAGTTCCCACTAAAGTGCTTAGTGCTCGAAATATTCAATTACTTTTGCAAAAGTGCTCGGTAATCCGGAGCCTTCTGTCGAAAGCGGTGCTTAGAACTCGAGACTCGAAGCCTTTTTTTTCGAGTGCTTAGGGCTTAGTGCTCGAAGCACTTTTTTTCGGTGCTTAGCACAGCTCTGGTCGAGTTTAGAAAGGCAAAAGACAATTTTTTCCGACAGATCTTGGTCTTTTAAACTCCTGAAAAATATGGAGTGCAGGCTCTTACTCATATGATGTTCGAGTAATGTATTCGACTGAGGCTTCCGGATCAGTCTTGCTAGCCTTCTTTGGTCCGCTTGAGTGATTGGTGTTCCAGCACTCTCAGAATCGCTGGTTACGTTGAGCTTCTCCAAGATTCTTTGTCCAGCTCGGACTAGGAAGGCTCCGTGGTTCTCGAGTTCATGCTGAGCTACAAACTTCAGAAGCGGATCTTCACTTCTTAGGATCCTTACTACTATTTTCAATGTTTGTTGATAGTGTTGATATTCCAAACATTGCAATCCTCTACCTCCCTGGCTTCCGGGAAGGTATATTGTCTGAATCGAACTATTTGGATGAAGGCTACGATTCATGTTCATCGTTTTTCTTGTTGACCCATCAAGTTCGAGGAGTTCGTTCACTGTCCAGTTAACTACCCCGAAAGAGTAGGTAAGTATCGGGATGGCTAGTATATTTGTAGCTGATACTTTGTTCTTTCCTGACAGCTGTGATTTCCAGATGTCTCTCAGCTTCTTCTCGTCCTTTATCTGGGTTGTCTCCAGCACTCCTCTCTGTTTCATCCCAAGAAACTTGTAAGCTTCTCCATCTTCCAGATGTCGAAAAGTCATTCCATTTTCCAGTTGGATATTTTCTCCAAAAATTTTATTATTATTATTATTATTAACAATACAATTAGAGTTGAGGTATATACCTATAAACTCAAATAAGCCCATATACAGGAAAAAAAACTATTCAATGTACACATCCCCGAAATAAAGATAAACTAATGAATTAATATTAAATGAAAAATATACATATATATCGAACTATTTCGGATATAAGAACACACACCGAACACAAAAACTCAGCACCAACACTGCGAGCATTTCTCCATCATCGAAGTTGTCTCAGTCTGTCTAATCCGTTTTTAAAGCTTTTGGTGGTAGTGCTACCGACCACGGAACTAGGGAGTCTATTCCAGGATTAAAACACTCTGTTGGGTAAAAAAATGATTATTCATAAACAAACACTTATATACATTATCACTGTTCCCAACACTATTGCCACGTTCTCTTATTTTTCATAAATAGCAAAGATTTCTAACTGGTGTGAAAACAGCCGAGTAAGATAGCCGAGTTTTGTACAGAATTTTTCGTACGCCACTGGAATATTGGCCGGATAGCGATGCAAAAAATTTTGATTCGCCGAGATAATTTGGGATTTTTCTATTTTCACGTTGGAATCTGGATACGGTACGTTCTCTATACGATGGCCCATGATAAATCCATCACCAGCACTCATTCCACAGCACCCCCGGGTCGAATATGCCGAATGACGAACGAGTTTTCAATAAAAATATTCTTATCTGGCAAACTAGACATAGGATTGATGTAAAATTTGACAATAGCGTCCAGGAAAATGAACAGATATTAACTTCATATGCCACTTTTACTTGCACCCCCAGAAGTCAGTAGAGTAGTCGGCCTACTTTTAAAAATTCATAAAAAATCAACCATACATCAGAATGCCATCAAACTGCTGCAGAATCATCTACATTTCGACCAAAAATAATTCAGTAGTTATCTCTGACTTGCAACCCTTGGGGGCTAAAATAACGGCTTAATGATTATTCAAGCAGATACGAATATCTCGAGAACTAGACATAGAATCGACACGAAATTTGGTATTTATTCTTCTCTCTTAATACAGAGAATAACTCTATGACTCACTTCCACTTACATAACCTGGGGGCTAGCCGAGTTCAGCCGAGTTTTCTGTGAGTAATTCATACCTGGGAAACTAGACATAGGATTGAGGTCAAATTTCACAATAACATTAGAAGCATTAACTCAGAATTTCTGCATATGCCTCATTCACTTGCACCCCCAGGAAGCCAGTAGTACTCGGCTTAATTTTAAAAATTCATAAAAAATCAACCATACATCAGAATGCCACCAAAGTCCTGCAGAATCATCTATATGTCGACAAAAAAATAATTCAGTAGTTATCTCTGACTTGCAACCCCTTGAGAGCTAAAATAACGGCTTAATGATTATTCAAGCAGATACGAATATCTCGATAACTAGACATAGAATCGACACGAAATTTGGTATTTATTCTTCTCTCTTGATACAGAAAATAACTCTATGACTCACTCCCACTTGCACCCCTGAAATGGCTAGCCGAGTTCAGCCGAGTTTTCTGTGAGTAATTCATACCTGGGAAACTAGACATAGGATTGAGGTCAAATTTCACAATAACATTAGAAGCATCAACTCACAATTTCTGCATATGCCCCATTCACTTGCACCCCCAGAAGCCAGTAGGTACTCGGCTTAATTTTTAAAAATTCATAAAAAATCAACCATACATCAGAATGCCACCAAAGTCCTGCAGAATCATCTACATGTCGACAAAAAAATAATGCAGTAGTTATCTCTGACTTGCAACCCCTTGGGGGGCTAAAATAACGGCTTAATGATTGTTCAAGCAGATACGAATATCTCGAGAACTAGAGATAGAATCGACACGAAATTTGGTATTTATTCTTCTCTCTTAATACAGAGAATAACTCTATGACTCACTTCCACTTGCACCCCTGAAATATGCTAGCCGAGTTCAGCCGAGTATTCTGTGAGTAATTCATACCTGGGAAACTAGACATAGGATTGAGGTCAAATTTCACAATAACATTAAGAAGCATCAACTCACAATTTCTGCATATGCCCCATTCACTTGCACCCCCAGAAGTCAGTAGGTACTCGGCCTACTTTAAAAATTCATAAAAAAATCAACCATACATCAGAATGCTATCAAACGGCTGCTGAATCATCTACATTTTGACGAAAAAATAATGCAGTAGTCATCTCTGACTTGCAACCCCTTGGGGGGCTAAAATAACGGCTTAATGATTATTCAAGCAGATACGAATATCTCGAGAACTAGACATAGAATCGACACGAAATTTGGTATTTATTCTTCCCTCTTAATACAGAGAATAACTCTATGACTCACTTCCACTTGCACCCCCTGGGGGGGGCTAGCCGAGTTCCAGCCGAGTTTTCTTTTAGTAATTCATACCTGGGAAACTAGACATAGGATTGAGGTCAAATTTCACAATAACATTAAGAAGCATCAACTCACAATTTCTGCATATGCCTCATTCACTTGCACCCCCAGGGGGGCCAGTAGGTACTCGGCTTAATTTTTAAAAATTCATAAAAAATCAACCATACATCAGAATGCCACCAAAGTCCTGCAGAATCATCTACATGTCGACAAAAAAATAATTCAGTAGTTATCTCTGACTTGCAACCCCTTGGGGGGCTAAAATAATGGCTTAATGATTATTCAAGCAGATACGAATATCTCGAGAACTAGACATATACCAAATTTCGTGTCGATTCTATGTCTAATTCTCGAGATATTCGTATCTGCTTGAATAATCATTAAGCCGTTATTTTAGCCCCCAAGGTTGTAAAAGTCAGAGATAACTACTGAATTATTTTTTTGTCGACATGTAGATGATTCTGCAGCAGTTTGATGTCATTCTGATGTATGGTTGATTTTTATGAATTTTTAAAATTAGGCTGAGTACTACTGACTTCTGGGGGTGCAAGTGAATGAGGCATATGCAGAAATTGTGAGTTGATGCTTCTTAATGTTATTGTGAAATTTGACCTCAATCCTATGTCTAGTTTCTCAGGTATGAATTACTCACAGAAAACTCGGCTGAACTCGGCTAGCCATTTCAGGGGGTGCAAGTGGAAGTGAGTCATAGAGTTATTCTCTGTATTAAGAGGGAAGAATAAATACCAAATTTCGTGTCGATTCTATGTCTAGTTCTCGAGATATTCGTATCTGCTTGAATAATCATTAAGCCGTTATTTAAGCAACCCAAGGGGTTGCAAGTCAGAGATGACTACTGCATTATTTTTTTGTCGACATGTAGATGATTCTGCAGGACTTTGGTGGCATTCTGATGTATGGTTGATTTTTTATGAATTTTTAAAAATTAAGCCGAGTACCTACTGGCCCCCCTAAGGAGTGCAAGTGAATGAGGCATATGCAGAAATTGTGAGTTGATGCTTCTTAATGTTATTGTGAAATTTGACCTCAATCCTATGTCTAGTTTCCCAGGTATGAATTACTAAAAGAAAACTCGGCTGGAACTCGGCTAGCCCCCCCAGGGGGTGCAAGTGGAAGTGAGTCATAGAGTTATTCTCTGTATTAAGAGGGAAGAATAAATACCAAATTTCGTGTCGATTCTATGTCTAATTCTCGAGATATTCGTATCTGCTTGAATAATCATTAAGCCGTTATTTTAGCCCCCCAAGGGGTTGCAAGTCAGAGATAACTACTGAATTATTTTTTTGTCGATATGTAGATGATTCTGCAGGACTTTGGTGGCATTCTGATGTATGGTTGATTTTTTATGAATTTTTAAAAATTAAGCCGAGTACCTACTGGCCCCCCTGGGGGTGCAAGTGAATGAGGCATATGCAGAAATTGTGAGTTGATGCTTCTTAATGTTATTGTGAAATTTGACCTCAATCCTATGTCTAGTTTCCCAGGTATGAATTACTAAAAGAAAACTCGGCTGGAACATGGCTAGCCCCCCCGCAGGGGGTGCAAGTGGAAATGAGTAATAGAGTTATTCCCTGTATTAAGAGGAAAGAATAAATACCAAATTTCGTGTCGTTTCTATGTATAGTTCTCGAGATATTCGTATCTGCTTGAATAATCATTAAGCCGTTATTTTAGCCCCCCAAGGGGTTGCAAGTCAGAGATAACTACTGCATTATTTTTTTGTCGACATGTAGATGATTCTGCAGGACACTGGTGGCATTCTGATGTATGGTTGATTTTTATGAATTTTTAAAAATTAAGCCTGAGTATCTACTGACTTCTGGGGGTGCAAGTGAATGAGGCATATGCAGAAATTGTGAGTTTATGCTTCTTAATGTTATTGTGAAATTTGACCTCAATCCTATGTCTAGTTTCCCAGGTATGAATTACTCACAGAAAACTCGGCTGAACTCGGCTAGCATTTCAGGGGTGCAAGTGGGAGTGAGTCATAGAGTTATTTTCTGTATCAAGAGAGAAGAATAAATACCAAATTTCGTGTCGATTCTATGTCTAGTTCTCGAGATATTCGTATCTGCTTGAATAATCATTAAGACGTTATTTTAGCCCCCCAAGGGGTTGCAAGTCAGAGATAACTACTGAATTATTTTTTTGTCGACATGTAGATGTTTCAGCAGCAGTTTGATAGCATTCTGATGTATGGTTGATTTTTTATGAATTTTTAAATGTAGGCCGAGTACCTACTGACCCCCCTGGGGGGTGCAAGTGAATGGGGCATATGCAGAAATTGTGAGTTGATGCTTCTTAATGTTATTGTGAAATTTGACCTCAATCCTATGTCTAGTTTCCCAGGTATGAATTACTCACAGAATACTCGGCTGGAACTCGGCTAGCCCCCCCCAGGGTGTGCAAGTGGAAGTGAGTCATAGAGTTATTTTCTGTATTAAGAGGAAAGAATAAATACCAAATTTCGTGTCGATTCTATGTCTAATTCTCGAGATATTCGTATCTGCTTGAATAATCATTAAGCCGTTATTTTAGCCCCCCAAGGGGTTGCAAGTCAGAGATAACTACTGCATTATTTTTTTGTCGACATGTAGATGATTCTGCAGGACTTTGGTGGCATTCTGATGTATGGTTGATTTTTTATGAATTTTTAAAAATTAAGCCGAGTACCTACTGGCCCCCCTGGGGGGTGCAAGTGAATGAGGCATATGCAGAAATTGTGAGTTGATGCTTCTTAATGTTATTGTGAAATTTGACCTCAATCCTATGTCTAGTTTCCCAGGTGTGAATTACTCACAGAAAATTCGGCTGGAACTCGGCTAGCCCCCCCCAGGGGGTGCAAGTGGAAGTGAGTCATGGAGTTATTCTCTGTATCAGGAGAAAAGAATAAATAACAAATTTTGTGTCGATTCTATGTCTAATTCTCGAGATATTCGTATCTGCTTGAATAATCATTAAGCCGTTATTTTAGCCCTCCAAGGGGTTGCAAGTCATAGATGACTACTGCATTATTTTTTTGTCGACATGTAGATGATTCTGCAGGACTTTGGTGGCATTCTGATGTATGGTTGATTTTTTATGAATTTTTAAAAACTAAGCCGAGTACCTACTGGCCCCCCTGGTGGGTGCAAGTGAATGAGGCATATGCAGAAATTGTGAGTTGATGCTTCTTAATGTTATTGTGAAATTTGACCTCAATCCTATGTCTAGTTTCCCAGGTATGAATTACTCACAGAAAACTCGGCTGGAACTCGGCTAGCCCCCCCCAGGGGGTGCAAGTGGAAGTGAGTCATAGAGTTATTCTCTGTATTAAGAGAGAAGAATAAATACCAAATTTCGTGTCGATTCTATCTCTAGTTCTCGAGATATTCGTATCTGCTTGAATAATCATTAAGCCGTTATTTTAGCCCCCCAAGGGGTTGCAAGTCAGAGATAACTACTGAATTATTTTTTGGTCGAAATGTAGATGATTCTGCAGCAGTTTGATGGCATTCTGATGTATGGTTGATTTTTTATGAATTTTTAAAAGTAGTCCCACTACCTACTGACCCCCCTGGGGGGTGCAAGTAAAAGTGGCATATGAAGTTAATATCTGTTCATTTTCCTGGACGCTATTGTCAAATTTTACATCAATCCTATGTCTAGTTTGCCAGATAAGAATATTTTTATTGAAAACTCGTTCGTCATTCGGCATATTCGACCCGGGGGTGCTGTGGAATGAGTGCTGGTGATGGATTTATCATGGGCCATCGTATAGAGAACGTACCGTATCCAGATTCCAACGTGAAAATAGAAAAATCCCAAATTATCTCGGCGAATCAAAATTTTTTGCATCGCTATCCGGCCAATATTCCAGTGGCGTACAAAAAATTCTGTACAAAACTCGGCTATCTTACTCGGCTGTTTTCACACCAGTAGATTTCTATCTGTTTGATATTTCATGTGCTATTCGATCCTTTGGATTCCAAATTGATTTGATTATTTATATAATAGAAATGTCAAAGTTATGATAATAATAAAGAAGTTTCTTATATTTTGAAGTCTTAACAGGTTCTCAACAGAGGAATCAGTTCGATGAAAACTAATAGGTATTAAAGTATTTCCAAAACCTGTTCGAAAAAAAAACCTTCAACTTTAGTAAGAATAGAATATGAAATTCTGAATATTTTTTTATTGTCATTTTTATAGAAGATGATTAATTTTTCTTGAAGTTGTATGAATTCCCCTGCATACTTGAAGAAATTCCATTTTGTATATTGTGTATTCATTTCAGTGTTAAATATGAACCGGTACATAAGTTATATTTACAATAATTTCTCAAGATAGTACTCATTTTGGGAGTGTTCTCAAATTACTTCATGATTATCATTCATTTTATAGATATATTTCATGTCATTTATTTGTACTCTATCGATCAAAGCTGTTTCTATTTAATTTGGAAGATCTTTTAAAGTTGAAGGTTATGTTTCTATCATAGAATAGAATATGACGGTTCACACTAGAAATGGATAATTCATTTTTAAGAATTTAAGATAAAATATTTGATATTGCTATATGCTATAAAGTGATCGATTAATAAGGCATACAGTACTAATTATTTCTTTTTAAGAATGGATTCTGAAACTTTTTAGAAATTTGATAGACCTGAATTTGAATCGTAGTTAGTAGTTCAAATGTTCAATGTTCAAATCATATAGTAGAGGATTAACAGAAGGGAGCATATTGGGCTTTTGCTTTGTTCAACCGAGCTAACTCATCGGTTAGGAATTTTCAGCCAACTCTCCGTCAAATCTCTGTCAAAAGTGTCTTGTCTCACAATCAACTTTGCTTAAAGTCCGAATACTGCATTGATAGAAAGCAGTAGATTAGAGAGAGTGATCCGTAGTAGTATGACTTTTCTCATTGACTTGAACTTGACAAAAAAAATTTGAAAATAGTGTTTTGGATTACTGACTGCTTCATTTTCTTCAACTGGAAACATAATATATAAATTAAATGAAATCTTCAGATGAAAATCATGCAAAAAATTATTTAGAACAACCAAAAAAACCCTTTACTCAAAATTACTTGAATTGTAGCATCGAAAAAGAACTCGACGCATCTCCATTCAATTACGAGAGTTCACGTTTTCGGGATTTATTCTGATCTTGAAGCGGATATAGGAGAATACATTTTGATTTCGATTTGAATTTTTGTGTGAAAAAATCAACTATTTGGTTGAACGGTCCAATTTTGACATAATATCTAAGGAACTTAAAATTCCGTAGATTTCCGTATCTTTTCGGTAAATGAGTCCAAATCGGTAGCGTTGAATTAGTTTATGCGTATGAATTTTTCAGATTCTCGCATTTTAACCTTATGATCCCTCCTGTTATTTGTACTCTGTTACTTCAAACCATAGATAATTACTAATTTGATCTAGTATTCGGAGTTCTGTATATTTATATGTATGTATGTGTATGTATATATACTACTAGTGAAAAAAGAAAAATTTCCTAATATTGATAGCTTTTTTAAAAGTTAATTTTTACCTTTAAAACGACCAAAGATTTCTGTCAGAACGTTGGGAAGAAGAACAATAAGAGATTATGGTAATTGCTCAAATAATAATCCTACAAGAGTTCCATCATCAACAAATTCCTCGTCAAAATCTCATCGACTGAGCTTTAGAACTAGCACATCCATTTCTTCGCTAACTTCACGGTACCTAGTTACTAGTCCATTGAAATGTTACATTTTTTAGGCTTTACCTTGCGTTTTTTAGAGGACGCAATTTTATTTTTTTGATGTGTAGGGGGGGTCAGTGTAGAGCTAAAACCAAGTTTGTGGGGTCGCCACCCTTGTCCCACGGCCGCCATCTTGAAAATAGGGGTTGAAATGGTATTTACGATATATCTCTTAAACTATTTATTTTATAAAAAAAATTTTTTAACATTTTTTGTTGCAAATTAAATTTTCTACAACTTTGCTCCAGTAACTTTCTGTCGTAGAACTATAAATAAAAAAGTTATAAGCGAAAATCTCCAGAAATTTGAGAAAAAAATTTATATTTTTCGATGTAACTTTTTTTTTATCATTTTACGAACTCGTAACTATACCTATATTATACGTGTTTACCTATAACATGTCATCAATTATTGTTTTTTTTTTCTTTTTTTTTTACTTTATTATTTTAACTTTTTTAATTACAAATATTGCAATATTATTAATAATTAATTATTGACTCTTTTCCCCACCACCCACGAGGTAGAGTCTAGAGGCGCGTTTTTTTTTACGTGGTATCCCCAATAGGCATAATCCACGGTGATTTTTTAAATTAGAACTACTCCGTCCTCAGTCGTTTTGATGGACCAGGCTGCGGCTCAGCATCTGATCGGCTTTCTGAATTAAATACCAGTGGAACACTGGAGAAGGAAGGGGTGTTAATGTTAGCGGTTCATCATCAAAGTCATTTTCATTTATTAAATCTGAGAGTTCCATTACGTTGCTGCAAGTCTCTCCAGAACAATGGAAGCACACTGCAGAACATTTCTCATCGCTCCACAGTTTCCTTTGCATTTGCAAAAGATCAATTTTAGAAGCTCAGGGGGTGCTGGAGGTTTAGAGTTCTGCACTGGCATCAATAATTTTCCACATTTTTTCCAGCCCCAGTCTTCAGGATCATTATAATTACCAAGCCACGACTGGACCTGATGGTAGACTCGGAAAGTATGAAAGCGAGCTGTGTCTTGAGGAAGTGAGGATAAGTTAAATGTACTTTTTGTCACTGCCTTGGCGAATTGTTTGTATCTTAGGCTGTCAAGAGAATTATCATCTTTATTACCACCGTATAAAGAGATAAAAAAACGTTCACTAATTACAGTGAGCAAAGCAGGGTCAACTCTCTCGTTGAGAAACAAAGCCGTTCCACTTGCAAACTCTAAATGTTTCTCTAGGGTTTTCACAAATTTCATTTTACCGATATTGTAAGGAGCTGAAGTTGTGTCACATCCGGAAAAAGCATGAAGAAACAGCAAGTTATTTGCAATGACATCTCCGTACATAAAAGAGTCAATAATTAATTATTAATAATATTGCAAAATTTTTAATTAAAAAAGTTATAATAATAAAGTAAAAAAAAGAAAAAAAAAACAATAACTGATGACATGTTATAGGTACACACGTATAATATAGGTATAGTTAAGAGTACTGACAAATAGTACTCACTTCGGAGCGCTGTAAAACCTTAGCTATTGACTTAATGAAAAAATGATGCGAATAAAAGTTGTTCCTCAAAAACGATGTACAAAAATGGTCAGACATCATTTTTCGTAAAATGATAAAAAAGTTACATCGAAAATATAAATTTTTTTCTTAAATTTCCGGAGATTTTCGCTTATAACTTTTTTATTTATAGTTCTACGACAAAAAGTTACTGGAGCAAAGTTGTAGAGAATTTAATTTGCAACAAAAAATGTAAAAAAATTTTTTTATAAAATAAATAGTTTAAGAGATATATCGTAAATACCATTTCAACCCCTATTTTCAAGATGGCGGCCGTGGGACAAGGGTGGCGACCCCACAAACTTGGTTTTAGCTTTACACTGACCCCCCCTCCACATCAAAAAAATAAAATTGCGTCCTCTAAAAAACGCAACCTAAAATGTAACTTTTCATATTTTTTTTACATTTGACTATACGTATTTGGTTATTTTCATTAGACAAACACACATGGTTGAAATATCTTCAACTGTTTTATTCCAGTGGGAGCTTACGAATTGTTCAGTTGAGTCTACATCAAAAGCATCCACTTGAATCTACAGAAGTTTCGGTATGAATTGAATCCAATTTCTGTGGGCGAAATTCGATGATTAGATTAATAATACACAGCTTTAATTGACCGGGACGGAAGTCTCTTTACAATTCGCAATCGGTTGCCTCCTCGGGAACGTATTAATGAAATTAGAGTAGTACCCACGAAGAACTTGAACATTGGGGTGGCGCAGACCAAATCAAGGAAATTGAAGGGAAAACAAGAAAATCAAAGTGCATGCTTCGTCTTCCACTCAATTGTTCCGACTAACGCATTCTGTTGAGCAATATTTAATTCACTTATTTGATGATTTCACAGGATGAGTGTCAGACAATTGGATTCGTCCCGATCTAAAGTTTTAAGCGATTTATGGTTTTCAGAAAATATTGGTTGAAAGATGAAAATTTATTAATTTCATTCACAATTCAATTAAGCATTTCATATTGAACATCAACTTTTTCAATACTTCAAACGTCAAGATTGTTTTAGATTCTTAAGATCACCAAATCGGATAAAAAAGAAATCTTGGGGCCAAAGGCTAGCTCAAAATACTCCGTATGAACCTTAAATGCTAAAAAACCCAACGAAAGCATCGGTAATGGATGGATCAAACAGTTACGACCAGGACTAGAAACAAATGAAACGATTAAACCTCGAATATACAAGGAATTAACAAAAAACAGAATATTTCGTTTAAGGACTAAAATGCATGAAATTCGACATAGCTATAGGTACTCACAGAAACAAAGAAAAAAGGAAATGGAATGGTGACAGCTAGCAAAGGAATGTCAATGCTAGTTAACAAAAATACGGAAAAAATTCACAACTGGAACGTAGTGAACGAGCGAATATTGTCGGTGAATATAACAATGAAAGGCAAAGACCAAATATTAATGGCGTGTATGGCCCAAACGATGACTCGAGACAGACAGAATAAGAAGAATTCTACAAAACATTGAATAACTCTCTCAAAGGTCCTTATGCTGTCTCTCCCGGAATTTTCTTCAATTTGAGTATTCTTCCCCATACAATAGCTGCTAATTTGTTGTACCTAAAACATGTGAAGATGAAGATGCTCTGTCTTCCTTACTTCAAGAACAAAAATAGAAGTGTAGCCATAAATTTCACCTGATTTTTTTTCCATTTATGGCCTCTGATATGAAATAGCAGAATCAACATTTTTTTTATTTAATTCTTGATTATATTTTCAAATTGAGATAAAATATTTCATATAATATTTTGATTTTAAATCGTCGAAATATTTTCATGTGCAATAAAATCCAACTATTTACTCAGTTTGGCTACATGAAAATTCATCTCTGGCCTGAGTGGACGAGTAGGTATAACACGTTACAGTCAACCAGCTCTAAGTTTTAGATTCGACAAATTTTAATGTGATTAAATTGATCCTATAATCGAATAGTCTAAGATCATAACCATTAAGAGAATTATTCACAATTATCGAAGATTATGGTTCAACCTTTCAATCATTTCGATGGATTCAAATAACGGAAGCTCAAGAATAAAATACGCAGAAATCAGTCGCTGATTTTGAAAGATGAAGCGATAATATTGTTGATAGAGTTCTGACAAGTGACACTCGGATATTGGAAAACTTTCAGTATAAAAGTCTATTATATGACATTGTGATGTTTTGATGTGTTTGACTTTGTTGGCAATTTCCACTAGCAATTTTCTGCCTCGTCTCCCCAATGGCATTGTGTCCTGATCCCCCACTAAAATGAATCTCGTGACTTGGCAAAAAACGTATTTTCACCCACCCAAAGGATTACTGTCACATGCGATGTCATTATCTCATAATATTCCATCATATCATGGGAAAAATAGGTCAGCTGGATTCCTTCTTAGTCAGTGTCTCCTGAATCTAGCAGCCTTTATGAATTCCTTCAGAGCGTTTGTTTTGAGGAAAACCGTGATATTGTCTGACTCAAACGGTTTTTTTTTTTGTGATGCTGGTGAACAAACGGATTTCTTGGTCCACCTCTAGACGAAAAACTCGCTTCCGAATGCTATTCGTCCTTTCGCGAGTGAGCACATCCATTTCCAATTGATTTGATTTCATCTCTAGTCATTAGATATTGCCGACACCCAAAGCGTTATATTAACAGTTTAGTTTCTGAACAATGCATTTAAATCAAATCTACCGATATGAAGAAAATTTTGGAATTTTTTCTCAGTTTATGTGATCTTAATCTGTGTACTAAAGCCCAAAGGTCGGTTCAGTGGGATACTTCTTGAATTCCTTATCATTATTATTGTTATTATTTCGATGACTATTATTCCATTGATTGTAGTGATGTCTTATTTCAAGATCCAATAAATTCAATGTTACATTCAAACCATCATATCTACTGATAAATTAACAATATAATTGTCAATTATAATTATTTATAATTATTATATTATAATTATAATAATATATAGTTATTATATTACATTTATAATAATTAATATAAACCCATAGAGTTTTTTACAATTTGTTGTGATCTTTCTTATGTGTCCTTTCGAGATCTTCAAGATGTAAATATCGAATTTCTTTTTTTTACATCGCCGACATTGAAGAGTTGTGAATTGAAATTTTGACAAACAATAATGTTGGAAACCAGCATTTTACGAATTCGTTAGTTTTGGTAGCTGAATTGATTTTGCTGTTGAGGCGGCATTAATCAATTGAATTTAGATTAGTCAGATTTTATCCCATTTTTCAAGACTGCAATAAGATGAAAATCCCATATTAATTACGAGGGTAAGTTCACACGGTGTTCAATTAAAATCCTGTAAATGTCTGACTACCTGGTCAGTTACTCGTGATTTCAGTTGTTATATTTTTATGATTAGAGATTGAGATTTTGTATTCGATCTCAGATTGCAATTCTTTGCATTCAATGTTTAAGTAATTGAGTAAGTCTTCAAAGCTGACTGGTTGTATATAAAATCCATTATTTGATAAGTTATAGCAACCATTTTCCTAAATTCATGGTTTTTCTCTGTAGATTGATTCTTTGGATAGGTCACATTATTTTCGAATGGTTGTGATGAAGTTAGTTGTAGATTTAATATGTTCCATCAAGCATTTCTACTGTCATCTGATTTAGAAACTTTGAAGAATTATTTATTGAGTGCCGATTATGTCCAAATCCCAACAAAACAGAGGTATCTTATTTCCATCTGAATAATCATGAAAAATATTGGAAATTAGCTGTAACTTTCAATGATTCTCCTATCGAACATAATTTCTAACCAAAATACTTAGGATCTAAATTAGATTCAACTCTCAATTACATGGCTCATTTAAATGGTCTTATCTAAAACTGAAAACTAGGAAAAAAATTCTTCAGAAATAAGCTGGATCAACTTGGGGTGCTGATGCTTTCGCTGTTCGCACAGCATCTCTAGCTCTATTCTTTTCTGCAGCTGAGTATTGTTGCTCTGTTTGGTTTAATAATACACACACACACAAAATTGATACACAATCGAATACATCCATGAGAATAATTACTGGCACCATATAGTTCAGTCAATCTGTACATTTGGTGCGGGTATAATTACCCGCTCGATGAAATTTGATACACTTGTTGAAAATGGTGTAACTAAGCTATCTTTACGATGGCCTCGCTGAAATGTTAGCGGTTTTTTGAAAAACTCAAATAAAGTAAAGAAATGCATTTTTCGCGAATTGAATACATTGTACAGAGAATTTTATTGAACATAAAATGTAGAGAACGTTGCGATCTATATTTTTTGTCATCGGTGCAATGCTGCACGACTGAAAGCGCACAAAGTAGGTGGCACTAAAGTATCAAAAAAAGTGTTTTTCATGTTTTTCGTCCTGAAAATGTTGTTTTAATGCAAAAGTTTGAATGTAAGAGTTGTTCCTTACATTATTATCAACAACTTTTATTTCAACATTTTTTTCGTACAACTTACCATTCACAAGTTATAGTAATACATAGCGCTGCATATACAGCACTGTTCTGCTAACGGTAGTTTTCTCGGTCCTATTATATACTTGTCAAAAACAAATTAAAATTTTATTTATTAAAGTTTAATTGCTAAGAAAAATTAAATTAGTAAAATCTTGATTTAAACGTGCACTACCGATGTGTACTAATACTGCAGTATATTTGGATTTTTCATTCTTCTGCAAGCTGCAGCTTCAAAATGGTAAGTTGTACAAAAATAATAGATGAATAAAAGTTGTTGATAATAATGTAAGGAACAACTCTTACATTTAAACTTTTGCATTTAAACAACATTTTCAGGGCGAAAAACATGCAAAACACTTTTTTTGATACTTTAGCGCCACCTACTTTGTGCGCTTTTAGTCGTGCAGCATTGCACCAATGACAAAAAATGTAGATCGCAACGTCATCTACATTTTTTGTTCAATAAAATTTTCTTTACGATGCATAGAATTCGAAAAAAATGCATTTTTTACTTTTTTTTGAGTTTTTTTGAGTTTTTCAAAAAACCGCTAACATTTCAGCGAGGCCATCGTAAAGATAGCTTAGTTACACCATTTTCAACAAGTGTACCAAATTTCATCGAGCGGGTAATTATACCGTCAAAACGATTTATTTTTCGACAGATTGACTGAACTAATAAGATCTACACCGGTTCATTGGTTACCAGTTTTATATAACATTGTCCCTCCCCACATTTGCAGACAGACTGCAGCTCTGAATTCTTGGAACAAATATCATTATTTTCCCAATTTATTCCCAATTATTTCATATATTCCAGTTCTTCGTCTAAATTCTACAACGATCGTTTTGTTCTTAATTTCGGCAAAAAGTTCTAAACTCGCAAAACCAATGTCTTTCGTCTAACTTCTTTTCGCCAAGGTCATAACACATCCGAGTCTCACTTGGTATCCATAAATATTTAAAAATGTCAACTCGAACATATCTCTTCAATTATACTATAACAAATATATATATATATATATATATCGGATTTATATTCAACACAGGTCCGCACTGGCACCATCCCGAAAATGCTATATTTAGGTCCTCATCCTAAAACGCAGACATATATCCTCCACCAGAAAGAAAGCGTATAGGCAGAATATTCTCAAAGTATATTACATAATTTGATGTCCTTAATACGAATCCAACGAAATATCAGTGACTTTTTTTATTCATTTTCCTTCAGAATTCCTATCCATAGGTCAACCATTCAAACTACAGTATGTAGGTCCACCTCGAGTATACTTCCATTACTACACTGCAAACCGTTGATCCTCCGGAGGGTAAATATTATCCACCTTACAGTGGTTAGGTCAACCGACATGGTTGCCATCTTTTCAATCATATGATGTTGTGATCACGACAATTTGGCGCGCTATTTTATCGTTATTCTACGTTTCGGCTCTTGATAGTCGCCCTATAAACATCATTCAGTTAACTATGGTCAGTGTATGGTGCAGCTCTGAAAGATTCCAAGTAGGAAATTACTTTCAAATGTTGTTAAATGTTTTATGCAGATTTGAGTTATGAAGAAACATCGTGAAATATGGTACCAGGTTACATTTTTGGTTACATTGTTTCTAGTGAAACAGCGAGCTATCGTTTTGTCCAAATGTCTTTAATTTTCGAATATCGAGTTGAAAATATTCTCAATCGATTGGGTTTGACTTCCTTATGAAGAATCCATGATAAAATTTGAGTGTTCCTGGTCCTCCGGCCGGTCGCGTACTTTCTATCTTCCGAACGAAGGGACCTAGAGTTTTTATATTTTCAGAATAGGTTGATTGTCTAAATATCTCGGTTGAGTTCGTTGAAATTTGGTTCATGTAATAATTCCTTGAATATTCCTCTAATCAATTTCAAACTCAAAAAATGTTTACATAACGTTGGCAGAAAGGAGTTTGTTGAGTTTCGAAGGAATCGGCTCGATAGAACATTTTTTTAAAAAATCCCAAAATATTTTTCTCAATACTCGTTACCTCATCAGTTATTAGTCAGAACAGACAACAAAATTTTGGGTTTTATGAACAAAATAGGTACTTAGCATATGTTGAAGTTTCATCATCATGGCGTTCAATTTCCAGAAGATATAAGAGATTTTCTAAAAATGATGTTACAGATTATATTTCTCCATGGATTCACACCACCATCATCTATAAGTATCTGTGATGGTAGTATTAATTTTAAGCTAAGTTTTTATAATGTGTGAAGTTATTAATTGTCCACTGAGAATTTAAATTTCTACTTTGCCAGAGCAAGGGGTAAATATACGAACTCAAGCCCCTGCTACCGAAATACTAACTTCACTTTCAAGTGGTGCACATTTATCCAAAAAACGAGGCTCTGCCGTGAACAAACCCAAGAGCTCATGAAGGGAGTATAAGTAATAAGACTCCAGGCTACCCAAGGCCTGACAAGAGGCTCATCGTCGCAGACCTTCTGTGCCATGGATAAACCAAATGTCACGCCTGTAGCCAATGCTGCGGGAAGGGCGTGCTTCTTTTGGCTATATCAATCAGACGTAGAAACCCTTCAGCACTAATTTCGAATGTTCAGAATGTGGCAAAGCTCTTTTCAGTCATCGTAGGACCCATCACAGGTGATTATGAACGTTTCGTTAAAACCATGTACCCAACAGCTACAGTGAAGTGTCTTTTCCACCAAAATTTACCTTGATGAGAGTTATACAGAAAGCAATATCTAAGAGGAACCGTAGAATGGAGGAAGAGAGCTGATAGGCAGATTTGGAAGGCGAGAGTGCTACGCCGCAGGAAGATGCAAGAAGTTTGGCAGCAAATAAAGAAGAGTTGAAAAAATATTTCCAGTTACAAATAATAATAGATTATTGGTTATTTATTGAATGAAAAATTCAGTTCGAGAGTGAGGTTCGAACCCGGAAGAGTGGGAAAATATTAAAATTCGATAGAAATGACGTACTGTCAAAAACAATCTACTTCAATAAACGGTTTCAACTGATATTTTTCACCTCTATTTCAATATGAAAAGCGCCAACATATTGTCACTCTGATCCCCATCCCAATATCTAAATCACTGATAAATCACTGGAACTTGAATTGATTGAAAATTGTTGACACTTGAAGCCAATAGCTCTCGTCCAAAAGGCAATCAGAAATCACATGAACCAAGACAAATTTTTCAACTTCGAATATCATTTGAATGCCACATGCACTGACGTGGAGTCCCACTCGTTCATTAGATGATCAGCATACTATTGAATTGGGAGTTGTGAACTCTTTTTGAAGTGAAAACTTCTTTAGGCACGTTTATGTTTATAAATGATTTGCCGGATTATGTTCTTGCTCATTTGATCATACTTTTCGCGGATGATTCATCATTTTTGGTAACTGCGGGGAGCTTTGGGGAGCTTGAGGACCTGATAGCCCTACTACTTCAAACGTTTACCACTTGGTGGCGTAGGAATAATTTGATTGTTAACACAGAAAAAAATAGTATGCATTCACTTCAAACTGACAAATTTCGGTGGAAAACGATCTGTCTTCACTTGTGAAAACTCGTCAGTAACTACAAGTGGCTCCCATAGATTTCTTGGATTACAAATTGACGAATACTTACGATGGAACCACCATATTGATTCGGTTTGTAAATAACTGAACAACTCATATTTTGCCATAAATAAGATCAAAAATTTGTTTTCCCTGCATTCACTCTTGAATGTGTATTATTGTATAGCTTATCCACACATGGCATATAATGTTCTTATCTGGGAGGATCTACCGAACTGGAAAGGGTGTTGATTTGTCAAAAGAAGATAATCCCAGTAATTTTCAATTTGTCACATTTACCTTCTTGTCGACCATATTATATAGCAAATAATATTCTGACATGTCATGTATTTATACAGGGCGTTCCTAAATTGAACGTACAAACGAAAAGGAAGATTCCTTAAGTGAGTTTAAGAAAAAGTCCCATAAACATGGGGTCGCAAACGTTTCGTTTTCGAGATACAGAGTGTTGAAGTTTGAATTTTATTCAATTTTTTTCTCATAGTATTTACACTTCACGAGATATTCAATTGAAATTTGGCATACATATTACATTTGAGAGTTCTCACTACGTGACATGGCAATTTCGATAGAAGATCTACAGGGTGAAATCTTTTCTGGAACACTGCCACCTGTTCTTCTGCAGAACTTTTTTTTTGTGAAAAACTGTTAACTTTAAAAGATGTGAATAGAAGCTTTGTTCTTATACTAAACTTTTCGGTTTCATTTAGTTTTGTCGTATCTACCAACGATTTTGAGAAAAAAAATGTTGAACGATTCCATCGAAATTCTCGTAACTATGATTGGTAGGCCAGTTTGTAGTCTGTGGTGAATGAATTCAGTGCCAGTTTTGACACATCAAATTATTGAGCGTTTGTTTTTTTTTAAAGTGAAGGTGGTTGCATTTGTAGCTATTTATTTTTTTGAATGTAGTTAGACTACTATTTTCATTACGATTTTTATGACTGTTACAACAATAATTTGATCAGAAATTAGAACCTTTACACATTTCAATACCAAAACATGCCGAATTTCACGAATTCCGAAATGACTGATATGCATTTCATGTATGGTTTTGCAAATGGAAATGCAAGAGAAGCTAGGCGTCTTTACATGGAACGCTATCCCAATAGGGTGATACCAAATCATCGAATTCTCTGATATTCATAGGCGTCTTTCAGAAGCTGGATCTTTCTCCACGGAAAGAATTAATACTGGGAGACCACGCAGTGTGAGAACACCACAACTCGAGGCAGTTATGAACGAAATAGAACAACATCCAAGAACTAGTACAAGAAAAATTGGTGCACTTTTGAATGCACGTCATCAAGTTGTTTGGCGGATCTTGCTGGATTCTCTGCTATATCCTCATCACATTCAGAGGGTGCAAGCTCTACTGCCTCGAGATTTTCATCCGAGGGTTAGTTTTTGTCAGTGGTACGTCAGTAGACTATTCATAAATCCTTATTTTGATTGCCAAATTTTTTTCACTGATGAAGCCTGTTTCTCAAGGACTTCAATTATCAATTTTCATAATGAATACGTATGAGCTGAGGAGAATCCGCATGGATAAGTAGAAACCCTTTTTCAAGAGCAATTTCCACAAAATGTGTGGGGTGGTAATATTGGTGATGATTTGATTGGTCCTTTCTTCTTGCCAGGTCGACTAACAGGTCAATCAAAAAGACATTTTTTAGAAAACGATTTGGCCTGGTTATTGGAAGATACCTCTTATGCTACGACGAGAAATGTGGTTCATGCATGACGGTGCTCCTGCTCATTTTTCAGTTTTGGCAAGAAAGTAGTTGGACGAAAATTATGAAAACAGGTGGATTGGACGGGGTAGTCCTCAGTCATGGCCCGCCAGATCCCCAGACTTAAATGTTTAGATTACTTTTTATGGGGCCACCTGAAATCTCTACTATACTCGACACCCGTGAACACCGTAGAAGAACTGAGAAAATAGGCGCATTTGATACAGTTAGGAATATTCCGGGAGTGTTTGAAAGAGTTCGGTCGTCTATGAGACGAAGATCAGAAACTTGTATAACAGTTGGGAGAGGACATTTTCAACAATTGCTGTAGTTCAGTCTTTTGCGGTTACTTGATGAGGTGTCTTGTTATGATTTTTTTAGTTTTACGTTTCCTGTTGTAATACATTTCTTGTGTTGATTATACGAGTTTATCGAATCTTTATGAATCATCGATACAGATCAGGAAAATTTCCATAAAAACTGACACTGAATTCATTGACCACAGCTTACAAACTGACCTTTCGATCATAATTTGGATTTTCACGAGGATTTCGAGAGAATCGATCAAAAATTTTTTCTCGAAATCGTTGGTAGATACGACAAAACTACATGAGACCGAAAAGTTTAGTATAAGAACAAAGCTTCTTTTAACATTTTTTCAAATTAACAGTTGCTCACCAAAAAAAGTTCTGCAGAAGAACAGGTGGCAGTGTTCCAGAATAAATATCACCCTGTAGATTATCTATCGAAATTGCAATCTCACGTGGTGAGAACTCTCAAATGTAATATCTATGCCAAATTTCAGTTGAATATCTCGTGAAGTGTAGATACTATGAGAAAAAACTTGAAAAAAATTCAAACTTCAACACTCTGTATCTCGAAAACGAAACGTTTGCGACCCCATGTTTATGGGACTCTTTTTTCTTAAAATCACTTAAGGAATCTCCCTTTTCGTTTGTACGTTCAATTTATGAACACCCTGTATATATAAGTATCTCCTTTATGTTAAGAATAATGAAAGCTTTATGCACAAATTATCGAGTCGTCATCATTATTCTACAAGACATAACAGTGTTTCGGAAGTGCCAGTTCATGCAAAATCTAAATAAGAGCGCTCTCCTTTATATCAGAGCATACGTCTTTTCAATCATCTTCCAACAAAAATTAAGATATTGGGTGAACTTCATTTCAAGAAGGCAATAAAGCACCTATTGTATGATGGATGTTAAAATTCGGTGGCGGAATTCACGAATGACGCCATGTTGGATTTGTGATATGAGATTATTTTATCTGTATCTCTTTATACCTTGGTTTGCCGATCTGTCCTATACTTTTGTAGTCTTAATGGATCAATAAAGATAAATATTATTATTATTATTTAGCAAATATTTATGTGGGTACTGAACTGAACTCAGAGCAAAATTACTCTCGTTTAATCGGTAGTCCTGACCTCAAGTCAGTGCTTTTCTAATTTTTTCAATAATTAATCCAGGAAATTATCGCGATCTGAATTATCCGAGAAAAAGACCTTTGGGAAAAAACCGTAACTTTCGAACGGTAGGTACCGACCAGAGGTGTCGTTTTCAGAATTATTTGATAGATGAAGAAACGATGTGAATCCAAAAATCAGCATCTTTCTACTTAGCTTCATCTGAGCTGTGTGTTTGATCAAATTTGACCAATTTTTGACAAATTTTTCACTAAAAGTGGATTATTTCCCAAATTGCTGAAAACACGAAAAACTATATTCGAAATCTACGCCCTCGATTTAGTAAATGACGAGACCTGCATCGATATAAAGTGAAAAAATTTTTTCGACTCGACACTTCGGACCCGAAAATTAGCGAAAAACTCCCTAGACGGAAATCTACAATTTATATTTCTCGATTAACGATTTTTCCTTGATTACTAGTCAGAGCCCGTTGTTGATTTTTATGTGTTTAGGTTTTCTGCATCCCTATCTTTTTGAGAGATATGGGGAAATTAGATAATTTGTCAATTGACAAAAACGTTTCTCGAGTTTCACTACCAATTGGAAAACTACAATGTTTTGTTCAAGAAAACGTGGATCTCGTTATTTACCAGATCGAGGGCGTGGATTCCTAATCTGTTATTAGTTTTTATGTATCATCAGTAGATTAGGAATTATGACGAAATGAATCATTCTTATAACCCCTTGCGACCTAACAAAAAACACATGCGACCAACATAACCCTATACAACTATACATTTATTCAATTATTTATTATTTATTCAATAGAGTAAAGTATCTTTACGCTTATGAAGAAGAAAGTCGGACAAATATCGTGAACGCACTTCTTTCTACTCGGCGATCTCTCCAAGCTCACGCCAAACTTGCAGAATAGGCGATATTCTCATTTAATTTGGATTCATTCTTGGTGAATGCAACGTTGTCAATTCTACGGAGGACCTATCCACTGTAAGTTAGTTCTGACGTATACATGGAGGAGTGATCCACCGTAAAATGTAAATTGCATATACTCATAAGGGTATACGCGAGCGAGAGCGCCACCAATGAGCGAGTGTGCAAAGCGCTGAACTAAATTATATAAAAATGCGAAATTCCAGTTTTCAGTCGTCCATCTGAAAATTTTATGGTAGACTCAGGGTGATGTTTGTAAGCGTTTAGCATTGATTGTGTTAGGTCCTCCATATACGGAAGACCTATCGACCCCGGAGGACCTATGATATGTAAATCGGGTGTTGATGGAGGACCTAAATATAGTGGGACAAATATATATATATATATATATATATATATATATTTATCTAACAGACGTGTTCAGTCCCGGTACATGCGACAGGCTACCTGAGACCCGTATGATCCAGATGGTTTTTGCGTGTATATATGTGGAAAACCTGCTTTAAGGAAATATAACTCCTCAGGCAACTTTAGAGGGGAAAAATTTTTTTTCATTCAAAAAAGTGATATACTTGATTCACGTTTTGAAACCCGACATCCTAAACCGACTTTTCATTCCCACATATACACCGACGGGATGTTCTCCAAACCTTTTCAGTCCCTGCGGTGTTGTCAGATCGTTGGGACTGACCGCGTCGGTTAGTTATACCGCAAATAACTCTAATTGCATATCTTATATTGAGAAGTGACTGACGAGGATCTTTTACTTTTTTCAGTAGAAGGTCACATGAAATGTATCCACTGAATTCTCCCAAAATCTATCGCTTCTAACAACTTATACAATCCCAATAGAGAGAACCGTCGTATAGAAGATTGCTTTATTTATTTCTTCGAACCGGACCGATAACCAAATAACTCATCTTCACTGGTATTTAAATCTTCAACAGAATCATCATTGAAGTTCATAAAAATCGGGTACAATTGCTCATCGTCAGACAGTATGTAAGAAATTTGCCGCATAAAAAAGTTTTTTTCGAGAACAACTGACATATGAATCATATTTGAAAAACTATTATAATAGAAATTTCAATCTATCTCTAAAGGTTTTTGTTAAGGAAAATTTTCAATATTTCACGACATAATAGTAATATAAAACTTTTTTCATTATTGAAAAACAAAAATTATGAGTAATATTTTTTACAATTTTGGGCTCAATATTTGGAACACACTGTGATGTGTTTGAACATTTCAGTATTTGAGAAATATTTGCCGTTTTTCAGTTTGTTTCCGATATTTTGTAAAAAAATTAGACGAATGCCGATATTGAACTAGATCTTTAGGATATCATTTACGAAGAGAAAATATCAAAGAGATAACTTCTTTAAATTACTCATTTTTTTTTTACCTGGAAAACTAGAAGTATTCGGACTTCAAGAAAATTCATCAGGTGTTAAAGTTTTCTAATGTTCAATGTTTCAAATAATTTAAGTTCTTCAGAAGTGCTTTATAGGCACTCGGAATGCCCTATTCCAAAGCTGTATCGGAAAAAATTGTTTCATTGGGATAAAATTAAATGACCTTATTTATATCTTCATAGAACCAATCGATTGAAAATATTTTTGACTCGCTAGTCGAAAAGTTTATCTATTTTGGTAGAACAATAACTTGCTGTTCTACTTGGAACAACCAAGCAAAAGTTATAAACCCAAATCTCATTGATATCCTGAAAACAAATGCAATAACCCTCGTAATTCATTTAGGATTCATCAGGAAGATCGCATCAAACCGTTTGAAATTTGCATTTCTATGGGGATATCTCACATTACCGAGACCAAGAAAGTTGTCATAAATGTGAAATTGTATTAAAACACAGAAATGGTTTAACATCTCATAATGATACCGTTGGTTTTTGTGACCAGCATGTTGCGATATATTGAATTTTAAAACTCTGCGTTACAGGCTAGAGTGCTGACCCTTGGACCCTGAGCAGGTAGATGATTAACAAGGGATAAACAGAGTTCGGTTTCACCCGTATTTATTCCAAATTTGAAAAATCATATTACGGAAACTATTCGTTTGTCAAAGTCGAAAACGGTATTGGTGTATACACCTGATGAAATTGCAACAAAAAAAATTTTTTATTTGGAAAATTTTATTTTGTTACTTCGAAACTATTCTACCGATTTATCCGAATAACGAACTCAGCCGAGATATTTATAACCCAAATCTACTCTGAAAATTTCAGCTCTAGCTCTATCGTATTCACGGAAGTATTTGATATTCAAGATTGACGGAGTCTATCGTCCTAGAGGATGTGATAATAATTATCTTTATCAGCGACTGAATTATCCAAGTTTAAGTCTAAGAATAACTTTAGGATCAGTTATGGTTCTGTACAAAATCTTAAATAATGAAATCGGCTGTGCCGAAATTCTCAGCAAATTAAATTTTCACCTACCATGTTTTAATTCGAGAAATGCTTCAGTTTTAAATGTGAAAGAGCAAGTACGAATACCCTGCGTAAGGTTCCAATAAATTTAATGTGTAATAATTATATTATAGTAGCTGTACCTGTTGTGATATTTGTTCGTGCTCTCAACAAACTTTTATGAAAATTGCACTTGAACATCTGTCCGATTCATAGTAAAATTTTGATTTTGTGTATTATATGTATGTAGGTGGTTATGGAGCAGTTATTCTTAATAGTAACATTTATATCCCTGTATAGTGACTTGTCCTGTAAATGGATTTTCTGTTGGACAATAAAGCTATTATTATTATTAGAAATTTGGTTTTCAATATTAAAACCAGATTAAATTATGTGGGAAAAAAGTGATAAGAATCAGTATTTACTGAAAAAAAATTGTAATTAAGATTTGAAGATGACGAATGAGGAAACCATTCAATTTCTAAAATCAATTCACCTTTAAATCTTAAATTCAGTAAACAAGCGAGGCAGGAAATTTTGTGCGCTTGTTTCTAGTTGAACAGCGAGCTATCGTTTGTTCAAATGCCTGTAACTTTCGAATCTCGATAGATTGTCCATTGTCCAAATGTCTGGGCAAAAAACGTCGTTGGAATTTCGCTTCCCAATATTTCCTAACATACTAACATATCCACCAGATAAACTTGTAACTAGGAAGATGTTCGGATAGCGTTTAAACAAAGAACTTTGTCAAATTTCATAGAAACCGTTCCTAAATACTTGATATCTCGTAAGATATTCATCAGCATTAAGATTAAGCACGCTGATGCTCATGAAATCTCGTCAGTGCTTTTCTAAATTTCTTAAGATCCATCCAATATTCTTGTACATTTCTTAATTTAAATTTTGTCTAGATTCATTTCATTCCGGTGAACATAAAAAAAATTCGGAAAAGACGAATTCAGATAAATATCGAAAATTTTCCGTAACCACTCCCTATAAAGGGTGATTCAAATTTCCATGACTCTTATGAATATGATTCGTAAGTCAGTTGTTATCCAAAGAATGATCATAAAATTTTTATGCGAAAAATTTTCCAAGTAGTTTTCTTCTAACGACGAGCTATTGTAACCCATTTTTATGACTTTCAACTCTACTCGTTTGAAGAATGAAATATCAGTGAGATGAGATCATATTTTCGGTCCGCTTGAAAGAAATGAATAAACTATCTTCTGGAGGACGGTCCCCTATATCGGGTTTGTATAAGTTGTAGAAGAATGAGAATTTCGGGTTTATACACAAGGCACAGCGTTGCCAGATTTAGGGATTGGAGACGTTGATCGAGTATACCGTCTACATACAGCAAGACTAGGTCGCCGGAAGCGCCCTCGCACTGGCCGTTCCCCGAAGTATTTCTGTATAAAATATGATGTTTCACCGACTTTTCGGACCCGGCTCAAAATTCATATCTAACACCCCCTGACCCCCCTGATTATGATTCCATTGAAAAACGTTGTCAGACCCGGAGCCGGGTCTGACAACGTCACTGGACCGAAAAGTCGGTAGAGTATACCGATTTGGGTCTGTGTAGGCGGTCAAATAAATCTATATATATATATATATATATATATATATAATAGATTTTTCAGATAATAGATTTGTTATAGATTATGATTTTCTTTAGGTATCTATAATATATCATTTATATAATATTGTCGTTGACAAATTATTGATTTCATATTTAACTACCCCCGTAGACATCGAAGAAAAATAATTGTACAAAGTACCTATATAGAAGCAAGATTTTCATTGATGCCAAGATGATGAATTATTATGAGGCGAATACACCTTCAAGTGCACTCACGAAGATAACAATCACCAAATTTAAGAGGTGTAACACATCGGTCACTTCCTCATCTGAGGCAAATTTATGAGTATCCTTTTGATTCTTGCGAAGAGCCTAAAGGTGCTGGGTGCCAGATCTGGAGAATAAGGTGGGTGAAGAAAGAACACTTCGAAACTCAAGTCGACCAGTTTCAGGCTGTTTTAATTGATGTGTAATACAGTACACTGTCTTGGTCAGAGAATATATTTTCTTATACAGTCGAGGCCCTCTATTCCATGTGCTTTCCAAAATACAGCGACTTTTACTTTCTCCGCCGGTGCTTAAGTTTTTGGACGGATTTCTTTGTTTGCACGCCTCTTAGCACACTGCCGCTTTGATTCCTAAGTGAAGTGGTGAATCATCCATTGTGATGCACCGAAGTAAAAATTTTTTTTTCACCTGAGCAACTCCAAGCAGCTTCAGTTTTTTCCATAATAACTGCCTCATTTGGACGATCACGTATACCGCATCATCGGTTAAATTTAAACCATTGTTTGATGATCGTTTTCGATGTGGCAGAGTCCGGATTAAATTTTTGAAGCCTAGTTTGAGCTTGAATGGTGTTTGTTCCTATCAGATAACATCGAATCCATCATTTTTTGAAATCATGAAAATAGCAACCCTTGTGCCACTGTAACTCGATAAACAATGAATCAAACGTCATGAAAATCTGATCATCGACGTCACAGAACTTAGATGCAAGGGACATGGAAACGTTTTCCAAAAAGTAACACATTTCAAACATATTTCTTTCTATGATGAAAGTCACCACCCTTACTTTTATACAACGGAAGTAGCCATGCAACAGTCAAGTCGTTAACACAACTCTGATCTGTCAGAATTAAATTTAAGGACAGCGGTCTTCGTGAAATTTCAAATCATCAGCATACGATATTTCTGAATTTGATATGATGCCTGGGAGATTGCCAACATAAACCAGCAAAAAATCGTTCCCGAAACAGATCATAAGGGGACACCACCCAAAGCTGCCCACCGTAATGGTAAATATTTAGTCAGATAGAAAAGTGGTAATCAAGCTAAGCTCTCACCTCAAAGTGCTATAGTTTATGTACCAGTCGCTTATGCGCAAGTTTATGTGAAGTATTAGCAAGATCGAAAAAGATCATATCCAAGACGATGTCAGAACCTTTTATGCTCTCTTCAACAGACCTCAATAATGAAGTTAACACCCCCACATGCAGGGTAGAAAACCTCGTCCAGTAAGATGCTATTACAGATTGAAAAGAACAAGAGTGACTTAGAAACCATCTTCTTGGACACCTTGGCGATAACTTGCAAGATTATGAGCATCTTATTCATTGCCCTTCTTGTGAATAAAAGTAAATCTGGTCAAGAGCTAGGCAGTCGAAAAGAAGAGAGAGAAAGATAGGAACAAAGCAGAGTGACCAAGTCATCTGCGCTAAAAGATATGGAAGTCTCAAAGCAATCCAGAAATGAACTAATTCTAATCTTTTTGTGATGGTCTCAATTGAATGTCTGCAATTTGCGGTTATCAGTACACTGAGTGATCAGATTGACCTACGATTGTACCGTGAAATCTTCGATTCGAAATACGTGTCCTTGGAGAGCTTAGGTTTTGTCTTCACAAAGTTGAAATACGTTCTATGTAAATCAAAATTCTCCTGTAATCTACGATGAGGTTAGCAATACCATTATTCTCTGTAGCATAGATAGGACAAAATAAGAGATCCAAAGCCTGGGCGGATATTATTTTTGAAGGAATTACCGAATATAAAGGAACTTAGTACACAAAGTCCTCGAACAGGAATTAACATCAGCCAGGAGTACAGCATCTTCAACTGATTTAGCTGCAATTTGACAATAGTGAAAATCTTGAAATCAGTATGGTTGAAGCTCTGGAATTGTCGAACAGTGATAACATAGTGACTGAAACAACGAATTCAGATTAGACTCATTCGTCAGAAAGTGGTCTGAAGTATTCTGATGTGGTTATCTGACTGATTATCTGGAATAGACTGGCCTCGTAAAGTGGAAACAAAAAATATATGGGACTGGTGAAGGAGAATCTGACCATCGAATCTTGAAACCCAAAAACTTCATTGTTCTCTAACTCCAAAATAGCCAAAAATGATGATTTGGAAGAATATTGATATCAGGACGCTCTTTTTATTCAATTTTATTTGAGTTTGAGTATTTCTATTGTTTGAATTGTTGATAAGAAATGAAGCCTCCTAAAATTTCAACGAAATTCGACTATGGATATAGTTCATAAACTATTGTCTCAAAATGGATTAGGAAATAACGAAAAATCTACGTGATTCACCGTTCAATAGACAACTTTTCTCGATATGTATCGTATTCAATAGATGAGTATTTGAAACTGTGTTCAAACAGCTTAGGAAATTTTCTCTGAGTTCATTTATATTTGCGTCACTTCTATAAAGTCTATGTGCAATATATCTTAAAAAAACCAACGGAGGCAAATGAGGTGAACGACCCAGCCATCTTATAGTTCCTTATTTTCTTATCCATTTATAGCTGAAGTTGTTCGCTAATTTTCGACTGATATTGTGTAAAGTGAATAAAGGGTCTTTCAACAAGACCTCTGTTTTTTAATTGTGGCCATACCTACCACATGACAGCATTAACAGTTTGTTTATTTGACATAATCGTAGTAGATGCTTTGGCAATTGTAACAATGAATTCAATTTTGCTCGGAAATCGCATTAAAATAATTAAAACCCACTATGAAAATGGTGGTTCTGTTGATATTACATTCCATAAAATTCGTGATATTTTCGGACTACATAATTGACCTTCTGAGGCCGCTATTATGAATTTAGTCGCCTTTTGAGTCGACGGGCTCGGTACAAAATGTGCCAACACAAACGCGTGTTTGACCAGGCCGTTCAACTGAAAACCTCGCAGACATGAGCCACAGTGTTGGAGAAGATACAAATTTATTAATTTCTCGACAACTGGGGTTAACCCAAACTACCATATGGTGAATTTTGCATAAGGGTTTGACTTTGAAGCCTTACAAGATTTAACTAGTGCAGGAATTGAAGGCGGCCGACCATTCACATCGCCGTAGATTCGCTCAGTTCATTCTGGAACAACCAGCTGGTTTTTCTGAAAAAATCATTTTATCAGGCGATGCCCATTTTCACTTGTCGGGGTACGTCAACAAGCAAAATTGCCGCATTCGGGCTTCTGAAAATCCTAGAGCCTTTGGATGCTCAATGTATAGTGCGCTATGTGGTCTGGAGACGTATTTTCTCGGTCATGCTTGAAATGCGGTAACGGTCAATGGATCACGTTATCGCGAGATGTTGACATCTCAATTTTGGCCTATCATTCACAATCATATGGATATCATTGACATGTGGTTTCAACAAGACCACTTTTCACACAACCAATGAGACGATCAATTTATTGCAAACCAAGTTTGCTGATCGCATAATTTCACGGAATTCAGCTGTTAAATAGCCAGCTAGATCGTGTGATTAAACACTACACGATTATTTTTCGTGGTGCTATCTCTAGGACAGAGTCTATACGGAGCCAATCGAAACGATTACAACCTAAAAACTCAAAATATGTTATGTGATAGCCGAAATAGACCCAACAATTTGCCAAAAAGTGATTAAAAATTTCTATAAAGACTTTACTTCTGTCAGCGTAGTCGTGGTGGACACTAGCCAGATATCATTTCGTCGAACTTTTCTTTTTATAATACAATAAAAATTTTGTGTGAACTTTTTTGATCTCTTCTTTTCGACACTTCCATGTTCAATCAAATTATTTTCGAGTCGTCTGAATATCCATTTGTACTGTTAAATCCTTTCTGGAAAACTATATTCTTGTGATGATCCATCCTGATTATCATTGCAGCTGATGTAACATTCGAGCATTTTGAACTCGAATTAGTTTCATAATTTATTTTGAAAAAAGAAAATAAATACGTATTTCGAAAGAATTATAACGCAGATTTGAATTCAAACTTCGAATGATTTGACAGTCTGCGCTTATCAATAATTGAAACCATAAAGAATATTGAGACTCTGACAAAAATGGGTTTCAGACAATTTTCTATTACTCACTTTGATACAAACCATACCATGTTGCACAATTTGGAAATAAGAAAAGATTGAGCTTCCAGGTAATGGTTCAGGAATCTAGTTTTCATATGAAAAAACGAAAGTTTTGTTTATAGCTTCGTAATTAAAAATAATGCAAAAAAGGCGACCATGGCCCTATAAGCTACGTAAAAAAATGCATGTGTCATGTTTTGATTTCAGAGAATTAATAAAACGCCATATCAGGTCAAGGAGTTACAGGTCGCTAGGGCGGAATTGAAGGCTAGACGTTCAGCAGGTGAAACACACCTTACTATAAAATATGTTGGGGGCAATACCATGCGTTCTAAGTGCGAGTTCAGTAGAATAAAAAATAAATAAAAAAAATCAGTATTCAATTGAGCGGCCAATATTGTACTCCAATCTTAGATCGTTGCCGTCCAAATACAATGAACTTCTCTTATTGGTCCAGGAGCAGAAGCTAATTATGATATTTCTTGCAGAAACTTGGCTCCACCCTGGAATTACTGATGGCTGCTTTGTGATTCCAGATTATTCTCTTTATCGTTGTGATAGTGTTACAACTCCGGGTTATGCTGGTGTGTGTATATACCTCTTGGAGTCAACATTTTCTTTTTAAAGTGTATCGGAATACTCTCTTAATACGCCTGATATAGACAATATTTTTATCGATATGAAATCGAATAACTTCTCACTCAGTGTTGGCTGCATCTATCGTCCCCGTCCGTCAGCGTTCGATCAGGTATCAGCGTATCCCATACGGAGAGCAATGTACTCATACTCGGAGACTTTAACTTTGGTGACATTCATAAGAAGCCTCTTTTGAGAATGCCACCTCCAGGCTCTCCATCCTTATTCTTCGTCGAGATGCTAAACCGAAGCAGTTTTATACAAATCGTGGAGGAACCAACTAGGTTCAGGGTGGGTCAGTCTCCAACTACGCCCGATCTCATTCTCGTTACTGATGGTAATCTGGTATCTGGTCTGAATATATGTCACCTGTTACAAGGTCTGATCACGTAGTTCTTTCAACAAGGATTCATTTGAGATCGACAATCCAGCCACAAAGTCGGGAAGCAAGGGTGAAAATAACAAATTATGATGAAGTTAATCGAGTTGTAGGGGAGTTTAACTGGAGTGATATATTCTGCAACAATGATTTGGATGATATGTGGGGGTGTCTTCAGTGCGAGGATTCGGGAGGTGATCGCGGATTAAACATGTGAGAGGGAGGTGAGACATAATCCGAGTAAACCTTGGATCAACTATAGGATTCTGCAAATGGTTCGACTTAAACGAAATTTGTGAGAACGTTTTAGACGTAGCAGATCGTCTCAAGACTTCCGAAACCACTGCGATTACTCCAACTAACTCTCTGAAGTGATTCGAGATGCAAAGTAATCATTCGAGCAAAGATTGGTACAATCCAAAACATAGAAGAAATTTTTCAAATATGTACGATGCTATTCAAATTCATCTGTTAGTCTTCCGGTATTACATAATGATGATGATACTGTCCAATCATAAAATGACCCCATGCCTTAGATAAGTGAGCCCAGGAATCATGTTTGCATAAATAATATAAATATAACCGAAGAACTCGTTCTTGAACACCTTAAAAGTCTTGCTGAGGGAAAGGCCCCTGAACACGATGGCATCACTACGACATTCCTGAAACGTTGTGCATCTGCGATAGCATCACCATTGACCATGACCTAGGAGCGTTCCCTGTCAGCTGGTATATTGCCGGAAGCATGGAGGCAGTCTTCCATCACCCCGATTTTCAAAAAAGGCAATAAGTTCAGTCCTAAAAACTACAGACCCATCAGTTTAACATCTGCTGTACTCAAGATTTTAGAGAGGATGATTACATCAGAACTAGCAAAGTTTCTGTTGGTCACTTCTGTGATACCTCCCGAACAGCATGGTTTTGTGCCTGGCAGATCTGTTTTAACAAATCTTTTAAGTAGCGTTGGTTCGTGAACTGCAGCTTCAGATAATAAAACTCCCGTCAATGTTATTTACTTAGATTTGTCGTGTGCGTTTGACAGGGTGCCTATCAGACTACTACTTCATTAGTTCGAACATTATGGAATCCGAGGCATGCTTTTGCGGTGGATCCTTGCATTTCTTTGGTATCGCACATAATTGGATAAAGTTGGTTCAGGAGATCTTCCTTCAGATCTGTGAGTAGTGGAGTACCTCAGGGTTCTGTTGATTTGATGACTTGCTGTGGAGATCGCATGTAATGCGCGTGACGAATAAGGCTAAGAAGTCTCTCATTCAGAAGTGTTTCAGCCGTTGCCATTTTCAGACATTAACATCACTCTACAAGACGTATATACGCCCCACATTGGAATTCGCCGGTCCAGTATGGCACCCCATCTTGTTGTTCAAGATGCAGAGCTGCTGGAGCAGGTGCAACGAAGAGCAACTCGAATCCCATTCGGTATCATAAGACCTGGCTACAAAACTCGGCTCTCCATGATGGGATTAGAAACTTTCTCAACTCGTAGTATGAGGGGACATATGCTGACCACGTTTAGAGCTTTGAAAGGGTTTTTCGGTGTTGACATGTCTGGTCTATTTTAATTAAACAGAGGTCATCTAAGAGGACACGGACACAAGCTGAGAGAATTTCTTGAGTGACCGGGTATTTCGGGTATGGAATATGTTGAACCTAGTGTCGTCAACGCCCCTAGTGTTAACGATTTTAAAAACCGATGGAACTCATGTTGCTCCGGTAGATACTTGTGACCAGTTGTGACCGTTTTCAGTGGTTGACTTAGTTTTCTTTTATATGGACAATTTTTCTTTAGTTTAATTTAATCTGATATTTTTCCGAATTCACTAGCATGAGCCTTTTTTAATTTTTTTTTATTGTGCGTAATATAGGTTACCCTCAACTGTAATTATAATGATAATAATTAATTTTTTTGCGACGAAACTAACCTTGGAATACATTTCTCTGTCCTCTAAATTCTTTATTGATTACATAAATATTGGAGCTTGTCGCAGTAAATAGACATTCAATGGGTAATGGATTGCTGTGGAGTACTCGAAAATTGAAACTATGGATTCCATGGATTACCCTTTGTTCCCTCAAATACAATTAATACCTGTTCGTTAGAAGAGACGGGTTATGAGAATAGATGGTGGACATGAAAATAGAGAGGATTCATATTCAATCCGATCAAATTGAACGAATTGATTGATTATTTCAATGTGCATGCAGTTTGACATTCGAATAAAAATTAACAATACGTATTGCAGAAAGGATTGTGATTACAGATATCTCTAATTCTTTTGTAGAATTCTCATCCGAGAACATTATTAATGCATAATCGGAAAATCGCGGTAATTTAAAACGTAGAATTTCACACGCTCCACCTTGAATCTGCGGAAAAAATTCAAGCCATGCATAAAATACAATACGATGATTAATTTAAAATAAAATAAAATACAATAATTCAATTCTCGGACTGCGGTATATGTTGGGATGATGAAAATTATTTCTTAAGTGCTTTTTCTAGTTAAACTGCGTGCTAAAGTTTTGTCCAATTGTCTGTAATTTTCGAATATAGAGCCGAAAATAGTCTCAAACGATTGGGTTTGACTTCCTGATGGTGAATACAGGTTCAAATTTAAGTATTTTCGTCCAGCCGGCCATATATTATCTATCTTACGAAAGAGATGAGCTAGATATTTCAGATTTTGAGAATAGCCTAACTCTTGATGATCTCGGACAAGTTTATTATAGAGCCAAAACCTTCGAATGGTTCAGGAGTTATGGGCATATGAAATTTAATTTCCTCTATAACTCCCAGAATATCCTTTGGATCAAGTTGTAACTTGAAAGATATTTGAAATACATTGAAACAAATTGATTTACGAAATTTTGCAGTAAGCGACAAGCTAATAAATTCTCAAAACATTTTCGACAACAATGTCTTCGATACTTTATACCTACCAAAGGTATCCGTGGTACTTGAACTTAACTTTGCTTATGTGTGTACATTATTGATATCTAGAGTATTCCCAAATTTCATTGTCGTAGCTTTATATCACTAGAAGATAAAGTTATGTTTCTTCATTCAGTTAAGGGCAAGCAACCACAGAAGTACAAGTTAATGAAAGGAGTTGAAGTTGATGATAATTAATCATTTTGACAATTACGTTCCGTGTCGACTCTAGACTCATTAAAACTTTGAGGCCGCCATTGAGAACAAAACTACTGGAAGTAACCCATCTACCGTTAGCCCCCTTCTCCTCAAACTCATAGAAATAGCCGCAAATTATTCGGCTGAAAGTACGAATTTTCGGTTAGATCGGATAAGAGAAATATCAAAAAGGCCGTCAGAAATATCACTACTTGATGCTGTCACAGATAAGTAATCGATTAACATTGGTCAGACTTATTAATCCGAAGTCAATTGGTGTAAAATTAATCGAAATGGTTCATTTACGGTGAAATATTGTATGTGGTCAAAATTGACAAGCCAAATTCGTGTTCTAAAAAATTCAATATACTGCTGTTTAATATTTGGATTTGAATATATGAGTTATTTCAAAGGATAATGCAAAGTGAAAAAAGATATTTCAAATGGTTTTCTATGCAGTTGATATGTCTACTTTTGATTGGTTTTAAGGAGAATGGAATTTAAGCATCAACAAAACTCAAGGAAACCGCTCGTCATGAGTAGTTATTTTCAATTTCGGATACTGGAAAAAGCTGTAGAAGAAGCACGCAATAGGTCCTGATCTCACGTCAGTGCTTTTCCATTTGTTATGTATATATGTTAGGCCCGAAGACCGAAAACGCTCAGTGGCCGGAAAATACGGCCACATCGCGTTCTGGCTGCCTTTGAACGCACAGAACGCGTTTTGGCTGTTTTTAAACGCTCGCAACGCGTTCTGGTAATTGTTAAACAGCCGGAACGCGTTTTGTCAATTGTTCAACGCTCACAACGCGTTCTTAATGTTCGACTTGTATTATTTGCCGCTTTCTACCTGCGTAGGATAAAATTTATATTGTCCCTCATAAAACAAAGTTGAAAATTGAAATACAATTCAATTATTGACAACTACAATTGGATACCAAAGATGGGTTCGGTTTTTCTTGCCGAATCATTTCAACAATATTAAATTTCTTATAATTGTTTTTCAGTTCTAGGAAGAAAGTTACGCTAATAAACTTATATTGTCGAGCATATAATATATAAATGCATGAATTAAAAAGCGAAAAGTTCTTTATTGAGCAAATGAATTATGCTGGAGAACAAAACAAACTTGAATTTATAACTCCTTTAATTACTTTATTAGAAACAATTCAATTATTAAAAACTACAATTAAATACAAACGACGGGTTTTTCCGAACTTTTGTGTACTTTACATAGGTAAGTTACTTATTTTTACAAGAACTGTTTGAATTTCATTTCGAATTACATAGTACATTTAAATTGTATCCGTAAAGTATGGAACAAATTCATTTTTAGCTAATCAGACCATTTTAAGAAATAATCCTGAAACACATCGATTTTTATTTCAATTTACCTCATTTTAAAATAATAATCTAATATACAGCGTGAATTATTTTCGAGTAATGACATCACCGTCATTTTTTTTAAATTGAACTATTTTGTCTCCATTTCCGGATTACTCTAGCTGAGCTGATTCCAAAAATGTATCACATATTGATTCCAATAGGTACAGGGTCGACAAATATACAATAGTTTTGTATGTGCTCAGGGCTCATAAAGAAATGCTAGACCACAAGTGCCAAACATGTTCGGACACAACTTATTTTATTATTCTAAAAATGTAAAAAACTACAGGGTCTTACATTTGAACCAATTGCCGTTAGACAAACGCGTTCCGGCTGTTTAACAATTACCAGAACGCGTTGCGAGCGTTTAAAAACAACCAAAACGCGTTCTGTGCGTTCGAAGACTGCCAGAACGCGATGTGGCCGTTTTTTCCGGCCACTGAGCGTTTTCGGTCTTCGGGCCCAACATCTACGTGGACCATGTTTACTAATAATGGTAACAATCATTCGTTTATAGGAGTGACTTACTCCTTTCTGCTGTCTGGTTCACCTGAACCGAGTGCTTACATCGTGCCGATGTCTTTATTATTTGAATATTTGGGTAGAAGTGGAATTAATCATTTTATTTGAACTCACTGATGATGCACCGGTGGCCAAATTTACTTGTGTCATTTTTGTAATATGAAATTAAATATTTGAGGTATTTCGAAGGATAAGGTTTTGCCCGTCCGAAATTCTAAACTGTGAGTCGGTAATTTCAATTTGATTTGTTCATTTATCGTGTCGGTTGTATTAGTAAAACACTGTTCTAGAGTATGGGGAAACATGCAGAAACAAATGCGCGAAAGCTCCTAATCTGACGTTGGTGCTTTTTAGTTCTTTGTTTTCCTGCTTCAAAGAGTATTGAAATGTGTTTTGAAATATGCGTCAATACAATTACACCTCCCACATACAGAATGATTTTTTATGATTGATTTTACATCTGATTCAAATGAATTTCATCTTGTTTGTATACCTATTCAAAATTTCTTTCCCTGGGTAACCAGTATCTCTATCAATTTATGGGTTATTATTAATTGTCTTATTTTGCGAATAATAGAAATTATATCATGGAAATATTTGGCTACAGACAATTCATCATGAGATGTCTGTAACAATTAGAATCCTGGTATTCCGTTAAAATTCTTGTAGGTGCCCCATGTACAGAAATCACATTTTGCTCATCTACAAATTCATCTGAGACTGAAAGGTTGATATCTTTCTCGATTCCTACTCTTATCTTGAAATTTAAGATGACTGAGGTATTTTTTTCAGTGGTTTTCCACTAATTGATTATTTTATCAGAGTTGTCTTTTATATTTCGGGATCAAGGAACAAAAACAAATATTAATCATCAAAAATCGCTTCATTGATTTTCAAAATATCCCCATTAATATCTATACACTTTTGCATGAGTTTGAACCAATTGTCGAAGCACTTTTGCCACTATAATTGAGGTATCTCCAAAACATGCATTCTGAACACATCGACCGCTTCTTCAAGTGTCGAAAAACGTTGACCTTTCATTTTAATTTTTACGTACGGGAATAAAATAAGTCATTGGGTGCCAAGTCAAGATTATACGCCGGATGAGTAATTAAATCGATACTTGTCGCATTGTCGTGGCGAAGGGTGATGCGTCTTCGACGGTTAGTTTTCCTGATTTCTTGTAAGACAACTGGCAAACAAATGGTTATGTATCACTCAGAATTATCTGTTCTGCGTTGTTCTAGTGGTACGACTGCGACATGTTCAGTTCTTCTGAAAAAACAGGTAACCATTTGCATGGAAGTGCTTCGTGTGTGAGCATGTTTTGTAGGATTTGGCTCATCTTGAAACGCCCATGCTGTCGACTGTTGTTTACTTTCGCGTAAATCTAAGATTCATCACCTGTCACGATGTCATAGCCGTGCTCTGAAGCACCGCGATTATATTTTTGGAGAATTTCTTTCTCGCAATCGACACGAGCTTTTTTTTAAGCGATTGACAAAATGTGTGGGATCCAACAAGAACAAATTGTATGACGGTCCTATGTTTCGGCAATATTGAATGTATGCTGGTTCAACAAATGCCAAAGGTTGTCCCAATCTCACGATTGGTCACATGACGATCTTTCAATATCAGTTGGCCCACAGCATCAATGGTTTTCGGAACAAAAACGGATTTTGAACGACCTTCACGAAATGCGTCTTGGAGTGAACAACGACCTCGGTTGAATTCATCATACCATCAATGAACACTGGTCCTTATATTGGAGCTTCATCGCCAAAAACTGAATTTAGTTCATAGATGCACTGTTGATAAGTTGATGCACGTCGAAAATTAGCACGAAAATGTTCATGATTTAATTCCATTTTTTGGGAGAGATGAATCTTTTAAGTTACCGTAAACAACACATATAGCGCTCGTATGTCAAAACGTTCGGACTACGTTTAACCTCAAAAATGTCAAATTTTACCATAGAGTGGTCAGTTGTCAGATTGCAACACTAGGGTTGTCCAATCCCGAAATATAAAAGGCAATCCTCGTATGCAGATATTCGTATTTTGGGTCATAAATGATGCATGACATTTTAGAGAGCTTTTTTGAAATTCATTTAATTGATGACACGCTGTATTTGGCTAACATACTAATGACCGGCAGGAAAAATTTACTTTGTATGGTAAAACTGATAAATATTGTGGTTCGCTAAACTGATGTGTTATTCAAGTTTCCCTAGGTTTTTTTAATCGAAAAATAAATTCTTATTCTTTCGTTATTTCAAAGTGTCTGAATTCGAAGAATATAGTTAAAAAATGAACAGACGTCGAGGACAATATTCAGAAATATTTCACATAATTATCATTCTACGCAGTTATGCAACTCCCACTCACTTCCTGCTATTCTCCCGGATACTTTGTTTTCAATTCCTCCTACTTCACAACAACATGACAAACTTCAAACTCTTAAGCCTGATTCCAATAAAGTTACTACAAAATAGGGACGCATCTCTTCAGGGGGGAAAGAGGAAGTTCCTAAATTCTTCTAACGATTAGAGAAAAATGCCAGCATGTATTCCAGAAAATTCCGCCTCGACGCTTGAATAACTGCTTAAAGTAATCAGAGTTTTTGTCTGTTTTGGTAATGGATTATGCGACTGTTTTCATTCAGCTGAACCCCATTGCGAAGAGGGTAGGTAAACACTGTAAACAGTATCTTATTATTACAATAATCTTTATATATAAAAATTACCTGTGACGTTGTTTGTCCATGTTGGACTCTTAAACTACTAAACCGATTTTAAATTTGATTTACACATCGTGTGCAATTCAAACCAACTTTAAAGATAGATTATTAGCTCACATTTCAATTTATAGACGCAATATTATTTTATTGCAAATCATTTGTCTATTACTTGACAGTCATAATTATCTGTTATCTCCAAAGGATGTTAATATTACAAATGTTTTATATAAGCCAGAATTCAATGGCATAACCAACACGTGTTGCTAATCATAATATTAATTATTTTCTTTGAAAATGTCACAAAGTTAACCGGGTCATATTTTAAAGATACAGGGTTATGATAAAGTACTGCACAAAATTCATAAAACGTACAACGGTGTTTTATATTCCGCATCTCTTGACATAAGTTACAGAAATAACAAGTCAAATTTGTCAAAGTTATGACGTCATCAACATATTTTTTTGATGGGAAGCTAAGATTTTTATTACATTATGTGATAAAGCTCATTTTTTTACCCTAGGGAAAAATAGTTGCAGTAGGGCTAACAAAAGAAAACAACGAGAAAATGAATAAAAAACGAAATAACCAAACCAATTATAAAAAGAGGTCAAACTTAAACTTTTCTAGTAAGAACATCTGTCCTTATCAATTTTTTCGATTGATTTACTAAAACAACGGTGTGTCACTGTCAGTCGTACAATTAGTGTGACACCAGTTTTATTATTATGGCTCGTTTAAACGAAAGAGAAAGGATAGAAATTCTAATGATGGTGGATTACGGCGATCGCCTTCATTTAATGCAACACATTTGGAAAGACCTCCAATTACTAGAAGCACAATAGGCAGAATTGTTGCAAAATTTAATGCAACTGGAAGCGTGAGGGATGCGCCAAAATCTGGACGACCAGGAATAAGCAACGATGTGAAGTTAGATATTTTGCTGTCAGTAGAAGACAACCCTCACTCAACTACAACAGAAATTGCCTTACAAGAAAATGTTAGTCAGTCGTTTGTAGTAAAGATGTTGAAAAAAGAAAAACTACACCCATACAAAGTTCAACTTGTTCACGAACTCTCAGAAGATGATCCGGGCAGACGTTTGGAATTTTGTGAAATCTTCATGCAGCATTGTGACGAAAATCCAAATTTTCTTAATCGTGTAGTATTTTCCGATGAGGCAACGTTTTGTATAAGTGGTTCTGTAAATCGACACAATTGTCGTTACTGGGCTCGGGAAAATCCCCACTGGATGCAGACAAAACACACCCAGCGCCCCCAAAAAATTAATGTTTGGGTAGGAATCGTCAGTAGAAGATTTATTGGTCCTTATTACTTTCGCGGGAATTTAACAGCTGAACGATATTTAGAATGTCTTCGTATGGCAGTGCTTCCGGACCTACTTGCGGCATTTTCGGATCCAAATATTGGGGAAAACTTGGATCCCAGTATTTGGTTCCAACAAGATGGCACACCACCACATTATGTTCTTACTCTTCGAAGGTTTCTGGATAACCAGTTTGAAGGACGGTGGATTGGAAGAGGAAGGCCAATAGAGTGGCCACTTAGGTCACCTGATCTTACCCTCCTTGATTTTTTTCTGTGGGGACATTTGAAAAGTCGGGTCTACATTAACCGGCCAGAAAATTTAGGAGACCTAATGGAACGAAATGACTCTTATAACTCCGCAGATGATCGAAAACTCTGTAAATGCGGTGTACCATGGTCTTGGCCTACGTCAGTTAGTAAACGGGACACAGTTTGAACAATTCCTATAAGAAATAGTTTTGGTTTAATGGGCTGTTTAGTTAATTGAAAAGTTATTACGAAACTTACGTTTATTTCGTTTTTTATTCATTTTCTCTTTTTGGCGCTCTTGTTCACCCGAACAGAATGCCTATATTTTGCCCAAATGTCTGTAATTTTGGAATATCGAGCCAAAAATAGTCTCAATCGATTGGGTTCGTTTCCCCGATGAAGATTCCGTGGCGAAACTTGAGTCTGTCCGGCCGGCCGTATCCTCTCTAGCATCCAGACGAGATGAGCTAGAGTTTTCATATACTCAGAATAGGTTAATTGTTCAAATATTCCGGTCAAGTTCGTTATTGGTTCAAATCCGTCAGATGGTTCAGTAGTTATGAGCATCTGAAATTATGTTTCCTCAATAACTACTGGAATATCCATTCGATCAAATTGATACTTGAAATATCGTTGAGGAAGGCTGAAACAAAACGGCTCGCCAAATTTCGCAGAAATGGTCCCGCTAGAAAATTCTTAAAAAATTCCTAAAAAACTTATTTACTCACTATCTCATAAGACATTTTTCCGATTTCTATAAAAATTTGTGAATATATTGAGGTGATTGATATCTTACTCATCCTCAAATTTCATTGTCGTAGCTTTTTTCTATCTAAAGATTTTTTTTTTCATTTACTCGAGAGAAATGACATGAAGTCCTTACTGACGTAAGTTTTTAGGGGCAGGGAATTATAGCATCGAACAAAACTTGGGGAAAATTATGTGTAGTTATTTTTAATCTGAGATATAGGTTTGTTATATTTGCATCACATATTCCCATAGTACACCTGATCAGAGTGCTTATAGATTTGTTATTGTTTGAATATTTACTCGCAAGTAGCTCAACAAGAGCGCCAAAGCAATCTGACCTCACGTCAGTGCTTTCTAATTTTTTTCTTATGTTAGCTCTACTAACTATTTCTCCCTAGTGTAAAAAAACAAGCTTTATCAAATAATGTAATAAAAATCTTAGCTTCCCATTTAAAAAATATGCTGATGACGTCAAAACTTTGACAAATTTGACTTGTTATTTTTGTTAGTTATGTCAAAAAATGCGGAAGATAAAACACCGTTTGACGTGTTTTTGCATTTCTTTTAAGAGTGATCTTTGTACGTTTTATGAATTTTGTGCTTTACTTCATCATAACCCTGTATAAATAAATAATTATTTTGTTTTTACGCGCTTTCTGTAGTAGAACAGCGTGTTATCGTATTGCCCAAATGTCTGTTTTTTCAAGTATCGAAGTGAAAATGGCCTCAATCGATTGAGTTTGACTTCCTGATGAAGAATACAAGGTCAAAATTGAGTAGGTCCTTCCGGCCAGCTAGCCGTATTCTCTCGATCATCTGAAAGTGATGAGCTGAAGTATCCAAATGAAAAATGAATGAATAGGTTAACTGTCCAAATATCTCGGTCAAGTTTGTTATTGGGACATCCTTCCAATGGATCAGGCGTTATGACCATCTGAAATTTGGTTTCCTCTATAACTCCTAGAATATCCATCAGATTATTATTATTATTATTCACGAAATGAACCCATTATATTATATTATATAACAGGTTATCAAATATCTCCATTCCGCATTTTTGCTCTTTATTCAATGCTTCATAAAAAGTGTTACAGTGATCGGATTTAGTTCAAATATGCGCAGTTTTGTTCGATAATCTGTTTTCATCTGTGAATATTGAAAGAAAACAATTATTTTTGTCTAATTTTCACTTTATTGATATTATTACACGACCGGTTTCGGTTGTTAAACCATCTTCTGGTGTTAGGTACAGACTAAAATATTTCGTGGGTTTTAAATCTATGGGATATGGAAGATGGTTTAACAACCGAAACCGGTCGTGTAATAATATCAATAAAGTGAAAATTAGACAAAAATAATTGTTTTCTTTCAATATTCAAGATGGATTTTCACAAAATAAATGAGTCATCAATTCATTCTATTGTTTTCATCTGTTTCCATCTAAACGGCAACTTCATAATACCTCCCTCGTAGATGCCCCCCTCCTTTTTTTTGCAAAGAAATCGGACAGCCACTTTTCACAAGCCTCTTATGAGTTCAACTTTACACCACCAAGGGCGTTGGCCATCGACAGGAGGAACAAGTGGTAATCACTTGGCGCTATGACCGGGCTATATGGTGGATGCGATAAAACCTCCCATCCGAGCTCCCGTAGCTTCTGACGAGTCATCAACGAAGTGTGTGGTCTGGCCTTGTTCTGGTGGAAAACTACACCCTTCCTGTTAGCCAATTCTGGACGCTTCTGGTCGATCGCCTGCTTCAAGCGGTCCAATTGTTCGCAGTAGATGGTAGAATTAAGCATCTGACCATATGGGAGCAGCTCATAGTGGATGATTCCCTTCCAGTCCCACCAAACACACAGCAAAACCTTCCTGGCCGACAATCCCAGCTGGGCCACTGTTTGGGACGATTCACCTGCCTTCGACCACGACCGTTTTCGCTCGATATTGTCGTATGTGATCCATTTTTCGTCAACAGTCACCATCCGCTTCAAGAATGGGTCGAGTTCGTTCCGTTTCAGCAGCATATCGCAGGCGTTGATTCGGTCCAGAAGGTTTTTCTGCATCAAATCATGCGGCAAGCCTTTTTTTGTATCCAGCCTTCTGTACATGGTTTATAATGGTTTGGTGACTAACTCTCATCTCGTTGACGATGTCACGAGAAGCCACATGTCGGTCTAACTCGATGTATTCCATGATTTGATTGGTACTTGTCGTCACAGGTCTTCCGCCGGCTGGCTTACCCATGGTGTCATTTTCACCGGCTCTGAATCGTCGAAACCATTCCTTCTCGGTTCGAACTGATAGAGTACCATCCCCTAAAACACCATTAATCTCACGGAACGTTTCTCTAGCGGATTTGCCTTTGATGATGGAAAACTTTAAAACAGCGCGAATTTCGGCGTTAGTGAACCCCATGTTTACTCAACTATAACTGTTGAACGCAATATCCAAACTAATCATGCATAACGTCGTTTTGTGGGTTATGTCGAGACCTTTCAAATTATGTATAGTATTGCCAATTACGAGCTCTGTATCTCTTTGTACATAGCCGCGAAAATCAAAAGATAAAAAGGCGGAAGGGAGATATTTGGCAACCTATTATATTAAGTTGTAACTAGGAATATCTTTGAATTATGTTGAACAAAAGGGCTTGCAAAATTTCGCAGAAACCGACAGGCTGGCGAATTTCAAAATATTCAAAAAAATGTATTTTAACACTCAATACCTCATATGATATTCAAATATTATGTATGATTCATGAACGGTATTGATATCAAACACATTCTCAAATTTCATTTTCGCTTGTTCTTTTCACCAGAAGACATAACTATTTGTCCATTTACTCAAAGGAAAGCGATCACAGATGTTAATCTAATTGATAACATTGACTTTAACGTTCCGTGTGGACTTTTCACCCATTAAAACTTGAAGGCGGCGGTCAAAATCGAAACTACTGGAAATTTTCATATTCCCAAAACTGGCAGAAAGAGTCAAAATTATTACACTTATAAAAATAATTTTTCGTAAAATCGGAAGAGAGAAATGTCGGAAAGTCCGTCAGGAATTTCAATACTCGATGTTTCCACAGATTGACATCGGTCGCAATTATATATAAATTCAGTTGCAGTTAGGGACAATTAATAATCTAATTCAGATAAGCAGCACTGACGTGGGTTTTAAGAAAACACTAGCTCACCCAGAAAACATCGAAGTGGAAAATTTGTTCAGTGCGTGAGAGCAGGTATACGAGTATAACCCGTACACCACGTTTGCATCAGTGACTTTTAAAAGTATCTGTCATCTAAGTGCAGTTGCACGACTGTCCCTGTCAAATAAGCGACTCTTAACTTTTTCGATCTGATGATAATTCAGTATTTCATTCTTTGCAACCTTTCCTTACCAAGTTCAATAAAGCCGTTTCATTGGCAGGACCGGGATATTTGATGTTCTGCGTATAAACAAAATTCAGATACTTATATGTCGTTCTGTGGCCGAGGTTTTTGTTAATGAAATAAAATATAAATTAATATTAACTGGATACTATTTCAATCAAAGTTTAGTTCTCAGTTCATTCGAAATGAACTTTACCGTTTTGCTAACAGCCAATTTCAATTCCAGTAAATTATTACATTCTTCCTGTAAGCAGCAAGGTTTGCAATAGAAATGGTACCCATTCAGAGCGAATTTTGAAGGAAGGACAACTCATCCATTTAATCGAAATATGAATGTTGTTGGTAGTCATATTCATTCGAAAACCGCAACAGATCAAATTATTTAAGGTTAGAATCCCGGCTTTGAATGGTTAAGTGGTAATACATGGGCACAGTTGGTACAACGCAATTTAAGTTAAGGGTTCATTTTAAGGGATGCTTAACACTAAGTGTGATTGCTCCTTACAGATTGATGTTTTGAGAACTTCTTGGGATTAATTTTCAAACTTTCTGAGATCATATCCCCGGAAATAAATTATTGTAATTAATTAGAATCAATCAAGGTGAAATTACCTAATGATATAATTTAAGGACGGTAATTCGAAGAAGAACCGCTTGTTACGTCTTTACTACTTCAATTTGGAAGAATAACGAAATCAGCTCTGAACTATCCTCAAATTTAAGTTCTCTAGATCATTTTGTTAGGGATACATTATGCTCATGGACAAACAGAATCTATTTTAACCACAGATTCTTCATCAGTCAGTCCACTCTGCATTCGTTCTACCCAAAGGTCGGTTATTTTCGAATATCCAGACTAAAATTGCCTCTATCGATTGAGTTCGACTTCCATATAAAGAAACCGTGGCCAAACTTGAGAATTTCCGGCTAGATACTCCCTATTTTCGAAAAGAGATAAGCTGAATTTTCCATTTCTTGAGAATGAGTTGATTATCTCAATATCTCAGTCAAGTTCGTTGCTGGGATAAATCTGTCGAATAGTTCACCAGTTATGAGCATTTGAAATTTGGTTTCCTCAATATCTTGTACAATATCCATCCAAATAATTTGTAACTTCGACGACATTTGAATACGGATGAAACAAATAGGTCTGCGAAATTTCTGAAATTTTTTTTTTCGACAACCTGATATTTCATAACATATTCATCAGATATACACCAAATTTTGAACATATATGGGGATTATTGATATTCAGAAAATCCTTTAATTTCAACATCATACCTTCCAACCGATGAATTATTTTCAATCTTACCCTTCGATTATATTTTTACCTTTCATTCTATGGCTCTAAACTGTACATATGTGTTGCAATTCTTATGGAAGTGATTGATTGACACTCTTCTTGAGTGATGTTATCTTTTTCATAGTATGTAATGATGTGAATTTCATTTTTTAATTCGATTTTTCTCTGAAGTTTTGATCCATGAATTATTATTATGAATACTTTTTTGGGTTGAGATACCTGTTTGTATTCTCATTTCTAAATAAAAAAATCTACCAAAATGAACAACATTTTATTTCTTCAATCAAATGATTTGATTTCTATGTAGGAGATATTCATATATCCTCCTCTCCTTATTTTCAAATAAAGGCCAACTGAAAGCAATGCGAACAAATGAACAGAAGCAAGAGAAATTGCAGTGAAATTGTTCGTGTTTTATGATCATTCGCTCTTTCAGTCTACTTACAAGAAAACTTTTCATTCTTTTTCGATTAATTATTTAGGATTAGCATTCTTGTACTTATTCCTTCACTGACAAAATGAAGTTGTCCAGTTCAATGTTGAATCTTTCCCTTCTTGTTTACTTTCAATCCATGCGCAAGCGTAGTTTAATAGCACATGTTTTCATTCACTCTAGGACACTGTTATTGAGATGAGAGAAATAATTGTTTTTTATTTGCTTACCCTTGTACGTCCAAGAAGTAAAGCATCCATTTCACCCTCAGGTTTGACTGTCACAACCGTAGATACAGGTTTCAAATCAGGTACAACATTCGCCATATCATAGACACAGTACCGTTAATAATATGCTTTTTCACCACTTTTCAAGTCTTTTGATATAATCTCTGCACGAATAAAATTTTTGAGGTATATAAATATTATTGAAATTCTTGTGAAATATAGTCTTTTTTTTATGAAGATTCAATCTTGGTTATTTGGCACGAATATCAGGACTCTATAGGAAATTACTGGCCCCATGAATAACACGTATTAAAACATTTATCACACATTGAGGAATATTCAAGATATGTAACATTTACTTTTCTAGTTGAGCACATTCAATCTAACAGATAAAATACATAAATATAAATCTCGGGTATCAACATCCAGACTAATCTAAGGTGACTATAAAATGGTCCCAATAAAAATTATCAAAAATACTACAAAAATTTTGTATACTCTCCTTTCAATTTCCTCTCGAATAGTCGCGAAATCTTTCTTATTTTCTCTCGGATATGTAAATCAAATTGATCAAGGCTGTCGTTAAATTTTCGATAATTTATTTGAATTCATAATTTGAAAGTTTCTTTGAAACTTAATCTCAACATCGCGAGCGAACTTTCATCGAGGAAGGATCCCGGACAAACGAACTCTCGAACGTTCGGAGACGAGTGTGATGGAAACCAAAGGCTTTGGGCTTTCCCGTTAAGATCTCTACTCCTCATTGAACCTATGGCGCCTCTTGTGGTTGAGAGCTGAACTTCCAAATTATTGATTCGATCCTTGTTGTTTGGATTTGGAGGATATCCTTGAATATTCATTCAATTTTCCTGAGGATAAGGATGGTTATACGAAGAGGAATTGATTATAGAACTTAGAGTACAAAGACTTAGATCGATGTTCAGAAATCTATCTCTGTATCAGAGTATTGATTAATTTCGAGATATCATCAATATATAACGCTCAACTAGGAAAACTCAACACTTTCCCACATAGTTTCAGGAGTCGCGGATAGATGGCATTTAAGAATCAAGCGGCAGCCCTGAGATGAATCATTCAAATTGCATTAAAGAAAAGTCGACATTTCACCATTCTGTGTATGCGTTTAAACCCACCAGTTATGTAAAATTAAAATTGTAAATTTAAACATGAAATGTCTAAAGTACTAGGTATATAGGCTGAAAAAAAAACAGGAATTAAAAATATATGAAGACACTACTAATGGACATTTATGGTTTTCAGATAGTACCAATAAGTTATAATACACGAGATCTCCTAATGGAATGACACTACTTTCATTATTTCTGAAACAATGGATTCAAACCAATTTCCTATACCAATAAGCCATTGCTACTTAATTGGGAGCAAGGTTAACTCTTTTCCACGTGGTGCATCCTGGGTATAGCAAAATATTCAACAAATTTGGTGTTCAGACAATCTCCGGATCTCCTGACTGTACAGCAAATTATTATAGATGCGACTGAGAACACAGTTAGTGATTCTGAGTGAGTGATTTTTCGCAAACAATCTTGAACCAAGTCACAAAAAGTGTAAACTTAATATAGAAGGTATCATCTGGGCCAAATGTCAAATCCTACATAGACTACTGATTGATAACGACGTTGACGTTGTAGCTATCCAGGAAACTCATGCTGAGTCAGAGGAAAGGTTTGATGTGAAATGTCTCTCGGATATGATTTGCTGGGAGCTACATGTTACAGTACATTTGCTGTTGCCACATATGTCCGGAAAATTAAAAACTTATATCTATATCTGACTTTAGCAACACACAAGAAGTGGCCACTCAAGTGGCACAAATACACATCAGTAATATACAGGGTGGCCATTTGAAAAATTTGATAACTTAAGATGTAGGTTACGGACGCATAGCGCTTCAACCCTTGCTGCTACAACCCCCACCCCCAATTTTTGAATAGGGAAGTTGGGGTGAATGATACCTCAATTCAAAGGTATTTCTATACTGATTTCAGCACAGTAATTGTTTTTTCATTTCATGTATTTGTTCTCGAAATATTCATGCGTTAGATAATTTTAACCCTTAAATTAATTTTTTGCGAGAAATTGACATTTCGTGCTTCTGAAACACCAAAATTTCCGTATTTCTATTTGAAATTGCAAAACATCTACCACTGGGCAAATGAAGTCATACCGTACGTGTTAATGCTACTAGGGTCAGATGTTCGACTAGCTGTTTTATTCACTGAAATCATTCTCCAACTGTACGGTACCAGAACGATTTTAAGTATTGATCAAAAAAAATAAGATGTCGTTGATTGAAGAATTCTGCGGTTCTATTCGCAATTTGCTTGCAAAAAAAGTGAAATTATTTCCACCCGCTCTACAATTGAATAAACCATGTCGAACAATGAATTAGAACACATACAAGTCTAGATTCAAAACTGAGAATAATTCACATGTTAAAGAGCCAGTACGCCAACTTAATGATCTGTTCGTAATAAATAAAAAATTATCGATTCTCATTTTTTTGAAAAAGATATGAATTCAATAATCAACAAAATGAAAACATATTGAAGCCAACTGAGAAAACACTTCATAATTAAGTCGGAAATCGTTTCACGAATTGGGACTGGAATATTTCTGTGGCATCATTATTGATTTGATTTTTTTACCTGGTAATCTGATTAGAGATATGTACGTATCCTTCGCAATACGCTTTGTTTGTTCGACATCTTGATTAAAGATTTCTATGTCAGTGGATTGGAGGAAGGAAGCCACAGTCATGGTTGTTTTGAAGCTCAAAATGTCGATTTTTCACAAAAAAACACTACAAGTGCCATGAAAACACCACTTCATTTTCAAATACTTAGTTAAGAATACTTCAAGAACTAATGCATGAAATGAAAAAACAATTACTGTGCTGAAATCAGAATAAAAATACCTTTCAAATGAGGTATCACTCACCCCATCTTCCCTATTCAAACTTTGGGGGTGAGGGTTGTAGTAGCAAGGGTTGAATCGCTATGCGTCCGTAACCTACATCTTAAGTTGTCCCCCTCGAAACAAAAATCGACATGTCCGTGCATTTCTATCCGAAAAACTTATTTCGTCTGTAATCTCGTCTGTTTCGTTTTCAAATGGCCACCCTGTATACAAACTCTCTAGCATTTACAGGGCACCTGGCACACTGCATCATCGAGTAGTATGCGTTAGTGACTTCGATAGCCATTACCCATGGAAGTATAAAACCAACGATAACAATGAAGGAACACTGATGAACTGGGTAGATGACAAAACACATATTTAAGTATTTGATAGGAAGAGAGAGGTTCGTTGAAATCAGCATCCTACAACCAAGAATATAATCCTTGCTGGTGTTTTATGACTGAAGATATTAATATCATGGCGAAGGTCCTGCAGAAGCCTAACTGAATTTCCACATATTCAACACCGACCAGCACTTATATAATTATGTATAAAATTCCTTTGGTCAAGTACTTTTTTTCATCCATGGTAGAATTTAAAAAAAATGAATGGGAAAGATCCAATTAGCTTGATTATTGACTGAGTTAGATCACACCTACGATTGAAAACTATCCAAGTCTAACAAAAGCGGTGATTGCAAGTGCAAAAAAGACTACACCAAGATGATTCCGGAAAGAATATATACTAGGAAGGAAGGATATCTTTGAGGATTTGTATCAACAATTTCTCAAAGACGGAAACAAAGCAAAAGAACACGATGGGAAATATCAACCCGAACAATGGTTAATCTGGATTTCAAGAGATTCAGTAGAGAGGCCTGGTCACCCTCTCATAAATTGGGTACAAGCCCTGATATATGGAGATATAACAATACGCCTAGATAAAATCTCAAACTACGTCATGTTTACATCAAGAACCTCTCGGAACCAGACTCAAACAGTCAACATCAAATACAAACTCCCATATTTTTTCTTCTATTCAGAGATGAAGAAATGATGAGAGCCCTTGAATATATAAAACTATACAAAACACCAGGACCTGATGGGATTCGTCCCGAATTCCTCCCAACTCTGGAGGATACACCAAAAGTGAGGAACCAAGCTCTTCTCAGATATTATGTTAAAAAGGAGACCAAGCGATGTTTCGAAAAGTTGTCGCTCAATTGCCCTTTTGACCTCAATATACAAAACTTCTTGAAATGCTTCATCCCAACAGAATCGGAACTACAATATTTGAGAGCATTCCGATCGAACAAGAAAGAAGAAATTGTTCAGACCAGATAATGTCCCTGAAGAACACATAGAGGCAGGCTCTCAAAAGACTCTTAAATCCTCAGGCGCATTTATTAATCTAACAGCAGCTTACAATACAATCTCTATTAAAAACTTAACCAAATCATCCTATTCAGGACCACCATTCAACTCATTAATGGTTTGCACACTGTTAAGACTTTTATAATTATACTAGATAATAGTGCATAGAGAGGTGAATAGACAATTTCATTCAGGTCTATACTATACTACTATACTATACTACTTGGAAGACACATGGCTGCTCCTCAACCAACAAACAAAATACTTATGCAGGGTATACACGCTACGGTAGACCGGAGAGGAAAACTGTATAGGTATACCTGCGAATGTCTGCCTCGTGTGTAGGGACGTTCCGGTAAACCTGATGGTTCATGTGTTCGTTAGCAGCGGCCGTACGGTGCCACTAGACCGAGTCGAATCTCGAATTTGGTCCGGCGACCTGTGCAGGCTTGAAAAACGACACACACGCTCCAGTCTACCGTAGCGTGTATGCCCTGCATTAGGGGTAACAATAGATCTTACACTGGCATTGAAGCTACATTTAAAAAATACGTCTGTAGAAATGAGAACCTGAAATAATATAATCCAAACGCTGTCTGGAACGACGTGCGGTTTTACTGGTGATTTTATACACACTCGACTTGTTTCGGTCTACTTCAATGCGGAATATGGTGCTCCGATTCACGAACATATTCATTTCCTAGATGTAAAATTAAAAAAGATCTGACGTGAGGTCAGGAGATCTTGCGCACTTGTTCTTGAGTCTATTTCCGTACTCTGGAGCAGAGTCAGAGTAATACAACCGCCACAATGAATAAACAAACCTGTCTCTTGAACTAAAAATAACTAGTTACATTTTTTCTCCACTTTTATTCGTTGCTCAAATTCTTGTCTCGCAAAAATCAACCAGCTCCTTCATCGGAAACCAATTAGAATATCATTCTACCAGTGGGCACTTGTCCTTTGAATTACCTTATATATTCAATTCCAAATTACACAAAAGAGATGATTTTTCGCAAGTGTATTTTATGAAACATCTACAAGGCCCTAAAGAGTGGTACATTCAACTTTTTGAGTGCACAATTTTGGGTTGTCAATTATGATAACCTTCAATCAACTATAACTTCTGTGACTCCCAACCCTTGACTAACTGAAAAAGATATCTTCAGGTAATATAATGCTAGGATAGTGAAATTTGAGAAGATATAAGATATCAGTTACTTCCATACAAGGATGAATTTCTGGTTCAAATCCGACGGATATCATACGACAACGTATTTTGATTGATAAAATCTAATGACCCATCCAAGCAGATTAAATCACTAATAATCATTATGATATTAATTCACAAATTAATATCATTAAAAATATCCAATAAACGATGCCACTATAATAATAAATGCTTTTACAGCTAGTGATTTGTGAACTCTTCTTTCATTTTCAACGGAAGTAAAATGATTTCTAAAAAATGTAGAAAACTCTGACGAGTGCTTCTGCACGCATTATCTGAAGTAATTATCTTTACTCTGGAACAGTGTGATACCGATACAACCACCACAATGAAAGAACAATCCCCTACAATGAATTCATTGTGATCAACTGTCAAAGAATGAGGTAACTAAGTATATGAATCTACTGGCAAATATTTTAGCCAAGCTCCATCAATCTCAAAGAATTAAGATATAATTTGTAGCTCAGTTTTTCGATTATTGGTGAAATTATCCATTTTTTTTGTGCAATAAATTTTCGTTTGTTGGTTTCACTTCCCCACACACATCACATTCTAGACCCAACTATATTCTCATTCATAAGGGATAGAAAAATATCATGGCATTCATCCTTTTTTGGTATGGATGCCTAGCCACTTCAAGTTTTGCTGATTTTCGTTTATTCTGCAACATTTTACTTCATCTCTTTTTCAATTTTCATAAAAATCACTCGGAATCGAATTTTTTCATTTCCATATAATATTATAAAATATTAACACCAATACTCAAATTATAACTAGAACTACTAATCCACATATTATCTGAAGGAAGTCTGAATGTATCAATAATAGATTTATAATGAGTCACAGCTGTTCTAGGCTTCTCCTTAAAATCATTGAACGTCTTCATATATTAAAGAAGCCTAGTTCTCAATATGATATGGATCAATGCTAAGATTGGAGTATTTCTAGGAAATCAATAACCTTGATATATTTGATGACGAGATATTGTTGATGATGGAGCTCGTGTTGAATGATTGTTTGGGCTATTACCATCATCTATTGTGGATGTAATGTATTCCGACGTTTCGATAGACATCTTCTATCTTTATCAAGGAGAAAAAGTAAAAAACCTTATGAAAATGATCAATTTTCAAAAAAGTCAATATTGACAGAAGTCATGAAAGAAAATGAACGATATTATATACTCATCTGTGATATGATGATCTTTTTAAGTTGGATCGAACTATCGGCGTCCAAACTTCTGGCATATCTATAGATGGAGCACTTATGGAATCAGGTGTTATTTTCATAAATGCTGCTTCTTTGATTTTTCTTCTTGCAAGTTTTTCTTCTTTGGATATTATTGATGCTTCATCCCACTTTATACGATGATTCTCATCTACAGCATGTTGGACCAACCTGGATTTGTCGCTGTCTAGTACTCGTAGAAGCTTCTGATGTTCTTTTATTCGTACATTCAGAGGGCGTTTAGTTTCTCCGATGTAAGATCTTCCGCACTCACAAGGTAATTCATATATGCAGTTCTTTGTCCTTTGTGTCTCTCGTGTTAACTTTTGTAAGTTTAGCTCTGATAGTGTCTTGAGTTTTGAATGCAGTCGTTATGTTGTGTCTATTTCCAATTCTTCTCATTTTTCTCCGACAAACCTTTTACATGAGGAATTACGGTTTATGGTCTGATTTATATCTGTTGGTTCAGTTTGACTTTCTCTTGTTCGTCTAGCTTTTTTTAATATCTTTTTGGGGTAGCCATTGCTTCTAAGAGTTTTCGAGATGTTATATATTTCTTCATTTTGGTCTTCTTCAGTGCAACAAATATTTATTGCTCTATCAAATAAACATTTTATTCCATAAGTGCTCCATCTATAGATCTGCCAGAAGTTTGGACGCCGATAGTTCGATCCAACTCAAAAAGATCATCATATCACAGATGAGAATATAATATCGTTCATTTTCTTTCATGACAAGGTTTTTTACTTTTCCTCCTTGATAAAGATAGAAGATGTCTATCGGAACGTCGGAAAACATTACATCCACAATAGATGATGGTAATAGCCCAAACAATCATTCAAAACCTTGATATACTCTCGAAACTTTATGAATCAATTATGAGTAATAACGAAATATTAAGTATCTAAATAAAACATTTAAGAAATCTTTCAAAAATTTCTGATAAGACGATTTCCATAAAATTTAACAAGCCTTTTCCTTGAATCTTCATTGAAACATCGTCCAAGTAACAAATTGATCGGATCGATGTTCTATGATTTATTGAGGAAACCAAACTTCAGCTGCTCATAACAGCGGAACCGATGGACGGATTATGTCCAATAACCAACTTCACCGAGATATTTGGATAAAAAACCTATTCTGAAAATATAACAGAGAGTATACGGCCAGACGAGCATACTCAAATTTGACCCCGGATTTTTCATCAGTAAGTCAAGCCTAATCGATTGAGACCATTGTCGGCTCGATATTCACAAGTGACAGACATTTGCGCAAAAAAAAATATATCGGACACAATAACTTACCTAAACATTTTCAGAATCTCCTTGGAGTTGGACTTTCTCACGTTATCTCAAAGCTATCGAAAAATATTCTATGACCTCATTCAATTATATCTGATTATTGCATTTCTACAAAGAACCAGAGCGTAATATGAGATCTTGGAAAGAGCCATAAATTTTTAGTTCTTAATTTTCCATTTCGCCAGCAGACCTGATATTTCGTTTTAATTAACCACTATTTCATAAACGTTGATATAAGTTCATTAATATTCCCTGACCATAAAATCTTCCGTGGGCATCCCCACGACGCGCCTTAGATCGGATTCAATCATTATGCAGTGATGGGCAAATGTGTGAAACCAAGTAAATATCTCTGAAATTATTATAGATATCAAAATGAAATTTGGAATATGGATACTGCCGGAAGTAATGTTAATTTTAAAATTTCCAATAGGACACCCTGTATATTATTTTAGTTTCTAATGAAACATTTATTACGAGTACAAAAATATCGGGTTCGATATACCTACCGAGATACTATATTAACAGGGAAGTTACTAAAGAATGCTAAAATTTAATGGTATCTAGAGATCCATAAAATTCATTGTAAAAGTGGCAGTAGCTGGTCAAAATAAGTTATTAGTATTTGAATTAGGACGTAAAAGATTATATTGTTTTAATTTGATCTTAAAATTGCCCAATCAAGTGACAGAGAAAGAATATAAATATTAAGTTGGTTACAAGAACAATAAGATATGATTATTCCCTCAAAAATACTTCTACATTCTGGATTCAATATTATTGTTATCACAAAATATTCTAATTTTATATATGTCACATCCTCAGAACTGTAAAGTCTAATTCTCCTGTAATGAGTTCTAATTCCTAAATGTAAAATCAATCGGAAGTGAGTAATCCCTAAGGAGGTCAGACAGACTTAAAAATGCGGAAATTTCAATAGTTCTTTATCGGAAATTGGAAATCATCCTTTTAGTGGAGTCTTCTCATAGATTCCTTCTTCCATCCCTCTAGAGATAAATTTCCGCTTACGTATTCCGCAGAAACGAAATGAAATGATGCTTACTGTTCAGTAACAAAATAAAAAAGCAAAGGTTCTCTTGAGGCCAAGGATGAAGAAATCACGGATATTCAACCTTGTGGGTTGAGATTCAATCTTGTTTTATCCGAACAACCCACGTGATTTCCTAAAATATTATCCAGAAAGTCGGAAACATTGAAGTTTCAGGCAATCCCAATAAAAGCCTTCTGATTTTCATTAGTCAGTTCTTTTTATGGAGAGCTATAATGATGTAATGAAATATTTAAAAATTGTCAGATTAGAGGTGAATAATTTTTTATTTAATTAAAATGAAACGTTTTTTGGGCGCTTCTTTTACTTTCTTGAACTGGTAGAACAGCTTGTCTGTTATTTTCGAATATCGATCCGAAAATGATCTGAATCGATTAAGTCAATTTGATAATATCTGGCCAGACTGCCATAAACTCTTTGTCGTTAAAAAGAAATGACCAAGAATTTTTCAAATTTTCAGAATAGATTGATTGTCCAAATATCCCAATTGAGATCGCTATTAGGGCAAATCCGTCGAACAGTTCAGTAGTTATGAGCATTTGAAATTTTGTTTCGACAATAACTTCTAGAATACATACGATTGCTTGAAAGATTGAAAACCGTTTGAACATTATTGAAAGAAAGATCTTCTAAATGTTTTGCGAATCTTCAGCCTAGGAGAGAAATTCTGAGTGTTTTTTCAAATATTCGATTACTCATAATACACGAGATCTGTAAATTAAGTACTGGAACTCCGATACTGAAATAACCTTCAACAGGTCGGTTACAGCCGTTTGAAAAAACAAAATTCCTTGATATGAATTTAATGCAGTGGCGGCGTAACATAGGTTGGCACCCGGGGCGACTTTCTATCGAGCACCCTCAAAATAAAACGACAAATATTAAACGTGTTTACGTGACTTTATTTTGCTAAAATACTCAATGACATTATCAAAATTTACTTTCCTCTCCTTTTCAATGGACAGTATGGATAGACTGGAAAGTCGTGTTTGGCTCATTGTAGATCTTAAGTAAGATTTTATTGACTTTAATTTTGAGAAACTTCTTTCACAAGTAGCCACCGAAACACAAATAGTTAAAAAAAATCTTAGACATAGAACTAGACTTGGAACAGACTCAGAATAGTCCCATTTTACAATAAATTTCAGAAGCTCCAAGGTAGTCCATTGGATCGCCTCAGTCGTAAAATCTCCAAAATAATGTCCTCTGCAGAAAATTCATCATAGATTTCTGTAAGATTTGGAACTTTATCACGAAGTTCTTCTTCTGTTAACGTAAGTAGAGTTTCAGACTGAACAACACCAAATGTTATGAGAATATCATCCATTGCTTTGGAGCGATGCTCTAGTTCTTCGTAAAATCTATCAAGACACTCTAACATAGCTCTATGCAATGCTCTGGCAATGTTAGTCCAACATCTTGGGACATTTCTCCTGGCATTCGTTTTCGGAATCTCCTCCTTCCTCTTCTTTCAACGGAGATATCCGAGTCCTCACATTTCTCAGTTGCGTAGGAAATAGCTCTTTCCACTATTTGTTTACGTTGAGTTTGAAGAAAAATTTTTAGGGCTTTAATTTTTATAACACACTTTTCCAGCGATAGTCCAGATGTTTGGATATACTTTTGTGTCTGATTAACTTCTTCTAGGATTTCACACCAAAAAGAGAGGTAGCATAAAACACTGAAGTCACATAAAGCTGGTAAGAGTGTTGATGCTGCTTCTCTTGTATCGACGTTTTCTCTGCTGCTTCTGGGATCACACATCTCTTCGAGTGTTGATACAAGTTTCTCAAAATTATTCTTCGATGACTTAACAGCATCGTGATGAGCACTCCATCTTGTCTCTACTAGTCTACTATCTGCGTGACAGAGTTGGTATTTCTTTGTCACCGTGTTGTCACCCCTTGATGCTTGGCACCCGGGGCGGACCGACCCCACCGCCCCCCCTTTACGCCGCCACTGATTTAATGCCTTCTATTCCTGACTGCTATAGATATCAAACATTTCGCGTCATTCCACTAAAGTTTTGCATTTCACACTTTATCCTCAAGAAGATCTCAATAATCGTCTTAACGATAAAATTCAGTTGACTGCAGATGGTTTTGTCGTAATTCGGACTTCAATAAATGATGTATTTTAAAGAACAAGAGCTCATTGAAGAAACATAACAATTTCTACCATATATGATTTTCGATAGAAAACACCAGTTTTTCATAAGATGTATTATTAAACATGGAAGAGAACTGTGCGTGTTTCATTAGAATTCAAGATATAGATCTGTCGATCCTTTCACATTCATTGTTGTTGTTTTTGTGTATCACACTGTTCCAGAATCCGGTAAGACATCAGAAAAAAAGCGCAAAAGCTTCTGACCCTACGTCAGTGTTTTTTACATTTTCTTCCATTTGAATATGTTGTGATGGCGGACGGTCGATTCACTCATCGCCAATGCTCTCAAACAATTGGGTTTCACTCTCTGATAAAATAGCAGTTATGAGCATCTGAAATCTGAAATAACGATTCCCCTATAATATTGAAATATATATATATATATATATATTGTGAAAATTTTGGTTTTTACCTAGCATATAATATGTTGAGTTTAAATTGATTGGGCATCTAGGTCTTTAAAAAAGTTCTAAACAATTTTATTTTGTATAAACGTTTCAGCGCATCCGCCTTCTTCAGTATACATAAATTATAAATCGACATCTAAAAAGTAACATATATAATATATAATATATAATATATAATATATAATATATAATATATAATATATAATATATAATATATAATATATAATATATAATATATAATATATATAAAATATATATAATATATATATAATATTTTTTTTTTCCATTTCACACTTAATGTGGCGTTTCGTACAGAGTCTCTCGGACACTGTCATGTCAAGAGAGAATCCGACTCCATTGTTCCTCAGTGAGGAAAGAGAACCTGTCGGACGATGTTGCTTGTCCCCAATAGTACCGCCTTCTGCATCCATGAGATAGTGTTGGGGCGCATTCCTAGTTTCCTCAGATGTTGTACGGTTTTTTTTAGCACTAGCCCATTAGCACTTATGATGAGTGGTATGATGTCAACTCTCTTTAACTTCCACATATCTCGTATCTGTCTTGATAACTTTTCGTACTTCCCAATCTTTTCCGCATATGTTTTACTCAGATTGTGATCTAGTGGGACGGCAAAGTCGATTATCGTAGCTGTTTTATGTATCTTATCCCATACAACCATGTCTGGCCTGTTGTGCTCTGTTCCCAAGTCAGTTATCACCGTGAGGTCCCAGTATACCTTCATTTCGTTATTTTCCAATACTGGTTCTGGGACGTAGAGATGGTGCGGAGTAAAGTTCTTCAAAAGATTTTTTTCCAAGCAAATCCCCTGATGCACCACTTTCCCCATATTATTATGTCGTGACAGATATTTTGTGCTGGCGATCACTGAGCAACCAGATAATAGGTGTTGAATGGTTTCTTCAGTTTTGTTGCACAGTCGACATTTGGTGTTTTCTACTTGCTGTTTCATTATATTTTTGGTATAGTTTCGGGTAGGCACCACCTGGTCTTGAATAGCAAAAATGGTTCCTTCCGTTTGTGGGAAGAGGTAACCTTGAGTCAGATATGTGTTGGAGGCTGCTGTATCTATTTCTTCCTGGTGCATACTTGTGTAGAATCTGCCATGTAGTTGTTTCGTTTGCCACCTATGTCTGAGCTGTTCTACTGAGTTTGCTGTATCCTGTTGATCCTCGCTCATCTCCTGTGTTATGATGTCTTGTGTTGTAACCCATTGATGAACAGGTAAGTTGATGTTTCGGAAATAATTTCTGATGTTATTTTTTTCTTTTTCACAGACATCTTCAATGGAGCAAAGACCTCGGCCTCCTTCTTTCCTAGGCAGATATAGCCTTTCTATGGCCGAGTTGGGATGTAAGAGCCCGAATTGGGTTAGTGTGGTTCTAATTTTTCTATCAATTAGTTGCAAATCTGTTCTCGACCACGCGACTGTTCCTGCTGTGTAGGTGAACGACGGAATAGCCCAGATGTTGATGGCCGTCATTTTGTTTTTCGAGGATAGCTGCGTCTTAAGTATCAATTTTAATCTTCTGAACAGTTCCATTTTGGCTCTTTCTTTATTTTCTCTTTGTCTGATTTCAAAGGTTTGTTCTATACCCAGGTATTTGTACGTTTCTTCCGTGCTCAGATTCTTTATTTGTCTGCCATCTTTCAGCTGCATATTCTCCTCTTCCACCACCTTTCCTCTTTTTACTATTACGGTCGCACATTTCTCCATTCCGAGTGCCATCCCCACGTCCTCACTGAAGTTTCTCACAAGCTCCAGCTCGCCCTCCAGTTGTTCTCGCCCCCTTGCATAGAGCTTTAAGTCGTCCATGTAAAACAGGTGGGTTAGTTTTGTTCGAGCATCAATGGTGTAGCCGTATGCTGATCTGTTCAGCATTTCGCTCAGAATATTTAGTGCCATAGTGCATATATATTATATATGTTACTTTTTAGATGTCGATTTATAATTTATGTATACTGAAGAAGGCGGATGCGCTGAAACGTTTATACAAAATAAAATTGTTTAGAACTTTGTCAAAGACCTAGATGCCCAATCAATTTAAACTCAATATATATATATAAATATCAGGTTTTTGCTTGAAATAGGTTTCAATAGTGTTGAATCGAATGAGTTTGTAAAATTGCGTTAGAATCCCAAGAATAGAATTTCCCTAAATGTACACAGTCCATCAGTCGGTCTCAAATGCAATTGAGAAGATTAGCAAACTAAACCCTAACTCCACGTAAAAGCGACACTTCGTGTAAGTATGAATACAATATATACAGAGTTGGGATAGAGTTTGGCACCAAATTAATATCTTCGAAACGAAATGGGCGATATTTTTGAAATTTGGCAGCTGAGTGTTATGGACCACAATGCATCTGATGAGCATATCTTCATTAATGAGATACTTCCGGTATAACCGGCAATGCCATTTTTTTTTAATAGGATATCCTGTATATTTCTGCACCTTGTTTCGGATCTGTCCATACCAGGTTCCATGTAAAAATTATCTTTAAAAAAAAGAAATAGAGTTTTTGTCCAATTGTCCAACGGTTAATCGCCATAACTCAAGATATTGGTCAATTGAGAATCCTCATTGGATTGATGAAGCACAAACCCAACTACCAGAAGAGTTGAATGTTTGGATGGGAATTGTACAAAATAGGCTAATAGGCCCATTTTTCATAAACGGAAACTCAAATGGAGAGAAGTATTTAGATTTACTAAATAATCAAATCATTCATGCAGAACGGGCAGTTACCACCGAACGTTTGGTTCCAACAAGATGGAGCACCTCCTCACTATGATAGACGGATTCCGAATTTTCTAGAAGCTACTTTTCCAAATCGATGGATTGGGCGTAGAGAACGCATAGAGTGGCCTGCTCGTTCTCTAGATCTCACCCCATTAGACATTTTCTTTGGGGTTATCTAAAATCACGTGTTTATGTTAATCGACCAGCATGCTTGCAGGAATTGAGACAATGGATTCTTGATGAATGTGCATTAATACATGAAGAAGTCTTGAGAAAAGTTACTCAAGAATTTGTTAATAAACTGGCATATTGTTGGGAGGTGAATGGCAAGCACTTCGAACATATGAAATGTTTTTTTTTTTTTTAATAAATATGTTCTACTGGTAAAAGCTCTGTATTTCTTCTTTTTATAGATTTTCATGAAAAATACGTCATAAAAATCAGAAAGAATTATCTACTACGAAGTATTTCGTTTTATTTCTCACTATTATGCAAATAACAACAATTCATTCATTTGAATGGATTTTTTCTCAAATGTACAGAAAGAATGAATTTCTTCTTTTTACAGAGAATTTCTACATGAAATCAGATATGGACAGATCCGAAACAAGGTGCGCTTTCAGAATCTGCAGAAATATACAGGGTGTCCCATTTAAATAAATAAGTTTTTTGTCATTTCCAGTTAAAACGGAAATATCTCATCAATGAAAATATGCTCATCAGATGCATTGTGGTCCATTACACTCAGCTGCCAAATTCCAAAAATATCGTTCGTTTCGTTTTAGAGATATCAATTCGATGCCAAACTTTATTCCAACCCTGTATATTATTCATAGAGGATTTTTTTTTCAGTAAATTCTACCTATAAATAGAAGGGAGTCACCTAATTAAACGTTATAATTGAATTGAACACTTCAAGATTTATCAAGGAAGAACTCGAAATAAGAATAATCCACAAGTTTTAACTGAGTATAAATAGTTTCTGACTTCCGAAAACACAGAAAGACTCTGAAAATCAGTGCGGTATATAAATTATATAGTTTTGCTTCTTAGATCTTAGATAGAAATCTAAGATGTCTAAAATACTGGTATGTGCACATGTTTCCTATGACGTTTACGTGAGGTAAACGTTTACGTGTGTAAATCATTCATTAATATTTAACAGATCTATGATTCCATTCATTAATTTCAACGTCATCGAGGAATGACATTATAGAATTCTTCATTGCGAAACTAGCAGGAATTTTAATACAAATTTATGTTCACTATGAACAATTTTTCTCATGAAACAGAATTGGAAATTTCAAAACATTACTGTATTTCATCTGATATTTTCATTCCTAAAGCGCGAAGCTGATATAAAGCTCTTCAGTTTGGCGTAAATACTGTGTGGCGACATCCAATGAGAAGCAAAGGAAAGAATTCTCTTGTCGCCAAGCTTGTAAAACGAAATCTAATTAGTGTACACACCCTTATTCTAGATATCTTAGTTCTATCTCTTTTCAACAATTCAAAAATGTAAATTTTTCAATCCAACTCCGAATTGAATTTTCCTCCTACAGTCTTCAATGTTGGTTTGCCCAGGTGACCCCCTTCTGTTTATACGTTAAATTTCCTGGAATAATGAAAAATATATGTTTTAGTTCGAATATCTTGGGTTATAATGAATTTGGAATCTCCAAGTTCATGATCTCCTTATGAACACCCTGCCCATTTTAGTCTCGTATCACAAAGCCTTGAGTGAAAGTACGTATTATTATTATCAACTTTTTTCAGTTTCATTATTTTGAGAGAATCTCTTGTATATTAAGAAAAGCCTGAAATGTTGAATTGCTTTCCAATTAACTTTCTGTGCGAGACAGTTCATGCAAATGAAATATAAGACTGAAAATCCCAAGTAATTGCCTTTCACACTGGGAAATGTGATATTTAATAAATTCTAAGTAATTGTTAGCTGTCTAAAACTGAAGTCATAAAAATCTCTCGAGTAATTCAATTCGTGCATTGTCCTCATTAACTTTAATGAATATTTCCTAAAGGAATTCAGTGGAGAGGAATTCTCTGATGAATATTCACAACTGAATTGAAAAAAATGACCTCTTGATCAATAAGCCTTCCATTCCTGATATTTTATGGAATGATTGGTATTTATACCGATATGAGGAGAAAACGATTATGTTGAAAATTATCTCATTCTCAACGCATTTTTTTTTTAATATTCTTTGAATAATAAGAGGAACAAGTCATTGAGAATAATTATATTTAAATAGTTTAAATTCAGGAGCTCGTACAACAGCATGTTATGGAAAACGTTTTCCACAATGTTCAATCTAGCTTTGAATTTGAAGAAAGATCCTACAAAAACAGCGTGTCTTCGTATTGCTTAAATGTCGGTAAATTTCGAATATCAGGCCGAAAATGATCTAAATCGATTGGATTCAACTTGCTGTCGAAGATTCCAGAGCCGGCCGTATACTCTCATCATCCGAAAGAGATGTGCTAGATTTTTCATATTTTGATTATAGGTTTGTTATGTAAATCTCTAGGACAGGTTTCTTATAGAACCAATTAGCATCTGAAATTTATTTTCCTTGATAAATCCTAGAATTTCCTACTGAGCATTTTGTAACTTGGAAGAGGTTGGAATGAAGTTAAAACAAAAACTTTCATGGAAATCGTCAAGCTAGGAAATACAAAAAAATTCCTGAATATTTTCCTTTAAATTAAATATTTCGTGAGTTATTCTTGATTGATTTACAATTTTGGAAGACCATTACGATTATTGAAATATATACATATATAAATAAAACAGGTTGCCAAACATCTCCCTTCCGCCTTTTTGTCTTTTGAATTTCGCGGCTATGTACAAAGCGCTACAGAGCTCGTAACTGGCAATACTATACATAATTTGGAAGGTCTTGACATAACCTACAAAACGACGCTATGCATGATTAGATTCTGCGTTCAACAGTTATAGAAGTTTAAACATGAAGTTCACTAACGCCAAAATTCGCGCTATTTTCAAGTTTTCCTTCGTTATTGGAAGGGAATCATTCACTATTAGCTGCTCCCATATTGCCAGACGCTTAATTCTACCATCTACTGCGAACAACTGGACCGCTTGAAGCGTCTAGAATTGGCCAACAGAAAAGATGTAGTGTTCCACCAGAACAACGCCAGAACCATAGACAAATTATCTCTCTAGACCGTCAACTTAATAGAACGTACTGGTCACGGCCCTTCTAAACTGCTATCTCATAACCATATATTTAACAGTAAATGAAATCTATCGGGATTCTTGGACACTCGTTTATACTTAAATTGTCCGATTTGTAACAAACGCCAACGTTTCGAAATAAATTGTTTCTTCCTCAGGGCTAAAAATATATCAGGATGAAAAATATGGTGAAACTCTTAAAAATATCTTACCTAGTTACTGCAGAAGCAATTTCATCAGATTATAAAAGTAAGAGTAAAATCTATTATACATAAAAGTATTTCGTCTAAGAGTAGGCAAGCACATTGGTTTTCTTCCACATATAGGTTTACGTAAACATGACATTAACAAACATGGTTATGACATCTAATCTTCACTCCCTACCTACATACACTTAATCGAACATAACATGGCCAGTAATCTTATTTTCTTAATATATTATTATAAATTATACTGAGATTTTTTATATCTGTTCTGTGATTCACAGTGTTATTTCTTTTAATATTTTAACATTTCGCTGACATTTCGTCTATACCCAATTTCTTCCCTATCCAAAATCTACGTCCAGTGTTGAACTGATGTGGAGTTAATGCTGTTTTTTCGAAATTGGCAACATTCTCACTATCGTTCTTATGTTGTTTAATTCTATCTCTCAAATATTGTCTTGTTTGGCCAATGTAACACTTATTACAGTTATGCAAGGTATCTTATATACCACTCCAGACTCTAAATCATTGGGTGTTCTAGATTTTAAATTAGTCAACAACTTTTTTGTAGTGAGTAAGTTGTAAAATGCACACTTGATATCTAATTCCATGACTCTTCCACTTATTCTGTGTGAAAGGCAGGGCAGGAATGGAAACTTAAAGTAGGAGGTAACCGATATGTTAGGAGGTGTACTAACTACCTGGTCAATAACATTGGAGATGTGTTTTGTTTTTACTCCATTTATCAAATATGAAGAATATTTATTTTGTTGTAGAATTTCCCTGACTTTATTCATGTTCTTTCCATGGAATATTTTGTTGCTTAGTTTTAACGATCTTTTTATCAAGGTGTTCATTATATTAATTTTTTGTTGTATGCTGTGGTTACTGTAAAAATTAGTGCATCTATTGGTGCTTATTGTTTTTGTGTACCAATAAAAACAGAAGAGTGGAATAGTCAAGGAATTAGATGTAACATATATTTAACTGTTCATCATGTTTTTACCATCTTAAATTGTTTGGTTGAAAAACTCTAGAAATTATAATTTTTTATAATAATCGTTTGTCGTCGTAAATTATTATAGAAAACAGACAACGGAACTTAATTTTTATGTTTGAAATAAAATTATTTTCTTTCAACATCAACATCCGTCACGTGATTGGGAATCACTAATATAAGAGAACAGCACAGGTATAATAATTCTTTTCGTGTTGTTCAGTGTTAGTTGCAAGTTGAGCTATGTTTTTGACGTGAGTTAAAGTATTTTCAATAAGTGGTAATCATCAAATATGGATCTTACTAAATGTGCAGTACCTGGTTTCAAAATTAACACTCCCCGATGACATTGTTTCCCAAATTTTAAAACAGAATTGGTTAGATTTCATATATGGCTAGATATACTGTAGAATTCAGCACTGAGAGCCATTTCACGGGAAGAAGTTTATAAGAAAAGAGTCTGCCACTATCATTTTGATGAGGAATACATCTTACCTGGTACCAAAAGGCTGACTCCTAATGCATTACCTACTCTTTTTAGATATGAGACTGATGCAACAGGTTGGTGGTAATTTCTTTATTTTAAACTTTTTATAAAGCATTGAATAAAGAGCAAAAAAGTGGAAGGGAGGTATTTGACAACCTATTATATATATAGAGTATCCCTCAATATCAGCATTGTACGATCTTATGTTAAGTTGCTAGGTTTTTCAATATTTTTTCTCTTATCAACGAGGAGTCAGTTCATGGTTTCGAAATTGATGTGTAGGAGATGTGGAACCTTCTTATTAAGGTTCATTGCACATAAGTGGATAATTCTGTAAGAAATTCTTTGAGATCGATGGAGCTTGTCAAAATTATTTCCCAACAGATTCAAATATATCATAAACTAATTCTTTGAGATTTGTTCAAAATGAATTAATTCTATAGAATTCTTCATCAATTGGGACTGTTATATCAATATCACACTTTTCCAGATTACTGGAAAATACTCCAGACCAATCGCGTCAGAGCTTTTCCACATTTTTATCGATATTTTTTTTCAAGACTACTGAAAAGTAGTTCCACGAAAGGTGAAAATTCTTGTGAGGATGGTGGAGTTGTTGATTGACTAGTGGGTAGCTAATATAATAATCTTGAAAACAATCTTCAGAATGCGGGTAGATGCTCAATAATTTATCTCCACTGAATTTTTTCACTTTATAATCTATATTTTCGTTAACTCTCAATAATTCAATAAACAAGGTTAGTCATTGCCTACTATATTGATTTCAACTATAGATTCTGGAGACGAAAAGAAAAACTCTTTTCCTATGCTATTTTTTGTAATTTCATTGAAAAAAAATTTTTTTTGCTTGTATCATCGTAATGGACGTAAATTCTGCTGAAGGTTTCAAACAAAAGAAACACACAATTCTGATTTAATCATACTTACTCTACCACTGAAGTCTTTTTTTAATGCATCACCAACTCGTAAAACCGTCGAAGCTTGCTATAAAATAGGCAAGAATCGAAATCGCGATTAATGATACAGGGGGTGAAAAAATCGCTTTCAAAGTTAGGGATGACAAAATCGTGAAAAATCAATTTTTTCAAATTAGCACCCCATTCTTTTATGTTGTATGTGTATGCATCACACCCTTGCCTTAAAGTGGATATTTTCTGAGTTATTCACAAAAAACTGTTTTTCGTCTCTAATTTTCAGCTATTTCTTTTCCCTTCACGCCAAAAAGATGAAATTTTCAGGAACTGTTACTAAACCATGTTTTAGATTTTACTACCCTAATATGCAAGAGAAAAAAGTAACTGGTTGTTCTTCAATAGATGGCGAATTTGGATTCGAATTTGTATCGAAAACCTCTTTATTTCAACTAATCGGCCATCGGTTTTCTCTCCAGTGATAAATGAATAATTCCTTATGAACCATATGCAAGAATTAATGATAGATATCATTAATTACATCTGCAAAATTCCTCTTTATTCAGTAGCATTTTGTGTTTACTATTAATTTGGTGATAATTCGTATTAAGTTATAAAATCGATCACTATGCCTAATTTTACCAATGAAGATTATTTAAATCTCATTCCACTTCATGGAGAATGTAAAAAAGTTGTAGATAGAACGATTCGACTGTTCATTGAGAGGTTTCCTGACCGACCCAGACCAACGAGAGATACCATTAACAGAACCATGACAAACTTGAGAAATGTCGGATCTTTCGTTAAGAAAACTATACACAGAGAAAAAAGTATAGTAGAAGATGAGAACAACGAAATTACAGTTCTTGTATATTTTCGTGTGAATCCTCAAAATTCTCTCAAAGATGCCGAGATTGCTCTGGGATTATCTCAATCGAGTGTTTGGAGAATATTAGAAAAACATAAAATGCACCCATATAAATTCAATAGGGTACAGCATTTGAAGGAAACTGATTTCGTCAGGAGAACAGAGTTTTGAGAAGCTATGACGATTCGATTTAAAGAGAATGAAAACTTGTTGGACTGTATAATTTGGACAGATGAATGTAAATTCACAAAGAATAGTTCTTTCAATTGGCATAACAGTCATTATTGGGATGAAGAGAACAACCACCACTTCAGACAATGGAACTCTCAAGAGACCTTGAGTTTCAATGTTTTTTGCTCCATCAAAAACAATGCAATTCTCGATGTTCACATTTATGATGACTTTAACTGGTAAGATAGAACACTACACATGTTTGCAATATTTAAAGAATATTCTCCCTTAGGAGATAGTTATTCTGACATATTGACTCAAATAATTGAGCCGCTAGTACAGAACCATAATGACTGATGGTATCAACAATTCACTCACACACTCACACAATTCACTCAATGTGTCAAATATCCTATACAGGCTATTTGAAGATCGATGGTTGGCGAACAATGGTCCACATCTTTGGCCACCACGTTCTCCCGATTTAACTCCTTTAGACTATTATGTTTGGGGTAGGATAAAAAATATTGTTTACTCAACTCCCCTGACTGATAAAGAGGACTGCATAGAACGAGTCAGAAATGCGTTCAGGTTTGTTTAGATTTTTAGATTCATAGTTTTGAAACTCAATTTGGTTTTTAAACACTTTTGCAGATCTCTTCCTTCCGATGAAATAAGAAGAGCAACGCACGAAGCATTCCTGAGACGTATAAATAAATGTCTAGAAATTAACGGTCAAAACTTTGAGCATCTTCTCTAGTTATAACTGCGAGAGTTTGCCATAGTTCTCCTAATAGTAACTTGAAGTCGGTTTCAAGAAGGGGTGAAAAATCTACAGCATGGTTTGAATAACAGTTCCTGAAAATTTCATCTTTTTGGCGTGGAGGGAAAAGAAATAGCTGAAAATTCAAGACGAAAAACAGTTTTTTGTGAATAACTCAGAAAATATCCACTTTAGAGCAAGGGTGTGATGCATACACTAACATTATTTTTTAATGTAGATTCAATATCTGTCATAAAAAAATGGGGTTCTAATTTGAAAAAATTGATTTTTCACGATTTTGTCATCCCTAACTTTGAAAGCGATTTTTTCACCCCCTGTATCATGAATCGCGATTTCGATTTTTAAAGTGGATACATCAATCTTACATCTTGAAAAATCCCAAAAATGAAAATTTTCCATCCAAAAACCTCGAAGTTATTCTTGTTTCAACGGAGCTCTATTTTCGATTTTTTTTTCGAATTTTCCCGCTCAAAGAGAATTTTCCAACCAAAACTGAAAAATGTTACATCGAAATAACTTGGAATTTTCTAAGGAATCTATTTCTGCAATAAAAATATGGTGTTCTAATTTGAAAAACGGTAGTTGACGTCATTTCCGGAAAAACCGGAGGTGCTCATGCCTTGAAAATATTTTAGATTTCATCAGCATCGTGTAATACTTATAAGTGCTGAATTTCATGAAAATACGTTTAGTAGTTTCCCGTATAAATAGGGGTGAGGTTCCTCGTGAAAGACCTTGTTTATAGGTCCTTGTTTTTATTCTGAAACGAATACATAGGTAACACAATGGAATTACTTCGAGTATTAAGGGAGTTTCAAACAGCTTCAAGGAAAATTAATTATATTGTAAAAAAATGATGATCAAAAATGTTCTGAATTTCACTTATGTGGCAGGTATTTCAAAAAAGTTTTTCGAGAGTTTTGATAATACAGAAATACTCCTTTTCATCTAACTGATTCCTCTGTTGGGTACCTATTTCGAATTCATGACAAACATGAGGAACTTCTTGAATATTATCATAACTTTGACATTTGTGTAAATAAATTATTAAATTACTTTAGAATTCACAGGTTCGAAATTTGGCATAGAAGATCAAACAGATAGAAATATTGATTTGATATTTATGGAAAATTGAAACCACTGCAATCCGGCTGAATTGATAATCTAAAGAATTGAAATCAGTTGCATGTTAGATATGAGTATTTTCTTATAAAATATTCAATTAAAATGTGAATTCAATATTTTCACCAATACTTGGATGGACGATCTCTAACCAAAGAGTTCAGTATGATTTCAAGCTGAAATAATGTTTTTGAATGAAACATTATGAACATTCTCCGAAAAACGATAAATATGTGATTTATCATGAATTAGAAAAAGTGGTAGGTACAGATAAAAAGTGTATCTTATTGCTTCAAGAATCTGTAGTAAAAAATAACGCCTTGATCAAAGACCCAATACATTTCTTCTAAATATAAAAAAGATTCAATTATTCAATTTTTTTAGGCAAATAATCAACACTGAATCCAGAGTTGCTGAAATAATTAGGAAAAAGTTTCTCTTATTTTAATAAAAATAAATGAATAAATAAGACGGTATCATTTTTCTCTCATGTAGTTATTTAAATTTGAACTATGGTTCTGGCTATGTTTGCAAATCAAAAACCGATTGCAAGAGACGTTAACTATCCCACTCGACCTTTGTAAATTATTCATAATATTTGTAACTTCCTCATCCAACTGTTTAATTCTCTCGATGAATAAAATCTGTATGAAATCACGAATCAAATGACACTCAATCATAATAATATAAGAACTCTTGAAAGTTTTGACCAAATAGTACTTGTAAACTGGACAATCTGAAGCTGATATTGAGTGCAGAGCGTCGCACAGATTCAAAAACGTGTTGTGAAATCATTGTTGACATTTAATTATATGTATAAAAATTAACGGGGTTGTACTCCAAAATCTAAAGAAATATTAATTTGAAATTCTTTGATTTTGGCAATTCATTACGGTCACTTTTTTATGGCAAATTCAATTTTGTAGGCAGTAGCTATGCATAACATAAATCTATATTCCAATTCCAAATAAAATGTACAACATAAAGATGAATTGAAATAATGTAGAATAATGAAATATATTTTCATTTAATACAATCTGATAAACTATATGATTCCATATTCAATAAGAAATTATATATGCTACGTTTAAAGTATTTTGAATTTTTTATCCTTTTGATTTTGTCTGCTAGGAAATTATAGATTTTCAGTCATCTATATTCTACCTGTTTCTGATTTGTCCCTAGAGTTAACTTATGGTATTCTTGTTCTCAAACTTTTGAAAATTTTTGCCTATTTCTCTTTATGAAAAGTAGACACACTTGTAGATATATTGCATATATAGTTAATAGACCTCTGCAAATTTTTATGATTCCAAGACCATTTATTTTTCTCACTACTTTTTTTTTGTAAAACATGTTGCTCTATATTTGATCTTCCATAGAAAATTATTCCAAACCATAATTTGGATTTAAGTATTGCCTAATAAACTATCTTTAATATATCTCTGCTGATATATTTTGAGATTTCTCTGATTCCATATACTGATGATTTGATTTTTCCCCCCAGGTACTCAATATGTATATTCCAATTAAAATTTATATCAAAGTGAATTCCAAGAAATCTGGTGGAGTCACTCAAGTAATTGTTGTCTTGGTTTATTATTAACTTGTCCCTATTCTCGATTTTTGTGCTGGAGGTTGCAAAAGAAACCAAGTTAGTTTTTCCTTAGTTGAAAATGAGGTTACTGCGATTGCCTCTTCCACCCTTACTCCAAGATATGTATTGAAATCATTAATATAGATAAGGAAGAAGAGAGGTCCTGCTATGCTTCCCTGTGGTAAACAAAGAATCAGTTCTTGAAGATCGGATTTATACAATTTTTCGTCTATTTCTATCTCAACCATTTGTTTTTTTTGGTTTCAAAATACGTTTTTGCCAGTTTCAATACTGGATTTGAATTTCGTATTTTTCCAGTTTCGTTTTTAATTTTTGTACATCCAAGGATCTTACGTCTTCGTTAAATCGAAGAAGATCCCCATAGTTAGCTTTTTACCGTCAAATGCCTTCAATATTTTCGTGATGAAATGATATGTAGACTTTTTTTTCAGATATCCGTGTTGATTGCTTTTGATTATCGCATTTTCAGATATTCCATTACTTGTTTGCAGTATGCTTTCTCCAGAATTTTTGAGAAACGCGGTATGATATTTATGGGTCTTTAGTTCCCATATTCATTAATATCCCCTTGCTTGTATTTTGGTTCAATAACTGCTATTTTCATGCTTTTAGGAAAAACTCCAAATTTCAGTAAATTATTGATAATATAATGCATTGGTTCATTTATTTCCTCCACTGTATGAATTATTATATTATTTGATATGTCATCGTAACCACTGGAATGTTTCTTCTTCTGTTCTTTTATAATTTCTCTAGTAATTTTATTGTATGACTTTGATGTTAATATTTTTGCTGCCTTAGTGAAAAATGTGTTCATCTCATTACCTATTTTTACTGGATCTTCTGATACTTTCATTTGTGTAGACGTTTTAGAGTTGTTCAACGTTCCTACTATGAACCAAACAGTTTTGTTTTTGTTTTCCGAACTTATAATTTGGTTTTCAAATTTTTCTAGTTTTTGCTTTTTCAACAGATTTTCATATTGGATCTTAGTTTTCCTGTATGTTTCTTTAACGGAGTCATTATATGTGCTAACAGTCAAGAGTATATCAAGTTTTTCATCTTTTATTTTTTGGTCAGTTGTTCGTGTTTGTCGTTTCCTGTTTATTTGCACTTTCTGTAGAGAAAATATTTCACTGATCAGTTATAAGTAGACTTGATGAACATATTCAAATTGTTTGTTCACATTTTCTTATTTAATTTTATAGAAGGATGTCCTTTTATGATTACTTACTTATTCTTGAAATGTTGGATGTTTATCTGTGAGAATAAACGTTTGTATTGGTATTTTTATGAATGGGATCATCGGTAAAAACTAATTTTTGAGCGGTATGGTCCGAGATATATGTTTCAATGATGCTTAGTGTGTATGGAATTTCAATATTTGTGAAGGTGCCATCAATACATGATTTTGAGTTTTTGGTTTTTCAAGTTGACTGATGTATTGTTTGTTTTATGTTGTAAGTATCTAATATATCGAGAAATTGACGTCTTCTACTTGATTCCTTAATCGTTCCTATATCAAAGTCACCAGTTATTGTAACTTTTTCCTTTCGTTAAAACGTTTCTGATTTACTGGTTCTACAAATGCAATCATTGTATTGTTTCATCTTCCTATTATTAGAGTATTCCACTGCTGTACACTGAAATTCACTTTTTTTGGATTGTTTCTTGATATCCTTCGTTTATTTTGCTTGAAGACCATCTCTTACATAGATTGCCACTCCTCCATGTTCTTTTTCTTTCCTACAGAATTGTGTGATGAGTTTACAACCCTCTATTGTATACCATTGTAACTGTTATTTTGCCTTCCAATGCTCTGAAATGCATAGTATTTTAACCTTTTTATTTTCCTTCATTAATTATCTCTGGAATTGCCTATTTAGCATACATTTTGGTTTAGAATGCCGAAAAGAACTTTATCACTATTATCTATATATGGAATATACTTGTGTATATATCTATTATTTGTTTTATTTTCCTTGTTTATTTCTGTTAGATTTGTTATTATTGATGTCGCTGCTATTTCCTTCGAGTTAGATGCTGCACTTATATTCACCTAAAAAAAATATTGTTGCAAGGAATTCTTTGAGTCTTCCAAAGTCAAATCTCTTGATGCCTGTACTTTGTGACCAAATTCTGGTTCATATGGTTCTTTTTTTTATGTAGGGACCTATAATTAAGAATATCTCCAGCTGGTTGAAATTTGGTATTTCCTTCACAGCCATATTTTCATTTTTAAAACCTGTTTTTGTCTTTATGTATGCTTTGACCTCATCGTCTTTTGCTTCCTTTTCAATCCTATTTATGTAGATCTATACTTTTCTATCCTCTCCAGCAAAGTTTTCACTTTCCTGGGACGATCTTCCCTGATCTGATCTTTTCTTGAAGTTATTCGCTCTTTTCCTCGGATATTTATATCCATCATTATCGTTGTTCCCAAGATTATTTTGTTGGATACTTTTTGCGAGTGTGTTGATTTATTTTGATTCAGAAAGTGTTTGTGAACTTTTTGATTTTTGTTTTTTTTTCAACATTATTTTTGACAATGTTGACATTTGAATATTTGACGCACAGAGGTGTGAATCATTCTGATTTCCCTGCAGGTGATTAGGCGAGATAAACTTTCCTAGAAATTGTGAACTTATTTACTTCTGTGAATGATTGAACATCAAACACTAAATATATTTATCAACTAAACGAAACCTACCATTAATTCTGCAAAATTTTTGCGGAAGATTGAGCCTCTTGAGTCACCTATAATTATTTATCCAAAATCAAGCAGGAAAATTGGTACCTAATTGATTTCTCCTGAGTACATATTTTCCAACACTGGTTTCATTTCAATTGAATAAACCTAAAACAAACATGAACATCTGAGACCCAGAAACCATAATGATCACACCATTATACTTACACATAATTAAATTTCGTTTTAACATTGATTATTGTGTGAACACTGCTAGGACTTTTTCACTTGTATGCAAATATAAACAGCCAATTCCTTAGAGAGGTGTAATTTAATTTGAAACGAATGCACGATAACCCTTTTTACTGAGGAAAATACTTTCGAAGTAGATACCACATAATTCGATTAAATATATTACATAAGCTCCACCCTCGCCTTTGCACGATTGGATTAACTCGCGAAATAATTAGATAATTTATTATATGAATTAAAATAGTATATAGAAATTGTGATTCTGAAAGATCAACTTCATATTATTAATATGAGGCAACGATATGAAACTATTTCGATACTCAACAATTTTTGAACGGTCGATGAAATGTCACGAAGAAAATTATGAGACTGATAGCATAATCGTGAAAGTAACTCAAGCACCTACCCCATGCAATTTATTTCAAAGAGAAAATTTCGAAAGTATTCAACAAAATCTCCAAGTTGAGCACCAGCCTCAAAATGAATAACAAAATGATACCTCAATAGGAAAGATCTCTAAACGCTACAAGGGAGCACTCATAAGTAAAACAAAAAACTATATTATACATGGCTGAAGATACATCCGAAATATGATTATTTTTTCCTTTCTTAACGTTGCAATTGGGAAGGCAAATAAGATTTTGACAAAGATTATATAATCGAGAAAGCCTCAAAAACCAAGAAAAATGTCAACTGTACCGACCATAAATATATCATGAAATATAAGGATCGTCATAATACAACAACAAATAAAACATCAAAACTTAGTGACCTCAAGACTATAGAATAATCTGACTACGCTAATAAATCTAGGGGATAAAGGCATAGCGGACGCGTATGCCCTACTATGACTTTATAAGAGCTTCACCAAAGTTTCAATCAATTGTGATAATACCTACCTCTACAAGGATTAAATCTTATGGTAGGCCAGGTGCCGTCACCACTCCGAAGCATGGAACTATAGAAAACACTTTCGGGGCTCATACGAGCCGGAATAAGATTAAGTAGGATCCCAATTTTTGTTGTTTTTGTTTTCTGTTTTCTAGTGTCATTTCGGTAATTTTTTTGCATAGGTGTGTTTGTCGACTCATGGATTCTTTCATAAGAGATCATCTAAATGAGCCTATTGAGGAGATTGCAGGATTGCAATTCATTTCGCAGGAGGGCCACTGATCAATTTAAAATTTTTTTAAAGGAATATACGGATTATTTTCAGCGATATGGACTCAATACTTATCTTTGAATTAGGACTTGGACTTGATTTAATAAGATTTTTCATAGGGAAAGACTACATCGTCCAATGAAATCGCTCAATTTTTGAAAACGGACCAATAGAAACAAACTGTATCTGAAAACACTCAACCACACAGTGTTTTCACTTTTAGAAATTTGTTTTTATCAAATGCCTAATTTGCATGGAAATATTAATACGTCCGGATAGCTTTAGGTCGTAGGTGGAAGTAGCAGTCATCATGGATACGATAAACAAGCAGTTGTTAGCGATAACTTCAACAGCACATTTGGCAGTTCTGTCAGTTTATTATCGTATTTTACCATAAAGTAGATAAAAATGAAACGTTTTGGGAATTGTAATATTACTTCAATTGAGGAAAGTGTGAAGAAAAGTATGCCGCTTAATACAGTGAAGTCAAGATCCTACTTTTGGAAACAATTTGAAGAATTCTGTGCTGCCCGGGAATACCTTGTAAATGAAAAAACAAGTTTGTCAGAGCTCAATAATATTATGCTAGACTGGGCTTTCATATGAAGAAAAGAGATGAATCAGACTACAAGCAAAGTGTCGTAAAAATCTTGTGGAATAATACTACCAAACAGCTGCAGGAAAAATTCTATTCCGAATGGGGCGTTAGGTTCGATCCATTCACAGACGTGGCTTTTAAAACGCCGCGGGATGCACGAAATACCAAGAGGCGTATTTTGCAAGTGGACCCTGAGAAAAGAAAAGTTAGTGCCAAGGGGCTGTCTTTGGAGCAACACAAAAAGATGGTCAACTTATGTAAAGAAGATAATCTAGACTGTTTGAACAGAAAATTTTATTTTATTGCTGCATTGGAGCTTGCAATTCGAAATTGAAAATGATGGTAATCCCATGGGCCGACTTGCCTACAATCCGATATTTTCTAAAACAAGACAAGGTGGTGCCCAAAAATGTGCGGAAACGAAATGGCTGAATCCCAATATTGAAGAAGATATTTGTCCGGTAAGGTTATATATGCTACTTGTATCCAAAAAACTGCAAACATAACCACTGAAACACTATTCCTTACTCCACATAAGAATTGGAAATATGGTTCATGGTTCAAAAACTCCCCAGTCGGTCCCAATATGATAGCTAAATGGACAAAAGAATCGGCAGAACTCATTGGCATCAACACAACCAAGTCGAAGACAACCAACCAATCGCATCGAGCTACTGCTATCAGCCAATTAGCCAAAGCAGGGATTGGCGAGGAAGAGCTGATAAAGATAACAGGCCATTCTTCTGCAGCGTCAGTGAAACCGTATCTCCAACTGGACCAACAACATCACAAAAAAATATTCACAGCCATAAGGAATGAAAAAAATGTCCTTCAAGAAACAACATCAGTATCTACTTCATCATTAGAAAATAATGCTCGTAATGTGTATAATAATTGTACTATCAATAATTATTATTTTGAGAATAAAGATGAACAATTTGTTGTTATGCTTCTATCTGGTTATTTTTGAATAGAAAACTATTTTTTATTTCGTTTGATTTATATTGTAGAATGATCTTTCCAAATACCACATGAGATTAGAATTTTTTTTTGAGAACACTCTGTCGTGTTTTCAAAATTATACAAATTTCACTCAACAAAGTGATCCCGAAAAACCACTTGCCTTCGGCTTGTGGTATTTTAAGGATAACTTTGTTTCGTGAAATTTAAACGCATAATTCCCAAAAACAAAAGTGTTCTCAATAAATTCTCACCTCTAGTGGTATTACCCTTGAGAATTCCTGACTTCAAGTGTGTTCCTCATTTTGACAATACATTGTATTATCGTTCATTCAGCTATTCAATAAATCCCTATAACTGCGGCAGATTCCGTTTTCGTTTTTTTGCTCAATCCTACTCAATTCATTGTTTTTCTAATACCTGCCTATTAGTGTGTCGGTTTTAATTCTTTTATACACATCATATATGATTATCTGAGTTCTTGAATTGCATTCCGTAGAATTACATTGTATAAGCCAAGTTATGGAAGAAGAATCCTAATATTCCATTTCGTTGATTTTGAAATTGGTAATTTGGCACTTGAGCCATATTTTTTGTTCAATTTCCACTGTCGTCAATATGTTAATGATATTTTCATTCAAATAAATCTTTGGACAACATTAATTTTAGATTTTCAGAGAAATTATTCTTCCAACTTATAAATCATACCCCGAATGAAAACCCTATAAAATCACAAAGTCAGTTATTTATAGCTTTCCAAATGGATAGGATCGATCGCTAGCAGCCAATTTTCCCATAGAGTAGTTTCATCCGCTAGTTATTCCTGATTAGCCTATTCCCATGCAGCATCAATATTTACGCCGGCCAATTGGGGTGTTTTAATTACACCCTCAATCATCGAGTTACATGTGATTAGAGACAGAACATGTCTCATCCCTTTATGGGCATGCTAAATTGAAATCCCACCGTGGTCTCGGAACCATCAAATTATTGCCAGACATTTTAATGCATGAACTCATTTATCAGAATTTCATTTGAACGATTTTCATTATTTTCCTGTAAGTTGTGTCACGCAAGCATTCAATATTGACCTGAAAGTATCTTTTAATTCCGAAATTGATCATGGAAATTTAGTTATCCAATTATCCCCATATCTTAGAATCATCATTGATAGTTCGTAAACTAATATTTGGATCTCGTAAAGTAATCCCTAGTAGAGATTAAAAAATTCACGTTCGGCAGGATGTTTGCATATGCTGTTTTTTTAAGTCTAAAAAAGCCCAGAATCTTGCGAGCGAAGCGAGCTGCCCGGAATTATTCGAATGGCCTTTCGTTGGGTGACTTTTATACTCCCCTATTTGAAAAATTCCCGAAAAAATATAGATTTTTCATGAGTTCTCCGAAACAATTCCGATCAATGAAAACTCTTTTTACTCTGTGACGCTTTGGCAGAGTTTTTTTTTTAAAATATGTTTTTTCCTTCAAATTTGGACACTTAGAATGAGACATTCATATCTTTCTAAGACAAGTAGTAATATTTAAGATTTGAATTTTCCCAAAATTTCAATTCCACCTTTAACTGTCTCTCTTTATAATATTTCTTCAATGACAATGCATGCTAAGGTAAGGTTTTTCCATATAGATTTACTATTAGCATGAAAATTGAGAACACAGTTATATCTGTTTGGAAGTATTTTTTTAAATTGATTCTGTTTCATAACGAACTCGACTGAGATATTGAGCCAATTTGCCTATGCCGAAAATATTATTTTTGAATTTGAATCATTTTTCTGAAGGTTCGATAACTTTTTTAATAGACAAATGTATTTAAGTCGTATTGCAACTATTGAAATACTAAACAAGAAATTTTGTGAAAATCCTCAGATTAGATAATATTAAAAACCATTTCGTTGGCAATGTTCAATTGCCCATAAGATGCTCCTAGGATCTCAACAGAAAGTAGTGTATTCATGTAGGTTATTGATATATTACGTATTTTGAAATTTCTTCTTCGGGGAATGAACCCACGAGAACATATAGGCGTTTGTTTCTACGCGGTTATTCTTGATCAGGAAACTATTAGAATAACGTTTTGCCTTAATGTATGTTATTTTCACATATCGAGCCGAAAATGATTTCAATAGATCGGTTTCGACTTACAAATAAGGAATACGTGATCAAACTTAAATATATCCGGTCGGTCGGTTCAGAACGAGTACGCTTAGGCTCCTGACCTCACGTCATAGCTTTTTTGCATTTTTCGGTACACAAACTTTATCGAGTCGAAAATATTTCAAATTCAGAAACGTAATTTCATAGTGAGTATAATAAACTCACATAAAATATGAATTATATCCTACATAGTTATTTAGCTTCTCAGAAGGGTATGTTTGGAATTGAATTCCACTCCATTATTAATGGAGAGACGTAAAACACAAACTCAAACTCCAAAATTATTTTTCTTAAAGTGGCAGCGGCGAATGGATCTGAATGGACTTTTATAAAACGGAAGTTACAATGGAATTCAAGGTCAGAACAATGGCCTGAGGAGGTTAATCTCCTAGCCTAATTGATTAGGGTTCACTTGGATGCAATTAACCCTAAAGGCAGAATGTTCGCATAAACTGAACGACTAGTTTAGTAGGCCAATTGAGAAAGAGAAATCAAGTTTGCTCATTGAATTTTAATACGTACTATATTGAAGAATTCATTTTAATTGAAGGATTGTCGAAAGTAGGCTAAATTATGGAAGAATTAATTTTTCAACGTTAAGCTCTGTGATCTTTCTCTTTCCTTAATCCTAGTGTTATTTTAAAAATCTGGATGGAGATTTTGTCAAAAATAAAACTCAATTTGACGGTTTAACTCTGTCTAGAAGATTCGCCATCTATATCTCCAAGACTGAACCGGCTCCACTTTCTATGTAAATTCATAGGACAATTAATGACTTCCAGTTCAAAGCCGTCCAATGATCATCGAATGTATTCAACAAATAATTATTCAAAATATTTAATTTTGAAATTAATTTACTGATGATGAAAATATCCAAAAAGCAATTTATTCATTGTTAATTCCATTATTCGATTAATTTTTCCTCTTGTTTTCTGAATTGTTAAAATAAGAATGAAAATATTTCGTTTTTTATTTTTCATGGCATTACGTTTTTGGAATAACAACAGTAGGTATCGAAAAGGTACTTCAATTGGAAGTGTATGACTTATGGTCAAAATTTTTTTGATTTCATAAATTATTAATATGCGCTTTTGAAGAAATCGACTGGCTCAATTCAATTATTTTATTTCACAGCTGTCTGTCCGTCCGAAAAACTGGATTGAGAGAGGACTCTGTTCACGTATTCATCAATTTGCTCGATTATGTTGGCGAATTCATTGAATCAGTTCAATGATTTTAAAGGTTGAAGTAAAGATCATAGATCCCAGTACTAAGAGAAAAATAAAATCGTAATCGTTATTCAGATTTATATTTAATCATTAATGGATTATACACTGAAATCCAATGATATGTTACAGAAGAATTCAGATACGACAAAAATGAAATACAGAAATGAAATCGGGTAAGAGGAGATATTGTAATCTCGACTCTAAAACAAAATGAGCCAAAAAAAAACTCGAACTATCACTCTCGAAATTTCAGAAAATTAGTACCTGCAAAACGGGCAACACTCAAAAACAACCAGAATATAAAATAGTATAGTATATTTTTAAATGAAACAGCTGTATTGTGGCTGAAATGAAAATGATGGAAAACTGTTAGTTGAGTTATTTTTGAATAAAGAGATTTGTTTGCTGATTTTTTCATATTATCCATCTCCTTTGTTTCCTTATGGCACTCTTTCGGGATCAGGAAAAAGATTTCAGTACAAGCGCACAAAATCCCCTGACTTCACGTCATTGCTTTTCTACATTTTTTATTTGGCTTTCTTCCCTGATTAGTGATGTAAAATAAAATCAGTTTTGTGAGTGTCTCATCTGTAATATGTACATTTTGATTAAATGGTTGTGTAAAATAACTCAATGTAAACTGCTAATACATTGAAAACAACATTAAATCATACTAAAGTATAAGTGCAGTGGCGGCGTAAAGGGGGGGCGGTCCGCCCCGGGTGCCAAGCATCAAGGGGTGACAACACGGTGACAAAGAAATACCAACTCTGTCACGCAGATAGTAGCCGCTGGCGAAGTGAAGGAATCATTTCTAGGTTTCTTCCCTATAGCTGGAAAGACTGCAATCGAACTTACGGAAAATATCCTTACGCAGTTAAAGAGTGATAACTTGGACATTCATCTATGTCGGGCTCAAGAATATGATAACGCTGCAACCATGGCAGGAGTTCATGGTGGTGTGCAATCTATCATTAAGGAACACAATCCTAAAGCTTTGTTTATGCCTTGTGCTAATCATTCGCTAAATCTATGTGGGGTGCACTCTTTCATGAGTGTTAGTTCAAGTGTAACATTTTTTGGAACAGTAGAAAGAGTTTACACGTTCTTTTCGTCATCCACACATAGATGGGAAATTCTAATGAAAAGTGTAGGCGTATCGGTCAAAATACTAGTAGAGACAAGATGGAGTGCTCATCACGATGCTGTTAAGTCATTGAAGAATAATTTTGAGAAACTTGTATCAACACTCGAAGAGATGTGTGATCTCAGAAGCAGCAGAGAAAACGTCGATACAAGAGAAGCAGCATCCACACTCTTACCAGCTTTATGTGACTTCAGTTTTTTATGCTACCTCTCTTTTGGTGTGAAATCCTAGAAGAAGTTAATCAGACACAAAAGTATATCCAAACATCTGGACTATCGCTGGAAAAGTGTGTTATAAAAATTGAAGCCCTAAAAATTTTTCTTCAAACTCAACGTATACAAATAGTGGAAAGAGCTATTTCCTACGCAACTGAGAAATGTGAGGACTTGGATATCTCCGTTGAAAGAAGAGGAAGGAGGAGATTCCGAAAACTAATGCCAGGAGAAATGTCCCAAGATGTTGGACTAACATTGCCAGAAGAGTTGCATAGAGCTATGTTAGAATGTCTTGATAGATTTTACGAAGAACTAGAGCATCGCTACAAAGCAATGGATGATATTCTCATAACATTTGGTGTTGTTCAGTCTGAAACTCTACCTACGTCAACAGAAGAAGAACTTCGTGATAAAGTTCCAAATCTTACAAAAATCTATGATGAATTTTCTGCAGAGGACATTATTTTGGAGATTTTACGACTGAGGCACCACTTGGAAGCCGCCAGCATTTCTCTTCAAGAAGCGATCCAATGGACTACCTTGGATCTTCTGAAATTTATTGTAAAATGGGACTATTCTGAGTCTGTTCCAAGTCTAGCTCTATGTCTAAGATTTTTTTTAACTATTTGTGTTTCGGTGGCTACTTGTGAAAGAAGTTTCTCAAAATTAAAGTTAATAGAATCTTACTTAAGATCTACAATGAGCCAAACACGACTTTCCAGTCTATCCATATTGTCCATTGAAAAGGAGAGGAAAGTAAATTTTGATAATGTCATTGAGTATTTTAGCAAAATAAAGTCACGTAAACACGTTTAATATTTGTCGTTTTATTTTGAGGGTGCTCGATAGAAAGTCGCCCCTGGTGCCAACCTATGCTACGCCGCCACTGTATAAGTGTTTCATGAAAATAGTAGACCAGCGTCTGGAAAGTGATATGCAAGTACACAACGCCTTGCGTAAAGTTCCAAGACTGCTGTAGAGTTTTAGATATGCAGAGCTGTACAGCGAAATTTGAGTATGGAGAGAAATTTTTGACTCAAATCACAATGAGGAAGAGTGAAGATGTCATACAGAAGAGATAGTTCACAACAGTTATTTGTGTAACCAGTTGGGCAAAGCATTATTTAAGTAAATATCCGATTCAGATAAAGACGTACCGAGTGGCATCGAGGAAGCAGCTCAATCAGCGTATACAATTATTCTGAAGGAGTCGAGGAACAAGTATGATTTATCCTATGCCAAATTTTTGGCTCACGTATTATCAAGAAAAAAAAGGGAAGGAAGAATGCGACCTTGTGGAACTTATATTCGATGTTGAGAACCAAATTGTGCTTGAAGGGAAATATTGATATCAAGAAGGATACGAAGTTACTGGCTTTCTTAAAACGACATTCTCAAGGTTACCATTCAAAAAAATTATATGGCTTAGTGAAGAAAACATTTCTCCGCGTAGAAATTATAGTGTTTCAGGAGGAATTTGTTAAAATAACCATTCTCAATACGATGACGAAGGTATGTCGAGAATTTGCTATGACCGCTGTAGCTTTTGACGATATAAATTCCATCGAAATGGTTGAAAAATACCTTTTCCGTCGACTCCCCAATAAAAGCTCTGTTTAACGTTCATAATATTTATGCATTAATGACCCATTTTAATGCACGATTAAATTTCTATTTTAATGCATGATTTTCATGGGCAACCGAACATAGAGTATTCAGAATTAATAGGAGTATCATCACAACTCGACTGATATTTCATTTTTATGTATGAGGCCTGTGACTCTCACTCTTCAAACACAAAATAGTCGCGTATTTATCTCTGGTTCCATTGTTATTCCACAGAGAAAAGAAATAATGAAACAAATCCAAACATAATTGAATTGTCAAATTACGAGTAATATAGCTGCTTTCAATCTTATCCTCAAACTAATATCGCCAGTTACTTTAATTACAATGAGTAACGAAATCAATATCCCCTTAACTCCCCCGGACGTTGCAGAAATGGCTAAAGCAGCAACTTTGACCCTGTCACCTGAAAAAAGCCGACATTTGTATGATAAAACCTACGCAGAATTCATGTCATGGTGCGAAGAGAAGAACGTTTTCAATTATTCTGAAACAGTTTTGTTGGCATACTTTAAGAGTGTTGCAGAAAAGGGATAGGTACTTCGCAAATTTATGGCCAAAGTATTCAATGATAAAAGCAACATCGAACGTTAAAAGGAATATTGATATAAGCAGATATCACAAACTGGTGATGTTCATTGAGGGACAAAAGTGGGTTATATTTCTAAGAAATCGAAAGTTCTCGAGAAAATGCATGTAAAAGAGTTTATAGCAAATGCTCCAGACAGTCTTTTCTTGATGTCAAAGGTAAATATAAAACTCAATTAAATTAATTTTCAAAATTTTTCTTATTGATACGTGAATATAAGATATGTAACTTTAATTTTTTTATTTGAAGGTCAATTTGATATTTGGAGTATCCGGGGCAGTGCGAAAAGATGAGCTGAATAAGTTGCAGATAAATGATGTGCAGGATATGGACTCAAAATTATTAATAACAGTGATTTCATCCGAAACGCAGTTCAAAACAAAATCGAAATAACTTTAAAATGTGTTCAACTTATTTCAATTAAAAATTGATTTATTTTAAAAGAAACTAATTCGCATTTCATTCTTAGACATAATTTGATTAGAGATAAAAAAACTCAAAACGAACTGGCACACTAAAGCCATTAATTCAAGGATTGTATTAATTTTATCTAATCATAGTGCACACAAAGAAAAATTCATGAACTAATTAATGAGCTATTTCGTGGTGATGAAAATATAAAGTTGATAATTTAAAAGTCAATAGAATACACAAGTAATAACTATCAATACATTATCAAAAGAATACTACCACCTGATAAAATTAAAATTGCAACAAAAAATGTAAAACCAGTTAGGTCTATATTCACTTATTTGAAAGACAAAGATAAGATCTTAAATAAATCTAATGTTGTCTACAGCATTCCATGTAAGGATTATGATCAAATATACATAGGTCAGACTTCCACCAAACTTCAACAAAGGATAACACTACACAAAAGCAATATCAGAACTCTTAAAAATTCCTGTGCTCTTACCAATCATGTGAATTCTGAAGATCATCATCCTGATTATGAAAATATAAAAATATTAGATTCAGAACCTAATTTCAAAAAAAGAACATTTATGGAAATGGTGAGAATATCACAATATGATAACTCCATGAACTCTAGGAAAGATATTAACTCTTTGAGCACAATGTATTCTTACTTGATTTCGATATAAGTGAATAACAAAATCTTTTAACACCTAACGTATGTTCTTATTCTAAGTAATCTGATTCTAAATTAAAGCTTGTATTGTATATCACATATGCCTAGCTCTCAAGATTCCACTCCGATGTTCACGTCTTTAAATGACATCCAAAAATTGTCAATCATTATTATATTTTTTGAGCTATCATAATTTAAGGTCTTGAATTCATGTTAATTAGATTAAGATTTAATGAACATCATTTCATAATCAATCTCGCTATCGTAAGTACTGAAGATCTGTAACCTGCTCACCAATTGATTTTTAATAATTTGCAGCACTCTTGAAAAAGAAAAAATTTGTTTTGAAAGCTCGAGTAAAGGATAAAAGAGTCTTCTACTTTTTATTTGACTGCTAACCCACGAGAATCATCGATATACTTTATATTCAGTCACGAATTTTCTTAAATTATATATATATATATATTTTCAGTTCTCAGTATACTTGAAAAATGAAGGAGACAAATTTTTTTCTCAATTTACCAGCAACCTTTGCGTCCTTACAGAACACCATCGTTTCTGCATCCGTATATTTATTTGAACATTATCTAGTTATTTTCTGCGTCCATACGCTAATATACATGTCAACTATTCCGACAATTCTGCACAGGCGGTGTTGCCAAATTCATGATTGAATTTTCATTGTTGAATCTACCTACTCACTGTCCGTGACATTCCATTCGAAGGGAACGCTAACCAATAGGAAATGAAAAAAAATTCAAATGGCACTCTAGGTATGTCACTTGTTGATTTTGACATATCATGTGAATTATTTCGAACATTCCATTCTAATTACTAGATGGCTGAAAATGGATCCAATCGTTCAATTTTCAGTTCAGCTAATTGGGTCGAATTGAGCAGAAAGAAATAACCTTTTAGATTATACTCTGTTCCCAACATAGTTGCATTTGAAAACATAATTTTTTTGGAAAGTTTTTTCCGGAAGTATAAAAAGTCGAATAAATTACGAAATTTGGGATATTTAGTGGAGAGATGTAATTCACTCTCATGCTGGACTGAAAATTGAACGATCGAACTCATTTTCACCCATCTAGATATAAAAATGAAATTTCAAAATAATTCACATTAATTGTCAAAAATTGACAAGTGACATATAGTTGTACTCTCGTAATGACGTGTATGATGAAAATACGAAAAAATATACCTAGTGTGCCATCTAAGAATCAGAAATTATTTTCATTTATGGTCTCCTGGAAGTATTTCTGACATTTTATTTCGTCGAATTATGCTCATCACTCATCAAAACGTATTTCATTAAAAAAAAATCGAAGTCGATAACTTCAAGGGTATCTAAACGCGAGCATGTTTCCTTATTCCGTTGACACCCTGTATAAAGGACCAAACGAATGGTACATACTTGACTATAGAACGAGGGTGTCTATCTTTTTACACATTTTTATGACTAGCTGACGGTTATTCCACCGACATACAGCTAGCTGACGACTTTTTATTTGAATAATTATACAGGGTGTCTACTAAAATAGGTGCCAAACTTCAGCAGGTGATAGTACAAGTCATTTGCAACAAAAAATGTCCTATAACACTTTTTCGAAAACTTGATAGTTATCGAGAGTTACTCAACACTTCTTGGTTTTTCGGAATTTTTGCTTTCCCTTTAAAAACAAGAATATCTCTGTTTTTCTTACAGCTACATCAAATCTGACCATATCATCGCAAAGGGCAGTGAAGGTGCTATAAAATAGGTAGTTATTAATGTTAAAAAAAAATGTTTCATACCGGGTGTTGTGAAAGGGTAAATGTAAAATTGAAAAGAGTACAAACTTAGTGTTATTTTCTTGTTAGCTGTACCATTAAAAATTAGTGAATAAGTTATTGGTTTTTTCTAGGAAAAACTAGTACATGTAATAGACTTTTAAACAGTATATCAACTTTTCACTCAACTTTTATTTTTCCAACAATATTACGGTTTCGAGTCAGGAAGACATAAAAATCAAAAACGCAAATTTTATGATAATTTATTTCAATACATTGTAGGTTCAAAACAGTTATAAATATTATTAATAGTATGATAATGTTAAGGTTAGTTTCGAGGTTTACGAAATAGAAGGTGGTCGAAATGCTCAGCACTGGAGGCAAGCACCAGCAATACTTCGCGCTATTAGAGAAGATCCCACTACAAGTACTCGGCGTGTTGGTGCCACATTAGGACTTCACCATTCCACAGTACACAGAGTTTTTAAGCAAAATAATTTACACCCATATCATTTAAATAAAGTCCAGAATTTGTTACCTGTGGATGATGAGGTCTCATTAGAATTCTATAGGTGGTACCTAAATAAGTTGGAAGAGTAGGGATGTGATCAAATATTATGGACAGATGTGGTAACATTCAGTAAAATTGGAATAATATATTTACGAAATTTCCATATGTGGGAAATGGAAAATCCACATGCGACTGTTATATCTCATTATCAGCATGAATTAGAGTCAACGTCTGATTGGCGGCTATTCAAGCCCGTAATACTTCCCAATCGCCTCAATTTCAATGAATTCACAAATTAACTGAATAATAACGTGGTTGACATTCTTGAAGATATTTCCATAGCGGATAGATATCAACTTTATTTTCAACTGGACGGAGGCCCTGCCCTTAATAGTCGAATTTTGAGGGACTGGATGAATCAACGCTTTGGGGAGAAATGGATAGGAAGATATGGTCCCTCGAGATGGCCACCTAGAAGCCCCGATCTGACCCCATTAGACTTTTATGTTTGGGGCACTTTGATAGAAAATGTGAATAAAAATCGTATTAATGTTCGAGAAGAACTAATCAACAGAATTCAGGAATGTTGTGATACAATGCATCGAAAACGTAATGAACTTCGAAAGGTTGTGGATTCTGTACGAAAAAGATGAATTGTTATAAAATTTGCTTGTCTGAATTTTATGTTTTTCTGAATTAAAACAGAGATATTGTTGGAAAAACAAAAAGTTAAGTGAAAAGTTGATATACTGTTTAAAAGTCTATTACATGTACTAATTTTTCGTAGAGAAAAAACCTCTACTTATTCACCAATTTTCTATGGTACAGCTTACAAGAAAATACCACTGTTTTCAATTTTTACATATACCCTTTACTACACCCGGTATAAAACATTTTTTAACATTAGTAACTACCTATTTTATAGCGCCTTTACTGCCCTCTGCGATGTTATGGTCAGATTTGATGTAGCTGTAAGAATAACAGAAATATTCTTGTTTTTAAAGGGTGAAGCAAGAAGTTTCGAAAAACCAAGAAGTGTTAAATAACTCGATAACTATAAACTTTTCGAAAAAGTGTTTAGGACATTTTTTATTGCAAATAACTTGTACTATCACCTACTGAAGTTTGGTACCTATTATAGCATCATCTCTATAAATTTCAGCAGAGTTAAATTTTCTTAAACTAATTTCTTTTACGTGTTTTTGATGATCAGGTCGATAAACCCTCCGCTGCCTAGTGTCCTAGCTGACAATCAATATGCTTTACAATCCAGCCAAATGTGTCTATTCACAAAATTATGGCTAAGGTTAAAATTGGTCAACAAAAACTATCTCTGGCTCCTGCTGCGACCGGGCTAAGATATGGAAATGTCACATTGGTTTTGAGGAAATTTTTTAGATTCAGTCTCAGTACGCTTTGTGCATTGATATTCTCTTGGAGATAGCAATCGAAAAAAATATTTCAGGAAAACAAGTTATATTTCCCAATTTATTAGATATTGTGAAACAATGAATTATTGAAAGTTCTAACTGATCCTATTCGAAATTAATCAGTATGATGAATTGATCACAAAACTAATGAATTTTTACAGTTTATCTCCTTACTGCGAGGGCGACTCGACCTTTTGAGTCATGGGTGGTTTTCGTGACAATCAAATATTTTACAATATCAAGAAATTTAATTGAATAATTTCAAGAACTGAGGGCTAGCGAAATCTGCGGTGTTGTTAGAAAATATTCAAATCACAAAAAAATACCTACATAAGAAATGATCACTTGTCAATGACGAAATTCATTCATTCATCAAAAAAGTGTCTTCATATATTCAATTCATTCTTCGGAAAATAACTCAACATAATATAATGTAGACCATAAAGCAAGTTAGTTGACGAATCTGTATTGAATGAATAAAATGATCAATCAATTTTCATTGAATCGGTCATTTCAGTTAACCAAAGTAATTCTATGCTAATGATGCCGAATCTTATTTAAAAATTCCACCATTTCTTTCAAGATTATTGTAAAATCAGTTTGATCTTGATCATACAAAGGAATATCTCATTCGATCTCCAAGTGTCCTGAAGCGACGCGATGTGCAAAGTGGGATTCATCATAGATCTCAATTATTCTATTCTCGAGACTCGAGTTCATAAGAGCAAAACTTCTTTACTGCAGTTGTTCAATGACCTTGAATCATTCGATATAAAAAGCGTAAACAACCCGCATCTGGAAATCATTAAAGGACGCAGAAATATCGGTTTGATCGTAGGCGATACCCAATGCAGTGTTGCCGGTATATATATATATATATATATATATATATATATATATGTGTGTGTGTGTGTGTGGAAGTTATGCAACTTGTAGCTATCAACATATTTGGAAATTTGACAAATCCTTTGCAAACTGGTTACTGTTTTCGGGGGTCATCAATCACTCTACTTGCGGACTCTGGAGCTGATTTGCTGAGAATCAAACTGGATGGAGGATTGAAGTTTTATATGGTTTCTGAAGGTTACAAGCAGAACTCATCAATTAATAAACAAAGGATTGCGACGTATATTCTTGGAGAAAATTACATGAATAATACCCAAATTAATGGTTCTCAAAAAACTCCATCGTCCACTGGGGTCAATATCACTAATTGTTCAAATTGTGTAATTAATATTCATAGATAATTTTCTTATGCACATGTTAAAGTTGCATTATATAATGAATCTATAGAATTATGATTTTGGCAATAACCTTCAGCTGTTATTGTCCTTCTTCCCAACGTTTCAACAGACATCTGTCATTTTCAAGGTAAAATTAGCTTTTTCAAAAAGCTGGTGATTTCTGAAAATTTTTCAACTTCATAAATATCAAATTGACAGACTACAGATACTAGATTAAAATTTGCATGTATCTGTGGTTTGAAGACTTTTTCAAGTCATATCGAATAATTGGCCTCAAACTTTCGGCAACTCAATTGAATGTGCTCTTATGGGATTGACAGCAATCTTCTTAAATTCAGCGTCTTTGAGTTTTCGAGGACCAACTTAAATCTATCGTTGTCTTACACTTGAAAAAGTTTCTGATGTTCCTTTATCCTCACCTTCAAGGGGCGCTTTGTTTCTCCGATAAAGATGTTGCGCACTCGCATGGTATCTCATATTATTTAGAGTTTTTCAATCTGTGATTCTCGTTATTGAGTATAACGTGTGTTAGATTAGCCCTGATGGTATCTTGTGTATTGAATGTGGTTGTTATGTCGTACATATTTCCAATTATTCTCATTTTTTTTTGATAAACCATTCTCATTAGGAATGACGTTTTCTATAGTTTGTTGCATATCTTTTCCTGTTGTATATGGTTCAATTTGATTTTCCGTTATTTTTCTCGCTCTTTCCAACATCTTTTTGGGATAACCATTACTCTTAAGTCTTTTTGTGATGTTATTCATTTCCCCATTTTTATCTTGTTCGGTAGAGCATATATTTGTTGCACTATATCAATGCCTCTGAATCGAGTTACGCTGCTGTCGTTTATCTTCGTACTTTGGCATCGTCTGGTCACTATCAGGTGTTCCTTCTAGCGGTCAAATCAAAAATTGCTCCTTGCAAGGCTATAACTTTGCCTCGTTTGGAGTTATGCGGTACCCATCTTCTCGCAAAACTCATGCATCATCTGTCCACTCGCGTGTTGGAGCATCCCGGCGTTGAGTGCATGGCCTTCTGTGATTCGTCTGTGGCCTTGTCGTGGATTCGTGGTGAGAGTCACAGGTGGAAGACATTTGGTTGAGCTGTCTGCTCGTTTAAACTTGTCAATTTAAACACTTTAATTTACTTTAAAACTTTAATGAATTATCGTTGTAGAAATGGATAATATAAACTGTGCTCTGTCTTGGTAGAGCTCGTGGACTGTAATGTGTACAAAGGAACAAAAATGCTGGCAGGTTAGCAGGTACCTGGAGCGTTAGCGGTATTGCCAGATTGTGCACACCGTTGCTCGATGAACATAGATTTTAATTGCTCACAACATTTGTTGGCAATCGGGTTGCTGAAATACAAGATCTAATTTCTTCTGATCACTGGAGACATGTAGTGTCTGAGGACAATCCAGCTGATTGTGCCTCTCGAGGATTGATGCCTGCGGACGTTCATTATCACCCATTGTGGTGGCGGGGTCCGCACTGGTTGTCTTTCGACTCATCCTTATGGCCTGTGTCCTCGGTTGATTTATCTCAGAATGATCAAGTGGACGAGGAAGCCAAGCCAGTCTCTGCGTTGATGTTAGCGGCTACCGCCGATGAGCCCTCCTTGATTGACCGCTTCTCCTCATATCTTCGACTCAAACGGGTCACTGCCTTTTGTCGAAGATTCATAAAGAATACTCGTGATCCATCATCCCCTCGGTCAGGTTTTCTTTCCTCTCTTGAGCTTCAGGAAGCGGAGGCCTGCTTAATACATATCGTCCAAGCTGTTTATTTATCCGAGGAGCTGAATGAGCTTCGGAAGCCATCTTCTCGTCTCCGACTTATCATGAAGCTTCATCTTTTTTGTGACGAGCATGGGATCATTCGTGTTGGAGGTCTTGTTGCCATATAGACACAAACATCCTGTTCTTCTTCCCAAGAGTTGCCATCTCACTCGTCTGATCATCGATGATGCACATCATCGTCTCCTACACGCTGGCGCTTTAGCTACTCATTCCTACCTTCGTCGCCGGTATTGGATTCTGGACGGACGTAATGTAGTACGCAATCGATTGCGGAGGTGCAATCGTTGCTTATCATGCAAACCTCGTCCTGTGGTGCAGCCAATGAGCAATCTGCCTCCTGAGCGACTTTCTTCTGCTATGGCCTTCCTTACTACTGGTGTTGACTACGCCGGGCCCTTTTATGTAACGAGTGCACGACTACGAGGAGCTGTCAGCACGAAGGCATATCTGGTCGTCTTCATCTGTTTCACTACCAAGGCGGTTCACCTTGAGTTAGCATCTGAGCTGTCCACTCCAGCGTTTATTGCTGCTTATCGGCGATTTGTTGCACGTCGAGGTCATCCTTCTGTCATCTTTTCCGATAACGGTACCAATTTCGTCGGTGCTCATAACTAACTTCGTGATCTCGGCCGATTACTATCTGCTCCACAGCATCAGCAGAGTCTTTGTGACGCCGCTTCGTCTTCCGGAACTGATTGGCGGTTCATACCTCCTTCAAGTCCTCACTTTGGCGGCCTTTGGAAGGCCGCTGTTAAATCTGCTAAACATCATCTCACTCGCGTTATCGGCGAGCAGAAACTAACTTACGAAGAGTTTCTCACTGTCTGCACTCAGGTTGAGGCCGTCCTCAACTCCAGTCCTCTATATCTTCCCTCGTCTGATCCTTCGGATTTTGAAGCCCTTACACCAGGGCATTTCTTGGTTTTCCGCCCCCTCAACGCTCCTCCTGACCGTGATGTCAGTTCCGTGTCTCTGAATCGTTTGTCTCGTTGGCAATTGGTCCAGCGATTTCAGCAGGACTTCTGGAAGCGTTGGCGTCTGGAATACTTGCATACCTTGCAACAACGTCATATGTGGTTGCAGCCGTCTACCCCTATCCTACCGGGCACTGTTGTCATCATTCGAGAGGACACTCTTCCTCCTCTAAAGTGGAGTATCGGACGTATATCATCTGTTTTGCCCGGAGCTGACTCCACAATTCGTGTCGCTGCAAGTGAGGGGTATCCCTGTTTCCATCCCTTAAAACCCCCTTTTCAGTTGCCGATTCATCGTTGTCAGCTGTGAGCTGTGAGCTACACCACTCTGGGGTAAGTGCTTTCCTTTAGCTGGTTGCTCAATCTTATTAATCATTTCATCTGAAATCGATTAGCCTCGTCGATGAAAAGTGTCATTTGTCAATATTAGAAAAAAAATCGCATATTTATCTGATGAAATTTTCAAATATTACCTAGTATCAATATCAGGCAATGATCAATATAAATGAGTCGAGTTTTGTACTCTTCGCTGATATATTTTTTGTTTCCAAAATCAATGGAGAATATTTTTCGGCATGAGAAGGCTTGGCATCCTCAAATTTCATTTAATGTACAGTCAACAAACCCTTTCAATTCTTATTCGCATGTGATGAATATTCATGGCGAGATTAATTTACGCTGGAGATAAAAACGGTGTTTGCTTTATTATGACTTGCAAGCTTCAACTGTTCATTTTTCGTCGTCAGATTTGCATGGAAAAATAACATATTTCGACCCTTTTCATTTCTAGGCTGCGATAGACGTTTTTGAGTATTTTAATGAATTTCCAAAAGGATTATTTCTATTATTCCTTATTTAGAAGTAGCATGTGTCGAATATAATGCTTTGATGGTGTTTTGTAGTTCAGGAGATGCACTGATCCTCAAGCACCGGAAAGAATCATCAATCAAATCTCTACACAAGATGAAGATTGCATTCGGCTCAATGGTAGAAGTGGTTTTTTTATTTCCTTTCACTGAGGGTGAACTTTTTTCCCTGATCAATAAGAGATTAAAACCGAGAACATCATCAGGATATGATGGTGTCCCCACTTTGCTCCTAAAAAGGAGTCTAAGTGAATCGATAGAGCCCTTGCTCTTTTTGGTTAATTCTTCCTTTGCTTCAGGACGGTATCCCGATAGATTGAAGCTGAGTAAGGTGATCCCTTTGCACAAGGGGGGTGACAGATCAAATATTGAAAATTATAGACCGACAGCGCTGTGTCCTTGTTATTCCAAAATTTATGAATATGGTTACTTAGATAGACTGATGAACTTTCTCCTTTCTCGTGATTTATTTATAGATAATCAATTCGGTTTTCTCCCAGGGCGCAGCGTTGGTGATGCTGCCATTTATGCTTTCGATACCATTATTGATGCTCTGGAGTTAAGTGTGGTGAGTGCCGTGCTGCTATCCTTCGTGATCTCAGCAGGGCTTTCGATTGTTTAAATCATGAGTTTCTTAATAAGGGGTTTGGCCTTGGACTGGGTGAAGTCATACCTCCGAAATAGAAGTCAGTTTGTTGCTCTTTCTCATGTGCAAGATGATGGCAGGGTTTCAGTAGAGTCTAAAAAGCTTTATGTTGAAGTTGGAGTACCTCAGGGCTCCATTTGGGGCCCATTTTATTTCTGTTGTATGTCAATGACATTGGGATGCGGCTTACTTGTGATTTTTCGGACTATGCCGATGATATAATTCTCTTGATCTCTGGCTCCAATAACAGCATCGTTGAAGGCAGTTGCTGCAATAACTTAGCTAGTCTTGGTGACTGGTTCTCCAGAAATTCTCTGTTTTTGAACGCATCGAAGACCAAATACATTAGGTTTTAGAACCATCAGAGCAAAAGTGAGTTGGATATTGACTTAAAAATTGATGGAAGCGATGTTTCAAGAGCTAATTTTGTTGGTTTTCTGGGTATAAATTTCGACACGAATCTGAATTGGTAGCAGTACTGTTTCGATCTTAATTCTAAGCTCAATTCCGTCTGCTTCATGTTACGCAATCTAAAAAATGTTTAGCAACTGCTACACATTTGTCATGCCCAGGTGGAGTCACGACTTCGTTATGGTATTTCTCTTTGAGGCTCCACGTCGGCTGCTGACAGTGTTCTAGGTTATCCTGCTGTGACTTCTTTAGATCGCTCGGTATATTGACTCTGCCATCGCTTGTTATTCTTGAGCTCTGCATATACATCTTCAAAAATAAGCATAAGTTTTTGACGGGTACTTCAGTGCATTCACCCAGCACTCGCAACTCGGCTAGTATCAGGGGACCATGTAGGAGGTCTAATATAGGCTTTCATTCACCTAATGCTCTCGGCCCTAGACTTTTCAATGGTATGGGTGTGGGCATCAGAGACTCCCAGAATTGTTTAGTATAGATTTAGCAAATGCTGTTCTTCATGTTGCAAGATAATGTACCTATATATAATTATACTGTTTGTATGTGTAGATTTTATGTGAAACTTTGATATTGACTTTTTCCATAGCAATGTACCTACTGCTCATATCTGGAAATAAAGATTATCATTATTATTATTATTATTAGTTCTACAATTAGCGCTGATATTATTAGTACGGGTATCCTCGAATAAATTTCGAATTTACTTGAAACTATATACTGTTTTTGTTTTGCAGATGGTATTTCGTTATTGAATCTCACAGTAAATCAGAAAATAATAAATGACCAACTAGGCATTTCAAACTAATTTAGTCAAACAGGCCTTGACCGTAGCAGAAGGATTTCCAGAAGAATCAGAACTCACCAAAATACAGATTGCAGAAAATATGCAAGATTCTAATGGATTAATCTCTCGCAGCACCATTTACTGTTGTAGCGATATGCGAGCGTCTGGTTCAAGTGAACCAATGAATTTGACAATGACTTCAATTTCCAATAAACCGTTAGCTTTTTTCTTCAATTTTAATATCGTTGTGAATGCTATCTCAAATATAAGAGTGAATAATGATCAATAAATACTGAGTTATGGATTACATTTGGGCATTTCTATTGACTACGGAATGAAAAACTGGAGTGTGACCTCGTGATAACTGAAAGATCAACCGCTGATTTTCATAGCTCCCTTTGGCCAACCGAACGTCATTTCCTGTTCAATGTCGTGTACGAGCTCGGCACACAAAATTAACGGGGCAATCCGGAGCAGACGTCTCCTTCATTATTGCTTCTGGGCCACGCCTGTTGACAGTTTATCCGATAGGACGGGATATCGACAATCAGGTAGAATTGGGACCGATCCTGTAAATTCCCTATTTTTATTCTGATCCTGCTCTGAGACCGACTGTGGCTTTGTTTGCTGATGCGGTCAGCTAGTGAGGTTGGATTTTTGAACTTTAATTCGACTTGATGTTACGTGGAGTTACACGAAATGAAAGCAATTGACTTTATTTCACAACACTCACTAGTCAATTTGACATAAAGAGTGCTCTACGAGGATCACCTTCTAGATGATCATGATCAAGTCATTTTTTATTTCGATAGCTACATCTGTTAATAAGTCCTGGGCCCACTGAAAAATAATCCATGTGTTTTTTTGTACAAACCTTCAGAAAATTACTGTCAAAACTTCATGATGTGTGGTTTTTAATAAACGAGTTAGTCTTTAAATGGCGCAATTTCTGTTATTTTTAGAAACCATGAATTCCGGGCCATGTTGTATGCTGATTTAACACATCGGTCAATAAGCCCCAGGCTTAGGCAGGAAACAACAGGTTTTGGCCAAAATTTCCATTTTTTTCATTTATTAATATAAACTTCTCTTGATACGTCTCTTCCTATGTTTCTATAGCTTATCGATATAACTGATGTAAAACGATTTATAGAGAACTCTGAAATATGCTCCAGTTTCAGCAATTGCTCCCTCATCTGCGCCAAAACACTTTTCATCTTTTTAAATTCTGAAAAGCAGCAGTAATCGCTGGGGGTCGGGTCTGAAGAATAGGAAACTCAACCTTTTGCGGCTGTTTTTATTAATTTCCTACACGATGCATTGTCTTAGAGAATGAGCTCCTTTTTTTCTTCAAATAATGTATTTTCTGAACAATTTCAGCCTTCAAACGATCCCACAAACAGATATAATAATCGCTGCTGATTTTTTTTTCCCTGTTCGAAGTACTCAATAATTAAAATTCCATGTGCATACCAAAATACAGAGGCCATCAATTTCCTGGTCGATGTTTGAGTCCTTGGACAGGTTTCTTCACCTGCAGGCCTCTCAGGAGACTGTCGCTTTGACTCCGAAGTGGGATGATCGATTCATGTTTCATCCAATGTAATGTACCGACGCAAAAACTTCTTATTTCGCGTGAACATCTGCAACAACCTTTTGAATCATCTGTCTTTTTGGCGCTCTTGTTCACCCCAACAGAGATCATTTTGCCCAAATGTCTGTAATTTTGGAATATCGAGCCGAAAATGATCTCAATCGATTGGGTTCGACTCCCTGATGAGGAATCTGTGGCAAAAGTTTAGTCTGGCCGTCCGGCCGGCCGTATCCTCTCTAGCATCCAAAAGAGATGAGCTAGAGTTTTCATATTTCAAAAGAGGTTAATTGTCCAAATATCTCGGTCAAGTTCGTTATTGGGCCAAATCCGTCGGATGGTTCAGCAATTATGAGCATCTGAAATTTTCTTTCCTCAATAACTACTAGAATATCCATCCGATCAAGATGATATTTGAAATATTGTTGAGGGAGGCTCAACAAAACGGCTCGCAAAATTTCGCAGAAATCGTCACGCTAGAAAATTTTAAAAAATTCCCAAAAAAAAAATTTTTCAATACTCACTATCTCATAATATATATATACATAATATAATTCGGATTTCAATAAAAATTCGTGGATATATTGAGGTGATCGATATCTTACTTACCCTCAACTTTCATTGTCGTAGCTCTTTTCCATCTAAAGATATGATCATTCTTTTCATTTACTCAAGAGATAAGAGAAATGACATGCAGTTCCGGTGATTTTCTCAGAATGATGGCCATCACAGATCGATATTCGATTGACAAATGCCGGGCTCATTAATCAGTGTCAGTTGGCGTAATATTAATCATAATTTTTCATAACGAGAAATCATATTTCAGCTTATTTTTGTACTTTCACACTTAGGCGGGGAGCCAGGGTTTTTTTTACGGGGGTTTTTTTCCCTAGGCTTTTATGTGATACGCAGAATTGTATGACACCCCGTCACTAACCCCTGATCTGTATGCTTTATTGTTTGCTAACGAAATATTGTAAGCCAAAAGTTCAAAAGAATATATATATATATATATAGATAGAATTCAATCTCGGTAGCTGAAATATTATACGTTGTCAAAATCCAGAAAAGCAATGACGTAAGTTTTTAGGGCAAGGGAATTATAGCTTCGAACAAAACTTGGGGAAAATTATAAGTAATTATTTTTATTTTGAGATATAGGTTTGTTCATTCATTAGGCGTTCATATTCGCATCATATTGTCCCATAGTACGAGAAAAGACTATTGTTCACCTGATCAGAGTGCTTATAGATTTGTTATGGTTTGAATATTCACTCGAAAGTAGCTCAACAAGAGCACCAAAGCAATCTAACCTCACGTAAGTGCTTTCTAAATTTTTTGTTTTTGCTGTGGTGTGAGAGAACATGGCATCCACTTGGATAGTTATTTAATCAACTAGTTTATTAATGATAACGATTAATGGTCGAGGTATTTTAACACTTGAGCGGAGCGAGCGTGTAAATGTTCGAGAACATTAATCGCTAGATTAATAAATGAGTTGAATTAGAAATAAATTATTTACTCAAATAAATTATATTTCTCACAAAATCCATTTTCTCAATAAAAATCTCGATGCTCACTTTGACATATTTATATTTATGGTTCCAATTGAACAATTCGTAAAATTCATAGTCAGAATTTTGGAGATGTGACATTCTGACTAGTCCACATTTACATCGTTACTGACGATTTGCAATAAAGAATGTGTGGAACTGGTGAGAGCTGATGAATTAATTACTAGCGAACGATTATCGCATAAAATTTTTTCAGCAGTTTCTAATCTATTTTTCATCGAGTTTTCAATGTACCCTCCTGCAACAGATGTTGATTTTCATACTCCAAGCCGTTTGTTGGCTGCAAAATCGGCTCCACTGTCCGAAAGGATAGATGCAGAAGAACGCCGAAAACCGTGACCTGCATACAGGTTGAGTTGTTCTAATTTGAGAAATTTTGCAACTAACGATGGTAATATCGAAAACGTATTGATTCCTACTAGCTGTATTGAGCATTTAAAGTTCTTGTAAAAGACGAAAAACACTTCGTGCGGACTGCTAATTGGTCTCAAGGATATATATCTCTTGATTGGATTCAAAAGTATAAGCTCGTCACTATCCACCACAGTGAATATCCTTTTCGAATGCGTTTTGGATTAATTCACTGTTATTAAAAATTTCGAGCCCATGTCATTCACATCTTTTACCTGCTACTTATTCAGTCCATCTTTTCGCAATGCCTCGGATACTCCAAATCTAAAAGCGACCTTGAACTAAAAAAATTTAAAGTTACAAATTTTATATCCACGTGACAATAATAAAAATTTTGAAAATTACTTCAATTGAGTTTTATATTTACCTTTGACATCAAAAAAATGCTGTCTGGAGCATTTGCTATAAACCTTTTACATGACTTCCTCGAGAACTTTCGATTTCTTAGGAATATAACCCACTTTTTGTCCCTTAATGAACATCAACAGTTTGTGATATCTGCTTATATCAATATTCTTTTTAACGTTCAATTCTTTCAGCATTGAATACTTTGGCCATAAATTTACTAAGTATCCCTTTTCTACAACACTCCTAAAGTATGCGAACAAAACTGTTTCAGAATAATTGAGAACGTTCTTCTCCTCGCACCATGATATGAAATCTGCTTAGGTTTTGTCAAACAAATGTCGGCTTTTTTCAGGTAGCAGGGTCAAAGTTGCTGCTTTAGACATTTCTGCAACGTCCGGCGGAGTTAAGGGGAAATAGACTTCGTTACAATTTGTAATTAAAGTAACTGGCTATATTAGATCAAGATTGAAAGCAGCTGTATTACTCGTAATTTGAGTAATCGATTATGTTTGGATTTGTTTCATTATTTCTTTTCTCTGTGGAATAACAATGGAACCAGAGATAAATACGCCACTATTCTGTGATTGAAGAGTGAGTCACAATTCTCATACATAAAAATGAATTTCAGTCGAGTTATGACATTACACATAGTACTTCTGAATACTCTATGTTCGGTTGCTCATGACAATCATGCATTAAAATGGAAAGAAATCGTGCATTAAAATGAGTCATTAACGCATGATTTTGTGAACGTTAAACAGAGCTTTTATTGGAAGGTCGACGGAAAACATCATTTTTATACCCGAGTCTAGCTATTTCTAGTCAATCTGTAGGTACAGAGCGGCAATTTGAATACGCGGGTTCGCGTGACAGGGTGAAATTTTTTCCGAAATTTCGTCTGCATGCTATTACAATAAATTTTTGTTTATTTCATAGAGTGCAATCAATTTCATATAAAAACTAAAATAAATTCAAGAGAAAATCATAAAAGCCATTAAAATAACTAGGAAAATCCATTCAAAACATCCTTCCCTTCCGGAACCGATTGCAAGGACTTTTAAAAATTGGCATAGCTTCGAAATGTGTATGGCTGTAGGACGAAGAAAGGCCAAGGAAAAATTCAAGTACACAAAGGAATCACTCAAATACATATTTCTCTAGACAAAATATGTAATTCATTATATCGAAAAATCGACTTAAACTTTTTGTGCTCTTGATCTAGTGGAACAGCGTGCTATCGTTTTTCCCTAATGTCTGTAATTTTCGAATATCGTACCGAAAATGATGTCAATCTGTTAGGTTTAATTTTACTGAGAAAGAATCATGTGTAACTTGCATATATCTGGCCGTATACTCTTTATTCTCCAAAGGAGATGAGCCAGACTTCATATACCTACTCAGAAAAGATTTATTTTTCGAATATCTTTGACAATTTCCTTATTCGGCCAAATCGGTCGAATGGTTCATCTGTTATGAGCCCTTGGAATTTTGTTACCTCAATATCTCCTAGAATATCCATCCGATGAATTTTAAACTTGAAAATCGTTGAATAACGTTTCATGAAAGAATTCAGCCAGATTTCGTGAATATCTTTAGACTAAAAGAGTTTTGAAGAATTCCCAATTTATTTGTTGACAAATTCGTCTACTCATAATATATCCAACGAAAATCTGTATATTCATAGTATTTATTTAACGAGTATACTTAGATTTGGTCTCAGAAATATACCAAAAATTCTTGATTGATAATTTCGACAATTTGATCAACAAAGATTTTCTCAATCTACGATTGTTAATGAAATGAAGAGGACTATGTCTTCATAAATTGGAACTTATAGTTTCTTACAATAAGATGCTATAATGATGAAAATAATGCCTTCTCAAAATATCAATTATATCAATAATAATATCAAAAATTACAGACATTTGATCTAAACAATAGCGCGCAGTTCCCCTCAAAAAGCATAGTCTCAAAAATATACATATTCCATTATGTGTTTTAATTTCACACACTCTAAATATGAAAATGTTCCCGATATTTATTGTTTTAGTTGAGGTTTGGATTTCACATGTCACATTGTTTGCCAACCAAAAAATTGTAAGCCGAAAATTCAAAAGAATATAAATATATATATATATATATATATGATCGACGTCTGTATATTAAGTAATGAGTCTGGCAACGTTGCGTTTGATCTGTCAACACTGGAAGTGCTTGGCTTAGTGGGGCTGGAGAGATACATGTGATCCACCTTCAGCACGAGTTTGATCCCGCTCGAGTCATTTCATTTCGCGTAGCGACTGTTTTTGTGAAACATTTTTTTCTATTGTATTCTAAAATGAATGACATCAATTTCGAGAAACGGTGTGCTATCAGGTTTTGCTTCAGACTTGGGCACAGTGCAACGGAAACTCTTCTTAAGCTTCAGCAGGCCTACGGAGATAGTGTATCGTCACGGGCCCAGATTTTTCGGTGGTTTAAGGCATTTTCAGAAGGAAGAGAGTCGATTGAAGATAAATCACGAAGCGGAAGGCCTTAATTTTCAAGAACTGATGAAAATATCGCCAGAATCCGGGATCTTGTGCATTCAGCCATTCAGATCGTCGGTTGACAGTCAGAATGATAGGGGAAGAGTTACATTTGACTCACACTATCGTTCATCAAATTTTGAACAATGAATTGGAAATGAGAAATTTCTGCGCCAAAAAACCTTCCGTAAGACCAGGAGAACATCAGAAAAGGAAGGTGCCTTGACTTCTTTATTTCAATTGAAAATTACCCCAATTTTTTGGGACGTGTCATTACTAGTGACGAGACTTGGGTGTTTGAGTACGGCCCAGAAACCAAGCGCCTGAGCATAGAGTGGCACACTTCAACCTCTCCAAGGCCAACAAAGGCAAGGATGGCGAAGTCAAAGATCAAATGCATGATGATTCGTTTTTTCGATATCCACAGAATCGTCTACAAATAGTTTGTACCCCAAGGTCAAAAAATCAATCAATACTTTTTCCGAGAGGTTCTTGAAAGACTTCGAAGAAGTTTGATTCGTACGAGGCTAAACATCAGGAACAAGTGGGTGTTGCATCACGATAATGCTCCTTGTCACATAGCTATTTCAATTAACCAGTTTTTGGCCAGTAAAAACATTCCTGTGGCTCCTCAGCCACTGTATTCGCCTGACTTAAGTCCGTGTGACTTTTTCTCTTCCCACAGTTGAAAAATTACATCAAAGGAAATCATTTTGGGACAGTCGAAAAAACTTGAACGGCGGTAACCGACCAGCTGAAGGTTATATCAGTATCGGAGTACTAGCACTGCTATAAGGAGTGGAATAAACGTCTTAAGTGCTGTGTGGCCTCAGAAGGGTGACAATATTGAATTGTAATTATTTTTGTATTAATATTATTATATTATTATATTAATTTGCAGACCTTGCATATACTTATTTTAGAAGTGAAAAAGTGAAAGAATCATCTAAGAGGATGTAATACTGAAAGTCCCAGAAATCATTACATCATTCAATACTTCAAACCTCAAACCTACGTTGCTGGATCAATTGATATTTCCGCTACTCAAATTCCAGTGCACCGACCATTATGAATACGGAAGTTATGAACCCATTGTTTTCTTCACAATTAATTGAATATTCCTAGACTTCAACCAAGCCCCAAGAAAGGGCGGAAATTCTCAACTTAGTATAGGGAAATTCTTCATTCTCTAGCAAAAAACTTATTTTCCGAGTTGAAATATTCCTTTCATTCCTTCACGTCAGACATAAGTGCGGTGAGGTCTCGGTCGCTCATCTGCCACAAGTAAGCTGGGACATGTTCGGCAAATTTAGCAGCTTGACATTTCACGCATTAGGCTATGTCGTCTCCTTTCGCATTAATGAACGGATCCACTGAACGTGAGCAGCTCTGGAGAACATAATCAGAAAGTTTGATATTGAGCAATTTCCGTATGCCTGCGAATGGTCCATTAGGCTGGAAAAGTACATTGCGATATCACTGAAAATGCCATGATCGTTATTTTGTCATTTCAGAGAAGATTCGGATGAGTTCGACACAAAGATAACCAGGAGTCTGATGACATCTCGATTGAAATCAATTCTATTGTAGATGATGCTCTTAATGGTGCTCTACATGGAAACCATATCATTCATTCTCTCATCATTCAGGCCAATTTGAAAAGCGATTATCAGATAGCACAACTCCATAATGTCATACCCGCGAAAGTTATAAAGTTTTTCGAAGAGGACATATATAGCTGTTTGGATAGGGGTTTCCGATATCCCTGGTTTATGAGTGCTCCGACCGCGATATAATTCGAAATGAACTGCATACCATGGGCTCCAGATGTGCTTTCCTGGAATAGCTTTAGGACTACCTGGAGGGTATTTCGTTACTCGTTCGAGCAAGTCGCAGGTTATTTTCAGTAAATAATCGTTTGAGTAGTTTTGTTTTAAAATTTGAATTTCTTTCGGTCTGGCGACCATACATTCTCGATGATATTTTATTATTTCGAGAATTTTCTCTTCAGAAAGTAAAAAGGAATGGTTGATGACATAAAGTATATTATTACCTTACCTTTATTCTTGGTTTTCACGAAATTAACTTTGTGTCAATTGCAGTTACATAAATTTATATTTGTATTATCATCTTGAATTACCTGAAGTGTGATTTTCTATCATCCACTTCTTAGACTCCAAAGTCTTGATGTATTCTTCAAGTAACTTCTCACAGTTTTTCGGTATAGCAGACAGGCCAGTTTGACCTCTTTCTCCTGTTCCTGCATAATTACCAGTTCATCGGAGTCGGATTCGGTTGGGTTTATCTGAATAGAGCCCACCATAGCTAATACAAGGTCAGAAATTTGCAAAATTTCCATTTGTCTACCCCTTTGTCAACAAGTCCTGGACAAGCTGAGTGAGCAGAGTTAGTCCATTCAGTTAGAGATAAATTTGAATCAATCTCTTTTTTATATTATAGCTTAGTGAACAAAAATCAGTGTTTCTCATAGTATTCATCATCAAGATTATTCATTTATACTACCTTTTTATTTATTATTATTTATTAATCCCAACGAAATAGAGGTATCTTGTTTCCATCTGAATAATCATGAAAAATATAGGAAATTAGCTGTAACTTCCAATGGTTCTCCTATCGAACATAATTTCTATCCAAAATACTTGGGAGTTAAATTAGATTCATCTCTCAATTACAAGGTTCATTTAAATGATCTGAACCAAAAACCGAAACCTAGGAATAATATTCTTCAGAAATTAGCTGGATCATCTTGGGGAGCTGATGCTTACACTCTTCGCACAACATCTCTAGCCCTAGTCTTCTCTGCAGGTGAGTATTGTTGCTCTGTACATACACATACACAAAAAATTAATGCACAATTGAATACATCCATGAGAATAATTACTGGCACCATAAGATCTACGCCGGTTCATTGGTTACCAGTTTTGTCTAACATTGTCCCTCCCTATATTCGCAGATAGACTACAGCTCTGAATTCTTGGAACAAATTTCATATATTCCACAAAATAGAATTCCCAGATTGAAGTCACGTACACCATCATGGCATAATACGTTCTTCAATATGAACATAAGTGACAAAGAATTATGGAAGACTGAGTGGAACTCTTACGAAATGTGTGAAAAATAAGTATCTCGTTTCTGATCCTTCTAAAAAAAACCTGGTTTTGATCTGCCAAGAAAAATTTGGACAGTTAATCGTTTGAGAACAATTCATGGTCGTACCAATCGCATGCTTTTCACATGGAACTCAGTTCCTAGCGTAAGTTGTGAATGTGGAGAAGCAGGAGAAACAATACCTCATCTCATCAATAGTGGTCCCATATATAAATTTCAAGATGGTTTTAGGGCTATTCATGATGTTTCCGATTCTTTATTGAAATGGGTTATAAATTTCAAACGAATATGATACGTATTCTCGTTATTCAGTTCTTTTTGCGGCTTTTGTCTTTTTATTTCCAGATTCGATGTGGGCAACTTGATGAAGCCTCTGTGTCCATCAATAGAAGACCACTCTTGAAGGAAGAAGTCCCTAAAATATATTTCAGCTTATTTTTGTATATTTGTGTGATTATATTTGTTCTAGTAGGGTAAATGTGTATAAGAGCACGCATGTGTATAAGAGTAACTAGCGTCATCCTCATCTATACTTTATTTGAGGAATTGAATAACATACCATAATTTCGCAATGAATCACCAACAGTTCCCTGTATTATCGACGGTCCCTTCACAGTTCAGGTGTTTGTGAACTCAGGAGTAGAAACGTGTAATATTTGGCGAGTATATTTTTTGTATTGTGGAGGTATGTAATAATGAAATTAATTATAATCGATATTTATTTTGTTACTCGAAGCAATGTCAAGTTATCAGCGTTTTTCAACAAAGGAGGAAATGATTTCTGACATAAAGATATTGCTATAATATACAAAGATGGAGAAATTTATAAGAGTACGCAATGACATATGCACAAGCCTTATGATGTAGAGAACCGCAAATTTGAGAGCTAGTTCGCCATATTTCGTTATATGTTCAAATTGACTTAGTAGTTCAAAATTCATGAGAAAAAGAAGATTTTTTCAGATTACTATCTTTAAATCATACTTATCCCATTAATTTCATTTTCAACATACTCATTACTAATCATTTACATAAAAACTCATACCCGTTATCAAATCAACATTTCCGAAGTTTTTCTTGATTTGAACAGTTAACACGCCTATGATGGGCAAGTAATTCCGATTTTTGAATTTAAGAAGTTTCAATAATTACTCACAAAGTGTTTCAGAAAGACATGTCAAAGCGATCTAATAACACGTCAGCACTTTCTAATTTTTTATGTCGAATATTGTTCCATCAATAAAATGTGAATATGTAATGCAGCTTTTCCAAAAGATATAAGCTCTTTTATTACTACAATCCTAACATACTCATTTCAACTCATTGTTTGAATTGATCTCTTGCTATAATTTGCTTGTGTGTATTGTCACGAATTATTCATTTTAACAATGTCGAAAAATCATTTCATACCCACAACATAGGCTAATGAAGGTGGCTATCAGTTCATTTCCTTATGATGAATTATTTTTGGGTTTTAGCTAGTTAGGGAAATTACTCTATTCTAACTATTTTCATCAATCTCCTTCATTTTACTACTGATCTTCGGGCCTGAGTGAATTTTTTTATAATAAGGACATATTTTTGACATGGACAAAATGATTTAAAAACTAACTAGAAATGAAATTACTTGAGAGTCTGTGAAACGTCATCATTTTTTAATGACATGAATTGAACTCATAAACAAAAGATTCGTTGTTTCTTTTCCATTTTTCTTCTACATAAATTCTCTAATTTCAACAAAATTGCAAGAATTGTTTCGATAAACATCTGCAGCATCCGATTACTTCACTCCGAATTATTTTATTCATGATTGAATTTTTATAAATATCACTCAATAATAAAAAACCTGTTTTCTTATGAATTGATTCTTTTCCCTTTTTGATGAAGAATATTTCTGCATTTTCTCTGTTGAAAAAATAAGGAAATAATTTATCATGAGGAAATAATATACTTCTCAAAAAACCGAGAGATTATTATCAGTTCACTTCTTAAACCAAATAAGTATAGACCCGTTTTTTTTTACATAGAAAAATGTTGCATCTGAAACTTAGAACTGGTCAAACCATATTATGCTGGTCCTCTCTGAGCATATAGTAGGTTTCTCTAATCTCATATTATTCATTTAATCTATTTATACATTATTTATACATAGAAAGAATTTCTCCAATCGACAAAATATTAAATGAAATTTTGAATTGAAACTGTCTTGACCAGAGGCCATATATGAAAAGAAGTTGAAGTGAATGTTTTGACAACGCCGCTCTTTTCTCTGCTTCATAATTTGAACAGATAAGGAAGTGTGATAGAACATCTCTTCTTCATCACATTCTACATTCTACAAAATAAACGTTGCCAGCTATTGAAAAGGCAAATATACTTGAATTGGAGAAAATTTGTGACAGTCGGCATTAAGTTTTTCATCTTTTTTATAGCCTTTCACTTTTCATTGCACTAAAAATTGTTCGTAAGTGTGAAAAAAGTGATGAATATAGGAAATCTTGTATGATTTAATTTTACTATAAGAAAGTATATTGTTAGAACCGATTTATCGTATATGCGATGTTGGCACATGAGAATGCACAATAAAAAGATACGAATTTTCATTTCTGTTCCACTCACGATCAAGACTTTGAATAAGGTAGCCAAAAAAATCATCATTTTACAAGGGAATGCTTTTTCTATCTGTAATTATGTTAACGGCTCATTTCCCTCAATTGACCAGTATTCGTTTTTAAAACTACTACGTACCAGACAATTTAAAATATTTTTTAGATTAATTTGATATTCATCTGTTTGGAAATTCAATATGAATGATAGTGTTGACTATCACAAAACGAAAATTATAACTAGAAAGAATGAGTGAATGAGTTCATTATAGCATTACCTAATACACAGTAATGTAATTCGCCCTTTTTATCTTAACCCACAATATCCTTAAGAAGTATCAGTGATCGAAATAAACGTTTACGTTGGAATATTCAATTTTTTCAACAAGCACTTGGCCGGTGCAGAATGAGAGCGTCTAGTAATTACATGACTCGCTGAGTGCTTCGGGTTCAAATTGGATTTGGAATTCGTGAATGCGAATTCGCTAGTCATGGACGAGCTCTTAATATTATCAGCAGATGCTAGAGGAAACGGAAAGCAATTGACAAGTGATTGAAATTTCATTTATACTAACTGACAAAGAAACGGTAACACACTGAAGAAGCTGTTAAATTTTTTTTTGTTAAACATAGATAGCTGAGCAAGGAGTAAATAAAGGAAAGTCGAAGGAAAAAAACGAAGAGTGTACATTTCATTTCAATAAATTTGTTGATGAATTGTTTGACCACTGCAATTATCTATACACTCCCCAACATATCTTGGCATTGATGCAATAAAATGGTATATTACTTCTTGAATAACACTATTCCAAGCTACCTGTAGTTTATGTCTCAGTGTCGGCAAAGTCCATGGGGGTTGTGGTAAATTTCCAAGCCTTCTATCTATGATCTTCTAAATATGATTTATGGGCGAAAGATAGGGGCATTAGATTCACATTGGTCGCATCAAAAAGTTCAAAATACCTCTGGCAATATGGGATCGAGCATTTTTCCGATGCAATATTAGATTCTTGAGACATTGAGGTAAACGAGAATATATGGCAACAATACTTCTTGAAGGGAATGCACCGCTGTCTTGTTTCCTCGAGTAAAGACTAAAGCAGACCTTCTTACATGTACAATAGCACCCTATACCATAACGCCTACTATTTGGTGTGACCCTCAATATCAAACTAAGGTTCATGTCACACACGACTTAGTCTAACCCTTCTTCGGCCATCACATGAACCGTAAGACAAACGATATTCATCACAAAAAATGACCTGATGTTATTTCACATTACAATGTCGAATTCTCTGTAACACTGTAATCGATGCCAGCGATACTCAACGGGGGTAATACTGCAGTCCAAGTACCCTTATTAGCGGTAAACAGACGGGGCAGTTTAGGATGGCCTTGTTCTTCTAACTACTCATGATCCAAAGATCGAGTTGTCGCAAATCGGTCTTTAATATTTAATTTGGAAGGGTAGCCGATCTACAAGGTGTCAAAGTTTCTGAGCATGGTGTTGATATGTCTGAGGTTCTAGACAGAGTGGAGAAATCGCATAATATTATTTTGACCAATGTCACCGAGAGTACTGACCTATGTTCAGACTCTAGTTTGGTAAAGGCCGTTGTTGATCATGTCCGCCCATCATCCAGCAATTTCATAACTGCTATTACTCGCTTACCGGGTAAGGGAAATATCCGTCCACGGTGGGTTAAGATTTCTTTTTCCAGCTCTGTTGTCACCAAGTCTCTGCTCAGGAACAAATCTCTTCTTCTTGGACATCGGGAATATCGAAGTATAAGAATTTTTTATGATAAAACGAGGAAGCAGGCGGATGAGTTGAAGATGGCGCGGGGGGAGCTCGCCAGGAGACAGGCATCGGGCGAAACAGATGTGACTATCAAGTATGTCAGCGGACGTCCAAAAGCAGTGAATACCGTACCCGCTAAGAATGTCTCAAAAAACATCAAACCCTAAATATATGGCCTTTAATGTATACGAATGTGATGTCCCTTGGATCTAAATTTTTAGAGCTTGTTTCCTTTGTTGAGGCACACAAGCCATACCTAATTTTAATAACTGAAAGCTGGCTACATCCCTCTGTACCAGACTCCGCTTATTCTATATCGAACTACTCATTGTTCCGTCATGATAGTCGAGCTGCACTGGGTTATCGTGGTGTGTGTGTGTGTTTGTGCATAATAGTCTGTTTCACGAGTTCAAGATTGACATATCTCACCAGGATTGGCCAAATATCGATAACATTTTCATAAAAATATCTAATTCCCTCTTTTCGATTGTGGTTGGCTGCATTTATAGACCTCGATCTTGCTGTGTGGTTCGGTATCTCAAGGATTTATCTGAATCATCTTCTGACGTCTTCATTGCCGGAGACTTCAACTGTCCAGACTTGGATTGGCCGCTTGTAAGCCTTCCGTCAATAAGATCCCCTTCTTATCCCTACGCTGAACTTGTAACATCGATGAGTCTCCAGCAGGTGGTAAATGAGCCGATTAGACATTGGCATGGCCCGACTTCTTCATTACTTGATCTGTTTTTTGTGTCGGACAGAAACTTGTTATCTGATGTTGAACATTTCCCACCTTTCGGTAGGTCGGATCACGACGTTTTACTAACGGAACTCCAGATGCAGCTACCTACCTCATTACAGTCTCCGCGGGAGCAGGTCAAGAAGATTATCGACTACGGACATATATCGGAAACTCTCTCATCAGTTGATTGGAGTTCTCTTTTATTACCAGATCTAACGATTGATGATATGTGGAGGTTGTTCGAGGCTGAGTTGAACAAAGCCATATATGCTAGTACCAGGGAGGTCAAATCCACTTACATTCCGACAAGGCCATGGATAAACGATAAAATTATGAAACTTCTGAGACGCAAAAGGTCCCTTTGGCAGAGATGTTTACGCAGTCGAAAAGATGCTGACTACAGGATCCACAGAGATTTCTCAAATTTTCTCTCTTCCACTATTCATTCGGCCAAAACTAATTTTGAAAAAAAGTTAGTGAGCAAGTCCAACAGAAAGCGATTTTTTAAGTACTTGAGAACCACGATGAACTCCAAGGTCAGTTTTCCGGTTGTGAGGAAGCCGTCTGGTGACGTCTGCGACAATCCGCGTGAAAGAGCTGATGTTCTGGCCGGTACATTTGCTGAGGTGTTCACCCCAGAGCCTCCGGGGATTTTACCTAATATTACGTCTGCTCGAGCGAGTGATTATTTGGATGCTGTCTGTCTGTCCGAGCGCTTGGTGCTGGAATATCTTTCCGGGGGGAAGGTGGACAGTTCCCCTGGCCGAGACGGTTTTTCGCCGCGTTTGTTGAGGAATTGTTCTGAAGTCATGGCGTTTCCAGTTTTTCTTATATTCAAGAAATCTCTCTCCAGCTGCACTCTACCCTCCGATTGGATATCCGCCTCAGTAATTCCCATTTATAAGAAGGGTGATAAGCTGTCTCCACTGAATTATAGACCTATAAGTCTGCTGTCAGTCTTGTCTAGGGTCTTGGAGAGAATAGTTTGTGACCAGGTGCTTGATTTTTGCTTAGCTCAGAAGATTTTGTCCCGACCAACAGCACGGATTTCTACCGCACCGTTCAGCCCTCACTAACCTAATCTGTTGTCTCAACGATTGGACTAAGGCATGGGATAGTAACATTCCAGTTGATGTGATCTATCTAGATTTTTCTAGAGCGTTTGACCGTGTCCCACATAAACGTCTACTTCATAAACTGGACCATCTTGGGTTGAGAGGGGGTCTTCTTCAGTGGATTCGTGCATTTCTGACCAACAGAACGTTTCGAGTGAGGGTTGGTGATGTTTACTCATCTTCCGAGTGTCATGTTCGAAGTGGTGTCCCTCAGGGATCAGTTCTCGGTCCCATTCTGTTTCTTTTATATACCTCTGATCTCCCTGGTTGTTTTTTATCGACATGTTCTGTGTATGCAGACGATACCAAGATTTATAATTTCCCTCTTCTCAACTCCACCACTCTACAGCGGGATCTTGATGAGCTGTCCGCTTGGTGTCGGGAATGGTTGCTTCCATTAAACCTTGACAAATGTCATGTGCTACACATAGGCCGAAATAATCCGCGACTGTCTTATGTCATTGGCGATCATTGTCTCTCTCCTGTCACCAGTCAATGTGACTTGGGCTTGACCATAACAAGCAGCCTGACCTGGTCCACCCATGTTGCTTCAATTACAGCTAAGGCCCGTTAACTGACCTACCTGATTCAGAGATCTTTCCGAGGCTCTGACAGATCAGTTTGTAAAATGATATATGAGTCCTTCATACGCCCCATCATGGAATACGCTGGTCCGGTGTGGTGGACGGCGCTTGTTGGTGACCTGAATTCTCTGGAGTCTGTCCAGAGATGGAACACAAGAATCCCATATGGAATAGTCCGACCTGACTATGAAACCCGCCTTCGTCTGAATAACATGACAACATTTGCGGATAGAAACACTAGAGGTGACCTGATATTCACATACATACTGCTTTCATCGATTTATCCTCGGCTTATGACACTGTGTGGAAAGATGGATTAATTTTCAAACTTTATACCCATCTGAAGTGTGGGAAAATGGTACGATTATTAGAAAATATGTTATCTGATAGAAGGTTTCGTGTTTTTATTGACAATAAGAGTAGCAACTTCAAAACATTGAAAAACGGCCTTCCTCAAGGATCAGTTTTAGCTCCTTTACTTTTCAATTTATATCTAAGTGATTTGCCCACTACATCATCTCAAAAATTTGTTTATGCTGACGATATTGCTATTGCTTACCAACATTCGGATTTCCATACTCTGGAAAACATACTGTCATCTGATTTGGAAATTTTAAAGAATTATTTTATTGAGTGGCGATTATGTCCAAATCCCAACAAAACAGAGGTATCTTGTTTCCATCTGAATAACCATGAAAAATATAGAAAATTGGCTGTAACTTTCAATGATTCTCCTGTAGAACATAATTTCTATCCAAAATACTTAGGAGTTAAATTAGATTCATCTCTCAATTTCAAGGCTCATTTAAATGATCTGAGCCTAAAACTAAAAACTAGGAATAATATTGTTCAGAAATTAGCTGGATCCTCTTGGGGTGCTGATGCTTCCACTCTTCGTACAGCATCTCTAGCCCTAGTCTTTTCTGCAGCTGAGTATTGTTGCTCTGTTTGGTTTAATAGTGCACATACACAAAAAATAGATGCACAATTGAATACATCCATGAGAATAATTACTGGCACCATAAGATCTACACCGATTCATTGGTTACCAGTATTGTCTAATATTGTCCCTCCCCATATTCGCAGACAGACTGCAGCTCTGAATTCTTGGAATAAATATCATTCTTTTCCCAATTTATTCCCAATTATTTCATATTTTCCACAAAATAGAATTCCCAGATTGAAGTCACGTAAACCATTATGGCATAATACGTTCTTCAATATGAACATAAGTGATAAAGAATTATGGAAGACTGAGTGGAACTCTTACGAAATGTTCAATAAATATCTCGTTTCTGATCCTTCTGAAAAAGTTCCTGGTTTTGATCTTCCAAGAAAAATTTGGACAGTTCTTAATCGTTTGAGAACAGGTCATGGTCGTACCAATGGCATGCTATTTAAATGGAACTCAGTTCCTAGTGCAAGTTGTGAATGTGGAGAAGCAGAAGAAACAATACCTCATCTCATCGATAGTTGTCCCATATATAAATTTCAAGATGGTTTTAGGGCTATTCATGATGTTTCCAACTCTTTCTTGGAATGGGTTATAAATTTCAAACGCATATGATAGGTATTTTTGTTATTCAGTTCTTTTTTCTGCTTTTGTCTTTTTATTTCCAGATTCAATGTGAACACCTTGAAGAAGTCTCTGTCTCCACCAATAGAAGATCACTCTTGAAGAAAGAAGTCCTTGAAATATATTTCAGCTTATTTTTGTATTTTCACACTTAGACGGGGAGCCAGGGTTTTTTTCACAGGGTTTTTTTTTTCCCTAGGCTTTTATGTCATACGCCGAATTGTATGACACCCCGTCACTAACCCCTGATCTATATGCTTTATTGTTTGCTAATTAAATATTGTCAGCCAAAAGTTCAAAAGAATATATATATATATATATTCACATACAAGTGTATGCATGGAATTTTTGGACCTCAGGTGGAGGCCATGTTCTGCAAAAATATAAATAATCTTCGAGGTCACGATTTTGAGTTGAGGAAGGAGAATTTCCGGACCATTCCAAGGCAGATGTTTTTACCCAACAGAGAGTTTTCATCCTGGAATAGACTTCCCAGTTCCGTGGTCGGTAGCACTAGCACCAATAGCTTTAAACACGGATTAGACAGACTGAGACAACTTTGATGATGGAGAAAAGCTCGCTGTGTTGGTGCTGAGTTTTTGTGTCCGGTGTGTTCTTACATTCGAGATTGTTCGGTTTATATTTATATTTTTCATTTAATATTAATTCATTAGTTTATCTTTATTTCGGGGATGTGTACATTGAATAGTTTTTTTTCCTGTATATGGGCCTATTTGAGTTTATAGGTATATACCTCAACTCTAATTGTATTGTTAATAATAATAATTATAATATTAATAGACATAACTTTGGCGTCGATCTGAACTTCATTCGTTCCCACTTGACCTCCGGTGCCAACGGGCATTATCAAATTACTCTTGACCACATCTTATAACAGTAGTTGGATTTCTGTTCGTAAGATTAGCGAGTTGTTCAAATGACAACTGCGATTCTCCTAGACCAATAAGTCTACCTTTTTCGAATCCACTCTGGTGATAAATTCCTTTAGAACGTAAGCTAGGTATTTTAACAATACTAAACGTCAACTTGATAACTTCTTGAACAGCTGATTCGTAGTAAAATTTAATAAATTTGCAAAAACTACTGGAATATTAAGATAAAAAAGATGTTTTACATAAAAAAAAACCTTCACGTTTCTTTTCTTCCAATTCCAATAAGTTATTTTTTGCTATACCGTCTATATTTTACCAAAAAAGATTAGAATCTAAACATGTTCGGGGTGCTGCGGTTTCCTTGTCAGTTAGTAAAATATTAACTAATAAAAGATGTTTTGGGAGAAATTCTTAAAAGAATTTGAAGGTACTTGAAATGCTTCGAGGATTGCTTGAACTATGATATTTCCATTATACATAATCAATAATTTCCTCAGACATTCCTACAAGGATTCGCGCACCATCAATCTCACATTAAGAATAAAACAGTAATTCATTTCAGCATTATTTGTACTAATGAAAACTGCACGAAATTAATTTTTGAAACATCTTGTGATATAGATTATATGAAATTGAGAAACGACTATCAAAGGATGAATTTATCCAATGATCAAAATAACATTACGATGGTCACGTAGAATATTATTCCAATTAGTTCATACATGGAGAAAATGAAACCAAAGACGGTTCTCATTATTGAATCATGAAAACCACTATTTTCACAGCTGAATACGGATCGTGGTTCAAAACTCAATTAACGCAAAACTAACACTGTTCATTTGATGGCAGTTTAGTCACAAATGATTTAGAGTTATATTATTTTGGTACCTTGATGGTATAGTTTGATGCTATGTGTTTACGCCGCTTTGTAGTCTAAGGGTAAGTCACTAATTTAATATTATTTTGATTATGAAATCTGAATGTTACCCATAATATATTTTTAAGTAAATATAGATGACACATGTAGAAGATATGAACTGGCTTGAAGCGGTAATTTGCTGAATACAGGCTCAGCTTTCCAAACCGAATGTTGCACTTTGTGCGGACTATTTAGTAGATGGTTTATGTGAAGTTTCAACAATATCAGTTCGGTAGTTTGTGAGAAATGAAAAAAAATTAATTGGCACTGCATGAATATATTTGTTTTTCAAGCAGTACAAATATATTGATTTCATTTTCATTCTCGGAAAAGTTATACCAGATATACCGGTATGGAGTGAACGTCAATATACAAATGTCTCGATAGGGAACATTTGTTCTGAATGAGCCTTTACTTTTGGTTTGTTTGTTTGCAATAAAATCTGTGAATCATATTTAGTATACATCAAGCCATTGAACAGGAAACATCATATTTTTTCATTGTGTTAAAAATGTCGAATTTTGTACCAGAAAGTGATGATTTGCGGAAAGCATTATTTTTTGTTTCCCTTTGAAGAAAAGTGCTGCAAAGTCGCATCAAATGCTTGTCGAGTCATATGATGATCATACTCTATCTGATGGAACATACAAAAGATGGTTTCATCGGTTCAGAAATAATGATTTTGATGTGAGAAATGAAGAACGTGGACCACCAACAAAGTTTGAAGACCCCGAATTGCAAACGATATTGGATGGAGATGTCACTTTGAATCAAAAGCAAATGGCAGAAATGTTAAATGAATTGAATGAAAGACAGATGGCGATGGAAAATCGATTTATTTTAAGAATCCTAAACGGTAAAAATCATGGGCTAATCCTGGACCACATTGACTGCAAAACCAGATAGATTCGGCAAGACGACAATGATTTGTGTTTGGTGGGACCAGAAAGGTGTCGTGTACCACGAGCTTCTAGAACCTCATGAAATCGTTAATACTGATCGCTACCGACAACAAATAATCAATTTTAACCATGCATTGATCGCGAAACGATCAGAATGGGCCAGAAGACACGGCAAGGTCATTTTGCTCCATGACAATGCACCTGCACACAAAGCAAATTCGGTTCAGGATACAATCAAAACTGGGAGCTGCTACCCCAATCGCCGTATTCGCCAGACTTGGCTCCTTCCGGCTACCATTTGTTTCCATTGATGCGACACGCATTGGCTGAGCAGCAATCTGGTTCCTACGAGGAGGTCAAAAATTGGGTGACTGGTTGGTTTGCGAACAGTTTTATTAGCGTTGTATCCACAAATTGCCAGAAAGGTTGTCAAAATGTGTAGAAAATAATGGCCAATACTTTGAATGAAATGTTTTTTACTTTACCATCAATAATTAGTATTTTATTTTCACAAAAAAATGCTCATTTCATACCGGTATACCTGATACTTACGGAGATATGATCTCTTGAAATTTGGATAATTACTTTCTTTGGTTTCCGCCCAGAGATTCCTGGTTTGGAACTGGACAGAACTTAACATGAATTCTATAGTTATGCGGGTGAGATATGATTTTTGAAAATGAATAATTACTGGCTAGTAGCTCAACAAGAGCGATAAAGCCATAAACATCAATGCGTTCTACAATTTTTGTAACAAATGAATTCAATGTATGGCGGATGATTTTGTTAATGGGATTTTCCTAGCGAATTGAAACTTTCACTAGGTGGGGATTGTGCTGACAAATTAAAACTTTCTTCTGTATTATGAGTACAAGCATCTTGTTATGTTATTCATGCCGTCATTTAATTATAAACGTGGTTTGATCAAAGCAAGTAGTCACCGATAATCAATGCTTTATGTTTATATTTTCAAACATATTGCTGAGTACATTCATACAAACAACGACTCTTGCATTATTCAAATGCACTATGTATATGTGTCCGTGTAATTTTTTCAGGGTCGATATTTCAAATCGTTTACAGGCTTCATTTGAATTGAATTATCAAACGGATTTACACAAACCTTAGGTTTTCGACTGTTGAAGTGAATTATACAGGGTGTCTCAAGTTCGAGTGCCTATTAGACGTTTCTGGAGAACTAGACATATTTGAAATCTGAAAATTAGGATTATGATATTGTTTGAAGTTCTCTACAGAGCTAAAATATTTTCGAAGCCCAAAAAATTCCGGTTATACAGGGAGTGAAAATAAATTCGACGAAAAATTTTTTTTTCAAGTTTTCCATTCCTGGTATGACCGAGTATTCAATAGTGAATACATTTCTGTTGAAACCATCGTATTAAATCGAATAGCTTTCAAAATATCCAAAAAAAACTGGAAAAAAAGTCAAATATGTTCAGTCAGTAACATGTTCATTATTCTTATTTCAAATATCCTTAGAGTAAACCGTTTTTACAACATCGAAGAGGAAGGATGTGAAAAGGTCATGCATCTTTTGGATTTCAAAAATATCATCACAGGGTGTTTCAAATTTTGTGTCGAAAATTGTGATCTTAAATTGGCCATAACTTCTGTTTTTCAAATTAGAACCCTATTTTTTTATAATTGTGTTGGATACTGCGGTCAAAAATAATGATAGTTTTCTCACATGATTATGCTCCTAATTCAATAATTTCTGAGTTATTTGAGATTTTCTGGATTTATGGTGTACGTAGAGTCAAACTGATTGCATCTAGAAAAATTCAATGAATATTCTTTCGAAACCATGGGAACACTCTGTACCCATAGAAGATAAATTATCTGTTAATAATTCACAAGTGCCAGGTGTTATTGTTATTCGTTATATTCATTTCTCGATTTAACAAAATGAAGCGTTATTCTAATTACGAAATTCTGGATCTATTTTATATACATGGTGAATGTGACAGAATTATTAGTAGAACCTGCCGGGCCTTCAACGAGAAGTATCCCCATTAACCTTCCATGACGGAGAAGATCTTTAGAGAATATGTTTCAAACTTCTTTCTTCTCGTTCACTTCGGAATAAGTCGAAATACTAATTTCATCAACTGTCCTTTTTTTGTATTCTTTAGGAGCTCTCACATTCTAAAATTTGGAAAGTTTGAAACATCTTTTCAGAAATTGTGAAAAAAAATGGGGATACTTCTCATTGGATACTCAACATTTTGTGTCATCCACCATGAATTTAAAATAAACAATATCATTAAGTGCATTTGAATGTGTATTGCGTATACAATTGAAAAAATACTATATAAGGAATAAATTCAAACTCTCATTATTAGAATAGCAACGATTCATTTTGTGAAATAAAAAATTTCATAACGACTAACAATAAGACCTGTCTGACACTTATGAATTATAAATGGGATGATTTATCTATTTTCTATGCTCACAGAATATCCTTATGAATCAGATTCGAAGAATTTGACTCTACGTACTACATAAATCCAGAAAATCTCAAACAACTCAGAAATTATTGAATTTAGGAGCATCATCATGTGAGAAAACTATCATTATTTTTGACCGCAGTATCCGTCACAATTATGAAAAAATAGGGTTCTAATTTGAAAAACAGAAGTTATGGCCAATTTAAGATCACAATTTTCAACACAAAATTTGAAACACCCTGAGATGATATTTTTGAAATCCAAAAGATGCATGTCCTTTTCACATCCTTCCTCTTCGATGTTGTAAAAACGGTTTACGCTCAGGATATTTAAAACAAGAATAATGAACATATTACTGACTGAACATATTTGACTTTTTTCCAGTTTTTTTTGGATATTTTGAAAACTATTCGATTTAATACGATGATTTTAACAGAATTGGGATTATGATATTGTTCGAAGTTCTCTACAGGGCTAAAATATTTTAGAAGCCCAAAAACTTCCGGTTGTACAGGAAGTGAAAATAAATTCGACAAAAAAATTTTTCTTCAAGTTTCCCATTCCTGGTATACATTAATGTATTCACTATCGAATACTCGATCATACCAGGAATGGAAAACTTGAAAAAAAAATTTTTTTGTCGAATTTATTTTCACTTCCTGTACAACCGGAAGTTTTTGGGCTTCGAAAATATTTTAGCCCTGTCGAGAACTTCGAACAATATCATAATCCCAATTTTCAGATTTCAAATATGTCTAGTTCTCCAGAAAGGTCTAATAGGCACTCGAACTTGAGACACCCTGTATGTCTGTATTTGTGTTTCTTTATTTGAAAAAATAGATTGTGTGCATAAGGGTGTTTTATTGTTTTGTAAAATATGGAACCACGGCGATTTAAAAATTAATTATTCAATCACAATTTTATATACATTGATGTATGCAGTCCAAAATTTCCATATAAAAATATGACACTCCACTATCAATGTAGCAATTTATTTTTAATTTGAACTATTCTTTTTTGTAGGAAGGAAAACTTCCCCGATCTAGACGAGCAAATCTATAGTTGGCAAACGCGTAATGCAAATGATTTTTAAGTCGATCAAAGACAGCCGATGAACGCGTAAAAGCTCAGGCATCGGAGCATGAACCTAATGAACAAAATAGATCTGTTGACTTTGTACCAGTACTGGTTGATGTTTTAAATCATTGGAACCGGCTGATGTGCTTGAATTTGAATGTTGGTTCTCTGATTATATTATTGCTAAATTAATCCACCATTAGTGTGTTATGGCACTAGATCAGCAGTGAAAAATTTATTGCCAAATTTGATGGAAGCTTCGATCTTAACTGGTAAACCAAAAAGAGAAGTTTGTTTGATACCACGCTTCCAACTAATATGTAATATTAACTCAATGCAAGCACGTTTATGGTGTGAAATTTCACATGGCTAACTTTATATTGCACTCATTGGGTCGATGGTTCTTTATAGTCCGAGCCAGCTCTAATTCTGTTAAGTTTTACAATAACTATACTTTCACTCGGTACGCTACACATAGCGAATTTTCTATGAGTTTTCTACCACCAATGGTGAATATTTATGAACCAGATACACGAAAATATTTGAGGAAATATCCAACTTCCTCGATCATCCCGTTGATTCTGATCAGTTGCCGTCGACTTGAAGTTTTAGTGATCTCGCTGAGGTTTTCAATGTCATATGGAAACTGGTTGTATAATTTCAGATCGCTTCTAATGCAATCAAATCTAATGACCTTGAAATAAATTGAATTATTGGAATTCACATACGTATTACAACCAGAAAGCGAATTTCGATTAAATGAGATTAATCGAATTCGCGATAAATATATCAATAATTGTTATTATTCTTCTGTGATAAAATTAAATGAAATATCATTATCAGGAATAACGCTTCAGTCTTTTAATGAATCCACTATGTACTATTCATCATTCGTTTAATTACATACATGAACTTATTCTAAAGATTATTTGGTGAAGTTTTGTTATTTCATCGTATAAGAAACGTTTTTATTTTCTCTGAATTACATGATATGATAATGATACTTTAGAATAAGGATAGATTCCAGATATGCCTACATTTTCTTTGAGTAATGACGAATATATTATTGGATATCAAGTAATAACAAAAAATTTTATAAATTTTTCTAGTCTCATTACTTGTACGAAATCTGGAAAACCCATTTCTTTCAACGCTATTCAAACGATTGTCATGCCACAAATGGATTCTGTGGAAATTGTCAAAGCTATTGACAAACCAAAATAGTAGATACGCATGACTCCTGAATCATTGACCAGATTTGGTTGAAGAACAAATTAGACAAATATGATAACTCCAGTTTATTTGCTACGAATATTATTGCATGTATGATAAATTCCGTATAAAACAGTAAAGCCTAATCGTTAGAGGAGATTTTGGGCTCGATATTCGAAAATAGCGAATATTTTTGGCTAAACTATTATTTCACTGTCTGTTTTGGAAAAAACAGCTCCTATGAATTCTATGCTAATAGAATTCAGATTTATGCAAAAATTCAGCATTTCCTATAAATATTTTCTCTTGAATATCTTCTAGACATTGAAATATTTCATTATGTTGATGTCGTGTTTTCCTGTCCTGCCATGAAAGGTAAGGCAGGCACAACAAGAGTCAGAAAATGTAATTTGGGGTGAAATCCCTCTGGATAGGCTTCATTGAAGAGTGAAGTGTTGCGAATCATCATTTATTCAAAAGTTCGACAACTCAAGTTCGTATAATACTCTCCTGGTATCAAAGGAAGACAAGTGATCGATACACCACCCAACAAGAAATCTTGTTCGATTCAACACTCGAACAGCTTCTTAAAAATAAATACATTTATCATTTGTTAAGGAAAGTTATTTTTGTTGAAAAACTATAGAAATCAATGCAAGTTAGGAATTACTGTTAGGAAACGTCTAACAAATTCCTTTTTTTTCTTCATCATTAGGCATTAAAAGAATAACATGTCTCCTAGTTAGAGGACAAATTACCCCAGAGAAGGTAAAAAAGGAGGTTTTTTTTTAATAATGGTTCGAATGAAGTCTCAGAAATTCATAGGATGAAATTGAGAATAGATATTGTGTATATAATTTCAAATTTCTGTCAATCGTCAGAATTAATGAAAATCGAGAAATTTTGAAACCTCATTTTTGGAAGCAAATTCAACTCGAAAACAATTAAAGATGTTTATGGATACGCTGGTAGTAAGAGACGGTGGATATAGCCCTAATAATAATTCCAATAAGATTTTTGTATTCATTGGGATTTTGATAACTCTGTTTGAATAGTCTATACTCGAAGGAAACTCGATACCCTCTCATCTACTTAGTCCATTGAAATGTTACATTTTTTAGGCTTTATCTTGCGTTTTTTAGAGGACGCAATTTTATTTTTTTGATGTGTAGGGGGGGTCAGTGTAAAGCTAAAACCAAGTTTGTGGGGTCGCCACCCTTGTCCCACGGCCGCCATCTTGAAAATAGGGGTTGAAATGGTATTTACGATATATCTCTTAAACTATTTATTTTATAAAAAAAAATTTATTAAAATTTATCATTATTTTTGTTGCAAATTAAATTCTCTACAACTTTGCTCCAGTAACTTTTTGTCGTAGAACTATAAATAAAAAAGTTATAAGCGAAAGTCTCCGGAAATTTGAGAAAAAAATTTATATTTTTCGATGTAACTTTTTTTTTATCATTTTACGAAAAAATGATGTCTGACCATTTTTGTACATCCTTTTCTGAGGAACAACTTTTATTCGCATCATTTTTTCATTAAGTCAATAGCTAAGGTTTTACAGCGCTCCGAAGTGTGTACTATTTTTCAGTACTCTTAACTATACCTATATTATACGTGTGTACCTATAACATGTCATCAGTTATTGTTTTTTTCTCTTTTTTTTTACTTTATTATTATAACTTTTTTAATTACAAATTTTGCAATGGCTCTTTTCCCCACCACCCACGAGGTAGAGTCTAGAGGCGCGTTTTTTTTTTACGTGGTATCCCCAATAGGCATAATCCACGGTGATTTTCTAAAGTAGAACTACTCCGTCGTCAGTCGTTTCGATGGACCAGGCTGCGGCTCAGCATCTGATCGGCTTTCTGAATTAAATAAAATAAAACCTGTGGGAGAACTGGAGAAGGAAGGGGTGTTAATGTTGGCGGTTCATCATCAAAGTCATTTTCATTTATTAAATCTGAGAGTTCCATTACGTTGCTGCAAGTCTCTCCAGAACAATGGAAGCACACTGCAGAACATTTCATTCCTGCTTTTCGGCATCCACACATCGCTCCACAGTTTCCTTTGCATTTGCAAGAGATCAATTTTAGAAGCTCAGGGGGTGCTGGAGGTTTAGAGTTCTGCACTGGCATCAATAATTTTCCACATTTTTTCCAGCCCCAGTCTTCAGGATCATTATAATTACCAAGCCACGACTGGACCTGATGGTAGACTCGGTAAGTATGAAAGCGAGCTGTGTCTTGTGTTGGAGGAAGTGAGGATAAGTTAAATGTACTTTTTGTCACTGCCTTGGCGAATTGTTTGTATCTTAGGCTGTCAAGAGAATTATCATCTTTATTACCACCGTATAAAGAGATAAAAAAACGTTCACCAATTACAGTGAGCAAAGCAGGGTCAACTCTCTTGTTGAGAAACAAAGCCGTTCCACTTGCAAACTCTAAATGTTTCTCTAGGGTTTTCACAAATTTCATTTTACCGATATTGTAAGGAGCTGAAGTTGTGTCACATCCGGAAAAAGCATGAAGAAACAGCAAGTTATTTGCAATGACATCTCCGTACATAAAACCTGAGTAGTGAAAAATAGTACTCACTTCGGAGCGCTGTAAAACCTTAGCTATTGACTTAATGAAAAAATGATGCGAATAAAAGTTGTTCCTCAAAAAACGATGTACGAAAATGGTCAGACATCATTTTTTCGTAAAATGATAAAAAAAAAAGTTACATCAATCTCAAATTTCCGGAGATTTTCGCTTATAACTTTTTTATTTATAGTTCTACGACAAAAAGTTACTGGAGCAAAGTTGTAGAGAATTTAATTTGCAACAAAAAATGTTAATAAATTTTTTTTATAAAATGAATAGTTTAAGAGATATATCGTAAATACCATTTCAACCCCTATTTTCAAGATGGCGGCCGTGGGACAAGGGTGGCGACCCCACAAACTTGGTTTTAGCTTTACCCTGACCCCCCCTACACATCAAAAACATAAAATTGCGTCCTCTAAAAAACGCAACCCAAAATGTAACATTTCAATGGACTAACTAGATAGTACACTCTCTGATGAACTCCCAAACTCTAAAATCATAAATTCAGCAATTTCCAGTCATAATCATTTCAGATACAGCCTAAGTATATTTTTTTCCTGATAAACAAGGTTTCGAAAGAAGCCTCAGAAAAATTTCCGCTACTTCATGAAAATCGACCCCACAAAAAAACCCTCAGTATCAAATTGGCACTACTATGTCTAAAACATTCTCTATCGTCTACTGTCCCTTTCGTTCAAAAGACATTTACTTGGTTCCATAATTTATCCCAACCCTGTATAAGAAACAACTGTAATTAATCAATTCATTAATCAACCCAATCGATTAATTCGAAACACAACTGCAATTTCAACTGTCTGGCTAATTTCATTCGAGAATTATCGTTGTATTATGTTAGCATATGTTGCCGAATATTTGGCGTTCCAATATTACATTCAAGTCTCAGATCGAATATCAATTATTTTATGTAGTTCATCTACGGAATAGATGTCAAGTGGATTAATCCAGAAATATTATTTGGTTTATGCTTACTACTCACAATCCTACAATTTTTTTCAGTTCGATCTATAATACATTTCGCCGAAATCTCATATTTTTATGCGGTATTATTAATCTTCCCATTACACGGCTAAATTTGAGCTCGATAATCTTTCTCAAAGATCTCTGGTGAAAACAATTTTACTATTTTTTTTTTCGATTTTCAGTTCGTGAACTCGAAAGACGTGAATAATGCAGTCAGTATTTTTGGTTAAAATGATTGAATGGTGGAAAAACATTTCAGTAAGAGTTTTGTTACACTCCTCAATTAATGGAAGAATTATTTTAGTCATAAAGAAAGATGAACACAAAGACAGCACATTATTGTCTCCTTATCCCTCATGTAACACTCTTTGTAAATTTAATTATGATTTTCTCTCATTTTTTTATTTTTCTTTCTGGCATGCTTTTTCAATGAATTGCTATGGAAGTATGGGTAGTTAGAAAGCTACGTCATCTTGTTACTTTTCCCAAACAGCTACTTTTCGCCCCTGAATTGCAGCATCTTTATGCTGAAAATGGTGTAGTATTCATTCCTCAGTATTGCTATGAATTGAACACATTAAGACATATTTTCAAATTTCTTAGGAATTAGGATCGTGATATTTTTGATACTGGAGTATTATTATGAGGACAATACGGTCTTCCACCATTGTTCAATATGCTTTTTGTATAAAGATAAAGAATTCATGAATATTCTTTAACAGTGAAGTTTTTCATGTAAATGAAAGGTTTTGGGGAGGAAACGTTGAATCATCATAAATTTATGACGATATGCTACAAATATGTAGACCACATATTCAATATGACATAATAAAACAGGAAGTGGACATCTCTAGCTACAAAGTATGAGTCAATTCTTTGTCTCATTGACCACCGTATTCTGTCTAATATCCCTGGCATATTTCAGATATGATTACATGATTCAACAGTTCGATTTCTCAAATCAGTGATATCGATTATTTGGGTCGTTTACTTAAGATATCTTCATAAACAAAAATTCATTGAATTGAGATGAAGAGACCGAGAAGGCCTAGCCTGGAGACCACAAAGTTCTTCATCCCATTTTCTGAACTCTGCACACTTGAACAGCATTGCACTATTCTTCAGTTCCAGCAAACACTTTCAGGGATAATGGTACTTACACTTTATAAAAACTGGATATGTCATGCAAAAAATTCTGAGCGAATTTAACTTTGACCGCGTAATCATCTCCAGTTTTTTATTTTCTTCATATAGGTTATTCCCCACTTCGCGGTCAAGATCCTTCAAGAAGGCTCCACTCCTTCTAAACGAGAGAGGGGGTGGGGAGCAAGAAAATACTGATACCATTTTTAGAATGCGAGAAATTTGAATTCAACTAAATACACTCTGTATCTCCGACATAATGAGGAATAGAAGAGTTTTTGAATTTAATGAATATTCTTGTTGGAATCAAGATCGAGCATTCAAGTACACCAAAAATGGTGGAAAAGTATTTAATTAATCCTTATCATGAATTTTCAGCAAATTCTGCAAAATGGTACCAATTCAATATAAATTGCAAACATGATGAAATTTTTACTAGCTATAACTCAAGAGTGATTTTTTTCGACATTTTTTCTCATATAGTTAGGTAAATTGATAGACATTATTTGTGGATTTTTTTTTGTATTTGCTCAATTATTAATTATGTATGTTCCTCTGTAGATAGGTAAGTGATGAAATCAAAAATGAATGAAATATAATGCATATTATTTTGAGAAGTATCAGTTAAAAGGGCTTAATGGTCGTGATATTCGATGTCTTTATTGGTGATAGCGAGTAGTTTTTGATAAATCAGTGCTTAGTCCTTGAGATTATGAAATACCTTTGAGTAATTCTTAGTGCTTGTATAGTCCTTCGCTTCACAAATCTCTGAATCCGCCCAACAGTGAAGCCAGACAGTTAGAATGAACTGCCGATATTCTCGAGTTCATTCATGGCTATGAAAGGAGTAACTCACATTATAAATTCAGTTTAATAGAGCTTTAGAATCTGGGGTAAGCTTCCATTTGGCACTGGTTAGAGAAATAAACGCTAATGTACTGTAGATTTGCTCTCTTTACTGAGAATACGAAATAAATTCATAATTGGGTTGGCATAGGCACCCACTGGTGAATGCCTCCATTCATCGACCATCCATTATTCATGCCAGACACTGACACCCTAAAGAAAAATGGAGTTCGTTTCATTCTTATATTCCCTGACTGTTGGTATTGTTGGTTTTGGGTAACATGTTGAAGTCATTTTGTGGTCCAGGATATTGCAGGTTTCACAGCCGGAATTCGCCACAATGTAGGATGTTAATTCCACATTCTGGGGCACAAGGTTGTGTGCAATTGTTTACTTGTTGGCTGCGACAGGATGAGAATGAGGTCGACCCGAAATTCAAATGAGAAATTTCAAATTCGATGAATTTCAGGAGAATCGTGCGAACGAATTTGTTGTTCCTTGTGGAGTGCTATCGTATTATTGTTCAAATAACAAATATTATTGAATATCAAGCCTTAAATGTACTCAATCTATTGGATTTGATTTACCGATGAAAAATATGTAATCACACTTTAGCATGTCTGGCCCCATGGCCGTACACTCTTTATCTTCCGGAGGAGATGAGCTAGAGTTTTCATACTTCCACAATGGGTTGACTGTCCAAATATCTCTGTCAAGCTCGTTATTGGACCAAATACGGCGGCACTTTTGCACATCTGAAATTTGTTGTTCCCATTTACCCATAGATTCCGATCAATTTATAACTCAAAAAATTTTTGAACGAAGTTGAAACAGAAAGGTTTGCAATATTTATAAAAATCGTCAATCTAAAAGAATGACCAGAAACTGTTTTCCATTATTTTATATATTTATAAGTTATACATGAAATATCTACAAAATTTCGAAAGTATATCGACGTTATTGATATCCAGAACATCTTTAAATTCGAGCGTTGTACCTTGTAAGGTTGCTTTCTGCCCTCATCAGTCAAAAAGTGAGGAAACATTATACGAAAATCTGAACAAATTCAAAGTCCAGTCAATTTAGGCCAAAAAATTAGAGTTAAGGTATATAAATACCAACAAGCTGAAAATGAGTAATTTTTTTCAAAATTTAATTTTGAATAATACCTGAAACTTCTTCATCATTAAGTAAGGAAAAAATTCAATACAATATCAAACGTCAAAAAAAATTACATCGGACAAAAATTGTAAATTATAACGATTCAAAAAAGTTATCGTCATAGTATGCATGAGTTTGCCACATACAGGGTGTTCTGATTTATTTCCGACGAAATGAAATTGGTGATAGATCACATTATTTCAAGCAAAATATTCCTATGAACATGGGTCCAGAATTGCTTCGTTTCCGAGATACAGGGTAGTAAAGTTGGAAAACTTATTCTCTTTTTCTTTAATATCCTTCGACTGATTCCAAATAATTGCATGAAAATTGGTACATAAGGGTTTTTCGAGGTGAGAAATTCAAATTTGTGGTCGATTTGGTTGTATTTTTTAGAGGGCGCCACTGGTATTCATTTTGTCCCCTTCAAACCGTTGCAATTTTTTGTGCCACCCTGTAAGTCATTTTGGACTAGAAAAATCGAAAAGGTATAAATTATTCAAGTCGCTAGGACCAACGATTCCCGAGAAAAACGCATTTAAAGCTCATGATCCATACCAAATATCATAGTGAATTTTCACATTTTTCAAAAATTCCTTTTGACGATTTTATTATTCCATGTTTTTTTACATTTAACCTTGTTTTGAATAATTATTAATAGTTTCTAAATATGGAAGTGTTATTTAAAAAATAATCTATTTTTCAAACCCCTATAATAGCCTACAAATATCGATTCCCCTGACTTTTCTAGTTAAAAAAAAAGATAGCTAAAAGCAACCGTTTCAGAGAAAAACGCATTTGAAGCCAAATTCATATTATTGTAATCTCTAAAACATGTAGAAACAAATTTGTAATAATTTTAAATTTTTTAAATTAAATATATTTCAGAAGTAACAATTTAGAACAATACAAAATAACATAATAATTTTTAAAGAAGGTGTTCGAAATGTCTAACATTCTTTTAAATGCACAACCGACATCTTTGAATGATTGATTGTTTTTTTCATTCAACAATTGTTGCGGCGTAATATTGCCTCTCCTAAAAACCCAAAAACTCGAATGAAAATTTTGTGTTTATAGAGATAATTTCAAGCATGGCTAATAATCAAAACATTTTTAATGTTCCGAAATCTTAAAATATATGGTGAACTCAAAGCTTCTTAAAAGTAGATGGTACAATATTGAAATTCATAGCTGTTCCCAATATCAATTACCTCCATATACATTCGAAATTTTGTGGATCTCTGAGGAAAATCTTGTGAAGTATTAGGTAATAAGAGAGTTTTTGAAATTTCTTTGAAATTTTTTAGCATGATGATGAAAACCTATTCGTTATTACTCCATTCAAACATCTTTCAAGTTACAAATTAATCGGACCTATACTCCAGTAATTATTGAGGTTACCAAACTTCAGATGCTCCTAACTCCTGAAGCATTCGATGGATTTGGTCCAATAATGAAATCGACCGAGATATCTGGCCAATTCTGAAAATATAAACACTGTAACCGATGCCTTGGATGCTTCTGGATGCTTATTTCAATTTTTTTTGAGTACCCTCGAGTAGTGCGGTGCTAAAACAATGGACAGAAAGTATTTAGTAGTATCAATAAACGCCCAAGTATCTCTTGAATGAACTAACCACACAGTTTCGCTTCAGTTCAAACTCCAGACATCTACCTCTTAAATATCATTCTTATACTCAAGATGTCCCTGGAAGAATGCGTCAAACGAATACCAAGAATTAATGTCGTCTGACTGTACTCTCACCTTTCCTCAATATTTTTCAAATCGAATAAATCATCATTGGCCATCTTTTTCCCATGTTTGAGATTATTGTATCTCTCCGTTCGTAGATTTCAAGATTTTGCTTTATTTACTGAACCCCAATGAGTTAGTTCAAAATAAAAATGCTAAATATTTGCATGTACCATCATCATACAGGACGACCAGTATATTTCAAACAATATACCTTGAACATAAAGAAAAATTATTCAAAATTTATTTTTTTGTGACCCTTCACGACTGATCTCCTAGATATTTTCCTCAAATTCAGAAATCAAATAATTATTTTCAAATATTTCCACTATTCAAACGTTCATAAAGCATAAATCGCATGAGTTATTGAAAATAGAATAATACTTTTATTTATTACCTGATAAGGCCTAGAATAAATTTTCTAATGTGAGTTCAAGAACATGTTTTATGAATTGGAAGTCCTACCACTGAGATACCGAAATTGCGTAATCAATTAAATTATATTACTCTTATATAAATGATGACCAAGTTAATATAAAAAAATTTTACGGCTTCAGAGTTTGATTTCATACAGATGATTGCACAACAATAAATAAATTTATTCGATAATAGTTCTGCAATTTTTTCATTGATTTAGTTTACTTAAACACATAAATGGTATAAAGCATAGCGAACGGAATCTCGGAGTCACAAGGAGAATTATTCGGCCTCTTTTTCTTCGATTCTCTTACTATCAATCCATATTATATTTGTCAATGTTTGCAGTACGTGGTTTCACACAAAATCCAATTTCCGTATAGAAGCCTAGTGGATGGAACTAAGTGAGAACCTCCTTCAAGAAACACAACAGTAAATCCAGTTCTCAGAGGAATACCCTCGATTGAATTAGATGATTCTTTAATATTACTGGATATTTTGACTGAGTTGAGGGAATTTTTTTTTCATTTGACACAACTACAGTTTGTGGTAAGCAGTACTCACTCTAAATTTATAGCCCCAATATGAGAGTAGACCGATCTATTACTCACCCTAATGTTAAAATGTTATTCCAGCCTTTCGAAACAGGATATTTGGATTTTCTCAAATTAAGAAATGAAGTTTTATCATTGCGCGTTTTCTCAACAAATGTGTTTCATTTGTAGACTCGATGGATCTGTTTAATTAAATCCATATTCTTAATTCATTCGAGATGTAACTTTTACAAATAGTGAAACACAATTTTGCTAATACAGATTTTCGATTATTATACTACCAGTGGTTTCGCCAATTTGTAACATACTCCTATGACAAAATGGTGAAGGCTCTTTGTGAACTTGGTCCTAGAAGTGTGATCAAGTTTTTTCCAAATATTTATAATTCTCGTGAATCGAGTAGCAAAAGGTCGAAAATGATTGTTTTCACTCATTGATGAAGAATTCGTGGTTAAAGCCGAGTAGAACGGACTTACATGAAATGTGTTGATTCTGAGCATCTGAAGTAGGGTTTTCGCGATACCTCGAAAAATGTTTACCTAATCATCTAAAAGCTTAAAGAATGAGTAACGTTGAACCAACATTCGTGAAAATCATAAAGCTAAAAAATCTAATTTCAGAATTCAGTAGATAACTTCAAACCGATGTCATTCGAACAGTTTTCAAGTTTCAAAACAATCGGATATTCAAGGAGTTATTGTGGAACCAAAATACAGATACTCATAACCGCTAAACTATTAAACAGGTTTGGCTCAATAACGAACTGCGAAAAGCTTTTGTGAAATGAAATTTAGTCTTGTTCTAAACTTTTTGAATTGCATATATGTACTTGAATTTTATGTTATTTCTTTATTGACTACAAAATCATTAGGAATGTTGACACAGAAGGGTTTTATTGCTTTTGGATTACTCCAAGGCTATTGATAGAGTTAATCATCAACTGTTTACTGTGATACTAAGGTATATAGGATTATCCGATAGGGCTGTGGAACTTACAAGGAGTTATCTGCAAAATAAGCTTCAGAATGTGAAGACATTGACAGGTAGATCGGAGTTGGGACCGGCAGTGAGTGGAGTTCCGCAGTTCCTCAGTTCTTGTTCCAATTGTGTTGTGCTTTTATATATTTTTGATCACTAATGGACGGCAGTACTGTGTGGACTTTGAGTTTGCTGATGACAAGCAGCTGCTCTTCACTTTTGAGTCATCATCGTTGCACTGGGCAACCAGTATAAACAATGGAGATGTGGATCGGTTGGTGAAGAATTTGAGTAATTATCAGCTTTCCTTGAATCCTACTTAAAAAAGATTCTCGTTTTTGGAAAGGACAGCAAAAATTTGGAATCTCTATTGAATGTCAGAGTTGATAGTGTCTAGATTTCTGCGGTAAGATCTGCAGGAAATTTTGTGGTCATTCTGGATATGGTGCTCCGATCTACCAAACACATAACATCTTGTGGTCAGCGAGTGTATTCAGGACTGAAAAAGTTATACGGTAGTAGACGTCAACTCCCTAAAAAAACTGAAATTTTACTGACTGACTCTCTGGTTTTGAGCCACTTCAACTATTGAGACTATGTTCAGGGTCCATGCTTGCGGGTTGTTGAGCAGAAAAAGATACAGAGAGTGGAACGTTCTTGCCCAAGGTTCATTTATGACGTTAAAAAATTCAAACCAGTTATACATAAGTCGGAGTGCTGTCAACAGTTGAGTTTGGATACGCAAAGAGAGCTACATTCCGTGGTTTTGTTCCATTTCATCATCTGTTCTCGGACGCCCCATATCTGTACAACAAAATAAGGTTTTCGTAGAACATAATGTTAATGTAAATGTTAGATTTAAAGGATTTATTTCACCTCCTACTCATTGAACAACTTTATTCGTTAGAACTTTTTTATTTTTGATCTATTTCCACTGTAACCGCATTTCTGCCTCCCTGAGGTTGAGTAATTCATTGCGGTACAAGAGTAAGTATCGGAAGGTGTGGCTGAATACAGTGAACTGAGAATTTTTTGCTGCTTTCTTTTTATTCCTCTGGATTGAGCATTTTTACATCTTAGGGTGAGAAGCGTGGGAATAAATGACTGGTTTTCTTGTTGGTATCCTCATATGTATATATATTTGAATCCTTTGGCACGCCAAGACTCACCTGAACCTCCATGGATCAAGTGTTATTACCGAAAACCTTGTTGGAGAAGTATAACTGAATGAGTCTTAGACAAACTTCTCCAAAGCAATACTTCGAGAGCAATAAGATAAAAGCATACTAGTAATAATAATAATAATAATAATAATAATAATAATGTTTATTGATCCTTACAGATATCACATAGATATACAGGACAAGTCATAATGAGAAAAGAAATTCAAACAAATTTTAAATTGATTTATCAGAGAGGAACTCTCTTGACTCATAGTAACCCTTAGAACGCAAAAGTGACTTAATTTCCTTTTTGAATTGCCTATCGGTACCTGTTTTATATCTGTCAGGTAAGTGATTGTAGAAGGAACTTCCGGCAAACCTAGGTGAGTGAGGACTTGTACTTAGTCGTTCAGTGCTTCGGTATACATAATGTTTTATGATGCCTAGTTCCATAACTATGAAAGTTTGAACATTTGGACAAATTTGGCAGGTTAGATCGAACGTAAAGAAGACAACTCAAGATGTACATACTGGATAACGTTAGGATACCGGAACTCCTACAAACCTCCCTACATGAATCAGTAGGTTTCAAACCGAACATAAGGCGAATAATTTTTTTCTGCGTTATGAAAACTCTTTTACTCTCCGATGCCGCCCCCCACAGTAGTAGATTGCAGAGCATCAGATTGTGTCCTTTTTTCCATATCCTTATTTCCAAAGTTAATGAAGGCTGATGGAACCAATGAGCAGAAACTCATTTTTATCATAAATATTCCATTCGAAGTCATCTTAAATATACACTCTATATCAAGCTCAAGCTTATTCAAACATTTTTGTAATATCAAGAAATACGAAACTTAGACCTGCTAGAAATAGGCGATCCAAACTTGCAAAGAATATTCATTCTTTCCCTTCCTCAAAAAATAATAATAATAAAACAATTTATTGAAGCAATTCCGGAAATGTTCCCTATTCAGTCAATTCGTAATACCGTTCGATAGAATGTCTCCAGAAACAATAAAGAGTAACATGAACTTTATGATTTCGCATTCACTGTCAGCTTGCTATTCTATTTCCCCTCGAAGATAAATTTATGTTATATTGGATTTCTGCGCGATACATTCCAACTGTAAAGATGGATTGTTGTTGGATTGAAAGCTCTGGAGACTGATGGATCTTGTAACTTCTCGAAGCAGATCTCGTTAGCGCATAATCCTTATGGTGATTAATTTTTCGGCGAATCAAGCTTGAGTTAAGAGAACCCGTTATTGTAATATCGTTCAAGTTGAATGATGGAGTGTTGTCTTGGTTTTTGCAAGTTTTCCGGGATTTTATCCCTTTCTGAACAAAATTGTATCGGAATAGTTTCTGTGCCTCGGAGTTGATCCACATAGAATTTTTTTCGAATAATTTGAAATGAAAAGGAAGCATAAAAAGGCAACAAAACTTAAATATCTGGTTGTTTATATTAGATTCCTTTGATTTAAGTGTATTTATTTTTCATTGTTTACAACAACCACATTAAATGAAATATTTGAAGCAACGCCAAATATGTACTCTTTTCTTTTGGGACAACCTTGCGTAGGTCGGAGAACACTAAAGAAATTAAACTTACTTTACAATAACTTGTGAATTTAACCAGGGGTATTCTTTTTTCTAAAGTTCAAGAGTAACAAGCGCTTAAAAATGTGTAGGACATATGGTAATATGATTTTGCACCATCGTTCCTAGTGAAACAGCGTACTAACGTTTTGCCTAAGTGTTATTTCCGAACATAGAGACAATAATGATCTCAATCGATTTAGTAGTGAGGAAGAATGAGTGGTCACATTTGAGTATATTCTCAATCTTCCGAAGGAAATATGCTGCAGTTTTCATATTTTCAGAATAGGTTATTTGTTCTCGGTTGGGTGCTTTATTGGGCCAGATGCAATGAATACTGCAGCAGTTGAATATTCGTTGAAAGAGAGGAGTCTGCAAATTTTTATGAAAATTGTCGGGCTAGAAATAAAAAAAATCAGAACTTTTTTTTGAATATCTGAATCAAAATTAATCTATATTTAAGGTTTATGGCATGCAGACGATATTGGACACTTAAATTCCGGAAAAAATGCATCCTTTGGTGGTAGTCGAACCCGCGCATATTCAAATTGCCGGTCTGGATCTCTTACCACCAAGGACATGTTCTATTTTATCCGTCATAGAGGACACCTTTCTTCCATAATTCAAATGTTGTTAGATTTACTTCGCGAACCACGGTATTCGCAAAGGTTGCAGACATACTATTAGTGGAAGGAAAGTCATTCAATATCAGGGATCATCACGACCCTTCAACCTTTCCTCCTAAGCGTCATCGATATCAGCAAGTATTAGAAACTTTATTTCAGATTTTTTTGACAGATGTTAAAATCAATTCCATAAAAAATTTATGCATTTATGAAGGTTCTTGCATATGCTGGCATTACATATTTGTAAAGTGAACCCACGTAAAGATATAGGATCTTCATGTAATGAAATCATAGATGTCAATAGAATGAACTTTTTCTTTCGTAAACTTATATACAAGGTGAGTCTTTGACCACTGCTTAAGTTTTAACAACTGATTAGTGACGCGAAAAGAAACACTTTCCCCGTTCCCGTTTCAAAGTTATAAGGGGTTTAAGGTTAAGTTTAAGGATTCCTTTAGAGATAACACAAAAATTTCAGCTTTTTCCTTAATGACATTTCATCAAAGTTTAGACAGATACTTGTTTATGCACCTTGTTCCTGTTTAGGGCTGTTATTTTAATGTTAAAAACACATTTTAATTGCTCTTCGAAAAATGTCACATAACTTTCCATCCAAATCATTATTGCAGCTGAAAATCATACTGAATTCCATGGTTTAAGACTTTCCATCAAAGTATTGGTGAAAATATTGAAATTTTTAATTTTCTTCTCAGTTTGATTGAACATTTCATGAGAATATACTCATATCTAATATTAACTTTCCCAGCTTTGAGTTTTTCCAATTCTTTAGATCATCAAAATCTTCGTGAAAGGGGAACTATAAAAAGGTTATGTATTCATTGATTATCTCCTTAGTAGAATTTACGGTTTAGCTTGTTATGTTAAAAAATCCTTGATTCACAATGTCGAGTTAATCCAAAAAGGGGAATTTGAGGGTGTTTTCTTTATCTCTTTCAAATTTTGTATTTTTGTTATTCAGTTCTTTTATCTGCTTTTGTCTTTTTATTTTCAGATTCGATCTGGGCAACTCGAAGAAGTCTCTGTCTCCATCATAGAAGACCACTCTTGAAGAAAAAAGACCCCAATCCCACATCAACACTATTGCCTTGTTTTATATTTTCCATAACTATTAAATATTTCTATCTGTGTTATTTCCTATGTCTTATTTTGAACATGAGTGTTCCAGTGTTTTAATATTTCATACAATACAAATGTTGAAAATTATGATATTCAAGAAGTCTAAATACATAAAAGCCAGTTTGATAAAATGTTGTGTTTTCAACATCTATTCGGAAAAAATTTCAATTCAACTTCAACACCGTTAAGGATTTTGAAGTTCAGATAACTTTCTATCACCCTCAAATACTTCGAGAAACTTCAATATGTATGTGTTTTGTTCATTTCACCTGCACATAAAATCAGGGTAATAATATTGGCTATAATTTCTTTTTGAGGATAAATACGTTTTTTGGTGAAAATAGCGCTTCGAAGTATAATGGTTGTCTTTATCAGTTACCTTCAAGATCATCATATATTTCATAAAGATATATTTCATGTAATTATTTTGAACTCATTAAATTTAGGGAAAAGCTGAATGAAAAATGCAATCACTATATTAAATTTTTCTATTTATTTCAAACAAAGAACTCCTCAAGTTGAAGGTTATGTTTTCTGTCAAATAATAGAGTATAAGATTTCATTAGAATGTATAAAATATTTATAAGAATTGGTGAAATATTTAATATTGCATAATAACGAATTATAACTGATCAAATAACATAGCAAATAGTAAGTGTTGATTAATTTTTAAAATTGATTCTGAAACCTCGTCTTTGAATGTGGTCAAAATTTTTCATAGATAATTTAAAGTTGCAGTTCCCTTGTTCTATGTGATCTTATGAAATGGTAACTTTCACTAACCTAGCCCTCGCTGCGATTTATTTGAATTCCAAAAAATCAAAATTTTCAATAACATGTTTCAATACACAAACTAAGTGCTATGCTAACGAATTAAAACATTTACGAGTATATCAACATTAACGATAAACTTTACAAGTATGCCTTCAAAATTTTGATGGATTCAGGGTGAGATCCAGGAAAAAGAGCAATTTTCTCATTCAATTTTCAAATCATTCCACATCGAATATCTTGGATACGGTGCATTGTAGGAAGATGAATGTAGAATGATGAATTATTTTTAAATGCATACAGAAAATGCTAGAATGTGTTCAAAAAGTGCTTATTTAATAGTTTTCATAGTTTCAGTAGTTGGTGATGTATTAACTCGAATATCCTAAGGCATAGTTCAAGTGTGTTTAATATGAAATGTGTGTGTGTGTGTGTGAAGCCTCCTACAAAATTTGAATTTATTGGGATATCCACTATGAAACGATAAACACAATCAATATTTTTTCATGAAATTTCAACACAATCTTTTTGACGAAGCAGAAATTCAAAAAAATGATGAAAGAAAAAAAGGATTATTGAAGTAGTTAAAGACTCATCTTGTATATATACTCAATAATTTGAGAGATTCTTTAAATTATACGGATATCATCAGAATGTCATCTGTGTTCAACTATCGGATAACCACTAGGTATACGATTTCAGTTTCAGCACCATATGCCTTCTATGAAATTTTCTAAGACAAATTCGCACATTTGCCGCTTCACGTCTCGGATTACTTGACAAATTCCATCTTCAATCTAAGTTGTCACGGGTAGTGGAGCACGATGGTTGATTTCGCTTTCACATCCACGAAAATGGTAGAAGGTATTTTCGTATTTCACAGAAGTTATTCGCTTATTGTATGCGTTATTCGCTTCGTCACTAGCGAAAAGGAGAGCATTGATGAATGAATTAGTTATATATATGAATTTATTGTTTTGTGCTCCACAATGAGCTTGTCCATTATATAATGACATCTACGCTAAAATAAAAATGGATTACCATTGCAACCAGAGCTGAATGAGAGTTATCTTCTAATCTAATAATAACTAGATGATCTAACAGCGTTATGTGAAAGTGATTTTCTCTTTGAAAAGTGTTTTTGTTTCATTGCATTTTATAAGCATCCGATTTATTTTCTGCATCTTAATAATTCTGAAGATTGCATTATATTTTGTTATGGAATCCATTCTAGATCTCTTTCCGAAAATCAAATTTTTATGAAACTATGTTTATACAGATGGAACTCAGTTCTATCTCATCAATAATACCTCATCTCACCAATAGTTGTCCCATGTATAAATTTCAAGATGGTTTTAGAGCTATTCATGAAGTTTCCGATTCTTTCTTAGAATGAGACAAAAACGTTGGCATATGTTTATTGCTATATTGAAAAATTGGAAGAAACGTTGGAATATATACAGGGTGAGTCTTATGACTACTGCGTTAATTTTAACCATAGGTTCTTGAAATCAAAAGAATCACTTTTTTCCCATACCGTTTTTTTATTCAGCGTTAAAAAGTTAATAACAATAAGCATTTTAAGTTTTCACATTGGGCGAATACCCCTCTGTAGTCCAGTTTAGTTTGAATGAAAAATACTTTCCACAGCATCCACTATTGAATTTTTTTAAAAACATTATTTTACCTCTAAGAAATGATTCACTCACTCATGTTTCATCAGATGATTATATCGATTTGATTCCTCTAAACTTGAAATATCTCAAAAGTGCAATTTAGAAGAAAAGATGAAGCATGATTTCATCTGCAAAAGAGACTAATGATTCTAGGAAGTACAAGATACGGACCTCTAGTTCAAATGATATTTGTTTTCTATGCAATCTAACCAATCTGTACAGTAGTAGTGAGGAACCCACAAGAAATGGAATAAATCTATTGATGCCAAAATATGCATGACTGTTATCAAAAACCTTCTACAAGAGATCATTTCAATTGATATTGTCGTTTGAATATTACAAGTGAAAATGCAATTGTTTTGTGATATTTCAACACTATATCTTACGAACGGGCCAAATTTGGAAAAATATTATAGGAAGAAAATATTTTTTTTGACGTCAAGAATCTATGGTTAAAATTAACGCAGTGGTCAAAGATTCACTCGGTATATTGCATCATTTTGCTCTATTTTGAGGGGAGTGATACGGATTGAAAGGATTAAATAAGAATTTTTTTATATGAAACAAATTTACGGTACATCCTGCCCACAGTAGTACATCAATTAAATCTGCCAAATCTCGAAAAGCAGCAGGTTTTGACGGAATTTATCCAGAATTCATCACAAATTTAGGAAAACAGGCTTTGTCTTGGTTATTGTATTTCTATAACAATATTCTGAATTCAGGAAACTTTGCTTCCGAATTTCGTAAAGTAATAGGTATTTTGAAAAGAGGAAAAAATCCTTGTGATCCTAGTAGTTATCGACCAATCAGTTTATTGAGTGTTCCTTTCAAGATATTAGAAAGGTTATTTCTTTTTAGAAGTGAATCTTTTATAGAGATTGCTCTACAAATTTCCAGGGAGGCTTTAGGAAAAATAGAAATTGTTCAGATCAGTTTCTCAGCCTTATAACTTACATAGAATCAGGCTTCAATGACAGGTTGAAAACAGGAGCTGCTTTCATTGATTTATCTTTGGCATATGACACTGTGTGGAAAGATGGATTAAACTCTATACCCATCTGAACTGTGGGAAAATTCAAAACATTAAAAAACGGTCTTGCTCAAGGATCAGGTTTAGCTCCTTTACATTTCAATTTATATCTTAGTGATTTACCCACGACATCATCTCAGAAATTTGTTTATGCTGACGACATTGCTATTGCTTACCAACATTCGGATTTCCATACTCTGGAAAACATACCGTCATCTGATTTGGATATTTTAAAGAATTATATTATTGAGTGGCGATTATGTCCAAATCCCAACAAAACACAGGTATTTTGTTTCCATCTGACTAATCATGAAAATTATAGGAAATTAGCTGTAACTTTCAATGAATCTCCTATAGAACATAATTTCGATCCGAAATACTTAGGAGTTAAATTAGATTCATCTCTCAATTACAAGGCTTACTTAAATGATCTAAGCCTAAAACTGAAAACTAGGAATAATATTTTTCAGAAATTAGATGGATCATCTTGGGGTGCTGATGCTCCCACTCTTCGTACAGGATCTGTAGCCCTAGTCTTTTCTGTATCTGAGTATTGTTGCTGTTTGGTTTAATGGTGCACATACACAAAAAAATGATTCACAATTGAATATATCCATGAAAATAATTACTGGCACCATAAGATCTACACCGATTCATTGGTTACCAGTTTTGTCTAACATTGTCCCTCCCTATATTCGCAGACAGACTGCAGCTCTGAATTCTTGGAACAAATATCATTCTTCTCCCAATTTATTCCCAATTATTTCATACTAGATGAAAACTCGGCTTCGCTCGGGTGAAATTTGACTCATAATACACATCTAGGTGCAAAATGTAGATAGATGTTTCTGTAGTCATCGGCATAATTCTTAAGTACGTGTTGTTTCTATACTTCCAAAAAATACAGTTCGGTAGTTATTGTTATGATTGTACTTTAATGCAATCCTTGCCTATTTAATTAACCTATCTATATAATAATTCAATTATCAATGAAGTAATTCGTTATAATTAACCTATTTATATAATTTGTTATAATAAACTGTAAGTAACCTATCTATATAGAAATTGAATTATCAATGAAGTAATTCGTAAAAATGAAGTATCTTTTTGTATGTGTAACTCCTAACCAAAAAGAAACCTGGCAATAACTAACCTTAGGCCTATATTACTTAAAGTAGGCCACCATACGTTTTCATCAAATCGCTAGTGCCTTGAAAATTCGCCAAACGGACACAACCGTCAACGACGTCTGCCCTCACGCGTCTGCCCGCGTTCGGGTCGCGCACTCAGTGATGAGCCACTTCTTCCCCACCGTATCTACCCCGCTCCCCCCACGCCCCGTTCGCCAGGCACCGCTGCCGGTATTTATCACCGAAACGGTATTTATCGCCGAAATTGCTATGACTCTGCATTTTAAATCTGTGATATCTTCGAAACTATTTATTTTATTTACATGTTGTAAAAAGCCATATTGATCTTTATTAAATGCACAATGTATTTAAGATACTTAATTGGATAAGGATATTGCTTAAAATCGCTTCGTAAATAAGCCATTATTTCTCGTACAAAGTAAAGAATAAAAAATGGTTATTGTGGGTTATTCCTAAGAGATAAACATATACCATCACGGACTTGTTTGTAGACCTTTTTAAGTTGTACAATACTGTAGTAAATTGTTTTGATCTATCTTGTAGGATTCAGTCAGCGTTTGCAATGTAAGCACAAAAAATGTGTTTATTTTACGACCTCACATTAGAAACCTCAAATATTGTAGCCTATGTGTTATTCTGATGTATAAGCTATATTGTCGTAAAGTTTCATTCAAATCCATTCAGTAGTTTTTACGTGAATGAGTAACAAACATCCATACATCCATACTTACAAACTTTCGCCTTTATAATAGTAGTAGGATATTCCACAAAATAGAATTACCAGATTGAAGTCACGTAAACCATTATGGCATAATACGTTCTTCAATATGAACATAAGTGATAAAGAATTATGGAAGACTGAGTGGAACTCTTACGAAATGTTCAATAAGTATCTCGTTTCTGATCCTTCTGAAAAAGTTCCTGGTTTTGATCTTCCAAGAAAAATTTGGACAGTTCTTAATCGTTTGAGAACAGGTCATGGTCGTACCAATGGCATGCTATTTAAATGGAACTCAGTTCCTAGCGCAAGTTGTGAATGTGGAGAAGCAGAAGAAACAATGCATCATCTCATCAATAGTTGTCCCATATATAAATTTCAAGATGGTTTTAGGGCTATTCATGATTCTTTCTTGGAATGGGTTATAAATTTCAAACGAATATGATACGTATTTTTGTCATCCAGTTCTTTTTTTCTGGTTTTGTCTTTTTATTTCCAGATTCGATGTGGGCAACTTGAAGAAGTCTCTGTCTTCATCAATAGAAGTCCACTCTTGAAGAAAGAAATCCCTAGTATATATTTCAGCTTATTTTTGTACTTTCACACTTAGGCGGGGAGCCAGGGTTTTTTTTACTCGGTTTTTTTCCCTAGGCTTTTATGTCATACGCCAAATTGTATGACACCTCGTCACTAACCCCTGATCTATATGCTGCATTTTTTGCTAACTAAATATTGTAAGCCAAAAGTTCAACAAGCTTGAAGGACACTATGAACATATTCATTTTAAATATCTATTCATCCTGAAATTCTATTTTCTTACTTCCGTTAAACTCAACGAAATAATATAACATTTCAAATATTTAGTTTCGTGAGTTTCATATCTCCATATTCAGATAAGGTTTATTCTGTCGATCCCAGGTGAAATATTCATACATCTTGAGGGTTTTCGAGCCCCATATAAGATATAATTGTGTCGCTACATCAATAAAATATCCAATTCCTGTTTATTGAAGGGGAAACTGCGTAGAGGGGAATAAGATATCAGTAAGATGTTCGTTGGCTCAGGTCGAGCTCTAGGGAGGCTAAATCTAGTGGTATAATTTGAATTTATGATCTCAAAACGGCCACATTGTTTCACATACTCTGTACCAAAAAAAATTCGCCCTAGATTTGGCGTGCTTGTTACTACAGCAACTGTCGTTTGGCGTTGAGCCTATATGTCAGTAATTTTTGTAATATTGAATCGGAAATGTTCTCAAACGAGTGGGTTCGACTCCTGAAAAGTAGTTGACAAGGTTGAGTATGTCTGGCTGTATATTTAATCACTTTCGAAAAAGAAAAAGCAGAGTTTGATATTTTTAGAATGAAATAATAGTCCTAATAAATCAGGTTCGTCATCTAATTTTCTGAATCTTAATTATAATATAGATAAAGTCCATTACATTCATTAACTGTGATTTTATAAATAATGTCAGTATTCCAAGTAACAGCTGAATGAATCAGCATGTATTTATAAATTATCTGTATTTCGGAAACCAATTATTTCACTATGGATCATCTAATTGGACCATGGTTGATTAGTGAAAGGTTTTCTATTAGAATTGAATAGGTCGAACTCACCCATTTATCACGTTACTGAATGAAGTTGTATGGACTTCTATAAGGCAATCTCCAAAATCATAACGAACATTGAAAAATATAAAATATTTCAAGTTCATGTGAAATCACTCAACCATATATTAGATGTCGTGTGGATTTCGTTACTATAACGTGAATATAAAACTTCCTTTTTATTCAGATCCTATGTGACGATAAAGAGCTAATTGGAGGACATAAAAACCTTTCGCCTTTCGAGGTCAAGATAAGGGAATTTCTGTTATTTAGTATTATAGAGTGTAACGGTTGTTACAAAAATTTTGTCCATTTTCCATGGGATTTATTTCTCGACAATGGAATTTATTTTAAATTATTGGAATATTATAATTCCTTATTGTGACTCCTAAAGTCTAGGAGGACTACATCATATAAATTGAGATCCATCTTAAACAAGTTTGAGGAAAATTTTTCATTACTTGAAAATTCAAGATGAATTTGCCATCCCTAGAGGTAGAATCTTCACCTACTACGTATCACTCTGGTTCTTTAATCCTCAACGAATTGTACCCCTTCTATCGCTTAGGCATCAAATTGGACTTCATAGTTAAAATTAGATATTTCAAACCATCACATCAGAAATTGTGTCATTCAACATACCATTTTAAAAATTTTTGATACATTTATTAATGAATATTGTGAAACCAAGTCGGAAGATTCCAGATCACTTATTATTCAGGATGTTTCAAGTTATTTGAGAGGAATCTATTTCAGTAATATCACATCCACTTTGGAATAGTTTCCAAGATATTAAAGAATGTATATTTGTAAACTGACAAAAATGTTTCTCAATTTTTCAATGATCTGAATTTCCCCGCTGTCAGCATGAGAATTGCAAACATGACTTACTAAAAGCGATAGAATTGAAAATTCGACGGTAGCACAACGAATGATTTTAAGAAAATATAACCAGAACCTAGGGTTCTGAACCAATTAAGTCTGGAAAAATAGAAGGAAGAGAAAGTCAGAATGTACGTAATGAACAACATACAATCTTCCATTTTTAAGGCTCGATTTCCTATCTGCCAAACACCGGTACGATTTTACTCTGCGATGTTCGCCACCAGCTCAGCTCACAGGACAGGGTACAAGTAAGTTTCCTATATGTCAATTTCAACAGGGGCTGCATGTGTGTTAAGTGGGTGCCGAACATGGCAGCGTGAAATATTAGCTATGTTCGGCAGCTAGGAAATCGGGCCTTAACGGTGAAAATGCGAGGTTATGATGAGCATAGAAATATTTACTACAATTTTACTCTTCCGGAGAACATTATAATAAAAGAAACACATAACGAGGGACTCCTGATACTGTTTCAAAAATTCATCTCCGCAAACAGACAAAAAAACCGAAATTATAGAAAATTTCCACTTGTACTCCAGACTGTAGTTCGAATAAAGAAAGCACTTTTCTCGAAAGTCCGCAGTGGCCTCTGTCTGAATTATTTCAACATTACTTTTGTGGTCTAATTATATCCTTTACAATTAATCAATCTACAAGAACTTTTGAATTGAAGAAGTTTCCAAGTACTAGCGGTGGTTTTTTGCGCTCTTGTTCACCCAAACAGAGTGCCTATCATTTTGCCTGAATATCTGTAATTTTGGAATATCGAGCCGAAAATGGTCTCAATCGATTGGGTTTGACTCCCCGATGAAGAATCCGTGGCGAAAGTTGAGTCTGTCCGGCCGGCCGTATCCTCTCTAGCATCCAAAAGAGCTGAGCTAGAGTTTTCATATTTTCAGAATAGGTTAATTGTCCAAATATCTCGGTCAAGTTCGTTATTGGGCCAAATCCGCCGGATGGTTCAGTAGTTATGAGCATCTGAAATTTTGTTTCCTCAATAACTACTAGAATATCCATCTGATCAAGTTGATACTTGAAATATTGTTGAGTTAGGCTGCAACAAAACAGCTCGCAAAGTTTCGCAGAAATCGTCGCGCTAGAAAATTTTCAAAAAATTCCAAAAAAAAATTTTTTTAATCCGCACTATCTCATAAAATATTTTTCGGATTTCAAGAAAAATTCGTGAATATATTGAGGTGATCGATATCTTACTTATCCTCAAATTTCATTGCCGTAGCTCTTTTCCATCTAAAGATATGATAATTTTTTTCATTTACTCAAGAGAAAAGAGAAATGACATACGTCCCGATGATTTTCTTTGAACGATGGCCATCACAGATCGATATTCGATTGACAAATGCCGGGCTCATTAATCAGTGTCAGTTGGCGTAATATTAATCAAAATTTTTCATAACGGGAAATCATAGAGATAGAATTCAATCTCGATGGCTGAAACAATATACGTTGTCAAAATTCAGAATAATTTTAGGAAAAGGGAATTATAGCTTCGAACAAAACTTGGGGAAAATTATGAATAGTTATTTTCAATTTGAGATATAGGTTTGTTCATTCATTAGGCGTTCATTTTGCATCACATTGTCCCATAGTACGGGAAAAGACTATTGTTCACCTGATCAGAGTGCTTAGAGATTTGTTATGGTTTGAATATTTAATCGCAAGTAGCTCAACAAGAGCGCCAAAGCAATCTGACCTCACGTCAGTGCTTTCTAAATTTTTTATATTTTGGGATGGGACAACCCTAGTGTTGCAATCTGTCAACTGACAGCTCTTTCGTAAAGCTTGACATTTTTGAGGTTATACGTAGTCAGAAAATTTTAACATACAAGCGCTTTTTGTGTTATTGACAGTAACACAAAAGAATCATCTCGACCAAAAATGGAATTAAATCGTGAACATTTTCGTTCGATTATTTTTTACAACTTGGATCAACTCAAAAACAGTGCATCGATGAACTTAAATCGATTTTTGGCGATGAAGCTCCATTAAGGACCAGTAATTATTGATGGTATGGTGAATTTAACCGAGGTCGTAGTTCACTCCAAGGCGAATTTCGGGAAGGTCGTCCAAAACCAGTTGTTGGTCTGAAATCCATTGATGCTGTGCGCCAACTGATAATACTGATAATAAACAATATTGCATGAACATTTGACCGTCAAAAAAATTTGTTCGCGTTGGATCCCACACAACTTGGTGAAGAATTGAGATCAAACGGAATGCCCAACAGTTAAGTGCTCGTGGAAATATATAAGAAGAAAATTGATTTATTAAGTATAAACTCACTTGAGCATAATTCAATTGTATTAAAGTCGTCTATAGGTGCTTAGAGTTTCGTCCCAATTGTGCAAAATCAACTGTAAAAAAAGGTAAATCATGCTATTCAATATTTTTCCTCTTCGATCCACTCGAATTGTTAATGATGGAGGTGTGGCAGAACGAAGCTAAGGGTTTAGAGTGAACACATGGACTTGCATATAACATACTCCCATAGTTCTTTATGTCGGTTAACAGAAGAAACAGGCTAAATAGCAGATCGATCAGCTGGTGGGTGAACTTTGATGAGTAGAACTAATCTCGAAGTCATGACAGGCTGAAGTTATTACGCCGAATTGTCTCTCAATTTTTTAATCAACAACAACCAGCGGAATATGGTGAAAAAATGTATTTGATAATGGGAAAGTAAAAAAAAACGTTTTGAATTGAGATGAAGAAAAACTGTATTTTCAAAAAGCGTGTAGACCCTGAGCTTTTTTAAGACAAGAGGGAATAAAATTACATTTATCCTTCAACAAAATGGCTATCCGCAAAACACCAAGATAACTTGGTGTCAAACTAGGTAGAACCTAACAGGTTTATCATGGGTTCAAGGTCTGAAACTTTAAATTAACAATTGTCCTGTGTCTATCCAAGGCAGAGTAAGCCGTCCCTGGGTGGCAGAATTCGTTACATGCAGGGAAGTGGGTATGGTGATAAATGCAACAGTTACAACTCTGAAAGAAATCCATCACGAACAGCATCATCCGCTAAGAAGAGATCACCTGGAATTCACTTATCTTACGCTATGTAGAGAAGACCTTGATAGAGTAGGGGTACTCAGATGATGGATTATGTGACTGTAGGGAAATTCAAGACGAGGCCTATCTACTCGCCTGCAACAACGTCGGTGCTACCTGGACAACTCAATACTTCTTTCTATGCACCTTGGAAGGCGTCACTATAGCTCTGGAAATTCACTAGCAGAAGACACATTTGGACACGGATAAAAAATGAATTACGTCATAATTCAATGACCAAAAAAAAGAACCATGGTCCGCTTGAATGCAGTAGTGTTCACCAATAGCAAAATGGTAATTACCAATCGCAATTGGTAGATCGCTTGAAATTCATTTTATCCCAGTTCAGCATTATTTCATCGAGAAGAAATGAGTTTAAAAGCAATACTTTCGAAACTTGATGATCACAATAGGGATAAGACTGAAAAACAGGTTAAGTCTGAGTCATGAACGTCCTAATTGAAGTATATTGAACTGAAAAAGCAAACTTTGCTGATGAGTTTATATTGGTACTTTGAACCAAAGGGAACAATAATGGTCATAACAATACTTAGGTAATTTCCACATTTCTGGTAAATCCTATCGAATTCAGTATTGGATATTGTCAGGAAGAAGAGGCCCTTATCTTCCTATTGTTTTACCCAAATGTCTGATTTTTCAATACCATACCGAAAATGGTCTCAATCAATTGGATTCGACTTTCTGATGTCATACATCGATCGTGGCTAGCTCGCACCATTGCAGCGACGGTTCTTCGAAATTATCCTTTCTTTTTGTTAACTTAGAAATCATTTTCTTTTATATAATTGTTTATTGCACCGAAGGAGTGTTTTTCTAGAGAAACGAACACGACAACTAACTGTAATCAAAAATGATACAAAACAACCACTTATAACATTCTCTATCTAAATATTTGTGAAAAATCACCATAGATGGTTTCAATTTATTTTCAATAGCAATTTTGTCCTTTGCTATTTTGAAAGTGTTTTTAAAAGAAGTAGGTATGTAGATGAAAGCAAACTGAAGAAAAAAATTCAAGTTTGTTATATTCATTTCGTTGATCCTTTTGAATTGTCAGTCATTTGTTGCTTTATTGCAATGTTCCAGGAAATGACTTCTGATATTGTCAAATATCTGGGGAATATCTGGAATCAATCGAGTTGGACTCACTGATGAAGAACCCGAGTCAAAAATTGAATTTGTCCATCTGCCCCTCTGTACGTAAGTTCGATATCTTTCAAACGGAAAGCAAAAGAGCTGAAAATTCAAGAGTGTGTTTAAATGATGAATCATCCTTATTTTTTTAAATCGGTTTCATGGTTTCGGAAAAGAAATTCTACAATTTTTTTTTCAATAAAAGCAAAACACTGAAACTCACAACTTCAAGAAATTATTCAATTAGGAAATATGAAGCCAGCCTCGATTAGATTAACCAGATAGCCAATGCTTCCTGGTATAAGGTCAGTGCTTTCATATATTTTCCCAAATTACATAGAAGATTATTTTGCGTAGTTATCGAAGCTACACGCTGTAATTATTTCCAGTTCCAGACCGGAAATAAACCTAATGGGCTAGCGAGGAAAGGATGTAGCTACGGTTCGAAAACCACTCACAGTTGCTTTGCAGCCAGAATTGATGTATTTTATCACTTCTTACACTCGTTTGACCTTGAACCCGATAAATATTTCGGTGTTCGGGGCAGCATTTCCCCATCCAGAATCTCCCAATTTCCAGAATTTCCAGTAGGTAAGTCCCTCGAATTCGTATGAATATTCAAGTGTTTCCCTGATAAACTCTCCCAAATTTAGAGCCTATTCAATTATATTTTGGTAGCAGTCAGAAATTCGATATGTCCTACGGATAAATCCAACATGGAATGCTTAGTATTTAATGAAGAATCCATTATTTATGTTGGGAACTTCGATTTCAGGGACTACGAGTTCTCGGCAAACACGTTATGAAAAATATGTATTGAGAAGCCAATTTTCCTGAGAAATGAATAAATTGCTTTCGCTCCCTACCCTTGAGCTAACTTTTTATCTGAAATCCTCGATATGCAATGTGAAAATTACTTTTTTCTGTATGAAAACGTGAGAAATTATTTTCCACTTTTTTGAATAAATATTCTTTGGACCTACAATTTTTTTTTGACAAACAATAGGGCGTGTAGTGTTAGCAAGAGTTAGTGACGGCATGCCATACAATTCGGCGTATGACATGAAAGCTAAGGGAAAAAAACCCTGACTCCCCATATGTGTGTTGTTGTGTGTACAAAAATGTGCTAAAATTTATTATAGGGATTTTTTTTCAATAGTGGTTTTCTATTAATAAACACAGAGGCTTTTCCAAGTTATCCACATTGAATCTGAAAATATAATGAATAAATGTTCATAGAATTCTCGTTTCACTGTGATTGTACTTCGCCTGAAATTTCATGTAAATACCTGGATAGCTCTGCGAATATCTCAACATCTATTTCTAATCCAATAAACATAAAGGCAATGAAATTTCTCCAGGGAATTTCATTGGATTGTTCATTTAGTGCTGAATAAAGTCACCATAGAGAACAAGCGCTCAAAATCTTCTATCCCAACGTCAACATTTTTTTTTACTCAAGAATTTCACTGATTTTTTTCCGAAAATCAAAGATCGAATACTTTATTTATTTTATTTATTTATTTAAACATGTGCAAGGATTAAGGTTAAACCTATAAACCCAAAAGTAAAAATATTCATGAAAATGAGCAACAGTAGAATTGAGAATTAAATAAACAATCCAGAATTGAAGAACAATAGTATATTCTGAAACAAGTTGCAGAATGGGTACGTATTCCAACACGAATGCGAAATTCGAAAACGAGCGACGAAGGAGCGAGTTTTTGAACGCATGGGTTTTGGAATTGCTTTCTGCAACGAGTATTACACGATATTTTCTCTATTTCAGTAAAAAATTGTGAGAAATTTATTGGAATTCAATGAAAATTTCAGTTTATACCTCCTAGTGCCTTTTGTATTTTGTTTTCGCAGTTGGTGATACGAAAATTGACAGATTATAGAAGATGAATAGTGCGTTCAAATCTCTACATGGTTTAATATTGACAATTGACATGCAATGGACGCGTGTTGACATTCGAAAGGATAGGGTGTCAGTGTTGTCAACCACAAAACGAAAAATATAACTATAAACAATGATGTAATGAGTTCATTACTGCACTGTTTTTAGTACTGTAATGAACTCATTACGACACTGAAATAGAGAAAAACAATTTCAATGTTACCTCCTTCCGTCCAGTCTTTTCTTGAAAGTATTGACTGAAGTAGACTCCACAACCGCAGCCGGCTGCCGATTCCCAACGTTGAAAATCCTGTTGGGTAGATACATTTGACCAGGTGATGTTTTGAATGGTAACCTCGACAACTTCAAGCGATGGCCACGTAAGCTATTGCTATTCAGCTAGAGAAGATCTCCTATTTCATCACCAAAATAGCCATTCAAAGCACGAAATGCAAAAATAAGGTCACCTCTTGATCAACGCTTGGCAAAGCTGGGTATATCGAAAATAGCCGAACGTTCTTCATAAGATGGGCGCATACGTGAGTACGGCATACGTTTGATCCAGCGTTGTACTGATTCTAGGAGATTTTCATGGAATTTAGTCAAGGGCCACCACACCTGTCCAGCATATTCCAATATCGGTATGATGTATGTCTTATAAAAAAATGCCCATGTTGACACATTGGAGGACTTGAATGATTTGCCAAGGAGGTAAGTTACCTGCTTCGCCTTCGCCGTGATAGCCCCCACATGAACGGACCATCACAGATCCGAACAGACAGTGACTCCCAAATCGACATGGTGAGTTACGGATACCAGCTGATGGCCATCGATGGAATAGGATAGCTTGGGGTTATTCCTTCCTATGTGAAGAACACAACACTTCTCGAAATTTAGAGGAAACATCCAAGTGTGACACCATTCAAAGAGGACATCCAGATCATCTTGGAGGGTATGACCATAAAGAAGAGGCAGATTGTAAACTTTGGTGTATGGTATGTTTATATTTATTTTGACTTGACATGAGTATTTGATAGTGTCACCTACCGCCGACTCCAAGGGAAGCTCTATAACTTTCCATGGGTCAATACGGGAATTATTCAGATGACCCCTGCAAACTTTCCGTGTGATGTGAGGAGTGGTTATTGCCTCTGAATGTTGAGAACCGTTGCGTTCTTCATATCAGCAAAGATAACCCCTGGATTCCCTTCTTCATCGACCGGCAGAGGCTATCTAGCGTCTCTCTGCATTGATAATTTGAGTTGGTCCACGCATATTTCGTTTTCTGTGTCTAGGGCGAAACAACTTACTTACCGACTGTCTAAAACTTTTGCTGTATGTGATATAGCAACAAGCAGGGCTCTCTGCATAACCTATAAGTGTCTTATCCTTGATTATGCTGGTCCTGTTTGGTGGGCTAATCTGAAGGGTGATCAAGAACTCTTAAAATCCATTCAGAGGTGGAATACCCATTTGCCAGAAATCATCCGAGCTACCAGACAAGGCTACGGTTAGTTTGAGTTGCCTTCCTTTTTAGAGCACAAGAGAATGGGTGACTTGATTACCACTTCATTATATTTTTTATTTGTACATAGATTACCTTTTTCCACTCAATCAGAGGCGATTGTTGAGAAGATACCACTACAAGTTTGCCATCAAGAACTTTGAGACCTCAGCGAGGTTCAACTTTCTCTTCAAGGGTATTCGAGAGGTGGAATCGGCTTCCAGATGAGGTTGTATCGACCTGGACACTATTTCAAGAACTTTCTGGATGGATGGTCTAGCCAGCGACATTGATTGGTTACATAACATTGAATTTAATTTTTTTTTGTGTATCAGTTCTTGTAAATCCCTGTTTCATATTGAATTGCTCAATTTCAGTGTATGGGTTAACCTGTACTCTTGCCATTTTGTAATAATAATAAAATGATTACACTCAGAAAAGCGAACGTCTGCCATAAAATGAATGAAAGCACTGACGTGAAGTATGAAGCTTTAGCGTGTTTGTTCTAAAGCCTTTTCTCCGATTCTGGAATAGTGCTGCAACCGCTGCAAAGAATGTGAAAGAATCAACACACTCATATACTAGAAATTGAAAATAACCAGTCACAGTTTTACTTCAGTTTTACTTGAAGCTCGAATTCCCTCTAGTTCAAATCAATCAAAAGAATGTTTATCTTTCCCATATAAATAGATATCTTCCTCCCAGTAAGCTCTTGTTTTCTGAAATAAGTACATATTTTGACAACTTAACAGCTTTATCAAAAACATCTGTTCTGGATTTCATGAACGTTGATCTCTTGATCAACTCATCGATTGAGTTATTCTTTTCCCAAACTTTAATTCGAAATTATACTTGACTAAGTCTTTGAACGATTCTTTGAATTATTCAATCATCGTTCTCTAATGAATGTAAATCGATGAACTCAATGACAATTGTAATTTAGGCTTCTTTATGAAATCAAGTTTTTGAATCATTAAACGCCTCCATACATTGAAGAAACCTACTTTTCCAAAAAGAGATGATGGAATGCTGAAATTCGAGGGTTTCCTGGATATCAAAAACCTTCATGTGCTTTCCAGATTTTGGTCTCTGATGAACATCTCACAAGATATCAAGTATATAAAAAAATTGAGGTTTTTTGGGCTTGACGTTTTCCACGAAATTCTGCAATTATATCTTCGTTTCAACCTCAGTCGAACATTTTTCAAGTTACAGATCAATCAGAAGGATATCCTGGGATTCATTGAGGAAACCGAATTTCAGATGCTCATAACTGCTAAACAATAACGATCTTGACTGAAATATTTGGACAAGTAACCTATTCTGAAAATATGAAAACTCTATCTCCTGCGAATGATAGACAGTATACCACCGGATTCTTTATCAGGAAGCCAAACCCAATTGATTGACCTTTTTTGGCTCGATATTCGGAAATTACAAACACTTAAGCAAAACAATAGCACGCTGTTTTACTAATTTTTAAACCTGAACAAACGCGCAGAAATAATAAATTGCTTATTTATATTTGTGATTCTGATGTGATCGTTCAAAAAATGAATTTGCGATATTTTTCTCTTCTTTCTAGAAATCGCCTGTCAGAGGTGTCGATATTCATTTCGCTGCTTCCGGTTGTTTTCAGCTGAGAATATGTAATATAACGATTCTTTCTTATTCAGATTAATTCAAGATCACATCTACTTCCGTCAAAGGTGTTTTCACGAGAAGGTTATAGAATATGTTTTCAATCGATTTCGACTTCAAGATCGAAAATAAGGTTGATACAAAGTATCGAATTTTATTCTCGTTGCCAGTCGTGTAACTCCTTAAAGTTCACAAGGATTAGTGTATTTTACCAATTGACCCTCCATTCAAGGCATCTTGAATTTAGTGTCAGTTCTGGACCACTCAGGTTGTGTAAAGAAGAAAATATTCCAGACTCATCTGAGTGGCTGATGAAGGTGAGTATTTTCTCATGTTGAACTCACATTTATATTCGTGTTAGAAAACAGTTGAAGTATCAATATTTCATAACCCATCAACTGTTTTTTCTGGTTCAGATTTTGAGTTTTTGCAATTCATATATATATACTTGAAATCAAAAATTGAAGAGATTGAATTCTAACCAACTCAAAATTTCTGAACCCCATTGAAAAATATGATTGCTCAAAATATCGCTGTTTGTGAGTTATAAAATAAGAATTACCGTAAGATCAATATCCAGGCACAGCAACCTCCTCATCACCAGATATTGCATGAATTCTCCTTAATATCAGTCGTTTAGGATCGGAGGCGCCGCCAGAGTTCACACAGCACGTTAAGTGCCTCATTTGACAGAAAACTCCAGGAACTCAACCGACATTCGATCACATTATGGAAGCATGAAAATTTCAATCTCAAGAAATTTTAGATGGATGCGGAATTTTATATAGAAAAATTGCATTGGAATAAATGAATATCAATTGAAACTTCTTCGAATAATTTTTATGTCTTCATTTTTGGATACTCAGAATACATAAGAAACTTCAGGAGAAAATATGGAAACAGCAATAACGTAAATCGATTGTGTGTGGCTCCGTGATGAAGTATCCATGATTGAAGTAAGTACGTCGGTCCGGCAGATCGGTGTAAATGCAATAAGATTCGGAAGAGATGGGGTGGAGTTGTCAGCTGTATTAACAGAAAAGATTAAGTTTCTAAATATCGTTCAAGTTTCTTCAATAACTAGAAAAATGTTCTTGTGATCAAATTATTACTTGGAATTGTTTTGGATAACGTTCAGAAAAAGGAGTCTGTCACATTTATGCGTAGAGAATATCACTTAGACGAATTGTTCCAAGATAGCAAAAGTGATTCCATTCTCTGAGAAAAATGACACTCATGACATTGAAGATTTGAGGCCAATTTCATTGATGGCAGTCTTTCTGAATTTTCTGTTTGACAGCTGTGCTCTCACTCACTTGAAACTTAATGAAAGAAAGATATTTTAAATGGTTCTCGATTGAGTTGATATGCCTATTTATGATTGATTTTTTGGAAAATAGAATTTGAACTTCGGACGAAACTTGAGGAAAACTGGGGGCAGTTATTTTTAATTTAAGCTATAGGGTATTTTTATTTAAGGTTTATTCATTCATCGTGATGATTGTATTAATATCACACTGTTACAAATTACGGGAGATCACTCTAGACTCTAGAGCAAGCGCGTAAAAGCTCCTCATGTCAGTGCTTTTCTATTTTTACATTATGGCGGCACTCACTTATGCTCATAGGAAAGTAGCTGATTTTGATAAGAATGCCAATATTCATGATTATAAATAAATAATAATACTTGTGTGGCCTAAGTATATCCCAAAATGGTTATTTTATCTTTCAAAGAACAACATAAAGGGTGTTGAATGATTGTTTGGGCTATTACCATCATCTATTGTGGATGTAAAGATTTCCGACGTTTCGATAGACATCTTCTATCTTTATCAAGGAGAAAAGTAAGAAACCTTTTGAGAATTATCAATTTTCAAAAAGTCAATATGACAGAAGTCATGAAAGAAAAATGAACGATGTTATATACTCATCTGTGATATGATGATCTTTTTAAGTTGGATCGAACTATCGGCGTCCAAACTAAATCATTACATCCACAATAGATGATGGTAATAGCCCAAACAATCATTCAACACGAGCTCCATCATCAACAATATCTCGTCATAAACATAAAGGGTGATTCATTTAAAGGTACTTTTTTTCAATAAAAAAAAAATTAATACAAACAATTTTATTCTATAATCTTTACTAATAAAGAAGGAACCATTCTTCACAATTATTTTCCAAAGATAATTCCTTTCAAATGCTGACCTCGATCCATTCGATAGTTCCAATTTTCAATTGGCCTCCAATACCTCAATCATAGCCGGCTTGTTCATGTATTCTTTGGACTTCACATAGCCCCAAAGGAAAAAATCAAGAGGTGTTGTCCGAAGCGTGAAATGATCTGCTCGCCGATATGCTCCCGCAGAAAAGCCATGGTTTCACGGGATGTATGGTAACTAGCACCATCTTGTTGGAACCACATTTAGTCGAGACCACGGGCTTCAATTTCGGGCAACAAATAGTCTATTATCATGGTGCGATCACGGTGACCATTGACAGTAGCATTCCGGCCGTCCTATGTTTTGAAGAAATATGGACCGATTATTCCACTGCCAATAAACCACACCAAACAGTTGTTTGATTTAACAGCAATTCTTGAGACTATTCGGGTTGTGCACCACCCCAGATTCGGCCATTTCGTTGGTTCACGAACCCATTAAGCCATAAATGGGCCTCATCTGGGATCAAAACCTTTGTCGAAAAGAGGGGATCCTCTGCAAGCTTGTCAACGACTAAAACTTAAACTATTCGGTAGGTCGATCGCAGGGCCCCCGTAAGGGCTACTGGCGCCTGTGTGCAAAACAGGATTTTGGCTCCCCTTACGGCATTTCGGAATATCTTTATGGTAGGTAGGTACTTGAAATAAAGCAAATAACTGAACTTTAAAAGTCATTTATCTGTAGATTAAACTATGAAAATGAAATAATAATAATAAATTCTTGTTCACGCTCATTTTAAAGCATTTACTTAACTAATGGGGTACATACACGTTGTTCATAAATACTAGAAAATAAGCTAAAACTAAAAATCACAATTTTTTAGGAACAATGTTGCCTCATGTCTACATATACAACGTTTTAATGAGAAAGCTGAAATTAGTTCAGAATCGTGAGTAGAATCGATTCCACTAATAAAAAATTTAGTAAGCACTGACGTGAGGTCAGATTGCTTTGGCGCTCTTGTTGACCTACTTGCGAGTAAATATTCAAACCTTAACAAATCTATAAGCTCTCTGATCGGGTGAACAATAGTCTTTTTCCGTACTATGGGACAATGTGATGTAAATATGAAAGCCTAATGAATAAACAAACCTTTATCTCAATTTGAAAATAACTACTCATAATTTTCACCAAATTTTGTTCTATGCTTCTCCTAAAAACTTACGTCATTGCTTTTCTGAGTTTTGAGAACGTCATCAAATTCTTTCTCTATGATAAAAAATTTTTTGATTAATATTACGTCTGTGCTTTTCTGAATTTTGACAACGTCATCGACATCGAATTCTACCTCTATGAATTCTATGAAAATTTTGATTGATATTACGCCAACTGACACTGATATCTAGGTCCGCAAGTTGTCAAACGAATATCGATCTGTGATGGCAAATCTTTCAATGACAAAGCTCGGACTTCATGACATTTCTATTTTCTCTTGAGTAAATGAAAAAATGATCATATCTTCAGAAGGGGGAAAGCTACGACAATGAAATTTGAGAAGGAGTAAGATATCGGTAACCTCAATATATATACGGATTTTTATTTAAATCTTAATGAAGTCTTAGGAGATATTGAGTATTGAAAATTTTTTTTTTGGGAATTTTTTAAAAATTTTCTAGCGTGACAATTTCTGCGAAATTTTGCAAGCCGTTTCGCTTCAGCCTCCTTCAATAACATTCCAAGTATCAACTTGATCGGATGGATATTCTAGTAGTTATTGAGGAAACAAAATTTCAGATGCTCATAACTACTGAACCATCCGACGGATTTGGCCCAATAACGAACTTGACCGAGATATTTGGACAATTAACCTATTCTGAAAATATGAAAACTCTAGCTGAATTCTTTTGGATGCTAGAGAGGATACGGCCGGCCGGCCGGACGGCCGGCCGGACAGACTCAACTTTCGCCACGAATTCTTCATCAGGGAGTCGAACCCAATCGATTGAGACCATTTTCGGCTCGATATTCCAAAATTACAGACATTCGGGCAAAATGATAGGCACTCTGTTCGGGTGAACAAGAGCGCCAAAAATAGGGGTTAAATTTGAATCAAAATAATATTCGTAATTCTTTTACAATAAAAATAGGTTGAGGTGTCTGAGGTTTTGCGCTGAACAGGAAAAATCAAGAAACTACCGCCTGACATGCTCTTGCAAGTATCCGCCCGCTTCTCCGTGCATCCCGCAAAACGGTATTATTTTATATCTAGGGTCATAGTACGCAAAACGTAAAATGAAAGCTGGAAGAAAGTGTCTCGCACGAAAGTTATGTGCTAATTATTTTATTTTGAACTAGGCTTTCGCTCGCGAGTTGTGGCTTCGTACCTACATATTTTTAGCGAATTTTCCCTAATGGAAAATACGCTATTGTCCGCACTTTGTCCGTTCATCCGTCTGTCAGTCAAACTAGTTCTACAGTTCTTAACCGATTTTAATCGGATCTTTTGCATTCGATAGGGTATGGTCTAGGGATGCCGACAACGGAAGGATTTTGAATCAGGGCCCCCCTAGGAGGCGTAGCGGGGGGACTCTTTTTTATTTCTCAACCTTTTTTTATTTAATAGAGTATAGTCTAAGGATCACAAACACTCCTGTGTAACTATTTTTTGAAAACTCGCTCAAGTCAGTTATGGTCACATAATGACTTTTATCACTTGTTTATTATATGTATTGACTATTTTTGTTTTTTTGGGCCCTTGGTTTTGGCGCCCCTAAAGGATGGCGCCCGTGTGCATTGCACACTTTGCACATATGGTAGCGGGGGCCCTGGTCGATCGGCTTCAGTTCTTGAACTAATTGAATTCTGTAAGCTTTTACAGAAAGATCCTTTAGTAAAATCCGGCAAGTCGTTGAATACGAAAGGCCAAGCTGTTGAGAACGGCGACGAATCAACACTTCAGGGTTATCATGTACACTCTCCCCCACCGCCGCTATATTATCTTCAAGACGAGCTGGATGGTCAAGTATTATCGAATAACGAATATTGAGTCTCAAACTTAGTGATGGTAGAGCGAATTGTGCGTTTAGTAAGCCGATTATGTGGATCGTAAGTCGCTGGAAGTAACCGATTCACATTAATCGGAGAACACCCCTTTTCGTAGTAAAGCTGAATAATTGGTAGACGCTGTGCTGGGTTGAGTCGTTCCATTATAGAATGTCAGACACTACTGAACAAGAACACCACTTCAGTTTACACGACGCATGCACGATCTGCAACTAAATTACCACCACTGAGTACCTCTAAATCACCCTTTAAATCATGTCTCATTCTTCTTGTCACCAACGTTTTGACAGAAATCTTCTGCCGCTTTCGAGAACAATAAAATATTATGGTAATTACCTAAATACATATTCTACACATGTTCCATCATCAAACATTTCTCGTCAACAACTTTTTATAACCAAAATGAGCATCTTGATGTCGAGGTCAGTGCGATGTGTTTCTTTCGTCGAGTAGACACAAATCTTAAAAACCTCCTAGATGTTTTTATTCTGCGTATTTTTCTCTTGCCGTAGCTAATAATCATCAAAACTACGAAGTTTATGTTATGTTGATCTCTTGTTCGTGATTGTTTCCTACCATATTAATAGCTTGATAATTCGATTCGGTCTTTTGCGAATATCATATGAAAGTTTGGAACAATGTTCCATAGGCGTGAAATAATAAATTTAAGCTTTTAATATCCACATGCCGCTAACATGAGAACAATTGAATGAAGTGAGAAATGTCGCCGATGCCGTTATGACAAAGATGTGTCAATATAAGGAATTTATAAAAACATTGGTTGAATCCGATTCATCTGGGATAGTTAATATTTTCAATGCAAAATTGGGAGTGCTCGAAAAAAAGCTTGACGCATTGAATGAGAGTATGAGCGATATAAAGGCGGACTCGTGCGAAGGAGGTGAAGGTGAAGATTAAACATTTTGAAAATAGTTTAGCGAGTACTTCAGCGGGATTCCCTGATGCCGCCCAGATTTCACAAAAAATCGACGAAATAAAACGTAAGGAAAATCAGAGGATGTGAATAACCCGGCTTCAATGGTGTGTGATATAGTCAATGCGGTGACTCTTGATCTTGTAGTGCATGGACAGCGGATTCATCGTTTGGGTAAGAAAGCTCAGAGAAAATCAAGACCCATTGAACGTTTCTTTTCTAGCAGAGCTAATAAACTTATTTTTATTAAGAATAACAGGAGCTTGCAAGCTGTAGAGAGGTTCAAAGGTATTATATACATAAAACCAGACCAAACAAATGGTCAGTGTAATTATCTGGCAACGTTACGTCAGGAATTGATCGAATGTCAGAAAAATGGAGAGAACGACATTGTAATAAAATATCGAAAGAGACATACATTTATAAGTCAGAAAAATAACCTATGAATACGTCTGGTAACGGATCAACTGGGAAGTTTCACAAATGTCATATCGTCGAGTCTGGCGTCTGATATAAGTTCCGAAATTATTAATTTCAACCTAGGTATTCTTGTAATATCTGTGTTTTCCAAACTGATAGAGAAGATATTGTTGGACATAGTTATCAACCATTTTAGTGCGACAATTTCGAAATAAAAATTTGGCTTCGAACGATCTCGTGGTACAGCATCAAATCTTACCGTATTTACATAATATGTCTCAACATCCCTGGACACAAGAAATCCAGTTGATGTTATATAAACTCATTTCAGCAAAGCTTCTGATTGCGTTCGTCATGGACTTTTACTCGGGAAGTTATCGGGATATGGTTTGTCTGTGCCTCTTAGGACTCTCCTGTGATCATATATTTCCAATAGTAGGGAACACTACATATGAGAGACTGAGGTCATTTTCGTTCACTGCCACCTCGTGTGTACCCTCAGACTATATAAGAATAGACCCCTTTATTTACATTGAAAAGTGTCGCATCTGAAACTGAGTTGGTCGATTGTAACGTATTGAGCTGGTCCACTCAGGTCTTAAAAACTTTTCATGTTGCCAAACTGAGCAAATAGTAGGTTTCTCTATTCCCCTATAATTGTGAATAAAAACTTTTTTTCCAATTTTCATCCAAAACATTGTATAAAATTTCATATTTTGAATTGAAACTGTCTTATCGGATATGTTAGCAAGAAGTAAAAGAAAAACTCTAGTTGATTCTGTTATCTTATGTCAGAGACTACAGATGGAAAGAAATTCAGGTAAAAGTCAAGACAACGCTATTGCATTCTCTGCTTGACAATTTGAAAGTTGTTCTAAAAGACACACATTGCCACCTCTGTATTGAAAAAAATACGCAAATTGAAGAAAATTTTTGAGAGTCAGTATTTGATTTTTCATACTTTTCGTTGTTTATTACTTTTCATCGCACTAAAAATGGTTCTTAGGGGTGAACGTTGTAGTAAAAACAGGAATTTTAATCCAAATATATCTTTTCATAGATAAGTATATTGTTAGAACCGAAGTACTTAGTTAGTTACATGTTTAGTAGCGTAGAAAGTTTGAATCGAGAAGTTTTCAATGAGATTATTATAAGATAAAATGAGGTTTTCTTGAATTAAGGTTCCCAGATGACGATGAAAAAAGAAGAATTTGGGCTTCGCTGTTGGGGTGGTCAAGTATTTGCCCAATGAAAGCAATTTTTATTTGTTCAGATCATTTTGACCCTGAACATATTGTGACCCGATTAAATTTGGGACCACTCCTGTTTGTTTTTATTCATCGATGATATTTTAGGTATCATTTCTTCACAAAAATTGCTCTTTGCCAATGATCTAAAGATCTTCAGTGTAAAAATGAGTGTAGTTGACTACATTGTTTGCACGAAGTTCTCAATAGAATATCTAGGTGCTGTACAGAAAATTGCCTGTTTTTAAATGTAACAAAATGTAAGATGATGACATATACTAGGAAGCTAACATCAATTGTTTTTGATTATCACCTGACTGATGTAATGAGAGTCGCCGAGACAAGACACTTGGGGATTATTTTCAATTAGAAAATCACATTTTCAGCTCATGTGGATTATATAACCTCCAGTGCCATGAAATACCTCGGTTTTGTTATACGCAACTGTTGGGAATTTTGTTCTTTGAACTCCCTTTCATTTGTCTATCAGGCTCTTGTAAGAAGTGAATTGGCGTACTGTAGCGTATTATGGAGTCTCGGACATAAAAATATATTGATGAAATTGAAAGAATACAGAAAAATTCCTTATATTCATGTTCTCCAAGGAACGTGGCTCATACCTAGTCAGAAGTTATAGTTATGGGTCCTTTCTTAGTGAGTTCGAGTTCATTTCACTCAGTAAGATAAGAGAAATCAATGACCTGTGATGTTTCTATATAAGATTGTTTACAATCATGTTGACACGATGACTTTGCCCTCATCGCTGCAATTTAATGTTCCTCGGACCACATCAAGAGAGCATAGAACATTTCATATCGATGAGCCCAACTCCTATCACCACTTCTTCTGCCCGCTGACAACAATGTGCCGAAGTTATGGTATAATAATATTATATCATAATATATTTTTCTGTCGACCTCCCAATAAAAGATCTGTTTAACGTTCACAAAATCATGTATTAATAACCCATTTTAATGCAAGATTTCTTTCTGTTTTAATGCATGATTTTCATGGGCAACCGAACATAGAGTATTCAGAAGTAATAAGATTTACGTCCCAACTCGACTGATGTTTCATTTTTATTTATGAGGCCTGGGACTCTCACTCTTCAATCACATAATAGTGGCGTATTTATTTCTGGTTTCATTGTTATTCCACAGAGATAAGAAATAATGAAACAAATCCAGACATAATCTATCTGTCAAATTACGAGTAATATAGCTGCTTTCAATCTTAATCTTAATCTAATATCTCCAAATATTTAAAAAACAATGAGTAACGAAGTCAATATCCCCGTAACTCCCCCGGACGTTGCAGAAATGGCTAAAGCAGCAACGTTGACCCTGCTACCTGACAAAAACTACGCAGAATTCATGTCATGGTGCGAGGAGAAGAACGTTTTCATTTATTTTGAACAGTTTTGTTGGCATACTTTAAGAGTGTTGCAGAAACGATACTTAACAAGTTTATGACCAAAGTATTCAATGCTGAAAGCAACATTGAACGTTAAAACGAATATTGATATGAGCAGATATCACAAACTGATGATGTTCATTAAGGGACAAAAAGTGGGTTGTATTCCTAAGAAATCGAAAGTTCTCGGAAAAGATCATGTAAAAGAGTTTATAGCAGCAAATTCTCCAGACAGTGTTTTCTTGATGTCAAAGGTGAATATAAAACTCAATTAAATTAACTGATCTAAATTTTTCTTATTGTCACGTGGATACAAAATATGTAACTTAAAATTTTTTCGTCTTTTACAAAACTTTAAATGCTCAATACAGCCAGTAGGAATCAATACGTTTTCAAAATAACCATCGTTAATTACAAAATTTCTCAAATTAGAACAACCCGATCTGTATACAGGTTTTCGGCGTTCTTCTGCATCTATCCTTTGGGACAGTGGAGCAGATTTTGCAGCCATGAAACGGCTTGTAGGGTGGAAATCAACATCTGCTGCAGAAGGGTACATCGAAAACTCGATGAAAAATAGATTAGAAACTGCTGAAAAAATTTTATATATTATATTATATTTATAATCGTTCGCCAGTAATCCACACATTCCTTATCGCAAATCGTCAGTAACGATGTAAATGTTGACTATTCACAATGTCACATCTCGAAAATTCCGTCTATTACGAATTGTATTGTAAGCCAGAAGTTCAATTCAAAAGAATATATATATATATATATATATATACGAATTGTTCAATTGGAACCGTAAATATAAATATGTAAAAATGAGCATCGGGATTTCATTGTGAAATTTTATATTGTGAAAAATAAATTTTATTTGAATAAATAATTTATTTCTAATTCATAATGAGGTCGAGGGAAAAAATCTTGTTATCAACTCGTTTATTAATCTAGCGATTAATGTTCTCGAACAATAACACCTGAGCGGAGCGAACGTGTTAAAATATATCGACCATATCGCTATCATTAATAAACTAATTGATTAAATAACTATTTCCTACCCAAATCTCGGTTTCGAACTTCGGTGAGGCGTGCACTACAAAACTGAGTATTGTGAATTATGCGACCTCTCACTGAACTTTTTTTCCTTATACAGGGTGAGTCTTTGACCACTGCGTTAATTTTAACCATAGATTCTTTACGTCAAAAGAAACACTTTCTTCCTATAACATTTTTCCAAATTTGGCCCCGTTCAAAAGATGAAAGAAGATAGGGTATTGAAATTTCATAAAAAAATTGCATTTTCACCTGTAATATTCAAACGACAATATCAATTGAAATGATCTCTTGTAGAAGGTTTTTGATAACAGTCATGCATATTTTGGCATCGTTAGATTCATTCTATTTCTTGTGGGTTTCTCACTACTACTCTACAGATTGGTTAAATTGCATGAAAAACAAATATCGTTGAACTAAAGGTCCGTATCTTGTACTTCCTGGAATCATTAGTCTTTTTTGCAGATAAAATCAGTCTCCATCTTTCCTCCTAAATTGCACCATTCTTGAGATATTTGAAGTTGAAAGGAATTAAATCGATATAATTTTGTCCAAATTTTCTGATTTTCCCAAATCCAGCTCTGTGCTGAAATGATTCAATAACAAGATTTGTTCAATGTTGCCATATTTTATGTCTATATTAAATATTTCTTCAAAAGGTTGGGGAAATCTCTCCAGTCTATGGTTCCACCACTAAAAACTAATAGATGAAATTAACCACTGAACAATTTTTGTCTTACATTCACTACAAAATTTTAATTGCCATTTGCTGTATTCATTATTAATGATGTCTAGCACCTTGTTTAATATTTAATCCAGAGTAATATTCCATAAGAAATAGAGAAAAAGATTTCCTTCACTAACATAGGTACTTCGGTATTGTCTTTATGAAGAGCTGGTTCTTTATAGCTTCAGTCTTTCAGGGTCCATCAAATTATATCTATTCTAACATAGGAATGCTTCAAATTAAGATCATATGAGTTTTAAAATCTTCGAATCCAGTCTCCTTGATTTATTTTGTAGGTTTATAGTTTTTTTCACATATTTATTTCATACACCGATTCAACCTGGTACCTACACGAACTTAGGAGATAATAGAATTTGACTTAGTTTTAGTGTTTCTGAATGTTTGTTATGATGCATGGTTAATTAAAATTCAATCAATATTGAAACTGGAAGCTATAGGTTCATAAACAAGAAAGATTAGAATAGAAATGTATTTTCTGACCATAATTATTTCATACTGAAATGAATAATTTCAAACTATCGAAATTATTATTATTATTTTATTATAATATTTTACACATTTTTTAAATAACTGTTGACAGTTTCAAACAGAATTAAAACAACAAGGAACCACAGAACACTATTTTATTGGGAACAACCCACCACAGAGACGTTATTATAACATTTCATTGTGGTAATAATTCACTCTAGTTATTCTAAGAAAAATTATAACTGAAAATCGATATGATTACAAATATTATCTTTCATTTAAAAAAAACTTTGCAATTATTAATTTTTTTTCTCTCCTGGGGTTCGGTAATAAATTAATATTCTATGGTAAGCTATTAAAATTTGACATAATCTATGAATAACCGTTATTCAATATTTCTGTTTTTGTTTACATAATTAAAACAGATATTCTGATTATAAAAACCAAAAATTTGTTCAGTAATTAATTATAGTCTAAACAGAATAGATTCTTACTAACGAAAAAACACGTAGTTGGTTTTTCAGAATCAAATGTAGGTGATCAAACCTAATTCCTTCAAGCAAATATAATTGCACGCCTGAATCTTAGAATACTTGTAATCTATTCAAGTAATTTGTTATTGGGATTCAGTAGAGAAAATAATTATCAAGCAAAGTAACATCACTGTAAAATAATTATTCGTAGTGACATTATTCATTGTTGTTGAAGATTTCGAAAAAGATTGCCATATTTTTAACAGTCTCATAGACCTGTTCACTGGTCTCTGTCAAGGAGAGGAAACTTAAATAATATCAGTGTTTGGAAAATCATAGATGATATTTTCTGGCTTTGAGTGAAAAAAAAAGCAATGTGACAACCTCTTGCCTTGGAAGTTTTCATAGAAATGATGGTTTTCATGATTTGGAAATCTTAAGAAGAAAATTACAAATGTATGATGATAACATCCAATAATTCTGAGGTTTTTTGGGAATTTCTCACTGGGAAGGGATGGTTTATAATCTTGAAGTAGAAAGAAATTATAGTAAACAGCAAAAATATGTTTATGGTGTTGAATTTTTTTTACCAGAAAATTAGTATTTTGTATCTTCTTTCTGGATATGGACCTAATCGGATGAAACATGAGTGAGTGAATCATGTCTTATAGGGAAAATAATGTTTTTAAACAATTCAGATTCAATAGTGGATGCTGTGGAAAGTATTTTTCATTCAAACTATACTGGACTACAGAGGGGTATTTGCCCAATGTGAAAACTTAAAATGTTTATAACTTTTCAACGCAGCTGAATATAGAAAGACCGTAATGGAAAAAGTGTTTCTTTCGATCTCAAGAACCTATGGTTAAAATTAACGCAGTGGTCAAAGACTCACCCTGTATATCTGAAATTGGACTTTATTTGGCCTGTTGGATGTATAAATAAATAAAAAAACAAATAAATGTTTCTCAGTTTACGGAATGTTCTCCCTAGGAATAAGAGACAATTTAAATTAGATATTTTTATTTGACGAGTATGAACATCTGTGATCCCGAATGCGTCTCCAGAAAAATAGTGCAGTCGGGCACCAAGGGGACGCTAAGTTCCAGGAAGAATATTGACAAGGGTCAACGAAAAAATATCTTATTGGTCGAAGTTCAGGTAAGTATGGCAAGGGAACCCAACCCTCATTCACAATTTGTCATCTATGGTTATTCCGATCTTTGAATAATTCAGCGGCACTTATCAGGTCAAGTAGGAATTTTTGATGGAATTCATACTGAACGCCGAAAAAATTTCGGGATTGAGACCTTGCCTTTCTTTGTATGATTATATTCGGAATTCTGGCAATTTTCCAGAAGAACGAAGGCATAAAAGGAGTTTCCACACAATAAAAGAATGCTTCTGCTCCAATTAGTTATCGTTTATTGAATGTGCCTTTCAAGAGTCCTGAGAAGTTGATTTTTTACGATTGAATCGACGCCAGATGATGCTCGACAGAATTGCCTGGGGATCTTCAGGATAAACTGAATCAGGATCACATTTTTCAAACTTGGAGGGCAGTCCTTGACAACATATGAGATTAAGAGAGTTATCAAATTTTGGAAAATCATATCTCAGAGAATATAATTAGTCAAATCTATCACAGGACTGCATCTGAAAATATTATTTGAGAAAATAATTTTGTTGTGGCTCCGAAACTACTCGGTCGAATCTTGAACGAATTCCACATCAGTAAGTCTAACTAAAACGATTGAACCAAATTCAGAAAGAAAATTCGGAATTACAGATATTTGGAAAGTTTTCAAAAATTCTTTTCGGGTGAACAATAATGCCATATAGATTGTTTTTTCTTTCAAGCCTCATACATATGTGAATTAAACTGATGCGAGGGTTGCCTTGTATATTTCGGGATTGGACAACCCTGGTACTGCAATGTGTCAACAGCTATGCTTGACATTTTTGAGGTTATACGAAGTCAGAACGATTGATATACGAGCGCTATTTATGTTGTTTACTGTAACTTAAAAGATTCATCTTGCCCAAGAAATGGAATTAAGTCGTGAATATTTTAGTGCGATTAATTTTTACAAATTTCGACGTGGATTAACTCAATAACAATGCGATGAAGGTGCATCAAAGACCAGTGTTTATCGATGGTATAATGAATTCAACCAAGGGCGTAGTGCACTACAAGACGAATTTCGTGAAGGTCGCCAAAAATCAGTTGTTGTTCCGAAATCCATCGATACCGTGCGCCAACTGATATTGCAAGATCGTCAGGTGGCCTATCGTGAGATTGAGACAACCTTAGGCATTAGTGGGACCAGCACACATTCAATATTGCATTAACATTTGACCGCCAAAAAAATTTGTTCGCGTAGGATCCCATACAATTTAACAATAGCTTAAAAAAAGGCTCGTGCCGATTGGTCGAAAGAAATGCTCCAAAAATATGATCGCGGTACTTCGAAGCACGTCTAAGACATCGTGATAGATCATGAATCGTAGATTTACCGGTATGGGAGCGAAATAAACAGCAGTCGACTGTATGGGTGTTTCAAGATGAGCCAAATCCAACAAAAGATCCTCGCGCATTACCAAGCAAATGGTCTCCCGTTTTTTCGGAAAAACTGGACATGTCGCAATCGCACCACTAGAACAACGCAGAAAGGTCAATTCTGAGTGATACACAACCATTTGTTTGGCAGTTGTATTCAAAGAAATCAGGAAAACCAACCGCCGAAGACTGATCAGCCTTCACCGCGATAATGCGAGATCTCACACATCGGCCGTATAGTCCTGATTTGGCACCGAATGACTTCTTTTTATTCCCGTACGTAAAACCGGGAAGCGGTTCATGCGTTCAGAAAGCATGTTTTGTAGATACCTCAATCAGAGTGGTAAAAATGCTTTGACAATTGGTTCAAACGCATGCATGCAATAGTATATAAATCTTAATGGGGAATATTTTGAAAAATAATAAAGCGATTTTCGATGATTAATATTTGATTTTGTTCTCTAATCCCGAAATATAGAAGGCAAAACTCGTATAGTGGTATCATAGTGTATGAAGAAGGAATTCAAGACTTCTATACGTAAAACATAAAATTTTCTCTATATCTTTACGACTGTGAGAGATAGCCTGTAGGAAACTAAACAAAAAACTATCCTTTTTGTGTGCTTTCCTAGTGTAACTACGTACATTCGTATTGCTTAAAAGTTTTTATTCTCGAATATCTAATATATAATATAGTTTCAATGTTAACAGTCTTTAAATTTTTATATTCAAATATTTTGGTTAAGGGTATAACGACTAATTATGTCCTAAGTAGGAGTGTTAGAGTAAACTCTTGATTCTATGCCAAGCTTTCAAGCATTTATTCAGCTCTTCATCAGGGCTTCTGGAATACAAATATAAAGAAAGATCTTAATAAACTTAATCATTACATTTTTGTTTTCGTCTCCTTACTGAATGTGAGGTTATATAATGAAAAATAATTCTATCGCTGAAAACATTTACGTTCTTGAATTGAAAATTATTCTTTCAATGACTATTATAACATAATCTGTGATTCAGAATGGGATATACCATACGTTTGTGATTTGATTTTGAAGTATTTTTTGACGTAGTTTTAATCTTGTCAACAATCAACGGGACCATCGAAGAATACCAAAGTTTTTTGATGGTGTTCCAGTCTGTGGTGACGAGATCAAACATATTCTCTCTTTTATCATTAATAACTCTTTCAAGTATGGTGTATTTCCAGATCAGTTGAAAATGTCACTCATTAGACCTATTTTTAAAAGGGGGGAAGTATCGGCTATGGAAAACTATAGACCGATCAGTTTGTTGTCGTCCTTTTCTAAAATACTTGAACAAGCTATGAGCACAAGATTATTGAACTTTATTGAAGAATGTAACATAATGAGTAATTCTCAGCATGCCTACCTGAAGGGAAAGTCCACTCAATCTGCAATATACCAGTTTACTGAAGAAATCCTTAAATTACTTGAAAAAAATGAACTAGCTCTAGGATTATTTTTGGATCAATCAAGTGCCTATGATTGTTTGGTTAGGGAGCTTCTATTGAGAAAATTAGAGTGTATGGGTATTAGAGAGAAATCAGGAAAGTGGTTTCAATCATATCTGACAAAACGACAACAGAGAGTTAGTATTTTGAAAGAAGGAAAAGAAATAAAATCAGAAGTATTAGAATCGAAATTTGGAATCCCCAGGGTAGCGTGTTAGGGCCGATTCTGTTTATTATTTTCATAAATGACTTGTACTCTGCAATACCTAGATTGATAACTGGTTTCTCGGATGATGCAAATGTTTTAATTAGTGCCAGTGACTCAGAACAACTAGAAATTAATGCACAAGATTCTTTTGAACAAATAAAATCTTGGTTTACCAATAATAAACTTATCTTAAATAAAAAAAAACAACTGCAGTAATGTTCAGTACAAATAAAGTAAGAAATGAGATAGAATACATTAGGTTGAACAATAGCGATATAAAACTAGAAGAGTCAACAAAATTTTTAGGAATTTATATTGATCAGTTTCTGAAATGGACTAGTCACATAGAAAGTCTCTCAATGAAATTAAGTTCAATAGGGTATGGTATTAGATCTCTTAGAAACTATCTAAGTCAACCGTGTCTAAAAGTTGTGTATTTTGCAAATCTTGAATCTCTATTGAGATATGGCATTATATTCTGGGGAATAAGTATGAGAGTAAGTGAGATATTTGTTATACAAAAAAGAATTGTAAGACTGATGTTTGGGTTGAAATTTTTGGAGTCATGCAGGGGAACATTCAGAAGAAATAAAATTTTAACCGTTTATGGTATTTATCTATTTGAGTGTTTGGTATTTCTCTTTAAAAACAAAAATATAATGTTACAACATACCACAGTTCATAATTACCCTACAAGAACCCTTGATATACACTATCCAAGGCACAGATTGAGTTTGAGTGAAAAACATCCGTCTTACAACTGTATCAGAATTTATAATAAATTGCCAAATAGAATTAAAATGATAACAAGTCTCGTGTTGTTCAAAAGAAAAATTAAGGAAATATTAATTGAGTTGGAACCATACTCATTAACTGAGTATTTTGAAAGTGAATTTGAGATGGAATTATAGAAGTTATCAAATATTTTGTTCTTTGACACTGTTTCATTTTATGTTGTAACATACTCTGAAATAAAGATATTTATTATTATTATTATTATTATTATATATCTATATATAATACTTAATTTCTTAGTATCTGTTGTTTTATTGATTTTGTGCTGTTTTTCATTTTTTTTAAGGTTTTAAATGGTGGTAGCAGGATCAAAAAACGTGAAAATGATACTATGTCAGTTCGCCGACGTTTCGGAAATATATTTTTCCTTCTTCATGGCTCTACAAAAGAATATGGAGCATATAATGAAAAATTCCAAAAAACAAACATGTAAATATGTATATAAAACAGCAGCAATGACAAACCAAGACAACACCTCATAATTACAGTCTAAAATGTGTAACATCAAACAATTAAACATTGATACAGCTCAAAAAGTGACAACAATATAAACAATCGTGAAAAAAAAATTAAGATGTACTTACAGACTAAACAATTGTATCCTTCCATTATCCTCTATATAAATAATACAGTTTACAGATCTCAGGTATGAACTTTGCATGGAAAGAAACTATCAGACCGCAACGAAAAATAAACAACAAAGCAATTTTGAGACATACGTCGACACACGGAGGTGGAACCAATATGAGAGCTCTCGATTTCTCAGATGGAAATACCCGAACACGCGTTCATATGTTAACGGGAGGCGATGAAAACTTTACAGGGTGTTAATTCATTCTTAATAAGGGAAAATATATTCGGCTTAGATGTTGGATATCCGATCTTGAATTAACTGAGTTATTAACTGCTATCTGTAACATCTCATACATTAGTCGATTCCCTAACTATGGTTCCCTATTTAGAATTTTAACGTTTTCAAAGTGGAAACTATGTCCCGTGCTAACGCAATGTTCAGCTAAGGCTGTTTTTCGATTGGAGATGGGCAAGCGGACAGATCTCATGTGTTCCTGGCCTCTCGATTTCAAATATCGCCCAGTTTGTCCTACATAGACACTAGAACAATCTGAACATCCTATCCTGTACACTATATCAGAAAGGATAGTAATGGGTGTTGGATTCTTGATGGCACTGAAAAATTGTTTTCCAATTGTATTAGAGCTCCTAAATGACACCTTAAGTATTTCTTTCTTAATGATTTTGGAGAGTTTCTCTGAAAGTCCTCTGACATACAAGAGGGTGTCATATTTTACAATTGGGAGCGTGCACCCTCCAGACGAAGGGATGTGAGGTTGAGGAGGCTTGACTGGTTCTCCCAACATTCTGTCAATCAAATGAGTTGGGTAATAATATATGATGTCAGACAGTTTCAAAGCTCTGAGCTTCAAATTTTTTATTATATTAATTTTGTGAATCATGGCATGATGGAAAAAAAGCTCATATATCGTCCAAAAAAATTAGGTTTCTGATACCAATCCACATACAAGATATCATCACTCTCACGTTCAATCTTCATGTCTAAAAAACTGAGTACTCTATTCGACTCCAACTCTATAGTGAACTGCAATTTTGGATTATATGAATTGAAAATGTCAAGCACAAGATGTTCAGTGTCATCCGGTATTATAATAAAAATGTCATCCACATAACGTTCAAAAATTAATACTTTGAAAGGAAGACGAGAGAGGCAAACATGCTGAAGCTTCTTCATAACGATGTCACAGCAAAGGGGTGAAAGACAGCTTCCCATACCAAAACCAAAGATTTGCCGATAAAATTGATCATTGAAACAGAAATAACTGCTTGTCGTCAGAAAATAATATATTGATCTAAATGTTTCAAAGTCTAGAGTCAGGAGTCAGGAATTGAATTCCAATTCTCCTCTATAATCTGTAAAGTCAAATCTGTTGGTGTATTGGTAAAGAGCAAAATGACATCCTGTGACACCAATCTATGGTCTGGTGGTATCTTAATTCTAATTAATGGAATTGAAAAATTCGAAAGAGTTTCGGACGTAATGTTCATCCTTAATAAAAATCGGTCTCAAGAATTCAGCAACAAACCTTGACAGCTCATACACTGGGGAACCCACAAAGCTCAATATGGGTCTAAGGGGAGTGCCAGCTTTATGTATCTTTGGAAGAAAATACATTTTGGGAAAAATGCCCTTACTGCTGGTAATTTTTTTAGCCAGTTTCGGTGATTATACCCTTTTCTAGTAAGATTTTGGTAAACCGGTTATTTTTGTTCTGGAAACGAAGTATTGGGTCAGAATTCAATCTTTCATAAGTATCCGTGTCATTAAGTAGTGTCGCACATTTTTTGAAATATTCCACCCGGTTCATATTTACGGTGGTGTTTCCCTTATCCTTCTTCAAGATAACTATACGATCTTTATTAATATTAAGAAATGATTGAGTGTCCCTCATATCTCGATACAAACAGAAGAGCTAAAAGATGTGGAATATTTATTAGAATTCAGAAAGTTGGTGATAGTGTTAACAACCCTCGCTCTGACTACATCCTGATCCTCCACATTGTGCCTAGCAACTACTCTCTCACAGTCAACAACAATATCCATTGTAGGAAATGAGTTTGTATATGGGAGGTTAAACTGATGACCTAAGCTCAAAAAGCTTTGTATATTACTTGGTATGGGTGAATCTGGGAGATTTATAATCCACCTGTCAGGTGTGGTCTGAAAATAAATGTAATGAAACAAATGAAAGAAAGAATAATCAATATTTGTCATGATTCTTATAAACAACAAGGAATGAACAGATTGATGGAAATACTGAGACAGAATGGATATCCAAAGGGTATGTTGAATAAATTATTATTCACTACAAACACAAAAATCACCGAACAACGAAGAAATGAAAGCAATATAAGAGAAAACAGGTATGCTTCTTATCCAAGCACAAACGGCCTTACACCAAAACTGAGGAATATTTTTCATGATGAAAATGTAAAAATCGCCATATACAATCAAAAAACAGTAAAAAATTTATTCTCAAAATTAACTCAATACCAAGTTTACTAAAAAACAATGTTGTCTATGAAATTGAATGTGAAAATTGCGAAGAAAAATACAATGGACAAACCTCTCAATGGTGAAAAAGTAGGCTAGCGTTACATAAATCTGATATAAATAAAAACCAAGAAAGATGCGCGACAAAATCGAATTTTCTTCGCGTTTTCCAAACTTTTCTCATGAATGTAGAAAATTTTACCCTTGTTTGAAAAATTCGAGTTTTCGCCAGCTTATCTATAATTTTTCAGAATTTGTCTACCCGATACTATTTCCGAGGTCTGCCTCTAGTATTTTTTTATTAATTGAATTATGGAAAAATGACCTAACTTATTATAGGAATTCCAATATGTCAGTATTATGTCACTTCAGAACACAAAACCATTATTAACAACATTAACAACATTATTTTTGTTCAACCTTGATTGTATGCCTGAGAAATTAATCAAATCAAATGAATATTACTTATTGTTGAGTCTCTTTAATTCCTCCTATTCTACCATATATGTCTTGAATATCCTTTCCATAATCAATATTGATAAAGGATGAAATTCCACAAACTCTAGTTATTGACATCGTGCTTCGTAGAAGCAGAAGGGCCTTTCGCTTGGAGGACACAATGTAGACGTTTTATATTAGTGTTGTATTCCTTCTAGAAATCACGCAAGGCCCTGAATGCAAATTTACATAAATACCGGAGAAACATGAACCCAATTCCAGGGTGTCCCCAGTGGTTTATGAAAAGAAGGTTTTTAGAGTAAATATATTTCGCTCCTCCGCTTTTTCATCAGTACTAATGAAAGTATCAACTGCAGCTGCGCGAGATTCATTCTAATAAATTATCCAGTGTTGGAAATCCGCGAATGTTATGCACATAAATTTCAATAAGTAAAATACGGATGTTTCTCAGACTGACTGAAGCTTGAGTTGAAAGCACTGAGGATTATAGGAAGGCACCGCTCAAAACGAGTCTCTAGAATAAGACAAATCCTCCTTGATGTCTTTAAACTTTCTCAAATGGAGAGGAGAGAAACTCTTTCCAAAAATTTATGTCAATAATTCATGACGAATTTCATGGGCATGTTTTTCCTTGTGATATCTAAGAACGGGATCCTCTGAGTTTCAGAGATACACCACTTCCTTTCTTTATGAGTTACCATATTATACCAGCTTATATGAATGGGACCATATAAAAGCCAGTCAAGACGTATTCAAAGAGTATTTTAATACATAAAATTCCAGCTTATTTCGTAATTATTTTGATAAGAACATTTTTTGCGCTCTTGTTCCTAATTGAGCTGCGATTGTTTTGGTCAAATGTTGTGATAATTTCCGAACTGGGTTCCATGAAAGGTTCGAACTCCAACCGGTGTTGAAGAATCCATGGCTAAAGTTGAGAATGCCAGCCGACCGACCGTGTATGCAGAACATCAGAAAAAGATGATTTAGGGTTTTTATGTTTTCAGAAAGAAGAAATGTCTCAGTGTAATGTAAATTCAAATTTAATTCCCTCAATAACTTCAAAAATAACTGCTGGATCCATTTGAACCATAAAAATCGTAGGAATAACGTACAAAGAGGTCTGGAAAGTTTTAAGGTTCTTCAAATCTTGGGTTGAATATTCAATTACGCATAAGATATTAATCAGATTTTGACATAACAATTGTGTTTATATGTCTGGCGTATTCTGAAAATTGGCTATCATGGCGTATAATGGAGACAATATTTTTTCATCTGATGAACTCACAAAGGTGCATGAAATAAACATATAAATTCATACACCTTCTTCGGGTTATTACGAATATTAGATGGCAAACATCGATAGGAATTATATCGAAGTTTGAATAGAATTATTGATGTTTGTGTATCGTTATTACCTATCATGAGATATTTTGAGGGAATTAGGCGAAGCTACTCCGCTTCCCTCTTCAATATCAAAAATTGATCCAAAATTAATTGCTGTCGTCAAGTTGATATATTCGAATCAGTTTATATATCCCAATCGTAAATAAAAATATAAAGAAAAAATTACACATTTTCAGGATATCAATCAGCTCCTGCTTCACAACACGTGTCGAATTGAGAACTGCAAAGGAGTCGCCCAAATCACGGAAAGCTGTCGGTTTCGACAGAATTCATCCCAAATTTATAAAACATCTAGGAAAAAAGCTTAGGCTTGATGATAGTCTTTCTATAACATTATTCTGAATTCTGGAAACATTTCTTCCGAATTCCGTAAGGCTGAAGTGGTAGCTATTTTTAAACGAGGAAGAAATCCCAGTGATCCTAACAGTTAGCGACCAATCAGTTTATTGAGTTATTCTTTCAAGATATTAAAGATTAATTCTTTCTAGAATGAAAACGTTCTTCAGAATTTCAGAAGTTTAAAGAAAAATATAAAGTGCTCAGATCGGGTTATCAGTCTTACTACTTTCATAGAGTCAGGATTTTCAATAATAGGGTGAAAAATAGGAGCTGCCTTCATAGATTTATCTACGGCATATGAAACTATGTGGAAAGATACATTAATTTTCAAACGCTTTACCCATTTGAAATGAGGAAAAATAGTAAGATTATTAGAAAATATATTGTCTGATAGACGTTTCGTGTTTCTGTTGGCAATAAGAGTAGCAGTTTTAAAACATTGAAAAATGGTCCACCACAAGGATCAGTTTTAGCACCTTTACTTTCGAAGTTATATTTACATGTTTCATCTCAGAAATTTGTATATGCTGATGCTATTACTATTGCTTACCACCATTCGGACTTCCATACTTTAGAGAACATACTTTATACCAATTTGGAGATTTCAAGGAACTATTTTGTTGAATGGCGATTATGTTCCAACCCCAATAAAACATAGGTATCTTATTTTCAGTTGAATGATCATGAGAAATATAGGAAATTAGCTGTAACTTTCGATGATTCTATTATCAAACACAATTTCGATACTAAGTATTTTGGAGTTAAATTGGATTCATCTCTCAATCACAAGGCTTATTTATATGATCTGAGCCAGAAATTGAAAACTAGAAATAATATTCGTTAGAAATTAGCTGGATCATCTTGGGGTGCAGATGCTTTCAGTCTACGCATAGATCTCTAGCCTTAGTACTTTCAGCGGCTGATTATTGTTGCTCTGGTTGGTTCAATAGAGTGCATACAAAAATAAATCGATGCATAATTAAATAGATCGATGAAAATAGTTACTGAAACCATAAGATCTACACCGGTTTTGTCTAATATTATCTCATCCCATATTTGCAGACAGACTGCTGCTCTGAATCTGAATATTGGTAAAAATATCGTTCCAATTCGAATTTATTTCCGTCACTTAATACATTCCAAAAAGTAGAGTTCTTCAATTAAATTCACGTAAACCCTTATGGTATAACTCGTTCTTGAACATGAACGTCATTGATAAGGAATATTGAAGGCAGATTGAATGAAACTCTCATGAAATGTTCATTCTTGATCCTTCCGAAAAAGTTCCTGGTTTCGATCTCCCAAGAAAAATTTGGACAGTGCTAAATATTTCGAAAACAGTCATGGATGTGTACCAATAGTATGCTTTCAGATGCAACTTGGTTAAAGCGAATGTTGTGAATGTGGAAAGGAAGAGGAAACATTATGTCATCTCATCAATTAGTGTCCTATATATGAATTTCAGGATGGTTTTACAGCTATTAATGATATTTCTAATTATTTCATGAAATGAGTAGTAAATTTCGAATAAATGTGATACGTGATCATTTTATTCAGTTCTTTTTTTCTGCTTTTGTCTTTTTACCTTCAGATTCGAATTAAAAACTTAGAGTACCCCCTGTGTCATATTTCACTCTGGATGAAAGATGTCCTTCACCTTTACATTTAATATTCAAGCTTATTTTTGAGAACATCAGAATACTTATACGGGAAGCCTGTGTGTTTATCACTGGAATTTTTTCCCTAGGTTTTTATGTCATACACCAAATCATGTGGTACCCCGTTACCAACCCCCGGCTAACACTACATGCTATATTGTGTGCTAACAAATATTGTAGTTCAGAAGAATATATATACCCATCTTCATAACTCCTCTATCTGGAAAAAACTTATAACACTCATTGACTTTTTTAAGCAACGAATTTTCTTTCATTTCAATATATTTTATGGTTTGAGACATCCACTACTTGGTTTGAAAACCGTCGAAATATATTGGTGACCCCAAACGTTAGTATCCTACAAGTGGTGTGAAATTTTTCATTGACTGTTCCACGCTACAAACCTGCTTCAATATGAGCGCTTCTAACGTGTAACATACGATTTTGAATTTCTGTCCCTGTTCAGTGTAAACTCTGATGCTATGCTAAAAAAAGAATTTATTTTAAAAAAAAGAAGTTTATAGTTCAAACAAAACTGAAGAAAAACTGTAAGTTTGACTATTGTTTAGTTAAGATATATATTTGTCGATACTTTTACATTCTATATAGCAATTGAATTCGAATCGCTCTGCTTCAGAGTCTGAAAAAAAATTTATAACAAGCTCCCAAAAGCTCCTGACGTCATGTCAGTGCTTTTCTACATTTTTTACTGAAACCAACTGACCAAATATTGTTTACAGATAGATAAGTGATGATTATATTGAAAGGGAAATATGTAAGATATCAATAACGTCCAAACATGTACAAATTTTTGTTAAAATAGGTTGGATATATTATGACATATAAACAGTGGCGTAGCTAGGGGGGCGGCCCGCCCCGGGTGTCGGCCGTTTTGCTGTCGTTTATTTGTTGCCAATAACATACAAAGAACATTTACAACTGGATTTCAGAAGTGATGGAACTAAATTCTAAATTATTGGACCATGAACCTTCATGTGAACATTTATAAAATTTCGAAAAGTAGAAAACTTTGGGAATGAGATTGAAATCTCATACCACAATAGATTACGCAACTTTGCAATTAATGAATACTGAAAAACAGAAATGGAAAAATCTTTTATCCAGATTATTTGATATAACTTTGTTTTTGGCTGAACAAAACCTAGCAACATGATGAAACCCAAGGGTTATCCAGTAGAAGTAATTTCCTAGAACTAAATAAACTGCTGTCAATGTACTATGCTGAACTCAAAGAACATATATTATATTTGGAGCACCTAAAGTAATATATTCATCGCCAGAAATACAAAATGAGTTCATAAATATTTTAGCTAATCATGTAAAATGTCAGCTTATCATCGAAATTAAATCGGCCATTTCAGAATCATGTTTGATAGCACACCTGAAGTCACATGTCGATCAAATGTCTGAAGTAATTAGTTATGTAAATATTAATAATAGAAAAGTAGAAGTCAAGTATTCTTAGGATTTTTTCCCTTACATGGAAAAAAAGCAGCTGATTCAAGCGCTGAAATACTAAAGAAGCTTGAAAACGATGGCTTAGATATATATTATGATGTGTCGTTCTCAAGGTTATGATAATGCTACAGTTATGAGTGGTATACACGGAGGAGTGCAAGCTATTATAAAAGAAAAAAACAATAAAGCAATTTTTATTGGTTGTATAAAACAATTAATTTATGCGGTCAACACTTGTTCGCTCAAAATGTGACTTGTGTTACATTTTTCGTTGCAGTGGAGATAATATTTAACTATTTTTCATCTCCCACAAGCCGCTGGGAAGTGCTCCTCAATCACAGCAAAGCATCTGTTAAAAGACTTTCAACAACGCGTTGGAGTGCTCATTGTGGTGCAGTAAAAGTATTGGCTGAAAATTTTGGTGGGATAATATCTGCAATTGAGGGACTATGTGACCAAGACTTAAATTTAAAAACAAGAGGTGATACTCAAAATCTTATCCCTGCTGTGTGCAATTTCTCATTTCTTTGTTTTTTTTTTCCTTTAAGAATGATGTGCTAAGGGAAGTAAAAAATGCTGAAATTGCATTAAAAAGTAATGGTTTTTATGTTGATGAAATAATCATACAACTAGAAGCACTTCGTCTATTCATTGGAGAGACGGTTGCGTCTTGCAGAAGAGGCAATAGATTTTGCTGTACAAACATCGGAAGAATACAACTTTTCGATAGAACGACGAATTCGTCGCAAGAAATGCATGCCCAGTGAGTTAGCATCGTCCACCGATGCTGGACTTACACTTCAAAAGGACATATTAGAATGTCTTGACAGATTTAAAATTGAACTTGAAACAAGAGTCCATTAAAGACTTAGTTTCATTGTTTGAGGTTGTGCAGTCGAAGACCTTGCTTTCGGCAAACACTGAACAGTTGAAATTTGCTTCTCAACATTTACTAACCTTTACGATGAAGTATCAGAAACAGAACTACTTTTAGAAATACCAAGATTGAGAAGACATTTAAAAGCGGCTAATATTTCTGTCTCTAATTGGGTGACACTGGACTATTTGAAATTCATTGTGGAATGAGATTTTACAGCATCTCTTCCGAATCTAACGGTCGCACTAAAGTTATTTATAACAATATGTGCATCAGTTGCTTCATGTGAGAGGAGTTTCAGCAAATTAAAACTAATTAAAAATTACTTGCGGTCCACAATGACTGAAACCAGAATTAAACAATTTTTGAAAAAGTTTTGAAAATGGGATGAAACCCGAAACATGCATGTCAACGATGCTTTAAATAAAATTTGTGAAACGTACAGTCAAGTGTTTTTATTCAATTTAATGAATGTCAGTTGATAATTTTTCCTCTGCTATTTTTTCAATGAAATAAATGTTACATCACCACCTTCCTCAACTATGGATGATGATTTCCCTTTGAATGGGTTCCGTAGCAGACTTCAAACATAAGAAGATCTGAAAAATCATCACTTGGACCGCAAGACCCGATTCGAAGAATCCTCCTTGCAGATTGGCGAAAAATTTTGTGTATTACAATAGATTTGAATATAGAAGGTATTTCTAAGGACAAGAGTGACTACATTTCTAAAATAACAAAGGATTATGGTGCTGAGATTATTCTCCTTCAAGAGACACATACGGATACTAAAAAAAAATCTTCGTTGAAGAGGAACAATAAAAGGTTATGTATTAATTGATTATCTAATTAGTAAAATTTATGGTTTAGCTTGTTATGTTAAAAAATTCTTGATTCACAATATCGAGTTAATCCAAAAAGGCTAATTTGAGGAAGTTTTCTTTATCTCTTTCAAATTTTGTATTTTTGATATTCAGTTCTTTTTTCTGCTTTTGTCTTTTTATTTCCAGATTCGATGTGGGCACCTTGAAGAAGTCTCTGTTTCCATCAATAGAAGATCACTCTTGAAGAAAGAAATCCCAAATATATTTCAGCTTATTTTTGTACTTTCACACTTAGGCGGGGAGCCAGGGTTTTTTTTACGGGGGTTTTTTCCCTAGGCTTTTATGTGATACGCCGAATTGTATGACACCTCGTCACTAACCCCTGATCTGTATGCTTTATTGTTTGCTAACGAAATATTGTAAGCCAAAAGTTCAAAAGAATATATATATATATATTCAATTTTTGTTAATTAATATCAAACTATGTTTCACCATGGGATAAGCGAGGAATCAATTACGATTTCTGTTGGAATCCGACAAAACCTTATGCTTAATCAAATAGTTAACTAAATATTTCAGAATTTTCTCAAAATATTCTAGTATAAAGATTTCATAAAATTTTGGTAGACTGTTCTCTTTCATAGCTATTCGCCTTTTTTTCAAATTTCGAATAGATCGGATTGATATTTCTGAAGTTATTCTGAATATGTGAAAACTTTAGCTCATGTCCTGATGATAGAAAGTATCCGGCTAGACGGCTATATGAGTATGCCCATATTTGACCCCGGATTCTTCAACTGATTGATTTTCATAAATCACATAAATTTGGGTAAAACGCTGTTATAGTAGTTTTGATAGAAGAACAAGAACACGAAACTAGAAAAGTGCTGACATTAGGTCAAGATTTTCCCCTCTTGTTATAAAATTCTATTTCGGACTCTGAAACATTGAATTATGGAAACAAGCGACATGTCAAATGCACAATAACCAAACTTACAGTTGTCCTTCAGTTTTCTCTTTTCCACAAACCTACTTTTGCTAATAACACCTTCTGATAATATTGCAAAAGATCTGAAATATAACCGAATTTTTTCAAACACAGATGACATTTAATAACATTCATAGAAATCAATAAATCTCCCAAACTATAATAGTATATTCTAATACAAGTTGCAGAATGGGCACCTATTCCAACACGGATGCGAAATTTTGAACGCATGAGTGTTGGAATTGCATTCTGCAACGACTGTTAGACGATATTTTCTCTATTTCAGTCAAGAATTGTGAGAAACTTATTAGATTTAATGAAAAATTCAGATTATACCTCCTACTGCCTTTTGTATTTTATTTTCGCAGTTGGTATGGCTGATACGAAAATTGACAGAATATAGAATTTGAATAGTGCGTTCAAATCTCTACATGGCTTAATTTTGACTTTTGACATGCAATGGATGCATGTTGACATTCGGAAGGATAGAATGTCAGTGTTGTCAACCACAAAACGAAAAATATAACTAAAAACAATGTTGTAAAGAGTTCATTACGGCACTGTTTTTAGTACTATAATGAACTCAGTACGACACTGAGACGTGGAGATAATACGATCGGACATACTCAAATTTGATCAAGGATTCTCCATCAGGAAGCAAACTCATTAGATCTGCACCATTTTCGGCATATTATAAAGTTACTGATAATTGGATAGAACGCTAGTTCACTGATTCACTTTAAAAAATCTGAAAAGCACTGACGTGTGAACAGAAGCTTCACCCGTACTTTGGAACAAAGTGATTCAAATACAACAGCCACGAAGAATGAACAAACCCATATCTCAGATTAAAAATAACTACTCATTGTTTTCTTAAGCTAAAATTTCCTTCTCCTAAAAACCCTCGTCAGTGCTTTTCTAAATTTTGAGAACGTACATTATTTTATCGCAATAATTTTCCTTCAACTGAAACTCCGACCAATTTAAATCTAATACGTACCTATAGGAGCATCGAGCATTGACATTTTCGAAAAATTTTTGAAATTTCTCTTTTCTTCTAAGTTAATGAAAAAATGATATCTTCTGGTGGAAGGAAGCAACGACAATGAAATTTGTGAATATCTAAGACATCAATAACCTCCATACATGCTCAAATATTTGTTTAAATTCGTCCTATATTTTATGATGTATGGAGTATTGAAAAAACAATTTTTTTAAATTATTTGAAAATTTTCGTATCGATATTCACGGAATTCTGCAAGCGTATTTGCTTCAAGTTAGTTCAAATACAGTTATAACTCGATCCGATGGATATTTTAGGAGTTATAAAGGAATCAAATCACAGATGCTCCTGGAACATTGGACGAATTTAGCCCAATAACGAACTTGACCGAGATATTTGGACAGTTAACCTATTCTGAAAATATGAAAACTCTAGCTCATTTCCTTTGGATGTTAGGGAGTATACGGCTGGTCGGATACCCTCAAGTTTGTCCATGTATACTTCATCAGGAAGTCAAACTCAATCGATCGAGACCATTATCGGTTCAGCAATCGAAATTTCCAGACATATTGGCAAAACAATATCACGACGTTTTACTGAAGCACTCGTGCAAAAATGCGCAACAATAAAAAAATTAATACTTTATGAGTAGATTGATTTCCAAAACCACTGACGCAGGCAAGAGGTCAGAGCCCCTCCAGCTATAACAACCTTATTTCTTCAATTTGTTTAGGAATACATCATTAAAAATTGTTCAGTGCACACCCACACTCCTTAAGAAAAAAACCTAAGTACACGTTTGTTCAAATTAGTGTTGTGTGCGTTGAGTTTTGGAAGCGTTAAATTTTGGAAAAGTTTAGTTTTGGAAGCGGTAAATAATTTTAACATAAGTATTGCCTCGCAAAAAATAATCCCAAGTTAACAACTTCAAAATTGAGGACATCCTTATTGACAGATTCCAAAAAACTTCCTTGTTACCACCATTGATTACTGAAAGAAGTTTCACAAGCCTCAAAAAATTTCCACTTAATGATATTGTCTCGCGAAAGTGAAACCCAAGTCATCTTCAGAATTACGGACAACATTATTTGGACCCCCCATTATTTATTCTTGTAGAATGGTTATCATGAGAATATACTATTATATGTCGACAGTTATTCGAAGATTGAATTAATTTGGTCTTCTTACCACAGAGTATATAAAAACAAATTTCGAAATACCTCATAAGCTCTTCCTTGTCCACCACCTTTAATTCTATGTTCAGGTGATCCCCTCAAGTTCTTAGTGTCAATATGAACATTGGTCTGCATGATGAACTTCCGTCTTCACGTAGCGAGAGTAACAGGTGAGAATCTGTATGCAACACGCTAAATTGTTGGAAACATCGCACAAAGCTTTCAACTACACTACTGAAAGCTTCGCGGGCTGGTCCCGAGTATCAAGAAGGAGGCAATGTGGGATATTTTGGCGCAGAATTCAGTGGCCATGCGGAGGATCTCCAATTCTTCCGTATTGTTGTCCTTAGTCCTTTAGTCACATTCCTAGTTCAATCGCCTTCGAATGATGACGTGGGCGACAATTTATGATTCCAAAGCAATCTTCTTCAAATTTATGAACTGAAAAATTCTCATTTCTAAGGAGAGCGACAAATGATTTCTTCAACCTTCAGTCAGACTGATACGATGCATTTGAGAAAATTCGTGTCATTTTTCATTATTTTTAAATGCTCTGTTACAGAGATAAGGTATTCGAAACTAAGAAAAAATGCAACAAGCACTGACGTGGTGTCAAAAAATTTCAGAGCTCTTGTCAAACTACTTGGTAGCGGTTTTCAAACTTTGAAAACTCACCATTCCGAAATACTAGGTTTTTTCTGCTTACTCGTAAATTGTAAACAAAACACTTTCAAGAAGTTCCACCGTTTACGAGAGGAGGAAATTTCGTTTGGACCCTTCAAGAGGAACGCCAAAGCGCAGAAATATTCTGATTTTCGAATAGGTTATTTGAAAAAATTAAATTATGTTTCTCTGAAATTTTTTATCGATTATATTACGATTTTCATAAAATCGTAACTAGAATGAATGTAGAAATTATTGGTTAAATTTTGGAGTCCGAGTAATTTTTCACGTATTCTTAGAGTTTCTTATTCTTTTGGAACAACTAATTTTTTCTTTTCCTCAAACAGTGTGGATAGCACTCATAGAATAAAATTCTTTATATCGTTTTGAAAAATTATAAAAAACACTGAGCACCTCAACTTTTAAATTAAGGTGTATATTACTCAAACATGCATTCAAATTTACAAAGTGGTTAGCGCAAGTCTCGGTGTCCCTTTTCAATCTATTATTTATGACATTCCCTTAATGAACTGATCTCAACAAATTATATTAAATGGTCTACAAACGGGTTATACACGGTGCAAGTTTTTCTAGGCAGTTTTTAGGCATTTGTGATTAAATTTTAGCCCCATCTACCAGGTTTCATTCAATTTTGAATTGTTCCAAAGTATATTGACAATTACTTTTAATTTTTGATGAGAACATATATTTCAGCTAATGTGAAAACACCAGAGTAATTCAATCTAAAATTTCACCCTGTATAAATCATAATAGACCATTTAATATAGTTTGTTGAAATCAATTCATTAAGGAGGTTTAAAAATATACAGAGTGTCCCATTTAAGTAAGAGGACAGCTGGTATGGTAAACTTGCGCAATTCACTCTATACATTTATATTTATGTTAAAATAACGCCAACTTGAATTCGAAAGCTGACGTGTCTGACTATCATAAGATTCCCAACGTATTCAAACAAAAATTTGTGCATGCATATCTTACATATTCCCAAATTTTATTGTCGTAGTTATAATTATTTTTTCATTCGCTTAACGGCAAGCAATCGCATTTACTTCGACATTTAGTTTCCGTGTGGACTGTTGGCTCATTGAAACTTTGGGGTGGCGGTCGAAAACGAAGGAGATTTCTCATCTCCTGGCTCCCCGTATTCACCTCGAATTTATAGACAAAGCTCCAAATTACTCATGTGAAAATACGAATTTTTCATAAAATCGTAACTAGAAATGTCAGAATTTTGAATTCTCGATATTTTCACATATTCGTATACGATTGACATCGACCGGAGTCATTAATCCAGTTTCAGTTGGTAAAAATTGTTAGAAATGGTTCATTTGCGGTGAAATAATCAATGAGTAAAGCACAGACGTTAATTCAACATATATCTCAAATTAAAATCGAATACTCACAGATTTCCTTATTAGCGATGGAGTTCATATGCCTACTTTCAATTGCTTTTTAGGAGAAGGCAATTTGAGCTTGTAACAAAACTCAAGGAAAACGGTGAATAGGTTTTCATTCATTGTGGCGTTTGTATTAGTTTCACTCTGTTTCGGCGTAAGGGAAATGACTCAAGAACTAAAGCTCCTGACACACGTCTGTGCTTTTTTAAATATTTTGGTTAGAAATTTGAAAATTATTAATTTTTGGTAAAGCACTCTGTTCAGATGAACAAGAGTGCCTAAAATTTTTTTGACAAATTTATTCCGTACTCTCTATATCTAAGAAGTGTCTAAGCTTCGAGAATATTTCAGCTGTGCTGACAAAAGTGTACAATATAAAAATTTAGAAAGCACTGACATAAGGTCAGATTGCTTTGGCGCTCTTGTTGAGCTACTTGCGAGTAAATATTTAAACCATAACAAATTTATAAGCACATATAAGACAATAGTCTTTTCCCAAACTATGGGACAATGTAATGCAAATATGAACGCCTAATGAATGAACAAACCTATATCTCAAATTAAAAATAACTAATCATAAGTTTCCCCAAGTTTTGTTCGAAGCTATAATTCCCTTTTCCTAAAAACTTATGTCAGTGCTTTTCTGAATTTTTACAACGTATATTATTTCAGCCACCGAGATTGAATTCTATCTCTATGATTTCCAGTTATGAAAAATTTTGATTAATATTACGCCAACTGACACTGATTAATGAGCTCGGCATTTGTCAACCGAATATCGATCTGTGATAGCCATCGTTCAAAGAAAATTATCAGGACATATGTCATTTCTCTTTTCTCTTGAGTAAATTAAAAAAATGATCATATCTTTAGATGGAGAAGAGCTACGACAATAAAATCTGAGGATAAGTAAGATATCGATTACCTCAATATATTCACGAATTTTTCTTGAAATCCGAAAAATATCTTATGAGATAGTGAGGATTAAAAATTTTTTTTTTTTTTAATTATTTAAAAATTTTCTAGCGTGACGATTTCTGCAAAATTTTGCGAGCTGTTTTGTTGCAGCCTCTCTCAACAATATTTCAAGTATAAATTTGATCGGATGGATATTCTAGTAGTTATTGAGGAAACAAAATTTCAGATGCTCATAACTACTGAACCATCCGACGGATTTGGCCCAATAACGAACTTGACCGAGATATTTGGACAGTTAACCTATTCTGAAGATATGAAAACTCTAGCTGATTCTTTTTGGATGCTAGACAGGATACGGCCGGCCGGCCGGACAGACTCAACTTTCGTTACGAATTCTTCATCAGGGAGTCGAACCCAATCGATTGAGATCATTTTCGGCTCGATATTCCAAAATTACAGACATTCGGGCAAAATGATAGGCACTCTGTTCGGGTGAACAAGAGCGCCAAAAATCTGAATTTTCAGATTCCAAAAAGGGTCAGTTCTCCATGATCGTCTTATAGGCACATGAACTTGGAGCATCCTACATAATATTTAGCTGAAATGAGCTACGAAATGGCGAAGGGGTTGGTTTCAACCATCTAAAAATAAACAACTTTATTAAAATACTTTTTTACCAATTTATGCGTTCAACCTGCAATTTGATGGAAGAGTATATTTTTAAGTAGATAAAAGTATGAGTAACTTGTGTGATGCGACTTTTGCCCGACAATATTTGACTAACAAGTTTTAATTGTAAACCGGCGCATTCGCCTTTAAGCTGTACAAACAGAAACGTTGTGTTATAGAACACTTACTGACCTACGACTTCTTCATTTGGGCCACGACGAAGATAAAATTGCATTATGCTAGCAGTGTGCCATATTTTGTCATAGAATATACATAGCCACCTTTTCAAGGACTAGGTTTCTACAAGTGAAATTCATCATCCAAATACGCTGGTTTATTTGTCTGAACTTGGAAAAATTCTGTCCATTCCCTGGAAAGTGGAAAAATTATGACAAGTTGGCCCAGCCTCTTTGTTTTTCTGCTTTAGAGTTAATGAAAAATTTGTTTGACTTCTTGCTTACTGCCGCTCAGAAATGATCTTTTTGAATTTGAAATCTTCATTCGACAGTATACGCTTAAATTCTTTTAACAAAAGTGGAAAGAGAGCTCTATTTATTCTTACCCTGCAGATTATACACAATTTTGTTCCATACGCATTGTTCAGTAACTCACTCTCTCATTGATTAACCGCTTAATAAGGATTTAACAACTATAAACGCGACAATTGTCTTAACTGTTAACGATTTATGCAAAATAATGTCTTATGAAAACATAATTCCATTATTTGAACTCATCCAGTTTAAGTGCTGATATCAAGTTTAAAGTATCGTAAATAGGGGCGCTTTTATTAGTGATATAAACGTCAGAAGGTTGTAGATATATATTTTCAACCTTCGAGAAGCATCTGTGCTAGCCATCAGAACGCTCTCATATTTTACATTCTTGGAGAATGCATCATTAAATTTAACTATAAGTTCTATAATATCAATTGAATTAATTTCTGACGAATAGTTAGGTCGCATTTTTTCTAAAATAAAGAAATTATAGAGGCTGCCTCATATGGCAACGGCCATTTCTCTCATTCTGAAATTCGTTTATATAAATTAGTTTTGTTTTTTTTTTTTATTTCAGACATAATTCGTGTTTAATGACCTGCATCCATCTGCAACTGTTTCGGAGATATAGACTGCTTTCAGATTCATTACAAAAATTAACATAATTTTTTTTTTATTAGTTCACTAAATTTTCCTTGGGCTTATTCCCCATTCAGCTTATGATATCGAAAGAATCTCCAAAAACTATTCTGCGTTTCATTCAATAATATAAAACAAAAATAGCTTTAGCAACTCATCCTTCTTATGTCCATTATCAATCAAATTTAGAATGGTTATTTTTTGCATTTCTCCTAATGCACAATTTTCCTCGTGTCATTAGGTACAGCTGACGAAATCCAATATGAAAATACTTATTGTCATGCAGGCAGGCAAAAAGTTGCTAAAACTGTTCTGTTATTATTTATTTTCATTTATTTATTTGAACAAAAAAATTAAGTCATTTATATGACATACGGGAAACTCCCACAAAGACGAATAATCATTCGCCAGTGAAATACACCTATTTAAAACAGAAAATTCAGCGTAATTTGTGCTTCTGGTGTATACAAGTAACACTGGTGTGTTCTTGATAGTTCTGAAAGGCAAATTAAATAGGATTCTATTCAGTAATTCCGGACAAGATATAATACCATTCACCAACTTAAAAATGAAATACAAATAAAAACCAAGCCTTCGTTTTTCCAAAGTCTCAAGATCAAACAAATTACTCAAATTGCTCGGAATCGCCAAGTATGACCGAAAACATAGGAATAGCACGAACTTCCTCTGCACTTTTTCAATAACATCAATATTACACCTATAATAGGGTGACCATATGCAGGACGCGTACTCGAGATTAGGTCTAACCAGAGAGCAGTATAATAATCTTACTGGGTGAGGCTCTGAATCTATTACGTACTGATTTCCAACGTAGATTTAGATTTGGAAAAAGTTGAAATTTATCAATACTCAGATGTAGGCAATTAGATTGTGTCCAATGAAAAAAAATTATTAATCTACTCTTGAATAGCAATATGGAAATGGTTATCATCAATGACAGAGTACATTTTCATATCATCAGCATAGAGCAGAAATTCAACACGAAAAATACTCTTTATATCATTAGTAAAAATATTGAACAACACTAGCCCCTGATGAGATCCTTGAAGCACCCCCGATGATACATTGATTATCTTTGAGTAAAAATTTTTAAATCTGATGACCCCGTTCCAAATTATGGACTAAGTCATCCATAAACATAATTTTTTTGCGCAATCTCCTAGTAGAAGAGCAAGCAATGATTTTTTCCCAAATGTTAGTAATTTAAAATATCGTTCCAAAAATGTACCTTATACATCTCGATCAGTTTATCGATTTTCTTGGAAACCTGCTTCCTTTGGGCCCAGTAACATATGTTTAACCAGCGTCGGACTAGCCATACAGTCGAAATGGTATTTGCCAGACGGGCCCAAGCCTGAGCGGAGCCCCACGAGCCTGGGTTGCAGGGCATGCGGCAAGCGTAGCACAGGGGGCCCGCGCAGCGTGGCCCCACAATTGCATGCTTTTCTAATCAGTAACGATGTAAATGTGGACTATTCAGAATGTCACATCCCGAAAATTCCGTCTATGAATTTTACGAATTGTTCAATTGGAACCATAATAGTATATTATAATACAAGTAGCAGAATGGGCACCTATTCCAACACGAATGCGAAATTTGAAAACGAGCGAAGAAGGAGCGAGTTTTTGAACGCATGAGTGCTGGAATTGCCTTCTACAACGAGTATTAGACGATATTTTCTCTATTTCAATCAAAAATTCTGAGAAATTTATTGGAATCCAATGAAAAATTCAGATTAGGTATACCTCCTAGTGCCTTTTGTATTTTATTTTCGAAGTTGGTGTGAGTGATATGAAAATTGACAGATTATAGAATTTGAATACTGCGTTCAAATCTCTACATGGTTCAATATTGACAATTGATATGCAATGGACGCTGGTTGACATTCGAAAGGATAGGATGTCAGTGTTGTCAACCACAAAACGAAAAATATAACTGAAAACAATGGTGTAATGGGTTCATTACAGCACTGTTTTTAGTACTGTAATGAACTCATTACGTCACTGAAATAGAGAAATATAAATATGTCGAAGTGAGCATCGAGATTTTCATTGTCAAATTTCATATTGTGAGAAATAAAATTTACTTGAATAAATAATTTATTTTTAATTCATAATGAGGTCAACGGAAAAATCTTGTAATGAACTCGTTTATTAATCCAGCGATTTATGGTCTCGAACATTAACTCGCTCCGCTCACTTGTTAAAATATCTCGACCATTAATCACTATCATTAATAAACTAGTTGATTAAATAACTGTAGGATTTAGCATTTTGGGACGGAGTGCGGACCTGGCTTCGCAGTTCAAATAGTGATACCCGATATTTAGTGCATCTTCACGTATCGATGATCCTAATATGACAAGCTAGACTCATTTTATTTATTGCGACCAAATCGTTATTTATCCGACGCCAGGTAGACTAGTCCTCTTGACGTTCCCAAATTGAAGGGACATGTTTCGAGTTGACATTTTGGAATATTTATGGAGTACCAAGTGAGACTCGGATGTGTTATGTGAAAAGGTTGACATGCCTGTCAAGAGTGATAAATATTGGGAAAAGTACCCCGAGTGCAGTGGTTTGAACTATGTTGTACCCCATTCGTTTGGGGTCGACCAATGGACAGTTGGGGGTGTAATCCTAAAATGACGAAAGGGACTTGAGATCAAATGGTCCTATCGAGAGGACAGTCGAACTTTAGACGCGAAGTCGAACTTGAGACGCCGAGTCGAACTTTAGACGCGGAGTCGAACTTTAGACGCGAAATTGAACTTGAGACGCCAAGTCAAACTCTAGACGAAAACTCTAAGTTTAGACGCGGAGAAAAGACGTTAGACGAAAGACGAATAGACGTTTCGCGAGTTTAGAACTTTAAGCCGAAATTAAGAACTTAACGATCGTTGTAGTATTTAGACGAAGAACTCAGTATCGGCCTTTTGTATTTGTATATCAGACCATAATTTTATTCATTTCTTAGTAGTGTAAATAAACTTGTAAATACGAAAGCCGTGTTTATTTTGACGTTAGACGTTATCTGTAGGTGAAAATCTATCATATCCTCTAGACAATTGATAAAAAAGCCTACATAACTATTAATTAATCTTCAATGATAAATACATAATACCCAGTATCAAAATTTTATGTAAACCACATAGGCAGCACAAAAATAACATTCGTTTTTCCGAATATTTATTTTCATTCAACATATTTCTTGTGCTTTCTCATTATTGAAAAAATATAAATCTTAGATAAAAAATGAAATTCTAAAAACTCTCCAAACGTAATCATTTGATTTTGTCAATATTGTCCGCCATATTCACACTAGAATTGATCCACAGACTCCAGTAGGCAGTGCCGGAAAAGGTGCACTGAGGGCGATCATGGCGTAAGCAGAAAACACCTACTCTGAAAAAGTTAGCACCGATAAGATGAGATAAAAACGACACACTCGAATGGTGCAGCACTAATGCGCACCAGGGCAACAAGCAAAGAACCCGCTATCTGTCTTTATGCGTGATCTTATGAAGGGTGGCTACATTAGCATCTGTCTACAAAATCCACTATGTCCCCTAGTAATGACCGAATAAGAATCATGATCTCCAAACTACAGTCGACAGCTGATTGATATAGAGATCATACGTAATCCATTATGTTATTGAGTTAAACCACGTCAGAAGTAATAAAAAAGCATCTTTTCCAACTCTCAGCTGAAATGAAATCTTCGACCAACTTTAAATAAAACAAGCAGCTTTCCTAGTCACTTCATTAAGAAGTTTCCTTTTATTCGAAGTCGCCAATGCACACCATTCACTCTTCAGTATGGTTTCAGTATGTGTGACAATCCACATATCGATCCCAAAAGATAAGCAAAAGCTCCTGGCCTCACGTGCTTTTCTAAATCTTGATAATGTACATTATTTCACCGTAAATGAACCATTTAGAATAATTTTCGACCAACTGAAACTGAATTAACAAGTCCGACCAATGTTAATCGAATACGTATCTTAGAAAGCATCAGGCATTGAAATTTCTGACGGACTTTTTGACATTTCTCTTTTTCAATTGTGAGTAACATTTGTATTTCCATTTGGGACTTTTTCTATAAGTTTGAGGCTGATGAAAGGTGCTAGGAGGTGCTATAGTTTGGTTTTCCACCGCCGTCCCAAAGTGAATGTCAATGAATTTAATGTCAATGTAATACAATGAATGTCAATGTAATTGATAAACTTCAACTTCCGTAAGTTATTGAATGAAAAATTAATTATATCATCTGGGGGAAATGAAATTTATAATATGCAAGAAATCAATGAGGTCCATAAATACACCAATTTTTATTTAAATACGTAGGATATCTTATGCGGTACAAAATATAAAAAAAATTGTTTTTGGTAATTTTCGAAAAATTTTTTAGCGTGTTGAATTCTGCGGAAATTAGCAAACCTGTTTGCTACAATCTAACTACTAAATTTTTCAAGTTACAACTAAATCCGATGGATATTCTGGGAAGTATAGCAAAAACCAAATTTCAGATGCTCATAACTCCTAAACCATTGGACGGATTCGACCCAATAACAAACGAGACCGAGATATTAGGACAATTAACCTATTCTGAAAATACAGAAACTCTAGCTCATCTCTTTCTGAAGATAGAGAGCATATGGCCGGTCATACTCAAGTTTTAATCTGTTTGCTTCATCAGGATGTCAAACCCAATCGATTTACACCATTTTCGGTCCGATATCAGAAAATAATAGACATTGATGATCTTGTAAAACTAGAGTTCGGAGAAACTGTTTTAGATAATTTTAGATAAGACGTGTTCGTGGAAGTCTATGGAAGGTTTAAATGGTAATAAAATGTGGAAAAATTGCGAAGAAATTTTAAAAAATGTGAAAGCATTGTGATGGCTATTGGCTGTTGCAAAATGGCGAATACGTCGGATTTAATGGATCCTGAAACCCCAACTCGTAATTGGTTGGTTTGCTTCATCGCCAAAAATAGCGCTATGTCGAAGATTCTACAGATATGCAAATTGATAATTTTGGATGAATGCACAATGGCTTACAAGAAGTTACCGATCGCACTGGACTTCGAGGAATTTGTGAAGCAAACAAAATATTTTTTGTGGAGCCTTGATTGTATCCTCCGCTGATTTTCGTCGATACTACCAGTTATTTCTCGATCAAGTATTGCTGACGAACTGAAGCATGTCTAAAATAATCTAATTTGTGGCGGAACGTGAAGGAACTTCAATTAACGACTAACATTGTTGTATTTTTGCAATATCAGAATGCATGGGGGTACTGGGGGTAATTACAACGCCCCCCCAGAAAATAGTATCCAACACTAAATCCTCGAATGAAAATGTCTTTGTGAGACAAGATGAGTTGAACGTCACGAATCAGTGCTTCACTTTCAGAGTTCGATTGAAACCATTATAAAACTTCTTGACATTATTTCTCATTGGAAAGATCGAAACTCGTCCTCAAAAGCAGAATGCTTAAAGACTGCAATTAGTTGTTCCGTTTTCGTTTTTATAGTATCATTATGCTCTCTGTCTGATATCTTAGCGTTAACCGTCAATTTGAGTAAGATATTGCAAGCCAAGTCAGTTGATAAACAGTATGCAAATATGCTAATAATTAAAGTTATCATAGTTTTAAAAGAAATACGTCAAAACTCCGAAACTCATTTTAGTAATGTATTCGCTTTGATAGCCGATATTCATAATGAATTAAATATAGAAATTACTAAACCAAGAATAACAAAGAGCAATCACATCGCTCAAATATACCTACTGAAAATGATGAATGTTTTTTTAGAATCAATGTTTACATTCCTATGTTAGATTATATCTTACAAGATTACAATATCGATTCAACGAAGAATCTCTGAAAGCTTACGAGTTTAATATTTTTTTTCTTCAATTTTCAATACGAAAACGGACACAGAAATCAATCTTTCACTTGGAATAGTCGCGGAGTATATAAATAACCTTGAGAATGTCAAAAATAAAGACTTGATGCTTTTGAAATTGAAAGCAGAATTCAGTATTTGGAAAATCATGACAGAACACATAACAGAAGGTATGGTGTTATATTCGTCCTGCGATGAAAGTATCTTTCCACTTATAAAAAAATGTCTTAAAGTTTTGGTCACTCTGCCCGTTAGTGTAGCCTACGCTGAGAGGAGTTTCTCCGTCTTAAAACCTGGCTTCGTTCAACAATGGGTCAGGATAGATTAGTTGGGCTATCATTGCTATTTATACATAGAGATATTTCAATAAAGGTGGGCAATATTATAAGTAGATTTGCTAATAATAAAAAGAGGCGGATTGATTTCGTTTTGTAATTTTTGAATCATATTTGATGCTGAAAGGAGCGGGTATGTTTTAATTAATATAACATTCACTAATATTTCTTGAGTTTTTTTATATATTTTTTTTACCTATATATATTTTATTTCTTGACATTTATATACCTATATTTTATTTCTTCAAATTTTATGATGATTATTGTGTGCACTGTTCTCGTAATTGTTTGTTTTATATGTTCTCAATGTAGAATAAAAACTGTCAAATTATAGATGAGCTACAATAAATCCCCCCCCCCTCCTAGCGCGCTCAAGCTCATTATCTTATTATTGATAGTTCAGGTCAACTCCCAAAAACTTGCCACTACACCCAACACCCCCCCCCCCAAACTCAATCTCTGGATACGCCACTGTCAGAATGCTATTGTTTTTTTGAAGCAATAGATTTTTGTTGAAAATGTCTCGATTGATAATATTGCCGACTAATTTTTTCAACTTCAGAGACTCGAGAGAGAATCTTTTCTTCCGGACAATAAACAAGAACATTATAACCATTATTGGCATGGTGAACGAGCAATATGGTTGGCAAAAAAAAGATGTCGATGATCTCAATTCTACAATTGAGTATTTTGTATCAAGAACATTGTTTACTCACTAATTAGTTCTCCGGCCACAAATCAAGATGCCGTTGTAAACTATCCTATATTAACTATATTTTAAATTTGTTGGTATTGCCTAGAGTAACACCACATAACTAGCAATTAAAATTAGTACATATGAATACGTGCTGACCAGACGTATCCAAAAGCAGAATGATCATTACAAATACTTAAAACTGAAAAATATGGCTTTGAGGTGTACCAAGTTCGTCGGTCTAGCTAGTAATGTATAGAGATTCTCTAAAATCTACCCAGAGGAGCAGAAGTATGAGCCATTTCGAATGGCAGGAGGTACTCACAGTAGTCATATTAAACCTTAATTGATATCTTTCTTGCTTTTCAAAAAACACAATTTTCAGAACTATTATTACATAAATGCCAAGTATAGTCTGATTATAATCTGATTATCATCTTTTAGAGCCATCCTTCAAACGTCGTCTGTCAAAATAACGCACCAATTAAACGAGAGGGTTTTGTTGCCGACATTTTATACGGAATAATTTCGTATTAATTTGAAGAATAGAAAAGGAGCAATATTGTTCAGTGATTCGATTCCAGTATATACGAGGAAATCAGAGAGCAGTTGGTAGATGTTTACGAGGACAATGCACCTTCGATGATGGCCATTAGATATGTTTAATGAATTCAAACGGGGCCGAACATCAGTTTTTGCTGAGTACCTGCCAGGACTACGGATGGTATGGTCGAGAAATCAATGATATCGTGTTGGCCAATCGCCAAGTGAATATTAGAGAGATTGCTGAGATGGTGAAGATTTTCTACGAACTTCCGAAGGAATGTCTGCACCAATTAACAAGCAAGTAAGAAGCTCTATTTCTGAGTTACGTGATCCAGATATGCTAAGTAGATCATATCCTGACTTGCTTGATTGTTATCATGAGCGTAAGCGTAGTCACACTGAGTTGATCAACTACACTAAGGGGTTTTACCAGGGTTTTTTGATCAGGTTGTCAGTAGGTCCGAAGAGCTCTGGAAGTTACTACAGGAAGTTACTAGATGTGGCAAATCGAATCCTACCGGCGACAGTGAGCTGTCCATCGACATCGGAGGTGAGTCGACGTCAGATGTCAAAAGTATCACCAATGCATTTAATGATTTCTTCAAATAGGCTCCAATCGAAATAATTCAGAATATTCCACAGGCTGAATATTTTGATTCCATAAACAGAAATGAGAGATCCCTTTTTTATGCCCATACAGTGAAGAAGAGTTGATGACATCTGGGATTAATGATAAATCAAAATCTAGAAAATCCGGTGGTTCAGACAATGCATTTTAGTTGAAAGATGGATTAAGTATCTTGCAGCTCCGTTGGCGTTTTTGATAAATCTTTCTTTCTGTTCTGAAGTTTCCCCCAGATCATTGATGCTCAGTAGTGCGTGCGATTGCATTGCATAAAAAATTTAGAAAGCACTGACGTGAGGTCAGATTGCTTTGGCGCTCTTGTTGAGCTACTTGCGAGTAAATATTCAAACCTTAACAAATCTATAAGCTCTCTGATCGGGTGAACAATAGTCTTTTTTCGTACTAAGGGACAATGTGATGTAAATATGAAAGCCTAATGAATAAACAAACCTTTATCTCAATTTGAAAATAACTACTCATAATTTTCACCAAATTTTGTTCTATGCTTCTCCTAAAAACTTACGTCATTGCTTTTCTGAGTTTTGACAACGCCATCAAATTCTTTCTCTATGATAAAAAATTTTTTGATTAATATCACGACTGTGCTTTTCTGAATTTTGACAACGTCATCGACATCGAATTCTACCTCTATGAATATTTTGATTGATATTACGCCAACTGACACTGATATCTAGGCCCGCAAGTTGTCAAACGAATATCGATCTGTGATGGCGAATCTTTCAATGACAAAGCTCGGACTTCATGACATTTCTATTTTTCTCTTGAGTAAATGAAAAAAATGATCATATCTTCAGAAGGGGAAAAGCTACAACAATGAAATTTGAGGATGAGTAAGATATCGGTAACCTCAATATATATACGGATTTTTGTTTAAATCTAATTGAAGTCTTAGGAGATATTGAGTATTGAAAATTTTTTTTTTTTGGGAATTTTTAAAAATTTTCTAGCGTGACGATTTCTGCGAAATTTTACAAGCCGTTTCGTTTCAGCCTCCCTCAATAACATTCCAAGTATCAACTTGATCGGATGGATATTCTAGTAGTTATTGAGGAAACAAAATTTCAGATGCTCATAACTACTGAACCATCCGACGGATTTGGCCCAATAACGAACTTGACCGAGATATTTGGACAATTAACCTATTCTGAAAATTTGAAAACTCTAGCTGATTCCTTTTGGATGCTAGAGAGGATACGGCCGGCCGGCCGGACGGCCGGCCGGACAGACTCAACTTTCGCCACGAATTCTTCATCAGGGAGTCGAACCCAATCGATTGAGACCATTTTCGGCTCGATATTCCAAAATTACAGACATTCGGGCAAAATGATAGGCACTCTGTTCGGGTGAACAAGAGCGCCAAAAAGGCGACAACAGTTGTATAGGAAATTCATCAATTCCACCAGAGAATATTGAAATAATTTCCACGAAATAAATCAAGATATTAAACGAAAATAATATTGAGAAATTCAATGAATTGGACGAAAATAGTGTATCTCAAATACATATAGCGAAACGAAAAGTTCTAAAATATTCGAAAAGAAATGTTTTCATAATTCAGCGTTCCTATAGGCGGAATTGAATATCGGTCGACAAAGGATAAAACGCCGAACCCATGAACCGAGATTATCATTCACTCCTCTACGATGACCATACGCATCCGGTTTGCAGAACAAAGCTCCGCGTTTTTAAGTTGAGACATCCCAAGCCAAAAGCTACAACAAGTATCCAGAAGACCATCCGAAATCCCCGATACCCAGAGGGTATCATAAATCCGATTTTCCCAAAACGGCAAATGAGTTTAACGACCCATTGGGTGAACAAACAAAACGTCTTTCTCGAGACGGCATAAAACGCAATTTGGTGGGTTCAATAAATTGTGTTTTGGTTCCAATCACTCCTTTTATTTTTCCCATCCTTCCCCGAGATAAACTATATTTCTGGTCAAGTACAATTGAAGTACCCACAGTTGTTCAGAAAACTACAGACCAATAGCAGGATACCCAATTTTTTGAAAGTGTTCGAGTACTGTTTCTTGGACTGAATGCTGCGTTTCTCTGTAAAATGTAAAGTCTTTTTAGTCAGTCAATATAGCTTCCTGCCTGACAGAAGCACAAGTGAAGCAATTGAAACGTTTCTCGAGGGTATTATGGAAGCAATGGAGTCCGGTGAGCATCCTGCTGCGTTCAATTTGGATTTTATTGGGGCTTTCAATCGCATGAACCATGGGATTTTGTCGAGAAATATGGTGTGCGAGGTGTGGCCTTTAACTGATATGAGAGCTTCTTGAGTTCTCGTAAGAAATAGGTAAATATAAAGTGTGGTGAGCACTACGCAAATTTCAACAAGGTGGAAATCAACATTGGTGTTCTCCAGGGCCCAATACTAGAGCCGATATTTTTTATCATTTGACTTGGCCTTTCAATTGGATAATTCCACTTTTTATGTTGACAATGGGACTGCTGTTCTATAGTTGTCCGGTGTCTGTAGCTGGTCGGAGTTGGGGCAAACCGAGTGGGGGGTCTTATGTCTGCATTGAACAGTATGTATTTTATGATTCGTATGATGAGATAACTGCAGAGCTTATTAAACTGCTTGACGACGAAGGGGTAACAGTTCTTCACAAACTCTTCAATAGAATATATGAAACCGGTCAATATCCCGCTCAATCGTTGTCATCTACCTTCATACCTTTGCCAAAAAAGAATAACGCTAGGAAATGCGAGGATCATAGACTTATCAGCCTTATGTGCCACTCCTTAAAACTGTTCCTCAAGATAATTCATCAGAAAATATTCAGAAAATGTGAGCAAAACATCAGCGACTCGCAATTCGGATTCAGACAAGGCCTGGGAACTCGAGAAGCATTAGTAGCAACACAAGTACTGATACAAAACTGCCACGATCAGCGGAAAGATGTATGCCTATGCTTCGTAGACTTCGAGAAGGCCTTTGACAGAGTTCAACATCATAAATTACTAACAATTCTGAGGCAAATGGATATAGACGGCAAAGATATTCGCTGCATTGAAAATCTCTATCTGAAACAATCTGCTCACATAAAGATCGATGGAGAACAAAGCAATAATGTTGAAATCTGCAGAGGAGTCCGGCAAGGGTGTGTTCTCTCACCTCTGTTATTCAATTTGTATTCTGAGAACATCTTCCAAGGGGCACTTGAGGACGTTGAGAGGGGTATTAAAGTCAACGGAACATGGATTAATAACATTCGCTACGCGGACGACACGGTCTTAATTGCTGACAATATGAATGATCTTCAATACCTTATCGACGTAGTAGGACAACACAGCGAGAGAATGGGCCTTAAAATAAATGCCAAAAAAACAAAATATATGGTCATTACTCGTCAACCAGACAGACTCAATAATGCAAAACTAACATTTGATGGGTCATTAATTGAGCGTGTAAATAAGTTTAAATACCTTGGAGTATGGCTCACTGAAGACTGGACATCTGACTTAGAAATAAAATGTCGTATAGAAAATGCCCGCAACACATTCATGAAATTTAAACGTATTCTTACCAATGCGGACTTTAACCTAAACCTGAGAGTGAGATTTGTGAGGTGTTACATTTGGTCGGTGTTACTGTACGGTGTGGAGAGCTGGACACTAAAGGTAGTCACAATGAATAGAATAGAAGCCTTCGAGATGTGGATATATCGCAGAATACTAAAATTCCCATGGACGGCCCGAGTGACCAACGAAAATGTCCTACGAAGAATAAATAAAGAACGTGAATTGCTGCTGACGATCAAAAAAAAAAAAAACTGCATACTTAGGGCATATAATGCGAAACCCGAAATACCAGCTTCTACAATTGATTATCGAGGGAAAGATTGAAGGAAGGAGAGGAATGGGAAGAAAGAGGATGTCATGGCTACGTAACATAAGACAGTGGACGGGCTTGCGAACAACGGAAAGCCTAATACATACAGCTAGAGACGGGATAGAAATGAATCGTGTGGTCGCAAACATTCATTAGTGAATATGCATTAGAAGAAGAAGAAGCCTAAAAAGTATTCTAACTGTTGAACAGATCTTAAAAGTTTACCACGCGAGGGTATAATCGCGGCTGAGATATGGTGGGCTGAGGGTCTTCAGTGGCAGCATCGGATGTGTTTAATAATAATTGGAAATGAATTAGGAAAAGATAGATATTTGCAGCAAGAATTTAGAACTGCAGTCTGTCTGCGGATATGGGGACGGACAATGTTAAACAAAACTGGTAACCAATGAACTGGTGTAGATCTTATGGTGCCAGTAATCATTGTTATGCATCTATTCAATTGTGCATCAATTTTTTCTGTATGTGCCCTATTAAATCAAACAGAGCAACAATACTCAGCTGCCGAAAAGACTAAGGCTAGAGATGCTGTGCGAAGAGTGGAAGCATCAGCACCTCAAGATGGTCCAGCTAATTTCTGAAGAATATTGTTCCTAGTTTTCAGTTTTAGGCTCAGATCATTCAAATGAGCCTTGTAATATAATGTTATAACAATACAATACTGCAATGAATTATTGGATCGATCTGACGCCGCATTAGAGGAAAAACGCACTTTCCCGAACCAAACAAAATTGCTCTTCCACCACGATAATGCACCGGCTCATTCATCAGCAGTCGCCATTGCAAAATCGGTCAAATTGTGCTACGAATTCTTACCTCACCCACCAAATTCATCATACTTGGCACCGTCTGACATCTTTTTGTTTCCAAACATGAAAAATTGCACGACGGAAAGCTGTTCAGAACAAACGAGGAGGTCATTGCTGATATGGAGCTTATTATACAGAGTTTGAGAAATAACATTTTTGGAAGGCATGAAAAAGTTGTAATATCGCTGGGCTAAGTGTATTGAGCTAAAAAGAGACTATGTTGAGAAATAAATATGAAATATTCTAAAAAATTGACTTTTCTTTCGAAACACGAGCATCCTGGTACATCTAGATTGAAAAAAAATATTCGGCGACAGAAACTTATTGTATTTATGACAGTCCATAAGTGAAAGATATTGCAGGGGGATCAAACCACGTGAATAACATGAGCGCAAATGATGCTGCCTCACATTAGACCTCTTTGATATTTTTTGTCTATGTCAATATGAATTTCCATCAAGTAAACTTCACAACCATCGAATGAGAAGGAATAAGCAAATCATTAAACTAGATCATGCACACAACGCGCGTTCACTACCAATTCTTTCAAAATAAAGCAACCGTCCGGAAGACAGGGACAATAATAATGGTAACAATAATGGCGACATAAACCTGTATTTTTTCTTAGATCCAAAATTAAATTTGAAAGAAGAATGGCAGGGCGAGATTGGGTAAGTGCAAAGACTGATCTATCAGCTAAACTAATTAATTAGCTACTCGTCCTATTTGATGCTTCTCAGTAAATGGATCAATAAACATCAGTGTCATCATTTGCATATTCTTCCGTATAGAATAACCTACTTAAAACACTAAATGAAACATATAAATAAAAAATTGCAAATATTTATTTTCAAAATATACAAAACAATATACCTATTCAATTTTCAACATTTTCGGCGAGAAATAAAAAAAAATGTATATCCTAATACAATTAAGAGATCTGCTTGATGAAAAAAAAATTGAGGTAGATTTAAACTCTGTAGTATTACAGATAAAAGAGATATATTGCCCAACCAATAATTTTTTCCAAGATTTCACCACCTCCACTTCTCAAGCCTAGATTTAGTAATAGCATGCATCGCTTTTTGCGCCTTCTCACTGGCTTGTGTTGAAATCCTTAAATTATTTTCCCTTACACTACCCTTTACAATCGAGTCATGTTCTAATGCTCCAGAAACTCCTGAAAATAAAAGTAAGATGTGTCACATATTGAAATATTACGTTAGCACTGAATTAATTGAATTATTTCAATTAATGTACCACGGGTTCTTCATCAGGAAGTCGAACCCAATCAATTGAAATTATTTTCGTCTCGATATTTGAAAATTACGCTCATTTGGGCAAAACGGTAGTATCCTAATTGAACAAGCGTCCATAAACAGCAGTATTATATGATCAATGACGTTGTGTATTGCCAAAATTCTTTCACGAATACTCACTTAAAAGAATCTTACCTTTACTAGAAAAGAGTTTACTGAGAATGAAATCATCCTTGCCTGAGTCTTCCCCAGAAGCATTCTTTCTCGATTTCTTCTTCTCTGCTTTTACTAATCCTTCCACTTTCTCACCATCAATTTTTCCACTTTCATCTATAATGACTTTTTCTTTTTTATCCTTTTTCTTAACTATTTTATTATCCTTTTTTCCTTTTTGTTTGCAGTTCTCTTCCTCTCTCTGCTTTTCTTTCTTTAATTTTTCCTCTAATACCCTAACATCTAGCTTACCTTCCATAAGTTTCTTGTAAAGTTCAGCTTTAGTTTCAGCTATATCCAACGCCTTTGAAAAACTACATGAAGCGTCACGATCATCGACTTTATTGGTAGTGTCTTCAGGTTTCGCTTTTGCCCTCTCACGGTTTAAGACAAGTAACTCTTGAACAGATAGTTTTTTGAGTTCTTCTTTCTTTCGAATTTTCTCCAAACGTTCTTCCTCCAACTGCTTTTGTAATGATGTTTTTTCGTTGCTCTCAGTATTATCTTTTGACAAATTTTTAGCAAGTTGTTGCGCCAATAATTTCATTTTTTCAATTTTTTCTTCAGAAAAAACGATTTCTTCTTTATTTTCCTTTGTTTTATTTTTCTTTTTTTCTAGTATTCTTTCCTGTATTTTAACCCTTGAATCGTGAAAAATATTAGTAGTTTCTGGGTTTGTCTTTTCTGTAGGCTCTTGGAGAGAAAAAAGATCAAAGAGATCAGATGATTTGAAGGCCCGATGGGTTTTTGGATCAATCAGGATCTTGTTACTCAGAAGTTGTTTCCATATTTGACGCTGATACATTTTTTCTTCGATAGTGCCGGCTGATATCAATCTGTATATAGTCACTTGCTTATTTTGACCAATCCTCCAAGCTCTTTCTCTTGCTTGTGTATCCGTGGCAGGATTCCAATCTGGATCATATATAATGACTCGATCTGCCCCTGTTAGGTTCACACCCAATCCACCTACTTTGGTGGTTAACAGAAATACATCGAATGTTTCATCCTGAAAAAAAAATTCGCAATATTGCATGAATTTCATAAAACAATAAGCTTAATTCATAAATTAATCTAGTAATATTTCAGAGGTCTCACCTTATTGAACTTGTCTATCAAAGTTTGCCTGGAACTTATAGATGTTGTACCATCCATTTTCAAATACTTATAGTTTTGGTCATGTAGAAATCGTTCAAAAATCTTGATCATTGCTCTTCCTTGGGAAAATAAAAGAACTCTATGTTTTTGCTTCTTCCATATTTTCAATAGCGCCGATACCACAATCATCTTGCCAGATTTTTTATGATATCCATACCTATTTTCCTCATTATCATCAACCTGAAAGTTTTAAATGGTCGATACCAATTTTATCAACAAGAATAAGAGACTATAGAATCTATTTTTTAATAAAAAAAATATCATGAATTTGGGTACCCAGAGCATGTAAAAAAAATTCTGGAAAAGTAACGATTGAAGGGAAGAAATTATGTATGCATGAAATCAAAATCGAAAACAAAGAAAAAATATGGTTTAGAGGAAGCCGTCCATCAATTCAGCATGATCATAAATATAAATGGTTGATTGAATTTTAGATGTGCAGGCAACACTGTTCTAGGTTCCGTTCCGAATCATTATTTGACTCTGAAGTCTGCCTGAAGTCTGCCTGTATCAAATTCTTTTCAAATAATTGCCGTACTTTTTGCGTGAAAACCCAAACAGGTGCCCACTAGCTTTCATATAACAAACAATGATCAAAATCGGTCCATCAATTCGGATGTTTTGTGACAAGAAACAAAAAATAACAGAAAAATTGATAACCTCGTCTTATTTCTGGAAGTGGATGAGTGAACAATTTGAAATAACTCCACCTCCATGAATGTATACCAGCAACAAATAACATGTCTTCATACGACTGGACCTAATTGAATTTGAATATGAAACTTACATCAATTACTATATGTCTATCTTAGCAGTTTTGTATTTGGTCATAATTGAAAATGTTGAAAATTTGGACGAAACCATAACTGCGACACTTTCTGCAGCACGAAAGTGCAATACAAAATTTGATAAAGTCCTTAAGAAATAGAAAATATTACTTACTTCTTCTGGTTCTTCATCATCATATATGAATATATCTGGATGATTGCAAATTTTTCTTAAATTGGTGATAGCTTTCAACATGTAAGCCCTCATATAATTATCAGAAGTCCACTTCCTTGTGCCTCTTCCAAGAAGATCATTCACTTGCTCAGTCTATAATAACATAAGATTGGGAATACTTACAACACAGAATTTTTTTCTATTGAAAAAATAGATCATCTCCTACTAGTTATCCGTTGATCTTTACTGTCGGAGAATGATTTAGCAAATATAAATCAAAGAAGCTATGCATCAAACAATAAACAACAACAAACCTACCACAGGATATGATATGAAAATTCGTTTATTGCACCGTTATTATACCTTTTCCAGTTCAGAGTCATTTATGATTTATAAGCGTTTTTTACTCTTAAACTGATCTAATACCCCACTTCAGGTTAATTAGAGTTACTTAAGATGTGACCATATCGAAAATCATGAGGGTTCTGGATGATTTAAAACCAAAGGTGTTTCTATGCATTAACCTTCATACCAAAATCAAACACTGTAGGTTGTAGACAGACAATTACAATGATTTTCACCTTAAAAATGGCAAAACTCCTCAGAATAGCTCAGGAACTTAGTTTTTACTTTTGGTGATCTACGATTTCTAAGGTATTTTATTCATGACTATATAAACATAAGAAATGAGAGCCATTGTGATTTTCGTCAAATCTATCTGGTTATCTAAATTTACGAGATTTTAGAGATAAAAACAAATATACGATTATATTTCAGGGGATGCCTTAAATTTTGGGAACAAAATCAAATCTAAAAAATCGGCTTGATTTCGGTTTGTCCCATAAATATTGAAACAAAGAGGTAAATGGATATATAGTCTGAATACAACTGAACGTGCATTTTCTTACCATCAGGAAATCCTTATAGAGCATTCGTTGACAATCACTCAATGAACAGAATAGAACCTGCTCAGTCTTACCAGGGAGCTCAATGTTATCCTGTACTTCAGCTTTTGTTCTCCGCAACAAAAATGGCGATATCAAATTTTTCAAAGCTGTAGCTACAGACAATGCCGTAGCCTCCTGAAAATATTAGATCCTAGATATATTATAAGCAGGAGAAACCTAATACAATAATATAAATTTCAATATATATATATATATATATATAGGGCAAATATTTAAGTACGCTTAAATGCTCATCAATAAAAAGAATAAATCTTGAATGGTGGAGGTCCTCACTTGATGGAAATCCATTTTCATTTAGTTTGAATATGATTAAATAAAAACTTATTTAATTTAACATCGAACTCGCCTGAAGAAGCCAAGAATTTGGCGAAACAATTGTTGCAAATGTAGTGTTACATATTGTTAAAACACAATAAATGTGGAAATTTTATTAAATAAGTTTTTATTTAATCATATTCAAACTAAATAAAAAAGAATAAAATTAATATTGAAAACTTTTATAAACTAGAAAAAAAATAGAAGTACCTCTTGTAATACATTAGAAATTATTTATATGACGAAAGAAAAAGAAGCTATGAATTATAAATCTGAGACGAAAAAGTTGGCAAATGTATATCACAATATGCTGAAATAAAAATCCTAAATCTCTTCATACACCACCTGTGTCGAAAATAGATACTTCAAAATTTTGTAGGTTTCGGAGTTTTGATATGCATAATTAGTCGCTTTCCGGTCAGGTGCATGTGACCCCGGGGCTTGAATTTCTGGTGCTTCTCACCCTACTTCTGAAGGGATACGAGTTTACTGGAAAGATCTGAAGTGGATTGGAGCGTACCAGGAGCGCCCCGAGGCGCCTTATTTGCTGACTGGAAAGTATCTGTTTTGAATTGGAGTTTTTAAGAATTATGACAATGAAGTCATTCATTGTTTTTCTTCTGTGTTGTGATTTCTTAACATTTTGCCCTTATTTATATCTAAGATTATTCGAAAAATATTGCTGACAAAAATAATTCAGTAAGCATGAATTTTGTAGTTCTATATACATTGTTAATTATGAGTTTACTTTGGGCAGAAAAATGTTGATTTGGTCAAGTGTATTTCTTTGGTGAAACCTATAAGGTTTTAAGGTGCTATTCCAGTTCTAGTTCGTAACATTATTGTGCGGGTATGAAATTACGAATAAGTACTTCTCACCCACTTAATGAAGAGTAGCGAACTTCCTGAGTCACTGGTTATACGCTCAATGGGTAAGATCCAGAAATTATCTCTGGTAGGAAAAATGTTTCCAATGTGAATAAAACAAGTTTCTAATTATAATAAAATTATATATTCACAGAAAAGATGAGTTCACAATGTTCAGCACTTGAGAGTTTATATGCAGAGTTTTTAAATGTCTATAAAAAACAAGGATTTGAACTTCTTTGCTCAATCTTGGGCACTTCTAGTTATACTAGATAATAAAGAGATCTGGCCTTATTTTTCTAATTTGAAATTCACTACAGCTCTGCTTCAATCGTTGAAGGTAGATATCTCAGAATATGGTGCAGGTACTTCGGATGAAACTTTCACTAACAAATTGTGGCTTGGCGATATGCAATTGCTTCACATATTCACAAATCACAACTTTCTTGTTTCACTTGGTAGAACTGCAGTTGAATAACTCAAATTCGCAATAAATTAGGGTAACTATCTGACCCAACTGGAGAAAATGTATAAGAGAGATACTGTTTTAAACTACGAGGAACTTGTGAAGTTTTGAGTGACGTTATTCAATGCTGAAAGTAAACTAACTAACTGAATATCTAGTCTGTTTACGGGATAAGCGGCACAAAGGTCGCACGGGGTACAAAAGATACTATTTTTAGCCTAGTGCAGGTATCAAAAAAGGGTATTTTCTAAATCTCGCTTGATAACCCGAGCGTTCTTGCAAGAAAATATTCAGCCCAAAAGACCAGAGGAATGTCTTTTGTTCCTTGTTGTGATTTTTTATCGCAACAATTAAATTGACAGCCAACGTGAAGATGACTTCAGAATCTACTGTGTTTGAGTGAAAGGCAGAATGAACCATTTCAATGAAAGTTTCTGAATAATCACATGATATTCAATATATCACGACGCCATGCCAAATAAAATGGCATCTCCAGCCCGTTAGATACCGCATATTTCGAAAACGTAACGTTTATCTAGCATAATACCAGAGTTTTTCTGAGATTACTTCCGTAGAGAACGAATATACTAAAAATGTCAAATACCGTCGTCTCTAACGAAGAGGGAAACATACGGGCTGTCAATAAGTCTAGAAATCGCTAGATCGTCATTGAGCCAATCAGAATCCGGGGAAGATCGATATCCACCATGAAATCATTCGTCAAATGACCGTAGCTCAACTTCAAGCCATGAATGCTCCAAAAAATGAAGAGCTTTTTACTGTAGAACAATACCACGACCACGAAAATTACAGAATCGAGGCGAATAGCAACCGCGGCAAAGCACCCTTAGTTTTCCTAAACCAAGAGATCTTCAGCTAAACATCTCGAAGATAACTACTAGAGGCCAGCTGCACTTATCGCACCTTTCAACAGGACTCGCTCTGGCTTACAAAGGAAAATTGAAGGGTTGTTCCGATTTCTAAACATCTGCAGAATGGATGCCCTACTGGACAAATCTCAATCCAATGGATGTGTGATCGATTTGGGGCAAGGATGTTTGTTGAAGACCACAATACTTACTAGTCGCTGAAGCAATCCCTATGCCAGGAATGGAACTGATAAAAGCCAGAAGAGCTGATGACTATTACCAGAAATTTTAAGAAGCGCCAAAAGAAGTCAATCCGAAATCGCCTTAGTATAAGGATTACTACTAGGTTTTATTTTCTATGTTTCATTTATTGTTGTTTTCTTCAATTGCTTTTATTCAATAAAGTTAAATTGAAAATTATTTTGTCTGAATTTTTTCTCATTACTGTGTATTAACAGCTATTCATGAGCACCTTAGTGAAGTTATAAGTCAATAATGCAACAAAAACTATTATTTCTAACCTGCATAGGTGTGGCATTTGCAAAACCTCCTTGGATTATTGGGTTATTGAAATGTTCCATGAAAGTATTGAGTTCACCTAGGATTCCAGGATTGGTGAAATCAAAGAGACTCCATAATTCTTGTAAGTTATTTTGCATTGGGCTTCCACTCAACAATAACCGATGTGGAGTTCTGATAAGTTTCACAGCAACAGTAATCTTTGCTGTGGCATTTCTTATTTTATGTCCTTCGTCTAAAATGACGTAATTCCATTGATGATCTAACAGATTACCTTTGTATTTTAGGATTCCAAGATAAGTAGTAACCAGTACCCCATTGTTTTCATTTATTTCTCTTATCAACACAGCCTTATTACCTGCAAATTACATCAAGTATTAGTATAGACCTTAAATGCGATTTACACTAAATTAGAAGTGAACTGTCACTTGAGGCGAAAATTTGGCTCTCACAGACATAAAACATTTCTAATAGTTTCTCGAAATTTTCAAATCATTACCATGAGTCTCAAAAAAATATGGCCTATAGGTAGTAAAAGGATTTTTGATAGAGATATTTTCCTTCCAATCACAAGCCTCATTGATTTGCTTCTATGAATGAAGCATAATAACTGTAACGCCCCTACTTACTATTACAATACCAACTGCTCTGAACGAATGTTACCTTGAAATGTACCAGATTGGTGAAGAACAGCCACCCTGAATTCAGGAGCCCACTCATGAAAATGCTGTACCCATTGATGTATAACAGTAGCAGGACAAACAATTATGGTCGGTCCTTTGCCAACAAAGCTAGGAGAAGTCATTCATTAGTATGATGCAAATGTGAAACTCGTCACGCTAGAAAGTTTTTAAAAAAATAACCAAAAAAAAAATTTTTATACTTTGCACGTCAGATTTAAAGAAAAATTTGTTCATGTATGAATGTTATTGATATCATACATATTTTAAAATTTTATTGTCCTAGCTTTCTTTTACCAGAAGATATAATTTTTTTTTTATCACTCAAAGCAGGCAATGACAGAAGTTATAGTTAATTGGATGTTATCAGATATTTATAATTTGGAATTAAATTTATAAGGTATTTCAAAGAACAAGAATTTACTTTAGGAAAGATACTTTTGGTTGGTTTTTAGAAGAAGCCGATGTCAAAAGATTCAGATGGGTCGTTTAAAAAAAGTTTGAGCGAACTCTGGTAACATGAGATCGAGGCATATATTGCTGAAATATTGCGTTATCTAGCCGGTTAAGGTTTTCGGCTCTTGACCTACTGAATCATTTCTCACAAAAGTGATCATGGTTTTATTGAAGTTTTTGTCCATTGGCCCTTTCTGTGGCACATTTTAGACGCCAAGATTAGCAAAAATGCAATAGACAAAACCAAACTCGTGAATAACTGGTCCTTATAATATTCCATTCAAATTTTTTAATTTATCAGAGAAAAGCTCAAATATATAGAGCATTTTCTCTATGCTAGTGTCCATATTTGACACATCAAAAAAAAAACTTACAGCCATTTGGACAAAGACTGAATCAACCAAATATAACACTGTGAGAATTGTTTTAAAAAGAAAAGGCCAAATATCATCTATGGAAGTTCATGAAATTTATAAACAAGGAGAGATACAATAACTGATGACATTTCTTAAAAAATAATGGATTTCTTTTTACTATATATTATATATAAGATAAAAGGATTAGCAATCTAATTCATATACTCACTTTCCAAATGGCGTATGAATACGGCTATAGTCTAGGGCATATAAAAAAGAAATTATTTGAACTGTCTTTCCCAAACCCATTTCATCTCCAAGCAATCCTCCTGAAGACTTCTGATGCAGCGACCATAGCCATTTCACACCTTTTTGCTGGTACCTAGATGAAATTGAACAATTCAACACCATTTTAACAAGAGACCATAATGTATTGTTGAAGGCTCTCACGTCGGACAATGGAAAATAATTGATTTTTTTCTGAGCAATATATAGTTCTCCATATAACTCCAGAAGGCTTATTTAGAGGTTTTACCCAAGGTGACTGCTCATCCTGACTCAATATACTAACTTACTTACACAGGGTTTGGCAAAACAAACAGTGCAGTTGCAATGGGGGACTACAGCCGCTGTGGTGAGAATAGCAGCCTGGCAGTGTATTCATTGAGGCCAATCATTCACTCCGTTTTCAGTCATAACAATAGTTTGGAGCGTAGAGCATCGCGGCTTTGTCGTTCGCATGTTGCACATCGTTCTTTCACTATCACTTTCGATAACACTTCAAAATTCCACGCCGTGAACCAGTTCCACACCGCAATGTTATCGTAAGTTGAGTTCGTGCATTAGAAGAATGTGGTAGGTCTAGGGGCATGCGAAAACCCAAAACAGTGAGAACTCCCAAAAATGTTGCACTAGGGAGAGAAGATGTTGAACAATCACCAATATACTATACTCAAAAACATGCAACTTCATGGTTGGCTGAAGAACAAGAACTCAGGGGTATTTGGTTTCAACAGGAGGGGGCTACAGTCTGCACAGCCTAGATTTCAACTGCTGGCCCGGGGGGGCCAGCGAGATCAGCTGGATTTGAGCATTTGCAATTTTTTCTTATGGGTCTACCTTGAGAAAAAGATTTTTAAGCATCTTCCTCGCTATTTGGAAGAATTGAAGATCAGTAATGGATACAAAATCGCCGCTATTCCGATCTATTGAAAACTTTAGAAATCGCCTACAATAGTACATTACCTCTGGAGGACATGATCTTGATGATGTGATCTTTAAAACTTGGGAGAAAAAATGGAGTGTAGTAGTGACACAAGCAGAATACACCACTTTTTTGTATGTTGTGCCAATTTTTTTCCATAGCCCATCAAACTGCACTGTTTGTAGTCCTTAGCAGTAGCTATGATCAAGGTTTTCTTTGTACAGTTAATATTATGTTTGTGCTCATGAATCTACATCACTTCAGTAAGTTTCTTGCATAATAACTTTTTATGTGAGAACAAATTTCTGGTGGTGAGAGAATCATATTCTGCCCATTCTGAAAAGATGATATACCAAGACTGATTTATTGGTTTGATCAGCAATTCATGCTCCTTCACCTTAGTTGTAATACACATTTTTCTAATTCTTGTATGAGCTTTGCCGAAGTTTAAAAAAATTTTAAAGTTCACCATCAATTATTCATGAGACCTATGTAGAAACAAACAAGTAATGCACTGGTCCAAGCAAGTTGTTTTCTGCACGAGTTCTTGATAAAGAATATTTGAGTTACTCACTTGTACAATTTTCTCCAATAGTCTGCAGGAACCTTCAGTCCACCCTCAATTTTTATATCACAAACAATATCTTCTGAGCTTGCTACACTATTCCTATCTCTCTTCGCTATGTGTTTATAATATTGATCTAATCTGAAATTGTAATCTTCAATCAAACCATCATCTTTAAGTTTCTCACAATTCCTGACTTGTTTATTTCTACATCGTTTCACAGATGAATGAGCATTGAAATTTGTATCCGATTCATAATCTGAACCTGTAAAAGGAATATAATTATTGTCAAACCGACTAAATTCAATGATTTAGATATTCTACAATATGGGCATTTGGCAATCAAATGATTTATTTGGCGAAATAAAAAAATGGAAGATTTGGATTATTCTATAATTAGCATGATGAATAAAGGAATCAGAAATCTTTCTGATGAAAGATTTATGTTCAGATAATAAACAAGCATTAACTTTTCAGCACTCTTATTTCTACTGAAACTCGAAGGTAACGTTTACCTCAAAATATAGTTTTTGACTTTGAGCCAAACATGCTTTCAAACTATGGAGTATATTTCAAATGCTCTTCCTGAATATCTCAAGTCTCTGTTTAGCTTGAGAGAAATGTAGAAAAGCACTTATGAGATCGGGTGCTTTTGCTCGCTTGTTCTAAAGAAGCCAGCAGGACCTACTCAAGTTTGACCACAGATTCTTTATCAGGAAGTCAAACCCAATCGGATGAGACCATTTTCCGCTCAATATCAAAAAATTACAGACATTTCGGAAAAACAAAAGCACGATGTTTTACTAGTGTAATCAACCAGAACAGGAGCGTAAAATAAACTCTTATATCTTCTTGTGGGTTTGTTCGAAAATGAGAATTCAAAACATGAAATATATCAATAACCTCCATGAATGTACAAGTTTCTGTTGATATTCAACTAATATCTTATGAGTAATTGAATATTTCCCAAAAAGGTTTTTGAAGTTTAAAAAAATTATCTCGCCTCAGAATATTCACAAAATTTGGCAGATTATTTTCTTTTAACGTTATTCGAACGATTGACAAATTTCAAATCGGATGGATATTCTTGGAGCAACCGAATATCATATGCTCTTAACTGCTGAACTATCAAATGTATTTGGGCCAATATTGAACTTCACCAAAATATTTGGAAAATTAACTTATTTTGCAGATATGAAAACTCTAGCTCATCTGCTTCGCGAGATAGAGGGTATAGAACCAGACATACTTGAGCCTATTCACAGATTCCTCATCAGGAAGATCAATCCAATTGATTGAGACATATTTTCGGCTCAATCGAAAGTATCTGTTTTAACAGTTCAAAGAGCAAGCAAAAAATGGTTTTTATGAAAGACAATATTCACAGCTCTATACACAGTTTTAGATATCAGAAATTTTTTTTTTGATGATATGTTATTTCATTTTAATATGTTTTTCAGATAAAATTCGTGAGATTCTGTTGAAAGTTCTGTGCAAAAACATCAAATACTTAACAATTTCAATGTCATTCTCTTGTTCCTACAAATTGAGGACATAAGCTCCCCACCTCATGTCAGTACTTTTCAACATATTCAAAGTTTATATTCGATAACACTAGAAGGATCAGATAAAATTTATTCATTATGAAAACTATCAGGTTTAGATTGCCTTATACCTTCTTCAGATGGAACATAATCACTGCAATTATCATCTATGGAATTATCAGCAATATCTTGAGTTTCTTGTTGATCTTTGATAATCTTCACTTTTTTTCTGCTGCATTTTTCAGAATCTTCATGTTTTCTTTTGTTTTTCTCACTATCCAGATCATCTTTAGGATTCTCAAACACTCTCTTCTGAATTTTCAATTTTCTCAGTTCTTCTTGTTTTCTAATATAATTCTCAAGAATATTTATTTCATTTGTTTTCGGAGTATTTTCTGTTACTGCTTGTACATTGTTTGCATCCTGTCTGTTTTCAGCAGTTTCTTTAGCGAATTCATTGAGTTCATTTAATGCTTGTTTTTCTAGAGATTCTTGAGTAGCACTCCATACACTTATACCCACGGAGTTAAGTAAAGCATTCTCATCTTCCGTCACCTTATTTTCCCCAGAAGACATAGCTGATGAGAGAATGATCAGTTTTAAATTTTTCTTCAAAATAAAGGAAAAAGAAACTTTTCAAAATCAATGGAACTGTTATATTCTCTACTATAAAATAACCATGAGACTATAATATAAAAAATATAATATATAACAAATCAATTCAGAAACAGAAAAGTAATATTTTCAAAACATTCCAATCAATGTTTATATTTCCTAGTTAACTTATCATTTGTTTATAACCTATACTGGAAATGTCAGTGTCTTAATTTCTACCTGTCAAAGCTCACAGAACAATAAACGCGACGTTTTAGAGTGACAAATTATTCCAGATTTCTCGATGCTATCAAAGATCTGAACTTTTGGATCACATACCGGAAAATAGGTCTGATGCCATTAATGTCATCGTTTATTCGGATACTGCAATGAAATAACTCCTTATTTCTTTATTACAATTTGAAGCAGAAAACAAACATGACCAAATAACTAACATATTAACAATCCCACAAGGAAATACCATCGAATACACACTTCTGATCCGAACTGCATCTTTCAAAATTGACGAAATGATGATGGAAAAAATGAGGATATATTCCTTTGTAAAATGTCGATTTGTTTTGACTCCCTCATTGGAAGTCTCTTGTGAAACCTCACCCGGCAACACCGCATAAAATCTTTTTCCATTTACACGGGTCACAATATCTTCAGGGTCAAAATGATCTGAACAAATGAAAATTGCTTTCTTGGGGCAAATATTTGACCATCCCAACAGCGAAGCCAAAATTCTCCTATTTTCATCGTCATCTGGAACCTCAATTCAAGAAAACCTCATTTCATCTTATAATAATCTCATTGAAAACTTCCCTATTAAAACTTTCTACGCTACTGAATATGAATAACTAAATACTTCGGTACTAACAATACACTTATCTTTGGAACGATAAATTCGGATTAAAATTCCTGTCTTTACTACAACTTTCACACTTACGAACCATTTTTAGTGCGATGAAAGGTAATAAACAATAAAAAATATGAAAAAATAATACGGACTCTCACAAATTTTGTTCAATTTGCGTATTTATTTACGATGCAGAGGTGGCAATGTGTATCTTCTAAACATCATGTTACTTTCAAACTGTCAAGCAGAGAATGTGGCAGCGTTGTCTTGACTTTCATCTGAATTTCTTTCCATCCAGATTCAACTAAAGTTTCTCTTTTACTTCTTGCTAATATATCCGATAAGACAGTTTCAATTCAAAATATAAAATTTTATACAATGTTTTGAATGCAATATAGAGAAAAAGTTTTCATTCACAATTATAGGGGACTAGAGCAACCTACTATTTGCTCAGTTTGGCAATATGAAAAGTTTTTATGACCTGAGTGGACTAGCTCAATACGTTTCAATCGACCAGCTCTAAGTTTTAGATGCGACACTTTTCAATGTAAATAAAGGGGTCTATTCTTATATAGTCTAAGGATATATAGAATAGGGTCAATACGGTTGAGAGAGAAAGTGTGGGAGGGATAAAAAACAGGGGTTTTTTCCCAAAGTCCAATGAAAGAGAAAAATTAGCTTTGTCTCATTGATTAGTGCTATGACGACTTTATTTTTTTAATTGTTTTCCTTTATTTCTTATACTATTGGCATTCCAGAATATCAACTGTAAAAATCTTTTGCCCATCAGTTAAATAGCAAAACTATTTTGTCTACACTGTTGTAGAATTGGACCATTCCTATTTTGGATAGTTTGCATTTTGTGAAATTGCAGATTTTCCATGGGTTCTATATCCCTCAGCATTTTGTCGTTGGCGCACACATCGGACTCATAAGTGGCACCTTTGGGTCAGCTATCTCATCGCTGAAGACGCTGACTACCCGACCCAGAAACTTTCATGATGAGCCGCCACAAAATCTACCATTATTGGTGCGATCTCTGAACTATTGCCTAGGTTTTGCCCTTTTTTCGTCTTCTTTCTTCGTTTTGTATTTATTGCATACTTTCCATCTCAGTCTCTTTGAGAGATGTTCACATTGGAAGATCTACCTTAATCTTCTCTTTCTGAAGAACGATCTCCGCGCATTTCATGCTTTTGAATACTGCATTGCATTTGAATTGAATATATCCCGAATTGTTGGCACTTGTGACATTGCATCGTTTTCTTTTGTTTGAGGAGCTCAATATTTACGCTAAGGACAATAAGGGAGACTTATGTTGTCTCCCTATTAGAATCATTTGAATAGGGGTTCCTCTTCCACCACTTTTTTTATTCAGATTTTCATTGGGAACCCTTCAATTACCATTTTTAGGTGTTGTTCTAACTTCAATTGATGCTAGTGGAAGTCATAGTTTTTTTTTAATACTTTAAACATACATCTGAAGTCTGTTTCAGTCTGTGGCTGACTCCTTATGCCTAAGTTTGTTGCTATTCCTTCGAATACCTTATACCCTTACAAGTCAAAACTATCAGACCAAGAAGAGGATAGAGATATAAAATGAGCGAAAGGTACATATTCGAGTATAACCGGGTTACAACAACTTGAAATCCTATATGTTTTCATAAAGATTTTACATCACCGATGACGCAAAATACAAATGTTTAGAGAAAATCATAACCATTTATACCCAGCTATGCGCTAAACTATACGATCACAAACTCAGTCAGCAATTATAATTTAGGTCTAAGGAAATTTGAGTTTGGTAATTTCTAATCGGAGCATGATATTCGACTCAACCCTAAATTGATGAAAAGTAAAAAAAAAAAAAAATTTAAATACTCAGCAGACAACTGTCAAAATGAAACTAGTGATTTTATGTTCCTCTAGACGTCTTTCAATTCGCCGTAAAATATAAATCCTTTACTAGCCTGCTTTGGAGGTGATAACTACCCCAAACTGATAAAAAATTCAAGAATTGATATATAAGTATTTTTTATCAGTTTGGGATTGTTTTCACACCGAAAGTAGGCTAGTAAACGATTTATTTCTTAAGAGAAACTGAAAGACTTCTAGAGGAATATAAAACAACTAGTTTCATTTCGGCAGTCCTCTGCTGAATATAAGAATTTACTAGTACATAATTTATTTTTTGAGGGTGCCTGAATGAAGTCTAGAGAAATATAAAATCACTAGTTTCATTTTGACAGTTATCTGCTGAATATGTGAACTTTTTTTTTAATAAATTCAGAGTACTTTTCACCCTTAAAGCATGCAAGTACACGATTTAATTTCGAGGATGACCGAAAGACGTCTAAAAATATATTAAATCTTGAGTCATGTTATGAAAATTAAAAAAATATCTATCAATATTTAATTTGATAGCGAAAACCATGTTAAATGGAAGTTCAGTCCCATCAAACAATCTCATTGTGTGCAATAAATAATGAAATCGTGAAAATACACATCGCCATTATCATAAGCAGCTCTCAACGTTACGGATATCTGAAGAATTCTAGCAGCTGGAATTTCTGGCAGCTAGAAACGTTCGCCTTCAGTGAAAAGAATAATGACATGAGCCTATTTGCTTATGGCAATGAATGTGATGAAATGACCGCTAGAAGGACCAAAACGATGACTAACAATGATCGGTCTTTCGCTTGAAATTGATTATGGAGGAATATTGTACCCGCCACTGATAGAGGTAGCTGCCAGCGCCTCGGGCATCCTCGGTTTTTAGCAGCTGACGGCTGGCAGCGGTTTTCTTCTTCCTTATGCTGTGTTCGGTCAGAAAATACAAAGATTTTTCTATGGCTTGTTCTAACCTAATTCGTTTATTTTTTGTTGATTCTCAATTTACGATTGTGGGGCCCTGTTATCGATATTACAAGTTTGCCATATTCTTTTTATTATTTCCGGAGAAGCAGGCCCTGTTATAAAAATTGAAAGGAAAAAAAATCGTTTAAGCAGTATTAACTAATGGCTTTACGAAAGTTCCTTTTTAATTTCAAGAGCTTACTGAATGGCTTTGAATCAATTTATTCCACACAATCAAGGCTTATACATTGTACATGCAGCAACATGAGGGATGTCGTGGATAGAAAAGAAATGCTTCGCTCTGTTCCTAAACCGGACGAAGGTACAGCTGGAGAAAAAGCCGAACAAATGGATATTTTATTGAAAGAGTTAGTTGTTGCTAAAAAATTGAAATTTATAAATAAATAGAAATTTTATTTTTCAGTAAACAGAGCATGTTTCCCACTAAGGATACTCCTAATCAGTTGTTCAATGGAATAAGGTTTAAAGACTTGCCAATATTCAATATAAAATCAACCCCAAATAACACTATTATATCTCTCACTACAGCTAAAGGTTTGTAACTTTAATTTATCAATAAGATAATTCTTATTAGGGGTTACTATGAGCCAAGAGAGTTTTTTTTAATATTAGTTTTTCTAATTCATTACTGCAATGAGTCCATCACAGCACTATGAACACTGACTTTCAATTCTATTAAATTTCAACACAGGTCTGTTGTCATTATAATTAAGGTGCAATCTTCAAATTGACTGATGATACAGATACTCACTTGTATGGTGGCAGTGGTTACTTGTCACTTGACAGTATTGAACTTATGATCTATGTTACTTTATTATAGCTACTAAACAAAAATTTGTCATTTATGGAACAGATAAGTAATAATTGAAACAACCTAACCGATTTACGTAATGCACAAATTAATTGAATTTCAATGTTATTGTATGAAGCTTGACTGGAATAGAGAAAATAACGTTTAATACTCATTGCAGAAGGTGTTTCCAACATTTATGGATTTATGTCATAATATGATCCCGTTCAGCAATTGATTTTTGAATACTTTTTCCGTGTTTAGTTTCTTTTCTCATGGTGCTTGTCTTATATATTACTTTGATAACTGTATATATGGTCAATAAGCTATTTTATTCTAATGATCTGTAGGAGAGGTCAAATTGATAAGAAGCTGTGGAGTAGAAGGTTTTAAGAATACAAGAAAAGGAACCAATATAGCAGCACAAGCCACTGCCATCACTATTGGAACGGTATTTTACCAATGTTATTTCAAATTTATAGACTAATTATTTTTCGAGTTTTAGAAAGCTTACAATAAGGGAGTTAAAACAGTGAGAGTGCGAGTTAGAGGTATTGGACCAGGCAGAATGGTGAGAATCATTACAAATCATTTTATTTAAATTGTTGGAATATTAGGTACTGAAAAAGACCACAGTAATTCCTTGTATTAAAAAGAGCATGTTTTGTGACTTATCTCAATGGCATCATTTCTTGTGTTTGAAAGTTGTGTATAACATTAAGTTGACAAAAATTGAAAATAATTGATCATGCTGATATCATTTTGTATGTAAAAATAGGGTAACTCCTAAACAAGGGTGACCCCCACTGTGCCAATATCATGGGACCATGCCAACCTATCACATTGGTTGACTGGGTCAACCAATCAGAGCATGTTAAGATACATGGTCATATGATGCTGCCACTAATCTTTCTTGGAAGCTCTGAGAATTGGTCTTTGATTTACAGTCAAATCCATTAGTAAAGTACCCTAGTTATTGTGGTTTGAATGTTCTATTTTAAATAAGTTCTTATATCCTTCAGAAAAGAGAGCAATTTTTTTTATTGACATTTTGTCTCAGAATTGATATATTTTGATATTTCAGTCCTCCATCAAGGGCCTTCAGATGTCGGGGCTCCAAATTGTTTCTATAACTGATTCTACACGAGTCTCATGGAATCCACCTCGACCCAGGAAGCAAAGGAAATTGTAAAATGTGCTTAATAATAGTTGATTTATAGTTAATAAAGAGTAAAAGTCAGTCCATTCCTTCCATTACTCCAATATTTTCTTTAATTTGGTGCTCTGTGGTTGGCGCGGTCAATAATTCTTCCGTCAAATGTCAAATTCAAATCTTAGCTGTCATGTGAAATGATAATTGTTGGTTAGTCGGTTGTTGTCATTTTTGAGTTAACAAAATTTTGAAATTTTTTGCAATTTTGGTTGTGGTTTTTTCGAGTTGTGTGCTTGTGACTTGTGATAGGATATTCTATAGAGCTTAGCAAAGATGTGTTGTGTATGAAATGTAAGTAATATTAATATATATGTATTCTTATTCTACTCCAAAACCTCTGTTCTTTTGTATTGAATTATAATTATTGCACTAGGTTTGTTTTTTTTATTTTTATGTTATTTAATTCATTCATATTAACTTCATTGTATCCTTATATTTGCGTCACTGTGAGAGTTTGAAGGCAAGCATGTTTTGTGCTAACTCTGAAGAAAGTCATCTAAACAGTCCATAACCGCAGTATGTACATTTACAACTTAATTCTTCAACTGGGAGCAGTTTCAGTGTATCATATGATTTTGATTTAAATATTTGAACAACTCTTGTCTACTTGGAAGTTTGGGATGTGAAAAACTAAAAGCTCATTGAGCTCTCGATGAAGCAAGAGGGAATAAAACTTGACAGGAAAAATCTTAATGAAGTTAATATATGGCATGCTTATTCCATGTTAGTGACTCTTCAAAATTTATAATTTTCTAATATTTAGTATTGATGTTGATGAAAAACAAGCTCGCAATAATTTGCTCCATATTTTTTTCTTTTTGGTCATAGTTAAATTTTGCACTACAGGATGAATTACATTCATGATAAAGGTCGAGACTCATCTGCTAATCTTTTTATGTTTTGCTTGAAACAACTTTGTATTGAATGTTATAAGCAAACTGGAGGCATGACTAAGAATTAGTGCAGCAACTGTCTGAACGTAATAGTATTAATAGGTCATGCATTACTCAATATGAAAACACTTCTATGCCTGGACTGCAATCTTAAATATGATAGCTATATACATTCACCATTCACTTTTGAGTCTGAAATGAACGATGTGCTTTCCAAGGCAGAGTGAGGAGGACTCAATAACAAAGCCTATACAGAACACTGGCAGCTTCTTAGAAGCTTATCAGGGTATCTCAGAACTCAATTTTTAGCCAAAGCGAGGTGACTAGATTGATTGTAACCTTCATAAAAAAAATCAGATAAAAGAAAATTATGCAGTTTGAAAATTATGGGCATTTAAGACGAACCTAGACATATAGTCAAACTGTAACCAGTTTTCGGTTATTGTGGTTAATGCTTAAAGGTCTGTAATTTTCTAATATCGAGCCGAAAATGGTTTCAATCGATTGAGTTTGACTTCATGATGAAGAACACAGGGCCAAACTTGAGTATTTCCTTTCGGCCGTATACTATCTATCTTCCGAAAGATAGTGCTACAGTTTCTATGTTTTCAGAAAATGTTGACTGTTTATATTTTGGTTCAATTCGTTATTAGGTCAAATCCCTTCAATGGTTCAGGAGTTATGAGCATCTGGAATTTGGTTTCCTCTATAACTCTCCGAATATCTATCAAACCAATTGTAACTTGGAGAAAATATTTGTATTAGGTTGAAACAAATAGACATGCAAAATTTCGCAGAAATTCTTCCACCAGACATCACAGAAGTTGAAGTTAATCAATTACGTTGACAGTTGCGTTCGGTGTGGACTCTTAGCTCATTCTCGCTCTGAGACAGCGGACGATAACGAAACTACAGAAAATTTGTCATCTCCTAGCACCTTTTATCGCCTCAAACTTCAGGAAAAGCCCCAAATTATTCGTCTGAAATCGGAAAAGATAAATGTCAAAAAGTCTGTCAAAATAATAATTCTCGATACTTCCACACGTATTGGATTGACATCCGTCGGACCGAAATGGTTCATTTAAGGTAAAATTCAGAAAAGCACGTGAGAATATGGTCTATTACAACGATATTCTTAATGGTTTTCCATGGAGTAGATAGATATACCTAATTTTGATTGGTTTTTAAGAGAAGGGAATTCGAACCTTGCACAAAACTGAAGGAAATCCGTGACTGGTTATTTTCATTCATCGTGGAGGTTATACATCGTTCTAGAGTACTGGAAAAGACGTCAGTGTTTTTCTGAATTTGCATTATTTTTGTTCATTTGAACTTTGGAACCGTAACTCTAAATAACACATCAACAGTAATGTTCAAGTTTTCTAGAATTTGGACTATTTGTTTAACTATGAATTTAAAATTTTCAAGATTTGTCTACTTTGAAAGTCCCTAGTTATGTTATTTCCCTATACGTCTTTCATTCCATTGAATCTGAACTAAACTAAGTTGAAAGTTTTAATTATTTTATTAAGGGAGACTTTGTCCTTGAAATTTAAAAAAAATAATAATAATAATAATAATCTTTATTGAGTGAAAAACACTAGTTACAACGAATGAAAGAAAAATCAATATACAATTCTATTAACAATGTTTCTTCACATGTTCAACCAACAACTTTTTAAATGTCTCATATTTGTTACAATTTTTTATCACATGAGGCAAAGCATTATATTGAACAAGTCCCCGCATCAAAGTTGAACCCGTTGCCGAACTTGTGTTACAGGTATCAACATAAAAGTTGTCCAGAGATCTGGTCTCGTACTGATGAACTTCAGAAATATAGGTAATCCTCCGTGTCATATATTTTGGCATCAATTAATGTTTCATTTTATATATGAATTCTAATGTTTTGAAAACAATTCTCTGCCTCACACTCATCAAACTGAGAGCTTCCAGCATTAATCTGATTGGTGTTCTCCTACTGCATTTCAAAACTAATCTCTTTCCTCTATTCATAACTTTCTGAAGTTTATCCAAACAATTTGATGACAAACCAAACAAAAGCGACGAACAAAAATCCAGATGGGGCAGCACAATTGACCTAAACAGCAAACATCTAGTTGTCATATCCACTCTGTTACCAATTCTCACGATGAAAAATATTTTTTGAGCCATTTTTTTTTTACGATGTAATCTGCATGTTGTTGCATTGTCAACTTTGAATCCAACATAACACCCAGGTATTTAATTGAATTCACTCTTTTCAACTTATTTTTAGCTATCGACACACTCACACTGCCTTGTCCTACAATTTTGAGCCTGTGTTCTTTTCCAAAAACCATGCAATTCGACTTATCAAAATTCACTTGTAATTAATTGAACGTTAACCATTCATGTAATGTTTTTAAATCTTCGTTCATCAAAAACTCCATTAATGCGATATCTTCACCTACAATAAAGATCATTGTATCATCCGCGAATGCTGACAGCTTACGAAATTCAACATACTGGATAATGTCATTCACATATATCAAGAACAATATAATATAAATACAATATAGAATCATTTTTTTTTATTACGGATTTTCAGTCTACATGTAAGTAGAAATAAATCTGTCGAAGTATTTTCCGGACGTTTACGACATTTTAAACGCGTTTAGCGGTAAGTATAAACACATAACAAAACTTTAAGCGCGTTTTTCTCAAAAACACGTTTTTAAAAATGGCTGACATTCTCCTGGCCGCTGTCGTTACCATATCGACCCAAAATTTGGAGAGCATACTTAGAAAATATGTCTTCACGGAATGACGGTTCGTTTTTTCGATAGATACATTTTTGGATTTATTATTTATCTTTTTATGCGAAAAAAAAAACGTGAAAATTGGATTTTTTTTAATTGCCACCATTTTTCGAAATTTGTACTAAACGATAAACCCATCCGTCATTCCATGGCCAAAGGGTCACACATTGATAATATGCTTTGAATTTGTGTTTCAGATCAACAAAGAGGGGGCAGTGATGTCAGCAGTTTACCTCCCGCGATTTGAGGACTTGTTTTCGGGGAGCTGCTACGGCCGCCATTTTGTGTTAAAAAAAAATGTTTAACGTTCTGTATATTATGAATAAAAGCGTGAAAAAACCGTACCCCAAAAAGCTTTTATCGTTTCCTTTAAAAAAAATAAAACGTAAACACCTGAAATATGGCACTTCAAGGACAAAGTCTCCCTTAATTTCACCTACTTTTGTTGACTGGTTATAGTAGCGTAACTGTCTGTCTCGCTAGTTCATGACCAACAAGTCCACTATCCATCTCTCTCCATTTTGCAGTAAAATTAAGAAGAACCTTCCAAGGGCTTATGCCAATATAAAGCATTTTGACTGAGTAAAATGGGTTGGCAGAAATCTAGTTACTTGAGGTTTATATTCTTCTCACTTTTCAAGGTATGAAACTAAATATATTGTACCATTTTACAATCCTGATTAAATGCGCCAACTTTTAATGACACTAACCAAGGCATTCCAGTGCATTCTTTGAAAGAGGGTCTCTAAAAATCGAAAAATTTTGAAATTTAAAAATTCATAGTTCAACAAATAATATTAATTCTACTACCTAAACTTGGGACAATTTAATTCTTTATTTTTGACCGTGATTCTAAAAATATTAATTAGGGTTACGGTTCCAAAGTTTGAAATACTAAATATTAAAAAATGATAGATACTTTAATAGCTCATTTACCTTTGATATTTTCTCATTTTGCCGATACCCATCAAAATCACATTAAGTATGAGGCGCCATCAACCCAAAATTTTTACATAAGACCCACAGAATTGGCTCATTGCCATTCAAAACAGAAGTTTAAAATACGTCAAATCATTATACAGAGTATATCAAATGAAATAAATGAACACGAGTACCTATTAATAATCCATTTTTAATAAGTATAGCGGATCTCTGGACTATGCCTAACTCAATTCCTTTGCAATAAATGGGTATCATACGGCTGCTTCTTATTGCAGACGACTCTGCCAACGTGGAGGCACGGCTATTTAAATAATGATTATAATACCGAAAAAATAGAGCAAATAGGAAACTAATATTTAGAGATACAATGTGAGATTTGTGAAGTTATTCAATTCTAATATTTCTGTTCTAAGTGCCTATAGGCCACCATGGGCCAACATCGAGCTGTTCACTAACTCACTGTCATACGCAGTTTATTATTGTCTTATTGGGTCCAATCTGATGTTCGTTTTCGAGTACTTCAACATTAAGGATGCGTTTAAGCTAGCTTGAAACGTATGCCCTAAGCTCTTACCCTATTCCTTTAACTTAAGAATTTCAGGTCTCGTTCATACTGGCTGGTTACGTATTCCCTAACTGAAGAAATATGGTTATGTTTTATGCTCTATGACCTATGACGTCAGAGCATTGTTCAATACTCAGACAACAAGTTTTGACTATTTTTCAATAAATCTAAGGTGCTAGCTTCATTCATATATGATATTCAATCTTCTTCCATTAATTCCATTTCCGCTTATCCTCTTCTGCATAATTTCAAAATTACCACCATAAAAATCATGGGCTCTATGCGCATGTGTCAAAAATGCTCTCTTGCTAATGAATGTCCTTAATTTGGGAATGAGTATAAATGGTATCATTGAAAGCTTATGTTTCAACTTTTAGGGTAGGGGAAAAGTTAAGGGTAACAGCCAGCGTGAACGCACCCTTACTATTTCGAACCTCATAAGTATCTGGATTACCTACTTCAACTGAGTTTCAATTTTGAAGTGACTTCTACAGAGGCAGCACGGATTTTATGTACAATAACGGTAAAACGACATCCAGTAAAGTTAACTATATCTTGACGAACGCTAATCTCGAACTATTGTCAACAGGTGTATTGCTCTTAAACTATATCATTTTGATACAATAAGCCTTTCCCTCTTGGCTGCTTTGTCTCCTTTTGAAGGTTTTCATTCTCACTAGGAGATCGATGATGCCTGGAATTTTCACAATCTTGACTTATGTGTTTGCTCAATAATATGGAGGGCTACTTCGAAATCGAGGTCTCATAGGTGGTTAATCGCCGTGGTAAGGAAGGCAAGTTCGAATCTGAAAAATCTTCATTGGAAATTTAAAATCACCAAAATCAAGAAATTTCTACTATATATAGTAAAGAAAGAATATTCAGCCCTTCTCAGATTCACTAAGGCTGCTTAGTACAAAGATATTTTGGAGTCTTCATCTAATGAGTCGAAACAATTTGGAATTTGGCGAGGAATGAAGTGGTTCAGACCACCATGACTGAAGGATTACTCTTAAAAGATGGCGAAAGATATCATCCGATGCTCAGGTAGTCACCGATGTGTTTGGTGGAGATTTATCCCGAATAGGCTCATTGGGTGTTGGTAAGCTAAGTACCCAGGTGCGGGGTGATCTTCTTCCTGTACAACGCAGACCATGACAGAGAGGAACTTCTTTCGTCCTGTGATAGCTCATGAGATGAGGGATGCTATTAAGAATCTCAAGGGGGGAAATAATTGCGGTCTGGATATGCCCTCTATTAAAATTCTGAAAGTTCTTATTAATAATCATTTCATTTTTGAACCTTTCGAATACATTATTAACAATTCGGTAACTTCTGGAAAATACCTACGATTCTCATTAACTCTGAAGTGATTACTATTAACAAAAAAAATCCATAGATTACGTTACAAATTATCGGCCCATATCTATAAGTAGTTCTTCATCTTATCTGATGGAAACGGCCTGCCAGGTTCACGGGGGTACATCGGAAAACTCTGGCATAAATCTGTACAATAATTTGCCGGAAGGACTGAAAATATGTGAGTATAGTTTTTTCAAAAAACAAATGAAAAACTTTTTTTTTATGCTTATCTTGAATTTTAAGGAAGTGAATTCAGTTGATGTGTAAGTTGGCGTGTGAGATATATTACATACATATTTTTCTTTCCATTGTGTTCTATTTTCACTTAATTCAATTGCTTTGTTAATTCAATTGACCTGTCTCATACGTCTATATGACATGTCTGAAGGGATGAAACAAATTCTTTTTCATTTCAAAATGCATCCATTGAATGCGACTATCTAAGGGCTGTTTTTTTTTTTGTAGTGAAAGTCACAAATGAAGAGCGCACTGTGACCTGTGCTATTTTAATCATTTATATACTTAAATATGATTATACGAGGGTTATTTTTTATTATTTATTATTTTTTTCAACTTTCAACGTGGATTAACTCAATAACATCGATGAACTTAATTCAGTTTTTGGAAATGAAGCTTCATGAAGGACCAGTTTTTATCAATGGTGTGGTGAATTCAACCGAGGTCGTAGTTCACTCCAAGACTAATTTCATGAAGGTCGTCCAATATAAGTTGTTCCGAATGCCATTGATGCTGTGCGCCAACTGATATTGCCAAATAATGTGACCTATCCTGAGATTGAGACGACCTTAGGCATAAGTGGGACCAGCATACATTCAATATTGCATGAAAATTTGATCATCGAAAAAATTAGTTCACGTTGGATCCCACATAATTATTTAATCCCTTAAAAAAAGGCTCGTGTCGATTAGTCGAAAGCTATACTCCAGAAACACGATCGTGGTGCTTCGAAGCACGTCTATGACATCGTGACTGGTGATGAATCGTGGATTTAGGTACGCGTCTGAGCATTTACTGAGTGGTATACAACCATTTGTTTGCCAGTTTTCTTCGAAACCAGGAAAAACCAACTGCCGAAGACGGATCACCCTTCACCACGACAGTGCAAGCTCCCACACATCTGCTCAAACAACTGCATTTTTGAGCACTCAAAACATCGATGAGTCACCGTATAGTCACCGAATGACTTCTTGTTATTCCCGTACGTAAAAAATAAAATGAGAGGTCAACGTTTTTCGACACCTGAAGAAGCGGTTGATACCTTCAGAATGCATGTTTTGGAGATACCTCAATCAGAGTGGCAAAAGTGCTTCGAAAATTGGTTCAATCTCATGCAAAAGTGTTTAGGTCTTATTGGGTAATATTTTGGAAAACAATAAAACGATTTGAGATGATTAATATTTGTTTTTTGGTTATCCCGAAATATTAAAGGTAACCCCTGTATCCTGAATAGCCTTTCGTTGACTGATTAGTAGTTTTGAAGTTGATCAATTTATATATTCCATACTTCCGTGACTTCGGCGTTGAATCGACTAAAATAAGTGGTGTTTACCCTTTGGATCTTACGGTGATGGCTTTAGAATGAAGGAATTTCGAAAAAATGAGTTTATACTTTGCATATCAAGCTTTTGTAATTCTCTAACATTCGCAGAATTCATAGGTAATCGCTATTTTCCTAACAAGTGTGTAAAGAGATATTTATCGAGCACGAAACTGCTGACGTAGTTCATTTCAGAAAATTTGGTTGTTGGCGACAACGTTTCGTCAAAATAATATTTTTCATATACATAAATCGCTCCATGGCCGCCATAATAATTTCATTAAATAAGACTAAAGACATTCATTGTAAAATTGTATGATAATAATGAACAAAAATTGAATTTCAAATAAAACCATTTCGAGTATGAGTATTTTTTATTTTCACAAAAACTCCTTCGATTTTGGTGTGAATAAATGCCCATATTCCTTGAAAAATGCTTTCCTTTGACTTATTATAGAATCCACTTCTATTTAATTAATCTTCAGAGTCGCTACGAATCATCATCCTAAATAGTAGAAAAAATAATTGGGGCTACAAAAATTTGATGTCGTGGTACGTTTTATTTTAGACACGTAGTCATCACATTCCCAACATAGTTGTGAACGGTATTACTTTCGAGTTGATGTACCACAAGAGGCCATCGGAAGCGAAATCGTACGAATTAATAAATATTTCCTAGCAGGTGTGCATGTATGTATATATGTGCTTATTGTCGTCCTGTAGAATGTCATTTCCTGTCTTATACTGAGTATGCGATCCAACGGTTTCATTGGCGTAGTAATCGCAAACATGAGTTCTTCAAAAATTTTTATCTCATGATTATGCGATCATGTTCAATGAATCGGATTATAATTTACCTTGCTAGTAAAATTAATTAATTTTGATCGTATTTTGTCGAACTTGACTTTCAAAGGTCTGTTGCATAAAACATTAAACTGCGGTTTAATACGGAACTGTAGTTCAAAAGTGAAAATTCAGTAGTCCAGCTAAAGGCTCAAAGCACGCTGTTTGAGATGCTGATCGAAAGTTCGATTGATTGTTTTGGTTAACCTAGAATTTTTGTATTTTTTTTAAGTGAGTAGATTCGTAGATTTCAAAATGAAATTGTATTATAAATGGTGAATTTCATTTCATCGTAAAAGAAATCCAAAAATGATAAGACGGTCAAGATAATGTATTGGAAAATCATATTATCAACTGTCACTTGAGTGTTTGGAGGATAAACAAAGATCAGCTGTTCCATATGTTTATGCGATTTGGTAGCCAAAATAAATGACAACTAAAAGTAATCATATTTCGTCGGAAATTATTTGGAAGTAGAGGTTCTTTGGGCTCTTGTTCTAGTGTAGATAATTAGTAGAACAGTGTGCTACCGTTTGCCAAAATGTATTCATTACATTTTCAGATGTCGAGCTGATAATGGTCTCAATTTATTGGGTGTTATTTCCCGATAAAGAATCCGTGATCAAAATTGAGATTATCCGTTCGACTTGCCGGCCTTATACTCTCTATCTTCAGAAAAAGATGAGCTGGAGTTTTCATATTTACAGAATAGGTTAATTATCCAAATATCTCGGTCATGTTCGTTATTGGACCAAACTAGTCGAATGCTTCAACAGTTGTGAGTTTCTTGAAACTGATCTTGTAGAATATCCATCCGATCAGTTGTAACTAGCAAGATGTTTAAAATAATATCTCAAATTAAAAATAACTACTCATTATTTTCCCCAAGTTTTGTTCGAAGCTATAATTCCCTTTTCCTAAAAACTGACGTTAGTGCTTTTCTGAATTTTGACAATGTATATTATTTCAGCCACCGAGATTGAATTCTATCTCTATGATTTCCCGTTATGAAAAATTTTGATTAATATTACGCCAACAGACACTGATTAATGAGTCCGGCATTTGTCAATCGAATATCGATCTGTGATGGCCATCGTTCAAAGAAAATCATCGGGACGTATGTCATTTCTGTTTTCCCTTGAGTAAATTGAAAAAATGATCATATCTTTAGATGGAAAAGAGCTACGACAATGAAATTTGAGGATAAGTAAGATATCGATCACCTCAACATATTCACGAATTTTTATTGAAATCCGAAAAATATCTTGTGAGATAGTCGGGATTGAAAAATTTTTTTGGGAATTTTTAAAAATTTTCTAGCGTGACGATTTCTGCGAAATTTTGCAAGCTTAAAAAATAAATAAATAGGCTTGCAAAATCTCTGTAGAAAACGTCACGCTCGAATTAAAAAAAATTCCGAAAAATTTTTTATTACTTGATAATATATTAGTCGGATTTCAACATAAATTTGTGCCTTCACGTAGGTGGTTGATATTTTCTTTCATTCTCGTAGTGTTGTATCACGAATAGATATTGGAGTTCTTTTTATTGACTTTTGGATGAAACAGGTGCTCATAAAAAAATAAAACATTGATGTTGTGTCCTATGTTAGAATGAATATAACTTATGGCCCTCAAATGTCTGAAGCTATTGGTATAAAGAATCAGTCTTGAATTGTCCTCTCAGAAACTAGAATACGTATGTCAACGCTCATCACGAAAAGCATACATAATATCTAAATATACCTAAGTACCTAAGGTGCTATACATCATCAATAATGAAAATAACAAATGACAATTTATATTTTGTGTTATATGTACCTAAGCCGAAAATTGCTCAGTGGTTAATTTCAGCTATAGTGTTTAGTGGTGGAAAACATAGACTGAAGAGATTTCCTCAAACTTTTATAGAATTATATTTTATTTCAAAACATATAGAGTATGGTAACACTGAAAAAATCTGATTATTAGATAATTTCAGCATAAGTTGGATTTGGGGAATTCAGAAAATTTCGACAAAATTTTATCGATTCAATTCCCTTCTTCTTCGTATCTCTCAAAAATGGTACGATTTAGGGAAAATAATTTTATCTGCTAACGATTCTTGGAAGTACAATATATTAACCTTTAGTTCAAATTATTTAAGTTTTTCATGCAATTTAACCAATCTGTACAATAATACTGAGAAAACCAGAGGAAATGGAATAAATATATTGATGCTAAAATATGCATGACTGTATAGAATTATTATTTGGGCAAGAACTATCATCTATTATTGTTCTTGTAACCAACGTTTCAACAGACATCTTCTGTCGTTTTCAAGGTAAAATATACAAGAACAATAATACATGATGGTTATTTTTTTATGTTTGTTTATTTGCTTGTTTATGTTTATATTGGCTTACCTAGGTATACATATATCGATGTACATCCCTCAGAAGCTAATTCAAGCATGTACGAGTTAGGTTAAGCAGTGTGTTTCTGTGTAGGCTTTGTTACTGTGTCCTTACGCCACCTTAGGCACAGCACTGTTAATACTGGAAAATTTCTTTCCTAGCCCCGGACTTGAACTTAATGTCAAACTAATAATTCTATATGAGTTCCATAATCAACAATTTCTCGCAAATGCATGACTGTCATCAAAAACCTGCTACAAGAGACAATTTCAATTGAGATTGTCGTTTGGACAATACAGGGGATAATGCAATTATATCTTTTGAACGGGACCAAATTTGAAGAAATGGTAAAGGAAGAAACACTGTGTTTGATCTCAAGAATCTATGGTTAAAATAAAAAAAGGGGTCAAAGACTCATCTTGTACAAGGAATTTCAAAGGACAAGAGGTAAATGAAAGATTCTATTACGATATGGTTTTTGATAGATTTGATATACATACTTTTGGTTGCTTTTTAAGAAAAGGAATTTGAGCTTCGAATAAAACTGAAGGTAGACTGTGGATGGTTATTCTTATTTTGAGATATAGTTAATATAATTATTATCACACTGCTAGAGAGTACGGTAAAAGACTATACTAGCGCGCAAAAACACATGTCAATGCATTTTTACATTTTTTTCTTTGGGAATATTGAAAAATCTAATAAGAAATCATTTTAGCAACCCTTATTTCACTATTTTATGGTTAAGGATGACGTACAAATTACAGAAGTGCTAAAGCCGATATCGAAATAACTTATTTTGTGGTCTCAATGACGTTTGTTCTGTTCCAAAGGGTCTCGTGATTTCGAAAGGCTGATGGAGCTACTGCCGACACTGAGAGGTGATGAAGTTAAATAGAAGCACGAAGACTCATTCTATTGAAATTAACATAAGCAAATGTGCTGCTTTAAAGTAATTAAAAATTGTGAAAAGTGAGGAAACTATGTGAAGTCGATATCTGCAGATAACAGTTTAATTTATTATGTCCTTTATAATATAATAATATATATTTATGAAAGGATCTCATAGTTTGCTGGAGAACAAGAGGGTGAAATTTAAATGGCTCTATGGCAGCATTTTTACAATTCGAAAACATCAGGAAAAGTTTCTGGAATTTTTCCCTTATTACGCCATAAAAACGTTGGTATTCAAGTTCCAAAATTATAGGTCCATGATCCGCAATTTTCTCAAACTACTTCAACAGACACAAGTGAAGTGGATAGTTATAATAATTGATAAGAAAAAATATGCTCGATAAGCTAGAGTAATTATGATGTGGTAATTAGATCCTACTATACGAAGACAAGTTTCACCATGTCGACTGAAATAGCATATTATACTTCAATCTTTGAGATGTAACAATCATTTATCAAAGAAGTGTGACGTTTACAGTGACAGATCAATTTAAAGATAATTATCAAGAGTACGAAACTCATCAGAAAAACAAGCGACTACATGACGGCGAATCAGAATTTACAATAAGATTGTTTTGTCCAAGCGTAATAAATGTGGAATCTAGAAAAAGAGTGAAATCGAGTCGCGGCTTTACCCGCACGATTCAATTTTCAATTGTGTCTTGTACGAGGGTTACTCTCTAAAATTGACTAATTGGGAAATACAAAAAAATTTTCATCAAAAATAACTTTATTGCTCTCAAAATATACTACTCTAAGGTTTATGAACTTTTGAAAGTACCCATTTATCGAAGAACTTTTGTCCTTCTGGGCGTCGAAAATCTTCACCTTGCATTTTATCTTCGATTTTCGGAATTTATAAGACATCATTGTGTGCCAGATTAGGACTGAATGGCGGCAGATTACTTATTCAATTCTTTGATCGGCCAAATACTTGCTTGGACGGACTTTGATGCACCTACTCTCCGACGAAAAAGTATCCTGAAATTTGAAATAAGCCGCAAAAATACTACATTTCAATATTTATTGGATCTCCTTCGAAATATGGTCCATTTGATGCGATGCAATGTGTCAAAATTTTTTCAAGATGGCAACATTTTTTATTGGCGCTTCAGAGATGAAAATCTACTCATTCTGTGAATTTTCGTTTATGGCTTCTATGTAGTCAATCTCGTTACCCGGAGATAATTTGAGTCTAGAGAAGAGAAAAAAGTCACATGGAAATAGATCGGGCGAATAAGGTGACTGGCCGACAGTATTCATCGAATGTTTGTGTTGAAATTATTATTGATTGTGGCTCAATGTCATGCAAAATCGAATTGTTTTGCCACAAGTCTAACCGTTTACGTTCACAGTTCATTACTCAAGAAAGACTATCAAAAAGGAGGAACTTCAGAAATATCAGTGTTCCGTAAAGCATAGACGATTTTTTGTGTTTGGGTGAAAAAAAAGCAATATGATAACCTCACGTCGGAATTGTTCCTAGAAGTTATGGGTTTCATGATTTGAAAATCTTATGGAGGACATTACAAATGTTTGAGGCTAATATCCATCAATTCCGGAATTTTTATGAATTTGTATTTTGTATCTGCCTTCCCAATATGGACCTCATCGGCTAAAACGTGAGTGTTTGTCTTAAATGACATCAAAATGGCTGTCATAATTGCCATGTATTGGATAAATAAATCTTCTTGGTACCAATATCAAAAGGAAACGATTCATTCCAATTCAAGCTCTTTATGTGAGTGTTTGTTTTATTGTATTTTGTTTTTTTTTCTTCCTTGCAACTAAATTTTTTGCAGATTAGAGAAACTTTCTTCCTATTATCTATCGTATTCAATCATATCAGGTATAGATTATGCATGGAATTTAATGAATACTTGTACACTCACACGTAGTATTTTTCTACGTCTATGCAGTTGTCTGTTGTCCATTCAAATGTAATCGCGGGCATATCTCTACTTACGACGAATTTTAATTTTCCAGTCAGTTCCTCTGCGGAGTTAGATGTAAATGACCTCATAATGTTTATTTGATAAGCTCTCAATTTGAGCTCTCATTTTCACAGTTTAAATTATAATGATGACGACAATCTTGAATTATAACTGTGAATTATTATGATTCAATAAAATGTTTTTTTGCGTTGTTCCTAATGAAAACCCCATCATTTTCTCAAATGTCTGTAATTTTCAAATATTGAGTACAAAAATGGTCACAAATTATTATGTTCGACTCTCTGAGGAAGAATCCTTTGTCAAAATGCTGATAGGAATTCTTTTATAGCGAATACAGGGGGCTCGGAAAGATTTTAATTATTGGGGTATTGTATTCAACAATAAAATTAAATTTGCCATATATACAGAGTGAGTCTTTGACGAATGAAAAATACCTTCCACAGCATTCACTATTGAATCTGAATTGTTTAAAAACATTATTTTCCCTCTAAGTAATGATTCACTCTCTCATGTTTCATCCGATGAGGTCCATATCCAGAAGGAAGATACAAAATACTTATTTTCTGGTAAAAAAATTCAACACCATAAACATAGATTTTTGTTGTTTTACTATATTTTCTTTCTACTTCAAGATTATAAACCATGCCTTTCTAGTGAGAAATTCCAAAAAACCTCAGAATTATTGGGTGTTATCATCATACATTTGAAATTTTCTTCTTAAAATTTCCAAATCATGATAACCATCATTTCTATGAAACTTCCAATGCAAGAGGTTGTCACTGTGCTTTCTTTTCACTCAAAACCAGAAAAAATCATCTATGATTTTCCAAACACTGATATTTCTGAAGTTTCTTCTCCTCGACAGAGACCAGTGAACAGGTATTTTCTGTACTGAATCCCAATAACAATTTACCTGGATAGATTACAAGTATTTCCAGATTTAGGTGTGCAATTATACTTTCTTGAAGAAATACCTAAATTTGATTTTGAAAAAATCAACTAGGTGTTCTTTGATAAAAAATTTTTGTTAAATCATTAATATGAATCTATTCTGTTTAGACTATAATTACTGATTTTTATAATCAAAGTAAATAACGTAAACAAGAACATAAATATTGAATAATGGTTATTCATAGATTATGTCAAATTTTAATACCTTACCATAGAATATTAATTTATCAATGAACCCCAGGAGAGAAAAAATTAATATTTGCAATGTTTTTTTAAATGAAAGATAATATCTGTAACTATTATTGATCTTTAGTTATAATTTTCGTCAGAATAATTAGAGTAAATTATTATCACATTAAAATATTATAACGTCTATGTGGTGGGTAGTTCCAAATAAAAAAAGTATTCTGTGGTTCCTTGTTGTTTTGATTCTGTTTGAAACTGTCAAAAGTTATTTGTATTTTCAAAAAAAAAGTGGAAAGATTTTTAGGGATAATATCGATAGTTTTAAATTATTCAATTCAGTATGAAATGATTATGGTCAGAAATTGCATTCTATTCTAATCTTTCTTGTTTATGAGCTTATATCTTCCAGTTTCAATATTGATTGAATTTTAATTAACCATGCATCATAACAAACATTCAGAAATATTAAAACTAAGTCAAATTCTATTATCTCTTAAGTTTGTGAACAAGGTTGAATCGGTGTATGAAATAAAGATAATAAAGGTATAAAACAAATCTAGGAGACTGGGTTCGAAGTTTTTAAAACTCATATGAGCTCAATTTGCAGCATTCCTATGTTAGAATAGATATAATTTGATGAACCCTGAAAGCCTGAAGCTATAAAAACCAGCTCTTCATAAAGATAAGTCTTCAATTTAACAGGTCCTGACAGAAAATAGTTCACCTATTTCAAAGGTCAAAATATACCGAAGAGCGATGGAAAACTTTTCTTTATTTATTATGGAATATTATTCTGGATTAAATATTAAACAAGGTGCTAGACATCACTAACAATGAATACAGCAAATGGCAATTTAGATTTTGTGGTGAATGTAAGACAAAAATTGTTCAGTGGTTAATTTCATCTATTAGTTTTTAGTGGTGGAACCATAGAGGGAAGAGATTTCCCATACTTTTGAAGAAATATTTAATATAGACATAAAATATGGCAACATTGAACAAATCTTGTTATTGAATAATTTCAGCACAGAGTTGGATTTGGGAAAATCAGAAAATTTGGACAAAATTATATATAATAATTATATTATATATAATTATTATATATATATTAATTCCTTTCAACTTCAAATATCTCAAGAATGGTGCAATTTAGGAGAAAGATGAAGAATGATTTTATATGCAAAAAAGACTAATGATTCCAGGAAGTACGAGATACGGACCTTTAGTTCAAGCGATATTTGTTTTTCATGCAATTTAACCAATCTGTAGAGTAGTAGTGAGAAACCCACAAGAAATGGAATAAATCTATTGATGCCAAAATATGCATGACTGCTATCAAAAACCTTCTACAAGCATCGCGTAAATTCAAACCAAGATTCTTGACGTCAAAAGAAACATTTTCTTCCTATAACATTTTTCCAAATTTGGCCCGTTCAAAAGATATACGGTGTTGAAATTTATTAAAAAAATTGCATTTTCACCTGTAATATTCAAACGACAAAATCAATTGAAATGATCTCTTGTAGAAGGTTTTTGATAACAGTCATGCATATTTTGGCATTAATAGATTTATTTCATTTCTTGTGGGTTTCTCACTGTACAGACTGGTTATATTGCATGAAAACAAATATCACTTGAGCTAAAGGTCCGTATCTTGTACTTCCTAGAATCATTAGTCTTTCTTCAGATAAAATCTTTCTTCATCTTTTTTCCTAAGATGTATATTTTTGAAATATTTGAAGGTGGCAGGCATTAAAACGATATATTCATCTGATGAAACATGAGAGAGTGAATCATTTCTTAGAGGGAAAATAATTTTTTCAAACAATTCAGATTCAATAGTGGATGCTGTGGAAGGTAATTTTCATTCAAACTAAACTGAACTACAGAGGGGTATTTGTCCAATATGAAAACTTAAAATGCTTATGACATTTTAACGCAGCTGAATATGGAAAAACGGTATGGGAAAAAAGTGTTTCTTTTGATCTCAAGGACCTATGGTAAAATTAACACAGTGGTCACCCTGTATAAAAATAGCTCTGTGATATATAGATAGAATTTAATATGAATAAAGAATTGTTGTTTAATCATACCAATTAAACAACAACAACATATACTGTTTTAAGCTTTCGAGTTTCAACTGCTTTGTCAGAGCATTTAAAAAAGAACATACGTTGAGAATCTGAGTTGTATAAAAAAAGTTCCAAAGTTTCTTACAAAGATATGATTGAAAAATAAAACAGTATCACTGAGTGTAATGAATATCAGCATCTGAAATTTTGCTCCCTTAATAACTCGAATAATATCATCACGATCAATACTGTGAAAATGTTTTAATAACGCTGAGACGACGTTCGATATTGCGAAGTTTCGTGAAAATCTTCAAATTAAAAGAGTTTTAAAAGAATACTTGATATTTCTATGATATTAATCAGATGTCGATGAAAATAAGTACATACGGAGGTTTCTGATATTTTGAATAATGGATGTTTATCATCTTAGCATCTCATCTTGGAAAGATGGGCAAATGTGTGGAACCAAGTATATCTGGAACTATTATAGATATTAAAACGAAATTTGGAAGATGGATACTACAGATTACATATTTGTTTTCACATTTTCTAACAATTTCACGGTTTTACTGGAAATGATGTCAATTTTGAAATTTGCAATCGAACGCCGTATACAGGGTCTTTCACGAGGAACCCCGCCCATATTTATACGGGAAACGACTGAACGTATTTTCATGAAATTCATCGCTTAAAAGTATTTCACGATGCTGATGAAATCTAAAATATTTTCAAGGCATGAGAACCTCCGGTTTTTCCGGAAATGACGTCAACTTCCGTTTTTCAAATTAGAACACCATTTTTTAATTGCAGAAATAGATTCCTTAGAAAATTTCAAGTTATTCTGATGTAACATTTTTCAGTTTTGGTTGGAAAATTCTCTTTGAGCGGAAAAATTCGAAAAAAAAATCGAAAATAGAGCTCCACTGAAACAAGAATAACTTCGAGGTTTTTGGATGGAAAATTTTCATTTTTGGGATTTCTCAAGATGTAAGATTGATGTATCCACTTTAAGATTCGAAATCGCGATTCATGATACAGGGGGTGAAAAAATCGCTTTCAAAGTTAGGGATGACAAAATCGTGAAAAATCAATTTTTTCAAATTAGAACCCCATTTTTTTATGGCAGATTTTGAATCTACGTTAAAAAATAATGTGAGTGTATGCATCACACCCTTGCCCTAAAGTGGTAATTTTCTGAGTTATTCACAAAAAACTGTTTTTCGTCTTGAATTTTCAGTTATTTCTTTTCTCTTCACGCCAAAAAGATGAAATTTTCAGGAATTTTCACTGCTGTACATTCACTGTTATTTGAACCATGCTGTAGATTTTTCACCCCTTCTCGAAACCGACTTCAAGTTACTTTTAGGAGAACCATGGCAAACTCTCGCAGTTATAACTAGAGAAGATGCTCAAAGTTTTGACCGTTAATTTCTAGACATTTATTTATACGACTCAGGAATGCTTCGTGCGTTGCTCTTCTTATTTCATCGGGAGGAAGAGATCTGCAAAAGTGTTTGAAAACCAAATTGAGTTTCAAAACTATGAATCTAAAAATCTAAACAAACCTGAACGCATTTCTGACTCGTTCTATGCAGTCCTCTTTATCAGTCAGGTGAGTTGAGTAGACAATATTTTTTATCCTACCCCAAACATAATAGTCTAAAGGAGTTAAATCGGGAGAACGTGGAGGCCAAAGATGTACTCAAATTGTAATATATTTGTGTTATTTCTCATTTGGACATATGCTTTCTATTCATTTTATTTCTTCAGTATAATTATCTACTTTTTATACTCATTATAGTAGAATGAGATTCGACATAGGTAACATGAAATTACACTATTATATACTACAATATTTGATTGAAATCTTCTGGTTGCCATTATTGGAAGTACCATATTAACTAAAAGAAAAATCATTAGGAAAACACTTTTAAATACAACAAATATTCTTAAAAAACTTTTCTGATTGTATTGATCTATATCTTCCTTATTTCTCTGTTCTGCCACTTTTTTGGACATAAGAATATTTGAACAACTGACATATGAAATATCTGTTTTCCGATATTTTGTAATATTATTTACGAAGAGAAAACATCAGAGAGATAACTTCTTCAAATTACTCATTTTTTCACCTGGATAACCAGAAGTATTCGGGCTTCAAGAAAATTCATCAGGTGTTGTTTATCTGTTTTGGTAGAACAATAGCTTGCTGTTCTACTTGGAACAACCAAGCAATAGTAATAAACCCAAATCTCATTAATATTCTGAAACCAAATGCAATAACCCTCGAAATTCTTTAAGGATTTATCAGGAACATCGCATCAAACCGTTTGAAATTTGCATTTCCTATGGGGATATATCTTACTCTACCGAGACCAAGAAAGTTGACGTAAATGTGAAATTGTATTAAAAAAACAGAAATGGTTCAACATCACATAGTGATACCGTGGTTTTTGTGACCAGCATGTTGGGATATATTGAATTTTAAAACTCCGCGTTACAGGCCAGAGCGCTGACCCTTGGACCCTGAGTAGGTAGATGATTAACAAGGGTTAAATAGAGTTCAGTTTCACCCGTATTTTTTCAAAATTTGAAAAATCATATCTCGGAAACTATTGGTTTGTCAAAGTCGAAAACGGTATTGGTGTATACGCATGATAAAAGTGCACCATAAAAATTTTTATTTGGAAAATTTTATTTTGTTACTTCGAAACTATTCCACCGATTAATCCGAATAACGAACTCAGCCGAGATATTTATAACTCAAATCTACTCTGAAAATTTCAACTCTAGCTCTATCGTATTCACGGAAGAATTTGATATTCAAGATTGACTGAGTCTATCCTCCTAGAGGATGTGATAATAATTATCTTTATCAGCGACTGAATTATCCAAGTTTAAGTCTAAGAATAACTTTAGGATCAGTTATGTTTCTGTACAAAATCTTCAATAATAAAATCGACTATGCCGAAATTCTCAGCAAATTAAATTTCCACCTATCATGTTTCAATTCGAGAAATGCTTCAGTTTTTAAATGTGAAAGAGCTAGAAAGAATATCCTGCTTAAGGCTCCAATAAATTTAATGTGTAATAACTTATATAATTATAGTAGCTGTACCTGTTGTGATATTTTTTCGTGATCTCAACAAACTTTTATGAAAATTGCACTTGAACATCTGTCCGATTCATAGTAAAATTTTGATTTTGTGTGATATATGTATGCAGGTGGTTATGGAGCAGTTATTCTTAATAGTAACATTTATATTCCTGTATAGTGACTTGTCCTGTAAATGGATTTTCTGTTGGACAATAAAGCTATTATTATTATTATTATTAGAAATTTGCTTTTCAATATTAAAACCAGATTAAATTATGTGGGAAAAAGTGATAAGAATCAGTATTTACTGAAAAAAAATTGTAGTTAAGATTTGAAGATGACGAATGAGGAAAGCATTCAATTTCTAAACTCAATTAACCTTTAAATCTTAAATTCAGTAAACAAGCGAGGCAGGAATTTTTACGCGCTTGTTCCTAGTTGAACAGTGAGCTATCGTTTGTTCAAATGCCTGTAACTTTCGAATCTAGATTGATTGTCCATTGTCCAAATATCTGGGCCAAAAACGTCGGATAGTTCTGCATTAATCATGCATTTGGAATTTCGTTTCCTAAACATTTCCTAACATACTAACATATCCACCAGATAAACTTGTAACTAGGAAGATGTTCGGATAGCGTTTAAACAAAGAAGTTTGTCAAATTTTATAGAAACCGTTCCTAAATACTTGATATCTCGTAAGATATTCATCAGCATTAAGAATAAGCACGCAGATGCTCATGACCTCACGTCAGTGCTTTTCTAAAATTTTTAAGATCCATCCAATATTCTTGTACATTTCTCAAATAAAATTTTGTCCAAATTCATTTCGGTGAACATAAAAAAATTCGGAAAAGTCAAATTCAGAAAAATATGGAAAATTTTCCGTAACGACTCCCTATAAAGAATGATTGAATTTTCCATGACTCTTATGAATATGATTTGTAAGTCAGTTGTTATCCATTATAATATGTATTGTGGCAAACAACTCCACCATGTTTTGTTATGGCTATTTTACTTTGGGACGATGGTAATGTTTCACACATTCTAATTATTACGTGAGGGCGTTGAAAAGTGTTGAAAATTGTGCATGAACAAAACTGTGATGGTCGATTTACATTAGGTGTCTAATTTCATCAGATACCATCGTCTTAAAATAAATGAGCGATGAAAAAGTGCTCATACTGAAAACCTTTCCAAACTAATTTATCAAAATAATTTTTAAAGTTATGTAAGCCTGTGAAGAACATACAAATTACCACATGACCCACTTTCCCTATTGAAAAAATTCAGGGGGTTGTTGGGGATGGCACAGGGTGCAAAAAAAATCCTTCAAAAATGCATAAGGATTTGGTAAAAGTGAAACAAAATTGACAGGTTTCAGGATTTTGTTGCCAAATATTTTTCTTCTGAGAAAATGAATTTGTTCTATAATTTTGACGCGCACTGTATACTTAAATAGATTATAAAGTGTTTGTTGTGTTATTATATATGATTCAGAAGTAATTTTATTGGGTTTAAAGCTTTGTGAGTCAAACAATTTATTTTTTATTGACGTTAATCGACATGTGTTTCGTCGTATAATGAGCCTTTTTCAAGAAGGGGATTAATAACGGATATACATGGTGACTTATATTATTCACTGTACCAGGACGCGCTAGGGATAACAATAATGAAGAACACAATCCTCATAAGAAACAATAGTTCGGTCATTCCTGTTGAAGCGAATATGAGGATGAGGAGAATGATTATAAAAAAAGCTCGATAATGAAACACAATTTATTTACTACAAAATCAATTTATTATAATTACATAATATGTCATATGTCTGCGTTGGGGATGAGACGGCGGGTCGGCCGGCACTGCATCGACAGGTCTTGACGTGTTGTACTGAATATAAAACTAAGCAAGCTTTTATAAGAACCAGTGCTGGACTTCATGAAATATTTTCAAAATTGATAGGAGAAATCAAGTGGACATTTCATCTCTTCACTATCGAAACCAAATCAATTATCATGCACCCTCGCTAACGATTATGGACCCCTATTTCTCATTGCTCTCGACGACGTAGACCCCCATCGAATCTCACATGGACCCTTAAGGGCCCACCTGGACCATTTTACGAATGTATGGTCCAAAGGAAACAAATTGCAATTTTGAATATTGTTCCCGATTACCTTCCCTATATCCACTTATCTCTTCTCCGTTGTTAGCAAGTTTCTAAGACCTGTCAAAGGAAGTATTACTCTTATGACTCATATATATATAGATTGGGCGTGTGAAGTGGTACATGAAGATTTCCACAGATCTACCGCATGCGAGAATCCATTTTGCATTTGGCTGCCGTTTGTTTTCCTAAGGGAAGTGTTAAAATGAATCATCAGACGTTTATCAATAATTTGCACCTAATCGGAAGTCTAATCATGCAGAAATACAATATTGCCTGGAGTCGAAAGTCGTGAAGCGAAAATAAATAGCACTCATACATAACCAATTCACATCTCCCATCGCAGGAGCGCATCGAATGATACGGCGATTTGATTACCGCCCACAGCTTCCCGGATTCGGACGACTTAGGGTCCAAAATAACACAAAATATGGTTCAGAATATAAGTTTCTTGGGTCGGTTGTCACACTTCGTTTTATCAGGTATTGCCTGATGCTGCCATGTTTACCGTTCCGGTGGAAGGAAGCTACGACAATGAAATTTGAAAAAAATATAAGATATTAATAACGTTCATACATTCACAATTTTGGTTGAAATACGTTCGATATCTTATGAGGTGAAGAATTGATTCAATTTTTTTTGGACTTTGAAGAATAATTTTTATCTTGTCGATTTCTGCGAAATTTTCAAGCCTTTTTGTTTCAATCTAGTTCAAATATCTTCAAAGTAACAACTTGATTCCCTGGATATTCTAGAAGTTACATAGGGAACCAAATTTCAAAACTTTTGAGGGATTGGACGGATGTGGCCCAATAAAGAATTTGACAGAGATATTTGGACAATAACCTATTCTGAAAATATGAAAACTTCAGCTGATCTCCTTCGGATGATATAGAGTATACGGCCGGACGGGAACCCTGAAGTTTAGCCATGTTTTCTTCATCAAAAAATGAAACCCAATCGATTGAGACCATTTTCGGTTCAATATTCGAAAATTACAGACATTTGGGCAAAACGGTAGTAACATGTTTCTACTAAAACAATCGTGCAAAATATAACCTACTGGTAGAAAGATATCTATAAGAAAAATAAACTTTATTTTGGTTGATTTAAAGGGAATTTGACCTTCGAACAAAACCGAAGGAAAACTGTGTGATTATTTTTAATTCAACATTTGTTTGTTGACACTCACATGTTTAGTAGGTATGGATGGTGGTTGCTTTTTAACACTGTTCCAGAATCTAGGAACAGACTTTAGAAAAACGCGTAAAAGCTTCTGACTTCACGTCAGTGTCCTTCTACATTTTTGCGCGTTTGTGCTAGTTGATTTCCTGAAGAAATTTTTTCCAATAAGATATCCGACGTATTGAAACAAAAATTTGTGCATGTATGTAAGTTACCGATGTCTTACAATATTCTCAAATTTCATAGTTGTAGCTTTCGTCCTCCAGAATACATAAATATTTTTTCATTTATTTAAGATAAAAGAGAAATATCAAGAAGTTCGTCAGAAATTTCAATTCTCGATGCTTTCATAGATACGTATTGGATTGATGTAAGTTGCAGAAAAATTAATCAAAATGGTTCCTTTTCAGTAAAATAATGTACATCGTCAGAATATAGAAAAGCACTGACGTAGGTTTTAAGGAGGGAATTTTAACTTCGAATGAAACTTGAGGATAAATACGAGTAGTAATTTTTAAATAGGGATAAAGGCATGTTCATTCATCAATAATATATGTGTCACATTGTTCCAGACTACGGGAAAAAGCTTTAGAACAGGCGCGCAAAAGCTCCTGAATTTGTTATAGTGGCTTGTAGTTCGCCTGGTTCTATGGTTTCTACTAGGCACAATGAAATTTCCATTGCCATACAACTATTTTCAAAGTATGAGGACTATTCGTAACTAAATCATTCCTTTTCCCATCTCGGGAGTCTCCCAAACGATAACGCAGCTTGTTTACCGCCCACAGTCACCCGGATCTCTTATCGTTCGCCCCGGAATCGAAAGACAGGCGGTCCAAAATAAGGCGAAAATATTTGATTACAATTTATAACGATTAGGGAGTCCCCCTGTCTCCCGCAAGGCGCCTGCGCCACTGACGGAACACCGCACACTATCACATTCCGCTTTGTCCGTCCGCGATACTGACTTGGGCCTCCTGGTCTAACATAACCGCGAAGACTACCAATTTTGACGTTGACGATACGGCCGTGGCCACCCCACGAAGATGGCAAAAATACTCCTTCCGATCTCGGATTGAGCTCGCTGAACGCTTGTGGGCAGCGGGTTTCGATTTTTAGCGATGTTTTTCACTGCGAAAACTGAGATCTAGTGTTGTGCCCTTTCGGTATGTTGTGCTTCTTCGTTTTGTGATGGTGTGCAGTGTGTCATGATGGTTGAGAAGGTGGAGGGTTTCCTGATGTATCGGAAGCCGGTTTATAGGATTTTCCAGTATTTGGAAACGTGAGTTTTGATTGCTTAATCGATACATCGCTGCTATGCGGTATTCTTGTTTGTTTACGTTCTGCCATGGACCGGATTTCCATCTGGTGGGATTAATGTTTTGACTGGATTCTTCATAGATTTATCGCACTGTCAGCTCCTGTATGTGGGATATGGAACATATTGCAGTTGTCTTTTTCATGTGGATGTTGTTTGGATTTCTTTGGAAATGTGCCGATAGAAGGACCACTATTTATATATCCGGTCCTGGCAGAAAGAAAATTACTATGGAAAATGGCCCTATTGTTTTAAAATTTATTCTCTAGGAAGATCGATTTTAGTTTCGAAAATTTTTTACACTTTGAATGGTATTTCCAGAATCATAGATTCAAACAAATTGAATGAATTGAATCGTTGTCCTCGCCGTGTCATTTTACTGTGGAGGAATGGAAAGGTGTTATTGGGTGTCAAGTCCGAACCGAGGTCCGAACTATAGACCGGAATTCTATATTTTGAGTGCTCATATATCCAAATTATCTTTACGAAGAATGATTCGTTTTCGGCAGTTGTTTTATCTTTTTTTTTCGAAATTTGTGCCAAAGCAATGATTGTATGGCACTAACAATTTACTTTCCAATGTTCCACAACAGGCATTGTTTCAATATACCCATTCATTATGAATTTATTCGCTCCGTAGTGCTTCGTTCGCAATCAACTATTGTTGGATTTTGTTCATTTCGGAAGCCACATACTGTCGATTGCTGTCCAGGATCATATTCATAGATCCATAACTCGTCACTAGCTACGATAAAATAGTAGGAGTTTGAAGCAGCTGGATTCAATTTCTTGAGCATTTCCTTGCACCAATCGACTCCAGTCGAATATCCATAGGATATCGAATCTCAAAATATATGTACATAACAATGTTTCATTAACAGTTCACGAAATTCACTCGGAGCCAACGACGTCCTAGACTTAACTCGTGTTACAAGCGACTCCAAATGGATTAAAGTTGAAATAAGTTGATTGAGACACTGTTGTCTCAATATTCTACGCTGGTGATTCCTACAGCATGCAGAGATTCTCCATCAGGAAGTTTTCAAGGATATGTATCAATAATTTTTTTCATATCCGTTCCTTTGGTTCCTTTAGCCTTTTTGAACGATTATTCAAGTTCAGGAACCTAGTGGAATTGTGTGCCATCTTCTGACCTCCTGTCAGTGATTTTCTATATTTTTTTCCAATTTAAGATTGAACTTTCTTAAAATTTTTTGGTGAAATATGCGAAAAAAATATATATATATTTATGTGAGAGCTTAACTTTCCATGATATTGCTTAAAACAGATTTCCTTCTCATTCGCTCCTTGCTGTCTCTTTTAAATATTTTGGATAGCATTATGGCCATTTTGATCCTTGAGGTTGCAAATCTGAATGAATTAACTAAACTACTATCCTTCTCCTCTATATTCCTTATTCAATATTTTACAGAGGCGTATACCTCTCCCCTCTCGTCAAGTGGTCCAAATTCTGCAATTTTCCGATTTTAATTGTGTTCATTATTTCCTTCTTCTTTTCCATTCTTCCCATTTTCTCCTTGTTCGTTGTCGTGCTGACGCAGCTTATCCTTAGGATTCTTCGATATGCCTATACATCTCGAATGCTTCGAGCTGGTCAGTGTCCAATTTCTTGGACAGGCTCTCCTTTATTCCTAATATTTGTCGCTATTCTTGGTGTGGTGTTTTTTGGACTGTCATAAATTTGGTCTTTCTGCTGTTGAAGTGTGAGCCCTTTTTTTCTCACTGGTCTGTACTACTATATCTATTAGCGTTCGCAACTATGTTGTACTTTGGGATTGAGCTTCTCAGTTGAAAATGATGTGAGAGGCCGTCTCTTCATCACCATTTTACAATTTGCATACTGATTTACCTTAAAAGACCCCTCACGTTATCTCAAAACACAAAATGAGCATGCGCTTTACCGTAAATTGCGTACAACGCTATTGCGCTTGACGTTATTTCATCTTATATTTCTCACTTTTCTGTTGTGCTTTTCTAGTTTTCTGTTCATTTCACATCTGGCAAAGCTTTTGGTTACAACAACTGCCGGTTCTGGAGCAGCAAATGAAGTTTGTGAAACAATTTCAAGCGGAAGGCCTTTGGTCTTTTTAGCGATCATTTCTGAGGATTCAAGATGTTAAGCATTTACCGCTAGAAAGACCAAAATAATGACCGGTGTTCCACTTGAAATTTTGTTTCGCAAGGTAATGATCTGTCTCTCGGTACCCAGAATATTTCTATACTCGTATTCAGGCACCTGTTATTCTAATTGGAAAGCATTCATATTTCACAGTTTTGAGATAATCATCTCAGAACATAATATTATGACCTCTTGAGTCGGAAATATCAATATTACTCAATATACATCATGGTCATCACGATCGTTTCTTTAATTTTTGTGATAGGACGTGAGAATATACTAATATATTCAGTGATTCCTCAAGTTCTCGTCATGATATTAATCGGCTACCGTGGTTGAAAAAAAAATGAACCTATTATTTCCATAGTACAAATTATGTTTTTTATGAACTGAAGGATAAGTCTTGAACTTGAAACAGAAATGATTTATAAAAAATCTGTCAAGAGCTTAAGATTGATTTGATCTCGATAACCTCCAGTGTGAAAACGTTCAAACCTAAACAAATCATTCCAATATTTTCGTAACATTGAAAGTTAATTGATTTATCATGTATGTTTTTGATTTATTTCGCTAATTGAATCTGTAAGAATGAGAAGTTTGACGTTATCAATTATGCTTATTGGTCTATGGTTATTGATTCCTGACTTATTTCTGCCTGATGTAGTATATCAATAATTGGTTCAGTCTTAAATGCATGTTTGAATACTACTAGGCAAGTTTTATTCACCTTCGGAATAAACATTTAATTGTATCTGTGAATTACTATTATTTCTTTTAGTAACATTTGGATATTTATTTATCATAAATACTGGGTGTTTCAAAATAACGTCAGTAAACGACAATGGGTGCTATCCCAAATTATTGTAAGATGAAAGTATTATATAAACGTCAAAGATTTTTTCAATATTTCAGAATTGAATATTACTATTTATTTGAAATTTTGTATATGCAGACATCATTTAAAGTTTAAAAATAAGGGACCTACGGAATCACCATCTAACTACAGACCTATCCCACTGATTACTTCGTTCGCAAAATTATTCGAAAAGATTATTGAAAAGATATTGCGAAACTACCTAGAGAAGCATAAAATAATTTCAGATCGACAGTTTGGGTTTCGAAAGGGAAAATCCACACAAATACAAGGCTTTGGACTTTGACGAAGTGCGTCTTTTTGTGTTCCTGGATCTCTCCAAGGCCTTCGTGCGTCTTGGAGGACGTGGGTGTTCGTGGTGTTCCGCTAAAACTCTTCGGCAATTATTGGAGGAACGGGACCCAGATGGTAAAGATTGGCGATTTTCTTAGTGGCCCATTGAATATTCAGAGCGGTATACCACAGAGCACGGTACTGGGACCTGTTTATTCAACCTGTACATCAACGACATACTGAATATTGATGCGGATGGACGTATTATCGACAACGACACAGCCGTTCTATATAGGGATACAAACTGGGAAAATTTGAGGAGCACGGCAGAAAGATATCTAGAAAGAATACTCAATGCCTTCACTCAGAGACATCTATCAGAGAAAACTACGAGGGCCGTTCAGAAACTAACCTCCGGTTAATTGAAAAAAATACACCAAGTTAAGTAAAAATATTTTAATATATACATCTTACAACTACATCTTTGCACTATTTTTCGACATAGTCTCCATTACGATTGAGGCACTTATCGTATCTCTTCACAAGCTTTGAAATTCCTTCTGCATAAAAATCACCCGCTTATGCCTTGAGCCAGCCTGTGACTGCATCTTTGAGCTCTTCGTCGTCATCAAACCGCTGGGACCCGAGCCATTTCTTCGATTTTCTCGAACTTTTGCATCAACTGTCTGAACGAGTTCGTCAGTCACCAATGATGGTCTACCACTCCTCTCCATCATGAACGTTTTCTCGTCCACTTTTAAATAAACGTACCCATTCACGGACAACTCCTTCACTCATAAATTTTGGTCCGTACACGGCACAAAGCTCACGATGAATAGCTGCTGCAGAGTATCCTTTGGCTGTAAAAAACCTTATAACAGCACGCACCTCACATTTGGCGGGATTTTCTATTGCAGCACACATTTCAAACTGCCACAAAAACTAAACTAGCGCAGGTACGATGTTCACTCGACTACGGCTTGATGCCGACTGACTTGCTGAGCGCGTGAATGCACAGATGGCGCGCTACTCCCCCCCCACTACCCGCACTGTGACCAATCGGAGGTTAGTTTCTGAATGGCCCTCGTAAATATCTGCCATTCTCCATCTATAAACCTAACCTGCCTAATGGCCCATTAGTCTAGATTCCAAAGTAGCACAATACTTTCCACGTATGTTGTCAAGAAATGTATAATTTTATATTTTTTTTTTGCAAAGGGAACTTAATCAAAATGAAACAATCTTATATCGTAACATTTTAATTTCCTTCTAAAACTGAAGTAGATGCTAAAATTGTTTTCCTCCAGCTAGAATACAAGCTATGTTCTGCTTCAGAAATGACTTCTTCACCAGTTGTGTATCACTTTTATTTTTTCCGATACTCCTTTTTTTCTGAGTTCCGACACATTTTGTGTTTTATTGAACTTTACTCTTATGCATCCCCAGTAAAATAACTCCTCTACTGAATTCAGGTCTGACGAACGAGGGGGCAAAAAAGCGACTTAGGGCGTCCGATCCATCTGTCGCGAAATTCTTGGTTCAAATTCTTGTCAAGTACTGAAGTGTATCAAATCCAGGTTTCCATAGGCTGAAGTGGATAGTATATATATGGGGTTTGCTGAAATGATACCTCTGGTGGCGACTTTCGGCATATTTCCTGGAAAAACGTTATAAATAAGTTAGCTTGAAATTTGGATTTCCTGGAAGTTATCAGTGTTTTTGGAATATATTTGTGTTTTTGGTCAGAAAAAAGATTATTGTTGAAACACCTTTCAGATTTCTGAAGAAAAATCATTTTTAAAAAAAATTAAGAAAATTTGGGAAGAAAGCTGGTATTCAATATTCATTACTTCTCAGTTAATAATAAAAATTTCTATCAATTTGATTTCTTATGCTGTTAAATCCTAGCTGGTACTTACCTTTATAATAGTCGGTGTTACTTTTATTATATTTGATTGATTTTAAGTTCGTCAGAGATTGATGAGTAGTGCAACTTGCACTACTGGCATATCTGGGCATTACATACTCATTACATTCCATGTACCATCAATAATAAAGAAAAATCATCCTGTACAACAAGCCCTTTAGGGGGAAATATGTGGCAAAAAATCTGAATAGTAATAGCTAAATGATGAGAAGTTCATTGCAGATTATAATACTTATTTTCTACACTGTAAAAAATAGTTCCTCATCTCAAACCATATTAATTTGTCTCAAGTACTCCGTACGTTTGAATACAGCCAAATGCATAAAGTACTTGACCCTACCGCCCTCTACGGTTGAGAATGGCGTTTACCCTAAATAAAAGTTTCTTGAGTTAAGAAACTGATTAGTTTCAACCAAACTCCTGAGGAGTTTGAGCGCAGAATTTTATTTTTTACAGTGTAGTTGGTTTAACTTTAGAAATGATAACGTTTTCTCTCTCGCGTGTTATCCTTATTATGTTATAGCAGTTTCTAGCATAAGGAACCTTTTTTAATATAATGCTTTCTTCAAGGTTGTTTAACTACAGTATGAACGTTAGTCGAGACTTTTCTTGTTGCGTTGGTGAAAGATATTCAACTAGATATTATTTAAGTCGAACATAATATTAAATTTCAAGATTTGCAAAATCTGAAACAGCAAGATTTGAATTTGCAGTAGAATAATAACTGCAAGAATACGCTCAAATGGTAGCCTTCTATTATAGATTTATCCAATTTAATAACATATCCATTTAAGTTTTATAAAAAAAACTTGGATTTTAAAATTTGATAAGACGAATAACATTTGAAATTAATCTCTTTAATTCGGTTAATAATTATATTGTGTACTTAAATACATATGTAGTAATACAATTTTGCTTCTGCAAAATATCTTGTCGACATGTATAACTAAATTATAACATATATGTGTCATTTTCTCCGTGGAAATATGATTCATCTCAATCAGGCTATTATTCTTTCCTATTTTAACATTTATTCAGCGGAATTTTCAACTTCTTCATACTCCCGAAATAAGTTGAATTAGATTTGACATAAGTAACTGAAATTACACAAACTTTTGGAAAAAATTTTTTTGTTAAATAGATGACCAACAAGTTCAGGACTCTTATCGTTACCTCTGAAATTTTCAGTGCGTATTTGATGGAAATCTTCTGATTTCCGTTATTGGGAAGTACCTACCGTGTTCAATAAAAATTTGGGTTGAATAATATTTGGTGAAGAAATTTGGTTGATTAACATTTGGGAAACATCTCTAAATCAAACAAATATTCTCATCATCTACATAGTACTCAATATGTGAATTTCGTAGGATATTGTACGTCTGGAACTCAGAATTTATTCACAATATCTGAACTAGTTATGGAAAATAGAATCAACCGAAAAAAATTCTTTAACGTCATAAACAACAGAAATTTTTTGGCACCAATTCATCGTTGAAATCTCAGTAAAATGACAGCGAATTCTCTCAATTTTCTCAACGATTTTCCCTAATTTCTCTTTCGAGGTCGCCACATACAAATATTCAAACCGCCTATACGTAGGTTATGATTACGACAGATGCGCAGTAAACGAATGACTGATGTGTATTAAATGCATCACTCACATCCTAAAAGTCGAATGAACTTCTACCTAAAGTTGAACACAACTTTGAGTTGTGTTCATTTAAAACGATGAAGACACCGACCTTTCAAAATAAAAATATATCAAGTATTTTCACGGAAATTTGCTAAAAACAATAAATAGTACTTTTATTGGAAAAAATAGTTGTACCATTTTCAAATCTAAACTGAATGAATTCTTATGTATTTTCCCGAAACACCTAAAGACTGAACATTTCGTAAGTTGCCATGTAGTTATAAATAATATCAGAACAAGTCAGTTTTAGTTTAAATATTATAACGAAGGAGAGAGACTTATTCGATTCCATTTCAATTTTTTTTCTTTTCGTAATTGTCCTCTTTCACATTCGTGGCAACATAAAAATCTTGAATATCATAGAAAATGACTACGAGGTAATAACTAACCAACCTTTTTCTTCTCTTTGTGGCGACGTATGTACTGGTTACAGGTGCACAGGAAAGGCGTGAACGGACAAATTAACTCTCCACACACCTTGCTTGTTCTCGAGAGTTTCATATGGGCTCTTGGGTGTTCTTTAGGCCAGAGTAGAGGGTGAAATATCTCTTGGCTAATTATAGGAGCATGCAATTATCTCGATGAATAACCTCTATGAATTATTCCTTTGTTGAGTTCACACTTTCAGTTTCTGAAGTGGCAATTATTTCTCTATTTTACCGGTTTACAGAACCATATGGCGAGGAGAGAGGTGGTTTTCTATGCTTCCTATGCGATTGAGCGAAAACATGTAATTGGTTGGCGTAAACCTCTCTCATGATGCATGTTTCTTCAATTATAGTGTTTAAGTATGTTCTCATCTTTGTTTCTGTTCTAGGAACACTTTTTATCAACTTAGCTACTACGCTTCCTTGATCTACTGGGTGATAACTAGTAGAACAGCGTGCTATCGTTTCGCCCAAAAGTCTGTAATTTTCGAATATCTGGACAAAAATTGACTCAATCAATTGAACCTAATCAAGTTCGAGTTCTTATGAAGAATCTGGGTTCAAACTTGAGCAATGCTCGGCCGTATACTTTATATCAATTAAAAGAGATGAGCTAAAGTTTTCATATTTTCAAAATAGTTTCCAGATGTCTATTTCAAGATCGCTATTGGGCTAAATTCGTCGTATGGTTCAGCAGTTATGAGCAGCTAACATATGGTGTCCTCAATAAATTTTGGAATATCCATCAGATTGATTCGAAACTTGATAAATAGCTCGAATGACCTTGAAAAAATGGGTGTATCAAATTGTGTAGAAATTTTCGAAATTTTTTATTGAATGTGATCGATTACCAATATGATATTTGTCGGATCGCAACGCAAATTTTAAGCTTATTGATTTTTTCCTTAAATTCATCTTGAAACTAATCAAACGAAAAGATATGAGTTTTTTATGTAATAAAGTCATAGAAGTATATAGGATAAAGTTACAGAATTGATATTCCCTTTTTTAACTTCAACGAGTGATGAATATCACCAATCGAAAGGTGATAAACCCAAGTTTGTGAATCTTCATTGGTTTTATCATAATCCAATTTTCTTTTGAGTAAAATTTCAAAATTTTTGTAAAATGAATATTTTGACAACCATAGATTTGTTGAACTAACTGATCATTTTTTCGTGAATTCCTTATTGCAATCTTCATCTTCAAAATAACACTTTAATAATATCTTTGGGGTGACTTTTTCGTAATTTGACTTGAATAAATATGGTATTTCATAAACTCGAACAAACATATCAATTTCTATATGGTTTTTGAATAGGTAAATTGTCCAAATATCTCGGTCAAGTTCGTTATTGGGCAAAATCCGTAGGATGGTTTAGTAGTTATGAGCATCTGAAATTTTGTTTCCTCGATAACTACTGGAATATCCATCCGATCAAGTTGATTCTTGAAATATTGTTGAGGAAGGCTGCAACAAAACAGCTCATAAAATTTCGCAGAAAACGTCACGCAAGAAAATTTTTAAAAAATTAAAAAACAAATTTTTAATCCTCACTATCTCATAAGATAATTTTCGGATTTCAATAAAAATTCGTGAATATATTGAGGTGATCGATATCTTACTTAGCCTCAAATTTCATTGTGGTAGCTCTTTTCCATCTAAAGATATGATCATTTTTTTCATTTACTCAAGAGAAAAGAGAAATGACATATGTCCCGATAATTTTCTTTGAACTATGGCCATCACAGATCGATATTCGATTGACAAATGCCGGGCTCATTAATCAGTGTCAGTTGGCGTAATATTAATCAAAATTTTTCATAACGGGAAATCATAGAGATAAAATTCAATATCGGTGGCTGAAATACTATACGTTGCCGAAATTCAGAAAAGCACTGACGTAAGTTTTTAGGAAAAGGGAATTATAGCTTCGAACAAAACTTGGGGAAAATGATGAGTAGTTATTTTTAATTTGAGATATAGGTTTGTTCATCCATTAGGCGTTCATATTTGCATCAGATTGTCCCATAGTACGAGAAAAGACTATTGTTCACCTGATCAGAGTGCTCATAGATTTGTTATGGTTTAAATATTTACTCGCAAGTAGCTCAACAAGAGCGCCAAAGCAATCTGACCTCATGTCAGTGCTTTCTAAATTTTTTTATACAAGGTAAATCTCAGGTGTGGGTTAAATAACACATGTATAGTTGTTCTTTCCAAATACAATAAAATTTGCTGTCAGATGAATGTTTACTTGGACAAGCGAAAACAAAACGATATAAAAACCGAGTAATAAGTTATTGAGAGATGGTAAAGAATTTATCTCTAACGGAATGCCCAATAATTTAATGCTAGGGGGAAAATGAATTAAAATAATATTATAAGAAATACGAGGTCTGTAAATTAAATAATGAGGTTTGCAACGTTGTGTTGATCTGGCAACACTAAAAGCGCTGGGCTTAGTGGGGCGGTAGAAGAAAATGTGATCCACCTTCAGTACGAGTTTGACCTCGCTCGAGTCATTTGGTTGTGCGTAGCAATTGTTTTTGTGAAACAGTTCTTTCTACAAGGTGTTTTAAGTTCGAGGGGCTGTTGGGCAATTTTGGAAAACTGAACCTATTTGGGATCCGAAAATTGTGATATTGACATAGCTTGACATTCCTACGGAGCTTGAATCTGCTAAAGATTCTGTGAGGGAGAGAAATGAATTTCTCGAATTGAATTTAATCTAATATTTTCTCTTCGGATATGATCAAGTTTTCAATTCTGAATATGCTCTAATTAAGATGGTAGCATTGGTCGAAAAGGTTTCTACAATATAAAAAAAGACATAAATAAATGAAATTAAACAATGTACAAGTAGATTCGCTTTATCTGTTTTATATTTCGTATATTGTAAATTTCCTATTTTAAGTTTCCTCTATTATTCAAATAAGCACCCATTTCTTTACCACGTTGACTTATATGTTTAAAATTTAGGAAAGCACTGACGTCAGGACTGGAGCATTTGCTCGCTTGTTCTAGAGTCTTTACCCCCGTACTCTGGAACAATATGATACTAATATTACCGCCACGATTATTGGACCAACATATATCTTATAAATTAGAAATAACTACTCACAGTTTTCCTTAAGTCAAAATTAGGCATATCGACTTCATTTTAGCCACAATTCGGTTCCACTTAAAAATGTAACTTCTGTGATTACTTCCTCCTGAGAAAATGAAAAAATCATCAGATATTCTGCTGGAAGAAACCCACGACAATGAAATTTGAGGATTAGTAAGATATCAATATCGTTTGAATATGTACCAATTCTTGTTGAAATACGTCCGCTATCTTGGCAAAATGAAAGCACGTTGTTCTAGTAGCAACAAACGCGAAAAATGATGATACTCTCTTGAAGATGTCATGTACCATCTTGTTGAAACCGAAGGGTTTTCCATATTTAAAATTCGAGAAACAAAGAAATTGTAGTTGGCATCCTCGATTTAGGTCATCGATCCTGCCATTTTTCCCTTTTTGGTCAAATTGACAAACAAAGAGAATATATTTCCTTCCTCCTCAAGATGAACTCAGTAATAATCACTTCGATTATAAGATCATTAAGTTGCTAGCAGGGGATTCATTAGTAATCTGGGCTTGAATAAATTGAGTTTTCTAAAGGACAAGAGCTTACTGAAAGAAATACATCAATTTCTATATTATTTTCTATGGAATATATATACCTTTTTTTAGTTGGTACTTAAGAGAAAGGAGGATGAGCTTCGAACAAAACTGAAAGAGAACTGTGAGTAGAGAGGTTATTTTCGGTTTGAAGATATAGAATGTTGATTCTTTCACATTCATTGTGGCGGTTTTTTTAATATCAGCTGGTGTAAGCTCCAGATCTCATGTCATTGCGTTTCTACATTATATTTACCACATAGGAATGAAGATAAAAACAATGAAACATTTTTTACGGCACGAACTTTAGATACAGTTATCTAACTTCCTGTTGTATTTTCCTAATTATTGTTTTCGCTCAATATAAAGAAGCTCCGTACCATAATCTGTACACACCGACACCGTGTTTATTCTAAAGCATCGTTCAGACTGATCAATTATAGCGCTAAGGTCATTAAACCTATAGAGCTGCCGCGATAAAACACATTGAAAAGTATAAACAAACATTGCAAAAGTGGTGTCATCGATTATTTAATGGTAAGAAAAGTCAAACAAACCCACGCCACGTAAGGATGGCTGAGAGGTATCCCTAGACCGGTTCGGAAATTGCCTATAAATTAATCATTTGACATAGCATTTCAAGAAAAAAAGCGAAATGCTTGTTTTGAATATTCCATGTATGTATGCTGATACGTATCTTTTGATGTCTCAGAAATATAACTAGCCCTTTACGTGTTCCAAACATAATTTATGGGTTGTTTTTCATTATACCAACTGGATTTTTCAATTTTACTACTCACAGGTAGATTCAAGTCTTGTGATTCATCTATTTATGAAATATACAAGCATTATGTTTTTATTAAATAATTTAATTAGAAATGTAGAATGAAATATGTGTTTTGTATAATTTTTCATTTTATTTAATGCCATAATATTAATGGTTTCTGTGATTCAGGTGTGATCTTCAGGTGCTGAATATAGACTGAAAAATGTTAGTTTTCAAATCTTTACGATACAGTTTAGGCATTTATTCAGCACGAACAGTAAATTTATATTTGAAACTATAAGGGTTTCATGGTCTTTTGGATGAGTTTAATTTCATCATGATAACGCCAAACAAAATTAAAAGTTAATAATGTGCCAAAAAGCGAAACATTACGAAATACGGATACTGACAAATTTCATCGTTGTTCTATAGTCAGTAAACATGAAGTGTTTGAAATGAATAATACACCGTTGGACATCATCAATTGATAAAACGTCTAATTCAATCGAAAACTGGAAATTGAAACCAATTAACTCTATGATACATAAAAAATGTTATAATAACAGTAACTGAATGGTCTTTCAACAAAAACTTTGTTTTTTAATTGTGGCCTCACTTAACACATGACAGCATTGACAGTTTTTTGACATATCCGTAGTAAAAATTTTGGCAATTGTTTCAATGAATTCAATTTCGCTCAAAAATCGCATTAAAATAATTAAAACTCACTATGAAATTGATGGTTCTGTTGAAATTAGATTCCGTAAACTTCGTGATATTTTCGGACAACATAATCAACTTTCTGAGACCGCTATTGAGAATTTGGTCGCTAAATTTGAGTTGACGGGCTCGGTACAAAATGGGCCAACACCAAGGAGTGTTCGACAGGGCCGTTCAACTGAAAACATCGGAGTCGTGTTGAAGAAGATCCAAATTTGTCAATTTTTTTACGTTCTAAACAACTCGGGTTATCCCAAACCACCACATGGCGAATTTTGCATGAGGATTTGGCTTTCAAGCCTTATTCAAGATTCAACTGGTGCGGCAATTGAAGCCGACTGACAATTCACATCGCCGTAGATTCGCTCAATTCATTCTAGAACAACCTGCTGGTTTTTCTGAGAAACTCATTTTTTCAGGCGAAGCCCATTTTCAATTGTTAGGGTACGTCAACAAGCACAATTGCATTATTCGGGCTTCTGTAAATCCTAGAGCGGTTATTGAGAAGCCTTTGCATGCTCAACGTGTCACTGTATGGTGCGCTGCGTGATCTGGAGACGTGATTGAGCCGTTTTTTTCGAAGATGTGGCTGTAAATGCGGTAACGGTCAATACATCACGCTATCGCGAGTTGTTAACAACTCAATTTTGGCCTATCATTGATGACATAGATATCACTGACATGTTGTTTCAACAAGACGATACCACTTGTCACACAGCCAATGAGATGATCAATTTATTGCAAACCAAATTTGCTGATCGCATAATTTCACGAAATTCAGCTGTTAAATGGCCAGCCAGATCGTGTGATTTGACGCCAAAGTATTTTTTTTGTGGGTCTATCTTGAGGACAGAGTCTATACGAAGCCAATCGAATCTATTGCAGCCTTGAAACTCAAAATCTGTGATGTGATAGTCGAAATAGATATGACATTTTTCCAAAAAGTGATTTGAAATTGCGATGACTTTACTTCTGTCAGCGTGGTCGTGATGGAAATTTGTCAGATATCATTTTTCATTCATAGTTGCCGAACTTTTTTTTGTAATATAATAAAATTTGATTCATCGTCACAAACGTACATATATATCTCAACCCAAAAAAAACTTTTCATAGTTTTCTCTAAGTTTTGTTAGAGACGTTCTCCTAAATACCTACGTCAGTGCTTTTCTAAATTTTGATAACGTTTATCATTTCTCCTGTTTGAAAAAATTTCGGTTAGTATTCCCCCAACTGAAACTGATTAATGAGTCCGACCCATCTCAGTCTAATAGAATCTATAATAGCATCAATCAGTAACACTTAACGAACTTTTTGTCATTTCTTTTTTCTCTTAAGAAGATGAAAAAATAATCATATCTTTAGATAAAAAAAGTTACCCCAATTGAATTTGAGAATGTGTGAGATATCAGTAAAGTCCATACATGCCCAAATTTTTGTTTGAATACGTCTGATATCTTATGAAATATTAAACTGAAAAAACTGTCTTTCAGAATTTTTAAAAAATTTTCTAGCACGTCGATATCTCCGAAATTGAACAACCTAATTCAAATATCTACCAAGTAACAACTTGATTAGATGGATATTCGAGGAGTTATAAAGGAAACCAAATTTCAGATGCTCATAACTCCTAAACCATTCTTCGGATTTGGCCCTACAACGAACTCGTCCGAGATATTCTTTCCTCCTACCTACCTTGAAAATTTCAACTCTCTAACTCATTTCGTTCGGACGTAATCGTTCCTACGGACAGACTGACAGAATCAATTTTGACCACGGATTCTTCTTCAGTGAGTTCATACGATTGATACCGCTTTTACCCAAATATTCGAAAAACGCAGAAATTTGGGCAATTCTATAAGAACTTCATGAAAAGAAGATATTAATTGCGACATTGTTCTCGAAGAAGAAGGTATACTTTTCTTATGGAGTTTTCAAAAGGAGGAAGTCTGGAATTCGAAAGACAATGAATGAAAACTGTGTAGTGGTTAATTTTCATTTGAGATATGTACAAGTTTATTGAGTCATTCTCATTCTTCAATCCAGAGTCCAGGAAATTACCTGAGAAAGACCGAAATGCTCCTGACCTAACTTCAGTACTTTTCTACATTCTTCTAACTTTAATGTCACAAAACTTAACGATTCGTTGTTGCACTGAATAATATGATATAATAATTACTGAAGACTTAAAAACAACATTACTTATGACTCTAAAATTGTTTTCACAACAACCGACATTTCAAATGTGAAATGAGTGCTGTCAAAATTATTTAGTCTATTAAACTTCTCCGAATGTTTTTATTCTGATCTCTCTTGTATGAACCCATATTACTGCTATGGAATATATTTGATGAAATCGGCAATACGTACATTTGTGTTTTGAGCTCAGATTGGTTACTCATTTAATGTTCATGTAACAAAGAGATCTTACCTTAACACGACTCTGAAATTATGATTAGAAACACCCCCTATTTTTGCAAAAATAGACTATTTCGCCAATGACTCGGATTAAGCTCCAAATAATTTGACCTAAAAATGTTCCTCTTCTAAGTCGGCATTCTTCTTCATTCTTAATAGCCGTGGATTGCACACAAACCAGAACCGAACGCAGGTCAGATATGTAAATAAGCTGCCCCAACTAGATGGTATCAGTGAATAACGACCAGGTTACCGGCATTATATCGATCAAAACCCTTTCGCGCTATTCGAAAATACATCAGACCGGACGGTCAGCAGACTCCTTGCGATATGGACCTACCGGATCTCATGCATCCCCGATTCGTGCTGGTGATTCAGATGCTAACCAAGGTTATCTGTGGGATCAGATTCGGTTCTTCGTGATATATAGAGTGGAGTCAACTTAAAGAGGATGATTAAAATTCATTATTGTCTGCTTTTTGGTGAATATTTACCGATTCGACCGAACAATTGAATAATTTACTCATATAGGATGACGTGTTTGGAAGTTATACTTTTGGTTTTTATGAGTGCTGTATTTCAGGTGCCGGCAATACTATTATTGTTGCTAGGTGCTTTCATACACTTCCTGTGGAAAGATTGATATTTATGAGTGTTTCAAATTGATATGTCAATTTTGTAAAATACAACATCCTGTATTTTTTGGCCTTTTTGTCAAACTTGGTACTGCAATTGTAGACCAACATTTGAGTTGAGAGCTTAGATACAGAAATTTGCAATGTTACGTGTGGTCAGTACTATTATACGGGATGGAAACATGGACATTGAAAGCAACAACAATTAATAAAATTGAAGCTTTTGAAATGTTGACCTTGCGGCGAATGCTTAAAATATCTTGGACCGAACACATAAGAAATGAGGGGGTACTCCAAAGGGCTAAACTAGAGGACCGGGAACTTTCCACACATGTTAAGAGGAGGAAAATTTCATACATGGGACACATCCTACGCGGAAAATGATATCACTTCCTGCGGCTCATTCTTCAAGGCAAAATCGAAGGTAGACTATCCTGGCTACGATACATCCGACAGTGGATAGACATACAGAACTTTCAAACGCTGCAATAGATAGGAACATCCAAGGGACGGTCGCTAATGCAGGAATTCCTGCAGGGCATCATAAGGAGAAGAGATGAGAAGAAAAAATTATTCTGTTTTTTATTCATTATTATCGAAATAATTTACCCTTCTTGAAACTCTAATCATTTGATCTTTCGATTACTTTTTGGATGAAGACTGATATGAAGATTCTTTTATATTATTGTAACATGCAGTAGTGAATATTAACCAATTATGCTGCAATGTAATACCAAATGACTGTAGGAAACCTTTCAATCCTATCATATTACGGTTAGTCATATGACCCAAAAAAACTCAAACGAACAAAAAATTTGTAGGATTTATCCGAAGGAGCTGAGCCAACTTATGACTGTAACCATGAATAATTCAGCTATTTATAACACTATGCGTTGCGTCCATCACTTCATTTCTTTGTCTTGAAGTGGAGGAAATATTCTGATGAACAAATGAACGAACCATATGGACATCGCTGGAGTTTATCCAAAATGATTGATGTTACGCTATTCCCCGTCAAAATGCTTCACATATTGAATGTGTAAAGTATAAATAAAATGAAAATTTCAAATAATTTCGATATATGTATATGTGTTATCTATTCCTTCTCCATAAAAGTACACGACCAAATCCTGCTTGAAGGTTTTCGATATCAGGTGGTTTATTATTTATTATAGTTTTCCAAATTTCACACAGAATTTTCCCTCTTTATGAAAGTTATACAAAAAGGCTAAAATTCATGATTTCACGAAAAAAATAAGAAACATTACGAAAATCATGAAGGAGACATTATTGATGAACTAATATAGCAATAAGGTTTCGACCTGGGATTTCAATATTCTTCCACAAGGGGAACACCGATTTCTATTTGAAAATAATGGAACGACAATTCCATCCAATTTGCGCGTTTGTTCTCAGTGGAACAAAGAGCTTTCGTTTTATATGAATGTTTGTTATTTTCGATTCGAAAATCGTGCCCAAAATGACGTCAAATGATTGAGTTCCACTCTGTTATGTACAATCCATGTTTTCGATTGAGTGTGTAAACCGTCTGCTGATAACAGTCTGAATCATAGAACAGATTAAATAGGTCGCTCAAGTTCTTTATTGGGTGAAATCCGCCCAATAGTTTCGGAGTTATGTGTATCTGACATTTGGTTCACTGGATAACATGAAAAAATATCCACACAACCCATCAATAACTTGAAAATTATTCGAATAAAGTTTTAAGAAAGGTGTTTGTCGAATTTTGTAAAAATCTTCAAGCTAGAAAAATTTCCGAAATTTCTAATATATTCGATTACTCATAGATATTAGTCACATCTCAAATGCATATTTGGACATTAATTGCTATTTATTAAGGGACTTGGACAAATTTCATTCTGTTCGAATATACATTTTGGTAGGTTGTTTATTTTCAACGGGTTATTACCCAAATACAAAAAACAACTAATCAATATTAAAACAAATAGTGACATCAGTTTAGTAGATCAACCCCACTCAATTCAACCTTCGAAAATAACTCTTAATTATAGTTCATGGTGAGATTCTCCGAAATATAAAAATTTTTATGACATGCAACGCCATACAAATGTGTAGAAACATATTTGGTCATAAATGACATGATGAATCGGTTCGAAAGAGAAGCATAATTGCGATTGAAACAAAACTCTAAGAAAACTGTATGGTTATCAGGTTATTATTGTTATTTATGTTAATTTAATATTAAACATAGAATCTAGAAATAGGGCAGAGGGTATCATTTTATTTCTATTCGCATTTATGTTTTGAAAATGTAATTTTGTTTCACAGAATATATTATACTTACTTCACAATTCGTTCGAAGAGAATCGTTAGTTTATCTTCACTTCCATTTGTTCGAAGAAGTTATTTCGAAGTATCAACCCCTTCATTACAATATGAGTTGTCTCTCGTAATGTACCAGCTGGCACGTGTCATTTCAGTTGAAAAAACTTGTTTATATCGAGGGGGAAATTCCGGGTGTACGCCATCTGGTCAACATTTCAACTTTACATCGTCTCATTATCCCTGGAAGGTCTGATATTAACAAACTTATCTAAGCTACCCACTTGGGTTGGACTCACTAATGAAAGATCCCTGGTCAAAATCGATTCTTTTTCGCATTCAAAATTTTTCGATCAATGAATATTATGTTTTTTTCCTTGGAAATAATATTTCTGATCTTGTTGTTGGTATTCAAGTGACTTAAGTTTCGAACATCTACAATCTTGGTATTTCATTGTTTATTTTCTGTCTGTTATCGTGAACATAATTTTCTTACTTCAGTATCGTAATGAGTTCATTATACAGTACTAAAAACACGGCTTTAATCAAATCATCAGAGCATTGTTTCTAATGAATAATGCATAATAATGAATTAAAGCGCAGGGACTTCTGCAGACAGTATTTTTCTTGGATACAAAATCATGTCTCTTTTCAGCTTATACATATTTAGTTTAGTTTTACTTCATGTGAAATAAAATGAAAATGAGGACCCTACTAATTCAGATCTTCATAAGTATGATACTAGGAAAATGTCACAGTCGCACAATTCAAGTAAATTTGATTATTTACCTAGCTATGCTGGGAAGATGGTTATGAACTGTCTCCCCAATAGCATCAAAGATATGCCATATGCCAGATTCTAAACATTTATAGATATATATAAATATTTTATATATAAATATTTTTGAGAGGGGTGTTATTATTCGATGTGATTATTCACCAAAATTAACCTTATAGGCCAAGCCTTGACATGTACATTTACCAGGTTTGCTTTTTATGATTCGGGATTAGAGATCAAAAACAAATATTAATCATCGAAAATCGCTTTATTGATTTTCAAAATATTCCTCATTTAGATCTTTACACATTTGCATGCATTTGAACCAATCGTCGAAGTACTTTTGCCACTCTGATTGAGGTATCTCCAAAACATGCATTCTGAACGCATCAACCGCTTCTTCAGATGTCGAAAAACGTTGACCTCCCCTTTTATTTTTTATGTGCAGGAATAAAAAGAAGTCATTCGGTGCCAAGTCTGAACTATTCGCGGATGACTCATCAAATCGATGTTTTGAATGCTCAAAAATGCAAAATATACGAAATCATTGTGAAAAATCAACAACTATTCATGTTTATGCGGGGTGCGCAAAAAATGTTTACAGAGCTTTTTAATTGTGATAGTAAATTGAATAATAACTATAGTTTGATGAATAAACTAATTGCTCAGAATGCATATCAAGCAGGATATATTTATCCAAAAATAATCGAAGACGATGATATAAGTACCTAACCTTTCTGTTCAGTTAATAAGCTATAAGAACATGATAGTAATTCTTTCTTTCAATCTACACTTTGGTTCAATAGTTTTCATCAAACTTTTGTCAATTTTTAATAAATTAGTACCCCTAAAAGGCGCAACACAGATTTTGTTTATGGTCTAATGCAGAATTCTCATATGCCTAGCGCTTGTTTGCGCTCCGAATGAATCATAACACACAGGGGGTAACGACCCTCCCCAAATTCATGAAATGTGGGGCGTTCATTTTAGATCATGGGAGTTTTCTCATGGCGTGCCCTTTCGTCAAGGTTGAGTTCAAGTTTGGTTAATGCGATTTTAGTATATGGGTTTGTGAATTCTTACTATGTCTGGGAACATATGCAATGGATTTGCAACAACATTAATTACATGTTTCGACAGCAATTTACCTAATCGTGAAGGGTCCGCCTTGGTGGGAATTTTATATATAACTGAATAGGGAGATTCAGAAATATAAAGTATTATCACAATTGCCATCGATAGGCGATATTCCCTTTTCTTGAAAACTGTCAATCCATCGTTAAAACTCAGACATATCGCAAGTTCCAATTGGTAGATCTGAAGTTCAATTTTTATTCAAGCTTTAGGAATTTGTACTGATGTAGTCGAAAGGGAGGTCCACCGGACCGAACAATATTTTGAGAGTGATCTATGCCACAAAAAAATTAGAGTTTCACGGCATTTTGCTTTTTCGTCGTTCTAAAACGAAAACAAAATTATCAAAGACGACCTGGATCATACATTGGTTTAATAATTTAGATACCATTTTATCAAAAAGGTCGCCAAAAGAAAACAACCGATGTATCGAAACTAGGGAAATTTTTATAATTCATTTAAATAGATTCCTCTCATAAAATAAAATTCATACAATTTTATGAACATAAATTATAAAGTTTGGGCAGATCCAATGTAGGTTTTTAAAGAATTTTTTAAATTCTGTTTCTCTCTTCTTCTTTGAAAATTGAAAACACACCCTATTATTATCTGTATACAGGTCCCGTAACTCAATGTCACGCGGTTTCTGGGCGATATGCTAGGTTATACCAGTTCTAGCAAAAATAAAAAAAAATTCTACGTTACTTGGTTAAGTGGTAATAGATATATTTTTGAAAATGTTGAAAATTGACACCCTACACTACATCCTTAGGTTTTATAGTCACAAATTTTCCAATTTTGCAGGGATTTTTTTAAACATAATCCTAAATAATCATGCTATTGATTACAGTCACAAATCCATTGTTAGGTACAATTGTTTTAGTAAAAGAAATATGAGTTTCGTTGAGGCATGGTTAAAAAATATAACTTTGATAACACTTCCTTAAAAAAAATGTACCGTACTACTCTAGGCAAGTTACTTTAAGAAATGGCCCATTTAATCAAGATTACAAAATGTTATAATACTTGCTACTTATCCTTCCAAATAAAATTACTTATTCATTTGCAAAAGGACTCAAAATTTTATGTACTGACGAAACTACATTTAAATTAGATCGTTATTTCAATTTACATAACGTACATGGGTGTTACATAGAAAATCCGCATTTAATGCGTGAAGATCGCTTCCACTACCACTTTAAAGTTAACATGTGGACTCGAATTTTAAACGGACAAATTATTGGACCATTTGAACCATCCAAAAACTTGAATGGCGACGACAACTACTTAGATTTCTCACAAAATTATTTACCACATTTATCAGAAGACGTACCACTCAACACCTATCGGAACATGTGGTTTCAACAAGATCGTTGCCCAGCGTATTATGCTCTCCCCGTACGTGACTATACAAATAAAGAAAATCCTGATAGGTGGATTGGGGCCTTGGTTCAATTTTGTGGCCTCCGCGTTCTCTGGACCTAAACCCACTAGATTTTTTTACTGGGGCTGCATAAAAGACAAAGTTTATTTAAAACCAATTGAAAATTACCCCCAACTACGTCGCGGAATTGTAGAAACAACAGAAGAAATAAATACCAGATGATTTGCTCGTTTGGTGAGAAGATCTTTTCTGAGGTGATGCAGAGCATGTATTCGTGCCGAAGGCAAAGAATTTGAGCAATTGTTATAATTTTAAAGAAAAATAAATGTACTACAAAATTTTCTCGTGTTTCATTATGATAACATCTTACAACAATACAACCATTATATCATACTTTAAAATTTTAATTGTTCGATAATCAATTGAAAATATTTTTTATGAAAAGTAGCTAGCAAGTATTATACCATTTTGTAATCTTGATTAAATGGGCCATATTTTTAAAGTATAATATCTTGCCGAGGCTAGTAAGGTACATTTTTTTAAAGATGTAGTGTCGAAGGTAGCTTAAAACATATTTTTTAACCATATCTCAGCGAAACTATTAAAAAAAAAAACAATTGCACCTAACAATGGATTTGTGACTGTAATTAATAACATTGTTATTTAAGATTACGTTTCAAAAAATCACTGCAAAATTTGAAAACTTGTGACTACAAAATATAAGGATGTAGTGTAGGGTGTCAATTTTCAACATTTTCAAAAATATACTTATTACCACTTAACCAGCGATACAAAATAATTGGTTGGAATCAAACGATCGCTGACACTGGTGTTTGCCATTCTCTTAAATTCAACGAATCACCTGAAATTTTAACGAACTTTGAGTTTCTGCCAATAGGAGATTTTTCTCTGTGTCTGATTTATGTTTCGTTATTTTAGCCTCAAGGAGAAATCAGAAATTATTTAGAGTTCAAACGAGAAGATCCTGTTCTTTATCCACTATTCCATTTGTCACTGCAATACGAATACTACCAATCAACAATGAAACATAAATTTTGCTCCCTCTCTGAATCATCTATTGACAATTGGTTCCTTCCAAGATATTCTCTGAAGCATTTCTAATCGTATTAATTGATAGCTCAAGATTCTAACTATATCGAAATCAATTATCAATCCACCATGACAATACACCACAACACAAGCATATGACATCCTATTGTTGTTCTGGAACAATTCGGGATACTTCGAGCATTGAATTCAGAACAACCTACAGAATGTGTAACCTTGGTTTCCACTTTGATTCCAAATTTTTTCAATGTCTCATTGTTGATTTTAATGAAGCGCTGTTCGCACCTCGTAAAATTTCCTCGTTTCATTTCATTACGTCTCACAATATGCGTACAAGTCGTTCTATTGTGCTCTAATAATGAATGAGACCCGTTTTAACAATCCGCCCTGATGTTTTCTGAAGGACTTTTAATGCTTTCGGTTCTTTGGTGTAAGTTTGTTAAAAAAGAGTCTGACTCATTTTTTATATTTGATTGTAGTGACGTCTACATCAATTTAAACTACACTACTGGAAAATATTGAGGGATAAAAAATCCCAAATTTCTAGGCAAATTTCAACAGGCCGTAACTTCGAAAGAAATGGTCGTACAAGAAACAAAAAAAAGGAAATTGTAGCTACAAGTGTATAGTGTTTGGATTATAACTTGAACATTTTTTAACCTCTGTGGTTTTTGAGTAATTGAGGAAAAATTAGCAACAAAAAAGTTTTTTTTTTGGTCTACGAGCGTTGAAAATATTTTTTTAGCTTAACCATTTGACGGATCGGATATTTTAATTTCTTTTTTGTACCCCTTGATACGTCCACTTTCTGCCGAGATATCGGTCTTCAAATGAAAAAGCGTCCATTTATCTTTGATTATCGGTATCTCTGCAACAGAGAAAGTTAAAGGTGGGTTTCAAGAACTTGAATGACTTAACTTTTTTTGTTTAATATTTAAGCACTTTCTGGAGCAGAAATGTGAGAAAAGCTCGGAAACTTTTTTTCTTCTCATTTTCAAAAACTATGAGCTTTTCGGAGTAAAAAAACGTGATCCTTTAATTTTTTCAAAAATTCGATCGAGTGAAAAAAAAAAACGGCCGTCTGGATTAATTTATTTTTTTGTAGGCTCTTTGTGGACATATTGAACTGTCAAAGGCTCACATAAGGTTGGTGGTTTCCTCAATATTTTCGATCTATCGCTTGATTTTCCAAAACAACAACAAAAACACTTTTTTGTTGCATTTTCAAATTCATGTGACAAAAAAAAATTTTTTTTTTGCAAAGCAATTACTAGTCGTTAAGGAGAATTCATTCAAGTTCTTGAAACCCACCTTTTAATTTCTTTGCGATCATTGGTTGCTGAGCTGTCGATAATAATCAAAGACAAATGTACGCTTTTCCATTTGAAGACCGGAAGGAAGTGGGCATATAAAGGTGAATAAAAAAGAAATTAAAGTTAAATGAACAGAGTATCCGATCCGTAAAATAGTTAAGCTAAAAAAAAATTATCCACGCCCGTAGACCAAAAACGTAGACTAGTTTTTCTACAATTGCTTAAAAACCGCAGAGGTTAATAAATTTTCAACTACTAATCCAAAACCTAGACATTTGGAGCTACAATTTTCTTTTCTTTGATTTCTTGTACGCCTATTTCTCTCGAAGTTACGGCCTGTTGAAAATTGCCTACAAATCAGGGATTTTTTTTTATCCCTTAATTTTTTCCAGTAGTGTATTCATTATAAATTTCATCATGTTAGCAGCGGAAAAAAAAGCACTAAACATTCAAAATCCTGAGAAAGCCGAAGAATACAGTAGGAAGATCAGAACTCTATTAGACAAAAACAACAACAACAACAACAACTTTGTTTCTAATATAAAAAGTAGACTAATATTAAAGTAGAACAGAGAGCTCTTACAGATCTTGAATCAGATAATTCCATTAAAATACTTAGACAAAGGAAATGCTACTGTCATCATTGATATGGATACTTATGAACAGAAAATTAATGAAATATTAGACACACATATAAGAAACTGAAGAAAGATCCTACCTCCACAGTTGAAATGAAGATATCAAAATTATACATAAGTATAGAAATGAATTTCCTGATCCGTACATTAGATCGAGACTAACACAACGTTTTTCGACACCTGAAAAAGCGGTTGATGCCTTCAGAATGCATGCTTTGGAGATACCTTGATCAGAGTGGCAAAAGTGCTTCGACAATTGGTTCAATCGCAACCAAAAGTGTATAGATCTTAATGGTGAATATTTTGAAAAACAATCGAGCGATTTTCGATGATTAATATTTTTTTGTTCTTTCACCCAGAAATATAAAATGCAACCAATTTGGAAAAAACCTATAACAAAACCTATAATAAAAAAAAATTAGAATGCACTGACGTGAGGTTAGATTGCTTTGACGCTCTTGTTGAGCTACTTGCGAGTAAATAATCAAACCTTAACAAATCTATAAGCTCTCTGATCGGGTGAACAATAGTCTTTTTCCGTACTATGGGACAACGTGATGCAAATATGAAAGCCTAATGAATAAACGAACCTTTATCTCAATTTGAAAATAACTACTCATAATTTTCACCAAATTTTCTTCTATGCTTCTCCTAAAAACTTACGTCAGTGCTTTTCTGAGTTTTGACAACGCCATCAAATTCTTTCTCTATGATAAAAAATATTTTGATTAATATTAAGTCTGTGCTTTTCTGAATTTTGACAACGTCATCGACATCGAATTCTACCTCTATGAATTCTATGAAAATTTTGATTGATATTACGCCAACTGACACTGATATCTAGGTCCGCAAGTTGTCAAACGAATATCGATCTGTGATGGCAAATCTTTCAATGCCAAAGCTCGGACTTCATGACATTTCTAATTTTCTCTTGAGTAAATGATCATATCTTCAGAAGGGGGAAAGCTACGACTATGAAATTTGAGGATGAGTAAGATATCAGTAACCTCAATATATATACGGATTTTTATTTAAATTTAAAAGAAGTCTTAGGAGATATTGAGTATTGAAAATTTTTTTTTGGGAATTTTTTAAAAATTTTCTAGCCTGACGATTTCTTCGAAATTTTGCAAGTCGTTTCGTTTCAGCCTCCTTCAATAACATTCCAAGTATCAACTCGATCGGATGGATATTCTAGTAGTTATTGAGGAAACAAAATTTCAGATGCTCATAACTACTGAACCATCCGACGGATTTGGCCCAATAACGAACTTGACCGAGATATTTGGACAATTAACCTATTCTGACTGTGATGCGATAAGATCGGTTAAGTCGGCTAGAGGCTAGTAAAATTTGAATTCATGCATACATAAAAGAAATTTTGATCTCCTCATGTGAGCAAACATAGACGTCAACTCAAGAAGCTCTTGAAGGCTATGCAGATGCACTTTAACCAAAGATTTACTTTTTTCAGGAACAAAGATAAGAAAGTTGACTTTCTTGTTGAACATCGATATTTGCTCCATTTCAGAGATGTATTTGGGTAAATACAGTGCTATCGTGTTGGTTCCGGCAGACGGAAAACTTATCGGCGAAGAACCTTTATCTGGCTTCGTGTCCTCGTTCACGGCTTCCGTTGCCGGAAATTAAATGCGACGTCGTGTCTTCCTACGGATCCTTACCATCCTTGCTTGCACTGCGTTTTCATTATGTCACAAGTCAAAACGGACCATTATAGAGTGTCTTCGACTACTACATTATTATAATTATAGATTTTTGAGAACAAAAGGAAAATTTTTTTATTATATCATCTTTTGATATTCAGCTCCGTTAAAAAGAGATAGGGTGTTTAAAATTTATTATAAAAAAATTATTTTTGTTTTCCAATATTTTCGTTGAATATTTATGTTGAATGGTTTGAAATTTGGAAAAATAATAGAAAATTTCTCTTTTCTACGGATCCGACCCTGACTAGAAAAATATCACTGAGCCGAAATAATTTTTTTTTCTCTTGTGAAATCATTATCATTGAAAATTTTGCTGTATGTAAGAAATTCAACTTTTCTGTGGATGGATGGAAATACCTCCTAAAAAAGTTGTTAATGGTGTATTCATTAAGCGTGAATATTTCTTCCATTTTTAATTCGAAAGCATAATACATACTTACTTTGTGTATTTGAACATGTTATCATCTGATTTTTTAAAATTCGAATAAATCGCAGCCTTGTTTAGGTACAGTTACCGTTTCATAATAAAACAAGAGAACTACTGATAAGGATGCAAAAATGATATAAAAAATTTAAAAACGAATTTTCAGAATCAATTATCAAAATAAATACGTTCTATTTTATCAGAAATATTACTGTTTGGAGCCTTGCACAGGATAATTTTTTCATAAATAAGTATGTCTCCACAATTTTGTGGAATGTCATAACGCAAAAGCTGAATTTTTTGTGTAATCTCGAAAGGAATCCAATGGTTGCTCAACCCAACTTGAAATGGGTAAGAATTGGAAAAAGTGTTATTGGAAAAAAATGTTTATTTTTACTTCAAGAATAAGTAGTTGAAATTAACGCGGTGGTTAAAGACTCATTTTATATAATAATAATAATCATAATCATAATAATAATGATAATGATCTCGCACGGTGATATTCAGTATCATCGGGGAGTGACGCCCCCGCGAACCCGAGTCACCACTCCTTACTTGAGGCTAGCAACCTCCGTGAGGGAAAATGGTATTGCTCCCATTACTAGAAGTAATAGAAATCAGGGCGGCGAGGAGTTTCAGGTCGGCTCTTCTCGGAACCGTCCAGAGGTTCGACCTGTTGGGGTCAGATGTGGAGCAAGCGGCGCATCCCCCCGAGACGGCACCGCAAGGCCAAGTCACGATACTCTGCAAAGAGTGAGCTTAGGAAACTTGAATGAGCATAGTGTTCATTCCGTTATAAGCCGGAATCGAGACGGGCGCACACGCTGGACGTATGATCAAAATTGTATTTTGATGCGTGCGCATTATATTGCTCGGAATCTTGTAGAACAGTCATCCAAAACATATAGACAACTTCTGGTTGAGATCTGGGAGCAGATGTGCCCGACTACATCTGCCAGTGCTCAGCTTCTCTCAGACAGGGTCAGATGGTTGACAAAGGGCGAAAAGCTGTCACGTGCTGAGCTTGAGAGAATACAAGCAAGCTGCTATCCACTAGTGGCACCACAAGAACAGTCTCCCGACGTGGTAGAGGTGACCAGAAGAAGATCTTCTTTGAGAATAAGACAGAGCGGATTGCTTCTGACGCAGGAACCAAGCGAGAAACTGGGACAACAATTACTTGCCAACATGATAAAATACTCGGGCCTAGCACCTGAAAGTAGGCCAAGGATCGAGAAGCTGCGTCATTCGAAACACGTACTGGAAACGATGAGGACTATCAACTTGCTACTTCCTAAACATCTGGCGGGAGTGAACACGCTTAGTGAGTTGGTTGATGTTGTCTACGCCGCTGCGGTCACTGTATGCGAGACCCACGGTGGCAGGGTAGGTGACGTGGTAGATCATGGATCTGGTGGCAGTGGACATGGCAGCCGGTCGGCTGCGAATCCGCAGTTCCGTGTTTTTCATACTTACCTTAATTCACCTAATTCATCTGGTAGGGACTTGAAAGCTGTGAGAAAGGTGGCCTCTGAGTTCAAAATTAGAAGAAAAGATCCAGACCTCAAAGACAAGATATCGGTGCTCAGCGATAACCTGAAACAGAAAATCAAAGCATTAGGTTCTCGCATTCATAGATATAACAACAGATTGTTCTTTCAAAACCAGAAAAAATTTTTGGAGAGGCTGAGTCGCAGATACCCAAGGTGTTAATGGAGGACATTGAAATCAATGAAAGTGACATAGCAGAAACTTTAAAAAAATCGAATAACTGGGCAACTCCTGGATGTGATCAAATCCATAATTACTGGTGGAAGCACTTCACTGCTGTCCACGGAAAACTTTCCATACTTTTTGGGTTGTCTGTTGCGGATCCCTCTTCGATACCGGCCTATTTCACTCAGGGTGTTACTTACCTGATTCCCAAAAATGGAGAACCCAAAGATCCAAATAACTATCGACCCATCACATGTCTCTCAGCAGTTTATAAAATTCTCTTGGCAGTTGTAACTAAACACATAAATAAACACCTAAGATCAAACAATATCATGGCACCAGAGCAAGGCGGTGGACGAATAAGAACTAAGGGATGTAAAGAACTTCTTTTGATAGATCTGATCATAACCAAGCAAGCTAGAAGAAAACTAAGAAACATCTCGGTAGCCTGGATCGATTACCGCAAGGCATTTGATTCAGTACCTCATTCTTGGCTGCTCAAAGTTCTGAGAATGCACGGAATTAATGAAAAAATTGTTAACCTTTTAGCCTTACTGATGAAAACTTGGAGGACATCTCTCTTGATCCGAGATGGACAGGTGTTGAAGAGATCAGCAAACATCAAAATAAATCGAGGAATTTTTCAGGGTGATACTTTGAGTGTAGCATGGTTCTGCATGGCTCTCAATCCGTTGAGTATGTTACTCAAAAACACAGAGTATTGATATGTTATCGATAAGCTCAGAAAGATCCGAGTAAATCACAACTTGTATATAGACGACCTAAAATTATACGGAGCCAATATGGACCAACTGAGAAGACTGCTGGAGATAGTGGCGCTGTTCAGCGACTCTATTTGAATGAGCTTCGGAGTGAACAAGTGTGCTGTTCTTGAAGTCAAGCGTGGAAAAATACAAAACGCAGGTCCTGGAACAACCTTGATTAATCAGATCACCCTTCCATCTTTAAATGTAAACGACTCATATAAATATCTCGGAATAAAACAAGCACTGGACATCCAAACTTCGGAAATGAGAGCATATTATAGGCAAAAATTGTTGGAGAGGGCGAATTTGCTACTGAAGGCAAAACTTAATTCCAGATCCTTGTTCACTGCTATAAATATCTGGGCCATACCAACTATAACCTACTCCTTCGGTGTTTTAACTTGGCCAACAACAGAACTGCGGGAGATGGATAGAGCATTGAGATATTTGCTTACGAAGTACTGCGTTCACCATGTGCACTCCTCAACAGCTCGATTCTACCTGTCGCGATCCCAGGGAGGTCGGGGGCTACTCAACTTGGAAGAGATCCACCAAAAAAACATCACCACTCTCAGAGGCTACTTTCTCAGAAAGAGTTCTAGTTTCTTTCAGGCAATCCGAGAAGCCGACTAAGGTTTAACTCCCTTGAAACTATCAGAGCTGGACCATCAGCTTAATGAACGCACAGCAGAACAACTACTAGAAGAGTGGTGTTCAAAAGCGCTACATGGGAAATATCCCAATTGCCTGAAAAATAGAGAAGTGAATAGAGTTGAGTCATTAACTTACTTGCGGAAAGGATATCTCTATCCAGAGACAGAAGGCCGACTACTGGCAATGCAAGACCAAGTGATGCCAACTAGGGTGTACCAGAAGCATATTGCCAAACTGGATATACCTTCTGATCAATGTCGCAGGTGCTCCCAGGCTGCTGAAATCATCCAACATGTGACTTCCTCTTGTCCTGTCTTGGCTCCGAGAGATTATCTCGAAAGGCATAACTCCATGGCGAAGATATACCACCAACAAATAGCGCTGAAACTGGGCCTTGTGAGGCAGGAGATACCTGTTCACCTCTACATGCCTAAAACTTTACTGCAGAGTACCCGTTACAGACTCTATTGGGACTCCGCGATGGTGACGGACAGGGGTGTGCTGCACAACAGACCGGATATTACACTCTTCGACGACGTGGAGAAAACATGTATGATAGTGGAATTCACGATTCCTGCAGATGATAACCTCTCGAGAGCATACACAGAGAAGGTGACGAAGTACGGAGATCTGGCGTTCCAACTGCGAGAAATGTATAGTCTGAAAAAGATAAGCGTCCTCCTATTAATTATATCAACAAATGGATTGGTAGAGGTTCATTTACCTGAAAACACAAAAAGACTGTGCCTTGAACCAAACGTCATCTCCGCGTCCCAGAAGGAGGTCATCTTGAGTACAACCAGAATAGTACCGAAATTCTTGCAAGGCTTCTGAGCACATTTTGTTAACTTCGGCAACTAGCCCGGTTTCAATAGGAAAATAACCCTTCAAGGTGATTAAAAGAAAAAAAAATGATAATGATAATAAATAATAATAATGATAATAATTAATAATAAATAATAATAACAAGCTCCCTCATCCAATCTACACTACGCTATATCTGCAGTAGATAACTCGACTCCACTGAAACTCCATGAACGTCAATAAGTTAACCATCAGAAATAAAATAATAATAAATTAGGGAATGGACAGAAAAATCTGTTCCTGGAAAGCATGTGAACGAGGTCTACCAGGCTTATGTCGACAGTTATTCGTCGAACTATTGGTTGACATCCGGAAAAATGTTTCCAGAGACTGAGGGTTTCATCATCGCTATCCAAGATCAAGTCATTCCATCGAGAGAAACCTTAAATACATCGTAAACGATACCTCTGTAGATGACGCTGAAGCGGGTATGGATGATCGACCCAAGAAACCATACAGCATATTACAGGTGCATGCCAGAAATTCGCTGGAACCGAATACAAGAACAGATATGACGCTGTGGCTAAGCTAATCCATAAGGAGTTAGCAGTGAAGTATGAACTTCTGTCAACAAAGAAGATCCTTTATCGCCAGTATACCTCCCAATCGGTGTTGGAAAAAGAAAAGCACAAACTTAATTGAGACCGCACTGTACTGACTGATAGAAGCATTACCCATAATTAACTTGATCTTATTTTGATTAAAATGGAAAAAGAAGCACTGCTGATTGATGTCGCGATTCCAAATAATGCTAATCTATTGGACAGACATGCAGAAAAGATCGCTAAATATAGAGATGTTGAAGATCAAGTCAAGAGACAGTGGAGGCTAACAGATGTGTACACCATTCCTGTTGTGTTGTCACCTATCGATTTCATACCATGCAAACTCCTGGAGAACTTGAAAAACTTTGGATTGAATGAGAATCTCTCAATGAGTATGCAGAAAGCTGTATTCCTGGGAACTGCAAGTACGGTGCGGTGACAAAGGGAACATCATCAACGGCAAGAAAGAACGGAACCGAACCAGCAGCAGGAAGCGGAGAAGCAGCCCGGACCCACTCACCATCATGATTGCGAAAACCTGGAAAGGGTTCCATCCATAGGCATATAAAGAGCTATCTCTACCTAGCATTTCATTCATAAAACTGTTGAAATTAATAGCCAACATTGAATTATTTCACCATGTGTCAGAAAAAGACAGGAATATATGCTTTTTAGCACTTTGGCTACGCTGCATAATGAAGCCGTCAATTACTCACTGGCGTACTGATTGAATGGTTTCGTTTAATTTTTGAGGAACCTTCAAAATTGGAAATATTTGAGATTATGATAGAAAACCTGTAGAATTAGAACTGTAAATCTAGTATAATCGATTTTAGGTAAATGATGCAAGACAAATTGCGTCACTATGATATTGAAATAGATTCATACGATAATAGAGGGTATTTCGTTCTGTATTTCGAAAGATTCAATGAAAGTGTAGATATTATAATATTGAACTATAATCCCTGCAAGTACGATTATAATCGATATATTTAGTAGTTAGTCACAGGAGTGAAACTGCTAAGTGTTAAATTTTACCGAGTAGCAGTTTTATCTGCGGTAATAGGACGTTAATAGAATGCCATGAAAAAAATAACCCTGGTTTTGACCCGAGCATAAAATTGTATGAAACATGTTTCATCAAATTTGGGTAAAAATTGGTTAATGAAACAAACTTTCAATGTTTAAATTTATTGATAAGATAAATTCATAATAAAACAACTCAAAATGATATTCATGCATTTAAAACATAGACTCAACATTGATCACTCATTCCAAAACAAAATTGTTTTAGTGTATATCGACCTGGTCCTAAATTTCAGCGAAATATTTACTAATTTTCTGGTTTTATGATTGAGCCATGTAAATAATCCACCAAGATATTCAACATAGAAAATCGTACCAAGGAAAACCAAATTTTTTTTGTTCGGTATTGGCCGGGAACTTCAATAAAATTTATTGAAGAAGTCGTACATGGACGAATGGTACAAATAGGGTTTGATATTGATTCAGGTATTTCATTTTGGTCAAATGTATAACTTTAAAAGCTATTCAATCAATACAAACAACCTTTGCATGCACTTCATTCTACGACACTGTTCAAATATTGACGCCAAAAGCATATTTAGAAACTTACCGGTGGAAAGAAAGATTTGGGTTCAAATAATCATATTTTTGCAAATATAACATTGTCGAACTATATTTTACAGTTGAAACACTCTTTCGAAGTCAGCAAAATCACAATAACCACTTGACTTTACTTAATTTTCACTTGTGAACAAATACAAGTTAACTTTCTAGCGCTTTGGCAATGTCACGTATAATATAAGGGGGAAACACGGTGAGTGAATTTTATGAATGGATATGTTCGCGCGTAGTTGTCGATCATAACATAGTGAAGTATAAGTTCTTAGTTTTTAGTTCTTAGTTTTTAGTTCTGTGACGACGTCAACATGCTGAATATTTCAAATAGTTTCAAGAAATAAAACACATTATGACAACATCACAAACGGATCCAATCCGTATGGCGTATGGTGGCCAAACTGATTTTTCAATGGGAGCTACATGATTTAATGTAAATAAATGACATATAAAGCTCCATCAGAGCTTAATCCCTTAGATATCTAAGATATCTGGGATAAATGAATGTTTCCCTGGAGAGGAGTGTGAAAGCCGTCAGTCTAAAGTCAATAATAATAATAATATTAATCATAATAATGATTTGGAATTATAATTAAACTGTTCCGCTCTGGCTCACAGTATAAACTACTATCTATCTCATTTTATGACTTTAGTTCATTACAACCAATGGAGAGGCCGACTTATTCAAATAGTATTAGTATCAGGTATTTTTAATGGAATGTTGCAAATTTAGACATTACAAATCAGTACTTTTATTGGCAAGAAAAGAGACTAGTATTTTACCATTTTGAAATCTAGAATAAGTAGGCGATCATTCGGAACAATTCACCAACTGTAGTGTGATACAATTTTTCCAGTAGTGTCAAAGTTAAATGACAATTATAGTATTTTGAATAGAAACTTGTCAATACTTAATTTATTGTTCAATACTCTGATTTGTGGTTGTCCTCGATAGCTCTTTTATTTATCTTTGAGTTCCAGGGTACCCTGTTCACGAGATTAGTCTTTGTCACTTTATTGATTGAAACCATAGATACGTGAGAGAATTCTTTTCATTTTTCGAAAATGGTTAAAATTTTTTTTGGATGATTCGATGTACCTACTTAAAATCTGCTGGGGCTAGTCACAGACAATATTCGAGTTTCATTTGTCATAATCAAACTATTCACAATTTCCTAATTATTTGCAGGTATCCATAGGACAAGTTTACTCGAAGTTCATTAGCTTCCAGAGGTTTGTTAGCCCAATTTCAAACTTCAGAGCGGTAGCCGAATTTGAAAGAATTGTATAAAAAGAAAATATCTCTTGGCTTTAGAAATCTATGGTGAAATTTTATGTAGTAGTCAAAGATTCACCCTGTATTTCTATATATCTTATACTTGGTAATCGACTGATTTTGGGGTTCATACAATGTGAGTTATCAGAGATGGATTTATACTCTGCAAGTAACCATGGTTTTTCAACCAAAGTCGGTATTTTCATCTGTTAATATTCTACATAGAATCAGAGTTAATTTTGGAAAAACAATATGAAACGTAAAATTATCATTTTTTTATTTTTCATCTAATTATGCTGACATTTTCCTGAACGATTCGAAATGAGAAAAAGTCATCAAGGTGCAACTTCATGAAATTTCTCGATATTCATATAGTTCTCCAATAAAATCTGAAAATTGAGCCGATCCTTTTACGCTTCATTAACAGGAAGACATGAAATGGACATCAATGTTCTCTGAATATCGGAAGAATAATGCCAAGTATCTGACGAAATTGTTTGTATTCATGAGAAGGTACAGACAGACAATAAGCCATGCGAATATCGGACTGGTATGCGAACAGCAAAATGAAGAGGCAAATAGGCAGACAGAGCCGACTTCAGTGATCGCGGCATAATTTAATTTATCAATCTTCAGGTTGAGTTATGAAGACATCAGTTAATGGATCTCAAGACTTTATATGCTAAATTTATCTTTTTTTCTCATTCTTTTTGTAAAACTGGTAAAACGTGCAGCGTGCTATTTTTTCTTGTCCAATTGTCTGTAATTTTTTATTATCGAGATGTTATTGATCTTAATCGATAAGGTTTGACTTCCTGATAAAGAATCCGGGGTCAAACTTGGGCCGGCCGTATACTCTCTTTCATCGTATGGATAGTTTTCATATTGTCCGAATAGTATAGTTGTATTAATTTTGTGTATTAGATTTGAATATAGAAGGTATTTCTAAGGACAAGAGTGGCTATATTTCTAAACTAACAAAGGACTATGGTGCTGAGATTATTCTCCTTCAAGAAACACATACAGATACTAAAAACAAATCTTCGAGAAAGAGGAACTATAAAAGGTTATGTATTCATTGATTATCTCCTTTGTAAAATTTACGGTTTAGCTTGTTATGTTAAAAAATCCTTGATTCGCAATATCGAGTTAATCCAAAAAGGTGAATTTGAGGAAGTTTTCTTTATCTCTTTCAAATTCTATATTTTTGATATTCAGTTATTTTTTCTGCTTTTGTCTTTTTATTTCCAGATTCGATGTGGGTACCTTGAAGAAGTATCTGTTTCCATCAATAGAAGACCACTCTTGAAGAAAGAAATCCCTAATATATTTCAGCTTATTTTTGTACTTTCACACTTAGGCGGGGAGCCAGGGTTTTTTTTTACGGGGGTTTTTTCCCTAGGCTTTTATGTGATACGCCGAATTGTATGACACCCCGTCACTAACCCCTGATCTGTATGCTTTATTGTTTGTTAACTAAATATTGTAAGCCAAAAGTTCAAAAGAATATATATATATATATATATAGTATAGTTGTCCAAATAATTCGTGATTGGGCCAAATCCGTCGTATGGTTTAGAAGTTATGAGCATCTGAAAACTGGTTTCCTCAATGAATCCTAGAATATCCATCCGATCAATTTGTAACTTATAACGAATAGGTTTGCAGAATTTCGAGAACTTGTTGAGCTAGAAAATTAATAAAATTCTTTATTATTTTTTCTTGAATTCATAATATTTCATAAAATATTCATTTGTTTTTGTTTTCTAATTCCGAAATATAAAAGGCAACCCTTGATCAATCGAATTTCACTCGGATGGTTCAGCTTTCTGCATTGAAAGAACTAACAAATTAACTTCGAACTGGATGATGGAACTCGTGTAGAAATTTAATTTGGGCTACAACCACCATCTATTATTATTATTATTTACCAACGATTCGACAGACACCTTCTGTCGTTTTCAAGGTTAAAAAGTAGCCTTTGAAAGAGCTGACAGATCAAAAAATTCTGTCAATTTTACACTAATCAGTGAATATTGAAACATTTTCAAATATTTTCAGCGTTAGTTGAAGCAAGTTTTTTGTGTTGAAAACGACAGAAAATGTCTGTCGAACCGTTGATAACAAGAGACGGTGGTTCTTGCCCAATAATAATTCGACATCCGGAAGTGAATTAACTTTTGATGAATCCATTCTCAAGAGGACCTTTTTGCGATATAGACAACAGTGCGCTGTAATCTAACTGAAAAATAACAATCCTATCCTAATTTCAAAATAATACATACACAGTAAAATATATCGAATGTCCATGGCACCCGGGTGACTAAATAAAAATAAACAGAGTTTATGTTTGTGTCTGTTCATTACAATGATAACGCATACCCCAATTTCAGTTTCTTCGATGTTTATTCGGCCACCTTTTCCTTGAAAAATTAGTTAATTTTTTGAAGGTATAAGAGTATTTTCATTAATTATTCCAAAGGTTCTGAGTACGTCTCTGCACTGTGAGAACTCAATTGTCCCGACAATTTAGGCCTGAAAGAGGCAAACAATCGAATTATCAAGTAGTGCGATAGAAGGCTGTCACTTCGAACGAGGAAAAATGATAACGGTTTTTTATCTATTCATCTATTGTTATGGAAAATAGTTATCGTTACCTTGTTATTCAATCTCAATGAATCAAATTCGCTTTAAATTGTCATGGGGTGGAAAATGCGATGATAACAATAATTGAGGGAAGCAATAATTGGGAACAAATCTTTAGCGATTCGGAAATTGATGGAGTATCGTCTTGTATTGCACATATGTGTTTTGGAGTTTTGGCTCCCATCAGAACATCAGAAGTTGAACGTGAATCTTTATTTTAGGCGAATGACTTATATCATATTCAAATATACATAGCGTTACGTTACGTTAGCGCGAAATTTTTGTAATTTTCTATTTTCGAGTCAGAAATGCTCTCGATTGACTGTGTTCGATTTCATGATGAAGAAGCCGTGTTCAAATTTGAGTTAGTATTTACAGCTGGCCGTATACTCTCTTTCTTCCAAAGGAGATGAGCTATAGTTTGAATATTTTCAGAATAGGTATATTGTCTAAATATCTCGCTCAGGTCCGTCGAATAGTTCAATAGTTTAGAGCAACTGAAATTTGGTTTCCCCAATAACTCTTGGAATTCCCACCTGGAACTTGAAAATCGTTGAATAACGTTAAAACAGAAGAGAAATGTTGTGAAAACCCTTATGCTAGGAAATTGGTTTTGGAGATTACTCATAATCCCTGGTCAAACTTGAGTATGTCCTGTTGGTGGGTTCAGAACAGGCGCGCAATAGCTCCTGGCCTCAGTGCTTTTAAATATTTTTGGCGATCTTATGCACCTGATCAGAGTGCTTATAGATTTGGCTTAATGTTTGTATTTTTCCAATATTTCGGTGAAAGTGGGATGAATAGTTTAGTTTGGGAACACTGATGAATAATACGTGGTCAAAATCGATTCTGTCCGTCCGAACGTCCGACTGAACGTAATGAGCTAAGGGGCTGAAATTTACAGGGTAGATCGCAAGAATGAATATATATTTGACGAGTTCGTTATGCGAGCGAATCGGCCAAGTAGTCAATTGAATTTTTTTCTAATTACACTTCTCGAATCAAACTCTTCTTGTAATGGAGTTCTACATCATACATTTTCATTTTCAACAAACTTATATTTCTGGAAATATGAAATTTCAAAACCCTTACAGAACCAATTTTAAAGTTATAATAATTAGTCGCAAGTAGTTTAACAAAACTGACTAAATAACTTGACCTCACGTCAGTCCTTTCAAAAATGTCAAGTTTTTTTTTGTATTCAATTCAACCTCAGTTGTCAGGGAGTTTGATCAACGCAGTGGAAGGCCGAAAAGGCATTTGCGCACATGTTCTCCACATGGTTTGATCCCCAAAGCATTATTTTGGCACTTCTGTACTGACGTAAATACAATAAGTTTCTGTTGGCGAATAATTTTTTCAATCTAGATGTACAAGGATGGATAAATAAGTACTCGAGTTTGAAAAGAAAAGTCAATATTTTGGAAGCTTTTTTCATATTTATTTCTCAACATAGTGTCCATTTTAGCTCGATACACTTAGTCCAGCGTTATTCCAACTCATTTATGCCTTCCAAAAAATGCGATTTCTCGAACTCTGCAAAATAAACCAATCTGTTTCAGCGATCACCTCCCCGTTGGAAGGCATTTGTGAATACTAGTTGAAAACTATTGTCAGAACCTATTCGGAAAAGTCATTTTCAGTTAAATTTGATAGTAATGATTCAATACTAGTGACTATTGATTCAATACGAGTGACTAGATTTTCAACAAACTTATATTTCTGGAAATATGAAATTTCAAAACCCTTACAGAACCAATTTTAAAGTTATAATAATTAGTCGCAAGTAGTTTAACAAAACTGACTAAATAACTTGACCTCACGTCAGTCCTTTCTAATTTTTTTGTATTCAATTCAACCTCAGAAGTTTGATCAATAAAAGGCATTTGCGCACATGTTCTCCACATGGTTTGATCCCCAAAGCATTATTTTGGCACTTCTGTACTGACGTAAATACAATAAGTTTCTGTTGGCGAATAATTTTTTTCAATCTAGATGTACAAGGATGGATAAATAAGTACTCGAGTTTGAAAAGAAAAGTCAATATTTTGGAATTTTTCATATTTATTTCTCAACATAGTGTCCTTTTAGCTCGATACACTTAGTCCAGCGTTATTCCAACTCATTTATGCCTTCCAAAAAATGCGATTTCTCGAACTCTGCAAAATAAACCAAGGTTTCAGCGATCACCTCCCCGTTGGAAGGCATTTGCGAATACTAGTTGAAAACTATTGTCAGAACCTATTCGGAAAAGTCATTTTCAGTTAAATTTGATAGTAATGATTCAATACTAGTGACTATTGATTCAATACGAGTGACTAGTGATTAATACTAGTGACTAGTAATTTGATATTGGTTACTAGTGTATTCATTCGATGACACATGACTTGAAGTTTTGAAAAATATTTAATTTACACTTATTACACTGTACACAATCGATTAATGGGCAGTTGGTTTGAGGACACTCGACGTAGGTATCTACACTTGTTTATTTAATTCTTCTGCAAAACGATATGAAATTTCTGTATCAGCACAGCGCAATTATTTTTTCTTGCGAGTGCACTGTTTAAAGCGACAGGGCTGAACTCCTTATATATGGCCCGATCGGAGTTGCATTTCTTCCGACTTAAGGGTGCCTGTTCAAAAGAGAGCTTTTGTGGCGCTCTACATGAATGTGAAATACGAACAACTAATGATTTATTATTAGTGACGATATAGATGATGAGCTCTTCATAAGATAAGGGTAATAATACAAGGTGCCCAGAAAGGGTATCGCCATATTCGAAACGGGGCGTCTAAAAGGATCGGTGAGGGGTTCGTGGTGTCAGCAATTTTGTAGAGTTTTAGTCACCATGGAATAGTTCTCGGGGAAGCATCGCGCATTTGCCGTGCGAGCGTATTATCGTAATGGTGATTCAATAGTGACTATTCAACTTCTCTATCGTGCAGAATTTCGTGCACGCCACGCGTTAAATGGATCAGGATGTCCGAGAATACGGGTGCGACAGTTAAAATTCAAAACTCTGGTCGCCCTCGTTCAGTTGCCGATAAAGAAACAATTCAAGAAGTTAAGGCGTCGGTTCGTCAAAATCTGTCTTTATCCACCCGAAAGCGAAGCCAAGCGTTGAACATAAAAAATCGTTTTTACATTCGATTTCAAAGAAAGACTATACATTCAATTGGTTCAAGAATTGAAGGATGCGGACTATGCTAATCAACTGGATTTTGCGAAAGAAATGCTGCAGCGCTTTAATAACTTTAACAATATACTGTTTAGTGACGAAGCAAATTTTCACCTGAATGGTCAACGTGTTATCGCCAATCTTCGTTCCCGTTTAGATGAGTGCCAGTAACGCAACGGTCATCATTTGGATAACATAATCTTTTCCAGATAATTCTCCAATTCATATGTTGATAATAAACAATAAACTTTTTTATTGCTCAAAAATATTTTTTTTTATCGAACTTACAAAACCCGATACCCTTTCTGGACACCTTTTATTTGCATAATTTGTCTTTGAAGCTGATTTTCATCCATGGCATTAAAAGTATTCATTTTGGGAAAATAGCTGTTCGGAGCATTATGGATCATGCTATCTTGTTTTTAAATCACCTTCAAGATTATCAGATATTTCATACAATTTATTTGTCCTTATTGAATTCACGAGAAAGCTGCAACAATAATTATTCCATTACGATTTTCAAATTTTTATCTGTTTCAAAGAACTAATTAACTAAAGGTTATGCCATCTTTTATTTTTATCATAGCAGAGGATAAAAATTGTCATGTTTATTCTATCGGTTACTGGGAACGGACAATATATTCATAAAAATTTAAGTTGGCATAATTTTTTTAAGTATTGCTTATTTAATATTTATAACGGTTCGAATCGCCACCATGTGACGCTAAACTTTTGAATTTATGTTATTTATTTTCGCTTAGGAGCGAAGTACTAAATCATAGAAATATGATTATCCTTTACATCAGTAGGATCATTTTTTGATTCTAATATTCACGGAAACATTGAACTCCTGTCCTGCGCTTGATTGCGGACTGTTGAAAAGGTTCATCTCGGGCAAATTACCTTCCCGAGCATAAAACATCGGGAAACAGGAACAACGTTCGTAAAAAGGCCGCTCATCTGCCTCATACCACACCCTTTCTAGATCGATAATGGTCGGGCAGGTTCGGGATGAGATGTATTCCGTTCTCTATTGGGAAAATGCTAGCCTTCGCTTTTAGATGAATCTGATCTCATCGGACAAAATTGGATTCCTCAGGCCACTACCTATTTAGATTGAACTGCAGATTTGAACATTCGAGATATCGAAAATTGCACTAAAAGAAGAAGAAAGGACTATTTTCGGTAATCTTAGAAAATCCTTCATTCTGTATTGATCCTTTGTTTCGATTATATGTGTATGTTTATTCGCTCCCATCCATGTCTTATGCGGACATAGTGTTGGATCATAATATCACTTGTGTTGAACATCAACTATATGTCGTTGTTCTTTTTCCTGCCAACGTTTTGATACACATCTTCTTCGCTCTCAAGATAAATTAGCTTTTGAAACAGCAGATGATGGATACAGACGAAATAATCATTGATCTTCACGAGTTCCTTCATCGAAAATTTCTTTCATAGAATAATTTTACTCAATCAAATTGACTAAAAAAATTGGCATTCGAGTGTTTTGAATACCCGATGGGGTTAAGCTGACAAGTGTTAACTGGTCCATATTGTTCGTTTCCTATTATTCCATGAGACCTTTCACAAAAAGCGTGGTGTGAGTAAACTAAACAATAATTTAGGTGGATTTTTGAAAGAAGAGAATCTGTGCATCGAAAAAACTGAAGATGAACTGTGAGTGGTTATTTTTGATTTAAGATATGAGTTTATTGATTCATTGCGGCTGTTGTATTACTATATCACGTATTTCAGAACAAGCACGCAAAAGCTTCTGACTTCACTTCGGTGCTTCTTTATATTTCTTTATGACAATCATCAATCACTGGGTGAATTTCTAGCTTAAAGTTGGCGAAATCACATATTTTCTTCGGAAGGTAGCTTTAAAAACCCCAGGATGAGTGAATTCACAATTTGGGCACTTTTCGTTATGACATTTGCCGCATTTTTGCTTAGTGGCTCTTTTAATCCTTGAACAAGATTCCTTCTCGGTTTAATTATAAGATGTTTTGTAATTTCGTGACTAAATAACCATAATTTGTCTGAAAAGTCGAAAAGGAGCCTTGTCCATCATCTATCGAACAACTAACCTCTTTTTGTTGACGGGAAATTTTGAATGATAGAACTCGTGCAGAATTATTATTTGGCAATAACCGTCTCTTATTGTTCCTGCTACCAACGTTTCGATAGACATCAATTCAAGGAAAAAGTTAGCTTTTAAAGAGGTGAAAATATTTAAAAATTTTTTAATTTTCAATTTGTGTGTCAATATGGACAGAACTCTGAGGAAAGATCAAATTTGTACTTTCCTGTGGTATAAGGATTTCTCCAAGTTACTCTTATCAATCGGAATCCACACATCGGCAACTCAATTAATGGGGGATCAGAAGCAATTTTCATAAATGCCGCCTTCTTGCTTTTTAAAGTTAGAATAATTACTCGGAAGTAGTTAAACAAGACTGCCAAAATAACGTGACCTCACGTCAATGGTTTCTAATTTTTTTTGTATTCAATTCAACCTCAGAAGTTTGAACAATAAAAAGCATTTGCGCACATGTTCTCCTCATGGTTTGATCCCCTAAGCAATATTTTGGCACTTCTGGACCGATTTAAATACAAAAATTTTCTATTGGCGAATAATTTTTTTCAATCTAGATGCACAAGGATGGATAAATATATACTCGAGTCTAGTCCAGCGTTATTCCAGCTTTTTTATGCCTTCCAAAAAATACGATTTCTCGAACTCTGCAAAATAAACCTCCGTTTCAGCGATCACATCCTTGTTTGAAGGCACTTGCGAATACAAGTTGAAAACTATTGTCAGAACCTATTCGGAAAAGACATTTTCAATTAAATTTAATAGTAATGATTCAATACTAGTGACTATTGATTCAATACGAGTGACTAGTGATTAATACTAGTGACTAATAATTTGATATTGGTTACTAGTGTATTCATTCGATGACACATGACTTGAAGTTTTGAAAAATATTTAATTTATACTTATTACACTGTACACAATCGATTAATGGGCGGTTGGTTTGAGGACACTCGACGTAGTTACACTTGTTGATGTGGTTTTTTCTGCAAAACGATATGAAATTTCTGTATCCGCACAGCGCAATTAATTTTTCTCGTGAGTGAACTGTTTAAAGCGACAGGGCTGAACTCCTTATATATGGGTGAAACAATGATCATCCATGGTCCGATCGTTGCATGTCTTCCGTCTTATGCAGGGCATACACGCTACGGTAGACAGGATAGGAAAACTGTACAAGTACACCTGCGCAGGTCGACCGGACCGTGTGTGTCGTGGTTTTTCAAGCCAGCACAGGTCGCCGGAGCAAATTCGAGATTCGACTCGGTCTAGTGGGACCGTACGGTCGCTGCTAACGAACACACGACAACACGACCCGTCCGGTTTACCGGAACGTCTCCACACACGAGGCAGACCTGAGCAGGTATACCTGCACAGTTTTCCTCTCCGGTCTACCCTAGCATGTATGCCCTGCATTAAGGTGGTTGGTTTTTCTTCTTTGGATATGGTAAATGTATCGGACATTTTATTTGATGATTTTTATTCACAGCATGTTGGACCAACTTCGATCTATCGGTGTTTAACACTTGTGAAAGCTTCTGATCGTTTATTTATACTTTCGATGGCCGTTCTTTCTCTTCATTCACATGGTATCTCATAAATGCAATTCTTCCTTCTTTGATTTTCATTATCTGGTTTAACTTTTGTTAGATTAGACCTGATGGTATCTTTTGTTTTGAATGTGGTTGTTATGTTATTTATTTCCAATTCTAATTTATTCTAATAATCCTTTATCTGCTTGTATTGAATCAAATCAAGGTAATTATGACTTATTTATTTCGCTCTCTCCAATTTCTTTTTGGGACATTTTGCTCGTTATTTTAACATTTCACTACTTACAATTAAGTATTTAGTTGATGGCTGGAATTGAGATGTTGACCTGTGTTTGTTGGTTTTTTGTGGACACTGATTCTTGGGGTTCCATTCTGTTAATGAACTAGTATTTCTAAAAATGGAAGTTGTCTATCTTATCGATTTCCAGTATGAACTTTCTAGATTCTTCTTGATTGTTAAGATGTTGAAGAAATCTATCTATGGTGTTCATTTCATGTTGCCAAATGATGAAAATATCACCTTCTTATCTCTTTCCTGTTTTGTACAGAAACTATCTTCAAGTTTTGGATACAGGTTGAATCTCATCGATTGGCTAGAAGGCTATTCTCAATTGTTAAGGGTTACAGTGCATGCGTTAAGTTTTTTTTTCCATGAACACGAGAGCTTGTAGTGGCTAGTAATTCAAGCTCTGTAATTTTATGCCCAAGCACTTCACACAGGGAGTAGGTAGTTCATGGCAGTTATGGTCATAAAATAATATTCAGCAGTTGGAAAAATTGTATTATTCCCACTAGTATGGCACAGTTACATTTCAATGTGAAGATTTAATCACTTCGGTAAGCATATATTAAAAAAACTTCCTATTTTCACTGTGTGATTATTGTGTCATTGGACAATGAGCACACCAGCATTCGATTTTTCAAATTCGTTCTTGCAGAACGTTATCGTTTCCCTTGACAATCAATTAACTCCAGCATTGTTGTGGTTACACGACAACGTCGTATTCATCTTCTCCATGAATAATAGCGGTCAAAATATATCTAGCTTCTAGCAGGAAATATTTTATCTGAATAAACCGTCACCATTCATTAATGAGGCCAATTTCAACATACGTGTATAGCGAGTTTTGTGATATACTCGTCATTGAGCATTTGACTCGCACCAGCAGCTGATATGAATCATAATTATGTTGGTTTTGAAGTCCATTATTATATCCTGGCATATAATTATAGCCCACATAATTATTATCTCTCATTCCTCGCCGCATACTGCCGGTTCGGACCCGTAAATAGCTATTACCGTTTTCGTAGGTGGACTAATTTCTTGGATTCAACATTCCTTCGTATCTCATATGTCGAAATTATCAGTCACAATCGATGACGTTTATGACTTTGTGAAGATGCTGAACCTAGAACTTAAATTTTTTTCCATACAGCTTGAAGTCTTTTGTTGTTTTATTGACCTCGAAAATCCATCCCATAGAATCAAACTACAGTAACATGAAATCCATGTTTCATATAATGGCATGCACAGACGAATATCCCTAAATCGTTAATGAGTAACATATGCGAAGATCTGAGTAGTAGTAAATTTTGAAACCAAAATTTACACATATTCTGAAACGTTCTTTTAGTGGGCCCGTTTTTATATGAAATTCTGCACTCATTCTTGGTATTTTCCTACATCAGCCCACAAAATATTGAAACTTTATTTCGAACACCAGATATATAACATTTTTTTAATGCATTCGATCTATCAATTTTTGTTGCTACGGACGATACCCTCCTCATTTGTCAGTATTTTATAATATCGCAATGATAGTGTTTTCTACAATCATTATTTTATACCTTAAAAAAAAATGAAAAAATTATTCTACTTCCATTCTTTATTATAGTTGCAATTAATCATTTGATCATTTGTTATGTGCGGAAGTCACAGTGAACGTGATTCTGCATTGAAGAGCCTCTATTTATTTTTGAAGGATGAATGTGATACTACTAATTCTGAAAGAAAAAAAAGGCGTCTTCGAAAGCAAATAATTGTTTTGAGGAAATCATTTCCTTAAGAATTGCAAGATGCATCTAAAAGTCTCAAGACGTACTTTCTCCATGAACTAAATGGCGAATGCGTAGGGTATAGAATGAGTATCGCATCGGTTCCTTTATGCTTGAAACCAATTTATTGAATCCTGATGATATAATATTAAAGAATTATTTTATTGAGTGGCGATTATGTCCAAATCCCAACAAAACAAAGGTATTTTGTTTGCATCTGAATAATCATGAAAAATATTGGAAATTAGCTGTAACTTCCAATGATTCTCCTATCGAACATAATTTCTATACTGAATACTTAAGCGTTAAATAAGATTCATCTATCAATTACAACGCTCAGTTAGATGATCTGAGGCTAAAACTGAAAACTAGGAATAATAATATAATAAATTTGTGAATGTGGATATGCAGAAGAAACAATACCTCATCTCATCAATAATTGTCCCATAAATAAATTTCAAGATGGTTTTTTGGGCTATTCACGATATTTCCGATTCTTTCTTGGAATGGGTTATAAATTTCAAAATAAATTTGATACGTGTTTTTTGTTTTCAGTTCCTTTTTCTGCTTTTGTCTTTTTATTTTCAGATTCGGTATGTGCATCTTGAAAAAACCTCTGTGTTTATCAATAGAAAACCACTCTTGATGAAAGAAGTCCCTCGAATATATTTAAGCTTATTTTTTACACACAACAATACATATGCGGAAAGCCAGGGTTTTTTTCACTGGGGTTTTTTCCCTAGACTCTCATGTAATACAACGAATTGTATGGCACCCCGTCACCAATCCCAGCTAACATTTGTTTTGTACAGTTTCTCCATGTGAATCTGTAATATATATGTATATACCTTTGAAAGTAACGCTGTTACACTGAGTTCATAATTCCCGAATATAATTAGTTCCAGAAATGTACAGTCTTTGGAAAATCTTCGATCCGGTTTTGTTTTTTTTTATGTTATGGGTATTGGAGGCGAGAATAAATTACTTTTGATCTTAACGCCATTACTTGGCTTTACTGTTCATGCATTATTCAACAATTTTCGTATTTAGGTATGTTTAGATACCGGCGCATACACCAAAATGTACAAAGCATAACGATGAATCGGTAAACCATTACATAAGTGCGACTTGAGCTATAGGGAAAACGAGGAGAGAAGAAAAAGAATGAAATATTGAAAACTTTGAATTTCCTCAAGAAATTTATGAATAGAAATGATGAAAGAAGATTTTCATTTCGTTATTCTGGATTTGGTAATTTTATCTTCGATATATTTTTCCATAACTTGCATGATTCTCTCAATTCTTCTCTATATCTTGTTATTAGAATTGAACTCCTAATATTTCTAACGTATTGCATACCAGCTCAGTTGGAATAATACAATGAAAAGAACTCATTTGAACATTTTTATACACTCAAATAAACATATGATGAAATTATTATTACCTTATACTGACGTCTTTGTGAAACGCAAATTGAGATCACGTAATATCTCATTTTTGAATAAACGAATATTATTGATGCTTTGGACATTCGCAGATTTGATTTGTTGCACTAACATGAATAAGAATATCTTGACTTCCACATGGAGATTCGATTTAATTTAATACTCACTTCTATTTGGCTGTGTCAAGTTGAACATTTTAATCCTTACGTTTTATCTGGTACTATGAAATCTGAATAGAATCAGAATTATAATAAAAAATTAATAAAATAAAAGGAAAATGTTGTGATGAGTGCATCAGCAATTTTATGGGCTTCGAATTCCTATTTAAATGATCCTATTATATATATTATATGCTTTTCATAGTTGTTTTTTTTTTCAGGTGAGTACCACTTGCTTCTTATCATTGTTAGGAATAGGTAAGAATCCTTTATTTTCAGACATTCTTCCTCTCTTAGTGCCTTGAACATGAGATGTAAAATATTCGAAATGCTATAAGGTCAACTGTAATATAATTATGATCTTAAATGTTTGCCACTTTCTAAACATGAATACTTTTGTCAGTGATGAATTCCTTCCATACAAAGAATTTTTCAAACTCTAATAGTTGGAAATTATTCATTTGAAGTAGAAATGACTCTGTGATTCAATCTGACAACTGAAAATATAAAAAGGTGATTTCATAATTCATTATTATTATTATTATTATATTAATATGAAAATATATAATAAACCTTTAAAATTATACTGTTTCACTATGAGCTCTCAAGAATGAGAATATACCGTAAGAATTGCCTATTTCACACGGAAATAATAGTATCTTGTCACTTCTAATGGTTGAGCGCTTCACGTAATTATTTATAGACCTTTTCGAATTAAATCGAATTATAAATAGCTTGTTTGCATATTGGGCAACTCTTAATGATTATCATATTTCACGACTTGTTCCTCGCTTCATTTACAAGCATAGAAAGGGACGATCAACTATGCTTCAGCAAGTACCCATTGCATGTTATAACATTCATTATTATTTACTTCAGAATATATAGCTAACTCACTTCATTATAATGCAATTAAAGTTCATCCAGAGAAAACTGATGATGATTCGGTTACTCATAAGCAATATTCACCTCGAAACTGAACTTTCTAATTAACGTTTTATTCAGAATGTTCACCTTTCGAAGATATTAGCGGTAATATATCGGGATACTCAAATATCCTCAATTTTTATTATCTGTGCGTCATATTTTCCAAATAACATTATTGAAGATATCCACTTGCGGGAATGGTAGAAACCCTTTTTGCACTTCTTACTGGGGTGATTCCAGAGGCCATTTAGTTGCTCTAGTGTGTTTTGTGGTACATTGTTTAATTTTTTTCCGAATATCCAAGGTATTCCTTCAAATATTTCGATAGTTTCGATAGTCTTAGTTAAATGTAATAGACTGCCCGTGGGGAATTAGTTGAACCTATGTAATAGACTGTAGAGCCCAATAGTATTTGTTTACTCAATATTTTCGATTCATGCATGACCATTTCTGCATTTTCAAGTTATATGACGTATTTGAAATCAGGCCCTGAAGTATATTTATTCAAGTTCCTGAAATCCACTTTCAACTTTCTGTCGATCCTTTAAAGTATAAATGGGCGTATATGTAATGTGTATCTGATACTCATAGCGATTGCAAAAAACCTATTTTTATGCATTTTTTGTATTTCATGACGATATAAAATTTTAAATTTTATTTCAACACTGTTATTTAGAGATTAATAGTGTTTCAGTAATTCATATACTGAATTTCATCATACAGATTGTAAATTTACTAGGAAAAGATTATAAATATTAGGTAATACTAGGTTTTCGGAAGTTTGTCAACTAAGTACACAGAAGGAATTAATATTTTGATTGAATTCACCTTTATTTTCATTCGATCACATAAATTTGAAATGTAGGCGGCCAAATTTCAGGAGCTCATTCCTCACAAAAGAGACCCTTTGTTCTATTGAATTTTTCTGAATTATCAATCACTTACAAGGTTTAGGTAATTAGACATTTTTCTATTTTTTTTTTCTTAAACCAATAATCTCAAATTGCAATTTGTCCGAAGCAATGACCTGTTGAGAACACATGTTCCATTTTTTCCAAATCCACACCTCCACTTCAAGGGGTAAGGATTGAAATATTAAATGATGCCTCTGTTCCTACTGGAGATTAAAAAAACATCATTGACAAACTTGAATTATTTTTGGCTAAGCAATAAGCTGCTAAAATTTGGGCACCTGTTTATGAATCACTATGTATATAAAAAACTATAAGAACTATCCTTTTCTTTTTTTGATATTCTTCATCATCATCTGAATCATTCTATTACACCGAAACTCATCATCATCTTCTATTCAATCAGTTTCTATAAAATAATTGTAAATTTGTGAATATGTGTATTTTCGAAAACTTTCAATGCGAATCTCTCTGAAAATAAAGAAGTTAGAAAAAGGCAATTCATTGTACTTCAATGCTCTATAAATAGGGAAGCCTTAACCACTAAAATGAGTGTGTCACGCCTTAGTTCCCACGCCCCCAACTCAAAAAATTTTAAATGTCACCAATCCTTTTGTGATATCTTAAATCAGAGTTTTTTGAAATAGTATTTACCTGCACAAGAATTTTTCCTAAATTTTATACTGGCTCCAATCGGTGTAACCTGAATTAAATGAACTCTGTCCATGAAGTGCTATTGTAATTAATTAGTGCGGTCCATTTTGGACTGAACAAAAATAATCTACTTTCAATGGAATGACCGGCGAGATCACCAGATCTAAGAATCCTCGACTTTTTCTCTGGGTGACTGTAGTGTTTAATATAATTATCTTCACTGGATTGGTGCAAAATGAAATGCATTTTGAGGGTCTAAATGATGTATTACCTCATAAAAACAACGTTTATTTGATATAAGTTATACATTTTTTTTAACCCTGTATAAATTTTAGGAAAGATTCTAGTGCCGGTGAATACTACTAAAAAAAAACTTTAATTTTATGCATCACAAAAAGGGTGATACTTTTTAAAATTTTGGGGTTGGGGTGCATGGATCCTAATAGGTGGCCCACCTTATTACCAAATTATAATGGGTAAGGTTCTCCTTACCCGTATCGCAAATTGCGCTTCTCCTACTTTTTCAGTTTCAGAGATATTTGCATCGAAAATTTTTAAATTGATAGCCCGTATTAATTATGAAATGAAAATAAGCTACGAATAAATCTGATCTTGGTCAGAAAGAATCAACATTTATAAACTTACCAGGGGCATTGGTGATTGAGTCATACACAATTGGCCTTCGAACCATTTGACAAGAAATGAGTTTTCTTTCTCTCTCCAACCATATTTGTGAGCCCGACATCTTAGGTTGAAATTTATACTCATTTTCCATTAGCAGAATTGTAGTGAGCTCTTAAAAATTGCAGATAAAGCACACACTGTGAGGTGGTATCGAGCTTGCGTCGAAGTTAAGAATGTTTCGAAAAGCTTCAGTTTCTGTCAAAACAACAATTAGATGAAAATATCAAATCAAGCAGCGTAATTATTTAGGAACTATATGTTGTATGTCAGAAAACTGGAAGTTGGATAAAGAAATTAAGACAAGATTCGGTAGTAGTTCATTCCAATCCTTAAAATATCTATATCATGTAACTGTCAACTGGTATTTGAAATTCTTTGACGCGTAGCGAAATGTTAAGTTCAGCCGGTGTTACTTCACAGCGTAGAGGGATGGACGCTGAAAATCTGTTCAATGAACCGGCTGGAAGCTTTCGAGATATGGATGTACCGAAGAATGCTGAAAATTCACGTTGAAGTACTACGTTATATTGGAAAACCAACGGAAATCCTTACGAAAGTAAAACGAAGAAATACTCACAGTTTTAGGAACAACAAATATAATTTAATGCAGCTCATTATCGAAGGCAAAATAGATGGAAAACGAGGTGGTGAACGAAGAAGATTTCTCATGAACACTGAATCAAAGGCAATAATTTGGGTTTCAAGATGTAGTCACTTTAATAAATCGCGCACAGAATAGAAATAACTTTACCACGATGGCCTTCACCTCTCTTTAATGAGACGGCACCACAAGAAGATTATTTTCTTGTTTCACTATACAAAATATTCGAGAAATAATACAATACGCGAGTGGATAATATTTCAGATGGCGTAGATTGGAACTCAATAAAGCATTTATTCAAAAGATTCCTCACATATTAACATATGTCTTATCATCCCGGTTCTATATTATTTTTCATTCAATTTTTCTTATATCATGAACTTCCCTGAGTTCTTTCAAGATCGACGATATTTATATTCTCATTTAAATGAGATGTCAGAAATAGAAATTTCAAGAGTCCAATGGGCCAATCTGAATGTAGAATAACTAGACAAAGTAGGCATGGACTTGAGATATTGATAAAAGATAATTCATGTTACCACTGGACCGGTTTGGAGGTAGCGAGACCCGTTCTTCATGAATGATTTCTTTATATTTTATATTCAAGAACTTACATCAATTATTCGAATAGCCTTTCAAGTACAACAAATTCAGAAATAATCGATATCTTGAATAAAAAATATTAAAATTTTAATCAACGAAAACTAAGAGTGTATTAGATTTAAGAATAGATTAAATGATTGTGAACCTATAGTTGTCAAATGCATGGAACGTCCTATTGTATCGGTAGACAAAGTTAAATTTTTAGGTGTTTACTTGGATAGCTCACTAAGATGGAGCGATCACTGTGATTATGTTTGTGGGAAGTTAGCTAGCTCTTACTATGCTATAAGCAGGATAAAGAATTCACTGCCTTTCCAGGCTGTGATGGATGTTTATTATGGGTTAGTTTATAGTTTACTGAATTACAATGTTATACTGTGGGGTAACACTATTGATACTCATAGGGTGTTTGTTATGCAAAAAAGAATTTTAAGGTTAATTTTTAATTTAAAACCGTTGGATTCCTGCAGAAATGTATTCAAGGAACATAGTATACTCACTTTGCCTTCTCTGTTCATACTCAGGTGCTTGGTATACTTACGTGAACATGATTATTTGATGGTAAAGCTCTCTAGCTTCCACACCTACTTTACAAGGAATGATACCACACTTACAGTTCCTTTTCATAAAACAACGAGATATGAAGCAAGCCCTGTCTATCAGGCAATTATATTGTATAATCAGCTTCCACCTAGTATTAAAATGTTAGAAATAAACAAGTTTAAGAAAGTGATAAAAATCAATCTTGCTTGTAAAGGCTATTATTCTGTGGGTGAATTCCTATGGGATGCTAGCTTTTGTGCGGAATAATTTATTTTTTGTTCATTTCTCAATATTGACTTGTCCTATACATATTTGTATGTCTTAGAGGATCAATAAAATTCTATTCTATTCTATTCTAAGAATTTCAATAGTGTATGTTCTTAACATGAAATGAATAATGCCAATGGAAAAAGATAAGAGGACCATTATTTATATGCTGATTATCTGATGAAAATTGTAAAAAGGTTTGTAGAATGAATTCTGCTGAATCCTTGTATCTGATTTTCTGATAAAGTTTTAAAATTATTTTCGTTGTATTTTTATATTTATAATTTCAATTATCTGCTGAATTTGGCAACAGCTTTGTTACGTTAAATGCGTCGTCAATTTTTTTTATGATTCACCATTACAAATTTCAATTAATTCTCTTTACTTCTTCAACGACTTTTGAGTTATAAATTATTCGAAAAAATTTCAAATATATTTAAGAGCTTCGAAAATGACTATATATCGCTCAACATTCAAAATTCCAGTACGAAATTTGACATGATCTTAAAAAATAGTTTTTTGTTTATATGTGAAACTGTTTTCAAATCTTAGAGGTCGGTTATACAGAGTAGTCGAAAAAAATTACCATTTGTTTACTCACAAAATTGCTAAAACTCTTGTTTATCTCAATTTAGGCATACAGTATTTATTTGAAGAATGAAAAAAACCCATTCTACATTATTTCTTTACATTTCATTATACCTATCTTGTTTGGATTCTGAGTTATCTTCTTTTAGTGAATTCTAGATGGATATAATATGACTTAATTTCTTTGTATTGATATTTTCCCTATGCTCCCTTAGTCGTCTGTAAATCGACATATCTATGACTCAACTTGATCAATAGAAAATCATTATTCAAGTTTAATCGATGAACAACAAGTATTCCAAGTGTTTTGCTGGAGTGTTTTTATAACATATCTGAAATTCTACAAACGCAGGTGATTTAGAATTCAAAGACAGGTATGGAAAAGTGTATAGAAAAATTGTAGAGTGGGTTGTTCTCATTCTGAAAATGAAAAACTATACTTGTTCTCTTATTTGAAAAAAAAAAGTTTTCTTCAATCATCTGAGCTGACGAATATTGAGCGGAATATAGCCATTTTCGTGACTTCAAATTTGATTTGATATATACAAAAATAATTTATTACTCAAAACAAAAATTGTAGTGACAATTATGATTTGTGGAGCGCGCTTCCGAATTTATCACACTGAAAGTGATTTTTCGTCATTATTGCTCCTTTAATAAAAAATATCGTCCGCCTGTGGTTTTTTGATCAATTATATTTGTAATATCCTGTAGATTGGAACATATGAATGAATATAATATTTTTCAGTTGTATTCAATTACATTGTGTATATTTCAACTTATAGTACTCTATCTACATCACTGGCAACCAGTATACGAAAGTAAAATATGACAAACAAAATTTATCTCAACAAAAATATCTTATGGATTCTTAAAATTCTTTTCACATTTTCTTCTACGCCACTGTCAATCAGAATATGAAGGACATGTAATTTAAGACTAAGAAAAAATTTTTGTCAACCATATCATAATATGTGATTGAATTCTTATTTTATTTTTCACGCTATTGGAAATCAACGAATAAGAAGCATATAATTTTTTTTTCACCCAAGATTTAAAATTTAAAAAATAAGTGGTAATCTTCGTAGATTAATGGATTCAATCAACCACTGTGGCGAAATAATAAAATTAAACATACACTGTATAAGATTTTGACGACCAAGTTAATAATGGTTGCTACTGGCAATCAGCCGATAATTGCATATCGTTATTTAAGTCTAACTGAAATAGAGCAGTCAATAACCGGAAGTTACTAATGTGTAAAAATATTCCGTTTGGATAATTATTAATTGGGGTTATCATTCAAAATATTGGCAATAATTATCTTCAATTTATCGTATAAAGAAAAATTCGCAAGTGAGCAAACATGCTTATTTACATTTATAAATGTTCGAATCTGCCTGATATGGTGCCCGAAATAACCCAGGAAATAGATTTGATTCATGCACTGACAGGTTTTTCTACCTGATTGATGCCTGAACCTCCTGCGATAAATATTGAAACAACTTCTCAAACCTTCGATAGCTGTAGGAATGTATTCCGTCAAGAGATAAACTCGGGTAAAAGCGTTGTTGTCATCTGTCAGCCGTGCTGTTTGTTGTTGGAAGATAATGTTATTTTTAATTTGAGGAAATACAATGGGTGCATTATCGCGCGACGCTGCATACACGTCAGTGTGGTTTGAAATGACGATAATGCTCAGCGACGGAAACTGCAGATGCTTTTCCCTGGGTGAGCGATTTTCTAGACTGTGCGAACTGGGTTGGGAAGTTCATTGGTGCGGTTATTCAAGGTCCGAAAGTTCCACGATGACGAAGATTGCGCAGTTTTTTACCTCGTGATACCTGTCATATGCAGGCTAATTTTTGAAATGTTAATCATTTGTATAGAATTACTGTTTGGGGTTTATTCAACATCTGTTCTTCCTACCAGCTTTTCGATGGACACCTTTTATCGTTCTCAAGGTTATTACGTTCTTGAAGGGCAGACAATGTTCGAAAATAGGGGAAATGAATATCATCACGAAAACTTTGGGAAGTGATGGCTACCCCAAAAAGATTTCGAAAAGAGCGAAACGAATGAGACAAAATTATCTTGAAGCCGTTGATAATTCAACAGATATAGGATAAATGATAGAAACCGCCATTCCTTATGTAAAAGGTTTATCAGAAGATGAGAAGAATTGAAAATAAATAAAATCAACCGTATTCAAGACACAAGTTATCATCAGGTCCAACCTAACAAAACTTTAACCCGAAAATGAGAAACAACGAAGGGAGAATTGCATACAGGGTGTCCGGGAAAATGTGGAAGTTCTTTCGGATTCATATAGAATATCACAAAATTAGATGACAAGTACGGAGGAACGGCCTCTTGAAGGACCCTACTGTTAATCAATTTTTCTTGAATAACTTTTAATCTACTTAATATAATTTAATTTAAATACGATAAAAAGTAGTAAGGACCGCTTAAAATACTGCCCTTAAAACATAATTAGCTTGTTTAGTTTATCAGGGGCGGACTAGGTTGTACATTTTATTGCTTACATTGTTAATACCCTGTATGATAAGGAGTTAAAAGAAATAAATTGGAATACTTTGAACATCAAGCTAAAGAAAGGGTACTCTTGTTCATTGTCGATAAAATTAACCGTTTTCGTAAAAAAAATTAAAAGAATTAATGTTTCTATTGAAGAGAAACCATGATTTCTAGTTTTTTTGTCTGCAGTGTGATACGAAAGACATTCAGGGAACAGAAACGTTTTAGTTCAGGTTATTAAATCCGAAAAAATCGCTAGATTTAAAAGAATGCAGTTTTGTTCCCGAAAGCCACCTTAACAAATATTATTTTTATATAATAAAGCCAGTTTTGTCTAGGAATTATTTCAAATCCTACCTAAAAAATAATGTACAAGAAAATTAAACAACAAGGTTTAGACAGTTCAAATTGATCCTGAACTTTAACGGTTGAACCTTAATACGCTAATTAGGTATAATAAATTAAAAACTTCATACGCGGGTTCAACATGTGCTTCGTGACCTCTGATTCACTCGCGGGCACGACGAATGGAGAATTTCTGTACTCGCCACAACAACCCAGAATTGCTCTCTATTGCATCACAACGAAATGTGATACTCTGTAAAAGTTCATCCCTAGTATCAACCGAAGAGGAACACACCTTTGAGATGACACCACATGTGAAAATCCATCGGCGTTAGGTCGGGAGACCGTAGAGGCCAGGCAATGGGACCTCCTCTGCCTATCCAATGGTTTCTATATGCGTTATTCAGATGGTCCCGTACAGCAATGCTAAAGTGAGGTGGGGCTCCTTCAGGCATAAAATGCATGTTTCAAGTAGCAAATGCTCTATTGCATCCAGAGAAGCGTTCTAAATGAACTGTAACTAAAGTTCACTATTAAATCGTAGCGACAAAATTGCCGATTATTCCTGCCCAAATATTAATTAAATGGAACTGATGTTGGTAATGATGAACAATAGTGGCATGAGGGTTTTCATCAGCCCATACATGCGAGTTATGTAAATTTACAATAACATTTTTGGTAGACCCTGCTTTATCGGTAAAAAGAATAGTGTTAATGAAGTTTGGATTTGTACGTTGCTGATTTAACAGTCAGTTTGCACACTGTATCCTTCGACGAAAATCTTCAGGAAGAAGTTTATGCACTTTTTGGAGACGATGAGGGTATAACAACTGCTCTTTAAGTAATTTAGCAATTGTTGCGCAGCCAATATTCGAGTGCTTATTGAAGGATTATCAGCTACAGTATCCAAAATATTTTCCTTCAATTGCACCATCTGTACTGCCCTTCTGGCACCAACAATACTTGTTTTTCCTAAACTTCCTAAAAATTATTAAAGAAAGTCAATAGTGTTACCTTATTAACTGAAATCGCCCACTGGACTGTCTTAGACGTTGGTCAAGTCGCTGAAATGTTTTCTCATTTGTAATATTGCGATTAAGATATCTTTTTTCATACAACATTCTTGCTTCATAAGTATTATAAGATGCAAGACCGCACATAAGATGAATATCTGCATTCCCGCTAAATGTGTATCCCATTATCAGATTAAATTTATGAGATATTGAAATTTCAATTAATTAGCAACGTGTCAACAAAATTTTAAATGTCAATGCAAGATATTTATTTAATTCATCGATACCATATTACCGTTTGTAAAAACAGTTCGTTTTTGAATACTGATAACAATTCCTTTTTGATAAAAATTAAACAATAATTTTTTTAATTATTTTTCTCGAAAACGGTTGATTTTATCAACACTGAGCAAGAGTAACTTTTCTTCAGCTTAATGTTCAAATTTTTTTCAACTCAGGGTGTTTAAAATGTAAGCAATAAAATGTACAACCTATTTCTCCCCTGATAAACTAAACAAGCTAATTATGTTTTAAGGGTAGTATTTCAAGAGGTCCGTACCAGTGTTTATCGTATTGAAAATTAATTAAATTATATCAGGTAGTTTAAAAGTTATTCAAGAAAAATTGATTAACAGTGGCGTCCTTGAGGAGGCCGTACCTCCGTAGGGAGGGACGCTAAGAAAAGAATTTATGGGAACTCATCTCATTTTTTTTTTTAATGATCTATCTAAATCCCAGAGATCTCCCTCATTTCCCCGGACATTATGTATATGAAGTACCAATGAACGTAAGAATCAAAAATCATCAGGTGTCTCAAGTGTTGGATACCGATAGCTCGAAGTTGGTTCAAAATGCTGTGAATGAGGATAATCAGATGAAATAGAGTGATGGAATTTCAATGTTATTTCAATCTTTAAGAATAATAATAATAATATATTTATTGATCATTTAAGACATTCATAATGAATAGGACAAGTCAAATAACAAATAGAAATTAATTATCTGTAACAGAATTAACAATTATATTTTTGTCTTCCAGAAACGCCTATAGTAAAATTACTTATGCTAGAAACATTTGATGGTTTCAATTCATTATGTATGGAAAATAACATAATTTAACTGAGTCCCAAAACTCTTTCGTACTGCTGTCTGTGAACTTATCGTTGCATCACCTGCTCTCGTGAATTTGTCCTATTTTATCAATAACTCGTTCTATGTTGATTTTTTCATTAATCAATTATTGCTGAATTATTAGCATCGACTCGAAACTCAATACACAAATTGTTAAATCACACGACCTGGGAGGATGAATAATTAATTAGAATTTCTGTTAAAAAAGTTCATTTTCGAATTATTATCAACACTCTACTTTGAAATCGAAAAATATCATAAGTCAACTTGAATAAATTTCCTGCGTTTTCCCATTCCGAAGTACAAGTAGCAATTATAATCTTCCGAAGAATACACAACAAAAACATTGATTTGAAGTGTTAATTGAACTAATGAATTATATGTGAATCAAGTCAATTATATCGTTTCCGAGAACGATGTCTAACATTGCTAATCTTCCGTTGATATGAAACAATAGTTCTGTGAGATTGAAGTTCATTATAGAAATTAAACATTATTGTTATTGGGACCGTACCAATCGAGTCAATTGATGAATTCACTGATCCTATCGTATTTTGGAACATACCTTCGAATATGTGGACAACAAAAAAGTGAAACTAGGTCCGAAAACAAGTGCTACACGTTTTTCTTGTTTTTTTTTTTTGTCTTTAGTTATGAATTCATTTTTCAAGCTGAATAGAATATTATGTTTTTGTCCTCAAACAGACCTCAATAGATATTTACTTCTCTTTATGGTTTATACTTCATTATATGCCATGACACATGTGTTCTATTAGAAAATTACGGATATTACCATTTTTTTGAGCTGCAAGTTGTGAATATTTATATCTATCTCATTTTCTGGCGAATTTGATTTTGGTGCCTTACTCGTAAACCTCGAAGCACCTTAATCACGTGGTTCGCTCTTGTTTATTGTACTGTTCTCATAACCCCGTGAAAATTCATTGACGTGATTTGCACACCGTTAGTTCAATATGTATACATGTTAAAGTCTAGATCTGCAACTCTGGTTTTATAAACTAACACTTCACAGGAAACATACCATTCAGGTACTGTTTCACCTGAGCTGCTAAATCCGACGGAGATTTGTTCTGCTGGATGCATAACTCCTCTTCATCTGCCTCCAAAGTTTCAGTAATTACAAGGTCAATCACGTTTTCGAGCAAATCTATATACACATCACCAGTGAGATTTCCAAGAATGAATCGCATCAAGTGATCTCTCAAAATACCCATCCAGAGGTTGAGATTTTTTAGGTGTTGACAATGTTTCTTCCAAAAGAGGTGAGGAATTTCATCGGACCAAAATATACGATTATATTTGTTGATTCATCTGAAAAACACACATTCTACAGAAAAACAGGATTTGCAATCATTTTTTCAGAAATTATTTGGCACTATTTCATTCTTCGATCACCATCGTCTTCGTTCAGTTCATGAAAAACTGTCATTTTGTAAGGATGGGACTTGGCCCACTTCAATATTCTGTGGTCACTTGCCCTTGAATATCAAGCTTCCTGTGATAATTTTCTAACACTTCCCCATTATTAGTTGACCAATTATGGTGACTTCATCCTCTTCACCTGTAACCGTACGAGTACGATAATGTTTTTTGTTTGCATCTGATCCTTTCACTTCAAATTTATGTACCAACTGAACGATAAATGTAAATAAAATTTTTATCAGGATGTCGTTAATTGAAAATTTCTCACAGTAGCCCTAGCACAATCATTGTTCAGGAAATAAATTTTTACTCTTTCCTTTTCTCTTCCAACGTATAAACCATTTTGCAATTTTTATTGAGAATTGATAAAACGCATTTCTAATTATAATGCAATTAGCATACTGAAACAATATTTTCTGAATGCAATAATTTTTATCCGTATGAATAAAGATTATTGCAGATTCTGATAAGCTTGAAGAGATACAAAGGCATTTAACACCTTTAATTCACCTCATTTACGTTTTTGCTTCGGCTTCAGATCCAAGATATGACGGTTTTATAGCACGCAATCAATGGTGATAAATTTGAGGATTTGTGCTGAAGTTTTACTAATAGTATTCGTTGAAAAATTTCTGTTTCGATAGAAATCATACTATCATCATAAAGTTGATGACGAGATATTGTTGATGATGGAGCTCGTGTTGAATGATTATTTGGGCTATTACCATCATCTATTGTGGATGTAATGTTTTCCGACGTTTCGATAGACATCTTCTATCTTTATCAAGAATATATATATATATATATATATATATATATATATATATATATATATATTTATCTGCGGTACAAGTGAGCGCAACCAATGTTAAATCTCCGGTTCAAGTGGCATCCACGGTAAAACAGCATCCGATGTACGGATGCCACTTTACCAAGTCCAAAGATCATCACTAGCCGGCATAACTCATCGCCCTCTTTCGTTTGCGCCTAGTTTCAGCTGGACGAATTTTTGACCTATTTTGGGAAATGTTTATTGGAGGTGATTTTCGAACTTCACTGGACTTCCTCGTGGTGGCGCTCTGGTCGATTTCGTGTATATCGAAAGTATACCCGACTTGTCCAAATAACGCCCATCTTAGCATCCGGTGGGTCTGGCAACGTCGCAACTCTGCAGGTGTTCTTGAAATAGAATGAAATTTTACGATCTCGAGTGACCTTGGTACTCGACTGCGTTTTATAGTTCTTGGAAGTGGAATCACGATGCTAGTTGAGATTGAATATTTGCAGATGCGTTGATTCTCTTGAATCGCATATTAACAATTGGAACATATTGGAGTGGAGAATTGATATACAATTGAATATGAATCCTAGGTATTACAATTGTTCTTCTATTCAAGAGATGAAATTTTTATTATTTAAACGATAATTTGAAATTGGAAATGAAATTTGTGTGACTTTGTAGTCGATATTTTCATGTGGAAAACAAAACCCAATCTGAAATATTTCACAATATGACATTCAGTAAGTCTTGGAGATGTTGACGAGAATTTTTGATGATACAAATCGTGTGAAATTTTTATTTAGACAATAACCACCATCTCATATTGTTCTTGCAACCAACGTTTCGATAAACATCTTTTATCGTTATCAAAGACAAAATTTCACTTTCAAAAAGCTGACAATTTCAATAATTTCCCATTTCATTTCGTGTCAAGAATGACAGAACTTTCAAATATTGTCAGCTTTTTCAAAAGCTATTTGTTATGCCTTGTGAACGATGGAAGATGTCAATCGAAAGGTTTTAATCAAAACAATAAGAGATGGTATTTATTACCCAAATATTCTACAGGTCTTCGAAATCTAACGTGGTTTTACTTGACTTAATTCATTCGAGAAATTAGTTGCACTGATGATTCAATACTTGGGGAAATCATTTTGTAGGTCTATTCAGGAGGGGCATTTCCACAAAATTTGAGAAGGTATCACAAAATTAAGTACAAACTAGACGTTTATGAGAGACTGAGTCTATCTGAAATCTGAACACTGAGATTATATTATTATTCGTTATACTCTCCAGACTTAAGATATTCTCGAAATCTGGAAAATTTTGTCCGTCCGTGAGCACGAATACCTCAAAACGAAACGATCACTGTAACTGAATAGGGTAGGTCTGTCGGTTTGAATATCTGGACTCTTGTTTACCTGAACAGTGTATGCTCCAATTTTTTCGAATATTTGAAATTTTCGGATTTTTTGTTACAAGATGTATCAAAAGTAGGTAGCTTAAAACGATTTCATCCGTCCGTGAGCACGATGACTCTCGATCAGAAAGAGCTTGAGAATTGAATGGGATAGGTAAGAGGGTTTGAATATCTCGGCTTATTTAGTTCATCGGAGAAACCTGCTCAGTAGTTTGAATATTTTTCATGAAGCTGTTTCGTTATCCTCACTAGTTCTAATTTGAACATACAGGGTGGGCCATCCATAACTTGGCAGCCTGAGTTTTGAGCTTTGGAATGTAAAAACGAAAAAACGCTCGGAGTAGGTCAATTTTGTAGAGAAGGAAAAAAAGTGAGTTCAAATCAGTTTCATATCACTACCCTCTAGTTGCAACCCCTAACAGCTCTCGTTCTTAATAGGAAAATGGGTCGAGCAGCTGACAGAAGTTTTAGGACCTTTCGTCAATGACTCTGCTTCAAGTACAATAAAAATGGAAGAAATGTATTGGGTTCCTCGTACCACAGATAATCCTTTATGAGATGAGATTGCTCAACGAAATGAACGAACTTGACTTTGATCACCGATTACAATTTTGCGAAACAATGGGTAATACGATAAGTAATAATCTGGACCGCCATTTTGAATATCTGCTTCTCCAATGAATGCTCTTCTTATTCGAATGGATCTATAAAAGTCACAACTGTCCATATTGGTCTTATACCAACCCAAGACTAAAGAGAGATTCACACTCGGTATCCTGAAAAGCTGAATGTCTGGGTCGGTATCGAGGTCGGTATTTATGGCGACAATATTGTGGGCCCTTTTTCATGCACGGCAATCTCAATGGTGATAATTACTTAGACCTCTCAGAAAACAATGGATTTGTAACTGTAAGCGATAGCATGGTTATTTAGGATTACGTTTGAAAAAATCACTGCAAAATTGGAAAATTTGTGACTACAAATCTTAAGGATGTAGTGTAGGGTATCAATTTTCAACATTTTCAAAATTATACAATTATATAGTTTTTTTTTTTATTTTTGCTTGAACTGGTCTAACCTAGCATTTCGCCCTGTAACCGCTTGACGTTGAGTTTTTTAGGTCATCACATTAAGATGAAAATGTCGAGCTTAGTCAGCTTGACATACAACATGAAGACAAGTTGAATTTCCTAAACGGTAAGAACTGACTGCTCATTTTGAGGGTATATATGAAGATATTTCAGTATTCTCTTTATGTAATGTATGTATTTTGATCAGAAGCATAATTTAAAATAATTTTCATATATTTAGGTTTTTTACAATAAAAGGAAAGAGATCAAAGTTACTCTAGAACTATTTCATGATTCATCTAAACGTATTTTATATTTCTGGCATACAGGTTATTTTTAGCGTTATTTGCCACTTAAATGCCATAAATGTCTCGTATCAGTAGTGTTGGAGGGAATATGCAAAATGTTTTAGAATGAAATATTTCAAATAAGTAGGGGAAATTTGGAATTATAATAAATTATTATAAATTGATTGCATTTCTGCTGCGATTTGAATTTGATTGTTTGTCTTGATCAAGTTCAAAATATAAACAAATTTAAAATATTGAATTATTGTTTGGGCTATAACCATCATCTCTTGTTTTCGTTCTCTCCAACGTTTCGACAGACATCTTCTCAAGGCAAAATATTAGCTTTTAAAAAGCTGAGTTCAGAAAAATTATTCAATCTTTCAATTTGAAAACGTCAAATTGACAGATTATGAGAACTAGATAAAATTGAATTGGGACTTATCGGTGGTTTGAAGATTTCTTTAAGTTATTTCAAACAATCAGCGTCCAAACTTCCGCTAACTCAATTGATTATATACTTGAGGATCGAGAGCGATATTCATGTTCGAGTGTAACTTAAAAAGAAATCTTCAAAAAACAGATAAGTCCCAATTCAATTTTATCTAGTTCTCATAATCTATCGATTTGACGTTTTCAAACTGAAAGGTTGAATAATTTTTTAATCTCAGCTTTTTTAAAAGCTAATATTTTTGTCTTGAAAACGACAGAAGATGTCTGTCGTAACGTTGGAGAGAACGAAAACAAGAGATGATGATTATAGCCCAAACAATAATTCAATACAAGTTCCATCATCAAAAATTTCTCGTCAACAAATTTAAAATACCCAGACAAAGGAAGAGTAGACTTGGATATCTTTTGATAAAATGCTCATTTTTCCTTTTCAAAATCTCAAGAAATTTCTCCATATAATGGAGATTTCATGTGAAAAACATCAAGCAAAGAAAATGAATTTATTTGGGCAAACGAATATTAAGTTCTTGGTTCATTTTTGTATAAACTGCGTAAATTCAATTCAACGAACAGAAAACTTATTTGAAACAACTACATAATAACTTACATAAAAAGGATCGAATGTGACTTTGCAACTCAAACACTTGAGAACTAAAACAATGATGAAACTACATGAAATTAAGAAAACAGAAACATCAAGAAATATCAAAGAAAGATAAATTTGTAATTTATATATATTGTCGAGCGATCCACATCTTATTTCAACATATCAATTGATATTCATTTCCTGAATTAGTAGGAGTATTTCAATCGGATCTCATAAAATTATTCTTCGTGGAATCAAATGACCCCTCTGAATATTTCCCAACATTACGATTTTTATGGATTGTGGCAACGTTGCATGATGCCCACTTGAATGAAAAAACAGTATACGGGTATCAACTTAAACCAAAGTGGAAAAAATATACGGATGCAAAGTGATATCATAATTGGGCCGGACGGCAAGACATACCGCAAAAGAAGCGCCCGATACACAGAAGTATACAGGAGGATTTCATACCACACCCTTTTTGGGCGGATGTCAGTTAGTTCGCCATCTGTATATATATATATATATATATATATATATATATATATATATATATATATATATATATATATATATACAGATGGCGAACTAACTGACATCCGCCCAAAAAGGGTGTGGTATGAAATCCTCGTGTATACTTCGTGTATATCGGGCGCTTCTTTTGCGGTATGTCTTGCCGTCCGGCCCAATTATGATATCACTTTGCATCCGTATATTTTTTTCCACTTTGGTTTCAGTTGATACCCGTATACTGTTTTTCATTCAAGTGGGCATCATGCAACGTTGCCACAATCCATAAAAAATCGTAATGTTGGGAAATATTCAGAGGGTCATTTGATTCCACGTAGAATAATTTTATGAGATCAGATTGAAATACTCCTACTAATTTAGAAAATGAAAATCAATTGATATGTTGAAATAAGATGTGGGATCGCTCGAGCAATATATATAAATTACAAATTTATCTTTTCTTTTTATATTTCTTGATGTTTCTGTTTTTTTAATTTCATATAGTTTCATCATTGTTTTAGTTCTCAAGTGTTTGAGTTGCAAAAGTCACATTCGATCTTTTTTATGTGAGTTATTATGTAGTTGTTTCAAATAAGTTTTCTGTTCGTTGAATTGAATTTACGCAGTTTATACAAAAATGAACCAAGAACTTAATATTCGTTTGCCCAAATAAATTCCATGAAATGAAATCTCCATTATTTGGAGAAATTTCTTGAGATTTTGAAATGGGAAAAATGAGCATTTTATCAAAAGATATCTATCCAAGTCTACCCTTCCTTTGTCTGGGTATTTTAAATTTGTTGACGAGAAATTTTTGATGATGGAACTTGTATTGAATTATTGTTTGGGCTATAACCATCATCTCTTGTTTTCGTTCTCTCCAACGTTACGACAGACATCTTCTGTCGTTTTCAAGACAAAATATTAGCTTTTAAAAAGCTGAGATTAGAAAAATTATTCAACCTTTCAGTTTGAAAACGTCAAATCGATAGATTATGAGAACTAGATAAAATTGAATTGGGACTTATCTGTTGTTTGAAAATTTCTTTAAGTTACACTTCGAACATGAATATCGCTCTCGCTCAAGTATATCATCAATTGAGTTAGCGGAAGTTTGGACGCTGATTGTTCGAAATAACTTAAACAAATCTTCAAACCACCGATAAGTCCCAATTCAATTTTATCTAGTTCTCATAATCTGTCAATTTGACGTTTTCAAATTGAAAGGTTGAATAATTTTTCTGAACTCAGCTTTTTTAAAAGCTAATATTTTGCCTTGAAAACGTGAGAAGATGTCTGTCGAAACGTTGGAGAGAACGAAAACAAGAGATGATGGTTACAGCCCAAACAATAATTCAATATTTTAAATTTGTTTATATTTTAAACTTGATTAAGACAAACAATCAAATTCAAATCGCAACAAAAATGCAATAAATTTATAATAATTTATTATAATTCCAAATTTTCCCTACTTATTTGAAATATTTCATTCTAAAACATTTTGCATATTCCCTCCAACACTACTGATAGGAGACATTTATGGCATTCAAGTGGCAAATAACGCTAAAAATAACCTGTACCTATGCTAGAAATATAAAATACGTTTAGATGAATCATGAAATAGTACTAGAGTAACTTTGATCTCTTTCCTTTTATTGTAAAAACCTAAATATATGAAAATTATTTTAAGTTATGCTTCTGATCAAAATACATACATTACATAAAGAGAATACTAAAATATCTTCATATATACCCTCAAAATGAGCAGTCAGTTCTTACCGTTTAGGAAATTCAACTTGTCTTCATGTTGTATGTCAAGCTGACTAAGCTCGACATTTTCATCTTAATGTGATGACCTAAAAACTCAACGTCAAGCGGTTACTGGGCGAAATGCTAGGTTATACCAGTTCTAGCAGCAAAAAAAAAACTATATAATTGTATAATTTTGAAAATGTTGAAAATTGATACCCTACACTACATCCTTAAGATTTGTAGTCACAAATTTTCCAATTTTGCAGTGATTTTTTTTAAACGTAATCCTAAATAACCATGCTATTGCTTACAGTTACAAATCCATTGTTTTCTGAGAGGTCTAAGTAATTATCACCATTGAGATTGCCGTGCATGAAAAAAGGGCCCACAATATTGTCGCCATAAATACCGACCTCGATATCGACCCAGGCATTCAGCTTTTCAGGATACCGAGTGTGAATCTCTCTTTAGTCTTGGGTTGGTATAAGACCAATATGGACAGTTGTGACTTTTATAGATCCATTCGAATAAGAAGAGCATTCATTGGAAAAGCAGATATTCAAAATGGCGGTCCAGATTATAACTCATCGTATCACCCATTGTTTCGCAAAATAGTAAGTGGTGATCAAAGTCAAGTTCGTTCATTTCGTTGAGCAATCTCATCTCATAAAGGATTATCTGTGGTACGAGGAACTCAATACATTTCTTCCATTTTTATTGTACTTGAAGCAAAGTCATTGACGAAATGTGCTAAAACTTCTGTCAGCTGCTCGACCCATTTTTCCTATTAAGAACGAGAGCTGTTAGGGGTTGCGACCAGAGGGGTAGTGATATGAAACTGATTTGAACACACTTTTTTCCCTCTCTACAAAAATTGACCTACTCCGAGCGTTTTTCCGTTATTACATTCCAAAGCTCAAAACTCAGGCTGCAAAGTTATGGATGGCCCACCCTGTATGTTCAAATTAGAACTAGTGAGGATAATGAAACAGCTTGATGAAAATATTCAAACTACTGAGCAGGTTTGTCCGATTAACTAAATAAGCCGAGATATTCAAACCCTCTTACCTATCCCATTCAGTTCTCAAGCTCTTTCCGATCGAGAGTCATCGTGCTCACGGCCGGATGAAATCGTTTTAAGCTACCTACTTTTGATACATCTTGTAACAAAAATCCGAAAATTTCAAATATTCGAAAAACTGTTCAGGTAAACAAGAGTTCAGATATTCAAAACGACAGACCTACCCTATTCAGTTACAGTGATCGTTTCGTTTTGAGGTATTCGTGCTAACGGACGGACAAAATTTTCCAGATTTCGAGAATATCTCAAGTCTGGAGAGTATAACGAAGAATAATATAATCTCAGTGTTCAGATTTCAGATAGACTCAGTCTCTCATAAACGTCTAGTTTGTACTTAATTTTGTGATACCTACTCAAATTTTGTGGAAATGCCCTCCTGAATAGACCTACGAAATGTTTTCCCCAAGTATTGAATCATCAGTGCAACTAATTTCTCGAATGAATTAAGTCAGTAAAAACCACGTTGGATTTCGAAGACCTGTAGAATATTTGGGTAATAAATACCATCTCTTATTATTTTGATTAAAACGTTTCGATTGACATCTTCCATCGTTCACAAGGCATAATAAATAGCTTTTGAAATAGCTGACAATATTTGAAAGTTCTGTCATTCTTGACACGAAATGAAATGGGAAATTATTGAAATTGTCAGCTTTTTTGAAAGTGAAATTTTTGCCTTGATAACGATAAAAGATGTTTATCGAAACGTTGGTTGTAAGAACAATACGAGACGGTGGTTATTGTCTGAATAAAAATTCCACACGATTTGTATCATCAAAAAATTCTCGTCAACATCTCCAAGACTTACTGAATGTCTTATTGTAAAATATTTCAGATTGGGTTTTGTTTTCCACATGAAAATATCGACTACAAAGTCACACAAATTTCATTTCCAATTTCAAATTATCGTATAAATAATAAGAATTTCATCTCTTGAATAGAAGAACAATTGTAATACCTAGGATTCATATTCAATTGTATATCAATTCTCCACTCCAATATGTTCCAATTCTTAATATGCGATTCAAGAGAATCAACGCATCTGCAAATATTCAATTTCAACTAGCATCGTGATTCCACTTCCAAGAACTATAAAACGCAGTCGAGCACCAAGGTCACGCGAGATCGTAAAATTTCATTCCATTTCATGAACACCTGCAGAGTTGCGACGTTGCCAGACCCACCGGATGCTAAGATGGGCGTTATTTGGACAAGTCGGGTATACTTTCGATATACACGAAATCGACCAGAGCGCCACCACGAGGAAGTCCAGTGAAGTTCGAAAATCACCTCCAATAAACATTTCCCAAAAATAGGTCAAAAATTCGTCCAGCTGAAAGTAGGCGCAAACGAAAGAGGGCGATGAGTTATGCCGGTTAGTGATGATCTTTGACTTGGTAAAGTGGCATCCGTACATCGGATGCTGTTTAACCGTGGATGCCACTTGAACCGGAGATTTAACATTGGTTGCGCCCACTTGTACCGCAGATAAATATATATATATAGATTTATTTGACCGCCTACACAGACCCAAATCGGTATACTCTACCGACTTTTCGGTCCAAAGTGACGTTGTCAGACCCGGCTCCGGGTCTGACAACGTTTTTCAATGGAATCATAATCAGGGGGTCAGGGGTGTTAGATATGAATTTTGAGCCGGGTCCGAAAAGTCGGTGAAACATCATATTTTATACAGAAATACTTCGGGAACGGCCAGTGCGAGGGCGCTTCTGGCGACCTCGTCTTGCTGTATGTAAACGGTATACTCGATCAACGTCTCCAATCCTAAATCTGGCAACGCTGTGCCTTGTGTATAAACCCGAAATTCTCATTCTTCTACAACTTATTCAAACCCGATATAGGGATCGTCCTCCAGAAGATAGTTCATTCATTTCTTACAAGCGGACCGAAAAAATGATCTCATCTCACTGATATTTCATTCTTCAAACGAGTAGAGTTGAAAGTCATAAAAATGGGTTACAATAGCTCGTCGTTATAAGAAAACTACCTGGAAAATTTTTCGCATAAAAATTTTATGATCATTCTTTGATAACAACTGACTTACGAATCATATTCATAAGAGTCATGGAAATTTGAATCACCCTTTATAGGGAGTGGTTACGGAAAATTTTCGATATTTTTCTGAATTTGACTTTTCCGAATTTTTTTTATGTTCACCGAAATGAAATGAATCTAGACAAAATTTTAATTAAGAAATGTACAAGAATATTGGATGGATCTTAAGAAATTTAGAAAAGCACTGACGAGAGTTCATGAGCATCAGCGTGCTTAATCTTAATGCTGATGAATATCTTACGAGATATCAAGTATTTAGGAACGGTTTTTATGAAATTTGACAAACTTCTTTGTTTAAACGCTATCCGAACATCTTCCTAGTTACAAGTTTATCTGGTGGATATGTTAGTATGTTAGGAAATGTTGGGGAAGCGAAATTCCAACGACGTTTTTGGCCCAGATATTTGGACAATGGACAATCTATCGAGATTCGAAAGTTACAAGCATTTGAACAAACGATAGCTCGCTGTTCAACTAGAAACAAGCGCACAAAAATTCCTGCCTCGCTTGTTTACTGAATTTAAGATTTAAAGGTGAATTGGCTTAGAAATTGAATGGTTTCCTCATTCGTCATCTTCAAATCTTAACTACAATTTTTTCAGTAAATACTGATTCTTATCACTTTTTCCCACATAATTTAATCTGGTTTTAATATTGAAAACCAAATTTCTAATAATAATAATAATAGCTTTATTGTCCAACAGAAAATCCATTTACAGGACAAGTCACTATACAGGGATATAAATGTTACTATTAAGAATTACTGCTCCATAACCACCTACATACATATATTACACAAAACCAAAATTTTACTATGAATCGGACAGATGTTCAAGTGCAATTTTCATAAAAGTTTGTTGAGAGCACGAAAAAATATCACAACAGGTACAGCTACTATAATATAATTATTACACATTAAATTTATTGGAACCTTACGCAGGATATTCGTTCTAGCTCTTTCACATTTAAAAACTGAAGCATTTCTCGAATTGAAACATGGTAGGTGGAAATTTAATTTGCTGAGAATTTCGGCACAGTCGATTTTATTATTCAAGATTTTGTACAGAACCATAACTGATCCTAAAGTTATTCTTAGACTTAAACTTGGATAATTCAGTCGCTGATAAAGATAATTATTATCACATCCTCTAGGACGATAGACTCCGTCAATCTTGAATATCAAATACTTCCGTGAATACTATAGAGCTAGAGCTGAAATTTTCAGAGTAGATTTGGGTTATAAATATCTCGGCTGAGTTCGTTATTCGGATAAATCGGTAGAATAGTTTCGAAGTAACAAAATAAAATTTTCCAAATAAAAATGTTTTTTTGTTGCAATTTCATCAGGTGTATACACCAATACCGTTTTCGACTTTGACAAACGAATAGTTTCCGTAATATGATTTTTCAAATTTTGAATAAATACGGGTGAAACCGAACTCTGTTTATCCCTTGTTAATCATCTACCTGCTCAGGGTCCAAGGGTCAGCACTCTAGCCTGTAACGCAGAGTTTTAAAATTCAATATATCGCAACATGCTGGTCACAAAAACCAACGGTATCATTATGAGATGTTAAACCATTTCTGTTTTTTAATACAATTTCACATTTATGACAACTTTCTTGGTCTCGGTAATGTGAGATATCCCCATAGAAATGCAAATTTCAAACGGTTTGATGCGATCTTCCTGATGAATCCTAAATGAATTACGAGGGTTATTGCATTTGTTTTCAGGATATCAATGAGATTTGGGTTTATAACTTTTGCTTGGTTGTTCCAAGTAGAACAGCAAGCTATTGTTCTACCAAAATAGATAAACTTTTCGACTAGCGAGTCAAAAATATTTTCAATCGATTGGTTTTATGAAGATATAAATAAGGTAATTTAATTTTATCCCAATGAAACAATTTTTTCCGATATAGCTTTGGAATAGGGCATTCCGAGTGCCTATAAAGCACTTCTGAAGAACTTAAATTATTTGAAACATTGAACATTAAAAACTTTAACACCTGATGAATTTTCTTGAAGTCCGAATACTTCTAGTTTTCCAGGTAAAAAATGAGTAATTTAAAGAAGTTATCTCTTTGATGTTTTCTCTTCGTAAATGATATCCTAAAGATCTAGTTCAATATCGGCATTTGTCTAATTTTTTTACAAAATATCGGAAACAAACTGAAAAACTGCAAATATTTCTCAAATACTGAAATGTTCAAACACATCACAGTGTGTTCCAAATATTGAGCCCAAAATTGTAAAAAATATTACTCATAATTTTTGTTTTTCAATAATGAAAAAAGTTTTATATTACTATTATGTTATAAAATATTGAAAATTTTCCTTAACAAAAAACCATTAGAGATAGATTGAAATTTCTATTATAATAGTTTTTCAAATATGATTAATATGTCAGTTGTTATCGAAAAAAACTTTTTTATGCGGCAAATTTCTTACATACTGTCTGACGATGAGCAATTGTACCCGATTTTTATGAACTTCAATGATGATTCTGTTGAAGATTTAAATACCAGTGAAGATGAGTTATTTGATTATCGGTCCGGTTCGAAGAAATAAATAAAGCAATCTTCTATACGACGGTTCTCTCTATTGGGATTGCATAAGCGATAGATTTTGGGAGAATTCAGTGGATACATTTCATGTGACCTTCTACTGAAAAAGTAAAAGATCCTTGTAAGTCACTTCTCAATATAAGATATGCAATTAGAGTTATTTGCGGTATAACTAACCGACGCGGTCAGTCCCAACGATCTGACAACACCGCAGGGACTGAAAAGGTTTGGAGAACATCCCGTCGGTGTATATGTGGGAATGAAAAGTCGGTTTAGGATGTCGGGTTTCAAAACGTGAATCAAGTATATCACTTTTTTGAATGAAAAAATGTTTCCCTCTATAGTTGCCTGAGGAGTTATATTTCCTTAAAGCAGATTTTCCACATATATACACGCAAAACCATCTGGATCATACGGGTCTCAGGTAGCCTGTCGCATGTACCGGGACTGAACACATATGTTAGATAAATATATATATATATATCATAAACATATATATTTTGTTAAGTTTTATCTCTACCACAATTGACACATGAAGAAGACCTTGTAACATAGTCAATATTAATCTTCATGAAGACAAACAGCAGCTTCATACACATTTGAATCCATGTATATCCATGTATATACATTGGCTACAAAAACAACCTACGTTCCCTATTTAAATTCCTGATGGAGTTGCAACACTCTAGTTGAAAAAAGCTTTGTATCCCAGATCATGTCATCAAAAATCTACTTCTCTGTATGTTTTCACAAATTCTGTTTCCTTCTTTAGTTATTGAGATTGGATCCCTTTAATAAGACAAATGAGAAAAATATCTCAACTTTTTTGTGAACAAGATCCACATTAACATATCACTGAATTCATACGGAGCGAAAGGGTTTTTGCGGCTTGTTCTAGTAGAACAGCCAGCGTACTATCTTTTTGAACAAATGTCTGTAATTTGTGAATATCGAGCAGAAAATGGTTTCAATCGATTGTGTTTGACTTCCTGATGAAGAATGGTGTATCTAGCTCCGACCGGCACTATACTCCCCAACACGCAATGGAAATGAGCTAGAGTTTTCAAATTTTAAGAATAGGTTAACTGTCCAAATATGTCGTTCGACCACGTTATTGGGCTAAATCCGTCCAACGGTTGGGGAGCTTTGAGCATATATATGAAATAGGGTTTCGTCTATAACTCTAAGAATATCCGGATCTTGGATCGAATTGTAACTTGAAAGATATTTTAATTAAATTAAAACCAATAGGTTTGCAAAATTTAGCAGAAAACGATTCGTTAGAAAATTATCAAAAAAATAACCAAAAAATTTTTTTTGAATATGTACTTCATTCAAATGACATGTCGTATTTGAACAAAATTTCGTTATCGTAGCTTCCTCATACCAGAAGATACATTGATTGTTTTATTTACTTAAGGGTAAGCAATCAGAAGTTAAAGTTGTCAATTCATTACGTTGATATTTACGTTCCGTGTCCACTCATCAACGCTTTGGGATGGCGGTCGGAACCGAAACTACAGGAAGTTATTAGACAATAAAGGTATAGTTTCTTGGATATTAGGTGATAATTCCAATGGAAATCAGTACTTTGCAGTGTTAAGATTCAATAACATTTTTTTCGAATCTACTATACCCTTAAAACTTCGCACGCGTATGTCAATTTTCAATGATAAATTAAAATTACTGTGAATGTAATAAAAAATTTGATGCCAACAACGTACCTAGGCTTTGACGCCGTCGAATAGGTAGGATAGTCTAAACTGCGCATTCGCCTACCCGAATATCATTTATATTGAAATGCGCAGGTGTAAATTATTTGACGCATTGACAACAATATTCCGAAAACACATGTACACTACCATCATGCGGTTATTCCCCGAAATAATTATCAGGTATACCGGTATGAAATGAGCGTTTTTTGTGAAATAAAATACTTATTATTAATGAGAAAGTAAAAAAATTTCATTCAAAGTATTGGCCATTGTTTTCTACACATTTTGACCACCTTTTTGGCAATTTGTGGATACCACACCAATAAAATTGTTCGTCTTTTGAAGCAAACCAACCAGACACCCAATTTTCGACCTCTTCGTAGGAATCAAAATGCTGCTCAGCCAATGCGTGAAGAGAAATGGTAGTTGGAAGGAGCCAAGTCTGGTGAATACGGTGGTTGGGGTAGCAGCACCCAGCCAAGTGTTTTGATTGTATCCTGAGCCGGTTTTACTTTATGTGTTGGTGCATTGTCATGGAGCAAAATTACCTTGCCGTGTTTTCTGGCCCATTCTGGTCGTTTCTCGATCAATGCATGGTTCAAATTGATCATTTGTTGTCGGAGGCGATCAGTATTAATGATTTCATCAGGTTTTAGGAGTTCGTAGTACACCACAGCTTTCTGGTCCCACCAAACACATAGCACTGTCTTCTTGCCGAATTGATCTGGTTTTGCAGTCGATGTTGATGGTTGTCCCATTTTATCCCTTAATTTTTTTCCATTTAGGCTTCTTAAAATAAATCCATTTTTCATCGCCAGTAACAATCCGATGCAAAACCGATTTTCTGTCGTAAGCAAAATTTCAAAAGTGTTATTTCGGTTTTCCATCTGTCTTTCATTCAATTCATGTGGCACCCATTTTTCACACATTTGGATCTTTCCCATAGCTATTGAACGGTCAGAAATTCTTTGTTGTGTATCATTCATCATATTTACCATTTGTTTTTGATTCAAAGTGTCATTTCTATCAAATATCGTTGGCAATTCGGCGTCTAAAAATTTTTTTGGTGGTATTCCACGTCCTTCATTTCTCACATCAAAATCGTTATTTCTGAACCGTTGAAACCATCTTTTGCATGTTGCTTCTGATAGAGCGTGATCACCATATGCCTCGACAAGCATTCGATGCGACTCTGCAGCACTTTTCTTCAAATGAAAACAAAAAACTAAAACATTTTTCAAAAATAATCCAAATCTATTATTATTAAGGTCAGATAAAGGTAATGTATCAGTAATAATGAACAAAGAAGAATATCATAGATTATCTATAGATATTCTTCAGGATTCCAAATATTATTTGGAACTACGTAACGATCCTACATCTGCTATTGAACAGAAAGCAAACTAATAAAAGGATAAAATAATAAAAAAATTGACAATGCCATAAAACACAAGTTAATTCAATATAATTCTGTATTTTCAACATTTTATGGACATTTGGTTCCCCAACTAGTAAAATTGCACAATGGCTCACCGATATTCTAACTTGTGCATATATCACAGATAACCCATATTACACTAAGGATTCATTTCATTTTGCTGAATTTTCCAATAATTTACAGTTATCTCCTGAAGAAGTTTTAGTCAGTTTAGAGGTTATTTCATTATTCAGTAACATTTCCAAACAAAAAGCTATTAACACAGTGAAATTACTCTGGAATTCAATAAAAAACCATTGTCCAATACAACTCAAAGACTTTTTAGAACTTTTATGTTTTCTTTTTGACAATACCTATTTTGCATATGAAGGAAAATTTTACAAACAAACATTTGGAACTCCTATGGGTGCTACTATTTCACCAATTATAGCACAATACATCATGGATGATTTGATATCCGATATATTAAGAAATATTTCATTTAAACCAACATTTTTAAAGAAATTCGTTGATGACATCATTTGCAATGTTCCAATAGACAAAATAGAGGAACTTCTTACTTCATTCAACTCATATGATACTGAAAAATATATTCAATTCACAATTGAAAAGGAAGATTGCAATAAAGCAGTACCATTTCTGGACACGAAGTTAATGAGAACTGAACAGAACAAAGTAATATTAGATTGGTACACAAAAAATTCAAGTTCTGGCAGATATATCAACTTATTATATAATACACCAATCAATAACCAACTAACAAATACTTCAACAATCAGAGAAGATGGACAAAACAACATGTTTTATGCAGTCCTTTCCAGTCCCCTTGATCATCTAACTGATAACCTCAAAAGATTGTTTTCTGGTATTCCAAATCTGAAGATAACTCAAAAATCCATCAAATCAACAAGAAACAATTTATCTCGATTGAAAGATAAATTACCTGAATCAATGACCACAAATTCAGTCTACAAAATAAACTGCCAAAACTGCAACCTCTGTTATATAGGACAAACATCTAGAAATTTGAAAGGACGTCTCACATCACACAAGAGTGACTGCAAATTGAGAAAACCAAGATGTGCACTTTCGCAACATGTAATAACAACTGATCACAGAATCAATTGGAACATCGATAATGTAGCTATCTTGTACAAATGTGACAAAGAAAAATCAAGAACAATTCTAGAAATGATACGAATTTCTCAAGACCCAAAAACAATGAACAGAAGATCAGACATCAACAACCTGAGCAACATCTATTCATATTTAATTAAAACAGATCTTGACCTGTTAAATTTGGCATTCTTCAAAAATTCAGAAATAACAGAGTCATAATCACTCGACTCAGTTAGATTTTAAAATTGAAATATTCAGAAAAATTCGGAATTCCTCACAAAAATTTCTATAAAAAAAATCTATGATTAATACATTGTTATGATGAATGTCATGTTTATGTCTATGTCAATTTAATTTCAAAACTTGTGAAAGAGAGAAATCCTCTCCTCATCACGTTCTGAAGTTTGTTGGATGTCAGTTGAACTATTTTAAAATCTCAATTCAAAGAAACCCAACATTGTGTAAGTTATTCATTCCATTTTGTAGTCATGTCTTTGTAACTAGCCTTAACTTTAATTTATGTAACTTACAGATTCTTTACGTATGTACTTTTTTTTAGATGTTCTGAAGAAGCAGTTGAAATACTGCGAAAGCTAAGTATTTGCAATAAATGGTAAACTATTGAAAGTCCAACAATCTCTATTCACCAATTATACATCAATTCTTTATAAACATTAATCAGAGATGAACTCCACACAACTCACATATGTCTAATATATTATATAATCATTTCAAAATCTTAAATTTTAACCTCTTTGATCGCAGAACATATGTTTTTGTCACAAAATCTGTGGTTCGATAGTCTGACTACACGGCTACCTCATGTCAACTGAAAATGATCATAGATTACTTAATTATGCACTGAACATTCTTTCAACAACTCAAATTTATTTGACATCACTGTAAAGGTGGGCGTTGTGTTAGTTGACATGAGGTTTGATCAGTGTTTCAGAAACCGTTGATCTGGCTCAGAATGTTCAGAACCTTATCATCTTGCAAGATCCCTACATCGTTCTTTGGAACAACTTACATTAGAAAGAACATATGATATAGGAGAAGTTTCCCCACTTGAGAAGGCGTAAACACTCCACTGTAGTGGAGGCTGGCACACCCTGTATAAACCGAGACATAATAAAAGAAACGCGATTTATCTTCATCGAAGTGTAGGAAGTTGCACCGTCTTCGTGTTCATACGCCATCAATTGGTTATTTCAGTTGTTCATTGTTACGGACGCGTTTCACACCGTTGCGGTTTTGACTGAGTAGTAGATGCTCGGCCGCGACTCGCGCAACATGTGCACTTCGTCGCCGCGTTTAAGTCGCTTAGCTGCAAGGTGATCTCGGTCGATGGTTCGGCGGTAATTCATACTCGATGACATTGACGTTTTGATTGATTCGTTTGTTTGGTGCGGCCAGGTTGTTGTTCGTACGTCTACATGGTTTGTTAAATTTTTTCGCTAAACGGCACTATGTGGGTTTACGTTGAGCGAATGAATGGATCGTGACAGAAGGAGTGGTTGTGAATGTTTTTATCGGTATTGTTCCATGGTGAATAGATATCGTTCATCGTTGATTCATCCACTTCGGATAAGGGATTCTTCGAATTTTTTTTCGGAACAAACGAATTTAAGAGCTTATCTGTTGACAACTTTCAAAAACCCATCTTCTGATGGCTGCAGTAGTTATTTCAAGAATAAGCAACTTTTGCAAACAGTTTGTTAGGAAATATAGCATCTTCAAAACTCGAGCGTCCAAATCGGAAAGATTTCATTGACTGCCTAATAAATTTCACCTTCTGCAATTTGATAGTTTTCGATTGATTGGTAATTTCGAAATCGGTGCCACCGGGTTAATGACTTGAGCAAAATTCAGTAAAGCAACTTCATTATCTAAAGAGAGGTGTTATAGCTGAAAAAATGTTATTTCTAGATGACTTACTCTCAAGAAAAAAAAAGTGTAGCGAAGCACTTTTGAGATTGAAACTTTAGTATCAATAATTATGAGGCAGGAAGAACTCGTTTCTCAATTGACCTTTTTTCTCGATTTTTGGCGTGTATGTTCTTAATGGAACAGCATGCTAGAAATCTCTATAATTTTCAACTTCGTGATGAATTCTTGGTCACAGTTAAGTATGTCTGTGAGGCCGAACGTATATTTTCTATTTCCCAAAAGAGATGAACAGTTGTATTTTAGAAGATGTTTGAATGAGGTTCAAACAATGGATTTGCTAAATTCCAACAAATTAATAAATTTAAAAAAAAATTGCCACAGCTTTTTTGTCAGTTACTTGTATCTCATATTTTTTTCGGATATCCACAAAATTTTTAATATATATCAAGGTTATTCAAACACAAAAGATACTTGAATTACAGCATTTTACAGCATTATAAGAACCAATAAATTGAGCATAGTTTTCTAGATCTCGGAACATAAAAATGTTTTGATTGGCAGTTTCATTTGTGATCATCGGTATGATGTCAAAACTAACATCATAGACCAGAATTTTGGTATGATCTGGAATGAGGCCTATTCATTGATAGATCAATTTTCTTGATTATGTTGCCATACGCATTGGATGATTCAAGTAATTATATGAAGTAGAAGTTGAGATCAAAGAATGTGTCACTACTGAAAATTACTACCAAATCCCAGTACGACGAGAATAATGAAACCATAGACCGTTATTCATATCCATATTTATGTCTTTGATGGAATATACAAAAAATTATAAATACGTATTAAATCAATTCATTAAGACGATATAGATGTAGTATAGTTTTAAGTAGAACAGGATTGTGGCTCAGCATGAAACCGAAGGAAAATTGTAAGTTTGGTTATTTGTAATTCAATTGTTAGTTGATTCTTTTATATTTTCTATCCCTAACTTCAGAACAAGGGAGCAAAAGCATCCCATCTCACGTCAGTGTTCAATCTAATGTGTTTGCTAGTGGACGAGCGAGCTATCGTTGGCCCAGATGTATGTAATTTTCGGATGTCGAGCCGAATTCCCTGATGTAGAATTCAATCAAATTTTAGTATGTCTGGCTATATACATTACTATCTTCGAAGGAGATGAACAAGATGTCTTGTATTTAAGGAATGCTTTAATTCTTTAAATATCTCAGCTGTGCTCGTGATACGGCAAAATCTGTCCAATAATTCGTCTGTTATGAGTATCTGAAATTTTATTTTCTAAATAACTCGAAAAATATCCATCTGATCCATTTGTTACTAGAAAAATTTCAGAACAACGTTGAATCAAAGGTGTTTGCACGTTTGCGTGAAAATGGTAAGGCTAGAAAAGATTTTTTAAATGCTCAGAATTTTGTTCTTGAACACCCGTTATCTGACAAGATTTCTATCAGATCTTGAAGGAAGTTCTGCATCTGTGGGTGTTCGCCGTGTTTTAATTTTCTTGAGACTTCATCATTCGTTGTTGATAGAAAATAATTGTTGAAATCAAGGAACTACGAAAAATAATTTTTCATCGAGAATTTTTCTATTTTTTGGAACAATTGCACGAATTTGATATATGTTTCTTATTCATGCTATTGGAAGACATACCTCTGTTATTCCAGTACAACGCTTGATTTTTCAGTTTTATATTCCGGTGGGAAAAAAATGGAAATCATTGGGTGGTTCGTTCAAACGGTATAGTGATTTCTCATGATTACAGGCAATTACATTTCAAACCGAGAAGTTTCAATTATTTCACAAGTTTTGCTGATTTCGCTCATTCAGTCTGCAGCGATTGTCTCCATCTCTTTTTCGATTTTGTGGAAAAATCACTCTGAATCAAAATATTTGTTATTTTCATTTAACAGCTCAAATTGGCAATAGAAAAATTCTATTGGATATATTCTTTGAAAGAACTCCGAATGTTTCAATCATCGATGTCTTACAAGTCACAACCATTCTCTTTGAAATCAAAATGTTTTAAAATTACCTGTCTTGGTGTAATGAAAAAGCCTAACTTCTTGAAATGAAATCGTGCAATGCTGAGATTAAAGGATTTTCGGGATATCAATAACCTTGATGTATTTTTCAAATTTTGTGATTCAGTCATTCAGTCATAAATTACACAATATCAAGTATTTAGGAATTTTTCACATATTTTTTAGCGTAACGATTTTGACGAAGTTTCGCAAACCAATTCATTCAACCTCATTCAAACCTCTTCCAAGTTACTAATTGATCAGATGGATATTCTTGGATTTATCGAGGAAATCAAATTTCAGATGCTTATAACATCTGAACCATTCGACGGATTTTGTCTATTAACGATCTTTAACGAGATATTTCAGTCATACTTAATCGATTGATACAAAGTCACTTCCGGTATAATGTAAAAGAATCAATAAACATATATCTATAACCGAACTTAGTTTCCTCCACTTTGCTTTCGGCTAAAACTCCTTATATTATTTCATATAATCTCAGCTATAAGCTGAAATTTTCAAATACAGATATCATTCGATGTCATTCATATAATTCGTAATGAAGTTCTCAAATAATTGACTCAAAAAAATGAAGTGAAACTTATCAAGGTTGTTTTTTGTAAATTCAATGAATGATATTATTTTTTCTTGTAAGTTAATAATGAAAATATACGAACTGTTATAAGCTTGCGATCCGTACTAGTTATTCGTGAAAATTCATGAAATAGGAATTTCCCATTCCCAAGTTCATTCTGTGAATGTCTGTAATTTTATCACACAAGGAAAATTCTTCATCTTCTTGTGTGTTTAGGATACGAATTCGCAACTTATCAATAACCTTTATATATACACAAATTTTCGTTGAGATCCAAGAAGATTCAAGAAAAGGTTTTCGAAATATTTATGAATTATCTAGCCCGCCAATTTTTACGAAATTTGACTTCTTTCTCTTAATTTTATTCAAAAGATTCTCAAGTAACTACTTGATAGGATCAATAATTCTGGAGTTATTGGAGAAACTAAATTTCAAGTGCTCTTTTTTTTTGGAAGATAGAGATTATACGGACGGATGAACAGGTCCAGGTTTGACCACAGATTGTTCACCAGAAAGCCGAAATCAATCTATTGAGATCATTCCTGGTTCAGGATGAAAAAAATATGGACTGTGCGGAACGATAACATCCTGGAATGGGAACAAGCGCGCAAAAAGACATAGTTTAGCAATCACTGATAAATGTGCGAGATTCAAATTCAAATAGATATAATTGGGAAATGGTTGACCTCACACTAGATTATTGGTGATTTTGATTCATTTATCGGAATAAAACGATAAATTCAAGTCATAAGCTGTGATAAAATCGTATACAAATAACTGAAGCTAATCATTTCCGTCTTTTGTCGATATTATGAATTTTCATAAGAGTATTTCATCAACAACATTTTCACTTCACGATACATCTCTCCTTTCGCAGTATTGGCTGATTCTGTCTTCTTTTCCATATAATTAATTCTGCTAGATGTTTTGCATCATGTGATTGATTAATGATAGTGATATGAAATTTTTTCATCCCTTATGATTATTAAATCTTGTGCTGAACAGACAGAACTGAAGTTCCTTATTTGAATTCATCAACTTTTTTATGAATGCAGAATACAGAATTCGCTTAATTTGAATACTGGCCAGGCTCTCAAAATTGAATAGAAATGGCAAATAATCAGAATCACTTCATTATGTACGCAAAAGTTATTTTTAACATTACTTAGTTGAACCATTCGCCACTTCTTCAGAAAAGGTACAAATACTATCGAAATGAATTAACTGCAGAACCAATGTCCCAATGTAATTAATGAGATAATATTATTCATTTATTATTTAATATAATAACAATTAATTAGTAATTCTCTAATCACGTGACTCGATTGGATCTCAACTCGGATTAGGAAAATTTAGAAAACGCGTTTGTTATATAGTCTTTTTCCTTATTCAGAAACAATGTGAAACTGATTCAACCGCTACGATGAACGAACAATCTAAAGAGATAAAAATTTTCCTCATGATTTATTCGAAGCGCGTAAAAACCAACTCTTAATCTCCTCGTGGGTTTACTCTTCAAAAATAAAATTTCAGAATATGCAACATATCAATATCCTCCATAAATGCACAATTTTTGTTGAGATCCGTCGATTATCCATTAATAAAAAACCATCGGATTTTCTCTTTATTTTGTAGCTTGAGGATTTTCACAATTTTTTTAGTATAATGTTTATTGAAATTTACAATCTACTTTCAAAAAGTATTTAGTAAATGTGTTGTTGTATGTGATATGAAATTTTCTCATCCCTCATGATGTCATCTTGAGGTGAACAGGCAAAGCTCCTTATTTGAATTTATCAACCTTTTCATGAATGCATAACGGATCTAGACATTTTTTTATTCATTCGGATACTCAGGAAATAGTCAATCTAACCGGATATTTTCATGACGCATAAGTTTCTTCTCTTCTTGGTAAGCCAATTTGCATCAAGACTTTCGCTATTGCATTGAAGAATAGATTCATCGAATACCATTTTGCAAATCAAGAATGACCTTGAACAGATGCTATGAGATGTTTCAATCAGTATTTCATAGGTCAGAAAGTCGAATTATATCGATTAAAAGCGTTTCTGGCTCGAGATTTGAAAATTACAGCCATTTGAGCATATAACACGTTCTTCTACTAGTTCGATGATTCAGAATACGCGAGCAAAAAAACTCCTATATATTCTCTTGTTTTCTCGATGAAGATAAAATTTCAGAATATGTAATATACAGGGTGGCCATTTGAAAACGAAACAGACGAGATTATAGACGAAATAATTTTTTTCGATAGAAATGCTCGGTCGATTTCTGTTTCGAGGGGGACAACTTAAGATGTAGGTTACGGACGCATAGCGCTTCAACCCTTGCTTCTTCAACCCTCACCCTCAACTTTTGAATAGGGAAGATGGGGTGAGTTATACCTCATTTGAAAGGTATTTTCATACTGATTTCAACACAGAAATTGATTTTTATTTTATGCATAAGTTCTCGAAATATTCCTAACTAAGTGTTTGAAAATGAAGTGGTGTTTTCATGGCACTTGTAGTGTTTTTTTGTGAGTAATCGATATTTTGAGCTTCTAAACAACCATGACTGTGGCTTCCTTCCTCCAATCCACTGACATAGAAATCTTTAATCAAGATTTCGAACAAACAAAGCTTATTGCGAAGGAGCTCAATCTTGCTGAAACTCAATCTAAATTATCTTCGATATAATTTGCAGTCTTTCCAATAACAGGCGGTAACACTTGTCGATAGAAATCTCCAAAAAGTCCAAATACTTACATATCTCTAATCAGATTACCAAGCAAGAAATCATTAATGATGCCACAGAAATATTCCAGTCCCAATTCGTGAAACTATTTCCGACTCAATTATGAAGTGTTTTCTCAGTTGGCTTCAATATGTTTTCATTTTGTTGATTATTGAATTCATATTTTTTCAAAAAAATGAGAATCGATAATTTTTTATTTATTACGAACAGATCATTAAGTTGACTTACTGGTTCTTTGACATGTGAATTATACTTAGTTTTGAATCGAGACTTGATTCAGATTGAGTTTCAGCAAGATTGAACTCCTTCGCAATACGCTTTGTTTGTTCGACATCTTGATTAAAGATTTCTATGTCAGTGGATTGGAGGAAGGAAGCCACAGTCATGGTTGTTTTGAAGCTCAAAATGTCGATTTTTTACAGAAAAACACTTCAAGTGCCATGAAAATACCACTTCATTTTCAAATACTTAGTTAAGAATATTTAGAGAACTAATGCATAAAATGAAAAAACAATTACTGTGCTGAAAACAGTATAAAAATACCTTTCGAATGAGGTATCACTCACTCCATCTTCCCTTTTCAAAATTTGGGGGTGAGGGTTGTAGTAGCAAGGGTTGAAGCGCTATGCGTCCGTAACCTACATTTTAAGTTGTCCCCCTCGATACAGAAATCGACCTGTCCGAGCATTTCTATCGAAAAAATTTATTTCGTCTGTAATCTTGTCTGTTTCGTTTTCAAATGGCTACTCTGTATATTAATAAGCACACAATTTTTTGTTGAGAGCCGACGAATATCGTATGAGTAATCGAATATATTTCCTCGTAAATCTTCTAGCCTAACGATTTCAACCAAATTTGGCAGACCTCTTCATTTGTACGTTATTCAAATGATTTTCAGGTTTCCAATCGATCAGATTGATATTCTTGGAGTTATTGAGGAAACCAAATTTCATAACTGCCGCATTAATGGATGGATTGTGCCTAATAAGGAACTTGAGCGAGATATTCGGACAATATGACAACGCTGTCAGTTGGCAGATTGCAACACTAGGGTTGTCCAATATTGAAGGCAACCCTAGTCATTATTCTGCGAGATCACTCTGTTAGTAGAACTTTTATTTCGAAGCGACTGGCAATAGAGGATTTCCACTTGCATTTTGATACAAATATTTTTCAAAGGTATCTCCAAAATATCTGACGAATTTTTAATCTGAAATGGAAAAATGCTAGAGCTACCAAAGAAGCTAATAGATATCAAAATAGTTACAACAAATGTTTAACTATTTTTGTCTGACAAATTCTTGTTGAAGATATCTGTAAGCCATCAGACGAGGTCCAACTAGCCAAGTCATTCTGGACAATTTCAAAGGCAAAATGTTCCCGAGAAAGAATTTTCGCGAGTGACTTCAGTGATGAGAATGACAATAATAATCTTCCTCTGTATGGTTCTATGTGGTTCGAAGTATGCAATATTAAGGTTGCATCAAGTATCAGCGGTTGTATTCAATTATCGATTAAGTTGTTATTTCTTAGTTCGATATCATGCGCTATCATTCCCATCTCGTCTCATATCCTGGAAATGAAAACAGACCCTTTTATCTTTTCCTTTATACACTTGATTGTAGATCTTGTGAAGATGTTGAAAATTAACGTAATGACGCAATACGTCGGAAATGACAAAAAAGCATCGATTACGTGCTGTGAGGAGAACCGATGAAGGTCGTCCAAACTACACTGTATACGTTCAAACGACTAGATAAGCTTCATTTCAGATCACTGCCCCCTTTGACGATACAGTTTATTATATCGTTTGGGAAAATTACAATCCAGTGAGCCACTTGAGTTTCATTGGTCGATGGCAATTTCCCTTCTTCAGTCTCACAGTTCTGTGGCCACAAGTTGATGGTTGTCCGTTTGTTTATTGCGTGGGAAATCGGTGTCACATTCTTTCTGTAGAAGGTGAGGATTGGTGGGCGTTTTTCCAATGTGTGATGTCATCGCTTATTTCTTGATTCTGAATATCGTGAATATGTACATTTTTAATATTTCATTATCCGGGTAACACAATTACAAATTAATTTTTATTATTTTAATCTCGAACTTAACAATTATCAATTGTCGAAAAATATTTAACGGAATACCATACATCTCTTCAGGGCATAAATTCGGTTAAAAACCTTCTCTTTCCATATAAGATTAGTGATAAGTTGATGTAGAACTGGCTCACAAAAAAATTGCAATATATTATATTCCAACGTTAAAAATTTCATCTGGCACACTCAATGGGATTTTGTTTGATGGTTTCTCTAGAACATCTGAAGAAACGCAAAACTGAATTAAATAACCTAAAGCAACCCAAGGTGTGGATAAAAAATTGTATTATTTAATACTGTAACAAATCTAATACGATGCCGACAAAGGGATTAAGGAAGAGTAATAAGGCTGAATGGCGTGCGACCACAGAGAGTGAAGAGACAATAAATTACATCACGGATTATTCCGCTGCCCAAATGATGACCATTAAGGGTAATAAAATGTTACATTTTATAAGGACCAAAGAGGCGGCTTGGAATATTCGACGCCACCTGGACTCAAACTTTGGAATATTTTCAAAGTGCTATCATGATATAAAAACATCTGTGAGTTACAGGTAGACATAGTTGATTGAAGAACATTGCCGACAACACGTGTCCATAGTAGTGAATATAAATTCTGTACATAAATTATTTCTGTAAGTGGTGTAAATAATCAATTGAAGGAGGACTTGTTATTTTTGCATTATTGTTAGGGGAAAATATTACAATGGAAAAAGTTACCAAGGTACATTTTCTACAAGAACAGAATTTTGCGACTGATCTCTGTTATTATCAGAATGACAATATAAATATATCCGTTGTGGAATGCGAATAATTCAATTGGGTCTTCTAATATTCATTCACTGTTGGCGATGTGAAATGAGTACTCTGAATTCTCTACGGAATAACCTTCCGACATGAAATTTGCAATATAGCTTAATTTAAATACTGGCTAGGCTCTCGGAATTGAATAGAAATGGCAAATAAACTCAATCGCTTCATTATGTTCGCAAATTGTTTTTAACATTAGTTGTACCATTCGCCACTTCTTAAGAAAAAAGTTCAAAAACGATCAAAATAAATTAACTGCAGAACCAATGACTTGCTGAATCAAATGAGATTGAATATTGAATGTTTCTCTAATTACTTGACTCGATTGGAATACTACTCAAATTCGTGATAGCTGAGATATGAGAAAAATTTAGAAAAGTACTGACATGAGATCAGGAGCTGTTGCGTGCTTGTTTTAGTCTTTATCTCTATTCTGCAACAGTGTGATACTAATACAACCGCTACGATGAACGAACATTCTAAAGAGATAAAATTAACTACTCACAGATTCGTTCAAAGCGCGTAAAAACCAACTCTCATATATTCTCGTAGGTTTACTCTTTAAAACTGAAATTTCACAATATGCAACATATCAATATCCTCCATGATGCACAAATTTTATTGTGTTCTGACTAATATCGATTAATAAAATAAATCGTTTTTTTTTCTTTTAATTTTATAGCCTGAGGATTTTCCCAAATTTAACAGACTCCTTTCTATCAACTTTATTCAATCTATTTTTTAATTGATCGGATAGCTATTCTTAGAGTTATTGAGGAAACCAAACTTCTGATACCCAATAATAAACTTCACCGAGATATTTGGACAATTAACCTATTCTGAAATTATGGAAGGTCTAGCTAAATTCTCTTGGAAGATGGAGTATACGGCTGGACGGACAGCCGTGCAGCCTCAAGTTTGAGCATATCATCAGGAAGTAGAACCCACTCGATTGAGGCCATTCTAGGCTCGATATTCGAGAATTACATACATTAAGACCAAAAAAGCTTTCAAGCTTATTCGGACAAACATGGGTTTACTCAAATCCTCAAAAGAGGATATACCCATATCCTCCAAATTTTAGTCGATGGGATATTAGAAGCTGAGAAATTCACTTGATCATAATATGTTGGCGCCAGAGGAAGCTGATGCAGATCAGATTATGCTTCTACATAACGTGTCTCTTGATGGAGATATTGATGCTGCAAATACAGGCCTCCGAGGTTAAAGTTGAGAGAAAATTTTTTTGGTGAACCTGACATCGGTCACTTATAACTGGCCCAAAATTTTTCTCAACTATAGAAAATCCTTGAAAGTTGGAACCTTCGATGATCCTTGAAGGATGGATGGCCTTCGAAATCGAAGACCCTCGCAGTAAAAAATAAATTGTAAAATGAACATCCTATGCATGTCAGGCTTCAGATTGGAGATGAAAGGTACCTACATAATCTTCGTGACCATATCGAACAATTTCCAGCAAATTCGATAGACATGACTGTATACCTAACGTGGTGAATGCTAGAAATTCCCATTAAGTGAAAAATACTCAGATATTCCAAGTCAAACTGAGTTGTTTGGAAATATAGACATTTAAAAATGGCTTTATGACGTCACCATTAATACGACGTATTAAACAATTTACTTTCGGATTGAGCACGCGTGAAAACAAAAAAATTTAGAAAGCACTGACGTGAGATCAGTTGGCTTAGGCGCTCTTGTAAACCACTTACAATTATTTAAATTTTGAAAAATCATATCTCCAGAACTATTAGCTTGTCGAAGTCGAGAGTGGTATTTTTGTATACGTCTGATAAAACTGCACCATAAAAAAATTTTTATTTGAACAGTGTCATTTGAAAAAAAATTTTTTTTTGTTACTCCGAACCTATTCAGCCGATTTGACCGAATAACGAACTTAGCCGAGATATTTATACCTCAAACCTATTCTGAAAGTTTCAACTCTCTAACTTCATCCGTTCGAGAGTTATCGTGTTCACGGAACGGACGGACGGACGGACAGAATCGATTTTGACCACGGATTATTCATCAGTAGGTCCAAACAAAACGATTGATACCATTTTGCCCAAAAATTCGAAAGTCACAGACATTTGGGCAAATTGATAAGCACTCTGTTCAGGTGAACAAGAGCGCCAAAAAGGAGATTGCGAAACAATGGTGCTTTCAGACTTGTCTAAATTCTGCAAATTCTATACCTTGAACATTAGATAAAAAAATGAACTGGCCGTTATTTCGTATTTCGACTGTATCATTTCTTTCCAATTCAGTGTTCTCGAAATCGACGAGTGGTTGAGTAATATGGTGACTAATTTCACTATTAAGAAGAATTATAGTTATTAGACTCGAATCATCAATGTGTTGCTTTGCACATCAATCAGTTTAATTTGCCTCCAAATTATTTCGAAGTTCTTTTATGTAAACGCAATTGAATCATATTGTTGGGCGCTTGTGTTCCGTTACATACTGTGATATTTAAAAATGTTTGGGATGAAATACTCGACCACTGATCGACGTTTGTGTTGAATTTTGAGTTTTTTCACAATACTTGAATTGAAACACTTACTCTCCTCATTCTTCCCATATAATATAAATATGCATAATCGAGGCTAACAATTTTTTAACGCCTTATTTTTTCCAGACTAAAATCATATGGTTGTGTGAAAATATCATTTTTTATGACTTTACCCTCTGGTTCAAGAATTTTTGGAAGCACAGTAACTGTTGAGAATATCGCTAAAATTCGAGTCGTTCCAAATTTCAGATATCTTTGACGTACCAAGTTTATAAATGAAATGACTTTGTAGATATGATCTGTTCTCCCCATATAACAAACAATGTGTGAAAGCAATTTTTCCTACTGTACAATTAGGTTACTACTTCGTGTTACATTATCTTTAATATTGGTAATAAGGTCAAGAAGATCCGATAGAGTATCCTTGAGGCTTCGAAAAAAATGTTAAATTGAACTTATGATAGTAGTCTTGGAACTAAAACTCTATTCCTTGTGTTTGCATATCGTCAAATAGGAAACTTCGAATAAATCACTAATTATTCCTTGCTTGTCAGTTATTCAATTATTTGTGTCAGTCGTAAATCTAGAGAGAAAATTCAATTTCCATCCTATGATTATTTCATGTGAAAGTATCATTGTTTGGCTATAGAATTCTGTTTAAACTCTGGAGATTTCTGCAAAAACATCCGCAATCTTCTCATTACTCCTTTGAATCAAGGTGTTTTTACATAATCCGCTAGATAGATATACCTCCTCGGTATCATGGAAACAACTTATTCATTTAATATTCAGATTTGGTAGTGGGCGAAAATTACTGGTTCGTTGTGAAATATTTTCCAGAACGGTCATGTAAAATTCGCTCCATAACTCAAATGAAATACCTGGAATACATTGGAATAATTAATGAAGGCTGATTAGAGAACGTATTCTACTATCTATAAAAAAGATATTTTGATTGAGTCTTTAATCCAGTGATATGATGATTATTTAACAGATAGTGAAAACACTTTGGGCTTCTCCACAGATTCATTACGTTACTCTTGATTCTATAGAATGCTTCGACCTTGAGACCCCAAAATATCCTTTTCCATTAATATACTTAAAAAAAAATACGAAATAAATATAAGATACAAGATCTTTCTGGACCAATATTTTCTGGATATTTATAATTCAAAGATTCTTTACAAAAAACTGACAACTTTTAAATAAATGTTATTATAGTGGTGATTATATTTTCGATGGTTATAAGTATATTGTATTCAGATGAATTCACCTCGAGAAAAACAGAAAATGTTCGATTGATGAAACTCATGAAATTAAATTCATAAGTTATCTGTGAAATTCCTTCGCAAGGTGGCAATCAATGTCAAATTATCAAAGAAAAGAATCGATCGTAGAAGGGCAGAGAAACCATTTCCCATGAGGCAAATGAAACCTTACGAAAATCTTATACACACTCATTTGATTGTTCAATTTCTTCATTTGTCAAGCGATAACCGAAATCTCTTAAATAAACTCAACGTACGAACGTCCTTTTCAAATAACAAAAATTGAAGAATAATTATGTTTTATTGTTTGCGATGAATTCTATTGAAACAAAAAATAAAAAATGTTCGGAACACACAACTGCCCAGCAACTAATAAAACCCAGAAGAAACAAGTATAACATTTTTGAGTGTATTCCTAAAACACAAATCATTCGACGTCATTCACTGGATTCTCGTAGATAATTTGAAAATCCTGAAAATCAAAGTTACAGAAGATCACAAATCAGAAACATTTAATAAGCAAATTTAACTAAAAAATTCCTGGTAATAAAATCACAATCTTTAACCCTCCAATACAATATAAAAAACAGAAACCCTAAGAAGACACAGTTTGTGTAAAAAGTAATTAACATTTTTAGAACACTTAAACAACAATATCAACCGTTGATCTCACATTCCTTACTTGACAAATGTACGATGAATTTTGGGTTAAATTCATTCTTATGCTTCCAAGTGTGCAATCTCTTTAAACCTGTATACACGCGCTCTTATAAAATATCTATTTCCATTATTTCAGAATACTTATAAAACCACTCTTTTTGAGACACAGAAAAGCATCGTAGTAGAGTGAAACTATCTTGCATAATTTCCTTTAGGCATCTTCATCACCCTGTTCATTCTGTGCATTGCAGATGATCAGATTGTTTATTATTGTATGAAATACTTCGAAAATGCGGTAGCATTATAACTGAGAAGGTTATTCCGAGATTGTGAATTTATTGTTTTCGAATTTATCGATAGAAATAATTGTACTTATATGTGAAGGACACCTTCTAAATCGTGCCTCGAATCCGTGACTGATAAAAATATTTCCTATCTCATTTTGTGTGTTATTTTGCCTTGGGCATCCATTTGGAGGCTGTAAGGCATTAACGCCAAAAGGAAATTTATCGTTCTTACGTTGGTCCCCATAGTATTGGCGATAAAGTGTGAATATCAAGCGTAAATTAGATTTTATCAATTTTCAGAAATTCTCAATCATTCGGCTCCATTATGTGCTGTTATACCCGCAATTCTTTAGCCATAACTGACTAACAACACGAAAGGAACAATCTAGAGTAGTGGATGTAGAGAAAGGGAACAATTTTCAAAAAATGGGGCAATCATATTGGCTCGTAACTGCTTCATATATTCCATAGTGCTCAATGCTTCTGATACGACTTGCTAAGTCTCCGGTGGGTATAGAATTTCAAGTCAATCCATTCTTTATCTCGTATGTATTCATTCTACGGATTTAATATCTCGCTTTGCGAGGATGACAAGAGGTCAGGTGTAAGTAAAGCAGCGCCAACTATGCTGAAGTAAGAAAGTGTTGACTAGTTCATCAGAGTTGCTCAACATGATGGAGCAATTTTTGTTGCCCGTGCAAGCACACCTTCAGCATATAATCGAATTCAACGTCTTATCTCTATCCTTGGGATGAATCAAAGATGAAATGATCGTCATCTTACCCTATATAGGGTAAGCTAAGTTGCTAAGTTAAGATGAATTGTCTATCTCTAAATTCATAAATTGCTTAAGCCATGTCCTAAATCATCGATAGATAGTTGACTGTGATCCATTCACTCAAAATAGACCTACTTTGTTGATAGCGTTTTATTCTGTTCTTTGGAATTGGAATATATAGTCCGTTCAAGATATATTGTCTTCAAAGCAAACCTTGAAGGTGTAGTTGGTGCTTTATTTCTTGTTATAAAAAGTAACTGAAACATTCCTTGCTTGAACCATGGAAATGAATTATTTTCTATCTAACTTTTTGTTACGGTTTCTATTTTATGAATAATTTATTGAAACTCAAATATTTATGCATTTCAACAAAAAATTTTGGAGGGACCAATTTTCACGTTCAATGAGTGAAACAGTCATAAGTATTATATTATAATAAATCATTATAAATAATAGAAAAGAACTAACACTGGATATTCTTCTAGATGCATGATGAGAAATTTTTCGGCAATTATCATGTGCTCGTCAATATATTTTAGATGAGCTATTGTGTCCTCAAAAAATTCCCTGAAAGTACTTTGATGTGATACCAAACTAAGCTGAAACTCGACTTGTTTCTATACAATACATTTCAAATCTTGACCAGGCTTCAATAGAAAAATTCCTATTATTAATATTCACAATCCCATAAAAGTTAGTTGCGCATTGAAGTATTGAATTTCAGAATGAATTCATATTTACAGTTATAAAATCTCTTTTCGAAATATAAAATAAGTAATGTTAGCACTTGGTCACTTCAATGTGTGATAGTATATGAGTACTTTTTAGAGCATTTTGATAATCAAAACATGCAGATGTTGGATACATAGTATGTATGAGTTTATCTGTAATTTTGATCGGAATTCCATCTAGTCTTGAATTATACATTGAAGAAGTAATTATTCGAACATTCATATTAAAATTATATTTACTTAGTTTGAAGTGCACATGATGAAAAAAAAACTTAGCAAATAAAACCTTCATTTGAATAATATATGCAATTAGCTGAAAAATTCTTCATGCATTTCCACAACTTCCGCTAGATGTTGATGCAGTGCCTTCTTCCCTTTTCCGTAGAATTCTATGAAAAGTTATTGAAGAAATTCACAATTCTATCATCAAAATACACGTGGACATAGTAAATAAACGTTCGGCTGAAACATAAGACAACACGATTAATGCTTGCTGTAATATCTGTAGACACAGAAAAATCCACTGTTGCACCAATACACTGCTTCGCGTTCTCTTTTTGGTAAACGAGAGTTATCTTGAATATCTTCAGACATTTTATGAGGTAATACTAGAACCAAAGATTAAATTCTCCATGAATTTGCTCATGGTCAACAATGTTGACATTCTGTAAACATTTGAAAATTATCGATTATCTATAAGTAATGTACCAAATGTCACTTAAGCAGCAGCAAGTGATTTTTAAAACCTACAACTTGAATACTACAACTACCTAGATAAGACAATATATCTTGAACAGGCTATACTTCAAGGTGCTACTCATCATTTCGCATCAATGATCTTATATAGTGGCTGTTAATTTGCTCCGGTTGAATTTTTTTCCTGACTACATTCAAATCAATCACTATTCGAAGGTTATGAGAGACATATTTCCATTATTTCAAAGAACTAAACCAATTTCAAAAAAACATTCTCAGTGATTTCACAACACATGATTGAATCTGGTCCTTTAATTCAAATAATAACAAACCACTATCAACAAACTATGGGTATTCAAAAAATTCGACATGATGGAAAAGGATTGACAAATAAATCTGTGTGACGTCATATGCTTACACAAACGAAAATATGATATATGCATACACCTCTTCAAAATATCAACAAAATCATTTTTATTAGGCTGAATAAATCCATTCGGTCGCTAGTTTTGTCTTGAAAACGAAATTAACAATATTTTGAAAGAATCCATCTGCTGTTTCATCTGTCACTTCAGCGATCAAATCCAATCAGTAAACCGAAACGATGGGAGAAGCATCTGAACTTAGGATATCCCTCCAAATCCCAATAGCGTAAACGTAACCTACTTAAACTCATTTAATCAGTCGTTCACCCATTTTCCCTATCAGTAAATCATGTAACAAACCTTAGATTTACCGAAAAATATACAAATAACATCTAGACCACCTTCAGAATCCGGGACCCTCCGACGATGATACCCACGAATGATTTCGCCTTCTGTCGCTTCCTACCGCCGCCTTCGAAATTCGGTCAGCCCGACATCGGGAAACCGTGTAACGGATTGGTGACTCCGAAACGGTCGATGATCTATGGGAATCAGGTGGATCTTCGCAAGAAAGAGAAAGGATTCAGACACCTTCACATCAGGCCGAGCAGTTTATTGTGCACCAGCAGTCCGGAGGATATTTATAGCAACAACGTGCAGCAGCAGAGCTATACGTGGAAATTTCACAGGCCCAGGCCGAAATCAGTGAGGTATTGTTTGATTTTTTAATTGTTTCGTTTGACGTTAGAAACAAGGTATGCGTATGAGTTGATTTACGTGTGAATCAGAGCTGGAACTATGGCACCGCTTTTATCAGCGGAGTTACACTAGCAGGGCATCTTGTAGCATTTCAATAGCACATTGTTTACCGAATAGGAAAAGTCTATAATTCCTGGAAGACTGTGAAGATTTCTACACAGAGTCCAGGAATGTGGCTTCTCCTAAAGAAAAACATACACTATGACAAATTCTCATTTGAATTGCTTGCGTTGAATATCTTCAAGTATTTGAAGTTTTGTTTGTTGGTAGGATTGTCTGTAATTACTATATCAAACGTCAACGTGGTCTGTCAACATATTGAACAAAGAATTTGTCTCGAATTTTGTGTTATGAACGGAATTTCGTTGGCTCGTTGCAAATGCTTTAAAACGCTTTTGGAGTCGCTGTTTAAACGAAACCTAAATGTACGCCTTTATAATATGTCGGTAAATCGTCGACCTCTTCAACCAATGATACCGTCGAATATTTGAAGGATATTGTGTTCGTTCATGCCAGTGTTGAAAAGATAAGATATCAACATCTTTCGTGGAACTGCTCGTTTGATTTTGGTGAAAAAATTGGGCATGCAGCTCGTCACTGCTCGATTCGTTCCCTTATAGCCGAATTTCAAAAGCAGTACCGGAAGCATGTAGCTGCTGACATTCTGGGTCGTGCGAACTCTAATCCCACGTCCATGGAACGGATCATAACAAGTGAAGTGACATAGGTCTATGAATACGATACAAAATCATCGAAATGGGTGGGAAAAAACGTGGCGAAACCAACAAAACCTTGCAAGATTTGTTCGAACATCAAGACAATGCTGATTATTTTCTTCGATATCCATGATGTGGTTTGCATCATTAATTCGTTTCGCAAGATCAAACGGTCAATATGGACTTCTATTCAACTGCTTTGAAAAGTTGGTTAGAAAATATTTCCCGTAAACGGTAAAATTTGTGCCAAAAAAATTCTTGGATTTTGCATTGTGCACCATCTTATCGAGCTTCGATTATTAAAAATTTCAAGACCAAACACTCGATAAATACCATCGACAAGTCACCTTATTTGCATGATATGGCTCCGCGTGACTTTTTTCTCTTCTGCAGTTTTAAGTTACAGCTCCAGGAACCAGATTTGACTCCATAAACGCCATAAAAGTAAATTCCTAGAACAAGCTGAAGGCCATCCCTGAAAACCCCTATGAAAAATGTTTGCATGATTGGAAAAAACGTTGGCAAATGTGTATCGCTTCAAATGGAGCATATTTTGAGGGAGACTCATCAAATATTGAAGATGCTCAATATTTTTGCGTTTTATTTTAAATTTCCGGATACTTTTTGGTCAGAGAGTATTTTTTTTTGCAAATCTTTTAAAATTCGACAGATGTTAATTAATTTTGAAAAGATCGCTAATAATCTCATACGTGAATGAATGGTGCTTTGAAAATAGTAATGAAATTGGTTGGGTTAATATAAAATGTATTCATTTGGAATCGTTAAACTTGACGCACGTTAATGTAATTGCCATAGATTAACAGACTATAGATGAGACTCTAGAAGACAAGGTTTAGGGAGATCTCATTAGGGAAGAGCCACTTCGAACGATCTCTTGTATATCTGAATAACCATTTTCAATTGAATTTCCAAAACAATTCAAAAGAAGATTCGTGGAAACCGTTTGTTTCAAAAGTAAATTCATTCTCTTTAAAAACTACCTTCCTCTTTTCACGAGCTTGTTCTAGTAGAACAGCATGCCATGGTTTTACCCAATGTCTGTAATTTTCGAATATCAGGCCCAAAATCGATTGGTTTTGACTTCCTAATGCAGAATGCAGTAAAACTTGAGTATGTCCATCCGGCCGGACGGACGAAAGAGGAAGCTAGAGTTTTCATATTTCCAGAATAGGCTAACTTTCCAAATATCCCCATTAAGTTCGTTATTTGGCCAAACCGTCAATGAAATTGAAATATCAATCGGATCAAGCAGTAACTGAAAATATATTTTAATTAAGTTGAAATAAACAGGCTCACAAAATTTGGAAGAAATTAGCGCCCTAGAAAATTTTTTTAAATCCCCATAAAATTTTTTTTTCATACTTTATACCTCATCAGATATTCAACGTATTTTAACAAAAATTCGAGTATGTAGGTATGAACGTTATTGATATCTTACATTATCTCAAATTTCTTTGTCGGAGCTTCCTTCCACCAAAAGATATAATAATTTTTTCATTTACTGGTACTCGTAACTTACAATCATTTGTTTCTAATCGTATCAGTGAAATACAGAGACTGACTGAATCGGGCATTTGGAGGCATGTGCCAGGAAATGAACCCAGCTGATATGGCTTCCAGAGGTATTAATCTGATCGTATACTTTCGGCCACACTTTGGTGGAAAGGTCCGTCATTTTAGCCGGGGAGCATTACAACTGGCCTCAGATCTTAAACACAAGCAATTTACGTGATTCTCGAAAACCAAATTTCCCTCTGATTTATGTATGCTTCGACCACTTTGAATTCTATCAATCATGTTTGCTCTTTTATAGATTTTGATAGATACTCAAGATTTTCAATCTTGCAAAGATCTATGGCCTACGTTTTGCGATTCATTTCAAATTTGCGTAATAAGGGTGATAAACTCTCAAACGGTCTATCTACCGATGAATTGAATTGTTCTCGAAATTTGATTAAACATCATCAAAGAGAATGCTTTTGCAGGAAATCAAACTTCTACATAATAAACAAAACTTACCTTCTAATTCTCGTTTGTTGTCACTCAGTCCATTTCTCGATGAGAAGGGCATGCTTCTGTGTTGGTGGCCGCATACAGAATTCAGTACAAGCTATGAAAGAAAACATCCTGTTCTTTTGGATACAAACCATAATTTTACAAAATTACTGTTTTCGTATCATCATATCAAACTATTACATTATGGAGCTCATCTTTTGTTGAATGACTTAAGAAATGAGTTTGGCCTCTGAAGGTGAGAATCTTGGCAAGAAAAAACTGTAAATAATTGCCGAAATGTAGAATACTAAAGGCTAAATGCGTAAATCCATTAATGGGCAACTTACCTGCCTCTAGGGTCCTTCCATCTCTTCCATTTCAGGTTAAGTGGTGTCGACTTTGGAATATCGTGGTTGCAAATTACATTATGCCTGTTCATTTGTTTCGCCACAAAGGCTTTACATTTAGAAGTCGCAAGTGATCTCACCTCTGAAGTTTTCATACTGTGCTTGCGGCGGTTCATATCTCCAGAGGAAAACCTCTACAGTTATTGTGTGATAATGGCACTAATTTTGTCGCATACTAGCAACGAGATCCCCAAGATTTTGAGATCAAGCATTGAAAAATTTCCGGTTGGGCAGCAAACGACGGTATTAATTTCAAATTTTCACCTGCTTATTCCCCACTTCGGTGGGCTTTGGGAAAGCAGGAATTAAATCCACGAAATATCATATCACTAGAATATTAGGAGATAAACATTTAACATTTGAGGAACTATCTACATTATTTGCGCAGATTGGAAGCAATCCTTAATTCCAGACCGTTAACCCTCACTTTCTTCTGATCCAACAGACCTCAATCCATTAACTCAGCACACATTTTCTCATAGGCAGGCCACTCACTGCTTTGCCAACAGATAACCTATCAAAAGCAAATCAAATAGGCTCAACAGATATCTGGCACCCTTGAACGCAGACAACATTTTTGGCAGCGTTGGAAGAACGAATATCTCAGCGAACTACAGCGGGAGATACAGATGGCGCATCAATAAAGAAGGGCTCAAGGAGGCGATCTGGTTGTCATCAGGAAGCTAACGTTCCTCCTTTGAAATGGCGTATGGCTCGAATATCAGAGTTATTACACCGGATCCGATGGAATCTCAAGAGTGGCTGAGCTGCATACCAGCAGGGTACATTCAAGAGCAGTCCATAACCTTTGTTCCTACAACTGAATCACCAAAGGCAGAAGTTTCTCGAGATCCCATAGGAATTCATTTATCGGATCAGCAGTAACTGAAAATATATTTTAATTAAGTTGAAACAAACATGCTCACAAATTTGGAAGAAATTAGCGCTCTAGAAAATTTTTAAATCCCCATAAATTTTTTTTTCATACTTTTCCTCATCAGATATTCTAAAGAGTTAGCAATGACGTAAGTTTATAACTTATATAGTTCACATTTCCCTTCCTTGTAGATTCTTGGCTCATTGAAACTTTGGGGCGACGGTACAAAACGAACCTACAGGATATTTACCATCTCCTGGCACGCCCCATTCTTCTCAACGTTATAGAAAAAGCCCCAAATATTCTTCTGAAAATCTGAAATCTAATGTGAGGGTAGGTTTGAAGTAATTTCGAAAAAACAATAAAAAACCGTTTTTTTCGAATCAATCTGTCATTAGTAAATTGTTTTCATTATTTAGTTTCGTGTTCTCATTATCTCGTATTTGGATACCTATGGTTTATACCTGTAATTAAATCAACTATATTGGCATTCGAATAACTTTAACTTAATCAAAGTCACCCTCCCGTCAGTGCTTCAAAATTTTCTGCAATTAACAGCAAAAAATTATCCTTGTTCTGTCGTTCTTAGTATAGAGATCTTAACAATAACTCGCCATTTACTGCGAGCGTCATAACAGGAAACCACACTTATGAATTCGGGTTCGTCACCTTCAAGAACCAACTACAAATAAGGAGATATTATCAAACTTTTTTTCACATCTTTGTCATCAGTATTGAAGTTCCGTTCTTTAGTAGCGACGTGAATATAAATATCCTAATATCGAAGTGATTCCCCTTTCGAAAAAGGCAAAGTAGCGATCTGCAAATGCCGGCAGAGGCGTCGGAGTGTGGTGCTTCGAGTATAATTGAATGCTCCCCGAGAATACCAATTACTTAACTCTCATGTTAATTTCAGATGGCTCGGTCGAGAACGGTCGTAATTTTGTTACTTTGTTGCTGGATAGAGGAAAATTAAAAGTGAGATCAAGTTGTGTACCGCAATTTATTGTGGTAAGCTGTGAATTTCGTTCCCTTGAATTGGTATTACGAGGTAGATCTCAATTCAGCAGTTTCATTTTTATTTGTTGGTTTATTTTCATGAACTTGTTTTGAGATTGCATACTAGTTCTGGAACGAATTCAATAGTCCAAGTAATATATGAGAATTTTTAAGAAATATTGTTTATCAAGTGTTGGTTACGTGTATTAGACTGGATTTACCATCGAACACTGAAAGTATCTGAAGGATGTGATACATCACGCATAGAAATAAACCATAGATAACTTAGTTAGGGGTAATCCATATTCAAGTTTTTCTCTTATAAGAGCTAATCAGTACTACATAACCACACTCTCGATAACAACCAGTTGTAACAAGTATTGATGAATTTGGGAAACCATCTCCGAGTGTAAAGTAACCGATATTACGCCCAACGGACAACAACCTAACTTTCCATCCCCATGATTTCTAGAACCCATAAAGGCTTTTTACCAGAAGCGCGCTAGAACTTGAAAATTTAACAGAGCGAAAACTACAGGTGACTATTCCACTCAAAGAAGGAGAGCTGGCAACAATTTTTGGGTTGGTATTTGAAGCACGCTGAAAACTTGTAAGAAACCTCTCTCCTATTATGTTCCAACACGAAATTGCGAAATTGGGTGGTGAGGAGCGGAGCTAAATAAGCTCCTATATTTGTAAAAATATATTCGAGGCAATACACAATTTATATATGTTACAGTGTAATAATTAATGCTTTAAAAAAAAGCTAGACAATTTAATGGAGATTCAACATTGCCAGAAGTAGGTAGATATGCGAATAACAAAAATGAATTAACCTGTGCCTCTCAACACAAAAAAAACTGGGACATCTACGTGGAACCAATTCACGGAGTTTCTTCTAGCAAAAAAAGTGTATTTTAGATAGAGAAACGACTCCAGAAAGATTAGCAGAAATATTAGAGGACTATGCTTTTAATATGAAAAAAAAAAAATGGACAAGATTATAATGAATCCTCTGTGAAGTTAATTAGAACAAAAATATTTCAGCTTTTTGAAAGTTAATTTGCCGATTCAACGATAAAAGATATCTATCGAACCGTTGGTAGCTAGGAGAATAGGAGAAGGTGGATATTGCTGGAATAATAATTCTACACAAATTTCTAATAATACTGTGTTTTCCATTAATTATGATTAACAGGTAATTACTCAAGTAGTCGTTTTGATTTTAATCTTTCTTACAATTCAAATCTTAGTTGAGAATCCGAAAATAATATAAAATAACATATGCTACAAGAATTTTAATTTGAAATTACTTTTTTTAATCACCATAAAAATGATCAGAAGTAGATGAAATCATGGAATCACGCATTAATCGATTTTCAATGATTTTTAGCCCATCCGCCTTAGAAGGCCGATAACCACAAAAATAGGCTGATTAAGGACAATTTTGATTTTGATATTTTAGTACCATATTTTCGAACTCATCCTGCTATAAAAAATACTTTTTGTATTTTTAAATTGAAGTTGAATGTTGTAGTAAATTCTACTTAAAACTAGAGTTTCAAAATTCTATTCAGTTATTTTGTTCTAGTTTAAAAAGTAGTCTAACAGCCTAATAACTGAATATGGAGCCAAAAATTGTCTTAATCGATTGAGCTTCACTTCCTGAAGAAAAAAGTCCTGAGTCAAACTTGAGTATATCCGGCCGTATACTCTCTATCACCTGAAGGATAGGTTAGTGGTCTGAATATTTCAGTCAAGGTCTTTTTTGGTCAAATCCGTTTTTTTAAATTCCATTATGGAAACTATTCTACCAAGTACAACCGTAATGTCAATTTTCAGATTTCAAATAGGTCAATTCTCTCAACACAACAAATGAGCACAAAAACTTGGAACACCCTTTATATACGTATACTCAAGATTTTATAATTTCAAAGGTGCAGAGAGCGACAAAAAAACCATTAATGCTACCGCAGACCACTAACCATGAATTGTTGGTAATTATCTATTTTTAATCTTTCAGGAAGTAGTCGTTACATTGCACGCTCGTCTAGTCAGACAGCTGTAGTCAGATCAAAAGTGTTACACAAATCATTAAACGAAAACGGAAAAAGAAGATTAAGTTAATGTAGTAAACAACTCACATTATATCAGTCATTTTGTCTCTGCGTATCAAGTAACACATCAGTGCCCGTATTCCAATAATATTTGCTACCGATGTCGTCGCATACACAAACATTCAATAATTACATGCAACACAAATAAAATTCACTGAATTCTTTGGCAAGCATAATCACACATTCGTTTCCGGGTGGATATATTCATTTTAGTCTGTTGAAAGATAGATTTATTTTGAACTTTATGAATTCCTGTTCACAAGATTGGACAGAGAGTTCTTGTGTGCACGTCGTCCTATTTTTGACCTGATCATGTTGTCGCTAATTTTCAGTGCCTTCTGAAACACGGTTTCACTTCATGTAAGCTTTGTTCTTTGTTCATCTTTCCGTAATACCTAGTTAAAAATTGTCGTTGCCAATGACACAGAGTTTCTTGAACTTGGGGCAACCCATTTGGGGTCGCGTAGCGAAATTCTGCGATCGCGAGAGATTTTATAGTCAAATATTTATATATACCTACCATTTTTAAACATCACTTATTACAATCGATAAAATTCATTGTGAAACTTCCATTCCATAAGTTATTGTAGATCACTTAAAGACGCTAGAAATACAGTTCCGTACATATTTCATATTTAAAATTGATTTCCAGAAAAAAGTTCGGATTGAAAAGCCGTTTCAGATTGGCTTGAGTGATATTGGTCACCTGCCGCTTAAAGCTCAAGACTCAAACTTAAAACTACAATAAAAAAATTCCTGATTGAATTTTGGTCGGAACTGGAACTGAATTTCCCACAATCACTGATATGGCGTTAAATTAACTTCTGCCATTTAATGCCACCTGTTAATGTCAGGTGACTTTCTCACCTTTTACCCATATTCAATCTCAATATCGTTCGGTGATGAAGAATGTTGAAAAGGTCTTACGTCCAGCAGCTTCAAAGATCATTCCACCAAGATTTGATGTCATTATATTTTTACTTATACTTCAATTCAATACTCAATTATGACGGTCAAAATCCACTTTTATTTTTGGAACTATAATAGGATACAATTTTATAATTTTCTGTGCAATTTTTCATTTTAGATTTTTGTTTTGTTTCAAAACGAGTTATTATCTATATAATATAGTATTAAATATTCTCATATGTATATGTATGTTGTTACCTACGCACTTACCTAATGTGAGGTTATAAAATGAATTGACATCAAGTATATTACAGACAAAGGAGGTATCATTGTGCTGCGAGTAAAAAGTAAAAATATAGGCTTGAAAAGATATTACGTTTTACTCGCAGCACAACTGTTATTGAAAGATACCACCTTAGTGTGTAATATACTTGATGTCAATTTATTTTATAACCTCAAATTTGGTAAGTGTTAGGAAAGAGAAAAAATTATGTACAATTGAATTTTTTATGTTTAATGTTAATTCTGTGTTTTGATTTAATTGTAGTACGTCCTGATGAAGCAATGAAGAGATTGCGAAAACTCGACAAAGAAAAATGAGTATACTTATTCATTCCATATGATTGGAAATATCCTCAAACTATAACTATAAATTTAATATACTTACTGACTCTGATTGAAGATATCAGCATTTAGCTGATCACTGTATAGATTTCATATCAACTTATTATTTCAGATGTTCTGAAGAAGCGGTTGATATACCGTGAAAGCTCAACAAAACAATAAATGGTACTCTAAACTAGGGATGTTACGGAGCTTCGACTTCGACTCCGATAAGTCGGAACTTCCGATTATTATCACACCTTCGGTTCCGATTTCGGTTCCGAAACTTCCAAACCGAAGGTTTCAATCGGAGGTGTTAATCTGAGGACGATACGATAGCGGCATACGTCGACTGTTATAAGCAAGTTCCTACGTGTTGCGCTGGGAATCCCCCTGATTCCCGATACGCGATCTATCGTCTATCTATCTGTCGTTGATGTCACTACTTGGTGGTACATCTAAAAATGAGGCTGAAAATATTGAAGTTCCTGCCGAAACCCGGACGAGAATGAAATTACCAGTAAAAGCTACCCATAGTAATTTCCGAACAGTTTTGTCGAATATATTATCAAGTAGCGATGAAGATGATTATGATACCACTTCTGAAAATAGGGTAGGTTTCGACAAATTTGTGGTGTTGAAGAGCATACTAAATGAGTACAATAATGAAAAACGAATAAATATTAATGATGATCATTTATTGTGGTGGAAAGTATTTGGCAATGCATCAAGTGCCCGCCAATATTTGTCGTGTCCACCAGGTTCGGTAGCGAGCGAACAACTTTTTAGTGGAGCTCGTCTAATCTACGACTCCTCAAGAAATAGATTGGACGGAGACAAAGTTGTTGTTCGTGAAATATAATACAATATATTTGGAGTCAATTTAATTGGTTTCTAAACTTTTCTTTAATTTAGTATAAAATAATTCATTTTATATAAAATAACATACAATTCATTTCATTTCATTCTGAAAATATTCCATTTGGTTCTCAGTATTACGTTTTATAATAAAAATAATAACTGAATAATGTTTTATTCGCCCTAAAATAAAAAATCTTTTTACTGCCAATACGTCTGACCCCGCCTCCGGTTCCGACTCCGCATTCGGTTCCGACTCCGATAAATGGAATTCAAAAACTCCGACTCCGCATTCGGTTCCGAAATAATTACATCCCTACTCTAAACTGAAGACCTTTTTTACTCCGACATTCCCTACTATCAATAATTTAACTATATATATAATTTTTGAACTTTTTGCCTACAAAACAAATGTTTGATGGGGTTGGTGTATGACATGAAAGCTTACGGAAAAAATCCCAGTAACATAACACCACCCTGGCTTCCGCAAAAATATTGTTGTTTGTACAAAAGTATGCTTGAATATATTTGAGGTACTTCTTCCTTCAAGAGTGGTCTTCTATTGATAAACAGAGGCTTCTTCAAATTGCACATATCGAATCTGAAAATAAAAATACAAGAGCAGAAAAAATAACTGAATACAAATTCACGTATACTTGATTTGTTTGAAATTTATAACCCATTCCAAGAAAGAATCGGAAACATCAATAGCAATAGCAATAACCCTAAAACCATCTTGAAAACGTATATATATAATATGGAACAATTATCGATGAGATGAGGCATTGTATCTTCTGTATATCCACAACTTGCACTTGGAACTGAGTTCCATCTGAATAGCATGCTATTGGTATGACGATTAGGAACTGTCCAAATTTTTCTTGGAAGATCAAAAATCGGAATTTTTTCAGATGGATCGGAAATGAGATCTTTATTGATCATTTCATAAGAGTTCCACTCAATCTTCCATAATTCTTTATCGCTAATGTTCATATTGAAGAACGTATTATACCACAATGGTTTACGTGACTTCAATCTGGGAATTCTATTTTGTGGAATGTATGAAATAGTTCAAAATAACTTAGGAAAAGAATGATATTTGCTCCAAGATTTCAGAGCTGCATTCTGTCTAAGAATATTGGGAGTGACAATGTTAGACGAAACTGTTAACCAATTAACCGGTGTAGATCTTATGGTGCCAGTAATTATTCTCATTGATATATTAAATTATGCATCGATTTCTTGTGTATGTGCGAAGAGTGGAAGCATCAGCATCAGATGATCCAGCTAATTTCTGAAGAATATTATTCCTAGTTTTCAGTTTCCTGCTCAGATCATCTAAATGAACCTTGTAATTGAGATATGAATCTAATTTAACTCCAAAGTATTTAGGATAGAAATTATGTTCGATAGAAGAATCATTGAAAGTTACAGCTAATTTTCTATATTTCTTGGGATTATTCAGATGGAAACAAAAAACCTTTGATTTGTTTGAACTGGGACATAATTGCCACTCAATAAAATAATTCTTTAAAATCTCCAGGATGATTTGTGGATTGCGTGGCTGGAATGTTATTATTTATATGTAGATCTCGCAATTAGCGCGTTCCTGTTTCGGTTGAGGAAAAAGTGAAATACTTGTTTTTTCAGAGTTAAAGGTGAGTTCATTCAATTCATGCCATTTCTACTATGTCTTTGGATCATATCTTGCTTTCTGTTCCAGTTACTCCAATGTTTTACCCTCATATAGGGCTATTGAATCGGCTAAGAAGCCAATTATTTCAACTCTACTGTTCAATTCGAATAAGGCGTTTATGTAAAGATTGAAAGAAAATGTCAAGAAAAATTCAAGATTTTGTATTTTTCGTCAATCAACACGTGATCCAATAAATTTGGTGTACCTACAAGCAGCCATACCAATCTTTTTTGATACAGGATTGTACTTCATATGGCTATATGCTTAATCTTTCGGCTGTTGTGAATGAACCTAACATTCCAATGAAAGGCAGCCGTTCCGAATGTCATTTTCGATCATCGTAATTCAGGTTGAAAATGCATAGTATTTAGCATTAGAAATTTTTGTAGCCTGCATATATTTAACACGAACCCCCATCGTGTTCCCCGATGTTTTCCAGATAAATGAAAGGCCGGATTAGATATCGACCACACCTGATCATGCTTCGATAGAAGCCGTCCTTTTAATAGCGAACCGCAAAATTGAAATGATGTCATAGTTGAGCACCTACCGCACAGTTTTCATTTCATCTTCTTCAGTTGTCATGGCCTCAATGTCCGATGTATTGGCCTCAGTCGTCCGGCAGATATCGAAGTGTGCCATGTTCATCTAGGCTGAAAACGCTCACTCGTTTTTCGATAGACAGCGTGTCTCCGCGTTCCTAAAGTCGACTTTTATTCGTGCATGCCTACAGGCGATTGTTGCTGGTTTTGTAATAGGTATGTTGTATCCATTCAAGTATAGAATGATTTCTAGAAGTATCATTTCACTTCAGTTTGTAAACAGGATATTCAGTCAGTTCAGTTCGCTCAGGAGATTCTTCTGCTCGTGATGCTCTGTTATTCATGATTGGTACAGAAGAGAAATGGTTAATTTTTGTTATAGTTACATTTCACTAAGTTGAAATCACTTTTTGAATATTCTTTTTTATTACTGAGGGGAAAACTGTTCCAGGAAAAAATTGTTATGTTCCTTACAAGTACGATATGATATTCTTCCGCACGAAAGAAGCGGAGCTGAGTTCGGGTAAGAAGTTGAAAGCGAAAATGATACTTTCCTCTTGATTTAGGAACAAAACTTTTTTCAAGCAATTATATGAGATCGATTTGAATCTAACACATATAATATACACATATCATCAAAAGGATATTGGATCTCTATTCAATCATAATGTATCGTAAACTATAAATTTTAAAAATGTAAGTGTGCGGTAATCATCATAATGCTTGTGGTTTGATACCAGTCCAAATTTGAGAAGGGTACAGCCGGAAACATCATTTGATAATAAAATGACTGAGATCTCTTTATCATAAATAGAAATATTAATTACTGAATCCCTCAATATAAAGTAAACATAGAAGTGAACAATTCATTCGGATGAATAAAGCTGACTAATTTAATCCTAATAATTATGCATAGACAACTGTGAGTGCTTATTTAGAATTTAAGATTTGATTTAAGTTTGATTCTTTCACATTATTTCCGGGTGTTCTAGAGTCCGGGAAAATACTCTTGAACCAAGCGCGTCGAAGCTCCAGACATATGAGGCATATGATAAATAAATTAAACTATTTATACCCATTTGGAGGAAATCAACCACTTAGCCGTCCATAAGTTATTTCTTAATATCAAACAGCTTGTTACGATTCTTATTTATATACATATTAGATTATTATTCAGGCAATGTAAAGTGAAAATACTCGCAGAAAAAACTGCCACACTTGCACTTGGCAGTGCCAATTAAATCGAATAGACCGACTACGTAATTGTGTACGACACCTCTGATTATCTATCTGGTATTTTATTTCGCTAGAATTCCCGCTACAAACACATCCAAATGACTCCTCTAGACCATTAAATCATCATGATTCATAAATAATTACTAATCGAGTTTCTCCGACGATGTCGAGAGCTTTAAGAGCACGACTCTCAACACCGACCGCATTTTTATTTCGTCAAGTTCATTGGTTTTTCTCCTGGCAAAGATCTAACCGATGTTTCCAAATTTACCGGTATCTAATAATAATGCGGTAGCGTATGTTTTGGATTATTAGAGACGTGCAGTGAACCCGACAAAAACGTCTTCCGTCCGAATGGACACATAGTTTTTGTAGAGGCTTCTATTTATTTCGGGGAATTCTCACGTTTCGATGTCGCATTTTGGATGAATGGAAATATGATTCATTAACTGTGCCAAATAATTATCAAATTGATGGATTCTCCCATAGTGATTGGAGACAGTACCCAGAGTTCTTTGCAACGTTTCCACAGACATCTTGTTTCGTAGAAATAAAATTGCTGGCAATATATTTTTTCTAATCGGTTTCAAGTTGACAGAACTTCGAGAAGTAGATCGATACTCCTGCAACTCTGGGACCAAAAAATTTCACAACATATCGCAATAACGATGATGATTTCAGACCTATGTTCTTAATATTTGCTTATTTTTGACAGGTTATATGTCTAGGATAGAAATAAGTCTAGGGTAGATATAAAACCAATTGAAGAATTTGGGTAGAACCTTAGACCTATAACATGTCAAAAGTAAGCAAATATATTGCAATAACGGTCACTATTCACATTAATTGCTCGGCCTCGTTGATCTTCTTGAAAATAAGGATCAATTATGCCTTAAGCAGACAGAGCGGCCCAAAACACGACCTTTGGGCTACACAGGGGTCATTCATGCTTTCGTCTCGGATTCTCCACTGTCCAGTTCCGACAATTCTGCTTATTAACATGACCATTAAGGTTAAAATTTGGTTCTTCACTAAACAGTATGTTGTTAAAGTTGTCAAATCGCTGCAGCATTTCGTTCGCAAAATTCAGGCCATTGGCATAGTCCGCATCCTTCAATTCTTGAACCAATTGATTTTTATAGACTTTTAGATGTGAGTCTTCTTTAAAATAGAATATAAAGACGATTTCTTTATGTTCAACGCTTGGCTTCGCTTTCGGATGGTTAAAGACGGATTTTGACAAACCGACATATCAGCTTCTTCAATTGTTCCTTCATCACGAACTGAACGAGGAAGACCAGAGTTTTGAATTTTAACTGTCGCACCTGTATTCTCGAACATTCTGATCCATTTTATCAAATGATTTTCATACATATCATATTGGACCAACTTGGATCTATCATTGTCAACACTTCAGAAAGCTTCTGATTTTTTTTCATTCTCACTTGCAAGGTGCTTTTTATTTCTCGGATATAAGATCTTCCGCATTCGCATGGTATCTCATATATGCTATTCTTGGTTCATTGATTTTTATTATCACGTTTGACTTTTGTTAGATAGTATCTTGTGTCTTGAATGCGGTTGTTATGTTGTATTCATTTCCAATTCTTTTCATTTTTTCTGATAAACCTTTCACATAAGGAATGACGCTTTTCATGATTTGTCCATATCTGCTTGTGTTGTTCAAACTGATTTTGTGTTATTTGTTTCGCTATTTCCAATATCTTTTTGGAATAGTCATTACTTCATAGTGTTTCCGTGATGTTATTTATTTCCTCATTTGTATCTTGTTGGTTAGCGCATATTATATTTGTTGCTCTATCGTATTAAGTTCTTGGTTGGTATTGAAATGGAGATATTGTCCAGTGTTTGTTGGTTTTTGTGCTTACTGGTTCTTGGAATTCCAATATGTTTATTATTAAGTAAGTATATCTGGAACATCAAGGTGTTTATTTTTCTGGATTTCCATTGTGAATTCAATCCTTGGTTGTTGAGATGTTAAAGGAATCCATCTAAATTGTTCATTCCGTGTTGCCAAGTGATGAAAATATCATCTGCATATCTCTTTCATAATTTGATCAGTATATATTGGTGGAGAGCCTATTAATTTCACCCTCATTCAAAAATCTTCCAAGTTACAACACAATTGGCTGAATATTCTACACTGTAAAAAATAGTTCCTCATCTCAAACCATATTAATTGGTCTCAAGTACTCCGTACGTTTGAATACAGCCAAATGCATAAAGTACTTGACCCTACCGCCCTCTACGGTTGAGAATGGCGTTTACCCTAAATAAAAGTTTCTTGAGCTAAGAAACTGATTAGTTTCAACCAAGCTCAGAGTTATTGACTCAGGTGGTAAAAAAATTTGATCCAACGGTAATATTAATTAGTATGTAACTATTGATACTTTTCGTAGAATAAAAACTTTGGTTTCATGTAAATAAATATTACATTTCACTGAAACTCGATTTGTAGTTGATTTAAAGGATCTTAGTTGAATGGGTCGAGAATTCAGTCGATAAAAATGATAGTATCTCTTATGTCAAGTGAAAGTTTCTTGGGTTAAGAAACTGATTGATTTGAGCTAAATTGAAGGGTTTTTGACACTAGCAAAATATTAATAAATACCTGAATACCGCAGCAGACCATGAATATTGTACGGAATGGGAAAGGCGTCTAGAGTTTCGTTGGAAGTTGCAGAGAGGGAGCGAGTATACCTCAAGCGTCAACCGTCTGGTTTTCCAAGACACGTCGTAAAGACAACCGTTCCCATCACGTCGGGGTCAGCAATGTAGAATCGAAGGAATTTATCCCTACTTATGCGTTTCGTCCCTGGCGCACACATTTGGACTCATCAGTAAGGCTTGTGTGCGCCATGCCATAGACGCAGTGGTTAGAAGTTTTGAGGGAGCCGCCGGGAGCTGAACCCGGCACCTAGTACCTAATCGGTGTGATACTTGAGCGTAAACCTCTAGGCTACCGACGCGCTGTGAATTAAGCTATGCGTGGCTATATAGAGTGCCGCCAATAGATCCCTATACACTCCCCTGCCGCTACAATAGCTATAGTCCAGGCAGTGGGTTATCATCTCATCCCTGTCATCATCCAATACCAGATCACCCGGTTCTCCACCAACACAAAGATATTTGGTTTTCTCTAAGTTGACATTTAAGCCCCACTTCTCGTATTCTTTAATTAGCTTGCGCATCATGTATTCCATGTCATCTTTATCACCGAATACAACAATATTGTGAGTAAAATGCACAAATAATTGCATTTAAATGGGATATATTTAATATAAAAGAGATTGAGTTTTGATTTAATTGCAGCCAATATAAAAAAATTGCTACAATTAATTCGTTTTATTAAATCAATTACGCAATATTTTTTTTACAAATGTCACTTCATATTGCAACAATTATATGTTCAATTTTATTCAAATATTTATAGTTTTCTTCAAGTAAATGAGGCGAATAATATAATCTCACGAGATTCTTGTCTCAAGAAACTGTAGTCGTTGCATCAACTGACAGAATTCACGACAACCGTACCTTCGTTCTATTGAACAAATAAAAATGAAACGAACGAATGGTTTCGTTAAAACCTATTTAAAATAATGTATTTGTATCAATCAATTATGGATATTGAGACAAGTGCATAAACAATTTCTTGTAATTGTATGTTTATGTTGAATCAGTTGTTGCTTTCATTTCGCTGAAATGTGAAAAGTTTCAGGCGAATGTTTTAGCTGTTCTCTATAATCAACTAGGTTGTTTTAATCAAGAAAAATAGTTCATTTGGAGTAATCAATTTTAGATTAATTCAAATTAAAATGGTTTGATTGAAAAAAAAATTCTCAAACTCCTGAGGAGTTTGAGCGCAGAATTTTATTTTTTACAGTGTAGGAGTTATTTAGGAAACCAAATTTTAGATGCTTATAACTGCTGAACTGTTTGAGTAATTTGGTCTGAATACGAACATGGCCGAGATTTCATTTTCATTTTTTCATTTCTATTTAAAAAAATAAGAAAACTTTTTCGGAATAAAGAATAAACGTTGTTGGAGCCGATATGTGAGAGGTCGCTGTGTCGAGGTGATCCGTCTTCGGCGGTTGGTTTTCCTGATTTCTTGGAAGACAACTGGCAAACAAATGGTTGTGTACCACTCATAATTGACTGTTCTGTGTTGTTCTAGTGGTACGATATCGACATGTCCAGTTTTTTCGAAAAAAAAAAAAAAAACAGGTGACCATTTGCTTAGAAGTGCTTCATGCCTTGCTGTTTACTTTCGGGCGCATACGCGTTAATCCACGATTCATCACCTGTTACGATGGCATAGACGAGCTCCGCGAATGTATTTTTGGAGCATTTCTTTCGACCAATCGATACGAGCCTTTTTTTTTGAGCTATTGACAAATTGTGTGGGATGCAACGCGAAAAAATTTTTCTGACGGTCAATTGTTCATGCAATATTGAATGTATGCTGGTCCCACTATTGCCTCAGGTTGTCTCAATATCACGATAGGTCACACGACGATCTTGCAATATTAGTTGGCGCACTGCATCAATGGTTCTCCAAAGGAAAAATGATTTTGGATGACCTTCACGAAAATCGTCTTGGTGTTAACTACGACCTTGGTTGAACTCACCATACCATTGATAAACACTGGTCCTAGATGGAACTTTATCTTCAAAAATTCAATTAATTTTATCGATACACTGTTGTTGAGTTAATCCACGTCTAGAGTTGTGAAAAAGAATCGCACGAAAACGTTCAAGATTTAATTCCCCTCTTTGGGCGAGATGAATCTCTTGAGTTACTTTGAACAACACCAATTGCGCTCGTATGTCAAAACGTTCTGACTACGTATAACCTCAAAAATGTCAATCTTTACGTTAGAGCTGTCAGTTAACGGATTGCAACACAAGGGTTAACCAATCCCGAAATATAAAAGGCAACTCTCGTATTCTGGGTGTCTCATCTTAGCCGGAATACCCTGATCGGGGTGATATAATATTCTGGACAGCAGCACAAATCTTCACAAATGATGGCATTTCGTTGACTTTGATTGGGCCTCGCCACGATTTAAAATAGTCAATAAAATTTAAATTTATCGAATTACATGAAGAATTGCTGATTTTGCTGCTTACTATACAGTGCTTATCAAAAGTAATTAGTTAAAAGAGGTTTTCAGTATGTGCACTTTGTCATGGCTTATTTACTTTGAGACGATGGTACCTTATGAAATTTGTCACCGAATCAAAGTGAACCATTTCAGTTTTGTTCATGCACAACTTCCATCCTCCAAAAGATTAGACCACTTTGAACTAACTAATTTTTCAAATAAATTTTTTTTTTTTTTTTGAAAATTTCAGCACGCCTATAATGAAGATGCAATAAAGTACAACATGGCCTATTCTATTATTAAGAAAATTTGAAGGGTTGATGGGGGATAACACAGGATGCAACAAAAATTCTACAAAAATGCATAAAAATTTGGCAAGTAAAATAAATATTGGAATTGATTTCGTTCCATAGTTTTGACGCGCACAGTAGGTATATCGCAAACTCTTTCAATCTACGAATGGAAATTAATATCTGAATAATATACATCATAAACTGGACATACATAAAATCGTGTAGATGTTCTTGGGAAAAAATAATTCTTGCCCAAAAACGTTTACACTCCATTTTCGGAGCATAAATGAATTACTGTGTGACAAATGTTATTTTTGAGCAATTTTAAAGAATTTTGTTCAGTGGAATGATAAACCGTTTGAAGTGATAGTTGCGGGTCATTTCGGCTGCTTAATTCAATAAAACACAATAATAGCATCGAATGAAAATGGAATGGTGGAAAACCCGAATTATTTGTAATTTCTTTTCTGTTGCCTGCTTCAATATAATAATAATAATAATAATAATAATGTTTATTTCGAAAAAACCAATATATACAAATGTACTACATACACCGTCAGAAACGAAATACAGTCAAAAAAGAAACAAAATATTACAATTACAATTGTCTATTTACACAATTTCCAATTGATTGCACATTCTAGTGAATTATTGTTTTATCAACCATAAATTTTTTCTGATTTTGCTAGGTATCTGCCTGGGAGTGAGGGTTCTTCATAAAAAATTTGCACCTTCCTGTAGTAAATCTTTATGTTTTGTGAAGTCAAAACGTTTTATGCCAACTCCGGAAGGCCAAAATTCAGGATTATACAGTTCCTCGTTCTTTTCATATGGGGCAGACAAAACGAATCTTTTGAGTCGATTCTCTTCCAAGGGAATTTCCTTGACCATCATTTCCAATCCTTGAAATCCTTCCTTGATTGACAAATATTCTTCAATAATTTTCGTTGTTGTACTTCTTTTCACTCTGTAAATGTGTAACCATACTTTTCTCTCTTGACCTGAGAAACCTTTACTCTGCTTTCCTGTTCCAATATTTTTTCTTATATTTTCGTCTTTTTGGCGCTCTTGTTCACCTGAACAGAGTGCTTATCAATTTGCCCAAATGTCTGTGACTTTCGAATTTTTGGGCAAAAGTGGTATCAATCGTTTTATTTGGACCTACTGATGAATAATCCGTGGTCAAAATCGATTCTGTCTGTCCGTTCCGTGAACACGATAACTCTCGAACGGATGAAGTTAGAGAGTTGAAACTTTCAGAATAGGTTTGAGGTATAAATATCTCGGCTAAGTTCGTTATTCGGTCAAATCGGCCGAAAAGGTTCGGAGTAACAAAAAAAAAATAAACACTGTTTAAATAAAATTTTTTTTTATGGTGCAGTTTTATCAGACGTATACAAAAATACCACTCTCGACTTCGACAAGCTAATAGTTCTGGAGATATGATTTTTCAAAATTTAAATAATTGTCAGCGACATTGAAGGATCTCTATATCTCCATGAAAGTAACTACGTTCGGTTGAGTAACGGTGAGAAACGTCAGAATTATTTTCCAAATAGGAGAGTACAGGTTCAATTCCGTACGGAGTTTGAACTCAAGAAGTTTTTATCAACATTGATTATTATTTTACTTAATCTTAGAGATTTCAACTTTTGTATTTTTATTCAAATAGGTGTTAATGTTACTTTCAAACAATTGAATAATTACTCGTAAGTGGTTTACAAGGGCGCCTAAGCCAACTGACCTCACGTCAGTGCTTTCTAAATTTTTGTACTTAACTTTTGTAAAAACATCCCCGTTAGTTGTTGACTCTTTTCTGTGGCCTTTCATTAATTCCTGTACTGATGTTTGTTTTCATCGCCACATTTTGTGCGTAATTGGAAGCGACTCCAGCGTAAGTAGCGGAATCTACGTCACTTGTATTTATTTCTTCTTCTGTTGGGATTTTTGTATTCCTTTTTTCTGTGTTTACCTCTATTTTTTAATTTCGTATTTTTCCTCCAACAATTGAATTTTCTCCATAAGAAGGCCATTATTTTATTTTAAAATGTTATTTTTGTTCCTTGATTAATCCAATAATTCCTGAAGGTATTTTACCTGAAGAACCTGAGCCTCTGTTGAATTACCATCTGATTTAATATCAACTTGTGAATCTTCACAACACAGGATTTTGTTGCCACTTATAAACTTCATTTTCGCATTTCTTCTTGCACAGGCTTTATGGAAAATTGAGAAGCACCGAATACACACTTTCAATTTGCAGTTTTTCGTTGAACAACACTTCGTGAATTGTTCATCACAATCATTTCTGTCGGACACATCCGACATCACGTCTTCTTCGTCCGCCATATTGTGCTATTCCTTCCTAAGTTCATATTTTTTTTAATTTCTGTGTGAATTTTTTTTTCTTACATATCGTCATCAGAAAAAATTCAACCTCACTCGTTTCACGATTTACTTCTTCCCTACTTTACTCCAAGATGAATACGAAATAGAAAAATATCGTATGGTTTTGCTATTTACTATTGCCATCTAAATCTAGCATTATTCAAATAAAACTGATACCTCTATGAAGGCCAAATGTTGTAATTGGCTCTCGATTCAATAATAATATGATCTCTTCAATCAACATATATTCTCACTGTATTTTTGTTCATCTCTTTCGATATATATATATTCTTTTGAACTTCTGGCTTACAAAACAAATGTTAGCTGGGGTTGATGACGGGGGCCATACGATTCGTTGTATGACATGAAAGCCTAGGAAAAAAAACTTTGACTCCCCGCATAAGTATTTCTGTGTGTACAAAATGAGCTTAAATATATTTGAGGGACTTCTTTCTTCAAGAGTGGTCTTCTATTAATACACACAGAGGTTTCTTCAAGTTGCACATATCGAATCTGAGAATGAAAAGACAAAAGCAGAAAAAAAAATGAATACAAAAAATACGTATCCAATAGGTTTAAAATTATTAACCCATTTCAAGAAAGAATCGGAAAAATCGTAAATAACCCAAAAACCTTCTTGAAATTCATATATGGGACAATTATTGATGAGATGAGGTATTGTTTCCTCTGCACATCCACATTCACAACTTGGAATTGAGTTCAATCTGAATAGTATGCTATTGGTGTACACAAAATTCGTCGCCAATCTGCAAGGAGGATTCTGCGAATCGGGTCTTGCGGTCAAGTGACGATTTTTCAGATCTTTTAATGTTGAAGTCTGCTATGGAACCCATTAAAATTGAAATCATCATCTATAGTTAGAGAAGTTAAGATATAATACTTTTCTCATTTAAAACTAACGTGAGAAATTATCGATAAAACGTGGATTCAGAAGAAATTATTTCTGAAAGAATCTCTTGAAATAAGTGGGCACATCCCTAGAAAGTTTATGATGGCAGTAAACTTGAGGAAGTACATCCGAACTCGAAGAAGCCATTAAAAATTAACGGCATCTCATAGTGAGAGAGATCTGGAGAGAAAGATGACTCCCAACAATTAAATAATCACAATGTTGTTATCTACACCATTTTATTCTGATATTTATGGCAATATTAATACCTTCGCCGGCACACGGAACAGTATTAACAAGGTTGAATAATTAATTACCCTGGTAACTTATAAATATAACTGGACGTGTGTGTTTCTCATAGATTCTTACTGAGCGGTAAACACAGCTTGCGTTTGGATTAAGATTCTTAAAAAAGATGCGTTTATTAGATTCTATCAGTTGAATGACACGAGTGTTTCTTTAATGTATTCGAATTACCCTACTCTGTATTCATAGATAGAATCCTTTCAATTCTGGTTGGTCTTTCGGTACGCACACTTGAGTTTCTTTTAGTTAGCACATTCGTCGAATATTATGAATAATAATAACGGTTTATTCAAAAGATCCCGATTTAACTCTAGTGTTTTTGTTCAGCACAATTTTTTTCATGATGGAACTCGTGCAGAAAGATTATATCGGCTATTTGCACCAACTGTTATTTGTTTATACCTACCAAGTTTCGATTTTCATCTTCTATCGTTCTCAAGGTAAATTAGCTTTCAAAAAAGCGTTCAAAAATCTTCAATTTGCATAAATTGTCAATGTAATAAGTGCTTTGGAAACTTCTTCAAGTTAGATTAAACTTCTGGCAACTATATTGATGGAGCACTTATGGGATTATATAAGTAATTTTCATAAACGCTACGTCTTAGATATTTTTTATTGTGAGTTTCTCGTCTTTGGATTGTCACGGTTTCAAAATTCCCGCTCCAGTTAGTACCTGTAAACCGAACTGGTGGCGTTAGTCGCAGTAGTTTACCAGCTTATCTCGTACGTTCGATGGTCGCCGTTGTCGGTGGTCCTGTTCTGTGCATGTGACGTAGGTTGTCAATTACGTCGTTCTTTTTGGTTGGAATATCCTGGAGTAATTAATCGCAATTTTGCGGATATGAACAGGATTTTAACCTTTAATAAGGAAGCCCTGAGAAAAATCTTATCATGTTGGTTTGGTTTGTTCGTTAGTGAGATTTTTACGCTTTAGCGGAGTGGCGTATTTGTTTGGAAAAACGACGTGGGATTGGTGAGTTAACCTATGTTTGTCACGAGGTATATTAGATTTTTGTTCGTATTTCAGCCTCATTCTGCTTCGAATTGGGAATTGTTATTGTACCGTTGCGAGGTACCGCAGATTCTGAACTGTCTTTGAAGTCTTCGAGCTGTTAGTCTAGGCTGTCTTTGAATTACCGTCGAGCTGCCGTGGGAGCTATCTTTGGGGATCTCCACCAGATTTTGCCATCTAAGATACCACACCTGTCGTCTACCCAGGGTGCATTACTGTGAGAAATTGTAGGTACTACGTTGGCTCATGAATATATTTAGCCCAGTTTCCATCTACGAGACTGTGAGAATAATTATGGGTTAAGAAACTATATCCTTTTGTACTTCAGTCAAGCCACGACCTAGACTGTTAGGTTAGTCTGTAGAATTTAGTTAAGATTGATTAGTATCAAAGAGGCCCAATTCAGTGAATACTGTTTGGTACATAAAACCGACCTATCGAGAAGGTCGCTTAGATATAAGTAAAGAGCTATTTGTAACGATTACCATCGAGGCTCTAAGAATATACCTTGGGGTGATATTACTGTTTGTTTAGTAAGAGATAAAGCCTTATATCGAATATTCGGGTTGTGAAGTAAGAACTAGTTAGTGATCTACCTTCTGTAAGATATATCCTCGTTTGAGGGACCTTGTGTATTTCATTTGGGCTCATTATATTATTAAATAATTGCTCTATATTCTTTCTACCAGCCACTACCTCCCGCTTGTGTGATCGGGCTCGTTTGGCATCCTGAGAGTGCGTTCGTTAATTTTCTCTCTTTTGCGACCCTGAGATCTTTGGTGTACTTTCCTCTTTTTTTTTCTTTGTATTATCATAAAAGAGAGTGGCGCCCCTTTATAAGTAGTCTCAGCTCTAGAGATAGCCGAGGAGGTACTTTGTGCACTCTCTGGAGCCGAGTAGGTTTGGTGACAGGATATTATGGATGCGATATTCCCTTTAATCCGATTACTTTCATTCTTAGCATGTTGAACCAATTTTTATATATTGGTGTTCAACTCTTGATAAAGCTTCTGATGTACTCTTATTCTCTTACTTTCAAATATGCATCTGCTTATTTTGTGAACATGTGTCATATGCAATGTGTAATAAGCAACAGCTGGATGCCATTTACACTGACTTCGCTAAGGCATTTTACCGGATCTACTATGGTATTTTTATTCGAAAACTGAAGGGTCTGGACTCCTGGAGTAGAGCACTAATACTGCTAGTTTCTTACTTGTCCGGATGAAGCAAGATTATCAGAGTCAGCAAATAATGTAATTTTCTTATTCAACACATAGGTAGTGCCTCAAGGTAGTACCTAAGGTCTTCTTATTTTCCTAATTTTCATCGATGATTTGCTTAAAAATTCTGGAGCACCTGTTGGGCTGCTCTTTGTTTCCAACTTCAAATTTTGTAGATCTTAATCTTAATTGCGGAATTGATGCTGGAGTTTTTCAGAAGTATTTGAATTTAATGCTGGAACGGTTAATAAAAAGCTAAGATAACCGATAATAGAAAAAAGTGTTGTGATGTTTCGTTTTCACAAAAAGTAAATATGAGAATTGAGGATTCTTGTGTGGATGATGTTGAAATTGGAAAGTGTGATTATGTTGAAGATTCGCGGGTCTTATTTCAGAACAATTTTAAGTCTTTAAATCTTATAGGGCTTATTAAATACTTGGATTTGTAGTACTGAACTGTGGAGAGTGATATCGAAACAACTACAGATCTTTTTTACAACCCTTATAATGACCCATCTTGAATTTGCTACTAATATTTGGTCACCGACTTGCTGCACCCATAGTGATGAGATAAAGAAGTGATCCCTGCGATATGTTCTCTTTAAAAGAAATGGCTATGTTGTCAGAACATCCCCACTGCTTGTCCAGAGGACTCAAGCAGTGACATTTGTTTATATTTTGAATAACCTAAATTATATTGATTGTGATTTCATTATTTTCATTCAATTTTAACTGCAAAGAATCAATCTAAAGTTATTATAACAGGACTGAACGACTGGATTGCATCGACAGTAAGAGTCCTTTACCTATTTTTACTCGATGGACATTTGCGATAAAGTGTTGTCGAATCACTGACATGAAGAGAAATGAGATTCAATTTTTTGCTCCATCGAAATAAAATCCAATTCACTGTGATATGCTATTTCCTATTTTATACATTTACTTGTATCTCCTTTCATTTCCTTTATTTACACGTTTCATTCATTGTTTTTTGTTTTTAATATATATTGCATTCTTAGTTTGTAAATTCAGCGCAGAGTTGTAAACCTTCTCATGAAATTACCGATTTACGGTGTATATAAAATAAAGGAGAAGAATGAATACATTTTCAAGAGACGCTGGTGAAGATTACAATAGTTAGGGTTAGTGGCGATTTACTCTCCAAATAAATGTAAGAAAGCTCGGACGTGTGGTCCGGAGCTTTATCGCACTTGTTCCATAAGTGATACTATACTGGAAAGGTATTAGAAACCACATCCGGCCATCGAAAAGATGATTTTTCTGAATCTGATCTTCTGGAACCTTCATAGGACCCTAAAGAGGTTGAATCATCACCCATAGACGAAGCAGGAAAAAATGAACTTTCAGTTTTATCAGAAACCAATTTATTTTATCAGACCTGTAAGAATGATAATTTAAATGAACGCAAGCTAGTAAAATATCTGTTATTAAGTTCATTTTATGAAGTTCTACGACTTCCTCCTATAAATAAAAAAACTTCCATATCTTCTCGTGATAAAACGCTACATCGATGAATTTTCAAAATATGGATGATGGCAATAACCTCTATATAGGCAATTATTTTTGTCGAGATTCGACGAATATCTTATGGCCTACCTTGTTTCTGCAGAAATTTTTGGGAATGAATTGAAAATTTTCTAGCGCCTCGATTTCCTCGAAATAGATAACTATTTGTTTCATTCTTAATCGAACATCTCCCGAGTTTCAAATATATCAGTTAGATATTTAATGGCAGTAAATGCCTTATTCTTTATCAGTTTTCAATGTGTTGCAATTTTATATATAAATATGCTGAAGCACTGCTGTTGCCGTTCATTTTGGTGCAAAAACTCGTTAGAAATGATGGATGAGGTGAATTGAGACGTAGAGTTTCTGAATGAATCTCAAAGAGTGAGAAGTTGACATCATTTATCATGTGCTTCTTGGCAGTAATTGATTTCTTATTCAATGATTTTATTGATATCTTGTGGCGCGTTGTTACCTAAGAATTTGCAATTTAAACCGTGTCATTATGACAAGAGCTTTTTACTCGCTTGTCTCTAGTGGAACAAGCAAAAATCTGAATTTTTTTATCAGGACGCCAAAATGATCAAATGATTGATTTGGATTTCCTGGCCATAAAATTGTGTGTCCAAATTTCTCAGTTAATTTTATTATTAGACCAAATATGTTCCAGTGCCATTTTGAAGCACTGAAAATCTCACTAGCTCGTAAAATATCCACCTGATCAATTTGCAACTTGTCACAGATTTGGCTCAATAACGAGTTTAACCGATATATTCAGTAAAGTCCATCTGTTTATAACAGTTTTTGCCATAAGTAGTCCAATCAAAATAGATATTTCAGTTTGCATTAATTCCCAACAAGCTTGATTTTCGTGTAGTCCCTGAATACGTCATTACAAATGATATGTTAAAAGTAATTTGCGTATACCTCTGAAAAAACGAGATCTATCAAAAAATGGTTCAGACAAAGTTTGTAGATCGTAAAATTGTCTACAAAAAAGATTTCAACACTTTTCTTCTACGAAGCATCGCTGTCGAGATATTCTAACTGCAGGAAAGTCGTAATTTCTACTATATGCACACATTTCCGCACCACCTCTGAGGTTGTGTACACAGCGCTTTTTTGTTAACGTGGTTTCCCCAGCAGGAACACTCCACAATATACTTTGATCGACGGAATGTAATGGGACACTATTTTATTGATGAATTTTTTTATTATTTGAATTCAATGAAAATGTTAACAGCAATAAAATTACATCATCATTCATCATCACATTCTTCATAGTCACTCGTTTCTTCTTGCTATTCTTGCTCGATTTGTGTAGACTGCTCCAAGAAGAGAGATATATAAGTTATATCCTCATCAATTTCTAAGCAGTCCTTCTATCTGTTGCATTTGATTCAACGTTGGTGCAAGATTGACCTTGTTAATTGGTACATACCGATGAACAATTAAATCCAACATTTCTGCACCCGCAATTGTTGGTGCAGCCTTTTTTGCAATTGCAAAATTTTTTTTGGAGCTCCATACATAGCAAGAAGAACACAAATTCCATTGGTGAGGACAACATCTGCTGACGTGTTAATCTTTGTAAATACTTTTGCGTTATCTATTAAGTCTCCATGTTGTTCAAACAATTTGAATACTGTATTAAGAAATAATATATGAGATGTGCAGCTAAACTTTGTAAAGAATATATTTTCGTTTTAACTTGTGTTCCACAAGATGTTCGTGTAGTTAAGATTATTAACCGATCTACATCTTCTCCTACAACGATAGTTGGATTGGTGCTACTGAATTGCTCAATTGCGGTTTCAGTAATGAGGACATCAGCGTCATTTTGAGCTTGTTCCACAAGAATATTGGCAGTTGCAAATTCTTCACATAACATCGAAATCAAACGAGATTTATTGTGAGCATTAGTAAGAAACTGCTGTTGATCGATCAAAAAGTATATCAAACGATGAAGATGTTTATTTAGCTCGACGACGTTGTTCTGCAGTTTTGATATTTTTTGTATAATCAGTGTAACCGTCAAATATTATAGAAACGTTGTGTTCAAAAATCTGGGTGTTGAGATTTTTGGCAATTACTTAACAGAGGATTGTTACCAAATGATTGAGCTAGAGGTGGTAAAATAAAATGTCCATTGTACAATGTTCACATTCACAAATAAACAGGTTCTCGCACGAAGTTAAAATATTTACAAATCAACTACATCCAAACAGAGTTGACCTATTTACAATTATGGAGTAGTTATAGAGCGAATATTGAGTGTGATAATAATTAAGAAGTTATCTTGAGAAAATGTAGAATCATATTTCACAATAGAAAAGTCACAACGTTGTGCTCACCTGAGAAACAGCGTTGTCCGCAAGACTAGATCGAGTAATGTGTGTTGCCGAAATTATTCAAGTCAAGAATATTGAGTGTGGAGGCGCCATCCATCAATCAAACGCAAAGTTTACAGTGATAGAGTTTGATTTTATTTCAAACTGTCCACTATCAGAAGAACAAAAGGTTTTATTGACAAAGTGAGATGTTGAGGTTTATAATGTAACTAGACAGACCTTTAGAGCGATTAAAGAGAAAGAATAATTACGATTCACAACGTCCACAGTAACAGCCTGTCGAATCTATCAGAAAAACAGAAGTAGAAATACACAACCATCTGTGAAGAGCTGAACTTTATGAAATGAGGCTTGAGAGGAGACAAAGTTATATAAAATATAGAACAGTCGAAGAAGTGATTAGTTTTCAAGAAAGCATCCGTATCATACTAACTTAATTGAGAGATTTATCATAGAATGATCAACGCTTACAGTAATAATAGTTATATCAGAAAAGCAGAAGAATTCCTACAATAATTCAAGAATTGAGATGAAATATTTGTACAATAAGAGATGCGAGATGTAGAGAAAATTATTATAAACTTGAACTAAAGTGACAACACTATTATTTGAGATTATATAATATGATTAGTTGAGAACAATAATGATATCAGGCAATATAAGTACTGAGAAGTTGAAAAATGAGTCGTTAGAGTGTATACTTAAGTATTCGAGGTGCAATATCAATGTAGAATCATCAGGTGATTTCTCCAACCAGGTCTAACGAAGGTTCTGGTAACTATATTTCTTATCGAGAAGTCTTGAATGAATATTGAGAACATCCTGGCTGCAGATTCCCATGATGATCCCAGCATGGCACGTACAGATATCTGAAACTTATAAGGCCTGAAAAGTCTAATCATAAAAAGATGAACATGTCTAAAAGTTGAGTGAAATATGTGTGAGTGAAAATGAGTAAATTACAAGTGAATCTGGCAGTAAATTGAGGAATTCAGTGTTAACGTAGGGGGGTGATTTGCAAAAGAACAGATATGAAAAAGATAGCTGAAATTGGCACGTGGTTGGATGTAGAATATTTTAGAATATGAAAAATATGACTGAAAACATGAATTAGAGGTGTCGAGAATGTAATATGGAGTGTAACTTGAGTGAAAAAGTAATGAGATGAACGAGATGTTTAAAGAACATATAAAGTCATGCAGTTTCATAAGTACACGTGCAGAAAATAAGTCATGTATTTGAGAAAATTGTACTATACCTTTTAGAGAGGATTATAGGTGTCTTGAGCAGAGAAAAAATGTCTTTGAGTGTAAATTAAAAGTAGAGACGTCTTGAAAAAGCAATATAGAGCACTAGTCACTACCAGGTTCACTAGTAACGAGGAGAGAATCACACATGATTTGTTATTTTTTTTGGGCTGATTTTCTCATCGATCGTAAGTATCGATCAACTGTCACACACATCATGAAGTTAGCGATGATACATGAGCGTAGAGTAGGTTGAGTTGTAGGGTTAAAAATTCTTGCAATTTTTAACACGTTGTGATACGAACATACTGAAGATATTTGTCCAGAATATCCTCAAATATATTCTCTCTCGATCCCATACAACACGATCCAACAACTCCATCGATGATGTTGGTCTTCTTCTTCTTCCGGTGTTTATCCTCTTTGGATGTTAGCGATCACATTTGACCATATGATTTTATTAACCGCTGAACGGAACAGCGTAGCTGACGTCATTCCAGTCCATTGTCTCAGATTTTTAAGCCAGGACACTCTCCTACGCCCTGGTCCTCTCTTGCTCTCGATTTTGCCTTGGAGAATTAGTTGCAGTATTCTATATTTTTTTTCATTGCGCATTACGTGACCAAAGTAGCTTGCCTTCTTCATCTTTATAGTTCTTATTATTTCGCAGTCTTTCTGTATTCTATTTAGGATGGTCTGGTTGGTGACACGATGTATATACGATACTCGCATCATGCGGCGGTAACACCACATTTCAAAAGCCTGTAGACGTTTGATGGAGGCTTCAGTTAATGTCCACGCCTCAGCGCCATACAGTAACACAGAGAACACGTAGCAACGCAGGACCCGAGTTCGAACCTGAATACTGAGGCTCATATTGCATAATATCTTCCTCATGTTGTTGAAAGTGCTTCTAGCTTTTTCTATCCGCGTTCGGACTTCCCGTGAGTGATCCCAGTTAGAGTTTAGGTCGCATCCTAAATATGATATCTTTTCAGCATGTCGTAGAGCTGTATTATTGGCGTAGAATGGTATGCTAGTAGTGTTGTTTTTGCTTTTGCTTATAACAAGGATCTGTGTTTTCTTGCAATTTAGCTTCATCCCAAAGTTATCGCATGTAGAGACGACTCTATCTATTAATCTTTGTAGACCTTCAGCGCTGTCGGCCAAGAGTACAGTGTCGTCCGCGTACCTTATGTTATTTATTATCTCGCCGTTAATAGATACACCATCCGCTGTATTATGTAGTGCCTCGGCAAACAGTCTTTCGGAGTATGCATTAAAAAGTATTGGTGACAATGCACAGCCTTGTCTTACTCCCTTTCTTATTCTAATCTTTGTTGATGTATCCTGGCCTAGCCGCACTATGATGATGTTGGTATGTTCTAATAATTCTGTTCGAATGGTTTACCCGATGGTGCATACTGGCTTCGTATGAGTGCATATTCGTATTTTCTATGTTTCAAATTGCCATAATTCGAGAACAGTGCAGCGTAGAAGAAAAAGTGATTTAATCTTTTTTGTAGACAATTTTACGATCTACAAACTTTGTTCGAACCATTCTTCTGTAACGGTTATTGTTTCAGAGATATACACAAAAAATGAAATTTTGTGGCCTTTGACCTCGAATAAAAATCAACGCACAAGCGGTATCGATAAGGACTTTTGACATGTCATTTGTAATAACGCATCCAAGGCTTGCAGAAAATCCAGCTTGTTGGGAATTCATGCAAACTGGAATCATAATTGAGTCTATTTTGACTGGACTATAAGGGTGATAGTTGCTATTTGCGATGACCCTAGCAGACCTCAAAGGTAACTCGGTGCTTCTTTTTGAAAATTCAAATAACGTAAAACATAAATTTTGAATTAAGTTTTTCTTGAAAACATATCCGTCAGGAAAATTCATTGAACATAAAATATGAAGGACCTTACCTACTGGCGGCGCTGAAACCTCTGAGAAAGTGTTTTATCAGGTTTTTGGCCCATTTTTTTTTTTTGGCAGTCATTTCTTTAAACGATATGAGATACTTTTATTTCAACATTTTTTTCACATAACCTACGATTTAGGCACTTGCAGTTTGCAAGAATTTAAACATTTATGGTTGCACACACTTCAGGCGCACATGGGCGCTTTCGACTCAATGTATTTTATGCCTGTAACATTGATCTTGATATAAATCGTTTTATTAATTAGAAATTTGAAATTACTTTTTCCATATATATTTGAAAAATTTCCATTCTTATTGCAGTGACCTTTCATATATTTTTATGTTCAATTTTTTATATCGTTTGTACTCACATGTGAATGTTTTATGAAAAATTTTGACATTTACAAGATCTTGCGTAAACGGAATGAAAAATTTCGTTTATGTTCGAGAAAAAAAATTCAAGTGACCCCATTGATTTAGTTTTGATAGCTAAAGACAATTATCTTTCTGTCGTCATTGACAAATTTTATAACGGCTGTATTATAGAGTATATAAAGGTATGTAACACATTTTTCGTTCAATTAATTTCAAGATTTTAAGAAAAACGCATTTTAAAATTATGCTTACATTTTTACGAGAAAGGTTGTAGAGAATTGCCAGTGGGTGTGAATTTGAATTCTTGGCTTTGTCATAGAATAACTTCTGAGAATTTGTAATAAGGATAAATGCTCTTCTGGTTTCACTTGTCTATTATTTCTGAAATGAGCAGGAATCATATTCGACCTGGTAAAATCTAGAATCATTCGTGAAATTTTGCTTATTCATTATCACGAATGTTTTTCTCTTACTCTTTAATTAGATTCCGAAAAAGTCCCATCGAAATCTTGATTGCCTATAGTGAACTAGATAATTTATCATCCAAGAACTCATTTAATGGTACATGTTCGGTTCTTCTCGATGAAGCTAATCTGGAGATGTTGAGAGTTAAATATATTTCGATTGTTGTTTAAGGAGAACGTTTGAAGATTGATTAAAAAGCACTTATAATTATAGCTTTACCTGAGATAACATTTGCTATCCGAAGACCAAGCATCTACCACAGATGGACAACAGGATTTGAGAAAACGAACTTTCACAATTTATTTAGGTGAAGGCGTTGTACAGGATGTTTTATACTCGAATATTCATTAAGTATTTTTGGGAAAACTGGTCCTAATTCAAATTTAAAAATTTTTTTAGTGAGCATCAGTAATGAAATCATACAATGTTATGAGTGGAAACCATTACAATGAAAATTTTTCATTTCTGACACAACCAAGATGGTTTTGATGGGTTTGAACTCTCAGAGATTTTCTTGCGAGCAAACTGGCGTTCTTGTATTTTAATTGGTACTGATGTATATACATGTTCATCGTTTATTTCCTTCCTGAATTTTTGTAAGTAAATAATCCGTTTTCAAGACAAAACGATGAAAAATGACAATTTATGCTATATGATATAAAAAACATAACCTCTGACAACCTAATTAATTCATTGATGCTGTTTTTCCTGAATCTACAAATACAAAAATGACTAATATGAAATTTATCTATGAAATATGTGATCATCTTGGAGGTGATTTTAAAAAACAATCGTATAATTTTTCATGCCTCGAATATCTAAGTTCATTCCCAAAATAATAAAATGGGAAAGATTTTAGAACAAGTGCACAAAAGTTCAGCTATCACATTAGTGCTTTTCTACATTTTTGGCGCTCTTGTTCACTCGAACAGAGTGCCTATCATTTTGCCCGAATGTCTGTAATTTTGGAATATCGAGCCGAAAATGGTCTCAATCGATTGGGTTCGACTCCCCGATGAATAATCCGTTGCGAAAGTTGAGTCTGTCAGGCCGGCCGTATCCTCTCTAGCATCCAAAAGGAATCAGCTAGAGTTTTCATATTTTCAGAATTGGTAAATTGTCAAAATATCTCGGTCAAGTTCATCATTGGGCCAAATCCGTCGGTTCAGTAGTTATGAGCATCTGAAATTTTGTTTCCTCAATAACTACTAGAATATCCATCCGATCAAGTTGATACTTGAAATATTGCTGAGGAAGGCTGCAACAAAACAGCTCGCAAAATTTCGCAGGAATCGTCACGCTAGAAAATTTTTAAAAAATTCCCAAAAAAAAAATTTTAATCCTCACTATCTCATAAGATATTTTTCCGATTTGAATAAAAATTCGTGAATATATTGAGGTGATCGATATCTTACTTATCCTCAAATTTCATTGTCGTAGCTCTTTTCCATCTAAAGATATGATCATTTTTTCATTTAATCAAGAGAAAGGAGAAATGACATACGTCCCGATGATTTTCTTCGAACGATGGCCATCACAGATCGATATTCTAATGACAAATGCCAGGATCATTAAACAGTGTCAGTTGGCGTAATATTAATCAAAAAAAATTTTCCAAACGGGAAATCATAGAGATAAAATTCAATATCGGTGGCTGAAATAATATACGTTGTCAAAATTCAGAAAAGCACTGACGTAAGTTTTTAGGAAAAGGGAATTATAGCTTCGAACAAAACTTGGGGAAAATTATGAGTAGTTATTTTCATAGAAAGAAAAGAAAGATTGAACTCAGTTTCTGTATAGCACGAAACACACACATAGCACGAAACACATTTGTTGTTGTCGGGAGATAAGGTTATGTGGTACTGATGATCCCTAATAAGGATGAAACTAGTTTACCGCTACCCCTCCCGATAACAACAAAAATCTTAATGTCTTTGTGCCTACGCAGCCTTTGTTGTATTATTCTGAAAATTTCTATTTTTCTTGACGATTGTTCTGTTCGATGGCAATCCCCAGCCGAAAACAAATAACCAGATATTACGAATTCATAAAGAGTTCTGGAATGTGCTCGGTACGCGTTTAACGTGTGTTTCGTGCTATAGTTATTTTCAATTTGAGATATAGGTTTCTTCATTCATTAGGCGTTCATATTTGCATCACATTGTCCCATCATCATCAGATCAGAGTGCTTATAGATTTGTTATGGTTTGAATATTTACTCTCGAGTAGCTCAACAAGAGCGCCAAAGCAATCTGACCTCACGTCAGTGCTTTCTAAATTTTTTATTATTTACAAATGACTTTTGGTGAAGAATAACGATTCAAAATGAGTATAATATAAAAACAATTAATTTAAATCTACATGTGTAATGTATGAATTGAAGTTCCACATGTTTTCAAAATAAAAGTTGCAAATCTCGTTTAGAGACACGACCATGGGAGAGGGTGTTTTAATTAATGTTGCAAACGTTCCGTGATATTAACCAGAAAGTACCTCACGCTAGTTCTTTCATCTGGGCTATTCGAATTTGTCACTTTAGCAATTGCGCCTAATATCACAAAGAAAATTCTTCTTGGAATACCACCCAATGCTTCGCTTTGGAAACATGCCAAGTAGTCAATGAAAAATCCAATTTTACGTTTTGAAACCTTTCGTTTGATAGTGATATATCTACTGGGACAGAAATGTGTCGACCATTTCAAGTATCCAATTACTCCAAAAATAAAATGAGCAGTAGTTAAACTGTTCATCACTCCCAAAAACACTGTTTCAACTCCAACTTCCTTTCATATTTTGGGATTAGAGAACAAAAACTTATATTATTAGCTGTACAAATAAGTTTCCGCGGTTTTTATATTCGTTTCGTTCAAACGAATAACCGAGGATATTTGGCGAGTATCCTCGATTTCATATTCGTTTCGTTCAAACGAATAACCGAGGATATTTGGCGAACAAATTAGGAATTTGTAATTTCAAGATTTGGCATTACGTTTTATTTCAAAGTATTTTCCATCATTTGCCACTACTTTTCCCCATCTGTTTACTTTCTGGCCAACATTCGGATATCCCTGTCGATGTCATAGATAGGGATGATCCGATACAAGTAAAAAGAAAAGTACATTACGTTTTATTCAAAGTATTTTCCATCATGACTTTACCTACTTTCTGAAAGCAAAATTAATCTACCCAATCGAATTGGTGTCAAATTTTGACATACCATTTAACCGCAAGATTCTTTGAAGTATAGTGGCAATACCTCTAATTTATTCAAGCATTCCTTAATACACAGATTTTTTTTTGTTTAATATTTTGACATGTATATTTGGAATAAATAGAATAAAAATCTATCCTAACGATATTTTCTTAATGGTTCTATAAATAAAATATATATAACGCAATTCAATATAGTGACAGACCATGTGCCATCGACCGGAACAGATGATAATCAGAAGGGGCTAAGTCTGGTGAATACGGCGGGTGGGGTAAAACTTCCCAGTTGAGTGTTTCCAAGTATGTTTTTACCGGCGCCGCTACATGTGGACGAGCATTATCTTGTAAAAGAATAATTTTGTCGTGTCTGGAGTAGTAATGGGCGCGTTTTTCCTTAAGTGCCCGACTCAATCTCATCAATTGTGTTCGGTAGAGAGCTCCAGTGATGGTTTCGCTTGGTTTCAGCAATTCATAATACACGACACCAAGCTGATCCCACCAAATACACAGCATGATTTTTTTTCCATGAATATTCGGCTTAGCTGTCGATGTTGATGGTTCGCCGGGCTTAACCCATGACTTTCTCTTCTTTGGATTATCGTAGTGAATCCATTTTTCGTCACCAGTGACTATACGATGCAAAAAACCCTTTTTTTTATTCCTGACAAGCAGCATTTCACTCATGCATAATCGGCGTTCAACGTCTCTCGGCTTTAGTTCATATGGAACCCAATTTCCTTGTTTTTGAATCATTCCCAACGATTTTAAACGATGTGAAATTGCTTGTTGAGTCACTTGTAGAGTAAGTGCAAGTTCTTTTTGCGTTTGGGACGAATCTTCCTCCAATAGTGCTTCTAATTCCATGTCTTCGTACACTTTCGGCCTTCCACTGCGTTCTTTGTCTTCAACGTCAAACTCACCGTTCTTAAACTTTTGAAACCATTCCTGACAACTTCTCTCACTTAAAGCAGCTTCACCATATGCTTCTAGAAGCAATCGATGCGCCTCAGCTGCAGATTTTTTCACATTAAAGAAGTAAATCAATAGTTCCCGCAAATGATGCTTATTCGGAATAAAACTTGACATTTTTGCACGAAAAAAATTACATGATGCTGATACGGAATCACTAGTACTTTAAGGTTATGGTGTTGCCAGATGACTAAACTTGGGATATTACGTTTTACATCTGACGATTTCTCCATAACCTTCTGGTGGGGCCACCTTTTGACAAACCGCGGAAACTTATTTGTGCACCTAATAATAATCGAAAATCGCTTTATTGTTTTTTTAAATATTCCCTATTGAGATCTATACATTTTTGCATGCGTTTGAACCAATTGTCGAAACACTTTTGCCACTCTAATTAAGGTCTCCAAAGCATGCATTCTGAAGGCATCAACATTATTTTCCACATACGGGGATTAAAATAAGTCATTCGGTGCGAAGTCATAACAATAAGGCAAATGACTCATCCAATCGATGTTTTGAGTGTTCAAAAGTGCAGTTGTTTGAGCCGATGTGTGAAAGCAGGCATTGTCGTGGTGAAGGGTGACCCGTCTTCAGCGGTTGGTTTTTCTGATTTCTTGGAAGAAAGTTGGCAGACAAATGGTTGTGTACCACTCAGAATTGTCTGTGCTGCGTTGTTCTAGTAGTACGGTTGCGACCATCTATTTGGAAGTGCTTCGTGCGCGAGCAACTTTTGTTGGATTTAGCTCGACTGCTGTTTACCTTCGGGCCCATACGCGTAAATCCACGATTCATCATCTGTCACGATGTCATAGATATGCTTCTAACCACCGCGATCGTATTTTTGGAGGATTTCTTTAAACCAATCGACATTTTTGACAATTTGAGCGATTGGCAAATTGTGTAAGATCCAACGCGAACAAATTTTTTTGACGGTTAATCGTTCATGCAATATTAAATGTATGCTGGTCCCACTAATGCCTAAGGTTGTCTCAATCTCACAATAGGTCACATGGCGATCGTGCAATATCAAATGGCGCACGGCATCAAGGGAGTTCGGAAGCACAACGGATTTTGGACGATCTTCACGAAATTAGTCTTGGACTGAACTACGATCTCGGTCGAATTCTTGATACCATCGATAAACACTGGTCCTTGCTGGAGCTTCATCCCCAAAAATTGATTTCATTGAATTCATCGATGCACTGTAGTTGAGTTAATCCACGTCGAATGTTGTTAAAATAATCGCAGGAAAATGTTCACGATCTAATTCCATTTTTTGGGCGAGATGAATCTTTCAAGTTACTGTGAATATCACAAATAGCAACTTACGTTCAGTGATTCTAAACTTTGATTTTTAAAAAGTTTATTTGACTATTGTACAAAGCGGACAATGTTAAAGTCACAACAATGGAAACAATAATGCCTTAACTAACAGAGAACTAGTCTCTAGGTAGCATAGTACCTCCCTTCCTATTTAGGTGAATTCCTAGTATCATGGAAATATGATATACTGGGATAGCAACGTATAATACATACATATTGGAGGATTCTAATATGTAACTAGCACTCGTATGTCAAAACGTTCTGACTATGTATAACCTCAAAAATGTCAAGCGGAAGAGCTGACAGTTGGCAGATTGCAACTCTAGGGTTGTCCTATCCCGGAATATAAAAGGTAACCATGGTATCATTAACCGATGATGAAATTTATAAGTTAATCTCAAGTTATATAATGACTATTTCTGGTGTAATAACATTTTTTGGAAACTTAAGTAGTGAGACGTTTCAAGTATTAACCACAATATTTTATCCCGCAATGATATTTGTAAACAATGAAATTCTATGAAAACTTGGTTTTATAAGTTATTTTGAATTGAAGCGATTTGAAAATAATTGTTATATTAGTATGTTTTGAATAACATTTCTCATTTCAAGCTGTTATCTCAATTATTTCTCTTAAGCTCTACAAGTTGAAAAGTTCAATTTTTCATCGGGCGCGCGTTTCACGTGAAACACGTGAAAGTAGGATCAGTGGACATTCTGTTGATCCTACGTCCGTATCTGCTGATTGGAAAACATGTCGAACATATGGTATTGTGATGGAGTTGAAACCATAAATATTCATTGAAACAAAAAAGTTCGGCGTCATTTGACGAATGTCTTGTGAGATATCGAGGATTTTCAAGAAAAGATACAGATAATTTTCGAAAGTTTTGAATTCTGTCGATTTCAACAAAATTTCACAAACTCTTTCGTTTTAGCCTCATCTGAATGTTTTCAAATTATTCTTGAAACGACAGATGCTTATAACCACCGAGCTATCAGACGGATTTAGTTAAACTCTTCTAGTTTCTCCGACTTTTTCCTCTAGGAAGAAATTTGCAAAAATACTTTCAGACCGTTAGTTAATTTTATTTCAATCTATGCAAGCAATATTATGAGCTCTGAAACCTAAATAAACTTAAAATGGTCTCTGGTTTCGTTCAATTCAGATGATGACGTGTAAAGTAAATTATATTTATATTTGTCCTATACAGTTACTGACAACACCGTTCAGTCAATTGGCAATTCTGGACTTGTCTATTATAGGCTATTTTAATGAGCTGACGTAAATGACTGCCTGAGAACCAAGTCCCCACTTGATTTCAATTTTGTTTTCCTAATGTATTTTTTATTTTGTCATTTATCAATCAAACGATCATATTATGGGTCGGTATCAGGAAATTATCATACCTCAAAAAGCTCAAAGCTCAAATTTTATGGAGTTGGAAATGTTATCAACCCGAAAACTGTGTTGTGACTGCTTTAGTTCTTTCACTGGGAGAACTCTTATATTGTCCTTCTGATACCTCGAATATGAATAAAAAACATCATATTAGTCGCGTTTTGATTTTTCTGTACTACAACTTTCGAACTATAAGAAATAGTGGAAATCTGATCTCCATTTTTAGTTTCCTTGGTACAGAATTGAATTTAGGTGTTGAATCTCAATTGAAAATTGCCGAAATCTACAATAACTCATAACATGTTTCATCTAGATCTAGAGTAAGAAGTTTCACAGAAAAATATTAGACAGGTACATTTTATGCGGAATACAATGGTATATATCTGAATGTCTAAACCATTTTTCGTCCAATTCTGCATGGGAGAAATAGTTCGGCATTCTTGAGCCACTTTGACTCGATATGCCAAGAAAAAATAAAGAAATTAGCTGGAATGACGTAGAACAGCGTCTTTTCACCAGGATCAAAAGCGCTGAAAAGTACGGTCCAATTATGATTGAAACCTTTGGGTTTCCATACCAATCAGTTACACGTGAATGCATTTATTTTTCGATAACCTGTGAGTTTTTAAGACCTTGAAAGCCGCTATTTCGGCTATGGAGAAACCCATCAAAGCAAATATTTGGTTGATCGCTTAGAATAATTTCGACACAAAAATCAGCATCAAAATTTTGCTCTTGATTTTTTTATTCAATCTCCACACTCAACTACATAAATGAGTAAATTTGAACTTTGGTTTTCAAAATGGGAATGCAGCGATACTCGTATGTAGCAATTTCAAATGATCGCAGCAATTATTTCGGCGATATTGCTCCATATATTCAGTATTGTTCAATTTCGCGGATACAACTTGCCGAATATCGATATCGAAATTGGGCACCATTTTTTCCTCGCCTCCTGGGGGTACCGGTGGAAATAAAGTAGCACCAGCGCTGCTGATGTATGAAAGTAGTGGGTAGTTTTCAACAGTTGACCCATATCTCCCGATTTACCAATTCTGCCGAATATGTGATGCTCGTTGCTGCTGCCGCAAATTGCTCAATATTGTTCCTCCTAAACTTCGGCAAACATTGCTCATAATGGATCCTTCTTCCCGTAAGATCTTGTGTTACATCTTCTCAATTTTTTCATCTTCATTTTGTGATGTCCTGCATTGATAAAACACTCACTGGGTTCAATCTTTCTGTAAACTTGTCATGATTAAATTATCTCTAGGTCTAGGTTATATTATTACGTTACATTAAATTGAACATGTTAGATTCTCGTCTCCAGCATAATGCTATCAAATACAAACATGGAGTGGCAATGATTACAACGATTAATACTGTAATACTTTAATAAACTCTCTCAGTTATCTCAGCCGATGGTTGAGATAAATGCGATGTTCTCACATCTGAAGTTGATGGGAGTTGTTTTGAATAATTTGAAATTTAAATCAATCAGATATTAGCCTGATTAGTGTTTCTGCAGTGTGCTGTTGGAAAGAGGATTCAGAATGTATTCCAAATTCCAGGAATTCCATAATGTTCTACTCGTTTTCTAGGAAAGTAGTATATCCCAGGTAATTTAAACTTTCGCAATTAATTCACATCGACTGTGAACAATTCGAGTAGTAGGCAGCAATTTTAATTCAGTTTCTTCGGGTTGTTAGGTACACTTGATTGCTTTTCAATTAGACCCTTAAAATAGAAAATAAAATTCATAAACAAACATCGATGAAAGAAACATAAATGAAAATAAGTAAAATGTTTCGTTTTGGCAAATTTTCTGGGAATCATCAATAACTAGCCTTATTCTCTAAACCCCTATTCAATTCCTTAGTTATATAAGGTGAATCTTTTTCCACTGGTTAATTGAGACCAGTGCGCTTGTTCCTAATGATACAGCGAACTAACGTTTTGTCCAAATTTTGTTTGATCGCGCCTAAAATGAAGAATCTATAGTCAAAGTTGAGTATGTTCAGCCAACTGGTCATATATCGGGTATCCCAAGGTAGGTGGCTCATTAAGTTATGGAAACTATTGATGCAAAAAATTTCGAGTTTTCTAAATCAACATTTTTGAAATATTGTTAAACTAGCCAACAGCTCTTTATTTTAATTAGAACATTCCTAATTTCTATTTTTTTATAATTCTCCATAAATAATTAAATCAATTATGAAATTATGATAGTTTGATCTGTTCCCATGTTTTCGAATCTTAGTTGTCAGTTATACAGAGGGTTAAAAAACCATCTAACGAAATTGTCAAACGCAGTCAATTTTCATAATGAGAACAACAAACTTCTCCATAAATAATTAAATCAATTATGAAATTATGATAGTTTGATCTGTTCCCATGTTTTTGAATCTTAGTTGTCAGTTATACAGAGGGTTAAAAAACCATCTAACGAAATTGTCAAACGCAGTCAATTTTCATAATGAGAACAACAAACTTTGAAATTATTCTATCTGATTCCCTACACCTATCTTGTTTGGATTCTAAAATATCTGCGTTGACTAATGATTATTTTTTTCATCATTCTGTGTAACTGACAACTAAGATTCGAACACAGTGGCCGATCAAATCAAAGTCATGCCAAATTTCGAACAGAAATCATATATTGAGCGAAATATAGTCATTTTCGTTACTCTTGAAATTGATCTACAATTTATAGGAATAATTTTCAAGTCAAAGACGTTAAAGATAGATAAATGGAAGTGAATGTGAATCAATTTATTTTTTTCATGGAGAATCATTAGAAAAATACGGGGTGTCCCAGTAAGAATAACAAAGCTATTGCAAAATTTGCATGTCTGGCAACACTGGAAATCTGGAATTATTTATGTACTCTACATAACCTAATGTCGATCAACAAAATTCGAAATTTTTTGAGTGAATCATTTTCATAATGATTCAATAGGACACCTACCTAACTATGCATAATATTCGAAGGAGATGAAAGAGACTTTTCTTATTCACAGAATGTATTGAGCATCCATATTTTGCTCGAGTTCGAAATTGGGAAAAATTCGTCCCATAGTATTTCAGTTATGAGAATCTACACGACAATTGATTTCCTCAATAATCGGAAAACATACATCTGATAAATTCGTAGCCTGAAAATAGTTGAAAATGTTGCTAGATTTCGAGAGGAATATCAGGCCGAAAATTTTTCGGAATATTTCCAAATCTGTTTTTTTTAATACTCGATATCTTAGATCTCAACGAGTACTAGTGCATATATAAAGGTTATTGATATTTTGCTCATTCTAAAATTATATCATCGAAGCTTAAGAGCCCATTAAGATTTTTCAAGATGAAATCACAGAACTTCATAAGATAAACAAATTCGGTAATCGATTTTCATGCCTTCTCACGAATGATAATAATAATAATAGTTATTGGTTACAAAAAATTTCACATAGCATAAAACATGGAAGTCAAATTGTTCACTGATTGTATAGAATGGTTTCTACAGAATTCCTGAACAGAATATGGTACATAATTTAATATAAGATTATGCGACCTCATCTTGAACCATATTAAGCTTGTAAAATTTCTAAACTTGAGCATTGAATAAGTTTATAACTGAATAATGAACACTTCTCTCTCAGTGGTTTGAATGAACTGGTACATTAAAGGGAAAGATTCTTCTTGCAATATTCATATTTCTGTATGACACAAAACAGTAGCAAAAAATATCAGAATTTTTATATATATACAAATGAACCAACTACAGATAAATGGTGGACATCGAAAGGCAATACATTGAATTTTTTCAATCATTTATTCTGATTACCACATCGTTATAGTGTTTTTTAAAAATTGTTTTCTCTTCCAGTGATGTATCCCCAACGACCCCCGTGAGTCATGGCTCACCTGTAAGGTGTGTAGCCCCTAGAAATAACATGGATAGCCCAAAGAAATCGCCCCAGAGTCCAGCGTCGTCGGATAAGGCCACTGTAAAGGTAATTATTTAATTAATTCATCAGTAATAATGTAAGCCAGTGAAATCCAAATTAACAACACTTATTTTGATGTAGTCGATTTAACAGTTATAACACATCGTTCAATATGCCAAAATTTATTTTTATTCACCAAAATAATCTTTCAGAATTATACTATTATCGCAACGAACATTTCTATAGCTTTTCGATACCACCATTGTAGAACGATTTATCGAGACCTTCAAAATATGCTTCACCTTCGGCAATCGCTTCCTCATCTGAACCAACTCTCTTTCCACATAGCATCTTTTTGAATTTTTTGCGAAGTCGCTGAAGGCTATAGCCAACCGTAATCCAACAAACTGATCTAATAGTCGCTGTTGGTTGTTTCTCTACGGTCCAAGTAGTTAATTAATCAATTCTATGCGCATCCTAAAATACAGAGGGCATCACCATCCGAGCCGAAGTTTAAGTCTTTGTACGGTTTTTTCCGCCTGCACGCCACTCAGCATAATATATAACTCAATGGGGATTAAGGGGCTTTTATTAGGATTTATAGGGAATTATTGGTTGTTTAATAGAATTTGCAAGGACTTATTAGGGATTTCATTGCCAAAAATGATTTATGGTGGACAACATTTTGGGCAGATATTTACCTTCCTGAGAATTATATGGATATTTCGTTAGTGATTTAAGTGGCACGTAAATGTGAGGAAGAGGCTTTTAATTTTACAAAGCCCCGAGGCAATAGGAAAGTTCTTTTCAAGGCACTGCTTATTTCTACTAGCTGCGCTAACGATTACAAGATTTTTGGATTGACCGGTGCCAACCCACAATAGAACTGATATACAGGGTGAGTCTTTTACAACTGCGTTAATTTTAACTTCTGATTCTTGAAGCGGTTACCTTACCTAACCCACAGACCAGTGACAGTTTACTGGTCAGTGACTCAACTTACGCTACGATTTCCATCGAATTCCAAAAAATGAAAGATTTAATTACATATTGAAATACACAAAGTAGTGTGATTTTCGTCGATCCACAGAACAGGTGGAATTCATCACATATATAGCAAAATTTTAAATGATGAATGAAAAAAAATGGCGGCAACGTGGAATTATTTCGGCTCAGTGATTTTTCTCCAGGAAAAACAGCAATTTTGTCATTTTTTTTCCAAATTTCAAATCATTCAACATCGAATATCTTGGAAACGGTGCATTTTAGACAGAGACGAATTTCAAAAAATGCTATATGAGGGTGGCCTTTATATTTCCGGAAAAAACAAATAATAATCATCGAAAATCGCTTTATTGTTCCTTAAAATTAAAAAACAAAAAATAATATTGATATCTAAACAATTTTGCATGCGTTTGAACCAGAGATATAGAGTGGGGAGAATGATCTTCGAGATGCGCGAGGTGGCTAATTTTTCGTCCGCCATTTTTATACTTTCGGTTCATTGGCGTAGAAAGCAGTGTATCTGAGGGATAGTTGGTATAAAATTAAAATGAAAATGAAATGTATAGAGTATATCAATTTCTTAGATAAAGCACAATGTTAAATTCGAGCAAGTTCTAATTCATCTGACAAGTATGTCAACCTAGAACAGCTGACTACGAAAGTATAAAAATGGTCGAAATTTGACATAAGAATTTAGCCACTAATTTTGGATGCGCAGTGGTCGAAGCGTGTTCTCCCCACTCTATATCTCTGGTTTGAACCTATTGTCGAAGCTCTTTTGCCACTCCTGAGGTCTCCAAAACATGCAATGTGAACGCCTCAACCGCTTCTTCAGGTGTCGAAAAACCTTAACCTCTCATTTTATTTTTTTACGTACGGGAATAAAAAGAAGTCATTCAGTGCCAAAAGGGGACTATACGTCGTATGACTTACAAATCGATACGCGCGAGCAAATTTGTTGGATTTGGCTCATCTTGAAACACCCATACAGTCGACTGCTGTTTACTTTCGGGCTCATACGCGTAAATCCACGATTCATCACCTATCACGATGTTAAAACCTGCTTCGAGGCACCGCAATCGTATTTTTGGAGCATTTCTTTCGACCAATCGACACGAGCCTTTTGTTTGAGCGATTGACAAATTGTGTGAGATCCATCTTAGACGGTCAAATGTTCATGCAATATTGAATGTATGCTGGTGCCACTAATGCCTAAGGTTGTCTCAATCTTACGATCATGGTCACATGATGATCTTGCAATATCAGTTGGCGCACAGCATCAATCGTTTTCGGAACAACGACTTTCACGAAATTGGTCTTGGAGTGAACTACGATCTCGGTTGAATTCTCCATACTCTGGATAAACACTGGTCCTTGATGGAGCTTCATTTCCAAAAATTGAATTAAGTTTATCGATGCACTGTTTTTGAGTGAATTCACGTCGAAAGTTGTAAAAATAATCGTACGAAAATGTTTAAGATTTAATTTCAGTTTTTGGGCGATATGAATCTTTCAAGTTACTGTAAACAATACAAATTGCGCTCGTATGTCAATTCGTTCTGACTACTTATAACCATAGAGTAAAGATGCCAAGAGAGGAAATGAGGAACTAATTATAGTGCTAAAAACGAGAACGATTTTGGTAGTGTTTCGGGGTCTGAGGCATCAGGGGGCGCTGGAAACCTGTAATTAGAACCATATAGTGGAGATATGTTCACTCTATGGTTAGAATAAGCGCGAAATTCAAATGGTATTCCTATTTTATACGAAATGAAATAAGATTTTTTTAGTGCCCAGAAAAAACATCTTGAACTCAAAAGAAAGCATTTCTTTTGATTAAGGCTCAGGATGCTTTCTCTCGGCACAAATATTCAAGAAATAGACATATGAATGTAACACGCTTTTGATTCACTACATTTTAATGGATGATCCATTAGAAAATAAAACATGAGTGAATAATTTTGGAGCTTGAAGAAATAACAAAACGTAAATATTTTTTCATTTCATTTATTTCCAAACACCCTTACATATTCTAAGAACATACAAGGACCTACAGGAGGCATAAATGCCCGTACATAGGTTGGCCCTAAAAACAAAAAAAAAAGTAAGAAATTCAAGTTACATAGGCATACCTGCCCAAATTTAGAAAATAAATGATTTCACAATGGTGGTGGAACAACCACCGAAATGTTATAGTATAAAATACAACATCAACTAAAGCTCAATCAACACACATATCTTTAATAATTTTCTTCAAGTTTTTACAAAGCACTTTTTTACTGACAGTTAAATTTTTTAAATTCACCGGCAATTCATTAAAATACTTGTATGCATAGTATCTATAGCTCCTTTGACCTGTTCTCAGCAACTTCTTTGGCAAGGATAAACTTTTGAACCTAGTTTTATTTTTATTATTTAAATAACAATTTTTTAATTCATTATACATGAAGGTAATGGATCTCAATACAAAAAAGTTCATCAGGCTAAGTGGTCTGTTCGAATCTGTATCATCAATTCCAATGACTTGTAATATCTTATTCTGTAACCTATTTAAAGGGTTGGATGATACATTATAGAGACCACCCCAGCCAATTATACCATATACAGCTATACTATTGAAAAGACCATAATATACTTTTAAAAGTTGGCTTCTAGAACAAATACTCTTCAATCTATAAAACACATAAATTAAATATTTTGTTTTCTTGATTATGCTTTCAACATGCTTATTCCATCTCATATTACAGTCAAAATTTATCCCCAGATATTTAGTAGCCGAAACACGTACAATATCAACCCCATTAACCGAGGCTTGAAAAACATCAGGCAATGAGTCACTGTAGATCCCAAAGGTAACTACACAACATTTATTTATGTTAAGAACAAGGTTATTATGATACAACCATGCATAAACAGCATCCAACCTATCTGACAATTGAAAAGCAAGATCATTCCAGTCAGGACCACTCATAGGGACAGCAGTATCATCTGCATAAGCAAGCAAATCACCCTGAAAAACCAATAAATCATTTATATACATAACAAACAGTAGTGGCCCAAGAATGGAACCTTGCGGAACCCCAACATTAACAACGACTGGCTGACTTAAAACACCATTAATTTTAACCACTTGAACTCTATCTTTATATATATATCTAATATATAATGGCATATTTTGTGACGAGTATGTTATTCTTCTACAAAACATTGTTTTGAATCAATTGGAATGAATAATAGTGGATAGATACATAACATTTATCAGCGATCAATACTAGAGTATAATAATTTTATGAAATACAATTAAAAGAATTTCCTAACAAACTCCATATTTACATAATCATTAGATGAAAATATTGAAATAGTAGAATATACTATTACATAGAAGTAACACATAAACAATTAATTATCAGTGGATTACAAATAGCATCAGGTTTGTTTATTCATGACAAATGTTTTTTAATTTTTGATTTTTCGACGTTACCCTCTTCTTCTTTTCGTCATTGATGAAGCGAACCCCCCAATGGCACCTGATCGTCATAAATAACTGTAAAAAATTATCTGAGGATTCAGAGGAACACAGTGTGAATCCTATTTCGTGCTTCTTGACAATCTCCACTAATTCTTATATAATATTATTTTTACTACATAGGATCTCCGGGAAATATTCATTATGAATTACTTCCAGCTTTTGAATGTACTTGAAAAGCTCCTCAGTAGCAAACAATAAACCTTTTTCAAGATCTATTGCTTCTCCTTGTTTGAAGTATGTGAAAATTTGGTGTTCTCCTGTCTGGTGTTTTTCTTTTTCCACCAGAATATTACGACATATTTCGCTTCCTGATAACAACAATTTTCGAGTCTGTATACATTTGTACTGCTCACTCAAGAAATGATCACTACATAGCACATAATTTTTACTACGGTCTACGTTACTACGACCTGCAAATTGTATCCACTTTTCAGCGCTGAAAGTACAGAGTATATTAGTTATACCTATGAACCAAATAAATATGTAATTTTTCAAAAATGCGTCAAAACTTACACATCCTTTCTTTTCGGTAGATGGAATAATGATATTTCAGGATCGTCTTTTTCACTTTTCTACAGTTTTTTATCGTACAAGTTGATCCGGTAGGCATCTTTGAATATTTATTTATGTGGCCTCTGCTCGAAAGTCGTATCTCATTGTTACCTGAACTTATATCTGCATTTCATCAAATTAATCTTTAATTATATACTGACCCTTAAGCTTAAGCCTCATAACAATAACATAACATACCCAAAGAAATACCACGTGAAAGCAAAACTACAAATTTTTCATGTTTCTCTCCTAATGGCCTTAGTAAATTTTAGCATATTTTTTTGGTTCGGGACTTGAACTACGAGTTGGCGCTGATGCGACTGTGGTCGCTTCGTTTCCACTCTTGGTATCTTTACTCTATGCGTATAACCTCAAAAATGTCAAGCTTTACGTTAGAACTGTCAGCTGGAAGATCGCAGCAGTAGGGTTGTCCAATCCTGAAATATATGTGGCAACCTTCCTAGGAATAAAGTCTTTTCTTTGGTTTCAAGAATCTATGGTTATAATTAATGCGTTAGTCAATGACTCGCCCTATATATGTTCTGTTGTCATTTATTTATCATGAAAAAATCCAATCACTGAGCTACTCTAACCAAAAGTTTATTCCAGGTCTGTTTTCCGAGCGGCGGCTTCAACGTCGTCAAATATGGAGATTCCATTGACATCAAAGGGATAATATCAATAGTTACCGACAGGTTATCCACAGTAGGAGAGAGATATTATAAAAAACTATATGCTATGAGATTATGCCGGCTTTCTTCCAAAGAGGTGAGTGTTACATTCGGGGAAATTCCAATTTCAAGTTTCTAACCCTTCCCTTCTTTTCAGTCCTATTGGTTGCATCAGGACATGACAATGCAGCAGGTGTACGAAAAATACATAAAAAAGCACCCTAGCTCGGAGTGGAGGTACGAACTTCGAGTGAGGTATTTCCCATCTAGTCTTCAGGATTTGTGCGAAAGGGATAATGTTACGTTTTATTTTTATTACGATCAGGTGAGTGGAGCCCTAAAAGGAGATACGGGGATTTCTCTCGAACCTTCGTTTTATTGTTTTTTTTTTCAATTCTAGTGGTTACTAAGCGATCATTCATGAAAGGGGTTGATTTTAATTTGTTTCGTCATTTTAAATCTTGAACGAAATTCATCTTCAAACTTGAATTGTCTCATATGATCAATTTAGATTGAATCTATATATTTAAAGCTTACAAGTACGATCAAATCAACAATAATTTTATAAAAGGTAAATCAACATCTAGAAATACGATAATCTGCAAGGAAAGGAAAATTCAAATACAAACAATAAATCGACTAATTGCGAAAATATTTTAGCAGTACCAATATAATTTATTGGTGTTGAAAACAGTGTAACCACCACATCAGACTCAATACTGTGCCAGCCCTATTGTATTCAAAAGTTAAAATTTATTGAACATATCAAAGTTGTGTCTTGTGTCTTATGACATTAACCTTTTCTCATATACTTTGTGTTAAAATTTATCTTTGAGACATTATGCTAAAATTTCGGCAACATTCGGTGAAATTTCTCCGAGAACTTTGGAAGATGTCCCCATATTCTTCTCAGTGATGTCCATTCGCTACCGATCACTACTAGCCCTTCTAATCTGCTTTTCCCTTGGGAGTTTCCTCTCCATTCTCATGCGATATAGATTGACATTTTTGATAAATTTTTGAAAACTAGCTTTTTTCCAACTGCCGCTTCTGCTGGATGTGCCTTGTCCTTATACCCGTACTTTCTATGAGAATTTTTATATATGCATCGACAGAGGCAGGTCTACTCTACATATCATGGAGGGAAATAGACACAAAACTGATATACCCAGAAATATTTCAACTACAGAATACTTAAAAATCGACTATTTCCAGAAGGAAACTAGTTGAAACTATATTTTAGACAGATAATAATCGATGGTGTATAGGTTTGATTCACATTTTCTGTAAAGACGATCGAAGTTCAAGAATATTTATTGAGATTGATATTGATTCCCTTAGACTCTCCTTGAGGTGTTTACGTCTACATTGAATATATTTCGTGTTTGCCATTTCTTGAATCTTAGTTTCAAGAAATTATTTTCATTCGTGAAGCAATAAAAAATCCATGAGACTAAAATCAAAACTGTAGATTTCTTCCTGAAATCTTTCTGAAATTATCAATGTTAATAGATATTTTTTTTAAATTATCGAATTGTTTTATCGGTCGTTCACTGATAAATAGATGTCAAAAGATATTGATCAGTTCGAAAATTTTGGAACTCGATGTAACCTTAATTGGTGACTGGAAAGCGACCTATGTATGTATACTATGTATTGCAGAAGATTGATGAGATCTATTGCGCAGATGAGAGAAATGAATGTATACGCCTTGTGACGTCATCTGGACATATTTTCTAATCTGACTACCGCACAAATCTTATCAATTCATGGTAATGAATTGCAATACCGTAGTAAAAATGTATTATGAAAATTTATGACCGATTTTTTGACATGTTTCAGAAGCAATGTAAGTTAATGAATATAGAGCGTGTAAACATTATGGAACACATTCATTTTCTCAGAAGACAAATATTCGGTAACAATTACTGAATCAGGTGAATTTTTGTTTCACATCCCCATCACCCCTCTAAAATTTAATTGGAAAAGTGAATCATGTGGTACTTTTTTGGCAAGGCCTTTGTATATTTTTAATGGGCGTGCAGATATTTTCAATAAAAATTTTTTTTCGAAAAATTAAGCATGTAGTTCGAAGTGGTTGGATAAAAAAAATTCTTATATTAAGTTCATACATTTATTTTGAAGTCCAGATAAATGAATACATTAAGTGTATATGAAAAACTATTGATTCGCTAACAATTGGAAACTTCTTTTTCAGGGTTGATATTTTGGGAGTTTTTGAGGTAACCGAATTCCTCAGTGGCTGAACTATTGGACGTATTTGAACTAAAAATGAAGTTAACTGATTTATAGTTATAAAAACTAATCCGAAACACTAGCGCAACTTTGATTATAGATTATTTACCGGGAAGTAAATACTTAGAAATTATATGTTTTTTAGTCTAAGGTCGAAAACAATGAGACCATTTTCGGCTTATATTCCGATATTACAGACCTTTGGAAGAATCGTGCGCACGTTCTTCCACTAAGAATGAGCGCTCAAAATTTTTTGCGATGTAGCTATTCTGAAATCGTCTGACAATATTGTAATAATCATCCCAATTAAAATCAACTGGAAACTGAATTTCAATTACATCGAATGAAATATTTCACAATACACCGTGTATTTTCATATTTTTGCCATCACGAAACGAATACAATCGAGCATGTACTTCACAAAAGCACACAATTATCTGGACTGTGACATTTATTATCTGATTTATTCATTCTTTATTTGATTAGTTCCAGGTAGAGTTATAATCTATTCAGTTTTAATTGAAGCAATTGCAACAAATTACTGTATTAATGACTTTCTCAACGCAAGTTTCGTAATGCAGTTTTCTTCCTATTTTGGAATCGATCGTCGACCTTGTACTTTTGACATGTTTATAAATAATGTTGTTGTTATTGTTAATTTGAAGTCGCCTGGTTCTTCGTGGCTGCATTATCGCTATGCCGCATTCCGTTCTCAGCTGTAAGCTCTTTTCAAGGACTTGGTAGGCGGTACTTCTTCACACAATTTTTGAACCCAATGAAAAAATTTCCACTTAAGATTTCAATTATGTTAATGAATTTAAATTATAATATGAGCCTTAATGAACTAATAGACTAATATTTATATCAAAGGTACAATTATCATGATACATATTCGTTAATTTGAAAATGCGGTTTTTAACGCTCTTGTTCACCTGAACATAGTGCTTATAGGTTTAACCAAATGTCTGTATCTTTCGAATTTTTTGAGGAGAATGATATTAATCTTTTTGATGAAGAATCTAGTCCAAATAGATTCTTTCTGTAGGCATGATTACATCCGAATGGAACGCGCTAGGCAGCACATATTTTCAGGGTATGTTTGAGGAATGTTGTTTTTAATTTGAGATATAGGTTTGTTCATTTAACGTGGCGGCTATATTAGTATTACAATGTTCCAGAGTACGGAAAAAGCAGTAACTCCTGTCCTCATGTCAGTGCTTTTCTAAATATATTGTTTCCTATCAGGACTTGATTGCAAGCTCTTTCTTTCAGCTGCACGAGCCTCTTTTACCTTTTCTAAAATTATATCCCCAAGTGGATTTCTTTTTCAGTTGAATTCTTCATGAAACTTTTTCTGTTTCTTAGAAATATTCCAAATAGTTTTTACGGTACTTTGTTTATATTCTTTGCTGTCTACACGTTTCATGTTGAATGCTCAATCTCTCAGTTTATCTGCTAGTTCTCCATTCGAAATATCAGCAGAAAGTTTGTAATTCACAAATAACATCCAAACATAATTATATGTTTTCGTAGTATTTTCTGGTGACAAACTTTAAAATTTTCAATCTATTCCTCCACCTGAACTTTATTCAAAGCGCCGCATATCGAAAACTCAATGACAATGACCTGAGTTTGTCTTTTATTAATTTTCTAGTGAACATCAAATAACGTTACCAAGAAACGATCTCAATCATTTATTGGATTAGTTATCCTATGATTACAATAAGCCAGGAGCTGAAACTCCAAATTGATTATACCACGTCGTAATATTCTTTTATTATATATACAGGGTGAGTCTTTGACCACTGCGTTAATTTTAACAATAGGTTCTTGGGATCAAAAGAAAGACTTTTTTACAATACCATTTTTCCATATTTAGCTTCGTTCAAAAGTAATAAGCATTTTTAGTTTTCACATTGGGCAAACACCCCTCTGTAGTCCAGTTTAGTTTGAATGAAAATTACCTTCCACAGTATCTACTATTGAATCTGAATTGTTTAAAAACATTATTTTCCCTCTGAGAAATGATTCACTCACTCATGTTTCATCAGATGATTATATCGATTTGTTTCCTTTCAACTTCAAATATCTCAAAAATGGTGCAATTTAGGAAAAAAGATGAAGAATTATTTTATCTGCAAAAAAGACTATTCTAGGAAGTACAAGATATGGACCTTTAGTTCAAGTGATATTTATTTTTCATGCAATTGTAACAATTTTGCACAGTAATAGTGAGAAACCCACATGAAAAGGAATAAATCTATTGATGCCAAAATATACATGATTGTTATCAAAAACCTTCTACAAGAGATCATTTCAAGTGATATTATCGGTTGAATATTACAGGTGAAAATGCAATTTTTTCATGGAATTTCAACACAATCAAAAATATTTTGAACGGGGACAAATTTGGAAAAATTTTATAGGAAGAAAATGTTTATTTTGACGTCAAGAATCTATGGTTAAAAACAACGCAGTGGTCAAAGACTCACCCTGTATATGAGCGAGGGTCCTACGGCCTCTGCCTGATCGAGCATTTCGATCGCCATCGTTTTATATCCCTCCATTCATCTTCATCTACTGCTCTCTCATCTATAATATAAAAATGAATCGCAAAATGTGTTGGTAAGCTCATAACTCAACAACGCCTGGACCAATTTGGCCAAATCTTCTTTTAAAATGTTCGTTTAAGTTAAAGGATGGTTTTTACGGCGAAAAAAATTAGAATTATTGCTGGAAAAACCCTAAAAATAGCCCTTTTCTTTTTCCCATACAAATGATTTGTAACTAAAACGTAGTCAATTTGAGCTTTATTGCTATGGTATAAAGCTTTGAAAGAATTAATTCAACCAAATCTTCCACTGTTAAATGAACAACAGAAGTATGTATTTGAAACTCTTATGAAAGTAACAGATGATGAAACTGGAGGGATTTACTCCTTAGATGCACCTGGTGGTACAGGAAAAACTTTTTTGATTTCATTAATATTAGCAACAATTCGCTCACAAAATAAAATTGCACTTGCACTCGCTTCGTCGGGAATCGCAGCAACTTTGCTTGAAGGTGGTCGAACAGCCCATTCAGCACTGAAATTGCCATTAAATATGCAAAGCAATGAAACTCCAACCTGCAACGTTTCGAAGAACTCTGCAATGGCAAAGGTTTTGCAGCAATGTAAATTGATTGTTTGGGATGAATGCACGATGGCACACAAAAAATCTTTGGAAGCTTTAGACAGAACCTTAAAAGATCTACGGAGCAATAATAACTGATTTGGTGGTGCAATGATTTTATTAGCAGGAGATTTTCGTCAAACATTGCCAGTGATTCCACGATCATTGCCAGCTGATGAACTCAATGCATGTCTAAAGTCCTCCAATTTGTGGAAACATGTCAAAGTACTTCATTTAAGCAAGAATATGCGTGTTGAGTTGCAAAATGACCAATCTGGAAACATACTCTCTAAACAACTCATTGACATTGGTAATGGCAAATTTCCTATAGACATGTTGACTGGCTGCATTAACTTTCCTCAGAGTTTTTGTCAGTTAACTCGATCAAAAGATGAACTTATTCAGAAGCTCTTTCCAGATGTTTCTCAAAATTACAGAAACCATGATTGGTTGAGCGAACGAGCTATACTGGCTGCAAAAAACATAGATGTAAATGAATTAAATTTCAAAATTCAAGAACAAATTACAGGCGAATTGAGGATATATAAATCAGTTGATTCGGCTACTAATCAAGATGATGTAGTCAACTCTCCACCGGAATTTTTAAACTCGCTGGATTTGCCAGGATTGCCACCTCACAATCTTCAATTAAAGGTTGGATCGGTGGTTATAATGTTGCGAAATATCAACCAACCGCGTCTTTGCAACGGTACACGGTTAGTGATAAAAAAATTACTAAACAATGTGATAGAAGCAACTATACTCAAAGGAAATTATAAAGGAGAAGATGTTCTCATACCCCGCATCCCAATGATTCCGACTGATGTACCATTTGAGTTCAAACGACTACAGTTTCCAGTGCGGCTTGCTTTTGCTATGACTATAAACAAGTCCCAAGGGCAATCATTAGGTGTTTGTGGTATTAATCTAGAAAACCCATGTTTCTCACATGGCCAATTGTATGTTGCGTGTTCCCGTGTTGGAAAACCATCAGATTTGTTTATCTATGCGCCAGGTAATCAAACAAAAAACATCGTATACAACAAAGCACTACAATGATAATAATAATAATTATGATTCACATGATTAACAATAAAGCGATTACTTACTTTTAAATCCTTTCATATGTTTTATTTAATTATTTTTTATTCACAACGCCCTATCACCAGGGTTACGGTTCTGTTTAGGAGAATTTTTTAAAATACGTAGGCACAAAAACTGCCACATTACAAATCTTTTTGACAGAACGAAGTCTGTCGGGTCAGCTAGTTGTATATATTTTTGTATGTTCTAAGCCATTTATCCATGATATTCCTGGTCTTCCTCTCTTTCTTCTATTAATTGGTGCATAATTGAGAGCTCTCTTCGGCCATCTCGTGCTGTCCAACCTCATTACGTGTTTATACCATATAAGCTGTCTCGTTTCCATTTTTTCAGAGGTGGTGTGAACTCTCTTTGATCTTCTTATTATCTCTGCATTTGAGATATGTTCTAATCTAGACACCATATTTGCTCTCCTGAGAAAGTCAACCTCCACAGTATCGATGCTTTTCTTTTTCTTTACGGATAACTGCCAGCAGTCCGATCCATAAGTCATTATAGGCTCTGTAAATTGTCATCTTTGTATTCAAACTTATCTGACTATACCAACGTAGAGAATTCAATATTCGCACGCATTTCTTCCCCTGTTGAACCCAATATATTATGCCCTTATCTGAAGTTCCCTCTTTTGATATGATACTTCCCAAGTATTTGTATTCTGTGCACGATCTTATCTTTTGCAGTTGTAAGCAGAGGTCTTCTTCTTTTCCTCCTATATGCAAGTACTCTGTATTTGTCATATTTATGTTCAACTCCCATTTTTCGTACTTTTCCCTAGGATTTCTTATCATATAGTCGATATCTTCTTTACAGTTCGCTCTAATTACCTGGTCATCAGCAAAGAATAAGGTTGTTAAGCAGGATTCATCGATCTCTATTTCCATTTTGCAACACTTTCGTCTCCAATTTTTTAAGGTTTCTTGGATGTAAGATTGGACAGAGTTAGCGAGAGATAACACCCCTGCTTCAGGCCCTTTGTGACTTTGAATGATCTTGATATCCTTTTTCCCATCCTGACAGCGCTCTGTAGGTTCTTTTAAATGTTTTGCATTGCATAAATATACCCTCCTCTCGGGCCAATCTTCGTTAGACTTTCAAAATTTTTGATCAAGGGCACTGAATCGTATGCTTTCTCGAGATCTATGAACACGAGAGGTGTGAACAAATTCCGGGCTTTTCTAGTGTTAACAAATTGTCAAGGCAAGACCGCGCGGGAGTCTTTCTGTTCTTCTATTTCTTCAAATTAAGACTCAATCCTTTTTTTGGCGCTCTTGTTCACCCGAACAGAGTGCCTATCATTTTGCCCGAATGTCTGTAATTTTGGAATATCGAGCCGAAAATGGTCTCAATCGACTGGGTTCGACTCCCTGATGAAGAATTCGTGGCGAAAGTTGAGTCTGTCCGGCCGGCCGGCCATATCCTCTCTAGTATTCAAAAGGAATCAGCTAGAGTTTTCATATTTTCAGAATAGGTTAATTGTCCAAATATCTCGGTCAAGTTCGTTATTGGGCCAAATCCGTCGAATGGTTCAGTAGTTATGAGCATCTGAAATTTTGTTTCCTCAATAACTACTAGAATATCCATCCGATCAAGTTGATACTTGGAATGTTATTGAGGGAGGCTGAAACGAAACGGCTTGCAAAATTTCGCAGAAATCGTCACGCTAGAAAATTTTTTAAAAATTCCCAAAAAAAAAAATTTTCAATAATCAATATCTCCTAAGACTTCATTTAGATTTAAATAAAAATCCGTATATTAATTGAGGTTACCGATATCTTACTCATCCTCAAATTTCATTGTCGTAGCTTTCCCCCTTATGAAGATATGATCATTTTTTTCATTTACTCAAGAGAAAAATAGAAATGTCATGAAGTCCGAGCTTTGTCATTGGAAGATTTGCCATCACAGATCGATATTAGTCTGACAACTTGCGGACCTTGATATCAGTGTCAGTTGGCGTAATATCAATCAAAATTTTCATAGAATTCATAGAGGTAGAATTCGATGTTGATGACGTTGTCAAAATTCAGAAAAGCACAGACGTAATATTGATAAAAAAAAATTTTTATCATAGAGAAAGAATTTAATGGCGTTGTCAAAACTCAGAAAAGCAATGATGTAAGTTTTTAGGAGAAGCATAGAACAAGTAGAGTGGTTATTTTCAAAATGAGATAAAGGTTTGTTTTTTCATTAGGCTTTCATATTTGCATCAAATTGTCCCATACTACGGAAAAAGACTATTGTTCACCCGATCAGAGAGCTTATAGATTTATTAAGGTTTGAATATTTACTCGCAAGTAGCTCAACAAGAGCGCCAAAGCAATCTGACCTCACGTCAGTGCTTTCTAAATTTTTTCAATATTTTACTGTATAACCTTCCAATCAATTAACCTACACTTATTCCCCGATAATTGGTACACTTTTTTTTACTTCCCCATTTTATATGTTGAGCTGATATATCCCAGATTCCAATCTGACGAAACATATATCTCCAATAAACAATCTGGTCCGCGTTGCAGTAATTCCACAGGAATGTTTCCAAGTCCTGGAGCTTCACCACTTTTCATATCTTTCAGTGCTCCCTTGGTTTCTTTTGAACGTATTTCCTCTGTTTCTGTTTCTTCATCCAGATCCACTTCTCTGATGGGCTCACTGAATTGCGTTCTATTTTCGGTTAATAGTGTTCTCTAATATTCTCGCCACTCTTCCATTCCAACCAAATGCTTATAGTTTCCCTTTATTCTCTCCTGATGTTCTTTATAGCTTTCCACGCTTGTGACACTCCTGCCCCACCAATACATATTTCCCCCTCCTCACATTTACTCTCCCACATCTCATTCTTTTTCTTTGCGACCTTATTCTTAACTGTCCTGTTGTACTGCCTATACGTATTAGATATTGAGGGTAATTTGTAAGCATCCACCTCTGATACGCTTTCTTCTTCTCTTCGATCAGGGTCTTAATTTCTTCCGACCACCATTCTGGCTGGTGGCTTTGGCTATCCAAAATTTTCTCGTATACCAAAGCTTCACTTGCTGCTTGATGTATACAGTTGTTTAATAATTGATACTTGATGTCCACATCTGTATACTTATTTATTATTTGAAGTTTGCCAGCTAATCTGATCTTATAAAGGAACTGTGTCGACTCATTCTTTAGTCTCCCGAGCTTATACCTTTTTGTTTCAAGATTTTTATATTCATCCTTGTTCTGTAACATCGGGGCACTGGTCTTTTTGAAGTTCACGATTTTAGCTATCAATAAGTAGTGATCAAATCCTCATTCCGCCCCACGATATGCCCTCATGTCATTAGTTTTTAACCTAGAGTTTTGTCGTTGAATCAGGTAGTCTAATATTGATCTCAACCCTCTAGTAAGCCGAACCCATGTAACCTTGTGTAAATGTTTATGTGGGAAGAAGCAATTCATAACTTTCAAAGAGAAAGAGTTCGACATAGGTCTTTTAGTCTCTGACCGTTATTATTTTCCTTGTCTTCTCCATGTTTTCCAATAACATCGTCCTTGTCTGATTTTCCGGCCCTAGCATAGAAGTCTCCGAGTAACACACTTCCTTATCATCCTTAACGTCTTCCAATATATCAGAAAGTTCTATATAAAAATGTTCCTTCATAACAGCCATTCCATAGTCGGTTGGAGAGTATGCTCCTATTATTATTATTATGTTCTCTCCATTCTTCCCTGTTTCCAATGTTATATTCGGTCATTTTTTTCTTCTCAACTTTTTATATGATCGCTCTGCTTCTTATGAGCAGCAATTGAAACATCACTCTTGGCTCTTTCACTTTTGTCAACACAGAAAACACAACAGAAATGTATGTAGTCTCCGATTCCTTCGTTAACTCTTCTCTTTTTCTTTGTTTCTGTGAGGACACAATCACCTATGTTCTCCTCCCCAATTCTTCAGAAACTTCTGTTTGTTTTGTTCTAATCCCTTAAATGTTCCATGTGGCCAATCTCAAAGTCCTCTTTCGCAGTTTTCGTCGTAATTTATATCCATCCTTATTCCGAGGCAATTGATCGAAACTTTTAGCACTCTACTCTTTTCACATAACATGGGTTGCGAACCCATCGTTGCCAACCTTCCTCCTTTATCCGGGCTTTGGACCGGCAGTGATAATTGGTAAGCTACTCGATGCACCCACCAACTACCCCAGGCGGAGTTATATATTATTTAGATATTCTTTTATCAATACTCAGTAACATAGTGAAATTCACAAATTTGATTAGATTTTAAAATCATGAGTTATATAACTCAGATTATTATCTTTCTTATACATCTTGAATCTTATTTAATCTACAACCAGATAGCGAGGTAATAATGCTCGAAACCAGGATAGTCGATAAATATCTCCTCCAGAAAGTACGTTTCCTATGCCGCACGACTTTTTTTTTCTGTTCAACACGAATTCATTACTTGGATCGCGCCATCCACCTACATCGCAGTAAATTCAGACATCATCTGTACGAGATAATGTTCTGCATTACCCAAGATAAATCAAACTCTCGTTACCAACAATCGCAATTTACAACTTCGCCTTTTTGGTACGAACGCTGATTCTTGGTTTATTACTTACTGCATTTTAGCGTGTGAAGAGAACCGCAAGGCTCGTTGAACCAGGAGTTACCAAACAAAGTTTTCGCATTGAATGGGTATCCCCATAGTTGGATTTTCTCAGGATATTTTTGACGAAAGAAGCTGATTTAGAGAAATTTCCCACGTCACAGATAGTCTGAGACTCAGCTTAAATCTGACAACACCTGAATTTAGTCCAGTGAGGCAGCCTATACCCAGAAAACGAGCATTGTGTACGAGAGCTGCCTTTTATACTAAGAAGATTGGAAACCAAAAACAAATATTAATCATCGAAAATTTCTTTATTGTTTTCATTGAGTTCTATACACTTCTGCATGTGTTCCAACCAATTGTCGAAGCACTTTTGCCACTCTGATTGAGGTATCTCATGCAAACGTTAACCTCTCATTTTATTTTTAACGTACGGTAATAAAAATAAGTTATTCGGTGCCAAGTCAGGACTATACGGCACTGATGCATTGATTCATCTTGAGACACCCATACAATCGACTGCTGTTTACTTTCGGGCTCATACACGTAAATTCTCGATTCATCACCTGTCACGTGGTCATAGTCGTGCTTCGAAGCACCGCGATCGTATTTTTGGAGCATTTCTTTCGACTAATCAACGCGAGCCTGTTTTTGAGCGATCGTGTGGGATCCAACGCGAACAAATTTTTTTGATGGTCAAATATTCATGCAATATTGAATGTGTGCTGGTCTAAAATGCCTAAAGTTGTCTCAATCTCACGATAGGTCACGATATCAGTTGGCGCACAGCTTCACTGTTTTCGAAAACGACCTCGGTTGAATTCACCATTCCATCTATAAACACTGCTTCATGATGGAGCTCCATCGTTAAAATTTGAATTAAGTTCATCGATGTACTGTTGTTGCAAGTTGTTAAAAATAATCGCACGAAAATGTTCACGATTTAATTCCATTATGTTGGTGAGATGAATCTTTCAAGTTCCTGTAAACAACACAAATAGCGTTCATATCTCAAAACGTTCTGAATATGTATCACCTCAAAAATTCTAGCTTTACGATAAAGCTGTCAGTTGGCAGATTGTAACACTAGGGTTGTCCAATCCCGAAATACAAAAGGCAACCCTCGTACTAGCTTAACCAGACGGCTGTAAATTAAGGGTCCGTCAGGTGGGCCGGATATGGAAATTTAATGAATTTCAAAAGTATTCTACGGCGCTCGTCTTCAAATATGTATGGTTCACAGAGTACATCAACTGGAAAAGAACAATGGCGGTTGCAATACCTATTAAGCTAGACGATCTTAAAAATAAATTTCAGAAGTATTATCTTTTTAGTATCTTTGTCAATGGACAATTTCAAACCTATATTAAGAAGTTTTTTACTATGAAATATCAGCAAATGCGAAATTTTGACAGACGTCGTTTGAAGGATGACACTAAATGATGGTCTACAGATTTTTCACCTACAGTTCCCTCTGTGGCCAAACTTACTCATCAATCCAACCTCTTATAGCTGCCACACTGGTCGAAAATTCAGGAGACTTAAAATATGTGTTGTCATATTTAATGTGGCTCTGAGACCAAGATTCTCGTTCATACAATCTCTCGTTCGAAAAGCAAGAGTGTAGAAAAAATGAACAAACTGACAAATAGGGGTGTGTTCCCTTATAATCCCAAAATTAATAGTACTTTAACTGTCTTAAATAAAAATGGTATGGGTTTGGAGGGAAAAGCATATTCCCCAAGTCCCAAACTTATCACAGTCGTTTGGGAATGTATCCTTATCCCTCTAATTATACAATATACTATTCCCAAGCTTGAAACAAAATGTTTTTTATAACATGAAGCTGGGCTTTTCCATCAGTTGCCGTGAAAATTGTAAGTTTAGTAGATCCTTTGTTAAATAAAAATATATACTCCTGGATGCCGGACTGATTCATAGCAGCTCAAATCACGTTCTGTACCCCAAGTTCAAATTTATGGATCATTATGTTTCAATTACGTAATGATCGGATACAATGGGGCCCTTGAACTGTATTCGATTCGATGCATGGCTGACTCAAAGTGTGGTGGCGGGGTTTCAGGTGCACTGCCCTTCACCGTTCAATGAAATTTATGGGAGCATTCAATGGTTGTCTTAGATCAAATTCGTGTCTCAACATGAAAAAAATTGAAAAGCACTAAAGTGAGTTTAGGAGGTTTGGCTCCCTGGTTCTGAAGTCGTTTTCCGTACTCAGAAAACAGTATGATGCCAATACCATAATGATTGATGAAACATATGTCTCAAATTGAATATAACTACTCATGGGTTCTTGAGCTTCGTTCGAAGCCCGGATTGCCTTCTTTAAAAAAACAATTAGTTCTATCAACTCCATCGAAAACCATTAAGATAGTAATGTATACCTTTTACTAACCTCTTGTCCTTTGAAATACCTTATATATTCAAGTCCAAATTACAAATATCTGAAAAATAAAAATAACCAAACTAACAGTTTTCCTTTTATTTTATTTCAGACACAATCCTGTTCCACTTAAAACTATGCCACTTCAAAATTTATTCACTTGAATCATCTAATGCATGTGGCAACACAATAAAAAAAAATGTTCTATCGGCAAATATCATCATACCGGAATTTCGGACGGGCAAACACTTGGCCTTTTGAATACCTTATATATTCAAATGCAAGTTACACAAAGCGGTGATTCTTCGGAGTTGAATCTTATGAAACCTCTAAATGACTTTAAGAACATTATATCAAACTCTTTCATGACACGAATTGGCTTGTCAATTTTGACAAGTAAATGAAACAAGCGCGCATAAACTCATGTATCTTGTGTGGCTTTAATCTACGATACTGAAATTTGGCAATATTTAAGATATCCATAACCTCTATATATGCCCAAAGTTTTGTTGAAATCTGACCTAAACTTATGGGATATAATTTAAAAAAAAAAATTTAAAAAGAGTTTTAAAAAAATTTTTGCAGTTTTTTAAAAATTTTCTAACGCGACGATTATTACAAAGTTTGTTTCAACCTCATTCAAACATCTTCCAAGTTACAAATCGGATGGATAATCTAGAAGTTATGGAGGAAACGAAATTCCAGATACTTAAAACTACCTAATTATTCGAATGATTTGTCCCAATAAGGATCTAGACAGAGATATGTGTACAGTTAACCTATTCTGAAAACGCAAAAAAAAAAGATAGAAAGTATTGCCGGCCGGACGGACCTACTCAAATTTCACCACATTCAAAGATTTGTGTATTTATGGACGTTATTGATATCTCACATATTCTCAAATATCATTGTCGTAGCTTCTTTCCATTTAAAGATATGATTTTTTTATCATTTACTTAAGAGAAAAGAGAAATTACAAAAATTCCGTCAAATGTCTCTGATGTATGCTATCATAAAGTTTGTTCGCGTGGCAGTTCGGAACTGTAATTTTTGGTAATTTGTGGTTCCCACCCGTTCGTCTGGGACGGAACAGGATTTCCTTGTCGTTCGTGTGGTCGGAACACTTGATTTCGGAACTGTTCGTTACTGTTCTTACGGTTCCTGATCTAGAGATGGTACAATGGTACAAGGTACAACAGAAGAAGCGGTAAATTCAAATCATCGGTGATTCAAATTTTCAGTCGTTCTAATTGGCAATTAAGTTATATATTTGGTGACTAGGATATTCGCATAGCTGTTTTTGAGTATATTTGATGTTGTGTGAGTATAAATTTTTAATCAATTTGTTATAATAGCTTCTCAAAATTTTTGTTCTCAAAAAAGAGGAAGGATCATTTGCAATAGATGAATAAAACAATTGCTTAGTATGTAAGATAATTATTTTATATTATTTATATATACGATATTTCGTATTTATATTCTATATATTTATTTTTGTTATTTCGTGATTGTAGTATCTTTATTTTTTAACCACTCAAAATGTATTGCAAATTTGGGAAGGAAACGGAGGAATGACCTCTTTCAAGAAGATAACGACTTGTTAAAACGATTCTTATCTAGAAAATAATTACAAAGCTATGAAAATTGTTAGAAAATATTTTTATTTATTTCCCAAATGCCACCAGTTCCATATACAATTACCTAATTCTATTATATAAAATTTTCTGTACACAGTTTCCACCAAAATTACAATAAAATAACAGAAGAATTCACAGTTTACCCAGATATGAACTAACAAAAATAATTTCTCCACTGATGACCACTACTACATATATTGAAATTTCAAATTATAATTAAATTAAATTATTTATTAAAATATATCATTACATATAAATTATATTTACAGTTATTTATATGGATATGTTTATGTTTATTTATTTATGACAAAAAAAATTGTTCAATTTTAATATTTGTAATTTCTAACGTATTTCCACTGTATTAATAACACATATTGAATAAGTTATTCAATATCTTTGTAACACTATCCATGATATGATCCATGATGTACAACATAACCTTACTTTCACTTATCTATGCACTTAACGAAATCATCTGTTCCCATCTGTTCTCAACCGTTCGTGTCATAGAACAACTTGCGACGGTTCCAAGAGAACCTGGTTCTCTGTGACCCCAGAACAACTGGGAACTGCCACCCGAACAAACCTATAGATACCCTTCCGATTGACATATGTCGGACTTATTAATCAGTGTCAGTCAGGGAAAATTAATAGATATTTTTAAGCCATTTGCATTGTCAGAATTTAAGAAAGCACTGACGTAGGTTTTTAGGAAAAGGTAACTTAAAGTTCGCCGAAAACTTAGAGAAAACTATGAAAAGTTATTTTTAATTTGAGATATAGGTTTATTCATTCATTGTAACGTTTGTGACATAGTTCCAGAGTATGGGAAGACTCTTGTTCACCTAAACAGAGTGCTAATAGATTCGTTTGAATATTTACTCGCAAAGCTTATATAGTCACAGAATATATTTATGCAACAGATTAGATGAATTTGTCTCTACGTACAACATAGCTCCAGAAATTTTTGAATAACTTAGGAATTACTGAGTCTAGGGGCAAGATCATCTCAGAGTATCTTTATTTTTCTTCGCAGAATCCAACGCAATCATAGAAAATAGGGTTCTAATTTAAAAAAAGAAGATATATCCAATTTGGGCTCACGGTTTCCACCACAAAATGTGAAGCACTCTGTGCTGATATTTACAAATTTCAAAAGCTGCATGACCTTTCCACATTCCTACACTTTTGCATCATCAAAAGTTTTCGCTCAGAATTTTGTGTATAAGAAAAATGAACATAATACTGACTATGAATATTTGAGCTTTTTTCCTTTTTTTTTTTTGGAGAACAAGTCGAGTTTATACAATGATTTTAACCGAAATAAATTCCGCATTGAATACCCAATCACATCAGAAACAGAAAGATAAAAAAAATTTTCCACAAATTTATATTCTCTCCCTTTATAAACGAAAGTGCTCAGGCTCCAGAAATATTTTACCTCCGTAGAGAATTTCCAAAAATATCATAATCCCAATTTTAAGATTTCAAATATGCCCAGTTTTCCAAAAACGTCCAATAGGTACTCGAACTTGGGTCACCCTGTATAATCTTTTTCGTTCAAAAGATCACTCGGGTTAATAAATTATTACAAACCTGTTCAAAAAATGGATCGTCAAATTCGGAATCCTCTTGTTCCATCTAAAGTACATGATCCACTCTGCTCACAATCTATAGCGAATTCCAAAGAATCGTGACTCAGATGCCTGGTCATATTTCGGAAAACTCATTTCAGTCTGTATAGCTGTTAAAATCGATCAGCAGTTATTGCCGGTGCTATCTGTTGACAATCTGAGAAAACTTACCGAAACATTCAACTGTTATGCCTGCCACATTCGCTGCGGTCTACCGCAGATGAAACCTGATAGGAATTCATGCCCTTCGAATTGTGTATGTAGCAGTTTTTCAAGCCTGTGTAGGACCCCGGTGTAGCAAAATTAATATTCTGTTCTCATTTGTGACACTCAACGTTAACCACGTTGAACATAGCATGTATGACCGGTATTAGATGGTTCAACTAATTAACAATCTTTTTAATGTTGTCTTAATTCCAGGTCCGACAGGATTACCTCTCACATTCTCACTTAAGGATAGATCAAGAGGTGGCCGTCCAACTTTGTTGCTTAGAAATCCGAAAATACTTCAAGGACATGCCTCAGATAGCCTTAGACAAGAAATCCAACTTCGAATACCTCGAGAAGGAAGTTGGTATGCATAAGTTCATGCCTCAAACCATACTCCATACGATGAAATCGAAATCATTGCGGAAAAACATTCAGGCTCAGTTCAAAAAATACGTAGGGCTTAGTGTGGACGAGTGTATGTTGAAGTTTTTGGAGATACTTAAAGTGTATTATCAGTTCGACCAGGAGAAGTTTAAGGTAGAGTTGGGCAGCAGTTGGTCGGTGCCTGTAGAGCTGGTGATCGGACCTGAAGTCGGGATATCTCATATGAATTCTCAGGCGGCTGGAACCACTAAAATTGCGGATTTTGATCAGATACAGGCCATTCAAACTCTAGTCAATGATTGCGAAGATCACACGAAGGCCACATTGCAACTGAAGGTGGCCGGTGCCCAGGAGATACTGTTTTTCACTTGTCCGTCTTTGGAAGTAGCTGAAAGTCTGGCTGATCTCATTGATGGTTATTACAGAGTCCAAACCGGTAGTCATAATTCAATCTGGAGCATGAAAGGTATGTTGATGTTGCCTTGTGTTGATTCCTTTCATAATTTTTTTTGTAGTTGATTACATTAGTTTTATATTATCATTCAAACTTAAATTCGTATATTATTCATCCTGTATGTAAGTCAAGTATATATAGAAGGGTACAGTAAAATGGAGTGATCACTTCTTAGGATAGATAAAAATTCTGAAAAACAATTGTGATTTGTCCTGTAAAAAATTTTTGTAATACCATCCCTCTTCAATATAAAGGGCGGTGAAGTGATAATCAATGAATTAATTGAATAAAAACCACAAGATAAAAATTTAAATACAGGCTAATAACACAAAATAGCACTCAATTAGTATAAGAATTTATTGGGGCCATATACACCATCTCTTATTGTTCTTGCTACCAATGTAAATGATTGAAAAAAAAACAAACATTTTCTGCCTTAGCTTTCGAAAGCAAAATCTTTTTCAATTGATGATAATTGAATATTTTGTGCTCTCAAAATCTAATTCACCTTGAGAAACGTTGGTAGTTGGATATAGCCCAAATAATAAAAATATGTCTATACTTTAAGGTTCTATTTTTCATTTTTAGCTTCATTTAAAATTTCGTCATATGGTTTTTTTGTTTGATTAATACATAATTTACTTCATACAAGAGTCGGTTATTATTTTATAATTAGGGAATCCAAATATGACAAAAATTATACACTAGCCAGTTTTATCAAGAGTACCTTTTTGGTGTAAAATTGAATGATGTTTGAGCTCACTTGAAATTTTGTTTGATAACTGATTTATTCAAAAAATTATGTTAATATTCCTTGATATGAAACTAGCGCCTTTTATGCGCGTCAACAATTTTTTTGGACGTATCAGCTCCCAGAACATATTCGACAAAATTTCATCACAATGTCGCCAGTAGTTTCGGAAAAATCGTAAAAGATGTGTATATTTTTTTTTCAACGCCCTTTATCTTGAATAACGATGGTATTAGGAAAATTTTCTACTAGACTCATCCCAAAAATTTTTTAAAGGGATGGGATCGCCTGTTATTGAAACACCCCTTATAATAATAAGGCGCTTGTGTCAATCCTACTTAATCTCACTGAGTAGAGCGCGGGCACTTTATATTTTCAATAGAGAGCTTTGATTTGACAGCTACCCTATTATACACCCCTATGTATTATAAGGTAGCTGTAGACATTTGCTCAATGGAATTCGCTGAAAGGTATATTTGTTCAACAGTGACACTAAACCTGTCAATATGTTCGCATGCTCGAAATAATAGATGATCCTTCCGATTTTTACTGGATATGCTTCGAGGATAGAGCTAAAAGATCTAGAAAAATTTGGATTTTTTCAATCCAATGTTGTAATTTATAGTGTCTCAATGGTCGTAAATCCCTTATTGGTGTTTATTGGCAATATGCTCGCGTACTTGTTCTAGTTAGGGAACAAGTAGAACAGCGTGATATCGTTTTACCCAAATGTCTCTAATTTCTGAATAAAAAGCCGAAAATGGTCTCCGTATACTCTCTATTTGATAACTCATAAGATATTAGTCGTATCTCAACCAAAAATTGTTTATTCATTGATATATTGATTGATATATTGCGAATTCTGGAATTTCATCTTGGTAGAGTTAACCCAAGAGAAGATATAGGAGTTTCTTTTTAGCAGCTTGATCTAGTTAAAGAAACAGTAGAACATCGATTTGTCTGAATGCCTATTATTTTTGAATATCAAGCCGGAAATTGTCTCAATGTATGAAAAATCTGTGCTCAAACTTGAATATGTCCTTGTAGATTTGCAACAAGCGTACAAAGGCTCCAAACCTCACGTTAGTACTTTTCTACATTCCTCTTCAAATTAAACCAAGTTGATCAGGCTGTTCCAACATATTCTTCATATATGCAATAAAGGAATGATTAATGCTGAATTCTTGATATGATTGCTTCATGAGCTTAAGTTCTTTGACTTAAAAGGCTGATTCAGAAGCGTCGAAAGCAATACCACCTTAATTTGTCGAATGACAATAAACTATAGGTATATACATATAACCGTCATAGAATTTACATTTTAAAATATCCCTCACTTCATAATTTAGTTGTTCAGTTATTTTTTGACTCAATTCAATTCTTATGGTTTTGAGAAGTTTTTCCGGATCAACCTCTGATAATTATCTGAAATAAATGTTAGATTTTCATAGGGAGAAATCACATTGTTCTAGTATTTATGCCTTGAAAAAGTCAAACTTGGAAGTGGTAGGATTCTCTCTCGATTGTATACATTCCAGGTTCATTTTGTAGTTGTAGACGTATGCATGCTACAAGTTCACTGCTGTACTATCTTCTATAGAAAAGATATTTATCCGTCATTCTAATAATTTTTTTATTGATACAGCAGACATAGATATGCTTTTGTAATGACAAAAAGAGCTTCAGACACCGCATTCTACTGAATCAAAGAAAAAGTCGAAATTTCATCTGTAATAAAAAAGTGACATTGAATTTTAAATTCGAATAACGGGCAAAATGCAATATAATATAAAAATTCACCATAACGTGATTCATTATTTTATTTTGAAAATCATCTGCATGTCACTCCTCATTTCACATCTTTGATTCATACTTTCTTTTCTTTCCAAGCAACTGTTTGGAAACAGTTTCCTTGTCCTTGTAAAGGTTAGTATTTGTGCATTTAAATTATAGTATTATTCAAACTTAGATGTATCTGGTTATAACTTGCTATAGTATGTAGACTAACTAATAGAGTAACTTCTATATTCAATTTGTGTCTTCAGTTTTAAATTATGTATGTCTCTTGTTTTCAGATTCTCATTCATCAAAGCATAAAAGTGGTAATAAAGGAGTCAATCCTGATAATCCAACTGGAACTATGCTTTCAGAGGATTATGCTGAGATTGTTGATGAAGAAGGGGACTACTCAACGCCTGCAAGTAAGTATTTATTTTCCAAAGTTAATTAGGAACAGCACACTACTCTCTAGACTCTAGAGAACTAATGCCACGTCAATTTGTAGAAAAGCAGAAAATTGCACTTAGACTTAAGAACGAAAATTTCTCACGGAAAGAGGGTCAAACGATAATAACGATCACAGAAATGTTGGATTAATTGAATGATAATCATTATGATAATTATGATTAGGATGATAATGAAAACGCATATCAAGTTGACAAACAGATAATGACATTTTCACAGTAGGATAAATTAAATGAAGATAGTTTATAGTGTATGTATTAACAAATGAATAAACAAGAACAATTAACAACAAATAAATAGAACAAATTCTTATCAGAAAATAAGAATATGGAAAGTGTGATCAATGAATGAATTAAGAACTTGAAAGCATAAAATCAATGAAAAATTTATCAATTTAATGATGAAATGCATTTTATCTGCGTTTTTATGATAAAAAAATTTAATGTGAATCGTCTTCTTATTTTCTCAAAAACTTTCATTGCATCATCATTAAATCGTATTGTTTTTTTCGGATTAAGACTTTAGTAAGCGTTCCATCATAAAATTAAAGGATGGATGTGTTGCAAAATCAACAAAGATGTCACTAATTTTCTTATGATTCTTATTTCACTTTTGTATGGGTGAAATGTAACAATAAAACAAAATCGACAGAACAGACAATCAATATGTTAAAAGAGAACGAAGAACACCAGAAAGTAAATTAATAATATATGATTTCTTGAAGCAGAAAATAATTTAACACCATTGTTCAAACCAGTCGAACCTACAATATTTTGTTTAATTTATGTTTATACCTAATAGTGACCTGCCTCTGGCATCAATCCTAGTTATTGCTTATTTTGAGTCGTTTCCAACAATTCCAATGATTAATAATGACAAATCTTACTTTCAGCTAAGAACTACGAACTGGACAGAGGCAGGATAGAATTAGGTGAGATCCTGGGTGAAGGACAATTCGGAGATGTTCATAATGGAACGTTTGTTGGCAAGGACGGTAATCTGATTCCCGTGGCTGTGAAAACTTGTAAGGGTGACACCGATCTTGCCACAACTGAGAAGTTCCTCGAAGAAGCATGTGAGTTCTAGAACAAATATTTAATTTTTGCTTTATGTAATTCGAAAGCTCGCTATGAATTATTGATGAAAACAAAATAAAATCGCTAACTGGAAATACTTGAAGTCGCAATGTTAGCTTTGTGAAGGTTCATCTGTTATTACTCAAAAAGCTTAACCTGGTTTAAGTCATTGATGGGTGCCTCTCTGACGTATTTCCAACTAATGGATGCCAGGATTATTATATCTCTTTACCAAAAGGAGGAGCTTAATCAAAGTGGTAACTTCTGGCCGATATCACTGTTGTCTGTTATTTCTGTGATATTCGACGCCATCTAAAAGATAAGACTGATGAAGTATTTGGTGTATAATTATAAGCTCTATCATTCCCAACGTGGCTTTTGTGTGAAAAAGTATACAATTTCTGCTGTACTGAATGTATTTGAGATATTATTGAAGAAATCGATGAAAATATGCTGTCTATACATTTACGAGACTTCCTATTCTCTCCATAACTCCTTACCCCTTGATGAGGTTAATAAATGGCTGCATTTCTGATGTCATAATCCTTTGACAGATTCTATGTTATAGAAATGAAGAAGTGAAGTAATGACTCTAACGAGGGTATTTACTGCTGTACTTCAGGGGTATGTGCTCGACACTGGTGTTTATTTATTACTTGCAGATGAAAAACATTGCAAACAGGTCAAATCTTTCTGCACCTATCTTTTGGTATTATCAACAACCCATTGCAGGTTTTAGAGGATGGCGCAGACGCTGACTCAGCCAGAGTTACTATTTAAAACTATTGGTTTGACCTTGAATATACTGATGACTTTCAGACGCCGCAATAAATAATTTAAATGAAACATCGATAAAATTGTTGACTTTTAAACTAGATGTGATGTGAAACAATATTGAAATGAAGTACAAGACTGCGTTTAGTGCGGTTTCTCCACGGGAACAAAAAAGTGGCATCTCATCTGTACCTACCTTTATACCGACTTACATTTGATGGATACTTTGGTGCAGAGACTGATGCCAATCTCATTTTCCGAAAGAGCAAAGTCTCAATATTATTAACTCTACTCCGGATATGTTGTCTGGCACAGATCGACCCCTTGCTCCTACATAATCAATTCAGGAGAGCGCAAACTAACTCATATTTTTTGGGAGCGATGGTTTCCACCTCATTTTTGTGCATGGAACTCATGGAGATTTAACTATCAGCAACAACTTGCTCATTCGTACCGATTCCGCTTGATTAACAGCTGTACACCCGTTTGCACAGACTTTTTCTTAAGCGTCACATTACAAATGGTAATTTATGTTTCAAATGATTTTCACCAAACCCTCAACTTCAACTAAAAGACCTTTAATATATTTGAAGAATGGTAACGTCGCATCTATCTGAGAGTATAATAAAGAATGAATATTCTATACTCTATAATATTATACTATAGTGTATAAAATTCTGTTCCTTATGAAACTGAATATCCTCTTCCGATTCCTCTTTTTTCCATTATTTCACAAAGCAGCCATTACTATAACACTGCTCAGCATACAAGCCGTTCAAAAAGAATATCAGGTATTTGTATGTTGAATGAAACACAAATTACTATTATAGTAAATGAGAAAACTGATTCATTTTTATTTATAAGAGTAATCTCAAATGGAAAATTATTTGCAGACATTATTATTAGTTGTTTGTTTTCGTGAACCTCGGGCTTAAGGTATCCCCATGCCAAATAATCAAGTGGACTATGGTTACTACTTTTGGCAGGCCAGTTGATGTTACCTCTACTCAAAATCAATTAAATGCAGTCGGTTAGGGAACGGTATTCTCATTGCGAACTGAACGAGGCCATTTCCTAATGCTTTCATCACTCAGTGTGTAGCGTGTAGGTGTTTTGCACGATATATACCATGAGAAGTCACAATTAAATCAACAAAAGCGGGATTTTCTACCAAATACCGATCCATTGCGACTAATATTCCTACTGTCATCGCTCACTTTCAAATTTAGCTCGAAAACATATACCTGATTCTCTTTGGATACCTGAATAATTATGAAACAACACAGAGCCACAAACGGAGCATTGTGGAACTCGCATACTTATATACTTTATAAGCCATCCTACTTCTCTGGGTTGAATAATCAACAATTATATCTTATGGTATGTTTCACAGATATTATGCAGAAATTTGACCATCCTCATATTATCAAACTAATCGGTATATGTTCCGCATCTCCTGTTTGGATCGTGATGGAACTAGCCCGTTTGGGTGAACTGCGGTCCTACCTACAGAACAACAAGAGCCGCCTTGATCTAGCAACCCTATTGCAGTACGCATTCCAGTTATCCACAGCTTTAAGTTATTTAGAATCTAAGAAGTACGTTCATCGAGATATAGCAGCTAGGAACGTTTTAGTCAGTAGTCATATGTGCGTAAAATTGGCGGATTTCGGACTGTCAAGATGGATGGGCGATGATCAAAGTTACTATAAAGCTTCCAAAGGAAAATTACCTATAAAATGGATGAGTCCTGAGAGTATAAACTTCAGAAGATTTACGACTGCCAGTGACGTTTGGATGTTTGGTAAGAAGACATTCCAAATAAATATTATATTCGTATTTTTCTGTTGTCCTGAGTATGGTGAAGGGGAGAATATTATTCTACTTAAACGATATGTACACAGGATGATGAAAAACGTAACCTTACAGGGGCATATTCTACTCGTTAAAAAGAGACTTTTCACTATTAGCATATGCCCGAAAAACGGTTTACAGTTTGCGCTAGAGCTTTCCAAAGTTTGGAATAAAAGACAAAAATCGCTAGAAATTTCACAAGAATTACTCAAATTATCTAAACTTTTGAGCCTTGAGGTTTCTTGACCTGCTCTGTTTGCCTGTGAGGTCCGGAAATTTCTATGGTTCTAAGAGAGGCTGAAAGCGGCCGTAACATTTTTGGTATGTAGATTTTTGGAAAGCTGATCAATTTAAAGGAATCTGAAGGAACTCTTAAAAACTTAACAGAAAAGGTACCCTTCCAAATTCTTGTCACAAGACGCAAATTCATTACTGTCCAGAACAGAAGTTAACCACTAAAGGTGGCATAATCCTTCGTAGGATTAACAATCTTCGAACAGGTGTCTGTTAAATGGTACACTGTTTCAACATTTCTCGAAAATTTCGGAGGATTCTGAAGGAGGCAGGCAAGCAAATATGCAAAGTTTTGGCAGTTCTGCTGGGAGACATTCAACTGAATTCTGAATCATCGTTCGTTCAATTAGAAAAAACCTACATTATGAGTTAAGAATCTGTCTATTCAAGTTAGCTCTTAATTAAAGGAAAGAGAATTACAACAAATAAAATCTACTGAGCACAGGGTTGTATTTTATGAAAAAAAATATATTTTTACGGGAGAAAAATATTTTTATTCTGTCTTGTCTGAAAAGGATCTATATTTGGATCCCTTTTCTAATAGCGTTTTCTGCTTGTTGCCCTGATGCGCACTAGGGCTGCATCATTCGGGTATGTCAGTTTCCGCTTGTCTTTTTCAGAGAAAGTGTTTTCTGCTTACACCTCGATCTCCCTTAACATACATCTACTGCACCTTTTTTCAGCACTGGCTATTGGAGTCGGTGCATCAATTCCAGTGCAAATATGGCAGACAATATTAACAAAATCGAATGTTTACCTTTTGCTTTTTATAGGGAGTTTTTAGAATTTGCATCTTCTATTTAATATCCACATTATTTGAATAATGAGAAAGCTGGAGGGATATATTGAACAAGAAGAAAATATATTCCGAAAAGCGAATGATTATGTTGTGCTACCAATGTGGTTTATATAAAATTGGTGTTATAAATTCATCATTGACGATTAATTCAACATTTTGTTAATCGTACATTTCATCATTTCCTCAGAAAACACTTGTGATAAAAAACTGATCTTTGCTTTATAGAAAATACGCTGTTAGAACGAGCGACAAATTAATAAAAAATATTCAACATTCCACTAGTTGAATTCAACTCCAAAATCAAAAGATAGAATGAAGTAAGAGAACAATTTTCATGAATAGATTCAATACCATGAAATTTGGAATACACTGAGTGTCGATTTCGTTCTCTGCTTGATTTGACCTGATGTCAATTCACCCGTGTAAGTGCATGACGTCAGTCATTGCACTCACTGCGGATCGACAATGGTGAAGCAGAAAACGCTGCGAGTCTATGGTTGAGTTGACAGCGTCTGGTCTTTTTCCTTTGCATACCAACCTAATTCTAAATTATTATTGCCAATTGTAGGAAATCAAATAATCAAGATTTGAACGAAAGAAAAACAAATCCTCACAAAAAGTGGAGCCAGATTAAATCAATTCTTTTTCTCAACCTTCTGGAATATTCCATTTCGGATAAGTTATTCCTGACAAATCGAAACGCTATTTGCGGATTGTTGAAGAGTAGAAGAATTTTTTGGAAATACAGTTTCTGATTTGGGAATAATTTATTTTCTTTCAAAACATCTCCATTTATCAAACGATTTATTCTGTTTTTCCATAAAACCATCGTTTTAACTCCATAAGGTGAAGATCTCTTTCCATTCTCTAACTTTGATGAGTCAAAGCATTCTAAAGGGCATTATTCAATGGAGAATTGGTGTTTCCTTATTTTCAGCTGTTATTCATCATATTCTTATTCTCAGTAGTCTTTATTTTACCATACTTCTTTGCTGTCATTGATTGAAAAAACTGAAAGACAACTTCTCTAGGCTATAATCTGTTTTGACTCAGTTATTAGTTTTACTCATCAAAGTTTACCCACCAACAGATCGAACTGCTATTCAAATTGCAATCCCTTGTCTTCACTCCGAACGGTTACCTTCATGCTGCCTTCCAACTACATATCATTTACCATTCGAGTGCTTCAAAGAGGACTCCACTACAAAAAATGTTAAATAGCTTGATTCACCTCTCCTTACTGTTTTTTTTTTATTTTTACATTTGGGACAAAACTATTAGTGCTTATTGACATCTCTAAACAACTGGACTACTGAATTTATTCTTGATATATTAATATTATTTATAATTTCCACGAGCTTCAACTGTTGGGCATTCTGTTAGAGCTTAATTCTTCATCAGCACCTAATAACTTATTACTCACTTTTTATATTGTTTCGACTTAGCCCTGCCTGCAAATGTCATATTTGGATAAAACAACTACGAGTATTAGTGTTATAATTTATCCACATTTCAGATTTACCTTGTATAAAAATGAGTCTTCTTAAGCCCTCCTCTTTTTTTTATCATTTTTATATGTAACTATGTTTGTGCAGATAGGTGGTTAGAGTAATCTCGACATATTGCAAAAACTGCTTCAATCAAACATCAATTCACTCTCAGCAATGCAAACTTCGGATATGAATGAATTCCAATTGTTGTTGATTGTTGGCAAACAAGTTTCATACATCTTGTATGTAATTAGTAGTATTTATATAAAATCCCTATTCCACTGTGGTACCCTGTAGCTCATCAGAAATTATATTAACTATCGAACAAATCAATAATTTTCTTATAACGTTTAGCGTTTTCCATAAATTATTAAATTAAATGAATGTTTCCAATGAATTCAACACAACTGATCATCAGAGGAAATTTATAAATTCATATTTGTTGCCCCACACTAGTTATTATTACTACAAAGAACTTATAACATTCTTATGTTTACATTTCAGGAGTTTGTATGTGGGAAATCCTAATGTTGGGTATCAAACCATTCCAAGGTATAAAAAATAACGATGTAATAGGAAAAATAGAAAATGGAGAACGATTACCATTGCCTTCAAACTGCCCTCCTCGATTATACTCACTAATGTCTCAATGCTGGGCCTATGAGCCCAGTAAAAGACCTAGCTTCAAAGAGATTAAAGAATTACTTCAGTGAGTTAATAAATTTCAATGATTACTCAGGTATTACATTTTAACATATTTTTTAGGGGAATACTTATGGAAGAAAGATCTTGTCAACAGGAAACATTGAGGAGAGAAAATAGGAAATTGGCCGCTATGTCGTGGGGACCAACAGATGATCTACCTCCTCCGAAACCTATGAGATATCCAATGCAAGGTATAAATGACATAATCATCCAATAGAACTTATTTCTCAATTTTTCAATACGTGATTAACCCTTTTGTTTTCAATACATAGGGAATGCTATTTTAATCAAATATCATGATATGAATGTTTGGCATGTCCTTTTAGAGGGCAGCCAAAACCATGTATTGAAACGAGATGATTATCACAAACATAAAGTACAAAGGAGACCGCCTATGTTCGCCCTCATATTTCCACTCCTATTGGGACATATAATCGACATGATACAAAACTTATTGATAAGAAATATTGATGTTATCTTTTTATTTCCTTATATCTTTGTTATTAAATACACAATAGATTAAAGTTGTATCTTCGAATATCTCATCAAAAAACAAAATAATCTTCAACTCACCAGGAAAGTTACTCATCCACTGAAATGTTGTGTAATTGTGACAGGTAGAAAAAACCACCAAAGTAAATAAAAACATTGATGAGTGGACTTCATCTTATAATTTTGCTATTCAGTGCATTAAGATTTCTGAGGTCAAAATTAACTTCGCTGCATCTGTATCAATGAATAATATGATTGGTCTATATGTTTTCTAAGAAATTCAATGTGCCAATTATCTTAGATATTCTGAAAATAGGAATGAACTTTGAGATTGAAATAGCTTGTTATGGTGTATAATGTAGTACACAAGTGGCTAATGCGATATTTTTTGAATAACAGTTTTTCATTTTCAGGAGAAATATCCTCCTCGCTTGCCTCTCTGGATGTTGAAGAACCAGTCGGACCTCAAACATATATCATTGCTCAGAATCCAGAAGTATTAGCTCATCTTATGAAGGAGAATGAAAACAGAGGATTGATGCCTGCAGCTTATTCTACACCAGCTTCGGTATTTAATACAGTTGCAGTAGTTTTCGAAAAGAAAGAAGATATTTCTGAACCTATCCTTAAAACTACCCCAATTCCAGTCCATAACCTACATAGACTCGATCCCGAGGTTCCTCATGATGAAAAACCAAAAAATGGCACTTTAGAAAGAACTCCCTCTCGTTCTGGTAGTACGGGCAGTACAACTCCAAGCATAGGGTCTTTGGAAAGACGATTTTCTACTAAACCTGAAAATACATCCCCTAAGATGAATTCATTGGAAAGGAATGCTCATCTAATTCATAGTAGCCATAGTAGCTTGGAAAAATCTGGCATGTTCAGTCCCAAATTAGGTTCATTGGAACGTAAAAATAAAACTGGCTCTCCAAAAATGGGGTCCTTAGAGAGAACTCATAGCTACACCCCTAGCATTACTCCCAGGATGGGTTCTCTTGAAAGGAACGCCCACATTTCTTATCCAGATTATTTCCCAAACTATCATCCCGAGCCAACAATATACCAATTCAATGATAAATCTAATGATCTTCAACAAGTGGAAGAAAGTATATATGATTTCGGAGGAGCAGATGTAAAGAGTTGTGCTCATAAGCAGCAATTTTTCGTCCAGAAACATGACAACAAGATGCAAGAGCAAAGAATTCAGGTTCGAATCAAGCACGGCTTGAGTTCGAAGTTTTTGTTTTCTGCATCTTGAAAATAATTTCCATAGTGAGATCCTGAAATTGCCAGACCTAATAATTTAAGCATTTCTGAAATTTCTCCCTCTTTACAATGTTTATTGATGCAATCTAAAGCCTGTACAGAATAGGTTTCTGAATGCCAACATGGAGAAATATATTCAGCAGAACACACTTTAGAAACTGATATTGATTCAAAATTGGTTTTATATTTTATAGCAATTTTTTCCTATAAAACTTTATTATTAGGAAAAATAGGTAAAGACGATTTAATTGAGAATGAATCAATTTCTGAAAAATTGCCAAATATGAGAAAAATAAAGATATCACGGTCTAGGAATACCTTTGTTGTTTATTTTCCAATGATGATTTGGCGGCAAATATGAACATTACGATTCATTATGACCGAAATTAAATGAAAATTTGACAAGTATCATACTTGTCGATAAATTTTAATGCAAATTCCCAAATATTTGAAATTTTATTGTCTGATTCACACATTATATTTTTTTGGAAGAATTTCGAAAAAAATGTTTATCTCGTTTCTATAGCTGACAATTGATTTATTTTCGTTTATAATAGTTGTACAGTATATTTTTATATAATTTGATCCATCACTAATTCTGTAGTTGTTAAAAATTATCATTCATTCTTCTTGAAGACAATTAATTCCATCTAATAACAAAAGCAAGTATTCTAATCTGAATATAATAACCTTTGATTTTTCGCAAATTTAGGTTTTTGAATTTCGATTTGATATTTCCTCATCAGAATTTGTTATTTTTCAGCAAAATTATGTTAACGAATTATTCAAACTTTTAGATAATGATTCTCATAGGAAAAAATACTACAATGATTGATAGCTACAAACATTATCTTGTTTTTTCACAATGTTCTAAGTTCTTCTCAATTATTTTGATTCGTTCGTGTGGTTCTGAGAAATTTCAGTCTTGATGAATTACATAGGTGTGTCAGTTATAGTGCCTAGTTCAAGTAATTTCAAATGCATGATTTTGAGCATGTGACAGATTTTGTTTTGCAGTGTTGCACTTAATTATGCCTAATGAGTGGCGCATGTCATAATTTATTTTTGGAATGTCATTTGCCGTTTTGAGTTGATCTAACTCCTTATACTTGTTGGCTGTATTTTTGTCCCAACTCCATAACTGTTTATTATCCACTATACCTTCAAACTTTTCATCCTTGGCTGAAAGTTAATGAGTGTTTCATTAGTTTTTGGTAAAACGGAAATACTGTTGAAATTAATGTCGCTTTCATATTTACAGTCTAACCAATCACTTTATGGAAATCAATTGCTAGAATCTCATCGGTATCACCCAGGAAATGTTTCCAGTTTCAGTCATCATGTCTTGGATCAGAAGTTGAGGCAGCAGCAGTTGGAATCAGAAGAAGATTCCAGGTGGTTAGCTGAGTCAGAAAGTAGTCTGGTAAATTTCGTTTTATTTAAATAGTTGTCACTCATCCTAATGTTAGAAATGAAAAAAACAATTATTTTTGATTGGTTCAACCAAATGAGGTTTATATAGAACGATTCGATATGGAAATTGAAATGTATTCATATCTAACAGGTACAAAAAAAAATTGTGTGCTTAACATTTAACCTATTAAATGATCTACAAGACTCTGTGAAATATGACAAATATAATCCTCTTTTGGACAATGATTATATCACTTAAAAAATACCAAACATAATATTATAATGCAAGATGTCTCCAAAGAAATTTTATATTTAATGGGTCGATTTGAAAAAAAAAGGAAGCCATATAAGGAAAAAATATTTATTAATTCTTATAATACACTTTCTGGGTATTTATTTCTTAGAAATAATATCGTCTAAATGTTAACCCTTGCCTTTTCGGCACTCATTCAATCAAAGAGTAAAATAACTTATAACGGCTTGGCAGGTAGACTCGGAGATGGCTGCCATTTCGCGTCGGATATTTTCTTTCAACTGCTCCAGTGAAGTCGATTTATTAGCGTAAACTTCAGATTTAAGATAACCCCATAGAAATAAGTCCATAGGGGTTAAATCTGGACTGCGCGGAGGCCAATTTATGTTACCTCTCTGGAAGATCAATTTGCCTGAGAAAATTTCACCAACACGTGGTAGAGACATATTGAACTTGTGTGAAGTTACTATCCTGTTGGAACCATGTCTGAATTCACTGTAACTGCATGGCCCCTTTCGTCTTCAAAAATTTTAGGTACGATAATTCCTCGCGCCGACATCGCAGCCTTTACAGTCACTTAACGCGATTGTAAGGGTTTCTGAAGTCTGCGTTTCGGATTCGTTGCACTTCAGTAGCGAAAGTTTTGCTTATTTACGTGGCCTTTAAGATACAAATGAACTTCATCCGAAAAGAAAAAATGTTGGTAAACATTGAAAATCGATCAATCACCTGATCTACGAAATTAGGCCCCTGACTCACATCTTGGGACTTCAATTTTGTAGTAGAGCAGCTTTAGGTCTTTGTGCACAATGCGATGTTATGATGATCTATGCACATTCAAAGCACTTGCGCGTTTCCGAATTGAAAGGTTCGGATCGTCACGAACAGACTAATTAACACTCTCCACATTTCTACTGTTCTTGATGACCTAGGTCGATTTTGGTTCATCCAGCGTTGTACCAGCCTCTTAAAATTAATGCCTGGTGCATCATTCAAGTGGCGAAAACCTCGAATACTGGAGAATTTTCTACGCGCCACAGTCGCCGAATCACAGTTTTTGAAAAACTCTCGCATGTACAAGGCGCGGTCTGCTCCCGAGAAATATTGCTTAGCGACTGAATTCCCAAGAGCCAGGCTACCGATTGACAACTTCCTCGCCCCTCGGATACGTTGCGTTCACGCAGTTAGCTAAATGAATATAAAATTTCTTTTCAGACATCTTGTACATAAACGGTAGTAAATTTGTCAATAATAAACAAATAGCAATGGAGTACGCTTGATACCAGAAGCACTATAATTGTTGAAATAAGTTCTTCTACAAGGGTTATTATTTGTTTCCATCAGCTGACGAAAAATTTTTTCTGAATAGTTTGGTTTCCCACTATCCTCGAATATCATGAAGTACATTTTATGTGAACAATATAATTTGTCTGTCTATATCTCCTCAAAATTACCTGAAAATGAACATTGTGATCAGAAATATTATTCATACAATGAACCAAGAAGAGACTGTGGAGGTTTTATCATTGAGATCACCAAAGGAATGTGGTTTGTTAACATGACAACTTCATAGTAAGGGATGTCATGACCACATATATTTTGAATTATAATTGGTTTAGTGATTCTATAGTCATTGTTATGCTCATGTAATTATACAATATCATTATATAATAAGTTAGTATCATTTCAAACTACAATTTGATTAGTTCGTAATTTTTTTCATCACACCAAAATACGGCTTTTTTCCATACACAACGGTTAATGTCGTTAATGAGGAGAAATTTTCGATGAGGGAAATTGTGTGAAATTATTTGGGCTTTATTTTCCGTCTGTTATTTTTCTGGCTACCAAAGTTTCAATAGACATCTTCTATTGTTCTGAAGGTAAATTAGCTTTTGAGAGCAGAAAATGTTTTAGAGAACGAGAACTAACAGAGATGGTGGGTATAGTTCAATATAATCATTTACGCTAAATCAAACAGTGATTTTCCAAATTCAGTGAAACCCGAGACCATAGCCATTTTGAATTTTTGGCCTATGTAGATCATAAAAACTGTCTCAAAATAAGTGTAATTTATTACTCTAAAATTCAATTATTGCTTTATTTTTCAGAAAAAACGTCTGAGCATAAGTGCGCCGATAACTGATCCTGATTTTCAAACCGATCTTGCACAATCTCTCACTTCTCTTCCAACTAGTCCCATATGCATGAATTACAGCAGCTCTTCTAACGCTTCTTATCAATTGACTGAAAGTATTGGCAGTATGTCGTTAAGTGGAAATGGTTTACATAGCAGTACCGGATCTCAATGCAGCAGTAAAAGTCATTCCCCTGCAGGATCCTTAACTAGTACTATGACATTAATAACTAAACAAGAAAGGACTGCAACTCCTTCTAGTGGGTCGGACGGTGGTGATATAGAAAGGTCAAAGGTAATACTTTTGAAGCTTCCCTAAGAAAATAACAAATTTTGCACCATGAGGTTTTTTATGTGTTGGATAAATTAATATCTGATGAATCACATTAAACTAAGATGTTTCAAATCAATCCTCAAACATTTCACATTCAACAATTTCAAGAGGCTAGGTATGTATCAAATACCCACTCCACGTAATAATATGTGGTAGTGTTATTAATTTCTCATTAAATGTGAGTCTTTTGCTTACTTATTTTCGACAGGTTCTTTATGAATTAGTCTTTGTAGGGCCCATAAAAGGCCCATAGTAGAAAGAAAGCTCTTGTTGAGTACTTTTGAAACCTATGAACGTTTATCTCATTTTTGTGGTGCCTATTTCATCATCTGGGTTTGAGGACACAAGAATCTTAGGACTACACGAATTATTTGAAAAATTTTTGGATATTGTGTTTCTTTCTATTTTATTTATTGTTTGTTTCTTAATATTGGGATAGTTTTTTTTTTGTATAAAACGTTATTGTAAACGATTTCTAAATTTTGTGAGTTAAAATTGAGAACTGTCCAGTTGCATGCCGTAGACCATAAATGTAAACTTCAAAAAGCCATTTGTAATGTTATAACAAAAATATATATTTCAGAAAGTTACGCCTACCCCCACTGCCGATCTGGATAGAACAAATGATAAAGTATATGATAGTACTACCCAAGTTGTGAAAGCTGTGATGTCTTTATCTCAGGGAGTGCAGAAAGCTTATGCTGATCAATACCTGGATTTGGTGAAGAAAGTTGGTTTAGAATTGAAATCGCTTCTTACAAGCGTGGATGAGATTGTCGTTTCATTTCCTGTTTCTGCTCAACGAGAGGTGGAAATGGCACACAAAGTATTATCCAAGGATATGGCGGAACTGGTAAACACAATGAGATTAGCACAACAGTATAGCAACACTACGCTGGATACTGAGTATAGAAAGTGAGTTCTAGAAGTTATCAGTCGATTCAAGAATTCAATTCAATAATTTGCATTAAATTTGTTTTCGATCTTAAACTTGAAACTTCCGGAAACAACTATTTCCGTGATGAAGTCGACTAGAATACCTAATCGATAATTGAATATTTTCAGGAATCTCATAGAGAATAATTTTTGAGGATACTGACTCGATTTGATGATGATACATGACACATATGTACACATACGGCATATTGTATAATAAGGTTTTAATATTGCTAAATTCTAATGCAGGGCATACACTTCCGGTCGACCAGAGAGGAAAGCTGTACAGGTATACCTGCGCAGGTCTGCCTCGTGTGTGGGGACGTTCCTGTAAACCGACGGGTCATGTGTTCGTTAGCGGTGATCGTACCGTGCCACTAGATCGAGTCGAATTTTGAATTTGCTCCGCTCGACCTGCGCAGGTATACCTATACAGTTATTCTCTCCGGTCGTCCGGAGCGTGTATGCCCTGCATAACACAGTTTGTATAAAAATAATGAAGGCCAGAGAAACAAAGCCGACGTCAATACACAAAATTGCGATATCAAGTTCAGGCTAACACAAGCTAAAGTCGTTAGTATGAAAGTCGAACGATTACGAAAAGATGCGTAGCAAACTAATGAATGTAGCACACTGAATGATAATGAATTGATAATGAATGATAATGAATAACTAAAAATCTAGCAAGGGCGTCACTATCTGTCTCGCTCTCTAGTAAAATAAAACGTTACTCTGTCTCACTCTAATTAGCGTAGAATAGCGTCACTTTCTATCTCGTTCTATTAAATCTGGCCATCTCGGGCTGCCAATCAACGATTTTGTAGCACCGATTACTCAGTTGATGTTGAGGGCCATCCTGCCCTCATCTTCAAGGGTTTCTGGGCCGTATTCGAACATTTTGTACGACTCATAAGCTCTAATTTTCTCTAGAGCTTGCACACCGAAGGCCTTCTGCAAGATTTCATACTTTTGTCAGCAGAAATTTCATTCCCAATACAAAATTTAATGAAACTATGTTGTTGAATAATTTCAAACATTTTGAAAAAGGACAAAGTCACTTTTAGCTGTTTACAAAGGGAGGCGTTTGTAAAACACAGATGAATATTCTGACGTGCTCTTTGGTAGAGATCTCAATTACTTGAAATCACTTGAATGATCTACAAGCTGTAGGGTCGCAATTAGCTTCCAAAGATTTGTAATTGGAATTGATCTAGCGCTATCCAAATAATTGTATTGTTTGTTCAAGGCATTTCAAGATAAATTTCAGGGATAGAAGGACTTTGAATGACGCAGTATCTTTGTTTTCAGGGGAATGTTAGGAGCGGCCCATGTGCTGGCTATGGATTCGAAAAACTTGTTGGATGTAGTAGATGCTATAAGGATACGTTACCCACACATAAACGAGAATGTGTTTAAAGCCAAAAACTGCATTTCAGAATCTGAAGAACTGAGTAGTTCTACAGACACCTCAGAAAAGCAAGATATGACCAAATCCACTGATACTTCTCTCAATTATCCTACTGACTTACCTATTTCACCAAAAGCAGTATCTTGTACCTTTGTTCCCATGCATTCCCATACTCAAACGTCCTCAACCTCATCCAGTTTGAATATGGGACATGCTTTAGATAGTTAGTTGAAATATTTATTCATATTTTGAAGATCAAAGATTATTTGCAGCTTTACAAGTCATACATTTCGGTGAATTCGGCTTGATAATTGTTAACAGGATCCTTAATGAAGGTGCATGTTCAAATATTTGTGGAATTCAAGTAATCTTCATCTAGATACAACCAACACGTTTCAAATTTATCGGAGAAATTTATAATTTGGTTTGTGTACCGCAGGTCATATCATATTGGAGATCAGGACTTTTGAACATCATCAATAGTTGTGTTTGGGAATTATAATTTAATTTGTGATTGATCTTCTCATATCATTGCTTCAGATGCAAAACATATTGATGAATGAATATGCTTTTCAGCCAAATTAGTTACTTATATTCTAGTATTTCACACTTCTGACATAAATGCGAAGCTTCTGGAAACTATATTCCCCCTTATAAGTCCAAAGAAAAAAAAGATACATAATTTTCGCATTTCTCGGCATACACCTTCATGAGAATGTATTCAATTCAAATCTTTCAAGACATTTATGTTTTAAGACTGCCTAGGATATTTCTGTTAGATGTAATGCTTGAGAAGTGGCATTTATATTAATATACCACATTTTTATTATAGCTGTAGTAAAATGATTGTATATGAAGAAATGTATTGTAGGTAGTGGATAAATTAATTTAAATTTTTACAAAGAAGATTCATTCGGAGTTGATTTAATGAAGACGGAATTTTGTATATTTATATTTTTTTGTATTATATGTAAATGTTTTGTTTTATTTCCGAGCTTATTGAATAAAACTAGTGTATGTCAGTTGTTTTTCATTGTTTTCTTTCATTTGTTCGATTCTCACTACTATATACTTGTGTTGACAAATTTATTCATACATTTGAGTACTTACTGTGAAGGTGGTCCATAATGCTAAAATGTAAGAATTTTTTCAAAAGAAGTTTTTTTCTATTTTTTGGAACTTCAGTTTACAAATTCATTCAATTAAAAAATAATAGTTCTTTTTCTAGATGTAGAGATAATTCAACATATCACATGTAGTTGTCGTATGAAAGATGAAATATTCTGCTAGTTCTGCATAAGACTGGCAATCATTCAGTGACTTGAACAAGGTTATTTATTCAATAGAGAAAATTCAACTGGATTGATTAAGAATTGGAGAAAAGAATAGAATTTGCCCGAGGCCAGGAGCTTTAGCGCGCTTGTTTTAAAGTCCCCTTTTCCCGTCTCTGGAACAGTCTGATACTAAACCAACCGCCAGAACTATTGTGAAAGAATCATCAAACCTGTAATTTGAATTTAAATTTTCTAGCCTGACGATCACCACGAAATTATGCAAACCAATTTGTTTCAACCTGAATAAAACGTCTTTCAAGTTATAAATTGATCTGATGGATATCAAGGGATTATTGAGGTAACTAAATTTCAGACGAAAATAACTGCTGAACTAATCGAAGAATTTGGCGCAATAACTTACTTAAAATATTTGGACAATTTGACCATTCTGAAAATAGATCATTTTCTTCGGACATACTCAAGTTTGACCGCGGATACTTCATAAAGAAGTCGAAACCAATCGATTGAGGTTATTTTCGGTTAAATATTCGAAAATTACTGGCATTTGTTTGAAACTAAAGTACGCTGTCCTACTGGTTCAATGAATTAGAACAAGCACGCAAAAAAAAACTCATATATCTATTCGTGGGTTTGCTCTACCCAGATAAAAGACCAGAATAAATAAAATATGAGTAACCTTCATATATGCACAATTTTGACTTCCCGTGAATATCTCAGAAGTATCATAATTTTGCAATTTTTTTAGAATCATCTAGTATGACGATTTTCACAAAATATGATAGTTCCCTTTCTTCTCTTTTTATGTTTGAAATCCATCGAATTCTAGAAGATAATTAAATAAAAACAAAATTCATATGTACTGTATGTAACTGCTAAACTATTCAGTTTATTTGAGCCAATGAAGAACTTGGCAGAGATATTTGCACAATCAGCCTATTTTAAAATTATGATAACTCTTCCTCATCTCCTTCGGATGATAGAGAGTATGAGGCCGGACAAACTCAAGTTTGACCATGAATTCTTCATCAGAAAGTCGTACCCAATTTATTATTACCATTTTCAACTCGATATTCGAAAATTACAAACATTTTGGATAAAACAATAGCACGCTGCTTTCTATATTAGTTTAATGGACTAGTACAAGCGCTTAAAAAATTCACGGCGTAGCATATAAAAATTGATCGATATGCTGACGGGGCGATAAGTTAATGCTTTCTAATGTATTGGAAGAAATTTTACATCAATAAATTATGGGGATAGCCAACAATTCTCAAAATAACTAAGAGTACAATATCTGACGAAGAATCTGGTTGTTAGTAGCCGTCATAAATTAAAAGGCACACATATCTATATTAATGATGATCTTTGTGAAGAGGATCGTAAGGATCTTAAACTCTTGAGACATCATATGTCTATAGCCAGAGAAAAAGAACTCAGGGCATATATCCGAGCAGGAAGCTTGATTATTAACGGCAGGAAATACACCGTAGATCAACTCAAGGAAATATCTATTGGGAAACCGCAAAGCTTATACGCACGAGACAAAAAGGAAGACTCGGTCTTGCAATCTGATACAGATACAAACTGCATAAAAAGTGCACCTAGTAGCCCAGCCCCCGTCGCTAGATACAAACAACTAATAAGTGAGCACGAACATTTGCGAGAGGAGGAAGGTCTGAAGATTAATAAAGAAATATCATCTTTGAATCAAGTACTCGAAAAAGCTAAAAATTGGGAGCTAATAGGGGGACAAGGTCACAATCTTCGGGAAGTTCAAGGAAAGAGCACAAATCCGTTCTTGCTGGCATCACTACCGCGCCATCTTCGGGAAGCAAAAGGAAGGAGCACGGATCCGTTCCTGCTGGTGCCAAAACCAAGAAGGGGGAAAACATCTAGCAGTAAGTTTGAGTATTTGTACAAGTGAATTTTCCTGACTTGACGTACCTATTGTTTGGATTCATGCTTGGTTTGTTATCTTTTTAATTAGTACTTTCCTATTGTTTATAGAGTGGATCAGTTTGTAAGGGATTTTAATGTAGTACGGTAGTATTTTTCTTGACATTGTATTCTGAGCAGTTTTATAAGATCTTGTTTTTCGGACCTGTATTGTGTGGTCACCTTTAAAATCATGAATTGCTTCATTAGAGATTATCAGGAGGAAACATATGAAACAAAAACAATATCAAATGTTATTGACCTCAAGGGCGAGATGGGAACTCATTTCAGTGTATTTCATGTAAACATTCGTAGTATTGCTGCAAATTTACCTGAACTTCTTTTGTTTCTGGATTATGTCTCGCATGATTATGATGTGGTTATTTTAACGGAAACATTTCAAATACATGACATAGGAATGTTTCAGATTAATGGATATTCTTGTGTTTATAGTGAAGGTAAATTTAATAAAAATGATGGTGTTGTTGCTTATATTAGAAACAATATTAATTATGACTATAAAATTGTAAAATTAAGCGAGCTGTCGGTGTTGGATATTCAGATCTTTAGTGAGGGTGGGGAGACAATTGAGGTAACGGCCGTGTACAGATCTCCATCAACATCTATTGAGGTCTTTAATCGAGATTTATTTCGATATTTACGGAATATTAGGAGTAGAATCCACATACTTGTCGGTGACATGAATATAAATCTTCTAACAGACGAAGATCATGTTGATGAATATAAAAATATAATGGCGTTTTTTGGATATTCATCTTATATAAATAGAAGCACTCGTCCCGCCAGTGGTAGTTGCGTTGACCATTTTTTCGCAAAGGGAATGGAAAGGCAGAATGAACTGACTAATCCCACAGGATATGTCGTGGAGTATTTAATAACCGACCATTTCCCTACTGTATTTTCATGGAATAATAAAGCTAATGGTGCGAAAAAGGAAATAGAAAAAGTAAAATATAAAAATATATCGATTACTATCAGCTAAAACTAGAGCTATCAAGAGAAAACTGGGAAGAAATGTATAGAGGAAGCAATATAGATCAAATAACGGAAATATTTATTCAAAGGTTGACAAATTACATAGATAGGAATACAAAATTCGTAAAATTGAATAGAAAAAATTTAAAAAGAAAAATATGGATGACACAATCTCTCTTGAAATTGATTAATAAAAAGAACACAATATATGTAAACATTAAAAATAACCCAGGAAATGAGGCCTTGAAAACAGAATACAAAAATCTGAAAAATGAAGTAAAAACCCAGATAGATGAGGCGAAAAGAAAATATTTACAAAAACTGAGCGAAACGAATGACTCTAAAACAGTGTGGAAATGCGTCAAAGCAGCTTGTGATGAACATGTACCTGAAACAAAAATTAAATGCATTAGGAAAAACCAGGACCTAATAGTTGACAAAAAGGAAATCGCTAATGTATTTAATGAGCATTTTAGTGGCTTAGGACAAAAATATGCGGAAAAAATTGAGGATCTGGAAGGCTACCAGGAAGTGGATATAAATATGCCTAACTCGCTTTTTGCACATCCCACAGATCAAAACGAAATAGAAAAGGTGATATCAACATTGAAATCGAGGAGTGTACCAGGTTTCGATGGAATCCGTTCTGAGACACTTAAGCATATTAAAACAGAAATATCAACTCCTCTCGTCTTTATAGTAAATTTTTGTTTGGAACATGGTTGCTTTCCTGATTCTCTTAAATTAGGAGTAATAAAACCCTTACATAAAGGTGGAGAAAAAACGGATATAAACAATTACAGACCCATTTCAATGATTTCCAATTTGGGGAAAATAATCGAAAAGGTAATAAAAAATCGAATTGTGACATTTTGTGATAAATATAATATTATTGACTCGAATCAATATGGATTCAGACAAGGGAGATCTACGGAGGATGCAATTAGGGAGCTTACCAACCGTATTTACGATCACATAGATAAGAAAATTCCGTCATTGTGCATCTTCCTAGACCTATCTAAGGCGTTTGATACGGTGTGTCATAAAAAATTGCTGAAAAAAGTTGAAAACTATGGATTACGAGGGCCAATATATAAACTTTTGAAAAGTTATTTAACTAACAGAGAACAAATTGTTGATATTGACGGGCAACTAAGCAGAAAAGAGACTATCACTTACGGTATTCCACAGGGTACTGTGTTAGGTCCAATATTGTTCCAAATGTATGTGAACAGTCTCATGAAAACAGAAAGCAGTGGCACCATCCTGAGTTTCGCTGACGATACTGTCGTTCATTATAGCGCAAATTCGTGGGAAGAATTGGACCTGAAAGTGAAAAATGACTTTGTGCACATACAGAAGTGGCTTCAGTATAACAAGCTCACACTGAATTTAGAAAAAACTAAGTACTTACCATTTGCCTCTTATGAAACGGGTTTACCATCGATAGGCAATCTTGCCGTTGGCGAATCTAAGAACATTCCAGAAGCTCAGACGGTTAAGTATTTAGGTATCATGCTAGACCGCCACCTGAAATGGGACCATCACATTAAATATTTAGTTAAAAATTAAGAGGGCTAATATTTAAGATTAAAACTATAAAAAATTTTCGAATAACTTGAAATCATTAAAGGTGGTGTATTTTGCTCTTATCCAAACTCAAATTGAGTATGGTATTATAGGATGGGGTGGAGTTTATGACAGCCACTTACAAAAAATTAAATGTGATGCAAAAGTGGATACTGAGGACAATATATGGAAAAAGAATCACTTACCTGAGCTGTTTATTGTTCCAGTTAGCAGAAGTTCTCGACACAAGAGAATTATACATTATGAAGATTTTGACAAATACATTCAGAGGATTATATGTAATTCTATTTTAAAAATGTGTTGAAACTGGATAAAATCGTTACACTTTGCCTTGTACCTGCGAACGAGATTTTCTGGATGATTAAATATCATTAGGAAGATAATTGCTTGAGCTCTTTCCATTATATGAGTGTTATTAAAAAACCCAATGCCTGCTCTCGAGTTGGGACCGATTCTGACTCTACTGGAACTGTACTGGGATTATACAGAAAAAACTGGAACAGCAGAATTTGAAGATTTAGTCCAAAAACTATCAGAGAAAAACCCGAACACGTCGCATTTAGTCGCATAAAAATGCGCAAACTCGTAGAACTATTTGAATGGGTTTCAGCTGAAAATTTGAATTTAACTTTTTTGCTCGAATAAGCCATACCTTGAAAAGAAAGCAAATTAGTTTCTGCATATGTCAAGAATAAATCATAATTATGATGCAAATTTTTAATTCAACCGATTTGTTGACGATAGCAGAAAAAAAAACATTTTTTCAATGAAGGTTTTTTGCACATTTAACAATCAAGAAATTCAAAATGATTATCTAGTTATTAAGAAAATTCAAATCATTGTACCTATAGTTATACTAGTTCTAGCAATTGACACCTTTACTAAATAAAGAAAACTCATTTTCCTGCCCAATTACCTACCAAAGGTTATTTTGAACATTACAAATTTGGGGGTTCTGCTCTTGATTATAATAATTTCTGGACATTGTCACTTATATGAATGTACTTTCACATATTTTATATTTTTAACAAACATATTCTGTCACTGATCAAAATAAAAAAGTATTCAATGGTACATAACTGAAATTAATTGCATATTAATAATGAATGTTAGATTAAGATTAATCATACTACAAGATGACCTATATTGACAATCAGTTCTATTAGTTCAGATGTTTCTGAAGAGAAATAACATTAGCTCATTAGTCATTGAGTTAACTTTCGAGGAATATAACTTATTTTGGAGGATGAAAGAAAATTAAACAATGGAACAAAACGGTTATCTTATCATTTCTATTAATTGATTAATAAATTTCACTAAATCACCAGTCAGAAAGTAATGAAAAAAACAACACATTATTTTCTAAGGATAACTATCGATTTCCCAAGATATGATTTTTGTAGAATCTGGCAGCAAGATGCTCGTGGCATATGCCCAATTTAGTTCAACAAATCCCATCGGTAGAAAATTCAAGATTACCTTAATTTATAATCATTTAACTTGGTACCAATTTATTCAAGATTTAAGAAGGTCTATGTTTAATTTGTTTATTTTGGTTAACAGATGCAGATAAAATTCAAACATTTCAAATCACTAATTACTAAGGTGATTTCTTAGCAAAAACCTGAAATGGTAGTAAGGATAGTCCTAGGGATAGTCCTAGAACCGTCAGAAAATAATCAGAAAAAAATTCTGATGTTACTCGAACCTTGGTCTATTCGATTACAAAATTGTCAGAGAAAACCGGAACACCAAACACTGAAATGCGCATGCTTCTGATGGTTCCGGAACAGTCAGATTTTGAAGCCGAATGAGCGATTGCTTTGTGAATTTTTTCACAGTAATAATATTAGTAGTCAAACTGACTGAACGAATTTTCACGAAGCGTAGGATTATTCAATTATTCATGTTATGAAATGGAGAAAGCCCAATTCTTCGAACGAGTGATATTAAGTATTGGGAATTCGAATACATAACTATCACATATATACACCTACTATACATCTCCAGCAAGCATCAATTAGGCATTGACAATTGACGGTAGGTATCATCTATTAAAAGAGAATTTATAGCGAAATATTAAGGGCTTGAGAGAACTCAGGATTTCCTTCTATATTTCCGACTTGATGGAGATGGCAATAAAAAATTTAATAGCGTGATAAATAGTTGATATGATAACGGGTATGATTCATATCACAATAAGAACTAATTAGTATGATGAAATTGCATGACGAAAAAAATTTAATATGAAGAGAGTAATTCTAAAAAATGTTATTGTTTCTCTGAAACCACTGAACCAATTTAACCGAATAACGTAATAAACCGAGATACTCCATCCTTCAAACCAACCTCCCTATTTCAGTTCTCTGCATCATTTCGCTGAGGAACATCCTGCTCAGGGATGAACAAAATCAATTTTTGGCGCTCTTGTTAACCTGAACAGTGTGCTTATAGATTTGCCCAAATGTCCTAATTTTTCGAATATTTGGGTAAAAGTGATATCAATCGTTTCATAAGGACTCGCTGATGAAGAATACGTAGTCAATGTAGTCGATTCTGTTCGTCTGTCCGTAGACACGATTACGTCCGAACGAACATAGCTGCTAGAGCTGAAATTTTCCGGGTAGGTCGGAGGGATGAATATCTATATTTATTATTGGGCCAAATCCGTGCAATGATTCAGGAGCTATGAGCATCTGAAAATTGATTTCCTAGAATATCCATCGGATCAAGTTGTTACTTGGAAGATATCTGAATTAGGTCTAAACGAATAGGCTCACTAAATTCCGCAAAAATTGACAGGTTAAAATTTTTTTAAGAATAAAAAAAAATAGTTTTCCAATACTTTATGCCTCATAAGATATCGGACGTGTTCAAACAATAATTTGAGCATGTGTGGACGTTATTGATATCTCACATGTCAAATTTCATTGTTCTAGTTTCTTTCTACCTAAAGATCACTTAAAGTCTCGATGCTATCAGAGTTACGTATTCGATTGACATGAAACGGACTTATAAATCAGTGTCAGTTAGTGGAAAATTATTTCAAATGGTTCATTATAGTGAAATAATGTATGTTGTCAAAATTTAGAAAAGCACTGACGTAGGTTTTTAGGAGAAGCAAACTTAGGGAAAACTATAAGTAATCATTTTTAATTGGAGATATAGAATTGCTTATGCAGCATGGCTTTCGTATTTGTATCACGTTGTTCCAGAGTACGGGGGAAGACTCTTGTTCACTTGAACAGAGTGTTTATTAATTTGATATAGTTTGAATATTTACTAGCAAGTTGCTCTACAAGAACGTCAGAGCCATCTGACCTCAAATCGTTGTTTTCTATTTTTTCTTCAGTTAAAACGATAAGTAAGATGAATTTTGAAATATTTAGGCCAATTTGAGAGCAGTCTGTTCAGGTGAACAAGAGCGTCAAAAGTTTTTTTGACAAACTTATTCCGTACTCTATATAACTGGAAGTGTACAAGTTTCGAGATTCTGATTCAAAACAGATTCAGTTCTCCTTAAAAGTAAAATAGGCAATTTCACTTGGTCGCGCTGAGCCGTGAAATTATCTAAAAAGTACCATCAATGTATATCTCCAACTACACCATACATAAAGATTTAAGAGTCCCATGTGTCAGCACAGAAATATAAAACCGCTCAAGAACATATCATCAAAAACTACAAGGATATGCCAACCAACTGATCGATCAACTGACAGAAGATCCATTCAACACACGAATATTGAAAAGGACCTGGCCGAACGATCTAACTGACATAATCAAAACTAAAAATCAAACAATGTGAAATCTGATTATTATTCCGTACACACAACACATTTACTAAATAATTTTTGAAAGTAGTTTGTAAATTTCGATAAAGAATAATTTTTTTTAGGTATGTTTTATTTAAAAAAATCTTATTTTTATGAAACCACTCTGGTGAACAAGATACCTAACAAAAAAGGGTTAGTCTTTGAAGCAACAAGTTTAGTCTCCATCTGATAGTTGTGGCAAAAAAATCATTCAGAAACAAGATAAACAGAGTTGGACCTAAAATTGATCTTATCTTGCAAGTCACTGCAGGAAATCTTTCCATTTGATCTAACAGTCTGTTATTTATCTTCCAGATTGGTATAATCTAAGCGATTTGTTACCAGTTCGCTCCTCACATGGTTATTTATTCTTTAGAAGGTTTTCTGAATCAGTTCTCTTATCTTTCCTGGCTCCACATGTCAAAATCTGTCTTTAAAAATAGTAATGATGGATAATTAGAGAGTAATTTCATCTAAACTACAACAGTACCACTGACTCAGTTCCAACCTACCATTTCCTGGAAGGTGAAAGAACCACATAATGTGAAAGCTCCCCCCTTGTAGATTGATGAGTAGTTCTAAATCGATTTACAATGTCCATTTGTCTGTCTTTTCAGAGTTGATTGTAGATTTACTCCGAATGCAGTACTTTCTTTCTGATTAAGAATTGGTTAAAATATTGTACAAAAATGGCGTCAGTAAATTAATGGATAAGCACTTAGGGAAACGATTTCTTCAGTGAAAACAACTAATATATGATAAAGTTTATATATTTGATATATGATAAAGTTTATTTCGATCAATAAACAAATTACTGCACGTAGGTATAATTAGAATTATCCTGTATGTGATATGAACAGAATATTAATTTCTATAACTGTTCCAAGCTGACACTTATTAGAAACAGGCAAAAATCTAACAATCTTACTCAGCAAGCCACATATTCAGATAGAAAATAAGTGAAAAAGAGCAAAATTAAATTTATGTTGTTGAAAACTTGTATCAACTTGACTGATCAAAAGAAAAAAATTAGAACAAAAAAAGTCCCAACGTGAAATAACAAGCAAATCCAAGAGTATTAAAGTAGTAGTATAAAGAGTAAAGTATTAATTATTTCTCTAGTTCCATTTGCAACCAGGTCCCACGTATATGGTGCAAATTGAATGAGATTATGTATAGAGTGTAGGTGAATAAAGGAAAATGATTCTTAAAAGACAATGGATGGGAGTACTTTCTCTCAATTTTTCGAAATTTTCGTCCCATTCGAAGTGAAATCCTTCAGAAAGTGTAGACGATTTTGTGGTTTTGAGTTATTTTACTGGTTCTGAGAATCGTATAGTTATGAAATTCCACACATTATATTTAGTTCGTCAGAAGAAACAGTGAAAGTAGAATGTATTTACTTAGCTCTAACTAGAATCCCGGATTATTTAATATTGTTATAAAAAAAATTGCTTGAGAAAATCCTGTTAATCCAAGGCATTCGGTCTGCAAATGGAAAAAAACGACGTATTATCATATCAAATCTATCTTATAGTGTAGAGCTACAAGTTTAGAATTTTTTTTCGTATATTTAAAGTATTGTAATCCATTTATTTTCGTGTACCTTTTTGTTCAATATCTTATCTAATCTCGTCGCAAAAAAACAGCGCTACACTGATAAATGAAATCTGTACAAATGGACACACTAGACATATTTTGTGGCATTTTGAATTATTCGAAATATTTCAGATCAGTCGGATAAATTTCAAAACAGAATGGTAGGACCACCTCTTACTTTTGAGAGAAAAAATGAGATTAAATTTTGAAAATCCAAATTTTATTTTTTATTTGGTGTCTCACCGTTAAACCTTCATTAACTATTCCTGAATTTGCAGTAAATCCTTCAATTTGAATATTGAATATACCACGAAAACGACCTGATTTATTCAAAAATCTATGGAGACGCATGCACGATTTTCGGCTTGTTTCTTGACCAATAAATATAATTCAAGTATTCCTTTATTGTAGATCAATTTAAGTGAGAAAAGTCAGAGATAGTTATAAGAGTTATGTTAAATTCAAATAAATGGCCTTTGACAGGCCTCCAAAAATTGCCATTGCGCACGGTATTTCACGTGCACGTAGCGGGGTATTGGTTAAAGTTTTCAACTAGCAATAATCGCATCTCGGATGAACGTCATTGATTACGATATTGCCTCTGCGCAGAGATAGTTATAGCAGATACGTATTCGAAGTCATGAAAAAAAGGAGAGATCTAATGAGAAAAGTAGAACTGCAAGCGACACCTAGCGACTATTGAAGATTCATGTAAACTGTGATCTACACCGTAGGACCAGGTGAATAGGGAGAGGTGATTAATATATTTCACAGGTAACGTAACGGCTCTCAGGCGTAGCCGATATGTTCATGCAAGACAGCTGTCCTACATTGTACAATAGCAATAAAAATTTTTCAAGATATGCATAAAATGTCGTTCTGCCATGTAAAGCTTTGTTTCGATAAAAAGAAAAACGAGATAGTCATATTAAGAAAGAGCCCTCATATTCAAGAGAATTACACTGAAGAATTTTTACAAATTTTCAACTCTTTTCTTTACATAATCATTGTAAAAAGAATCCTTCATGCAATGACATAATTCAACGATTTGAGTTGATGTAATCTGATTATAAAAAACTCTCTTATATTTTATTTCTTTCCGTATAAAATTCACTACTTCATGATATATCTACAACCGAAAATAAAAAGAAATTTTCTCGAGATCTTCAGAAAATATTAGATCTGTGTAGATTGTTCTACACCTTTAATATGTAGTTCTATAAACCAATTGATAAATGCAAATATTCTGTTACGAATGTACACTACGATGTTGAAATTTCAAATATTTAGAAATGCCAACGATTTTCACATACAGGCGAAATACGAGTATATTCTATGAATATTTTAGCAGATATTGAATCTTTCTGAAATTTATTTTGTGATATTTGAATAATTTGAATATTGTGGTAATTGAAATCCAACCAATTCTTACGAAATTTAGCAATGGTTTTTCGAATATTATTCGATGATTCTTCGAGTATCAATTCAATCGAATGAATATTCTTTGACTTATTCACGACATGATTTCTGTAAATCGGTTGACATCTTACGAACTGCACAATTTCGAAATCTCATAACGTAAGATTTCTGTGATTTTTGTATAAAAATCCGATTTCGTCGAAATCTAGTTGGAACTTCAGGTGATAACGAATCTCCAAGCAATTAATTCAGTTATCAGTTAAAAAGTATGAACGTTCATTAAGATAATAAGCAATTGATTTTTGTGTTTCAATTGTATCTTATAAATATTTCCTAACTTTTAATTTATGCAGAATTGCAGCAATTTATAATAAAAAATATAAACTTTAATACTTATTTCATGGGTTTCCACATTATACGGTTATTTTCCAATTTAAAATATTTCGGATATTTGGGATGCATTGCATACCATCAGATGGATGTGAATTTTTCAATTAATTCATAGTGTTCTCAAATTTTTGTCAGTGGAAGCACTAGATTACAAAAAATTGAGTTGCTTATTTGTGTAATTAGTATCATACATACATACATACGAGGGTTGCCTTTTACATGTCGGGATTAGAGAATAAAAATAAATATTAATCATTGAAAATCGCTTTATTGTTGTTAAAAATATTCCCCACTAAGATAAGTTCAAGATACACTTTTACATGCATTTGAATCAATTTGGGAAGCCCTTTTGCCACTCAGATTGAGATATCTCCAAAACATGCAGTCTAAACGCATCAATCGCTTCTTCAGGTGTTGAAAAAGTGGACCTCTCGTTTTATATTTACGTACGGGAATAAAAAGAGGTTATTCGGTGCCAAGTCAGGACTATACGGCGGATAACTCATCAAATCAACTGTCTTGAGTGCACAAAAATGCAGTTGTTCGAGCCGATGTGAGAAAGCTCGCATTGTTGTGGTGAAGGGTGATCCGTCTACGTCCGTTGGTTTTCCTGATTTTTTGGCAAAAAAATGGTTGTGTACCACTCAGAATTGATTGTTTAGCGTTGTTATAGCGGTACGATTCCGACATGTCCAGTTTTTCCGAAAAAACAGGCGACCATTAGCTTGGAATTGCATCGTACTCGAGCAACTTTTGTTGGATTGGTCTCATCTTGAAACACCCATACTGTCGACAGCTCTTTACTTTCGGGCTCATACGAGTAAATTCACGATTCATCACCTGTCACGATGTCATAGACCGTCTTGGAAGCACCGCGATCGTATTTTTGGAGCATTTCTTTCGATCAATCGACACCAGCCATTTTTTGAACGATTGAAAAATTGTGTGGGATCCAACGCGACCAATTTTTTTTGACGGTCAAATCTTCTTGCTATATTGAATGTATGCTGGTCCCACTAATGCCTAAGGTTGTCTCAATCTCTCGATAGGTCATATGACTATCTTGCAATATCAGTTGGCACACAGCATCAGTGGTGTTCGGAAAACAACTGATTTTTGGTCGACCTTCACAAAAGTTCATCGATGCACTGTTGTTTAGTTAATCTACGTCGAAAGTTCATGATTTAATTCCATTTTTGGGTTAGATGAATCTTTTAAGTTACAGCAAACAACACAAATAGCGCTCATAAGTCAAAAAAAATTCCTACTACGTTTAACCTCAAAAATGTCATGTTTTACGATAGAGCTGTCAGTTGGCAGATTGCAACACTAGGGTTATCCAATCTCGGAATATAAAAGGCAGCCCTATCGTGTTATTTCTCGTCATATATGGACTTGAATAATATAATGTAATATAATATAATATAATATGATATGATATGATATGATATGATATGATATGATATGATATGATATGATATGATATGATATGATATGATATGATATGATATGATACGATATGATAAGATATGATATAATATAATATAATATAATAGTTTAGTAATATTATTTGGTTTCAGGGTTTATTTCTACAATAATATAATGTATCTTGGCAACGTTCTGGCAGTGCCCTTTTTCTAGCCTGTAAAAATTAAATGTACAGGGTAAATAATTATTTTTAACATATAATATAACATGATATCATATCATATAATGAAAATTAAGAAAGAACTGGCATGAGGTCAAATGGCTTATACGCTATTGTTGGAGTACTAGCGCGTAATTATGCAAATTTAAAAAAAACACATCTATTCAACATTTCTCATAAGAGTGTTGACTGTCCAAAATAACATGCTTTCTGAAATAATGGATTTGACAATTGGTATGATTCATATCTAAATGAGATGCGTACGATCAAACTGCATAGTGAAAACAATGCAATTTGAGGAGAGTAATTCGAGAAAAAAACGTTTTTTCGTAACTTCGAAACTACTGGGTTAATTTTGTCGAAGAACAAACAAATTTTCCTCAAAATTCAGACGGGGATGAAAACAGAAATCTTTTCAAAAATGCATATAAATTTTATAAAAAAAATACGAAAATTGACGTGTTTCAGGATGCTGTTGCCAAGTGTTTATCTTTTGAGAAAATGAATTTGTTTCATAATTTTGAAGCGCATTTTATAACATCGCAGATACTGAGTTCCTGAGAGAGTAAACAACATTCATTCCAACGTTTCTCTAGGTTTTATATATCTCCGGTGTAAAACGTTTACTGGTTTTAGACAATCACTTCCTCATCTGAGCCAAATCTCTTTCCACGTAGCAACTGGATCTGCGAATAACCAGTAGTATCTATGGGTTAGATTCCGGTGGGTGTGGTTACAATTTGGAACTCATTCAGAAGATTTTTGCGGTTATTTTCATTGATTTGTGACAAAGTAGAATGTCATGGTGAAAGAGCACATTTTTCTTCTTCAAATGAGGTCTTTCTGGACAGTTTAAATGATCCAATGAACCGATACAATAAATGCTGGAGGTAGTTTTTTTATCGTACAAATAAAGTTTCCTGCTATCCCGAAATACAGAGGTCAATACCTTTTCAGCCGATCTCCGAGTCATTTTTCTCAGTCTGCACGCCACTCAAAAGACTATCGCTTCGATGTCGAAGTTAAGTGAAAATTTTATGAAACCCTCTTTCTAAGTTGCTGCAATTGGAAATGAAGATAATAAAAACCTCAAAATTAATTCTCAGGAAATTATTAGGTAGAAAAATTCAACAACTCTTTTATTGCTTTTATTGCGTTGCAAGAACCGTCTATGTGAAAGTTTGTAATCTATTTTTCTTGGAAAATCCGATGAACAGGAAAATGTTCAAGCGATGAACTGATAATTTTCTTTCTTGGATAATACGGTACATTTACATTTCAGTTGACCATAGCAGTTCTATTGTGTTAACGAATACAATTCAACTTTGCCGGAATGAAAAAGGCTTTTACAGCGGAACGATATTCATTTTTACGTTCAAAAGACTAAGCGCATTAGGACCAATGCCTTAATGGAAGAGATAAACCGAATGGTGGTATTATCCTTAATTGCACGAGTAAACACAGAACTCTACTACTCCGAATGCATAATTTCAATTCGATTGCCACCGATGAATTAATATCTTCGAAATGCTCCATTCGGTCCATTCTCGACTGAGATTTTATGGAAAAAATGCGAATATCCACGCAGTGAAATACATTGCTGATGAGAAGCGACATATTATTAGCAGGTGAGTTTTTTATGTATGTGAAATTGGCCCGACATTTCTTGATTTCCTAGGAAATTTCTGATTTGCTGCGCTAAGTTTCTGCTGTTGCAATTTTCTCTTTACTCTATGTAGTTTTCTAGATATTTCACAAAATGAACGGAAAAGGCCTACCTAGCACTTTTCGAAAATTAATACACGCCTACTTATTTGCACTGTTTGAATTTTTGAGATCATTTCTTCAATTTCCCGGAAAATTTATAGATAAAGTTACTCCAGCAGTTTTGGTTTTTTAATGATAACTAATTGAAAAATGCTACATTTGTTCTATAAATATTTACATAGAAATAACTCACATTATTCGAAAAATCCTCAAAACATATCAAAGCCAACCCAGCACTTTCGTTTTTTTTTTCAATCTCCTCGTCGGCCATAATACTTGGCTTTATATTAGCTAATTCACACTTCAATATATTCTATCACTTTCGGGAAGAAAGTTCCAGAAAACCATTCACGTTCTGATGAATAACATGCAGCTTTTAACATGTTGTCCTTTTCATGTGACAATTATTGTCTTTATTGCGGTGCGATGCTCATCATATGGACGGCGACGTCATCCAAAATTTAATATATAGCTTCTTCATTCCTTTGTCGCGAGCGCAAGCCATGTCTGTACTAAGAATTGTTACCGTAATATAATGATAATAATATTAATAGTTTATTGAGCATAAATATTAATCACAGAGGCAAGAGCCTGTACGCGATGAATATTTTACAATTTCATAAGCATTACAATAGCCAATGAGCGGAATAAATAAATATAAATTCTATACTTGGATAAAAGGTTAATCGAAATCACCAAAGAACATAATTAACTAAGGAGCGCCCCTTGAACATCAGTAGCAAGGAATGTGCACAATATGTCATTTATCATCCATTATCAAGGGTTCATTAGCGAGTGGAAATATTGTTTGTCTTTTTCATACACCCAGGTTTCGATTTCATGCTTTCGTTTTGTGGGATTTTGTCTTTTTGGCGCTCTTGTTCACCCGAACAGAGTGCCTATCATTTTGCCCGAATGTCTGTGATTTTGGAATATCGAGCCGAAAATGGTCTCAATCGATTGGGTTCGACTCCCCGATGAAGAACCCGTGGCAAAAGTTGAGTCTGTCCGGCCGGCCGGCCGTATCCTCTCTAGCATCCAAAAGAGTTGAGCTATAGTTTTCATATTTTCAGAATAGGTTAATTTTCCCAATATCTCGGTCAAGTTCGTTATTGGGCCAAATCCGTCGGATGGTTCAGGAGTTATGAGCATCTGAAATTTTGTTTCCTCAATAACTACTAGAATATCCATACGATCAAGTTGATACTTGAAATATTGTTGAGGGAGGCTGCAACAAAACGGCTCGCAAATTTTCGCAGAAATCGTCACGCTAGAAAATTTTTAAAAAATTCCCAAAAAAAAATTTTAAATCAGCACTATCTCATAAGATATTTATCGGATTTCAATAAAAATTCTTGAATATATTGAGGTGATCGATATCTTACTTATCCTCAAATTTCATTGCCGTAGCTCTCATCCATCTAAAGATATGATCATTTTTTCATTTACTCAAGAGAAAAGAGAAATGACATACGTTTCTTTGAACGATGGCCATCACAGATCGATATTCGATCGACAAATGCCGGGCTCATTAATCACTGTCAGTTGGCGTAATATTAATCAAAATTTTTCATAACGGGAAATCATAGAGAGAGAATTCAATCTCGATGGCTGAAATAATATACGTTGTCAAAATTCGGAAAAGCACTGACGTCAGTTTTAGGAAGAGGAAATTATAGCTTCGAACAAAACTAGGGGATAATATGGAGTAGTTATTTTTAATTTGAGATATAGGTTTGTTCATTCATTAGGCGTTCATATTTGCATCACATTGTCCCATAGTACGACAAAAGACTATTGTTCACCTGATCAGAGTGCTTATAGATTTGTTATGGTTTGAATATTTACTCGCAAGTAGCTCAACAAGAGCTCTAAAGCAATCTGACCTCACGTCAGTGCTATCTAAATTTTTCTTATTTTATCCGGAATTTCATTATAAATGCATGGGGCGAGATATGTGTTACATATCTGCCTAATACTTTTCTTGGCTCCTGGAATCCAGAAGTGGGTGTTCTGCTTCCTAGTTACATAATCATACTTTTTTTGTTGTTATATAATTTTTCTGAAACTGTTGCAGTCAACATTTGAAAAACAAATAGTCCGAGGGGGCTCGTTATTTTCGACATAGTGTACAGATCATCTGACGGAAATAAGAGTGGTATAGTATTAATGAACTCTAAGCCAGCGTTACAAGAGGGCCCTATTTCTTTTTCACCTGAACAGATTCGGCATTCGCCCACTAATGAAGAATCCGTAGTACAAATCGATTATGTCCGTGAGTACAATTGCACCCGAATGGAACAGCTAGAGTCCTGAAATGTTGAGGGTAGATTTGAGGGTAGATTTGAGGATAAAAGATTTCTGCTAAGATGGTTATCTGGTCAATCGGTACAGTACTGGCGCAGCTAGGGGGTTTCGGGCTACAGCCTTTCTCTCTAATGAAACGAACTCTTCTTTCTGGAGTTATTTAGCAGCATTCTAATTTTTTTCGCATTTTTTATGGTTTTTCGGCTCAACTCTCCTCAAGAAAAAATCCTGGTTGCGCCACTGTGTACCAGTATTTCCGGAAAAATTGGAAATTATTTTTCTAAATTCACATCTCGTTTGGTCCAAATCTGTAATTTTCGAATAATAAGCCGAAAATGGTCCAAATCGATTGATTTAGAATTTCTGATGAAGAATCCTTGGTCAAAATTCAGTAGGTCAGTCCGTCCGGACGTATACTCTCTAACATCCGAAATATATGAGTTCGAATTTTCATATTTTTAGAATAGATAGATAGTCAAAATATCTCGGTCAACATGATCGGGTCAAGTTCGTTATAGGGCTAAATCCGTCGAACTGCTCAGGAGAAATGAGCATCTGTAGTCTGATTTACCAAAATACTTCTTGAATATACATCGTATAATTGTTGTAACTTGAAAGATATTTAAATGAGGTCTACTTAAATGTATATTCTGTAATGTAAATTTTGATCGTGTAATTTGAAATTTTATTGTTTGAAGAGAAAAGACACCTTTTCGTCTGTTCCAATTTAATATTTACAAAAATGGGAAATATGTTTCGACCTAAAACAGGTCATCTTCAAGCACAAAAATGAAAAAAACAGAAATAAAAAAGAATATAAAAAGAACCGTAAAGTTAACGTTTACAACATAATATGAAGGACAAATAAAATATTATCACAATGTAAACAAAAGGAGAATAAATGAAAATTAAATGAGTTTGAAAGTGAGAAACTTTTCGGGTAATAAAAATGAATAATTATTTATCAATTATTCAGAGCTCTTCTCAATCAAAGGAGACAGGCCTGAGTGACAAGCTGAAACAAACATTTTATTGGTTGATTTGACACTAATGAGTTCTAATCGATAATCTCATGACAATGGTAATCTTGACTTCTCTATGAAATCGAAATATTTCGTCATTAATCGTCATCATAATGTATCATTTGCCACTTTTTCTTTCGAAAAGAATGACAAATATTATTTTTAAAACTAACTACGACACTGGAGTCTGAATAACTCCAGATACAAAGACTTGGCCATTTAATGTGATCGTCTAGCAAGGGTAGGACTTTATGTTATGTTTACGTAATAATCCAAGTTCGTGATAATTGAGATTAGTGAAAATAATTGGGAAACAAAGAGGGTGAATAAAACACAACACTTAGACCCAAACAATCAACTCTTTATTCAGGGTGTTACGGAATCGGGTAACTCGATTTAGAGGACTGTATAGAAAAATGTCAATTCGAACCTTGGTATCTAACACTCACCTTTTTTCGACTGAAATGTTTTTCTTTCCAGGCCGACGTCAGATGTAGGTATCTTAGGGTAGCTACTCCTCGAAGTGTAGAAGATTCCACGTTCTTGAGCACTTGTACTCTTTTGAAACGTATTGTCTGCACAACTTAAGAAAGTGTCGAACGCACTTTGAAAACACTCGTAAATTAAGTTAAGATTCTTATAGAAAATTATGCCTTAGGATGAGAATTGAAAAATGTTGAGTTTTAATTGCCAAGAGTAGACCACACTTGTTTCTCCAGAGAGTCTTGAAACACATATTTTTTAACACGTATGCCACTCACACGTCTCGAAGCGATCGTGTCAGATACCAATCATATGCGCGCTAAAATCCACATAATGACCTGCAATGCCTTCATCTACAATATGGACCATCTTAATGAAACATAACTATAAAGTTAGAATAAAATCGCAAATGAAAATATTTTTAATAAATATATTTAAATGAAACCCACACATTCCGCCCACCTAAAATAGAATTATTTTACGTAATCATGTCTGCTCCGGAAGAGGACACAATTTTACCACCGGTCTTTGCAGAATGCCGTTAGAACTACGAACGGTAGCCACTCGTGGTATACCGTCTTTTACCAAATGTACCTCGATCACACGAGCTGTACGCCAACGCCGAGGAGGAAGCTGCTCCTCCTTTATTAGGACAAGTTTGCCCACAGATAAGTGGTTATCGTTTGGCGTGAACCATTTGATACGTTGTAACAATGTGTTTGAGTATTCGAGATGCCATCTTTTCCAGAAATTTTGGTGTAACCGGGTGAGCAACTGCCATCTAGACAACCGATTGAGAGGCACGGTGGACAAATCACGTCCAGGAAGAGCGGAGATGGGAGCAAGTGTGAGGAAATGTCCCGGAGTGAGGGTCGATAAGTCATTTGGATCAGGACGGTATACATCTCTTCGTACGTAAGGATCTGATCACCAACGAGTTTGTAGAGATGTGATTTCACAGATTTGATACCAATCTCCCACAATCCTCCAAAATGAAGAGCTGACGGTGGATTGAAACTCCAATCTATCCTTTCCATTTCCACAGCTTGCTTCATATGGAAAAGAAGTTCCCTTTGAGCACCTTTGGAATTAGTGCCTCCGTCACTGAATATTTTAGTGCACCGACCCCTTCGAGCAATAAACCGTTTGAAAGCCGCCAGAAAGGCTTCACTGGTAAGATCGGAAACCAGCTCCAAATGTAGGGATTTGGTTGTGAAGCAAACGAAGTGACAAATATAGGCCTTAGTTGATTTTTGACCCCGACCTTTTGACATGGTTATTTGAAATGGACCGCCAAAATCAACGCCTACACACTGAAATGGTTTCAATTCATTAACGCGGTAGGAAGGAAGATTGCCCATTAGTGGTTGAAGAGCAACCAGATATTTTGAAGTAACTCTTCGAATAGCTTTCCTTGCCGACAAAATCCAAACCTGTTGGGAAAGAAGAAACTGTAACGTCTGTGAACCGGGATGAAGGTATAACTTATGAAAATACTGAATGAGCATATCCGTAAAAACGTGTTTGTTTGGCAACAATGCTGGAAATTTATGGTCATAGTGAAGACCAGAAAACGCTAATCGACCACCCACTCGTAAAAGGTCATCTTCGCCAATGAAGAGATTCAGTTGTTGAAGATGTTTCGCGGAAATTGGTAGGTTTGATTGAAGACTCTGACTTTCCTCAGCGAAAAACTTCTGCTGAACGCATTTGATGAGAAAGTTGAAAGCTTGCTTTCGTTCCACTGTTGAAAAACTACCGATTCGTTTAGCATGAGGATTTTTAAAATTGAATAAAGAACGAAAGAGTAGAATCATCACGTGCTGAAGTTTCGAAAATGATGAATATTTTGTGATAAGATCTCCAAATAGATCAGACGATGAAAATGTCGATAGAACAACCTTTCGTTCTTCTCCAGTTTGCAATTCTGCAATTTCCGGAGGGCAATGACTGTCGACGGAATCCACTGAGTGAAGCCAAGAAGGTCCCGCCCACCATAAGGAATAGTTTAATAACTCCGCAGGAGACATGCCGCGAGTGGCACAATCTGCAGGATTATCTCGAGACCTCACATAAAACCACCGATCAGGAGGAATCAACTCTTGAATTTGTGATGTACGATTACATATGAAACTCTTCCAACGATGGGGAGAAGATTTGATCCAATGAAGAACAACCATAGAGTCAGACCATGCAAATATTTCATTCACTGACAATGAGGATTCATAGGATTTCACAACAAGCAAAAGAAACTTTGAAAGAAGGAGAACAGCACATAATTCTAATTTGGGCAGAGACAATCGCTTGACTGGTGAAACTCTAGATTTTGCAGCAACCAGCAAAACACTCACAGTGCCTACAGAGCTGAAAAATCGAAAATAAACGACAGCTGCATACCATTTCTCGCTACTGTCTCCAAATCCGTGGATTTCGCAATTTGAGAATGACTGCTTGATTATTAGGCGGGGAATGCGAAGAGAAGATAAAACATGCAATTCGGACTTGCATTGATTCTAACGATGTGATAGATCTGCAGGAAGAAGATCGTCCCAATGAAGACCAAGAGTCCAGAGGTGTTGGATCAGATGTTTAGCTAGGAAGGTGAAGGGTTTTAAAAATCCAATAGGGTCGAAAATTCGAGCTAAATCGGAAAGAACTGTTCGCTTTGTAGCTGGAATTTCTGCAGATTCGATAGAGTACGAGAAATGATCTTCTGCTGGAAACCACCTTAATCCCAGAATTTTCAATACCGAATCTGCATCGAAATTCAACGATTCTTGATGTCGATGATCAGGGGGTAAATGATTTACTAGCTCCGTTCGATTACTGGACCATTTTCTTAGCTCAAATCCACCTTGTTTCAGCAACGAAATGTACTCGTTCTGCAAAGCCAGAGCTTCCTCCACATCATCTCCACCAGATAACACATCATCTACATATATGTCTGAAAGTAAAATCTCAGCTGCTGCCGGAAACTGAAGTCTCTCGTCCGAAGCTAACTGCTTCAGTACCCGAAGAGCTAAAATATGGGGTGGACACAACACCGTAAGTGACAGTATTCAACTCGTAAATCTGAACCGGATCCGAGAGCGAAAATCTGAAAAGAACTCGTTGAAAAAGTCTTTGTGATGGATGAACAAGAATCTGTCTGTACATTTGTTTGATGTCAGCGGTGAAAACAACGTTATAAGTCCGGAAGTTCAACAAAGGGCCATCACATCTCTTCGAAGCTTTGGACCAGTAATGAGAATTTCATTCAGCGAATTATCGCCTGAAACCTTAGCTGATGAGTCGAACACAACTCTCAGCTTTGTAGAAGGACTATTTGGGTTGGAAACAACATGATGTGGTACATAATAGTCATCAACAGATGGACGGACTTGAGTGAGCAAAGTCATGTGACCACAGTCTAGAAAATCTTGTATGAACTTTTTGTATTCGTTAAAGAAATCAGGAGAACTCCTGAACCTTCGCTCAAGAGAATAAAGACGTCTCAAGGCCATACTGTATGTATCTCCAAATGATCCCGATACCGCTTCTTTGAAGGGTAACATAACCGTATAACGACCAGATGGGTCACGAAAGTGATTATCGATAAATATTTGCTCACATAGGATATCTTCTGGTGAACAAATTTCAGATTCAGGAATTTCTTCGATTTCCCAAAATTTTTTAAGTGTTGAATCAATTGCAGAATCCGTGGTTGTGTGAAAAGAGTGGATAGCATTTGTTGAGCCAGAAAAATTTCCCATTAAAACCCAGCCGAACACTGTCTCCAGTGCAGAAGGATGAGAGAGATCTCCTGGCAAACACCCTGCCCTCAGAACATGGGGAAAGACTGCTGCCCCAAGAAGCATGTCGATGGGGCCAGGTGAATGAAACGTTGGATCAGCAAGTTTGAGCTTCATAAGAGAAGTCCACTCATTATAGGAAGAGATCCACTAGGCAAACCAGAACAAATTTTCTGCATCACTATTGCATCGATAGTATAAGAAGGATAGATGGACTGTACTGGACAAATGGTGCACGTCACAGAATGAGATACAGGTGATGATGTCTCACCAAGGCCCAAAGCAGCAAGGGAGTTCTGAAATATTCAAGCCCTAGGCGCTGAACACAATTTTCGTAATTATATTCGTCTGCGATCCCGGATCCAGAAGAATGCGAATTACCTGTTGATTACCCTAGTATCCAAAACCTCTACCTGCGCAGTAGCCAACAAAACCGTATTTCGTGAATGATAAATGTTTGTTAAAACTTGAGGGCTACCTGACAACGAAGAAGATGGAGCCCCATGAGAAGGATCAGTAGCCTCAGAAGATTGAATACTTGTCCCCTAATGCAATAATGTATGATGATTCTTCTGACATTGGCGACAAGAAGATTTTGATGAACACTCTGATTTTTTATGTCCTGAATGAAGGCAGTTTAGACACCAATTCCGATCCTTAACGATTTGTAATCTTGCTGAGGGAGATTTATTGAGAAAAGAAGCACATTTATAAATTGAATGAGGAGAATTGCAAAAACTACAAGTAATTTTAATTGGGGATTTTGACCAAGCAAGAAATGTTGAGCTTCTCTTATGAGGCTAAATGATGCACTCTGATTTTGTGAAACTGAAAACTTGAGTGACTCCAAAGAAATGCATTGATTTTTCAAGAACTGATAAAGCACACTATAGGAAGGAATTTCTTTGGAACATTCTTGCAGCTCAAATCTCTTAATTGTTGCCGCATCCAATTTTCGCATGAGCGAGTGAAATAGAATAAAATCCCATTCATCAACGGGTAATTTAAGATTTTTCAATGCTGTTAAATTTTCTGAAAAAATTGCTAATAAATTCCTTAAACCATTTACAGATTCATTATTTAGTTTTGGTGCATTACATATTTCCTGCCAGAAAGAATTTGCCAAAAGCCTTTTATTTTGAAACCTCTCAGTTGAAGTTTCGAAAGCTAATTGATAATTTTCACTTGTCAATTGATATCCTTTCAGAAGATTTCTCGTTTCAGTAGATAATGAACCGAGTAAATATTGAAATTTATCAATATCTGATAAGGTTGAATTTGTATGAATGAGACTACAAAAATATCATAAAAGGTTGGCCAATTTTATAATTACCATCGAATGTTGGTAACGAAATTTTAGGAAGCTTGACATTGGGTGTTGTTGATGTTCTGTCAGAATTCGAACAAGTTTCCTCAGGAAACAGATTTGTATAAATAGTTTTAACAGTGAAAAAATTATCCATAGAAGTCGACCTCATTGCTTCTTCTGCATTCATATCTGCATTTTCCGTAGTTGACAAAATAGAGACAACTGAATTGTGTATTGTTTTGAATTCTTCAAGAATGTCATCCAAATTTGAACACCGAAGATTGAATCGAACATGCAAACTCTGGTCAGTAACTGCCATTTGTGCAAGAGTAAACATTTCTCCGATTTCATTAACATGAATTTGGCGCAAGGCCTTCGCTTGCTTTAACTTATTTATACTCATATTTCACTGAAATTATCAAATAAAGCTCAAAACTCTGCAAAGACACGAAAATCCGATCAAAACAAAAACCGAAATTAACTGATGCACCTGTTGAATAAATTTCCGTATAGATACGAGAAAATATATCAAATTAAATTGAACAGATTGGGAAAATAAACAAACGGAATATGTTACGGAACGTGAAATGATTTTTCACAATATAAACAAACGAAAATTTTTTCATTTATTAAATTAAACTGGTTTATTAGAAACTTGAAACAGATCGCCCAGACAATATCCGATAATTCACATATGTGCTACCCAGATAACTGATTTTAATTTATCACAAAAACTGAACGAGAAATAATGTAAATTTTTATTCAGAAACGATGGAATTATGTAAATGAAGACTTTTGCGCTGGTTGAAATCAAAATCCGGCCCGAAGGACCATATGTTACGGAATCGCGTAACTCGATTTAGAGGACTGTATAGAAAAATGTCAATTCGAACCTTGGTATCTAACACTCACCTTTTTTCGACTGAAATGTTCTTCTTTCCAGGCCGACGTCAGATGTAGGTATCTTAGGGTAGCTACCCCTCGAAGTGTAGAAGATTCCACGTTCTTGAGCACTTGTACTCTTTTGAAACGTATTGTCTGCACAACTTAAGAAAGTGTCGAACGCACTTTGAAAACACTCGTAAATTAAGTTAAGATTCTTATAGAAAATTATCCCTTAGGATGAGAATTGAAACGCAAATGAAAATATTTTTAATAAATATATTTAAATGAAACCCAAACACAGGATCTAAAAAAATATAGGGGAAAGCCTCAGGCAGAAAACCCCACATGTTAGGTGATGTTAGGGCACTTGTTTAAAACTAAATAGTCAATCCTTAACAGCTAGCAAAGGCAAGTATAACAGTTCTGAGAAAACTATAACAATACAAAACAGATAGTACTCATAATAATCAGAGCAACTTCCATAATACAAAGAGAATAATAAACATGGTAAATATGCCAACTTGATGAATTGATAATCATGGCAAATATGTAAATTCCAATAATGCAACAAGGATAATAATCATGGCAAATATGTAAACTTCAATAATACAACAAGGATAATAATCATGGCAAATGTATACTTCAATAATGCAACAGGATAATAATCATGGCAAATAAGTAAACTTCAATAATGCAACAGGATAATAATCAGGGCAACTAGGTAAACTACTAATTATGACCATCGTCCTGGTCACGGCCTCAGGGTATGTGAGCCATAACTATAATATTGTATGAGCTAAGGAATTGGGAACACGGGGAAGCTCATGGAGTTCCAGCGGCAGCTCTGAAAAAATGACTGACGGTTGATAAAAAAGGTATATTCTCTCATGCCTTATAGCACATGATGGTAACGGTCCCTGCCTTAAGGCGTTGGAACCAGCCCTTCAAGGCCTTCGATCCAGGTACCTAAGAAATCTCATACAACAGAATAGGAATGGTCCACAATCTCGAGACCCTAAATAAAATACGCAATAATACGCACATATAGATAAATAGATAGCAGTACGGAATCATAAAAATAAATAAATAGAAGTGCTCTCACCACTTGATGAAACAGTAAAACATATAGATAGATATAGAACAAATAAATCAACAGAAGAGAAACAGACATAAATAGCAGCAAGAGAACAACATGAATAATAATAAGACAATTTCTACAAAGATAACAAGGAACATACAATTTAAATAAACAAAAGATCTCTCATCACTTGATAGAATAATAACCATAAGTGAATAAAATCAGAACAACTGGAAGGAACATGAGCACAACATGATACTTAGAACCGTACATAATCGACAGTAAGAAATACACATAATCAACAATAAGAAATATACATAATGGTAGCAAGAGAACAGAAGTCATTGATCAAAAGCTTTCTCACCACTCGATACAACATTTGGTGCTACATTCAGAGGGTTACCTCCACTACTTTGTATCAAACATCCTAGTTACACTACCAGTCGATGATCTCAGACGTTATCATATGTTCCTGTAGTTCAACCACAGATCCTGGCACATAAAGGCCCTGGCAATTTATGCTGCAAAATAGAGTACGATGAATATTTTTGCTTTGGGTACAATCATGTAAATTTTGCGGTAAGCTGGTGGTAGAGCCTCCTTTGTTATATTTGACATGCGAACTCCAAGATTTGTAGCCTAAATTGGTGAAACTGCATGGCTAGGCAATATAATTAATGTCCTAGGTGATAAAGCAGTGTAATACAACTTGAACAAAGCATTACATGTACAAAGAAAGCCGGGTTATCCAAATAAACAAAGCATTACATTCACAAAGAAAGTAGGGTTATCCAAAGCAACAAAGTATGACATTCACAAAGAAATCAGAATCAATGACAACGGCCCAAATATCACCTAATACACCATGAAACCTAATAATATTGCACAATAACGATTTACAAACACAATAGGAAAATAATAAATTGACTGAACCAATCGAGTTCCCAATGCTATTCATCAACAAAGGTTGATAAAATGGACAAGCAACTAATAACATTTAAAATAGTCTCAATTATACTTGCAAAATATATTCTAGAGTCACTCAACGTAAGATGGCTTCGTTTTAGAACTCACACAAAGGCACTAAAACTTTTTTGGGTCTCTGTTACTTCTCTCACAACTCCACCTATAATCGCTCCACCATCTTACAGTCTTTTTTTCACGCACTCGCGCAGATCGACGCGGGCACCTGACTGTGTGGACGTTCTACTTTTCTTTCTTCGATTCTAACCATAGAATTTATTCCGACCATGAACTCTCCTTCGAGGTACGTTAGAAGCCAGTGGCGTGTCAACATAGGGTGAAATGAGACTACGATTTTTTTTGTATTGAAAAAAAACCTAGGATGTTACAATATATTGAAAATACCTCTAGCTTCTTGAAATGTGGTGGTGCAATTCCGAAAATCAAAATGTCCTGGATATAAAAAACACACTTCCCGTTAACGAAGCTCTCGTTGTATATCATGCAAATTTTCATGGAATGATGACCAACGGGATTATCCTACGGGGTGCTTCGACACATGCTGGGAGTATTTTCCTAAAACAGAAGAAAGCAGTTCAATTGATCGGTGGTGTTGACAGAACTGCAAGTTGTAGACCGCTGTTCAGGAAATAGTGTATACTTACTATTACATCATGTTACATACTCGAGTTTCTAATCTATGTCTTCAAAAACACAAACCACTTCAAACAACATCAAGAAGTTCACGACTACCACACAAGAACCAAGAGAAAATATGTGTTACCCTATCATCGTATCAATAAAACCCAAAATATTCACATATTAAACGGAGTGAAGATGTTCAACAGTATACCTAAGCAAATTTTCCTAAAACAAAATATTATTAATTAACAAAAATTGAATAAAAACACTTGACTGTACGTTTCACAAATTTTATTTAAAGCATCGTTGACATGCATGTTTCGGGTTTCATCCCATTTTCAAAACTGAATATAAAACAATATCGTTTAATACAGTACACATCTACATAACATATCAAGTAACACATGTTTAAATTGGTGATAGACGATAATCTAACTGATCATTTACAATGGGAAGATTTTGTTTAAAAGCTGATGTTATTTCTAAGTATTTTAAAAGGTCCATGCGTTGACCCTTATGACATTTGTGCAATATTTTTTTTTTTTCAAAATCAATAAAATGGTTTGAGGTGATACAGTGACTAGAGAAACCAGTAGTGGGTTTGTTTTGGAGGATTGATTTTTGTGTTCATCAATTCTTTTTGCCAGTGAACGACCAGTTTGACCTATGTAAAATGCAGGGCATTCATTACAGTGAAGCTTATATACACCGCTTAATTGTGTGTTGTTCGCTCGATCCTTACCATTAAAGAATATTGATCTCAGATTTTTCTTATTGGTACAACTAATGCTAATATTATAATGTCTGAGTCTCTTGCAAATCTTATCACTCAGAGATGGTATGTAGTCGATATATGCGTATTTTTTGGTTTCGGTTTCATTATTTGGTGGATAAATTGAATGTAACAATTTTTCTGCCGCTTTCTGAAAAGTAGTTGATCTATTATATCCGGAGAGTAGCCATTATTCCCAGCTAAAAATTTCAGTGTGCGAACCTCCTTGTCATAGTTAATTTTGACATTGGGATCGAGACTAATCTATGAGTTAGTGCGTGAAATGCTGACATTTTGATTTTATAAGGATGTGAACTACTATTTGGTATTAAAATATCAGAGATGGTGGATTTTCTGTATATATCAAATTCAAGGTGTTCATTTTTTTTTTCAAAATATTAATTTTGAGAGAATAAGTACCGTCAGAATGAGTTCAATAGAAGATCATATAGAAATGTGTGCAATAAAAGTACTAGCTTCAGACTTAATTACAATTGCTGTATATAGACCTCCGAAAGGAAATTTTGCTGTTTTCATCCGGCAGCTTGCCGAGGAAATGGATGGGGTTTTCGGCATGGGTTGTAAAAATGTTTGCGTGGCAGGCGATTTCAACATTGACGTTTTGTCCGAAAGCAGTCAAAAATATGCAGGTACTGATAGAACTGTTCATGTCATATGGCTTATATCATATCTTCGAGGAGCCGAGCCGTGTGACGAGTGGGACATGTGTAGATAATATCTTTGTCAACCTGGAGCAAAATACTTACCATGAGATTACTAAAAAACCATATTTGTCAGATCATCGAGCACAGCTGAAAACTTTGGACTCAAATGAACCTGAAAATAAAAACAAAGAAACAAAAATCAAACATGATATAAAAGAAGAATACATAAAAATTCCATGACTTCCATGAGATATTCCAACGCAAATTTGAAAACTGTTTTCCAAAAATAAAAGTCAATATTACAACGAACAAACTTCAAAAAAGTAAAAGAAGAAAATTTGTGGGTCTAATAAAAGCTATAGAAGCGGCACAGACGATATTCCTAGTCAAGAGGGATGAAGCCTCCCGAAACCTACTTGCCGCACTCAAAAAACAGTTGAGGAGTTCGTATACAGAACTCAAGAAACAGGAAAATTCGAGGAGTGTTGAAAAAGCCGTGAACAAATCGAAGGCAATCTGGAATGTTATTAACAAGGAAACAGGAAAAAGTAAAAGAAACACCGAATACACCAGTACACTAGAGGCGAACGAATTGAACAATTACTTCTCGGAATGTGATTGGTCATATGAACAAGCTATGGAAAATATTAAACATTGCAGAGGTAAAACATTAACCCAATACAAATCTATGTTTCTTTGTCCCATAACAGAGGAAGAAATGGCAGTGATTGTGCAGGGGATTAAAAACAAAGAGACCTCAGATATATATGGATTGAATGTTTGATTATTCAAAAGAATATTTCCAATAGTCTCTACCACTTTGTGTGAGATATTCAACTTGTGTTTGGTACAGGGAATATTTCCTCAAAAATTAAAAATTGCAAGAGTCGTCCCGATACATAAAAAAGAATATATCAATCAAACCGAAAACTACCGGCCAATATCAATCTTGCCGACTATCTCAAAGGTAATGGAAACGATTATGAAGAATAGACTGATTAGCTTTTTAAATGAATATGACACCATAAATGAAGACCAAAAAGGTTTTCGAGAAAACAGATCAACAATAACTGCCTTATCAGATATCATTGAGGGAATAACAGAAGCAATAGATGGGCATCAATTTCCCGAGGTCCTCACACTCGATTTGAGCAAAGCATTCGACTGTGTCATAGGAGAAATCCTATTGAGTAAATTAGAATATTATGGTGTAAGAGGTACCGCATTGAACATCTTCAAATCATATCTCACGGAGAGGCAGCAGATTGTTACCTGGAAAAATAAAACATCCCTAGTCAAGAAAACCGAGGTGGGAGTCCCGCAGGGATCAATATTAGGACCTGTACTTTTTATTCTTTATCTAAATGATCTGCCTGAAAATGTCCCTTGTGCCGTCACTCGCCTATACGCAGATGACGCCAGTTTCATGAATAAGTCCCAGTCAAAAGACCAGCTGAGGCAGCTGTCAGAAACAACAATACGTTGTGCTAAAAAATGGTTTAGTGCCAATGGATTGAAGCTGAATGTTGAAAAAACACAGAAAATCAGATTTGAAAACAACACCTCCTTTAGGAGCACATTAAATCTACTAGGTATTACCATCTCAAATGATCTCAAATGGAGAGATCACATCACGGGTCTTGCCAAGAGGTTGTCTACTGCTCTATATACGATGAGAAGAAGGAAAGAGGTGGCATCTCAGGAGATATGTACAGTAGTTTACTACTCAAACTTTCACTCTATTGCCAGCTATGGGATTGTCCTTTGGGGAAATAGTACTGACCTTGAAAGAATGCTCCTGAAACAAAAGGAAGCCATGAGAATAATATCGGGATCATCAAGAAGGACTAGTTGCCGCGTTTTGTTTAGAAAATATCAAATACTTACGTGTCTGTATACATCCTGGCATGTCTAAAGCTCGCCCACGGGGGTGGCGATGTGTTCACTCGAATATGATTTTCACTCGTATAACACGAGACACAAAGATTACTTAGTTGTGAACTATCACCGTTTGAGGACCACGCAAACTGCCCAGAATTATTGGTGTTTGAAATTTTACAACAAATTACCAAAAAGATTTAAGAACTTACAAATTTCTCGTTTTGTCCGTGCTAGTAGAGGGTTACTGTTGGAAAAAACCATTTATAGTGTAGATGAATTCTTTGTACAGATTTCATCTGAATGTCTCAAGATGTATGTACCTATCTATGTTTGTATAGAACCTATTTGTGTTGTGCTAAGGTGTAAAGTATATTCGACGTGCCATGTAATTATATTTGAATGTAAAATTTAAATTTGATGGCGAATTAAACTATTACTAAATTGTCTTGTACAGTCTTCGGAAAAAAATAAAAAAAAAATATTGGTTGAAAGTGTATTCTACACAATGAACGAATTTATGAATTACAATTAAAAAAACCCTAAATTGATTTATTTATCATAATGTTTGTCTCTATATATGTACGAATATTTATATTTGTTTTATGTTGTGTACTATACCTATTACTATTGGAAAGAAAACCTGTTCGTTTCCAGATCACTCAAACAGTTTCCAATTAACAGATCCGATGGATAATTTAGGAGTTATTAAAGAAACGAGATTTCATATGCTCATATCTGCTGAACAATTCGATGGATTCGGTCCATTACTAACTAATCTTGACCGAAATATTTGGACAATTAGCATATTACGAGAATTTGAAAACCCTAGCTCATATGTTCAAACTTTGATCACAGATTCTTCATCTGGAATTCGAACGCAATCGATATTTCAACATTTTGGACATTTGAGCAAAACCATAGCACGCTGTTCTGTTAGTTTTTTCAACTAAAACAAGTACAGAAATATTTGAATGATCATTCAACACTATACTACATCGTCCAATGAAATCGCTCAATTTTTGAAAACGGACCAATAGAAACAAACTATATCTGAAAACACTCAACCTCACAGTGTTTTCACTTTTAGAAATTTGTTTTTATCAAATGCCTAATTTGCATAGGAATATTAATACGTCCGGATAGCTTTAGCCGTTGGTGGAAGTAGCGGTCGTCATGGTTACGATAAACAAGCAGTTGTTAGCGATAACTTCAACAGCACATTTGGTAGTTGTGTCAGTTTATTTTCGTATTTTACCATAAAGTAGATAAAAATGTAACGTTTTGGGAATTGTAATATTACTTCAATTGAGGAAAGTGTGAAGAAAAGTGTGCCGCTTATTACAGTGAAATCAAGATCCTACATTAGAAAGAAATTTGGAAGAATTCTGTGCTGCCCGGGAATACATTGTAAATGAAAAAACAAGTTTGTCCGAGCTCAATAATATTATGCTAGACTGGGCTTTGAATATGAAGAAAGAGATGGATCAGACTACAAGGAAAGTGTCCTAAAAATCTTGTGGAATAATACTGCCAAACAGCTTGCGACGGTTATTTTTTTCTTTAATGTTTTAACCTGTCGTTAAAAATGAAATCATTAATTTGTCCACGACAATATTGAATTTTGTTAACAAGCATTGAGACTTAATCAAGGGCTGGGTTACATATGCCTTGAAGAAAATCAGAAATTGACCACCAAATATAACAAATCTTGTATCAAACTATAAATATACAATATACAAGTGCTTAATTGAACATATCCAATCTACAGCTACTAACTATTAACTATCCAAGAATCAATTTACTGAGAAAACCGTGCATTTAAGGACAATGTCACTATGATCTATCAAAGAATGAATTATATTAAAAACTAGCAGTCTTCGAGTACTTACTCACTATTGCAGATGTTAATTAATTCAATAAAATATAATAACTGAATTTAATATCAGTTGACTTGGCAGTCAGAAATTTATAGGGATTATCTCCAATTATTCAATTATGAACTGACATGAAGAAATCAAATATGGTAAGGGACTTATCTTAAAAGCTAAGATGAATTCTTCTCCCAACGATTAGCATCAGAAATGAACCAAGTATAGAAAGGTACAGTCAAAATCTCTCCAGATACAGCAATCCAATTTCTAAACCAATTGATCCCAGAAGGTTTGTATCGTTCACCCGAAATTTCCGTGTAATATGTAGAGTGAGAATTACCGTAGGAAATAAAAAGAAATCCTGTTTATCAAGAGATTTTCACTTAATTACAGCCTTGAAATATGGAATAAAATCTGACCAGGCTATCCAAATTCAATTGATTAATGCCTCAACAGCAAAATTAATTCAGCTCCCAAAAATTACAAATTCGAAAATAATTGCTGGTTTTAAACTCTACTGTTCGTCAGAATTTCAATTTACAACTCTTCAATGTCGGCGATGGATAAAGAATGAAAACCGATATTAATTTCCTGAAGACCACGAAGTGAGAGATAAGAAAGATAAGAAAGATGAAAAAATGAGAAAAAAACTCTTCGTCTTAATGTCAGCTACGATGGTTTGAATACAAAATGTATGTATCGAATCTCGCAATAAGACATCTAACGGCGATGCAACGAAACAAACCCTCCGTTACAGAAATCATTTATGAATCTAAAATATATGATGAGAAAACTGTAATCAATGGAATAATCAATAGAATGATGAAATTAACTTCTAAACGAATTCAAACTGTATCAAGCTGCAGGAAAAATTCTATTCCGAATGGGGCGTTAGGTTCGATCCATTCACAGACGTGGCTTTTAAAACGGCGCGGGATGTACGAAATGCCAAGAGGCGTATTTTACAAGTGGACCATGAGAAAAGAAAAGTTAGTGCCAAGTCGCTGTCTTTGGAGCAACAAACAAAAGATGGTCAACTTATGTAAAGAAGATAAACCAGACGGTTTGAACAGAAAATTTTATTTTATTGCTGCATTAGAGCTTGCTTGACGGGGAGGAGAGGGTTCATCATGCCTAATTTCGCATTTCCAATTCGAAATTGAAAACGATGGTAATCCCACGGGCCGAATTGACTACAATCCGATATTTTCTAAAACAAGACAAGGTGGTGCCAAAAATGTGCGGAAACGAAATGGCTGACTCCCAATATTGAAGAAGATATTTGCCCGGTGAGATTATATAGGCTACTTGTATCAAAAGAACTGCAAACATAACCACTGAAAGACTATTCCTTACTCCACATAAGAATTGGAAATATGGTTCATGGTTCAAAAACTCCCCAGTCGGTTCCAATACGATAGCTAAATGGACAAAAGAATCGGCAGAACTCATTGGCATCAACACAACCAAGTCGAAGATAACCAACCACTCGCATCGAGCTACTGCTGTCAGCCAATTAGCCAAAGCAGGGATTGGCGAGGAACAGCTGATGAAGATAACAGGCCATTCTTCTGCAGCGTCAGTGAAACCGTATCTCCAACTGGACCAACAACATCACAAAAAATAATCACAGCCATAAGGAATGAAAAAATGTCCTTCAAGAAACAACATCAGTATCTACTTCATCATTCGAAAATAATGCTCGTAATGTGTATAATAATTGTACTATCAATAATTATTATTTTGAGAATAAAGATGAATAATTTGTTGTTATGCTTATATCTGGTTATTTTTGAATAAAAAACTATTTTTTATTTCGTTTGATTTATATTGTTGAATGATCTTTCCAAATACCACACGAGATTCGAATTTTTTTTGAGAACACTCTGTCGTTTTTGAAAATTATCAAATTTCTCTCAACAAAGTGATCCCGAAATACCACTCGCCTTCGGCTCGTGGTATTTTAAGGATAACTTTGTTTCGTGAAATTTAAACGCATAATTCCCAAAAAAAAAGAGTGTTCTCAAAAAATTCTCACCTCTAGTGGTATTACCCTTGAATAGATTTCATCATTCAAATGAATTTTTTTATTTCAGACTTTTCTGGCTTGCTGTACTAGTTATGAACCTATATGGGATGTTCATATATTTTTATGAATCTTATAAAGCCTTCAATACTAGTGCAGTAAGTTTCGTAACAGAAACAACTTACCTCCACTGGAACACAAGCTTTCCTGCCATATCAATATGTGAAATCAAAGGAGCAGATGTTGATTATGACGAGTGAGTTGAAATTGTAGACAGGAAATTTTGGTTGATGGAACTCGTGTAGAAGTAATATTTGAGCAATAACCACAATCTCAAATTGTTCTTGTTCTTGGGACGGTTTGTCAGGGTAGGCAGGGCCGACCCAAAACATAATCGGGAATGGTGAGAAAAATTAGTTGGAAATATGTTTCACTCACATGTAGACTCTAGGCATTTCAACAACAACATAGTATCGAACTTTGATCTCCTCGAACTACTGGTTTGTTGTAACATTTGAAGAATTAGCAAAAAACGACTACAATATTTGAATAATAAAAAATAAACAAACCTTCACGATTTTTTTTTCCAATATTTTATGATTAACTTGTTGCTACATTATCTACTCTTTAAAAAAAAAAATTGAACAGCTTTTTCCGGGTGCGGCAGTTTCTATATCAGTTAAACTATTAGCATTCACATTTCAGATTTCTTTGCTCTACGTTTTGATCAGAAAAAATTAGTTCGACGATTAATGTAAATTCGATTTTTTCGAACAGATCAGGAGAAGAATCTGGATTGGAAGAATTCATACATGACGTGGTGTATTTTACTGGCGATTGTTATTCATGCAGCCGTCAATGCGAGGCATGTGAGGCATTGAATTTCACAGCCGAGGTGTTGAAGGTAAGAACCAATTCATATAGGTACTAACAATAAGAAAAATCAACTACAGTTCCTATTTGTGAATCATTAAAATAGAAATGAATTTCAAGGAATTGACAATTACTCTTCCTGTCACTAAAATACTGTTTTTGATAAATCAACAACACATTTCGAATTTCTCATCGAGTGAAGAAGAACTAAGACTGAAGATCAACGTAAAATAAAAGAAAACAGGGAAGCTTTTAGGCGGTTAAAAGACAATTTTTTACATAGACGTTGAATGTGCATTGCCGCTGGAGGTTGTCATTCTGAAGTCTTTATAAAATTAATAAATAAACTTTCTTTTATATTATAGTCCAAGATCCCGTGAGTGCCAGACCTTCGGATTTTTATAAAAGCTAAAAATTTCTGTGTCCCTAATACAGGTAAGAAAGATCCCTACCCATGAAGCTGAGGCAGCGGTGGCTTTGGAAGGTAACAGGTAACAAAGGTGTATAAAATTTCATCTCAAATTTATCATAAAATAAAACTGAATTTTTTTAGATTTGATTCATAATAATATCAAAACTCGCTTTGCTTATTGCCAGACAGTTAGTATAGTTGCAATCCTCTGCCGGACACCCTTAAACTATTATAATTTATAATTATACTTACGTTATATTATAAAACCTTAATTTTATATATAATTTTTTGGGGGCCTATTAATCTATGTTTACATAATAGCCGGAAGTTTCGACGGTTCTATCATCTTGCCAGGCGCATTCAAAGCAAAGAGTAGAAACAAGAGGGTGCACTCTGTCAAATTAGTACTGAAAATTTTGTTCACGTATTTCGAAGCGAAACCACAGAATCGCATAAAACGATTCCTCCCTTGACTCAAAATCCCATAAGAGCAATGTAAATCGAGGCAACACCAATGAAATCACATTTCGTTATCACGTGCAATAAGATAGCCAATCAGTTCCTAGTTCCTGTATCAAGAATCAAACAGAAAAGGATTTTAAGCGACATGAAGATGAATTTGGAAAAATCATTTTTTATTTATTAGGAAATATGAAAGCACTTTTCTTTCATCACAAGTATTTCTGAACGACGTACTTCAGGAACCAATACGCAATTTCGTGAGTAGCAATATTTCCACCGTTAATTTGTATTTTCATCATTTGCAATCTATTTTAATTTATTACTAAAATATCTTATAATTTAAAGCTACAACAATTTAACTGAGAAAATTGTAAAAGTTCACACCTTTTAAAATTTTAGGTCATTGCCATACAACTTTGAGGAAGAGTTCAATAACAGAACATTTATTTCCTGTGGAATATGTGTGAAGACCAGAGAGAATTCATAAGAAACAAGAAAATATCATTTGACACAATGGACGAATTAAATAGTAATGTTACCCACATATAGTTCAACTAATACTGCTTTTTTGTAAACAAACGAATAAGAAATATCCTTTTTCAAAATCGTAGGAGAAGAAGAAATTTTCTTTAAATTTATCTTATTATATGTGGATGAAAATATTTGGATAAGCATTTCTTAAAAATTCTCAAGTATTTCCTAATACAAGAATGTAAGAATAATGTATAATATATTTTCATCAAAGTTTTAATGGAACCATTATATTATGTTTGCAAGTTAGAAGTCCTTTGATTATTGATGACAAACTTCTTACGAAGAAGTTAATTTCTGTCTTATGAATTGTTTCACCAATTTCAAAGTTACACAAAATAAACTGACGAATAATTCTAATCATAAAAATGTGTGAATTTTGCTGATCAAATTTTTACCAATTCCAGACAATAATTTCACTTTCATGTATTGAATGTCTAAATAATGGACTAAAACAAGAGTGCAACAAATAAAAAGGAAATTTTCTTTATAATTCATTTAATATAGTTACATCAAAAGTTAAAGAAATTCATTGAAAATTTGTAGTAAAGTTTCCTTCAGCATTATAAATCTTTGTTATATAATTATCTCGGTTTCATCTTAAGCATTCTCAGAACATAAATAAAAACATAAAAGAGCAATTTCCGATTCTATAAAAATATTCCATACATACAAAGGGATCAGATCCTGAACTTGATATCCAGTTGAACGGTAACGTTTGGAAGAAAACACTGAGAAATATTAACATAACATTTTGTTTATTCATAGAAAATTATACAAATATTTACATATAATCTGATCAGTTTTATTCATGTCCATGAAAAAACAGAAAGAGGAAATAATAAAATTATTCCCTGTGCTTTTCGTGATCAAAACTTAAAATTATACCAGAGCTGTGCCAAAGCATTGTGCTTAGTGCTCGTGTAAGCACTCTAAGCACTTTAGTGCTTCCGAGCACTGTGCTCGCGAGCACTTTTCAAAGGCTAGTGCTTAGTGCTTGTTTTTCGGAGCACTCTCGCGAAAATCTTAGTGTTAGTAATCCGCTAAGCACTAAGCCTTTCCGAATTCTTGAAGTAGGGTCAAAATAAGCAGGTACGGTATCTGATTTTTTATGTGCGCAAAGATAATATGATCGTTTTGAATTAATATTCAGTATTTCTTCAGTCACCATTGATTTGACTTTATGGTTATGAAGGCCAGAAAATTTTTGTTTTTGCGCGCTTGTTACTAGTGGAACAGGCGTGCTATCGTTCTGTCCAAATGTCTGTAATTTCCGAATATAGAGCCGAAAATGGTTTCAATCCATTGGGTTCGACTTCTTGATGGAGAAACCTTGGTCAAATTTAAGTAGGTCAGGCTGGCCGGCCCTCCGATCGTATACTCTCTATCTTCCGAAGGAGATGACCTAGTGTTTTCATTTTTCAGAATAGGTTGATCGTTCAAATATCTCAGTCAAGTTCGTTATTGGGCCAAATCTATCGTTAGTTATTAGCATTCAAAATTTGATTTTCGCCTAGAATATTCATCTGATCAATTTATAATTTAGAAGGTGTTTTAATGATGTTAAATTGAATGGTTTTCCAAATTTCGAGATAATCGCCACTCTAGAAAATTTATTAAAAATTCCGAAAAAATCTTTTATTAGAACCGATTCTTTATAAGATATTCGTCAGATATCTATGATGTTTCTATGGACGTTATTGATGTCCTGAATATAATTAAATTTCATCAATCCTGAAAATATATTATAATTTTATGGAACCGAAAGCGAATAGATTGGAAATTTTGAATTCTCATTCCTTGTTACTATAAGCCTTCGTATCTCATCACAAAAAAGGGATCCAAAATAGGAAAATTTCTATAAACAATCTGATTATCAGCTTCATTTGATTTCATAACGATTTCTGGATGAAATTATATGGAATTCATCAAAATGTGTTTTGTGCATTGTAGGTCAAATGCTTATTTTTCAATAATTTATGTTTCCATTGATGACACTTCATGAGTCTGAAGTTGTTTAAGGGCTAAATTGTGTTCGTATAAATGCATGTTTAGGTCGTATCACTTATAGAACAAACGCGTTGAGACTGCTTTGCAGCATTTTCAGATTTTTCACTTATATGCTCCATCCACACTAAAGCCAACAATGCATCACATCAGTAGTCTCGAACGTCAGAGAGCGAAAACAGTAGAAATACTTTGAGCAAATCTGTAGATTCCAACTGAAAAATGGTAAACGAGGAAAACCATATTCTTAAATAAACTTCATTCATTACTGGTTCAAATGGTGGGAATTCGAATAGATGTGAAATAAAACAAAAATTCGAACTAGACTAGAATGATTTATTGCACAAAATTTTCTGTACTCTTTTTCACAACATCATATCACTGATTAAAATGGATATTACACCATAATAAAAGAAGATTGATAAGCTCTTTTAAAATATTGTAAACAAACGAATATTTTCACAAAAACGTTAGACCAAACTGCCGTTCCCAATTGGGAATTTTTAAGCCAGATGTTCTTGTGCATATTTTTTATGACCCATCAATTTTAGCACTCTTCGGAATTTCCGTCGGCAAATTTGTTGATTATTTGGAAAGTTTGTGAAACGTTCAATTGGGCCCTCAGCTCACGGAGATATTTAAATACACAAAACCAGGGTTCAATAACTACCTTATCAGTGGCGCTCGGTGGGTAACCGGTAGTTGTAAAATTCGAAAGTTATGGCAATCCTTGAAACACAGCCCTCATTTTTGCGCGCTTGTTTCTGTTCCCCTGAACAGCGAGCTATCATTTTACCCAAATGTCTCAATCGATTGGGTTCGACTTCCTGATGAAGAACATTTGAGTATGTCCGGACGCGGGCCCTCCGGCTGTTTACTCTCTATCTTCCGAAGTAGATGACCTAGAGTCCTAGAGTTTTCATAATTTCAAAATAGGTTGATTGTCCAAATATTTCGGTCAAGTTCGTTATTGGGCCAAATCCATCGAATAGTTTAGCATTTGAAAGTTGGTTTTCGCAATAATTCGTAAAATATTCATCCGATCAATCCGGACGATTTTGAAATAAAAGGGTTGGGCAAATTTCGAAGGAATCGACACGGTAGAAAATTCTTAAAACATTCCCAAAAACATTTTTTCAATACTCGATATCTTATCAGATATTCCTTCGAAATCAACAAGAATTCGTACATAAATCGAGATTACCGATAATTTGTATGCCCCAGAATTTTACCGTCGTAGCTGAGTTTTGAATAAAAAAAATCAGTTCTAGTGTGAGATTCAAACCCGGGAGGGTGGAAAAACATTAATATTAGGTAGTAATGAAAATGTCAAAAATGAATCTACTTCGATAAACAATTCGAAGTGACATTTTTCAACTACATTGGAATGCGAAAAGCACTAACGTATTGTCACTCTAATCCCAATCAGAATATCTAAAGCATTAAAAAGCATTGGCGTGTCAAGATTTTTACTAATAAGGAATAATGCATAATTTTGGTGCCCCAGAAAAACTGAAAACTTCATATTTCTTGGGCACTGAAAGCACTCTAGAGAAATAAAATTCATTTGCCAGGACATTTTGACATTTTCAAATAGCTCACCCAAATTATCTTCTGAGAAACCATACTTCTGGGTAATATTCCACTGGACTAATAAATAATATTGAACAAGCACTCAAGGAAAAGATCATAATTGAATGCAATTTGAACACTCTGTGATAAAGAAAATTTCATCCTAAAATGTTTTGCAATCAATTTTGTTCAGTACCAAAGAATACCGAATGCTGAAAATAAAGTTTCAATATTTTAGTCTGTGATTAAAGACCTCAAAATAAGTAAGACATTTCAGATAGTGGTTTTGAAGATGAAGCGATATTCTGTAGTCTAATTAACTACTAGCGTAACCAAATACAAAATTCGATTTGATTTAATTTGCCAGATGTCCTATCAACATACAATTCAAATATTCCTCAATCAGTTCACTGGAAGAAATCTCAGCTGGTCACAGACAACATATTCCTTGTTTGTTATGAGGGACCTAGAGTTTTCATTTTTTCAGAATAGGTCGAGTGTCCAAATATCTCAGTCAAATTCGTTATTGGGCCAAATCCATCCAATAGTTTAGCAGTTAATAACAATAAATTCTTGAATATTCATCCTATCAATTCGTAACTTAGAGAATGTCTAGATAGCGTTAAAAGGAAGGAGTGTGCCAAATTTCGAGAAAATCGTCAGGAGAGAAAATTTTTTAAAAATTCCCAAAATGTTTTTTTTCAATACACGATATCTCATAAGTTATTCGTCAGATCACAACAATTTAGGGCATTTATGCAGGGTATAGGTACCTAAAATATTTTAAGATTTCATCATCATAGCGTACAATCTCCAGAAGTTTTTCTGAAAATGAAGCCACAGATTATATTTCTATCTATGAATTCACATCACATCAACTATAAATCTCTATGAGGGTGGTTTTAATTTTATGACAAGTTGTCATAATGAGTGAATATTGAGCCGAAAATGAAACTAATTCTGTGGGTTCATTTTTATGACAAACATGTCTAAAATACTGGTGTATGCAGTTGTCATATTTTAATAGAAATGTCATTATGAATTTTGCGACAAGAGGACTATTTTTTTCCCAAATGTCTGTAATTTCTGAATATCGAGCTGAAAATGATCGCCATCGGTTGGATTTGACTCGTGATGAAGAAACGGTGGTCTAATTTGAAAATGTTTGGCTGAATATTCTCTATCTTCCAAAAGAGATGAGATAGAGATTCCATATTAATAAAATTAGTTTATTATCCAAATATAAGTCAAGTTAGTTATTGGGCCAGACCTGTCCGATAGCTCAGCAATTATGAATCTGAAATTTGGTTATAATTCATGACACTCAACTACAACAACTCATATATGGTATAGAAATGTGGAAAGAATGCCAGATCGAAGAATTTGCTGAACTGTAAGTTCACTCAACTTCCATTTAAGATATATGTTTATTGATTCTTTCACACTCATTGTGCTGGCTGATTTTGAAGCGCACTCTTTTTAAGTCTGAGAAAAGACTTTAGAACAAGCGCGTTAAAGCTCCTGATCTCACGTCAGTGCTTTCCACTTTTTTTCAGTAATGTGTTCTCGCTTATAAAATAATTGGTCCTCGATTATTAATTCAACTTTATGCATTGATTAGGAACAGCCATTCAGATTCAGATCGACGAGTAAGATTAACTAGTACTAGAATGTAAATTGAATGCATGCGTTTCACAAAACAAATAAAATGGCTTTTGAGTTTTTCCCAGTCTCGAAATCATAATTTTAGATATGTCGATGAAGCTAAAGAGTTCTCATTTCAATAAAACAACATTACATAAAATAGTTCCCACTAAAGTGCTTAGTGCTTAGTGCTCGAAATATTCAATTACTTTTGCAAAAGTGCTCGGTAATCCGGAGCCTTCTGTCGAAAGCGGTGCTTAGAACTCGAGACTCGAAGCCTTTTTTCGAGTGCTTAGGGCTTAGTGCTCAAGAAGCACTTTTTTTTCGGTGCTTAGCACAGCTCTGAATTATACTAAGCCTAAAAATGAAACCTACTTTTCACATTTTCCATACCTATTAACCCAATATACAAACTTAAGAATTTGTAAGCTGAACAAAATTCGTCTATGTCAGTTAAATGAGTCAAAAATCGGATGCGTTCGTCAAAAATTGGGCGAGTTAGTCTCAATCAGGTAAGTTTGTCCAAAAATCAGGTAAATTTGTCCAAAATCGGGTAAGTAGTTCAAAATCAGGTAAGTTTATCTCATTCATCGTTAACAATGAAGTCCTCGACCGTTTCGCAGTGTTCCGTCAAACGATATCTCCCCTGTCGCAGAAAACCCCGCAACCAGCGACGCACTGCATCCCACCTTAGACATCGTTGATGATACCGTAGAATAGATTTCGATCGGTATTCAAAATCCATTCACTCAATTTTTTTCAAAATTTTTTTTTATTCCAAATATTTCGTATGTTCTTTGGTACCGCAGTGAACATCTTGATGCCCAGGTAACGGAAATTTCTCTGTCCTATGCATTTTTCCATTCGAGGTATGTTGTACTTCGATTCTTGATCTCTCAAACGATAATTGCAATTTCTACATTCCAGAGCCTGAGTGTTGCCCTTCAGATCCAAAAGTACCCTGAAGCCATACAGCTGTGCGATATCCATTATTCTTGATTCCTGAAACAATTGATCACTGGAGTATGTTCTGACCTTTTTCATCATTATTTTCAGGAACCATTTTTGAAGAATACTTAATTTTTTAGGTGCCTCTCACGTGCACCTCCCCATCCTATTATGCCATAAGTAAGTTGTGACTGTATGAGTGGATAATATAATATTTTCATATGACCAACCTCCAAATACTTTCTCAAGTATCTGAATCTTCTAAGCAGATATCTTATTTTATTAACCACATGATTTATTTGTAGGTCCCATTTAAGGTGGCGGTCTATCAAAATTCCTATTTTAAGGATGTTCCCTCCTTTATCTCCGTGTCATCACCCAGACGAAGAGGTCCAAGATTCGGCAGTCCACTGGAATAAGACGTGAAGGGGACGTATATTGTTTTTCGAATTCAAAGTGAGGATATTGTACTGGAACCATTTTTGTATTTCTAGAAGATCCTTCTCAACTTTTTGTTTCAGATGTGCCCAAGTATCTGCATGATACATAATAGCAGTATCATCTGCATAACTTATTAAACTCCCTTGAAGACTCATCAACAACAAGGAATTAACATAGATCGTAAATAGGATTGGACCCAAGATCCTTGCGGCACCCCATAAGTAACAGATCTGCTATCACCCATTGTACCCTCAATATCGACCACTTGTTTACGTATAAAAGGATCCATCTCATCTATATTCACATATATATGTTTATTTATATTCAATTATACCAATATCTTATATCTTTACTTCAACAATACTATCATTATCATTATAACCATTATTTATTCATTTGTATGCTTTACCCATATTCATTCCCATTATGTAAACAAAAGAAAAACACCAAATAATGAAAAAGTCAACAACAAGAAAAATTAAAAACAAAAAATTTAAAAAAACACACCCACGCCCAAAAATTTCAGTTGACTCTAATACAAAAACTTATCTTTGAGATCTCTATGCTATGATGGATAACCCAGTATTCTGATGATGTTGATTGTGTTGTTCTCGGTTTGTGAATCTACCTATCTGCCTTCTTTTTATTTCTAGTACTCCTTCCAGATTTCTCCTCATCAACATCTTCTGTCCTTTTGCGTTCCTGGACTATTTCAGCATCACTGTATCTGTTATTATCTATGGTAAGAATATTTCCTTTGATAAATGCCTTTTTGCCTTTCGATTTTGATTCCCTCATATATTGCACAAGAATTCTGCGTTCTTCTCTTTCCTCTTGTGTATAATCTGGTGATATGTAAAGTCCTGTTTCTTTGAGTTTGTACGTTTGACTTAAAGTGTCCTTCCTCTTTTTGAAACTATCAGGACAGGGCTGTTTTTATCTCTCCCCAGCTTGTGGATATTTCCAATATCTCTCTCCTCCAATTCTACTCCTAGCTTCTCTTTCAAGGTTTCCAATACTTTATTTTCCAGTTCGGCTTTCTCTGCTGTTAACCCATACAGAATGAGATTCTTCTTTCTTAATTTTTTATCTAATTGTGACACCTTTTCTTCTAGTTCCTTTATCTTATTTTTGCTGCTCTCCAACTCGCTTTTTAGAGTTCTCACCTCATCCCTTATCTCCGAGCAAACGGTGTCACAATGTTTTTTTAGAAGATTTTCCAGATACTTTTTCTGAGTGTCACTGAAGTCATTGTTGCCCATTACGTTAGTTCAATATAGAGAAATCGGAACGTGTACGGTATACTTTATAATCGTCGAACTCCGTTCGCAGATGTTGGTATGTTTGTGTTTTTCCACAGCTATAATGTTTACACTGTTAAATTGTTGGATTCAATCACACAATTTGTAACAAATATATTGTTTCCGAAAAACAAAACTGTACGGCCTCACTTCTGATGTCTTTATTACACTCTCACATAAAAATTTCAATTTATCACTACTTTATAACCGAAGAAACCTCAAAAAATGAAGAGCGCCACTCACAGACTTCTGCTCAGCGTAAAGGCTTCCATCAAACTCAAATTAACTCAATTAACTTAACATCATTTGTGCTGCAGTATATTAAGCTTTCTAATTTTTTATTTTTCCTTTTGTTACATTCATCACTCTGTACATTTTGATTTGCATACTTCATTATATAAAAAATTCTCATTTTTAAAAATAAATTTAGCATATATTTGTAGGGAAACTAAGCAAGGATGATGAAAAGGGATAGTTCTCAGCTTTTGGATTAGCAATTGATAAGGAGATGTTGTGGCAGCGGCTTTCTTGTTTTGTGATGTTTGCACATTGCAGTTTACCATTATTGTGGAACATGTTTGAGTTCCCTTATCAATTCCTATTCCATCGGTTTGTGTACCTATATCAAAGCTTTTCGGTCTCTCAAAGGTTCAAAGTAGGAACAGCTGTTTTATTTAAGTAGCGGCCAGTCATTAAATAAGGTTCGAAGTGATCACTGCAAATCCTGTTTTCTCAGAATTGTCGCATCGCTGCAGGCCAATTTCCATTGCAGGGCTCGTTGAGGTTCATCTGAACTGGGAAACCTAAAGAATCTCACACCCGAAACATTCGAACAGTAGGTACTTAATTGAACATCTTCCCTTGGTTTCACTAATTTTATCTACAAACCAGACTTCTCTGCAGAGCTATGAAAAAGCTTAATCCAAATATGAAAACCCGTGCGGAATGAAATTCTAAATTTTCTATACAAAATCAGCGATAACTTTTACTCCATATATCACACTATATCATTAAAAACTTTCGAATGGAGGGAATAGAATTCATAGACAAGTTATATAAAATATGCCATTTAATTCAAAGGTTTTGATTAAATTAAGGATCAGGTATGATTTTCAGAAATACCCGGTGAATTGTTTCGCGGTTTAAATTCGAATTTGGAGAAGAGAGAGAGATATATCATTTTCTTATTAGTCCCGCCCCTTTTTTCAACGATAGAATTCTCAAGGTCATTGAATCGTTGACGAGAAAAAGGCCGGAGTGCTCCATCTTTGTAAGTTAATCTTTGTTCAAAGTGAGCAGTAGTTCGGAGAGCCAGGAGCGTATACAGTAACTAGTGCGAGTGAGACAGAGCGCTTTTCTATTAAGGCCCTTTACTCACATCCACTGTTATTAAGTTCAAAATGTGCATTTAATTTTGTTTTTATCAAGAAATTCCATTAAATAAATTGTTACACTTTGAATATAAAATATTTAAAACAATACTCAGCAAAATTGTTCTAATACAACTTCAATCATATCGAAAATAAAAAAGTTACAGGGTAATACATTTATTTTGATTGAATCTTTAAACATTTTCATCATTTTCAATATCAGGTTTCGACACTATCTTTAAATTGCTGAACATCAGCTGCATGAAGCGGAAGCATTCTCGATCGCACTTTTTCTTCTTTTTATTACAAAATATACAAACAACTTCGTTATCATTTTTACCAGCAATATTATCAGTCGAAATATGAACATCTTGAGTTACAAAATTGTAACTTCTGGTTCAAAAACGTCAGAAATATTTTGAAGAGTTGCAGATTGTAAATCTATTGATTCACAAATTGGAGCTGGCTGAGAAGTCGTGGGAGATGCTGTGGATACAGACTGTAAAGGAGATTCATTTTCAGATGTCGAAGGTTGTGTTTCTGTGGACTGGGATAGTAAAATTAGTTGAGATGAAGATTTTGTTGACGGAGACTGTGGATCAGGTAGTTCGGAACTCAAATCTCGTATCGACGACAAGGTTGAAGATGAGTTGCTTGTAATTACACAACTTCCTTGTTTTTTCCTTTTTTTCTTTTCAGCACTCAATGGTTGAGAGGTGAAATATTTTTTCACAAGCCCTGTAAATACTGTAACATACTCTGTGATAACCACTCTCGGTGTATTCACTGGGTAAAATAATGTCTCTGTACTCTAGGTTATGTATTTTTTGTAGTCTGACATTTTTTTAGAGTTTCCTCAGAAAATATGATCAAATGTTCATCACTTTTCTTACAAACAAAGCAAACTGTTTTTCGTCACTTATGATAGCACTTTATTACAACTGATCACATTTATTTCATAAACTGCACAGAAAAATAATACATTTATTATGAGCATAACTGTTCACCAGATAGGTACAATAAACAGCAGCTGATGCGCAATGAAGGGCCGCAATAGACCAAGCGCTCTGTCTCACTCGCCCTAGTTACTGTATACGCTCCTTGCTCTCCGAACTACAGCCACAGTATAGGGACCAAGCAGTAGTCGCACTCCGTGGATTTTTTTTACACCAAGTCTGACTCGCGCATTCCTCCCTGCGCATAACCTAAAATTTTCATTGTTTTCATCTAAGATGTCTGGAATAATGTCATTATTATTATTTTAGACATCTCAAATAATTCCTTTGTATAATTAATTCGTTCAATATATGGAAGAATATAATTTTTCAAAGATCTATTTAAAATTCAAAGAAGTAGTTGAAGAAAAAGATGCAACCTAACTTATAAATTCAGTGGAATTTCTTTGAGTCAAAATCTACCATAAACCAGCAAAACTCATTTATTCAATAATTTATTTTCATTCAAGTAAGTATTCTGTTTCAATTATGTGTTATTTTCAAATTAATTCCAAAATGGTTAACAATTGTAGCGTATACAACTGCAAAAACAATGGACTCAATAATCCGAAACATTCTTATAATATATGGTGAAGAATTTGAAGAGGAGAAAGATTTCATTGAAGGAAAAAGAAACTGTAGAAATTGAGGATGAAAGTTTCATTCGATTCTGCAGGAATAATTTCAGCTCGAACATGGCTGATTTCATGATAGCCCAATTGCAACTCAAAAGAACAAATCCCCATGGCTACAGGTACTCCATCGCTTATAAACAATTTGCACCTACTATCTATTTTTTGGGACCTAAAGTTTAAGAAGTTCAAGAAAAACTTTTTCCTTACCTCACAACCCAGATAGCACAAACGTTCTAGGAATATTCCTACAAAGTGAAAAAGAGGTATGTTGTAGAACATTCCAAGAAATATTCATGGGATATTCTCAAAACATTACGAATATTCATAGTATCATTCAAGAGAATATGCATAGAATGTTTCATGATAATGTTCTAGGAATATTCCTACAAAGTGCAGAAGAGGTATGTTGTAGAATAGTCCAAGGAATATTCATGGGATATTCTTAAAACATTACGAATATTCATAGAATTATTCAGGAGGAATAAACATAGAATGATTCAAGATAATTTTCCAATCGCATTCTCTGGCGTTGTGTTTTGTGTTTTGACAAAATGGTGAAACTTGATGATTCCGCGTTTTCGGGTTCACTGGATCCCTAATCTTTGTTTACTTTTAGAAGATAAAATAATGGTTACGAATGAACCAGAGTAATTTTCGGAAAACGAGGAATCATCAAGTTTCACGTTTCACCATTTGGTAAAAACGCAAATGCTAACACAACACACAAAGTTAATGCAGAACGCAGATCTTCAACTCGTGTTCGTAAACTGTGAATGTGAAATATAAATATTGTTATTGTTGCTGGTATGCATGTAAGGAAAGCACATTATACTTTCCTAACTTTATTGCAATCTACGACACTGCGTAGTAATCGCGTAGCAAAATGTTCATTTACCACGTACTGGTCGGCTAGGTAGATCGCACTGATGATAGAGAGAGAGAGAAAGACAAGGAATCAAGAAGTGGACAGGCGAATTACGACGTCATAATAGATTAATAAAATATTGTTGAAGATTTAAATAAGAGCTAAGTGAATAATAGACATTGAATGTTGTTTCTTTGTTTTACAGGTAAAATTTGTAATAGTATATTGTTGTTAATTTAATAATAAATGAAAAATCTTTGTTTTACAGAGAAACTATTCTGTTTGGTTATTCATAACCTCATTCACAAAAAAATAATAGGATAAAATATATGGAACATTATAAAACAACATTCTGCAAAATAAAATCACTTTCGAACAGAATAATGGAAAAACTACAGTTCAAATTTGAAGTGAAGGATGAATCGGATGGAAAATCAAGGATCATATGTTTAACCTCAATTATAACACCCAATGGGCAGATATATGGGATACCAATAGAATTGCAGAGTGTAGATATCCACACAGAATTAGTACAAACAAAAAAATTCAATACATTGAAAAATACACTAAAGAAAAGACATCAAACCAGGAAAATATGGATTACACTAACACAAAAATTGTATGATGAATACATAGATGAAGATGAAAATTCACGCTTTTCAAATACTTTTCTAGAGGAAATCACAAATGAGGGAAGCACTGATACAAGACAGGTTAGTACAGAAGATTCTACACTAAAATTATTAGAGAAACTACTTGAAGAAAGACAAAAAGATTCTGAAATACAAAACTTAGGAAAAATAGAAAAAGAAGTTATGATAGAGAAATTTACTGGGAAAAATGCAAATGCACAACAGTGGATAAATGATTTTGAAAAAGAATGTGTACGTTTTAAAGTAAATCAGGACAATAAAAAAATTGTGATATTACAATTCTTCTTAGAAAAAGACAGTAAAGATTGGTATAGCTGGATGATATTAAAATTTACAGAAGAGTCAGAATGGGAATTGTGGAAGAAAAATTTTTGCGAAACGTTTTCAAATAAAGGTTGGTCACCAATTAGATACGGTTTATCGTTTAGATACCAATCTGGAACATTATTAGAATATGACTTAAAGAAAGAAAAACTATCACTAGATATGGCAAAAACCATTGATAAAAGAATCTTAATAGATCTCATTGCAACTGGTTTACCCAATTTCATATGTGATAGAATTGACAGGGAATATATAAAGGAAATCGAAGATCTTTACAATGCGCAAATCGATTTCGAAGTTACATTTGACTTTGCAAAACTTAGTAAGACAAGATCAGGTGATAAAAAAATCCTATCACTACCTATTTGATTTTCTTGTAGAGTGATAGTTTTACTTGACATAACTAAGTAAGATCACCATCATGGCAAGAAAGTATTCATTAAAATTTTATAAGAAAGTGAAAATCCAGACGGACATGAGTTATCCGAATATTCCACCCTCTGCTTCTTTTTCTTCGGTAGTTGAGAATGAGATCAGGAATGAAGATGATGTTGAAATATGCACATGCCGAAATTGCAAAACCCAGTGCATGAGTTGAATGAGATGGAAAATATTGAGTTAATTAAGGAAGGAAAAGGTGGACACATTTCTGAATATTCATTCCCAATATTAGATTCTCTTCAAACAAAAACTAGCCATATTGATACAAGAAATTTGATAAAGAGGAAGATATTAGGTCTAAGTTGAAATTGTGGTCAATTAAATATAATATAAGTCACGTTGCTCTAAGTGATTTATTGAAGATATTAAAAAGTTCAAAAGCCCAGTTAGATGAATTTCCGAATGATGCTCGTCCTATTTTATCAACAAAGCGAACCATTGATGTAAGAAATATTGATTTGATTCTTGCAGATGCTGTATTGACTGTGCATAAAAATTCAAATGCAGCGGAAGTGGAAGCATCAGCCAAACAATGGCTGGTTAAGTGTAAGGAGCGATGCACCAAAGAAAAATAATTTATATTATTATTATTATAAGAATATTATTTTTTTGGTAAAATGTTAGATTTTATTTTTTTATTTCATGTTATGGTTTTGAAAAATCAGTTTTATGTTTTTTTTTCAATATATATTTTACTTTTGTATTTATTATTATTTATTAATTAAACCAAAATTCTGGAGCACATTCAATGAACGTTCATAGAATGTGCTCTCAATTCAAATCTTAACCTTCATAGAATATTTCTAGAATGTATGAGAAATATTTCACGAATCTTCTGTAAATATACTTAGAATGTTCTCAAGAATATTCCTAGAATGTATGAAAAATATTTCACGAATCTTCCGTAAATGTACATGGAAAGTTCTCAAGAATATTCTGGGAACATTTATAGAATTTGAAACTCTGTCCACTTTTAATGTCCATAGAATGTACCCAGAATATATTAAGTGTGTTTTGGTAATATTCTTGGAATATTCAAACATTCCAACAAGAGCTTCTATGAATATAATATGAATGTTCTTGTGCTATCTGGGAAGGCTACTCTATGCAGAATAACTACCAAATGGAACTTTTCCGTTGGTTTGAATGAATAAGTATTTCAAGCAATTTCGGTGAAAGTAAAAACTATGACAGAAAGAGCAGAGGATTGCATATTATGTGTTGATGAGATGTCTATCAAAACTCATTTTTTTATGATATATCTCTTGACCAAATAATTGGATTTCACCAATGCAATGGTGACAGATCTTTCGAACCTGCTAATTGTGCATTAGCTTTAATGTATTTTCAGTTTGTCAGTATTCGTTTTATTTATAGATTAGGTACAAATTTTCTGATGGAATTGATCTTAATGCAAATTTACCACATAGCGTAAACATTCATTCTATATATTTCTATCATATCACTTACAAAGTCTTTGTATACTTGTTATTTTGAATGTATTGATGTATACATAATTGTTGACTGAAATGCATGCAGAATCAAACTATATTTTTATGATACTGTATAGTATTTTATTCCGTTGTATATTACTATATTATATTCATTATAGAAATATGAAAAATATAATTTTATATCAGAAAACCTGTTTTTTTATTGTATTTATGAGAAGATAATTCAATATTACCTGATAACTGTATTACAAGTTCAGATTAGACTGAACGAATCTTGAGAAAAATTTATTAAGGCAAAAAATATAAACAACTGGGAGAAATCTTCCAACAAGTAACAAATTGATGTTGATTTAATCTGGAAAATTTACTACATTTAACTAATCGCATTAAACAGGATTCTTAAGTTCAAAAGAAATTTGAAGCAAGAACATTTATATGAGGCCTATTACAGAAATCAATGTTTTTTGCAACATTTCGTGTTGAGGGGGTTTGCCGATAGTTAAGAATTCCATAATCAAATTCCTCTTTTCATAAATTGTATATAGTAAAAAATAGTATCAGTTCAAACCAAATCATCAGAGAATTCATTGAAAAAATTTGTTCGAAACAATTCAATATAAAAATAGTTTTTTTCATGGACTCGAAGATAAACGTTTCAGTGAAATTATAAGTATTGAGGATTTGATATTAAACACATTCGATGTTTTCAACCACCAACTACTTATTTTTCCATATAATACCTACTCTTCAACTCAATCTTCGTTTAGAAAAATTTTAATGAGTCATTTCATTTACAATCCTAAGGTACCTATGATTTTTAACACATTTCAAAAAGTTTCAGAGGCACCGGTTCTGCTGTTTCTTAGTACACTATTAGGTAAATTTAATCACTAATTACTGTTTCTTTCAAAGTGATATTAAAACCACAATAAAACAATATATCTTTTATTAAATGCGTTCTGTTAGTGAGGAAATGTGATTACATTTACAGTTACATTATGAGCGGAGTCATAATTTTTATATGAATATAGAATAAACAACACTCTAAATATCACAGTGAAAACTTATTACCAGCTTAAATCAAAATATTTAAGTTTTCAGATAACGCAAATAACCTTTTCTAATCAATTTTTACATTTGCGGTCGATTAGAGGTTATGCGCAGGAGGAATGCGCGAGTTCCTTTGGTGTAAGCGATTTCAGTTCAAAATCGACGAAGTGCGACTACTGCTTGGTCCCTATACTGTGCTACAGCTTACTTTGAATGCGTCTGGCAAGATGATAGAGCCGTCGAAACTGTCCGGCTATTATGTAAACATAGATCAATTGGCCCAAAAAAAATTATATATAAAATTTAGGTTTTATAATATAACGTAAGTATAATTATAAATTTTAATAGTTTAAGGGTGTCCGGCAGAGGATTGCAACTATACTAACTGTCTGGCAATAAGCAAAGCGAGTTTTGATATTATTATGAATCAAATCTAAAAAAATTCAGTTTTATTTTATGATAAATTTGAGATGAAATTTCATACACCTTTGTTACCTGTTACCTGCCAAAGCCACCGCTGCCTCAGCTTCATGGGTGGGGATCATTCTTACCTGTACTAGGGACATACATAGAAAAAATTTCAGCTTTTATAAAAATCCGAAGGTCTGGCACTCACGGGCTCTTGCTCTATTATTGTCACTCATTCATTAACAAAACCACCTGTTACTCAAAAAATTTGTGAACAAATCTAATGCAGGGCATACACGCTCCGGTCGACCGGAGAGGAAATCTATACAGGTATATCTGCGCAGGTCTGCCTCGAGGGTGGCGACGTTTAGGTAAACCGGACGGGTCATGTGGTCGTTAGCGGGACAGCACTGTGCTAGTAGACCGAGTCGAATTTCGAATTTGCTCCGGCGACCTGTAGAAGCTTGAAACATTGCGACACACACGCTCCGGTCGACCTGCGTAGGTATACCTATACAGTTTTTCCTCTCCGACGAGAGTGTGTATGCCCTTCATAAGTTTATTGTGGGCAATATTTGAATGGAAATTCTAACACACCAAATCTTAGCATTAGATTAGTTCACAAATTTCTTAAGTAACAGGTGGTTTTGTTAATGAATGAGTGACAAGAATGTAAAAGAAAGTTTATTGAATTTAAAGAGATTTTCAGAATGACCACCTCCAGTGGTAATGCACATTCTACATCTATGTAAAAAATTGTCTCTTAATGGCCTAAATTATTTTCTTTTATTTTACGTTCGGCTTCTACAATCTTCAGCCTTAGTTCTTCTTCACTCGGAGATTCCCTAGCTTAGGCGATTTCTTCAAAAAAACCACAAATGAAGACGTCTATGGGGTTGAGGTCAGGAGAGCATGGAGGCCTCCTAATTGGGACGCTTCGTCCGATCCATCTATTGGAATTATTTTCGTTCAAGAAATTCCGTACTATTGTTGCGTAGTGACACGGGGCACCGTCCATCTGGAATATCATGGTGCGTCGCAGCTGAAGATTCAGATCTTCCAACAGTAATGGAAATTCATTTTCCAAGAAATTTTTGTAAGTTTCTCCATCTAGTCTGGATGGGAGTTCAAATGGACCGATGAATACACCGTTTTTGAATCCATGTAAATACAATATGAGTAAACTTAAAACTAAATAAATAAAATCTTCATTGGTTTCTGCTTAAATTTTATCTTTCCTGCAGTAATCTTGATTAGTTAACAAGTGAATTTAGCCTTAATAATTATAAGACAAAAATTTTTTTTTAAGAATTTCCACATCAGTGAATTTGATGGCGGATTTTATCAAATATAGCCCATTAAATACTGCTTATTTTGAATGATCCTGTTTGCTAAGAGATAGGCGCATTTTATAGGTATAATCAGTAATAAAAAAAATTAACATTTACATTTTTCATTCATGTTTGATAGTTTTGGTCTTAATTCACTTGACGTATTTTTTTTCTTGAGACCAATTTTTGCTAAACTTACCTTGAAGTTACAAAGCTGATTATTTTATGTATCAAAGTACAACTTATGGAGATTTCATTGCAAAAGAAAAAAGTCAAAATAATTTTATACTTTTTTTTTAGAATTTTTTTAAATGATAGAGGACAAAAGTTCTGAAATTTTCAAAATATAATTATAACTTGAAAACCGTGAAAAATCGGGGAACATACATGAGGTATTTCGGATTCCCCATGACACCAGGATTCAAATTTTTTTTTAAACGTTAATCTCCCGGCCATCCTGTATTGACACTGTGTCTGTAAAGTATGGAATAAAGTCATTTTTAGCCTATTTTGAGAAATAATTCTGAAACACATCGGTTTTCTATTTCAATATTCCGTATGTTAAAATAATAATCTGATACACAGGGTGATTCAATTTCGAGTAATGACGTCTTTTTTTAAATGCAACGCCCCCCGTTTTGTGTCCATTTTCGGATTACTCTAGCTGAGCTGATTCTAAAATTGTTTCACATGTTATTCCAAATGATACAGAGTGGATTGAAATACAATATGATGATAATAGTAATATGTTTGGAAACAGCTTATTTTTATTAATTTAAAAATATAACATACTACAGAGTGTTACATTTAAACCAATTGCCGCTAGACAATAAGTATTTTTGATAATATTGTAAATTTGACTAATAAAGAATGTTACCCGATATGAGCACACACAAAACTATTGTATTTTTTGTCCACATTTTGCCAATTGGAATCAACATTTGATACACTTTTGGAATCAGCCCAACTGAAGTAATCTGAAAACGGAGACGAAATGACATATAGAAAAAATGACGGTGACGACATTACTCAAAAGTAATTCACTGTGTATATAAGATTATTAATGTAAATACGGTGAATTAAAACAAAAAATTCACGTGTTTCACGATATTTTTTAAAATGGTTTGGTTACCTAAAAATAAATTTGTTCCATACTTTCCGGACACAGTGTATATCTTAAATCTTCAATCTATTGTGGTGACGCAATTTTTCATCGAGCAGCTTGAAATTTTATTATAATAACAATGGAATATGTGCTTGTTTTTACATTTGATTGACTTCACCCAATAATTGGAAATAGCTCGTTAGAATTTTTACAAAAAAGCTATAGGCATTGAAATTAGGACTGGATCCTTTTATTATAATTATAATTGCTCTGTGGGGATTAAAACAAATATTACGGGAAAATTTTTTTCAAGAGGTTCCCGTAATGGTAATATAACTTGTTGGTTGAATGAATTCAACAATTTTCAATAGGGATTATCCAGAATGCTCTTCCAAAATCCCCTTAATTATATAAATGAAAAGATATTTACTGTTTTCTTTATAATATATTATCTTGGTTCGATTAGATGTTTTTATCATGAAATTTCGCCATAACTAAACAGGATTTTGTTGGGATCTGCTTAATATCTCATGAGACAAGTATTTTCAAGAGAAAATCGGGGAATATCTCGCAAATTTAATGTAGTCCGATGATTTCCACTATACATGATGAACTCATTTGTTGAAACCATATTCTATTATTTTTAAAGTAACGAATTGATGAATTAGATTTTTCGAGTGTTGTTCACGAATACAAATTTCAGATGTTCATAACTGCGGAATTATTCGACGAATTTGGACTAAAATGAAATCAACCGAGATATATGTTCATTGACTCTACTCTGTCAATATGAAAATACTTTAGATTTCGAGAGTTATTGCATCGACAGATATTTAAAATTTTTGGATGAAGGATAAATTAATTCTCTTTTTTCCAATATCGTCGGCTACATCGCTCCTAAATTAAATAGCATCACTATTTTTAATCGCTTTTTTCCAGAGGTTTGAGATTTTCAACATGATAATGAAATATGCATTAACTGCCTGTTACTACTTACTTTTCAGCATCGAAAATCATGCAACTCTCTATTCCTCATTTGTAAATGGAATGATGTGGAATTTGACTGCTGTGAAAAATTTCAACCACTAGAAACCGAATATGGAGTATGTTATGCCATGAATTCTCTTCATACGAAGTGAGTACTTGCAAGATTCTCTAATGCACTCGACTCTTTTCACAGCAAAATGATGCTAAATGACGTTGTTTGAATGAGTCTATAAGAAGCTTCTGGAGTAATAGAAATATTCGAAATTGAAAATTGCGATTGTTATATTGTTCGAAGTTTGCTATTGAGCTGCAATATATTCGAAGCTTGACTATTTGTGAATTAATAGGAATCGAAATTTGAAAAAAAAATTCACGGAAAGACTAAGTACAACTCAATTTTGATTATTTTTATGGCCTATGTAAAATATATTATTTTCTTGAATTGAACTTGAATGTAGAAGGCATATCTTTTGATGGAGCTTTCACAGAAAGGATGTTCGGTCTTCGAAAAAAACTGAAGGAAAAGTACAAGGGGTTATTTTCTGATTAATACAATTATAATTAAAATGTATTATCAATAATATTAAAACGTCTATATTCTATATAATACAGCAATAAGATCGTGAACCAGAGAAAATTATGACAGGGGTCCCGTGAGGGACCCGAAAAGCTTTGAGCAGCCCCGCAGGGCCGCTCGAGAGAAAATCTTAAAAAAATCGAAAAGGCGTATCCTCTTCTAGGAGAAGCGACCCGAAACCCCCGGGCACTCTTAAAGTGCAAGAAATTTTCGAAAGAAAATGAAAGAAAATTTGGCGAAATCGCCGAAAGTGTCCCCAAAGGGGAAGATCTCACGGACGAACGGGGCCATCTCTCCGGCCGAGATCGGTCGCTTCTTCGAGTAAAAGACATTCCTCATAATGTGGTACCGGTACGGGCCGCGGAGCCCCACGAAATCTATACGAAAATTATGCATGTAAAACGGCAATTTTTCGACCCGCGAGTACCGAGAAACGTCAAAAACCCCTATGATGCTTTCGCTCCGTGCGGGCGCTACGAGCATCTAAACGCATTTTCGGCGGTAGAAAATGAAACTTGAGGAAATTCCCCATCTCTGGGTACCAATTTTCATATCCAAGTAGCGAGATAAGGCCGCGAATTCTTCATTCCAAATTCGGCAATTTTCTCGATAATTCGAGGAGAAGTGTCATAGTTTCTCATACGATTCCGATGATAGCCGAACGCGAGCTCCAAATTTGAAAATACGGCATCAATTTTTCGCTCGATATGGGCGGTGGAAGATTTTTCAGGCCTTCCAAGTGCTCGATTAAGAATCTACAGGAGATTCCGAATCTCTAGACAGCACCCGCGGTTCACGAATCGAAAGAAAAACACCTCAAATATGCGTTTGAAAATCGTCATTTTCCAGTCGATTTTCGCGCGAATTCATTTTCGTCCTTGAAGAATGCACACAGATCGCGATGAATCGCTATACAGGATTACGATAAAATGTCATACAGGGTGTGCAATTTACAATGAGTTTACGATCGGGTGATATACAGGGTGTGCAATTTAAAAGTTCTTTCATTATTTTTGCACGCTTTCGGTTTTTTGTGCTCCCTCGGGGTTTTAAGCTTTCCTTCGACTTTTTTTGCGCGCTTTCGTTGATTTTGTGCTCCTTCGGGGTTTTTTGAGTTCCTTTGGATTTTTTCGTTCTTTCTTGTTACTTTGGGTTCTGTCATGTTTTTCGCGTTTTTTCGTATTTGGTCGGGTTCTTTCTTGGTGGAATGCACTGGACTTGAAACGATAGAGTTATAAACGATATTCTTTCGGTTTGTTTTTATGATGAAAGCACCCACTGCGAATCAATTATATACAGGGTGTCCCATATGCATTTTTCTTCAGGTTTTCTCGCGAATGAGAGCTGATTTCGGTATAATGTCATACAGGGTGTGCGATTTACAATGAATTTGCGATCGGGTGATATACAGGGTGAGCACTTTACAAGTTACAAAATTATTTTCGAAACATATACGGGGTGTTACATAGGAGCTCCATAGAATAATTTTGATACTTCCTTCGTGGTAATTACTGAACTCGAATAGATGGAGTAACAACGATATTCTCTTGGTTTTTTTTTTTTAAGCTAATCAATTGTATACTGAGTGTCTCATATGCATTTCTCTTCAAGTTTTCTCGCGAATGGGAGCTGATTTCGATAAAATGTCATACAAGGTGTGCAATTTACAAGTACTTTTGTGTTTCGGGTTCTTTTCAGGTTCCATTAGATTTTTTGTGTTACTTGGTGTTCTTTCGTGTTTTCTCGCGTTGTTTCGTGTAATTTCGGTTTCTTTCGTGTAACTTCGGTTTCTTTCGTCTTTCTTCGGATTCTTCCGTGTTTTTTCCAGTACTTTTATGTTTTTTTGCTTTAATCTGGTTTTTTTGACGTGTTTAGTGTTTCTGCGCGCTTCATTGATGTATGGGCCCTATTGATCTATGGCCTATATTGATCTATGGTCTATGTTGATCCATGGGCCAATTGAACTACTGGCCTATTGAACTACTGGCCTATTGAACTACTGGCTGATGGATCTACTGGCCTATGGATCTACAGGCCTATTGATCTACCCGCTTACTAGTAATGTATATATTTGATTATATTTTCTTAGGATAGCGGTCACTTGTACTCAGTTCAAACACAAATTGTGTATTTCCTTCTACAGGGCTGAAAAAGTACATATATGGAACATACTGAAAAAACTAGTATAAAATATGAAAAATCTTCTGAATTTTAAGGATTAAGGTATATAGAAATTATTGAATCGAATAAAAAACCGACATATTCAGTTAGATACATCAATTTTCATTCTTTTCAAAATATCAAAGTGAAAATTAATATTATTTCAGTTTTACGGAAAAGAATTCAACAAATTTCTAATATAGAATATATTGAAAAAAATTAAAAGGAACCCAAAGATATTTTAAGAACAAATTCGTATCCATACAAATTCATCAACAAGTTTTCATACAATTCTATCAATATAACATCAACTTTCAACTCGAATACAATAGAAGAGGAACATACAAATTCAATCAGAAATTCTATCGCCACACAAAATCTACAACCTTCATTTAATTTCTCTAAACCTTATTTCCTTGAAATTTCACAAAAATTAAAAATTTATTAAAATATCATTAGTATCAATAATATATTTTCGAAAGTTAACGATCGTGATACAATTATGAAAAAATTAGATGTAATCTATAGAACAAGTTTCTCAAATTGTAATCTAAAATAGATTGGTCAAACTTCAACTGTCTTGCAAGAAATAATTGACCGTCACAAAAGTGACTGTAGACTAAACAAAAAATCATGTGCTCTTTCAGAATATTATACAGCATCTTCTTATAATATTAATTTCAATAACGTTAAATTACTAAATGTAGAAAAAACAGTCAAAAATGAAATTTCTTAATGATGGTTGAAATTTTTATCGAAAATAATTCAATGAACAAAAGAAAGATATTGAAAATCTCAGTGTAATTTATTCCCACGTTTGATTTATTTTATTCTTTTAAGGATCGAATCTTCTATAGAAAGTTTTCAACAAAATTTCCAGGGAGGCTTTAGGAAAAATAGAAATTGTTCAGATCAGGTTCTCAGATGCTTTCATTGATTTATCTTCGGCATATGAGCCGTTCAGTGCACACATCGATTAACTCTATAAAACGAAAAGTTGAGAAACGCGATGATGTAATGTATATATTTTCTTAAAATTCCTGTGATAATATGAATTCAAATAGATAATGTAGAATGCAGAATTGCAGATAAAGCTTTCATCTAACGGTATATAAAATTAATAGAAACGAATAGCCAACAAACAATCCTCAGTAATGTTACAGTTTCTATGTGACTGGTAGAGTTAATCGATTAGGCAACTGAAAAAATAATGAAGTTAAATTTAGCTTTTACATTTTTAAGTTTTTATTACAAAAAAAGTTAGTTATACAATTTTATCACAGCTTTTCCATAAAAATTGATGTTGGCAGTTCTGTTATAATATAATTTTTGTAATTAATTCATAGCAGCTTTAGGCCAGCGGCATAATTTTTTGAGATGATTCAGCAAACTACCGTTTGCATTGCACTTCTTTTATCTGGTTACCGAGGCGATTTTGTTACGATAATTATTAACAGGAGGTAGCATTTTCGGCTGTTTAAAAATAAATAAGCGTCGATGCACGGCCAGAACAGATACAGCGTTACTGAAACGGTTTACATAGTATGGACTTAATCGAAATGGCTTCTGAAATAAATTACTTATTATTCAATGGCCAAAAAAATTTGCCATTTAACGGTGCTAATCTTTATTATTCAGGAAAGTTATTATAAATATAAAAGTTATGACTATACGAAGGGCTTTGACACTTAAATTTAATATTTTTCAAAAAGTGGAGTTAATCGATGTGTGCACTGAGCGGCTCATATAACACTGTGTGGAAAGATGGATTAACTTTTAAACTCTATACCCATCTGAAGTGTGGGAAAATTGTAAGATTATAAGACAATATGTTATCTGATATAAGGTTTCGTGTTTTTGTTGACAATAGCAATTTCAATACATTGAATAACGCTCTTCCACAAGGATCAGTTCTAGATCCTTGATGTCCCACGACATCATTTCAGAAATTTGTTTATGCTGATGACATTGCTTACCAGCATTCGGATTTCCATACTCTGGAAAACAAACGGTTATCTGATATGACAATTTTGAAGAATTATTTTATTGAGTGGTGATTATGTCCAAATTCCAACAAAACAGAGGTATCTTGTTTCTATCTGAATAATCATGAAAAATATAGGAAATAAGCTGTAACTTTCAATGATTCTCTTATCGAACATAATATCAATCCTAAATACTTAGGTGTTAAATCAGATTCATCTCTCAATTACCAGGCTCAATTAAATGATCTGAGCCTTAAACTGAAAACTAGGAATAATATTCTTCAGAAATTAGATAGATCATCTTGGGGTGCTGATGCTTCCACTCTTCGCACAGCATCTCTAGACTTAGTCTTTTCTGCAGCTGAGTATTGTTGCTCTGTTTGGTTTAATAGTGCATATACACAAAAAATCGATGTACAATTGAATACATCTATGAGAATATTCACTGGCATCATAAGATTTACACCGGTTCATTGGTTACCAGTTTTGTCTATCATTGCCTCTCCCTATATTCGCTGACAGACTGCAGCTCTGAATTTTTGGAGTGAATATCATTTATTTCTAATTTATTTCCAATTATTTTATACATTACAAAAAATAGAATTCCAAATTTGAAATCGCATGAACCATTCGGGTATGATACGTTCTTCAATATGAACATTAGCGATAAAGAATAACTCTTATGAAATGTTCAATAAAAATCTTATTTCTGATCCTTCTGAATAAGTTTCGGGTTTTGAGCTTCCAAGAAAATATTGGACAGTTCTTAATCGATTGAGAACAGGTCATGGTCGTACTAATAGCATGCTATTCAATTGTAACTCAATTCCAAGCGCATGTTGTGAATGTAGATATGCAGATTAAACAATACCTCATCCCATCAATAATTGTCCCATATATAAATTTCAAGATGGTTTTAAGGCTATTCACGATGTTTCCGATTCTTTCTTGGAATGGGTTATAAATTTCAAACAGATTTGATACGTACTTCTTGTATTCAGTTCTTTTTTCTGTTTTTGTCTTTTTATTTACACATTCGATATGTGCAACTTGAAGGAGCCTCTGTGTTTATTAATAAAAGACCACTCTTGAAGAAAGAAGTCCCTCAAATATATTTAAGCTTATTTTGTACACACAACAATACTTATGCGGGGAGCCAGGTTTTTTTTTTCACTGGGGTTTTTTCCCTAGGCTTTCATGTCATACACCGAATTGTATGGCACCCCGTCAACAACCCCAGCTAACATTTGTTTTGTAAGCCAAAAGTTCAAAGAATATATATATATATATATACATTAAAGATGAAACTTACATCAAATATACAATAAATCCAACTTTGCCCCCATTTCTCCATAATTTCATTGAATTATTTTCAACGAATCATTACCAAAATATTGTATTAGACTAGTCAATAAGCCTTATCAATTTCAATATTCTCAAAACCAAATTAGTTTCTATGTTTGGAACGCCCTTTCGTGCAGTTCCTTTATTTAAGTAAACTCGGGCGCCAGACTATTTGCTTCTGAGGGCGTCACCCTCACCTATCGAGCTCCTCCGGAATGTCCAGAAGCTCGAGCCTAGGGAGACTCCAGTGGAGAATGAAGTGGATAGCTGTTGGAGGTGTCACCAATAAAACACTAGGTTAACTAAAAAATGAAGGGGTTAGAGTGCACATAAAGCGATTACAGTGGCGAGTTACTCGATGTATTAGGCATCAGAAAGAATTAGGCAAGCAAAATGACTTGGGCATAAAAATGGGTTAGGCATACCAATGAATCAGTCAGAGGAATGGATCAGGCAGTCGCTCAACAGAAAATTGCTCATACATGAAAGTCGAACACGGCCGTGAGAAGAAGATGAAAATGACTCAGGCATGAAAATGACTAAGGCCGTGTGATAAAAAATGAGAATGTCTCGTGGTTAAAGCGAGAGGGGAGGGGGGAACCAAAGCCTCGCTCAGGCCAACATGGACCATCCAAGCGGGGGTTGTCCTTGGGGCACGGTTCCGCACGGCGCAACTAGTGTCCGTGCGCAACAGAACCCCTCGAAGAGAACTGCCAAGGCCCAGCCCAAATCGGAGTGACCGGCGGTATGGTGTGCGCATGCGCAAGCCACCGCGCGTCCACCCGCAATGACGACAGGGCCGAGGTCGAACCAAGTGCCTGCCGCACAGCAGCCCACGCCACGGAAAACTTCGGTCTAAGCACGATTGAGTTTCCTCATCTCGTACGTCAACGTCAGCTCCGCGAGATGGACAGCAGGAGTCCGCCAAGGTAAAACGGCCCACCACCTAGGGACGATTGAGTTTCCTCATCTCGGCACCCAGATGTCGGATACGCAATACCGGCTAAAGGACCCAGCCGACACCCGTGACGAATCCCGCACCCTCAAAGATCGGTGCCAACCCAGTGCCTGCCGCGCAACAGTCCACGTCACGGAAAGCTTCGGTCTAAGCACGATTGAGTTTCCTCATCTCGTACATCAACGTCAGCCCCGAGAGATGGACAGCAGGAGTCCGCCGAGGTAAAACGGCCCACAACCTAGGGACGATTGAGTTTCCTCATCTCGGCACCCAGATGTCGGATCCGCAATACCGGCTAGAGGACCCAGCCGACACCCGTGACGAACCCGTGCCTCTAAGGGTCGGGTCGACAAACGACAGCAGGGGGGGCACAACACGACCCTCACCGCGCAGCAGCCCACGTCACGGAAAACTTCGGTCTAAGCACGATTGAGTTTCCTCATCTCGTACATCAACGTCAGCTCCGAGAGATGGACAGCAGGAGTCCGCCGAGGTAAAACGGCCCACAACCTAGGGACGATTGAGTTTCCTCATCTCGGCACCCAGATGTCGGATCCGCAATACCGGCTAAAGGACTCGTAAAGGACGTGATGCCCTGAACGCCCTCCTGCAGCCGTCGTTCGGTCTCAACGATCGAACCTCACACTCACCTCCTGGAATCTCGTCCTCCACAAGTGGCCCTCCGGTCCCCTCTCTATACCCCTTTCCTACCTTGGTATGTCTGCCTACCACTGAACTCACTACCAGCACTAACAACACTGGCTGGACCCTCCCCACTAAACGGTGGAAGCTTTCCTGCTTCGAGTCGCGCCGTCCGCGGAACTGCCGTTCCCGGTGCTCGACTCGCCTATAAGTACCATTCTCGGCCTCCCCACCAACATGCGCCGTGTGCACTGCAGATGGAGGTGGGAATGACCACTGTTCAGCGTGATCTCGCTGGATTCGATCAGGTCAACAACTTTATGCCACGTAAACAAAACTACTTCGTTACATGTTAAATGATTACAGAGAAAAAAATTTTTACATCAAGATTTCCAAAGTAATTTTTGACAAATCATCATCATCATCATTTGTTTATTTGACTCAATTATGTTATGCCAAAGTTTCATTGAGTTTAATAACTTCTATATACTTAATTATTATAACTTCAGGAGCTTATTTATATTCTACACTAATTCATTCAGTAAGTTCCTTATAATGTCTTTTTCAGTTACCCATTTAGGTATGTTATTTTAGCCCTGAGGAAGGAAACAATGGGAGCAAAAGCTCCTTACCACACATTAGTGCTTTTCTACATTCATTCTTTATTTGCCTAGTAAGATCTTGAACATTGAAAGTTGAAAGTTTCAGAGATATATTGATTCATAGGGAGCAAATAGCGAATGTTTTTCATCGTTTGAAATGACACGCTGTATTGCGACAACTCATTATAGCATAATTTTTTTCAGGCAGACTGCGAATTCTCAAATGGACCTAATATCTAATCGAAAAAATGGTGCTGGAGGACTTTTCTTTCAGACGGGTAATGATGTGAGGGTGTGTATAATGAAAACATAATTTAAACGATAATACTTTCCTGAAAAAATCTTTTTTCAATTCTTTATATGTTATTTCATTCACTTTTGTATAGTAACACCGGATCCTTCTTATTGCTTTAGATAAATTAGAAATTTATCAATAAAATCAACGTCTTAAATCTCACGGTTTCAATGAATAAGTTAGTTTCTTCAAATATATACAAATTTGTTCTTTATGTATCGAAGCATGTAAAGAATCAGGTTCTTTATTATGTGGGGAATCATTTTATTATTAAGACATTTCCGGAATAGAGATTTTAGCGTTGAAGATAAGCCTCACAAAGGACAAAAAAAAAAATATACGAAAAGAGAGTGGGAAGCATTTCTCGAATGAGATCTTAGTCAAATACAGATGCAGATTGAACAATCATGAAATGTTTGAACAAGTGGTTTCTGTACGATTAAAATCAATGAAAATTACAAAAAAAAATTGAAAAACACTGACTTGAGGTCAGGAGAAATTGAACACTTGTTCTGAAGTCAATTTTTGAATTCTGAGACAGTGTGATAATGAAACAAACGCCACAATAAAACCTATTTTTCTAAATAAAAATAAGTTTTTACGGAACTGCCCACGAATACTTTCTTGATTAAGTTTAAATATCACCCAGATTGATCGGTTCTCCACCAACACAAAGACATTGTTGAATTACTTCTCGTATTCTTCAATCAGCTTGCGCATCTTTGTATTCCATGTCATCTTTATCACCGGATACAACCGCCTGGTTTTCGGCAAATTGGAAAGTAAATTGGTGGTATCATGAGCTTTGGTCCTCTATGTTATGAGTTTTTTCTTTCATAGCCTTTTGGCCTATCTTGCCTATGGTTTAAACAAGGTTGGGGACAAACAACCCCTGACTCAGACCCTTAGTAACAAAAAGAAATTCATCAGTTATTCACTTTCCGTGAAGGCAAGTACCAACATACCAACAATTCCTTTTTCTGCTCCTATCACTTTCTGCGGTACTGCCCATTTTGATTATATTTAAATATCCGCATTGGTCAACTTCTACAATTGAAAATAATTACTCACAGTTTTCTCTTTTATTTTGTTCGAAGCTCGAGTTGCTGTCTCTTAAAAACCAAACCAACTAAAAGTTGGTATATCATCTCCATCAAAAATCTTGTCCTTTTGAATGATTCTTCGGAATCAAAAATTCTGAAACTTCTACAGAAACCTAAGGAATATGAATCATGTCGTATAGATATACAGGGTGTTCCTAAATTGAACGTACAAACGAAAAGCCCATCTATTGTGGATGTAAACGATGACATCTTCAATCTTTATTGATTGAGAACCATATTTATCAATATCGAAGAAGAAAAACTTGCAAGAAGAAAAATCATTTAGGTCCATAAGTGCTTCATCTATAGATCTGCCAGAAGTTTGGACGCCAATAATTCGATCCAACTTAAAAAGATCATCATATCACAGATGAGTATATAACATCGTTCATTTTCTTTCATGACTTCTGTCAATATTGACTTTTTGAAAATTGATAATTTTCAAAAGGTTTTTCACTTTTCCTCCTTGATAAAGATAGAAGTTGTCTATCGAAACGTCGGAAAACATTACATCCACAATAGATGATGGTAATAGCCCAAACTATCATCCAACACGAGCTCCATCATCAACAATATCTCGTCATCAATAAGCAAAAAAAGTCCCATAAAGATAGGGTCGCAAACGTTTCGTTTTCGAGATACAGAGTGCTGAAGTTTGAATTTTTTTAAAGTTTTTTTCTCATAGTATCTACACTTCACAAGATATTCAACTGAAATTTCGCATAGATATTACATTTGAGAGTTCTCATCACGTGACATGGCAATTTTGATAGATGATATACAGGGTGATATTTTTTCTGGAACACTGCCACCTGTTTTTCTGCAGAACTTTTTTTGGTGAGCAACTGTTTATTTGAAAAGATGTAAAAAGAAGCTTTGTTCTTATACTAAACTTTTCGGTCTCATGTAGTTTTGTCGTATCTACCAACGATTTCGAGAAAAAAAATTTTGACGATTCTCTCGAAATCCTCGTGAAAATTCAAATTATGATGGGAAGGCCACTTTGTAAGCTGTGGTGAATGAATTCAGTGTCAATTTTGACACATCAAATTATTGAACGTTTGTTTTTTCAAAAAGTGAGGGTGATTGCATTTGAGGCTATTTATTTTTTTGAATGTAGGTAGACTACTATTTTCATTACGATTTGGATGACTGTCACAACAATAATATGATCAGAAATTAGAGCCTCTACACATTTCAATATCAAAACATGCCGAATTTCACGAATTCCAAAATGGCTGATATGCATTTCATAGGCGTCTTCACATGGAACGCTATCCCAATAGAGTGAAATCATCGAATGTTCTCTGATATTCATAGGCGTCTTTCAGAAGCTGGATCTTTTTCCACGAAAAGAATTAATGCTGGGAGACCACGCAGTGTGAGAACACCACAACTCGAAGAGGCAGTTATGAACGAAATAGAACAACATCCAAGAACCAGTACAAGAAAAATTAGTGTACTTTTGAATTCAAGCCATCAAGTTGTTTGGCGGATCTTGTGGATTCTCTGCTATATCCTTATCACATTCGGAGGGTGCAAGCTCTTCTGCCTCGAGATTTTCATCCGAGGGTTAGTTTTTGTCAGTGGTACCTCAGTAGACTATTGATGAATCCTTGTTTTGATTGCCAAATTCTATTCACTGATGAAGCCTGCTTCTCAAGGACCTCAATTATCAATTTCCACAATGAACACGTATGGGCTGAGGAGCATCCGCATGGATATGTAGAAACCCATTTTCAAGAGCAATTTTCACTAAATGTGTGGGGTGGTAATATTGGTGATGAATCTTGCCAGGTCGACTAACAGATCAATCATACAGACATTTTTTAAAAAACCGATTTGCCCTTGTTATTGGAAGATATACCTCTTATGCTACGTCGAGAAATGTGGGTCATGCATGACGGTGCTCCTGCTCATTATTTGGACGAAAATCATGAAAACAGGAGGATTGGACAGGGGGGTCCTCAGTTATGGCCCGCCAGATCCTCAGACTCAGATAGTTTAGATTACTTTTTATGGGAAATCTCTAGTATATTCGACAGCCGTAAACACCATAGAAGAACTGAGAAATCGTATAATAGGCGCATTTGATACAGTTAGGGATATTTCGGGAGTGTTTGAAATAGTTCGATCGTCTATGATTCGAAAAACAGAAGCTTGTATAAGAGTTGGGGAAGGACATAATCAACATTTGCTGTAGTTCAGTCCTTTCCGGTTACTTAGTTTTCTTGTTATGATTTTTTTTTAGTTTTACTTTCCCTGTTATAAAACATTTTTTGTGTTGATTATACGAGTTTATCGAATCTTTATGAATCATCGATACAAATTATAGTTGCCTTCCCATCATAATTTGAAATTTGAATCGTTCAAAATTTTTTCTCGAAATCGTTGGTAGATACGACAAAAGCGAAAAGTTTAGTATAAGAACAAAGCTTCTTTTTACATTTTTTCAAATTAACAGTTGCTCACCAAAAAAGTTCTGCAGAAGAACATTTGGCAGTGTTCCAAAAAATATCATCCTGTTGATCATCTAAAATTCCGTGGTGAGAACTCTCAAATGTAATATATATGCCAAATTTCAGTTGAATATCTTTTTTCTAGGCTTTGATTTACGATCCGTTTGTACGTTCAATATGAAACCAGTGTGCAAAAATCCCCATATCTAGGTGTAATTCAAGAATATGTAACATATCAATAACCACCCCACAAACACTAATTTTAGTTAAAATCCTACGGGTACCTTACAAGCTGAGAAGTATTGAAAACATATTTTTGAAAATTTTCTTGAAATTTTCTGGCTTGTTTATTTCGACGAAATTTCACAAACATATTTCTTTAAACATCATTTGAACATCTCCCAAGTTACAGATCGATCCAATAGGTAGATATTGAAGGTATTACTGAAGAAAACGAATTTCAGATGCTCTTTACTCTTGAACTACTCGACTGACTTGAACTAATAACCAAACTGACCCAGATATTTGCACAATACATCTATTCTGAAAATATTAAAGCTCTAGTCAAGTCTTACGGAAGATAGAGAGTATGCGGTTAGCCGGTCGACCAGCCAGACACAATCAATTTTGAACCTTATCGATTGAGACCATTTTCGTCGCGATATTCGAAGTCTGCAGACATTTAGGTAAAACGATAGCAAAAAAAGGGAAGTAATAAGATGCCTAATGAAAAACAATATATGGTGATTGAAAATTATATTCAAAGGCGAAGAAGAATGAGTTTTTACATAAGGAAGTGCTACTAGGATGAAAAATTGATTTTCTATGAAATCCCAAAAAAAAACTTGTGAGTATCAAGCGCTTCCATCGGCCTCAACATTAACTCCAAAGCTTAATTGTGATGGATAGCAGGTAATCTGGTGATCTCTATCGCAAAAGTCGTGAACAAATATTTCGAAATGCTAATGAGTAAACATAATTTGTTAATTTATTTTTTGAACACCATCTTGTGTATAGGATGTTTTAAGCCTATTTGAAATTAGGTTGTTCAAGACCTCTACATTTTCAACCATGTTGAGTTAAGATCAAATCTAATTTGAAGGAGAGCACCTAACGTTCAATGTATAACTTGGTAATGAACCAAATCTAGTCACTTATATCATTTTATTTTTATAGTTTTTCAGATTTGATGCTTGACTAATATTCTTCGCTATTTTCGCATCTTTTTGTTTATATTTGAACGACACAAAAATTCAAACAAAATTTTTATTTCAGATGTATATTCACTCTCCCGAAGATGTTCCTTTCATTAATGCTGATCCAGATTTTGGAAAAGATATCTTAGTAGGCGAGTCATCTAAGATTTTATTCAATGTGAGATCACCCAAATTGCAGAATCAAATCATCATAATTGAATTTTTCAGGCAATCGAGATTGAAAATGATGAAAACGTTGAATCAATACCTATCTATCAACGAGGCTGTCGATATCCTTGGGAGGTACCAGATAGTCTCAAAGTTCACCATTATTACAGTTATTCTTCATGTGTTGTACAGTGTCGTGCAGAAGCGCAACTCCAAATATGCGGGTGTACACATCATCACATGCCAGTATACAGTTGGTTTTATTTTTTAAAGAATACTAATAATTTTTTGCGCTTTTGTTCCTGCTGAAACAGCGAGCTATCGTTTGGCTCAAATATCTGCCATTTTCTTATATCTCAAACTATATGGATTAGCCTTCCTGATGAAGAATCCGTCTTGAAAGCTGAGTCTGTCTGGCTGTTCAGTTCATGACATGGCTCTCGATTGAAATGTGCTTGGGTTTTGATATATACATTATAAAACCTTAATATTTCTGAGAGAAGGGATTGAATTGTGGGTCGAACAATTATCGATGAAAAGCAAAATTTTTCAGTGTTTTTTTATATCTACATTGATTAATTGTATCCATTTGATAAACAACTCTCCCGTCATTTTTGATTTTTTATTTGTACGATAGTTCATTGGAAATGATTTTATGTTTATGTTATTTTTCCGAGTCATCCATATTGGCTGCCAACAGTATTGTTACACTTTCTTTACTATTTTTTCCACCATAGCATTTATCTTCCTTGAAACAAATAGGCCGATCAGGGAGACATTTATAGAACACGTCCGTTTCGTCGGCATTGAATACGAGGTCTGTCAATTATATTCCCGGAAAAGTGCTCGGACGGTCAGAAATATACATAAATTCTTGAAATTAAGTTATAATCCTTCGCAGTATTCTCCCTAAAACTCGATTCACCGGCGCCAGCGTTGGATCCACGGTTGGAAGCACCCCCTGAAGTCCCCCGAAGATAGGTCCCTCAGCACCCGTGTAGTGACACTTTGCACCTTCTCTACGCCGTCGTATCGGTTGCTCTTGAGGTAGGACTTCAATTGTGGAAAGAGATGAATGTCGCAGAGGGCCAGGTCCGGGCTGTAGGGGGTGCGGAAGCGTTGGAATGCCGTTTTTGGTCAAAAAATCGCGAACCGCCAATGAGGAGTGGGCTGGAGCGTTGTCGTGATGCAGCACCCATTCACGTTCATCCAATTCCGGCCGTGCACGAAACACACGGGCCTTCAAACGTTTCAAATCTTCAATGTAGAACTTTCCATTGACTGTCTGACCTGCGATCGACGTTTTGTGCCGTTCGAGAGGTGGAGGGAGCTCCCTTACGTGGATAATCCTCCACCGACTCCCTGTCTTCCCTGAACCGCTTAGCCCACTCGTAGACAGCTGTTTTTTTCAGGCTCTCATCCTTGTACACGTCGGTTAACTGTTTCATAATTTCCGCGGGACTTACACCACGTTTGACCAAAAATTTGACCAATACTTTTTGCTCAGTTTTTTTATCACTTTTTCGCGACAAGGAGTCCAAACACGCCGATGATTAAAGTACCTAGTCGGTGTGAAACTGGAGCGCTAACCTCTAGGCTACCGGAGCGCTGTGAATTAAGTTATGCGTGGCCATATAAAGTGCCGCCAAGAGATCCCTACACACTCCCCTGCCGCTGACAGAGTGCCGCTACACACTCCCTTACCAGTGACGGAGGAACGAAACCAGTGCGTGTTACAAGGTCAGTAGGTGTAGCCGGGTGATGGCCATTTGAGCTGAGCTACACCACACGGTATGGTGCGGACGGGTGATGTCGACCTAAGCAGATCCGCAATACCGCGGCAGACCATGAATATTGTACGGAATGGGAAAGACTGCTAAAATTATTCTATTCTTCTTATCCTGAAAAAAAAAATCAAAATAAAGAAACGTAAGGTATATAAAAAACTGAACAAATTAAAGACTTGGAGAGCAAACTTGCAGCGGCGAAGACAATTGATTATGTTAAGAGTGATGAGAATAGTAGAGAACTCTGTAGACTACTGAAGACCAAGCTGAAAGAAGCGATTACCAAATCTGTTAAAGCAAAAAATGCCAAACGAATAGAAGAAGCTGAAAATAAACTTAAGGCTATGTGGAAGCTAATAGCCCAACAAACGCATACAAAAAAGCATTTCAGTTCATCAGATGACACTATAACAGCCGACGAAGTAAATGAATACCTTACTGATATAGGAAGGAAAATAGCTGAAAAGACTAGTCCTACCATGGGGGGCTCAGCTGATTTGCTTCATAAAGCCCAGTCAAATTGTGCAGACTCATTGTTCCTCTCTCCTGTGACGGAAGATGAAATTGTAGATATGGTGAAAAAAATGAAAAATAAGAATACAAAGGACTATTAGGGCTTGACAGTTAATTCTATGAAATGCATAATTCCATATATTAAATCATCATTAAGCAAAATTATAAATGACTGTTTCACTCAAGGAGTCTTTCCAATAGAACTCAAAACTGCAATAGTCACACCCATCCATAAAAGTGGAGATGCAGAAAACCTCTCAAATTATCGACCTATTTCAGTGTTGCCAGTGTTGTCGAAAATATTTGAAATGGCGCTAAAGAAACGTCTGGTTTACTTTTTAGAAAATAAAGCACTACTTCACCCAGGTCAACATGGATTTAGACAGAGCAAGTCAACAATAACTGCAATGCTGGACGTTTTCGAAAATATACTGGAGGCATGCAATATTTCGGAAGAAATAGAAGCGATATCCATAGACTTGAGTAAGGCTTTCGATAGCGTCTGCCACGAAATACTACTGATGAAACTACAATATTATGGTGTAAGAGGATTGGCTCACAAACTTATTCAATCTTATCTGACCAATCGTAGACAAGTAGTGAAATGGAATGGACTGAGATCTGATTTTGTAGAGGTGAAGTGTGGAGTCCCCCAGGGGTCAGTTTTGGGCCCGATTTTGTTCATTTTATTTGTGAATGACCTTTTCTATAATATAACATCCAGCAAGTGCTATGGCTATGCTGATGATATAGTCATTCTCAATAGGTCAGACGATAGATTTGAATTGCATGAAAAAACAAGAATATGCGAAACAGACGCACAGAGGTGGTTTTCAACCAACGGATTACTGATGAATGCAGCCAAAACCCAGAAGCTTGTTTTCACTAGCAGAGAACCAGCTTGTTCATCTCTGCTATATCTGGGGATCGAATTTCAATCATCACTAAAATGGAACAAGCATATCGACAATCTGTGTAGAAAATTGTCAACATCTATATTTCTGATCAAGAGAATGAGGCAAATAACCGACGTCAATACCGCAAAGTTGACATACTTTTCAAGCTTCCATAATAAGGCAACATATAGTATTACTCTGGGGACATTGCTCATAAGCGCGAAATGTCCTTACCAAACAAAAAAGTGCCCTAAGGACCATGTATCAGATGAAGAGGACTGACAGCTGCAGAGAAGTATTTAAAAGAGAAGGAATACTTACCATCACATCCTGTTTCATATTCACCTGCGTGAAGTTTGTTCATCAACACAAGGACAAATTCCCGAAAAATTCTCATTATCATAATTATGATACTAGGGAGAAAAATAATTATGCGGTCCCGTACACAAGAATGAAAAGAACCCAACAAGGTCCAAATCATCTGTGTCTGAAGCTTTATAATAAGCTTCCTAGTCATATAAAAAATCAAAATCTTCCTACATTCACGAGGGCGGTAAAAACTCTCCTCCTGGAAAAAACGATATATGACCTGACCGAGTTTTGAACTGGCCTTTTTCTCAGTACAGTGTTATTTACCTGTTATGATGTGTTGATGTATTTTACAATATTATGTGTACTCATTGATTTTACTCATTTCTATTTTGTACATTTTTACATACCTGTACATATACCTAATTTGTACCTATTTTATACATATATGATGACGCTAGTCAATTTTACAATATTATGTGTGTTCATTGATTTTATACATTTATACTTTATATACATTTTGACAAGCCATATATCATTTAATGGCAACTATTTATACATGTAATTGTATTGATTGTCAAGTTTAGCTTGCCTTAGTGTTCTGATGGTATGTAAATGCCAATTATGAAACGTTCTTACAATCAATCTGCTCAGTTCAAACGAGGTCACTAAGTTACTCCGTGAGGAGTCTGATTCAATTCATTGATCTATTCCGAGAAAAGCTAATCCTCTCATCCTTGATATCCTTACTTCATCACTCTCTTGATATCGATTTCAAAAGCCAGGAACTCTGAGAAACTAGTCTCTGAAACATAAACTATATATAAACATTAAATTCACGCCAGACGTCTTTCGAAATACCGCTTTACTGATAATTCTTCTCTAACGACTTCTCCATACAATGATGAAGATAGAAATTGAAAAATATGCAATTTACAATGTAATTCTTCTAATTAAGTTCTCAAAAACTAATATTAATTATCAGATACTTTATCATTAAAGAAAATTTGCTTTAGAAGGGTTTGGAGAATTCTTATTTATGATATGAGATATTTCTCCCTAAATGTCTTCACCAAACGGTACGTTCTTCAGTATGAGGAATATCCTGCAAATATCTCCTCGCTGTCTTCATCTCGAGAAAAAAATAAAAAAAATGCAGTTTAGGGAAAAGGTTTTAAATAACATATTAATGAATAACTGAAGTTTGATGTGATACAAAGGCAGATTTTGGCATAAGTGATCTTTAGTACTTCTTAATTCATGGATAAATCATAAGATCAAAATTTACAGATATTTTTATTGTTTCACACAACAATTGTTTCGCCAAATACTGTTGCTGCTTCAGGTGTGACATTCAAAATGCAGAAGCAACAGTGTTGCGAAACTATTGATGTGCAGAACAATAAAAATATGTGGCAATTTTAATCTTGTTTTTTTTTAAGATGAATTTAAGCACCGATTCAGTTGAATATATCTTATTGGGATTATGGGATGGGACCCAAGCTGTCACTCACGTTTGGCTGAGTAACACTCAGTCAGTGTAAGTCGTATTGACTAAATGGAAGAAACATAGTCAGTAAAGCGAGAGAGCATTTTTGCGTGCTTTCTCTAGTAGAAGAGCATGCTACTGTTTTGCCCAAAATGTCTATTATTTTCGAATATCAATCCGCAAATGGCCTCAATCAATTGGATTGGATTCCTGATGAAGAATCCAGGGTCAAACTTCAGTATGTCCATTCGGCTGGCCTTATACTCTTCATATTCTGAAAGAAATGAGATAGAGTTCTTATATTTTCTGAATAAGTAAACTGTCCAAATTTCTCGATCAAGTTCGTTATTGGGCCAAATCCATACAATGATCCAGGAGTTATGAGCATCTGGAATTTGGTTACCCTTTAACTCCTAGAATATCCAGTGTATATAGATAATCGAGTCAGATTGAGAAAATGGGTTTACAATATTTCTCAGAAATCGATAACTCTATTGATTAATTCAAAAAAGTTTTTTCAGTACTTCTTACCGCATGAAATATCCGACTTATTCAAAACAGAATTATAATTGGCTGGACGTTATTGATATCTTACATATCTCCAAATTTCATTGTCATAGCTTTCTTTCACCAGAAAATAAAATTATATTCTCATTATGTAAGGCAAGCAATCACAGATGTTAAAGCTAATGTCAACTAACTACGTTGACATTTACGCACTTGGCTCATTGAAACTTTGGGGCCTCCGTCGAAATTTCTCATCTCTTGTTATGCCGCATTCACCTCGAATAGAAAAAGCCCCAAATTATAAGTGTGAATATACGAATTTTTCGTGAAAACAGAAAAGAGAAATGTCAAAAGTTCTCCAAAATTTTCAATCTTTTATAGACACGTATTCGATGGACGTCAGTCGGATAAATTCAGTTTTAGTTGGGGGAAAATTAATCTAAACAGTGTATTTGCGGTGAAATAATGTATTTTGTCATATAATGAGAAATTTTCATTCAAGATATGAGTAATTTGGAATTGAGTATACAGAGTGAGTCTTTGATTACTGCGTCAATTTTAACCATAGATTCTTGAGATCAAAAGAAACACTTTTTTCCCATACCGTTTTTCCATATTCAGCTGCGTTGAAAGTTATAAGCATTTTATGTTTTCACATTGGGCAAATACCCCTCTGTAGTCCAGTTTAGTTTGAATGAAAATTACGTTCCACAGCATCCACTATTGAATCGGAATTGTTTGAAAACATTATTTTTCCTCTAAGAAATGATTCACTCATGTTTCATCATACGATTAAATCGATTTAATTCCTTTCAACTTCAAATATCTTAAAAATGGTGCAATTTAGGAAAAAAGATGACTAATGATTTTATTTGCAAAATAATAATGATTCTAGGAAGTACATGATACGGACGGACCTTTCGTTCAAGTAATATTTGTTTTTCATGCAATTTAACCAATCTGTACAGTTGTAGTGAGTAACCCACAAGAAATGAAATAAATCTATTGATGCCAAAATATGCATGACTGTTATCAAAAACCTTCTACAAGGGATCATTTCAATTGATATTGTCGTTTGAATATTACAGGTGAAAATGCAATTTTTTTATGAAATTTCAACACCCTTTATCTTTTGAACGGGGCCAAATTTGGAAAAATGTTGTAAATATAAATGTTTCTTTTGACGTCAAGAATCTTTGGTTAAAATTAACGCAGTGATCAAAGACTCACCCTGTATAAGGTATTGGAACGGGCAAGAGCGTAGTGAGAGAAAGATCTGCCAATTAGTTTTCGATCAAGTTGATTTGCCTACTCAGAGTTTTTTGGATAAGTCAATTTGAGCTTAGAACAAAACTCAAGGAGAACTGTGAATAGTTATTTTTAATTTGAGATATAGGTTTGTTCATTGTGGCGCATTTTTCAGTTTCACAGTATTCCAGAATCTGGAAAAAACTCAAGAACAATCGAGCAAAAGCTCCTGAGCTCACGTCAGTGCTTCTCTGAATTTTTTATTGATCAGTTCTTTTCTCTAAGTTCAGCGATATTTTCATGATATATAAGATCTCTTTCAAGTGGATGCATCCGAAAAATGGATATCGCTTGTTGAATTTTTCTCAGAGAATAACGTTTTTTTTTCTGTTGAAAACAATTCAGGGAAAATTTTTTTTTTTATTGTTAAAAACTGAGGTAACATTTACAATAACAAATACAATGGAACTTCAATTATTCAGTGTCAAAATCGTCATCTATTTTTACTTAGAGTTAATCTAATAAATGAATTTTATTTCAGATAGGCAAGGGTACTGCGACATTCAGGGGCTTAAATGTTTGACAGACAATACTAGTGAGTATTTGCTTTAATTAATACATCGTTAAGGCATAATTATAATAGGATAACTCTTAGATATTCATGGGATCATATGGGAGGATATTAGAATGAGGTTGAAACAAATGGGCATGCAAAATTTCCCAAAATTTTTTTCAATACTTTCTATCTCTTAAGATATCCATAGCATTAAAAAAAATGTGCATTTATGGACGTTATTGATATCTTATATATTTCATTGTAGTAGCTTTTTTTCACGACAATTTTTTTAAAATTTACTTATGGACTGGAAATTGCAGATGATAGACGATGATTCAAATTTACCCACTTCAGATAAATAATAAGATTCAGATTTGCTCAAATTTGTAGAAATCTGAATCTTATTATTTATTTAAAATGAATTTCCACCAGATAAACACCTATACAATTAAATAATTACCTAGTATACGTTTCAAATACAGGGTGTTTCAAAAAAAGACCCCCTCTCTAGGATAGGTAGAAAACTGAAAAATAATTGGGGTTTGCTCAGTAAAAAAACGCCATCCGTATTCAAGGGCGTTGAAGAAAAAAAATTATACACATTTTTTAAAATTTTACAGAAACTACTGGCAAAATTTTAATGAAATTTTATACGAATATGTTTTGGAAGCTGATACATCTAATGAATTTGTTTTTATGTCTGACTCTCCTAGAGGGCGCTAGTTACACGGTTCGTACCAAGTACATAACTTTTTTAATATTAGATTTATTGAGCAAAATTTCGAGCGTACTTAAACGTCACTCAATTTTAGACAAAAAAGGTACTCTGGGTAAAACTCTATACTTTGTACCGTTTTCGGAGTATTTCGATTTGAAAATTATGAAGTGATAACCGATGTTCGTATGAAGTAATGATGAAAATTGTATTTATCGAACAAAAAAGGCTAATAAGATAAATATGATTTCAATAAGAGTAGGTGTTCAAAATATCCTCCGTTTTCACGAATACACAAGGCTGTCATTTTTTCTAAAGAATCCATTAATCTTATAAATGGTTGGGAGTCAGCTGTGGGATCATTAAAATGACGTTGTATTCTATCTTTCAAATCTTGCGGTGAATTTACCTCTGCAGCATAAACTTTTTCCTTAAGATACGACCAAACTGTGTAATCCAAGGGATTGAAATCACATGACCAAGGAGGTCAATGAATCGGAGCTTCTGAACCTATACCAATCCGTCGATTCGGAAATTGGTACTCAACCAATTACGACACCTTCTCTCAAAGTGCGGTGGAGCTCCATCGTGCATAAAAAATAGATACCTTCGCTCGTTTACCGTTAAATTTTCTAATATCTCGAATAAGTGATTACTTAAAAAGTCCAGGTACATATCACCATTTAAATTTCCAGGTAGAATATGAAAACCTATTAATTTGTTGCACAAAGTTGCTGTCGAAACATTAAGTTTAAATGAGTGTTGGCGATGTGCTACCCATTCGACATGTGGATTCTCTTCACTCCAGTAGTGTGAATTATGGGAGTTAAACATACCTTCTGGCGTATAAGTGGTGTGCGGTACAAAATTAGAAGTAATAATAATCACCCGCTTAATGAAGGGCAGCGGACTTCCTGAGTCGCTGGTTATACTAAAACAGTAGATCCAAAAATTATCTTTGGTAGAAAAGATGTTTGCAAGGTGAATAAAAACAAGTTTGTAGTTATAATAGAATTATGTATTCACAGATAAAAATAGTTACACAATGTTCGGCACTTGAGTTTACACTCACAGAAAGAGTTTTTAGGTGTCTATAATAACCAAGGATTTGAAGTTCTCTGCTCAATCTAGGCACTTCTGGTAATATAAATGATAAAGAGATCTGACCTTATTTGTTGTTTGGAGTTCACCACAGCTCTGCTTCAATCGTCGAGGGTAGATTTCTCTGAATAAGGTGCAGGCGCTTTGGATAAAGCTTCTCAAACTTCCACTGATGAATTGTGCCTTGGCGATATGTAATTGCGTCACAGGTTCACAATTCACAACCTTTTTCTTTTACGTAGAGAATTTCAACTGAGTAATTCACATACACATGAACTAGGGTAGCTAACTGACCCGAAAACAGATTATTTTGAGAGATCTTTAGAGGAACTTGTAGTTCTGAGTGCCGTTATGGACTCGTGAAAAGTAAATTGATAAAAGAAATTACTTGAGTACTATGCACGAGAGCGTCTTGAGAGAGAAATAATTTACTTGTAGGAGTACTTACCACTTTGAGAGGTGTAGAGAGAATGAATTTTAATAACTGAAAAAGTTCGGACGTGTACAAAGTTCAGGTAGCTAAATTCAGGGATTTCCGAAATTCCGTCCGACAGAAGGCATTCTACCCCAAATTCCGAGAACTGTCCTTTGTTGCGAGAATATCGCAACATACTCCCCGCCTGTTGAAGTTTTCTAGCTTCAACAAGAATCGTGCCAATAAAAACAAATATAAAAGAAAAAATAAAAGGAGAGAAGAAAGCAATCAACTAACGAGAAAAGCAAGAGAATCACAGTTCATAGGAAACGATACGTGTTGTCCAATAGGAGAAGTGAGTCTAATTTTCAGATTCTTCTGATATGGGAAGGGGACACAATTTAGAAATGCTTCTAGTGAAGATTCCATCTGCCGTTTTCAGCTTTACTACTCTTATTTTTTTATCCCTCCCTGGGAAAACTTCCAATACTCTAGCTAAAGGCCATTTTAGTGGTGGGGTATCCTCATCCTTCAAAAGAACCAAGGATCCTATTTTGAGATCAGAAACAGAACGATAACATTTTGGACGGTTCTGTTTATACTGTGCATAGTATTGGGGATCTTTTAAAAATCTTTTTTCTAGGTTGTCAAACCTTTTTCGAGCTATGGCGAAGGAATCTCCAAGTTTCAGATTTTCCTTTGGAGATTATAACGGTTTTATGGTTGGAACCTGTCATCCATTGAGTCCTTGGTTGTATTGATGGACGATGTTTCTGCAGCTTCATCAACTTGAGAGAAAGGCATAGCCTTCGAAACATCTTCTAGCTTCCAGGATCTAGAGACTTGCTTGAAGTTCAGATTCTTCATATTCTCGAGACAGCAGAGAAATGCTACTGTGTTCATATCGAGCTACACTCAAGAGAGATTTCTGAGCTTGTGTCCTTTGCTCAGGTGGAAATGAACCTCCAACAACCCATCCCAAATGGGTGTTGATAAGAGTAGGTAGATTTTTACCAAGAGAAAAACTGCCTTGGGAAAGTAACTCATAATATAGACCGGCACCGATAAGCATGTCTATATCTGAAGGTGTAGCTAAATCGGGATCCGCTAGTCTCAATTCACTAGGGATGTCCCACTGAGATACATTCAACTTGAATTGTGGAAGTTGGCATGTTATACTCGGAAGAATAGCACATTTTAGCTGAAACTTTTGATATGGAGGAACATTTGAAAAGATAGTGAGATCTATCATTTTTGTAGAACGATTATTGCTCAATCCTATTCCTGAAACTATGGTTGAGTGGTTGTAAGGCACATAACCTAGTTTCTTAACTAAGTCTTCCTTTATAAATGAAGTTTGAGATCCGTTGTCGAGAATGGCTCTCTCTGGCCTTGATTCTGTGCCCTTGAGAGTTATATAAGTATACATTAGCGGTGGCCAGAAGAACATGGTTATATTTTGTGGAAATACCAGAGAATGCCTGAGAACCTTTGGGAACACTATATTCGACTTCCTGCCTGGACTGTGATTCATGTTGGGCTTGAGATCCGGAATTTGAGGAGAGAGGAAGTCTTGGTCGCTTGAGTTGAAATGCGAACTATTTGGGCTAGAGGTGCGAGAAGAAACCTCAGCATGATGTCCCGCATGAGAAGAATTTTTGAATTGCGAGACTGTGAGTATTGATTGGGATGAAGCAAAGAATGATGTTTTTTGGAGCACACCATGCAAAGTCTTTCAGAACTACATTGGGTGACTTGATGACCGTTACCCAGACAATTGAAACAGAGTTTTTAGAATCTATGAAATGTTTCTTTTCAATAAGAGATTTGCCTTTGAACTTGTCGCAAGAATAAATTTTGTGAGAGTGGTCATTGCAGAAAGAGCGTTTCTGTGAATTTGATGTACCATGACTCTTAGCCATGTGAAGAGAAGTTTTTGGGAGATCTCCAATTTTTATTGATAACTGGTACCTCAGAGTTACTTAAATTTTCAAAAACTAAACTTTTTTTTTTTTCTACAAATTCAAAGAACTGATTTAAAGAAGGTAGCTGTTCACTATTCCTTTCAGTTTCAAAAGCTCTTCTGGTATTGACGTCAGTCTTTTAGCTAAGAACATAAATGAGGAAAAATCCTAGCAGTTCTGCCTCAGAATAACCCAGATTATGCAAAGAATCCCAATTTCTTTTACAATTTGTTACAAATTCTCTTAAGTTTACAGCATTACATTTCGTCATTGGAGTAGTCTCTAACATGGAAATGAAATGAGTGTTGATCACTGTCAACTTATTCTCATACCTTTTTCTCGAAATACTTAATGCAATCTCAAAATTCTTATCAATTACAGATAAACCCCTTATAAGTTTGAGTGGTTCATCTCTGCAACGACATCTTCAAATATATAAATTTCTGAATTGCAGAGAGAGAGGTGTTTGATATAATCATAGCATCAAATAATTGTAAAAAAGAAGTCCATTCAGAGGCATCGCCCTTGAACGGTTTAATATTAATCTGTGGTAAGCTAATATTACAATGGCCTTGAGGAATAGAAGTTCTAATATTAGAGGTTGACAATTGTTCAATTTGAAGTTCAATTTTTCCAGCAATAGTATGGAATTTCACTTCTACTTCCTCACGATTTTCATCATCAAAATTTTCGTAATTCGGCAAAAGTTCAATGGAATCCTGAACTTCGTCATATCCTTTGAAAGCAGCCTCGAGTGATTCGAGGTATCTCTTTAAAACTTTTGGATTTGATTGTGATTCACAGTTTTGATCAAACCAATTGATAGTTCTAGTCATTTTTGCCTTGAATATTGAGCGTTTAGACTTGAGATTAGTATAAGATTCGTTTTCCATTTTAAATAAAGCTTAATTAAAATGTTCTATATATAAAAAATGAAGAACTTAACAAAGTAGAATGAACAATATCACAGAATGAGTGAACACAAAAAATTCACAATCTTGCAAATTCTACCAAAGTCGAATTCTTGGATCCGGCTCGAGGACCAATTTGTGCGGGTACAAAATTAGAAATAATAATAATCACCCGCTTAATGACGGGCAGCGGACTTCCTGAGTCGCTGGTTATACTATAACACTAGATCCAAAAATTATCTTTGGTAGAAAAGATGTTTGCAAGGTGAATAAAAACAAGTTTGTAGTTATAATAGAATTATGTATTCACAGATAAAAATAGTTACACAATGTTCGGCACTTGAGATTACACTCACAGAAAGAGTTTTTAGGTGTCTATAATAATCAATGATTTGAAGTTCTCTGCTCAATCTAGGGCACTTCTGGTAATATAAAATGATAAAGAGATCTGACCTTATTTGTTGTTTGGAGTTCACCACAGCTCTGCTTCAATCGTCGAGGTAGATTTCTCTGAATAAGGTGCAGGCGCTTTGGATAAAGCTTCTCAAACTTCCACTGATGAATTGTGCCTTGGCGATATGTAATTGCTTCACAGATTCACAATTCACAACCTTTTTTCTTTTACGTAGAGAATTTCAACTGGGTAATTCACATACACATGAACTAGGGTAGCTAACTGACCCGAAAATAGATTGTTTTGAGAGATTTTAAGAGGAACTTGTAGTTCTGAGTGCCGTTATGGACTCGTGAAAAGTAAATTGATAAAGAGAGCTTACTTGAAGATACTGTGCACAAGAGCGTCTTGAGAGAGAATGAATTTACTTGTAGCAGTACTTACCACCTTGAGAGGTGTAGAGAGAATTCACTTGTAGAACTTACTTACCCCTTGAGAGGTGTAGAGAGAATTTACTTGATTAAAGGAGGTCGGACGTGTACAAAGTTCAGGTAGCTAAATTTAGGGATTTCCAAAATTCCGTCCGACAGAAGGCATTCTTGGAAGTGACGGCCGCTACCCCAAATTCCGAGAACTGTCCTTTGTTGCGAGAATATCGCAACAAGTGGCCTCGTCGGTGAAAAGAATACATTTTAAAAAATTTGGATTGAGGGCTGTCCTTTCTTGTAATGTTTGACAAAAATCCATTCTAACCGGTAGATCGTCTCGCAAGAGCTCTTGAACTTGTCTGTAATGATAAGGATGTAGCTGCTGCTCTTTATGTATCCTCCAAGTACTTGAAGAAGACGTATTTGTTTGTCTTGCCATATCCCTTACGCTAACTGTTGGATTTTGATCAACTAAATTTAAAGGTCTCACACTCCCAGTTTCTCGACAACGTCGTTCAATTGCTCTAAATGTATTTTTACTTGGAAAGTTTCTTCGAGGAAACTTTTCTGCATAACGCGTAACAGCTGCACTATCGTTTCCTAAACACTCTCCTATGTTATAACATGTCAGTGTATTCAAAATTTGAGTACATTTCCTTTTAACAATGTCTAATTTAACAAATAGAAATGTAATTATTGTTGACTCAACGTCAACTTAACAACAACATCAACAACAATATTAAATGAAAGACAGTTTTCCATGACAACTGAAATTTCAGAGAAAATGTTATTGCCGTGTAGAATTAATCGGTTATTACTTCATAATTTTCAAATTACTTCATAAATTCATAAATTACGTCAAAATTTTCAAATCCAAATACTCCGAAAACGGTACACAGAACAATATTTTTATTTATTAGGAAATATGAAAGCACTTTTCTTTCATCACAAGTGTTTCTGAACGATTTACTTCAGGAACGAATACGCAATTTCGTGAGTAGCAATATTTCCACTGTTAATTTGTATTTTGATCATTTGCAATCTATTTTAATTTATTACTGAAATATCTTATACAACAATTCCACTGAGAAAATTGTAAAAGTTCAAACCTTTTAAAATTTTAGGTCATTGCAATACAACTTTGAGGAAGAGTTCAATAATAGAACATTTATTTCCTCTGGAATATGTGTGAAAACCAGAGAGAATTCATAAGAAACAAGAAAATATCATTTGACACAATGGACAAATTAAATAGTAATGTTACCCACATATAGTTCAACTAATACTGCAGTTTTGTAAACAAACGAATAAGAAATATCCTTTTTCAAAATCGTATGAGAAAAAGAAATTTTCTTTTAATTGATCTTATTATATGTGGATGAAAATTGTTTGATAAGCATTTCTTAAAAATTTTTAAGTATTTCCTAATACAAGAATGTAAGAATAATGTATGATATATTTTCATCAAAATTTTAATTGAACCATTATATTATGTTTGCATGATAGAAGTCCTTTGATTATTGATAACAAACTTCTTACGAAGAAGTTTCTGTCTTATGAATTGTTTCACCAATTTCAAAGTTACACAAAATAAGAACAATTTCCTATTCTACAAAAATATTCATACATACAAAGGGATCAGATCCCTGAACTTGATATCCAGTGGAACGGTAACTTTTGGAAGAAAACACTGGAAAATATTAACTTAACATCATTTGTGCTGCAGTATATTAAGGTTTCTAATATTTTTATTTTTCCTCTTGTTACATTCATCACCCTGTAAATTTTGATTTACATACTTCATTATGTAAAAAATTCTGATTAAAAAAAAAAAAAATTAGCATATATTTGTAAGGAAACTGAGCAAGGATGATAGAAAGGGATAGTTCTCAGCTTTAGCAGTTGATGAGGGGATGTAGTGGCAGCGGCTTTCATGTTTTGTGATGTTTGCACATTGCAGTTTACCATTATTGTGGAACATGTTTGAGTTCCCTTATCGATTCCTATTCCATCGGTTTGTGTACCTATATCAAATCTTTTCGGTCTCTCAAACAGGTTCAAAGAATCAGCTGTTTTATTTAAGTAGCGGTCAGTCATTAAATAAGGTTCAAAGTGATCACTGCAAATCCTGTTTCCTCAGAATTGTCGCATCGCTGCAGGCCAATTTCCATTGCAGGGCTCGTTGAGGGTCATCTGAACTGGGAAATCTAAAGAATCTCACACCCGAAACATTCGAACATTACTTAACTGAACATCTACGCTTGGTTTCACTCATTTTATCTACAAACCAGACTTCTCTGCAGAGAAGATGTCCTATACAAAATCAGCGATAACTTTTACTCCATATATCACACTATCATTAAAAATTTTGGAATGGAGGGAAAAGAATTCATAGAAAAGTTATATAAAATATGCCATTTAATTCAAAGGTTTTGATTAAGGATCTGCTATGATTTTCAGAAATACCCGGTGAATTGTTTCGCGGTTTAAATTCGAATTTGGAGAAGAGAGAAAGATATATCCTTCTCTTATTAGTCCCGCCCCTTTTTTCAACGATAGAATTCTCAAGGTCATTGAATCGTTGACGAGAAAAAGGCCGTAGTGCTCCATCTTTGTAAGTTGATCTTTGGTAGAACATCAAAGCTGAATTTAACACATTTCAAATGGAATTAAGGTCATGAGCATAATGGCGAGGTGAATAAAACATTGAATGACTGTAAGAGACCATAATTAAAACTATGGTACTCTGAACATGAAAAGTACATAACAAACAATACAAATACTACATAAGAACACCAGACATTTTGCTAGAGAGGCATGCCAATCAAAGCAATTCGCTATAACTCTATGAAAATATTGGTCAATGTTCTGAGTGCAGTATTCAGTGTAGCTTCATCTATTGACTGTACTCGATAGCATAGCATATCCTGAGTATATTGAAGGCGGCGGTGAAGTAATGAGGTTAGTAATGTCTGTTACGCCATCTGTTGACAGTATTTGGTTACTGTGCGCCAACAGTACGATTCAAATTTGAATATTCTGTTAATTTCTGTAACTGCCATACCAATGATTAAATTAAATAGATAGAGCACTTCCAACTTTTTCTTGTCAACGAACCAATGAGCTTGGAAATTCTGCCGTTGTAAAAATGAGCCGGGATAATAAAAGAAGGATATATCTTTCTCATTTCTCGAAATTCGAATATCGTCAAAAATCTTACTACCAGATGCGTCATTTTGTGCAATAATAACTTGTATCTACATTTTGAAATAACCTTCTCCGAGTTCTTTGAAAATGAATTCTCATACTGCTAACAGAGGAAAATGTTCATTATTCAGTATTAACTCAGATGGTGAAGACTATTGAGCTTATTTTAAGTTTTCCAATCCAAAATATCCTCAATAAGCCTAACAGTAAAAAAGTCTACAAGGATAAACAGATTATGATGAGGAAACTTTGAATCTTACTCGTAGGAAATAGTTTGCATCATTTGATAGTTTTGAGTATTTAACTCGAATAAAGCTATTTATCTATTTTATCTATTTACCTGAAGTATTTTCAAAGTCACACAAACAAAACAAACAAAATTTGATTGATGATGAGTTGTAATGAGTAATGTTCTTCCTGAATTTCAATTTTATCGTTAGTTTATGGCAAAAGCAAGAATAATAAAAAAAATTATTCACAGAGAAGTCCGAAATATAAAAAAAGATCAATCAAACAGGTGAAATCGAATTGTACAAAGAAAAGACATTGAAAAACTGCGGTGAAGTACATTTTCCAACATTTTCAGTAGATGCAACTAAAACAGAATGAATATCGGACGATAAGAAAAACAAAAGAGAAAAAAAAAAATTAAGCAACGATCTCTTGTGTACTATTATATTACGCCCTAACTATAACATTTCATACCTATGTTATCAGTTTGGTTTTTTATCAAGCAGAATGGTCTAAGAAAATCAGAAATGAATGATTTTGTTCTGAGATAAACATTGGCTTAGCATAATCGTTGGAAAAATCTCCCCAAAGAGTAATCTTCATTATGAATCCGCATATAATATTTCATTACTTATGTTTCTTGAATGGCAAAAATCTCATTCTTGTAAATTTTGCCAATATTTAGGAACTTATGGTAAATCTTGATGACATCGAAAAAATGTGACCTATCGTCTCATATTCTAAAACAATAAAGATTCTTTTTCTAATTCTCATACTTTCAGAGTAATGTAGAGGTGATAAAAAAGTATTTCATTTCATACGATCAATAATAAGTTGACTGATGAATGTTCAAGGCTATCATTAATAGAATTTTATATCGATGTCCTTATCGTTGTATAAAAGTAACTAGTAAGCGGGTAGATCCATAGGCCCGTAGATCCATAAGCCAGTAGTTCAATAAGCCAGTAGTTCAATAGGCCCATGGATCAATATAGACCTTAGATCATAATGGACCATAGATCAATATAGACCATAGATCAATAGGGCCCATACATCAATGAAGCGCGCAGAAACTCGAAACACGTCAAAAAACCCATTGAAAGCGAAAAAACATGAAAGCACTGGATAAAACACGCGGAAACGCAAAAAAACACGGACGAATCCGAAGAAACTAGAAAGAGACCGAAGTTACACGAAAGAAACCAAAATTACACGAAACAACGCGAGAAAACACGAAAGAACCCCAAGTAACACAAAAAATCCAGAGGCACCTGAAAAAAACCCGAAAGAATACATATAACTTGAAATCGCCCAAAAAAACTCGAAGTCACGCGAAACACCCCAGAGAAATACAAAACGAAAGCACGCAAAGAAACAAAAGTACTTGTAAATTGCACACCCCGTATATCACGATATATACTTTTGCTTATAACACTGCAGGACATTGGTTGATTTTAATGATGCTAAAGGAGATAGAAAGGAATGTATTCGGTTACTTTTATTTCATCTGACTCAGATGGAGAAAGACACTTACTTTCTTCAATTGAAATTCAGTCGAACTTGATCTGTCCTAATCCATAAGAATTGGAGTTTCAATAGTTTAATTGATCCTCAAAATTGTGCAGAAATCACCTAAAATTAATAATAAAAATGTTGTTATTACCTCCTTTTACAATTCGATTTAATGGATAAAATACTAATGGATTCTGAAGGTGCAAACAAATGAATATTTTTAACCTACGGAACTGTTAATAAAATGTATTTTATCCTCAATCAAATAGGTCAGTTATAATTCTAATGGGAAATCTGTGTTAATATGCCTTATAAATTTAAAAAATACTATTAATTCATCGAAATAAATTATTTGAGGGTTGAGATTAAAATTCGGTTTCTGTTTATATTTGTGCTAGATGAACTGATTATTTATCTTGACTTCCTTACTGTAAGGAAATGATATTTCTGTACAGTTGTTAGTGTTCTACATAAATGATAGAAAACACATTGCTTATAAGGAATTAATTTATATTTTGAAAACATCAAGTCATTGCTGAATACATTTTTAAGATCAATTTGTTATATTCACAGTAATTTGACAGTTAGTACAATTATTGAACATTGGAGGAGCACTCTTAGAACTATGAGAAACATTTTGGACAACATGCAGGGTGGAAGGGTCATTTTGTTGAATATTTTGTACTGTGAAAATTTTATTTGCCACCTCAACCTCATTGTTAAGCGATTCTTCGATATATCCTTCAGCAACGTTTGATGACTTCCATCCACTATGCCTCTTTAAACTAGTTATGTCGGCACCAGAGTCAACCAATATTGTTGCAGAATACCGACGAAAGCAGTGACCAGTATATTCTGTCGGATTTACCAAGTTCAAATAAGTAGCAACTATTTTGGGCATTTTTCTAAATTGATGAATTCCTACCACTTGTCTACAACCCTTTCCGCTTTGATATTTAAAGAAAAATCGGTCACTGTTCATATTTTCTGGTCTTAGCGAAACATACTTTCGATAAACATTCAAGTAGATCTGATTAATTACAAATGATCTTGGTTTGTTGGTTTTAGAATCAGGTATGCTGATTAAAAGCTTAGATTCTAAGTCATCTATATCGTGTACAGTCATTCGGACTAACTCATCCATTCTACAGGCCCCAGAAATACCAAATATTACAGCCACCTAAAAAATAAATAAAGCTATAATCTAAATAGAAATTAAAAACTTGTAAATTACCTTAATCATTAAATTTTTTTTTATCTGGAGCTTCCTGGATAAATTTTTCAATTTCTTCCTTCGTTAAAATCTTAGATTTCTTTGCCCTATAACCTTGAGCTTGCCGTTTCAATAAAGAACGAAGTTTTGAGTATGTAGATATATCTACATTGTGTTTAAGTGCAAGGGTTGACTTCAGCATTGAATAATTGGCCCATAATGTTGAAGATTTCATCTTTAAGCAAAGGTCTAGGAAGTATGCCATTACAACATTTTCTGAGAAAGAACTCGTATTTTTACTCATAGGATAATCCATAAAATGTCTGTATGCATTTTCGTACTTTTCTCTTGATTTCTTTGGCAATAATTCTAATGAAGCAGTATTCACTGCCTCAACCAGCTCTGGAGGAGTCCCAGGAATGGAAATTTCATCATCACTTATCATTTTACTTTCGAGAACACTAGCAATTAAATTTATAAGCGTCAAGTTTGACAATTCAACCTCAATACGTTTCCATAGTAACCCAAGTAATTTTATTGGGAATTTCAAAGCACCATTTATTTGGGAATAAAATTATCGCGTTTTTTTTAAATCAATCAATATCTGTCGAATTTTAAACGATTTGCGGAAAAATAGAATGTTTACCTCGTAGGAAAAGCCACATTCCTGGACTCTGTGTTGCTAAGTCTCGGCTTGCGCCTCGACTTAGCAATCTTCACAGTCGTCCAGGAATGTTAAGCTTTTCCTACCCGGTAAACAATGTACTATTATTGGTGTTGCCTCGATTTACATTGCTCTTATGGGATTTTGGTGCAAGCGAGGAATCATTAGTCACGATTCTGTGGTTCCTCTTTGAAATACTTGAACAACATTTTCAGTACTAATTTGACAGAGTGCACCCTCTTGTTTCTACGCTAGTGATACCATCTGCCAACTTCAAGATATAGTTATCAGTCTACGCCAACGTAGAATGACTGAATGAAAATAACGATATTAAACCGTCAATAGAATGATAATAAATCCTAACATTCATCTCCTTCACAATCAAATTCAAACTTTGTAAATACCTCTTGAAATATGTTATTAGTGAAACTTAAAAGAAACTCTTATTGGCCCTTCTTTTATACCGACAATTTCCCTAAAACCAAATTGAGATTAGATAACTTGCCACTGTTCATTCATTTTCAGTTACATTAAATGCTCTACACGCAGCAGGATTCGATAAGCCAGGACTCGTATGCGACTGTGTCCCTTCTTGCAATGAGCCTGAATACAAACTTGTTTCAGAAACACGTGGGTGAGTATTCCTCGAGTTTTCAAATGTTTCTTTAAGATCAGGAATTCTAAGTGAAATGATTCCGAATCAATAATCGGAAGGTTTACTGGTTTGCATAACATACACTGATTCCCCAGGTATAAACTTACTTTATAAGGAATTTGTGAAGTTGTTGACCTTAAGACTATTTCACTTATGAAGTACAAACAAATTGATTTCGAATCTCATTCGATATTTCATTGAAACAAGCATAGCATAGGTCCTCCCGGTGGCCGGTCAGTTTTATAATGCTGATAATCATAGGATTAAATCCCACTTAAGGCAATATCACTGATTTTCCAAGCCTCCAACTCCACTTGGGTTGTTTGAATGTTATGAGTATTTGGATTTGTATATTTAATATAATAATTTATACAGGATCTTTCACGAGTAACCTGACCCATATTTATACGGGAAACTACTGAACGTATTTTCATGAAATTCATCACTTATAAGTATTTCACGATGCTGATCAAATCTAAAATATTTTTAAGGCATGAGCACCTCCGGTTTTTCCGGAAATGACGTCAACTTCCGTTTTTAAAATTAGAACACCATTTTTTTATTGCAGAAATAGATTCCCTAGAAAATTTCAAGTTATTATGATGTAACATTTTTCAGTTTTGGTTGGAAAATTCTCTCTGAGCGGGAAAATTAAAAAAAAAAAAAAATCGAAAATAGAGCTACGCTGAAACAAGAATAACTTCGAGGTTTTTGGATGAAAAATTTTCATTTTTGGGATTTTTCAAGATGTAAGATTGATGTATCCACTTTGAAAATCGAAATCACGATTCATGATACAGGGGGTGAAAAAATCACTTTCAAAGTTAGGGATGACAAAATCGTGAAAAATCAATTTTTTCAAATTAGAACCCCATTTTGTTATGGCAGATATTGAATCTATGTTAAAAAATAATGTAAGTGTATGCATCCCACCCTTGCCCTAAAGTGGATATTTTCTGAGTTATTCACAAAAATCTGTTTTTCGTCTAGAATTTTCAGTTTTTTCTTTTCCCTTCACGCCAAAAAGATGAAAATTTCAGGAACTGTTACTTAAACCGTGTTTTAGATTTTACTACCCTAATATGCAAGAGAAAAAAGTTACAGATTTGGTCCTAAATAGATGGCGAATTTGGATTCGAATTTGTATCGGAAACCTCTTTATTTCAACTAATCGGCCATCGGTTTTCTCTCCAGTGATGAATAAATAATTCCTTATGAACCATATGCAAAAACTTACCATGTTTTACATTCTTTTTTTTTTTAATGATAGATATCATTAATTACATCTGCCAAATTCCTCTTTATTCAGTAGCATTTTGTGTTTACTATTAATTTGGTGATAATTCGTATTAAGTTATAAAATCGATCACTATGCCTAATTTTACCAATGAAGATTATTTAAATCTCATTCTACTTCATGGAGAATGTAATAAAGTTGTAGGTAGATAGAACGATTCGACTGTTCATTGAGAGGTTTCCTGACCGACCCAGACCAACGAGAGATACCATTAACAGAACCATGACAAACTTGAGAAATGTCGGATCTTTCGTTAAGATAACTATACACAGAGAAAAAAGTGTAGTAGAAGATGAGAACAACGAAATTACAGTTCTTGCAAATTTTCGTGTGAATCCTCAAAATTCTCTCAAAGATGCCGAGATTGCTCTGGGATTATCTCAATCGAGTGTTTGGAGAATATTAAAAAAACATAAAATGCACCCATATAAATTCAATAGGGTACAGCATTTGAAGGAAACTGATTTCGTCAGGAGAACAGAGTTTTGCGAAGCTATGATGATTCGATTTCAAGAGAATGAAAACTTTTTGGACTGTATAATTTGGACAGACGAATCTGAATTCACAAAGATGGTTCTTTCAATAGGTATAATAGTCATTATTGCGATGAAGAGAACAACCACCACTTCAGACAATGGAACTTTCAAGAGACCTGTAGACTGTAGAGTATCAATGTTTTTTGCGCCATCAAAAATAATGCAATTCTCGATGTTCACATTTATGATGGGACTTTAACTGGTAAGATAGAACACTACACATGTTTGCATTATTTAAAGTATGTTCTCCCTTAGGAGATAGATATTCTGACATATTGACTCAAATAATTGAGCCGCTAGTACAGAACCATAATGACTTATGGTATCAACAAGATGGCGTGCCTCCACACAATTCACTCAATGTGTCAAATATCCTATACAGGCTAGTTGAAGATCGATGGTTGGCGAACAATGATCCACATCTTTGGCCACCACGTTCTTCCGAATTAACTCCTTTAGACTATTATGTTTGGGGTAGGATAAAAAATATTGTCTACTCAACTCCCCTGACTGATAAAGAGGACTGCATAGAACGAGTCAGAAATGCGTTCAGGTTTGTTTAGATTTTTAGATTCATAGTTTTGAAACTCAATTTGGTTTTTAAACACTTTTGCAGATCTCTTCCTCCTGATGAAATAAGAAGAGCAAGGCACGAAGCATTCCTGAGACGTATGAATAAATGTCTAGACATTAACGGTCAAAACTTTGAGCATCTTCTCTAGTTATAACTGCGAGAGTTTGCCATGGTTATCCTAATAGTAACTTGAAGTCGGTTTCAAGAAGGGGTGAAAAATCTATAGCATGGTTCAAATAACAGTTCCTGAAAATTTCATCTTTTTGCCGTGAAGGGAAAAGAAATAGCTGAAAATTCAAGACGAAGAACAGTTGTGCTTGAGGTTATGACATCAATTAATTTTAAAGTTGTCACGTCAAATTTGATTTCTTCTTATTAGTCAGTTCATTTTAGATTGTTAATAAGTAAAGAATAATATTGTGAGAATTCCTAAAATCTACTGGAATTCGCATTTTGTTTCAGAGGAATTACCTCTAGAAAACCTCAGGATTTTTCATTTGATTCTTGGTCCAACACTAGTGCCTCGTTATAATTGAACGTGTGTTCAATCTCGGTTGTTAATTATTTGGCGGTTTTTTCAATATAACACTGTTCCTGAGTCCGAGAAAAGAGTTTGGAACAAGCGCACAAAAGCTCCTGACATCGCGTCAGTGCTTTTATATATACACAAAGACAAAGTCTTCAGCTTGTGAAAGATTTATAATCACCATTTCCATAAGAATCATCCATTTTTCATCTAAATTCAGTAATAATTTCAGACCTCATCCCACAAGTAGCGAAGTGAGTATTAAGTTGCAATCCCTCCCTACTCAACGTCTCAAGAGAATAGTTACAAGAACAACGATGGATTTAGTTGGTGAGTAATAATAATGCTTTGACATCATATCCTATTCCAAACATGTCAGTTTCAACTTCGAATAAGCGATTCATCAGGGTTCCAAGTTCTTTACATGTTCGATGGTTCTTGTTCCCATTCAACTCAACGAAGTAAACAATTCATGGAATTACTCCATTCAGAAATGTCAACATGTCGAAAACAGTGAAATTCCGTTCTTAAGAACAGCAGCTGCAGCCTTGTACCGATAATTGTGTTAAAGTTCTACGAGAAGTGTCTTCATCCCGAATAATGGGTTGGAAATTTCATATTTACAGATCCTAGAAGTCGTTTTCCTCGAGGAGTTCAAGTTTTTCTCTCTGAACTTGATATCCGCTCGGAGGGATGTACAGTTGCAGTTTACTTGTTGTCATCAACTTTGTGGGGTTTTATGGACAAATGCGTGAAAACTTCATGTTGTTGAGGTATGGAAACGAAATGGCTTGAAGCTTCATTATTCGCAACCGATTATATGAAGCTTTCGATAAATAATAAAACAGTAGAGTTGAAACTTACTTGTATATATAGGGTGAGTCTTTGACGATAACATTAGATTCAAACATGGATTCTTGGGACAATATATACACCTGTGACGACAAATACCGATCAAATCATGGAATACATCAAGTTAGACCGGCATGTGTCATCTCGTGGCATTGCCCAGGAGATGGGAGTTAGCCAACAATCCATTTTAAACAATCTACATGAAGCTGGATACAAAAAAGCTTGATGTCTGGGTGCCGCATGATTTGATCCAAAAATACCCCCTGGACCGAATCAACGCCTGCGATATGTTGCTGAAACGGAACGAACTCGACCCATTCTTGAAGCGGATGGTGACTGGTGACGAAAAATGGATCACATACGATAATATCAAGCGAAAACGGTCGTGGTCGAAGGCAGGTGAACAGTGGCCAAGCCGGGATTGATGGCCAGGAAGGTTTTGACCGCTTGAAGCAGGCGATCGACCAGAAGCTTCCAGAATTGGCCAACAGGAAGGGTGTAGTGTTCCACCAGGACAATGCCAGACCACACACATCGTTGATGACTCGTCAGAAGCTACAGGAGCTCGGATGGGAGGTTTTATCGCATCCACCATATAGCCCGGACATAGCGCCAAGTGATTACCACCTGTTCCTGTCCATGGCGAACGCCCTTGGTTGTGTAAGGTTGAACTCAAAAGTGGCTGTCCGAGTTCTTTGCAAATAATCTTTGAACTAAATCTGATCTCTGTAAAACTTTTTATAATGCATTGAATAAAGAGCAGAAAAGCGGAACGGAGATATTCGACAACCTATTATTACGAGTACGAAAATATCCTGTTCGATATTATTTATTTCAATACCTACCGAGATATCAACAGAAAAGTGTCTAAAGAAAGTAAAAATCTAATATCCATTAAAGAAATACCTAATCGTAACTATTAACTAACTTGTTTCAACCTGATTCACATATCTTCCTAATAAATTTGACCCGATGGATATTCTAGAAGTTATGAAGACAACCAAATCTATGATGCTCATAACTCTCAAACCATTGGACGGATTTGGCCAATAACGAACTCGACAAAGATATTTGGATAGTTAACCTATTCTGAATATATGAAAACTCTAGCTTATCCCTTTTAGAAGATTAAGAGTTTGGGGATGGCATGCAGGACTGACACTCTCATCTTTGACCCTGTATTCTTCATCAGGAAGTCAAACCCAATCGATTGAGGCCATTCTAAGCTCGGTATTCGATCATTACAGACGCTTGGGCAAAACGATAGTACGATATTCTACTACAACAACCGCGCAAGGACACCCTGTAACGTTGTGAATATCAACTTTATTGAAATAAACTGCAGGTTGATACAAGTTTGAATCCAAACTACTAAACTACTCACTTTCCCCATTCAAATTTCCGATGGAGTTGCAGCTCCCTGCAGCGGTTTCTACAAGGTGTCCAGAAAGGGTATCGGGTATTTGTTTTCGCGCCATATTCGAAACGTCTAAAAGGAGCGGAGAGGAGTTCGTGGCGTCCGCCATATTGTGGAGTTTGAATCACGATGAAACAGTACTCGGGGACGTATTGCGCATTTTGCGTACGAGCATATTATCGTAATGGTGAATCAATAATTACTGCTCAACGTCTCTATCGTGAGGAATATCGTACACGACATGTGCCAAGTGACGATAGCATTAGGGAATGGATCAGAATATTTGAGAATACATGTAAAACAATTAAAATTAAAAACTCTGGTCGTCCTCGTTCAGTTCACGATGAAAAAACAATTGAACAAGTTGAGGCGTCGGTTCGTCAAAATCCGTCTTTATCTATAAAATTCAATCGGTTCAAGAATTGAAGGATGCGGACTATGCTGATCGACTGAATTTCGCGAACTAAATTCTGCAGCAATTTAGCAACTTTAACAACATATTGTTTAGTGACCACCTGAATGGTCATGTTAATGAGCAGAATTGTCGGTACTGGGCAGTGGAAAATCCGAGACGAAAGCATGAACGACCCCTGCATAGCCAAAAGGTCGTGGTTTGGGCCGCTATGTCTGCTAAAGGTATAATTAGTCCTTATTTTCATGAAGATCAACGAGGCGGGGCAATTAATGTGAATATTGACCGTTATTGCGATATTTTACGAAATGTTTTGATCCCAGAGTTGCAAGAGTTTGCACTTTTAAACTCAAGAACGTAAAATGGGGCCACTTCCATACCTCAAATGATTCAATGGAAGTTGTTAACGAATTTTTCCTGAAAGAGGTCATTTCGCGAAGGGGTAACATCAAGTGTCCTTCCAGAAGCCCTGACCTTAGCCCGCTTGACTATTTTGCATGGGGATACCTTGAAAGTAAGGTTTATCAAAATAATCCGACGAATCTAACCTTGTTGAAGCAAAATTTCTGGTCAGAAATGGCAGCAACATCAATAGCTATGTATCAACGTGTTATCGCCAATCTCCGTTCCCGTTTAGAAGAGTGCCAGCAACGCAACGGTCATCATTTGGATAACATCATCTTTTCCAAATAATTCTCCAATTCATATGTTAATGATAAACAATAAACTTTTTTTCGTACTTCCGGGCCTAAAGTGACAACTTCACTCCCTTGTGACAGGTGATAAAGTGTCACATTTAATCCCTCCGGGATTAAATATTGACGACACTCCCGGAACGATTAAATCACAAACAAACGAATTTAAGGGATATTTTATTGAAAAATACAATTAATTAGAATGGTCATTAACGTTAATATTCAAATTAATATTGTGACAGTTCGTCATATTGACCTATCTTTCCTGGGTTAATGCAGCAGGTAACTGACGAGTAACCGATAGGCCCTTATCATATTGAACTGGTGTTTGTTTCGAAGATCCTGCGGAAACAGGAAGCGAGAATGAGGGCTGTGGCATAACTATAGTGGACGAATCGGCGACTTGACCATCTGAAATTTTTTGTTTATTTTTAATAGACGATTCAATATATCCCTCGGCCACGTTGGAGGATTTCCATCCTCCATGTCTCTTCAGCACGTCTATTGTTGCTCCCGAATCAGCTAACAAAGACGCAGATGTGCGTCTAAAACAATGTCCCGTATAAGACGTCGCATTTTCTAATTTCAAGAAAGCTGCTATTTGCCGTGGAAATGAACCAAACATGTTTTTTCCTACTACTCGCCTAGTACATTCTTTGTTGATGTATTGAACAAAAAATTTTGAATGAGGTGTCCCTGTCTTTCGCAATGCCACATATTTTCGAAATATCGCCACAAAACTGATGGCACTGTTTTCTGAATTTTTGATCACAAAATTTCGGTCAATTTTATTTTAGGTGTTTCCAATCGCAATTAGGAAGGAATCGCCCAAATCTCTCACATCGTCGATTTCTAAATCAACCAACTCTTTTCCAAGTCTATTCGAATTTATTTGTTATTTTTTCTTTTTCTATTTGGATTTGACAGAAACACATATTTAAAATCGAAAAAAAACCTTACCAAAGTCGAACTTATGTTTTACACACGAAGGATCTTAATATTAGTTTGTTGAGTAAATTGAAAAGGAACTTATGGGGAAACTTTGGAAAACTCCGTCTAGAATGTTTTTTAGACAAATTGCAAAACATCACAATAATGTGTTACGGTCAATGAGTGTTCCGAAACTGAAATATTTATTTCTATCTTAACCTGTTCAACAACAGGTGGAGTCTAAATATGTTGTTAAAAAGTTGAATTCCTCAATTCACTGTTATGAATATTTGTTTTTGAAAAGATCTAATATGTTATTATATATCAAGCTCAAATTTTGTGTGTCAGTTCGGCAGTGAGATGATATACATAAAACTAAATGATACCGTCAATTGCCGAACTGACACACCAAATTTGAGCTTGATATATAATAATATATTAGATCTTTTCAAAAACAAATATTCATAACAGTGAATTGAGGAATTCAACTTTATGTCAATATGGAATGATGATTGATTTAAGTGTGTTTACAATAAAATATTATGTTCACTCAAGTAGAATCTCTTCAACCTATCATTTTCAAATGAAATGGAATTGCAGTGATATTTCACTCAAGCCTCGCCTTATATTCATCATATTCATCTCATACTTCCTATATCATAATGGGGAAGTGGTAATTCTTGAAATGTTGAAGCGTGCATGGTTTTTTGTTCGCGAAATCCAATATACTATGGATGTTGGCCTGTGTTGAAATAATCACTCCTTTATCCAGGATTTTTCCCCGTTCTATTATGAAAAAATCAAGCGAGGTATTCTTGAACCGAGTTCGACGTGGAATATTTTCCTCGAATTAACGAACTTTTATAATACTTTTTCTGTTCTTTTCAGTTTCCTTTGGAGGTACAGCAGGACTTTTCATTGGAGCATCCCTTCTCAGCATTGTCGAAGCAGTTTATTTACTTTTCTTGAGAAAACTTTAAATTACGACTTCGGATTCTCGAGCTGGAAGGAAAACCTACATTCTGTATTCTAGATAAGCAATGCTGTAACTGAATATAGGAGTATCATTCAAGGAACTTTTGTGTGATGACTATTGTTATTAGTTTTCCTCTAGTTTAGAAGATATGTTATATATTGCCAGAAATGGTCGGAAAATATAGAAAATTTCAAGTGAATTTCAAAACTGAATAATTTTTTCGAAAATGATTTCATCATCACGAGCCATAGAGCGTCCGATTGGTTGTTGCATTGTCTTCCAAAAACAGGAGTTCAAATTCATTCAACTCAATAATAATATCTGGGATCCTTAAAAATTGGTATCGAATTAGCAAATGATCATTAGGAAAATCTGAGGATTGAGGGATGACAGTGTATACTTCTTTCCAACTAGCCTTTCAAACAAATTTGATGTAATACGATAGATATTAGCATTCATCTTATAACTTTGTGCATGCACTCATAAAATCAAGGAAACGGTGAAAACGCTCGTCACTTGAATCTGAAAATTTCATTTCATACTTGGAATTCCTTTTCCTGCACATCCTCCCAAACAACCAAATTGCCCGAATCGGGGCATTCGTATGTGTGCCCTAAATTCATATTTTTGCTTTCCTTATGCGGCCATCATCCAAATTTCATACATAATGTATTATATTCAATGCTTGAAGAGATGGTAGAGCGAATAAAGATGTAAATATGCGTCATTATATATTATGGAAATCGAATCGAGGGAAAACATCAATGATTGATGCAGATTCAAATGTTCAGGACGAAGAATATTTTTGTCTGAGTGGATGTTTCAGGGGATAAGTAGGAAAATGACTGGGAAAATACTCACAATGTTTGATTCCTTCTGTATTGTTTTATAGGTTGACACATAGAATAGGTGAAAACGGCAGTTTGATTCGATTAACACTAATTTCATATATAATATGAATAGTAATATACTAATTTCATTCAGAGGAACTACTGCTACAGGCTTGGTGCGTTTTATTTCCTGTTTCATATAAGAAATACTCTAATTATTAAACTGATAAACTGACAAATAAATCGATAGATCCTACACAAGCAGTATCTTTGACATTGAATCTATAAATCTTCAATTCAAACATGGTTAGTCATTCAAAATTAAATCTATATAACATGTCACTGGAAAAACCAAATTTTGATAGCTTTAATCGAAACGTACATACATTGAATAGAAACAAGAATACTCAAAGGGTAGACGACGAGATATTGTTGATGATGGAGCTCGTGTTGAATGATTGTTTGGGCTATTACCATCATCTATTGTGGATGTAATGATTTCCGACGTTTCGATAGACATCTTCTATCTTAATCAAGGAGAAAAGTAAGAAACCTTTTGGAAATTATCAATTTTCAAAAAGTCAATTGACAGAAGTCATGAAAGAAAATGAACGATGTTATATACTCATCTGTGATATGATGATCTTTTTAAGTTGGATCGAACTATCGGAGTCCAAACTTCTGGCAGATCTATAGATGGAGCACTTATGGAATCAGGTGTTATTTTCATAAATGCTGCTTCTTTGATTTTTCTTCTTGCAAGTTTTTCTTCTTTGGATATTATTGATGCTTCATCCCACTTTATACGATGATTCTCATCTACAGCATGTTGGACCAACCTGGATTTGTCGCTGTCTAGTACTCGTAGAAGCTTCTGATCATAGACAAAGTATCTCTATAGAGTGCATTGACACAGCTCAATACGTTACAATCTACCAGCTCTAAGTTTCAGATGCGACACTTTTCAATGTAAATAAAGGGGTCTATTCTTATATAGTCTAAGTATCATCTTGTGTGCAGATGATTCAAACATATTAGTTATTGATGATATATTCACTGAACTCATTAAAAAATGATAGTTTTTCAGAATGTATGATTCGGACTTCAAAACTGTATTACGAGGATGTATCAGAAAATAACGAGATTGGTGCTATAGTATATCAACGAAATCTTTATTTTAATATATTAAACAACTATCCTTCCAAGTAATCCCCAATCTGTTAATACACCCATGACTTCATCTACTCATCACTAACTTCTGTGAAACTATATTTTGATAGTTTGTTCAGTGTTCCCATCACAGTATTTTTGAGCTCAAAGTCCGACTCAAATCTTCAACCTCTAAATTCTTAGAAGTAGTGAAGATAAACTATAATTTAAACCTTTAATTCTCCAACTGTTCGTTGACAAATCGTTGAGCATTGTAGTGATGCAGCGTCCTGCTACAGTTCTGATTAAGCGGCCTTTTTCTATTTATTTTTGTTTCTAAGGGTCCTCGAAGTACATTAGACTAGTACTCTTCTGTTACAGTATGTCCTCTAGGTACAATATGATTGTAAATAATGCCAAATTCATCAAAAATAATCAGATGCATCACTTCAGCAGAGCCTTGAGCAGTTTTGGCTCTCTGCGGTCTTGAGCTGCATTTATTATTCCATTGCATACATTGAGACTTCAATTTGGGATCGTCATGATAAAACAACTCTCGTCATAGGGAAACACATTATTTAAAAACTGTGGGTTACGTTGGCATTGCCTTTTCCACTGTTGACAAATTGATAATCGTTTTTTTTTCATTGATCTTCACTTTTGGAATCCATCTTCGCGATCTTTCGCTACTCTAAATTTTCTTAGATGATTTTTTTGAGTGGTACCGTAAGACAAATTAACAATACAATAAAATACAATTTTATTAATTCTTTTGGACATTACAATGATGTATAGGACATGTCAATAATACACAATAAATGAAAATGATTGGCTATCTCAATGAGCTTTGCAGAAATTCATCAGTGTTATACAAACACTATTCAATAAACAACTTCTTGATTTCTCGTTTGAAATGACTATCATTTAATAACTTGAATCTATTAGGCAGGTGGTTATAAAAAGTTATACCTGCTAACCTGGTGATGACTCATATTTTGAAGTTTTATGTAGAGGAACACATAAGGTATTTTGATGTCTGGTATCATATTTATGAAAATCGGAGCACTTTATCAAATTGTTCAAGTTATATCTAATAAACAACAAGTACTTCAGCATATAGATACAAGGAAATGAAAGTAACTTGTACTTTCTGAACACTCCTCTGCACGATTCCCTCGGCCTGAGGTTGAACATGAGGCGAATTATCCTCTTCTGTGTGATGAAAACCCTCTCACTCTCAGACGAAGAACCCCACAGGACAACATTGTAACAAAGATGGGAATATACAAGACCATAATATACACTCATCAGAGCATCAAGGGGAAGGGAATCCTTAATCCGATGAATGGCATAATAAGCTGTGTTTAGTTTTGTACATATGTTGACTATGCCATTTTTGTCCACGTAAAGACCTAAAAATTTGACATACTCCAAGGACTCGAAGCAATTAGCACCCATCTTGATGACAAGTTTAGGGACCAAATCAGAATTGCGAATTTGAAATCTTATGATCTGGGTCTTGTTCAGATTGACAATGAGTGCATTGGCTTTGCACCAGTCAGTGAAACGTCTGAACATTTCCTCACACAGAGCATCCAGTTCATGGTTATTAGCTCCTCTGATCGCCAAAGAAGCATCATCAGCGAATAAAATGATAATACATGATATCAAAAAATCGAGCAAATCGTTAATGAAGAGCCGAAACAGCAGTGGTCCCGAAACCGACCCCTGCGGAACACCCAAATCGTTTTTGTAGTTTCTTGACGAATAACCATTTAATGTACATACATGGAGCACTGTGACAAATAACTTCGCATCCATTCCAAGAAAACACCTCGGAAACCCATTTGATAAAGTTTATCTGTTATGAAAGTGTGCTGAAGGCAATCAAAGGCACGGGAGACGTCGAAAAATCCCCCTTATCCAGGGACTCATAAACGAAATCAATGAATTCCGTGCAGGCCGTTTGTGTTGATATGCCAGTTCTAAATCCATGCGGTCGATCGGACAATATAGAAAACTTGTTAAAGAATTTACACACACGCTTGTGGACCAGTTTTCAAACACCTTGGATAACTGACTCAACAATGAAATGGGTCTATATATAGTTTGCAATATCGTCGGTGGCATCTTTTTGTGAACCGGTATAACTTTAGCAATTTTCAGCACTGCAGGAAAGCAACCAGATGAAATGGATAGATCAAATAGATAGTTCAAATGCTCTGCAATAAATGGTGCAACTGCTTTCAGGATCTTCGAAGATATTATGTCCGGACCCGAACAACTACCACCATTTTTCAGATCCCGTATAACTGACAAAATCTCTTCAGGTTTAATGGGATGGAAAAAGAAACTATGTTCACATAGTTTCTGAGATGTACAGGCTTTAGAGATATCATTGTTATAGTGATCATGCAGAAACTTTTTGTTGATTGTGGTAAAATATTCGCCGAAGCTCTCAACTATTCGCTCCGGGTCAGTTAAAAGCTGTCCATTTACAGTAAGAACAGAACACTGCTTTCCCCCGGCAGACCGACCCAACTCCTCACGAATAATCTGCCATACAGCCTTGTTCAAATTATCAGATTCTTCAAGAAAACATTTATTGTAATTTAATTTTGTAAACTTCAGCAATCGCGAATATTCAATCTTGGAATCTTTATATTTTGCAAATGCTGGTGTCCCCAAACTAGCAATGTCAGAAATTCGTTTTATACCAACCCGGCGATCATTTTGTATCAAGTCGTTAATTTCTGCAATTTTTGTGTCATTCTCGCAGTTGGTGGTCAACCGGGCGACCTTCATCTTCAGCTGATTCAAAACAGTCTTTAAACCTTTTATGCCACTCAAACACGTGATAAACTGTTGGCTGGATATGTAATTTCAATTATTCCAAAAGTTTCTGTTTGTGTTTATCTAATCGAACACAAAATTTTATCGCGTATTTTTGCTCCTCTTTCATTTTTGGATGAGTACGCTAAACACAGACAATTCACTAATTAATTTGTAACAATTGTCGATAAGTAAATCAAAGCCTTCTTGCGGCGTAGTAAATTAAATACAAAGCTTTCATTTTTCTTTTTTTGGGTTATAAAGTTTTATATATAATTTTTTTTACATAATGATATATCTTCGTATGTAGTTTTTCACTACTCAATGAAAACAATGAAGACAAATATTTCGAAAAACAATTCAATACTGCTAATAAAACATTTTGATTAATGTTTTACCAAATCCTCTATTACATATTCCAGTGGGAGTAGCCTACCTCTTCGGTGATTATTCGGTCAAAACGTCATTTCGAGGGCTGACAGATTATCCATCCTACGCGAAATTCCAGCAACGCATCAACTTGTTACATTGAACAATTAAACGATTACAGGTTGACATTTAGAATTAACAACAGCTTATTAATGATCATAAGTCCATGGATGGAACTTAATGAAAAAAGGTTATTCTAGAGAATTTCCTGACTTGTTATTAATGGTTCTACCGATTGGATGACATGGTTACATGGAATTCATTCACTTAACCTTATCTTACTTAAATAAAATTTCATTTGCTCTGTGATTTCTGATTCTGTTGAGGTCGTTTGGTGTACAAGCATGGGTTCACGTGTTTTTTGAAATATGTTGAAATGCTCATGAAAAAACAGGCAATGGACCATTGTATCATTTATTGAAGATTATTCCTAGAAAATAATTATTTGAAGAATGGGCTCTTATTTAACTGGTGTTGAAAAATTCAACACTATCGCAAAACATTCAGAGGGCGTTTAGTTTCTCCGATGTAAGATCTTCCGCACTGCAAGGTAATTCATTTATGCAGTTCTTTGTCCTTTGTGTCTCATTATTAGTCTTAACTTTTGTAAGTTTAGCTCTGATAGTGTCTTGAGTTTTGAATGCAGTCGTTATGTTGTATCTATTTCCAATTCTTCTCATTTTCTCCGACAAACCTTTTACATAAGGAATTACGGTTTTAATGGTCTGATTTATATCTGTTGGTTCTGGTTGGCTTTCTCTTGTTCGTCTAGCTCTTTCTAATATCTTTTTAGGGTATATTTGCTTTGTGTATTTTGGTAGACCATATAAATGTGGTGGTTTATTTATTTATTTAGATCAAGACTTACACCTCACCTCAGTAAACCACCACATTTATATGGTCTACCAAAAATACACAAAGCAAATATTCCTCTAAGACCAATTGTGAGTTCAAGAAATTCAGCATGCCACCAATTGGCTAAATTTCTGCTGAAAATTATATCACCATTAAGAAGTAATTCAACATCGATGATAAGAAACACGAAACACTTCATAGAAATAATGAAACATCAAGAAATCATGGAAGAAGACGTTATGGTCAGCTTCGACATTACCAGTTTGTTCACTAATACTATATTCCGACAGATAAAACACTTATCATAGTTAGGAAAAAGCTTGAAGATGATCAAACCCTTAGTGAAGGAACTACACTAAGCGTGAATGCAATTATGGAAATGCTTTCTATTTGTATTGAAACAACATATTTCCAATTTGAAGACATCTTTTATCAACAAGAATTTGGAATGGCCATGGGTTCACCACTATCACCAATTTTAGCTGATTTATATATGGAAATTTTCGAACAGAAGGCATTAGAAAAATATGCACTTAAACCCAAACTGTGGAAAAGATATGTAGATCATACTTTCATTATTTAATCAAGAGGAATCAATTAAATTCACAATTGAAATCGAGAAAGACAGACAACTTCCATTCTTAGATGTACTCGTACATAAACAAAATGGAATCCCAAGAACCACTGTGTATAAAAAGCCAACGAACACAGGACAATATCTACATTTTGATTCAAACCACCAACTAAACACTAAATTGGGAGTAGCAAAATGTTTATTTGATAGAGCAATAAATATTTGTTGCACTGAAGAAGACCAAAATGAAGAAATAAATAACATTTCGAAAATTCTTAGAAGCAATAGCTACCCCAAAAAGATATTAGAAAGAGCTAGACGAACAAGAGAAAGCCAACCAGAACCAACAGATATAAATCAGACCATTAAAACCGTAATTCCTTATGTAAAAGGTTTGTCGGAGAAAATGAGAAGAATTGGAAATAGATACAACATAACGACTGCATTCAAAACTCAAGACACTATCAGAGCTAAACTTACAAAAGTTAAGACTAATAATGAGACACAAAGTACAAAGAATTGCATATATGAATTACCTTGCGAGTGCGGAAGATCTCACATCGGAGAAACTAAACGCCCTCTGAATGTACGAATAAAAGAACATCAGAAGCATAGACAAAGTATCTCTATAGACCGCCAACTTAATAGGACGTGCTGGTCACGACTTTTAGTTCGAGCGACCAAACACTATCAATGTTTGTCAGGTCAGTCGCTATTTCTGAAGGAAACTGCAATCTCATAACTGTTTTTCATGTTTGTACCATCTTGAATTGTTTGGTTAAAAAAATTCCAGAAATTATAATTTTTTTAATAACCTTTTGTCGTTGTAAATTTATATAGTGAGTAGACAATGGAACTTAATTTTTATGTTTGAAATAAAATTATTTTCGTTCAACATCAACAACATCCGTCGCGTGATTGGGAATCACTAATATTTAAGAGAACAGCACAGGTATAATAATTCTTTTCGTGTTGTTCAGTGTTAGCTGCAAGTTGAGCTAAGGTTTCTACGTGAGTTAATGTATTTTTAATAAGTGGTAAATCATCAAATATGGGTCTTAGTAAATGTGTAGTACCCGGATGCAAAATTAACACTCCCCAAGACATCGTTTCCCAAATTTCAAAACAGAATTGGCCTGATTTCATATGTGGCTAGATATAATTCAGAATCCAGAACTGAAAGCCATGCCACGGGAAGAGGTTTATAAGAAAAAATCTGCCACTACCATTTTGATGCGAAATACATCTTACCTGGTACCAGAAGGCTGGCTCGTAATGCATTACCAACTCGTTTTAGAAATGAGACTGATGCAACAGGTTTGTGGTGATTTCTGTATTTCAAACTTTTAATAATGCCATAAATGCTATGAAATTCTGAATTTCACATTAATAAGTTGGATGTTGACTATTTAATTGACTTAACAATTTATTTTGCAGGTAGTGAGGATATGGAATGGGTAGATCTGAGTGAAGCTCAATCTGGATTTGAGGTCCCAGATGAAAGGTGTAAGATATAAATTATTAATCATACCACTTAAATTTCCTTATTTTCCCATTATTAAAATTTTCTTAATCTATATTCTTTAGTTTCAGAACTAGGGGAATCTAACCTCTCAATGCATCCAGAAGCAAACTCCTCAACATTTTACGATGTTGAAGAATCACGTTCTCGGATAATTTTAGAACAAAGTGAGTTGTGAAATTAGAATATAATGAACTTATTAGCAGTGTTCGTTCGTTCTGATTCAACTGATCACTATTGTGTCATTGAAGGAAGAAAAGATTGAAAACATTACACAGTGACTTTGTCAGTTCGAATGAATGCTTTCAAGATGTAGTTTATTAGTTCGATTTTAATGAAATTAATTCAATATAATCATTTGTAGGTTATGCTTCCCTCGAATCTGTAAGTAGTATTGATAACGTACTAACGTAGCACTTAAACTAGCTAGTTACATATTCAAACTTTGGAAACATTTATGAAAGATGCTCATCTGATTCAATCTCTCGAAGATTTATGTTATACTTGACAACAAATTTAAGTGACCTAGTCGAAAACATAACCACTTGTTTGATATGGAATAATAAATGTAGTTTTTTTTTCAATAGGAACACCAACTCAAAGATCATCCGCATACCCATTGAGAAAATGTGGAATTTCCAAAGCTCCGATATCCAAGTGATTGGTTTGATCCGGTTAAGGTGGCTGCAAAAAAAACTATTCGAGGCGAGGAGGAAAAGGTTACAGAAAAACACCAAAATATTTTGAGCTGAATTATGTCCCTGATTAATCTTTTTATGTAATAAATAGGATAATATATCTTGAACATCTACAGGTATTGTGACTGAATCAATCTCCTGAACAATTAGTTCTTTAAATAAAAATTTGTTAAAAGTTTCTGTTCATCTTCACCAAATTCCCTTCTCTATAAAATAAGCATTAGTTAATTCGAATCATTTTGAAGTTGAGTAAATGATCAGATATCATTTACTTCAGTTTTGGCTCGAATTAGCTTGAAAATAATAATTTATAAGAGGTATGAATTTGAATGAACCGCTTTCCCGCCAAATGAGAAATTTAGTTCGAGCGACCAAACGCTAGGTGTCGCTCTGTTAGCGTGATAAGTCCTTAACATGTGCGTTGGCAGTCTATAGAGATACTTTGTCTATTATCAGAAGCTTCTACGAGTACAAGACAGCGACAAATCCAGGTTGGTCCAACATGCTGTAGATGAGAATCATCGTATAAAGTGGGATGAAGCATCAATAATATCCAAAGAAGAAAAACTTGCAAGAAGAAAAATCAAAGAAGCAGCATTTATGAAAATAACACCTGATTCCATAAGTGCTCCATCTATAGATCTGCCAGAAGTTTGGACGCCGATAGTTCGATCCAACTTAAAAAGATCATCATATCACAGATGAGTATATAACATCGTTCATTTTCTTTCATGACTTCTGTCAATTGACTTTTTGAAAATTGATAATTTTCAAAAGGTTTCTTACTTTTCTCCTTGATAAAGATAGAAGATGTCTATCGAAACGTCGGAAATCATTATATCCACAATAGATGATGGTAATAGCCCAAACAATCATTCAACACTCAGAGGGTAACAACACTATAAAAGTAATTTTGATTGAATAAATTTTTACTTCAATTCTGAAAATTTTATATTATTGTTATTCTTATTATTTCAGGTATCTTATTCAACAACTTAAGTCCCATAATCTAGGTATATTCTTGCGTCTTCTTTAACCTACACGTTGGCAACTCATATAGTTGTGCGTTTCTGATGAAATATCAATGAATTTCTATATACTTCAAAAATTCATTTTGTCATTGATGAACAATGCACAAGGACTTCAACAGAAAAAGACGTTAAGATACAATTATCCCTGAATACAAATCCACAACTTTGAGAATTGGGAATTCCTGTTATTTATCTTGAAGCTCTCTTTTGTTTTGAAAACACCCTCTCCATTCGAGGGTTATGCTATAAGTGACCAGCCAAACTATGGAATTCGGCTTGATAAGTGAGAATTATGCTTAATAGTTATTCATGTAATAAGGATCATAAAGACGATCATTATGGTACAAGTCGTGAATGGCGTGTGCCATAATGATTGTTTTCGTATTACATACAAAATTGTATCTGATGACATTTATATCAATACATCTTCGAAAAATTAAAATTGCATTTTCGACATGTCACAAGGACAACTATTTTTAAGGAGTAAGTATTGTGTAGTTTCAAATATTAGTAGGTGCGTGAGCTGTGCTTTGCCATTTCCTTGACAACGTCATCAGGTTGTAACGGCAATATTTATTTATCGCTGTCAAACTCAGTAATTATTGTCAGGTAGAATTTAATATAATTTAAAAAAAAATTTTGAAAGCACTGACGTGAGGTCAGATTGCTTTGGCGCTCTTGTTGAGCAACTTGCGAGTAAATATTCAAACCTTAACAAATCTATGAGCTCTGCGATCGGGTGAACAATAGTCTTTTTCCGTACTATGGGACAATGTGATGTAAATATGAAAGCCTAATGAATAAACAAACCTTTATCTCAATTTGAAAATAACTACTCATAATTTTCACCAAATTTTGTTCTATGCTTCTCCTAAAAACTTACGTCATTGCTTTTCTGAATTTTGACAACGCCATCAAATTCTTTCTCTATGATAAAAATTTTTTGATTAATATTACGTCTGTGCTTTTCTGAATTTTGACAAAGTCATCGACATCGAATTCTACCTCTATGAGTTCTATGAAAATTTTGATTGATATAACGCCAACTGACACTGATATCTAGGTCCGCAAGTTGTCAAACGAATATCGATCTGTGATGGCAAATCTTTCAATGACAAAGCTCGGACTTCATGACATTTCTATTTTTCTCTTGAGTAAATGAAAAAATGATCATATCTTCAGATGGGGAAAGCTACGACAATGAAATTTGAGGATGAGTAAGATATCGGTAACCTCAATATATATACGGATTTTTTTTTTGAATCTAAATGAAGTCTTAGGAGATATTGAGTATTGAAAATTTTTTTTTTTTGGGAACTTTTAAAAATTTTCTAGCTTGACAATTTCTGCGAAATTTTGCGAGCCGTTTCGTTTCAGCCTCCCGCAATAACATTCCAAGTATCAACTTGATCGGATGGATATTCTAGTAGTTATTGAGGAAACAAAATTTCAGATGCTCATAACTACTGAACCATCCGACGGATTTGGCCCAATAACGAACTTGACCGAGATATTTGGACTTTTAACCTATTCTGAAAATATGAAAACTCTAGCTGATTCCTTTTGGATGCTAGAGAGGATACGGCCAGCCGGCCGGCCGGACGGACTCAACTTTCGCCACGAATTCTTCATCAGGAGTCGAACCCAATCGATTGAGACCATTTTCGGCTCGATATTCCAAAATTACAGACATTCGGGCAAAATGATAGGCACTCTGTTCGGGTGAACAAGAGCGCCAAAAATGAGTGATTCTGAAGCTGATAGTTTACCTTCTGATTTGGAAGAAATGTCGAGAAATATCGTGGACTCCCTTTTGCCGGAAAAATCACGGAGTGTATATGAAATGGTGTTTAATCGGTACGAAGAATGGTGTTCTGCTAAAAAATCAAGAATATCACTCATGAAAAAGTATTGTTGGCTTACTTTGAATGCTTATCTAAGGAAAGAAAACCATCTTCTCTTTGGTCGTATTATTCGATGATAAGAAGTATTTTATCAACAAGAAAAAACGTCGATATTAGTAAGTACCTACAGCTGGTTGCATTACTAAAACGTAAATCAGAAGGTTACAGAGCTAAAAAATCCAAAATTTTTACTAAACAAGATGTTACAAAGTTTTTAACGGAAGCATCAGATGATACATACTTATTTAATAAAGTTGCCATGATAATTGGACTAAGTGGAGCATGCAGAACAGAGGAATTGACAAATATGCTTGTTGAAAATGTAATAGATGAAGGATCCGTTTTTAGAATTACATTACCGAATACAAAAACAAAGGTAATGCGAGAATTTTTGTAACTTCGGGAAATATCCCAGGATTGAATATGGTAGAACTTGTCAGACAATATGTGAAAATACGACCTTGCAACACAAACCATCTACGTTTTTTGTCACTTATAGAAATAAGAAATGCACAAAACAACCCGTTGGAATACATGCCTTTGGTAAAATGCCAAAAGTTATTGCCACTTTCTTGAATTTACCTCGCCCTGAAGAATATACCGGACATTGTTTTCGGCGATCGTCTGCTTCATTTTTGGCTGATTCTGGAGCTGATCTGTGTACCGTGAAACGCCATGGCGGATGGAAAAGCAATACTGTCGCTGAAGGTTACATCGAAAATTCGAAAGAGCAAAAGAAAAAATATCAGAAGCAATTTTTGGAGACAACAACCAAACAGGATTACCAACAATCATCAACTACTGATGTATCAACTGTAGAATCCATTGGAATTATTATTACAAATTGTAGTAATTGTTCTTATACCATTTATAATAAATAGTTTTGTGCATAGTTATGCAATTTGAATAAACCTTTTTGATCAAACCATTACATGTTTTCCTTATAGAATTTCATTATGGTACTTAGTACCATAATGAATTCGTTATGGTATAGTCCCATAATGAGCTTCCTTATGTTATCAAAATTGGGTGACATAACGTTGTCATTATGACATGCCATCAGATAATAGTATATTATATACCGCGGGACTGAAGTAGTACATTTAATCCTGAAGGTAAAGTTTATGGCCCGACCGCAGGAGGGCCATAATTTACCTGAAGGATTAAATGTACTTCAGTCGCAAGGTATATACGATACTTTTCGTACTTCCGGTATGATTTTATTAATTATTTCAATAATTTCAATCAGTTTTTCTCTCTTCAACTCATTTAATAAACTGTCTTTAAAATAAGTTACCATAGTAACATTGCGATGTGACAATTATAATTTAGAAACATTGTCATTATTAGTGTCATTGTAAAGAAACATTGTTATTGATAATTATTGGTATCATGAGTGGAGAAGGTGTATCTGATATTGATAAAAGAGCAGCCGAAGTAGGTGAAGAATTGTTACCACCGAAATCTAGAAAACTATACGAGCAGCAGGATGATGCTTTTAAAAAGTGATGCCGCTTAAAAATGTGAGACAACCTACTGAAAATGCGCTGTTAGTCTACTTCAATGAAAAATCAGAAGCGGTTTGTGCCTCAACTCTCTGGGCACATTACTCAATGCTGAAATCGGTTATTAACATTAGGGAAGATATTTAATAAGTAAATTTCCGAAATTATTAGCTTTTTTGAAGAGAAGAAATGAGGATTTAAGCCAAAGAAGTCAAGAATTCTCACGTCTGAGCAGGTAGATCAGTTCTTACAGGAGGCTCCGGATGATAAATATTTAATGCTTAAGGTAAATTTGGAAATGTGTTTATATTCAGAAATTTTAAGAAATCAATTTTTTGTAAGTTGCACTTATTTTGTGCGTTGCGGGAGCTTGTCGTGGAAAAGAGTTGGTTGATTTAGAAATCGACGATATGAGAGATTTGGGCTATTCCTTCCTAATTGCGATTAGAAACACCAAAAATAAAATTGACCGAAATTTTGTGATCAAAAATTCAGAAAACAGTGCCATCAGTTTTGTGGCGATATTTCGAAAATATGTGGCATTGCGAAAGACAGGGACATCTCATTCAAAATTTTTTGTTCAATACATCAATAAAGAATGTACTACGCGAGTAGTAGAAAAAAACATGTTTGGTACATTTACACGGCAAATAGCAGCTTTCTTGAAATTAGAAAATGCGACGTCTTAAACGGGACATTGTTTTACACGCACATCTGCGTCTTTGTTAGCTGATTCGGGAGCAACAATAGACGTGCTGAAGAGACATGGAGGATATATTAAATCGTCTATTAAAAATAAACAAAAATTTCAGATAAAATATTTGGTCAAGTCGCCGATTCGTCCACTATAGTTATGCCACAGTCCTCATTCTCGCTTCCTGTTTCCGCAGGATCTTTGAAACAAACACCAGTTCAACATGATAAGGAACTATCTGTTACTCGTCAGTTACCTGCTGCATTAACCCAGGAAAGACTGGTTAATATGACGAACTGTCACAATATTAATTTGAATATTAACGTTAATTACCATTCTAATTAATTGTATTTTTCAATAAAATATCCCTTAAATTCGTTTGTTTGTGATTTAATCGTTTCGGGAGTTTCGTCAATATTTAATCCCGGAGGGATTAAATGTGACACTTTAGTACCTGTCACAAAGGAGTGAAGTTGTCACTTTAGGCCCGGAAGTACGAAAAATAGATTTTAATCTCCGTTGGCTTCTTCGTAGATATTCTTTGAGTTTAACTTTCATTCATTGTCATATTGTTACTTCGTCACTACTGTTGTGCACAATCTAACGAATCTCAGATTTTTCAACCATCTCCTGCCTATCTTTCGATTTATCTATGATGTGTCGTATTTTTCACATTTTTCAGGAAATTTGGAGATATTTTCAATCACAACGTGAACTTATGAGGAAAAGAAATACAGATATCTGGCTATCTTCAACTTTGTAGATAACATAATAATGGGTAGTTCGGAAGACGGCAGCATATCACTGACTGTGTTCATGGATTTTTTCAAGGCCTTCGACTCAATTTATCATATAATATTGTTGGAAAAACTAAAGGCATATGGAATAGGAGACAATCAACTAAACCTTATTAAGTCATTTGGAAAATAAAATCTAGAGAACAGAGATGGAGAAAGATGATGTTACCTATGTCCGTGAAGGAGCTCAAATTTAATCTAGAGTGACACAGGGTATAATACCTTAGACTATATGAGATAGACAAAGCATTCCTTAGTAAAATGTTTTGACTCCCTCATTGATAGTCTTAACCTCATTGAAAGTCTCTTGTGAAACCTTACCGGGCAATACCGCATAAAATCTTTTTCCATTTACTCAGGTCACAATATCTTCAGGGTCAAAATAATCTGAACGAATAAAAAATTCTTCTTTGGGCAAATACTTGACCATCCCAACAGCGGAGCCCAAATCCTTTTTTTTTTTTCATCGTCATTAGGGAACCTCAATTCAAGAAAACCTCATTTTATCTTATAATAATCATATAATATATAAAATATAATATAAAACTTCCCTATTAAAACTTTCTACGCTACTGAACATGTAAATATCTGAATACTTGGTTCCAACAATACACTTATCTATGGAACGCTATATTTGGATTGAAATTCCTGTCTTAACTATAACTTTCACACTTACGTACCATTTTTAGTGCGATGAAAAGTAATAAACAATAAAAATATGAAAAACCTAATACTGACTCTCACAAATTTTCTTCAATTTGCGTCTTTATTTTCGATACAGAGGTGGCAACATGTGTCTTTAGAACATGTGACCTTCAAATTGTCAAGCAGATAATGAAGTAGCGTTGTCTTGACTTTCACCTGCATTTCTTTCCATCTGTGGTCTCTGACATAAAATAGCCAGCTCAATACGTTACAATCTACCATCTCTAAGTTTCAGATGCGACACTTTTCAATGTTAATAAAGGGGTCTATTCTTATATATAGTATCTATCCTACTATGGATACAAAATTGAGATTCCTTCAGATTGATTCAGATGATTCAAACATATTAGTTATTGATGATATATTCACTGAACTCATTAAAAATGATAGTTTTTCAGAATGTATGATTCAGACTTCAAAACTGTATTACGAGGATGTATAGAAAATAACGAGATTGGTGCTATAGTATATCAACGAAATCTTTATTTTAATATATTAAACAACTATCCTTCCAAGTAATCCCCAATCTGTTAATACACCCATGACTTCATCCACTCATCACTAACTTCTGTGAAACTATATTTTGATAGTTTGTTCAGTGTTCCCATCACAGTATTTTTAGCTCAAAGTCTGACTCAAATCTTCAACCTCTAAATCTTCAACTTCAAGAAAAAATAAAGTCATTAGAACAAAGTAGTGAAGATAAACTATAATTTAAACTTTCAATTCTCCAACTGTTCGTTGACAAATCGTTGAGCATTGTAGTGATGCAGCGTCCTGCTACAGTTCTGATTAAGCGGTCTTTTTCTATTTATTTTTTTGTTTTTAAGGGTCCTCGAACTACATTAGACTAGTACTCTTCTGTTACAGTATGTCCTCTAGGTACAATATGATTGTAAATAATGCCAAATTCATCAAAAATAATCAGATGCATCACTTCAGCAGAGCCTTGAGCAGTTTTGGCTCTCTGCGGTCTTGAGCTGCATTTATTATTCCATTGCATACATTGAGACTTCAATTTGGGATCGTCATGATAAAACAACTCTCGTCATAGGGAAACACATTATTTAAAAACTGTGGGTTACGTTGGCATTGCCTTTTCCACTGTTGACAAATTGATAATCGTTTTTTTCATTGATCTTCACTTTTGGAATCCATCTTCGCGATCTTTCGCTACTCTAAATTTTCTTAGATGATTTTTTTGAGTGGTACCGTAAGACAAATTAACAATACAATAAAATACAATTTTATTAATTCTTTTGGACATTACAATGATGTATAGGACATGTCAATAATACACAATAAATGAAAATGATTGGCTATCTCAATGAGCTTTGCAGAAATTCATCAGTGTTATACAAACACTATTCAATAAACAACTTCTTGATTTCTCGTTTGAAATGACTATCATTTAATAACTTGAATCTATTAGGCAGGTGGTTATAAAAAGTTATACCTGCTAACCTGGTGATGACTCATATTTTGAAGTTTTATGTAGAGGAACACATAAGGTATTTTGATGTCTGGTATCATATTTATGAAAATCGGAGCACTTTATCAAATTGTTCAAGTTATATCTAATAAACAACAAGTACTTCAGCATATAGATACAAGGAAATGAAAGTAACTTGTACTTTCTGAACACTCCTCTGCACGATTCCCTCGGCCTGAGGTTGAACATGAGGCGAATTATCCTCTTCTGTGTGATGAAAACCCTCTCACTCTCAGACGAAGAACCCCACAGGACAACATTGTAACAAAGATGGGAATATACAAGACCATAATATACACTCATCAGAGCATCAAGGGGAAGGGAATCCTTAATCCGATGATTGGCATAATAAGCTGTGTTTAGTTTTGTACATATGTTGACTATGCCATCTCAGGTTTTTGTCCACGTAAAGACCTAAAAATTTGACATACTCCAAGGACTCGAAGCAATTAGCACCCATCTTGATGACAAGTTTAGGGACCAAATCAGAATTGCGAATTTGAAATCTTATGATCTGGGTCTTGTTCAGATTGACAATGAGTGCATTGGCTTTGCACCAGTCAGTGAAACGTCTGAACATTTCCTCACACAGAGCATCCAGTTCATGGTTATTAGCTCCTCTGATCGCCAAAGAAGCATCATCAGCGAATAAAATGATAATACATGATATCAAAAAATCGAGCAAATCGTTAATGAAGAGCAGAAACAGCAGTGGTCCTGAAACCGACCCCTGCGGAACACCCAAATCGTTTTTGTAGTTTCTTGACGAATAACCATTTAATGTACATACATGGAGCACTGTGACAAATAACTTCGCATCCATTCCAAGAAAACACCTCGGAAACCCATTTGATAAAGTTTATCTGTTATGAAAGTGTGCTGAAGGCAATCAAAGGCACGGGAGACGTCGAAAAATCCCCCTTATCCAGGGACTCATAAACGAAATCAATGAATTCCGTGCAGGCCGTTTGTGTTGATATGCCAGTTCTAAATCCATGCGGTCGATCGGACAATATAGAAAACTTGTTAAAGAATTTACACACACGCTTGTGGACCAGTTTTTCAAACACCTTGGATAACTGACTCAACAATGAAATGGGTCTATATATAGTTTGCAATATCGTCGGTGGCATCCTTTTTGTGAACCGGTATAACTTTAGCAATTTTCAGCACTGCAGGAAAGCAACCAGATGAAATGGATAGATCAAATAGATAGTTCAAATGCTCTGCAATAAATGGTGCAACTGCTTTCAGGATCTTCGAAGATATTATGTCCGGACCCGAACAACTACCACCATTTTTCAGATCCCGTATAACTGACAAATTCTCTTCAGGTTTAATGGGATGGAAAAAGAAACTATGTTCACATAGTTTCTGAGATGTACAGGCTTTAGAGATATCATTGTTATAGTGATCATGCAGAAACTTTTTGTTGATTGTGGTAAAATATTCGCCGAAGCTCTCAACTATTCGCTCCGGGTCAGTTAAAAGCTGTCCATTTACAGTAAGAACAGAACACTGCTTTCCCCCGGCAGACCGACCCAACCCCTCACGAATAATCTGCCATACAGCCTTGTTCAAATTATCAGATTCTTCAAGAAAACATTTATTGTAATTTAATTTTGTAAACTTCAGCAATCGCGAATATTCAATCTTGGAATCTTTATATTTTGCAAATGCTGGTGTCCCCAAACTAACAATGTCAGAAATTCGTTTTATACCAACCCGGCGACCATTTTGTATCAAGTCGTTAATTTCTGCAATTTTTGTGTCATTCTCGCAGTTGGTGGTCAACCGGGCGACCTTCATCTTCAGCTGATTCAAAACAGTCTTTAAACCTTTTTATGCTACTCAAACACGTGATAAACTGTTGGCTGGATATGTAATTTCAATTATTCCAAAAGTTTCTGTTGGTGTTTTAGCTAATCGAACACAAAATTTTATCGCGTATTTTTGCTCCTCTTTCATTTTTGGATGAGTACGCTAAACACAGACAATTCACTAATTAATTTGTAACAATTGTCGATAAGTAAATCAAAGCCTTCTTGCGGCGTAGTAAATTAAATACAAAGCTTTCATTTTTCTTTTTTTGGGTTATAAAGTTTTATATATAATTTTTTTTACATAATGATATATCTTCGTATGTAGTTTTTCACTACTCAATGAAAACAATGAAGACAAATATTTCGAAAAACAATTCAATACTGCTAATAAAACATTTTGATTAATGTTTTACCAAATCCTCTATTACATATTCCAGTGGGAGTAGCCTACCTCTTCGGTGATTATTCGGTCAAAACGTCATTTCGAGGGCTGACAGATTATCCATCCTACGCGAAATTCCAGCAACGCATCAACTTGTTACATTGAACAATTAAACGATTACAGGTTGACATTTAGAATTAACAACAGCTTATTAATGATCATAAGTCCATGGATGGAACTTAATGAAAAAGGTTATTCTAGAGAATTTCCTGACTTGTTATTAATGGTTCTACCGATTGGATGACATGGTTACATGGAATTCATTCACTTAACCTTATCTTACTTAAATAAAATTTCATTTGCTCTGTGATTTCTGATTCTGTTGAGGTCGTTTGGTGTACAAGCATGGGTTCACGTGTTTTTTGAAATATGTTGAAATGCTCATGAAAAAACAGGCAATGGACCATTGTATCATTTATTGAAGATTATTCCTAGAAAATAATTATTTGAAGAATGGGCTCTTATTTAACTGGTGTTGAAAAAATTCAACACTATCGCAAAAATAAAGAATAATTACAACACAAGAAGACAGATATCATTTGAGTGCACTTCGAAGAATATGATGAACAATTCCCAGAAATTTTTGTTTCAAACTGATGACAACATTACACAATGAAAATTGTTAGCATATGATTTACTTTGACAGATATATAAAATAAATGAATATGAATAATTATTTATAATAAATACTTTGTTGCGGATATTCTAATATAATCAAGAAAGTATGAGTGGACAACTTCGCAGAAAGATATAGAGATCAGTTATGCGAATTTTTGGTAGGTGCTTGCTGACAAGTGTTTCAGCTTATTGGTTTCTTCAGGGCATGGCGACCGTGAAAGCAAGAAAGAACGGAAAAGAAAAAACTGCAAATCAGGGGACCACATTAGGAGTGGACGACCAATTTGTGGATTCAATCCTAGAATCTTCGGTTTTGGAGGAATACCAAAGGATCGTTTCGAATGATGCATATGGCAACTTGTGCTATACGACGATAACCCAAGTGACGATAAATATGGAAATTGATTGATGCAGATATTTGAATATAACCAAGATATCCTGCTACTTATTATGAATTTTACAATAGGTTCGCATAAAAAAGTTCAAAGAAGCACTGACGTAAGGTCTGAAGCATCTGCACGTTGTCTCTGAAGTCTCTTTCCGTACTCTGGAACCTTGTTATACAAATAACACCACCCCAATGAATGAAAAAAACATATCTCGAACTGGAAAAAAATTTCTCAAGAAAGATCGAATCCAGAAAGTTTTTTTGAAGGATCAGATATAAGATTTTATTGATCATTTCTAGAGAGTTTCACTCAATATGTCATAATTTATTATCGATTTTCTATATGTTGAAGAACGAATAATACTATAAAGGTTAATGTGACTTCACACAAGGAACTCTATTATTAGCCATGAATATACGTTCTACACTGATGCTCCTCAAACAGAAGATAGTGTTGGTTGTACAATCACTGCTCACGAATGCACAAAGATTTTTAAATTCATAAAAACTACTAGAACATTAACTGGAGAATTTCACAACAAAATAAAAAAAAATTACCCTTTTATGGATTCCATGACATAAGGGAATACCTAGTAATGGAAAAACTGATCAGGTACGTGTACCTTTTTTGTGTGATGACCTCCTGGGCCTCCAAAATCTCATAAATTCTGTTAATACAGTGGGACAGGAAATGAGACTGAATATAAATGTTGCAAAGACGAAGTATATGGTCTTTAACCGGCAGCCACACCTCAACGCGTCACTACAGTTAAATGGACAGAACGTCCAGAGAGTATCCAATTTTGAATACCTCAGATGCTACATCACTGAACAACTTGACCCGGAGAAGGAAATTAGATGCAGGATCGAAACAGCTCGTATGACATTTCAGAAAATGAGATCACTGTTTTGTAATGATAGCTTTAACTTAAAGCTAAGACAAAGAATAGTTAAATGCTACATATGGTCAGTATTATTATGCAGAGCCGAAGTCTGGACACTGAAAGCCGTCACAATCAACCGTCTAGAAGCATTTGAAATGTGGCTACATGGGCGAATGCTAAGAATTCCATGGGTAGTTAGGCAGCGAAATGAAGACGTCTTAAACCAGGCAGATACAGTTAGTGTACTCTTGACAATAGTAAACTGGCTTATCTCGGCCATGTTCCCAGAGGAAATCGTTACCGGATTCTGCAGCTTATAATGAAGGGCAAAATGGAGGGCCGCAGGGGCGTAGGAAGAAGACAGATCTCCTGGTTAAGGAACCTTCGGGAATGGACAGGCATACACAGTGCCGAAAAATTGTTTAGAGTGGTTCAAAACAGAGATCAGCTCGCCATCGTGATTGACAACGTCAGGGGGGGCTGACAAGGCACAACAAGAAGAAGAAGTACCTATAAATAGCAGAATTAGTTACGACCATGATAGGCTCTGCGAGAGAAACGTGATAAGAAAATGGGACTTGAAATAGCATCAAACACCTACTTAGCTAAGATAGTTTGAACCAACTATCTTTGAAAATTAACACCTCTAGAAGAGATCTAATCACACTTTAGAAATAACGTTTGGGGACACCTTACAACACATTCATAAATTTTTGAAGGAGTAGATACTCTGAGATGTACCCTCTGCAATCCTCAACTCTCGGTTGAACATATTTTGAACCAGTATCCAGGCTTACACCCCAAAAACAACCTCCATGATGTTCCTTCCAAGATTTAAGTTGCCTTTGACCTCCTCAAGTACTGAATACCCTGAATTTCATCAAGACCTCAATATTGATATACAGGGTGGTCATCTGAAAACGAAACAGACAAGATTATAGACGACATAAGTTTTTTCGATAGAAATGCTCGGACAGGTCGATTTCTGTTTCGAGGGGGACAACTCAAGATGTCGGTTACGGACGCATAGCGCTTCAACCCTTGCTGCTACAACCCCCACCCCCAATTTTTGAATAGGGAAGGTGAGGTGAGTGATACCTCATTTGAAAGGTATTTTTATACTGATCTTAGCAGTTATTGTTTTTTCATTTTATGCATTAATTCTCGAAATATTCATGTGTTAGTTAATTTTATCACTTAAATTAATTTTTTGCGAATAATTGATATTTCGTGCTTCCGAAGCACCAAAATTTCCGTACTTGTATTTGAAATTGCAAAACATCTACAACTGGGCAAATGAAGTCATACCGTACCTACGTGTTAATGCTATTAGGGACAGATGTTCGACTAGCTGTTTTATTCATTGAAATCATTCTCCAACTGTACGGTATCAGAACGATTTGAAGTATTGATCTAAGAAGACTTAGTAAGTAAGTACTAAGAAGTAAAGTAAATAATTTATCAAAAACTCACATCAATTAATTAAAAATTTCAATTGTTCACCATTAGCTTCCATACAATGAAATAAGTTTTGTTCGAAACGATGGCGCACATTTTGCAGCATTTTTGGAGTGATTTGACGACATTCGTTCACTATACGTCTTCTTGAATCTTCTATGGAATCGGGCTGTGTAGAGTAAATTTTACTCTTCAAGTGGCCCCAAAGAAAGAAATCTAATGGTGACAGATCTGGCGATCTGGCTGGCCATTCAGTGGGACCCCTTCTTCCAATCCACCGATTTGAAAATCTTTGATTCAGATATTCTCGAACTGGTAGGGCGTAGTGTGGAGGAGCTCCATCCTGCTGGAACACAGTCTGATCTTCCACATAATTTCCAGCATTGTTTTCAATAATTTGCGTCAGAATTGGATCAATGTGATTTTCCAATAAGTCCAAATACATATCTCCAGTAAGATTACCAGGTAAAAAGAACGGGCCGACAATGTTGTCACCAAATATTCCAGCCCAAACATTGAGTTTTTCTGATTGTTGAGTATAAACTTTTTCACAAAAAAAACTACTACAAGTGCTATGAAAACACCACTTCATTTTCTAATACTTAGTTAAGAATATTTCGAAAACTAATGCATAAAATGGAAAAAAAATTACTGTGCTGAAATCAGTATAAAAATACCTTTCAAATGAGGTATCACTCACCCCATCTTCCCTATTCAAAATTTGTGGGTGAGGGTTGTAGTAGCAAGGGTTGAAACGCTATGCGTCCGTAACCTACATCTTAAGTTGCCCCCCTCGAAACAGAAATCGTTCTGTCCGAGCATTTCTATCGAAAAAATTAATTTCGTCTGTAATCTTGTCTGTTTCGTTTTCAAATGGCCACCCTGTATAATTGTTCACTTCGCTCTCTAATATATCTGATGTCCCAAGGAGGGCGGCCATTAAATTATTATAGAAACTATTCAGGCAAAATTAAAAAAAAAATTTAATCAATATAAGGTTACTAAGCACATTTCGAAAATACTTTCAAATTTTCAGTGTTTCCGAATGTTTGACAACAGCTTTGTTATTTCAAATAGAAAAATTATTATAGAAACTATTCAGGCAAAATTAAAAAAAAAAATTAATCAATGTAAGGTTATCTAAGGTACATTTGGGAAATACTTTCAAATTTTCAGTGTTTCCGAATGTTTGGCAACAGCTTTGTTATTTCAAATAGGATACCACGTATTTGTATTTTGTTGTAATTGTGAAATTTCAAATGAAATTTGATGACCTCGAAAATGACTACAATTCGTTTAATATTTGAGATTTCTGTTGAAATTTGGTATGACCTTAGATAATAGTTTGATTATTTCCCAATCTTCGTTGTCATGCTGAGTGGTAAAAGAAATTACCAAATGTGAAGTCACAAAATTGTAAAGAACTCTGTTTCAATCAGACACCAAGTATGTTTTTCATTTTCAGAATGAAAACGGCCCAATAAACAATATTTCTATATATTTTCCTACATCTGTTTCGTTTGGATTCTGATTTATATGCATTTATTGAACTCAATATGCTTTAATTTTTTTGTATTAATATATTTTCTGTGTTCTCTACATCGTCTATGAATCGATATATGTTTAACTCAACTTAATCCACAGAAAACCATTGTTTAATTTTACACGACTTACAACAAGTATTAAAAACATTTTGCAGAAGTACTTTTATGAATAATCTGAAATGCAATAAATGTAAATAACTTGGAACCCATCTATAACTTCTGTTTTTCTCTATTTTTTTTGTACTGCGTTGGATTCTGCGAAGAAAAATAAGGATAGTACTCTAAGATGATTTTGATCTTAAATACAGTAATTTCTGAGTAATTCGAGATTTTTCGGAATTTCGTTGAACGTAGAGACAAATTAATCGGATCTAAACCGATTTGATTTATTTTTTGATGAAACTATAGTAACCATTAGAGTAATTTATCTAAATTATAATTCCAAAGTGACAGGTCTAAATATTCGTTGTTATTTTTACTATTAACTTAAACAAAATGAATCGTTAATCGAACAATGAAATTCTGGATCTATTTTCCATACACCGTGAATGAAACAGAATTATAAGTAGAACCTGCCTGGCTGATCACGGTTTCCAATACAACATTTGAAGCACCCTGTGCTGATATTTATAGAATTCGAAATCAGCATGACCTTTCCACGTTCTCCTACTTCGACATGACAATAGTTTTTGCTCAGGATGTTCAAAACAAGAAAATTGAAATTTTTTTGTATTTTTGAATATGGAGTTAATTCAAGGATTTTAAAAAGAAATGAATTCAGGAACAGAAAGATAAAAAAATTAATTTTTTTTCGAATTGATTTTCTCTCCTTGTACAAATGAAAGTGCTCCAGTGTTTCAGAAATATTTTAGCTCGGTAAAGAGTTTCGAACAATATCATGATACCAGTTTTCAGATTCCAAATATCTGCAGTTTTCCATAAAAGTTAAATAGACACTCGTACTTGTGTCACCCGGTATAGGCATTTTCTTGACCCTCAAATTTCAAATAAATTTTTTGATTATGATCTATATCTCAAAAAATACTAAATATATAATTGGAAAATAAAAAAAAAGATTTATTGTGTTATAGACAATCATAAAAAATAAAAATACGTGGTGTCCCATTGTAACATTTTGAAATTACAATCCCAAAATTTATTTAGATTCCATCGTCTCTTGATCTATTTGAAAATAATTAATTTGCTATACCATCTATTGTTGAATAATGTAATTTCCTGTACATAAGGTATTATTCTTTATAGAAATTTGTTCATTAAAATTTTCGGTGGGGGTGTCTGGAATTAGATGTTGTTATCGCGAATTAATTCATTCCATCTTTGAAACTGATAGTATGCAGACATTATCTCTCGATTAAGGATTTGTTAATTCACGTTTACATGTTATCCAAGGAATTTTATAATATTCTTTTCGTGTATCCCTTTCTAGAAGGTGAGTTCAAAATGATTAAGCGAATTGTTTTGCTGATTTAAGTATATTTTTTAGGGATTCCTGTATTATCGTATTCTTAGATTCTTTTATTCTCGTCTCCTTAAATTCGTCGTTTCATATAATCCCAGATTTCTCGACTCTTCGATTCAACAACCACTCCAGATACTATCACCGAAGTTTTTTCAACAACTAACATCATTTGAAGAAAAGTGAGTACCTGTATGTTGAAGTTTATCGCCTTCCTGAATAAAGAGATTGTTCACCAGAGTGAGATTACTTCTTCAATTTCGTACACCGTCATTCTGAGATCACATTCGTATGTTTATTAGTTTTTATACGAATAGAACTCAAAATTGTGTCTAAACTAATTGGCGCCCATATTATCACACAAAGAAAAGATCACAAATTTTTATTTAAATCAAATGAACCTACGCCCATAAATGTTCTCCGGCCAACAGCTGCCGTACGCTTTGTGTCCTTCTTTTATCATCAAATAGTCAGGAGAAAAGTACGGGACACCATCATAAAATAACAAAGCTGTTGCCAAATTTCCATACATCTGGCAACACTGGAAATTTCAAAGTATTTCAGAAATGAACCTTATAACCTTAAACGGATCTACAGAATTCGAAATATTCTGCTCGAATGGTTTCCAAAATAATTTAAGAGGCCATGTACCTTAGGACTCCTGATATAATAAAATAATGCAATATCGAAGCGTTATGAGGATGAACTTACCGGAACAATTGAAAGAAGCTTGAATATTGCATAATCAATTTAAATTACTTTTGAAACAAAATATTTTATCTATATACCTAGATGGATATTTCAACTTATTGAAAATCTAGCAGTATAGAATGTTATGTCCGAAAATCCGGATGATATTCTACCTATTGACGAAAAGTACTTTTTCGACAAAATCTCTGACTCTCTCTGAAAAGACATAATCAGACACTTCGGTAAGAACAGCTATACCTTCCATCTTTTTCTCGGATGTAGCACAAAGGCAGGAAGGTCAAATCCTGTTTATTGTTAGGGATCAAATCCGTGACGTCTCGTACGAATCCAAGAAAGATTTGCTACGTTGAACTCGACTGTGCCGTGGCTTTTCCCGAGGCGAAAGAAGAATTTGATGCCTTTGTGCGCCCAACTTGCTCTAATTTATCCTTATTGTTGCATTTAACCAACAACAATGCACAATTTGCATAACAGAAATACGACGCGATTCATGCTTGCTCATTATAATATTTTCGGTGAAGTGGAAATAAGTTCCAAACTTTCGGGGTTGTGCAGCTTCAAGCTTGGAAGTTTACTAACAACGACCTCTAATGTGCAGCAACCGAACGAAGTTTTTCACATTAAAGGACCATCAATCCGTAGTAGGTATGGAGGCTTTTCTCAGTTTATTCATTGCAGTTGTTTATGTGAATTTAACAGATATTTTGACATCTGGTTTTATTTATGAGTCTTATGATGAGACTTAGGGATGTTCCGATACCCTCAAGGTATCGATACCTACTCATATAAGTAGTACTCAAATCATGTTTCGATACCTACTCATATATCGGAACCAAAGTATCGATACCTAGTCTTACTCATATCGATACATTTCAAGATTTCATATAAATTATAAAGGAAAATGGTTTGAGCTTATCTATTGTATGTACGGCTATTTTTCCAATAACAGTGATTTATTGATTGAAAGTTAGCAGCGGTATTGCTAACATGTTGGATGAAAACTTTTCAAAGTGTATTCATATCTCTCTAAAACAGCTGTGCTGTATTCACCTCAGGAGTGAAATGAATAATTTTTTTGAAATCCAAATTATGAATATTGTAGTATATTATATATATTCTATTCATAAAACTAATAGGAAAAGATCGTAAGGATAGATTTTTATTTTGTATATTATCATCAGTAAGTAGTATTTGGAATTGGAAAGAGAGTCCATAACATAACCTATGCTGTAGCTGTGTTTATTTTGAAATGAAATACATTCACATTCTTACTCTTCAACTCTTTTTCTTTAAAATACAGTTTTCAGTTTTGTGATTAGCATCACTTTCTATGCGTATGCAAAATTGACGTCTCTGTGCCTGCGCTTCGTACCCTACGGTTAAGGCCGAATTTTGGCGGTGCAATCTTTCGAAAGATCTTTCAAAAGATTTTTGCTGCGACGTCATGGGTTCAATACTCGGCATACTCGCTAAAACGGTATCTTTCGAACTGATGACGTCATAGAAGCCGCGAAATTTAAAATCTGTGTTGTAGAGTTTAGGTTAGTTTTTCAATACCCATTGCAGTGGATATCTCTAATAGGAGTAGTTCGTTATTGGTGCTTTAATTGCGATTGTTAGAAATTGTATAGAGAATTTAATTTACATTTTTAATGTTCAAGAATTAATCTTCATTAAAATGGAGGATTTCTGTTATTGACAACGTATCACATATCCTCATCCAGTTAGAAGCCGAAACCAATTTGTATTTGATACATAGTTAAAATATCTGGAAGTTTTGATTCAATAAAATGACTACTTTCAGAAATACTAAAACGAAAAAGGTAGATCTTGCAAAGCATGGCAAACCCCATTTCTTGAATCACAGAATCGAATCTGAAACCGGAAACAACTCAAATCTAAATACCCGGAAAGCTATTCTTCGTTCAAAGTCCTCATTCCAAATTCAGAGTATGACAAAGCACTTAATGGACAGAATTGGCCTAACAAGGCTAGTATTAATCGGTTTTTTCAAATGAGGAAAGCCAACCGTCCACCGGACGAAGTTTTGCAAGGGGATGTGCCACCTCCTCGAATGTAAAAGAAGAACTAACAATACTTCAAATTAACGTACAATGTTTGTCTAATAAACTGGACAATATTGAGGTCCTCTTCAACGAAAGAAAACCTGACATTGTTAGCATCGCGGAGCATTGGTGTAGTCCTGAAAGTATTGGATCAATGATTATTCCTGGCTATGTTCAAGCTGACTTTTATTGTCGTCCCAACAGATTACATGGAGGATCTTTAATCTATGTAAGAGAGAAATACCCACAAAAAACTGTCGGTGTCAAAATATTCCGAGGAAATGGTGTTTGAAGTGTGTGGAATTATGGTTGAAGTGATGCATTGCAAATATACTATACTTAGTTTATATCGACCTTCATCAGGTAACTTTACCTCATTTCTTGAACAGTTCTCGTACACACTTGATCGTGTTTCCAAATCAGGTGATATTCTACTTGTTTGTGGAGATATGAATATTGATTTTTTGAATATTGAATGTCCAAACAGAACTTTATTCTTAGACTTACTTGAATGCTATAATTTAAATATTTCATCAGATGCTCCAACAAGAGTATTTACGAATGTTAATGGTCACACGTCCGTTTCCAAGATTGATTACGTCTTGACTGGTGAAAATTTTCCTAAGTCAATTGTTGAGGTTTTCGAGGCTCACATTGGTGACCACAGAGTTATTTCAGTTAGGTTTCCAGTTGCTTCAATTCGCAAAAATACCAATTCACATAGACTGGTCAGGGATTTGAGCCCTCAGAATCTTGACAATTTTCATAATTTCATCAAATATTGTGACTTTAATTATATTTATTGTGCTAACGATGTAAACGAATGCTTTGGTACATTCATATCACTTATTGAGAATGGTTTTGAAAGATTTTGCCCATCAATTCCATGTTCTAGTCATGTCGAAAACGATAAACTGTGGATCACTCCAGAGATACGTTTGGCAAAGCGAAATTTGAATAACCTTCTTTGGTTGCGTAATAATATAAAATGCCAATCCACTTGTGATAATTATAGAAAAGCGAAATCCTCTTATAATTCTCTAATTAAAGAAACTAAATCTAGATATTACAATAACATCATTCAAGTATCTGACAACAGAAACAAAACAGTGTGGAATATCGTGAATACCCAAACTGGCCGAACGGGCAAAAACTTCAAGCCCACCGAATTGATTATTGATGGTACTTCCTATAAAGACCCGAAAAAACTGGCGAGTGTATTTGCTGAATATTTTTCCACAGTAACTATAAGAGCTCTGAACAACTATTATAGCTCAAGCCCATCTAGCGCTTGCACTACATCACCCATTGTAAACTGCAATTTCTTTTTTCTGCCGGTCTTAGACTGCGAGGTGATCGATGTAGTTAACACATTGAAAAATAATAAGTGCTCGGGAATTGATAATGTTTCTGCTCGTGTATTGAAAATGATATGTCCTGAAATTGCACCTCATTTAGCCCATGTCATTAACTTATCCATAAGTTCAAGCGTGTTCCCAGATCTCTTGAAGAGAGCCATAGTTTTTCCAATTTATAAAAAAAATGATATACACGATATAGCTAATTACAGACCAATTTCTGTCCTCAGTGTTTTTGGCGCTCTTGTTCACCCGAACAGAGTGCCTATCATTTTGCCCGAATGTCTGTAATTTTGGAATATCGAGCCGAAAATGGTCTCAATCGATTGGGTTCGACTCCCTGATGAAGAATTCGTGGCGAAAGTTGAGTCTGTCCGGCCGGCCGTATCCTCTCTAGCATCCAAAAGGAATCAGCTAGAGTTTTCAAATTTTCAGAATAGGTTAATTGTCCAAATATCTCGGTCAAGTTCGTTATTGGGCCAAATCCGTCGGATGGTTCAGTAGTTATGAGCATCTGAAATTTTGTTTCCTCAATAACTACTAGAATATCCATCCGATCAAGTTGATACTTGGAATGTTATTGAGGGAGGCTGAAACGAAATGGCTTGCAAAATTTCGCAGAAATCGTCACGCTAGAAAATTTTAAAAAAATTCCCAAAAAAAAAATTTTCAATACTTAATATCTCCTAAGACTTCATTTAGATTTAAATAAAAATCCGTATATATATTGAGGTTACCGATATCTTACTCATCCCCAAATTTCATTGTCGTAGCTTTTCCCCTTCTGAAGATATGATCATTTTTTCCATTTACTCAAGATAAAAAATAGAAATGTCATGAAGTCCGAGCTTTGTCATTGAAAGATTTGCCATCACAGATCGATATTCGTTTGACAACTTGCGGACCTAGATATCAGTGTCAGTTGGCGTAATATCAATCAAAATTTTCATAGAATTCATAGAGGTAGAATTCGATGTCGATGACGTTGTCAAAATTCAGAAAAGCACAGACGTAATATTAATCAAAAATTTTTTATCATAGAGAAAGAATTTGATGGCGTTGTCAAAACTCAGAAAAGCAATGACGTAAGTTTTTAGGAGAAGCATAGAACAAAATTTGGTGAAAATTATGAGTAGTTATTTTCAAATTGAGATAAAGGTTTGTTTATTCATTAGGCTTTCATATTTACATCACATTGTCCCATAGTACGGAAAAAGACTATTGTTCACCCGATCAGAGAGCTTATAGATTTGTTAAGGTTTGAATATTCACTCGCAAGTAGGTCAACAAGAGCGCCAAAGCAATCTGACCTCACGTCAGTGCTTTCTAAATTTTTTTCCAAAGTTTTCGAACGGATTGTATACAACCGAATGATAAATTTCATAGTCAAGTTTAATCTTTTGGACAGTGCCCAACACGGCTTCAGATCTGGTCGTTCTACCCACACTGCAGCGTTATCTTTCGTTGAGTTCGTGCACGATTGCCTGGACAAGGAATTGTTCGTCGCAGGTCTCTTTTTTGACTTGTCGCGTGCTTTCGACAGCCTCTCCCTCGAATTCCTCATTGATAAATGTTACAACATCGGATTCAGAGGTATATTTCTTACATGGATTCGGAGCTACTTGGAAAATAGAAAAATCCTGGTCAAGGTTGGTGAATGTTACTCTCAAGAAGAGAATATGAATTTGGGTGTCCCTCAGGGTTCTGTACTGGGGCCACTTCTGTTCTTGTTGTTTGTTAATGACCTACCGAGAAATTTGAAGACCATACTTTGTTTGATATCAGGTTACTCAGATTTTGAGATTATTTCGAGCATAATGAGATTAGTCCTGTTTGCTGATGACACTTCAGTTGTAATTACGGCCAAGACGTTTGAGGAACTACGGAGACTTTGTCAGCTGCTGCTACAGTGTTTTGTAGATTGGTGCAATCAAAACAGCATAATGATCAACATCAGCAAAACTGAATGCATGTATTTCAAAAACAAAAATTCAGATCTGAATAAATTAACAATATGGCATTCTGATAATGTGATAGAGTCTAAGGAGACTACGAGATTTCTGGGAATATACCTAGACCAGAATCTGAGATGGTGCTCGCATGTACATTATGTCTGCAAGAAAATAAACAGTTCCTTTTATGCCATTAGTCGAGTTAAAAATTTGATTCCCCAACAGTCACTAATAATTGTGTACTACAGTCTTGTGTACAGCTACATCACTTATAATATAATGTTATGGGGTAACTCGACCGATGTTTGCAGAGTGTTCATAGCTCAGAAACGTGTTTTGCGCATGATTTTCAACATCGCGCCTAGAACTTCTTGTAGGCCTTATTTCAAAGCTCATAATATTTTAACTGTTGCATCGATCTTCATCTTCAGATGCCTCTTGTATGCTAAAGAGAACGAAAATCGCTTTGCCAAAGTCTCAGTATTTCATGACTACAATACTAGGAATGAAACAATAATGTTATTCCCAAAGCACAGAACGACTAAGTTTGAAATGTCTCCCCTTTATCAATGTGTAAAACTTTTTAACCATCTTCCAAAAAGAATACGATTACTCTGTTACCGAGAATTTAAGATAACAGTTAAAGACAAACTCTTGGAAAAATGTTATTACTCCGTAAGTGAATACTTTGCTGATAATTTGTAGTTGCAAATTGTTTAACTTGTCCTATACATTTTTAATGTCAGAAAGGATTAATAAATTATTATTATTATTATTATTATTGTAAATAATCACTTTTTTATTTATTTCGCCATTACTTCAACAATAAATATAAACGTGCGCTTAACTTTTTCGATGCAATATTACAAATTACAATCATAAGCAAAATTCAAATTATCCGCCATAATTGACATATTTACAAAACATTCCAACTACCCAAAAATGTTCTTTCAAAAGATTGAAAGATCTTTGAAAAGATTTTGCGTGTGACGTCACCGTTGCAATGCTAAAATACGAATCTTTTGAAAGACACGGAATCTTTCGAAAGATTGCACCGCCAAAATTCGGCCTAAAATGGAAACCAATGTCAAAATTCGATTCGATACCAAGTACTTTCGTTTCGATACTAAGTAAGTATAGCAAAATTGATTCGATGCTAAAAGTACTTGGTATCGGAACAAAAGTATCGAGTACTTACTTGTATTTACTTGTATCGGAACATCCCTAGATGAGACCAGTCATTAATTTTTTGTTGTGGAATTAATATCCTATTACACTAGTCTCAAGAAAGATGCCTCTTCGTTCTGCACTACGGGTAACGTGAGTGAAATTACGTATACGGCTAAGTAGTCTTCAAATTGGGCTGCTGAGCCTGTTGTGGGATTTCCCAGAACTTAAAAGGAACAAACGAAACATACATCGGAGAATAGTTCATGATAATGATCCATAGGATACAAGATTGGTGCTGCCTTCATACGCCAAATCGGAAACGAAGAAATATCAATATAATTGGGTTATTGAATCGTGAAGGGAACAACAATATGGACAATAATATTTTCATTGAATTTAATGAAATTTTGTCTATCTTACCGTACGACTTTAATAAATAAATAATTTTTTTTTGCGTGCTTGTTCTAGCGTGCTATCGTTGTACCCGAAAGTCTGTAATTTTTGAAGATCAAGCCCAAAATGGTCTCAATTGATTGTGTTTGACTTCCTGATAAAGAATACATGGTCAAATTTCAGTATGTCTGCCCGACCGGCCGTATACTCTCTATGTGTAGCAACATGTTGTAAATAATTGTTTGTTCAATTTGCTAAAATATCAAAATCCTCAGTTTTATGTGAGTATTTGAAACTGTATGCTTTAAAACATGTATTATTATTCAAATGCTTCATCATACATGTCCTGAAGTAGCATTGGAGTGGTCGAAAAACTCCGTTAAAAAGAAAAGTATAAGTTTGAGTTGTTATTGCTTTTAAACAAAAACCCATATGCCTCAACTTTATAATATAATATACAGTGATTAAATTTGGAACATGGATACTGCAGAAGATTCTCTATTTGTTTTCATATTTTTTATAAATTTCGAACATCTGGTTTCACCGGAAGTAATGTCAATTTTAGAGTTTGCAATGGAATACCCTGTATATTATCATAGTTTTTGATGAAACATTTTATTACGAGTACAAAAATATTGGGTTCAATATTATTTATTTCAAAACCTGCCGAGATATTAATGAAAAGTATATAAGGAAAGAAAAAATCTAATATCCATTGAAGAAATTACTAATCATAATTATTGACCAAAGCTGAAAGATTTTCTAAACATTGAAACTTAAGTAAACTAAACTAAAAAATAATTAAATGGATTAGATCTTCAAACTAAGCACCGTTTACTTCTTGACAATAAGCAAGTTGGTTTGTAAATTCTCTTGTAAAATTAGCTAATACGAGGATTACCTTTTACATTTGGGGATTAGAGAACGAAAACAAATATTTATCATCGAAAATTGCTTTATTGTTTTTCAAAATATTCCCCATTAGGATCTATACACATTTGCATGCGTTTGAACCACTTTTGTCACTAAGATTGAGGCATCTACACTACATGAATTCTGAACGCATCAACCGCATCTTCAGGTATCGAAAATCGTTGACCTCTCATTTTATTTCTTACACACGGGAATAAAAAGAAGTCATTCGGTGCCAAGTCAGGACTATACAGCAGATTACTCATCAAATCGATGTTTTGAATACTCAAAATAATTGCAATTGATTGACCCGATGTGTGAGAGCACGAATTGTGGTGGTGATGGGGGATCTGTCTTCGGCGGTTGGTTTTCCTGATTTCTTGAAAGACAACTGGTGAAAAATGGTTGTGTACCACTGAGAATTGACTGTTCTAGTGGTACGATTGCGATAGGTCCAGTTTTTCCGAAAAAATAGGCGACCATTTGCTTGGAAGTGCTTCGTGCGCAAGCAACTTTTGTTGGATCTTGCTCATCTTGAAATACCCATACGATTCATCACATGTCGTAGACGTACTTCGAAGTATCGCGATTGTATTCTTGGAGCACTTCTTTTGCCCGAGTGACACGAGCCTGTTTTTGAACGGTTGACAGATTGTGTGGGATCAACGCGAACAAAAATATATTTGATGGTCAAATGTTCATGCAATATAGAATTCATTTTGATCCCACTAATGCCTAAGGTCTCAATCTCACGATAGGTCACATGACGACCTTGCAATATCAAGTGGCGCACAGCATCAATGGCTATCGGAACAACTTAGTTTGAACGACATTCCCGAAATTCGTCTTGGAGTGACCTACGACCTTGGTTGAATTCAACATACCATCGATAAACATTGGTCCTTGATGGATCTTCATCGCCAAAAATTCAATTAATTTCATCGATGCACTGTTGCGAGTTAAACCCCGTAGAAAGTTGTAAAAAGTAATAGCACGAAAATGTTCACGATTAATCCTATTCTTTGGGACAGATGAGTCTTTCAAGTTACTGTAAACAACACAAATGGCGCTCGTATGTCAAAACGTTCAAACTACCTATAACCTTCAAAAGTTTTAAGATAGAACTGTCAGTTGGCAGATTGAAACACTAGGATTGTCTAATTTTGAAATATAAAAGGCAACCCTCGTTCTTCTGGTGAAATTCTCTGTATCTCGTGAGTTATTTCTGCAGCTAATTCTTGTAAATTATTTGGTCTCTAAACATAATCCATCGAATTCACATAACCCCACAGAAAATAGTCCAGTGGATTAAGGTCGGGACTTCATGTAGGCCATTCAAAAATATCTCGAACAATACGAGCGTAATGGGGTCGTGCTCCACCCTGCTGAAACCAGACATTATTCGTTAATTGTCCATTTACCTCCGGAATCACGTGTTTCTTTAACAGCAATAAAAACCTATCTCCGTTTAAAGTTTCTTGTAGCAAAAAGGGTCCCACGATTGTGTTTCAATAAATGCCGGTCCAAACGTTCAATTTTTGGGGATGTTGTTCATGAGCCTCTTGACCCCAATGAGGATTAGTTTGTGACCAGTAGTGGCTGTTATGTCGATTAACTGCATCGTTGAAATAAAATGTAGCTTCCTCTGAAAACACCACATTTCTTAAAAAATTATTATCACGTTCGCAAATATCCATTATCGTTTCAAAAAAATTGTGAATGTCTGTCCAAATCGTCTTTTGACAGTTCTTGTATGAGGCGAATTTTCAATGGATATTTTTCTCGCCTAATATTCTTCCTACTGCACTACGGCTAATTCCATGCATATTGGCGAGGACGGTTGAGTATAAGTGAGAATTTTATCCCGAAAGATATAGCAACATTTCGAGCTACACTTTCATTATTTGCACTTTTAGGTACATTGCTAACTGTTCTACTTGTATTGCTCCAACGCCAAGTTTTCATCAATACTGAACTGAATATTTGTGCTTAAGGATGAACAATGTTAAAAAGGTCACAAACTTCTTGATGCGTCCTTTTCCTCTCTGCATACCCTTCTTCTTCTTCCTACTTTAGTCTAGGCAAATTGCCTGTTCATTTTCGTCGTCTCTGCCTATCCCACTGTCAAGTTGTCGCTCCATCGTTTTCGAGGGCGACCTAAGCTCCTGCGACCCAATGGTGATTTGTCGCGTGCAATTCTGACTATTCTTCTGTTGTCCATTCTACTGATGTGCTCGTTCCATTCTTTCTTTCTACCCAATACCCACTCATTAACGTTTTCCACCCTGCATGTTCGTCTTATATTTTCGCTCCTCTCTCTGTCGTTTTTCCAGTTATTCTACGAAGTATCCTCATTTCGGTTGTCTCTAGTAATTGTTTAGTTTTCGCTGTGTCTGGTCGGGTTTCTGCGGTGTATGTCATGGTTGGTCTTACTATTGCCTTGTAAATTCTCGATTTGGTTTCGATTTTAATGTTTTTATTTCGCCAAATTGTGTCGCTTAAGCATCCTGCCACTCTTGTTGCCCGTGTAATTTGCTCTCTGACCTCTGCCTCCACATCACCATTACCCGAGATTTCCACGCCCAAACCATTCATTACCTGCTGGATGATTTTGCCTTCAACTTCTAATTTGCATCTTAATGGTGTTTTTGATGTTTTCATGCATTTAGTTTTTTGGGCCGATATTATCATATTAAGTGATTTGGCAGTGCAGTTGAATCGATGTAATAGTCGTTGCAGATCGTCTTCACCTTCAGCCACCAGTACGGCGTCATCAGCGTAGCACAGGATATTGATTTCATGGTCGCCCATTCTGTATCCTCTCAGTAATCGTACATTTCTTATTACCTCGTCCATGATAATGTTGAAGAGAAGGGGACTCAGGGAGTCTCCCTGTCGGATACCTCGGCCCACTGCTATTGGTTCAGTCAGGATCCCATTTATTTTTGCTTCGATCTGGTTTGCTTCATATATATTTTCTATCGTTTTGATGAGGTTGTGTGGAGTTTGTCTGTTGTAAAGGAGGTGTAAAACGTCTCTCAACCGAACTCGATCGAACGCTTTTTCCAAATCAATAAAACACATGTATGCCGGTCTGTTGTATTCAATTGATTTTTCTGTTATCTGTCTTATGACAAAAACCGCATCTGTTCATGATCTGCCCGATCTGAATCCTTGCTGTTCGTCGGCTAATGGGGTTAAGTTATTGATTTTGTTTGCTATAATTTTTGTTGTAAGTTTCAGTGCAGTGCTTAAGAGATTTATACCCCTGTAGTTTGAGGGTACTTTCTTATCTCCCTTTTTGAACATAAGGATAGTGATGCTAGTTCGCCAGTCATCGGGTATTCTATGTTGGTAGAGAATTTTCCGAGTGAGGGATGTTAGCTGCTGTGCAAGACGCGGGCCACCATATTTAAGTAACTCGTTTGGGATACCATCTTTACCTAGACTTTTCCTGTTTTTTAGTTTTTGTAGAGCTGCAGCTACGTCGGCTACCTCAATTTCTGCGTTGCGATTCGTCACTATTTCGGGTGTGTTCAGTTCAATCTCAGGTTTCTCCAGTTTATACAATTCGGTCAGGTAGTTAACCCAGGTTTCCTTTGTTATCTGATTTGTTTCGACTAGTTCGTTCATTTCCTTTCTTTGGGTTCTAATAAATCGCCAAATTTGCTTTTGGAGTCCATAGAAGTCTTCCTCCATTCGCTTTGAAAAAATTTCCCAGTGATGGTCCTTTGTTCGCCTTACTGATGCTGTTGTTTCGTTTCGGCTTCGTCTATATATTTCTTAGGATTCTGGTGTTCGTAAAGTCCTGTAAGTGAGGTACGCTATTTTTTTTCTTTACATTTTTCCTTAATTTCTGGGCGGAACCATGGAGTTCTGGTGTTATTATTGTTCATTTTTACTGTTCGGGTACCTAGAGCTTCTTTAATATTGGTCTTCAGTTTTTCCCAGAAAGCATTCATACTATCCTCTTCTTTTATTATGTTTAGTTGGATTTTTTCTTGAAGTCTCCCCTCATATAGTTGCCTTATCGATAGGTCCCATAGTGATTCGATGTTTATTTTAGATTCCCGTGTTGCGTGTTATGGACTCTTTCGATGTTTAAATTTTATTTTGATTTTTGCGAGTAGCAAGCTATGGTTGCTTCCCACGTCGGCAGAGTTCAGTGTCCTCACGTCGAGTATTTGGAGTGGGTGGATGTGTTTGTTGGTAACAATATAGTCAATTGTAGACCTGTGGCCTCTAGTGTTACTGAATGTGAATTTATATTGATCTTTGTGGTCAAAAAATGCGTTGTTGATTCGCAGCTCATTAAGCGTGCATAGATGGATTATAAGTTCTCCATTATCATTTAACACGTTTTCGTTAAATCTCTGCTTGATTCCAGGTATTGTTTCATTTCCGATACGGGCGTTAAAATCACCAAGAATTATTATTTGCTGGTCATTGGGCAGTGACTGAACTGTATTTTGGAGTTGGTCATAAAAGGATTCCCTTTCTTGCTTTGGTTTGTTATCTTCAGGTGAGCACACTGACACAATATTCAATCTTTGGTCCTCTGCTTCCATTTTTACAACCAGGATTCGTGAAGATACGTAATTGCATTCTTGTATATTGTTTTGGAACTTCTTAGATACTGCAATTGCTACTCCTTCTTTTGCCCTTGTTTCCTTTTCCACTCCACTGTAAATCACTAGGTAATCATTAAAATGCATTTGGCCTTTACCTTTCTTTTTGGTCTCTTGTAGGGCACATATGTCGATGTTATTATCTTTTAGTTCCTTCAGGGATTCTTGATCTTTGTTGTTAAATGATTTTATGTTCCAGGTTCGCACAATATATTTTTTATTCCATGCCGTTATCCGTTTTCTTGCGTGTGTCGTTATCCGTGAGTCAGTCCTATTCCGAGGCAGAGTATCGGTTCTGTGAGCCATGATGTCTTTTTACGTCGGGTAGGGAGCTGGCCTGGCCCGACAACCTTCCTCCTTTTTCATCCGGGCTTAGGACCGGCATTGGCGGCATTGGCCAGCATTGCATACTCAATTATCATTAATATTTCTATTCTTTCTTTGTCACTTAATTCGGCCATTTTGGGATCAAATTAAAACAATATAATCTTGAAAGTTCAAATTCAAACATTATTATTTTATTTTAACAACTTCGGTCACTTCTACAATGAATTTCAAGGACTACTAGATGCCAAGTTTTTTCATTTCTTCAGTTACTTTTCTGTTAATATCTTAGTAGGTATTGGAATAAAAATAATTAAACCCGATATTTATGTACTCCAAACAAAATGTTTCATCAGAAACTGAAATAATATACAGGGTGTTCCATTGCAAATTTTACAATCGACATTAAAAAAATATGAAAACGAATAGCCAATCTACTGCAGTATCCATCTTCAAAATTTCATTTTGATATCTTCAATAATTCCACAGATATTTACTTGCTTCCACACATTTGTCCATCACTGTATAATCTCAATTCAGGACTAACAAGATCTAACTTCGAATCATAAAGCTTATTCATAAAATAGCACACTCTTCTAGTTATTTACGCAACTATAACAGGCGCTCAAAAATAAACTCTTGAATCTTCTCGTGAGTTTACTCTACGAAGATGGAATTTCCGAATATTCAATATATGAATGAGCTCCATAAATGCAAAATTTATTGATGAGATTCAACTAATATTTTATGCAAATATTTCCAATAAAAATTTCCGTATCTTTTTCAAACGTTTAACATGATGTTCTTCCCATATTTGGCAGCATTCTTTCTTGTTGTTTTTGTTCTTTGAACGATTAGATGGATATTCTAGGAGGTAGTGAGAAAAACGTCCTATATATCTCGAATTCATTACGAAATTTGAAGAAAAAGATCTACTCTACCCTTAACGAAAGCAAAAATGATTGAAGTCTAAAGAAGGAGGTATTTCAAAAATACCCATTTATACAGGGTGGCCGGACGATTGACGCCCTTAGAAAAAAACAGGTCCCTCATATCATGGGGTATTCGAATTATCCCCATGTATGTTATCCGATTTTTCACAGTTTCCGAATTATGATTTTTTTATGAAATTTGAGAATTTTCATTTTGAACATCTTCAAAAATTTTTTTAACGAAAAGTACTACACTTTTCTGATATTTTTTTACTGTAAATAGATCACCATGAATTGTACTTTTACAAATGAAATAACCAGCATCGTAACCTTGATAAAAATGATGGAAATGTTGGTCTCAAGTGAGAAAGTTACGTATTTTGGATCATGATCTAAATTTTCAAATTAAAATTAAACATGTAAACAGGTTACTTCATGGTTTCTTAGTAGGCTCAAAAACTGTGCTCAACACTCAGCTTTCAGAATCATTAATAGAAAATGGTACTCAACAGTCTACATTTGCTAGAATTAGCCTTCAAATTCAGCGAGGTGAAAAAAATCAAAAACTAAACGTTTACTTAAAAATTATTCTTTGCCATTTTAAGATTTTTCTGATGCAGCTGGGATGGAAAATGCTGAAAATTAATGAAAATTAGCTTTATGAGAAAAGTTTTAGATAAGAAAAAAAAAAGGTATGGCAATAAATCACACATCATTTAGATAAAAAGAAATTTATTTATAAAATTCACAAAAGGTTTTCCAAGTGGCCACCTCCAGCCTCAATACACATTCTACACTTTCGCAAAAAATTTTCTTTCAGTCGCATAAAACCTGCCCTGTTTTCTCTTAGGACACGTTCGGCTTCTGTTATCTTCAGTCGCAGTTCGTCTTCATTGGAATATTCTCGAGTGTAAAAGATTTCTTTGAAATAACCCCAAACGAAAAAATCCATGGGATTAAGGTCAGGTGATCGAGGGGGCCACTGGATAGGTCCGCTTCGTCCGATACATCTGTTAGGGTATCGTTCATTCTAGTGATTACGGACTTGCGTTGCGTAGTGACACGGAGCGCCGTTGTTCTGGAATATCAGTTCGACGAAGCTGAAGACTCACATCTTCCAGGAGCAAAGGAAGCTCATGCTCACCTGATCTTAATCCCATGGTTTTTTTCGTTTGGGGTTATTTCAAAGAAATCGTTTACGCCCGAGAATGTTCTAATGAAGACGAACTGCGACTGAAGATAAGAGAAGCCGAACGTTTCCTGAGAGAAAACAGGGCAGGTTTTATGAGACTGAAAGAAAATTTTTCGCGAAGGTGTAGAAGGTGTATTAAGGCTGGAGGTGGCCACTTTGAAAACCTTTTGTAAATTTTAAGAATAAATTTCTTTTTATCTAAATGATGTGTGATTTATTGCCATACCTCTTTTTTTTCTTATCCAAAACATTTTTTATAAAGCTAGTTTTCCTTAATTTTCTATCATAGCTGAATTAAAAAAATCTTAAAATGGCAAAGAATAATTTTTTAGTGAACGTCTAGTTCTTTGATTTTTTCCACCTCGCTGACAATTTTAGCAAAAGTAGACTGTTGAGTATCATTTTTTATTAATGATTCTGAAAGCTGAGTGTTGAGCGCAGTTCTTAAGCCTCCTAAGAAACCATGAAGTAACCTGTTTACATGTTAAATTTTAATTTGAAAATTTAGATCATGATCCAAAATACGTAACTTTCTCACTTGAGACCAACATTTCCATAATTTTTATCAAGGTTACGATGCTGGTTATTCCATTTGTAAAAGTTCAATTCATGGCGACCTATTTACAATAAAAAAATATCAGAAAAGTCTAGTACTTTTCGTAAAAAAAATTTTTGAAGATGTTCAAAATGAAATTTCATAAAAAAAAATCATAAGTCGGAAACTGTGGAAAATCGGATAACATACATGGGGGTGATTCGAATACCCCATGATATGAGGGACCTGTTTTTTTTATGGACGTCAATGATCCGGCCACCCTGTATAATATTTATCATCAATATTTGTTGTCTCGGCTTACTGAAAGAGATTATTTCAATTACCAACGTGATATTAACCACATATATCTTAACATAACTCGCTTGAATACGTACTGTGATCGATTTTTGTCACAATGCCTTAAGGCTATTTGTTACAGGTCTAATTTGGTAGAGGTACCCGCTCTACTTCCGAGATGTCTTCCAATATATTTAATTATCTGGCACGTTCCACTTAATTTCTCGCTTGGGCTCCCTAACTATGATACTAATGTAGGCTAGTTTATCAATGGTTTAGGGATTATGATAATTCTCGCCACCAGATGTTCAAACACGTTGAATCAAACACGGGTTTTCTATTCACAATTTATTTAAACTACAAAATAAATAAAAATACGGTTTGAGTACAAATGAAAAGGCTGATACTGAGTTTCAGTCTTAAGTTCCAAAAGTAGCGTCAACAGATGCCGTCTTGATCTGCCCGCAATCTTCATCTCCAAATTGCGTTTTCAACAATTTCACTAATAATGATTTCAGATTCACCCTTAAACTGACTTTTGCTTGGCTGCAAATGAATAATATCGACCATAGATAGTCCATAAAATAATCATTGTGTTATCTCATCATAAGGACATACAATTAGCAGTCACATGAATTCCTTATTCGAAGTCACAATCCTTTGAAAGATTTATGACTTCGAAACACAATCCAGGTTTAAGTGGCCCATCTAGTCATCTTATGAATCACTGAAGCTGTCATATAAAACAAGTTCATTGAATCGGTCACGGCGTCCAAAGAATATAAACTGGAATAGTTTTTCAATGGAGAACTTTTTCTTCGAAATCGACGATACACTAGAATTAATTGCAGAGAAACACATTGACACTTAACTATGTCCAAAAATGCTAAATCCTTCACTAAAAGCCCAGATTCCTTCTACAATCCTTTGAATATGAACTTCATATCATTATTTGGAAATATAATATTGCAGTATCATTAAGTTAATCCCTCATTTGTAGGAGTTTGTTCGATCAGAATACGTAGAATTGTTTCTGTTCTAATCCAGTGCAGAAAAAATTCATATGCAAGTTCGACATTCTATGAAACTCCAGAGTAATTCATAAGCACCCATATCCACCTTTCCCAAAGGCATATTAGTTTTATTATTTTCCCGAAATCAATACTCACGGTGCTGCATCCACAGCAGTAATAAAAGAAAAATGAACTTCGGATCTTTGAAAATACCCCAGCACCTTTTTCATCCTTCACTGAATCCAAAATAAACTTCAACGTGCCCGATTATCTTCACAGTGCAGAAATACGAGTCTCCAGCGAGTAGAGCCAAATCTCTTTGAATCTGCTTATGTTCAAAGAGATTGGAATATATATTATCTTGAAGTGGTTCAACTGAAAACAAAAGGGGAAAGGAATAGATTATTGTTCCTTCGATTTCGGCACTTGCAGTCATTGAAATATGGGAAACACCATGAATAAATTTATAGCAGGGAAAAATGTCCTGAAGGAAGGGATTTCTAAACCCGAGATAACAATAGGGTTATCCAATGAAAAAGCGTCTATTCAATTCACTTCGTTATTTATTCTTGAATATAGAAAATAGTCAGGCATACGATGCAGTGTAATATCCAAGAAAATCCAATGCATTTTGCAGGGCCGGATCGATCATATGAGAGACAATCGCCTCCGCCCATGGCTCAACTATTTTTTAATTTTCGAATTCAAGTAGCATATGATAGATAGATAACTTCATTTCAAATCAATTCACAAGAAAAAACTAAATCTCTTGACCATACTTTCTTTGTCTTTGTTTTGAATTGATTGTTATTTTCCATTATTTTGATGTGTTGAGGTAATTTCTTAAATACTTTTGAGCACATGTAGGCAGGATTTTTCTGATTCAGAGATAGTAGATATTGAAAATTCTGGTGTTCTAATTGGCATTTCTATTAATTTCAAGGAAATTCTACCCTATTCCTCTGAAAGTAAAACAGGCACTGACGCGTTTCTGAGCCAAAAATACCGTTTGCACAGCTGAGCTTACTCCCCAAAATATTATGCCATATATAATTATTGGTTAGAAATTTTCATAGTACAATTAGGGATATACTATTGAAACTATTTGGATCATCATCAAGATTCAAACGAGTAAATTGAAGGAAATTTTGTTAGTAAAAATAATTAGAATTCTTCTCGAAAATTTGAGAATTCATCCCAAAATAATGTAGACCCTCTATGGATCAGGCATCAACTATGTTGGAGATGGGTAAAGGCAGCTCATTAACCTTCTATAAGTCAATGTTGGAGGCAACATCAGCTAACGAAGTATTGGACAATCAGACCTAGGTTTTTCAAAATTCCATATGTTCCTGGCATATCAGAAAAGATAAGTAAATTATTAAATACTGAAACCATTAATATAGCCTATAAACCCTATAACACGATATAAAAACAATTCTACACTTATTTAAAATCCAAGACATCCTCACAATGGAGATCCAATGTAATTTATAAGATTCCGTGCAAAGATTGTAATAAAGTATACATAGGGCCGACTGGGAGATATTTGAAAACACGAATAACAGAGCACATAAGAGACTGTGTCAATATTCATAACCCAGCCAAGGTAAGAGAAAACAACACCGCTCTGGCAGAACACTCCTTCAAAGAGCTTCACTCTTTTGATTTTGAAAAAGTTAGCATACTTGGACAACAAGATAATATTAAAAAAAGATTATTTGGGGAAATGTTGGCAATTAAAAAGGATGACAATTCTATTAATAAACGAACGGACATCGAGAATCTCAATACTTCTTATTTCAACATTATTAATAAAATTAGGGATCTACAAATAGTATAAATCAAATGATTTAATTATTACAGACTTTTGTTGTTTTCATACCCACATATTACTCATGACTCATCCTCTGCATCTCTTTATTGGCATATTGATAAATTTTAAATTCTAACATTTGTTCTTAACCAGTGTATAGCGAGCTGTATCATGAAATCATGACATACTACGTTTCATCCATTCAATTAATTTACAAAATATCTAACGATATTTTTTCTTTAATAACAAGAGAAGGCACCCTACAATGTGAGTAACTTACTGTCTTGTATGATATTTGTATTCTTTATATTTGTTTTTTATATGTTTGGTCATTTTAATCTTTTTGAAATTTGTTACTGTATTTTTAAAATGTATCGTTTTTTTCCAGTGCCTTGATAAAGATTTTAAATAAATCGAAACGTCGGCCTTTTTGTTGAATGTGTTTCTCTTATAACTTGGCCTTAGATCCTCTCAAAAATTAAGAATATCATCATACAGTTAGGTCGTCAAACCCAATTAATTGGATTTGGTTTGTAATTTCAAAAATAAAAAAGATATATATAGACTCTGAATTGTTCAAGCATAAATATTCGATTCTTTTCGATGCTCTCTATTGCCACGTTCTCAATACCAAAATTTACCTAAGTAGAACTCAAATTAGTAAAAATTCAAAATATCGCCTAAAGCTAAAAGAAACAACCATTTATCAAAATTCTGGCTCAGTCCGGCAAAATTAAAAAAAAGAGGTACTTCGTTAATTGATTTATTACAAAAATTCAATTGGATATTGATGTGGATTACAATCTGCAAAAACTGTCATGTGGAAAAAATCTCATATGGTTTACAATTAACAGTACTAAAAAATAACTACAAAATAATGAAACTTCTCTCACCATAGCCAGAATGTTATCAATTCGAAAGTTTTTCAAACAGAAACCAGAAATGAAATTATGTAGAAATTACCACACTGAAATTCAGAAATATTGTGACTGGAATTTTGAAATTAGAAATATAGCAACAATGACAAAAAATGAAATGTTCCAAAATATCATACAGAGGGACTTAACTTGAGTGAACGCCGCCTCTTGATATCACTGGTTGACCTATTTCTAGGACGAAAATAAGTTTGGCTTGATTGCTCTTCCTTATACGGTTTTGACCAATATTGTATCCGTGATTTATCGGGAAGTTCGCCAATGGGTCGATCAGTATTACCATTCAATCTTTGGGTCCAGAAAAAAACTCGATGTTGAAGTTACAAAATTATCCAAATTTGTGACAAGAATCCATGAAAGTAATTCAAGGCTATCCGAATTTAATCGTTTGAAAAACCAATGCCTTTACAGCTGAATTAATTAGCCCAACTAAATTTCCAATTGTATCTAAAAAATGGCTTCGACAACTCTGCTGCAAATTACTATATTATATCTGTCCAAACACTAAAGATCTTCGAAGAGTAATGAATTTATATCTCGTGAATTTTAAATCTATCTGAAAAGCAGATTACAGAAGTACTAAAAAACTGATAAAAGAAATGTAAAAAAAAATAAAACACTACGCCGAATTAATTTTGAATAAGACGAACCGCTGACAACAATGACATCTATCTCCGCATTGACGAACTCTCCAATCATAGATTACAACACCCAATTCGAAAAATTGAAAATGAAATCTATAATAATCAATAAGAAAATTGAGATGAAAACTATAATGAATTATGAGAATTAATTTTGAAAATTGAAAACGAAAACTGTAATGACATTAACTAAAATTTATGAAATATAGCATAACCGCGAAATATTAAATTTCAAAATTGAATAAATTGATGAAATAAACCAAGGAACGATATTTTTATATAATTATTAAAAACAAACTGTAACACTATGCAAGGTCAATAATTTAAGTAAATTCATTGAGCCTAATTATGTAGGATTACCAAAAAATGCTTTATGTTCAACTGCAGTGCAGAAATTGTTACAGATAGGTTACTGAAAAACATTGAATATGCTTAACTTTTGTTTATTTTGTTACAAAGGTGATAGTAACCCAAGAATTGGATAATGTGGGAAAAGAAGCCGTAGAATATTTGAAAAAATCTTCAGCTCACAGTAATTAAAAAAAATGTTTATGAAAATATGTATACGATCAATACAGAAGGTTTAGGAAGAAAATTGCAAAATTTTCATATTTGACTACTATTGCGGTAATATTTACTGACACAAAAACAAAGAAGTTTTGGGAATATTTCAAGAAACGTAACGATTTCTAAAAAACATTATATATTGGCTTCAATCTCAACCAAACATCTTTTAAACTACAAATCATTGTGTGGGATTTTCAGGGAGTTATTGAGGATACATAATTTGGAAGCTTATACAGCTTGTTTAACTATTCGAGAAATTAAGTGCAATAACGATCTTGACCAAGCTTTTTATAAAAAACATGCATTTTCAGAAATGAAGACATTTTGTTTGCATTTTTTAGTAAGTCATTATATATATCTACATATATTCTTTTATTAGTTAATATTTATAAACCCAAAATTTTTGTTCATAAGTCAAAGATACAAGTAAAAATATTCATATTCCGCTGGGTGCTTGCTTCACGGGCATTCACTTAATGATATTTGCAAAAAATTATGCATTCGGAAAGTCCATTCTCAGTAACTGTCTGTAAGACAGTGTGAGTTACCCTAAGGTGAAGAATTGGCAGCCTTAAAAAGTGAAGTTAGAACACACATTTTCGAAAAAAAAGGGATGTTTCTGCCATTTGTTATTGTACATTCCTTTGGGCAGCAGTTCCATGGGCAATTTATTCTAGATAATTTCCGGAACAAGAAAATACAGTTTGACAGTCTATCATTAGAATTTTTTTTAGGATTGTTAAGCAAGTCGTTAGTAACTTTGAATGTTCCAAATTTTCGTTTGGAAGTTAACTTGAAGTGAAATAATGGCATCGAATTGCAAAGTTGGTCCCACATTTTTGAAAAATAAAGGAAACTTCTCCTGCGCTGCTTAGTAAGTATTTAGAAACAATTTGAAAGATAGAAATTTTGTTACCCAAAGATATTTGTGATAAAACCCTGTATTTCGTTTCACAGTCACCTCATTCTTGATATTTTTTGAAAGTGAAAAATAAAATTCAACAGTCTATCGTTAATAACTATTATAAATAGAAAGATTTCAGTTTTTAACGTTACGTACAATCAGAAAATGGCATTTTAAGTATGCGAAGTTAAGACTCACTTTCTCGAAAGAGTAAGAAATGTTTCTTATATTGTTTAGTAAGTCGTTTGTAACTCGTTGTAAGAGCAAAGTTTTCGTTTGTTAGTTTACCTGAAGTGAAATAATGGCATCCTTAAAGTGAGAAGTTAGGACCCACATTTTCGAAAAAAGGAAATTCTCTTGCACTGGTTGGTAAGTCGTAAATAACTATTTGTAAGTCGAAAGTCATTATTTGTGAGTTAACCTGAAGTAAGAAAATGGCGTGTGAAGTTAGCATCCAGATTTTCGAAAATAAAAGATTGTTGTCATTCATTATTAAGTCGTTAGTAACTATTTCATAATCACAATTGAATTATTGAATTAATTTGATGTAACATTTTTCAGTTTTGGTTGGAAAATTCTCTCTGAGCGGGAAAATTCGAAAAAAAAAATCGAAAATAGAGCTCCGCTGAAACAAGAATAACTTCGAGGATTTTGGATGGAAAATTTTCATTTTTGGGATTTTTCAAGGTGTAAGATTGATGTATCCACTTTAAAAATCGAATTCGCTATTCATGATACAGGGGGTGAAAAAATTGCTTTGAAACTTAGGGATTACAAAATCGTGAAAAATCATTTTTTTCAAATTAGAACCCCATTTTTTTACGGCAGATATTGAATCTACGTTAAAGAATAATGTGAGTGTATGCATCACACCCTTGCCCTGAAGTGGATATTTTCTGAGTTATTCACAAAAAACTGTTTTTCGTCTTGAATTTTCAGCTATTTCTTTTCCCTTCACGCCAAAAAGATGAAATTTTCAGGAACTGTTACTTAAACCATGTTTCAGATTTTACTACCCTAATATGCAAGAGAAAAAAGTTACAGGTTCTTCCTAAATAGATGGCGAATTTGGATTCGAATTTGTATCGGAAACCTCTTTATTTCAACTAATCGGCTCATCGGTTTTCTCTCCAGTGATAAATAAATAATTCTTTATGAACCATATGCAAAAACTTACCATGTTTTACATTCTTTTTTTTTAATGATAGATATCATTAATTACATCTGCCAAATTCCTCTTTTGTAGTAGAATTTTGTGTTTACTATTAATTTGGTGATAATTCGTATTAAGTTATAAAATCGATCACTATGCCTAATTTTACCAATGAAGATTATTTAAATCTCATTCTACTTCATGGAGAATGTAATAAAGTTGTAGATATAACTATTCGACTGTTCATTGAGAGGTTTCCTGACCGACCCAGACCAACGAGAGATACCATTAACAGAACCATGACAAACTTGAGAAATGTCGGATCTTTCGTTAAGATAACTATACACAGAGAAAAAAGTGTAGTAGAAGATGAGAACAACGAAATTACAATTCTTGCATATTTACGTGTGAATCCTCAAAATTCTCTCAAAGATGCCGAGATTGCTCTGGGATTATCTCAATCGAGTGTTTGGAGAATATTAAAAAAATATAAAATGCACCCATATAAATTCAATAGGGTACAGCATTTGAACGAAACTGATTTCGTCAGGAGAACAGAGTTTTGCGAAGCTATGATGATTCGATTTCAAGAGAATGAAAACTTTTTGGACTGTATAATTTGGACAGATGAATCTAAATTCACAAAGAATGGTTTTTTCAATAGGCATAACAGTCATTATTGGGATGAAGAGAACAACCACTACTTCAGACAATGGACTTTTCAAGAGACCTGGAGTTTCAATGTTTTTTGCGCCATCAAAAATAATGCAATTCTCGATGTTCACATTTATGATGGGACTTTAACTGGTAAGATAGAACACTACACATATTTGCATTATTTAGAGAATGTTCTCCCTTAGGAGATCGATATTCTGACATATTGTTTCAAATAATTGAGCCGCTAGTACAGAACCATAATAACTTATGGTATCAACAAGATGGCACGCCTCCACACAATTCACTCAATGTGTCAAATATCCTATACAGGCTATTTGAAGATGGATGGTTGGCAAACAATGGTCCACATCTTTGGCCACCACGTTCTCCCGATTTAACTCCTTTAGACTATTTTTGGGTAGGATAAAAAATATTGTCTACTCAACTCCCCTGACTGATAAAGAGAACTGCATAGAACGAGTCAGAAATGCATTCAGGTTTGTTTAGATTTTTAGATTCATAGTTTTGAAACTCCATTTGGTTTTTAAACACTTTTGCAGATCTCTTCCTCCCGATGAAATAAGAAGAGCAACGCACGAAGCATTCCTGAGACATATAAATAAATGTCTAGAAATTAACGGTCATAACTTTGAGCATCTTCTCTAGTTATAACTGCGGGAGTTTGCCATGGTTCTCCTAATAGTAACTTGAAGGTTCAAATAATATTTCCTGAAAATTTCATCTTTTTGGCGTGAAGGGAAAAGAAATAGCTGAAAATTCAAGACGAAACTCAGAAAATATCCTCTTTAGGGCAAGGGTGTGATGCATACACTCACATTATTTTTTAACGTAGACTCAATATCTGCTATAAAAAAATTGGGTTCAAATTTGAAAAAATTGATTTTTCACGATTTTGTCATCCTTAACTTTGAAAGCGATTTTTTCACCCCCTGTATCTTGAATCGCGATTTCGATTTCTAAAGTGGATACATCAATCTTACATCTTGAAAAATCGCAAAAATGAAAATATTCCATCCAAAAACCTCGAAGTTATTCTTGTTTCAGCGGAGCTTTATTTTCGATTTTTTTTTTCGAATTTTCCCGCTCAGAGAGAATTTTCCAACCAAAACTGAAAAATATTACATCAAAATAACTTGAAATTTTCCAAGGAATCTATTTCTGCAATAAAAAAATGGTGTACTAATTTGAAAAACGGAAGTTGACGTCATTTCCGGAAAAACCGGAGGTGCTCATGCCTTAAAAATATTTTAGATTTCATCAGCATCGTGAAATACTTTCAGGTGATGAATTTCATGAAAATACGTTCAGTAGTTTCCCGTATAAATATGGGTGAGGTTCCTCGTGAAAGACCCTGTATATGGCAAGTATTTTCATTATAATTAGAAGTTCAAGTTTATAACCATAAATTTTGTTCATTACTTGTCTAATTTCTTCTTAGTAATATTAGATTCCAGAAGGGCACAGCACGTGCGGACATAGAAAACTAAAAATGCCTTTTCTATATAGTAGCAATTTAGGTAATAAAAATTTCAGTATATTTTGTATATCATATATATATTATTAAGTGCAAAATTTCCATTTTCCTTTCTAGTGCTTGTTTCTAAAACAACTACGAGCTATCGTTCTGCCAAAATGACTATGAGTTTCGAAAGTTGAAAATGTACATATTATCAGAATAGGTAAATTGCCCAAATGTCTCGGTCAAATAGTTCAGCAGCATCTCATATTTGCTTCCTCCAATAACTTCTAGTCCCAAAATATCTATCCGATTAATTTGTACCAAGGAAAATGAATTAGAAAACTGTACAACATATTTTGTACTCGTAAGTAAGCTGGAAGTGGCTTTTTAAAACACATAATTTTACATTTGGAAATAAACTGATATTATATACGAGTAAAAAGAATATTTATAGTTTTCTCTGTCCTCACATGCTGTGTCATATGGAATTAAACGATATTTGAGGAAAATTACTCGATCATTGATCCAGAGTAATTTTTGGTGACGAATTGAAATTTCTGATTCTCTTAAGTCTCTTGCCATATATTCATCTGCAATAATTATTATTGGGTCGGAAAGATTCACTCACAATTAAAGTGAAGTTCAAATTGCAAATTAAAATTGGTGTTACCAGCTAGTTAGTCACGAGTGAACAATGAATGCAAAAACATATTCTTCATTTTCGTGAATGTGGATGCTAACTTACATTATCTGCAAGACAAAGTGTGAGAATTTTCATGTTGAAATAGTTAATAGCGACGCAATAACGATTCAAAGAAATTCTTTTATTTTCGAAAAAAATAAATGCTAACTTCGCATTTTACGTCATAATTCACGTCAGTCGATAATTTTCCTACGATATTTTCTAAATGAAAAAAGTTTTATATCCCAACATTCTCCAACTATAGATGATGATAACCATTTAAATGGGCATGGCAGACTTCAAACATCAGAAGATCCGAAAAATCATCACTTAGACCGCAAGACCCGATTCCCAGAATCCTCCTTGCAAATAGGCGACAAATTTTGTGTATTGGATTTGAATATAGATGGTATTTCTAAGGAGAAGAGTGATTATATTTCTGAATTAGCAGAGGATTATAGTGCAGAGATTATTCTCCTAGAAGAGATTTATACAGATACTGAAAAAAATCTTCGTGATAGGGGAACTATAGAAGGCTATGTATTCATTATCTCCTTAGTAAAATATACGGTTTAGCTTGTTATGTTGAAAGGTTAACTTCACATTATCGAGTTGATCCAAAAAGGCAAGTTTGAGGATGTTTTCTTTATCTCTTTCAAATTTTGTAATATTTCTATCGTAAATATTTATAAACCTCCGACAACCATTTGGCTAATAAATTTGGATATAAATCTTCTAATCGCTCAATGTATTGCGGTCATTTCAATACTCACCACGTAATGTGGGGTTATTGTAATAATGATAGAAGTGGAATAGCTTCAGCTGACTGGATGGAAGACAATAATTTCTATTTGATATTTGAAGAAAAAGATGTATCTTCATTTTTATTCCTCTAGATGGAATAGATGTTATAATCCTGAACTCTGCCTAGTGCCTTGTGACAATACTTACAAACCGCTTCCTATCAAACCTAAAATTTTAGGAGTTTTTCCTCATAGCTAACATAGGCCTATTCTGTTGACTTCAAGAAGTTTAATTCAATATGCTGAATGTTTGAAAAGACCACGAGGGAATTTCAAGAAAGCAAATAGGATTGATTTTTCCAAGAAAGTAGACAGTGATATTAGGTGGATGGAACCCACTCACGATAACTACCACAGATTCATATACATAGGTATTGTGGAAGCCGCAGCAAAAGAGTTCGTTCCAAGAGGTTACCGGAACGATTATATTCCAGGTTGGTGAAATGAAACCGATAATTTATATAAGGAATATCAAAAATCACCATCCGTTGTTAAATGCGAAAGGCTTATGAATTTCTTCAATACAAGCTTAAAAGAATAATGGGATAGTGTTGTGTCAAAAATGAATTTCACATATTCGAGTAGGAGTTCATGGAATATATTCAAAAAATTAGGTGAAGCTACCCCCCTTGCCTAATTATCATCAAAAATTGATCCAAGATTAATTCGCTCGCCGCTTAGCAGATGTATCTGAATCTGTTAATATATCCCAATCTAAAATGAAGAATATCTAGAAAAAATTACAGATATTCAGGAGATCAGCTCCTACTTTAGAACATGTGTCACATCTATTCATTATAGATGAATTGAGTGCTGCAATCAGGTCTGCCAAATCTCGGAAACAGCAGGTTTTGACGGAATTTATCCTGAATTCATGGAATATTTAGGGAAAAAGGCCTTGTCGCGTTTATTGTCTTTCTATTACGATATTCTGAATTCAGAAAAATTTCCTTCCTATCTGTTTATTGAGTGATCTTTTCAAGATATTAGAAAGGTATTTTTTCAGAATCTAATCTTCTATAGAAAATACTCTCATAAATTTCCAGGGAGGCTTTAGGAAAAATAGAAATTGTTCAGATCAGATTCTCAGCCTTACAACTTTCATAGAATCAGGCTTCAATAATAGATTGAGAACAGGAACTGCTTTCAACGATTTATCTTCGGCATATGATATTGTGTGGAAAGATGAATTAATTTTCAAACTCTATACCCATCTGAAGTGTGGAAAAATCGTAAGATCATTGGAAAATAAGTTATCTGAAAGAAAATTTTGTGTTTATGTTGAAATAAAGGTAACAATTTCAAAATTGCTGTTCCAATGAGAAAATGAGAACAAGCGCGCAAACAGAGATTCAGCAGATCGGAAAGAGTTTGAAAATATTCTGATTGCTTATTCGAGATGACCGTCTATCTTATACTCCATACAAGTAGATATAGAGGGTTGGGATAAAGTTTGGCAACAAATTAATATCTTTGAAACGAAACAGACGATATTTTTTAAATTTGACAGCTCAGTGTAATGGACAACAATGCATCCGATGAGCATATTTTCATCAATGAGATACTTCCGGTTTAACCGCAAATGATTTTTTTTATTTAAATGGGACACCCTGTATATTTCTGCAGATTCTGATAGAGCACTTTGTTTCGGATCTGTCCATATCGGGTTTCATGTAAATATTCTCTGTAAAAAGAAGATATTCAGTCTTTTTGTACATTTGAGAAAAAATCCATTCAAATAAATAAATCGTAGTTATTTGTATCAATAGTGAGAAATAAAACGAAATACTTTGTAGTAGATAACTCTATCTGCTTTTCATTACGTATTCTTAATGAAAATCTATAAAAAGATGAAATACAGGGCTTTTACTAGTAGAAAAAATTTATTGAAAATAATTAAAAAAAAATTCATTTTAAATGTTCGAAGTGCTTGCCATTCACCTTCTGACAATATGCCAGTTTATAAATAAATTCTTGAGTAACTTTTCTCGAAAATTCTCCATGTATTAATGCACATTCATCAAGAATCCGTCGTCTCAATTCCGGCAAGCATGCTGATCGATCAACATAATCACGTGATTTTAGAAAACCCCAAAGAAAAAAGTCTAATGGGCTGAGATCTGGAGAACGAGCAGGCCGCTCTAGGCGTCCTCTAAATCCAATCCATCGATCTGGAAGAGTAGCATCTAGAAAATTCCGAACGCGTCTATCATAGTGAGGAGGTGCTCCATCTCGTTGGAACCAAACGTTCGGTGGTAACTGCCCGTTCTGTTGGAATGTAGGAATGATTCGATTATTCAGTAAATCTAAACTTTTCTCCATTTAAGTTCCCGTTTATAAAAAATGGGCCTATTAGCCTATTTTATACAATTCCCATCCAAACATTCAACTTTTATGGTCGCTGGGTTTGTGCTTCATCAATCCAATGAGAATTCTCAGTTGACCGATATCTTGAGTTATGGCAGTTAACCGTTCCATTCAAACAAATTTGTCTCATCAGAAAACACTACATTGAGAGCAACACGTCAGTCGTCTTTACAGACGTTCATCAGCCGTTCGCAAAATTCGAGCCGTCGATCAAAAGCATCCTCTAACAATTCTTGGACTAATCGTACCTTATACGGATAAAAATTTTCCTTTTCTAATATTTTTCCTACAGAACGTCGACTTATGCCGTAGTTCCGCGCCAAAACTGTAGTAGAAGTTTGAGGCGATTCCTCTAAATTAATAATGGCAATGTTTTGCCTCATCGCTTCGTTCGTTACGTCCCGTGGTCTTCCAGATATTGGCAAATCGTTGACCATTCCAGATGCATCAAAACGTTGTAAAAATTTAGTAACTGTTGATTGTAATATTGTATTTTTTTCAAGGTGCAAATGATTAAAAATATGACACACTTCTTCATGATTACTAACACGATCACCATAACCGATCATCATTAATATTTCAATAAGATCTTTTTCACTCATATTGAACATTTTCAAACGTATTCACGATTTATTTTCACAAACTAAACTTCAAGAGACAAGGAGACCGTTAGTAACTACATAATATTTCGTCTTATCTGTTAGTATGGATACGAGCAACATCAATTTATTTATCTGAACCACTTTTTTCCTCAATTGGACAAACATACTTCATACAGATATACAGATTATCATACAGATAATCTTTACATGGAAACTGGTATGAACAGATTCGAAAAAAGGGGCTCTTTCAGAATCTGCAGAAATATACAAGGTGTCTCATAAAAAAAATGGTCATTTCCGGTCAAACCGGAAGTATCCCATTAATGAAAATAAGCTCATCAAATGCATTGTGGTCCATTACACTCAGCTGCCAAATTTCAAAATTATCGTCCTTTCCGTTTTAAAGATATTAATTTGGTGCCAAACTTTATCCCTGTCCTGTAAATTCAGCAATTGTTGATTTTCGTAACAATCTCCTAACTTGATTCGAATTTACAAAGATGTTATAAAAGCGGTGCGTAAGGTTCAATTGTCATGGATTTGTTTGAGTCACTCACTTATAAGAGAATGTAGCGAAAAAAAAGATCCTCGTCTCTGATTGGTCCTCGTGTTTTCGGTATATTTTATCGTGATTGGGTACGATATTCATTGGTCAGACTGATAAAATAGCTGGTTTTTCTTGTTATAGATCAGGGTCCACGTGTTTTCGGAATATTTCATCTTTAAATTGGCATTTTGAAGTTTCGAATTTTTTGTTCAGGCAATTCCGATAAAGGAATCAGACATTTTCTTCCTCATGGCGGTTTTGTATTATTGGAGTCATGAAGTGAAGTACATAATTGCAATTCATTATGAATATCACAATAAATATATCTACAAATATATTCAGCAATTGTTGAGTTTCGTAACAATCTTCTAAATCGAATCGAATTTACAAAGATGTCATAAGAGCGGTGCTTATGGTTCAATTGTAATCGATTTGTTTGAGTCACTCACTTATGGTAACTAAGAAGAGAATGTAGCGAAAAAAGAGATCCGCGTCGCTGATTGGTCCTCGTGTTTCCGGTATATTTTATCGTGATTGGGTACGATTTTCATTGGTCAGACTAATAAGATAGCTGGTTTTCCAGGTTGTAGTACTGAGTACACGTGTTTTCGGGAAATTTCATCTTTGAATTGGCATTTTGAAGTTTAGAATTTTTTGTTTGGGCAATTCCGATAAAAGAATTAGACATTTTCTTCCTCATGGCCGTTTTGTATTATTGGAGTCATGCAGTGAAGTACATAATTGCAATTCATTACGAATATCACAATAAATCTACAAATATATTCAGCAATTGCTGATTTTCCTAACGATCTCCTATATTGATTCGAATTTAATAAGATGTCATAAGAGCGGTGCTTATGGTTCAATTGTGATGGATTTGTTTGAGTCACTCAATTATGGTGACTAACAAGAGAAAGTAGCGAAAAAAGAGATCGGCGTCTCTGATTGGTCTTTGTGTTTTCGATATATTTTATCGTGTTGAATGATTATTTGGGCTATTACCATCATCTATTGTGGATGTAATGTTTTCCGACGTTTCGATAGACATCTTCTATCTTTATCAAGGAGGAAAAGTAAAAAACCTTTTGAAAATTATCAATTTTCTAAAAGTACATATATATTTTATCGTGATTGGGTACGAAATTCATTGGTCAGACTGATAGAATAGCTGGTTTTCCTTGTTATAGTATTGAGTAAACGTATTTTCGGGAAATTCTATCTTTGAATTGGCATTTTGAAGTTTCGAATTTTTTGTTTGGGCAATTCCGATAAAGGAATCAGACATTTTCTTCTTCATGGCCGTTTAGTATTATTGGAGTCATGAAGTGAAGTACATAATTGCAATTCATTACGAATATCACATTAAATCTACAAATATATTCAGCAATTGTTGGTTTTCGTAACAATCTCTTGAATTTATTCGAATTTACAAAGATGTCATAAGGGCGGGGCTTAAGGTACAATTGTCATGGATTTGTTTGAGTCACTCACTTATGGTGACTAACAAGAGAATGTAGCGAAAAAAGAGATCCTCGTCTCTGATTGGTCCTCGTGTTTTCGGTATAATTTACCATGATAGGGTACGTTAGTCAGACTTATAAAATAGCTGGTTTTCCTTGTTATAGTATTGAGTCCGTTGTTTTCGGAACATTTCAACTTTGAATTGGCATTTTGAAGTTTCGAATTTTTTTTTTTTTTGAGTAATTCCGATAAAGGAGCCGTGAGATAGAGGTGATCAATTTCTTACTTATCCTCAAATTTAATTGTCGTAACTTTTTTCCATCTTAAGATATGATCATTTTTTTTCATTTACTCAAGTCCCGGTGATTTTCTTTAAACGATGGAAATCACTGATCGATATTGGATTGACAAATGCCGGACTCATTAATCACTGTCAATAGACGTAATATTAATCAAAATTTTTCATAACGGGAAATCATACAGATAGAATTCAATCTCGATGGCTGAAATAATATACGTTGTCAAAATTCAGAAATGCACTGACGTAAGTTTTTAGGAGAAAGGAATTATAGCTTCAAACAAAACTTGGGGAAAATAATGAGTAGTTATTTTTAATTTGAGATAAAGGTTTGTTCATTCATTAGGCGTTCATATTTGTATCACATTATCCCATAGTACGGGAAAAGACTATTGTTCACCTGATCAGAGAGCTTATAGATTTGTTATGGTTTGAATATTTACTCATAAGTAGCTCAACAAGAGCGCCAAAGCAATCTGACCTCACGTCAGTGCTTTCTAAATTTTTTGAAGTTTAGTTCGTGAAAATAAATTCTGAATACCTTTGAAAATGGCGAATTTGAGTGAAAAAAATCGTATTGAAAATTAATAATGATCGGTTATGGTGGCCGTGTTAGAACTCATGAAGAAGTGTGTCATATTTTTGGCGCTCTTGTTCACCTGAACAGAGTGCCTATCATTTTGAATCCTGATTCTATGAAAGATATTAATTTGGTGCCAAAATTTATCCCAACCCTGTATGCATATTTTGAACAATTGGTACACCTTCATAGCTGAATGAAACAAGATGAACCGAATGGAATGATCCGAATAACATTTTATTTTATTCCAACCTCATGAAAGTAAATGAGAAATTTTCACCGAGACTGAAGTACCTCATTCCGACAGAACAGCAATGATATATTCTTCCGTGCCGAATCGTTCCATGTATCATAAGAATCTTGATGGAATAAGAAATTTCAGGGCTTCTTCCATTCACGAGTAGTTTTTCTGTGCGCTCTCATGAAATATTTCATTAGTTTCCCGGTTCCTGCAAATTGGTTGTCACAGACCCGAATCCTGCAAAGATTCATCCAATAAAATATATTGAAATGTATTAGAAATTTCTTATCTGATACAAGAACATTTGTTTCATATTGTCCACCACGACTACCAGTGGAGTTGCCTCACATGGTCTTGAAAGCCAGCAGCAAGAACGGTTGAATTATTATTTCGGCAATAAGCACCATATTTCATTGTTTTTGGTACCAATGTTTTTTTTCAAGGGCGAAAAAATATTTTTAAATGAGGTGAAAAATTTGGAGAATTTTCAAGTTTCATTTAGTCTCAAGATTATCAGATCTTTGAAACTAAATCAAATTTGTATGCTTCTGTGGTTTGAAGACTTGTTCAAGTTACTTCGAACAATCGGCATCCAAACTTCCGGTAACTCAGTTGATGGAATAACTATGGATTTAGCAGCGAATTTCATAAATGCTGCGTCCTTGATTTTCTTTCGTGGGGGTTTTTTCAGTTGATACGATAGATGTATCACTCCATATCCAATATCTTTTTGGGATAACATTTACTTTCGAATGTTTTGTCATGATATTTATTCCCAATTTTTATCTTGGTGATAGGAGCATATATTTGATGCTCTATTATGTAACGATTTCACCACCCGCAACTTAGAATTGAGTTGATTACTGGAATTTATATTTTCCTACTCTTGATTTAGCGTCAGGATACCATCAGATAGTGATGCACCCAAGAGACATACCGGAAACAGCGTTTTCAAGCCAAAAAAATTCAAATGGATAAATCTGAATTTCTGAAAAAAAAGTAAAATTTCTCGGCCATATAATAACTCCTCAAGGCCTTAAAACTTATCCATTGAAAACCGATGCAATTTCACGTTATCCTTCGCCCAAAACAACGACAGATCTAAAAGGATATTTAGGATCAATATGATATTATCGGAAATTTATAAAAGACTATGAAGATATCACAAAACCGTTAAGTAATTATCTGAAGAAGTGAAGAAAAATTAACCATTCATACAAATTCATGAGTGCATTCAACAAATGCAATGAAATATTGAAAAATCCGACAAATTCATGGTCAACACAGATGCGTCAAATGAAGCAATAGGCGCTATTATATCTCAAGGACCTATTGGATTAGATAGACGAATATGCTACACATCAAGAACATTGGACTTATCGGGACAACGTTATAGCACAAAGTAATTCCGCCCTTCTCCATATGGTCATAATATGTACAGATAATCGACCTCCAATTTGGCTTGATGAATTAAATGAACCAAATGCAAAATTACATATCCGGAAAATAAGGCTTGAAGAGTTCAACTATGAATATAAAAAATGTGCAATCAATAAGAGTGCAGACGCACTGTTACTGCAACTCAATGTTATTAGTTGCATTCATTTATTTTCTATTCCAAGTTGCTTGCTCGTTTCGTGCGGCCCACGTATGTTCATTTCTTTCCCTATGGACGCGTAACATATGTTGGAGCATATGACCTATGTCGAGCAAAGACAATGGTACGGAGTCGTCGTTCAAACACACACGTCGACGCTCGTTCGGTGCAGTGCCACACTTTATTCGCAATAAATTTCTCGTTAATTTCTACTAATTAGAACTCTGGTGAAAAAGGTGACTATTTCTCGCTCGTGAGTGACACATTGATTCAGCCGTGCTGTGAAACCAGGTAGGCAAAAGTCAATGCTCCACATTCGATTCCTTTCGAGTCATTTTTTCTTATCAGAATTTCATTGTTAATTTTTCTATTTCGTTTTCGTTTAATTTTCAAAGGCCCTTGTCGTGCCATTTTGGTCCTTCTTGAGCCGCATATTTTCGAACCGCGTTTTCAAAATTATTGCGATCAAGCATTTTGGAATTTTTTCATTTAGTTTTTTCATTTGCATTTATTTCAATCTGTCAATTATTCACGTAACCTCAAAAACTTGATAAGATATCGAACACATTCATAAATCCTTTAATATCTGCGCATGTTAAAAGAATTTAGCTTTCATCACCTGAGAACATAGACAGCTATTCATTTGTTTTTCTCATCTATGCTCATAACCTTGATTCAAAACATAAACAATGATAGACATTCTTGTTTTTGTTTATTTACATTTCATTATTTTCATTTGTTTGTTTTCAACTCGATTTTCAATTCTGTAGATTCAATCTTAATTGTTTGCTTTGTTGGTTAATTTAGTTCTTTTCAATCGGTTAGTCTATTTACTCTTTTTTAGAAATTACTCAAAACAAAATTCATACTGTTTTCTGCAGTATACCTTGAATAATAATAATGGCGACAAAATTGAAACAACTCAAAGCTCGTCGTCAAATTGTTATTGATGATCTCGAGGAAATTCTGAATTTAGCACAATACGCTGTCACTGATGAAAGTCTCCACGTAAGATTCAAATTAAGATGTGAAATACTTGACGATATTCTCGTGGACTTTCAAAATCTACATACGTCAATTGTTTCTATAATTGTATCTTCCGAAGAACCGGAATTGAACACTGAGAAGGTTATTCGAACAGCCTTTATGGATAATTATTACACCACCAGAACAACTTATGTTAATTTATTTCCTGTAGTAAACATTCCAGTAAAAAACCAAGACAGTTGCTCTATCAGTTCGCCAAATGTTAAACTTCCAAAGATAGTATTGCCCATTTTCAATGGGAATTATAAAGAGTGGCCTACTTTTTTCGATATGTTCCAAAGTTTGGTACATGAAAATTCTAACTTGAGTCAAATAGAAAAGTTTCAATACCTCCTTGGTTCACTTTCTTCTCATGCTTTAAATTTAGTTGAAGGGTTTCCATTGACTGCTGAAAATTATGAAAGCGCTTTTCAGACATTGGCGGAAAGATATCAAAATAAAAGACTTCTCGCTAATACGTGTTGGAAGGAAATCTGTAATGTTCCAAAGCTACAGGGTGATTCAGCTAAAGACCTTAGGCGAATTCTAGAAGTTTTTGCGGAAAACTTATCGGTATTAAGGAATTTAGGTTTACTCGTTGACCAGTGGGACTTTGTTTTATTTCACATTCTCGTTCAGAAATTAGATTCAGCAACGATCAAACGTTTTGAATTACAAGAATGTTCAACCGATATTCCGTCGTTTGTCAATTTGCGAAATTTCCTGACAAATCAGTGTATAGCCTTGGAGGCAGTAGCTCTTTCTCTTCCGTCGAAAACTAATGCAGTTTCGAATTCTCAAGTTTTGAAATCTAGTTCTCTCTCAATGAATAAAAGAAATTCGACTCTTCTCGTTCAAACGGAAACTGAATCATTCAAAAAACGTATAACCTGTAATTATTGCAAGTTAGCTCATAATATTTACAAATGTCCATCATTTTTGGAACAGACTGTTCAAGATCGGTTCAAGACTGTGAAGAACAAAAATTGGTGTATCAATTGCCTCCATTCTGGACATAAGATTAACAATTGTTCTTCAAGGTCAAATTGTCGTACTTGCCACGGAAAGCATCATACCCTGTTGCACATGCGCAATAATGCGGAGAATGATTCTTCATCAGAGACGTTTCATTTCAATGCTGCAAATTCATCGGATTCAGGCTCAGCTCAGGTTTTAACCAATGTTTCTTCAAATTCTACCGTTCTCTTAGCAACCGCTGAGGTCGAAATTCGTGATGCTTGGGGTAGATATCAGAAGGTCCGAGTTCTGTTGGATGGAGGCTCTCAAATAAATATTATAACTCAATCGTGTGTAAATAGATTAGGCTTGAAAATTTGTGATGCTTCATTTTCGATAAATGGAATTTGTGAAAGCTCATCTTCTGCTAATTGCAGCACTGAATGTACTATTCGCCCATCAGGTCAAATAAATCCATCATTTACATTCGATGCCGTCGTGATTCCGAAGATTTGTGCGGAGATGCCGAGTTCTTTCGTAAATTCTTCGTTTTGGAATTGTGTCCATAACAAGAAGTTAGCAGATCCGAACTTTTCCATTCCGAAATCAATAGACCTTCTTTTAGGAGCGGATATATTCTCTTTAATAATTCGACCAGGTCGTATCGAGGGTAACGGTTTAGAACCAACAGTACTTGAGACAGTATTTGGTTGGGTTTTCATGGGAAAGATTCAATCACCTAACATATCAGTTAACAATTTTCATTTGTCATTGTCTGAATCAGGTTTAAACTCCTCGTTGAAAAGATTTTGGGAACTTGAAGAAGTTTCAGAGAATGTCATTGTATCACCAGAAGATCAATTTTGTGAGAACTTATACACTCAGAACTATTCTAGAAATACATCTGGACGGTACACTGTGGCATTACCATTTAAACCTGATCAGTCAACTCTTTCATTCGGTGACACATATTCTCTCGCACTACGTCGTTTTTTGTCCCTTGAACGTAAACTTATTAAAAACCAGAATATATACAGGGAATACTCTACTTTCATGAAGGAATATTTAGAAAAAGATCCTATGTCATTAATTTCTACGAGTTCGGATTATGAAAATACTTTTTATATCCCTCACCATTGTATAATCAAACCAAACAGTCCATCCACAAAGTTGAGGGTTGTTTTCGATGCGTCAGCTCATGTACCTGGTCATTTATCTTTAAATGATGCTCTATTGATAGGTCCTAAATTACAAAAGGATATTATTGTCATTTTGATGAACTTTCGTGTTCATCGGTTCGTTTTCACAGCTGATATCAAACAAATGTATCGTCAAATATTAGTTCAAAATTCACATCGAAACTTTCAAAGAATATTGTGGCGGTTTTCTCCATCCATACCTCTGGATCATCAATATCACCATTCTTTGGATTTTGATATAGATCCGATAGTCAAAATTCTCGGTTTGAGGTGGTTTCCTTCGTCGGACGAATTTTCTTATCTTGCGGAGACTACTGCGCAGGTATGTACCAAACCTACCATACTTTCCGAACTTTCTCGAATTTTCGACCCTTTGGGGTTCCTTTCTCCATTTGCTTTTCTTGCTAAACATTTGATCCAGCATCTTTGGACATTAGGTTTGCAGTGGGATGATACACTTCCAGACGATGTCAGCCGTCGCTGGAATCAGTGTAAATCCGAATTAACCGAATTGGGTAAAGTGAAGATACCTCGGAAACTTGCATCGAAACCATTTTATCGTTGCGAACTTCATGGTTTATATTTCAGGTTTTTCAATTTTGACGGCTTCATTGACATCTCTTTCGTAGGTGGTAAATCAAAGGTCTCCCCATTGAAGAGAATTTCACTTCCACGACTGGAATTGTGTGCTTGTCTCTTATTATCAAAACTCATTAATGTGGTTTCCTCTGTTTACCAATCAGCCTTTACAATAGATGACATTTTTGCTTGGTCTGATTCTATGGTAGCTTACATCTTCAGATTTGTTCACTTCATGAAAAACTCTAAAGCTCCTAGAATATATAGATTTTCCGCAGTTCATCTCAAAGATGCACTTTTCTTCATTATAAAACAGGTTCAACGGGTTGTGTTCAAGGAACAGATCGATAATCTCATCTCGGGAAATCCCATATCTAAATCACTTCGAAAATTGAATCCATTTATTGGAGAAGATGGTGTTCTCAGGGTGGGCGGTCGTCTGTCTTTTTCTGGTCTGGCTCTTGATCACAAACACCCAGCTTTGCTTCCTTCATCTCATCGTCTTACTGGGCTCCTTATTCAGCATTTCCACAAAATATATCTGCATCTAGGTGCCCAGACTTTGCAGTTCCTTCTGTCTCAACAGGTCATACAGGAGTTTTATACAGTCCACTTACAGATTGAATCTGTGCTCAATTCTCGCCCTCTATGTCCGCTTAGTAATGATCCGAATGACATATCTGCACTGACACCAGGACATTTTCTTACTTTGGCTCCATTAACTGCTATTCCTGCACCAGATTTATCTCACCTATCTATCGGTCGATTATCGCGTTGGCAGCTTTTAAATGGTATCCATCAGGATTTTTGGAAAAGATGGAATTTAGAATACCTGCAACAACGAAAAAAGTGGTTCAATAGTGACTCGCCACCTTATTCAATAGGTGCACTAGTCTTGATAAAAGATGATCAACTCCCTCCATTGCGCTGGCGACTTGGACGCATTGAGAAATTGCATCCTGGCGCTGATAAAATAGCTAGAGTAGCTACTGTTCGGACTACTCAAGGTGTACTGCAGAGATCAGTGGTTAAATTATGTCCATTACCTCTCCAATAGTTATGACGTATGTTGATGTATATATGTATATATTTTCTTTGCTTTATGTTCGATATCTTTTCAATTTTATATTTGCTTTGTTTCATAAAATATTCTATTTTAGGTGGGCGGTTATGTTACTGCAACTCAATGTTATTAGTTGCATTCATTTATTTTCTATTCCAAGTTGCTTGCTCGTTTCGTGCGGCCCACGTATGTTCATTTCTTTCCCTATGGACGCGTAACATATGTTGGAGCATATGACCTATGTCGAGCAAAGACAATGGTACGGAGTCGTCGTTCAAACACACACGTCGACGCTCGTTCGGTGCAGTGCCACACTTTATTCGCAATAAATTTCTCGTTAATTTCTACTAATTAGAACTCTGGTGAAAAAGGTAACTATTTCTCGCTCGTGAGTGACACATTGATTCAGCCGTGCTGTGAAACCAGGTAGGCAAAAGTCAATGCTCCACATTCGATTCCTTTCGAGTCATTTTTTCTTATCAGAATTTCATTGTTAATTTTTCTATTTCGTTTTCGTTTAATTTTCAAAGGCCCTTGTCGTGCCACGCACTATCAAGAATTCAACTGAACATTACAGACACCGAATCGCTAATCAATACTGTGAACGAAAATGAAATCGAGAATCTACTTGACGAAGCTTCATAAGTTGAAATCGACCAATCAGATGTAGATGAAATTTTGGAAAGATTGGCACCACAACAGGAGTCCAATGCAGACACAATACACTCAATGAAGCCAGAGTCACAGATTCAACATCTATAGAAAATTTCATCCCATGTGATTGATTCTAAACCAAACCAACACTATATTCAGGAACTTTGAAGAAATCCGATCCCAGTGAAGCAAGAAATCGTGGAAAAATAAAAAAAATTCTCTGTTCAAATCAGCACATCCAACAATGACGATGAGAGATAATTGAATTCCTCAAGGAATACACGGCCGATAAGAAGAGATACTATTTTTCCTTTCGATTCCGAGAATATGTCCCGAACATTCAGCAATGTTGTAAACAAGTTATTCAACAGATACGGACTGGATATAATATATTGCACCGAAAGACGAGAAGTAATCTAAGATGTGGAACTTTTCACCGATGAGATACAATGACATCACGAAAAAAAAAGAATCATTGGGGAGTTAATGAAACCATCCAACAAGTTCAGCGTAAATATTATTTTCACTTCATGAAAGAACAGGTCTCGAAGTACATGGCAAGTTGTGAAGTTCGCAAAAAGGATAAATACGATAAAAATTCACCAGAATTTTTTTTTCAATGGTTTTTGGATGAAAAATATTGTACAAAAAATAACATTCATAATCCTCTAAACAGTACCCTAAACTGGTAAGGAGGATGATAAAAAAACAAAGTCAAACTAAACAGTGCCGTTGTTAACAAATTGAATTTAATTTCGTACATATACACTCGATGTCCAATGGAATCGCAGTTCCACACCAAGACAAAGCTTCAAAGAAGCGAACTTAACACTCCACCGAACAAGCGGACAATAACATCACACTAATTCTAAGTATTCTCTTACTTTATTGGAGAATTTACTAATTGAACTCACCGATTTTACGGAACTGGGTAATTGATTAAATATTTTTGAAGCTTGAGCTATTGGGTTATTCGACCCTTATGAAGTTTTCACTTTTGTCTGATATAAGTTTTGATTTGTCCTATTTTCATAACTATGAATATCCTTCGTAAATTTATACTCTGTATTGCACTTTTGTATTTTATTTATGATTTTAAAAATTAGTTTACATTGTTCTAATTCTGATACTTTCTTTGAATTTGGTATTATTTTCTCGATAATGGAGTTAACGTGGCTCTTCCAGCTCAAATTTGAATCGAACATCAGACTCAAGTACCCCGCCTCAGAGACTTCTTCAAGTTCAGTATTGTTTATAGTTAACTTTAGACTTGTAACTTTTCTGTTCTTTTGTTTAAATACCATGTACTTGGTTTTATTAATATTAATTTTCAATTTATTGTTCCAAAGCCAATGTAAATACCGTTGTAGATCTTCGTTAATTTGTTCATTCAATTCGTCTACGTTAGTACCTGTATATATCAAGATGGTGTCATCTGCAAAAGCGAAATACCTGGCCTGGACGCCGGAACTGTACAAGCTAAGCACATATAATCAATAGAGGAGAGGACCCAAAACCGACCCTTAGGGAACACCAAATGAATTGGTCTCCCAGTCACTTTTGCCATCATTTATACATACATATTGACAGCGATCGGTTGAATAGGACTTAATCAACCTATATATTTCTCCTCTGAATCCCATCAATCGGAGCTTATTAAGAAGAATATCCATGCTAACCACGTCATAAGCCTTTCTCAAGTCGACCAGTATGGCCACGGCTATTTTACCATCGTCTAGAGCTAACGAAATTTCATTTATCAAATCAACTGTCGCACTGAGGGTATTACTGTTTTTTATAAATCCATACTAGTATTGATCGATCACAACATACTTTTTAATGAATGATAACATTCTATTCTTTATTACAGTCTCACAAACTTTAGAGAAAGTACTGATCACGGATATGGGTCTGTAATTACTTGTGTCATCAGTTTTTCCGGATTTATATATGGGTGTTATTTTACTAATCTTCAATTCGTTAGGATAGTTACCACCTGAAAGAATTACATTTATCAGCCTTGTTAAAATTGGCAATAAGTCATCCTTTGAATTCAATATGTCTCTGACGGTCATTTTATCGTGACCAGCTGCAGAATTCTGTTTTAAATTGAGTACAATATCATTAATTTCTTTCTCGGTGACTGAAGTGAGAACAAATGTATTCAAATTACTTATTTCTTTAATATTTAAAACCGGTTTATTACTAACGATCTCATTTTCTATCTCTCTAACAATATTTTCTCCCACCTTTACGAAATGATTGTTGAAATTGTCAAGTATAGTTTCCCGATCTGTTATAATATTGCGGCCAACTGATAATTTTTTTATACCCGGAGTGTTTTTTTTATTTTTCGAAAGGAGCCTGTTTATATATATCCACTGTTTTCTTACATCGTTGCCAGTTTTCTCCCATTCGAATCTGAAATACCGATTTTTCAAGGATCTGATTTTATTGTTTATGTCATTTTTCAATCTCTTAAATTTTTCTTCTAAATGATGGTCAGTTCGCTTAGACATTTTTCGATATAATTTATCATGTTTTTTAATTAGTTCAATCAATTCACTGTTTACCCACATATTATTGGAATGACATTTAATTTTCTTGGAATATTCACACTGTTTCCTGCACTCAGTTATCAAATCAATTAGTCTTGCAAATGTATCAATATTACACTGTTGAGATTTTCTTGTGAATAATGCCTTAAACTTTATGTAATCAACCGTATTTTTTTCAAAAATATTTTTATTTGTGTATTTTAAAACATTCGTTGATATTAAATGTTAAATATTTGTGATCAAAACGTGAATTGCTATGAACTTCAACCGAGTCCAATGAAACCGTCTTTTCATCCAAAATAACATGGTCCAAGAGAGTCTTTGAGTGTGACGTCGTCCGCGTCGCCATTGATTCAGAAATTACATTACCAATACGAAAGTTATTCAATTTTAATACATCGAGATATTTTTTGCAAATCTGAGAACTAGAATTCAATAAGTCAATATCAACATCACCTACTATAACATGCTTTTTCCCGTACTTCACCATTATGTCCTCCAAATAGTCCAAAAAGTCACTGTCACTATATGACGGAGGATTGTACAGTGCACTCTCTTTCAAATTGTGTTCACCTACTTGCACACACAGCGAGCTGATGTCTTCACTTAAATGTGATTTTCGTATTATAGTGAAATTAATATGGTCTCTAATAAATATTGATGCACCTCCCCCTATTTTGGTTCTACAAGCATAAACTCCTTTGAATCCTTCCAGTTGGTAAAAAGACGTTTCGGCTTCATTCAGCCATGTTTCAACTAGGACCAGAATATCACAATAATAGCACCTCACAAAGCAGTCCCATTTATTCCGCATGCTTTGACAGTTCATATATATAACTTTTAGTTACGGGTAGTTTATTAGTTTTCCAGATTGTTTGAATCTCGAATTAGTAGTACACTGATCAACAATTGCTAGGGATCACTTATGAATTTCTCTTCATTTGTATTTTTTTCAAGTTATCTCGTGAATATCTGTAGATTATATGTTCTCTAAGGAAAAATTAAGATGTTTTGAGTTGATTATATCAAATTTTTCCTCACTTCATCGTCTCTTGTTCACTAAATAGATTATTATCTGTGGGCTGTTACAAGTGGAGTGAAAAGCAATGTGGTATTTGTTATTAAATCTGTTTTTTTCTCTCGTTCAAACACATAAGGTGACAATAATTGAAGACATGAGAACAATATCAGCTTATCAGTCATGCCGAGAAGACGTTTGGCTCCTGTGCAACTGGACCAAATCATACGGTGGATACAGGAAGGTTTGTCCCAGCGAGAAGTGTCTCGGCGGTTGAATATTTCGCAAATTGTGGAATAGGTTCATCCAAAACGACTCAGTAGCTTATGTTCATGGGGAGGTCGGCAGCTCAGTACAAATGCTGCCCAAAATCGTCTTTTGATCCTTAATGCTAGGAGAAATCCCACTTACCCGGCGTCGCGGCTCAATAGATCACTGAGAGTGGCAACAGGAGTTCTAATTTCGAACCAGACTGCAAGACGACGACTACATGTTCGTGGTTTAAGAGCACGTAGGAGGGTACAACATCAACGTTTTAATAGGGAACACCGGGTTCATCGACAGCAATGGGCTGAGGAGCTCCGCAATTGGACAGTTGAAGATTGGAGCCGATGTTTATTTACGGATGTGTCTAGATTTCGTTTGGTCAACTCCGATGGACGTATCTTGTATCTTGTATCTTGCTTGGAGGGAAAGAGGTCGACGGTATGCAGAACAGTTTATGGTACCCACAACAGCTTTTGGCGGAGGTTCTATATGTGTATGTGGAGGCATTTGTTTGAACCAACGCACAGAGTTGGTTGTTCTGCAGAACACCACAATGACCAGCCAGAGATATCACGATATGATTATTGAACCGATAATTGTTCCGTTTGCGGCTGCCTTGGGTGAGAATTTCATTTTGGTTGACGATAATGCCCGTCCACACCCTAGTCGTCTGGTTAATGAAGCGCCAGAAACTCATGCTATTGATAGGATGGACTGGCCAGCTCGCTCTCCAGACATAAATTGCATCGAACATGTCTGGTCTGAGATGTCTAGGCAATTGTCAATCTTAGAACAACCGATCAATAACCTGGAGGACCTTTCTAACGCTTTACGGGATATTTGGATGAATTTGCCCCAAAATTTTATAAATCGTTTGATTGAAAGTATGCCTCGTAGGGTAGAATGCTTGAGATGAGCTCGTGGGGGACCAACTAGGTACTAGCTTAACCGAAACTTCAGCCATCTTGTGGTTTCATCATAAAATTTTTATGTTATTCAAACACAGAATTTGGAGTGTTCCTAATAAAGTCTTTTCTTCTCTCCAACTTTCCATTTTTTCATTCTTTTCTCAAGTGAACCATATTATCAATTGAAAATACTCTGATATCTGACTAAATTTATAATCTTGGAGCGAATATTTCAGAAATAAATTCAGAAAAAGTGAGTGAACCCTATCAATTTTTGAGCAGTGTATTTTAGAGTCATCATCCTTTCTAAGGAAAATGCTACCTTCTTTAATCCACAGATATTAATAACCATTCTGGTATTTGAAATCACGCACTTCCTTGTAAAGTTGTCGATTTGTCTTTGTTAAATCATGGTTCAGGAATATTCTTCCATCTGATTTGTATCCTAAAGTATTTGACGTAAGTTTGATTTTGTTAAAACTTTTAGTCATATTTATCTTGTCCGATTTCTTTTCCATTCTAATTCTGATCGGTACCGTTTTTCAGAAGTTTTTCCAACTTTATAGGCTGTCAGTACTTATCCCTGAATTTCCACATCTAGTTTTGTTATGATATTCTTGACAATGTCTTGAAGATTTTCATCATTCTCCTTGGGAACGCCATAAACTATAAGAGTATTCTCTAAATCTTTTTGTTCTCGTTCGTTGAGTATTTTCTTTATTTCAGCGACTTCTGACTGAAGGGATTCATTAATTTTGATTTGCTCGTTGTACTTTATGAAGAGTGTAATTTACTTCCACTTACTGTCCATATCCTCCAACTTGGACATTACATCGGCCAACGTGTGGTCTTTATTTTGTGTTGTACCTTGTTCAGTTGTCTTATTCTTATTCTTTTTAGTTGTTTTGTTCGGTTGCTGCTGAATGCAAGGATCACATAATCATTCTTCGGATGACTTGCTCATCCGTACGTAAGTCCTCTGCGACATATTTATACAGAGACGAAGCATCTAAGTGTCGCATTCATTACAAAAGACTGCTTCGTCTTCATCTGGAACTCCTATCCGACAAATTGCACAATTCAGACAAATTGGCAACACTGCAACACCGTTAAGCCCAAGATATCGTAACAATAAATTTCGATTTACTTATTATTCACAAAAATTCACAAGATCTTCCAACTTGTGGGCATGAACTAATCACTTAAAGTCAATTTGATTATGTTTTCAATATAATTTTCTCAATATTAAGCACTAAAACTTTCGATTTTATTAGGAGCCAATTGAGCACGTCTGCTCAGTTTGCTTAGTTGTTACCAAACATTGATATGATGTTAACAAATACTCCATTCATACCCTTCGACAAATTATACATTGATAATTATACTTTGGAAAAAACTGAATTTTTAACTCTCGTAGAAGCTTTCACAAAAGAAGGTCAAGCAATCAAACTGAAATCCACGAACGCAGTCGACGTATTTTTCGCCCAATTGCGCCCTATTTCTTTTATAATGGAACACCATTCGATATAAGTTCGGATCAAGGAATGGAATTCTTCAGTCAAGTCATTAAAGAATTATTAGAAATTCACAAAATAAAAATCCCTTTTACGACAGCATATCATCCAGACTCGGGCGGAATTTTTGGGAGATTTCACTCAACTATTGCAGAGCATTGCAGAATACTAAGATCACAATTCAAAGACCCTGTAGAAATAATCATTTAATATGCAATTATTGGATATAATAACACAATACATTAACACTTTTCGAATTCACATTTAGTCACACAAAATTTAAAAATTTTATTGATATAATTTATAAATATTCAACGCTAACGTACTGAAACATAGAGAGAAACTGGACTTTTTATATGAAAAAAGTCATTCAAACATATCAACAAATAAAAACAAAATCGTCCGAAAATTTAATGAAACAGCAAATAATCAATTCAAAGTAGATCAAATATTATAAGAAAGAAGTTATAAATATGTGCGAAATAAAAGCGGCCCAAAGTTTAGCGGACGATTCAAAATAACAAAATTGCTTAATAAAGCACTAATTAAAAAAGTAGAGGCAAAACATTGGTCGTACAATTCATTTGAAAAAAGATGACCTATTATTTCAGGTAGTAAAGTGAAAAATAGACAAAAATACTTGTTTTCTTTTAATATTATTTCAGATTCACCGCCATTGCAACCATCCTCGGAGTTGTTGTCAAGTGAAATTAACACAAGTTACAGAGAACTCTGGACTCAAGCCACCAAATAAAGGAACATCACATAATATAATAAAATATTCTACAAATATTTGACTTATCAAATATAACCAATGAATTGGACAAAGTAATACCTAGTTATCGAAGGATTAATACATAATTTCATAATTCACAGCATAGAAAAAGTTATTTGCGTGAAAACCAAAACCATAAATACATATTAGAATATAAAATCGAAGAAATGAATAAAAATGTAAAAAATTATGATCGAGAACTGAAAGAAGACACATAAGAGGTTTGCTTAACGGGTTTGGAACAGTTTGGAAATCATTTACAGGCAATCTGGAATAAAACGACGATGACGAATATGACGAGGCAAGTAAAATTTTAAAAAACTCTCAACAGAAATTGACCAACAGAAACATTATTACACTATACAGAATTCACCCAGCCCAAGAAGAATTGATCGAGTTCCCCTAGAACTAGACATCCATACTGTCTAGTTTGATAATTTGAAAGAGATCGAAGTTCAAATTGAAAATACAAAAACCAAATAATGTCAATGCAAAATCCAACTCTACATTATAATAATATTGGTTTATTTACTCTAGTGAGTTATATCATATTTGTCTTGATAATATGATACTACATATACAATAAGTTTGGTATATATAGAAGGAAAAATTATTCAAAGCTGCAAAAAACAACCCATTACAAGATATTGAGCTCGAAAACAGGCGATTTTGAAGAGAAGTTTCCCTTTCAAAACCCAATTTTTTCAATTAGGCACGGAGGAGTTACATATTAGAATTCTCTAATATGTATGTATTAAACGTTGCTATCCCAGTATATTATATTGCCATGATACTAAGAATTCACCTAATTAGGAAATAAGGTACTATGCTACCTAGAGACTAGAGAAGTAAACTTATTATTAGTGTTATTATTATTATTTATTTCGATAAGAAAGGAGACAAGAAGCTTATAAATTTTCAAACTAAAAAAAGAAACAGTTGTGTGATACAAGAAAAATGCAAAAAACGCCTAAACAAGTTCAAACAGAGTTTATGTAACACCAGGCCCACAAAATGTCCACATATCACCCGTACATACAGGGTTTTCCTTTGAAGTTGGCCTATTAGACGTTTCAGGAGAACTAGTGAATATTTCGTTATGAAATTTTAGGTGGAGCCTTGAGGGTAAAGGAACTTTTCGTCTAAAATATTTTCAAGTCGACAGTGTTGCCACGTCTACCTCAAACGCACATCTACTTTCTTATTTCAAATGGAACTACCTAAATTTTTATTTATTTATTGATTCAGAACCAAATTCGCAGTATAACCTACTAAAAAAATTTCTCTGCCATGCACTGTTGCCAAGTTATGTAGAAATTATTGAAATTTTTGACAACCGCATAGCCAATTTGGAAATGCAATATCTCGATTATTGTTAATGCGAACAGAATCAAATTTGGCAGTCTAATAGACAAGAATCCTATCATTTATGTGGTATATTCGATGTCTCGATGCATCTTAAGGATTCTCGGAGATTTTGCTCCGAAAATGTGACATTTAAAATTGAAATATTCCGAGATTTTCAAATGGCAACGCCATATTTTTTTTAAACCATCCGATTCAAAATAAAAAATAATTGGTAGTCTCTTTTTACAGCAATCAATTAATTTGGATAGATTTCGAATGAGGAGGAAAAAACTCAAATATTTCAGTATTCGAATCCAAGATCTGTGGTCACGTTTACGTTGAGAGGGCTCTGTGATTATGAGGTAAATTATTGAAATAGATTCTATGGTTGAGATCATAAAAAGTGTTCGATGGTCATGGATAATAGAAAAATTTTAAACTATGTTAATCAGATTCACGAAAAGAGGGATCATAAACATGAAATATTATGGAATACAGTTACATTTTTAGTTGTGTCGATCATAGATAATGAGGCATATTTGTTCATGAGTAACCACAACTATGGAAGGAATCTTTTTCCATTCATAAGGCTCTCATTTTATTCGAAAAATTTTTCCTAGTTTGCTTTCTCTATAGCTTTTGTGTTATATTCTGTTCCGTTGAATGAACTCATTCATTTTCTGATAATTAGCATTTTTCGATCAATTTCATTTTTATAAACAAAACAATTTAAAAGATTTCAAAAGAGTTTAATAAAACAACTCTAGGTTAAATTAAATGCTGGAAATGGCTCCCGTTCACCTCTAAGCATTTTAAAATCCTCTGTTCTACGGACATCGTTGCCTTCCGAAGTAATTCTGGTGATATGCCTCGGAGAACTTCTATTATTCTGTTTCGTAAAACAGACTTATTTGCGATTCGTACCTTGTATACCTCAGATTTTACATAACCTCATAAGAAAAAATCTAAAGGTGTAAGGCCCGGGGATCGTGCAGGTCAATGCCATGGTCCCAAACGACGGATCCATCTATCCTCAAATAATTCCTCTAAAATATGGGATACTGTTCTTGTGCAATGAGGGGGGGGGCACCATCCAATTGGAACCAGCACCTCATTGCCTCGGAAATGGGAATTTCGTCCAAAAAATTTCTCAATGTAGAATTAAGGATTTCTACATATCTTTCACTATTAAGAATGCCATCATATAACTCGAATTCGAGTTTATTATCTTTCATGATAGCAAAAACATTCAAGCTGAATTTATCTTGATTCCCCCTTTCAAATTTCGCCATTGGATTTATGTCAGACCAGTGATGATCATTTTGGCTGTTAAGTCCACCTTCTTGACCAAACTTGGCCTCATCACTCCAAATTATTTTTTTCAGAAAATGTGGATCCTCCTGAACTTTAATTAAAATGTTCTCGCAAAACGTTATTCTTATATCTTCGTCAGCAGGTTGAAGACATTGAACTTTGATGAATTCAAACGCATGGAATTTGTGCTCCCTCAAAATTCTGTGCACAGATGTTGATTTAATCCCTAGTGCCTCACTTGCACCGGGATTGGAAGCACGTGGATAGGCGTGAAAGTATCCCAAAACGTTTATTACATTAATTTCTTTTTCCACAACGTACTTTGAGCGTCTTCTTTTCGGATCAAGATTACCGAAAGACAAAAAATTTCTCCACAGCTGGAATTTCTTTCCAGTCATTCTGGGTACATGGGGGTAACGATTGTTGAAGGTCCTACAGGTCCTTTCGATAATTATTTGACATTCTCCGAGAATTGTGTAAAGGTCCAAAATTTGTTCATTAGTATAAGACATCATTTCAAAATCTTGTAACAGAACAATGAAACAATCATTCTACAAACTAAACCTTCTCGATCGAGGTTTGATTAACGATTAACAAAATTTTCTATGATATCCATGATCATCGAACACTTTTATGATTCCAACCATAAAATCTATTTCAATAATTTACCTCATAATCACAGAGCCCTAACAACGTAAACGTGACCACAGATCTTGGATTCGAATACTGAAATATTTGAGTTTTTTCCTCCTCATTCGAAATCTATCCAAAATAATTGATTGCTGTAAAAAGAGACTGCCAACCATTTTTTATTTTGAATCGGATGGTGTAAAAAAAATATGGCGTTGCCATTTGAAAATCTCGAAATATTTCAATTTTAAATGTCACATTTTCGGAGCAAAATCTATGAGAAGCCTTAAGATGCATCGAGACATCGAATACACCACATAAATGATAGGTTTCTTGTCTATTAGACTGCCAACTTTGGTTCTGTTCGCATTAACAATAATCGAGATATTGCATTTCCAAACTGGCTATGCGGTTGTCAAAAATTTCAATAATTTCTACATAACTTGGCAACAGTGCATGGCAGAGAAATTTTTTTAGTAGGTTATACTGAGAATTTGGTTCTGAATCAATAAATAAATAAAAATTTAGGTAGTTCCATTTGAAATAAGAAAGTAGATGTGCGTTTGAGGTAGACGTGGCAACACTGTCGACTTGAAAGTTCTTTTACTCTCAAGGCTCCACCTAAAATTTAATAACGAAATATTCACTAGTTCTCCTCAAACGTCTAATAGGCCAACTTAAAAGGAAAACCCTGTATATTCGTCTAATCGGTTCTTGAATACGCTGACCGACGGAGAATCAACAAACCTCGACGGGAAGAGAGTTTCACACATCGAAAACGCGATTGAACAGAAACTCCTGCCTGCATCTCGACCGGAACACCTCATGCCTCAGTTTAAACCGATGACCACGCAAGTTGTTGCTTTTAAGCGTGAACTGATCATTGAGATCAACGATGAAATTGCGCATCACCCGGAATGTCACTATTTAATTGGCACGTTCGCGACGTTTCACAAAAGAGGGGAGGTCGAAAAGTCTCAGTATGTTCTCATAAGAAGGGCGACGAAGCCATATGGTATTCTAGTCGCCCTACATTGAGCACCCTCCAGAAGTTGCGGATATCGAACCAGGAATGGACACCAGACAGATCCAGCATACTCTAGGTGAGGTCGACTATACGTTGTGTATAACATCTTATACGTTCGAACCGAACAACGCGGAAATGACTTCCGTATGAGGTATATTGTTCTATTTGCTCGCGCACAGACATTCCGAACATGAGCCGACCAGCTTAAGTCATGCGAAATAGTCACACCGAGATCACAAGACAGACTTGACACGTACACCGTTCACGAAATACTGATGGCGCGAGTTGTTTCCGCAAGATGAAGCACCTTACACTTTTATATGTTCAAAGATAGTAACTACTCATAGGACCATCTATACACAGTATTGAGACCATTCTGCAAAAAGTCCGCATTCGAAGAGTCAGAATAGAATTTGATGTCATCGGCAGAGCAAGAGCATGCACTCCTCAGAGATGACGGTAGATCAGCCACAACAGCAGTGGTCCAAGCACAGAGCCCTGGGGAACATCACTGACTACATCAAAAAGGGAAGACAGGGAACTACCAACTTTGACGGAGAACTGACGGGAGCTTAGAAATGATTCAATTCATTTGAATAGATTCCCTCGAACTCCGTTATGCTCCAGCTTATATAGCAGACGTTTCTTCGGAACACGGTCGAAAGCACTGGCAAAATCTAGATGAACTATATCCACTGGTATTTTGTCGTCAATTCGTTTGGTCCACTCATTCACGCATTGCAGCAGACAAGTGATAACAGATCTACCCCTCTGAAAGCCATGCTACCCGCCAGGTATGGTCTCATTGCCGGAGAAGAAGCGTGACATCTCCTCGGAAACGATTCTTTCGGCTATTCTAGAGATAATAGGCAACACACTAATAGGTCTGTAGTTGTCAGGGAGAGTTCTATCACCCTTCTTGAGTTACATTCGTTACCTTCCAGGGTCTAGGCACCGTAGAAGTCCACAATGATAATTTCATTATCTCTGTCAACGGAGAGGCAAGGTAATCTGAACATCTCAGGAGCACTTCAGCAGCAATACCATCCGGACCCGGAGCAGTAGATGCATCTAGATGTCTCAAATGAAAAGCAGAACGGGGGTGTTGATTTTTGGCAGGTCATCAGTTTGCCCATTTTCTAAATATTTGACTATTTTCAGGGACGAAATCGTCCTAAATGATTTCCAGAAAACAAAATGAACTCCACATTTTCAACAAGATATTAGAAATTGAGTGAATTGATTAAGAAGCATTTTTTTCTGAACACAGATTTTTTCGAAAATGCGTTTCTTGAATTCAGTCAATTAAAAGATGATTTTCGTTCGTTTGTACTAATTTAGAAAACTATTACAACATAGTGCTATCTTCTTGCCAAAATGAAAGTAATTTTCGAACATCGAGTCAAAAATGGTCTCAATCGATTTAGTTTGACTTCCTGAAAAAGAATCCAAATTAGAATTAGAGTTTATATCACAAAAGGTTGTTGTGCAAATATCGATCAACTTCGTTATTGGGGCAAATCCGTCGGTTATTATAAGTGTGCGGGTACAAAATTAGAAATAATAATAATCACCCGCTTAATGAAGGGCAGCGGACTTCCTGAGTCGCTGTTTATACTAAAACAGTAGATCCAAAAATTATATTTGGTAGAAAAGATGTTTGCAAGGTGAATTAAAACAAGTTTGTAGTTACAAAGAATTATGTATTCACAGATAAGAATAGGTACACAATGTTCGGCACTTGAGTTTACACTTACAGAAAGAGTTTTTAGGTGTCTATAACAACCAAGGATTTGAACCTTTTGCTCAATCTAGGCACTTCTGGTAATATAATATGATGAAGAGATCTGACCTTATTTGTTGTTTGGAGTTGTGATCTCACCTTGACAGTAATACACACTTTGGCCTGTCGGCTGCTCAGTTATATAGGTGAGGGTGAGTTAATAAAAATAAATTGACAGAATTGACTATTTTGTTGGGCGCCAGGCTTAATATAAGCCAAGATATAAAGAAATAGTAACAGAGGAAACTTGCCTGAAAGATGAATAACAGAAAACAAAAAATATATAATCGGTATATTTACCAAACTCACAAAAATTTAATTTAGAAAAAGAAAAATAATAAATCGCTGAAGGCTGAATTAAGTAATAACAGAACGTTAACAAATTTCAGAAATATTTACGATTGATCCTCTATTCCTCAAGTTCTGGAGTATTCTTCTAGTGCCGGTGTAATGGCGTCTGACAGTTGTAGAAAAATGGTAGCCAAATTACTTTTTAATCGTTCTGGAGTATGTTCCTTGTTATGACGATATGGAAATGACAGTTGCGCAATGATGGTAGCCAAATTACTTTCAACTGCTAACTTTGGAATGTTGGTTGGAGCTGTCGTACAGCCTGATAGAAATAATTTCCTTGAAATGTCTGTCAGAAATTTTCAAAACCAAAAGGTAATTCTTCTTTCCTAATGAATAGAGAAAATAGAGATCAGTATCGTAGGTACAAGAATAATGAAGGAAAATTCCAATACGTTCTGTCAAAAAAATATTCCAAAATTTCTAAAGAAATTGATTCAGAGATTCGAAATGATAATTAAAACAGAGATGGATACCTTACAAAAATAATACTCTAAGAAATTCATAATCAATTTTGAAAAAAAAATTACAGAAATAATACTCTAAGAAATTTAGAAAAATAATCAATTTTGAAAAAATTACAAAAAATTATTCATATAAAAAATCCGTTCAGAATATCCAAATTCTTCAAATAATTAACAATGAAATTATCAAATCAATTATCTCAAACGACCAGACACAAGAAAATCGAAACTTCCTGGTAATTGTAGAAAAAAAAATATGCAAAAAATGAATATAGGCTTGCTTACCCAAAAAAAAAGGAATAATAATATGATACTTTGAATCGATATTCAAATCGAAATGCTCGAGAATAAAAATATACTATTATATATTTAAATAAAGAAATCAAGATATGAAATGAATACTCAACTAATTCAGGCACAGAGATAAATGCGTAAATAAGTAACCAGGAAAATCGACACTGTATCTGCTCACTTGAAACCACAAGGTCAATCTAAATCATACATCCCTTGATTTTCATTCCTCTCAATTATCACCGGAAAAACTCTCGCGTGTATCCGATCTTGATCGATTTCAATCGAAGATGTCTCCAACAGACTACGCGTAAAAGGATCTGTGGTGTCGATCAGTGGCGTCTCTAATGTAATTGAGCATTCATACCGTTACACACCACCCCAACTGGGTGGAAAAAAATTGGAAACTCAAGGAGTTTACAATTTTTTTTTTTTTTTTTAATAATCGACAAGGAAAAATTCGAGATGTCACCCTCAATTGAGAGGAAATAAATTTCCCGTTTAGGTATGATCCCTAAGATTAAGGACATGAATTCTATTTGAGGAAAGCGCTAACGTAGGAAAGAAAATAGCAGATAGTACAAGAAATAATGCAGAACAGATCATATAATAGAAATTATTACTTAATGCCTTTGAGTGAATCTAAGATATCATCAAATATATTATGAAACAACTTTATCAAATTTTTTCAGAGATATCTGAAACCGTGTTGAAATACTCTTCATCACTGGTTGAGGAATTTTCATCATCAGTGAACGCAGGTTTTAGATCTTTAACATGCCAACGACCCAAATCTCGCCCATCCATGTCCTCTAACTCATAAACCAAATTTGAGATAACCTTCTTAACCCTACAAGGGATATATTTTGGAGCTAATTTTGCGGAATAGTTACCCATCGCCGAAGACAAAGTTATATTCTTCTTCCAAAGCCTATCACCAACATGAAACCTCACGTCACGCTTTCTCAAATTATACTGACAAGCATTGCGTTCATAAGCCTGACGTAGTCGTTCCCTAATGTCGATATATAAATTCGGAAGTTCTTGAATATCATCAAACCGTTGACTTTTATCTGAAACAGAGGGAAAATTATTATCATTTTCTGAAATTTTTCCGTAGAAGTCTCCAGTCACAGGGACATTTCTCCCAAAATTTAAAAAGGCAGGGAATACCCAGTTACATCATGTTTCGAAGTTCTTATTGCTTGGGCCACCTTGAAAATGGAGGAGTCCCAAGTTTTATGATTGTCATGTATATAGCAGCGAATGGCGGTAACAATAACTTTATTTACCCTTTCAGAGAAATTCACTTGGGGATGATATTTGGCATTATACCAAATCTTTTGAACTTTATAGGTTTCCATCAATTTCTTAAATTCCTGCTGATGAACTGACTTCCATTATCAACCATGAAAATTTGGGGTACGCCATATATAAGAAATACATTATTTTCAATGAACTTCAATATTCTCCTAGATGAAGCATTAGGCATAGGTTGAACTAATACAAACTTGGTGAACCAATCCACAACAACCAACACATAGCGGTTGCCTTCTTTTGATCTTGGATAGGGACCAAGCAAATCAGCAGATATACACTGGAATGGAAAATTTATATTTTTATATGCTCCCATATGACCAGCTCGAGGAAGATTGGAGCCTTTACAAGCAGCGCAGACAGAACACTTTCTGACATATTTATAGACATCTTTTCTGATCCTTGGCCAATAATATAATTCAGATATTCGAGATAGGGTCTTAGAAACTCCGAAATGAGCAGCAGTCTCATTGTCATGATAAAATTTCAGAACGTCTGACCGATTTGCCGAAGGTACAACAATTTTCCAGTCCGTTAAATTAGACATAATACGACTTTTTGAGAAAATATGCTTGTACAATATGTCTTTTTCTACTCGAAAGGACGGATAAGCTTCAGGTTTCTCCACAACTTTTTTCAACATAGATTTATACCATGAATCTGGTTGAAAGGTGGAAACATCTATAACAGAAATTTCCTCAACAGACCGTGATAGAGAGCATCATTGAGAGAACCCTTTCGATTTTTGATAACAAAATCATACTGGGCTAGTTTAACAGCCCACCTTGTTAAGCGACCGGAAGGGTTAGATAAATTATGAAGGTAAATAAGGGAGGCGTGATCCGTTTCAACTGTGAATTTAGTACCCTCGATATAACTGCGAAATTTTTCGATACCGAAAATGACCGCCAAAAGCTCCTTCTCAGTTACTGTATATTTTCGTTGACATGAAGATAACGTTTTGCTAGCGTAAGCAACTGGATGTTCCAAACCATCACATTCTTGGTACAAGATAGCACCTATACCGGTATCAGAGGCGTCACATTGAATGGTGAAGGGTTTACTGAAGTCTGGGCTTGCCAAAACCGGGGCGGTAACAAGACGAGATTTTATCTCTGAAAAAGCTGCTTCAGCTTCAGGGGTCCAAGAAATGGATTGACCTTTCTTGCGACCGTGAAGGAGATCAGATATGGGGGAACAAATTGATGAAAAATCTTTAATGAAACGTCTATACCAGCTTACAAGACCTATGAGACGCTTTATTTCGGTAGTTGTTTTTGGAGAGGGATAATTTATTATGGCTGAGACCTTTTCAGGATCTGTTCTCAGACCATGTTCATCCACTACAAAACCAAGAAAGACAAGAGAAGATCTACAAAATTCACATTTATCTAAGTTAACAGTAAGATTAGCGTCTTTCAGCCTATGGAATACCTCTCTGAGAACCTTAATGTGTAGTTCGAAAGTCGGGGTTGCTATAATTATATCATCCAGATAAACGAAACAATATGGAGCAAGATCCGGTCCAATTACCATATCCATTAACCGCGCCATTGCCTTTGGGCTGTTTTTCAAACCGAATGGAGTGACAAGAAATTCAAAAAGTCCTCTTCCGTGAACCGCAAACGCAGTTTTAGCACGTGACGACTCATCCAGAGGAATTTGGAAGAAAGCCTTGGTTAAATCAATTGAACTGAGATATCGAGAGTCTCTCAATTTATTCAAGATAGAGTCTATAAGAGGCATGGGATAAGCGTCGTCTACTGTAACCTCATTCAATTTTCTACCGTCAAAACAAACACGATACTCACCGGAACGCTTAGAACTAGCCAAAGGGGGCTACACCAAGAAGACTTGGATGGTTGTATCACTTTAAGCTTCAACATTTCATCTATTTCCCGATTCAAATGGCCTTGCATGGTAGGAGATAAGGGATATTGACGTTGAACAATCGGTTTAGCATCACCAGTGTTGATGTGATGGGTAATGAGGGAAGTTCGACCAATTCGGTCTTTGGGAGCTATATTTTCAAAACAACGGACCACATCTTGCAATTGTTCCCTTTCAGTGGGTGTTAACTTTGAAAAAGGTTCAATAGTATTTATTGCACAAAGGGACGATTCTAAGGTATAAAATGATTCGTGAAAATTTGCTTGAACTTGAAATAAATCGAAAAAGTCCATACCCAAAATGAGATTTTGAGTAACAGAAGGAATCACCAATATTTTCATTTGTTTAGTGACATTTTGAAGAGATATAGGTACAACTATGTAACCCAAAAAATCCTGTGATTTACCATCAGCTGTGGTTACCTTCAAAGGGGTTTCATATTTAATGGGAATATTATGGGTTTTCAACAGGTCGAAACCCGAAGATCCTAATATAGAACAATTACTTCCAGTATCCGCGAGAGCTAATATATTTTGACCGAAAATATTTATACTTAGATAGGGCGGTTATCGTTAAATTTCCTAACAAAAAGAGGGCAGGTATTGACATTGGTCGAAAAGAAAGATCGTATAATGGCTAGCCAATTTTGCCACTCTGAGGAGGTCCTGTCGATAGTTTTTACTGTTTTTGCTTGGGGCTGGCTTTTGGAGGGACAGGATTTTTTGAACGAAGATTTACTGAACTGTCGGTACTCTGTCTGGTGGCGAGGTTCAGCTGCTCGCCACCACGATACTCGTTTTTTTGCTTACAGTTAAGACATTTAGATTTAATTATTCCTTTTATACCACAACCATAACAAAAAATAGATCGAGGCTGACCACAGTCAGAATATGTATGTCCCCCTGAACCACAGTTCCAACATTGAATATCAGAAATATCACACACGTTAACAGGAAGAGACCTATTTGCAAAAACTTGTCGAGATGTTGAGGGCCTAGAATCGGAAGTTCCACAGGAAGGCATGCTGAGATCAGGTTCTAACAACCCAGTCTCTGTACTGGCAGGTGATTTATATCTGTCAGCCCACATTTTGGATTCCTCTAATTTTTTACAACACTCAGAAAGTTCTGAAACAGTATTCAGATTCTGCAAGGCCAAACCTGAAATAAAGAAAGGCAGAAGATTTCTTCGGATCTTCCTCACACGTGTCTCCTCATCCGGCTTAAGTGACAGTCGACTAAAAAGACCCTCCATGGAAGAAATAAACAAGGAAACTCTTTCATTTTTACCCTGAGTTCTGGAACTTATTTCCTGCTCTAGATCCTCTTCGTAAAAATAGGGAAGAAAATCTTTTCTCAGCTGATCCACCAACTCATCCCAACACTGAAATCTATTATGGTTATTAACGAACCAAGTCCATGCGGCACCTTTGAATAAATCACAGGCAGATTTGAAAAGCTCCTGTTTTGACACACCTCGAGCTTCCCTTAAAAGCTCCACCTTTTCCAGAAAGGAATTAACAGATTCCGCCTGACCTGAACCGGAAAAAGAAATATTCCATTTGTAAGGAGCCACATATTTAATAGGAGAAGATGGTGAAGCTTGCATGGGACTGGATGAAGGAGTAGAAGTCACAGCAGGGTTGACCTTGAAATCCAGGTCTGCCTCCAACTCGAGAATAGCAAATTGAATTATTTTCTGTGCAGCAGCCTCATCATCTTCCTGAACATTTAACCTAGATAAACGGTTAGATAGATGGGTTAAGCGACTAGAAATCCTACCAAAAACAGGATCATTCCTGGAACCGCCAAAATCGGATATAAGGGTCTTTAAATCCGCAAGGGTCTCGTTCATTTCTAATACGTCTTGGGAATGGGAGTATGGATTGGAAACAGTACCATAAAAACTACGGTTAGCGTTTTCCTGACTCAAAAGGCCTCTCAAAAGTTTCCTTTTCGAATCCACATCGCCATGAGGCTCAACACCACGAATTCTCAATTCATAAGTTAACTCATTAACTTTTAAATGGTTTGGATTCATGTTACGAGATATTATCGATAACTATCAAAAATTGAATATGACGATATAGAAAAATAGGAAAAAAAATAATATTAATTAGATAGGTAATAAGATAATAAAGAAATGAGACTAATAAAAATCAGAAAATCCCCAAAACAAATTAAATGAAATAGATATTAATATTTTATAAAGTCCAAAAATAAATAATGAGTTTCAAAAATTTTAAGGTATTCAATATAAACGGTAACGGAAATGATCGCGAATACGATAAATCAATGAAGAAAAATGAAAAAGAAAAAGATATATGATTCCAAAATTATCAGAAATTTCAATCAGTTAAATCATCCCTCAGGCAAGGGTAGATAATGTCAACTCCGTCAATCGGGCCCCACGTTGGGCGCCAATTGTGTGATCTCACCTTGACAGTAATACACACTTTGGCCTGTCGGCTGCTCAGTTATATAGGTGAGGGTGAGTTAATAAAAATAAATTGACAGAATTGACTATTTTGTTGGGCGCCAGGCTTAATATAAGCCAAGATATAAAGAAATAGTAACAGAGGAAACTTGCCTGAAAGATGAATAACAGAAAACAAAAAATATATAATCGGTATATTTACCAAACTCACAAAAATTTAATTTAGAAAAAAAAAATAATGAATCGCTGAAGGCTGAATTAAGTAATAACAGAACGTTAACAAATTTCAGAAATATTTACGATTGATCCTCTATTCCTCAAGTTCTGGAGTATTCTTCTAGTGCCGGTGTAATGGCGTCTGACAGTTGTAGAAAAATGGTAGCCAAATTACTTTTTAATCGTTCTGGAGTATGTTCCTTGTTATGACGATATGGAAATGACAGTTGCGCAATGATGGTAGCCAAATTACTTTCAACTGCTAACTTTGGAATGTTGGTTGGAGCTGTCGTACAGCCTGATAGAAATAATTTCCTTGAAATGTCTGTCAGAAATTTTCAAAACCAAAAGGTAATTCTTCTTTCCTAATGAATAGAGAAAATAGAGATCAGTATCGTAGGTACAAGAATAATGAAGGAAAATTCCAATACGTTCTGTCAAAAAAAAATATTCCAAAAATTTCTAAAGAAATTGATTCAGAGATTCGAAATGATAATTAAAACAGAGATGGATACTTTACAAAAATAATACTCTAAGAAATTCATAAAAATAATCAATTTTGAAAAAAATTACAGAAATAATACTCTAAGAAATTTAGAAAAATAATCAATTTTGAAAAAATTACAAAAAATTATTCATATAAAAAATCCGTTCAGAATATCCAAATTCTTCAAATAATTAACAATGAAATTATCAAATCAATTATCTCAAACGACCAGACACAAGAAAATCGAAACTTCCTGGTAATTGTAAAAAAAAAATATGCAAAAAATGAATATAGGCTTGCTTACCCAAAAAAAAAGGAATAATAATATGATACTTTGAATCGATATTCAAATCGAAATGCTCGAGAATAAAAATATACTATTATATATTTAAATAAAGAAATCAAGATATGAAATGAATACTCAACTAATTCAGGCACAGAGATAAATGCGTAAATAAGTAACCAGGAAAATCGACACTGTATCTGCTCACTTGAAACCACAAGGTCAATCTAAATCATACATCCCTTGATTTTCATTCCTCTCAATTATCACCGGAAAAACTCTCGCGTGTATCCGATCTTGATCGATTTCAATCGAAGATGTCTCCAACAGACTACGCGTAAAAGGATCTGTGGTGTCGATCAGTGGCGTCTCTAATGTAATTGAGCATTCATACCGTTACAGAGTTCACCACAGCTCTGCTTCAATCGTCGAGGGTAGATTTCTCAGAATAAGGTGCAGGCACTTTAGAGGCTTCACAAACTTCCACTGATGAATTGTGCCTTGGCGATATGTAATTGCCTCACAGATTCACAATTCACAACCTTTTTCTTTTACGTAGAGAATTTCAACTGAGTAATTCACATACACATGAACTAGGGTAACTAACTGATCCGAAAACAGATTATTTTGAGAGATTTTAAGAGGAACTTGTAGTTCTGAGTGCCGTTATGGACTCGTGAAAAGTAAATTGATAAAAGAACTTACTTGAACTGTGCACGAGAGCGTCTTGAGAAAGAATTTACTTGTAGAAGTGGCTACCTTGAGAAGTGTGGAGAGAATGAATTTACTTTATTAAAAGAGGTCGGACGTGTACAAAGTTCAGGTAGCTAAGTTTAGGGATTTCCAAAATTCCGTCCGACAGAAGGCGTTCTTGGAAGTAACGGCGGTTAGCCCAAATTCCAAGAACTGTCCATTGTTGCGAGAATATCGCAACAATAAGCATCTGACATTTGGTTTGGAGAACGTGTTCTCCAACCCATTGTTTCTTGACAGGGCCAGATTTAGAGGTGTGGGGGCCCCGGGGCAACAAATAAGTGGGGGCCCCCTAGCCTCGAATTATTTTCAAAATAAAATGGATGATCTTTTAAAGTAGGGGTTTTCAATACATAATTTATCTAGAAACCAAGATTCTTTTATTATTTAACAAAAATAGTATGAAAAAACAATAATTGAGTGGCATTAAATGAACGGAATCCTCCTAGCTTTTTTGACTGAAAAATCGTCAATTATTTCAGTAAAATCCAGTTTACGGAGTAAATCGCTCTCAATGCTTAGGAGAATAAGCTTTGAGAGACGATTTTGTCCCATAGTCGTTCTGAGTCTATTTTTGATGATTTTCATTTTCGAAAATGTTCGCTCTCCAGTGCAATTGGATACCATAAGAAGCAAATACATTCTAAACGCGATTTCGATGTTTGCGAATGTAGCTCGGACACGCGTTTTATGCCTAACGCTTCCCTTACGTAAAATTGAACAGTGGGCCGCCATACGCCTGCATGAGCGTGAGCGCTTGCGCGGCACGTTTTATTCGTTTACGTTCACTCATCGAATACCACAACAGAAATTATTGTCCAGTAGAAGACTTTCGTCTTTTTTTTCATCATGATTTAATTACATTATAAAAAATATTGAAAGAAAATTTTTTTACTAGTGTTTCCTAGTTGAAATTTAAAATTTTTCCGAGTTTTCTTGAGTGGTGGCCCATTTTTGTGGGGGCCCCTATTTTGTGGAGGTCCCCGGGCAGTTGCCCCTGTTGCCCCCCCCCCTAAATCCGTCCCTGTTTCTTGACGTTGATCCAATCTGCCCGCCTTGGCTTTGATATGTGTAATTATCTGTTTAAGACATCAACCTTCTTATACATATACTTGTACTTGGTATTAAATGCGATTATTCGCTTATTGGGTGAATTTCAACCTCCGGGGTACACTGAAGAGTCCTCAATCAAGGCAAAGTATACTTTCAGGAGAAAAGAATAAAACGTTGGTGATGTCTTGGGTAACTGGTTTGGAGAGAGATTGATCCAATCAGCCCGCCTTGGCTTTGCAATATCTATTTATATATAGAAATTTGTTTATGCTGATGAGATATTGCTATTGCTTACCAACATTCGGATTTCCATAATCTGGAAAACATACTATCTTCTGATTTGGAAATTCCAAGGAATTATTTTATTGAGTGGCGATTATGTCCCAATCCCAACAAAATGGAGGTATCTTGTTTCCATCTGAATAATCATCATGAAAAATATTGGAAATTAGCTGTAACTTTCAATGATTCTCTTATCGAACATAATTTCTATCCGAAATACTTAGGAGTTAAATTAGATTCATCTCTCAATTACAAGGCTCATTAAGATGATCTGAGTCTGAAACTAAAAACTAGAAATAATATTCTTCAGAAATTAGCTGGATTATCTTGGGGTGCTGATGCTTCCACTCTTCCCGCAGCATCTCTAGCTTTGTCTTTTCCGCAGCTGAGTATTTTGGCTCTGTTTGGTTCAATAGTGCACATACACAATTGAATACATCAATGAGATTAATTACTGGCACCATAAGATCTACACCGGTTCATTGGTTACCAGTTTTGTCTAACATTTTCCCTCCCCATATTCGCAGACAGACTATAGTTCTGAATTTTTGGAACAAATATCATTCTTTTCCCAATTTTTTACCAATTATTTTATACATTCCACAAAATAAAATTCACGTCACGTAAACCATTCTGGTATAATACATTCTTGCATAGGAACATAAGCGATAAAGAATTAAGGAAGATTGAGTGTAACTTTTATGAAATGTTCAATAAAAAAATCTCATTTCTGAAATGAGAAATTCCGGGTTTTGATCTTCCAAGAAAAATTTGGAGAATTCTTGATCGTTTGAGAACAGGTCATGGTCTTACCAGTAGCATGATATTAAAATGGAACTTAGTTTCAAGCCCAAGTTGTGAATGTGGATATGCAAAAGAAACAATACCTCATCTCATCAATGATTGTCGCATATACCTATATTATAAATTTCAAGATGGTTTTAGGGCTATTCACGATGTTTCAGACTTTTTTTTTCGAATGGGTTATACATTTTAAACAAATTTAATATCTCTATTCTGTATTCAGTTCTTTTTCTACTCTTCTCTTTTTATCTTCAGATTCGATATGTGCAGCTTGAGGAAGCCTCTGTGATTATTACTTGAAGATCACTCTTGAAGAAAGAAGTCCCTCAAATTTATTCAAGCTTATTTCTGTACACAATACTTATGCGGTGAGCCAGGGTTTTTTTTTGCTGGGGGATTTTCCCTAGGATTTTATGTCATACACCGAATTGTATGGCACCCCGTCACCAACCCCAGCTAACATTTGTTTGTAAGCCAATAGTTCAAAAGAGATAAATATATCACCTACGTGTTTTGAAATTTTATCTCCGTAGAATAAACCAACGAGAAGATGAATGACTTTCAATATACGAGCTACTGAGAGATGATACTCCATCCCCATGGTCCCATGACGAATTCTCAAGACCTGATTCCAAAGAATTACTACTTTAAAAGCTGAACATGGTGTGAAACATGCAAAGCAATTTCAATAGAAATTTGTCAAAGATATGCAATGAATAATTATTTCTTTGCGCTGTCCGGGTGACTATACAATTTCAGATTGAAGTTTCTTTAAATGTTGTGGAAAAACTTCTGGCGGAAATTTTTTCAGAAATGCTAAATGACAATGAATATGACATCTTGAAATATTTTAGGTTTTCCCAAACTAAGATATTAATCCACATTTACGAGATGAAAGGGGTCTTTTACCGAGGTTTTTCCCAAGCCGTTGTTACTTATTTGGAGTATGCTATACCGTTACATTAATTTCTGCTCACTACGAACTACCATTTCTCCTCAATCTGACATCGTTTCAAGATAAGTATTTTATTATCCCAATTTGAAGAATGAACTCATTATATCCGAAAGTATTCGAATATGAGGAACTGGTAGCTGAAATAAGTGTTTCTAACAAATTCAAAACTAATTCAAAAAGAACAATAGTCGAATACTCACTCTGGCTATTTCATTTGTTTCGAAAATTGTACGCAGTATATAAAATTGGTGATGCCTGAGCTTCGACTATCTAAAATCTAAACTAAAAGATGAGCCGAAAGGAGAAGATGAGGTTTAAAATTAACGAACAAAATTATTAATAATTACAATATTTATTCATACGAACAATTCGATTCACAAACTACATACATTCTTAACCTTATTCCTAGATATCACAGTTCATGGTAATAAGCCTAAAGGTACGAAAAACTACAAAGATCTATCAGTCGTCAACATAACCGAACAATACCTTCTATTTGAGTAATAATTATCATTCATATTTCATTACCTCATACCTGCAAATGAAAGACCATCCATTATCAACATCATTTTTAATAGTTAATATTTCGTAGTATTTACAATTTCACGTTAGGCTATAAAGATTAAATTTCCACGATAAAACTAACAGCTGATTTCGTATTGTTCGTGATTGTTCTGTACCATTAACCGAGGCAGAGGGTGAAAAAAGGATTCGCTCAATCGAATGATGTTCATCAGAAGCGTTTAGACTTTTTGAAGAGATCAATAATACTAATTACATATCCAACATTGAAGTAGATGAATGTAGCGTGAATTCATTGGATTATATTAGACATCGAAGAACTGCAATCCATATAGTCCATTAAGAAAAATAATTGATTGATTAATTCGTATAATCGAACGAATATATTTTCAGGATGGCTTGGTTTTCAAGGAATGAAAATCGGAGAGTCCTTTTTCATCATCATTTTTTGATTATGAGCTTTTGAAGAAAATTTTTGAGCAACAATGTACGATAAGAAGAGAAATTGCATTTAGGTTGAAATCTCGAATATTTTCATGAAATAAATTTTTTTATTCAGATACAGAGTTAATAATATGTTAATTGATTTGAAGATCTTCGAAATCATTAGCCGAAATGTCGTCATGTGTTGGATAAAAATGAAGCAACATATCACTAGTGTTATTTTGCTCATCCAATTAATCATTCATAAGGATAGATATACATATTTAACGCTTGCCGACAACTTTCTTCAAATAAAATACGTCTTATATGCTATATCGAATCTAACTGATAAAATAACAGAATAGATCTTAATTTCTGTGAACGAATAGTTGAAAAAATTATTGCCAGACAACAAACAATTAATTCAATATCGAATCCTTCTATGTAGTATGGTTCTAATTCCATCAATAGTTTATTTACTGTTTCCGACAATTTTTCAACTCAAATTCACTCCAGATTTTATTGAATATCTGCAGACAATTTTAGAGGCAATTTTCCTATGTTTTTCTTAAATGATGTTTAGGATATATGGTCAGTGAATAGCTAGTTTTTTTATACTTTGGCTTTATTAATCTCTAAATAGTTGTTTGTTCTGAAAAACAATATTTGAGCATGCTTGAATATACACAACATATACTTTGATGATCTTAATATTTTTCAGTACCCTAGTAGTGTAGTACACCGAGTTGAAGCTGTTGTTACCTTCTTCTGTTTGTTTTCCTCGTGTAATGGATTCAATCAATGTTATTTGAAACGACACTTCAAGGTTTGCAAATTGTTTAAACATTTTTTCAGGTAAGAGATTTTTTGTCTGGTTTGAAGCTATTTGCCTACGAAATCAATACTTTTGAATCATAAGAAAACAAAACCACCAATTTTTCTATTGTATCCCCCATTAATATAAACATCTTTATATACTACCCTGCCTTATACTCTGCTTCTTGATACTTTTGATTTATTTCTTTTATCAACAGTTATGACTCACGGTGTATCGAGTATGAACTGAACTATTACAGTATCTGTAACCTATTTCCATATTGCTTTAATATTACCAATAGCATCTCGTGATCGACTATATGATCCAGAGATCCAGCAATAGCAAAAAATATAAGATAGGTAATTTTTGCTTGGAATAAAACATGCTATATATCATTCACATAAATAAGGATTCGAGCATGTAAAAACAAAACACTAATACATATTGAAGATAATGATAAACCAAGAATTAATGTATTCTGCTAATTCTTCAAATGTGTATCATCACAGAAGTATTCCGATATATCATAATATGATCATAGATTCAAAAAAATTTTCAATTTCTTCTTCAGTTTTCTGACACTATGAGGCATTCTGGCCTCCACGGGTATCTTATCAAAAACTGATATTATTTGGTAATCAACATTTTTTTGGATCTAAATCCAATGGTTTCAAATTATCTTTTCTCCTCATGTGGTACTCATGATTTCTTCTATATTATCGAAATAAGTTTGCGTTTTTCAGTACAAAACAAACCGATGCTTAAATGAAATTAGATGGCAATGTGAGTATGCTGTATTTTACAAAAATTAGCTTACATTATTCTGCTCTATCTCCTTTTTGAAAATGTATAGGTATAGTACATCACAATAGCTGTTTGCTGATTTACAATGTTATCTAAAACTTTCACTGCATAATTACTTTTTGCCAGCGATTTTGCTACCCCTTCAACATAGCACCTTCAGTCCATGTTCTCTTCACTACCAGCAACCTAACAACAGGACTTGGCTGTTATCCCTGAACTATTCTTCCAATTCTATCAGTGCTTGTTTAATGTTTTCTTTCAATTTTTCTAAATCAGCTTCTGAGCATACTGAAGAGGTGTCATCTGCAAAGACCGTTAGAAAAATTTTGATGACCTCTGGGAATTCATTTGTGTATAGAAGAAACAAGAAAACCTCCAAGATGGATCCCTGTGGTACTCTCCTCCTCACAAGTCATTCTTCAGATTTTAATACTTCTTCTCTCCAATCAGTTTCTAAGACAGATATTCTAGATATGATCAAATCAAGTCCATCACTACTTCCCTAATTTCATATCTTTCCATCTTCACGAGCAAAGTCTCTATTAAAAGTCTTTGAAAAATCCAGGAACAAAGTTGCCGTATCAGATCCACTATTCAATGAATCCATTATTCTACATAGTAAATAAATAACTATATTCATTTCCAGAATTGCTGAAACTTACAGAGTACCACTACAAGCTACAACAAAACAAAAATACGTCATATTAATTATTTTACATTTCACAAAAATTGGAAAACTCCAATTATAACAGTTCACATCATAATATTAATTTTCGGACTTCCCTTTTGAAGAGATTATAACCTTGAACCTCCTGAACCCCACGAAGTAACGCGTAAAATAACTTTATGCACATATGAAGAGGGTGCTTTTCAGTATCAGCAAGTAAGTGTTGCTGACAGAAATATGTTAATATTCGCCAGGTGTTATTCAGATTTCTATTCTTTTCAATATATTCATGTTGATGGCGAAAAAATGTTGAAGATCTGTATATGTATAGTCCAACAATTGTGGAAATTCTGAAGAGAAAACGACATGTTTCGCGATACCTCATCCCGAACACCATCCTCGTCGCTTACTTTTGTGTTCTGAAGATGAAGCACAATTCAGAAGAACCTCCTCAAAAAATTATCCCATAGGAAAGCTCCGATTGAAAGCTTGAAAATGAATAACCTTCAAAACATCCAAATCAACCTCAGTCCTGAAAACTGCAGGTGTATAAAGAACCGAATTCAATTTCTTTCTGAGATGACCAATATGGGCCTATCACATTAAATTTTTTTCAAGATTGACTCCAAAAACGGCAAATTTTCTCTAACATTCATGACTTTATCTCGACATCTTAGTTTTTCTGGAAATACAATTTTTGATTTGTTTTTGCAAAAATACATCCCACCTACTTCTGCATATTCAATGACAGGCTGTTTGCGGAGCACCAATCTGATATGACATCCATTGAACTGACTGCCTGACCCATAAGAGACGACATGCATCATCAACAAACAATTTAAGCTCATAGCCGCCTCCAAGAAACATGTCAAGATCATTCATGTACACCAGGAAGACAAGAGGCCCCATTGTACAACTCAGGGGTACTCCCATCGTAATACTCTCTTCTGACGAAAAATAGGTTGCTGGTACGACAACACTTTGCTGCCTATTACTGAGGTAGCTCTCTAACAGTTGAAGTTGCTTATCTCCACACTTCTCCAGCTTATCTAACAACACTATCAAATGCCTTGGCCATGATTCTGGTTTAGACAACTCAGAAAACAAATCATCAACGCTGAAAGCGGAATTGCAACACCGAGTGATAAGTGTTTTTACCTCGAAATCCCTATGGAATCATGAAGAAAATCCATTACACATAATCACGAACTCTACCAATGTATAACTATTTCTTCTTTAGTGCATCATTGATTTTTGATTAGGGTGTGAATTGTTTTGATCCTATACAAGTCATGGAAGGTTTCCCGTTTGTTTGTTTCTTTCTTACAACAGTGTTCCAGTCAAATTAATATTGTAGTGAAGTATCAGTATTTGACTTTTGCATATTCATTGTTGGCTGGTTCGACAGTTTTAAACGAGTGAAAACCCCTAGATTCTGATGTATTCTTTATAAGATCACCAGTTACATAGTGAGATGGAGGAATATCTTCCGTTTCTTCGTATTATTGGAGTCATTAGTTACAGCTTCGGGAGGAACATCATTCATTTCGTTGATTTTGATGACCGGAAGTGAATTGGGTAATGGGACGTGAGATATATATATATATATATGTTCGCAATCGATAGAAGGTTTGTACTTATGCCTTTTTTATGTAATGGATCTTGTTTACTCTCGATATCTTTTATTCTCCTCAGTAGAAGAGAATTATTCATTTTTAGGATTTCATAACTTTCTCTCGAAGATTCTAGAAGTTGAGTCAAGTATTGAAATTTCATTTTTATATAATATCTGATGTACACACAATCGATTTTTCGGCGTTCTTTGGTGTAATTTCGCTAGATTGGCAGCAATTTATATGAAAATCATCAACGAATTTCACATTTTCCATTCTAATGACATTGAAGTTGATTAATTGCATTTGTCGTATCTCGCTGTTTTCTGAAGCCATTCTGATGGTATTTTAATATCATCTTCTTCAAAAAGTCAAGCATTTTTCTCAGTACTATCTTCTCAAATATCTTGCAAATATCCCATAGTAGATAATCAGGTCTATGATTAATCTTGTCGGATTTATCTCCTTCTTTTATCACCTGCTTATTCAGTACAATTTTCAGCTTTTCATGATGTTTTCCCTCAATCAGTATCCTATTCCTGATGTGGCAAAGGAGCCCCTCAATTGAATGAGATACCATTTTTAGAAGTCATACTGGTACTCCATCCTCTCCTGTTGATTTTACGTTCTTTAGGTCTCTTATGCTTGTCCTCAACTTATGTTCTTTACACGGATATAAAAATAAGGATGTGCTAAATTTGATAATCAATAATTGATAATAATAATTATTCCAGTAATGGTGAACTTCAAATATCTCCGTTGAATTTCTCTGTTTGAATTATCCATATAGCTAATAATACACGCTCTATTGTTTGCTGACCAAAAAATTGTAAGTCAAAAGTTCAAGAGAATATATATATGGAGCTGAAATATATTTATATGATATCAGAGTCCTTCTCTCCAATTCCACAATTTCCAGTTACAGATCAATATATGCCAAAACACCAAGTTTGGCAAGAAACTCCACCGCTCTGAGGATAGAATGATCCTGAGAACTAATATTACTTAGGATGAATCATATGTTATCTAGCTCAAATTGGTTTGATTCATCGAATCGAAGTAATATGAAATGAAATGGGCATACGGTCTTACCCAAAAGCGATTTATTGGAGATTAGTCAATCAATATGGATTAATAGGGGGTAGAACTGCAGGCTATTATCGGAGAATTTTCACGAGTGAATGATCCGTGTACAGAAGCAAGAAGACTATTAGTACGTCTCACCTGGCTGCGCTTTGTAACATATTAGCTTCGGCTTCGAAAGAGGGGAATTGGACAAATGGCTCAGTGAAAAATAAATAGTGGGTATTTCTCTTACAGGGAACAAATTAGAGCTCTGTTTAACTCTTGCACTTTGGGAAATCTTGGAAATGGGTGTACTATATGAAAGTTTTTATGTTTCCTACGTCACGAAGCGTATCGGATATATCATCCTTTATGAATATCTCTCGGTTCATATATATTTTCCTTCCAAGGGAGAATAGAGAGATGGATAAAGATATCATCAGTAAAAGGAAGCTCTAGTTATTGAAACATTTGAATCAATGATTTAGGCTGGGACAGAATTATTCACGTACTTTTCTGGGTCGACAGAACATCCCAGATGTCAAAACTATATTATGTACCGAAGTAACAAATTGATCACAAATTCACCTCAAATGAAATTTTTAATATAGCTATATAGGAATGGTTTTGGATTATTTCATTCCCTCCTAAATGTTGGAAACTACCCGCTAATTTCGATCACCGTTTTTCTACCGAAGAGATGACTCTTGAGAATAATAATGATAATTCTAAGTGCAAACCAAAATTTTATGAGATTTTAATATGAAAATCGTTCTTTCAATAAAACACTTTTTTAATTCTCAGAAAACCTGAAATAAAGATCCGACTCCATATCTTTCTGAAATGATTGAAAAATGCCAATAGAGTAATCGAAGATTCGTTTAAGCAACAGGTACTTTGTTTAGTCAGCAACTTTGATGATACTGGAAGTGCTATTAAGTATGAAAACTATGAGAAATAAAACATATTAGATAAAAGCTGGAGATAATGCAAGGAACGATTGTATTTCGTACCACGAGAGAAATTGAAAAATGATAAGAATATATCATTGAGATGTTGAGGGGAGATCATATGTATTTCGAGATTAAGGAGGTAACTGCCAGTTAGAAATCAATACTTAAAAATCAACTTGGGATGAAGAGAATGATATAAGTACACAAATATTCTGAAAAAATGAAAATCAAATTATATGATTTGGTGAAGAAAAATATCATCTATAAAAAAGATAGACTGTTAAAATATTGAAATCAGTTATTATGCAAGATTCAGATGGCCATGACTTCCATTCAAATGACGTCATTCAAGTTATTCAAGCTTTTTCAAGAGATCCTCAATATAAGTAATTTTTAATGAAATCTGGAGTATCTTCTGTCAGAACCTACTTCACATCGAGAGATTAAAATCTTGAGTATCAGAGACTTACCTCTGAAAAGAGTATGCCATATTCTTGAAGTTTTTACCACATATTCTATCAAAATGTATCATATATGAATGATATTTCATTAGATAAACTATCAATGAAATATTATAATAATTCATGGATCTGAAGAGAACTTTTTGAGTCACATAGTAAGCACCCTTTGATTCTACTCAAGAAGTTCCGGAAATAATGTTATTCCCGAAATGAAGAGGTTTACAATAAAAGTGTTACTAGAGTTTAAATCTTATCATGTAACGGCTATAGAGATATTTACCTGTGTTATTCATAATTTCGTTTGCTGTAGAATTTGCCCTCAAACAACAAAAACTAAAAAAAGATTTTATGAAACATACGGCATAAAATAGATTAGATAATTAATATCTTTTCCTCGCACATGATGATATTTAGGGAGTATGAGTTTGTCGGAGCTACGAAGCGAATTATTTTTTATTTTTCTTCACCTTTTATTTTTCAATTTCTTTTAATTTTTTGGATATTTCAGTTTTAGGTCGATTTCATTTGAAAAGCTTGATGCTCTTTCTTCTGTACAAAATGTTTCAAATATGCAAGACCATTGTGTGGACATTATGGTACATATGCAGCAGCACAAGCTTATCGAGAATTATTTTATCAAACACTGATGGTACTCCTTAGAACCAAACTCTGCTTAGATATTTTCGATACAGAGGTTATGTTCTTTCACCGGTGATCTACTTTGAAGCTCTATATAAAATGAAAATGAATGAATTTCATCAACAATTATATTGTTGCGGTAGCTATTTCGTCTCCTGAATTAGCAGCAGATTTTAGTCTAAATTCAATTATTATTGAAACATGAAACTTTTATTTTATATGATATCTAAGAAATTCGTTGAAAGCTCTTGGTAGGATTTCTATTCTTAACATATTGGATTTATTTTCATATTTTAATTTTTTTCTCATGACATTATAATTATCGATTGAGCGAATTGTTTAACGGATTGCAGTTGTTCAGTTCATTTAGCCATATATAAAATTTTCGATGATACTTATTTATCCATCATGATCATAAAAACAGAAAATAAAAGAAGATGAATGAAGGTGACATTTAGGTGATTTTTTGTCACAACATCTCACATTGTACATCGCAAACAGAATTATATGCATACGATTTAGTCTCTTGGATAACTTGGGTAAATCCATATATGTAGTAGGAGCACAACCAGATTAACAATAACAATCATACTCTACAAGAAGGTCTTTCAACAAGAGTTCCATCTGGTAAGAATAACTTCCACTTCACTCTACAATGAACGGAATAAGTCACCTAAATTTTCACTTAGAGTCAATTCAATACGCAATCACCCAAAAATATTCAACATATTTGTTTAATCGCTTAGCCTCCTAATCCATAAATGCGTCGAGAAGATCAGGAATTGACTAAATCTCATGAAATATTTGGGAACGGAATTTGTGACGCTCGAATTAACTTCTAAAGTATGAGTGCTATGTTCCCGGATTGGTGCTATCTGTGGTGCGTCCTCCATGATTTCCATGTCGCGTATCTCTTTGTACAAACTGTACATTGAGGCGACGCAGCTAAGCTTCATGCGTCCACCCTTGAATAGCTCTTGTGTAGAGTTGATGATGATGGTTGAGCGAACTGTCTCTAAGCCTGGTAGAGCATCGTAGTAGACAACTGAGATATGTATTTGAACGCCGGTTTTGAGGTGAGCCTGAAAAATAATTTTTTTGTCAATATCAAATAAAGAGAAAACTACGAATTTAATGATATATTTTTGAATATCAATAAATGATGAATGATTTGATGTAGTTCGATATTCGAAGGTACCCAATGAGCAATTGTTGTTTCATGGTAATTTAAGGAACGAGATATTGATCCTTAATGCTATATTTATTGGTGCAAGGAATACTAATAAACTAATAATAAAACTAAAAGGACTTGAATGGAGAATACTATAAGGGCCACCAAAACCTTTATTCATGTAATGTTATTCAGCCAAGGTATTATTATGAAGTGAGTGTAACTCACTTCATGTGTTCAAGTGTTGTATTATTCTGAAATTTCTATATTTTTCTTGACAATGGTTCTGTTCGATGGCAATACCCAGCCGACAACAGAATAACCAGATATTACGAATTCATAAAGAGTTCTGGAATGTGCTCGGTACGCGTTTAACGTGTGTTTCGTGCTATGAGTGTAACTCCTTACACACCTTTTATGAAATTCACAAGTCATAATCACAAAGCTCCTCATGGAATTAGATCGCTATCAGCTGGTGTTTTATAATCATCAACTTACGTTTATAGGACCTTTTTATGAAAGAAGTTGAACCGTTCACATTCTGCTTATATGACAATCCTCATCTTTTCATTTGTCTTACTAGATTGACCTAAGTGATGTTCATATACTATAGCGCTTATTCATACAGATATTAATATTTTTGTGCTTTATCATTCTTCTGATCTGATGAGTGACACCTAAATAGCAACTCATAATATTATTAGATAATGGATATAGGCAGGTAGTTCCATTTCAAACGTCGGGAACCAAATTTCTCTCGGAAATACTAATTTTACAGTGGAATGGATCATTGTAGGCACTAAAGTTATGTCCAATGGTGGATATTTCCTTTTAAAACCAAGATTTTATTGTATATTAAAAAATTCCTTCGAGGTTGGGTTTGATTGAGATGGCGAAAAGAAATCTTAATGTTGTGAAACTGCTGAACTCTAACCACCCTTGTCTGGTTGATACGGAAATGTTATATAATATTTGAGATCTTTAATGAATGGGATCAATACATTTATGAGAATCTGAAAAAAATTTAAGTCACAAGCTTCACAAATTATACAGTAATAGTTTTGTTGAGGTATAAAATTTGAATAATGGGCTGATACATCAGAAAACATATTGTTGGCTGCTGTTCTGTGGAAATCACCAGACAAGTGGATAATATCGAGAATTTTATGGGTTGAAACGATGAGGTTGTGGTGGCCACAGATATCAGTTTTATGAAAGGAATAAGGAATGCACCTTTGACTAATAAGTTTCATAGAGGTATTGCCATAGAAGTTACTAAGATTACAAAATGTATAAGGGTTTCTGCGATAACATAGACTATCTTCAAGATGTACAAGGGTCATTATTATACCAACCTTCATTGAAAAGTACTTCATAAAGAGGTGGTGACATTTAAACAACTTCATTATGAGACTAAAAAAATGGTAACTATTGGATTTATTAGGAGATGTTCTATATACAGGTTGGCAATTTCAAAACGAAACAGACGAGATTACAGACGAAATAAATTTTTTCGATAAAAAATCTTGGACAGGTCGATTTCTGTTTCGAAGGGAACAACTTAAGATGTAGATTACGGACTCATAGCTCTTCAACCCTTGCTACTACAACCCTCACCCCAAAATTTTGAATAGGGAAGATGGGGTGAGTGATACCTCATTTGGAAGCTATTTTTATACTGATTTCAGCACAGTAATTGTTTTTTCATTTTATGCATTAGTTGTCGAAATATTCTTATTTAAGTATTTGAAAATGAAGTGATGTTTTTATGGCACTTGTAGTGTTTTTTCGTGAAAAATCGACATTTTGAGCTTTAAAACAATCATGACTGTGACTTCCTTCTTCCAACCCACTGACATAGAAATCTTTAATCAAGATAATGAAATTATGTGGAAGATCAGATTGTGTTTCAGCAGGATGGAGCTCCTCCACACTACGCCTTACCAGTTCGATAATATCTGGATCAAAGATTTCCAAATCGGTGGATTGGATCCCACTGAATGGCCAGCCAGATCGCCAGATCTGTCACCTGTTGAATGATTGTTTGGGCTATTACCATCACCTATTGTGGATGTAATGTTTTCCGACGTTTCCTTTATCAAGGAGGAAAAGTGAAAAACCTTTTGAAAATTATCAATTTTCAAAAAGTCAATATTGACAGAAGTCATGAAAGAAAATGAACGAAGTTATATACTCATCTGTGATATGATGATCTTTTTAAGTGGATCGAACTATCGGCGTCCAAACGAAACGCCACTGTAATTATAGATGTTGGCTTTTATAATAAAAAAATCAATGAATTATTAGAAGCAGGAAAATACAAAAGACTAAAAAAGGACCCTACCACCACAGTCGAAAACAAGATTTACAAAATCCTTTATAAATATCGAAATGAATTTCCAGATCAATTCGTTAGATCAAGACTTACACCTCACTTCAGTAAACCACCACATTTATATGGTCGACCAAAAATACACAAAGCAAATATTCCTCTAAGACCAATTGTGAGTTCAAGAAATTCAGCATGCCACCAATTGGCTAAATTTCTGCTGAAAATTAAAAAGTAATTCAACATCGATGATAAGAAACACGAAACACTTCATAGAAATAATGAGACATGAAAAAATCATGGAAGAAGACGTTATGGTCAGCTTCGACATCAACAGTTTGTTCACTAATATTCCGACAGATAAAACACTTATCATAGTAAGGAAAAAGCTTGAAGAAGATCAAACCCTTGTTGAAAGGACTACACTAAGCGTGAATGCAATTATGGAAATGCTTTCTATTTGTATTGAAACAACATATTTCCAATTTGAAGACATCTTTTATCAACAAGAATTTGGAATGGCCATGGGTTCACCACTATCACCAATTTTAGCTGATTTATATATGGAAATTTTCGAACAGAAGGCATTAGAAAAATATGTACTTAAACCCAAACTGTGGAAAGATATGTAGATAATACTTTCACTATTTGGCAACATGGAAGAGACACTATAGATGGATTCCTTCAATATCTAAACAATCAAGAGGAATCAATTAAATTCACAATGGAAATCGAGAAAGACAGACAACTTCCATTCTTAGATATACTCGTACATAAACAAAATGGAATCCCAAGAACCACTGTGTATTAAAAGCCAACGAACACAGGAATATCTACATTTTGATTCAAACCACCAACTAAACACTAAATTGGGAGTAGCAAAATGTTTATTTGATAGAGCAATAAATATTTGTTGCACTGAAGAAGACCAAAATGAAGAAATAAATAACATCCCGAAAACTCTTAGAAGCAATGGCTACCCCAAAAAGATATTAGAAAAAGCTAGACGAACAAGAGAAAGTCAACCTGAACCAACAGATATAAATCAGACCATTAAAACCGTAATTCCTTATGTAAAAGGTTTGTCGGAGAAAATGATTGGAAATAGATACAACATAACGGACTGCATTCAAAACTCAAGACACTATCAGAGCTAAACTTACAAAAGTTAACACGAAAGACTCAAAGGACAAAGAACTGCATATATGAATTACCTTGCGAGTGCGAGATCTTACATCGGAGAAACTAAACGCCCTCTGAATGTACGAATAAAAGAACATCAGAAGCTTCTACGAGTACTAGACAGTGACAAATTCAGGTTGGTCAAACATGCTGTAGATGAGAATCATCTTATAAAGTGGAATGAAGCATCAATAATATCCAAAGAAGAAAAACTTGCAAGAAGAAAAATCAAAGAAGCAGCATTTATGAAAATAACACCTGATTCCATAAGTGCTCCATCTATAGATCTGCTAGAAGTTTGGACGCCGATAGTTCGATCCAACTTAAAAAGATCATCATATCACAGATGAGTATATAACATCGTTCATTTTCTTTCATGACTTCTGTCAATATTGACTTTTTGGAAATTGATAATTTTCAAAAGGTTTTTCACTTTTCCTCCTTGATAAAGATGGAAGATGTCTATCGAAACGTCGGAAAACATTACATCCACAATAGATGATGGTAATAGCCCAAACAATCATTCAACACGAGCTCCATCATCAACAATATCTCGTCATCAACTAGATCTGTCACCACTAGATTTCTTTCTTTGGGGCCACTTGAAGAGTAAAATTTACTCTACACAGCCCGATTCCATAGAAGATTTGAGAAGACGTATAGTGAACGAAAGTCGTCAAATCACTCCAGAAATGCTGCAAAATGTGCGCCATCGTTTCGAACAAAACTTATTTCATTGTATGGAAGCTAATGGTGAACAATTTGAATATTTAATTAATTGATGTGAGTTTTTGATAAATTATTTACTTTACTTTGAAAAGTCTTATTTCTTAGATCAATACTTCAAATCGTTCTGATACCGTACAGTTGGAGAATGATTTCAGTGAATAAAACAGCTAGTCGAACATCTAACCCTAGTAGCATTAACACGTACGGTATGACTTCATTTGCCCAGTGGTAGATGTTTTGCAATTTCAAATTCAAGTACGGAAATTTTGGTGTTTCGGAAGCACGAAATGTCAATTATTCGCAAAAAATTAATTTAATGCTGCGTTCCCACGAGGCGTTAATCACGACAGTGAACCACGCTTTCGTGAAATACACTTCTGTGTGAACGCATAGTCGTTAAACTTGCTTTCGTGAAGAACAGCGCACGACTCAAGCGTGGATAGATCAAACCTGTTTCGTGTTCGTGAAGCCAAGATGTCGTCACAGCAACGTGGAATTATTAAGTTCAACGAAATTTTATTTGTAACACGCGATAAGAGGTATTCAAACTGAAATTCAGTCATTCGCAGTAGGTTTCTAAAATCTTCTGGAAAATTGCTTTTTAGTTCCATACTAACCAAGTTTGATGACGCTCCTAACATATTTCTTCGCTGTATCCATTCTCTAACCCAAAAACGTCTTTTTTTTCGTTTTCTTGTAATTGTGTCCTGTAAGCACTCCAGCTTTTTTGCTAAGATAGTAGCAAAAAATGAACTTGAAACAGCACAACTTTCAACAACTAGATCATTCATGATCGATGTTTCGATGGTGACTAAAGTCGAAACGCAAGGCGTGAACGCCACGAACCCCCCAACCGTGTGAACGTTTTATAAATTCACACTTTCGTGAGTGTCACGAACGAAAGTTGACTAGCGTGGTTAACTGTCGTGATTAACGCCACGTGGGAACGCAGCATAAGTGATAAAATTAACTAACGCATGAATATTTCGAGAACTAATGCATAAAATGAAAAAACAATTACTGTGCTGAAATGAGTTAAAAAATAACTTTGAATTGAGGTATCACTCACTCCATTTCCCCTATTCAAAAATTGGGGGTGGGGGTTGTAGCAGCAAGGGTTGAAGCGCTATGCGTCTGTAACCTACATCTTAAGTTGTCCCCCTCGAAACAGAAATCGACCTGTCCGAGCATTTTTTTCGTCTGTAATCTTGTATGTTTCGTTTTCAAATGGCCACCCTGTATATTTATAGTACTGATTTATATGTTTTTGGAAACTTGAATTCATAGGTGATTTTTCGAAAAATTCAAACTCCTCAGAGTAATATTGAAAACTAGTGTTCATTAGGTGAGTAAAATAGAATTTTTCGAAAACTTACATTCTTAGGTGATTTTTTGAAATATTTATACACCTGAGGGGAAGACGGGAAGACTGGAAATCATTATGGCCCAATTAAACATCTTTATCGGTACTTGTAGCTCGCGAAATTTTCATTGGGTATGTATAATCAAATGCAAGAGAAAATTGTGGAAGAATCGTCAAAATTTCAGCCTTAATTATAAAATAACATTTCATATACATTTTATGTACAATACATAATATGGATAAAAATTGATGCTATTACAGATATCATAGATATATTGAAATCTTTAAATATTCTTCCAAGCGAAAATAACTTTTACAATCATAAACTCCTTTAGCTCAAATTCAAATCTGTTTAGTGATTTACATAATTTGATGGCATTAGGTATTCAAAACAGAGTATCACTCTGTTCCTCAGTCAGGTAAAAGATTTCGAGAAAACGCGCAAAAGCTCCGGACCTCATGTTAGTGCTTTTGTAATTTTTTTCTGATATTATTAGTATCCATCAGTACAAAAACAAAGTGTGTTTAATTTTTCTTAGTGCCCAGATGAAGAAACCGTCAAAAAATCTGATCGTATTCTTTTATACATACGAGAGATCGATTTTAATCTCGCAGAATGGGGATAATGAGAAATAAAAATACAAAATTATTTTTTCCTTTCAATTAATTCCCATGCACCCCTCATACATATTTGAGATCCTTCGATTAACATTATTATCCCTTTAAAATATAAAGTTTGATCTTTGTTTGAAAAATATACTTAAACAGCATCATTCACTTCTTCATGGCATGAAAATACTTCCCACGAAGTCTTTTTTTCAGTTTGAGAATAGAAAGGACCAAATTCTGAAGCCCACCTTCTCCAGTGCAGCCATCACCACGCAGCTCTTGTGAACAGGCACGTTGTCGTGTAGAACACAACTCTGGTCAATTTTTTCCTACTTTTTTTATGAATAGTAGTATTCTCCGCTTATGAAGACATCTTTGTCTTTGTAATCGATCATTAGAATTATTTCTGAGCCTCAAAAACTTTTTGTGTCACTGCATATAGTCCAGTTTGGATTCAGGTTCATAATGATGAACCCAAGTTTCATCCCCAGTAATAATCCGGGTCGATACTTTATCCCTGTCTTCACTACAGAGATGTTGTTTCTGAAGCGGCTTGAGCATTCCGAGCAACCATTTTGCACTCACTTTAGCCATGCCAAGATGATCGTAACGATTTTTTAAATTGGTTGTATCTGATACTCTAATCATTTCTGCGAGTTGTATTCTTCAGACAGGAATCTTCGAATAATGTTTTTTCCACTGTTTTAAAAATTACCGATGTGGTTGCCTCAATCGGCCATCCTGGGCGTTGGTAGTCTTCAAGTTAGTTCGTGCTTTGCTCAAAGAGGGTATGTCACTTCTACACTAGAGTTTTACCAGGGCAGGAATCTCCGTTAATGAAAGACATTTCTTCCAAAATAGGTACATTGATTTTACTTGCTTGGTGAGGAACTTAATGGCAGAGTGGAATTCGATTTTCTTCCTACTTCACTATTTCTTCTTGACTTTTTTGATCAACGATAGTTCAGAGACCAATTAACTAATAAATGACAAAACTTAGTATTTATACAAATAACGAGAGAATAAATTCGTAAGAATTTTAATTAGTATCTTCATCTTCCAACCCCTTCCGCGAACTTAAAAAGTCTCTCGTAAATTTCGAATGCAAATGTATTATTGAAAAATTTAGAAAGCACTGACGTGAGGTCAGATTGCTTTGGCGCTCTTGTTGACCTACTTGCGAGTTCAAACCTTAACAAATCTATAAGCTCTCTGATCTAGTGCTTTTCTGAGTTTTGACAACGCCATCAAATTCTTTCTCTATGATAAAAAATTTTTTGATTAATATTACGTCTGTGCTTTTCTGAATTTTGACAACGTCATCGACATCGAATTCTACCTCTATGAATTCTATGAAAATTTTGATTGATATTACGCCAACTGACACTGATATCTAGGTCCGCAAGTTGTCAAACGAATATCGATCTGTGATGGCAAATCTTTCAATGACAAAGCTCGGACTTCATGACATCTCTATTTTTCTCTTGAGTAAATGAAAAAAATGATCATATCTTCAGAAGGGGAGAAGCTACGACAATGAAATTTGAGGATGAGTAAGATATCGGTAACCTCAATTAATATACGGATTTTTATTTGAATCTAAATAAAGTCTTAGGATATATTGAGTATTGAACTTTGTTTTTTGGGGAATTTTTTAAAAATTTTCTAGCGTGACGATTTCTGCGAAATTTCGCAAGCCGTTTCGTTTCAGCGTCCCTCAATAACATTCCAAGTATCAACTTGATCGGATGGATATTCTAGTAGTTATTGAGGAAACAAAATTTCAGATGCTCATAACTACTGAACCATCCGACGGATTTGGCCCAATAACGAACTTGACCGAGATATTTGGACAATTAACCTATTCTGAAAATATGAAAACTCTAGCTGATTCCTTCTGGATGCTAGAGAGGATACGGCCGGCCGGCCGGCCGGACAGACTCAACTTTCGCCACGAATTCTTCAACAGGGAGTCGAACCCAATCGATTGAGACCATTTTCGGCTCGATATTCCAAAATTACAGACATTCGGTCAAAATGATAGGCACTCTGTTCGGGTGAACAAGAGCGCCAAAAACCTTATTTTCACCTCACTTATTACATTGTGATATTTATGATTACTGAATATTTTTGAATACAAATTGAGAGACCACATTCATGGGACATTAATGAACAGTAAAAATTAACCATATTTCTACGTGAAGCATATCATGATATCAGGGACGCAAAAGTAAAATGATTGCTCCAGAAAACAGAAAAAAAATTGATAGAAAGATACAGAGTGGTTACAACTAAGTTGCAGTTTTCTCTTCATTGATTCGGGCCAAGGAAAAGGCACCTTTTCGCAACCGGAATTTCCCATTCCACTGAAGAGTAAAAAGAAAGAAAGAGCGCAAACCCAGGCAGTAAAAGAACAACGTGTGTGCTACACGCAGTTGAAATGTTTCCAATTAGGGGTAGAAGCAGAAAATTGGTGCAATTCACGGCAATCTCGAACGATAGGAGTGTGTGCCGATGATTTATGAACATTTGAAGTTCATCGGACTAAATACGTTAATACCAGTTGCGTTTAGCAAGGCACGGAGTAGATTAAGATTGAAAGGAATACAATCTAGGGTGGATTTACTGAAAGGGGGTGTCTTTCTCAAAATTTTACGAGATTTATTGAATGTCTTCAGTTAGTATCACATCCTTCCTGAAAAAAGCTCCTCCATATATTTATTCTTTAGAATTCATTGTATTCAATCTTCTTCATGGAATGTAAAGCTCTATCCTGGAGAAATGATCAGAATTTGAAATGGAAAAAAACACACTGACAACAATGTTAAGAAAAACGATTTATTTTTATTCCCAAAATATTTGACAGATTTAACATAAAAAATCTCAAAGAGAAGGAATCAAGTTAGAAACCAACGAAGAGAATAGTACAAAATGCCATAACTGAAAACTTATCCCAATAATGTACCATTGTATTCCTTCATATTGAATGGGGATTCAGCTAGAATCGAAAGCACAAAAATTTTGAAATAGCTCGTTGTCTCATCATTTACGGCAAGTAGCTGAATAACCTTGCACTGATATGCAATGTGGTTTAATCAGTCATCGAGTCTTTAAGGATGAGAAAAACAACCATTTATTCTACAACTGAGGAAGGAATTCATAATGTATTGAAAATATGATTTATTCTTATGCAAAAGTAGTTATACCTTATATATGTGCAAACCTGACATTCTAGTAATATTATATATAAGATATTATATAGAAGATATAAGCCCTTGAATTTCATCCTGAACATTGTTCTCAGAGCCAGCTTTTCAGTAAGAAATACCTGTTTGGCCGACGTACGAGGTCTGAAAATTGAGTAATGGGACTGATTTTTATAAAAATTTTGATTTGAAACTAATTAGACTTCCTTATTATCACCTTCAAAATAACCTCCTTCTGAGGCCACACACCGCTGGAGACGTTTCTTCTACTATTTATAGCAGTGCTGGAACTCCAATACTGAAGTAACTTTCAGTTGGTCGGTTACAGCTGTTTGAATTTTTCGACTGTCCCAAAATGATTTCTCATGATATAATTTTTCAACTTTGGGAAGAGGAAAAGTCTCAATGGCCCAAGTCGGGAGACTAACGACACTCAGGAGCCACAGGAATGTTTTTACTGGCCATTTTCACTGGTTTTTTGGAACCGACGATTTTTCTCATCCCCAATTCATTGGTCAAAATTTGATGAACGGTGGTGTGAGTCAAATTTAACTCTTTTCTTATCATTCTGACTATCAACCGACGATTTGAATACACAAGATCCCGGATTCTGTCGACATTTTCATCGTTCATTGTAGACGAAGGCCTTCCGCTTCGTGGTTCGCACAACCAAATGACTTGAGCGAGGCCCTGCGCTTCCAGTGTTGCCAGATCAAACGCAACGTTGCCAGTCTCATTACCTAATTCAGAGACCTCGTACTTCTTCCCTAAAAAGAATTCCATGTGACAAAACCGATAGAAAATAAACGAACATTGAAGTCTTATCGTCTACTTGATTTCTCGAAGCTTTCAACATGCATTTATTTGAACTTAATTTTCCATGAAGCATATCGCAGTGTGTTAACCAATTTATATGGCTATCAATACAAATGTGGTTCCCAAATTGAAAGTACGAACGAAAAGAAAAGATTCCTTAAGTTAGTTGAGGAAAAAAAAATCATTAACATTGGTTCGCAAACGTTTCCTTCTTGAGATACACGGTGTTGAATTTCTTCAAAATACTTCGAAATACAATATATTCTACTGAAATGTGGCATATATATATAACATTTGAGAGTTCTCACTATGTGACATTGCAATTTCGTGAGCAGATATACAGGGTAACATTTTTTCTTGAACACTCTCAACTGTTTCCTCCAGAACCTATTTTCAGTAAAAAACTGATGATTTGAAAAAAACTTTGGAGTTATACTTTTCGGACTGCGGCAATCGGTTGAGACCATTTTCGGCTCGATATTTTGATTTTAGAATCACTCAATTCTTTTACCAAAGTTGATTATTTTCTATATTGAGTATCATGTTCTTTAATGGTGGCCTATTGAATATTGTCTGATGAAAAGAACATATCGCTTTTGAAAAATTTATGCAAATTGGTTACCTCTTTACTGAAACAACATTCATTACAAAATCTAAATTACAACACAATTTTATTGCTTTAATAAGATCATTTTCAAATACTGAATTAAACAATTATTTTATCCAATTTTCACTCTACTACTCTTAGGACACGACCGGTTTTGATTTTGAAGCTATCTGTAGGTACAGGATACAGACTTTGAAGTAATATAACTCAAAATCACAACTGAAACCTGCCAAAACTTCAGGAGTTTAAGAAATCAGTTGTGCAGATTGCAATGCTGCATATGTTGGACATATGTTGCAGGAAATTTGTGAATAGAGTGAAAGAACACCTGAAATCAGACCCACAGTCCGCAGTTCATAATGATATCAGACTGAAAAAAAACATACGAATATTTTGAAGTCCTTCACAGATGCCAGAAAGACCTGAACCTAAACTTGCCGTAATCGATAGAAGTGACAAATTTGTACGAGAGCCTTAATCATTCACCACTTAATACACAACTAGAGATAACCTTTACGACTATTGAACATCAGATAGGTTTGATAACCGAAAAATATCTTAATCTGTATCCAGAACCTGAAGATGACTTGAAAACCGAAATCGGTGGTGTCGTGAGATTTATAAAATAACAATTAGACAAAATATTTGTTGAAATCGTTCAAATTTTACTTCTGGATTCAGCGTGGAGAATGTTGACTATATTTCAAGAAGTCACTGTTATAAATCACATATCCAGTACCAACTGTCACGGATTTATCTGAACTCTATCCAAATTTATCAGAATTATCTTTGTTCTCATAATTTTTATGCATCATAAGGCTTAATTCAGAAATATGATAAAATTCCGGAATACAATATTACCTCAAACCATTCAGGGTGAATCTTCACATATTTCACAGCGAAGACAAGCCCCTACATTTCAACACGAACCTTAAATCATTCTCACTGACATTCTCAGAGCCCACCTAAAAAGCGTGGGTTGTCCCTGTCAACAATTTTTTCTTTGTACTGTTTCATTTGGGAAATGACGATTCGGAAGTTTTATTCTTTATGAAGTCAAAGAAAGCGCTCCATGAGAAAATAAATATATGGGTCCCTCCTTTGTTGAATATATTTACTCAATTCGGCAATTTTCGCCAGTTGAAAAAAAAAAATTAAGTTGAAATATCCAGAACGATACGAAGTATTCATGATTAGATTCAGAATACAGTAGTGTACTAATGGGATACCAATCATAGAAGAAGTTCTACTGCATTAAGTTAGTACCCTGATGAAATGTGAGCTACCGTTCCCACCAAGGTCTGACATTTGCGAATATCGGTCCGATTATGAGACGTTCGGGCACGACCCTGTGATAAAAAATATATGGATACAGTTGAGTAGGTATGGTCGGCTGACCGGCCACATTCATACGTGGTGTCTAGAACTCACCATGATTGCCGTAAGATACCAAAAGTAATTTCTTTTTTTAATAAAAGCTATGATGATACATTGAAAAGTATAGACCTATTTCATTGAGACCAGCTTTTTTCACAATCCTTTAAAAGTTTCTTTGTTCTAACTTACTCGACGACTTTGACAGTAATAGTCCTAGTCATTTTGGCTTCAGAAGAGAAAGATTTACCTGTGCTGCTATTGTGAAGTTCACAGATGAAGCGTTTTTTTGTTTTAAGAAAGGTTTTCCTGTTTCAGGACAAACCGAGGGTGTTTCATCATTATAAACGAATTTTCAAGGGTATTACCACTAGAGGTGAAAATTTTTTGAGAACACTCTTGTTTTTTGGGAGTTATGCGTTTAAATATCACGAAATAAAGTTATCCTTAAATATTAAGTATTTCGGGATCACTTTGTTGAGTGAAATTTGTATAATTTTCAAAAAACGACAGAGCGTTCTCAAAAAGAATTCGAATCTCGTGTGGTATTTGGAAAGATCATTCAACAATATGAATCAAACGAAACAAAAAATATTTTTTTATTTAAAATAACCAGATAGAAGCCTAACAACAAATTATTGATCTTTATTCTCAAAATAATAATTATTGATAGTACAATTATTATACACATTACGATCATTATTTTCGAATGATGAAGTAGATACTGATGTTGTTTCTTGAAGGATATTTTTTTCATTCCTTATGGCTGTGATTTTTTTTTGTGATGTTGTTGGTCCAGTTGGAAATACGGTTTCACTGACGCTGCAGAAGAATGGCCTGTTATCTTTGTCAGCTGTTCCTCGCCAATCCCTGCTTTGGCTGATTGGCTGACAGCAGTGGCTCGATGCGAGTGGTTGGTTATCTTCGACTTGGTTGTGTTGATGCCAATGAGTTCTGCCGATTCATTTGTCTATTTAGCTATCGTATTGGGAGTTTTTGAACCATGAACCATATTTCCAATTCTTATGTGGAGTAAGGAATAGTCTTTCAGTGGTTATGTTCACAGTTCTTTTGGATACAACTAGCTTATATAACCTCACCGGGCAAATATTTTCTTCAATATTGGGAGTCAGCCATTTCGTTTCAGCACATTTTTGGGCACCACCTTGTCTTGTTTTAGAAAATATCGGATTGTAGTCGATTCATCCCGTGGGATTACCATCGTTTTCAATTTCGTATTGGAAATGCGAAATTAGGCATGATGAACCCTCTCCTCCGCGCCAAGCAAGCTCCAATTCAGCAATAAAATAAAATATTCTGTTCAAACCGTCTGGATTATTTTCTTTACATAAGTTGACCATCTTTTTGTGTTGCTCCAAAGACAGCGCCTTGGCACTAACTTTTCTTTTTTCAGGGTCCACATGCAAAATACGCCTCTTGGCATTTCGTGCATCCCGCGCCATTTTAAAAGCCACGTCTGTGAATGGATCGAACTTAACGACCTATTCGGAATAGAATTTTTCCTGCAGCTGTTTGGCAGTATTATTCCACAAGATTTTTACGACACTTTTCTTGTAGTCTGATCCATCTCTTTTCTTCATATTGAAAGACCAGCCTAGCATAATATTACTGAGCTCTGACAAACTTGTTTTTTCATTTACAAGGTATTCCCGGGCAGCACAGAATTCTTCAAATTGTTTCCAAATGTAGGATCTTGACTTCACTGTATTAAGCGGCACACTTTTCTTCACTTTCCTCAATTGAAGTAATATTACAATTCCCAAAACGTTTCATTTTTATCTACTTTATGGTAAAATACGAAAATAAACTGACAGAACTGCCAAATGTGCTGTTGAAGTTATCGCAAACAACTGCTTGTTAATCGTAACCATGACGACCGCTACTTCCACCAACGGCCAAAGCTATCCGGACGTATTAATATTCCTATGCGAATCAGGCATTTGATAAAAACAAATATCTAAAAGTGAAAACACTGTGAGGTTGAGTGTTTTCAGATACAGTTTGTTTCTATTGGTCCGTTTTCAAAAATTGAGCGATTTCATTGGACGATGTAGTATTGTGTTGAATGATCATTCAAATACACCAAAGCTTCGAGACATCGATCAATATATTCATGACATGAATATTTGAATTTGAGCATCATAGATGGTTACTTCTATGATTGAAATACACTATAATGAAGTTTGGTTTGATAAAATATCATCTAATACTATATAAATATTCAGTAATATAATTCATGATTCATTCGTAAAAAAATTTATATCAAACGAAAGCGATTCTAGGAAGATCTTTTGGTGGGGGTATTCTTTATAGATGAGAAACTTCCATATGTTATCTCGATAAGATTATACTTAAAAAATAATCAAAAATATTCAGAATATTAGGTACATTGATATAATAACAAAATTTTGTTTTTTGTTAATTTCGTGATTTTCAAATCAGAAGAATGGATAAGAATATGACAATTTCAGTTTTCTATTCCCTCTCCCATCCCACGTGGGATGGCCATTAAAGTATATCTTGACAGCAGCCTAATTGTTTAAGACAGCTTGTGTTCTTTTTCTTCATCTCCTCATGTTTTTCATTCATTTTTTCACATATTGAATATGTAATAAAGAGTTAATTTTGTTGAGAATTTGTAGGTCTAATCTGTCTCTAATTTATCTTTGGTTTTTTTTATATATCATTTGATAATCATCGAGGTGTTTTTTTGTATTTCAGTCCAAACTAGAGAAAAGGTTCTTCCCTGAAACGCCATTGTTAATAAAATGAATTTAGGGCTGAGCAGAGTCTGTTGAGTCGCGGAGTCTAGTGTTACATCCATGTTTTCAACACAGGCTGAGATAAGTACAAGATAGTGATATAACTGATATAAGACGAAGCAGTGGGTTAACGGACTCACACCGTTATTGTATCAGTTACCAACTTGCATCTGTTTTGGGTGCAGTTGAATATGAAAAACCGCTTGGTGTAAGATTTACGAATATTATCACACGGTCATCAATGAATTTTTCGTTAGTCAACATATTAAATACAATTTGGGGAAGGGGTCATTTGAGACAAAATAAGAGGGGTCGAATATCTGATATTCAGTAACACTTAAGCTTGTTTCCACATTGGTGTCCTTTCAATCTTTTAGACTTTTGGTTGACAGTTTTTTGGTTGGCAAACAATAAAGCATAAAGATTCTTCTCTTTGACATACTTTCTTAAGTACTGACCTATAAACAGGTTGATGAGATTTTTTGTATATATATATTCTTTTGAACTTTTGGCTGACAATATTCAGTTAGCAAACAATAAAGCATAAAGATCAGGGGTTAGTGACGGGGTGTCATACAATTTCGGCGTATGACATAAAAGCCAAGGAAAAAAACCCCAGTAAAAAAAACCCTGGCTCCCCGTCTAAGAGTGAAAATACAAAAATATGCTGAAATATATTTTAGGAACTTCTTTCTTCAAGAGTGGTCTTTTATTGATGAAGACAGAGACTTCTTCAAGTTGCTCACATCGAATCTGAAAATAAAAAGCCAAAAGCTAAAAAAGAACTGAATACACAAAATACGTATCAAATCTGTTTGAAAGTTATAACCCATTCCAAGAATGAATCGGAAACATCATAAATAGCCCAAAAACCGTCTTGAAATCTATATATGGGACAATTATTGATGAGATCAGATATTGTTGCTTCAGCATATCCAAATTCAGGTGAGTTCCAACTGAATAGCATGGTATTGGTAAGACCATCACATGTTTTCAAATGACTAATCAGACTGGTTAACTTGACTACAATCAACAATATCTCGTCATCAACTACAATCTTGGAATTTCATTTTGTGGAAGGTATGAAATAATTGGAAATAAATTAGGAAAAGAACGATATTTGCTCCAAGAATTCAGAGCTGAAGTCTGTCTGCGGATATAGGAAGGGACAATGTCAGACAAAACTGGTAACCAATGAACCGGTGTAGATCTTATGGTGCAAGTAATTATTCTCATGGATGTATTCAATTGTGCATAGTTTTTTTGTGTATGTGCGCTATTAAACCAAACAAAGCAACAATAGTCAGCTACAGAAAAGACTAAGACTAGAGATGCTGTGCGAAGAGCGAAAGCATCAGCACGCCAAGATGATCCAGCTAATTTCTGAAGAGTTTCATTCCTAGTTTTCAGTTTAAGGCTCAGGTCATCTAAATGAGCCATGTAATTGAGAGATGAATGTAATTAAACTCCTAAGTATTTAGGAGAGAAATTATGTTCGATAGGAGAATCATTGAATGTCACAGCTAAATTCCTATGATTTTCATGGTTATTCAGATGGAAACAAGATACCTCTGTTTTGTAGGGATTGGAATATAATCGCCATTCAATGAAATAATTCTTTAACCCTTCGTTTCATGAATTATCCATTTTTAGCTTAAAAAAAGTTTTCTATCGATTTTCACTTACAAAACACCATAGAAAAACACATTAATTGAAAAATAATATATTTTTTCTGTTAAATAACAAAAAAACACTCTGTAGCAGATTCGCAACAACATGTAGCTCTTAGTTCAAATGGTAATTAGTGTAGCAGTTCTTATTTTTATTTAGGCATAAATGGACTGCACACTTTTCACATTTGAAGTGTGAAAATCCATTACAATTGGGCATTTTACACCTTTGACGTGTTGAATCATATTTGATCCAGTGTGAAAATTGATCCATTCTCACATTTTTTGGAGGAGCATGTGCTACAGGTCCTCTATGGCGTTTTGCTGTCAAGTCCTCCTCAACTTGGCTTGTGGATGGTCTTCCCGTTTTTTGTCTATATGAATACCAATTCGGCATAAGGTTTCAGCAACCTCAACTCTGAACTGCCACAGGGACATCTCATTTGGCAGACCTTTTGCCTCTTGTACCCTCCTGTGAAGTAGCCAGGAGTTTATAACAGTCACATCAAGCAAATGGAAAAAGAGTCTGAGGTACCATTTTTTCGATCGGATTGGAATTTTGTACCGACCTATATGACTATCTAATAAGTCTACCCCACCCATATGCTTATTGTATTCAATTATCACGTGAGGACAAGGAACAGTTACTGTCTTTTTTTCTTTTCGATCATAACGTTTTACATCATGATGTGGAAGTTCTCCAAAACAAGTGGAGATAAGTGTGACCACTTTATTGTCATTCCATGTAATAACACTCAAATCAATGCCATCAATGTTGGCAACATACTCTTCGCAAGTTCCTCGCGGTTCTTTTTTGAAGATGTTGTCAGGTTTGAGTTTGCAATTGGGAATCCTATTCCGACGAATTGTACCCAGCATATATATCCCTTGATTAGCCATGGTAGGGAATAATGAAATCGACGTATAATAATTATCACAATATATTTGGTAGTTCATATTTTTGGGAATAATTCTTGTCAGTCGAGTAACAACATTGGCACTTGCTCCTAAATCATTCTCATGAGGCAGGACTCGAGTGAACCAGTTAGATGATCCATTATATATTTCGAAGTTGTAAGAAAATCCGGAAGTTCCGCAGAGTAAGAATAACTTGAAACCCCATTTATGTGGCTTCATTCAAGTTTTGAATTTCCCAAAAATTTCAGTGCGTCTTCATCAATAACCAGATTTTTTTTTCGCCACGAAATATTCTCTCTTCTATTTTTTTCTGATTTGATATGCGAGGAAGTTGGTAGTTCCTCATTTTCAACTTCTTGTTGACAGTTTACATCTCCAGGAGGAGTGGTTGCATCCATGTGGCGATGTTCTTCATCATCTGTCGCATTTTCCGGAATTTCATCTTCCACGGGAAAATACTCCGGATCAGCAATGCTGTCGGTATCGGAAAAATCTTCAAATTCATCTTCACTTATATCGGCAGCCCAATTTTCTGCAAGCTCAGCCAATTCAGCATCCGTAAGAGCACGTTTTCTGTCTCTTGTTGAATATGGCATTATTTATTTACTTTGTTCATCAAAATTTAGAACGCTGAATCACTATATATCAAAACAAACAGATATTTATCAAGGCATACTCAAAAGTTTGATTCATTATCACAGTCTAAAGGCAAATGCGCTGAAAAAGCAGTAATAATCGGTATTTTCTCGTAATTACTCATTTGCATCTACTCATCCGAATTCAAATCTGCTCTTCCAGAAAGAGTGAAAATAGCAGGTCTTATTTCCAAGTAACAGAACAAAAGAAATTTTTAGCTTGCACCTACGTCGCACTTGTAATTATTCCAGTAGTTGTCAGATTGCGAAATTCAATTCAGCGTTCTGCATAAGGTAATGAAAATGCCCGAGCGACATTTTAATGAACTCTTTTGTGAGTTCACTCTCTGTCATGAATAGAATGGTGTATGATAGATAACTGGGCTGCCGGACTGAGCCTAGAATGTATTGAAAGTAGATACCCTTGGGCTTCAGATGGCACTTCCGTGTTCGAGAATGGCCATTTATTTTGCCTCCAGAGAGCTGGACTAACATTCGATTCACCATGATCCTGCACAATGAATGTATCAGCTGGGCTCACATATGTTTATTCGCTGAAGTTAATGGAGAATAAAAAGTAGGTCATTTTCCCTGATGGATGTATATTCAGGTTGTAATGGGATCCAATAACCAATGTTTTCATTTATGCTATGCAGTCTATCATTTGCTTCATATCGTATTTCTGAGATAACTAATTACTAATATAGGTATATTTGGAGTTCATACGTGCGATCAATAACAATTAAATTTTCTCATATACAGGGTGATTCCAGAGGAGACCGTCAGATTTTAGGTGAAGTATACACTAGTCAAGGCAGTTTCGAAACAATGTTTGGTTTATGGTAAGGGGCCTTTAATGAGAGTCTATAGGGTGATTTGTCCGATTTTTCTTTTATTCATAACTTTGGTACGGCTTGATCAATCTTGATGAAATTCTCAGTGTACAACAATATGATTATCTTCTGTCAATAATTCCAACCTTTTCTTCAAAAATACAGGGTGGGAATTATGATAAGTTGAGATTAAGTTTGAAGGTTGAAAAAACACCCTGTACATTCCTTTTTCAGAAATTTTCTACTTGCTTCAGATTCTACCATAAGTTTACATTACTGAAGCGTTTTTATTTTTTTTTGGCACACATCCAGTTTTCCTAGAAAAATTTTTCAAGTATGAACAATATCGTTATTTCGCTCCAAGGCAGTGAGGATATTCTGGACTAGAATGTAAACCGGTGTCGTCCAATGATACAAAGCTCTTCCTGAGTCCTAAAGTAGCTCTCCCAAATTCGAAATTCATATTTAATCACTCATATTCTGATGTATAAAATCATTTAATCCAGAAAATATCTTTATACCTACCTACTTAAACCAAAAAATCTACAACTTATACAAAATAAACATTCGAAACATATCATGAACGGCAAAACTAAGGATTAACACAAAATTTACATAGAATGTTCGAAATGTTTTCCCCTTTTTTGAATACATATTCGAGACGTTTTTATTAAATTTCCAATTGACCTTCTAATGAGGGATTGATTTTGCTTCAAGATATTACATTCCTCGAAAATCCTTTCGACTAGGTGTTCTCTAATTCTAATTTCAATCTAATATACTCTTGTTTTCAGATATCCCCACACAAAATAGTCTAAAGGGTTCAAATCAGGCGGTCTTTGTGGCCAAGCAATAGGGCCTCCACGACCAATACATGTGTTCGGATAATTTACATCTAGGTGATTTCAGACATTCAATGCAAAGTGAGGTGGTACTCCGTCATGCTGAAAGTACATAGAGCGGATATGTACATTTTTCAATAGATTTGGTAAAATATTTTCCAAAAAATCTAGGTAACTCTCACCATTTAATCTTTCCGCGAAAATGTGAGGGCCAACTAAATTTCTGTCTATTGTTCCAAGCCACATATTGGCAGAAAATCTGTGTTGTGTATTATGACTCTTCTTCAAACTCTTCTTATTACTCTTCTTGCCCATTCGTGGGAATTGTGGATATTAAAAATTCCATTCTTAGTGAACAAGAATAGAATACGAAAAATAGTTCGTTGGTGACTAATAACTTAAATTGTAATCGTTGGGGCAGATCTTGTGGCAACAGTTCTTGCACCTTTTGGTAGTGGTATGGGTGGAATTGTTCTTTCTTCAAAGTCTTGCTTACTTTGCTCTGTGAAATTCCTAATTCGGTACTAATTTGACGAGTACTAATAGACGGTTCCTCCTCCACCCGTTCAACAATTTGAATCGAAATTTCATTTTGAGTAGGCCATTCGATGTGCTCTGCCTTACTAGGATATTGCCCATGTTCTTTAGAATAATGGAATACTCGTCCGAAAGTACATTTATTTGGTTGACGTTGGTTGGGAAATCGTCTATGGTATTCCATTCTGGCTTCATTTCCATTTCCGTTACAAAAACCATAAACAAAAATCATATTCGCATATTCCGCATGAGTAAATAATTGAGGCGTGTTGAAATACACTTCTTGTGACAGATTTTTTATTAAATATTCTCATTCTGTGGTTCACTGTGATGGTAACCATGGATCTTAAAGAACTTGATTTAAATAGACATACATTCAGATATACATCTGAATATGAGCGATCAAAAATGAATTTCTAATTTGGAAAATTTATTTTAGGACTCAGGAAGAGAATTTTTCTAGGAAAAATGGACGTGTGCCAAAAAAAAATAAAAATGCTCCAATAATGTAAACTTATGGTAGAATCTGAAGCAAGTAGATAATTTCTGAAAACGAAATGTACAGGGTGTTTTTTCAACCTGCATAATTAATATGAACTTACCATAATTCCCATTCCGTAGTTTTGAAAAACTGAATTATTCAAAGAAGACTATCATATTGTTCTACACTGAAAATTTCATCAAGATTGATCAAGCCATACAAAAGTTATGAATAAAAGAAAAATCAGTCGAATCGGACAAATCACCCTGTAGACTCTCAATGAAGGCCACCAACCATAAACCAAACATTGTTTCGAAACTGCCTTGACTAGTGTATACTTCACCTAAATTCTGACGGTCTCCTCCGGACTCACCCTGTATAATTATGATTTAATTCTTTTAAAAATTACTAGATAATAATACCACTGTAAATATAAACGTGGAAAAAATAGCTTCGGCGTGCTTGTTCTAAAGTCTTTATTGGACTTTTGAACAAAGCGATATAAAACAACGGAGATAAATAATGTAAAAAAGTGACCAACAAGCATATTTCGATTTTATACAGGGTCTTTCACGAGGAACCTCACCCATATTTATACGGGAAACTACTGAACGTATTTTCATGAAATTCAGCACTTATAAGTATTTCACGATGCTGATGAAACCTAAAATATTTTCAAGGCATGAGCACCTCCGGTTTTTCGAAAATGACGTCAACTTCTGTTTTTCAAATTACAACACAATTTTTTTATTGCTGGAATAGATTCCTTAGAAAATTTCAAGTTATTTTGATGTAACATTTTTCAGTTTTGGTTGGAAAAACAGAGCTCCGCTGAAACAAGAATAACTTCGAGGTTTTTGGATGGAAAATTTTCATTTTTGGGATTTTTCAAGATGTAAGATTGATGTATCCACTTCAAAAATCGAAGGGGTGAAACAATCGCTTTCAAAGTTAGGGATGACAAAATCGTGAAAAATCAATTTTTTCAAATTAGAACCCCATTTTTGTATGGCAGATATTGAATCTACGTTGAAAAATAATGTGAGTGTATGCATCACACCCTTGCCCTAAAAAGGATATTTTCTGAGTTATTCACAAAAAATTGTTTTTCGTCTTGAATTTTCAGCTATTTCTTTTCCCATCACGCCAAAAAGATGAAATTTTCAGGAACTGTTATTTGAACCATGCTGTAGATTTTTCACCCCTTCTTGAAACCGACTTCAAGTTACTCTTAGGAGAACCATGGCAAACTCTCGCAGTTATAACTAGAGAAGGTGCTCAAAGTTTCGACCGTTAATTTCTAGACATTTATTTATACGTCTCAGGAAGGCTTCGTGCGTTGCTCTTCTTATTTCATCGGGAGGAAGAGATCTGCAAAAGTTTTTAAAAACCAAATTGAGTTTCAAAACTATGAATCTAAAAATCTAAACAAACCTGAACGCATTTCTGACTCGTTCTATGCAGTCCTCTTTATCAGTCAGGGGAGTTGAGTAGACAATATTTTTTATCCTACCCCAAACATAATAGTCTAAAGGAGTTAAATCGGGAGAACATGGTGGCCAAATATGTGGACCATTGTTCGCCAACCATCGATCTTCAAATAGCCTGTATAGGATATTTGACACATTGAGTGAATATTTTTGATACCATAAGTCATTATGGTTCTGTAGTAGCGGCTCAATTATTTGAGTCAATTTGTCAGAATATCTATCTCCTAAGGGACAACATTCTTTAAATAATGCAAACATGTGTAGTGTTCTATCTTACCAGTTAAAGTCATATCATAAATGTGAACATCGAGAATTGCATTATTTTTGATGGCGAAAAAAACATTGAAACTCCAGGTCTCTTGAAAGTTCCATTGTCTGAAGTGGTGGTTGTTCTCTTCATCCCAATAATGACTGTTATGCCTATTGAAAGAACCATTCTTTGTGAATTTAGATTCATTTTTCCAAATTATACAGTTCAAAAAGTTTTCATTCTCTTGAAATCGAATCATCATAGCTTCGCAAAACTCTGTTCTCCTGACGAAATCAGTTTCCTTCAAATGCTGTACCCTATTGAATTTATACGGGTGCATTTTATGTTTTTTTAATATTCTCCAAACACTCGATTGAAATAATCCCAGAGCAATCTCGGCATCTTTCAGAGAATTTTGAGGATTCACACGAAAATATGCAAGAACTGTAATTTCGTTCTTCTCATCTTCTACTACACTTTTTTCTCTGTGTATAGTTTTAACGAAAGATCCGACATTTCTCAAGTTTGTCATGGTTCTGTTAATGGTATCTCTCGTTGGTCTGGGTCGGTCAGGAAACCTCTCAATGAACAGTCGAATCGTTCTATCTACAACTTTATTACATTCTCCATGGAGTAGAATGAGATTTAAATAATCTTCATTGGTAAAATTAGGCATAGTGATCGATTTTATAACTTAATACGAATTATCACCAAATTAATAGTAATCACAAAATTCCACTGAATAAAGAGGAATTTGGCAGATGTAATTAATGATATCTATCATTAAAAGAAAGAATGTAAAACATGGTAAGTTTTTGCATATGGTTCATAAGGAATTATTTATTTATCACTGGGGAGAAAACCGATGGCCGATTAGTTGAAATAAAGAGGTTTCCGATACAAATTCTAATCCAAATTCGCCATCTATTTAGGAACAACCTGTAACTTGTTTCTCTTACATATTAGGGTAGTAAAATCTAAAACATGGTTTAAGTAACAGTTCTTGAAAATTTCATCTTTTTGGCGTGATGGGAAAAGAAATTCAAGACGAAAAACAGTTTTTTTCTAAATAACACAGAAAATATCCACTTTAGGGCAAGGGTGTGATGCATACACTCACATTATTCTTTAACGTAGATTCAATATCTGCCATAAAAAAGTGGAAGTTTGAAAAAATTGATTTTGCACGATTTTGTCATCCCTAACTTTGAAAGCGATTTTTTCACCCCCTGTATCATGAATCGCGATTTCGGTTTTTAAAGTGGAAACATCAATCTTATATCTTAAAAAATCCCAAAAATGAAAATTTTCCATACAAAATCCTCGAAATTATTCTTGTTCCAGCGGAGCTCTATTTTCGATTTTTTTTTCGAATTTTCCCGCTCAGAGAGAATTTTCCAACCAAAACTAAAAATATTACATCAAAATAACTTGAAATTTTCTAAGGAATCTATTTCTGTAATAAAAAAATGGTGTACTAATTCGAAAAACGGAAGTTGACGTCATTTCCGGAAAAACCGGAGGTGCTCATGCCTTGAAAATATTTTAGATTTCATCAGCATCGTGAAATACTTATAAATGCTGAATTTCATGAAAATACGTTCAGTAGTTTTCCGTATAAATATGGGTGAGGTTCCTCGTGAAAGACCCTGTATATCAATCATGTTTTCCATACTTATGATTAACGATAGTGCAATTGTTGGAAGAGTTCTTCTAAATTTATTAACAGAGGAAAATATATTTCTTAGAGAAAGAAGTGTCTCTTCAGTTTGACCAATGAGAGGTTCAAAGAAATATTTCGTTTGTCGAAATAATTAGTCCATACGTTATTCGATGAATTGAGACCTCTTATGGATAATACATATAAAAGCACTAGAATACCATTCCAACGACGAATATTAATAGAGCTGAGATTTTTTTCCAGTGGAAATTACCAACGTGGAATTGATCAAAAATATTTGCTTGTAGCTAGTCAACAGCTGGGGATTTGTTTTAATCTTTCTGTCCGCTCCATTCTGAAAACTGAAAAGAAATAATTTATAACTATGATTGTTAGTATATTTGTACTGTTGAAGCTATCATAAAAATTTTTTGTCGAATTTATCTAAGAGCTGGATGTAGAATGATTCAAGATACAACCAAAAAAAATCGATTAAATAACCATACTTTGAAAGTAGAATATTTATTTGGGCATATTCTTTACCTTTATTTTTCTTTTCTAAGAAAAATTTATTATTTTAATTATTTCATCATTCAGTGACTGCATTTATTTGGAGTATCTAACCGAGAATTCATAACAATTAATTAATTTGACACTTGAGATGGTCACGTGGTAAAATTCAACCAATCGGAATCTTTGCTAGGATATTCGTCATAAAGACAAAACCCTAAACGTTATCATTGTCGTCATGAGATCGTATTGTGCTTCGGCGAAAGCGACTATTTCCGAATCCTCTTACAGAATACCATATCGACTCAAATCATCGATTCGCCTAGTTTTCGCTTCGCTTTGCTCTTACAGAATCTCACCACTGTTTCGAATTGCTACTTGTGACTACTAGCTCAGATGAGGAAGTGAGCGCCGAATTTGAAGCATATTCTGAAGGTGTCGATAAATAATTCTACACCGGTGTATCGAGAAGCTGTAGAAACGTTGGAATTATTGTATCATTCTAAAAGGAGATCATATTGGAGAATAAGAATTAAATTTGCCTCATAAATGTGTTTTCCAACTAAGGTTCAAAACTTGTTGACTCATAAGTGATATTGTTAGAACTTTATTCACCCAAATCCAATTATATCAAGCGCAGAGCTAAAGCAGGTTTGCAGATTCGACTATCCTGGTCTGACTCGATATCACAGTTTCTCACCTTCATTTGAAAGGAGCGAAACACGCTATTCTCGCAGTTTCAGAAACTAGTAACTAACAGATCGTTACCAAATATAATTTCAACGTTCATTGTATTAATTGTTAAATGCGATGGCAGAACTGGCCTTTGTCTCCTATTTCAAATTAGAACCCAATTAGAGGGGTAGCCATAATTAGCCTTCAGCCATTGCCAACTGCTGGTACTCAACCTTCTGAGCTATTATTCTATCACGATATGATGAATTACGGTCCTTTGGAGATAATTCTTACATACCTCGTTGAAAGAGGCTGTTGAAGAAAATTAATGCGTTTTTTCCCGAGGGAAGTATTGCAATATATCTTGAAGGTAGATAGAATTTTTCCCCATTATCCTGAGCTTTATATTCTCCTTCTCGAACGAGATTAAACTAAAGTAAAGATTGAAATGAAGTGTGCGATATTGTGGTCATTTTTCTGCAGGAATCATTGTGGTTGTATTTCATTTCTTCTCTATACACTGATCGTTAAATGGAAAAAAAAACAAGCATTGGCCAATATGTTTAACAAAAACCCCATTTTGTTTCATCGAATGTGTTATGACTTCAAGCGAAGATAATAAAAACGTTTTAAGTAGGGAACAATTTCTTAAATGCTTCAATGAAAAAAAATTCAATAAAATATCGAGAGTTGTCTTTCTGTATACTTTGGTACAGCGATTATGAGAGTCAAAAGCATGAAAATCCTGTCTGCCATAAGAGAAAATCATTAAGGGAAATCTCCATGAAATTTTTTGTCATTTATACATTATCCTAATATTAGTATAAGAACTGTATTTTAGTCACAAACTTTTTGAAATTTGTTGACAATATTTATCAGGACCGTTGAACGGTGTAGAAAACACCGTCCAATGAAGACAATTATACAAAATGAACTGGTGTCATCAGTGGGAAGCTGTCTGTCATCGGCAAGTTTCCTCAAGGAAAAAAAAGGCAATTAATTAGAGTCTTGTTGATGACGAGATATTGTTGATGATGGAGCTCGTGTTGAATGATTATTTGGGCTATTACCATCATCTATTGTGGATGTAATGTTTTCCGACGTTTCGATAGACATCTTCTATCTTTATCAGGGAGGAAAGTAAAAAACCTTTCGAAAATTATCAATTTTGGAAAGATTTGAATACTGTATTTTCAGTCGACAGAAAGTTCGAGAAACATCATATTGTATAGGCAAGTTACCTGCAAGTGTCGCCGAAAAAATCAGTAAATGGTAATAACGTCACCAAAATATTGCTAGTGCAACGAAATCCATTGTTTCCGTGTTCATTCTAGAGTGCTTGAGATTTGTCCACTCAAGAAGACCTTCACTCAAATCAATGATGGTCACTTATACAACACCAGATGCAATAATGAGATCAGGAACAATTTTCATAGAGTGAAGTTAACTCAACTGGCAGTGAATAACTGGTGCATTGAATCATTATACAACAAGCTTCCACAATATATGAAGATTTTATCACCATCAATTTTTCGAAGAAATGTGAAAACTTTGTTGATAGATAACTTATTTTATTCTGTTGACAACTTTTTCAGATTCAAGTTTTGACCTGAGTGGCTTTCAACAAGAACAGAGTATAGTGGTGTATAGAGATGAATATTTCAGATACTAGATATAAACTACATCGCAAAACCAAAAACAATTATTGGTCAATATCTGAATCGATTGATATAAACCGAAATTTTATCATTCACTGGGACAAACCTCAATTGACATATTCAAAACGGACAGAAATTGGATTATTCCAGAAGTTCGTGATTGAGTTGAAGAATTTCTGATTAAATTGATGAATTTCGAGCAGCTGTAATAATCCAGATATAACTTCCAGTTTTCGTTTTGAACAAAGTTTCACTCATTACCTCCATGGAAGTTTGAATATTCTTGATGCTCGATGAAACCATGATACTAATTTCGGGCGTTCAAAGACTTTCTACTGAAATTTTCACGCAATGATAATTCATCTGAAGTCTGAAAGCCCAATTAGAAGTCTTCATAATGATGTTCTTGGGGAAATACTATTGACTAAGTTTTCACCTGGAAATCGGAAATGAATCTGTGGGTTGGATCTTATTTAGTAAATATTATATCTTGAGTGTCTAGATACTGCCTGATTTGTGCACATATTCCTAATATCCTAGTGTCGGCAATTTCAGTTAAAGTTTATTTTCTGATCTGACATTTTGTTTCCTTAATCCTTAATATTTATATATATATATATTTATCTAACAGACGTGTTCAGTCCCGGTACATGCGACAGGCTACCTGAGACCCGTATGATCCAGACGGTTTTTGCGTGTATATATGTGGAAAACCTGCTTTAAGGAAATATAACTCCTCAGGCAACTTTAGAGGGGAAAAAATTTTTTCATTCAAAAAAGTGATACACTTGATTCACGTTTTGAAACCCGATATCCTAAACCGACTTTTCATTCCCACATATACGCCGACGGGATGTTCTCCAAACCTTTTCAGTCCCTGCGGTGTTGTCAGATCGTTGGGACTGACCGCGTCGGTTAGTTATACCGCAAATAACTCTAATTGCATATCTTATGTTGAGAAGTGACTGACGAGGATTTTTTACTTTTTTCAGTAGAAGGTCACATGAAATGTATCCACTGAATTCTCCCAAAATCTATTGCTTCTAACAACTTATACAATCCCAATAGAGAGAACCGTCGTATAGAAGATTGCTTTATTTAATTCTTCGAACCGGACCGATAATCAAATAACTCATCTTCACTGGTATTTAAATCTTCAACCGAATTATCATTGAAGTTCATAAAAATCAGGTACAATAATTGCTCATCGTCAGACAGTATGTAAGAAATTTTCCGCATAAAAAAGTTTTTTTCGATAACAACTGACATATGAATCATATTTGAAAAACAATTATAATAGAAATTTCAATCTATCTCTAAAGGTTTTTGTTAAGGAAAATTTTCAATATTTTACGACATAATAATAATATAAAACTTGTTTCATAATTGAAAAATAAAAATTATGAGTAATATTTTTTACAATTTTGGGCTCAATATTTGGAACACACTTTGATGTGTTTGAAAATTTCAGTAATTGAGAAATATTTGCAGTTTTTCAGGTTGTTTTCGATATTTTGTAAAAAAATTTGACGAATGCCGATATGAAACTAGATCTTCAAGATATCATTTACGAAGAGAAAACATCAGAGAGATAACTTCTTCAAATTACTCATTTTTTACCTGGATAACTAGAAGTATTCGGGCTTCAAGAAAATTCATCAGGTGTTGAAGTTTTTAATGTCCAATATTTCAAATAATTCAAGTTCTTCAGAAGTGCTTTATAGACACTCGGAATGCCCTATTCCTAAACTGTATCGGAAAAAATGTTTTATTGGGATAAAATTAAATGACCTTATTTACATCTTCATAAACCCAATCGATTGGAAATATTTTTGACTCGCTAGTCGAAAAGTTCTATATATATATCTATATATCTATTTTGGTAGAACAATAGCTTGCTGTTCTACTTGGAACAACTAAGCAAAAGTAATAAACCCAAATCTCATTAATATCTTGAAACCAAATGCAATAACCCTCGTAATTCTTTTAGGATTTATCAGGAAGATCGCATCAAACCGTTTGAAATTTGCATTTCCTATGGGGATATCTCACTCTACCGAGACCAAGAAAGTTGTCATAAATGTGAAATTGTATTAAAAAACCAGAAATGGTTTAACATCTCATAGTGATACCTTTGGTTTTGTGACCAGCATGTTGGGATATATTGAATTTTAAAACTCCGCGTTACAGGCCGGAGCGATGACCCTTGGACCCAGAGTAGGTAGATAACAAGGGATAAATAGAGTTCAGTTTCACCCGTATTTATTCAAAATTTGAAAAATCATATCTCGGAAACTATTGGTTTGTCAAAGTCGAAAACGGTATTGGTGTATACGCCTGATAAAATTGCACCATAAAAAATTTTTTATTTGGAAAATTTTATTTTGTTACTTCGAAACTATTCCACCGATTTATCAGAATAACGAACTCAGCCGAGATATTTATAACTAAAATCTACTCTGAAAATTTCAACTCTAGCTCTATCGTATTCACGGAAGTATTTGATATTCAAGATTGACGGAGTCTATCCTCCTAAGAGGATGTGATAATAATTATCTTTATCAGCGACTGAATTATCCAAGTTTGGGTCTAAGAATAATTTTAGGACCAGTTATGTTTCTGTACAAATTATTAAATAATGAAAGCGACTGTGCCGAAATTCTCAGCAAATTGAATTTCCACCGACCATGTTTCAATTCGAGAAATGCGTCAGTTTTTGAATTTCAAAGAGCTAGAACGAATATCCTGCGTAAGGCTCCAATAAATTTAATGAGTAATAACTTATATAATTATAGTAGCTGTACCTGTTGTGATTTTTTCGTACTCTCAACAAACTTTTATGAAAATTGCACTTGAACATCTATCTGTCCGATTCATAGTAAAATTTTGATTTTGTGTAATATATGTATGTAGGTGGTTATGGAGCAGTTATTCTTAATAGTAACATTCATACCCCTGTATAGTGACTTGTCCTGTAAATGGATTTTCTGTTGGACAATAAAGCTGTTATTATTATTATTATTATTAGAAATTTGGTTTTCAATATTAAAACCAGATTAAATTATGTGGGAAAGAAGGACAAGAATCAGTATTTAATGAAAAAAAAATTGTAGTTAAGATTTGAAGATGACGAATGAGGAAAGCATTCAATTTCTAAAATGAATTCACCTTTAAATCTTATATTCAGTAAACAAGCGAGGCAGGAATTTTTGCGAGCTTGTTCCTAGTTGAACAACGAGCTATCGTTTGTTCAAATGGCTGTAACTTTCGAATCTCGATTGATTGTCCATTGTTCAAATATCTGGGCCAAAAATGTCGGATAGTTCTGCATTAATTATGCATTTGGAATTTCGTTTCCTCAACATTTCCTAACATACTAACATATCCACCAGATAAACTTGTAACTAGGAAGATATTTAGATAGCGTTTAAACAAAGAAGTTTGTCAAATACCGTTTCTAAATACTTGATATCTCGTAAGATATTCATCAGCATTAAGAATAAGCACGCAGATGCTCATGACCTCACGACAGTGCTTTTCTAAATTTTTTAAAATCCATCCAATATTCTTGTACATTTCTCAAATGAAATTATGTCCAGATTCATTTCATTTCGGTGAAGATAAAAATAATTCAGAAAAGTCAAATTCAGAAAAATATCGAAAATTTTCAGTAACGACTCCCTATAAAGGGTGATTGAAATTTCCATGACTCTTATGAATATGATTCGTAAGTAAAAATTTTTCAGGTAGTTTTCTTCTAACGGCTAGCTATTGTACCCCATTTTTATGACTTTCAACTATACTCTTTTGAAGAATGAAATATCAGTGAGATGAGATCATATTTTCGGTCCGCTTGGAAGAAATGAATAAACTATCTTCTGGAGGACGGTCCCCTATATCGGGTTTGTATAAGTTGTAGAAAAATGAGAATTTCGGGTTTATACACAAAGCACAGCGTTGCCACATTTAGGGATTGGAGACGTTGATCGAGTATACCGTTTACATACAGCAAGACGAGGTCGCCGGAAGCGCCCTCACACTGGCCGATCCCCGAAGTATTTCTGTATAAAATATGATGTTTCACCGACTTTTCGGACCCGGCTCAAAATTCATATCTGACACCCCCTGACCCCCCTGATTATGATTCCATTGAAAAACGTTGTCAGACCCGGTCTGACAACGACACTTTTGGATCGACAAGTCGGTGGAGTATACCGATTTGGATCTGTGTAGGCGGTAAAACAAATCTATATATATATATATATATATGAAGTTTTGATAAATTTGTTATGCTGATTTTTCTAAAGTTATTGGCAAAATCAAATTTCAGATACACATAATTTCAGAATAGTCTGAAACTATTAAATAGATTTTGCGCAATAACGAACTCGGCCGAAATATTTACAGACAAGGTCAATTTTGCAAATGTAAGAACTCGAGCTCAACTTCATCGCATAATTTGCGATATGGCCAACCAGCCGGACCTACCCTATTATGACTCAGCTTAGATATGCATTTCTCTTATTCACTCTGTATACCCAGGAAATCTCATCTACCTGTCAATCTGGACAGAAGGACGAACTTACGAATAAAATAGACAGATTTTTTATAAGAACCTACATTCCTTTAAACTCATAGGTATCAATCATTTTTGGTTGAAAATTACAGACAGTTTTGCAAATTGATAAGCAAAAGTTACAAGGACAAGAACCACAGTCTCACACTGTATACTTAGGTGGATCTTGGGGCGAGAGTTGTATTAATATAGAATTTACATAAAATCCTGATCGAGTAATAATTATCAATTTCAGGAAGTACTTGATTCGTGTAACATAAATGAGGAAAGTTCAACCAGTGTTGGTGAAAAGTTCGTAACAATTGTTTTCTAATTGGATGCGGTTGGGATATGAGAGTTGGATAAATTTCCTAATTACTTTCATTGGGATAGAACAAATAGTAGGACATGTCAAAACAATCAATAAAAACTAAGTAAAAATCAGGGAGGAAACTATGAGTAGTTACTTTTAATTTGAGATATAGGTTTTTTTTATATCACACACACAGTGTTTTCAAAATTTTGTTCCATAAATAATATGTGAGATTTTGAACACTCAAACTTATTCCAGAGCTTCTTTCTGAAAAAATGCCTTTGAGAATACACAGTTATGTGATTCTGACGACAGCAAAGTTCATTAATGAAAATTCGAATTTTGACTTAAAAACTATTTCTCCTTAGGTTCACCGGGTAGTTCTATCAGAGACAAAACCGAAAAATTGTGACTTGGATGGCTGGACTCGGTTGAAAGATCTTCCCAGTATACATAGATAGCTTCTCAACATACAACTTGTCGAATATTTATTGATTCCCATCTATCCTCTCCTTTGGTTACTCTAGCCTATGTTAATTTCAGATCATAATTTTTGCGCGCTTGTTCTACCTTGGAATTAGTAGAACAGTTGGTTATCGTTTTAACCAAATATCTGTAAATTTTAAAATTAAACCGAAAAAGGTATCAATCGATTGAGTCTGACTTCCTGATAAGGATGCGGGGGTCAAACTGGAGTATGTACGGTCGTCGGTATACTCATTATCATCCGAAGAAAAAGTTTTCATCTTTTAAAAATAAGTTAGTTGTCCGAATATCCCGGCTATGTTCGACAATGGACCAAATCAGTCGAATGGTTCATAGGACATGTACATTCAAAATTTAGTTTAATCAATATCTTCTGAAATATCTATCCGATCTATTAGAAATTTGAAAATTATTTGAATTACTTTAAATAATAGAAGTCCATCGATTTGCATTGAAATTTTCAGCAAGAAAACTTCAAAAATTGTATTACTCATAAGGTACTAGTCGAGTTTCAACAAAAAATTGTTCATTTATAAAGCTTATTGATATCTTGCATGTTCGGAAAATTCATCTTCGTAAACGTAAACCTAGCAGAAGATATGTCAGTTTTTTGTGCAGGGAAGTAAATGAAGTCACAGAAGTTGATTAGAATAAGTTATGAATGGATCTGCCCTCCTCAACATCTACGAATGATTAATAGTACGAATCGAAAGTTGTTGAATTGAAGTTTATGAATCTTGACTGAACCATTACGCATTCTGTCTTTTGAAAAAAAAAATTACACAGTTCCTGCATATTTCTATAATCTGTAATCGATTCAATAAGTTGTCAATGATGACAGCTGAAAATAATTGGCGATTTCGTATTTCATTGCTCACTTCATCTTCAGAAAAAACTCATGGTAAGTAATTTGGACTTTAAAAAATAAGGAATTTCAAAGGAAAAAGCTTACTGAAAAAATTTTTTTTCTATAGGAAAGTTAAAAATTTCCTTACTTAAGTTTAGGAAAATCAATCGAGCTTCGAACAAAACTGAAGGACAACTAGGCGTGGTTCTTTTGAATTTCAGATAAAGGTTTATTGATTCTTTCACACTATTCCAAAGTCAGGGAAGACTTCATTACAAACGCGCAAAAACACCTGTCGTCAACACTGGGCTTTGCTACAGTTTTATGGGTGCATTCTAGTACCTAGTAGGGCATGCTATCGTTGCGCCCAATGTCTGTAATTTTCGAGTATCGAGCCTAAAATGGTCGCAAATGATTGAGTCGGACTTTCTGAAGAAGAATAGGTACACGTTCAAGCTTATGGGTGTTCATCTTCCAAATGAGATGAGCTTAAGTTTTCATATCTTCAGAATGAGTTGACTGTCCAAATATCTTGATTAAATTAGTTATTGGGCCAATTGTGCGGGTACAAAATTAGGAGTAACAATAATTACCCGCTTAATGAGAGAGAAGCGCACTTCCTGAGTCGCTGGTTATATTCTAACAGTAGATCCAAAAATTATCTTTGGTAGAAAAGATAATTGCAAGGTGAATAAAAACAAGTTTGTAGTTGTAACAGAATTATGTATTCACAGAAAGAGTTCTTAACTGTCTACAAAGTCCAAGTATTTGAACTTCTTTGCCCAATCTTGGGCACTTCTGGTAATACTAAACAATAAAGAGATCTGACCTTATTTTTCTAATTTGAAGTTCACCACAGCTCTGCCTCAATCGTCCAGGTTCACTTGGGAGAATTGCAGCTGAATAACTCGAATTCACAATAAACTAGGGTAACTAACTGACCCAACTGGAGAAAATGTATGTGAGAGAGAGTATGTTTATCGACGAGAAACTTTTAGAGGTTAGAATGATGTGTTACAAGTGAAAAATAAACTTACTGGTAGAACTGACCACCTTGGTGGTTAAACGAGAACTGTACTGAGAGAAATTTCTTGAATAATCGAGAGAGGTCGGACATGTCGAAAGTACAGGTAGCTAAGCTATGGAAAGTACCTGTTGAGCTTTAGGGATTCCCAAAATTCCGTCCGATAGAAGGTATTCTTGGAAGTAACGGCCGCTGCCCTAAATTCCACGAACTGTCGTTTGTTGCGAGAATATCGCAACACCAATTTTGTCCCATAGTTAAGAAGATATGAGCATCTGATATTTTGTTTTGTCTAGGTTGAAACTAATAGCCCCGCAGAATTAGGGCAAGCGCGCACTGGTGATTTTTGTAACGGTGACTTTAAAGTGTTTGTTATTGTTCTCCGGTCGGCGTACACAAATATCTCCCAATTGTCACGTCGTAACATACAACTCCATACATATTCACGGACTTGACAAGAGTGACGAAACAGTCACCGTGACACAAATCACCTGTGCGCGTTGGCCCTCACGCAAGAATCGATACAATTTTCAGAAAATTCCCAGAAATAACTTTTTTCATACTTTATACCTGATAATATATCGGACGTATTTAAAGAAAAATTTGTGTATGTATGAACGTTATTGATATCTAACACATTCACAAATTTCATTGTGGTAGCCAAGCTATGATTAATTATTCATTTACGCGATAGAGAAGAGAAATGTCAAAAAGTCCGTCGGAAGTTTCAATGCTCGATACGTTCACGGATACGCATTAGAATCACATCGGTCGGACTCATTATTTGAGTTTTAGTTGGGAAAAAATTAAGCCAAAAGAGTTATTTACGGTGAAATAAAAGAACGTTGTATCAATGTAAAGAAGTACTGACGAAGGAAGGGTTTTAGGAAAAAAAAATTCGAGCTTCAAACAAAACTTTAGGAAACTATGAGTAGTCATTTTTCTGAGATATAGATTTTTTCATTCATTGTAGCGGTTGTATTCGTAGAACATTGTTCCAGATTACCAGAAAAGACTCTAGAACAAGCGAGCAAAAGCTAAATTTTTTCAAATGGTCCTGAAAAACCTTTTCTGATAATTATTCGAAAATTCCTGTTGATTACTTGAGATATCTCAGCTCTTCATGTTAATTATTTCCATATAAACAAATCGCTAGACTTCTCATACCTCATTGAAGAATTTTCGAATGGAATTGATGTTGTCAACCCTGAAAATCGAATGGTGAAGGAAAAAATGCACACAGCAAAATAAGCAGTCCTCACTCTACGACCCTAATTAACCTCCAATAAATGTCACTCACACTTAGGCTCTATGGCCCTTTCGGCAAGTTTATCATTGATGAGTATACCAAGAGTATGAACAGCTGTTCTTGACATCACAGTGTTAATTATTCCCATTCCGGTTCATCGCAAATATAAAACTAGGCGATTTTTCTCGTTCGTGAAAAAGCACGTTTTTTCTGAAAACATCAGGTGTTCCTGGATGGCCGGCCTATCAAATAATTATGGAAACTATACATGCAAAATATTTTAGAGTTTGTAGACAAATAATAGGTTATTAGCTAAGTTGAATTTTTGAAATTCATTCGAATTTCCATTGTTGCCAGATGTATGGAAATTTGGCAACAGCTTTATTATTTTGAATACAATATCCCTTATTTTGATTTTTTTATGATTTTTCGGTTAGCTATGTTGCATTTCTGAAATTCATTCAAATTTCCATTGTTGCCAGATGTATGGAAATACAACAGCTTCGTTAGTTAGTTAGTTAGAAATCAACATCCTTCAGTTGATTTATTTATGATTTTCCATACAAAATTGATTAAATTCATGTTACTTTTCCATATTCATCTCTATCAGTGTGTGAGTTATAAATTATTTTTTAAATTTCAAACCAAATACGATCACAATGCCATGAACTTAGATTAAAGTTTGATCTGCCATTCTTGCAGAATCTCAGTGGTCAGTTATACAGAGTGGTCAAAAAACTATTTATTTTTCAACTCACTGAATTGAAAAATATTTGTATATTCAAATTGAACAACCAGTATGTTTTTTCATTTTCAGAATTAATCAATCAATCTCAAGAACCGTTTAGGATAAATACAGAGAAGTGAATGAAATTCTTTAAAGTTCTTATGCCAAGTCATAAAAAAAATTCTAATTCAGGGTATCCTGTTTGAATCAACAAAGCTGTTTCCACCTTTGCATACATCTTTGCAAACTTCTATAAAGGTGCAAAACAAATCTAGGAGACTGGGTTCGAAGATTTATAACCCATATGAGCTTAATTTGAAGCATTCTTTTGTTAGAATAGATATAATTTGATGAACCCTGAAAGTCTGAAGCTATAAAGAACCAGCTCTTCATAAAGACAAGTCTTCAATTTAACAGGTCCTGACAGAAAATACATTACCTATTTCAACAGTGAAAATATACCGAAGTACCTATGTGAGTGATGGAAACCTTTTTCTCTATTCATTATGGAATATTACTCTGGATTAAATATTAAACAAGGTGCTTGACATCATTAATAATGAGTACAGCAAATGGCAAGTTAGATTTTGTAGTGAATGTTAGACAAAAATTGTTCAGTGGTTAATTTCATCTATAGTGTTTAGTGGTGGAACCATATACGAGAGAAATTTCCCCAACTTTTTGTAGAAATATTTCATAAAGACATAAAATATGGCAACATTGAACAAATCTGATTATTGAATCATTTCAGCACAGAGTTGGATTTGGGAAAATCAGAAAATTTGGACAAAATAGTATCGATTTAATTCCTTTCGACTTCAAATATCTCAAGAATTTAGGAGAAAAGATGAGGAATGATTTTATCTTAAAAAAATTTAGAAAGCACTGACGTGAGGTTAGATTGCTTTGGCGCTCTTGTTGAGCTACTCGAGAGTAAATATTCAAACCAAAACAAATCTAAAACTCTGATCACGTGAACAATAGTCTTTTCCCATACTATGGGACAATGTGATGCAAATATGAACGCCTAATGAATGAACAAACCTATATCTCAAATTGAAAATAACTACTCATAATTTTCCCCAAGTTTTGTTCGAAGCTATAATTCCCTTTTCCTAAAAACTTACGTCAGTGCTTTTCTGAATTTTGACAACGTATAGTATTTCAGCCACCGATATTGAATTTTATCTCTATGATTTCCCGTTATGAATAATTTTGATTAATATTACGACAACTGACACTGATTAATGATCCTTGCATTTGTCATTTGAATATCGATCTGTGATGGCCATCGTTCAAAGAAAATCATCGGGACGTATGTCATTTCTCCTTTCTCTTGAGTAAATGAAAAAAATGATCATATCTTTAGATGGAAAAGAGCTACGACAATGAAATTTGAGGATAAGTAAGATATCGATCACCTCAATCCAGTCACGAATTTTTGTCCAAATCCGGAAAATATCTTATGAGATAGTGAGGATTAAAAATTTTTTTTTTTAGGAATTTTTTATAAATTTTCTAGCGTGACGATTTCTGCGAAATTTTGCGAGCTGCTTTGTTGCAGCCTTCCTCAACAATATTTCAAGTATCAATTTGATCGGATGGATATTCTAGTTGTTATTGAGGAAACAAAATTTCAGATGCTCATAACTACTGAATATGTGGACAATTAACTTATTCTGAAAATATGAAAACTCTAGCTGATTCCTTTTGGATGCTAGAGAGGATACGGCCAGCCGGACAGACTAAACTTTCGCCACGGATTCTTCATCGGGGAATCGAACCCAATCGATTGAGACCATTTTCGGCTCGATATTCCAAATTTACAGACATTCGGGCAAAATGATAGGCACTCTGTTCGGGTGAACAAGAGCGCCAAAAAGACTAATAATTCCAGGAAGTACAAGATATGGACCTTTGGTTCAAGTGATATTTGATTTTCATGCAATTTAACCAATCTGTACAGTAGCAGTGAGAAACCCACAAGAAATGGAATAAATCTAATGATGCCAAAATATGCACGAGTTTTAGCAAAAACCTTCTACAAGAGATCATTTCAATTGATATTGTCGTTTGAATATTATAGGAGAAAATGCAATTTTTTTATGAAATTTCAACACCCTATATCTTTTGAACGGGGCCAAATTTGGAAAAATGTTTTCGGAGGAAAATGTTTCTTTCGACTTCTAGAATCTATGGTTAAAATTAACGCAGTGGTCAAAGACTCACCCTGTATATGGTCAATCTTGAGTAATAGTTCATAAAAATTTTCGTTCCTCTGGATATTAATATTGAAAGTACAATTTCGGTTGAAGGAACCAATAAAATAATAATCCGATTATACTTAACAAAGAAAATAATCTGTCCAAAAGATTAATAAAGGAAATGATTTTCATCAAAAAAACAAATAGAACTGTAAATCCTTCAAACAGATACCTCAATTTTAAATGATATCTATGTAAATTCAATCAATCGAATAAGATGAGAGAATGATGAATGAATGTTGGGGAAATGAGGTGTTTGACATTCATTATATTATAATGACAAAAAAAGTATAACGTACAGAATCTTCCTGAATGCACGATTAGTGTTACTTGGTTCCTTGCATGCACGTTGCAAATATTAGAACCAACAATTCAATCCGTAGTATGAAATATATACATGTTTAACTGTGTCCAAGTTTGAAAAGCAAACTTGTAATTTTTGTATTTTCAATGTTTTCTTTAGTTTTATATGTTTCTTGTGTGTGATCTCAATATTACTTACTATTGTGTGTTTTTTTTTATTCTGTAATTTATATTTTGTATTCATTGCTTTTGTCAATCTAAGTTCCAAAATATTTTGCTTATTATATTTCTTTGAAGCCTGAAGAAGACGTAAAATAGATGTCGAAACGTAGCTCCAGATCGAAGCATTCTTTATTGGTTCCTTCAGCCGAAATTTTACTTTCAATATTAATCTTGAGTATGTTCTTCTGGCCGCCCGTATACTCACTATCTTCCGAAAGAACTGAGCTAAAATTTTCATATTTTTAGAATAGGTAAACTGTCCGAATATCTCGGCTGAGTTCGATATCGAGGCCAATCCCTCGAATTGTTGTGAACATCTGAAATATGGTTTTCTACATAATCCTAGAATATAAATCAGATCGAGTTGCAACTTATTAGATATTCGAATTGTGTTTGAACAAGGAGGCTTCCAAAATTTCGTAGAAATCGACACTGTAGGCAATTTTGAAAACTCCCAAAAACATATCCTTAGAATTATTATAAGACTCATGAGTTATTCGTTGTATTCAAACAAAAATTTGTACATATTTGGACGATATTGTTATCTTAAATACTCTCAAATTCCATTGTCGTACCTTTTTAAAAATACGGATTCATAGTGAAATCGGAAAAGAAAACTGTCGTAAACCCCATTAGCTACTCGATGCTTGCCCAGAGACGTTATCCATTGAAAACGGTCGGAAATAATAATTCAATATTATGTCAGTTGGTGGAAAATTGATAAATGAAAAAATGTATGACGTCAAAATTGACGACCAAATTCGTGTTCTGAGAGTGTATAATGTACCTTAAGCTCATAAAACTCATTTGGAGGTCTCAGAAGATTCGATTCCGAACAATAGTCTCTTTGGTGTAATTTGGATTTGAATATATGTATAATGTATTTCAAGGGACAAGTGCTTGCTCGTCCGAAATTCTGGTATGATGTTGGAAGAAGAGTCTGCTTACCTATAAATATATTTTCCGTTTCATGTCGCCATATACATTTGAGTAATTATATTTTGAAGTAGTGCAGTTTTAAGTAGAACAGAATGATAGATGAAATGAAACTGAAGGAATACTGTTAGTTTGGTTATTTTAAATTCAAGATATTTGTAATTTGAACTTGAGTATATAAGGAATATTAAAGGAAAGAAACTTAGGGAAAGGATAATATTTGGACGGTTTTCGATTTATGTTATAGGCCTATATTTGTGTGGCTTTTAGGAGAAGGGAATTTCAGTTGCGGACAAAACTGGAGGAAATCTGTGAGTTGTTATTTTCAATCTAAGGTATAGGTTTGTTCAATCAATCTTGGAGATTGAATTCTTATCAACCTGTTACAGAGTAGGAGAAGAGACTCAAGAACAATAGCACAAAACTTTCTGACCTAATGTCAGTACTCTTCTATTTTTTTTACTTCACAATTCCACCAGAAGTGCTTTACCACAATCTGTACAATTGGTCATACGGCAGTTTTTTCCCAAGCCTCAGCCATGCATCAATGAAAAAAACCGATACCGCAGAATACAAGACATTGGTTGATGAAGATGTAAAACCATTTAATAAAAAGAAAAGGACTAAGAGCATACAGAGAACTGGCCTGAAGAGATACTATAAAAACAGGCAGAAACACAAAGGTCATTTGTAAAAAGTTGGAGAATATGGATTATTAACACCCCTAGAGAACAAATAAAAATAACAGTTGATATGAGCGCGATGTATACTGGAACCTGAAATCTTACCTTCTCAGGAAAAAGCTAGACATACCTACTCGAACGCTCCCTTCAACCAAGATATCTTATCTTATGGATGATGGTATTTTCGGGGTGGTGCAATTTATTTCGAACCATTTATAAAACATGAATGAAATAATATTGAGGCCTATGTTAATATTATTTACATGTGTAAAATTTATTTAACATTTTCTTGAAAATAAACTTATTCTTATTATTGCTATTGATATTCTCTCGGTTGAGAAAATACGTGAGTTTTTAAAAGAAGAAGGAATAATCCAAAAAGATGGTGTTCCATCTCCGATGGGCCACCAAGCACATCTCTTAAGGCAGAGTGATTGGAAAGATTTCCCAAAACGAGTAATGATTTTTTAGCGGCATCAGTTGACGTACAGTAGATGTCGATAGAGCAATAGTCCTCTAGTTCAATTGAAATGTCTGTGGAATCCCATTGGAACTCTGAAAAACGTAATTTTGATGAACCGTTTGAGCTAAATTAGAATAAAAAAATTATAAAATAATATTTTTACAATGTACAAGACCAATTTTGCCGTATCTACAAAAAAAAGAAAACATTTAAAGTGGCTCATTTGCATCTGGTTTGACGAAAAATGTTCTCCCAAATAACGTTTTGGGCTTCCATTACCTTCCGAATGAGTTTCACTGAATCCGTCTGCTCTCTTCGATTTGGAAACTTTGAAGTACTTCCTTAGTTTTTAGTAACTACTGACGTCATGTCAGTTGGCTTTTGCGCTCTTGTTTAGCGAGTAAATATTCAAACTATAAGGAACCTATAAGCACTTTGTTCAGGCGAATGGGAAGTTTTTACGATACTCTGAACAAAAAATAACGCCACGATGAATGAACGTTCCTATATCTTAAATCAAAAATAACTTTTCATAGTTCTTTCTAAGTTTTGTTCGAAGCTTAAATTCCCTTCTCCTAAAAACCTACGTGAGTGCTTTTCTAACTTTAGATAATGTACATTATTTCACCGTAATGAAAAATTTTTTCTTAATTTTCCCCTAACAGACACTGATTAATGAGTTCGACTTATGTCAATCGAATATTATTCTATGATAGCATCGATCAAAGATACTTCTGACGAATTTTTCGTTATTTCTCTTTTCTTTTGAATAAATGAAAGAATTATCATATCTTCAGATGAAAAAAAAGCTAGGACCATAAAATTTGGCAATTTGCGAGATATCAATAGCCCGCATACATATAACAATTTTTGTTTGAATACGTCCGATATCTCATGGGGTTTAAAGTTTTGAAAATTTGTTTCTTTAGGTATTTCTGGAAATTTTGTTATTTGTCGATTTTTGCGAAACCTTGCAAGCCTATTTTTTTTAACCTAAGCAAGAAATCTTTCAAGTTATAACTTGATCCGATAGATATTCTGGGAGTTGAAAAGAAAACCAATTTTCAGATACTCATAACTGCCGAATTATTGGACGGATTTGGCCGGATAACGAACTCGTCCGAGATATTCATTCCTTCTGCCTACCCTGATATTGTAAAATCTCTAGCTCTAGCTCTCTATCCGGACTTAATAGTGCTCACGGAGATACCGAATCGATTTTGACCACGGGCACATTATCAGGGAGTCCTAACGAAATGATTCATACAACTTTTACCCAAATATTCGAAAAAAATAAAATAAAGGCATTTGTCTTTCGAAATAGTTCAAACCGAAGAACCAGAAAGAGATATTCCTTCTCTTACAATTGTTCCTGAAGCTTGGGAACAAAACGGCATCCTTTATTGGCTCAAATCAAGGAATGCAGCGAGTGCAGTACGAAATCCGTTTTCAAAGCCCGATAAAGACTGAAAACAGTATCCCTGTATTATGAAGAGACACAAATTTTTGTTATAGAAGGTTGCAGACGAAGAACAGCTAGAAGAACATTTTTTATGTTTTTCATTTTTTCTAATTAAGAAGAGTTCTCTTTTTGAAACAATAACTGTTTTTTAATATTGGCCATTTACTCCTCTTGTTCTCCATCTCGACAATAAATAAATTCAATAAGGACCTAAAGAAATTTCTTTCCCGATTGTTGGGTATAAATTTAATAATTTGTATAGGTTATTCTGCAAACTATGAGAATGCGGTGATGTCATAACACTTTCGATTTTTAAAAACACCTTTTTATTGCTTATTGTCATCTTGATTTACAAGGGTACTCAGTTATTGGACATACATGATTTTTATGTATCTAAAAGACTTGATAAAAACTTGAAAACACTGAATACTATCGGTTCCATTACGAAGTTGCAAACAATTCTATAGAACGCCTTATAATAACTGTTGTATCACCTTGCTCCTGATGATTCATAGGCGGGTTCCTGTCACCTTTATAAACCCATATTATGAACCTTATGGTACTATAAACTGAAGTTTTTATGAATAGTTGTCAATCTATAGTTTATAGGAACTTATAAGAATCAAGAATTTTTGCAATTCCTATATGAACTAAAACACCTCAGGTATTTAGCAACCCTATTATGAATCACTAATAACACCAATTTCGAATTTATAAATCTTCCGGTTACCAAATATGTTACTTGGGAATTGTTTGACATGAAACATCTTTTAAGTTAGGTAGATACCGGAGGATGGAAGACCTACCTTAGAATATATATTGCCAAACAGTAGTTACTCGGTGGACTGTCACGAAATATTTCCGAATTAACCGAAACTTGATAATCAAACGAGAGTTCATTTGTCAGACCTAACTGTATGAATATGTGATATCGGGAATAAAAATATATATGTGAAGTATAACTCCCTACTATAGATGGCTCGCTTATTCCAATAAATGCGTAGCCTTTCCTTGACCCGAATCGATAAAAGCCAAAATACCGAACCCATATTTCGAAATGGCAAACGTGTGAAGCTCTCTTGTAAAAGTCGAAGAATTCCTGCTGGCAAACCGTCAAGTCTATTTCGCAGAAATTTAAACCTTCCGCGTCTCCGGTAAGGTGCAGGGCAGAATGGATGGCAGACAGCGAGGCTTACATTGCCTGATAATACCCATCATTCAATGAAATCTATCCTGATAGATGGCTCGTAAAAGGGTCGGCATATAGACTTCTGTTAGATATTGATAAGCCTTATAACTTGACACGGCTTAGGGCTCCTTTTATGCCGGCTTCCCGCTTGGACACTTTCCGTTATAAGAAAATCTTGCAGCTTCGCACAGCAGTCGACTTGAATTCCGAGCCATTGTTCTGTGTGGAAATCCGGGGATTAATTTTTGATGAATCTGTGGGTGTTTAATAACTCTTCAGAAACCACTAGAACGGTGAGATTACGGCGTAAAGTACTGTTACAAAGGGTCGGTGTAATACGGTGGATGATATACTGAATATTTTCGATACAATGGGATGTCTTTAAGGCTGAAATTGATATTGGCCGTTGGGCATAAGAATTTTTTATATATGAGCAGGCTGCATTTCTTTCAAAATTCTTTGAACATGATGTTGAATGCAGACAACTGTTGAGGCTTCGGAGTTTTTTAGTTTGTTCCATATCCCATGCCTAATGCTAGAATTGGCACCAGAATTGTTTATGCAACTCTAGGAACATGCTAATTATTCGATGTGGGTGATCAGGAGAAAAAGAGAGAGAGATCGCTTAAGTTCATTGCTTAGGACATGCTGATTTCGTGTGCACAATATGACTACACAAAACGTGGATTCCATTAAGACCGTTAATTATAAGATTCACAGAATATTTCAACGAACTTGTCAGATTGACTAAAAGAATTTCAAATTATTGGAATTTTGGACACAGAATTGCTTAATCAAGTCTTTGATCAAGCGATAAACTTTTTTGAAACCATGTATAAATCTGGGAGGATTCCTTAAGTCGGTGAAGTGAAAACATTTTTGCTCAGGTTTGGAGTAATCGTTATTTGAACTCCAGGATTCGTGTCATGACAGATTCTTGATATCCAATTTACCCATTTTCTTATAGTTAAACCCATATCAAAAAATATTTCCAAAATCTAAATTATTCACGACTTTAAAAAAACCCTTTCAATTAGGCATCAACTATGAAGAATAACTTCAACGTGTCCAGTTTGAAAATTCAACTTTGACATAATAGACAGGTTGTTTCAATTCTGTATTACTTGAAATTCGGAAATTTGCATTATGATAATATGCGATACTCTCTGGATAGGTGGAATATTTCTAAAATCTGCGCACTCCTGGTTAAACAGACTGCAGAATCAATTTTTCTATGGAAAGAGGAGTATCTTCTTATATCGTTCCTAACTCATTTTTAAATAAGTTCTGATACACCGAACCTTCTGAAGGTTTTGTTGAACTACATACCTATTTCTAGGATCTATAATAATGCAGTATACCACAACGTCTGGGAAAATATGTTATGAATATAATATTAGAAGACACTCCTCTTCATATACTTGAGAATATCTGCTTTATGCATGATTGAATGGCGTCTTATTACAAACTTGATGATCTAGAAAGATTAATAGTTTCTACAAATTTAACAATATGAATGGTATGAGTTAAAGAATATTTTCGTGTCGAACTTGTCCACAGAAAAATCGAAGATATAACAAATAATCTTCAAAGGATTTTTCAAACATCAGAAGAAATTCCAATCTTTATCCTTATAAGGATAAAGCAACAAGAGTGGATCGACTCTGCATTCTGATAGGGTTTTTCAAAGCAAGTCCAGCGATCTAATCGATAATTATTTGCATTAGTTGAACCATCATAAGTCCTGACGGATGTTGAATTATCTCCCATTTATGAAGCAATAAAATTTCAAAGACATATTTTCTATGGAAAAATTGTTTTTATAATTGTTGCAATGACAATATGAATTTGGATGAGAGTACTATTCAATTTTATGTATATCGCTACATCCAATGCTTTTTGGCGCTCTTGTTCACCCGAACAAAGTGCCTATCATTTTGCCCGAATGTCTGTAATTTTGGAATATGGTCTCAATCGATTGGGTTCGACTCCCCGATGAAGAATCCGTGGCGAAAGTTGAGTCTGTCCGACCGGCCGGCCGTATCCTCTCTAGCATCCAAAAGAGATGAGCTAAAGTTTTCAAATTTTCAGAATAGGTTAATTGTCCAAATATCTCGGTCAAGTTCGTTATTGGGCCAAATCCGTCGGATGGTTCAGTAGTTATGAGCATCTGAAATTTTGTTTCCTCAATAACTACTAGAATATCCATCCGATCAAATTGATTGGAATGCGAAAAGCACTAACGTATTGTCACTCTAATCCCAATCAGAATATCTAAAGCATTAAAAAGCATTGGCGTGTCAAGATTTTTTACTAATAAGGAATAATGCATAATTTGGTGCTCCAGAAAAACTGAAAACTTCATATTTCTTGGGCACTGAAAGCACTTCTAAGTAAAATTCATTTGCCAGGACATTTTGACATTTTCAAGCAAAAAGCTCAACCAAATTATCTTCTGAGAAACCATACTTCTGGGTAATATTCCACTGGACTAATAAATAATATTGAACAAGCACTCAAGGAAAAGATCATAATTGAATGCAATTTGAATACTCTGTGATAAAGAAAATTTCTTCCTAAAATGTTTTAGTTTCAATATTTTAGTCTGTGATTGAAGACCTCAAAATAAGTAAGACATTTCAGAAAGTGGTTTTGAAGATGAAGCGATATTCTGTAGTCTAATTAACTACTAGCGTAACCAAATACAAAATTCGATTTGATTTAATTTGCCAGATGTCCTATCAACATACAATTCAAATATTCCTCAATCAGTTCACTCGAAGAAATCTCAGCTGGTCACAACCCTTGTTTATTATGAGGGACCTTGAAATATTGTTGGGGAAGGTTGCAACAAAACGGCTCGCAAAATTTCGCAGAAATCGTTACGCTAGAAAATTTAAAAAAAAAAAAAAATTTCAATCCGTACTATCTCATAAAATATTGTTCGGATTTCAATAAAAATTCGTGAATATATTGAGGTGATCGATATCTTACTTATCCTCAAATTTCATTGCCGTAGCTCTTTTCCATCTAAAGATATGATCATTTTTTTCATTTACTCAAGAGAAAAGAGAAATGACATACGTCCCGATGATTTTCTTTGAACGATGGCCTTCTCAGATCGATATTCGATTGACAAATGCCAGGCTCATTAATCAGTGTCAGTTGGCGTAATATTTATCAAAATTTTTCGTAACGGGAAATCATAGATATAGAATTCAATCTCGATGGCTGAAATAATATACATTGTCAAAATTCAGAAAAGCACTGACGTAAGATTTTAGGAAAAAGGAATTATAGCTTCGAACAAACTTGGGGAGAATTATCAATAGTGATTTTTAATTTGGGATATAGGTTTGTTCATTCGTTAGGCGTTCATATTTGCATCACATTGTACCATAGTACGGGAAAAGACTATTATTCACCTAATCAGAGTGCTTATAGATTTGTTATGGTTCGAATATTTACTCGCAAGTAGCTCAACAAGAGCGCCGAAGCAATCTGACCTCACGTCAGTGCTTTCTAAATTTTTTTATTAAAACGAATACAACCCAAGAATTGTGCCAATGGTTTCATGATCTCTCAAAACGCCATTTATTGTATTATTGCGATATCAGATAAGTAACAGTCAAATTAAAACATGTAGAGAAGATGTGACGTGATACCAGGAGCTTTTCGCGCTTATTCTCAAATCTTTTACTGCACTCAGATGCAATGTGATACTGAACCAAGAGATATTTGAAAAATCAACTTATTCTGAGAATATAAATATACTGGCTTGTCTCCTTCGGAAAATAGAGAGAATAAGGCTTGCCGGACAGACGTAGTCAAGTTTGACCACGGATTCTTAATCAGTGGAGCCGAACCCAATGATGTTAATGCCATATGCGGCTTGGAGTTCGATAATTACAGCTAATTGGGAAAAACGACATCACGATTTTATAGTTACTAGGGTAGGATTTAGCATTTGTGTAGACGAAGTTGGGTGTCAGTGCGGAGCTGTGCTTTGCAACCGAATGTATGAGAAATCTGAGAAATTCGTATATTGTCAAGTTCCTAGAGACGACAAAACAACCCCTTGAGTGGTAATTCATTAGGCGCCGTCGCCATGTGCCAATTCGTGGTGCTGATAGAATAAGTTGATATTTTGGTGCACTTATGCCAGAAATGTGTTTTTCAGGTCGTAAAACTATCAAGGGTTTGACGGTTCCGAAGAAGGAATTGAAGGTAGTTGTGACATAATGAAAAAGACAGAATATTTAGTGGGTGGGCTAAATTTTATTATTCATTTGTGAGTCACCCAATAAATAGTTTAGTGGTGTATACAAGTGTGGTCAAATTAGAAAAGACGGAATTGGAGACTATTCAGGGAAGGAAAAAGTGTGGCAGACGATTAAGGGTAGAGATCAAGAAGGGAGTGTTGACGGTTCGGCGATTAACACGATTACGAGTATAGAGCTCAGACGGTAATTTCGGAACTTAGACGAAACTTTTGTATTTATATATTAGACGATAATTTTATTTATTCTTTTGTTAAAAATTAACTTTGCAAATACGAAAGCCGTGTTTATTACGACGTTAGACGTTATCTGTAGGCGGAAATTTATCATAACCCCTAGATCATTGATAAAAAAGCCCACACTAGTAACTGGCCTTTGACGAATAATCTCAACTAAGGCACTAACAAATATATTAAATTATGACACTATTTTACAGCGAGTCGATAGTAAACAAGAGCCCTTAGATAAAGTATTACCAACTTTTGGTGTAGTGGTTTGAGCAACCTGATTTACTAGAAAGGGATATATTGCTCTTACCCTCGGAGCTGGTGAACGATATAGCTATCTCAGCAGTTCACATAAATTAAAGATAAATCCAAAGAGGCATAATGCACGATGAAATGTAGGTGGTAGTACTAGATGATTTCTTACTTTTCACAAGATGAAAAATCCTGCTCTCAATATCTCAGATTTCGGTGAGAAAACAGATCTTAGGGATGAAATAAGCAGTCTCAAATCGAAAAATACTGGGAGATCGGGAAAATTGTCCAATGTCCAATGTGATGTATAGGATATTCATGAGCATACTTTTTTGAACGATTAAATCCGCAAATTACAACAAAATCCAATCAACAGACGAAGCAACAGAATTCTTCTTCACAAGGCATCAATAAAAATTCTGTTCAGATCCGCTAAAACTGCAATAAATATTCTTCCAGTAAATTGATCAAGGTTAGGGATGTAAAATATGGGAATCCCCGATTACCAAAATGACAGATTCGTGAATCAAATACAGAGATTACGACATCAAACCACGTATAACCTAATGGACCAAGAAATGAACTAGAACAATCACGAAAAAAAAACTTCTCGTTTGTGCTCGTTAACTTACTCTACGAAGATGAAATTTCAAAATGCGCAACATAATGCTAACCTCCTTAATGCATTATTTTTCATCAAGATCCAGCAAATATCTTGTGTAATCTAATATTTCATTGAAAATTGTTTGGAATTTTCACAAAATTTAGCAGATTTTTATCTTTTGACGCTACACTAACGATTTTCAAGTTTCGAACCGATTAGATGTATACTCTGAGAGTTATTGAGGAAACCAAATTTATGATGCTCATAACGAAAATCAGGCTGATCTTATAGTTTTTGAAACTTGAACAATCTATCAGCTTTTACCGTTCAGAAGTTATGCGGTAATTAGTTTTTAATTCAATCAACTTATGAAGGTTATAATTCACTTGATATGCATTGAGAGTCATAAGATTCTTCATCAAACCATAATTATTTTTCAATGAACTATCGGTACAGATTCTTGACTGACCCTGTATATCAGAGGATCTGAACTTTTCGAATACTTCATCTGCATTTTCCTAAAAATTTGAGCAGCTTTAGGTCCTACCGCAATTGAATTACCGAGCTTCTTGAAGTGTTGTGAATTCTTGAATAATAATGAAATCTGGGAAATCAAGAACCTTTAGGCGGGATGTTCCCAAAAAATTAAATTTGCATAATTTTCGGGGGTCGCTTGAATAATCCTCTGTCGCTTATGAAGTTTGTTGCCATGAATTCAACGTCGGGACGGCGACGCCAAGAAAACAATTACATTTTCTGGTGTCAAACACGACAGTCGCAACCGCCTCAACCTTAGCGATGAGCAGAAATCACAGCGTAGTTCACATTATTGACCGTATTTTCACTTTATGGTGCCATATATCTGGAGTGTTTCGAACTATTTGTGCCTCTACATAAATTCTACACTAACCCGAACTTGGCAAACAATGAAATTAAATTTTCGTCGATAAATCATAGAAGCTGCTATTACTGCATGTTATATTTCGCTATCCGGTATTCCTACATAAAGTCGACAGATAAACAACGTGTTTTATGTATCGAAAGCCCAGATTGATGTCGTGCTGGATGTTTTCCTAATACTGCTGCCCGTGATTGTAGTCAGTTCATTCAGAAAATGAATAATGAAAAGCATCTCAGTATCGTTACACAGCGGCGAGAGTGAAAAAGTGACAGGATTAGCTTCTGCTGTCATGAGATACTCACATTGAGGCAGGAATCGAAACAAATTTTCAACAGGAAATAATTTATTATTTAAAGCTAGATATAATTTGTTATAATTATGATTAAAATTTCGTTTTGACGACAAACTGCAGGGAAAATAGAGTATAATATGCTCTCTGGTATGTCTTCGGCTAGAAATGAATATAGTTATGGACCTGAATTCAACGCAATGGCAAAAAAAGTGCGAAAAATATGTTTGTGAAGAAAAGAAGTATAGAAAATAGACATTGATAAAGCTTTCATAAAATCAGTGATGGAGTAGTATACCTTACGTATTAAAGAATATTAGATTCACAAGAGTGAGTTGAGGTTATAAGTAAAATTATGAATGCCATATCAATTTTTTTATTATTACATTAAAAGGAGAAGAGAATTATTTTGTGAAAGAAACTGGCCTTTTTAACATAAATTGGATTTTTCACAGGATTTCTTGTTCCAAGTTTTTTTTCTCGAATTCGGTAGCAGATATGACGGAAAGTTGAGTATGAAAACAAAGCTTCTTTCTACATTTTTCCAAATCAACAGATGCGCATAAAAGAAAGTTTTGGAGGTAAGCAGGATGACTGTATTCCGGAATAAATATCACTCATTAGATATACTATCCTAATGGCAATCTCACGTAGTGGAAACTCCCAAATGCAATGTCTGTGCCAAATTTCAGTTAAAAATCTTGTAAAGTGTCAATAGTGTGAAGAAAAATCAAACTTCAACACTTCGTATCTCGAAAATAAGACATTTCTGACTTTTTTTCTTGAATTCAGTTAAGAAATCTATATCAGAATCTAGGGTAATGAAAAGGCAGATAGTTGCGCACACAAAACACCCTCCATAAACTCAAATTGAGTTTTGAAAAAGACAGTCAGTGCGGAGTTATATCAAGCTAACAAAAACAACCTTGTGGCAATCCGAATGGAATGTGAATCAAAACTCAGCGATATAAAACCATCCACCAATGGCAATGTTACCCATCAGTACCAAATTAAAGTGACTTCCCCGTCTTGGCCATACAAACCTAACACATGGACATCTTCTAAATTGTGAACCCCAAGATGTGAACTATGCCGCAATATGTGATAACGGAGTGCCCAAAATATGCAAACCAATGGCTTTTGTTACCAAGTGCCTACTGTCTAATTATCAGATATGTTGAGTGTAGATCAATCACGAAACGTTATACAATACCTTGAGAATACCAGTCTGTTTAATTGTATATAGTATACTTGGGTTTTGTATATCAACCTGAGCGCATATATTTATCTTCGAGCCTTGACAATTGAACCGAGGTAAATTCATATACGTCTGGGAAAATGTGGGAGTACGTTCCGATTCAGGTAGAACAATGAAAAATAAGAAGACAAGTTCCATTAATTTTTTTTCCAAGCGGACCTCCTAAAAGACGCCAGAGGTAATCAATTTTTCTTGAATAACTTTTAAACTACTCAATATGTTTTAATGAAAATTTAATAAAATGAGCAGTAGAAAGAACCTCTCGAAAAACTGCTCTTAAAGCATAATAAGCTTGTTCAGTTCAACAGGGAGTGGCTATGTTGTACTTTTTATTGCTTACATTTTTAACATCCTGTATGATAAGGAGTTAAAAATTTGAATACTTTGAACATTAAGCTAAAGAAAAGGTAGGTACTCTTGTTCTTTGTCCATGAAATAAACCGTTTGTGAGAAAAAAAATTGAAAGAATTAATGTTTTTATTAATAAAAATTCATGATCTCTAATTATTTTGTCTGCAACAAGTGTAATTTCGAAAGACATTCAAGAAACGGAAACGTTTTAGTTTTCGTTATTTTATCCGACAAAATTACTAGATTTCAAAAAAGGAAATTTGTACCATAAAGTCACCATAACAAAAATTATTTTTATAAAATAAAGCCATGTTTTTCTAGGATTCATTTAAAAACCCACCTTAAAAACAATGTACACGCAAATTGAACAATAAATTATTTTTAAACATAGGTTTAGACAGATCAAATATATAACTCCCAGAATTAGTTAATTTCAAATTGGAAAATTTGTATTGATCCTGAGCTTGCAACGATTAAACCTAAATACGTTAATTATAAATAATCAATTGAAAACTTTAAAAGTGGGTTCATCATGTGCTCAGTGATCTCTGATATACTCGAGGGCACGACGAATAGACTACTGCTATACTCGCCACAACAACCCAGCATTGTTCCTTATCGCCTCACAATGAAATGTGATTCTCTGTAAAAGTTCCTACCTAGTATAAACCGGAGAGGAATACACCAAGGCTTAGAGATGACCCCACAGGTGAAAATCCATCAGCGTTAGGTCGGGAGATCGTGGAGGCCAGGGAATAGGAACTTCTCTTCCTATCCAACGGATTAAATAGACGTTATTCCGGTGATCCCGTACAGCAACGCTTTAGTGATGTGGAGCTCCATCATGCATAAAATACATGTTTCGGCGGGTTTCAAGAGGCAAATGCCCCATTGCACCCAGAAAAGCGTTCTGAAGGAACTGTAAATAACGTTCACCATTCAATCGTGGCGGCAATACGCATGTTCCAATAAAAAATTCGCCGATTATTCCTGCCCAAACATTAATTGTTTGGAACTGATGTTGGTAATAACAAACAATAGTGGCATGATGGTTTTCAACAGCCCATACATGCGAGTTATGTAAATAAACTATACCTACTATTTTTGGTGAACCCTGTTTCATCGGTAATAGTGTAAATGAAATTTGGGTTTGTTCGTTACTGATCTAACAGCCAGTTTGCAAACCGAATCCTTCGAGGAAAATAATCCAGGAGAAAGTTGATGCACTTTTTACATAAGATAAGTGTATAACAACTGATCTTTAAGTGCTTCAGTAATTATTGTTTTTGACACATCACGCTGCGCAGCCAAAATTCGAGTGCTTATTGAAGAAGTATCAGCTACAGTATCCAAAATAATTTCTTCCAATTGCACGTTCCGTACTGTTCTGCTCGAACCGGTATCAATACTTGTGTTTCCAAAAATTATCGAAGAAAGTCAATAATGTTACCCTTTTAACTGGAAATCGCCCACCGGACCTCTTAGACGTTGGTCAAGTCGTTGAAATGTTTTCTCATTTGGAATATTGCGATTAAGATATCTTTCTTCATACAACCTTGTTGCTTTATAAGCATTGTAAGACCGTAAAAAAGATGCATATCTGCAAACTCACTAAATGTATATCCCATTGTCAAATCAGATTGACCAAGATATTCAAATTTCAATGAATTGTCAACGTGTCAACAAAATTTAAAATTTCAATGCAAGATATTTATTCATTTCATGGGTACCATAGTAACTTTGTAAAAACAGTACGTTCTTTAATACCGATAACAATTTCTTTTTAATAAAAATAAAGCATTAATTTTCTAATTTTTTTTTCTGGAAAATACAATTTGAATTGTATAAACCTATTGAAAATCATTGTTTAATTTTAGTGAATATTATTTTTAGGTGGGTTCTTGAATTAAATAATCCCTAGAAAAACATGGCTTCATTTCATGAAAATAATTTTTGTTGAGATAAATTTCTCGGACAAAACTGCATTTTTTCAAATCTAGTAATTTTGTTGGATAAAATAACTTAAACTGAAACGTTTCTGTTCCTTGAATGTCCTTCGAAATAACATTTTGCTGCAGACAAAAAAATAAGAAATCATGATATTTTATTAATAAAAACATTAATTCTTTTAATATTTTTTCTCGAAAAATTTAATTTTATCGACAATGAACAGAAGTACCTTTTCTTTAGCTAAACGATCAAAGTTTTTTTTTTGAACCCATATCATAAAGGATGTTTAAAATGTAAGCAATAAACTGTGCAGCCTAGTCCGCCCCTGATAAACTAAACAAACTTATGTTTTAAGGGCAGTTTTTTAGAGGTCCTTACTACTGTTTATCGTATTGAATTTTTCTTAAATTATATCAAGTAGTTCAAAAGATATTAAAAAAAAATTGTATTACCAGTGGCGACATTTAAGAGGCCGTATCTCCGTAGGGAGAGCCGCTAGGAAAAATATTCATGGAAATTTGTCATCTTATTTTTTAATTTTCCATCTAAATCCTAAAGGTTTCCCACATTTTCCCGAATATCCTGTATATTTTGTTAGCTCATTAAATAATTTCGAAATATAGAAATGTTCGATTTTTTCATTCACAACAGTAGAAGGTGTCTGTCGAAACATTGGTAGCACAATAATAATAATAATAATAAAGTTTATTGAACTATCTGCTCATACATCCAATAAACAGGAAAAATTATGTTACAGAGGTAATCAATTACAAGAATGTGAACACCTGTGCGTAACCAACTCAAATTAAGTGCTAACGTGAAACAGTATAAAAATTCAACGGAAACACCTTCTTCAGGCCTGAAGGGCACACAAAATAATAATTAAAAAAAAAAAAAAAGAAAACCACCTCTCGTCACACTCTACCCCTCTAGTCATAACAAGTTGAACTTCAATAACTTTGCGGTATCAGATGACGCTAAATAATTCTTCGATAAAGTCTCCATCTGAAGAGAGTAACCATTTTTTAATCTTTGCTTTGAATAAATGAAATCTTTTAATATTTTTTAGTTCTTCCGGTACAACTGAATATATATGTGGGGCCAAGCAAGAAAACGATCGTTGTCCTATTCTCTTTTTATTTATGGGTCTTAGGTAAGTACATCCTTTTTTTCTGGTGAAGTATTCATGATCCAATCTCTTCACCCTTATCTTTCTCACAAAAATGTTGCAATTAATTTTCAAAGCGCATAATCGTCTAATGTCCTTACGCATTGGCAGAACCCCAGCCAATGCGTAAAGTTGTTTACTAGGAAAAGTGATTTTTTTTCCAAATATAATTTTCAATTTTCTGCATGACACTCAGGCTCGTCAAATGATTATTGTAGACTCCACCCCATGCTGTGATCCCATAACTCAATTGTGATTGAATGAGTGCGTGATACAACATCATGAGGTATTTTGTGCCGTTCAGATATTTTTTCATGTATCTGAACTTATACAAAAGATTTCTCAGCTTCTTGGTCAGATGCTCAATATATTCATTCCATTTCAAATGACAGTCGACCACTACACCTAAGTATTTGATACAGCTAGTTTCTGGTATATCAGTTTCATCGTCTATTCTGATCAAGCCCATATTTGGTAGTCCTGTCCTGTATGAGGCAAATGGGAAGTATCTCGTTTTTTCGATGTTAAGTGTGAGTTTGTTGCACTTGAACCAATCTTTCAACGAGCGAAGTCATCTTGCACTTTTTGTTTAGTTCTTCCCAGGAGTCTGCGTAGTACTGGATTACGGTATCATCCGCAAAGCTGAATACTTCGCCATCTGATTTTGCTTTGAGTAAACTGTTCATGTAAATCAAGAACAAAATTGGCCCAAGTACTGTTCCCTGAGGAACCCCTTAATTAACCGTCTCCTCACTGCTTCTACACCCATCAATTTCCACTCTTTGTGTGCGGCACGTCAAATAGCTTTTGAGCAGAGCGTAAACCGGTCCACGGAATCCGTAGTATCGGAGTTTCCTCAAGAGTTGACTGTGAGAAACAGTATCAAATGCCTTAGCCAGATCGATAAAGAGGCATAGCGAAGGTGTTGTTTTATCGAGATGCTCGTATGTGTTTCCAATAAGTTTTCTAATGGCATCCTCAGTCGACCTCTGCTGTCTGAATCCATACTGGTTACTATCTATGATGTTATATTTTTCTAGGAAGTTCACTATTTTTATCTTCAGTATTTTTTCGACTATCTTTGCCAAATTAGACAACAACGAGATGGGCCTAGAATTTTTTATGTCCGCTTTATCTCCATTTTTGTATAGTGGTTTAATGATACCTATTTTGAATGCATCAGGAAAACATCCATTTTGAAAACAAAAATTTATCAAATATGTCATAGGTTTTGATATCTCTTCTTTGATTTCTTTGAGAGTTTCTGTTCTAATTCCATCATATCCTGGTGCTCGCCCTGATTTCAATTGTATAATAACATTCTCGACTTCATCTGGACTAGTTGGAGATAAGTAGATTGAATTACTCTGGAAGATATCTCTTTCCTTATAGTCTTTAGTATGGCTTGCCATTTTATCAGCGTATTTTTGTCCAAGAGTGCCGTAATATTTGTTGAACAAGTCAGCAATTTCTTTCTTCTCCTCAACTAGCTCATCACCCCTTCTCAAATGCTTGATTTCCGTTTTGGGTTTTGTATTATCGCAAATATCTTTGACGTAATCCCATATAGCTTTGGATTCGAAGTTACTCCTCTGCGTAAATTTTTGTAGGTATCTTTTCTTTTCCGTTTGTATTCTTTGTTTGAGTTCATTTCTCAGTATTTTATACTGTCTCTGAAGTGTTTCATTGTTTGGCTCCTTTTTGAGCTTCAGATATAGCTCATTTTTTTTGGCGCTCTTGTTCAACCGAACAGAGTGCCTATCATTTTGCCCGAATGTCTGTAATTTTGGAATATCGAGCCGAAAATGATCTCAATCGATTGGGTTCGACTCCCTGATGAAGAATTCGTGGCGAAAGTTGAGTCTGTCCGGCCGGCCGTATCCTCTCTAGCATCCAAAAGAAATCAGCTAGAGTTTTCATATTTTCAGAATAGGTTAATTGTCCAAATATCTCGGTCGAGTTCGTTATTGGGCCAAATCCGTCGGATGGTTCAGTAGTTATGAGCATCTGAAATTTTGTTTCCTCAATAACTACTAGAATATCCATCCGATCAAGTTGATACTTGGAATGTTATTGAGGGAGGCTGAAACAAAACGGCTTGTAAAATTTCGCAGAAATCGTCACGCTAGAAAATTTTTAAAAAATTCCCAAAAAAAAATTTTCAATACTCAATATCTCCTAAGACTCCAATTAGATTTGAACAAAAATCCGTATATATATTGAGGTTACCGATATCTTACTCATCCTCAAATTTCATTGTTGTAGCTTTTCCCCTTCTGAAGATATGATCATTTTTTTCATTTACTCAAGAGAAAAATAGAAATGTCACGAAGTCCGAGCTTTGTCATTGAAAGATTTGCCATCACAGATCGATATTCGTTTGACAACTTGCGGACCTAGATATCAGTGTCAGTTGGCGTAATATCAATCAAAATATTCATAGAGGTAGAATTCGATGTCGATGACGTTGTCAAAATTCAGAAAAGCACAGACGTAATATTAATAAAAAAATATTTTATCATAGCGAAAGAATTTAATGGCGTTGTCAAAACTCAGAAAAGCAATGATGAAGTTTTTAGGAGAAGTATAGAACAAAATTTGGTGAAAATTATGAGTAGTTATTTTCAAATTGAGATAAAGGTTTGTTTATTCATTAGGCTTTTATATTTGCATCACATTGTCCCCAAGTAACATTTTTGGTAACCTGAAGATTTATAAATTTGAAATTGGTGGTATTAGTGATTCATAAGAGGGGTCTAAGTACCTGAGGTGATTAAGTTCATATAGGAGTTGCAAAAATTATTGATTCCCGAAAGTTTCTATAAACTATAGATTTTCAACTGTTCATAAAAACTACAGGTTATAGTACCAAAAGGTTCATAATATGAATTTATAAAGGTGACAGGAACCCGCCTACGAAACATCAGAAGCAAGGTGATACAACAGTAATTATATAATAATAATAATAATAATTCTTTATTGATCCTCAAGACACAGAATAGTGTATAGGACAAGTCAACATTAGAAAAAAAGCATAGATTCAAACTCTGAGATCAAGGAAATAACATCACCAAGCAACATTACATGGATCAACTTAATGAGTCAGAAAGAAACTCCTGAGTACTATAGAAGCATTTCTCAATCAATATAGATCTAATTTTTTTTTTTTTAACTTTAATATTTAGCGATTTCAGCTCGTTTGGGAGATGGTTGAACAACTTGATTCCGGTGAAGGTAGCCGATGCCTCATATCTGCTTGTGCTATGTTTGGGTATGCAGATAGTACTACTATGTCTGGTCTGATGATGGTGATAGTCAGAACACTTCTTAAGGTTATGGGCATTATATTTAATATGCAGGAGACAGTTTAAGATGTAGAGACATGGAAATGTCAGAATTCTAAACTTCCTGAATGTCGGCCTACAGGACTCTCGTGGGTTCAGATTGAAAATCAATCTAATGATCTTCTTCTGGGCAATGAAAATTCGGTCGCTACCAGAAGACCCGCCCCATAAAACTATACTATAACAGAGGTGACAGTTCACCATACCGTAGTATACATTCATTAATGCATCAATGGGCAGTGAGTGCTTCAGACGATGAAAAAAAAAAAGCCCGATTCAATTTTTTTGCTAGGTGTTCAATATGCAAATTCCACCTCAGAAACTCGTCTACATACAACCCAAGGAACCTGATGCATTTAAGAGACCTCAGAACTCCCTCTTGAGTACTGAGAATCAATGGTGAAACCAATAACGAATCCTGCAGGCGGAATCTGATGATCTGAGTCTTATCCACATTCGCGATGAGTGAATTAGTTCTGCACCACTTATTGAAGAGATTGATCATCATCTCACATTTAGATATTAATTCGATTTGGCTCTTGGCCTTAATAGCCAAAGAGGTGTCATCTGCGAATAGAATCAGAATGCACTCCACAAGGTAATCAGGTAAGTCATTCATAAATAAAATAAATATAAGTGGTCCAAGAACCGATCCCTGAGGGACACCAATATTATTTTGATATTCGGTGGAAACGTACTCCTCTAAAAGGACAAATATGGAACGGTTCGAGAGGTAGCTCATAATCCATTCCAGAATTATGCCTCTAAAACCTATCTGGTACAGCTTGTCAGCGATGAATTTATGCTGAATACTGTCGAATGCTCGCGAAAGATCAAAAAAGATCCCTGCAACATGAGCACCCTTATCCAGACTATCGTACACAAACTCTATCAGTTCGGTGCATGCGGTCTGAGTGGATCTGCCAGCTCTAAAACCATGTTGATGCTTGGAAAGCAGTGTAAACCTGTTCAGGAAATCGCCCATACGATGGTACATTATTTTCTCGTAGACTTTTGATAATTGGCTCAGAATCGATATCGGACGATAGTTGGCAATATTGTCCTCGGCGTTTTTTTTGTGTACAGGAAGGCGTTCTATAGAACTAGAACCTAGGTTCACTAGAAGTGTTTGCAACTTCGTAATGTAACCGATAGTGTTCAGTGTTTTCAAGTTTTTATCAAGTCTTTTACATAACATAAAAATCATGTATGTCCAATAACTGAGTACCCTTATAAATCAAGATGAGAATAAGTAATAAAAAGGTGTTTTCAAATACAATTTCATAACTACTTGAAAGTGTTTGACATCACTGCATTTTAATAGTTTGCAGAATAACCTATAAGAATTATTAAATTTACACCCAACAATCGGGAAAGAAATTTCTTTAGGTGCTTATTGATATTATTCATTTATATTATATCTATTATCCAATTTTTGTGCAAGGTGATTTAAATTCTCTCCACTAAATCCTTTTTTTTCCAGGAAAATTCGTTGAATGATCTATATAATCACTGTCCATATATTGCAGCATTACAGATATTTCTTCTTCTGCAGCCTTGTATAACAAAAATTTGTCTCTCTTCTTAATACAAGGATACGGTTTCCAGTCTTTGAAAACGGATTTCGTACTGTACTCGCTGCATTCCTTGATTTGGGAGAATAAAGGATGCCGTTTTGTTCCCAAGCTTCAGGAACAATTGTAAGAGAAGGAATATCTCTTCCTGTTTCTTCGGTTTGAACTATTTTAAAAGACATTTCCACACCTAAACACTAAACAATTATTGAAAATAGTACACAAAATCTTGAGTGAAAACTTGCGTCAATAATATTAGGTTATGTTTTCATTCAGAAAGTGACACCTTCAAATGATCGTAGTTCTTACGCATCCGGATTAATTCGCATGCGTGAAAACTACTGGTCATTTCAAGGTGTTTTGAGTTACCATCAGTTATAATACAGGGATAAAGGTGGTGTATACCACTTTAAGTTTATAAAGCTCCTACTTTTTTTCATTCAGTAATTTTATCACTTAAATTGGTGATTATGAATATTTCAAAAATTATTATAGAACAAAAAGGCAGTGTATTTACATTAGGGGTGTGAAATAATTGATATGAGTCCAAGTGTTGAGCATCACTAAATATCCGACACGGCCATATTGTTATTGAAAATTTCGTGGTTTTTCAGCTTTGTGAAAAATTTAGAACAAAAAATAAGGTCGAATTTGGATTGAAAATGAATTTTTTGTTAATTTCAAGATTCTATTATTCAAAACTTAGTGTTTGTATTGAAAAATTGTTACATTTAGAAAAAAATAATTGAGATTGATTTGTATATTATTCAATAAAAAATTCAAAACTTTCGTATATCGAGGGCGCACGTGTTATTCGGAGGTAAAATTCGATTTCATACAGTGTAGAAAAAATTGCAAGTGTTTGCTCAATTACCTTAGAGATTTTCTTCGCGCTTATAAGAAATGTAACTTGTAAGCGTTCAATAAAACCAACTACGCATCTTCAACTTCATATTTAATGTTATTGGGTTGTTTCTGAATTCAACTAACCAATAGACCAACAGATATATAAAGATGAATAATACTTGACGTTGAATTAGAGTGAAACAATACGACAAAGTTGCGCATGCGCGTTTTCATCCAGAAAGGTAACGGAATTATATCGTCTCCATATGTGAGTTTTATAACAGTCGTATAGATAGGATTATAAAAGTGTTCAAATTTTTATCGGAAAAACCATAAGTCTTTGTCGACACTTGTAGGGAAGTTATAAATTATATCATTTAAGGCCAATAAAGGATATATAGGGGACAGGGAAAATTAATTGTATCTAGGTACATTATATAACTTTGAATTTTATAAGGCAGTGTCGAAGAGTGTATTCGCACTTTTATAAAACAAAAAATGCTACTTGGGTCCCATAATACGGAAAAAGATTATTGTTCACTCGATCAGAGAGCTTATAGATTTGTTAAGGTTTGAATATTTATTCGCAAGTAGCTCAACAAGAGCGCCAAAGCAATCTGACCTCACGTCAGTGCTTTCTAAATTTTTTATTAATCGATTTGATTAAAGTAGGAGTAATCCACTTTTTTCTCCTTACATTTTTGGCGCTCTTGTTCACCAGAACAGAGTGCCTATCATTTTTCCCGAATGTCTGTAATTTTGGAATATCGAGCCGAAAATCAATCGATTGGGTTCGACTCCCTCATGAAGAATTTGTGGCGAAAGTTGAGTCTGTCCGGCAGGCGGGCCGTATCCTCTCTAGCATCCAACAGACATCAGCTAGAGTTTTCATATTTTCAGAATAGGTTAATTGTACAAATATCTCGGTCGAGTTGATTGATTGTTTGGGCTATTACCATCATCTATTGTGGATTTTCAAAAGGTTTTTTACTTTTCTCCTTGATAAAGATAGAAGATGTCTATAGAAACGTCTATAAGGAAAATATTATATCCACAATAGATGATGGTAATAGCCCAAACAATCAATCAACACGAGCTCCATCATCAACAATATCTCGTCATCAATTATCTCGGTCAAGTTCGTTAGTGGACCAAATCCGACGGATGGTTCAGTAGTTATGAGCATCTGAAATTTTGTTTCCTCAATAACTACTAGAATATCACTCCGATCAAATTGATACTTGGAATATTGTTGAGGGAGGCTGCAACAAAACAGCTCGCAAAATTTCGCAGAAATCGTCACGCTAGAAAATTTTTTAAAAATTCCCAAAAAAAAAATTTTTTTCCGCCTTAGAAATATTCTCTAGTAATCGTGAATTCCACTGATGTCGGTTTGATAAGCTAATGCATAAATCGAGAAGAATTAAACATTCGAACGATAATAACAATCCTTTTTCACACGGAAAGCGATGAATTTTCTTGTTAAATACTCCGTCATAGCATCAATCGTATACCTATGTAATCCATAGTGAACTCTCTATGATATTTTGAATCTATTTCCTTTTCTATTTTCGAAAAAACTTCAGAGCACCCGAACTTGACATATACACGTTTCACCGTCGATGAATGAAATAAAAAACCATAAAGAATGGTGGATATAACCCAATAGATAATTTTACATAGAGTTTCATCATAAAGAATTTCTCGCTAACAATATTAGATTACAAAGTAAGTTTTTCATCCATGAAATTATTTCTGCAACGATGATAACGCAATATTTCCTACTAGAAATTGAGACGTCAATCACTGTAACCACAGTTTTTTAACATGATTCTTGATTGTATTGAATATACAATATTCCATAATTCTTATTGAGAAGTCTTATATGGATTGCCGCCACTAATTCGAACAATTAGAATTCCGTTTCGCGCCATACAGTTTAGGTATCCCTACATCTCATTGGAGGGCTCTTAGTGAAATTTAATATATGCTATAAATTCTAAAGTAGAGTATTAAACAGACCGAATTTTAACAAAAGGTGGACAAAAAGCAACGTGTTCTCTGTATCGAAAGTACAGATTGATGTGCTGGATATTATTCTGATGCTGCTCGTGATTGTATTCAGTTCATTCCGAAAATGAATAATGAAACGCATCTGAGTATCGTTCCAATGCGGTGAACGTGAAAAAGAGATTGCGAGATAGGTAATGAATTTCCCGGTTGTTCCAATTCGTCATACCACGATTGTAATGGGTTCTAGGTAATCTGTTCATTTTATATCGCAAAGGGTTTCACATTTCGTTCAGATGAATTTTTTTCCTGCTGCTAAATGCCATAATATATTTTCCCCCACTGTTTGCCACGGAATAAAATACGCAGTACGATCCGACCTCATTTCGGTGGAAACTGATTCAGGTAGTGATGCTTTAGAAATTTATTTTCTCTATTTCAGTGTCGTAATGAGTTCATTACAGTACAAAAATAGTGCTGTAATGAACTCATTACAGCATTGTTTTTAGTTATATTTTTCGTTTGTGGTTGACAACACTGACATCCTATTCTTTTGAATCTGCCAACTGGAGCTCTATCTTAATGCTTGTGTTCGGTCCTTTTGTTATAGCATGAATTTGAAGCTGAGGCGATCGCTAAATATTTGAATTTCGCGCTAATTTTATAAGTTAACACTGCTGACTTCGCACATGTTATGGATACGCTGTGCATACGCCTCTAGAACGCGAATTGGAAGAGAAGAACTCTGGCTATCACGTCTGTTATCGAAATTATTTATGAAATCACGCTAATTTTGATTTGTTTTTTGGATATATTACACGCTTGGTTTCACCCGCATATTTGGAAATTTCGCATCGCATTTTGATTGTGTTTTCAACACCGCATTTGAACAAAAGTTGGATTAGAAATCCTGCAGCAAGGGGTCCCTGTGAAGAGCTGATAATTGGAGCAGAGCCCTGAAATCATCGTAGTTCACCGCTGTGGTAAGTCATCATTGTTGACCGCATTTCTTTTTATGAATTTTGTTGTTTCATATTATATGTTTCGCGTTCGCACCAGCTTCAAACGCAAAAATAAATACAGTCCACTTATCTCTGAAAATTACTGAGCTATCGGACATAACAGCTTGATATTTTTGAGGTTATACGTAGTCAGAACGTTTCGAAATACGAGCGCTATTCGTGTTGTTTACAGTATCTTAAAATATTTATCGCGCCCATAAAATGGAATTAGATTTGAACATCTCAACAAATCGTAAAGAAATGACGACTATACTATGCATGCTGTAGGCGTAAATCTGCTAGAATTCCATTTTTTCCTGATATCTGAACTAATTGTAATGAGATAATGACTGTATATACGCATGCAGTAGGCGTAAACCTCCTAAAATTCTATTCGTTCCTGATATCTCAACTAATCGTAAAGAAATAATGACTAACCTACGCATGCTGTAGGCGTAAACCTCCTGAAATTCCATTGGTACCTGATATCTCAACTAATCGTGAAGGAATGACGATTATACTAACCATGCTGTAGGTGTAAATCTGCTGAAATTCCATTGGTTCTTGATATCTCAACTGATCGTAATGAGATAGTTGAGATATCAATTTCTTTCTTGATAACTAATCGTAAAGAAATCACGACTGAACATACGCATGCAGTAGGCGTAAACCTCTTGAAATTCTATTGGTTCCTGATATCTCAACTAAACGTAATGGGATAGTTGAGATATCAATTTTCGTGCCATTATTTTTTACAACTTGGGACGTGGATTAACTCAACAATAACAGTGCATCGATGAACTTAATTCAACATTTGACGATGAAGCTCCATCAAGGACCTGTGTTTACCGATGGTATGGTGAATACATCGGAGGTTGCAGTTCACTCCAAGACGAATTTCGTGAAGGTCGTCCAAAATGAGTTGTTATTTCGAAAACAATTCATGATGTGAGCCAACTGAATTTGCAAGACCTATCGTATGATTAATACGACCTTAGGCATCAGTGGGACCAGCATACATTCAATAATAAATGAAAATTTGAATTTGTTCATGTTGGACATACACAATTTGACTATCGCTCAAAATAAGGCTCGTATGGATTGGTCGAAACAAATGCTCAAAAAATACGATCGCGGTGCTTCGAAGTCCGTCTATGACATCGTGACAGATGATGAATCGTGAATTTACGCGTATGAGCCCCAAAGTGAACAGCAGTTGACTGTATGGGTGTCCAAGATGAGCCAAATCCATTAAAAGTTGCTCGCGCACGAAGCACTTCGAAGCAGATGGTCGCCTGTTTTTTTTGGAAAAACTGAACATCTCGCAATTTTACTACTAGAACAGCGCAGAACAGTCAATTCTCAATGATACACAACCATTTGTTTGCCAGTTGTTTTCCAAGAAAACAGGAAAACCAACCAACGAAGACGGATTCCTCTTCACCACAACAATTCGAGCACTCACTCATCGGTTCAAACTAATACATTTTTGGACACTCAAAATATAGATTTGATGAGTTATCCGCCGTATAGTCCTGACTTGGCACCGAATGAGTCCTTTTTATTCATGAACATAAAAAATAAAATGAGAGGTCAACCAGAAGAAGCAGTTGATGGGTTCAGATTGCACGTTTTGGAGATACCTCAATCAGAGTGGCAAAAGTGTTTCGATAATTGATTCAAACGTATGCATAAGTGTATAGATCTTAATGGGGAATATTTGAGAATACAATATAGCGATTTTTAATTATCAATATTTCTTTTCGTTCTCTTATACTTTTACGTTTTCGAGATAACACCTAATGGGAAAGTTAAAACAATGAATAGCATGAAAAACATGAGCGCTTCCGGGTACAATGACATACCAATGTCAATCATCAAGAGATTGATCGGTATCATAGCGCAACCATTATCTCATATCATATATCCTTCCAGGAAGGAATTTTCCCGAAATCTCTGAAGATTGCTGTAGTGAAACCAATCCTCAAAAATTTAGAAAGCAGTGACGTGAGGTCAGATTGCTTTGGCGCTCTTGTTGAGCTACTCGCGAGTAAATTTTCAAACCATAACAAATCTATAAGCACTCTGATCAGGTGAACAATAGTCTTTTTCCGTACTATGGGACAATGTGATGCAAAATGAACGCCTAATGAATGAACAAACCTATATCTCAAATTAAAAATAACTATTCATAATTTTCCCCAAGTTTTGTTCGAAGATATAATTCCCTTTTCCTAAAAACTTACGTCAGTGCTTTTCTGAATTTTGACAACGTATATTGTTTCAACCACCGAGATTGAATTCTATATCTATAATTTCGCGTTATGAAAAATTTTGATTAATATTACGACAACTGACACTGATTAATGAGCCCGGCATTTGTCAATCGAATATCGATCTGTGATGGCCATTTTCAAAGAAAATCATCGGGATGTATGTCATTTCTCTTTTCTCTTGAGTAAATGAAAAAAATGATCATATCTTTAGATGGAAAAGAGCTACGGCAATGAAATTTGAGGATGAGTAAGAAATCGATCACCTCAATATATTCACGAATTTTTATTGAAATCCGAAAAATATTTTATGAGATAATGCGGATTTTTCTTGGAATTTTTCAAAAATTTTCTAGCGTGACGATTTCTGCGAAATTTTGCGAGCCATTTTGTTGCAGCCTCCCTCAACAATATTTCAAGTATCAACTTGATCGGATGGATATTCTAGTAGTTATTAAGGAAACAAAATTTCAGATGCTCATAACTACTGAACCATCCAACGGATTTGGCCCAATAATGAACTTGACCGAGAATTTGGACAATTAACCTATTCTGAAAATATGAAAACTCTAGTCTTTTGGATGCTAGAGAGGATACGGCCGGTTGGCCGGACAGACTCAACTTTAGCCACGGATTCTTCATCGGGGAGTAAAACCCAATCGATTGAGACCATTTTCGGCTCGATATTCCAAAATTACAGACATTCGGGCAAAATCATAGGCACTCTGTTCGGGTGAACAAGAGCGCCAAAACGGGTAATGTAGAGGACTACGACAATTATCGGCCTATATCCATGTTAATATCTTTCTCAAAAATATTTGAGAGATTATTGGTAAATAGGCTACCGAACTTTTTTAATAAATGTGGTGTGTTTACATCAGCATGGGTATTTGAGGTCTAGAAGTACAGAAACAGCTATTTTTGAATTGACTAGATCAATTGTGCAAGCCTTAGAGATGGGAATGGTACCCAGGGTTTTTTTTGTGGATATGTCAAAAGCTTTTGACAGTGTAGACCATGAGGAACTTCTTGGGAGGCTAGACATATATGGGGTAAGAAACAACCAACTCAATTTAATAAGAAGCTACTTGAAAAGCAGATGCCAAAGGGTATGTTTAGATATCGACAGAGGTCTCTCTACATCCTCAGATGAAGAACCAGATGCTGGTGTACCACAGGGAAGCATTCTCGGACCGATTTTATTCATTATCTACCACCAATGAAATTTCTAAAGCTCTTAATGAGGATGAAGTGGACAACCGCCCAGTTTATAGCTTCCAATTAACTGTAGGACAAACTATAGGCTGAAGCTCTGGGAGTGATTGTGAGGTGATAATGTGGATGACATCGATTTTCTATTTCCACAGCAAAATGTCAATGACATTAAAAATTACTCAACAGAGTCTACAAAATATATACGATTGGTGTTCACTTATTCACATCCATATTAATTATAAGAACACTGAGTGCGTTGTTTTTATCACTTCGCATGCTGAAGTGAGCCCACCGGAAGCTGTAAATTTTCAAGGTGATTGACATAACCAAAAAAACCAAATTTTTGGACATCATCATGGTTAATCGTCTGAACTGGTATGATCAAGTGAATTCACTTCAGGGAAGGTTGAATTCGATTCTCTATACACTTCGTATTTTGGTACAACAATCTGATACGGGTAGGTCATTTCGCCAATTTCCAATCGACAATCTCCTACGGAATTATCGTGTGGGGGTAATACTTCGGATGTGCAGAAAGTTTTTGTGGTCCAGAAGAGATCACTAAGAACTATGTTTGGCTTAACACCCAAAACCTCATGTCGCGACTGTTCAAAAGCCAGGATATCTTAACAACCATTGGACTATATACATTCAAATATCTGCTTTCCGTAAAAAAAAAACAGAAATTATTTCCGTGCATACGAAAATTCTAACAGACCAAGACGCATTCATTATTTTATTCCACCAGCTTGTTCCCTCACGCTCACACAGAAAAACGTGGAGGATATGTGCATCAAATTTTTCAATAAATTACCAAGAAAATACAAAATTATGAATAATTTCAAGAAATTCAAAATTTCAGTTGAAACATTTTTCACTGATTTAGAACCATAGACAGCAACGGAATATCTTACTTTCAAATCTGAGGGTTCTCATTCTCTGTATCATGGACGATTTTCTTTTCAAATGTTAGTTTGACTATGAAAATACAAGGTATTAATATTATTATTATTATAGAAGGCAACCCTCTGTTCAGGTGGACAAGAGTCTTTTTTGTACCTCGTACACAATGAATGAACAAACCTACATCTCAAATATGTATGTATGAAAAATAACTTTTTATAGTATTCCCTAAGTTTTGTTCGAACCTTGAATTGAATATTATATATTATATCACTGTAATGAAAAATTTCGATTCACTACGCCCCAACTGACACTGATTAATAATTCCGACCTATGTAAAAATACATAGTGAAAGCATCGAACAGAGATACTGCAGACGGACTTTTCAACATCTCTATTCTCTTGAGTAAATGAAAAAATAATCATGTCTTCAGATGGAAAAAAGCTACGACAATGAAATCTTAGAATATATGAGATATCAATGACGTCCAATGCACGACATGCACAAATTTTTGTTTGAATACATCGGATATTTTCTGGGGTACGAAATATTGAAAACAATTTTTTTTGATTCTTCAAAAATTTTCTATCGTGTCAATTTTCGCGAAATTTTGCAAGCCTATTTGTTTCAACCAAATTCAGATATCTTCCAAGTGACAACTTGCTCCAACGGATATTCTGAGTTCCAGATGCTGAAACCTCAAACCATAAAAAAAACAATTGTAGTGTGACCTTTTCATCAAAAACTATAGTAATAATAATTTCAACGGAGTTTTTAAAAACAGCACTTGTTGAGGAATATTGGACAAATTCTTAGCATATACCAACTAAATATGGGAGTAAAATTGAAAAATTCGAATGGCAAAACACATTATGCGGGTAGAACAGTAAAAATCCAAATTTGACAGACTCATAACTGAACTGCCGAACTTTCGGACGGATGTTGCCCAAAAACAAACTAAAGGAATTTTTCTGTGAATCTAGAATTCGAAAGCTAATGTAATCACAGAACGGTTGTACTGACGAATAGGCTCAACTTTGACCACGCATTTTTTTCATCAGGCCGTCGAATCCAACATTCAAGGACTATTTCGGCCAGATATTAGACAATTTAAGGAATATTGGAAAACGATAGCTTGCTATTCTTGAAACAAGCGTGTTAAAATTTGTTAATATGGTGGTCTGAAGTCAAGGGCAAAGGAAATGTTCCGAATATGTGGAAAACTGTATCGATATCGAACAGAATTCCTGGCGACAGCCATAAACCAAGCTTATAGTATAATGAAATTTTTATCTTTTGCCAATTCAATTTGTCTCGTCATAATTTTCCAAGAGATATGAAATCACTGCGGAGTATCGTTTTGTATTCAGATTTTATCGTTGTGTGGGGTTGGGAGATGTGCCAACAGCTTAAAAACATGATTTGGTGATACAGCTTACGGAATTTGAGAGATTGGAATTGATATCAATAAGGACTTTTCTCCTGACTTCGAAATATTGTCTACGGATTGTGGTATATTTTATGTAATCTAAGGATCTTGAACGTGAATAATGATAATAGCAGATTTCTTATGCCGGAATTATTGGTTTAAAGATGGTTGAAATCAATATCTGTTGTGATTCAGAGCTGTGCCAAAGCATTGTGCTTAGTGATCGTGAAAGCACTCTAAGCACTTTAGTGCTTCCGAGCACTGTGCTCGCGAGCACTTTTCAAAGGCTAGTGCTTAGTGCTTGTTTTTCGGAGCACTCTCGCGAAAATCTTAGTGCTTAGTAATCCGCTAAGCACTAAGCCTTTCCGAATTCTTGAAGTAGGGTCAATATAAGCAGGTACGGTATTTGATTTTTTTATGAGCGCAAAGATGATATGATCGTTTTGAATTAATATTCAGTATTTCTTCAGTCACCATTGATTTGACTTTATGGTTATGAAGGCCAGAAATTTTTTGTTTTTGCGCGCTTGTTACTAGTGGAACAGGCGGGCTATCGTTCTGTCCAAATGTCTGTAATTTCCGAATATCGAGCCGAAAATGGTTTCAATCCATTGGGTTCGACTTCTTGATGGAGAAACCTTGGTCAAATTTAAGTAGGTCAGGCTGGCCGGCCCTCCGATCGTATACTCTCTATCTTCCGAAGGAGATGACCTAGAGTTTTCATTTTTCAGAATAGGTTGATCGTTCAAATATCTCGGTCATTGGGCCAAATCCATCGAATAGTTTAGCAGTTAATAACATTAATTTCTTGAATATTCATCCTATCAATTCGTAACTTAGAGAATGTCTAGATAGCGTTAAAAGGAAGGAGTGTGCCAAATTTCGAGAAAATCGTCACGAGAGAAAATTTTTACAAATTCCCAAAATGTTTTTTTTTCAATACACGATATCTCATAAGTTATTCGTCAGATCACAACAATTTAGGCATTTATGCAGGGTATAGGTACTTAAAATATTTTAAAATTTCATCATTATAGCGTACAATCTCCAGAAGATATAAGAGTTTTTCTGAAAATGAAGTCACAGATTATATTTCTATCTATGAATTCACATCACATCAACTATAAATCTCTATGAAGGTGGTTTTAATTTTATGACAAGTTGTCATAATGAGTGAATATTGAGCCGAAAATAAAACTAATTCTGTGGGTTCACTTTTATGGCAAACATGTCTAAAATACTGGTGTGTGCAGTTGTCATATTTTGAATGGAAATGTCATTATGAATTTTGCGACAAGAGGACTATTTTTTCCCAAATATCTGTAATTTCTGAATATCGAGCTGAAAATGATCGCCATCGGTTGGATTTGACTCGTGATGAAGAAACGGTGGTCCAATTTGAAAATGTTTGGCTGAATATTCTCTATCTTCCGAAAGAGATGAGATAGAGATTCCATATTAATAGAATTAGTTTATTATCCAAATATAAGTCAAGTTAGTTATTGGGCCAGACCTGTCCGATAGCTCAGCAATTATGAATCTGAAATTCGGTTATAATTGATGACACTCAACTACAACAACTTATATATGGTATAGAAATGTGGAAAGAATCCAGATCGAAGAATTTCCTGAACTGTAAGTTCACTCAACTTCCATTTAAGATATATGTTTATTGATTCTTTCACACTCATTGTGCTGGCTGAATTTGAATCGCACTCTTTTTAAGTCTGAGAAAAGACTTTAGAACAAGCGCGTAAAAGCTCCTGATCTCACGTCAGTGCGCTCCACATTTTTTCAGTAATGTGTTCTCGCTTATAAAATAATTGGTCCTCGATTATTAATTCAACTTTATGCATTGATTAGGAACAGCCATTCAGATTCAGATCGACGAATAAGATTAACTAGTACCAGAATGTAAATTGAATGCATGCGTATCACAAAACAAATAAAATGGCTTTTGAGTTTTTTCCCAGTCTCGAAATCATAATTTTAGATATGTCGATGAACTTTTAAAGAGTTCTCATTTCAATCAAACAACATTACATAGAAAAAGTTCCCACTAAAGTGGGATATTTTCAAGACGCATTAGGAACACGAAAAGTACTTTTTCCGGTACAAAATTTCATTCAGCGTTGTAGAAACGTCAACAGCCCTCTATATGTTTGCTTCATTTACTGCAGCAATGTGTTCGACAGAGTTGAGCATTATAAGATGTCAATATTAATGATCATTCAACACTATACTACATCGTCCAATGAAATCGCTCAATTTTTGAAAACGGACCAATAGAAACAAACTGTATCTGAAAACACTCAACCTCAAAGTGTTTTCACATTTAGAAATTTGTTTTTATCAAATGCCTAATTTGCATAGGAATATTAATACGTCCGGATAGCTTTGGCCGTTGTTGGAAGTAGCAGTCGTCATGGTTACGATAAGCAGTTATATAAGCTACTTGTATCCAAAAGAACTGTAAACATAACCACTGAAAGACTATTTCTTACTCCACATAAGAATTGGAAATATGGATCATGGTTCAAAAACTCCCCAGTCGGTCCCGATACGATAGCTAAATGGACAAAAGAATCGGCAGACCTCATTGTCATCAACACAACCAAGTCGAAGATAACTAACCACTCGCATCGAGCTACTGCAGTCAGCCAATTAGCCAAAGCAGGGATTGGGGAGGAACAGCTGATAAAGATAACAAGCCATTTTTCTGCAGCGTCAGTGAAACCGTATCTTCAACTGGACCAACAACATCACAAAAAAATAATCACAGCCATAAGGAATAAAAAAAATGTCCTTCAAGAAACAACATCAGTATCTACTTCATCATTAAAAAATGATGCTCGTAATGTGTATAATAATTGTACTATCAATAATTATTATTTTGAAATGAATAATTTGTTGTTATGCTTCTATCTGGTTATTTTTGAATAAAAAACTATTTTTTATTTCGTTTGATTTATATTGTTGAATGATCTTTCCAAATATCACACGAGATTCGAATTTATTTTGAGAACACTGTCATTTTTTGAAAATTTTACAAATTTCACTCAACAAAGTAATCCCGAAATACTTTGTTAACTTTGTTTCGTGAAATTTAAACGCATAATTCCCAAAAAACAAGAGTGTTTTCAAAAAATTCTAACCTCTAGTGGTATTACCCTTGATAATTGATCAAGTCGATCGAGATCTCCGGATAACTCTAAACTATAATATAAGAGTTAATATCAACAAGTCCAAGAGCTGAATCATCCACATAGTAAAGATTCGAGAGATAATGAAAATACTTATCTATGATTTCAGTCGAAGCACGCCAAATTAGTATGAGTCTGCTTGAATCCTACCTCAGCGACATGACTTAAATGGTAAAGGTGGAGTATAGTTCTTGACCTCGGGAAGGGGAAGGAGTTCCTCAGAGATCCATCATTGGCCCGCTACTTTTCCCCAATCATATTTATATATTATATATAATATCATATATTATATGACTTAGGCACACATAATCTAGATACGCATAGCACTCTCTACGTGGATGATGCCTCACGGACGTACCATATTAAGACACTGAGGGGGGCAAAAGAACGAAGTGAGGTGACGTTGTCGACGTCGAAATCATGATTCTCGGCCATGGACTATTTTTGAATTCCGAGAAGATGCAGAATCTTTACTTCTCGATAACAGAAATATTCGAGCTGGAACTAATTCGATTCCTGGGTGTTTTTGTTGACTCGAAACTGCTGTGAGAAGGTTCTGCGTTCTAAGATGTGCCTATTATTCTTTTGTCGAAGTGTAATGTCGTATGGTGTCTTGGTGTTGGACCACTCGGGTGGTAGATTTTGGGTTTTTAATATACAGAGAAGATCCATGAGAATTTTGGCTGGACTAATCTGTAGTAGTAGATTGCCGGGAGGCATTTAAACGTCTGAATAAATTGACTTTTTTATCAATCTATATTTTGGAGAATAATCTATATTTCAAAAGGGAAATAAATTTATTTAACTATCAAAATGACGCCCATATTCATAATGCATGGAATAGATTCCAATTATTTAATCGAATAAGTGTATTCTTGAGAGTGTAAATAAATCTGAAATATCTTATATTGACAATTACAGTCTTACACTTCTTGAAAGTATCAATGATAACTTTATGTATTCTAGAAATTTTTCATTCTCATCATTACATCAAACAATTCAAAAAAAGACAAAAAAAATTAATTATAAAATGAAATAGAATACATGTGTTTCGATGTGCATAACACTTTTCTCTAACCTGTCATTCATATTATTTTAACAATAATTTAAACAATTGCCCTTGCTACTTTGAAATCAGTTATCAGATATTCTGAAAATTAACGTCAAATATAAGCATAGAGTATTATCTCGTTTCTCCAAATCGACACAGAAAATTATAACTGCATTCTATAATTTGCGAAGAATTGAGTTTACAGGGTGTTCCTAAATTGAACGTACAAACGAAAAGGAAAGATTTCTTAAGTGATTTTAAGAAAAAAAAGTCCCATAAACATGGGGTCGCAAACGTTTCGTTTTCGAGATACAGTGTTGAAGTTTGAATTTTTTTCCAAGTTTTTTCTCATAGTATCTACACTTGACAAGATTCAACTGAAATTTGGCATAGATATTACATTTGAGAGTTATCACCACGTGAGATGGCAATTTTGATAGATAATCTACAGGGTGATATTTTTTCTGGAACACTGCCACCTGTTCTTCTGCAGAACTTTTTTTTGGTGAGCAACTGTTAATTTGAAAAAATGTTAAAAGAAGCTTTATTCTTATACTAAATTTTTCGGTCTCATGTAGTTTTATCGTATCCACCAACGATTTCGAGAAAATAAATTTTGAACGATTCTCTCGAAATCCTCGTGAGAATCCAAATTCTGATGGGAAGGCCAGTTTGTAAGCTGTGATGAATGAATTCAGTGTCAGTTTTTATGGAAACTTTCTGATCTGTATCGATGATTCATAAAGATTCGATAAACTCGTATAATCAACACAAAAAATGTATTACAACAAGAAACGTAAAACTAAGAAAAAATCATAACAAGAAAACTAAGTAACCGCAAAGGACTGAACTACAGCAAATGTTGACAATGTCCTCTCTCAACTGTTATACAAGCTTCTGATCTTCGTCTCATAGACGTTCGAACTCTTTCAAACACTCCCGGAACAATCCTAACTGTATCAAATGCGCCTATTATACGATTTTTCAGTTCTTCTACGGTGTTCACGGGTGTCGAGTATACTAGAGATTTCAGGTGACCCCATAAAAAGTAATCTAAACTATTCAAGTCTGGGGATCTGGCGGGCCATGACTGAGGACCCCCCGTCCAATCCACCTATTTTCATAATTTTCGTCCAAATACTCCCTTGCCAAAACTGAAAAATGAGCAGGAACACCGTCATGCATGAACCACATTTCTCGTCGTAGCATAAGAGGTATATCTTCAATGACAAGGGCAAATCGTTTTCTTAAAAATGTCTTTATGATTGACCTGTTAGTCGACTGGCAAGAAAAAAGGACCAATCAAATCATCACCAATATTACCACCCCACACATTTAATGAAAATTGCTCTTGAAAATGGGTTTTTACATATCCATGCAGATTCTCCTCAGCCCATACCTGTTCATTATGAAAATTGATAATTGAAGTCCTTGAGAAGCAGGCTTCATCAGTGAATAGAATTTGGCAATCAAAATAAGGATTCATCAATAGTCTACTGAGGTACCTCTGACAAAAACTAACCCTCGGATGAAAATCTCGAGGCAGAAGAGCTTGCACCCTCTGAATGTGATAAGGATATAGCAGAGAATCCTGCAAGATCCTCCAAACAACTTGATGACGTGCATTCAATTTTTCTTGCACTGGTTCTTGGATGATGTTCTATTTAGTTCATAACTGCCTCTTCGAGTTGCGGTGTTCTCACACTGCGTGATCTCCCAGCATTAATTCTTTTCATGAAAAAATTTAGAAAGCACTGACGTGAGGTCAGTTGGCTTAGGCGCTCTTGTAAACCACTTACAATTATTTAAATTTTGAAAAATCATATCTCCAGAACTATTAGCTTGTCGAAGTCGAGAGTGGAATTTTTGTATACGTCTGATAAAACTGCACCATAAAAACATTTTTATTTGAACAGTGTCATTTGAAAAAAAATTCTTTTTTGTTACTCCGAACCTATTCGGCCGATTTGACCGAATAACGAATTTAGCCGAGATATTTATACCTCAAACCTATTCTGAAAGTTTCAACTCTCTAACTTCATCCGTTCGAGAGTTATCGTGTTCACGGAACGGACGGACGGACGGACGGACAGAATCAATTTTGACCACGGATTATTCATCAGTAGGTCCAAACAAAACGATTGATACCACTTTTGCCCAAAAATTCGAAAGTCACAGACATTTGGGCAAATTGATAAGCACTCTATTCAGGTGAACAAGAGCGCCAAAAAGATCCAGCTTCTGAAAGACGCCTATGAATATCAGAGAACATTCAATGATTTGATATCACTCTATCGGGATAGCGTTCTATGTAAAGACGCCTAGCTTCTCTTGCATTTCCATTTGCAAGATCATACATGAAATGCAAATCAGTCATTTCGGAATTCGGCATGTTTTGATATTGAAATGTGTGGAGGTTCTAATTTCTGATCAAATTATTGTTGTGACAGTCATAAAAATCGTAATGAAAGTGGTAGTCTAACTACATTCAAAAAAATAAATAGCCACAAATGCAACCAGCTTCACTTTAAAAAAAACAAACGTTCAATAATTTGATGTGTCAAAACTGACACTGAATTCATTCACCACAGATTACAAACTGACCTACCTATCATAGTTACGAGAATCTCGAGAGAATCGTTCAAAATTTTTTTTCTCGAAATCGTTGGTAGATACGACAAAAATACATTAGACCGAAAAGTTTAGTATAAGAACAAAGCTTTTTTTCACATTTTTTTTTAATTAACAGTTGTTCACCAAAAAAAAGTTCTGCAGAAGACAGGTGGCAGTGTTCCAGAAAAGATATCACCCTGTAGATCTTCTATCGAAATTGCCATGTCACGTTGTGAGAACTCTCAAATGTAATATCTATGCCAAATTTCAGTTGAATATCTTGTGAAGTGTAGATACTATGAGAAAAAAACTTGAAAAAAAATCAAACTTCACCACTCTGTATCTCGAAAACGAAACGTTTGCGACCCCATGTTTATGGGACTTTTTTTTCTTAAAATCACTTGAGGAATCTCACCATTTCGTTTGTACGTTCAATTTATTATAAAAAATGAATATTCCTTTTCATTTTTTAATTAATTTTTTTGTGTTTTTTTTTAATTGGTTGTTGTTATGATGAGAATGAAAAATTCTTTCTTATTCATCGAAGAAAATAGTATTTTCTAGAATAAATAAAAATATTATTGATACTTCCAAGAAGTGTAAGACTATAATTCTCAATTATAGATATTTTTAAATAGATTCCAGCTTGTGCCGGATTTCACAGATTCGGTCAGGTGTAGAGTGTGGCCGAGCCAGACAGATCTAACATTTTTCATTGAATAGCCAAATGCTGTGTGAGACCCGGATGTTTGCTGTTTCAGTTGAAGGGTCACCAAGTTGCTGATTTGACAAACTTTCAACACTGCTGAAGAGTACATCAATTTTTCTTGCCTCCTGGCATCGTCCTAGTGATGCTGCAGGGATTATGCCTCTGGGGGTTTCACAGTTTTCGTGACACATGTTCTGAAGTGTGAATAACGTCTGTATATTTTTGTGTGGTTCTGAGTTGGAATGTGCAGCATTTTTTTTTGATGAAGATCGAAAATACTTATACAAGGTGTTCAGAAAGGGTAACGGGTATTTGTTTTCGCGCCATATTCAGAAGGGGACGTCTAAAAGGAGCGGGAAGCGGTTCGTGAAGTCCACCATTTGGTGGAGTTTTAGTCACGATGGAACAGTACTCGGGCATGCATCGTGCATTTTGCTTACGAACATATTATCGTAATGGTGATTCAATAGTGATTTCTCAACGTCTCTATCGTGCGGAATATCGTACACGCTACGCGGCAAGTGACAATAGCATTAGGACATGGATCAGGATGTTCGAAAATACAAGCGCGACAGTTGAAATTCAAAACTCTGGTCATCCTCGTTTAGTTCGCGATAAAGAAACAATTGAATAAGTTGAGGCGTCGATTTGTCCAAATCCGTCTTTATCCATCCGAAAGAGAAGCCAAACGTTGAACATCAAAAGATCGTCTTTTCATTCAATTGTGAAGAAGAGATATACATCTAGAAGCCTAGAAAATTCAATTGTATCAAGAATTGAAGGATGCGGACTATGCTCATCGACTGAATTTTACGAACGAAATACTGCAGCGATTCAACAACTTTAACAACATACTGTTTAGTGACGAAGCAAATATTCACCTGAATGGTCATGTTAATAAGCAGAATTTTCGGTATTGGGTAGTGGAGAATTCGAGACGAAAGCATAAACGACCTCTGCATAGCCCAAAGGTCGTGGTTTGAGTCGCTATGTCTGCTAAAGGCATAATTGGTCCATAGTTTCATGAAGATCAACGAGGCCGAGCAATTAATGTGAATAGTGGCCGTTATTGCGATATGTTGCGTTGCATACCTCAAATGATTCAATGGAAGTTGTTAACGAATTATTCCTCAATAAAGTCATTTCGCGAAGGGGTAGCATCAACTGGCCTCCCAGAAGACCCGACCTTAGCCCACTTGACTATTTTGCATGGGGATACCTTAAAAGTAAGGTTTATCAAAGTGACCCGACGAATATAACTCAGTTGAAGCAAAACATCAGGTCAGAAATAGCAGTGATATCAATAGCTAAGTATCAACGTGTTGTCGCCAATCTTCGTCCCCGTTTAGAAGAGTGCCAACAACGCAACTTTCATCATTTGGATAACATCATCTTTTCCAAATAATTCTCCAATTCATATATTAAAAATAAACAATAAACTTTTTTATTGCTCACAAATATTTTTTGTTTTATTGAACTTAGAAATACCCGATACCCTTTCTGGACACCTTGTATATGTGTTTGTAAGCTTGACGTGTGTGAATACTTGTATGAGACACAACGTATGAATCTGAATCTGTAACTGAAAATTGTATAGATAGAATTTTGGAAGTATAAGACTGTTTTGAAAAAACAAACATATGTCAAGTACTTTAAATGACATAATTTAACAAGTTCACTTCGAAAACGCTATTAGCATGATTAAGAAATTAACGCAAATTCCTCGACCAATAAAAATTTCACTTTAGAATTGATTATTATAAAACTAATAGCAAAAAACAATGGATATAATCCAAACCTAATTGATAAACTTCTACTCTAAAAACAGAAGAAAGTTGCGATAAGTAATGTCTTCCTAGCAGAATTGGAGACTAATGACAAAAAAATATATCCTTGTAAATACTAATTCTTCATTTGCCAAACATTTACATGAACGCGGACACAATTTTTATCATAATTCCGAAATCTGACATACAGAAAGTAAAAGTTCCAAACTGATACATTTGAATCCCTAGAAATGAACGGAAACAATTCTCAAAACATTCTTTCGAATTAACAAACCGATGTTGACCGATATCCGTTGTTAAACATCTACCGGAAAAGAAATCAGCATAGGTACTTTAATATTTATCACTCCTTTTAGGATGCCATTGCGAATAAGCTTCAACAGGAATAAGTACAAAATGTGATTCAGGAAAACTTTCATTCAAAATGTAACACCTGAATCAGCCACAGTGTTTGTCGAAAAAGTAGTTGTAAAAACAATAAAATTAAGTGGAAATCTCAATGCTATAATGTATTCGAAAATGAATTTCCATCAAGTAAGCACCGATACAAATGAATATTTGACTACATACATTCATTTCGCCGAGGATGAACCAATACGATTAATTCTCCACCTACCGAAACTGAATGAATAAGTACAACCAATGTCAATCGATTACATATCTGTGAAAACATCAAAATTTCTGAAGGATTTTTTGACATTTCTTTTTTTCCGATTTTACGAAACGATCGTATTTTCAGACGAATCGTTTGGGTTTTTTTTTAGAATGAGGCGATCTTCTGGTAAAAACAGGAAGCTACGACAATGACGTTTGAGAATATTTAATATATCAATGAAGTTCATACACTCACAAATGCTTGTTTAGATACTTAGGATATCTCATGAGGTATATGGGACTAAACCAATTTCTGGATTTTTAAAAATTTTCTACCATGTCGACTGTTAATCGACTACTGAGAAATTTTGCGAGCCTATTTGTTTGAACTTAATTCACATATCTTCAAGTTATAACTCCATCCGATAGATATTCTGAGAGTTATAGAAAAAACCAATTTTCAGATGCTCATAACTCTTGAACCATTGGATTTGGTCCGATAATGAACTTGACCGAGATATTTGGATAGTTATTACGAGTATAATGTTAATATGAAAACTTTAGCTCATCGCTTTCGGAAGATACAGAGAATACAGAAAGCCAGCCATACTCAAGTTTGACGATGTATTCTTCATCAGGAAGTTGAACCAAATCAGTTGAGACTATTTTCGGTTAAATATTCTAATATTACGGATATTTGAGCAAAACGATATAACTCATAAAGTGTGCAAATTCTTCTGACCTGACGACTGTGGTTTCTTATACACAGTGAATAATTAATATATTCCAGGTTTATGCTGAAGGAAATTATGATACAATTGAAAAAAATGAAACAATCTGGATTACTCACGTCTTCATCATTGATGAGCCATGTGACATTCATATAAGGATAGGATCCTGGTGTGGTACAGTTTGCCGTCAAACGAGCACCAGGTGTTATCTTATGAACATCAGACCTTAGAACAGGTTCTTCGTCTGGAATATCTGAAACAAAATAATCAAAATTTGAAGGAAAACATAATTTTCATTGTGAAGAAGTGAAAAATGATTTCTTCCTCATTGGAATTCGATCGAATTCATCAGAGACAATCCATTTGCCAGGAGACATATGTTCCGAAATTAGCTTAGATGAAACACTATAATAATTAAAATTCAAATAACATTTCGGAAAGCAAATTGGACTTTTTCAAAAATAAATGATGAATCAACAAAATTTGCATTTACTTGCAGTGAGTAGGATGTATCCACATTATAAAAACAGAATATTTCACGAAATTTTAAAAATGTAAAATCAATATGGAGTTATCTGAATAACAGAATAATTGAAGTAAGAGGTTTTAGTTTCTTGCAGAACGTTAGATAACCTCTATTTCGTCAATGAAAAAGAAGTTAAGTACTTTACTTCATAATATTGAGAAAGAAGGAATGATGGCTTATATAGAAATTCCATCTATTGAGAATTCTATAAAGAAAAACAAACGCCACAAATACCCGAACATCTTTTGCGGCAACGTATACAGTGTGGAACAGCCAAATGGAATGAATTCGATAACGAATAAATGAGAGCGTGTTTGGAAAAACGCTTGGACACGGCGATTTGTATTTTTAACTGAGCATTAAAAATAAAATATATATATAGGGTTCTTCATGTGACAGTGACCAATACCCACTTTCTTATTTTAAATGCAAGCCCCTGTATATTATTAATTTTTTGGATTCTTCAGAGAATTCTAGACATAAATCATGTACAATGTCCTAAACCTATCTTCAACTGTTTCGGAAATATTGAGCCAGAACGATATCCTGATCTGTCGCTGTTAGACTACTTTTTGTGGGGATATATCAAAGGTATTGTATACAAAACTAAACCCCTCAACTTAGATGACTTAAAAAGACGAATCACGCTTGCAAAAAATCAGTTACACCTGAGATGTTGAGTAATGTTAGAAGACATTTCTATACCAGATTAGCATGTTTTATCATTATACATCTATATAAAAAACCGTTTAAACGTTCATGTAGCATTTTATCAAGTTTCCTCTGTTAGAGTCTTTCGAATATGAAATCACGTCAATAACATCTTCAGCATCGAAATTCAGCCCGTGACAGCGAGGCCTTTACTGCCACATGCACACCAACCCCGTCAATCTTGTTTGAGACACAAGACTGTCGATTTTTGTTATAAACCGTGTACCGATCATCAAATTGCAGAATTCGAAAAACAAGTATGTATTTCGAATTCATTATAATGAGTAATCATTGGCGTTGATATAATAATAATAACAATACGTTTATTGCAATATTATGACCATACAAAACTATCCAAATACGGGTCACAAATCAGCGTTAATTTATGAAAGAAAAACCTTGGATTATTTCTCATAATGAAATAAATCTCGGCACGAATTTTATCTTTCTTTAATGCTTGAACGGATTCGATATTTCAACTATTAAATTATTTCATCAACAGCGAAACAGTACTACCAATATAAGAAATCAGATATAATAAATAGACTATTAGTGGGTTTCATGAAGATCATTGATTGAACTATTCACAGAATGCTTCAATGAAATTGTCAGATTAAACAGATGAATTCTGAATTTATGGAATTTTAGTAACAGAATCCGTCAACCAAGCAGTTGATCAACTGATCATCGGTTATGAAACCCTGTCTAAGTAGATTAAATTGAAATAATTTGGTTTAAATTCATGCGAAATCAGCTGAAATAAAAATTATGAATAATCGTCGATATGAACTATGAACCAGTTTATTTCATTTATTTTAATTTATTTATACATTTAAGTTGCGAACAGTACCCAAGTACCAATAGAGCAACCACATACAGGGTATTTTCAAAAAGTGTCCCCCTCTCTAGGATAGATAAAAACTGAAAAATAATTGGGGTTTGCTCAGTAAAAAATTTTCGAAACGCTATCCGTAGATAGCGTATTTTGGAAGCTGATACATCCAATGAATTAGTTTTTATGTCGGTTTCTCGTAGGGGCGCTAGTTACACGGTTCGTACCAAGAGTACTATTGAACATAACTCTTTTAGTATTAGATTTATTGAGCAAAATTTCAAGAGTACTTAAACATCATTCAATTTCACACAAAAACTCGATACTTTGTACCGTTTTCGGAGTATTTTGATTTGAAAATTATGAAGTGATAACCGATGTTCGTATGAAGTAAAGATTAAAATTGTATTTATGAAACAAAAATCAGAAAATTCAAAAAAAAAGAAAATATGATTTCAATTAGAATATAGGTATTCAAAATGTCCTCTGTTTTCACGAATACACAAGGCTATCTCTCTTCTAAAGAATCCATTATTCTTGTAAATGGGAGTCTGCTGTGAGATCATTAAAGTGACGTTGTATTCTATCTTTCAAATCTTGGGGTGAATTTACCTCTGCAGTATAAACTTTCTCTTTAAGATACGAGCATACTGTGTAATCCAAGGGATTAAAATCACATGACCGAGGAGGCCAATGAATCGGAGCTTCTGCACCTCTACCAATCCATCGATTCGGAAAATGGTTACTCAACCAAGGACGACACCTTCTATCAAAGTGCGGTGTAGCTCCATTGTGCATAAAAAATAGATATATTCGCTCGTTTACCGTTAAATTTTCTAATATCTCGAATAAGTGATTACTTAAAAAGTCCAGGTACATATCACCATTTAAATTTCCAGGTAGAATGTGATAACCTATTAATTTGTTGCCTAAAGTTGCTGCCCAAACATTAACTTTAAATGAGTGTTGGTAATGTGCTACCCTTTTGACATGTGGATTCTCATCACTCCAGTAGTGTGCATTATGGGAGTTAAACATACCTTGTCGCGTAAAAGTGGCCTCGTCCGTAAAAAGAATACATTTAAAAAAATTTGGATTGAGGGCTGTCCTTTCTTGTAATGTTTGACAAAAATCCATTCTAACCGGTAGATCGTCTGGCAAGAGCTCTTGGACTTGTCTGTAATGATAAGGATGTAGCTGCTGCTCTTTAAGTATTCTCCAAGTACTTGAAGAAGACGTATTTGTTTGTTTTGCGACATCCCTTACGCTAACTGTTGGATTTTGAACAACTAAATTTAAAATCATATTTTCTTTATTGGTGGTTCTTGTTGTTCTTGTCCTACCAGAAATTATTTTTTTAGATCTCACACTCCCAGTTTCTCGACAATGTCGTTCAATTTTACTTGAAATGTTTCTTCGAGGAAACTTTCTGCATAACGCGTTACAGCTGCACTAGCGTTTCTAAACACTCTCCTAAGGTTAATAACACGTCAGTGTATTCAAAATTTCAGTACATGTTGATTAACAATATCTTATTTAACAAATAGAAATGTAATTATTGTTGACTCAACGTCAAAACCATTAAATGAAAGATAGTTTTCTATGGCAACTGAAATTTCAGGAAAATGCTATTGCCATGTAGAATTTATGGGTTATTAATTTTTATCATTATACATCTTTATAATAAACCGATTAAACGTTCTTGTAGCATTTTATCAAGTTTCCTCTGTTAGAGTCTTTCGAATATGAAATCACGTCAATAACATCTTCAGCATCGAAATTCAGCCCGTGACAGCTAGGCCTTTACTGCCACATGCACACCAACCCCGTCGATCTTGTTTGAGATAGAAGACTGTCGATTTTGTTATAAACCGTGTACTGATCATCAAATTGCAGAATTCGAAAGTCAGTGAAGAGTAATGTGAGTTAGTTTTGAACAAACAAATATGTATTTCGAATTCATTATAATGAGTAATCATTGGCGTTGATATAATAATAATAATAATAATACGTTTATTGCAATATTATAGCTTCCATACAAAAACTATCCACTCCCATAAAGGATTAAATAAAAATATACAGGGTGAACCACGACAAACTGCATCGATCGATATCTCAGAAACTGAATGTGGGAAAAATTTGAAATTTTGGGAACTTGCCAGAAGTCTTAGGACCTATAGAGCTAAAATATTTTCATCTATTGGGCACGGTTTACCAGAAATAGACCCTAAGTCGCTTATTTTAAATGGGATACCCTATATATTATTACATTTTTGGATTCTACTTAACATTCTAGGCAGATTTCATGTATCATGTCCTATCCCTAAGTCTGAGCGTTTTTGACATATTCAGGTTTTTATGTCAAAATTTACGATTGCAAGCCCTAACTGAATTATCAATTGTTCCTATAAGGAAGCCCTTTTTACTTACTTTGGGTTAGATATCTTGTTGAAAAGGACCTAGTTCAATAGATTTTGTATAATACTTGGACAAATAATTCAGATTGTTGAAAAAAAAAAAAAGATCTAGAACGAGATTGAGAAAACTGACAAAACTCAATTTTTTCAAATGGCGGTTTTGCATTTAATGTGTAAACAATTAGATCTAGGATAGCCACGTTTATATTTGACATTTCAAATCATCGTAATGCCGGCCCGGTTAAATTATACAAACTAGGATTGTTCGGGCGTGAAAGTGAAAGTCGTGTTGCCTACGTGGTACGCTCAAGGCGGTCTTATTATCCGACTGCTGGCGAATTCGCGGATGTTGGCGAAAGCATTTCCTCGCTTGGATATGCGCGTAGTACCATGACGTCACTTTGTTTATGAAACGGCCATCATAACAACAAATAATCATACAGAGTGTTAAAAAAAGATCTAGAATGAGATTGAGAAAACTGACAAAACTCGATTTTTTCAAATGGAAACCCCCATTTTATTATTTTGTAGCATTAATCATCAAAAATCAAGGTAATTTTGTATGAGGTTATCTATACCTAAAATTTGAAGTTTTCGAAATATTGCCAATTTAATATATATGGCAGTTTTGCAATTGATGTGTAAACAATTAGATCCAGGATAGCCACGTTTATATTTGACATTTCAAGTAGCATTTGAATCAGGCTTAAAAATTATTTAAGTAAATATTCAAATTGGTTTCCTTGAACTTCTAAACATTTTTCGCATCTCAGCAGCAATTGTTCATGGGTGGCTTTTCTTATTCATTGGGGGTCCAGGTTTTCAAATGCTGTTCTAACACGTCTCATGCAGTCTTCCATGGTGGTCACTGATGTTTTATACACATTATTTTTCACTGTTCCCCATACATAAAAATCGAGCACTGATAGGTCCGAGGAGCGAGGTGGCCAAAGATTTGGTCCATTGTTGGCTAGCCATTGATCGTAAAATAAGTTATTATTGACCAAATGGGCATTAGGTGGAGGTGCTCCATCATGTTGGTAGAAAAGTTTTCGAAGTTCAGCCAAGGGCAAGTTGTCTAAATAGTCAACTTCAAAATTCCGCAAGATGTTGAGGTATCGGTCTCCTATAATTATTGTTACACATATTGAAATATGTGTTTTGTATTAGAACTATTCAAAAAGACCTAACTTACCATTCAAGTTCTCTTGATAAAATTGTAAGCAGACAATACCGTCATTTCTTACTGCTCAATAAACGTTAAATTGCCAGGATTCTTGAAAATTGTGTTCCCTAAATGGGTGTACATTTCTATCACTCCAATGATGGCAATTACGTCGATTGAAAACACCATTCTTTGTAAATTCGGCTTCGTCGGTCCAAATGATATTATCCAAAAAAGAAAAATCTTCTTGTGAACGAAGTATTATGAATTCACAGAATTCCATTCTTCTTGGAAAATCAGTTTCATTCAAATGCTGCACTAATGAAATTGCGTAGGGATGATATTTGTTTTTATGTAAAATTCTTAGAATTGACGATTGAGATAATCCTGATTCTAATGCTACTTGCCTTGAAGATTTTGTTGGATATGCTTCAAAATATCCCAAAATTGCTATTTTAATATTTTCATTGTCAACAACTGGTTTCTTTTTGTTCATTTTTGCCTTTACGGATCCAAAATTCTAGAAGTTTTCTATAATTCGTTTAACAGTATTTGGTGATGGTTTTTGTTTATGAGGATATCGGGTAGCAAATGTATCATAGGTTCTTGAAATAACTTCTTCACATTGTCCATAAATAATAAATAAGTTTAAATAATCCTCGTTTGTATAATTTAACCGGGCTGGCATTACGATGATTTGAAATGTCAAATATAAACGTGGCAATCCTAGATCTAATTGTTTACACATTAAATGCAAAATCGACATAGAAAAATATTAAATTGGCAATATTTCGAAAACTTCAAATTTTAGGTATAGATAACCTCATACAAAGTTACCTTCATTTTTGGTTATTGACGCTACAAAATAATAGAAATGGGGGTTTCCATTTGAAAAAATCGAGTTTTGTCAGTTTTCTCAATCTCATTCTAGATCTTTTTTTTTAACACTCTGTATGATTATTTGTCCAAGTATTACACAAAATCTATTGAGGTAGGTCCTTTTCCACAAGACATCTAACCCAAAGTAAATAAAAAGGGCTTCCTTATAGGAACAATTGATAATTAAATTAGGGCTTGCAATCGTAATTTTTGACATAAAAACCTGAATATGTCAAAAACGCTCAGACTTAGGGATAGGATATGATACATGAAATCTGCCTAGAATGTTAAGTAGAATCCAAAAATGTAATAATATATAAGGTATCTAATTTAAAATAAGCGACTCAGGGTCTATTTCCGGTATAACCGGAAGTGCCCAATAGATGAAAATATTTTAGCTCTATAGGTTCCAAGACATCTGGCAAGTTCCCAAAATTTCAAATTTTTCCTACATTCAGTTTCTAAGATATCGACCGATGCAGTTCGTCGTGGTTCACCCTGTATATTGCAAACGGTCTCACATCAGTATAACTGTTATTACTGTGACACCGAAAAATCTTACAAATATATAAAAAATAATTAAAAAAACTTTAAAAAACGAATTCATCCACGTTCCACATCCGCGCCATAAAAATCGTATGGATTGAGCACCCCCCGAGGAGAAAGACACAACAACGAATACAACAAAATTTCAGACAGTAAGTAACCTCAAGATCCACTCTATGCTCCCGAAGAGAGGAGCAGTTTAGGATAATTGGACTTAAACACCTTCGGTTTGCAGGACTTGAGATGCAGGTAAGCAGGTAAGCGATTATATCATGAATATACATTGAAGAAAAAAGAACGATGAAAAGAACGCAGTTCTAAAAACAGGAGGAGAAATCATACCCCTGAACCTTACATTAACATTGTGCACATCCAAACTGAAACGTATTTTGTTATACAAATACGGTGGTGATACAAAGCATATAATCGAACGAAATAAAACTGCAGAGTGTAGCTCACGTCTCTGCTCCATATTCAGCCAATTGTATCATTTCAACTTATGAATGACTGGCTCATACTTTCTAACGCAGTAAATGAAGCGAAGATACGCACGCTGGACCTGTTGGACTCTCACCTTGTCATCAACGCGCAAGCAGGGACCATACACCACGTCACGAAAGTTAAAATGACTTAAAACAAGGGAGTCAGTAAGCAATATTTTCAGCTTCTGCGGTAGGAAATTCTTATGGAGGTAAAGACCCCTCAATGCAGTGTAGGCCCTCTGAACACATAATGATATTTGCTCAGTGAACCGAAGTTTAACGTCTAGAATGATTCCCAAATTCCTAGCCGACTCAACGGCTGCAATTTCACTGCCATCGACGAACCCCCTCGCGATCTCATTAACTTTACTGCCAAAGGCAAGAACCTTTGTTTTATTAGGATTCAGCATTAGATCATGCTTCAGGAAATCTGTTGACAAGCGATCAAGATCAGAATTCATCTCCCGATTTGCTCTAACAATATCCGAAGCCAAAAAAGAATAAAATATCTGTGTGTCATCGGCATACCGAAAGTCAGTACAAAACTCAAGTCCACTAGTAATGAAGTATATATATACTATATATATACAAAAAAGAATAGGCGCAAGTACCGAACCCCGTGGGACCCCTCATATGACAGTGCCCGTTTCAGACCTTCCCGAAGAAGTCTCCACATACTGACACCGATCTCGAAGGTCATATTTTTTAAATATGTCTCAACCAAACTTATATATTTTTTTACTGAAACAATTGCACCTAACAATCGATTTGTGACTGTAATCAATAGCATGGTTATTTAGGATTACGTTTAAAAAAAATCACTGCAAAATTGGAAAACTACGAAACATAAGGATGTAATGTAAGGTGTCAATTTTCAACATTTTTAAAAATATACCTATTATCACTTAACCAAGTGACATACAATATTTTTAAATTTTTGCTAGAACTGGTATAACCCAGCATATCGCCAAGTAACCGTTTGACGTTGAGTTACGGGACATCTATATATTGTATAGAGAGATTAGGAAAAATATGCCATTCAATAATACCAAGGCAATGCAACTCATTCATTCCAAGATTCCATTTTTCAGACACATGTTTTCAAAATATGTATTTAGTCTCGTGTATTATTTCAGTGACTATCAAGGAAAAATATGGACCAGTACCAATTAACACATAGCAGAAGCAACCAAGGATTAGCCAGAAACAAAAAGAAAATTATAAAATGAATAATTATTTTCTGGTATATGTAACTTTGTACATTTTATAATTGGTTTATTTTTTTTTTGTAGTAGTTTATGAAAATGAGAAATTAAGGAATCTATGTTTAATTGCCAGCCTTTTTATGTCAAGTAATTATTATTTACTTGGAGATTTCACAAATTATCAACTTATCAAGTACAACGATTAATGACGCCAAAAATAAGAATTGCTTTTTCTTTATCCTAATGTTGTATATCAGACAGGAAGTACGTTTCTTTAGTGTTGTCCGGCATCCCCAATTTGAAATTAAGATCAGGAAATATTTCTATAGTTCCAAAGTTCATTGAATGAAAAGGATTTATTCCAATTGTTCAAGTTCCTAGAATATTTTAAGCTGTATATGACGAAAGTAACGCTATCGTGCAAATTGAGAAGTTTCCTTCGCTAAGAATACATAATATTGAAAGTCGGAAAAAGCAATTGGGAAGTATTTTGAATCTTGGATATTCAAAACCTTAAATCAACCTTATCTTCACACTTGAAATAAATATTTTATATATATGGCATTTTGGTATAAACATCAACCTTAAGAATTCGTATCGTAGCAATGAAAATCCAACGTATCGTTGAAACTGAATATTAACGTTATATTCACCGTATCGTATTCATGATAATGAAGAGGCTTGCAAAATTTCATTTACTATGAATCAACGTGAAAATAAACGTTACTATGAAACATCAGAGAAACGTTTTTTTACGATATTCTGCTTTTTTTTTCAATGATGAATGTTAGTGACGTTACTCAAAAAATACAACATTTTATGAACGTTACTGTATTTATTGGGATGAGTAACCATAAATGAAAGAATATTCCCTAACTTGGCCACTCACGAAATCTCTATTATGTTACGCCACTGGCGCATCCATATGTAAAAAATGGTTTTCAACGATATGCATTATTCACGATCTACACGATGCAAATTCGGTAGGGATAGAAAATTTCACTCAATCGGTATTTTTCTTTCCCAAGCCTACGGAAAACCCATCGAGGGCCATCAGCAAATGCTTCGTGAACACATCAATGGTTTTACGTCCATCAAATCCAGCTAAAAGCCCTTTTGCATTTGCGAGGTTCGCGCTGACTCTGCCCCATTCATGGCAGGTATTAATTTTGTAATTACACCAGGGAAAGAGAATGAGATAACACAGATGGGAGGTGCTTTCACACTTGGATAGCTGACCGATAAATATCCGTGTAATTCAATTATGATGGTATGATGACAATAAAAATTGTTAGCTTCTAATTAAAACAACGTTTCGGCGTAATCTGTGCAACGAATTAAAATATACAGTTGAATTTTCATTATGCGGCACGAGACTTTCCAAAATGTTGTTATGATGGGTTGAATGTAGATAAGAAACAAGAGATATAGCAGGTTGCTGCAGAAAAATATTCCATGTGAATACCAGGTTAAATGAAAATGATTATTTCTGATCAGGAATGTTGGCCGAACACTTCAAATCTGCCGTGAGAACGCTAATACGAAATTTCATCTCTCAGATACCCCATCTTCTTTACTGAAACTGCATTCTTCAAGAGCATTTTTGTTTTAGTGCAAATTTGTAACTCTATCCTGAAGAGCTTCAGGAAATAATCAAATATATGGAATAAACCCAAGCAACACACACTCGTCTAAGTCACATAAAGTAAACGTGTATTGAGATCTAAAAACATCTTAGTCCAATGAAAAGTATACAGATTATGTCATTTCCTAAATTTAGATTCATATCCATTCCATGTTCTTAAGAGTGTTTTATGGAAAGTAAATTGAGAGTTAATATTTTTGTGCCTATTCGACGTTGAAAAGCCAACTTTTTTCAATGTCGAAAAATGATCATGAAATAAACAAATTGCTACAGTATTTTGAATGAGTTCTGAAAAAATCTAAAATGAAAAATGAATTGAAACTAATCATTTTTCCATGAAGCTCAAATCGTGATAATATTCGGAATGTCGAACACGAAACTTCAAGGAATTGAATTCAATCCATCCATTCACGATTATGTTTAGGTGGAGCAATGCATTGGTGAGTATCACACTAAAATTTTCATGGAAAACTTTTACGTTTGTTTTGACAAGATTTATTTTTAATTCCCGGCGAGTCCGCTATGTTTATTTTAGACTTATAATGGCCTATATTCATTCATTGTATCATCGTGATTTCATGTCTTCAGATCTTCACATGGTTAAATTCAAAACAATCTTTCCATTTCAATCGGGAAAAGGTGGAGACAAAAGATCAAGTGACTATACTTTCGTGATCCGCCATTTTGCTGAAGTTAGATTTCATCAATCCAGTGAATTTAGTGAAAGTTCAAACCTATAAAAATACGGTAACTGAAAAATTTTTGTAATCTACTGTTTTGAAAATTTCAAGTTCCAACAATTTTTCCATTTTAATTCAAAGTGAATGAAATAGTCTAATATTGTCTAAAAAGTCTCTTGGATAGATGAGATGTTGGAAATGCCTTAGAATGTTCTACATAAAAATCAAAAGGGGTATTTGGGGGGTTTCCATGCAATTTACACCTATTTTTTTCTTTCCATATTTTCTGGTATTGATTACGTTACTTGATTTTTCCCGTAACGTTGATTTTTACGCCAATTCTAGGATAATTGAAACCTTCATGCTCATAAAGGAAAATCCTTTTCAACTTAATTTTTCAATAAAAATATTACATCGCAAAATGTAGATACATTAGTCAGTACAACAGAAAATAAGAATATGTATTTCAAAGTTAATCGGCAACGTCTATTATTACAATATCTAATTAACATCTAACTTCGATGGATATTTCCGTATCGAAATTATTTGTAGTAGGTACCTATAATTCAGAATTTCTGAATCAATACCAATGATTAGATTGACGACCTCATGTAGAATTCATTTGCATTTGCCAAATCACAAAATTTTTTTTCATTCAATTCTTTTAAATTTGTACGATTAATTTTATTTCTGTTTATAAAAATACATCGGTACCTAACCTAACTTTTATTTTGTAAATCCTCACCAAATTGATACTACTACTTCATTGATTTTTCTTGGAAAGTCTTTGAGATGACATGATAAATACAAAATTTCGTTGAAAATGTCCTGAAATTGTTTTGAAATCAATCAATTATGTTTTATGGTCATGGAAATTTATTTGTCCTTATGAACTCATTTCACTGACTCTGAAAAAAGAAAAGGCTATTAACGTAAGGAAATATTCAATAAAAATTTACGTCAAATGTTGAGATATATTTGAAACAAGGATACTGAGAATACAACCTTAATTTGACATCTATAGAAAATGTTTAAAATTAATTTGTTCATGATATAAATGGAGTTTTAAAGAATTGTATTTCATACATACATTATGACAATGAATATATCCACTCGTTTAGATTGATCTATAGAGACAGATTAAAAACGTTCCTTCATTACATGAACTAGAGTGTTTATTTTTTCGACATACATTTTATCAAGGAATATTCTCTCTATTAGATATCTACAAAAACTGATGAAAAAACGTTTCCCCATTACATAAATAAGAGTATCAAAAACACGTATTTCAAACATTCCTTATACCAATGATTAAACGTTTATTAAACATAAATATTCGTCTTAATTTTAGATTCCCTCTTTCAAATGACCTCTATCTAGCATCTGAAAAAATTATGAGAAATACATAAATTAGATGGACATTTAGATATCGTTTTGATGAAACGAATCTTTTGAAATATGACTGTCATTAGATGATCTGGTGAATATCTATTATACATCTCAATTATGTATATGAGTTACTTGAGAAATGATTCTAGGTGATCTGCGTTGACTTTTAGTGGGAACAGCGGGCTCTATCGTTCTGTCCAAATGTCTGTAACTTCCGAATATCGAGCCGAAATGGCTCTTCAATCCATTGAGTTCTGACTTCTTGATGGAGAAACCTTGGTCAAATTTATGAATAAAGCTGGCTTTGGCCCTCCGATCGTATACTTTATCTTCCGGCGAAATGACTCAGAGTTTTCATCTTTTCAGAATAGGTTGATCGTCCAAATATCTCTAATAAGTTCTAAAATATTAAAGCCAAATCCACTGCTAGTTATTAGTATCCAAAATTTGATTTTGTTTTAGAATATTCATCTGACCCTAATTTACAACTAGAAGATGTTTTTGAAGATAAAATAATTGTTTGTTTTCCAAATTCTCGAGATAATCAAGCATCTGGAAATTTTATTGGGGTGTATATTCCTGCAAAAATCTTTTATTAGAATCCGATTCTTTATAAGATATTCTGTCAAGATCATGAGGTTTCTTATGTGACAAAGGTTGATTTCCTTCTGAATATAATTAAATTTCATCAATCCCTGAAAAATATATTATAACTTATGAACTGAAAAGTTAACATAATTGAAAACAGGAAAATTTCTACAACAATCTGATTATCAGTTGATTTTTTGATTTTTGTAAAACGATTTATGAGTTGAAACTATATGCAGTATTCATCAAAATGTGTTTTGTGCACAGGTCAAATGCTTATTAATAATTTATGTTTCAAATTATTGTAGAGCACCACATGAGTCTTAGTTGGTTTAAGGTCAACTAGTTCTATAATGCTGTTTATACTGTATCACTTATAGAACAAATCGTTATACCGTTTTGCAAGTATCTCTTCTGATTTTTCAATAGTATAAGCCCAGATAATCCATCAAAGATCAATGCATCACATCAGTAGTCTCGTCGTCAGAGAGCAGAACTAGAATTACTTGAGTGGAAATCTATGATTCCAACTGGAAAAATTATAAAATGAGGGAAACCATATTCTAAACAAACTTATCTAATAACTACATAAATAATCGTCTTAATTTTAGACCTCTTTCAAATGACCTCTATCTAGCATCTGAAAATTATGAGAAATACATAAAGTAGATGGACATTTAGATAGTCGTTTTGGCAAATGAATCTTGAAGAGATCTGTCATTAGATATCATGGAACACAGTACATCTCTAATAATGTATGAGTTTTTGAGGAAAATGATCAGTGGATTTGGCCTTGGATTCCAGTAAAATATATTGAAGAATAACAAATATCCTAGATGCATTATATGAAACAATCAATATTAATTCATCAACTATCATCTCCACAATAATCTGTAATATATCATCTCATTTCAATATCCTCTCACAGAAATTATTTGCCATTGTCTTATCTAAAAATATAGAACACATTAAAATTCAGGTTTAAATTCTTTTCCTCAGACAGAAAAATATTCATTTTTTTATTTTTATATTTTTGCATTACCTTGAACAGATTTCTATGGCAGTCATTCTCTGAGATTTTAGGATGTCAATCAATATCTAGCTCAACGGACCACCATTGGTGAGATGGTTTCTTCAGGAATTGTTCCGTTCCTTTCTATTTGCCATTACCGGGAGCAATCAGCATTTGAAATCTGCTTTCTTTGGATTAACATGAACCTTAACAACTGTGATTGCTTCCTGGGAAAAAGGAAAATAATAATATCGTTTGGTAAAAAACCTCTGAAAATGGATTTTGGAAGGATGTGTAACCATACAATTCCACTTCATTACATTGCACAAACTTTGACCAAATATTTCGGATGTCATATGAGGTATAAGGCTTGGAAACATGTTTTGAGAATTATTTTTATGAAATTTCAGCCAGCTTACCAAGTTTCTGCAAATTTTCAATCCCATTTGTATTAACCTAATTCAGATATCTCCAAGTTTCGACGGCGATGTGATGGATCTTCAGGAGATATAAAGGGAAATCAAATTTCGGTTTCTCTTTGGATTTGGCTCCCAATAAGCGAAAACAACAGAGATATTTGGAGAGTTTGACTTTATTCGCATATGAGTCAAGTAATAACTGATGACTGAGTCCCATCTGGAAGATAGAGATTATACGGCTGGGACATAATTTGGCGTTTAATTCGCATGTCTTATTAGGAGTCAAACCAAATGAGATTGAGAGACCATTTCCTCTCTCCACGTTCTACAATTATAGGCATTCTGGAATGAAAGCAATACGCTATTCTACCAGAATAAGCGGGGCAAAACAAATTCAAACAGCCAATCATTCTTTGGAAATGCCTTTCCAGTGTCTTCCCAACGCTAATAATGTCGAACTAGAAAAAACTGAACAAGGAAATGTGGAAGATACTGGACCTATTTCATTCGTTTTACCTACATATGTGATGAGTGGTGATAACACACGCAATTTACAGTTACAATGACACAGTTATGTTTTATCAATAACAATGGATTAATAATGTAATCTATTGGTAGTTTTGCTGTATATTCTGCTCCCCTAATGTACACTGAATCGTGGAGACATTGTATAATTGTTTGTTATTCAAATATCTATCATGGAATTATGGTGATTTGACAGAGGAAATGTTCACTATACTCTATAATAACAATTCATCAATATCTAATGAACCCACATGCCAGATATTACATAAGAAGAAATATTATACCCAGGCATTGATAACATCAAAATCAGAACAATAAAAACAATATATTTGGAAATTTGAAGAATTAAAAACCAGACTGAACCTTCATTTATTTTCAACTGGAAAGATCTATAAATTATTTGAAGCTTCTACAATGATTTTTTTAGTTTCATTATTATGCTGGTTTAAGGCACTATGTTCTAATAGTATTTTTCAGAACAAGTATGCAGGTATATATTAGGTAGAGTTGTTTTCTGAAAAAGTTGAGAACACTGACCATGAAGTACGTGAACATCAAGGGGACTTGATATAATTGATTGGAGGATCTACAAACTTTCTTAGTATGTGGAAGCAAGAAAGATAAAAAATCTTCTTTCTTTTCTGAAGGAGATAGTTCTGGGCTGTTCATGCATGATAAGCATTATAATTAGTGCACCTAATCCTTTCATATTTTTGTCCGAATCTGCTTTCAGCGCAAGTTTCACAAAAGGAACAAATTAATTAACTTTCCAGTTTCAAAAAGATAATAGAAAAATATCTGGGAATTTGTGCCAAAGATATTTATTTCAGCTGGGGCCATTACTGTGTATGCAATTCGGAAGGCATTTTCTGCCACCTGACGCTCTCAACTGGAAAGCCGTTATAATATTGAGGTAAAAGTAAGAATGAAAAGCAACCTGAAATTCTGAAAAATGCTTACATGCGGGAGGTCCGCAATGGTTTCTCTCAAAGCAACCCACACGTTATCGTCAATTCCGTCGTAGCCAGATGACTCGATATTCTGGCTCTTTAATCTGTAATTTCGACTGTTTCTTGCTAATTTATCTAATTTGCTGAGTCTCAGTTAATGTCTGACTTATTTGTATAAAGCTTTGGTCGGTAACTTCGGAGTTGAATAGTGACGTTTTCAGTATGGCAGGACTATTTTTTCCCAAATGTCTGTAATTTCTGAATATCGAGCTGAAAATGATCGCCATCGGTTGGATTTGACTCGTGATGAAGAAACGGTGGTCCAATTTGAAAATGTTTGGCTGAATATTCTCTATCTTCCGAAAGAGATGAGATAGAGATTCCATATTAATAGAATTAGTTTATTATCCAAATTTAAGTCAAGTTAGTTATTGGGCCAGACCTGTCCGATAGCTCAGCAATTATGAATCTGAAATTCGGTTATAATTGATGACACTCAACTACAACAACTTATATATGGTATAGAAATGTGGAAAGAATGCCAGATCGAAGAATTTGCTGAACTGTAAGTTCACTCAACTTCCATTTAAGATATATGTTTATTGATTCTTTCACACTCATTTTGAATCGCACTCTTTTTAAGTCTGAGAAAAGACTTTAGAACAAGCGCGGAAAAGCTCCTGATCTCACGTTAGTGCTTTCCACATTTTTTCAGTAATGTGTTCTCGCTTATAAAATAATTGGTCCCCGATTATTAATTCAACTTTATGCATTGATTAGGAACAGCCATTCAGATTCAGATCGACGAATAAGATTAACTAGTACCAGAATGTAAATTGAATGCATGCGTTTCACAAAACAAATAAAATGGCTTTTGAGTTTTTCCCAGTCTCGAAATCATAATTTTAGATATGTCGATGAAGCTAAAGAGTTCTCATTTCAATCAAACAACATTACATAAAATAGTTCCCACTAAAGTGCTTAGTGCTTAGTGCTCGAAATATTCAATTACTTTTGCAAAAGTGCTCGGTAATCCGGAGCCTTCTGTCGAAAGCGGTGCTTAGAACTCGAGACTCGAAGCCTTTTTTTTCGAGTGCTTAGGGCTTAGGGCTCGAAGCACTTTTTTTCGGTGCTTAGCACAGCTCTGGTTGACTTTCAGTAAATGATATTGGAAAATAACAAAATAACCTAGATGCATTATAAAAAAGAATCAATGTTAATTCATCCGCTATCATCCTCCACAATAATCTGTAATATATCATCTCATTCAATATCCTCCCACAGTATTTATATTGTCTTATCTAAAAATATAGAACACGTCAAAATTTCGGAATAAATTATTTTCCTCAGACGGAAAATATTCATTTTTATTTTTTTCATTTTTGTATAACCTAGAACAGATTTCTATGCATTCATTCTCTGGGATATTATACGTCAATCGTGTCTAGCTAGGACCATTGGTGAGATGGTTCTTCGGAATTGTCGTTCGAAAGCACGCTATTCTACTAGAATAAGCGGGCAAAAACGATTCAAACAACCAATTCTTTAAATATTTTCCGTGTCTTTAACTCTACTAATATTCCGAAACTGGAAAAAATGAACAAGGAAATGTGGAAGATACTGGATTATTTCATTTGTTTACCTACATATGTAATGAGTAGTGATAACACGCATAATTTACAGTGCAATGAGCAGTTATGCTTTATATAACAATAGATTAATAATAATCTATTGGTGGTTTGCTGTATATTCGCCCTAATGTGCTTCTGAATATTGGTTAGTACTGATCGTGAACAATGTATAATTGTTTATTATTCGTATAATGAAATTATGGTGATTTGACAGGAAATGTTCACTATACTCTATAATAACAATTCATCAATATCTAATGGAAGCCATGCCAGATATGACATAAGGAAATATTATACGGGACATTGATAACATCAAACTCAGGAAGAATAAAAACAATATATTTGGAAATTTGAAGAATTAAAAAACAGACTGAACCTTCATTTTTTTTCTACTGAAAGATCTATAAATTTCTTGGAAGCTTCTTAAATAAGTTTTTTTTTAGTTCCCATTATTAAATGGTTTGAACAGTATTTTTTCAAACAAGTATTCAGGTATATAATGGAAGTGGAATTTGTTTGGAAAAAAGTTGAGAACACGGCCGTGAAGTAACATCAAGGACTTAATATAATTGACAGAGGATCTAAAAACTTTCAATGTATGGAATAAGAAAGATAAAAAATCTTCTTTCTTTTCTGAGAGATAATTTGGGCTGTTCACATGATACATTATAATTAGCAATTTAATCCCACATTTTTGTCAGAATCTGCTCACAAGTTTCACAAAAGCGAATTAATTAGCTTTCCATTTTCAAAAAGATAATAGAAAATACTGGCACTCTTGTTAAGATATTTTTCAGTTGACACCAGAGCTAAGTAATTCGGTATACATTTGGCTCGACGCCTCAACTGGAAACAACATATTGAGGTAAAAAAGAACGAAATAAATCTGAAATTTCGAAAAATGCTTATAGGAGGGAGGTCCATATTGAGCCTTCAAAGTAAATTCGTCATTCGTCGTTCGTCGTGAACAGATGTATTCGATATCTGCTCTTTAAATTGTGATTTCGACTGTGTAATAATTAATCTAATTGTTGAAATTAATATCGTTCGACTTATTTTTGTGCTTGTCGGTAATTTTCGAGTTGAAATAGTGATGGCTACATGCGTAATTTGTACAAATTCGTTAAACAAGAAATCGCCGGGTTTACAGTGCAATGGAAAATTTCGTGGTTTTTTCCAGGGGGTGGGAACTCGCCTACTACAAAGGTGGTCACGTTTTTCTTCGAAGAGCGGTAGAGACATCTGTGGTCGTCTCAAAAGCTCGGATCGGTAAACTAGGACTTCTCAGTAGTGATCGGTAAAAACGGATTTTATCGGACCTCACTCTTGGTGGACTTTAAGAAGAGTAAGAAACTATTTTATGATGAGCTTGAACTGGTTGAATGAAATGGTTTATTCTTGCTGTGTTCCCAATTGCTACAGTGATAGTAATGTCAAAAGGTATGTGTTGCATTCATATAAGTAGTAGTTTTGGATTAACTTATAACTCACTAAAAATGTACTGTGAATTAATATTTTCTGTAGCAATTTCATATTCGTGTAGTAATTTCTGATTAGTAAAAATTTGGGACAGTTTCTAACACTGTTTTCTCTCTAGGTTTTTCATTACACAAGTTGAGGGTGTTAGAAATGTTTGGTTGGAAAGAATCAGAAATCCATGTCTTCATTCATCCAAAAGTGTTATTCGCATAAAGCATTTTCATATGAATTGTATAGACCCTCATGGAAAGCTGAAAAGATTTGCTCTACCAACACTTCATTTGCCAAGTAATTCATTCTACTCCCTATGATTATCATTTTTGTAATTTCAATAATCTTTCAGATTATGTAAGCATACTTTGTCTACCCTCCAGAACTCCTGAAGAAACTTTGAGGCAACAAGGTATTTATATATAAGTGAACTGCTCATGATCATTGATTATAGTTTTGGGTATTCCACTTATAGTAGGTTTCATAAAAATTGTCTATCAGAAGATTCCTAGAATACTTCAACGGATATGTGAGATTTACCGTTGAAACGCCAAATTCAAGGAATTTCAGTTAATAAGTTTATTGATTTTGCCATGATATTATTTCTGTACTTTTATGACAGAACTATTTATAAAATTTTATCGGGAAAAAAAAACAATAAGATCTTATGATCCAATAATGAAGATGGCATCCGAAAAAATATCTAAAAGAAAATAGACTTTTAGAAAATGTTTCTGTCATAAAAGTATAAATCTAATGCATTTCATGCTTAAATTGATGTATCTGTCACTAATATTCTAATTTATTCTTTCAATGTATTTTCATAACTTGATGAGTAATTGTTGCATAATTATTGTTGGTTCGTTTATTCTTTCCCTCGATATTGAAATTTTGTAAATTGATTATTTACTGCATATATATATTTCTGAAGTTTCTTTTTGTTTATTTCCTTTCATCCTCTAAAGATTAGTATGTTCTTTGATTTGAAAGGCAGATATATTTGAAATGACCATAATTCTTTCAATCTGCTGCAAATTGTCACAGTTTTCTGATCAAATGATATTTTTTTATTGAAATTGTGACAATCTACAGCAGATTAAAAGAATTATGGTCATTTCAAATGTATTTGTTTTCAAATCCAATAAAAATATGGGATTCAACCTGCGCTTGCGTGGAATCCTATGATAACTCTTATAAAATGCACTAGAGGGCCCCACGAGACGGAACGTTGTGCGAATGGAATCTGTAATCAACTCTAAGATGACGAAAGATGGCGCTGAAAGTTGAGCTCTAAGCCGGGACGAAAATTCATGCCAGAGTTGCCTATCTATAGGTAGTCTATGGTGTCGCCCAGTGCGGACGAACCAGAGGCGGACGAACGATCGAGCGAGGAGGAAACTTCTGCGGAACTTCTACGCACGGTGATGTCGGTCAGGAACGAAATGGTTGCTATGAGGAATGAAATTGTTAACCTTCGATCATCGGTTGATTTTTGCTCGGCTAAAGTATCCGATTTCGAAGTTAAATTGGCCAAGTTGGATCACGTAATAAAAGTAACCTCCCAACTATAAACCGAAAATGAACAGCTGAAGAAAGATATCTCTGCTGCTAATATTAGAATACATAACCTTGAGCAAAACATGAGAATTAAAAACGTCGAAATTGTGGATGTGCCTAAAAAAAGGATGAAAATAACTACTTTCAAGAAGATTGGAGATTCCCTAAAGCATGAATTTACAGATACCTCAATTGATTTCATAACGCGAGTCCCTACTAAGCTTGAAAATAAACCAAAAAATATTGTCGATAAGTTCACGACCAATGGCGAAAGGGACAGATTTTTGTCAGCCGTTAAGACTAAACGGATGGAACAAGGGGGTAAGCCTGGATTTCAGGTTGATTCAATTTCAAGAAGATTTTTTTATTAATGAACATCTTTCTACTTCTAATAAGGTCCCGTTTAAGGCAGCCCGTACTGCAGCAAGGGAAAAAGGTTACAAATATATTTGGAGCCAGAACGGAACTATTTTTTTTTATTAAGCTTACCAAAGTCCCTAGGGACTATACAGCTGAATATTTACAATTACAATTTCAGATTTATCCTTGAAAAATTTTGAAATTTTGTCTAAATGTTCAATTTACAATCTTGAAGATACTTAATTATCGAAGTTATATGACTAATTTTTAGTTCTGATAGAAATGAAGTGGAGATAAAGGGTGGGAATTGTTTGTACCTTGCCAAGTTTCCTTAAAGTACAGATCTTTGATTGTCATACAAAGGACATTGCCATAATATGTGATCCAGGTTTTGTTCTCTACAACCGCAAGTACAAGATGGGTCTTCTATGATTCCAACCCTTGCTAAAGATGAAGCTAAATTGTAGTGGTTACTTCTGCACCGGTTGATGGTGACCACTAGTTTTCTAGGTAGATTTTTTTTCCACAACCAAGGTTTGGTTGACCCAGAAATGAAGTTTTGAAAATACAGTTTTCCTTTGTACCTTCCATCACTTTCATTCTCCTTTTATGTGTTGTTAAACATTTTCTGTTTATATTGTTGTCTTCAATCCGTGTATGGTATTTTTATTTGACTCTCGCTTACTTTCCATGCTGCGTTTTGAGCAGATTTATCAACTTTTTCATTACCCTCTATATTTCTATGAGATGGTATCCAACAAAAATCTATTTTTCCTGAGTTATTCGAACTTTCTAGAAACAGTAAGTATTTCTTTTTTGTGAATAAAATATATGGGTTGGTTTTAATATCTAACTTGATGTCAGCCAAACATTGTAATACGCTGAGGGAATCGGAGAAAATTCTATAGTTCTTATTTGGGTTGGAGAGCGTTATTTTGATTGCCTAATAAAGAGCTACAGCGGTAAATATTGAGGATTCTTCAGGCAAACTATTCGTAAAATCTAATTTCAACTCTTCAGAGACTACTGCACTACCAACTGATCTGGCGTTGGGGTATGTGCTATCAAATTAGTTATGATAGAGTTGGGGTTGGTGGAATTTTTTGTCATTCTACCAATTTCAGTGTTAATTGGAATTTTAGTGAAAAGTGCTTCAAAATTTACGTTGTATAGATTATATTTTCTTCTGATATCAAGTTTTTCAGTAGTTGACTCAAACAGATCTTCTAGGCATTCTTCAATTAATGTTTTTTTCACTCTACATTTGAATACTCGATTTTTCATAATATTATGTATATTCTGACTCAATGCTGTATCACTGTTTGAAAGTGCCCTTGTAAGGATTGAGCTGCACAAAAATTTGGCTCGTCAAAGAAAGGTCTTGCTTTGGTTCCGTGATGAGGATAGACTGCGATAGACAACTATGACAGCAAATGGAGGGCGAACTATGCACCAAGAAATGGAATCGAGATACATCCCCTTGCAGCACTCCCAAAGACTCCTTCTGGGTGAGATAAAGAAAATACCAGTTTTGAAAGCTTATACAATAAACGGTATTCAAAAGAAACTATGAAGAAACCTTCCCAATTCGCAACAGCGCAATATAACTTCAGAAAACGTATGCCAATGAAAGTTACGTAATTATATTCGTATAATTCATTGCAACCTACGCATTAAATCCAATTTCACATAAATATTACCCTTAGGAAACCGTAATTGGCCGATAACTCCAAAGCTAAGCAGTAAAACCATTGGATGCGACCTAATAAGTGAAATAAGTGCCCATTCTGGCATTTTCGTGGAAATCTTCACGATTCATGAACTGGATAACACGATTATTTAATTCGATACCCTGCAAACACATTCGCAGAAGAACCATTCAGTCGTTAACCTAGATTTCATTCCTAGCATGTCAAAGGAGTTGTTATCAGTTCGGCTAAAATGCTCCTCCGCTAGTTGGACTGCTTTCTGCATGGCTTGGTTATTATTTTCTCTCTTCGAAATAGATCGAACCTGTAAGATAATGCATATCATACAGTTGGCTGAAGGAGATACGTATTGTATGTTAATGCATAGTCTTGTATGTAGACTAACGTGTTTTGAGGTGATATTGCTTGTTGAAACCTATTACCTGCACAGTGACATGCAGCTTAGAGTATCTCCAATTCGTCGCTGAAAACTGCATTTTCATGATGGATATAGTGGTCACTTAATCCATCCATAATATTGTTTTGTTCAACGAACGCTACTGATAACTTAAACCGTATCTACGAATTTTCAGTAGAATCCATCAAGATATTCACAATAATTAGATATCAATTCAGTTTGAATACTTTGGATTTGGTCACCACTTTTCTCCTGAATATAAATAATGGATTTCAGTCAATGTTCATGTTCTTCAAATGCATTCAATTGATATGTTGCATTGTTCTGGAAATCGTTGAAATTTTCATTTTTTTCCTGCCATTCTCGAGAAATTTATTCGTTAGACAGAAGTGTGGCGCACAAATGAACTGAGAAACGTTTGAATTCATGAAGCAGCCTCTTGTGTTCTTTGCAAAATAGAACACACAAGACCTAAAAAGCACTGAATTGAAGTCAAGAAGAATTGAAACGGTTCTGAGAAAAATATTCGTACAAGCTTTAAAGAAAATATATTGTGAATTAAGAAAGGGAAAATTTTTTGAAAGGCGCATTTACTCTTGATCAATTTTTCATATGAACAGAAAATGGAGTGCTTATCTCTTTTTTAATATTGAGTAGTCGGATCTATACGTACTGTTCGAGAATTTCGATATTGTATTTCATAGACACACTCAGAAATGAAATGTTAATTCATTTAATCTTTCGAATTAGAGCAGAGATCTCTGATTGTGAATGAATTGCATTTGGCTATTTTTATATTATCGATATCTCTGAATATGTTAGTTTTTCAGTAAAATTCTGATTGGAAGGTAGTGGTAGTGAAACATATTCAAAATTGTTAAGTGATATTCGATCACTATTTTGTGGTATTGTGGTTGGATCATTGTAATCAATTGAATTATAAATGAATGCTTTGGATAAACATCATCCCAACAATTATTAAGAGTTTTAATGATGAATTCATAGTGTATGTATCTTCTAGATTTTTTCGTTTGACAACAATTAATAATAATATTTGAATGAAATGCAATAACCTTGGAGAAAAGACATCAGACGAATAGACGTTTCCCGAGTTCAGAACTTAAGAACTTAACGATCGTTGTTGAATTTAGACGAAGAACTCAATATCGGCCTTTGTATTTATATATTAGACGATAATGTTATTTATTTCTTAGTAGTGTAAATAAACTTGTAAATGCGAGAGCCGTGTTTATTTCGACGTTAGACGTTATCTGTAGGCGGAAATCTATCATAACCCCTAGACAATTGATAAAAAAGCCTACAGAAAGATCAAGTTATTTTATCGAACAAGTCTATTAATGAAAGTGTCAATTAAATAAGCTGAAATATGGGAAGATTTCCATTTAAAAACAATTTCAGTCTTTTATAATAAACTCAACGCTTTAGAAAATCATAGAATGCAGTTGTTATTTTCTGTGTCGATCTGATGGGACGAGATAATATTATATTAGTCCGAGAGGTAGCGTTGCATTTTAGGTAGTGTTTTTACGCCGATCGATTGCTATCATTTTCAATAGTTCTCCAATGACTGGTAGGTGAACGAAGCGTCAGCTGACGCACCCGCGGTGGGTGTGGGTGTAGGAGGTTCCGACAGTTGTAAAAAAAACAAATTAAGTAATAATACGCCGACTGAAACTTTTTTCATGAATAGTTGAAGTCATACTGAGCTGAAAAAAATTCGTCAGCTGCATCGTGGAGGGGGCTTATGTGTCAGCTGCTCGCATGAACTTGTAAAAAAACACGTAAAATAAAGGTAAAGTACGCCGGATGAAATTCGACTAGATAATTGTTTAAATTATTAGGAGTACGAAAACAATAATCAGCTGCATGGGTAGCGGTGGAAAGACCGTCAGCTGACGCAGTAAAGATACAGATTATTCCAGCAATACACAGTATCTTTCAGGGTCCAGCTGACAGATTTTCCCTGCCCGCACCCATGTGACTGAAAGTTTTCGTAGACGTAACTATTAAAATATCATATTGTCATAGTGATAATTGAATGATAATCTCGGGAAGTAAATAACACAGGTGAAACAATATCGAACGAAAATATTCTGTGTTATTTTTTATTTTATTTTATATATATAAAGGAAATGCATTATGTGAACTAATATAGAATGTGAAATGTTAAAAATAACATAAACTAATATAAAGAAAAAAGAAATAGAAACATAAATATTGATAACTTCGGAAAAATTATTCGTCATTATGATTAGTTGTCATAGGTATCACTATCATAATCATGTTCCAATAAATCGTCATCAGAACTGCCCTCTGTTGAATCGTTCTCATCGTCTGGTTCAATCTGTACTCAATAAAGTACTCGAACATATGGCTTTGTTTTGAGCAGGAATCGATGAAACGTTGATGTTGATATCTTCGATTTCTGCATGTTCTCCTAAAGTTTGAGCGTCTCTTTCCGAGCTAAAAGGAAATCTTTTATAGTTTCAATGAATTTTGATAAAGTTTGAATCGTTGATATGCAACGAAATCCTGTACGAGTACAACGTACAACCGAAACTGATCACGTACTGCAAAGAGACACGCATACGTATTGTTAGAAACATGAAGAAAAATTGCCTAATATAAGCCGCCGCTGGTCGGAGGGCATTAGAAATAAATATTAATAATAACTAAAAAAATGCTAATGATGTAAATAAACACTTGAGATGTTTATCGCCTAAAGACTGATTAGGCAGTTCCGAGGGAAAACGGAACAGGGCAGCATACGTCCCCGCTCAGACATGGGAGGCCGCTTATTTTTATTCATTATTTTTTTCATTCGATATTTGAATTATCAAATGATAACGATTACGAGTTTATTTAATTTCTAATAATATAGTAGTATTTATAAAGATAGTATAGATGCCGCTTTGAAATATTTGGGAGAGCTCCATTATTTTTAATCTTTATTTCGTCAGCTGACGGTCTTTCCACCGCTACCCATGCAGCTGATTATTGTTTTCGTACACCTAATAATTTAAACAATTGTCTAGTCGAATTTCATCCGGAGTACTATAACTTTATTTTACGTGTTTTTTTACAAGTTCGTGCGAGCAGCTGACACATAATCCCCCCTCCACGATGCAGCTGACGAATTTTTTTCAGCTCAGTATGACTTCAACGATCTATGAAAAAAGTTTCAGTCGGCGTACTATTACTTAATTTGTTTTTTTTTTACAACTTTCGGAACCTCCTACACCCACACCCACCGCTACTTGAGCAGCTGACGGTTGGTTCACTCACTAGTCATATAAGATCAATTATCGATGTTAATATCAGCCGGCTAACTATAACTTTTGTATTTGCAACGCTACCTCCCGGACTATATGCTTTTATTTGAGGTTAGCTTTCAGAATATCAACCGATTTCAAAGTGGCACGTGCAGTTGTTCCGTTGCGGCATGTCACATCGTGAGTTGTAACCAAGAACTGTTTAAATGACTGTTAATCGAATATAAATGTCTGAAGAGACAAAAGTGTTGTTATATACAAATGTTAAAACACATGTGTCGTATTTTATTTCAATTTCTACTAAGTTTTTTTGTAGTGTTTTTGAATTGTTTGATATTATGATGAGAATGAAGAATTCTCTCTCATTCATCAAAAAACAGTTTTTTTCTAGAATAAATAAGGGAATCATTGATACTTCAATCGAAAAGTGGAAGACCATAATTGTCATTTTAAGATTATTTTTTAAGGAAGAAAAATGAAGGATATTTATTTTGAATATTTCATCGGAAGACAAGGCATGTCTATAAAATTGAAAGTCTTGATGTACTACCATTTCTATAGTATCATCAAAAAGTGTACAAGCTTTCGTTTTTCGCATCGTTCCAACCGACTGCTTGAAGATTGTCCAAATATCTTTTTCATTTCGATCTGATATGAAGATAATTTATCAGACTTCTACATTTCAAATCGAATGTAGATTTTTATGAATCGAAGAAAAACTCGCAGGAACATCCACAGAATAGCATGCAGCCACGGCCGGTAAGAAAAAAGTTCTGATTTCAGTGAGGGAGTTGAATTTCTCTGTTATTTTTATATTTCTTTAGAAATTTTCTTTACTATAAGTAAAAAGAATATAGCTAAAAATATGGTCTTATTTTGTACCAATATTTTCGCTCGATCATTCCAAATTCAGCGGGTATGTACGAATTCCACTCAATAAACGATTTTATGTTCAAAAAGTGTATTCCATTATTCATTTTTGAAAGCGCATTACCATGGACCGCTCCATAGAATTTGTATAAGTAACATGAAGTTAAGATCTATTGAGGAGCATGAATTCAATATCCGAACTATGCAGGGACCAACCAGTCCTGCTAGACTCCGAGCATTTTAGTTCAATTGATAACAACTCCTTTGACATGCTACGAAGGAAATCTAGGTTAACGACAGTATGGTCCTTCTGCGAATGTGTTTGTGGTGTATCGAATTAAATAATCGAGTTATCCTGTTCAAGACTCGTGAAGATTTTCACGAAAATGCTGGAGAGGGGACTTATTTCGGTTATTAGTGAGCAGTCAATGATTTTACTGCTCCGCTCTGAGAATATCCGCCAATTATGGTTTCCTTGTAGTTATAGCATCGTAATTAGGTTGAATCGGACTTGCTGTGTGGTTTGTTAAATTTTATTTCAGCAGAAACTCCCAATAACTCAACAAACTATATCCATTTCCGTGAGATATTTCTACTTTGAATTATGAATTCTCGAATTGGAGTTCGTAAAAATGATTTGGCCTCCAATTAAAGATTCTGTTCCTGAAGACGTAAATTAATGTTGAACTATTATTGACACTTTTCTGACTACAATAGTAATGGTAGTTGTTAATTCCTTCAATTGAATGAAACACTGACGACAAATCCGTCGTCCAATATGAGTACGATTATCCGGCTTTCCAGTAGGCCGTTTATACAATAATTTTCTACGAGATGAAGTAGAGATCTCTAGATAACCTCGAACCCTGTGATGAACTTGAAGATACATTTATAGATTTGCTATTCTGCCTGAGGCACAATAATTATCTGACGATCGAAACCTATTACCGAAAAAAGGGCGTTACAACGTACTATGAAATTTGTGTGAGATGACTATATATGCATTCGAATCACGTACAATGTCTTTTTCAAGTGATGAAAATGGAAAATCAAACACTCTCAAAATAGTTCAGGCTCTAGGAGAACGAGAGCATTTCTAGACTTTTCAATCCGTAATCACGAATTTGAATTTTTGGACGTGAGAAAATACCAGAATATTCATTTGAAATTCATTCGGCATACTAAAAATTTCCTGCTCTGCACTTACCCCATTCAGGTTTCCGCCAAACGTCTGGACGTGACAAGAAAATCTATCAACATGAGGACGAATGTATTCCATATGTTTATGATATGGAAAATTCGTGGAAAATCGGAGCCGGATTCATCCGGAAAAGTTTTTCTTTGTCGGAAAAACGGAGTAACTCCTCACAGCATCCTAACTTAGTCCACATTTTCTCGATAGAAATTCCGGGAAGATAATCTTCAACTCTATTATTTATTCTTCATAAGAATAAAATTTCCTGCTGGAATTCTTGTAAAATAGGAGGAAAACAAATCTATTCTACGTTCTTTGTGCTTCTGTATCAGATTACTCAAAGACTGATTCATTTATTTATTATATTCATACAAGATGAAACAGAAAGGAGAACCTGTTAAAGAGAAAAAAATACGGTAATTCTTCAATGGATAAGGAATTTAACAGAGTCATTTAGTGATGATCCCGTAGGACCCACTATCAGGAAAAATATCAGAAAATTGGATAATTGGCTCATTGGCCGCACATTTGGATCAGAAAGTCATTATTGCTCGCTCAAATCGGTTGATTGAATCAGTAGTTATGAGTATCTGAAGTATCTGAAGTTAAAACTTACGGTGTGACACGCCTCAACGGAATAACTTCCACATGCCACTTTGAAATCGGTTGATATTCTAAAAACTAACCTCTAATATGAGCTTAGAGTATTATCTCGTTCCACCAAATCACCACAGAAAATTACAACTGCATTCTATGAACACTCATGTTCTCATAATGCATTCAATTGATAGGTATGTTGCATTGTTCTTATAACCATTAATTTTCATTTTCTGTCTGCCATTTTCGAGAAATTTATTGCTTTGACAGAAGTGTGGCGCACAAATGAACTGAAAAACATACGAATTCATGAAGCAGCCCCTTGTCTTTTTTGCAAAATAGATGAAATGAGAGCTTGAAAGCACTGACATGAAGTCAAGAGGAATTGAAATGATTCTAACAAGAATATTCGTACAAGCTTTGAGGAAAATATATGGTGAATCAAAAAGTTTTTTTTTATTTGTGAAATCAGCAATTTTTTGCAAGGGGCAATTACTCTTAGTCAATTTTCTATGTATATAAAAAATGGAGTGCTTATCTCATTTTCAAAAATTGAGTAGTAGGACCTATATAAAATATTCCAGAATTTCGACATTGTATTTCACTGACACAATCAGAAAAGAAATGTTCATTTATTTCATCTTTCGAGTAAGTGTAGAGTTCTCTGATTGTGAATAGATTGTATTGAGTTATTTCTACATTATTGATATCTTTTAATATATAAGTTAGTTTCTCAGTTGAATTTAGAATGGAACATAGTGAGCAAAGAGTATTATCGCGTTCCATCAAATCGACACAGAAAATGACAAATGCATTCTATGACTGTGTTCTTCGACTGTGTACCTCATGCAGTATTATTGGCAAAACTACGGAGATATGGTTTATGTGAGAGTAGTTGTAGGTTGATTCAATCATTTTTGTCTAATCGATTACAAACAGTATTCGTTAATAATAAGTGGTCACAAAAAACCGAAAATACTATTGGAGTACCACAAGGTTCGGTATTGGGACCTATTTTGTTTTTAATTTATATAAATGACTTTCCAGATTTTATGAACTTGGTGCATGATGTTTTATTTGCCGACGATACGAATATTTCTGTTTCATGTGATGATGTCGATATGGCGGGTGAACTATTTGCTGATATGAGGGCAGATGCCTGTAAGTGGTTCTCGGGTAATGGACTCTCGGTCAATGAAGAGAAAACTGAGGAATTTGTTTTCTCCTTGAAGAGGACAGAAGTGAGAAATGTGAAATTCTTAGGTGTACAACTGGATACAAAACTCACTTGGTGGGCTCATGTAGATTATCTATGTGCAAAGCTGGCAAGGAACATTTTTGTTTTGAGACAATTATCCTCCTCCGTATCAACTGAGGTGCTAGGGTCCGCTTATTTCTCGTTATGTGAGTCCCATTTACGTTATGGGATACTTGTATGGGGCCGCTGTAGTGGTTTTGAGAGAATATTCAGACTGCAGAGAAGAACAGTACGCATTATGGCCAACATAGGCCATCGAGAGGATTGTAGAGATCATTTTAGAAAATTGCATATACTAACACTTCCGTCAATATTGGTGCTTGAGTTGTTGGTGTATGCCCGTGATAGATCTGGTATGTGGGGTTTTCGTGGTGGGAACCATTCTTATCCTACTAGGAATAGGAGAGATTACTGTGTTCCTTTTTGCAGGTTGACAAGGTCACAGGGTGCACCCGATTATTTGTCGCCTAAATTTTTCAATGTTCTACCGTCACACTTGAGAGGGCTTCCTCTTAATTCTTTTAAAAATAAAATTAAATTGTTCTTAGTGAAACAGGCAATGTATGACATCAATGATTTCCTCAAATGTGATTTTTCAGTGTTTTAGATTTATGTTACTTCGGTTATTTGAGTAGATATTGGCTTGTTGTATTGATTTGAATAGGATTGTAATTTTGACGAATGTATATACTTTTAGTATGCTAACATGAATAAATCTACTCTACTCTACTCTACTCTACTATGATTTTCTGAAGAATTGAATTTGTTATGAACGAATTAAATTGACCTAAAATGGAAATATTTCCATATTTCAAATCATTAAAGTGAACAAGTCTATTCTTGAAAGTGTAAATAAATAAAAAATAATCTGATAATGACAATTATAGTCTTAGACTCACCGATGGATGTATCAATGATACCTTTATTTATTCTGATTTATAATCATAAAAATGAAAGATATTCCTTTATTTATTCAAGAAATCATTGTTTTCTAGAATAAATAAAGGTATCATAGATACTTTAATCAAAAAGTGTAACTATAGTATATATGTTATTATTAGATTATTTTTGATTTATGTATACTTTCGTAGAAATCGTCACGCTAGAAAATTTTCAAAAAATTCCCACAAAAAATGTTTAATCCTCACTATCTCATAAGATGATATTCGGATTTCAATAAAAATTCGAGAATATATTGAGGTGATCGATATCTTACTTATCCTCAAATTTATTTAAATGGGATATATTTAATATAAAAGAGATAGAGTTTTGATTTCATTGCAGCCAATATAAAAAAATTGCTATAATTAATTCGTTTTATTAAATCAATTACGCAAATTTTTTTTTACAAATGTCACTTCATATTGCAACAATTAAATGTTCAATTTTATTGAAATATTTATAGTTTTCTTCAAGTAAATGAGGCGAATAATATAATCTCACGAGATTCTTGTCTCAAGAAACTGTAGTCGTTGCATCAACTGACAGAATTTACGACAACCGTACCTTCGTTCTATTGAACAAATAAAAATGAAACGAACGAATGGTTTCGTTAAAACCTATTTAGAACAATGTATCTGTATCAATCAATTATGGATATTGAGACAAGTGCATAAACAATTTCTTGTAATTGTACGTTTATGTTGAATCAGTTGTTTCTTTCATTTCGCTGAAATGTAAAAAGTTTCAGGCCAATGTGTTAGCTGTTCTCTATAATCAACTAGGATGTTTTAAACAAGAAAAATTGTTCATTTGGCGTAATCAATTTTAGATTAATTCAAATCAAAATGGTTTGATTGAAAAAAATTCTCAAACTCCTGAGGAGTTTGAGCGCAGAAATTTTATTTTTACAGTGTATATAAGTTAAAGAATACAGCTAAAAGTATTGTCTGATTTTGTACAAATATTCTCGCTCGATCATTTCAAATTCAGCGGGTATGTACGAATTCCACTCAATAAACGATTTTATGTTCAAAAAGTGAGCATACTCGTATACCATTAATTCATTTTTGAAAGCGCATTACCATGGACCGCTCCATAGAATTTGTATAAGTAACATGAAGTTAAGATCTATTGAGAAACATGAATTCAATATCCGAACTATGCAGGGACCAACCAGTCCTGCTAGACTCCGAGCATTTTAGTTCAATTGATAACAACTCCTTTGACATGCTACGAAGGAAATCTAGGTTAACGACTGTATGGTCCTTCTGCGAATGTGTTTGTGGTGTATCGAATTAAATAATCGAGTTATCCTGTTGATGACTCGTGAAGATTTTCACGAAAATGCTGGAGAGGGCACTTATTTCGGTTATTAGTGAGCAGTCAATGATTTTACTGCTCCGCTCTGAGAATATCCGCCAATTATGGTTTCCTTGTAGTTATAGCATCGTAATTAGGTTGAATCGGACTTGCTGTGTGGTTTGTTAAATTTTATTTCAGCAGAAACTCCCAATAACTCAACAAACTATATCCATTTCTGTGAGATATTTCTACTTTGAATTATGAAATCTCGAATTGGAGTTCGTAAAAATGATTTGGCTTCCAATTAAAGATTCTGTTCCTGAAGACGTAAATCAATGTTGACCTATTATTGACACTTTTCTGGCTACAATAGTAATGGCAGTTGTTAATTCCTTCAATTGAATGAAACACTGACGACAAATCCGTCGTCCAATATGAGTACGATTATCCGGCTTTCCAGTAGGCCGTTTATGCAATAATTTTCTACGAGATGAAGTAGAGATCTCTAGATAACCTCGAACCCTGTGATGAACTTGAAGATACATTTGTAGATTTGCTATTCTGCCTGAGGCACAATAATTATCTGACGATCGAAACCTATTACCGAAAAAAAGGGCGTTACAACGTACTATGAAATTTTCTATGAGAATGACAGTGTGAGATGACTATATATGCATTCTAATCACGTACAATGTCTTTTTCAAGTGATGAAAATGGAAAATCAAACACTCTCAAAATGGTTCAGGCTCTAGGAGAACGAGAGCATTTCTAGACTTTTCAATCCGTAATCACGAATTTGAATTTTTGACGTGAGAAAATACCAGAATATTCATTTGAAATTCATTCGGCATACTAAAATTTCCTGCTCAGCACTTACCCCATTCAGGTTTCCGCCAAACGTCTGGACGTGACAAGAAAATCTATCAACATGAGGACGAATGTATTCCATATGTTTATGATATGGAAAATTCGTGGAAAATCGGAGCCGGATTCATCCGGAAAAGTTTTTCTTTGTCGGAAAAACGGAGTAACTCCTCACGGCATCCTAACTTAGTCCACATTTTCTCGATAGAAATTCCGGGAAGATAATCTTCAACTCTTTTATTTATTCTTCATAAGAATAAAATTTCCTGCTGGAATTCTTGGGAAATAGAAGGAAAACAAATCTATTCTTCATTCTTTGTGCTTCTGTATCAGATTACTCAAAGACTGATTCATTTATTTATTATATTCATACAAGATGAAACAGAAAGGAGAACCTGTTAAAGAGAAAAAAATACGGTAATTCTTCAATGGATAAGGAATTTAACAGTCATTTAGTGATGATCCCGTAGGACCCACTATCAGGAAAAATATCAGAAAATTGGATAATTGGCTCATTGCCCGCACATTGAATCAGAAAGTCATTATTGCTCGCTCAAATCTGTTGATTAAATCAGTAGTTATGAGTATCTGAAGTATCTGAAGTTAAAACTTACGGTGTGACACGCCTCAACGGAATAACTTCCACATGCCACTTTGAAATCGGTTGATATTCTAAAACTAACCTCTAATATGAGCTTAGAGTATTATCTCGTTCCACCAAATCACCACAGAAAATTACAACTGCATTCTATGAACACTCATGTTCTCATAATGCATTCAATTGATAGGTATGTTGCATTGTTCTTATAACCATTAATTTTCATTTTCTGTCTGCCATTTTCGAGAAATTTATTGCTTTGACAGAAGTGTGGAGCACAAATGAACTGAAAAACATACGAATTCATGAAGCAGCCCCTTGTCTTTTTTGCAAAATAGATGAAATGAGAGCTTGAAAGCACTGACATGAAGTCAAGAGGAATTGAAATGATTCTAACAAGAATATTCGTACAAGCTTTGAGGAAAATATATGGAGAATCAAAAAGTTTTTTTTTATTTGTGAAATCAGCAATTTTTGCAAGGGGCAATTACTCATAGTCAGTAGAGTTCTCTGATTGTGAATAGATTGTATTGAGTTATTTCTACATTATTGATATCTTTTAATATATAAGTTAGTTTCTCAGTTGAATTTAGAATGGAACATAGTGAGCAAAGAGTATTATCGCGTTCCATCAAATGATTTTCTGAAGAATTGAATTTGTTATGAACGAATTAAATTGACCTAAAATGGAAATATTTCCATATTTCAAATCATTAAAGTGAACAAGTCTATTCTTGAAAGTGTAAATAAATAAAAAATAATCTGATAATGACAATTATAGTCTTAGACTCACCGATGGATGTATCAATGATACCTTTATTTATTCTGATTTATAATCATAAAAATGAAAGATATTCCTTTATTTATTCAAGAAATCATTGTTTTCTAGAATAAATAAAGGTATCATAGATACTTTAATCAAAAAGTGTAACTATAGTATATATGTTATTATTAGATTATTTTTGATTTATGTATACTTTCGTAGAAATCGTCACGCTAGAAAATTTTCAAAAAATTCCCACAAAAAATGTTTAATCCTCACTATCTCATAAGATGATATTCGGATTTCAATAAAAATTCGAGAATATATTGAGGTGATCGATATCTTACTTATCCTCAAATTTCATTGCCGTAGTTCTCTTCCATCTAATGATATGATCATTTTTTTCATTTACTCAAGAGAAAAGAGAAATGACATATGTCCCGATGATTTTCTTTGAACGATAGCCATCACAGATCGATATTCGATTGACAAATGCCGGGCTCATAAATCAGTGTCAGTTGTCGTAATATTAATAAAAATTTTTCATAACGGGAAATCATAGAGATAGAATTCAATATCGGTGGCTGAAATAATATACGTTGTCAAAATTCAGAAAAGCAATGAAGTAAGTTTTTAGGAAAAGGGAATTAAAGCTTCAATCAAAACTTGGGGAAAATTATGAGTAGTTATTTTTAATTTGAGATATAGGTTTCTTCATTCATTAGGCGTTCATATTTGCATCACATTGTCCCATAGTACGAGAAAAGACTATTGTTCACCTGATCAGAGTGCTCATAGATTTGTTATGGTTTGAATATTTACACGCAAGTAGCTCAACAAGAGCGCCAAGGCAATCTGACCTCACGTCAGTGCTTTCTAAATTTTTCATAATAAACTCAATTCTTCAGAATATCATAGAATACAGTTATAATTTTCTGTGTCGATTTGCTGGAACGAGATAATACTCAATGCTCATTTTTGAGGTTAGTTTTTAGAAAATCAACCGATTTCACCGTGGCACGTAGAAGTTGTTTCGTTACAGCATGTCTTATCGTAACCAAGAATTGTTTAAATTATTTTTTATCGAATAAGACTTCTTTAATTCAATAATTTGAAATGAAGTTATTGGCCAGTAATTACAAGTTTCTTTCACATACTTAAGGTTGGGATTCCACCCACCTCATTTTCAAATGTCAAATTTTTAACAAAAACTCTTGGCCAGTATGTACCGAACATATTTTTTTCATTGCTTTTCTTAAAAGAAGGGGACTTTATTTGACGAGTATACCTTTACATTTCCTCATCATTAAATATCTGATGCCTTTAATTGATGAATAATTGAATAGATTATACCCATTTAAGACCTTAGACGAGGAATTTGGTCGGTTAATCTCCCCCAAAAATTTTATTTCTAACAGAAACTAAATAAACAGCCAGCAGGACATTCCCAACTTTGACCAAGAATTTTCCAATTGGAAAATATAATAAAAACAATAAAGAAAATATATATTCAACAACAAATTTTGGAAGATACTTGAGTTGTTATAAAAATCAATTGAATTTAATGAATAAATCTTCATTTCCCATGTCTTCAAGTCATAAATATGCTGCTCGCTTTGTTTTTCTCGAGATTATTGTTAACAATGATTTTTGCATTATATTCAATCTGTGGAGGGATCAATCATTTGCTCCTCCTCGAGCCATGTCTTCTTACGATAAATGGAACTCAATTAACGCATAATAGAGAGTCGTCATCTGCCTAAAATCCAGAATCTCCGTCATGTTCCTGATATGACCAAGCAAGAATTGTTCCTTCCGTAAAATAATATTATCTTGAAGATACCATTTGAGGTGATGATCTATGATTATTTTAAGGTACTTAATATGATCTGCTATCCCTTAAGGGTCCAAAATTAAGAATAATAGGAGTTAGATGACAAGTATTTTGTTTTGGCAACGTTTAATGTTAATTTGTAATGTTCGAACCAATACCGTATCTTGTTGTACCTTGTTCTTCAGATCAAACTATGAACCAGACTGATGAAATATCACTGCATCGTGATATCGCCTTGCAACTGCGTGCAGTGAATTCAAATGAATGTTAAGCAACATGGGCCCCATCGCAGAATCGTGAGACACTCCAAGAGTTATATTATTTTTTTCACTCTTAACGCCATCTAAATCGACATATTGCTCTCGGTTACTAAAAAGTCCTTGAATCTATCGTAGCTTAATCCTCTCAAAGAATATCAAAATAGATTTCCCACTAGAGTTTCAAGATATACAGTGTCTAACACCTTACACAGGCCAATTAACAAACTTAAACATGAAAATTTCTTGTCAACTTTGCCGTAATTAAGATTTGGTAATTATTTTATTGCATCGTCAGTACTCTTTTTGGGACGGAAGTCGAATGGAGAATCTGATATAATATTTTCTTCCTAGAACGATATATCACTATCTGGTATTAGTTTCTTAACTATTTTGAACTTTTCGCTATAATGGATATTATTGTAATAGGTAATAATTTTCTACATAGAATATTTGTGTAGTGGTTGGAACACATCCATGATTTTATAATTTTGGAATGGCATTGGCTTGATATGCAATTGTCAATTAGATACAAGATTGTTTCTGAGATTTCTTTAAAGTTTCGGCCTTGATACCGAAATTTGGACGCACTAAAAGCTCGCTGATTCACTAGGACAAACACGCTAGATTGTAAAAATATCATCCGGATATTTTGCTTTTGAAGTCTAATGATTGCATTCCTAATTCCTGCGCTGAAGTCCTCCAATGCTTCCGGAAAACACAAATTCGCATAATAAAAATACTCGAGCGGAAAATCGATAGACACCAACCAGCAACTGTCTTTGCCATACATTGAATGTTGAAAAGTGATTTCATATTACCTGCTACAAGCAATGTGGAGGAACGCATATCTGTTTGGAAGAGTGGTGCATCCGCCGAAACTTCGCATTTGAAGATGCCCGAAGTTTCCCTCTCGACATCTCGTAGTGTGACTTCGTTCGAATTGGATCTTGAGACCTGAAAAGGATGTTGAAAGTTAATATTGGCATGAAATATGACTAGGTCTTTTTCGTTTTTCCCACACATTTTCCGCTTCTATAATACATGAGAGTTGACAAACCGCGAATGGATCTTTCGGTCGAATGAAATATTTTTTTATTTGAGAGGGTGATATTTTCGGAACATCAGATGGATGGTTCCTGTTTTCGCGTATGAATACGAACATTTCTCTTCGTTAAAGTTATCTCTTTCATTTCTTCCTACGTGGAAGGAAAGATTTTCGAGGGTCATGAAGGGACGAGACCTCTTCCATCTCGATCCCTCGAACAATGGAACAAAAGTTCTTCAGTTTAAAAAGTTCAATTCAGTAGTCCATTTCAAGTATAATCACAGTATTTGTCTGGAATGAAATGAGAAACAAATAAACGAAACGAGCAACTACAACAGTAAGGAAAAGACTTATGGAATAACATTCTTTGTATCATTATTTTTGGAAATTATGAAAAAATCTTGAGATTCGTCAACTCTTGAATTTAGGTACCCGTAAATTCAATACTACTCAGTGTCTCTTCTAATGGGAGTTTTTGAATGTTTGTTCACTTTTATATCACCTTAATAAAACCATTTCAACAAAATGTATCAAATGGTCTATTACAAATTCAACAGTGTGCAGTTTTGGAATTGAATAAGACACTATTTCCCTAAATAGGGAGCATAACATTATGAGCATTCATTTTGATGTTTTTAGGAAGTTTGATTATTGATTTCCGAAATATAAGGGTGTTCCTAAATTGAACACACACACACAAAATGGAAATTTCCTAAGTAAGTTTCAGAAAAAATGCCTCATAAACATGGGATCACAAATGTTACGTTTTTGAGATAAAGAGTATTGATTTTGGAATGTTTCCATGTTTCTCTTTCATAATATCTATACTTTGCAATATATTTATCTGAAATATGGCACGGATGCTACAATTGAAAGTTTTCACTATGTGACAAGACAATTTCAACAGGAGATCCACAGGGTCATATATTTTCTGAAACACTGTCACGTGTTTTCCTCCGAAATTTTGTTCTTCTTCATGAAAAACTGTTGATTTGAAAAAATGTAAGAAGCTTTTCTATGTTACAGTTAACTTTTCGTTCTCTTTTATTTCTGTTGTATCTGTCACCGATTTCGAGATGAAAAATTTCGAACTCTTCCTTTGAAATCCTGTGAAAAATCCAAATTATGATATGAAGGCTAGTTTGAATGCTGTGATGAATGAGTTTAGTATCAGTTTTGACACATGAAATTATTCAAAGTTCGTCATTTAAGAGGTGAAAGTGATTGCGTTTGTGAATATAATTTTTTTTAATCCACATTGGAATGAATCTACATTACTTTTTTCATTTCAATTTTTATGACTATCACAAAATATTCGATACGAAAATATGAACCTCTATACATTTTAATATCAAAACATGTCGAATTCCACGAATTTCGAAATTATTGTCATGCATTCCTTGTAGGTATAGTTATGCCAATGGAAACCCACAAGTTAATGGTCATTATATTGAACGCTATCCCAGTAGAGTGATACCAGATCATCGAATGTTCTCTGATATTCATAGTCCTTTCAAAAGTAGGATCATTCTTCACGAAAAAAATCAATGACGGTAGACCATGCAGTATGAGATGACCACAACTCGAAGAGGCAGTAATGAACGAATAGAGCAACTTCCAAGAAGCAATACAAGAAAAATTAGTGTACTTTTGAAATCAATTAATCAAGCTATTTGGCTCATCTATTAGGAGTCTCTGCTATATTCCTATCATATTCAGAAGGTGCAAGCTCTTCTGCATCCGAGGATTAATTTATGCCAGTGGTACTTTAATAGAGTATTGAACAAACCCCATCTTGATTGCCAAATTATATTCACTGATGAAGCCTCATTTTCAAGGGTTTCAATTATAAATTTTCCTCTTGAACACATATGGGCTGAGGAAAATCCACATGGACATGTGGATAAATGCTATGCCGATTTATACAAATGAGAAAAAACCCACTATGAAGCTTTACTCATGAAATCTAAAATCTCTTACATTCAGAAGAAGGTGGATTCAGATAATAAATCAAAAACGATGTGGTCACTGGTGGGTGAACTTACTGGGAAAACTCACAATCACAATTTTGGTGTACAGGGATCACCATCTGAAGTGTCTCTAAATTTTCAGAATTTTTTAAAAAGCTTGTTCCTCAATTGATGGACAAAATCCCTAATATTCTTTTCATAGATGTTTCACCCAATATACAGGAGATGTTTATTATAAAACCTGTAACTCCTGAGGAAATCACAGAGATTGTTAGGAAATTCAAGAATAAAAATTGTAGTGGTTATGATGAAATTCCTTTGAGGCTGGTAAAGTCTTGTAGTGATGATTGAAATGTATTCTGTCTTATATAATTAATAACTCCTTTGTATATGGAATTTTTCCGCATTAATTGAAAATTTCTAATGTAAAACCAATTTTTAAAAAGGGAGATAAGTGTGCTGTTGAAAATTATAGACCTATAAGTCTTCTACCATGTTTTTCAAAAATATTTGAGAAAGCAATGTTTACTAGGCTTTTAGAATTTCTCGAAGGAAATAATATTTTCAGTGACTCTCAGCATGGATACCTCGGGGGTAGGTCTCCGATCACAGCCATTTTCCAGTTTACTCAGGAAATAATCCGCATAATTGAAGAAGATGAACTCGGATTGGGTTTATTTATTGATCAGTCAAGAGCTTATGATTGTTTGAATCATTCTTATTTGCTCCAAAAGTTAGAGAATATGGGAATTCGCGGTGTGGCAAAAATGTGGTTCGAGTCCTACCTTGGAGGTCGCCATCAGAAGGTGTCAGTTCAAGTAGATGGTGTGAGGTCACAGTCAGATCAGGTAGAGGTTAATATTGGCGTACCTCAGGGAAGCACACTGGGTCCAGTATTGTTTATTTTATTTATGAACGATTTATGTCTTTTGTTTGAAGCCCTGTTGGTCATCATTACTTGCTTTGTAGATGACACCAATATTTTATTGTAGGGCAATGATTTTGTAAGCATCAGTAAGAAAGCGGATGAGATATTTGCAATCGTGAAAGATTGGCTCAATTCTAATAGACTTCTCATGAATGAAGGCAAAACCGCAGTTCTAGTATTCAGCACAGATAGATCCCGTAAAGAGTTGAACTATTCAATACAGTTGGCAGAGAAAAGCATTATCTTGAGTCAATCGACTAAATTCTTAGGCCTTCAAATTGACAGGTTCTTGAAATGGTACGATCATATCGAATTCTTATCGATGAAATTGAGTAAGATATGCTATAGAATAAGGGTATTGGCTAAATATTTAAACTCAATTAGCTTAAGATCAGTTTATTTTGCCAATGCAGAGTCTGTCATGATATATGGGATAATGTTTTGGGGAGCTAGCTCAGCTGTTGACTCTATCTTTAAAACACAGAAAAAAATTCAGAAATTCAGAATCATGTTCAATATGAAGTTCAGAGTCATGTAGAGGAGTATTCAGGGAGAAGAATATTCTGACTTTGTATGCCCTTTATATATTTGAATGTTTAGTGTTCTTTATGAAGAATAGGGAAAAGTTTACAATTCATACTTCTCAGCATCACTATCCAACACGATCTGTCAACCTACATTTTCCATTTCATAAATTAGCAATTACTGAGAAACATCCATCTTATATGTGCATTAAACTGTTTAACTCTCTTCCATATAATGTGAAAGTGTTGACGAACTTGAATATCTTCAAGAAATCATTGAAAACTCTCCTCATTAGGGTCGAACCATATTCCTTAGAAGAGTTTTTTCATGCGGTGAGAATCTTGTAGTTTTTTATGTAGATATTGTATTTCAGTTAAGTTTGGACGTGATTTCATTTGCATCTCTGTATTTTTTTTTATGGAGATTCCTTGAAATAAAGTATATTATTATTATTATTATTATCATGTAGGAACCTAATCTCAAGAGTAATTGAACGTGTGGGGTGGTAGTATTGGTGATCATTGGATTGGCCCTTGCCAATTTGACTAACAGGTCAATTATACAGATAGTATTTAGAAAACGATTCGCCCTTGTTAATGGAAACATACTTCTCATGCTACGACGACGAATGCCGTTCATGCATTAGGGTGCTCCTGCTCATTTTTCAGTTTGTAAGTTGGTAAGAATGTCATGGCCCACCAGATCTCTTGAATTAAATAGTTTAGATTTCTCTTATGGGGTAACCTGAAATTTCTAGTGTACTCGACTTATTCAAAATCATTTTACTGTTGATGTTTTTTTATCGACTTATTTATCGGAATAATAGTTTTTGAGGAATATATAATGAAATAGGATGCCAAATATCTCCCTTCCATCTTTTTGTCTTTTGAATTTCGCGGCTATGTACAAAGCGCTACAGAGCTCGTAACTCAATATATTTGAAAGGTCTTCACATAATCTACAAAACGACGCTATGCATGATTAGTTTGGATATTGCATTCAACAGTTATAGACGTGTAAACATGGAGTTCACTAATGCCGAATTTGCGCTGACATAAAGTTCTCCTTCGTTAAAGGCAAATCAGCTAGAAAAACGTTCCGTGAGATTAATGGTGTTTTGGGGAGTGGTATTCTATCAGTTCGAAACGCGGAGTAATGGATTCGACGATTCAGAGCCGGTGAAAACGACACCATGGATGAGCCAGCCAGCGGAAGACCTGTGACGACAAATACCGATCAAAGCATGGAATACATCGAGTTAGACCGGCATGTGGCATCTCATGAAATCGCCCAGGAGATGGGAGTTAATCATCAAACCATTTTAAACCATCTGCAGAAGGCTGGATACAAAAAAAAACTTGATGTGTGGGTGCCGCATGAGTTGACGCAAAATATAACCTTCTAGACCGAACCAACGCCTGCGATATGCATCTGAAACGGAACGAACTCTACCCATTCTTGAAGCGGGTGTTGACTGGTGACGAAAAATGGCTTACATACGACAATATCAAGCGAAAACGGTCGTGGTCGAATCATCCCAAACAGTGGCCAAGCCGGGATTGACGGCCAGGAAGGTTTTCTGTGTATTTGGTGTGCGATTGGAAGGGAATCATCCACTATGAGCTGCTCCAATATGGTCTGGCGCTTAATTCTACCATCTACTGCAAACAACTGGAACGCTAGAAGCAGGCGATCGACCTGAAGCGTCCAGAATTGGCCAACAGGAAGGGTGTAGTATTCCACCAGGACAACACCAAACCCCACACTTCGTTGATGACTCGTCAGAAGCCACGGGAGCTCGGATGGGAGGTTTTATCGTATCCACCATATAACTCGGGCATAGCGCCAAGTGATTTCCAGCTGTTCCTGTCCATGGCGAACGCCCTTGGTGGTGTGAAGTTGAACTCAAAAGAGGCTTGTGAAAAGAGGATGTGCGAGTTCTTTGCAAGTTTCCGTCTAGATGGAAACAGATTTAGGAACAAAACGGCGCATATTTGAACTAAATCCGATCATTGTAAACACTTTTTATAAAGCATTGAATAAATAGCAAAAAAGCGGAAGGGAGATATTTGACATCCTATTATAACAATCAAATAGACCTTCAAAATTTTTGTTGAACAATACAATTATTTACTCATCGAAATGAAAAACAGAAATTCCGTGTTCGTCATGAAAGAAATTTCGTTCATTTTTTATAGTTTTTCGGAAAAATTTCAAGATGAATTTAATTCCATGAAAGAATTTTATACTACATTAATCAATAAGTTCTAGGTTGAAAGAGCACAAGATGTGACAAACAAGAATCCATAATATTCCGGAAGTAAGAAACATCAAAATTAACGTTAGATCGAGTGCCTCATCGGCGTCTTCTTGCTAAGATGGAACATCTGGGTATCAGAAGTGGACTTTTGGAATGGATTGAGACCTTTTTAACCAACCACAGGTATCGTGTCAGAGTCGGTGACGCTTACTCTGTGGAGAGAATTTCACGTTCTGGTTTCCCCCAGGGATCTTTTCCGAGGCCAATTCATATTCTACTGTTAACTTCTGATGTATCTCCTCTTACCAGGTCCTGCATGTCCTCGTTCGCTGACGACACCAAATTGTTTAATCTGCCCCTTCTTTATGGTCGTACCCTCCAGGATGATCAGGATGTTATCTCTGAATGGTGTCACAGTTGGATGCTTCCTCTTAATATCGAGAAGTGTTGTGTTCTTCACATAGGAAGGAATAACCCCAAGCTTTCCTATTCTATCGCTGGCTATCAGCTGGTACCCGTTACTCACCATATCGATTTGAGGGTTCCTGTCTCTTTGGATTTGGGATGGTCCGTTCATGTGGGGATGATTACGGCGAGCACCAAGCAGATAACTTACCTCCTTGGCAAATAATTCAAGTCCTCCGATGTGTCAATATGGGCTCTTCTTTATAAGACATACATCAGACCGATATTGGAGTATGCTGGACAGGTATGGTGGCCCTCGACTAAATTCGATGAAAATCTCCTGGAATCTGTACAACGCTAGGTCACACGTATGCCGTACTCACGTATCCGCCCATCCTATGAAGAACGTCTGGCTATTTTCGATATACCCAGCTTTGCCGAGCGTCGATCAAGAGGTGAACTTATTTTTAAATTTTGTGCTTTGAATGGCCATTTTGGTGATGGAATAGAAGATCTTTTCCAGCTGAATACCAATAGCTTGCGTGGCCATCGCTTGAAGTTGTCAAGGGAACCATTCAAAACATCACCTCTTCAAATGTATCTACCCAACAGGAATTTCAACGCTTACATTCGGCTGGCGGCTGCGGTTGTGGAGTCTACTTCAGTCAACACTTTCAAGAATAGACTGGACGAGTAAAGGTCACATTGAAATTGTTTTTGTTCTTCAATTCGAGATTGTTTATTCAATTTTTAATTCTACTGTTCTCTGGAATCAAAGTGGCAGTCTGCTGAGTGGCGTTCAGATGGAGAAAACCCTCCGAAGCATGCAATGACTCAAATCGGCTGAAAAGGTAATAGCCTCCATATTTTGCGATGTGCATTCGATGTAATTTATTGACTGAAACATGGAAAAACAATCTACAACATCTACTATATCCGTTTGTCGGATCGTTTGAAGGCCAAATTTACTCAGAAAACACCTATTTGTCTTTCACCAAGTAATAACCCGCACTAATTGATAGACATTCCGAATTCCTTCATCAAATATGGCGGATGCTTATGATAAACTTTGGAAGTGATAGATTCCACCTTATAAAGTCTAGTGAAGCAGGTGATATCTAAATGGTAATTATTTTCCTACTGATGTAATACTTTTTATTCTTCCTTATTCTTAAGCGTTAAAATAATTACTTCAAAACGTATTCCTTCAACTCTTGAATGAACAAAACACTGTAAATAGTTATCTCGGAAAGCCACAACTAATTTTCCATCAAAACTGATACATCTGGCTAAATATCACACTCAATGGATCATTGTCAAACCCGTTTGAAATTGAATCCGGAATGGGACTGGAGAATAGATTATCGTCGATTCCGGTCAACTTAGCTTGAGATGACACTCGGCGAACAATGGACAGATAGATCAAATTCAATTTAAGATACGAGCATGCTTGAATCCATGATACAGGGTGTTAAAGTTGGAAAAATAATTCACGTTTTCTTTAATATCTTTTGACTGCTTCGAAATTATTTCATGAAATTTCGTATACAGGAGTTTTTCGGGACGCTATATACAAATTTGTGATCGATTTAGTTGAATTTTCTTAAGGGCGCTACCGGCAACCGTTTCAACCCATAAAAACTCCATTGTGCTACCCTGTATACCGTTCTGGACCTAAATAATCGATTCCCTTGTCCCTTTTACTTAAAAAAGGTATACACTTTAGAAGTCGCTAGGAGTAACCGTTTCAAAGATTTTCAGCATTTAGAGCCAAAGGGTTCCAAAACTTCCCCGAAAATTATTCCCATTCAAATAATTAATTTGAATTCATTTTGAAAATTTTTAAGGCGAAATGCATGCGGTTTTTTATTGCCTACTAATAAGTAATAACTAATAAGGGGTATGCTATGTAATTGTTGTTTTTAAGTGTTCTGAATATTCTGTTTCCTGAAATATTGAATTATTGGGATGCTTTACGAATACTCAGTTTTTTATTTTCTTTGAAGGTCTTTAAAATCCTATATATCTGTAGATGATTTCTTCTTTGTATGCTTCGTTCGGGCCTTTGGTAACCAATACTATTTTCCTGCATTTGTTAAAAAACTATTGACTTAGTTAATTATAATTATAATTAATAACATGACCTAACCTAACACACTTTAAATCTCTGTATAGCCATTTCAAATATACTTTAAATCTGTCAGATTTAGATGTCATTAATTTAAGAAGAATGATTTGTTGACAGCGTTGCACAATGAACATGATTTTAATTTTCTGATTTGTAGAATGATTGTTGACAGATGTGATTGTTTATGTTTGTAGCACGTAAACTTGAAAAAGGCTTAGTATACGCCGAAACATATGTAGTTAATTAATATAGAAAAAATAGATGAAGTCCTAATTTTTGATCCCGTGCTCTAATCCCAAAAAGATTACTTATAAATAATTAATTATAATTATAGTTAATTCATACTTAATACAGTTTTACTTACTTTTACCTTTCGTGTATAGTAATGTAGAATATGTAGACATCGATTTTTGTTTATATTTTCTGTAATGAAAATGCAAGAGCTGCTGCACGTGAATATGCAACACGTTTTCCAAATCGTCGACACCCAATCATGAAGCATTTTAAGCTGCTTATCAACAAATACGGGAAAATGATGACCGAAGGCCCCCACGAGGCATACAAAGAAGAAATTATCTACAGAGAAATAGAATAGTACCTTCGATGAGGTAGGTATACCTTCTTTAACTAGAAAAGACCGGGGAATCGATTATGTAAGCTACTATAGGGGTTTGCAAAAAAGATGTTTTTTCAAATAACACTTCTAAGTTTAAAAACTATTAATATTTCATTCTAACTAGTCTTTAATGGAAAAAAAAATCGAAAAATTAAATCGTTGAAAAAATTTAGGAAAAATTTGAAAATTCACTATGAATATCGGTATGAATCATAAGCCTTAAATGCGCTTTCCTTGGAAACTGTTGGTCCTCGTGACTTGGATGAGGTATATTTTTGTCAACTAGAAAAGCCAGGGAAATCGATTTTTTCAGTCCAAAATGACAGGGTAGCACTGAAAAGTTCCACGGGTTAAAGCAGACAAAATAATTGCCACTGGCGCCCTCCAGAAAATAAAACTAAATCGACCACAAATTCCTCAAAAAACCCCTATGTACCAACGTTCATGCAATTATTTGAAATCAGTAGAAATATATTAAAGAAAACGCTAATTATTCTTTCAACTTTAACACCCTGTATCTCGGAAATAAGGCATTTCCGGACACATGTTCATAGGTACTTTTTTGCTTAGAATTATGTGATCTACCACCAATTTCAGTTTGTCGGAAACAAATCAGAACACCACGTAAATGGTCTCTTTAAGAAGAATTTTTTGCTGAACATCTATAAGGCATTCAATGAAAGCTGTATTTAATTATAATTTGAACTTTGAGATTATATATAATATTGTTAGCTATACTCTACAGACTTGAAATAATCCCGAAACAGTTTTGGAATTACAGGCTGCAAAATAAATTTTTCGAAAAAACTTTCGACACATTGTTCAACTAAACAGAGTGCTCTTAAATCTGTCCAATCATTTCAAATTTTGGAATTTTCTTGGACTAAAAAAGTACAAGATAGAATTGAGTCTACAGAAGGAAATATAGAATTGAGATGTGAGTGTTGGTCTGAAGGTTTGAATATAGTATATCGACCTGTTTTGTTATTCCATCAAACAAACTCTATAGTTCCGAATAATATAACTTGTCTCTGTGAAAAAATATTTTGATGGTACTTATTATTTCCCAAAATTCGATTTATTACTAGCAAGTAGTTCAATAACAGCGCCAAGGTCTTTACTCTATCCTTTATAATTTCCTCAATAAAATCTTATTGCCTTGAATTTTTGGCCTTTGAGTGTACATTTCCATTAAGGAAAAAAATGCCAGAAATGAATAAAAATGAATGTGTGAATACCACAACTATCGCGAAAGTATAATAAGTAAAAAGGAACAATGTTGACTTCGGAGATAGTCAATTGCCCAACATTGTCAGCCTCGTAATTAGATAATGAGTTTAAAAAAATATAACGTTTTGATACCATTTTCCTAACTTCATTCATGAGGCCCTATTATGAGGGTTTCCTTTTATATTTCAGCATTAGGAAACAAAAAAATATATAAATAATCAAAAATAGCTCAATTGTTTTTCAAAATATTCCCTGTTAGCGTCTATATACTTCTGCATGCGTTTGAACCAATTGTCGAAGCACATTTGCCACTCTGATTGAGGTATCTCCAAAATATGTATTCTGAATGCATCAACCGCTCCTTAAGGTGTCGAAAAACGTCGATCTCTCATTTTACTTTTTTCGTCCAGGAATAAAAAGAAGTCATTCGGAGCCAAATCAGAACTATACGGTGGATAAGTTATCTAATCGATGTTTTGAGTGCTCAAAAATCTAATTGTTTGAGTCGATGTGTGAGAGGTTACATTGTCGTGGTGGTGGGTTAACCGTCTTCGGCGGATGGCTTTCCAGATTTCTTGAAAGACAACTGGCAAACAAATGGATGTGTACCACTGAGAATTGACTGTTCTACGTTGTTCTAGTGATGCGATTGCGACATGTAAAGTTTTTCCGAAAGAAGAGGCCACCATTTGCTTGGAAGTGCTTCGTGCGCGGGTAACTTTTGTTAGATTTGGCTCATCTTGAAACACCCATATATTCAACTGCTCTTTGCTTTCGGGGTCATACCCATAAATCCACGATTCATCACCTGTCACGATGCCATAGATGTGCTTCGCAGCATGGCGATCGTAGTTTCGAAGCATTTCTTTCGACCAATCGACACGAGCCTCATAATGAGCGATTGACAAATTGTGTGGGATCCGATGCGATCAAATTTTTTTGACGCTCAAATGATCATGCAATGTATTCTGGTCCCACTAATTCCTAAGGATGTCTCAATCTCACCATAGGTCACATGACGTTGGCATATCAGTTGGCGCACAGCATCAACTCTTTTCGGAATAACAACTGATTTTGGATGACTTTCACAAAATTGGTCTTGGATTGAACTACGACCTCGATTGAATTCACCATACTATATTATTTATAAACACTGGACCTTGATGGAGCTTCGTCGCCAAAAATTGAATCGATTTCATGCAATGTTATTGAGTTAATCCATGTCGAAAGTTGAATAAAATAATTGCACAAAAATGTTCACAATTTGATTCCATTTTTTGGGCGAGATGAATCTTTCAAGTTACTGTGAATATCACAAATAGCGCTAGTATGTCCTAAAGTTTTGACTACGTATAACCTCTCGAAATAGAAAATATTCCAACATGGCAGGGTTTTTCATAAAATTTTAAAAACTGATCAACGCATCTTCAATTACAATCCTTGCTTACGATAGAGCAGGACTGAAATGTACAAGGTTCTGCAAAATGTGTAACGGCATAACTTGTGAAAACGTCTCTGACCTGATAAACAGAATATAAATGAACTCTGATGTCGATGAAGACGAATGGGATCTAGATGACGGTGAGGGAAATGATATTGATGCATTTAATTGAAGAATTATTAGTAAAAATGAAAAAACAGTTTTTCCTGATATTATTCAATGCAGAAACTTTAATTATTATTCATTAATGCCATGGCTCTTCAAATAATTACTACAGTTTTTTAATTAAACTCTTTTATCCCATTACTATGAATAAATTTCTTTCTTTCGAAGAATTACTATTACTATCACAAACATACCTACCTCCGTCTGAATTATTATTCGTATATCGTATGCATCTTAAGGAAATTCAGCTAGGAATTTGTTCATAATTGCGGCTGAAAACTATTTTAGTTTTTGAATTAATAAAATTTCAATTTCAATTTCGTCAAATTACAAAATTTCCTTTTTATAATTCAGTTGGCAGATTGCAACTATAGAGTTGTCTACAATCCCGAAATATAAAAGGTAACCGCTTTCGTACCATCGGCGCGAAAATATGCATTTTTTCTATATTTTCAAGGAAATGCCAATTCACCTGCATATGATATTCCATTATAACAATCATATCAAAAATGCAGCTCTTTCCGAGATCGATCTGGAAATCTGTCGATTATATGAGTGACCTCTTTAGGCCTATCAATCATTCGCATCCAAAAAATGAACAGATTGAGAGACACTTTAGGAAAGAGTGAAATTTAGGCACGGAATTCCACAAAAAGCAATGCGGCGTCCAAAAATAGGATGAAATAATGCCCTTCGCAAGAAAAGGGAAATGAGGGTTATTTCCCTAACAGTTGCCAAAGTGGGACAAGCTCGGCGTTCTCCAGATCAGCGAATCAATCAAGCGAGGGTTCTAGTGATTCTTCGAAAATTCGCATCATCATAACGGTCCTTCCTTATGATAATGAGACCATCTTCGTGCCATGCAAATCACAGCGGACGTATCATATATGTATTCAAATTCATGCCGTATTAAGCAAACCGGGCCTATCCGGGGAAAATTCCTCTTCCAGAAATTCCAGTGAGGAACACATTGCATATTGATGATAAATAAATTAAGGACAAGGCGTGGAATTTGGTTTGATGCGTTTACTTACTGCCGTTCTCTGCCTTCCCGCGCTTGCATCGATAAATCCACAGTTCGAAAGTTCCAAATTTCTGTATTGAATTATGGCAACGAGAATTTATTGAAAACTTAGCTTAAGCACCTGTTCCTTGATGTATTACCACTCCTGCAATCACTTAACTAAGATTGCGGCTGGTATTTTCGTTAATTTGTTGAATGTTGCGATACCAATTCATCTTAGAAGTATTTAGTTTCGCTGTTTCATGGCTGTGGGTGTTGATTTCGCAATGCCATGTGATGAAGATAGATACTATCAGTATCAACCAATGAAAACGTGGAAAAGCAAGTATAAAGTAGAGCTTTTGAGCAGTTGTTCTAAAGCCTTTACTCGGACTTTGTAACAGTATATACTAAAACAACCACCATAATTGATGTGAAAAACTATCCTCCGAAAAAAAGAATTATAAAAGCAATGCATAGATGCCAGAAGCTTTTACGTGCTCCAACATATCTTGTTCTGGAAATCCAATTGAAGACGTATTTCAATTACTCATGATCTGGTGCGGCCACAATAATTAATCTCTGTGATATTTCTGCAGCTGCATGTGTACTTGCAGCTGTGATGTCAGCGAAAATTTCTAATGACAATAAGGTAGTCATTTTGCGAGAATGAGCACTTCAATAATGTGGAGCTGCTCTTAAGCTAAAACATATTTTCAGGAGAATTTTCGTGATAGTAATTCCGACTATCGCCAACCCATGAAATAACAGTCTGTTTCACTTGTTTACGATACTAGGACAAGCGTGTAAAAAAAAACTCCTATACCTATCTCCAGGAGGGTTAACTGAACGAAAATGAAATGTGCTAAATATACTTTCACGAATGTACAATTTTTTGTTGTGGTTCAACAAATGACTCATCAGAAATAGAAAATTTACAAAAAAACATTCGAAATTTCTCGAATATTATTCAGCTGCGGATTTCCACAAAATCCAAATGACTACTTTCTATCAACGATATTCGAACTAATTTCAAGATTCGAATCAGATGATACGTAGGAGTTTTGGAACAAACCGAATTAGAGATGATCATAACTGCTGATAATCGTCGGATTAGGCCTAATAACGAACTTGACCGAGATATTTGGACAACTAACCTATTTTGAAAATAAAAGCACCCTTGCTCATCTACTGCCAATAGAGCTGTAGCAAACCGCATGTATTCGTTACTGAGTAACGGGTACGCCATCTAGAACCGAGGAACGAAACGTTACCTACAAATATTTTTCGTTACTAGCATTATTCGCATCATACACTGATTCATCCACGCAATGAACTTCGCATACACATGTCAAGCAATAAATCACAAAGTTTACTACTCCAGCTGGACAGATAATTACCGATTTGTCAATTTGAAACTGTTTCCACCAATGTTTTCATTCAGGAATTAGGAGTCAAGTAAATTAGTCATGAAATTTACTACTCGTCGATCCCTTAATTGTGGTCAGGAAATATTAAATTAGCAAGGAAGATGTTTCTACCATTTTTTTAGGAGAAAGCATACAGGATAATCAGAATCATCTTCCAATTATGTAGTTATAAATACCATTATAATGATGAGGCAGTATCTAGAATCTAGAAGAACGATTCATTCCACGAAATGAGTGTTCTTTGAAGTGGTGGCAGGCGAGGGCCATTCTATACCCCGAGCTCTCAAACTTGGCTGTAAAATACTTATCAGTTATGGCTACTTCGGTGCCATCTGAAAGAACTTTTTCAAAATCGGGCCAAATATTAAGTGAGAGGCGCAGCTCGATTCAGCCCAAGAAAATGGAAAAAATAGTACATTGTTTACCGGGAAGGAAAAGCTTAACATTCCTGGACGACTAACATTGCTGGACGACTGTGAGACTTAGCAACACAGAGTCCAGGAATGTGGCTTTTCCTACGAGGTAAACATACTATTTTTCCGCAAATCGTTTAAAATTCGACAGATATTGATTGATTAAAATAAAAACGCGATAACTTTATTCCCAAATAAATGGTGCTTTGAAATTCCTAATAAAATTACTTGGGTTACTATGGAAACGTATTGACTTTGAATTGTCAAACTTGACGCTTATAAATTTAATTGCTGGTGTTTTCGAAAGTAAAATGATAAGTGATGATGAAATTTCCATTCCTGGGACTCCTCCAGAGCTGGTTGAGGCAGTGAATACTGCTTCATTAGAATTATTGCCAAAGAAATCAAGAGAAAAGTACGAAAATGCATACAGACGTTTTATGGATTATCGCATGAGTAAAAATACGAGTTCTTTCTCAGAAAATGTTGTAATGGCATACTTCCTAGACCTTCGTTTAAAAATGAAATCTTCAACATTATGGGCCAATTATTCAATGTTGAAGTCAACCCTTGCACTTAAACATAATGTAGATATATCTACATAATCAAAACTTCGTTCTTTATTGAAACGGCAAGCTCAAGGTTATAGGGCAAAGAAATCTAAGATTTTAACGAAGGAAGAAATTGAAAAATTTATCCAGGAAGCTCTAGATAAAGAAACTTTAATGATCAAGGTAATTTACAAGTTTTTAATTTCTATTTAGATTATAGCTTTATTTATTTTTCTGGCCTTCATAACCATAAAGTGAAATCAATGGTGACTGAAGAAATACTGAATATTAATTCAAAACGATCATATTATCTTTGCGCACATAAAAAAATCAAATACCGTACCTGCTTATATTGACCCTACTTCAAGAATTCGGAAAAGCTTAGTGCTTAGCGGATTACTAAGCACTAAGATTTTCGCGAGAGTGCTCCGAAAAACAAGCACTAAGCACTAGCCTTTGAAAAGTGCTCTCATGAGCACAGTGCTCAGGAAGCACTAAAGTGCTTAGAGTGCTTTCACGAGCACTAAGCACAATGCTTTGGCACAGCTCTGATTATCGTATGAGTAAAAATACGAGTTCTTTCTCAGAAAATGTTGTAATGGCATACTTCCTAGACCTTTGCTTAAAGATGAAATCTTCAACATTATGCGCCAATTATTCAATGCTGAAGTCAACCCTTGCACTTGAACACAATGTAGATATATCTAGATACTCAAAACTTCGTTCTTTATTGAAACGGCCAGCTCAAGGTTATAGGGCAAAGAAATCTAAGATTTTAACGAAGGAAGAAATTGAAAAATTTATTCAGGAAGCTTCAGATAAAGAAAATTTAATGATTAAGGTAATTTACAAGTTTTTAATTTCTATTTAGATTATAACTTTATTTATTTTTAGGTGGCTGTTATATTTGGTATTTCTGGGGCCTGTAGAATGGATGAGTTAGTCCGAATGACTGTACACGATATAGAAGACTTAGAATCTAAGCTTTTAATCAGCATACCTGATTCGAAAACCAACAAACCAAGATCATTTGTAATTAATCAGATCTACTTGAATGTTTATCGATAGTATGTTTCGTTAGGACCAGAAAATATGAACAGTGACCGATTTTTCTTTAAATATCAAAGCGGAAAGTGTTGTAGACAAGTGGTAGGAATTCATCAATTTAGAAAAATGCCCAAAATAGTTGCTACTTATTTGAACTTGGTAAATCCGACAGAATATACCTACTGGTCACTGCTTTCGTCGGTCTTCTGCAACAATATTGGTTGACTCTGGTGCAGACATAACTAGTTTAAAGAGGCATGGCGGATGGAAGTCATACAAACGTTGCTGAAGGATATATCGAAGAATCGCTTAACAATAAGGTTGAGGTGGCAAAATAAAATTTTCACAGTACAAAATATTCAACAAAATGACCCTTCCACCCTGCATGTTGTCCAAATTACTGTAAATATAACAAATTGATCTTAAATATGTATTCAGCAATGACTTGATGTTCTCAAAATATAAATTAATTCCTTATAAGCAATGTGTATTCTATCATTTATGTAGAACACTAACAACTGTAAGGAAATATCATTTCCTTACAGTAAGGAAATGACATTTCCTTACAGTAAGGAAGTCCTGACTTTTTCCTCAAGAAATTTTGACAGGAATGTCAAAATTTCCTGGCGATTTGCGGAAAATTTTATTTTTGAACATGAATCGAAGATTCATGTCAGAGAATGTTTTCATTATTTCTTATTGTTTCTGTCCTAGTTTTGTTTGAAATATGATTTTATTATTATGTTTGATTTCATTGTGAGAAATAAAGAATTTTGTTATCGTTTTAATTTTAATAAATAATTTCCTACTCCTACTTCTAGCTTTCTCATTATAACAGAATCACATATGGGTATTATTCCTACGATGACGCGCTTAGAACATAAATATTCTAATATGTGTCTCCCTGGAACGAACACTTCGCTCAAGCAATACGACGAATACGACTCTATTCTTTTCTCTAGCATAACAAACATCATAGCTAGTATGAGGTATTAAAAGTAACGAGTAACGATACGATAGTTACCACTATTGATTATGATAGTAACGAATACATACGGGTATGTCATTTGTCGTTACTTTTACACGTCTAACTTCGAATGATGGAATTTATATAGTCTGACATACTCAAGTTCGGCTTCGGATTCTTCATCAGGAACTCAAATTGAATAGATTTAGACCATTTCCTGCTCGGTACTTGAAAATAACAGACATTGAGGCAAAACAATTGCACGATTTTTCACTAGTTTACAAATAATAAAAAGCACTCAATAACCACTCATACTTTCACTGGCGATTTTTCAGATCAGAAGGATATAGTATAGACTCTTCTTCGAAAATCCTGAAAGAACTAGCTTTCTTTCGGTAAGTTTTTGTCTTTAGTAATACTTCATTTATTAAACTCAAACTTATGGAAGTATCGACTTATGGCAATTAAAGCTTATCACTAAAGTGAGTATTACTAAAATATACTTTGCTAGAAGTCTGGTATGAGAATGTTTCTGACCATTCGTCAATCAATCATTGATAATTCTAATTCAGCTTTTCAATGAAAAAACTTATTCTTTATTCGAAGCTCTCCATATATAGATCATAGGTTATTACAATGAAATAGAAGAATACTGAAATTTGCGGTTATTCAGAATATCAATAATCACCACAAACATTTGGAATTTGGTGGATCTGTGATCATTATTATTTGGAAATTAGTATTAAAATAAAATTTCGGAGATTTTTTGGAATTGAACTGGCACACCAATCCATTTAAATGTTATTCAAACATCCTTCAAGTCACGACTTAGTAGAAGGGGTATTTATTATTGAGGAAACCAAATCTCAGATGCTCATAACTGCTGAACTATTTGACGGATTTGACTCTTTATCTTGCAATGGTGATAAGCTAGAGTTTTCATATTTTCGAAATAGATAGATTGTCTAATTATTTCTGTCAAATTCATTATTGGGTCTAATACGTGGAATGGTTAATAAGAAATGAGCTCCGGAAATTTCGTTTCCTCCTTGAATATCCATCCTATCGTTATATAACATGGAAGATATTTAAATCAACTCAAATTGAATTGTGAAATTCTGAGGAAATCAGAACGGTAGAAAATATTTGAAAATTTCTGAAATATATTTTTTTGTTATACTTTATAGGTCATATGCTATCATAAGATAAGGGTTATTGTTACGTATTCCCGAATCTCACCATTGAAGATCAAAGTCAGGAGAAGATACAATGGGTTTGCGTGCTTGTTTCATTCACTTCAGGAGAAGATCAACCGATGGATATTTTTCTGTATCTTGGGGCTGCCATGTCCTGTCAAGTCTGACTAAAAACTTTGCTTCGTAAAAGTTTCATATTCTGCAGTATCTGGAGGAGATGATACATCCTCCTTAGATTCCTGTAGAAGTTTCATGAAATTCGGCTCAGAAGAATCATATCCGAGATATTCCAAAGGACGAGAGTATAGTTGAAGAAATATGTCACTTTCTGAAAGACTTTTGATCGAGTTGATATTCCTTCCTTTGATTGGTTTTAAGGAGAAGGCGATTCAGCTTCGAATAAAACTGACGGAAAACTGTGAGTGTTTATTTTGGAATTGTAGAAGTTGATCGAAGCCGTAATGTGAATATAATCAAGAAATTATTCGTGAATCTTCCCGCAAAAAGTCATAGAGGCAGAAATAGGAATTGTTGGTATGCACTTACCTCCACGTGTTTCACTTATTGGCCTCTTAAGAGCCATTAGGAGTGAATATGCGGATATTTGAATATAGTCAAGAAAGTATTTCAAGGTCGTTCCGCAGAAAGTTCTTTTTAGTTCGAGACATATGTTTGTTCATTCGTTGTGGCAGTTGTGGCGAATCACACTGTTCTAGAATCCAGAAAAAGGCTGTAGAACAAACGCGCGAAAGCTTCTGACCTCACGTAAGTGCTTTTTCAAATTTTTAAGTGAAGTGTCCTTTTAGTTTCACCACGAATATTTATCGGAGATTTATAATGAACTTGTGTAATTTGATCTATTATCACTTCTGCAATCAATAAACTGATATTTTGGCGGGATATCTCCGTAAATATGTTGAGAGTTGCCATTACAAATTTAACTTTGAGTAAATTAGTTTCGCTGTGTTCTAACTATGAAACTTGAATATGCGGTGCATAGATAGAGGGAAAGTTACAATCTGTATGGACCATCATGATATGAACTGTGATCTAACAGAAATCGTAGACGATATATGACATATGAAGAACGTAAAAAGAGAGGTTTTCGAGAAAACCAGTCGCAAAATAATGATCGGTAGTGTATCTACTAGTTGTCAACTTTAATGAAAAGAATTTTTCGAAAATTTAGCTTTCACACCAGCTACTCAAAAGCGAAATTTTTGCGTTAATGAATTCTTGTGATCCTCGATGTATCATAAAATATAGAGAGAAAATATCACGGAATACCTTGAGATAAAAACAACCAATCTTACAATTTTCCTTCAGTTTCTTTTCAGCCATTATCCTGTTCAACTTAAAACTGTCACATATCATCTAAGGGGATTGAAGTATAATACGATTTTGGATTACGTTGTTTGATATGGAAAACATGGAAATATAGATCAGAATGATAGTATACGGTTTCATTTCTCTTATCGCACTTAAATTTGGTAGAAAAATTGAATAGTCATTCATTCCATTATCTGCACTTCTACTTCATATAATAACTCGAATCCTTAAATTAAACTAGCAATATGATCTTAAAAATTCGTTGCTGATCTAACAGCCAATTTGCAAACTGGACCCTTCGAAGAAAATCTTCAGGAAGAAGTTGATGCACTTTGCAGACGATAAGGGTATAACAACTGGTCTTCAAGAACTTCAGAAATTGTTGCTTTTGACACATCTAGCTCTGCAGACAATCTTTTAGTGCTCATTGAAATATTGATATATTTTTCTCCAATTGCACCGTCCGTACTGTTCTTCTCGCACCAGCATCAATACTTATTTGACCAGAACTTCCTAAAAATTATTAAAGGAAGTCAATAATGTCACCTTATTAACTGGGAATCGCTCACTGGACTCTCTTTGGAGTTGGCCTAGTCACTGAAATGTTTCCTCATTTGGAATATTGCGACTAGAATATATCTCTTCATACAACCTTCTTGCTCCATAAGCATTGCAAGGTGCAAGACCGTAGGTACATAAGATGCATATCTGCATACTCACTAAATGTGTATCCCATTATCAAATTTCATTTACCAAGATATTCAAACAATAAATTATCAAAATTTGAAATTTCAATGCGAGATATTCATTTATTTCATAGGTATCATGGTAACGTTTGTGAAGACAGTGCATTTTTAATAATTACAATAATTTTTTTCAATGAAAATTAAACATCAATTCTTCCATTTTTTTTTCTCGAAAACGGTTGATTTTATCGACAATGAACAAAAGTACCTCTTCTTCAGCTTAATGTTCAAATAAAGTATCTCCCTCAATTTCCCGGACACCCTGTATATCTTAAAATCATTAATAATATGATTAAAATTTCCTCATTTCTTCATTGTTTTACACAACAATTGTTTCATCAAACACTGTGGCTTCTTCAGGTGTTAAATTTTGAGTGAAATTTTTGCAGAAATACATTCTATATTAACGCTTGTAAAAACTTTTGCGGAATACCACCTTGAATGGGGTAATAAATATTAAAGTATGCTGGGTTTTTTCAAGACCATGTTAAAGAATATTTTTGATTTATTTACACTTTCAATGATAGACTGGTTCAATTCAATGATTTTGATTATGGGAAAACTTCCATTTCAAGTCAATTTCATTCTTTAATAATAAACTTAATTCTTCAGAATATCATAGAATACAGTTGTAATTTTCTGTGTTGATATGGTGGAACGAGATAATATGCTCTATGCTTATATTTTATTAATCAAAGAAAACTGTGTTTTCTAAAATAAATTAAATTATTATTGATACTTTCAAAAAGTGTAAGACTGTAATTGTCAATTTCAGATATTTTTAATAATTTTAACTGCACGAACACCTAGATCATTTACATTTTAAAACCTGGGAGAGCTCAAGTTCAAACGAAAATATATTCTTCACAAAGTTTAACATCATATCCAAAATGTCAGTCTATATATTATTTCTTCTTGAGATAACTGACTGTGATACGACATCAGCAATTATCAAAAGAGGCGAAAAAACAGTATTCACATTTTTTGAGAAACGTGAAGACTTAATTGTTGCAAAAGTATTTACAAATGTTAACTTGTCAGCAGATGTTGTCCTCACCATTGGATTTCGTGTTCTCCTGGCTATGTATGAAACTCAGAAAAAAAATGAAATCTATAGTCTATAGATAGTATAGATATTTGAGTTTTGTGAAAAATACAAGAAACAATAAGAGTGTGCAGTTATTTTGTCTTCTCCAAGATCTACTTCTGTTTATCAATACTTGTTTCGTGTGTTCTAGTGTGCAAGTGTCGCTAGGTCATGATCTAAATCCTGAAGATTGGGACTGGAAATTGAAAATGACTAATAGTTTGGAACCAATCTAGACTTTACTGCCACCTGCTCCAGAAAAATTACTCAATACAGATTTTGTAATTGCCAAAAAAGCTGCACTAACAACTGCGTGTAAAGGAAAGTTGGGATTGTATTGTTCATCGGTATGTACCAATTTTCAAGGCCAATCTTGCACCAACATTGAATTTAATGCAACAGATGAGGATTGTTTAGAAATCGATTAGGATCATTGAAAAGATAAGAGGTCCATATCCAGAAGTTTGAAGAAAAATACACAGCATCCACTATTGAAACTAATTGTTTAAAAACATTATTTTCCCTCTAAAAAAAATTCAATCATGTTTCATAAGGTCCATATCCAGAAGAAAGATTTTTTTGTTCATAAACATATTTTGTTGTTCTATTTCTACTTCAAGATTATAAACCATGCCTTTCTAGTGAGAAATTCCAAAAAAACCTCAGAATTATTGGGTGTTATTATCATACATTTGTAATTTTCTTCTTAAAATTTCCAAATCATGAAAACCATCATTTCTATGAAAACTTCCAAGGCAAGAGGTTGTCACATTGCTTTTTTTTCACTCAATCATTTATGATTTTCCAAACACAGATATTTCTGAAGTTTCTTCTCCTTGACAGAGACCAGTGAACAGGTCTATGAGGTCTCTTGATATACTGTTAAAAATATGAAAATCTTTTTCGAAATCTTCAACAACAATGAATGATGTCACTACGAATAATCATTTTAAAGTGATGTTACTTTGTTTGATGATTATTTTCTGTACTGAATACCAATAACAATTTACCTGGATAGATTACAAGTGTTTCCAGATTCAGGTGTGCAATTATACTTTCTTGAAGAAATACCTAAATTTGATTTTGAAAAATCAACTAGGTGTTCTTTAATAAAAAAATTTTTGTTAAATCATTAATATGAATCTATTCTGTTTAGACTATAATTACTGATTACTGATTTTTATAATCAGAGTATCTGTTTTAATTACGTAAACAAGAACATAAATATTGAATAATGGTTATTCATAGATTATGTCAAATTTTAATACCTTACCATAGAATATTAATTTATTACCGAACCCCAGGAGCGAAAAAATTAATATTTGCAATGTTTTTTTAAATGAAAGATAATATCTGTAACTATTATTGATCTTTAGTTATAATTTTCCTCAGAATAATTAGAGTGAATTATTATCACATCAAAATATTATAACGTCTCTGTGGTGGGTAGTTCCAAATAAAAAAGTGTTCTGTGGTTCCTTGTTGTTTTGATTCTGTTTGAAACTGTCAACAGTTATTTGTAGCTTTCTTTCAGAGAAACGTGGAATATATTGGAAGGATAATATCGATAGTTTTAAGTTATTAAATTCAGTATGAAATGATTATGGTCAGAAAATGCATTCTATTCTAATCTTTCTTGTTTACGAGCTTATAGCTTCCAGTTTCAATATTGATTGAATTTTAATTAACCATGCATCATAACAAACATTCAGAAATATTAAAACTAAGTCAAATTCTATTATCTCCTAAGTTTGTAAACAAGGTTGAATCGTTGTAGGAAATAAAGATAATAAAGGTATAAAACAAATCTAGGAGACTGGGTTAGAAGTTTTTAAAACTCATATGAGCTCAATTTGCAGCATTATTATGTTTCAATAGATATAATTTGATGAACCCTGAAAGTCTGAAGCTATAAAAAACTTCATAAAGACAAGTCTTCAATTTAACAGGTCCTGACAGAAATTACTTTACCTATTTCAACGGTCAAAATATACCGAAGTACCGAAGAGTGATGGAAAACTTTTTATTATGGAATATTATTCTGGATATTAAACAAGATGCTAGACATCATTAACAATGAATACAGCAAATGGCAATTTAGATTTTGGGGTGAATGTAAGACAAACATTGTTCAGTGGTTAATTTCATCTATAGTGTTTAGTGGTGGACCATAGACTGGAGAGATTTCTCCAACCTTTTGTAGAAATATTTAATAAAGACATAAAATATGGCAACATTGAACAAATCTGATTATTGAATCATTTCAGCACAGAGTTAGATTTGGGAAAAACAGAAAATTTGGACAAAATTATATCGATTCAATTCCTTTCAACTTCAAATATCTCAAGAATGGTGCAATTTAGTAGAAAAGATGAGGAATGATTTTATCTGCAAAAAAGACTAATGATTCCAGGAAGTACGAGATACGGACCTTTAGTTCAAGCGATATTTGTTTTTCATGCAATTTAACCAATCTATAGAGTAGTAGTGAGAAACCCACAAGAAGTGGAATAAATCTATTGAGGCCAAAATATCCACGAGTGTTATCAAAAACCTTCTACAAGAGATCATTTCAATTGATATTGTCGTTTTTTACAGGTGAAAATGCAATTTTTTTATGAAATTTCAACACCCTATATCATTTGAACAGGGCCAAATTTGGAAAAATGTTATAGGAAGAAAATGTTTTTTTTGAAGTCAAGAATCTATGGTTAAAATTAACGCAGTGGTCAAAGACTCACCCTGTATAGTCGAAAATACGACATTCCTGCGGTCTGAAGTCAGGATATCTGGAAAGCGATGCTTTGTAGAAGAAAGAGTTGAAATCTTTTTTGTAAACAATTTTACGGTCTACAAACTTCATCTGAACCATTTTCCGGTAGCTTTCATTGATTCAGAGATATACGCAAAAACGCAAATTTGTGAGCTTTGACCTCAAATAAAAAACAACGCACAAGTGGGATCGATGGAGACTTTTGACATATCATTCGTGATGGCGTATTCAAGGTCTGCACAAATATCCAGCTCGTTGAGAATAAATGCAAACTGGAATAACTGGAAGTTTAGGAATCTTAATGGAGAATATTTCCAAAAACAAGAAAGCGATTTTCAATTATCCATATCTGTTTTATTTTTTTATCCCGAAATATAAGAGGCCACCCTCGTATCTGTTTCATAATGTTGTCTAGTGAAGGTTAATTTTCTGGAATTTCATACTCATTTTGTATAAAAGAATGAAGTTAACATTGATTCGATCATTGAAAAAGTTCATTCTTCAAAAGATATTTAATGATTCCTTATTATGCTATTCCAAAATAAGACGATATGCCAGACTAAAATGTAGTAAAATGACAACTGAGAAACTCGACAGTCGGATTTTAATGAAACTGTTCCGAAGCGATCAAAATGCTAATACCGAGTCTTATATGCGAGTTCTCTGTGAAGGAAGCAACGAATTTTTCATCTTCTTCTTTTACGCACGTCTCCCAGAAATGAAATCATTTGATACTTCCGATGGCGACATTTCCATCCATCCTTTATGACTCCCCAAGGGACCCCGGACAAAGAAAATATTTAATATATTTCTCACACGTAGAAAATCCATGCAAATTTTCGTAGCGCTTCTCGAGCCACCCAACAGGAATTTACTGCAGCAAGATATCGCGATGAAATCGATACTGCAGCAGTACCTAATGATTGTGAGATAAAATTCGGGCTATATACTTTCATGGATATGTGAAACATTAAAATTCATCGGAAGTGAGCCGACATCTGGAAGTTACGGAAACAATATCCATATTCATCCAGTGGGGGATATCAAGGCTGATCTGGTAATGCAAATATTGATCGGATACATTTGGTTGGAACTTTAAGAATAATACACATTGCTGTGATGAACATTCAGGATTGATAGAATATTGTAGTACAGTTGAACTGACACGAATCCTATTTAAAATAGTACCTTGGGATATGCTCAGAAATTACTTTCAACTTTCGGTAGAGCGTGTTGCGAATATATTTATGGTTGACGTTAAATACGATCTATCATATTCATTATGCAGCAGAGACCTAGGTACCACTGCTACACAAGGGTGTTGGAATTACTGCAGAAACCACATAGTGTGACAAATAGGAATCTATGATTACCACCCTCTCTATCTGCTGAATTCATTGGGTTTCAAACGGAGTGATGCTAAGGTCACGTATGAATCTTTGACAAATAGAACTACAGAAGAATGATCACAGGTTCAATCTGGACATTGCTGAGGTTCTTCATGGTGTTGATTTTAAATGCCAGTTCAGAGTATTTGTGGAACTTCTCGAATCTGGTTCTTAATGTTTCTGATAAGAGAGCATTGTACTTTCGAGTATGTACCGGGTGTCCCGTATCCGTTGTCTAGCGAAAGGATTTCAGAAACCCGATGAGCTGAAAGAAAATGAATGAAACATTTTAAGCCTTGATATTTAGGGAATTCATATGTTGAAAACCGCAACATTGCAAATCATAGCGTTTCTGCTGTTAGAAAAATTTTTAAAATGGCTTCAAATGAGAAGTTTTCATATCAACTTTATTCTTGACGTTATTAACTTGAAATGGAAATATTATGCAGGATTTGTTTTTCGTTGATTTCATTGAGAAACCTTTCTTTTTCATTAAAATTATTTTCGAAGTTAAAATACAAACTTGTGTTTGAACTCTTTATCGAATAAAATTCACTTTTTTTCCATTTCAAAAATATATAACATGATATGAATTTCTCATCAAACCATTAAAATCATCAAAAATTTCATTTTTTCACACGACGTATCAAGCAGGTGCCTATCTATAAGGATCTGTAAACTTCAGAGAATTAAAATATGCGATGGTCGATAGCTGAATATTTACAAAATCAAGGAATTCAATATTCTTTGCATCAATATTTTGTAATTCACATACAAGTATACTAAAGCTAGTTCTGTTAATCGTTCCAACAAGAAATCTTTGTGAAATGATTCCTCGATTCAAAGGCAAAAATATTTGATATAGTGGAGTCATGTGCATGCGAGTAACTAAATAATGGGATTTCAACACAAATATTATTAGATTTGAGTTGACTGAATCTTCATTTAAACCATTCAAGTAAACTAAATTAGTAAAACTTTTTTCAATTTCATCCTGAGAACAAATAAGTATCAAATAAACACATAAACAGTCCTCCATGGCATATTTCAATTATCTGAATTTAAAAAATTGTCACTAATAGGCACCTGCTTGGTTTGTTGCATTGAATTTTAACTTTTAATAATTTTCAAAGTCTGATGAGAAAATAATCTATCATGTTGTATTTATCTGAATTGTGGGGTTTACATTGAAAAAACACAAGTTTGTATTATAACTTCGAAAATAAGAGCAATAAAGGAAAATTGACTATATTAATGAAATCAACTAAATAAAGGCCCTCTATAATGTTTAGGCTTCCAGTTAATAACTTCAGTTATGAAGATGTTAAAATAACTTTAAATTTGGCGTTATTTTCCAATTCTCTCTAACAGCTTGATAGTGGTTTGACTAGCAACATTGCGGTTTCTACCAAATGAATTATTAAAAAAATCTAGTCCAAAAATGTGCCACTCATTTTGTTCAAGATCATTGGGTTTTGGAGATCCCCTCACTAGACAAAGAATTGAAGACACCCGGTACATTGCAAACGGTCCAGGCATAGTATATTTTGACTTTTTTATTTCAAACCTCATATTTCAGTTGTCGGGGTAGTGGCAAGGCCTGTTTTATACAATTTTAAAATTTTTCAGGGATTCAAGGCAAAGGGTTTTCAATATAATCTTGCAACCTTGTGGCTCCTTCAAAGAATGAAGACTAATATGCCGCTGATCTCATTAGTGAAACTGGTACCGAAAATTCCATGCTCGATAGATAACCTCAATGTCTTGACAATTGGCTGCTTGTTCTTTCTTGAACTGTAGATTGCAGATTATTTTGTCGTTCAGTCTAAATGGTGACAATCATTCACTAAAATTAGTTTTTGAACACTGATATGGTGTAAGAGCTGCGAATTGAAATACTGTAAATTGCAATCATCTTCTTTCTGCCCCCATTAGAGAAATAATAAGTTTATCACTTTGACATGGACCGTTTGATTTTTGGCTTGGCATCAATATGGTAGCCTTAGAGGACTTCTCGGTTTAATTATTTGATTTATTTCAATTTTGTAACAATTCAGTTGTTATTTCTCTGAAAAATCGAGAAGGTGCCCTATTTGTCTTGCCTTGAGGTTTCTAACCAATTTCCGTTCGTTTTAATATAGTTCCAGGTTCCGGAAACAAGAATGTTCTAAACAAGAAGGAGACATTTATATTAGCCTTGGGGGAACATTATTCCAGTCCTGAAGGAGCATATCTTGACCCCTGAGGAGAGTATATCACATCTTTGATAGGAGACAAATGAAAGAACTTTTTTGAATCATATCATAGTGCGGCTTTTATGAAGCCCAACTATCTGTTATTAGGCTGTATCGGAAATCAACATCTATAGTTGCTAGGATTTTGTTATTGTAAGTAAATTAACTGAAGATGCTGGGGATTTTTTGTTTCTGAAACTTATACTATGTCTATTCAATTGAATATGTGTTCTCATTATATTGAGAGATCTGTCCAGCGACGGGTCTCATTAATAGTTTAGGTTGAGTACGTATGGCGACGTCCATAATCATTGCATTACTGTTTTTTTCATTGGATTTCAAATCAGGTCTGCTCAGGAAACTTAATTCCTTAGTGAGAAAATTGTAGTCTCAACAAAGTTCATGTTGATCATTTTCTGAAGCTTTCTGTAGGATTCACTGGCAACAATAAACATTTTGTTTGCGAAAGTTCATAAATTAATCTTGATAACTGCTACATGTATATTTTGGCCTTCAGTTTCAGCTAATTTTGAGATGTTTTGTGTCTGGTCAAGATCCTTTTTTGTAGAATAAGTAGGTGTTCAATGGCGATTATGGATCCCGCTGTTTCTGGATATATATTTTCGGCAAACACTTCGACAGAACTGTCGCCGTTTACATGCCTTCCATGTTGAAGTTTCTCTCACCATTCCCCTAGTTAGGTTTCTGTGAGGTTCTGGTGGTTACACGATAAAAGCTCTAAGATGTCGAGATATCTGATTCGAAACTGGCTTTGTGAAGCTCGGAGCAAGTTGCTTACGGCGGTTATTCATTTCCTGGTTGAAACATTTGGAAGAGTCCATCAGACCACTATCTTTTTCATGCCTTCTTTTTTGTTTCAAGGGGCTTCCAGTGAGTTTAATTCTTATTTTTCGTTAAATATAAGCTGTGTTAATGGTGGTCAAAGAAAAAGAGAATTGAGTATCGAGCAAATGTATGCGTTGATTTCTTTCGTTATATTTCCGTTGTGTAGTCCTATTCGACATATTCGATCCAGTTTCCAATTTAATTTTTCAGTGAATTCGACTTTCATAAGGCGACAATCGATGTACCTAGAGAATCTTATTGTAATCGTTTTCCTGAGAAAATTTTATTCATAGCTTCGTCCAACCATCGGGAAAATTCGACCATGATACTTTTTATTTCCCTGTACAGAGAAACAAATTTCGCATACTGACTCTACAAAGTACAAAAGATAATTCTAATCAAATTAATCAGTTAGAAAAATACCATCATTACCCAAAAATAATTTTTTGGCAGCTTTAAGAGAATTCGTATTTCATTGGATCACTTTCTTATTTTGGGATTTTCCCACTGCCAAAGTGCATCATATGTATCAGAGAACGAGTTGACTATGGAACTGGTATTAGATGTGAGTTCAAAATGGCGAAAGCGCCGAGTGACTGACCGTGACATGTTCTATTCCGAAATATATGTTTGAAATAATCTAAGACAACTCGAATATGTATAGTGGAATTATTTAGTGGATATTATGTTCTGATAGATCATTTCCTTGTAGATACATGTTATGATTGATTTTTCATGGAATTTTGAGGAAAGCAGTTGCTCAAAAACTACATTCAACTAATGCCAAAGTTTCGTAGATATATTTCTACTTCTTCAGGGCAAAATCGAACTTATGTTTTTTACACACAAAGGATCTTAATATTAGTTTGTTGATCCTTTGTGTGTAAAACATAAGTTCGACTTTGCCCTGAAGAAGTAGAAATATATCTACGAAACGTTGGCATTAGTTGAATGTAGTTTTTGACCAACTGCTTTCCTCAAAATTCCATGAAAAATCAATCATAACATTATTTAGTGGAATGAATAATAAGTTTGGACTCCACTAAAATATTTCAGTTTTTGTGTGCATGTTCTAGTAGAGTATCGTGCTATGGTTTTGCCCAGATGTCTGTAATTTTCGAATATCGAGCAGGAAATGGTCTCCATCGATCATGTTGGGCTGTCTGATTACTAATACAGATAGAAATTGAGAGATGAGATAGAGATTTCATTGATAAAGAGTAGGTTGATGTTCCAAATATCTCGGTCAAGTTAGTTATTGGGCTGAATTCATTCAATGGTTCAGGATTTATCAGCATCTGAAATTCGGTTTTCTCGAAAATTCCAAGAATATCTATCAGATCAAGTTGTAACACAAGATTTTGAATGAGGTTGAAAAGAATATAACGGCAAGATTTCCTAGGGATCCACCTGCAGGAAAATTTGGCGAAAAATCACCACAAAAATTTTACCTCATAAGATACCCGTCGGATTCAATAAAAAATTTGTGCATGTATGGACTTTAATGATATCTAACATATTCTCAAATTTTGTAAATTTATAAAAATTTTCGTTTCAATGTTGAAGATACAATTTCGGTTGAAGGAACCAATAAAAATGCTTCGATTTGGAGCTACGTTTCGACGTTGGTTTAGCGTCTTCTTCAGGTTATAAAGAAACATAATACACATAATATTCTGGTACTTTAAGTAACAATAGCAATAAATATATAATATAAATTATAGGATAAAAAGAAAACAACACATCAGTAAGTATAATTGAGATCACAAGGAATAAACTTATACAACTTGATAACAATTGAATATAAAAAACATGTTTGCTTTCAAACTTCGACATACGAGGTCTGTCAATTTAATTCCCGGAAAGTGGCAACACTGCGGCTCTCGTTATGCTCGTTCGCGTTGGTGTCATTCGAAAGAGGATTCATTTCTGCGTCAGTCTGTGCAAGTTTCGTCTCGATCGGTTGTTCAGTTCGTGTTCTGCAGTACTTTGATCATCAGCGTGTTTGGACTCCTTGTCGCGAAATGTGTGATAAAAAAACTGAGTAAAGAGTAGTGGTCAAATTTTTGGTCACACGTGGGTAGGTTTCGCGTAAATTATGGAACAGTTCACCGACGTGTACAAGGATAGCCTGAAAAAAACAGCTGTCTACAAAAGCCAGAAGGTCGAAATCAAAAGTGAAATCTTTGCTCATCCCATTCTTCGATATTAATTGATTTGTACACAACGATTACGTTCCAGCAGGTCAGACAGTCAATGGAAAGTTCTACATTGAAGTTTTGAAACGTCTGAAAGCCCATGTGTTTCGTGCACGGCCGGAATTGGCCGAACGTGGATGGGTGCTGCATCACGACAACGCTCCAGCCCACTCCTCATTCGCAGTTCGGACCTGGCCCCCTGCGACTTTCATTTCTTTCCACAATTGAAGTCCTACCTTAAGGGCAACCGATACGATGGCGTAGGGGAGGTGCAAAATGTCACGATACGGGTGCTGAGGGACCTATCTTCGGGGGGCTTCAGGGGGTGTTTCCAATCCTGGATCCAACGGTGGCTCCGGTGCTAGAGGGAGCTAGAGGGAGACTACTGCGAAGGATTGTAACTCAATTTTAAGAATTTGAGTATATTCCGGACCGTCCGAGCACTTTACCGGGAATATAATTGACAGACCTCGTAGTTCAACAATTAAAAGAACTGGCAATCAAGCTGTCAAACTATAAAAATTCTTCTTCAGAACTAAAACGATACAGGGACGTATAGAATGCTACGAACCCAATACCAGATACTAACGGAAATCGTTATTACTCACCTAAGATCAATATATTAAAATTGCACAATTATTATTGTCATATAGTATGATAAATAAAAACATTAAACAATACAGAGCTATACATTTCATTCAACCAGCTTCAATTATTGACTTAATTATGGCATATTCAAGGAACTGAGTAACACTAATCACACATTCAGGAAGATTCTGTATGTTATCCTTTTTTTGTCATTATATTATAATAAGGGTCAAACACCTCGTCTTTTCAACATTCATTCATGACACTCTCTCATTATATTCGATAGATTTACATAGATATCATTCAAATTGAAGGTATCTGGCACGACAAGGGCCTTTGAAAATTAAATGAAAACGAAATAGAAAATTAACAATGAAATTCTGATAAGAAAAAATGACTCGAAAGAGGATCGAATGCTGGAGCACTGCCTACCTGGTTTCACAGTACGGCTGAATTCCCTGTCCATGCACTCGCGAGCGATAATAGTCACTTTTTTTCACCAGAGTTCTAATTTGCAGAAATTAACGAGAAAATTCATTCATTGCGAAGAAAGTGTTGCACTACGATGTGTGGATGAACGACGACTTCGTACCTCTGGCGACATAGGTAATATGCTCCAACATATGTTACGCGTCAATCGGGAAAATGAGATGAACATACGTGGGCCGCACGAAACGAGCAAGCAACTTGGAATAAAAATGAATTCAACTATAAGTTGCAGTAACAGTATCTGTTTGAAGATTTACGGTACTATTTGTTTTTTTGATGAAAATCATTTCCTTTATTGATCTTTCGGAGAGATTATTTTCTGTATCAAGTATAATCGGATTATGGAAATCAAACTTATGACTAGTTGATCTATGATATTGAGACAATCTAGTTTTTTGTTAATAATTGTTTCAATGATTTTGATGTTGATTAATGCGAGACTTGAGTAAAGTTTTTTTTTTTTATGTAACTAGAATCACAACAGATGCAAATAATCTTATACACAACATCTGAATTCGGCACTCTGTCTTTCAATTTCTAAAAGAAAGTTCCAACCAGTTTTTATATTACGAAACTATTAGAAAGTTATCACACTTTGACAAGCCTATGAGGCTTTATCTGACAATTTACTCACCTGTAATTGTGGTCCGAATAAAGGATAGAATTTATCAAGTTCTTAGGGTATCCGTTAATTAATAACTGCTCACTGAAAAAATCAAAATTTCTCTTTTGGAACTTTTTATCACAGAAAGTTGAAATTTTGTACTTAATATTTTTTTATCACAGTTATTTTCAGTTTGGATTCATGACATGAGTAGTAAAAACCAGGAGACGAATGTTCTTTTAGTATCATGAGACATTGGTTAGTTGCGCCTACGAAATGGCGAATGCACAAGTCCCAAGCGTCTGTTATGAAAAATTTGCATTCCAACAAACCATTCCAATGGCGATGAGTTAGCATAAAAATCATCTTTGAATTACCAGCAAGAAGTTCGGTATGGTGAAAAAAATCGAATGATACCAAATTCCTACTTCAAGGAATATCTCTGTAGTCTTCCAGAAACCTCCCATAGTTATTGGGTGAAATGAAGGGATTTTGAATACGAACTTTGCTTTATAGTTGTGGCCACAACTACCATATGACAGTGTTGACAATTAGTTTTTTTGCATATTCGTAGTAGATGCTTTGGCAATTGTAACAATGAATTCAATTTAGCTGTAAAACCGCATTAAAATAATTAAAACACACTATGAAATGATGCTGTTAAAATTACATTCCATAAAATCATGATTTTAAGGACAACATAATAGACCTCCTGAGACCGCTTTCAAGAAAATAGTAGCTTATTTCGAGTCGACTGATTCGATCCAAAATCGTCGTTCGATTCGATTGCAGCCTTAAAACTCAAAATCTGTGATGTGATAGCCGAGAGATTGCCAAAGAGTGATTAAAAATTTCGATGAAAGACTTTACTTCTGTCAGCGTGGTCGTGGTGAACATTTGCCACATATCGTCTTTCAATCATATTTGACGAATTTGTTTTTTGTGGTACAATAAAAATTTGAATCATCATCGTCATTTTTTGTTTTAAAAAACGAAGTTCTTGTTGAAAGACCCTTTAAAACCCGATCTGAGTATAAAGGAATAAGGATCTCGTTTCTATATATGGTAAATTAAATCAATGGTGAATTAAATCAAGAATACCATAATTCAAGTTAAATTTTAACTTCTGCTATTTGAAAAAATTTTACAGAAAAATCAATTCTATTTGACATTCACTTACCTTATCGATGTTTTTAAGTTTCGGCACATTTTTATTCACAAAGATATAACTAGTGAACACGAAAAAATGAAAATCTGAAGGCTCAATCTTATTGCTTACATACCGAACCTATTGCTAAGTACCAATACTTAAAAATAGTTAGCTGGTGATACAAAATAGCCAACCCGCAGAGGTCGAACAGACACCGTGAAAAAGATAATCAGAAAAGGGATAACCAACAATTTTGAGCAAGGCATTTCAGTTCATAAGATAATGTCGAACATTAATGAAATCACAAGTATTTGACTTCTGAAAGAATAGCTAGGTAGAATGAGTATCAGACTTTTGTAGAAAACAGCTGATGCATATAGCTCAAATGAAAAATCATAATATAAAAGGCAAAAATGCATTAATTACTGTGAAAACAACCTTTCGTGATTTATTAACTGTGTATTTAAGCTCAGCAGAGATTATTCAACAATATTTGAGTCTCAATTTTATGATTTTACCCAAGCCTACGTATGTATCTACATATTGTGGATACTAAATGGCGAACACTTAGTTTCATCTGACTCAGACACTTCAAGATGTCTTGATAAGGTATTTCAGTTCAATATAGAATAAGATGATGAAGAAATTTCAATTTCATCATTTTAACTATAGTTTTCGACAAACTTCTGATAATTAATGAAATTTTAGGATACTCGTATTAGTTTTAGGCATAAAATGACAAATACACAGGATTGAACAGATTGAAGTGAAATACTTGATTAAAAAAATAAATTTGTAAATTCAGTAAAAATCATATTTTATTTCCATTTTTCATATTTCAAATATTGAACTGCGACAATGACTAAAAGCCATTTAATTTTTTTACAGAAATTCATTTATTTCAACAAGCAATTACCTTTGAAAAGGAATGATTCATCAATTCAATCTATTCAACACGTTAATGAAAAAGTATTCTTATGAATTTTCACTGGCACCAAAGATATTTAGATTCGGATAAGTGAAGACAAAATAAACAAAACAAAATTTTACTACGTGAATCGTAATATACCCCGATCGATCAGAGATGCATCTTTTTGAGGTTTTCATTCGTCTTACAGCCATAAACAACAACGAAATGGAGGTCGAGCTCTCATCCTCTCATATCCCAACACGTCCAGACGAAAACAAAATACGCATTGTCTGCAACAGTGATATCAGATGTATGGTGGGGATCCATTCTACATCAAACTCAGGCACAATGTTTCCCGAAATCTGCGGAGGTTTCACCCGTCAACAATCTCTCAAGTTGTTTGATTCAAACTTGTATAATTTCATCCAAAAGCAACACTTTCTAAACGTTAAACTTAGTTCTACCATTATTTGCAATTAAACTTTGTTGTGAAGTTTTCGTCTTCAGAAGGGTCCCTTCGAATATGTATGTCTTAATAATATATGCTCCTGCGTTCGCTGATGAGCCTGATGATGAACACGTCGGTTTTCACTTCTTAAACCAGAGTCGTATATGTTAATTAGGCAGATTCCGGGTCTTCGTCAATAACATCTAATTGAACTATAGAAGTGGAAGAACGCCTAATCAATACTATCGCAGATGTAAGAAGTAACAGATGGAAAAAGCTTTTAGAGAATGTAGACATGAGATCAAATAGTAGAAGAGCATGGAAAATGCAAAAGAATTTGAGCAACGACCCTTCAAAACCAAAGGAGATGAAACCAAATGTTACAGCAAATCAAGTGACTCATCAATTACTACTCAACGGAAAGGTTAAGGAAAAGTGAACGGCACAAAGTTGAAAGGAATCATTAATGAAGAGAATACTTTCATCAACGAACCCCCAACATTGAATGAACTCAAGGAAGTTATAAAACAAATAAAAATTAATAAAGCTACTGTTCTAGATCAAATCGAGACAGAAAAAATAAAATATTTAGGGAATGAAGCAATAAAATGGTTGGTCAAATTCCACAACAACTGCATCTCCGAATTGATGATTCCCAGTTGATTTGGAAAAGAGCACATGTGGTTGCATTACTGAAACCGGGAAAGACTAGAGATAATCCAAAGAATTGTAGACCGATATCGTTACTGTGTCACCTAGATAAACTACTAGAACGCTATATCCTTAACAAAATAACACCATATATCGATGAAAAATTAATAAAAGAACAATATGGATTCAAATCAATTTAATAAAGAAATTATACGATCTAACGAAAGACTGCAACCTTACAGGATTCATCAAATGTATCCTAGAAAACAGAAAATTATATGTAACTTTGGGAAAAGAGAAAAGTAGATGGCAAATTCAAAAGAATGGGCTATCACAAGGAAGTGTTATTTCACCAATCCTATACAACTTCTATATCAATGATAGCCCACTTTCCGACAAAGTAAGGAAATTAATTTACGCGGACGACACAGCAATAAGCATCACAAGAAAACAAGTTTGAAGAACGAACTCTATCACAAGCCCTATCAGAAATGTCAATCGACTACAGAGATAATCATATAAAACCAATTCCAACTAGGACCCAAGTGTGTGCTTTCACCTAAGAAACAACCAGGCGAAAAAAAAACTTGATATAAGATAGGATGGTGAACAATTAGAAAACTGTAAAACACCAAAATACCTGGGTGTCAAACTAGATCGAAGCTTGTCCTATAATACCCATTGCAAAAACATCAAGATGAACGTTACGGCAAGAAACAACATAATCCGGAAACTAATAGGTACATCATGGGGTGCCAGACCTGAAACTTTGCACATATCAGCAACTGCCTTATGTCTATCTGCGGCAGAATACGCCACCCTTGCGTTGAAAAATTCTGTACATTCGAGGGAAGTAGATGTGGCTATAAATGCGCCACTCTGAATAATATCTGGATGCCTAAAAACCGGCCCCCTATAAAAGGTATATCCTATACTTGGCATTGCTCCACCCAAAAATTCGAAGATAAGTCATTTCTGAAAAAGAAAGGACCAAAGGAACTGAAGATGAGAGACAGTCTCTTTATGGACATATACCATACCATCATCGATTAAAATCAAGAAAGAGTTTCTTGAAAACCACTGTATCAATAACTAGGCCACCCGAAGTAGAATAGAAAAACTCCACCAGAGACAACATCACCGGTATAGAAGAGATATTACCTGGAGCCCACTCACTTTACTTCGTGAAACTTCGTGGAGAACACTTAATAGACTCAGAGTGGAAGTATCCTGCTGTGAGAAGAAGTTGGTTAAGCGGGGATACTCAAGTGATGAATTATGTGACTGTGGAGTAGTTCAAGACAAGGCCCATCTACTCATCTGCAACACCTTCACTAATCTAGATCTATATGTATGCACCGGCGAAGCCGTCGCTTTTGCGAAGTTCTGGAGATTCACTTGCTGAAGATATATTTAGACACGGATAAGTTAAGTCAATAACAAACTTTGAAAGTGTAAAGAAAAGAATGAGGAATACTTGAAGGAGTTGGTTTTCTGGAAAACGTTTTTTTATTCTTCAGAGCATCGAATTTTTTGATAATTGCCTGTCATTTGGGGTTATCAGATCTCACTTGCTTTGATAAAATAATTGAGTCTTTTCTATTTCATAACTACTGCTCTGCACACAAAATTGTCTGAAAGGATCAACAAATTATTTTTATTATTTGGAGATAGGTCACGGTTATAAATTTTAATAACCATTTTTGCGTTCTCGTATATAATGCATTGATTCGATTCTCTTTTAACGCCCGCGATAAGGAACACATGTGTGAGAATTTTCAAATATTCTTTCACTCTGCTCGAAATTACTCCTGAGGTCACTTACCTGAATTTTGGTTCTGAGATCACATAATCGTTTTGCTGTACCTTCCTGTGATTTCTCACGACTGATTTATCGGATAATTGCTTTTTTTGGAAAGCTTCATTAGTGGCCTGCACTCCATCATGTAAGTTTGATAGTTACATTTGAAACAAAATATTTTCATTCAAGAATTAACAGAAAATCTCACTCTGTGTTGTTTATTTGCCGAAGGCCTTCTCCTTCCTTTTCTTCTTCGTTATCTTCTTTTATACTTTTACAACAACTTGAATTCTTCGTTGACCGATCTTTATTTATGCTTTGTGAGCTTTATGAAGATCAAGAACTAATTCAGGAGTATCGATCTGCCAGGTTTGTTCAGACGACCCTACCAGTTCCGATTATCCAGGATTCCGAGATCAAAAATTATAAGCTCAGATCTTTCCAAATTTATAAAGTTCTGTTTGACGAAATCATCCAGCCATTGCCGAACTACCACCGGATATATCCATTCATTAGACTGAATATTACATCATCATATTTCTTTTATGTATATTATTAATATATATCATTAATTTACAACTCATCAAATTCATTGAGATTTATATGTACCATGAGGTGTGAACTGATTACGACGTCATAAAAGGTTCCTTTCACTCAAAAATCATTTCATAAAAAATTGAGTTTTTTTTTGGGAGAATTTTTCACTTTATGTTTCAAATATCATCTAGGATATAGAAGAGTTCAAATCACGTGGCGCCCTTTAATGAATATATTTTAATTTTCACTTATTTCAAAATTACCCCGACCCTCTATCCGAGAACAGCCGTCTCCTAGAATCAAGATTCCTAGTTTTAAACAATCAAAATCCGAGCTCCGTGGCATATAGTCTATTCAAATTCCTTCCAGATAATCCACTACATATCTTTAAAAGATATTATATTGAAGAGATATGAAGAGACGAACTGCTGTTATGAAACTCAGGCGATTTTTCGATATTTTCTTTTCAAAAATTTTTCATCAGAAAACTAATTGGAAATTTTCGAATAATCTGAAAAAAAATCAGTACGAACAAGAAGCTTGTAATATGAGTGATCCAAGTGGTGTTCGATTGCATTTCTTGGTTATTTGAAGCTGAAATCTATTTGGCATCGATACTGTTACAAAAAATACGATATATACAATAAATTGTACCGTCAACATGCCGCAAAATTTTTACGATCTTATTCTGGTTCAGGAATCTAATAGAAGAACATGCCGTTGTTTAGCACAGATGTTTGTAATCATCGAAAATATCAAGCCGAAAATGATCTCAGTCGATTGGGTACGACTTACTGATGACGAATCTGTTGTCAAAATTGAGAATATCTTACAAGCCGTCCGGCTGGCCGCATATTCTCTATTTCCGTAAACAAATAACTAGAATTACCATATTTTCAGAATAGTCAAATAGTTCAGCAGTTATTAGCATCTGAAATAAGGTCCCCCAAATAACTCCTAGAATATTCATCCGATCAAGTTGTAATAAATAAGACGCTGATTGAATGAGATGAACTAATAAGCTCGCAAAATTCCGTGGAAATCGCCATGCTTGAAAATTTTTAAAGATTTCCCGAAACAAATTTTTAATACTTCATAGCTCATGAGATATTAGTCGCATTTCAATGAAAATGTGTGCAGGTATAGAAATTGCTTTCATCGAACACATTCTTGACTTCCGTTATCGTAGCGTGTTGTCACGAGAAGATTTAAGAATTTTTCATTTACTTCAGTTAGTCCAAGAAAATCCTGAAATAAAGTGAAGAACGTATGGATATTTTTAAGTGTTTGTTCGGTTCATTTGGAGTTATCATTCTTGCAGGTTCGAACAAAAGTTGTATTTTAAGAATATTACATATTTCGTAATGTATATAGGAGACGATATATCCACCTTAGGTTCCTGTAGAGGTTCGAGAAGATTCGATTCAGTAAAATCATCGCTTTTTGTAATTTGTACTCGACAAAATAAGGTATTTCAATGTACAAGAGGTTACTGGAAGAAACATAAGATTTTTAGAATTTTCATGAAAACCTATACATTCTCTTGGTGCTGCTTAAAATGGAATTTGAGCTTCGAATAAAACTGAAGGACATCAGTAAGTGATTTCTGTTAATTTGAGATTAAAGTGTATTGATACTTTCACATTCATTGTGGTGGTTTAACTGTTTTTTAGTATGGAAAAAGATATTATGTGAGCAAATGCTGCTGACCTTACGTTAGTACATTTCTACATTCTTGATACTAATTTTCAGATTATCAGAATAGGGTAGTATAATAAATTGTAACTCAAGAAATGAAAATGAAGAAGTTATAGATGCAGTGGCCATTCAGCAATGAAAATTCATTGAATTGAACTCAAGAAGTTGTTTGGTGATTATGCTCTTTTTAGTGTAGTTGTTAGTTGTTAATATATACTTTTTGAGCTTTGTGATCGGCTTTTATTACTTCCGTATTGAAACGATAGTCTATCTTTATATATACATGTTGATGTCGAGTGTGTGATTCTGGTCACATACACACATTCAAATATTGTTTGATTGATATCATAGGATGTTAGGTGGTGTATACATTCATTTTTTGCTTTGGTATTCTCCAAAATATTTATGTTAAAATCACCTGCCATAATCATCTGTAAATGTCTAAGATTGGTATTGATTGTTTCACCATGAAGTCTACATTCCCATCATTGCGTATTGTGATGCAAACCCATCTTCGATCTTCTATATTGAATTCCACTGCTGCACATTCAAATTTTCTTTTCTTCGATGTTTTACCAATATCTTTCCTTTTCTATGCTTCTATTCCATTCCTAACATAGATTGCTGTTCCTCCATGTTCACCTGAAGATCTACAGAATTATGCTTTTAAGGTGAAATTTTTCAATGCACAATATTGAAGTTGGCTCTTCTGTCCGCCAGTGTTCTGTGAGGTTATAGCTGTATCTTTGATCTCAAATATTAGTTGCTCAAGCTGTTCAATTGAATTACCTGTGGATCTTACATTTTGGTGGAGTATTGATATTTCAGTTTTTTCTGACTCAAACTCGATTAATTAGATTTTTGTCTGAAAATATTATGCTCTTTTTCGAAATCAAATCGTGCAATCCTGATTCCCTGCGGCCAGAATGTATTCTCATATAAGAAAGGTACCTGCAAGTTTATAATTTCATTGTCCTTCACTTGTAGTTTTTTGAAAGATATCGATTCCGTTTCTGCACTGCCCTTGTTGGCGACATATTGAATGATCTGATCCTCTGGAACTTTCTTATAGACTCGTAATATGAACAGTCTCAAAATTTTCGTCTCCTCAATATTTTTGGACGATTTAAAACATGTATTATCTGCTGTGCCCGTCCTACTTTTGCTTTCACCACCTTCTTATATTTTATTTTCTTGAATTCTCCTGTGGTATTGTTTGATGTTAATTCATTTTCCTGCCTGGCCATTTTTTCTTCTTTATTCCTAATATTAAACGTAGTTTTCAATTAGGTCAGTGATTTCTCTTTGTGGTTTCCGGTTTCGAAATGTATATTGAGTTGATTTATTGTGTTGTCATGCGAATTTTCATAATCTGTTTTTATTATGACTTGAAAATATAAATTTTGTTCACCTTGTTTGTTTTTTTGGTATTCTAACTGCAGCAATATTTCTCTAAGAAGGCTGTTGTTTTCCGTCAGGATATATTTCTTCTCATTCATCTCCATTTCATTTTCTGGAGTAGTGCATTTTCCGTTTCCAGGACTTTATTTCGTGTGTATATAGACGTTGTTTCAGCGGTTTCACCTGCTTCGTGTTCACAAGTTGTAACCACTCGATTTGCCGACTGTTCATGTCGTGATTTATGGAAGCTATTGAAGCATTTGTTGCATCTCACATATTTTTTCACCCTTTCTCCGCAATAATTGTATTTATTGTCGATAATTTCCTCATCTTCTACGGAGACACTTTCCGCGTCCCTTTCGTTAGCCGCCATTTTTTTTTATAGACTCTATCTTTAAGATAGCCTCACAAAAAATAATCCAGTGGTGTTAAATCACACGATCTGGCTGGCCCATTAATAGCTCAGTTTCTTAAAATTATGCGATCAGCAAATTTGACATGCAATAAATCGATCGTTTCATTGGCTGTGGTGACAAGTGGTACCATCTTGTTGAAACCACATGCGTCAGTGATATCCACGTCATCAATGATAGGCCAAAATTGATTTGTTAACATCTCGTGAAGGCGTGGTTCATTAACCGTTACCGCATTTCCAGCCACACATTCGAAAAAAAAAACGGCCCAATCACGCCTCCATCCGACATAGCGCACCATACAGTGACACGTTGACCATGCAATGACCTCTCAATAATCGCACCTGGATTTTCAGAAGCCCACATGCGGGTATTTTGCTTGTTGACGTACCCTGACATGTGAAAATGGACTTCGTCTGAAAAAATGCTTTTTTCAGAGAAATCAGCGGGTTGTTTCAGAATGAATTGAGCGAATCTACGGCGATGTGAGTGGTCGGTCGTCTTCAATTTCTGCTCTAGTTGAAACTTATGCAAAATTCGCCATGTGGTGGTTTGGGATAACCCCAAGTTGTTGAAGACGTCGAAAAATTGACTAATTTGGATCTTCTTCAAAACTGAGGCTCACGGTTACGATGTTTTCAGTTAAACGGCACGGTCGAACACGCGTTGGTGTTTCACATTTTGTACCGAGCCCGTAGACTCAAATTTAGCGACTAAATTCTCAAAGCCGTCGATTATGTTGTCCGAAAATATCCGAATTTTGCGATCTGTAATTTTAGCAGAACCACAAATTTGATAGTGGGTTTGGGTTATTTTAATGCTATTTTCGAGCGAAATTGAATTAATTGTAACAGTTGTTTAAGTATCTACTACGAATATGTCAAAAAACTGACTGTGATGCTAACATGTGGTTGGTGTGACCACAATTAAAAAGCAAAGTTTTTGTTGAAAGACCCTTTAGAAGGTATATTTCCATTTCTCTGGTTCCAATATGCACTCACCAATAAAGATCCTTTATTTGATTTAGAAATCAGTTGCATCAAGGATATGAAAAATTAACGATTTCATTCAATAAGAGTGCTGGTAATTGAAGCAAAAAAAAAATTGAGGGCAAGAAATTCAAATAATCGCTTGATTTGGAAAAATACTCTTGAATTCCTTGTACCTTATTACTATTATGTGAACCTGCGAAGCTGATTGAAAAATCGTTTATTCAATACGAGCCAAGCATTATCGGCTATTTATGCTTGAGAGAAATCGAAATTTTATCGAGGAAACCTTTCACCCGACAGAAGTTTGTTATGGGGACTATATTCGATCTGTACCTGAAGAGATTATACGAGTATTGTATCAGAATATCAAAATGCACTGAAATATTGGTCTCGGCAACCCAACGATGTTAGTGTGAAAACCAAATGACCAATATATTAAATATTAGGAAATTTGATATCCAGGGATTAGTACTGTCACTAGAAAAACAATTATATTTTATCTATCCGACTATTTCTCATAAAAATGAATTTGCTCTACTGAAAAAACAGAAGTTGAAGAAGTGAAAAATTACAAATTCTCTCAGGTGTGAACCCATGAAGATCAAAAAAGGCTAATCCTGCAAGAGAAAAGCAACTTGAAATCCATTCTAATACGATTGAAACACATTCAAGCCAAGCCATAAAAACTGTCATTCCATATGTGGAAGATTAGGAATTAATTCAAAATAATCAGTTATTCTGACAACAAAGGTAGAAATACCTTGATCTTGTTTCGGAAAAGCCCAACCGATGCATAGAGTCTGAAAAAAAATACAGCAGGGGCTTAAGTGTACGATAGTGATTGATCCAAAGTGGTCCAACATGCTGCAAATGAGGTCAAACAAATATAATGAAATGAGGCATTAATCATATCTAAAGAAGAAACTTTGCAACAAGAAAAATTGCTTAAGCACCATTCATATATCTGTTTCAATTAGTGCTTCTTTTATAGAGTTACTAGACGTGTGTAAGCTAATTGGAAATTAATATAACACAGTTTTGAAAAATTTTCCTTTCTTCAACTCCATCACTAATATGTAAAACTATATTTTTGATTTGAGATATGTTCGATATATGCCTGTTTATTCATCGGAGCGGCTGTATTAGTATCACACTGTTCCGGAGTATGAGTGAAGACTCTAGAACGGAAGGTTACATTATCTTGAAAAACAAAGCGTCAAAAATGATCTTAAATTTGAGAACAGCTTCTTAGAAATTTCCTAGAGGTTCTTCAAATGAAAGAGTATAGTACTTGTGATCAAGGAGTCCATCCTAAAGTTAGGATAGTACTCCTATACTTACGTTCACATATTTTCGCACGATGAGTATAAATAGAATGAAAAACAACACCTAATGGAGAATAGATGTTATATATTACACATTACCAGAGCCATCTCTACCCTAAAGAAGGTAGTCACTTCAAACTCTTGACAGAGATTTTGACATAGATCTGGCTGAAAATTGCATTACAATCCAGAGTGGTTTTGGTTCACTGGATTTAAAGGAGAAAAATATGCTCCCTTCTAATAATTCAGTACTCTTTGAGTGAGATTGTTGAATTTTTATTGTGATGTCGCCTGTACCTATGTGAAAGATTCCCGAAATGAATGATTCCGTTTAAACTCCTTGTTTTATGAATTAGTTTATATTCATTTTCAAGGTGAGTGCTAGTGAGAAATCAAATAAATCGTTGATTTTGATCGATTATTTTTCCTCTTACCATTCACAAAATTACGAAAACAATCAGAACTTCATGCATAGAACACGAGAAAGCTTAGATCACCAAAATATGCTAATTCGCAGGTAGAAGCTGCGATTTCGGTAACAATATAGGTATATATCAAATCACCATCCACTTCCGACACCTACGTCTTCAATTTCCGGTTAGTAATTTCCTGTGGAATAGATGTAACACTGTCTTGTACTACTCAGAATATCCAACTTAAAGCATCAAGTGAATCTCAAATTTCAGGAGGGCCTGGATAACTTTTCTGAGGGCTATTGAGTTCCGGTATCTTATATCTCTCGATCTCAAACAATCTAAACACTACAATCCATTTCAACATTCATTATGGTGAATATCCAACGCAAGAGAACCTAAAACCGAAATAGTTGAGGATAATAATTTAATTTTGTGATATCATTAAATATGAGCTCATACAATTTGTTGAATTATAAAATGATTTTAAAGTTTTCTACACATAGTGGAAAAACGAGATCATTTTATTCAAATGGATTTATTTTCCTTGTAGAGACATGGTCAAATTGGTTTCAAGAGAATTTTAGGATTGTGGGTCATGAAGAACATTATTCAACTGATTTCGTAGATATTTTCCACTTTTTCGGCGCTACAAAAAAAAATTCACGAAGATTCCACAAATATTTTAGGAACAAAGATCGAAGACTTGAAACGGTTTCGAAACGAACTTCAAATAAACATATGTTAACTGGTGATGAGAAACATAGATCAAATTACGTGTTAAAATTCAAGATTCGATTATTCCATTTTTTGAAATAGATAAAAGCATTAATGAACTTGAATAACGCTCACCAAGGTTGAAGTTATGTTTTCCACACAAATGGTATCAACATAAACTTGGTGTGCAAACTGGAGCAGACAATCTAGGCCACTTTTTCCTAATTTTCTGTATATTTTCTACTCCAATTTTCTAAGCAACTCCTTGTCGAGATGTTCTTTTGGGAAAATATAATTTCAAACTTGGTGAGGTTCTTCAAGTCCACCATATTCTTTCATCTATTCAAAAATAGGCGAAAAAGAATCGAATGATGTTTTTTAAAATATAACTAGATATGAGTTATTCAATACGAGCTATCTAATGTATATTTGAAGTTCGTTTTGGAATTGTTTGGAGGCGATTTTTCAATTTCAGCTTCTGAAATGTTTGTATAATGTATGATCTTTATAGATTTCTCTTTTGTGGCTCTAAAGAACTAGAAATATTCCTACGAAATGAATGGATGTGTTGGATATATTTATTTGAAAACCAACATTCCTAAAATTATGTTGAAATTGATTTCAATATTTCAAATCTGTAAGTTTGAAACATCGAACCCAAAATGGTCGGGAACGATTAGGTCCGACTGGTTAAAGAAGAATCCATGAATAAAGTAACGTTTATTTCTTTTCAACGAAATATACTATACTTCTCAAAAGAATATTTTTCTCAAGAGAATACATTGATATCTTTTTCGAGACAAAACAAATACTTTTGGAGCTGTTATTCTTCAGAGGTGGAAAACTATTTGCAAATAGTGCTAGATCAACCTAATCAAACATCATAGATTTCGGAAATTTTGTTTTTTGTGCTGCGAATGATCAATGGTAAACTTGAAAAGTGAATCGGTTTTTCTGATACCCATGTCATCCTATTTTTCAAAGGATAACCTAACATAAAATCTGTTTATTCCTAGAAAATTATAAAATAGGATATACGCATCGAGTATTATCTCGTTCCACCACATCTCAATTTTTTGAAAATCATAGAATTCGTGTGTTCGGTTTGGTAGAACAAGAGAATACTCGTTCTTCATATTTGAGGTGAGTTTCTATAATATCAACTGATTTCAAAGAGGCAGGTGGAAGTTATTCCTTTGCAACATATCACGCAGTAAGGTATAACCATTATTTAAATTATTTTTAATTGAACAAGTCGAAACACATGTGTCATGTTCTGTTTCTTTTGAAATTATTTTTCTATATTTTCTTTGATTGTTTGATATTATGACAAAAATGAAAAAAATTGCTTTTATTCATCAAGAAATAAAGTGTTTTCTAGAATAAACAGAGGTAACAAAGATACTTCAATAGAAAGTGTAAGACTAATTGTCATTTTAATATTATTTTAAACATTAAATTCATTTATATATACGAAGGTTAGGTTCTTTCCGAATATGCTTTCTAGTTTGAAATCTATCGAAATGTGAATTTTGATGACTCAATTCTAGTCAGTGAGCTAACAACATATTTGGATATAACCAAACAATCCAAACTTATGCAAATCTGTTAGTTTTTTATAGTTATAGTTAGTTAGCTATCGTTCAATGTGTCAAATTAGGCGTGTTATATCAAACTGTCCTTTTCAATGTCATAAAGAAAACTTCAGAAATCAAAACTGGTTGCTTCGGATTATATTGTTATTCAGAGAAAGTATCTGGTGACTAAATCATCAATTTAAAGTCGTAATCTAAATTAAATGTATCTCAAGAAAAAAACTTAAACTGTCACAAATTCTGTAATTCACGATTCGAAAAACTATAAAACTCAATGGATGAATTGGAATAATGTCAATAGCATTGTTGTTTTAGCACAACAAAATCTCACACTTGAACCGAAAAGTGGGAAATGGATGAATATAGAGATAGATATCGTACTAGCTGTATTTCTACAATTGCTCATTGGTGGTTTGTTTTCGAACTCCAGATTCTGGATGGAGTAGAAGCCCAATCTGGTGTTCATTTTATAATAGAATATAATATTCTGAGAGTGCTTCAATCGTAGGTTCAGGGTTGGTTGAGAAAGGATGAAAAATTTCAAATCAAATTAACAATTTCCTTATTTCCAAAGGAAATTCTGCCCATTCTCTCTATGAATATTCAGATATTTCTCGCTCAGACTTATATTCTCCCGATTGAAATAAATTGGAGTATCGCTAGTTCCCAGAAACCCCCAAGAAATTTCCATTGAAATATTTGATTTTATCCCGGCCTGATATTGCTAATTTAATTAAGTTGCAATCGATACTTCGAGTGGAATGAAATCGTGTAGAATATCAATTTTAATGAACCCTGATTAACAAGCAAGATCTTGAACCTAACTCGAAGTCGATTTCGTCTAACTCAACGTTTAATTTTATAAGGGTTTTACTCAGGCTCGGAAGAACCTCTTCTGTTGAGAAGATTAATATATGCATAATTCGAGTTCAATGGAAGTTTGACGCAAGTTTTCTTGCTTTGTTTGTGTTAAAATCGGAATCGAAGGGTTTTAATATAGTGCTGATATTAAGCTCATTTGAAAAATACTCTAATCTTCTTTCCAATCGAAAACCAGACTCAGTTATAAAGAGGGTGTCAAAATGCTCTAACAGGAAAAATAGGGATCGAATCAAATGAAATTATATTACTTAATACACAAGTTCAAGCATAGATTTTATGCCACCGGTTTAAAAATATTTCGAACAATAAATACCACTTGTGATTGAATCAGCTTATATATGAGGAGAGGGATAATTAGTCGAGCGTGACAGATTTGTATATTGAAAGTCATCTTGGACAGAGTGGATTACTTTTAGCAGAAATTATATTGATGTTGAATAGATAGAATTGTCTAGTTTCGCCAGTCGAAATGGTGAACAAAAATTTGGAAAGCACTGACTTAAGGTCCTATGACTTTAGCGCTCTTTGTTTATCTACTTGCAAGTAACTGATTATACAGAGTGTAACTTAATAAGTGTAAAATATTTAAGGAGATGATTCCTCATCGAAAAAAAGATAGAATCTCTCATATAAAGAAACTTATCTTAACAAAGGATGCTCCAATGAAAATTCTTTATATAAAATATCCTATCTTTTTTTCGATGAGGAATCATCTCCTCCATTATTTTAGACCTATTTATTTACACCCTGTATAGGTTAATCCAGAAGGAAACCTATTTTTTTGCTACGAACGGTAGTGGTGATATCGAAAATTCGACGCCAATTATAAAACATTTTAAAAGTATAATTAAAAGATCGGCTCGATCCCGAGATAACCTGTGATCTGAAACATAAATCAACAACGTAAACAGAAAATTCGTGAACACGGCAGCCCTTTGTTGAAGTTCAAAACTTGGCCGAATAATAGAAGGGTTTCATCACCATCACCTCTTCTCACGCGAAATCGCGTGGTATAAATTGAAGAAAGCCGAGTGAACGATCACGATCGAAGTTGCTTACCTGAACTCATTGAACTATAATTTTAACGAATTTAACGAAATTTTTGTGCTCCAATATTCTTTTAATATTTCTTACCAGTTATCAATATTGCAGTCGGCAACTTAGTGATGAAATTCAGAGCTGTGCCAAAGCATTGTGCTTAGTGCTCGTTAAAGCACTCTAAGCACTTTAGTGCTTCCGAGCACTGTGCTCGCGAGCACTTTTCAAAGGCTAGTGCTTAGTGCTTGTTTTTCGGAGCACTCTCGCGAAAATCTTAGTGCTTAGTAATCCGCTAAGCACTAAGCCTTTCCGAATTCTTGAAGTAGGGTCAATATAAGCAGGTACGGTATTTGATTTTTTTATGTGCGCAAAGATAATATGATCGTTTTGAATTAATATTCAGTATTTCTTCAGTCACCATTGATTTGACTTTATGGTTATGAAGGCCAGAAAATTTTTTGTTTTTGCGAGCTTGTTACTAGTGCAACAGGCGGGCTATCGTTCTGTCCAAATGTCTGTAATTTCCGAATATCGAGCCGAAAATGGTTTCAATCCATTGGGTTCGACTTCTTGATGGAGAAACCTTGGTCAAATTTAAGTAGGTCAGGCTGGCCGGCCCTCCGATCGTATACTCTCTATCTTCCGAAGGAGATGACCTAGAGTTTTCATTTTTCAGAATAGGTTGATCGTTCAAATATCTCGGTCAAGTTCGTTATTGGGCCAAATCCATCGTTAGTTATTAGCATTCAGAATTTGATTTTCGCCTAGAATATTGATCTGATCAATTTATAATTTAGAAGGTGTTTTAATGATGTTAAATTAAATGGTTTTCCAAATTTCGAGATAATCGCCACTCTAGAATATTTATTAAAAATTCCCAAAAAAATCTTCTTTTATTAGAACCGATTCTTTATAAGATATTCGTCAGATATCTATGATGTTTCTATGGACGTTGTTGATTTCCTGAATATAATTAAATTTCATCAATCCTGTAAATATATTATAATTTTATGGAACCGAAAGCGAATAGATTGGAAATTTTGAATTCTCATTCCTTGTTACTATAAGCCTTCGTGTCTCATCACAAAAAAGGGATCCAAAATAGGAAAATGTGCTATCGTTTTGCCCAAAGGTCTGTAATTTTCGAATATCGAGCCGAAAATGGCCTCAATCGATTGGGTTTGACTTCCTGATGAAGAATTCGAGGTCAAACTTGAGTATGTCCGACCCGCCGGCCCTCCGGCCGTATACTCTCTATCTTCCGAAGGAAGGGACCTAGAGTTTTCATTTTTTCAGAATAGGTCGAGTGTCCAAATATCTCAGTCAAGTTCGTTATTGGGCGAAATCCATCGAATAGTTTAGCAGTTAATAACATTAATTTCTTGAATATTCATCCTATCAATTCGTAACTTAGAGAATGTCTAGATAGCGTTAAAAGGAAGGAGTGTGCCAAATTTCGAGAAAATCGTCACGAAAATTCCCAAAATGTTTTTTTTCAATACACGATATCTCATAAGTTATTTGTTAGATCACAACAATTTAGGGCATTTATGCAGGGTATAGGTACCTAAAATATTTTAAAATTTCATCATCATAGCGTTCAATCTCCAGAAGATATAAGAGTTTTTCTGAAAATGAAGTCACAGATTATATTTCTATCTATGAATTCACATCACATCAACTATAAATCTCTATGAGGGTGGTTTTAATTTTATGACAAGTTGTCATAATGAGTGAATATTGAGCCGAAAATGAAACTAATTCTGTGGGTTCATTTTTATGACAAACATGTCTAAAATACTGGTGTGTGCAGTTGTCATATTTTGAATGGAAATGTCATTATGAATTTTGCGACAAGAGGACTATTTTTTTCCCAAATGTCTGTAATTTCTGAATATCGAGCTGAAAATGATGGCCATCGGTTGGATTTGACTCGTAATGAAGAAACTGTGGTCCAATTTGAAAATGTTTGGCTGAATATTCTCTATCTTCCGAAAGAGATGAGATAGAGATTCCATATTAATAGAATTAGTTTATTATCCAAATATAAGTCTAGTTAGTTATTGGGCCAGACCTGTCCGATAGCTCAGCAATTATGAATCTGAAATTCGGTTATAATTGATGACACTCAACTACAACAACTTATATATGGTATAGAAATGTGGAAAGAATGCCAGATCGAAGAATTTGCTGAATTGTAAGTACACTCAACTTCCATTTAATATATATGTTTATTGATTCTTTCACACTCATTGTGCTGGCTGATTTTGAATCGCACTCTTTTTAAGTCTGAGAAAAGACTTTATTACAAGCGCGTAAAAGCTCCTGATCTCACGTCAGTGCTTTCCACATTTTTTCAGTAATGTGTTCTCGCTTATAAAATAATTGGTCCTCGATTATTAATTCAACTTTATGCATTGATTAGGAACAGCCATTCAGATTCAAATCGACGAATAAGATTAACTAGTACCAGAATGTAAATTGAATGCATGCGTTTCACAAAACAAATAAAATGGCTTTTGAGTTTTTCCTAGTCTCGAAATCATAATTTTAGATATGTCGATGAAGCTAAAGAGTTCTAATTTCAATCAAACAACATTGCATAAAATAGTTCCCACTAAAGTGCTTAGTGCTTAGTGCTCGAAATATTCAATTACTTTTGCAAAAGTGCTCTGTAATCCGGAGCCTTCTGTCAAAAGCGGTGCTTAGAACTCGAGACTCGAAGCCTTTTTTTTCGAGTGCTTAGGGCTTAGTGCTTGAAGCACTTTTTTTCGGTGCTTAGCACAGCTCTGGATGAAATAACAATATATTCTAAAACAAGTTGAAATTTCCTCCTGCAAGGACTTTCATATGATAGATTCTTAAGTTCAGAATAGTTTCGTAGAAGACTGTTGAAATTGAATGACAAATTTCCATTTCACATCCTAGTGATTTTTGTTTGGTATCTTGGGAGTTGGCGTGACTTACTGAAGTTCAAAGATTAATCAATTTGAATTTAAATCGCACCTGATCATCGAAGGTTCCGAATAATAATCTCATATTTACATTTGACGTGTGTTTAGATTTAATAGGAATGCCAGTGCTGATCCACATAAAACATTATAACAAGAAACCATGGTGTGATGAGCTCATTATAGCACTAGTTTTAGTACTGTAACAAACTCATTCCGATACTGAAGTAGAAAACAGTATATTCTAAAACAAGTTGCAGAATGGGCTTCTATTTCAACACTAATGCCAAATTCGAGTTCGAATGCAGCAGTGTTTGAGACAATGTTTTCTCTAGATAAGAAAAATTTTGTGAAAAAATGCTCAAATTTTATGAGAAATTTTTATTGTATATCAAATTTACTTTTGTATTCAATCGAGGCAGTTGGCGTATCAGACGAAAGTCGACAAATAACCGAGTTGAATATCGCTGGTTTCAAATTATTATCTTTTATTGGCATTTGACGTGTGTTCAAATTTGATAGGAATTCATGTGCTGACAAAACAAAAAATGTTATTGGAAACAATGCTGGGTTGAGCTTATTACAGCACTGCTTTTAGTACTGTAATGAAATGCAAGTGAGCGTCAGGAATCAACCCTTTTATATTGAAATTCATAGCCTCCTGATATCTTTACACTCGGAAGAGTCAGAATTATTCTCATTAAACTTAGTTTTTTTGCACTTGATCCCATTGGAAGATCGTTTTTTCCAAATGTCTGTAATTTTCGGATACCGCGCCAAAAATGATCTCATTTGACTGCGTTCTACTTTTTGATGAAGAATCCGGGGTCGTTCTCAAATATGTCTTTCCAACCCGTGAACTCTCTATCGCACGGAAGAACTGAGCTATAATTTTTACAGGGTAAATGACTTAATATCTTGAGAAGTTCGTTTTAGGACCAAATCCTTGAAATAGTTCAGTAGTTCAGTGCATCTTGGTTTTCCCGTTCACTCCTAGAATATCTACCCGATCAAATCGTTATATGGAAGTTGACTGATCGTGATTGAAAATAATAGGTGAGTCAAATTTCGTGGAAATGGTCAAGCTAGAAAATGTTTTAATAATTCCCAAACTTTATTTTCAATACTATTATATTATCGAGGTTATTGATATCCGAAACATCTTCGAACTTCAGCTTCGTACCATCTTGTTATATGAAGCTATTTGTTTACCGTAGTTAAAGATCACGGTGCATAAAAAACTCAACCGACATCCAAGATTGAGATCATCGATTGGTATGTCTATATTACTATTTTTCGAAAAATCTTCGAAATCATCAAGCATTTTTTTATCCTTTAGAAGATCGCAATAAAAACTGTTTTGAAGTTAAGATTCAGTTACTAGCGGCATGTTTTAATCTTATGAACTTGAATAAAAGAGAGAGAAGGATACCAATTTATATATGTTTTTTGATGGAGAAGATATGATTGAAATGAATTAACAGTGTATTGTACAAGGTATCCAGAAAAAGTATCGGGTATTTGTAAGTTCAATAAAACAAAAAACATTTGTGAGCAATAAAAAAGTTTATTGTATATTAATAACATATGAATTGGAGAATTATTTAGAAAAAATGATGTTATCCAAACGATGACCTTTGCGTTGATGGCACTCTTCTAAACGGGAACGAAGATTTGGTGATAACACGTTAACACAGTTATTGATATTGCTGCAATTTCTGACCTGATGTTTTGCTTCAACTGGGTTAGATTCGTCAAATTATCTTGCTAAACCATACTTTTAAGGTATCCCCATGCAAAATAGTCCAGCGAGGTAAGGTCTGGGGCTTCTGGGAGGCCAGTTGATGTCACCTTTCGCGAAATGACTTCATTAGGGAATAATTCGTTAACCACTTTCATTGAATCATTTGAGATATGGCAAGTGACCCTATCTTGCTGAAACCATGTTCTTGAGTTGAAACCTACAAACCCGTACTACTCTGGGACCAAAAAATTTCGCAACATATTGCAATAATGGTCACTATTCACATTAATTGCTCGACCTCGTTGATCTTCATGAAAATAAGGACTAATCATACATTTAGCTGACAAAACGGCCCAAACCACGACCATTGGGCAATGCAGAGGTTGTTCATGCTTTCGTCTCGGATTCTCCACTGCTCAGTACCGAAAATTATGCTTATAAACATGACCATTCAGGTGAATATTAGATTCATCATTACACAGTATGTTGGTAAATTTGTTGAAAAGCTGCAGTGTTCTGAATTTTAACTATTTCACCTGTATTCTCAAACATCCTGATCCATTTCCTAATGTTATCGTCATTTGTCGCTTGGCATGTACGATATTCTGCACGATAGAACCGTTGAGCAGTCACTATTGAATCACCATTAAGATAATACACTCGTACACAGTTAAGTTAATCAATTCAACTTAAACCAGTCTTCATTCCACAGGATCGTTTAAATTTTAGGAAATCCGTCAATTTCGACAATAAATGAAGATTGAGGAATTTTAGACATTTTCGGCTTTTTCTGAAGCCTATTTACCTTGAGAATGATAAATATATATCTATTGAAATCCTAGGTAGTATGAAGATCAATAAGCGATAATAGAAAGAGTGCAAATGATATCATTGGATATGAGTTCCATCTTCGAAAATTTCTCATCAAATAATATAAGGTTCTCTCCATATATTGTATAAAATCCTTGTATTTGTTGAAATTGACATAAAAGTGTTGAATGTACTTGTGGAATTGCACTGACGTGAAGTCCGGTTGGGGTCATTATTTTTCAAATCTTCATCCCTTATTCCGGTTATTTACATATTCTTGGTTTTTCAATATAAACTCAAACCTCAAAAAGTATAATTCTAAGAAATTAAATCATTCTTAAGGGATAAATCAAGTTTATTCTTAAGCAGATGTGAAAAACTGCATTTAATTATATTGAATATAAATGAAATATCGAATTTGATTCAGCAGAATTAATTTTATTAGTGATTTCAAAATCATTAAAATATATACCTGTTAGTTATCAATTATTTGGGTATATGATTTTCAGCTTTAACAAGATCAACGGCATCCATTGAAAACAAGTCGTCTGAGAACATAAGTCACTGTCATTTTAATAATCTAATTAATTGATAATTATTTTTTTTCCAAAATGAAGATGTTCTGTAAAAATAACTTATGTTAATATGAAATTATTTTTGAGCCATTCTTTGGTTCAGATTACTGAAGAAAAAATTTTCAAAAGACTACATGTTGATAAAACGTATCACATAAAATATAATAAAAACTCATCAAAATAATTTAATGAAGAAACAAAAGTGAATTCTGTGCAAGGAAACAATTATTTACATATTCGCTATCTCTCAAACAAAATATTTGTCTTTCTGAATATTTTCATAAACAGATACTTGACTAGATTACTACAAATAATGAGATCATTAGGGATGTGAGAATTATTCTATGTGAATGTGAACGGAATATTTATTCTTGCTGTTTCCATTTCGAAATGAACCTTAGACGAAACTTCAAATTTGTAATAAACTAATAATTGGTCGCAACAGTCAGCTCTTTCCATGAAAAGTTCCGAATTCGAAGTTCGTATTTTCACAGGCGGAGAATCAATCCGACGATTCTACACAATAAAGAGTTTTTCCATTAAGATGTCTTTATGTGGAACACTATGTTACAGCCCACAACCATTCTTTCCCCAACGTGGAACAAAAAATTTCCCAAAACGTTTCATGTATTTCAAGCAAGAATACAAAAACAAGAAGATTCCTCAGTAGGTTAAGGAATAAAAAGCCAATTAGGCACCGAGCAGACTATAAGTGAAACAGAATCTAAGTTAGCTGAAAGGAAAAAAGAATAAAGGGGAATTCATTTTATTGTCTTTGTATCTTCTCTTGCATTTAAATATACCACTTAGGAACAGTATTCGCAGATAGCGATTAAAATTGTTTTGGAATTGCGAAGTATCTGAAGAGTAGCTAATCTGGGTTCTTGAACGATAAAATCGCTGTTTCATTTGCGGATTTCAATGCAGATATTAAATCCTATTTCATAATACAAGATGAGTCAGCTTTCTGGAAGTGAAAGCACAATGAAAAATACGTAACTTGATGAATAAACTTATGAACCAAAATATATATTTAGGAAGATACATCCTTCCAAAGCCGTTGACTTTGAAAAAACTTTACCGCATTACTTTCAACCAGATTGAAATTGTTAACAAATGTTTATTACAGTAATACATTTTTTGAATACACATCAGGAAGTAACATGGGTTACATAATTCTAATAATATCACATAAAATAGATGGCTACATACATTGCGATATTCAATATTGGCATCTAATGTTGAGGGCCATAATCAATTCCGATTTTAATTTTGTCGACGAGACAATGTTATTGTGACGTTGATGAACAACAAGTAGGTACAGGACTATAAGTTTGTTTCCACAAGGTTTGTATAAAAAATAATTTCCGATGAATGAATATTTCGACATCATGTAACTACAAATATGAGAAAACTGATCTTGGAAACAGTTCAATTTTTGCTCACTTGCTCATAGTGGAACAACGTGGTATCGTTTTGTCCAAATATTTGTCATTTTCGAATATCGAACCAAAAGTGGTCTCAATCAATTAGGTTCGACTTCTTTATGTAGAATCTGTGGTCAAACTTGAGTTTGTTCGTCAGTATATTCCCCATCTTTCGGAAAAAGTAAGCAGCAAGTTCCATATTTTCAGAAAAGGATAATGGTCCGAATATTTCGGTCAAGTTTGTCGAATGATTCAATAGTTATGCGTATCTGAAATTTGGTTTCCTCCAGATGCTCTTGAATTTTCGTACGTTCTATCTGTTACCTATGAAATGGTCGAATATTGTTAGACCAACTACAACGACCTACAAAATTTCATGGTCATGCTTAAAAATTTAACTATAAGATAAAATTATTTAACTGCACAAGTCTATTCTTGTTTGTGTAAATAAACCAAAAATATCTGAAATTGACAATTACAGTCTTACACTTCTTGAAAATATAAATGACACCATTATTTATTATAGAATACACTGTTTTCTTTGATAAATAAGAGAAAATTTCTCTTTCTTATCATAACATCAAACAATTAAAAAAAACTACATATATATTAATCAAAAAATGAAATAGAATACGACACATGTGTTTCAAGATTTGTGTATAACACTTCTCTCTTATCAGGCATTCATTTTCGATCAATATTAATTGAAACAATTTTCGGTTCAAAACTTACGTGTGAACTGCCGCAAACGAAACAAAGGACCATGCTACTTTGAAATCGGTTGATATACTCAAAACTAACCTCAAATATAGGCCTAGAGTATTATCTCGTTCAACGAGTCGACACAGAAAATTCCAACTTCATTCTATGATTTTATGGAGAATTGAGTTTATTATAAAAGACTGAAATTGACTTAAGGCTGTACACCACCTTGCGGCGAAACTCGAATTCCGCTAGATGGCACCAAGCGAAAATTTCAAAGAACTGAAAACAGGCACGCCCATTGTACGAAATAGGACGGTCTGTACGGTATTTATGACCCCTAATAAATTTTCTAGGTACTGTAGCCGATGGGTAGGATCGAAACGGAACGTAAATTTGTGTTTATGGATTTTTTGTAGGTTTCGAAGAGAATGGTAAATACAGAGTTCATTCTATTTAGACCGGTCAATTGAGACCAAATAACAAGGGTGAAGTTACATAAATTCCCTACAAGCTGGTCGGTGAAATTGTTCAAAACATAAAAATAATGAATAAAATATTAGTTTCCTTGTATGGAAAAATTTTATTCAAGGAGGCCAAAAAATGCGGTTTTCACGATTTTCTGCAAAACGTCAAGTTTTATGTTGAAATTACTCCAGACAAATATTGTAGAACATATAATTATCTATAAAATGTGTATCAATATTTTGTTCCAAAGAGTCACCGTTTTTGAGATATAACGGTTCAAAAAATTATGAAAGTTGTAATCGTCATAATATACATGATTTGGCCACGTATACAGGGTGAGTCAAAATTGTGTATCGAGCTATCTGGGGGTACATTGAAAAATAAGTATAGTATGATGGATAAACTCATATCCCAGAATGCATATTATGACGATTACAACTTTTATAACTTTTTGAAACGTTGTATCTCAAAAACAGTGGCTCTTAGGAAAAAAAAGTTGATACATATTTTATAGATAATATATGTTCTACAATTTTTTCTGGAGTAATTTTGTGATAAAACTTGCCTTCTTGCTGAAAATCGCGAAAAACGCATTCTTGACCTTTGACCTTGACTTGAATATTTCCGTACGGCGGAATAATGAAAAACTTTCAAATTTTATTCATAATTAGGTTCTGAACAATTGCACCAACTTTCAGCTTGTTGGGAATTAATGTAACCCTGAATGTCTAAATTGACCCTATAATTATTTAGGTGAATGTGAGTGATGCAAATTAATTAAAACAAGCTCTTGAATTTGTACATGGAGCGCTATACTACATAAAAATAAATTTATTCGGACAAATCTAATCAGTTGAAGAAGCATATAAAATTTCCATGTCTACAAAACATTTTTCCTGGGCATATCAAACATGGGAAATAAATTTTTTTTTTTTTTAAATATATTATTTGAATTGAGGGAGCTGATATAATGCAATACATATTGAAACAAAATGTTCCTAGCTGAGGTTGGTGCACGGGGTACCATACAATTCTGCGTATGATACAATAGTCCAAGGAAAAACCTCAGCAGAAAAAACCCTGCCCTCGTGTCAAAAAAATATAACTTTCTACGGGTGTTCGACCCCTGCATCTGAAAAAATTCGATATAATTTTTTCCGCTGAGAGAGTAGAATGTAGGCTTCGTTCGTGAGAAACACTTACCCACTTCCATAATAATTTCAATTCATCTCGCGGACACTCATTCCTCTTAGTATTCTGCCATCTATTATTTCTGGAAGAATGCACTTCTTGTAAAAGTCCTAATTTTGGAAGCATCGTATATCTCCAGAAATTCCGATCCCTTATTATGGTTTCCACATGGAAATCATTATCGCAATAAAGAATCAAGTCGCAATATTCTCTACGGCATACATTTAATTGTCCCTGAATTTGGTAAGAATAGTTGTGGCAATCATACCTGGGGTCATAAATGAAGGATAAGATTCTATTGGCCTATCTGCCGTAAAGAGGTGTCAACCATTGGGAGACGGGCCAAATACAATTATTTAATACAAGAACGAGAATAACTCGAAAAATTGATAAAATTGAAAAAAAAATTTAGCTAATTTCAAAGTTCAATGTAATACCGAACGACTACCTATGAGTTTTTTTCGATAAAATATTTCCTTGAGCAAATATTTGCATCTGAAGAGTATGTCAATTTTCAAAGTGTAATTAGCCAAAAACTATGCATCATATCAAAAATCGGCGGAAGGTACGCACTAGGGAATACTCATGACAATGCTCACTCAAATTTCGAATGAAATCCGACAAACGGTTCATGCGTTATTCTTGAAGTAAATTAGCATTGAAATAGTATAGGCACAAAGAAGGTGATGTACAGCCTTTAAATGGAATTCTTCCCATTACTAGTAGAAAAGCCCGTTATTAGCAAATGAACCCCTTAAGCAGCCGTTCATGTCATTTTGTGTCTAGCTTTCATCGAGTGAAGACCAAACCCACGCAGATACTTGAGCATTGATAGTGTGAAATGCGATGATCCAGAAGAAGAAAGGAATTATCCGATTGAGTTTATTAATTCTATAACACCATCCGAAATGCCACCTGATCAATTGGACCTTTCGGTTGGTGCCATCGTGATTCTATTAAGAAATCTCAATACGAAGAAAGGACGCGAATGATAGTTGAACAACTGCATAATCTGTTTTTAGATGTCACTGTACTTACTGGCGCAGCAGCAGGTGAACGTGTTTATATACCACGGATTGATCTTTGTCCGAGCGACACTGGATTGCCTTTTCAATTGAAAAGACAAAATGAATAAGGGCCAGTTCATGCAAATTCTCTTAAGCTAACCTTTTGGGAAGCAAACGCAAAGGCACTGTTATACTGGCGTATATTGTTTTGGAAATTCTTCGATTCATCATCTGTTCCTGTGTAAAGCTGGTACTTCTTTCATTTGCATCTGCTCGCTCTTTACAACTTGCCTTTCTGGCAGAACTGGCTGAATCCATCTCGCCCTTTTTCACTCCTAAAATGCAGAGCATTGCAAAATTGACACGATTCGTTCATTTCGGCCACAGAAAACGCGGGAATTTCGTCTTCAACCGGAGCCCTCCTCGCTACAAATACTGATCGCACTGCGTAATTATTGTTATGAACTCGGCGTCGGTTTCTTTCAGTTCGGGTTGTCCGGGTAGCTTTTCGAGAACCCACTGGTCTGCATCGACGTCGTGTCTCCATTGTAAATTAAAATTTTAAAATTTTACACTGGACCTAACTCAAAATTAAAAAATCGGACGTGAACCGTTTTCAATTTGTACCCAAAAATGGAGAATAGCCAAATATCCAAATTTGGGTTTTCAATATCTTTTTCAATTATAATTTTCTAAATTAACTTACTCGGTAGGTTTGGAAATTATAATAAGCTTAAAATCAAACTTAAAATCAGGCTCGTCAAAACACGTCTTTCTTCTTTGAAAGTCAAAGCTGAAATTAAAGATGTTTATTATAATTATTAAACGTTATCAAGTTTGACAATTACTTTCAAAATGAATCTTTTTCAAAATCGCAGTTTTCATCTTATATTTTCAAGCACGTTATATAAAATATAAATTGTTATAAAATTATTCAAATGCTCACTTTCTGACCAACTCGGGTAGTACTCTTGAACCTTTTTTAACTCGCCCTAACAGTTAAACTTTCACTTAAAGTAATTTTATTCAAATAACAAAATTTGAAATTTTTAACTATTGCAAATTCACAAATTATTTTATTCACAAAAATTCACTTCACCCTTTTAAATTGAAAGCCTACATGAAATAACTGAAATAAAGTGTTTTTCCTCTTCTAGCAATACTACCATATGATTTATAAGTCAAATGTTATAATTTAAATAAAAATAAAGTTAATCAAATTTACACATCTTAGTTTTCATGTTGTATCTGAGCCGGAAAAACATAAATAATATCATCATCTGTATGCTGGATTGAGCAGACAATAGTTACCAAACTATTTTCAACAATTTGTTTTTTTAAATGTATCTTGACTTTTTTTGGCATCTTCGTTTATATCAGCAATATAATTTGACCAAAAAAATCGATTTGTAAGATTGTTTGATGGGTCTGAATAAACAAATCGAGTTCCACTGAAAAAAATGGAATCGATTTTTAAAGTCTTTAAAAACCATGGTTTAATTAAAATTCACTTCACCCTTTTTAATTGAAAGCCTACATAAAACAACTGAAATAAAGTGTCATGTTATAATTTAAATACAAATAAAGTTAATCAAATTTACAAATGTTTTTAATGAGTTGTATGACGGTAATGGTGACTTGGAATGCAAGAAGAAGAAATTAATATATCAGTAAAAATTTGTTGAGCGGTGGCGCCATCTACAGCGAAAACATGCCAAACACCCTTAATTTTTAAGTTTTTTGTGTTTTTTAGAGAAACTATAGATGTTTGGTGATTGTTATTATTTTTCTGCATCAGTTTAGATGCCTACCGTTAATTTAAAAAAAATTTGATGCAAATCGGTTGATTGGTTTAGGCGCTAGACCTTACTATGCATCATATTATTATAATAGATTCAAATTTGAATTACTGTTGATTGAATATGAATGCCTGATGAGAGAAAAGTGTTATACACAAATCTCAAAACTCGTGTGTCATATTCTATTTCATTTTTTGATTAATTTGTCTGTAGTTTTTTTTTAATTACTTGATATTATGATAAGAACGAAAAATTCTCTTTTATAGAAGAAAGCAGTATTTTCTACAATAACTAAAGGTATCATTGATACTTTCAAGAAGTATTATACTATAACTGTCAATTATAGATATTTTTATATGTGATAAAAAACGTAAATTTCCTTTTGAACATATCAAGCAGAAAGTTTTTAATCCAGAATTATTTGAATTATTTTGATCGAATATGGAAACCTCAAGATTGAGCCATAAAAGGCAATAGTCATTTACTGTTTAATTTTTTAATTGTTTTTTCCATTCTTCATGGAAATGTGTTTTCTGGAAAAAAAATGTATGTAGTTAGGATACTCCAATAGATAGTGTACGCCTATTATATTAATATTTTTAGGTTTTTCGAAATGTCTTGATTTTTTTAGGAAGATCAAAGCCAGGAATTTTTTTTAAGTATCATAAATTTCTATATGATTTAAGATTGGAACTATATCCTTAAACAAAAGGAAACTCTGAACGCAATTAAAGAAAATCTAAAGTGGATATTTTGGATTCACGATTTACGGTTTGTGACTTTGTATCACACTCATAGGTAGCCGTCTTCAGACACCCTATGCTCATTTGTTACCTTTTTCCGCTGCTACAAAACAGAGGGAATTTTTATTCCTAAAAATATATCATACGTAGAAAAATTCATCAGGGTGTTTATCACTTCAACTCTTGAAGATTTATTTGTTATGAAAATTTCATTTCTGTCGAATTTCTGATTTTTTAAGCAGCTGCAGTGGTATCGATTTTATGATCGACATCAAATGAGGAGTTTGGTCAGATTCAGTAGATAACTTCACAATACTAATTACACGATTTCATGAGTCATGCTTAACGAATTATCATTAGGAGTCGAACACTGTAAAATTTCTGGTGAATAAAATACACAACTGATATGGAAACTCCCCACAAATAAACTAATCAAAAAAGAGGTTGGATCAATAACATATGCAAGTAGAAACATTGCGAGTACAGCAGTAACTTCATGTTGCTGTATTTTCGAGATTGGATATTGGCAATCTAAAGGTGCACTTACATGGGCAACCGAAATTGCTCCATTATGACCAATCATTACAGCAACGGCAACGAGATTAAATTCGACAATATGGGATATTTGAGCGAGATGCAGTGACATTGGACAGCTCCTAGAACCTTGATAACGCTTCCACATATCAGCATTTTTGGCTTTGCTTTACTTTCACCTTATCTCTCGCTATCCCCGCACAAACGAGACGTAGAACCAGCAAAATTAATGAGTGGATGAATAAAGAAAACAAATTGACTCGAAATTTCAAACCAAATAGATATTCAGTATTTCATACAGGTTTATACTCTGTGATAACGATTTGTAAACGTTCATTATCTCTTTTCAGCTGGCGGTATTTATGATACGTTACGAATTAGATGCACTGAAGCTTTTATATTCACCTCATATGTTGAATTAATTCATGAGCATCTGATAGATCCTCATTTATCAATAACTTAAAACTATCCATCTGATAGAAAACTTCAATGAAAAGTTTGGGAAAACACTAACGTGAGGTCAGGTCCTCATGCTCGCTTGTCTTTTTTCGTACTCTGGTTTAGTGAGATAGCAAAGAAGACGTCAAGAAGAATGAACAAACCTAAATCTTAAATCAAAAAAACTCACAGTTTCCTCAAGTTCTATTCGAAGCTCAAATATCCTTCTCCTTAAAACTAATTAAATGTAGGCATATCAACTTCATTGGAAACTACTCAGAATATTTTTTCGATTAGCTCCAGTCCTTTTAAATATCTCATATATTCAAGGCAAAAATACAAAAATCTTGAATTGAAACTAACGAATCTAACCATTTTTTTTTGTGTAATATCATCCAAAATCCTGTTCCACTTAAAATGGTACTACATTTAAAAATAATCACTTCAATGCATGTGGCAATATAATCAGGAAAATTCATATATCGGAGAAAAAGGTCTTTTTTCATTATCATACCAGAATTTCGGACAGGCAGACACTTATATATTAAAATCCAATTTACACAATAGCGATGACTATTCGAAATCGAATCTTCTCAAATCTCGAAAATACTTTTACGAGCATTGCACAAAACATTTTCGGAATACGAATTTGGTTTGATAATTTTGGCAATTCATTATTTCACCATAAACGAACCATATCTATTAATTCACACCATCTGAAACTGTCCTACCGATGTCAATAGAACGCGTATCTATGAAAGCATCGAGAATTGAAATTTCTGACCAACTTTTCGTCATTAAACTTTTCTAATTCTACGAAAAATTCGTTTTTTCAGACGAGGAGATTATTTGGGGCACACTTCCATATGTGTGAGGAAAATATTTGCGCTAGGGCACGCAAAATTTCCTGTAGTTTCGCTTTCGACGGCCGCTCCAAAATTCCAATGAGTCTAAAAGGAACATAAATTTCAACGAAATTAATTAACATAAACGTTATATTTCAGGTTTTCTTGCTATTTAATAAATAAAAAAATAATTAAGTATTCCGGTGAATTAAAGCTACGACAAAGAAATGTGAAAATTTGGAAGGTAGCAATAACGTCCAGAAATACACAAATATTTGTTTGAATACGTCAAATATATAGTATTGAAAACTTTTTTTTGTGAATTTTCAAAAAATTTTGTGTCGATTCGTGCAAAATTTAGCAAGCCTTAAAACTCACTTGAAAACAACAATTAACATTAATTGTTCGAAAAAAAACACACAAAAATGGGTTTCTATCACGTCTAGAGTATAAAACCAGAAATACTGAATAAAAAGTACTAGAAAAAACATCACTTTTGCATCCCCAGCCTTCGGTCGTAAGAGTTTCTGAAAGTATTCACCGAACCGGAACTATAAACATTTTTGGGCAGACCGTTCCAAGAAGCCAAACACACGGTTGGGAAGGAAATGCTGCCTATAGAACGAAGAAAACTTCTCTTTCTTCAACTTGAGCTAGTGACCACGCAACCTCCCGTCCCGATTAAGCTCGAACAGGTCCCGTAAGTCCATACCGAAAATACCACGGAGAAACCGGTATGCGACAATGAGATCACCGCGTGTGGGACGTCAGGCCCATTATCGAGAGCCTCGCCTCGTAGTTGGGACGAACCACACCATACGGCACTCGTGTAACCCGCCTCTGGAATTTCTCCAAGATATCGCAGTCACGACCGAACACCGGGCTCCAAACCGGCTCCGCGAACTCCAGAATGGGTCGAATGTATATCTTGCATAGAGCACTGCATACGGCTGGATGGCACCTACCGAAAGTTTTCTGGATAAGAAAAAACAGATCTTCGCGCCTTATTAACCACTTATGTTATGTGCTCGGACCATATGAGATTCTCGGTTATGATAACTCCCAGATCAGAGCGACCTCTGACAGAGGAGAGTCGTATGTAAGGCAGATGTGGATTGTTGGTACCCATATGTAAAACCGCACACTTTTGCGAATTTAAAGGCAGCTGCCAGTCCTCACACCAACGTGCTATTCATAGCAAGTCCCGCTGCAACATTCCATCACCGGGAATACCGTATACCTTTGTGTCGTCCGCAAACTGAGTTAGATGTAATACAGGTGGGCAAGTCAGATTAAAGAAGGAAAAGAAGCGGTCCCAACACCGAGCCCAGGTGTACACAACTGGTAACGGGCTTGCAACCTTAGTGTTTTCTGATTTTTCATTCAAACTAACATTCTGAAACCGCTCAGAACGAATATTAGAAAATGTATCCAGCTAAACCAGATCTGAACTTCAGATAATCGCAAAATACCAATATCACTGAGCATCTTGCTCAATATCAATCGCATCATATGTATTGACAAGAACAAATATTGCCCGTTCGACTCACACTATTAGGGATGTAATGAAATTTTCGGTAATTATTTGCAGTTGTATCATTAATATTTTATTGATTTCATCTGAAGTATATTTCCGACTAACAAAATGAGTTTTCTGATTGAATTTACACTAGACCATAATTAAGCTGTTCCTATATACCGTCATTGGGATCGGTTCAATTATGTAATAAAAACTAAAAAGCACTAAGATGATTCAGAAATTTTTTCTTATTAGTTTTCTATGTCATATGATCTTTTAACGAATTTGTATGAGTACTTAGTACAAGTACAAATGCATATTCATGGACTAATATCAAGGAAATCATAAATGACTGATCTTGTTCCTTACCGGCATTGTAATCTGTTTGTGGTGAAAATATACAACCGCAGCGCACAAATTAAAACTTCCGTTCTCGTAGAACAAAATAAAGAGTCTTGATTAAACTATATAAAATAATTATGGGAGTGGAAAAAAATTTGAAATATATCCATCGGAAGCAGTTTGGTAAACTCATAGGTACCTGATTTATAATTTTTGTACGAGTTCATAAGGATTTCCAGATATATGCCTCAACTATTTGATGATCTTCAATCTCTTATCTCTATTTAATAATCATCTATATAATACAAGGAATAGAGCAATGCGTATAACTGATTAGAAGACGAATAGGACAATAGGTCAAAAATTAGTTTTTTTTTTTGCACACCTTTGTTAATGCACTGTGGTTTCTTTATGTTTCATGTTGATTCATAAATTTTCCTCAGAATACAATTTCATGAAATGAACTGGGATGTTTTTTATCAATAAATTTATGCAGAGAATAAATTAAAAATAGTTGAAAATTGTTTTTCTACACTAGAAGTTGTAAGTAACTTCATGAATTGCTGGTTAAATAAACATTATTATTATTATACTATCAGTGGTTTCATAAGATTGATTGTCAACTCAATTAAGGCATATGTGCCTGTAAGGAAAATAGAGAAATTGAAACCAGCAAGAGCGCGTGGACTGAAAATAGTACACGTGAAACAGTGAACATGTAATTGGTAATTAAAAAAGAGTTCCCACACGAATTAGAAGCTATTTGAAACGAAATGAATGAAGTTAGAATGACGGAAAAATGCTAAGTGGGACCCAGCTCAACTACGAGCCATCATAATGTTTTCTAAATAAACCTTGAATCGTTATAGTAATTGAATGTGTCCGTTTCCTGAAATTATAGATTTTCGTTTCATACGGCTTAAACCTATTAAAATTGTAGAAAAACCTACGTTATTGATAGAACAATTAACTGTTTTGGTGTAGTGTGATATAATAATTATAATAATAACACGCGTAGACTCCCCGAAGTTCGAATTTGTGTTATATCTCAAATCGGAGTTATTTTGTTATAAAAATTACCGAATACATTTTCAAATACTTCTGAAGTTCCCAAGGGTTGACACCTGAAGGCCGTGCTGTTTTTAGTATACAAGAATAATATTTCGGCTTGCTTTCATCACAAGCTGAGTTAACTGTCTTAAGATTCAGAGCGATCTTAGCGACTTATAGACTACTCTAATGCTCTTTTGAATCCTGGAAAAATTTCGCGCTCTAACTTTCACTAAAAATTTTAATATAATAGAAATTTCGTAAAACATACACAGTCGTAACCTTCAACGTTTGACGAGTATAAAGGATCATATTCAATTGGAAGTTGCTATTTAATCAACATATTTAGGAAGTTGTTGAGTCCACCCATAGAACTCTCAATACGCTTTATTATTCCTTGGTCTTCAGCGGGTGAAATTACGAGTCTATAATATGGGAGTTCCTATATAATTGCTAAGCATGAAGACTTGGAAGCCAATTTCGGAAATTTATCTCTTCTATATGCAGCATAATAATTTAAATTATTGATTACACTGAAGCTCGGGAAAAATTTCATATTATGAGACTTTCAAACAGAAGAAAATTATCTGGCATTTTATTTCTAATTAAAACTTTGAACAACTATCGCCAGATATCACACATCCATCAGCAGATACCGTTTTTGATGCCGGATTCCGGATAGAGACATCAGGATGTTTTTTAATTTGAATTGGAAAAAACAACGTGTATTTAAAAAAAAATCCCCACTAACTGGAGAATAATAATATGCAATGCAGAATGCCATTCTTGTGACTCCAATTTCTTTAGCTTTCTCAGCGTTTCTATCCGAAAACCGTTAATTTTACATGAGAACTGTATAAGACATTTTTTATATATACTTTCATGAGGAATAATTTTTATAATGACCTCTATTTACCTCCGAGTAATAGGTTGCGATGCAGAGAACTGATTTTCGTGTCGATGTCGATGTCCATTTTTCACATCTTGGAAATAATGGTATATGCAAAAATTCAACCCGCTAGGAATTTTTTCACAGATTGGGATTTAAAATGCCTAAAATGACTGGACTATGAGACCCCTGACTTTCTTGTTCTGCCGTGTGCTGTAAGGGGAATCCATAAAGTCAAGCTTGTGTTTATTTTTCCAAATAGAAACTATAGTAGACATTGGATACAGTTATCTAGGATTCAGGACTCTCAGCTATCTGAACAAATTCTCTGTCGGATATAAAACAGGCCTCTCGAAGAAAACCTACAAGAACCGTTTCTGTTCTTATTCAATGATGTAGTATTACTGCTCGGCCAGGCCATCCCACATAATACCGTAGCGAAAACCATTTGTACGGCGTAGACCAAGTTGAACACTTTCGATGGGTTTTTTAAAGGTTTAAATGGTGGTGCAGGATCAGAAAACGGGAAAATGATACTATGTCAGTTCGCCGACGTTTCGGAAATATATATTTCCATCTACAGGGCTAGATCAAACAATTGTATCCTCCCATTTTCCTCTATATAAATAATAAAGTTTACAAATCTCAGGTATGTATTTTTCATGGAAAGAAATTATCAGACCGCAACGAAAATAAACAATATAGTAATTTTGATTCATTTTTTTTGGAACCAATATGATATTGGTTCCACCTCCGTGTGTCGACGTACGTCTCAAAATTACTATATTGTTTATTTTCATTGCGGTCTGATAATTTCTTCCATGAAAAATACATACCTGAGATTTGTAAACTGTATTATTTATATAGAGGATACAATTGTTTAGTCTAGCCCTGAACTGACATAGTATCATTTTCCCGTTTTTTGATCCTGCTACCACCATTTAAACCTTTAAAAATACAATTTTGGATCACCAATTTGAATTTGAGACTTGATAGTACACACCAATGTCTGAAAGAAGTAAGAGCAAATCTAGCCTACATGCTACGAGGTCGCAATTCGTTAAAAAATGAATGCCAAAAATCGCAAATTGATATCTAGACTTGCTCGAAAGCTACAAGATTTTTTTTCAATTTTGTGCATTTCTAACCCAAATCAGTCATTTATTTAGTTTTCAACATTTCTTGTTTATGTGAGAATATTCATCAAGCACTTTTTCGAAAAGAATGTTTTTCTTTGGAAAATGTGGTTTTGAGCTATTGCAGAAACTTGTATTTCTTCTTATGAACCACCCTACATTTTTTTACATATTCGTGTTTGAATGAAATTCTCTTTTCAAATATGTATAGTATTTGTTACTCTTAGAAAACAATCATTTTATGACAACTTTCGAATTATTCGAGATGCATTCTTAGAATCTGAATCATCATAACTGATTTTGAAACAAATGACTTTAGCAACTACATTCTACGTACTGTCAAACAATCATCATTAAATGCATTTTGCTTCACAATTTCAGTGTGCTTCTTAGAAATGCGTTTAGAACATACTAGAATATTTATCGGCCTGTTACATCAAAATGTATGAAAATTACGAAAAATATGATATGCTAAAGTGTATGATCAGGCTGCCAGTAATCTTTCCTTCGAGCAACATCCTGAAGGAAACCGGTTTTGGGATATGTTCACTAGATTACAGCAAAACCTAGTTAATTACAGACAAAAGTTTATGGAGCCAGGAATTGAGATAGTGTGTTAGAAGAAATAACTGTTTTGGAGAAAATATAAAACAAACCCAATATTTCATTCCGCAGAATGCAGTTGAATACTGGTGTTTCAAAGACTTCAGTAATGCAAATTTAAACTGGTGAGAGTGAGAATAGTTCACAAGTTACTTTCAAATGACCAACTATTCCGGCTTGAGTTTTGTCTCTGGTATTTATGGAAGTGTGCTAAAATTCCAAACCCTGGACAGAATATCATATGGACTGTTGAAACATGACTTAGCAGTTCTGATATTTTTAATAAATACAATTTCCATAAATGGACTATGAAAGATTCACATATTTGAGTGGAGACTCAAAATCATGGCCGATACAGTTTCAATGTTTAGATCGGTATTTTCAGAGGATGGTTTATCGGTCCCAATATACAAGGTAACCTTACGGCAGCGTAGTATTTAAAAATATTTCTGGAATTTATTGAACCAATGGATGATTAGCCATTAAAAACTGTGAGACGTATACTTCCAATAAGACGAGGCACCGTGTCATAACGCACACATGATAACGGCGTTTAGAAAGAAATATTTACGGACAATATTCAGCTTGGTAACCGGATTCATATTTACTGAGAATTGATGAAAGCTGTCAATAACGTAAGGAAGCGTAATCAATTAAATTTTGATTTGAATGGTGCTCAATTTGAACATATGATGTAAATAGTTTAAAAACATTGTTTTTTTATTCCATATTTTTATTGATCTAGTGAGTCAATTCAAAATCGGCACAAATCATTTGATTTAACAGCTGTTCAGTAGAATTATTTTGTTTTGTATTTAGGCATGGCAACCCTGATCTGATCTTGAAAATACATCTTCATTGTAGTATGTAAAAAAAATAGAGGTTGGTTAATAATTAAATATGAGAGTTCATGTTGTAGCTTCAAAATCAAATTCTTTAATATACACGTTTGAATTCCTTTCAAAAAAGTGCTTGCAGAGTGTTCTCCTAAATATACTCAGAAATAAACAAGGGTTAGAAATGCACAGAATTTGAAAAACTCCTTGTGTCGTTCAAATTAGTCAAAATATCTGAGTGAAGTTTTAAGCATTCATTTCCTCACGAGAATTGTCCTCATATTAGGTAGGCTAGTTTGTCTCTGACTCCTTTAGAAATCGGTGTTTCCTATCAAAGGTGTCCATTCGGATCACTTTGTACAAGGACGTATCATTCAATCCTCCTCAACTTTTCATGCAACTCTGAGCCATGAATATCTCCTACCTGGGGTGACAGTCAACATACACACCTAGACATTTAGTTGACAGAACTTGTGACTTAATGCGTGTATCAATTGAACTGAATATTTTGACTATATATATTGACAGCGAGGTGTCCGTCATTGAAAATCTGAAACAGGAAGATATTGGCCGATTGCATTGCAGAGTATCAATTTGATACTTGAAAGACGTTGGATTAATGTTGAAACAAAGGGCCTAATGGAACTTTGCAGACATCGACATCATCGAATATAATTGAAAAATAAAAAAATAAATACTTTATTTAGTATTTAGTAGTAGTATTTGAGAAAAAATTGTGCAAGCTTTTTTTAATTCATGTTTCGTGACGACTTCAGGCTCATTGAAGAAAAATATTAGAAAGTCCGTCGAAAATTTCAATGCTGGACACTTCCAAAGATACATTTTCGATTAACATCTGTCGAACTTTTTAATTCAATTGGTGGAAAATTAATCGAAATGGTTCATTTATGCTGAAATAATCTTCATTCTCAAACTTGATATCGCCAAATTCGTGCTCTGAAAAATTTGATTGAGTTCCCAGAAGTTTCAATTCCGAAGAATGATTGCTTTTGTGTGATTTGGATTCGAGTATACAATGTTATTTAAAGGTCAAGTGTTTGCCGGTCCGAAATTCGGGTATGACAATGAAATGAGACTTCAAGCTTAAATCAATGTACGAGCTTTCGACTGTCCTGAAATTATAAGGTTCTTAGGATATTGATAGAAACTGCATCTTGCCTCAAACTGATTTCAAAATACACGGTTGGTAGAGTGAACGGAACAGATAACAAAACACAACTTCGTTCTGTAAAAGCAACTATAAATGCCACAGAAATAATCTGACAGAATTGTCGAGAATCAGTTATTGAGTCACAAAATAAATTAAAGCAACTGGTTATAATGTCAAAATCAAATTTCAACATCGCAGTGGTTGATCACTTATAGAAAATATAACCTTATAATAAAAACCAATATCCACTAACAATCTCAGAAACAACACTCAACGTATCAGAAGAAGATGTTCCGTCAAGTTGATGAACCTAATTTATCTTCGTGGGCAAGAAAAATACCTTGACGTAGAAATTGTCGAATTCTTGAAGGCCCTATCCATCACTCTGAAGTCTTCTATTAATACAGCGCATAAAGTAAAAAAATGAATTTCTCGTACCTTGAAATAATAATCTTAAATGATGAAAGAGTTTCTCGACTCCTCAATAATTCAAAGAAACGTTGGATAAGCTTGGGAGAAATTCAGTTGTCAACAGTTAATGAGCGCTTTCTTTATCAGTGATGCATGTTTCAAGCTCGTTAGGTCGATAAAGGAGAACAGCCTTAATTGGATAAGTTAAGCAGTGCTGATGTAAACTTTAACTTTCGGTTGGTTGCCTATATCATCCTAGGTCGTTATAGCAACTATCTCAGTTTCCAACGATCCCCTATTTCATATCGAATTAAAAGCACTCGATTATTTGGAGGTTACAGCACTCACCTGGAGTGCCAAGTTTGAAGATGGAGAATTTTCTGGGTCGAGGAATTTAACTTCTCGAAATAAATCCACGAGCGGAAGATGGAAAGTTCATACTTCCTGGAAAATTGGCTTGTTTCCCTCGCCTTTCATTAAAACATGTGGTTACTTTTTCGACGATCTGGTTGTTGCGATGATATGCAGCGCTTCAAAAGATTTTAAAACTTCTTAATTCCTCTTGAATACATCGAATATAGCTCTTATATTAAATAATAGGCTGATAGAATATTAGTTTTCCATAAAAAGGCCAGCTGGCTAGGCAAATTTGTATTCGTATTTATCAATTTGTTTTCTTGAGTTCTTCAAATATATTAGTTGCCTGTGTGGGTTGAAAGTTTATGTCGAAGTTAATGCGACCGAATACCATAAAACTCGATGTAAAATACAATAGTTATGAGCAAAACATCAGTAGAGATCACTGGTTTTGCGCCTAAGAAGTTCTTGCCAAAAACGTAGGTATGGAACAGATTTGAAATATATGTCCTGACGACTGATATCAAGAACCCAAAAGTTTCACAAATGCTCATGGCTTGATCAATTCATTGATAGATCAATTTTATGGTCAAAATACTCCTGATTTGATATCTATAGGTGAACTTATAGTTTGAGAGATTCTTAGAATGTTTCAATCATCTATCTTTATAAACCCTCCTAGGAACGATAATCTCAAAGAAAAAGGTTAGACTGGGAATGAGATATCAAGTATTTAGAACATGAATTAGGGAAACTTTTTTCAATTTTCTTGCATGACGGTTTCCACAAAATTTTGGAGAACCTATTTGTTTCAACGTCATAAGAAGATCCTCTAATATAGGGTGTCTCAAGTTCGAGTGCCTATTAGACGTTTCTGGAGAACTAGACATATTTGAAATCTGAGAATTGGAATTATGATATTGTTCGAAGTTTTCTACAGAGCTAAAATATTTTCGAAGCCCAAAAACTTTCGGTTATACACAGTGGCGGCTCGTGACAATTTAGTATGGTGAGGCACATATGAAAAAAAATTTAATAATGTAATATATATATATATATATATATAGGGTTTACGTGGCGAACAAAGTTTATATAGTGAACTCTACTTCGCCAGTTGCATAATAAATATATTAAAAAAATTTTCTTCACTAATGCTTGGAATTTTTGATGAATCCTCAAATTATTTATATACATATCATTTTATTTTATTCAGCAAAAAAAGCCATTAATTTAATTGTCCCAATATATTATGAGCTTATTTTTCGATATACTAAATTGCTCAAAAATATGAAAACCATTATTATGCAGCTGTACAGCAAGAACCAACGTGGAGGTGTAGAGCATTCCTGCCTCGTGTGGGATGGGAATGAAGGAAATCGGATCAGATCAAGTTGGAAATTTTCAAAATAACGAAATTAACTCTAATTAAATAAAATAAACTCTGAAAAAAATTAACACTGAATAAAAAAATTTAAAAGGCAGTGTAAAATAGGATTTATTCTGAAAGTTATAAATGAAAATTATTCTAAATTGAGTTTTCAATATTGAAATTTTTGTGAATCAATGGAATTCTACGATTTTTCTGATCAGCGAAATGATCTATAACCTTGTCAATAAAAAATATTTTCGTCCTGGGATTTTATGTATCCTTTTTCGATCGAAATTTTAGCCATATTCAGCCGCGCCTGTTCAGTTGTATTCCTAATATAATTTTTAATCCTTCTCAACGCAGAGAAACTTCTTTCTGTGGAAGCAGTTGTCAAATTTTCCGAATTTTGAAGATAAAAATTGAAATAGATCATCAGCAGAACGGCCAGAACTAACAACATAAAATCCCATGAAATGCTCAACAAGTTGGTCATCTATTACATAACAAAAATGACTGATAACTGAGAATGACAGCTTATGTCAGTTGTTTCATCAACTTGCCAAGAAAAAACAATGATTGTGAAATTTCGTCCTCGATTTGTTTATTCACAACAAAAGCAACCGAATCAATTAATTCATTTTGAATGGTTTTGGATGTACCAGAAAATACCGATTTACTGTTGGTGTCATTTTCTAAAAAGGTTTTTAAATTCGTGTCAAATTTACTAACTAGAACTACCAATTCTTTGAAATTTCCGCGATTTAAAGACTTATTCGACTCGTGCCCCCTAAAAGGTAACTCTTGCATACAGAGGTGAATCGTAATATCTATTAAACTTCTTAGAATTTGTTGATTTTCTTTGAATCTGGAATTGAAATTTTCAATTCCTATTTGACGCGCATTGTCTATCGCTGTGGCGATATTTTGTTTTTGCTTTTTCATAACGCTTGCGATTAGATGAAATATGCTGAGCACTTTTATTGTGTAGCGATAGACCGCGAGATAAATTTTTCAAATCACTAAAACCACTTTTCGACCAAACTCTGTCGGAATTTCCATTAGTTGTAGTAGTTAGTAGTTATATTTTTTTCAAACTAATACTTCCAGTAAGCCAGTTGTACTTGTCATACCACGTATTTTGGAATCCCCTGATTTGATTTACCTACCCCACCACTAGACACTAGAGATTCCTCAAATTTGGAACAGGTCGCTTAACTTCCTCAATTAAATATAATTTATCATCATACGAATGAGCGAAAAATGTTGCTTATTTAGTAAAAAATTAACAATATCACAAGTGCACTGAACATGTTCCTTAGGAATTTCAAAAGATTTACTATTACTAAGTCCCGCTGAATCCATTTCGCGATCTGGTAGTCACTTTCGATAAAAAAGATTTATATTTCAGATATTCACCTAAAAAAGATTATAATCATACGCGATACACAGTCAACGCGATACCTCTAAATAACGACAAAGTGAACTAACCCTATTTCTCTATTTCCCGCTTGCCGATTAACTCGAATAAAAACCTGAGGCCTGCTTCTAATTCCTCGAGAAGCCGCCTTCAAAGCCGTAGATATGTTCTCACCGCTTCGACGCAGATAACCCGCTGGACATCGCAGAAACGAAACGATCTCAGATCGGCTAAGATCGCGCAGAGGCCAGCCTCGGATTAATCCTAGAACGGCTTTCCATTACGTTCTCGTAGGTCATCGAAGTAGATAACACGCTAATTCAGTCAAAGAAGCCTGCGTTAGGCATGCCTCCAACCGTTTATTCAAAGAGGATTTGATTTGTTATGAATATTTTACAAGGAACGTGAGATTGGGAATGAAGAAATATACGGTTCAGAATTTTTTTGATGAGGCACTGCCTCACCTGCCTCATAGGACAAGCCGCCACTGGTTATACAGGGAGTGAAAATAAATTCGACGAATTGTTTTTCAAGTTTTTCATTCTTGGAATGACCAAGTATTCAATAGTGAATACATTTCATTTAGAATCATTGTATTAAATTCAAAGTTTCTCCGAGAAACTAAACGCCCTCTGAATGTACGAATAAAAGAACATCAGAAGCTTCTACGAGTACTAAACAGCGACAAATCCAGGTTAGTCCAACATGCTGTAGATGAGAATCATCGTATAAAATGGGATGAAGCATCAATAATATCCAAAGAAGAAAAACTTGCAAGAAAAAAAAAATCAAAGAAGCATCATTTATGAAAATAACACCAGATTCCATAAGTGCTCCATCTATAGATCTGCCAGAAGTTTGGACGCCGATAGTTCGATCCAACTTAAAAAGATCATCATATCACAGATGAGTATATAACATTGTTCATTTTTCTTTCATGACTTCTGTCATATTGACTTTTTGAAGATTGATAATTTTCGAAAGGTTTTTTACTTTTCCTCCTTGATAAAGATAGAAGATGTCTATCGAAACGTCGGAAAACATTACATCCACAATAGATGATGGTAATAGCCCAAATAATCATTCAATACGAGCTCCATCATCAACAATATCTCGTCATTGACTGAAGATATTTAACTTTTTTTTCAGTTTTTTTTGGATATTTTGAAAACTAGTCGATTTGATACAATGGTTTTAACAGAAATGTATTCACTATTGAATACTCGATCATACCAGGAATGGAAAACTTGAAAAAAAATTTATTCGTCGAATTTATTCTCACTCCCTGTATAACCGGAAATTTTTGGGCTTCAAAAATCATTTAGCTCTGTAGAAAACTCAGAACAATATTATAATCCCAATTTTCATTTTTCAAATATGTCTAGTTCTCCAGAAACGTCTAATAGGCACTCGAATTTGAGACACCCTGTATATTAGATACTAATCGAATCGAGTTATCGAGGAAAGAAAATTTCAGATAACTGAATATAGAATAACTGATGAACTTTTCGGCAGTTTTGGCCGAATAACGAGTGAGATATTTCGATAATTGATCTATTCCGAGAACATAAAAAATTTTGACCATCTCTTTCGGAAGATAGAGAGTATACGGCCAGCCGGACATACTCAAGCTTGACCACAGAATCCTCATCAGAAAGTCGAATCCAACCATTTTTGACCCGATATGCGAAAATTTCAGATATTTGGGTGAAACGACAGCACGTTTTTCTATTAGATTTTGCGCGCTTATACTAGTAGAAACTATCGCTTTGCCCAAATATCAGTAATTTTCGAATGTCGAGACGAAACTGGTTTCAATCTATTGGGTTTAACTTCCTGATGAAAAATACAGGGTCAATTTTGAGTACTCCTTATCTTCTTGAAGAGATAGAGTTTTCATATTATCAGAAAAGGTTAACAGTCCAAATATCTCAATCAAGTTCATTTTTGTGCCAAATCCGTCCAATGAATGGTTCCATATGATATTTGGTTCTCTCTATAACTCCTAGAATATTTTTTATTTAGTCGAGAAAAAATGTTCATCATAAATTTCAATTACCCTAATTTCACTGATATGTATTCGATTGACATCGGTTGACTTATTTATCAGTGTCATTTGGGGAAAAGTCAATTGAAATAGTTCATTCACGATGAAATAATGTACGTTATCAAAATTTAGGATAACAGAGTCCTGGGATTTTAAGAGAAGGGATTTAAGAGAAGAGAAAGCTCCGAACACTTTATGGTTGTATTTGTATCACATCGTTCCAAAGTATGAGAACGGGCTTTAGATCATCCGTCAAAAATGGCAAGGGAAAGAAAGAAGCGGAAAAAATCAATTAGTAAATACATTTTACGAATAAATCAAAGATCAATAGATACCCTCGGAGATCATCTTTGAACTCACGTTTAACGCCCTTTGATCTATATGATATTTAGAAGACGTAATGTCAGATAGCTTTTGCACTCTTGTTTAACTAATTTCAAGTTAAGAAGCTTTGCAAAATAATCGATTTGATATCGGGTATGACTCATAGCCAAACAACCACTTATAAGTATCGTGAAACAGCATTATAAAAATACTTGCCTTGAAGAGAGTACCTCTAAAATCAGTTGCTTTCCTTATTTATTTCGCAATACTGGTCTGAGATATTCAAATGGCCACATTTCGGTTTTCTAGATAATAAGATAAAAATCGCTTTTCGCCAATAGCGAATACTATCGTAATCTGAATCATCATTAAAAAAACACTATATTTATCGTGGAGATTGAATTTATGGAGAAAAAGTATATTGGTGTCGGCGTGTACCATCTAATTTAATTTACTTATGCTATTAGTGGGTTCACTCGATATACATTTTTATTAAATCAACATATTCCAATTCCCCATAAACGCCTAATTAGCTTGAACTTAACTTATAATTTTCACAACTAATTTAATCTTTTTCATGTTCAGTTTTTGTACAAACTTTAGAAATTACATCAATGATGATATATTCGGAATATTTGATGGATACCTATTGAATGTATCAATACCACTGAATGCTAAATTTAGAATATCCCCGGGATCCACCTGAAACTTCTTTAGCTATCTCTGTTCTGTTCTCTCAAATATACAAGATTCTCAAAGAATTATTCTAGCGAATAGTTATTCAAACTTTTAAAGATCATATCTCCGGAAGTATTTATACCCGACACACATGTGTTTTCTCCAAGCCACGCATTTTCGTTTGAAGAAAAAACTGACAGAGTCATCATTGAGAGTCAGTGTACGTATTTAGTACTGATGAGATATTTGATAGATATTCGGGGTTCTTATGAAATCATTTCCGAATATAACTCAGAATTATATACTATTGGTAACATTCTACTCGTACGATGATGTTAAATTTCCTGTTAATTAGGGTTTTACCTTATCGTTTGGCCGGGATCAAGCCATATTCTGTCCTCTATTAAGGGAATATCATCTTGACCTCTCTTAAGCATGTTATCGGCATGATTTGTTACTATCACGTCTAGCAATAGGGTATTCAGATCCTTGCCGATTTTCCTGGGAATATCTGCAAAATAATAAGTCATCCCCCAGGACCCTAGGAGAATGACGAGACAGCCAAGCCGGAAGATCCCTGATGTCCGGAATTTGCATATTAACTAACGGGCCTCCTAGAAAGGTCCTTGAATTATTGGAGAATGCAATATTAAGCTCTCTCTATAATGAATGCACAACCCAACTCATATTGAATTGCCCACTTTCACATGATTCAACTCGAACATTAAATAATATCGTTGATGACTACTTCACAAAGTGGTGATGTGAAGCATTTTGATTCTATTGATAAATGCTACATCATTCTGTTAGGCTAGAAACCAGACATAAAGTATGAGAAAATGATCAAACAACGATTGTTATTATCTGATTTCATCTGTTGAGTTTCGGTTGGAAAAATAAAACTTACACCCCGAGGAACAAGGATACTGACGTGTCATCAATTTGCACAAAGATTGGAGAGTTTCATAATTCACAAATAAATTATTTCATTCCTTTGATAATGAGTGATTCAACCAAAATTTCTTGTCCTTATAACTGAAAAGTGGAGACGAAAAATTTTCTCAATTAGGTTATTCCGAAAACCCTCCTCTGCAGGTAGATAATTTCGAATATGAAGAAAGCTGAAGTTTATTAACATCAACTATAATTTCTGTGATATCTTGTGCTCAAGTAAATGAAAAAAATGATCATATGTTCTGATGATAGGGAGCTACAATAATGAAATTCAAAAATATGTAAAATATCAATAACGTCCTTGTAGGCACGATTTTTGTTCGAATTCGTCGGCTGTCTTATGGGAGTGTTAGTAATAGTTTTTTTGGGAAATTTGAAAAATATTTCAATCATCTCGAATTCTGCGAAATTTTGCAAAACCATTCGATGCAACTTATTTCAAATGTCTTTCAAGTTAAAACTTTCTCCGATTGATATTATAGGAGTTAAAGAGGAAACCAAATTTCAGAAGCTCATAGTTCCTGTATCATACGACAGATATGGCCAATAACAGTCTTGACTGAGATATTTGGACGTGTTCTGAAAATATGAAAATTCTAGCACATCTCTTCCGGAAGATAGCGAGTATATACAGGGTCAGTCTTTGCCCCTGCGTTGATTCAAACCATAGATTCTTGACGTCATAAGATACATTTCCTTTCTATAACATTTTTCCAAATTTGGCCTCGTTCAAAAGGGTGTTGAAATTTCATGAATAAACTGCATTTTCACCTGTAATATTCTGAACAATTGAAACAATTGAAATGATCTCTTGTAGAAAGTTTTTGAGGAAACTTATGCATATTGAGGCATTAATAGATTTATTCCATTTCTTGTGGGTTTTCCACTAATACTGTACAGATTGATAAAATTGCATGAAAAACAAATATCACTTGAACTTGAGGTCCGTATCTTGTACTTCCTAGAATCATTAGTCTTTTTCAGATGAAATAATTCTTCATCTTTTTCTCCTTAATTGCACCATTTTTGAGATATTAGAAGTTGAAAGGAATTAAATCGATATAATCATCTGATGAAACATGAGTGAGTGAATCATTTCTTAGAGGGTAAATAATGTTTTCAAACAAGATTTAATAGTGGATGCTGTGGAAGGTAATTTTCATTCAAACTAAACTGTACTACAAAGGGTATTTGCCCAATGTGAAAACTTGAAGTGCTTATTAGTTTTTAACGTAGCTGAATATGGAAAGACGGTATGGGGAAAAGTGTTTTGATCTCAAGAACCTATGGTAAAATTAACGCAGTGGTCAAAGATTCACCCTGTATACAATAGTCGGCCGGAGTGCCAACTTGCTGGATGGACATTCTTATGTTTGACCCAGTATTGATCAACAGGAAGTCAAACCCAATGGACTGAAACCATTTTCGGCTGGATATTGAAAAAGTTACAGACATTTGAGCTAAACGATATCAGGCTCTTCAACTAGGAAAGCGCGGAAAATACAAAATGAGTCCAAGAAGTTGCAGGTAGGGTGTGTAAAATTATAGTGTGAGCGCTGATTAGGCATTGGGTTCAGATTTTGAGGATACCGTAGAAGTTTCTGTGTTTTCTCCTGCAGATGCCACTGTTCAGAGACTTTATGACAATCTTGTCAATAATTTTAAATATTGAATTAATCTTCGAGGTTTTTCGTGATATTTGGAACATCTTTGGAAAGCAAAATCTCTGTTGAAATATAACCTAATTATCGGTTTTTCTATTACTAACGATAAGATACGTTTTCAGTAGAAAATTCTGAGCTCAAACAAAAGTAATTTTCCAATATCTTCCTGAAGTTTGAACTAGGTATCAGATTTTCAATCCCAATGATTCGGTAGGGTGAATTTACTCAAGGAATTGATGTATTAACATATGTTAATTGCACTGCAGTTTATACTTGACAAGCATTTTACTCTTCATTGAATATAGTACATATTGTAGGGATCCTCTGTGACGGCACTCCATAAAGCCCCACAGAGCAACAATATACAGCGCTGCGGTAGCAAAAAGTTAGCGCTCAAGTTTCATACCGATTAGGTGCTGGTTTCAACTCCCGACGGCTCCCACTCTCTAATATCCCCTGCGACTATGGCATGGCACACACAAGCCACACTGATGAGTCCAAATGTGTGCGCCAGGACGAAACGCTCATGTAGGATAACACTTCGATCCTACAATACTGACGGAAAAAATATGAAATCTTCTAACGTTGCATTTAAAAGTGACGACGCTTCTTCCGTATCACCAGTTTCGGATTATGTTATTTGATTCAAAGTTTGACAACTGCACATATCATGTTTGTGTCGTCTTAGTAGTTGGCCTTACTATTTTGTAACCTTTGTAGAATACAACCAATCAAATCAGATATGTGCAAGCTGACGCTGCAAATGTTCTTTGAACAAAAGCTCATAAACTATCAACATACTCACTATTTAACCATACCACTAGGATTTATATTTATCATATAGACGCTACGGAAAACAATCTCAGAATTTTCATAAAATAGATATGTTTGAAGTCTGGAGAATTATATGAATGATATTGAATAAAGAACTATAGGAAAACAGAATACGATAGTTATAAAACTATTTTACTATTTCATCATATATAAAATTTTGAAATTGTTTTTCTGGTACGACCATATAGTAAACTTCTTCAATCACTAAAAAATAATTATGATATACATATATCATGCTGTTATTAATCTGTTCCATTTCGATTAAGCATTTTAAAATATCAAATGTTAGTGGGGGTTAGATCGTCTCAAATGTATTTTGACGGAAAATTCATATTCATTCATCATAGTGTAGTTAGTGAGCTAGTAACGCATTTGGATTTCGAAAAAATTCCTGATTAAGGAGGAAGTTCATTGAAAATTCTGATACCCGAAACTATCTGTCATATGAATAATTAATAATTTTGATATATGTCTGAAAATTCCATCCGTACCTACATATATTGAAGTTCAGAACATGGCCTCGTAAAATAAGTTACAAAAAGCATTTCTTTAGATCATATAGAGGATTTGAAAATCTGTAAAGTTATAATATAAAGACTTCGAAGAACTGGAATTCTGGTGGAATTTTTTCATTAAAGTTAATTTTTCATTGAGTAAACCTTTGTCAATCAACAACTTTCTTGTACATCCTTAATAAGGATTTCCAGATATATGCCTTCAACTATTTGATGATCTTCAATCTCTTATCTCTATTTAATAATCATCTATATAATACAAGGAATAGAGCAATGCGTATAACTGATTAGAAGACGAATAGGACAATAGGTCAAAAATTAGTTTTTTTTTTTTTGCACACCTTTGTTAATGCACTGTGGTTTCTTTATGTTTCATGTTGATTCATAAATTTTCCTCAGAATACAATTTCATGAAATGAACTGGGATGTTTTTTATCAATAAATTTATGCAGAGAATAAATTAAAAATAGTTGAAAATTGTTTTTCTACACTAGAAGTTGTAAGTAACTTCATGAATTGCTGGGTTAAATAAACATTATTATTATTATACTATCAGTGGTTTCATAAGATTGATTGTCAACTCAATTAAGGCATATGTGCCTGTAAGGAAAATAGAGAAATTGAAACCAGCAAGAGCGCGTGGACTGAAAAATAGTACACGTGAAACAGTGAACATGTAATTGGTAATTAAAAAGAGTTCCCACACGAATTAGAAGCTATTTGAAACGAAATGAATGAAGTTAGAATGACGGAAAAATGCTAAGTGGGACCCAGCTCAACTACGAGCCATCATAATGTTTTCTAAATAAACCTTGAATCGTTATAGTAATTGAATGTGTCCGTTTCCTGAAATTATAGATTTTCGTTTCATACGGCTTAAACCTATTAAAATTGTAGAAAAACCTACGTTATTGATAGAACAATTAACTGTTTTGGTGTAGTGTGATATAATAATTATAATAATAACACGCGTAGACTCCCCGAAGTTCGAATTTGTGTTATATCTCAAATCTGGAGTTATTTTGTTATAAAATTACCAGAATACATTTTCAAATACTCTGAAGTTCCCAGAGGTTGACACCTGAAGGCCGTGCTGTTTTTAGTATACAAGAATAATATTTCGGCTTGCTTTCATCACAAGCTGAGTTAACTGTCTTAAGATTCAGAGCGATCTTAGCGACTTATAGACTACTCTAATGCTCTTTTGAATCCTGAAAAATTTCGCGCTCTAACTTTCACTAAAAATTTTAATATAATAGAAATTTCGTAAACATACACAGTCGTAACCTTCAACGTTTGACGAGTATAAAGGATCATATTCAATTGGAAGTTGCTATTTAATCAACATATTTAGGAAGTTGTTGAGTCCACCCATAGAACTCTCAATACGCTTTATTATTCCTTGGTCTTCAGCGGGTGAAATTACGAGTCTATAATATGGGAGTTCCTATATAATTGCTAAGCATGAAGACTTGGAAGCCAATTTCGGAAATTTATCTCTTCTATATGCAGCATAATAATTTAAATTATTGATTACACTGAAGCTCGGGAAAATTTCATATTATGAGACTTTCAAACAGAAGAAAATTATCTGGCATTTTATTTCTAATTAAAACTTTGAACAACTATCGCCAGATATCACACATCCATCAGCAGATACCGTTTTTGATGCCGGATTCCGGATAGAGACATCAGGATGTTTTTTAATTTGAATTGGAAAAAACAACGTGTATTTAAAAAAAAATCCCCACTAACTGGAGAATAATAATATGCAATGCAGAATGCCATTCTTGTGACTCCATTTCTTTAGCTTTCTCAGCGTTTCTATCCGAAAACCGTTAATTTTACATGAGAACTGTATAAGACATTTTTATATATACTTTCATGAGGAATAATTTTATAATGACCTCTATTTACCTCCGAGTAATAGGTTGCGATGCAGAGAACTGATTTTCGTGTCGATGTCGATGTCCATTTTTCACATCTTGGAAATAATGGTATATGCAAAAATTCAACCCGCTAGGAATTTTTTCACAGATTGGGATTTAAAATGCCTAAAATGACTGGACTATGAGACCCCTGACTTTCTTGTTCTGCCGTGTGCTGTAAGGGGAATCCATAAAGTCAAGCTTGTGTTTATTTTTCCAAATAGAAACTATAGTAGACATTGGATACAGTTATCTAGGATTCAGGACTCTCAGCTATCTGAACAAATTCTCTGTCGGATATAAAACAGGCCTCTCGAAGAAAACCTACAAGAACCGTTTCTGTTCTTATTCAATGATGTAGTATTACTGCTCGGCCAGGCCATCCCACATAATACCGTAGCGAAAACCATTTGTACGGCGTAGACCAAGTTGAACACTTTCGATGGTTTTTTAAAGGTTTAAATGGTGGTGCAGGATCAGAAAAACAGGAAAATGATACTATGTCAGTTCGCCGACGTTTCGAAATATATATTTCCATCTACAGGGCTAGATCAAACAATTGTATCCTCCCATTTTCCTCTATATAAATAATAAAGTTTACAAATCTCAGGTATGTATTTTTTTATGGAAAGAAATTATCAGACCGCAACGAAAATAAACAATATAGTAATTTTGATTCATTTTTTTGGAACCAATATGATATTGGTTCCACCTCCGTGTGTCGACGTACGTCTCAAAATTACTATATTGTTTATTTTCATTGCGGTCTGATAATTTCTTCCATGAAAAATACATACCTGAGATTTGTAAACTGTATTATTTATATAGAGGATACAATTGTTTAGTCTAGCCCTGAACTGACATAGTATCATTTTCCCGTTTTTGATCCTGCTACCACCATTTAAACCTTTAAAAATACAATTTTGGATCACCAATTTGAATTTGAGACTTGATAGTACACACCAATGTCTGAAAGAAGTAAGAGCAAATCTAGCCTACATGCTACGAGGTCGCAATTCGTTAAAAAATGAATGCCAAAAATCGCAAATTGATATCTAGACTTGCTCGAAAGCTACAAGATTTTTTTTCAATTTTGTGCATTTCTAACCCAAATCAGTCATTTATTTAGTTTTCAACATTTCTTGTTTATGTGAGAATATTCATCAAGCACTTTTTCGAAAAGAATGTTTTTCTTTGGAAAATGTGGTTTTGAGCTATTGCAGAAACTTGTATTTCTTCTTATGAACCACCCTACATTTTTTACATATTCGTGTTTGAATGAAATTCTCTTTTCAAATATGTATAGTATTTGTTACTCTTAGAAAACAATCATTTTATGACAACTTTCGAATTATTCGAGATGCATTCTTAGAATCTGAATCATCATAACTGATTTTGAAACAAATGACTTTAGCAACTACATTCTACGTACTGTCAAACAATCATCATTAAATGCATTTTGCTTCACAATTTCAGTGTGCTTCTTAGAAATGCGTTTAGAACATACTAGAATATTTATCGGCCTGTTACATCAAAATGTATGAAAATTACGAAAAATATGATATGCTAAAGTGTATGATCAGGCTGCCAGTAATCTTTCCTTCGAGCAACATCCTGAAGGAAACCGGTTTTGGGATATGTTCACTAGATTACAGCAAAACCTAGTTAATTACAGACAAAAGTTTATGGAGCCAGGAATTGAGATAGTGTGTTAGAAGAAATAACTGTTTTGGAGAAAATATAAAACAAACCCAATATTTCATTCCGCAGAATGCAGTTGAATACTGGTGTTTCAAAGACTTCAGTAATGCAAATTTAAACTGGTGAGAGTGAGAATAGTTCACAAGTTACTTTCAAATGACCAACTATTCCGGCTTGAGTTTTGTCTCTGGTATTTATGGAAGTGTGCTAAAATTCCAAACCCTGGACAGAATATCATATGGACTGTTGAAACATGACTTAGCAGTTCTGATATTTTTAATAAATACAATTTCCATAAATGGACTATGAAAGATTCACATATTTGAGTGGAGACTCAAAATCATGGCCGATACAGTTTCAATGTTTAGATCGGTATTTTCAGAGGATGGTTTATCGGTCCCAATATACAAGGTAACCTTACGGCAGCGTAGTATTTAAAAATATTTCTGGAATTTATTGAACCAATGGATGATTAGCCATTAAAAAAACTGTGAGACGTATACTTCCAATAAGACGAGGCACCGTGTCATAACGCACACATGATAACGGCGTTTAGAAAGAAATATTTACGGACAATATTCAGCTTGGTAACCGGATTCATATTTACTGAGAATTGATGAAAGCTGTCAATAACGTAAGGAAGCGTAATCAATTAAATTTTGATTTGAATGGTGCTCAATTTGAACATATGATGTAAATAGTTTAAAAACATTGTTTTTTTTATTCCATATTTTTATTGATCTAGTGAGTCAATTCAAAATCGGCACAAATCATTTGATTTAACAGCTGTTCAGTAGAATTATTTTGTTTTGTATTTAGGCATGGCAACCCTGATCTGATCTTGAAAATACATCTTCATTGTAGTATGTAAAAAAAATAGAGGTTGGTTAATAATTAAATATGAGAGTTCATGTTGTAGCTTCAAAATCAAATTCTTTAATATACACGTTTGAATTCCTTTCAAAAAAGTGCTTGCAGAGTGTTCTCCTAAATATACTCAGAAATAAACAAGGGTTAGAAATGCACAGAATTTGAAAAACTCCTTGTGTCGTTCAAATTAGTCAAAATATCTGAGTGAAGTTTTAAGCATTCATTTCCTCACGAGAATTGTCCTCATATTAGGTAGGCTAGTTTGTCTCTGACTCCTTTAGAAATCGGTGTTTCCTATCAAAGGTGTCCAATTCGGATCACTTTGTACAAGGACGTATCATTCAATCCTCCTCAACTTTTCATGCAACTCTGAGCCATGAATATCTCCTACCTGGGGTGACAGTCAACATACACACCTAGACATTTAGTTGACAGAACTTGTGACTTAATGCGTGTATCAATTGAACTGAATATTTTGACTATATATATTGACAGCGAGGTGTCCGTCATTGAAAATCTGAAACAGGAAGATATTGGCCGATTGCATTGCAGAGTATCAATTTGATACTTGAAAGACGTTGGATTAATGTTGAAACAAAGGGCCTAATGGAACTTTGCAGACATCGACATCATCGAATATAATTGAAAATAAAAAATAAATACTTTATTTAGTATTTAGTAGTAGTATTTGAGAAAAAATTGTGCAAGCTTTTTTAATTCATGTTTCGTGACGACTTCAGGCTCATTGAAGAAAAATATTAGAAAGTCCGTCGAAAATTTCAATGCTGGACACTTCCAAAGATACATTTTCGATTAACATCTGTCGAACTTTTTAATTCAATTGGTGGAAAATTAATCGAAATGGTTCATTTATGCTGAAATAATCTTCATTCTCAAACTTGATATCGCCAAATTCGTGCTCTGAAAAATTTGATTGAGTTCCCAGAAGTTTCAATTCCGAAGAATGATTGCTTTTTTGTGTGATTTGGATTCGAGTATACAATGTTATTTAAAGGTCAAGTGTTTGCCGGTCCGAAATTCGGGTATGACAATGAAATGAGACTTCAAGCTTAAATCAATGTACGAGCTTTGACTGTCCTGAAATTATAAGGTTCTTAGGATATTGATAGAAACTGCATCTTGCCTCAAACTGATTTCAAAATACACGGTTGGTAGAGTGAACGGAACAGATAACAAAACACAACTTCGTTCTGTAAAAGCAACTATAAATGCCACAGAAATAATCTGACAGAATTGTCGAGAATCAGTTATTGAGTCACAAAATAAATTAAAGCAACTGGTTATAATGTCAAAATCAAATTTCAACATCGCAGTGGTTGATCACTTATAGAAAATATAACCTTATAATAAAAACCAATATCCACTAACAATCTCAGAAACAACACTCAACGTATCAGAAGAAGATGTTCCGTCAAGTTGATGAACCTAATTTATCTTCGTGGGCAAGAAAAATACCTTGACGTAGAAATTGTCGAATTCTTGAAGGCCCTATCCATCACTCTGAAGTCTTCTATTAATACAGCGCATAAAGTAAAAAATGAATTTCTCGTACCTTGAAATAATAATCTTAAATGATGAAAGAGTTTCTCGACTCCTCAATAATTCAAAGAAACGTTGGATAAGCTTGGGAGAAATTCAGTTGTCAACAGTTAATGAGCGCTTTCTTTATCAGTGATGCATGTTTCAAGCTCGTTAGGTCGATAAAGGAGAACAGCCTTAATTGGATAAGTTAAGCAGTGCTGATGTAAACTTTAACTTTCGGTTGGTTGCCTATATCATCCTAGGTCGTTATAGCAACTATCTCAGTTTCCAACGATCCCCTATTTCATATCGAATTAAAAGCACTCGATTATTTGGAGGTTACAGCACTCACCTGGAGTGCCAAGTTTGAAGATGGAGAATTTTCTGGGTCGAGGAATTTAACTTCTCGAAATAAATCCACGAGCGGAAGATGGAAAGTTCATACTTCCTGGAAAATTGGCTTGTTTCCCTCGCCTTTCATTAAAACATGTGGTTACTTTTTCGACGATCTGGTTGTTGCGATGATATGCAGCGCTTCAAAAGATTTTAAAACTTCTTAATTCCTCTTGAATACATCGAATATAGCTCTTATATTAAATAATAGGCTGATAGAATATTAGTTTTCCATAAAAAGGCCAGCTGGCTAGGCAAATTTGTATTCGTATTTATCAATTTGTTTTCTTGAGTTCTTCAAATATATTAGTTGCCTGTGTGGGTTGAAAGTTTATGTCGAAGTTAATGCGACCGAATACCATAAAACTCGATGTAAAATACAATAGTTATGAGCAAAACATCAGTAGAGATCACTGGTTTTGCGCCTAAGAAGTTCTTGCCAAAAACGTAGGTATGGAACAGATTTGAAATATATGTCCTGACGACTGATATCAAGAACCCAAAAAGTTTCACAAATGCTCATGGCTTGATCAATTCATTGATAGATCAATTTTATGGTCAAAATACTCCTGATTTGATATCTATAGGTGAACTTATAGTTTGAGAGATTCTTAGAATGTTTCAATCATCTATCTTTATAAACCCTCCTAGGAACGATAATCTCAAAGAAAAAGGTTAGACTGGGAATGAGATATCAAGTATTTAGAACATGAATTAGGGAAACTTTTTTCAATTTTCTTGCATGACGGTTTCCACAAAATTTTGGAGAACCTATTTGTTTCAACGTCATAAGAAGATCCTCTAATATAGGGTGTCTCAAGTTCGAGTGCCTATTAGACGTTTCTGGAGAACTAGACATATTTGAAATCTGAGAATTGGAATTATGATATTGTTCGAAGTTTTCTACAGAGCTAAAATATTTTCGAAGCCCAAAAACTTTCGGTTATACACAGTGGCGGCTCGTGACAATTTAGTATGGTGAGGCACATATGAAAAAAATTTAATAATGTATATATATATATATATATATAGGGTTTACGTGGCGAACAAAGTTTATATAGTGAACTCTACTTCGCCAGTTGCATAATAAATATATTAAAAAAATTTTCTTCACTAATGCTTGGAATTTTTGATGAATCCTCAAATTATTTATATACATATCATTTTATTTTATTCAGCAAAAAGCCATTAATTTAATTGTCCCAATATATTATGAGCTTATTTTTCGATATACTAAATTGCTCAAAAATATGAAAACCATTATTATGCAGCTGTACAGCAAGAACCAACGTGGAGGTGTAGAGCATTCCTGCCTCGTGTGGGATGGGAATGAAGGAAATCGGATCAGATCAAGTTGGAAATTTTCAAAATAACGAAATTAACTCTAATTAAATAAAATAAACTCTGAAAAAAATTAACACTGAATAAAAAAATTTAAAAGGCAGTGTAAAATAGGATTTATTCTGAAAGTTATAAATGAAAATTATTCTAAATTGAGTTTTCAATATTGAAATTTTTTGTGAATCAATGGAATTCTACGATTTTTCTGATCAGCGAAATGATCTATAACCTTGTCAATAAAAATATTTTCGTCCTGGGATTTTATGTATCCTTTTTCGATCGAAATTTTAGCCATATTCAGCCGCGCCTGTTCAGTTGTATTCCTAATATAATTTTTAATCCTTCTCAACGCAGAGAAACTTCTTTCTGTGGAAGCAGTTGTCAAATTTTCCGAATTTTGAAGATAAAAATTGAAATAGATCATCAGCAGAACGGCCAGAACTAACAACATAAAATCCCATGAAATGCTCAACAAGTTGGTCATCTATTACATAACAAAAAATGACTGATAACTGAGAATGACAGCTTATGTCAGTTGTTTCATCAACTTGCCAAGAAAAAAACAATGATTGTGAAATTTCGTCCTCGATTTGTTTATTCACAACAAAAGCAACCGAATCAATTAATTCATTTTGAATGGTTTTTGGATGTACCAGAAAATACCGATTTACTGTTGGTGTCATTTTCTAAAAAGGTTTTTAAATTCGTGTCAAATTTACTAACTAGAACTACCAATTCTTTGAAATTTCCGCGATTTAAAGACTTATTCGACTCGTGCCCCCTAAAAGGTAACTCTTGCATACAGAGGTGAATCGTAATATCTATTAAACTTCTTAGAATTTGTTGATTTTCTTTGAATCTGGAATTGAAATTTTCAATTCCTATTTGACGCGCATTGTCTATCGCTGTGGCGATATTTTGTTTTTGCTTTTTCATAACGCTTGCGATTAGATGAAATATGCTGAGCACTTTTATTGTGTAGCGATAGACCGCGAGATAAATTTTTCAAATCACTAAAACCACTTTTCGACCAAACTCTGTCGGAATTTCCATTAGTTGTAGTAGTTAGTAGTTATATTTTTTTCAAACTAATACTTCCAGTAAGCCAGTTGTACTTGTCATACCACGTATTTTGGAATCCCCGATTTGATTTACCTACCCCACCACTAGACACTAGAGATTTCCTCAAATTTGGAACAGGTCGCTTAACTTCCTCAATTAAATATAATTTATCATCATACGAATGAGCGAAAAATGTTGCTTATTTAGTAAAAAATTAACAATATCACAAGTGCACTGAACATGTTCCTTAGGAATTTCAAAAGATTTACTATTACTAAGTCCCGCTGAATCCATTTCGCGATCTGGTAGTCACTTTCGATAAAAAAGATTTATATTTCAGATATTCACCTAAAAAAGATTATAATCATACGCGATACACAGTCAACGCGATACCTCTAAATAACGACAAAGTGAACTAACCCTATTTCTCTATTTCCCGCTTGCCGATTAACTCGAATAAAAACCTGAGGCCTGCTTCTAATTCCTCGAGAAGCCGCCTTCAAAGCCGTAGATATGTTCTCACCGCTTCGACGCAGATAACCCGCTGGACATCGCAGAAACGAAACGATCTCAGATCGGCTAAGATCGCGCAGAGGCCAGCCTCGGATTAATCCTAGAACGGCTTTCCATTACGTTCTCGTAGGTCATCGAAGTAGATAACACGCTAATTCAGTCAAAGAAGCCTGCGTTAGGCATGCCTCCAACCGTTTATTCAAAGAGGATTTGATTTGTTATGAATATTTTACAAGGAACGTGAGATTGGGAATGAAGAAATATACGGTTCAGAATTTTTGATGAGGCACTGCCTCACCTGCCTCATAGGACAAGCCGCCACTGGTTATACAGGGAGTGAAAATAAATTCGACGAATTGTTTTTCAAGTTTTTCATTCTTGGAATGACCAAGTATTCAATAGTGAATACATTTCATTTAGAATCATTGTATTAAATTCAAAGTTTCTCCGAGAAACTAAACGCCCTCTGAATGTACGAATAAAAGAACATCAGAAGCTTCTACGAGTACTAAACAGCGACAAATCCAGGTTAGTCCAACATGCTGTAGATGAGAATCATCGTATAAAATGGGATGAAGCATCAATAATATCCAAAGAAGAAAAACTTGCAAGAAAAAAAAAATCAAAGAAGCATCATTTATGAAAATAACACCAGATTCCATAAGTGCTCCATCTATAGATCTGCCAGAAGTTTGGACGCCGATAGTTCGATCCAACTTAAAAAGATCATCATATCACAGATGAGTATATAACATTGTTCATTTTTCTTTCATGACTTCTGTCATATTGACTTTTTGAAGATTGATAATTTTCGAAAGGTTTTTACTTTTCCTCCTTGATAAAGATAGAAGATGTCTATCGAAACGTCGGAAAACATTACATCCACAATAGATGATGGTAATAGCCCAAATAATCATTCAATACGAGCTCCATCATCAACAATATCTCGTCATTGACTGAAGATATTTAACTTTTTTTTCAGTTTTTTTTGGATATTTTGAAAACTAGTCGATTTGATACAATGGTTTTAACAGAAATGTATTCACTATTGAATACTCGATCATACCAGGAATGGAAAACTTGAAAAAAAATTTATTCGTCGAATTTATTCTCACTCCCTGTATAACCGGAAATTTTGGGCTTCAAAAATCATTTAGCTCTGTAGAAAACTCAGAACAATATTATAATCCCAATTTTCATTTTTCAAATATGTCTAGTTCTCCAGAAACGTCTAATAGGCACTCGAATTTGAGACACCCTGTATATTAGATACTAATCGAATCGAGTTATCGAGGAAAGAAAATTTCAGATAACTGAATATAGAATAACTGATGAACTTTTCGGCAGTTTTGGCCGAATAACGAGTGAGATATTTCGATAATTGATCTATTCCGAGAACATAAAAAATTTTGACCATCTCTTTCGGAAGATAGAGAGTATACGGCCAGCCGGACATACTCAAGCTTGACCACAGAATCCTCATCAGAAAGTCGAATCCAACCATTTTTGACCCGATATGCGAAAATTTCAGATATTTGGGTGAAACGACAGCACGTTTTTCTATTAGATTTTGCGCGCTTATACTAGTAGAAACTATCGCTTTGCCCAAATATCAGTAATTTTCGAATGTCGAGACGAAACTGGTTTCAATCTATTGGGTTTAACTTCCTGATGAAAAATACAGGGTCAATTTTGAGTACTCCTTATCTTCTTGAAGAGATAGAGTTTTCATATTATCAGAAAAGGTTAACAGTCCAAATATCTCAATCAAGTTCATTTTTGTGCCAAATCCGTCCAATGAATGGTTCCATATGATATTTGGTTCTCTCTATAACTCCTAGAATATTTTTTATTTAGTCGAGAAAAAAAATGTTCATCATAAATTTCAATTACCCCTAATTTCACTGATATGTATTCGATTGACATCGGTTGGACTTATTTATCAGTGTCATTTGGGGAAAAGTCAATTGAAATAGTTCATTCACGATGAAATAATGTACGTTATCAAAATTTAGGATAACAGAGTCCTGGGATTTTAAGAGAAGGGATTTTAAGAGAAGAGAAAGCTCCGAACACTTTATGGTTGTATTTGTATCACATCGTTCCAAAGTATGAGAACGGGCTTTAGATCATCCGTCAAAAAATGGCAAGGGAAAGAAAGAAGCGGAAAAAATCAATTAGTAAATACATTTTACGAATAAATCAAAGATCAATAGATACCCTCGGAGATCATCTTTGAACTCACGTTTAACGCCCTTTGATCTATATGATATTTAGAAGACGTAATGTCAGATAGCTTTTGCACTCTTGTTTAACTAATTTCAAGTTAAGAAGCTTCGCAAAATAATCGATTTGATATCGGGTATGACTCATAGCCAAACAACCACTTATAAGTATCGTGAAACAGCATTATAAAAATACTTGCCTTGAAGAGAGTACCTCTAAAATCAGTTGCTTTCCTTATTTATTTCGCAATACTGGTCTGAGATATTCAAATGGCCACATTTCGGTTTTCTAGATAATAAGATAAAAATCGCTTTTCGCCAATAGCGAATACTATCGTAATCTGAATCATCATTAAAAAAAACACTATATTTATCGTGGAGATTGAATTTATGGAGAAAAAGTATATTGGTGTCGGCGTGTACCATCTAATTTAATTTACTTATGCTATTAGTGGGTTCACTCGATATACATTTTTATTAAATCAACATATTCCAATTCCCCATAAACGCCTAATTAGCTTGAACTTAACTTATAATTTTCACAACTAATTTAATCTTTTTCATGTTCAGTTTTTGTACAAACTTTAGAAATTACATCAATGATGATATATTCGGAATATTTGATGGATACCTATTGAATGTATCAATACCACTGAATGCTAAATTTAGGAATATCCCCGGGATCCACCCGAAACTTCTTTAGCTATCTCTGTTCTGTTCTCTCAAATATACAAGATTCTCAAAGAATTATTCTAGCGAATAGTTATTCAAACTTTTAAAGATCATATCTCCGGAAGTATTTATACCCGACACACATGTGTTTTCTCCAAGCCACGCATTTTCGTTTGAAGAAAAAACTGACAGAGTCATCATTGAGAGTCAGTGTACGTATTTAGTACTGATGAGATATTTGATAGATATTCGGGGTTCTTATGAAATCATTTCCGAATATAACTCAGAATTATATACTATTGGTAACATTCTACTCGTACGATGATGTTAAATTTCCTGTTAATTAGGGTTTTACCTTATCGTTTGGCCGGGATCAAGCCATATTCTGTCCTCTATTAAGGGAATATCATCTTGACCTCTCTTAAGCATGTTATCGGCATGATTTGTTACTATCACGTCTAGCAATAGGGTATTCAGATCCTTGCCGATTTTCCTGGGAATATCTGCAAAATAATAAGTCATCCCCCAGGACCCTAGGAGAATGACGAGACAGCCAAGCCGGAAGATCCCTGATGTCCGGAATTTGCATATTAACTAACGGGCCTCCTAGAAAGGTCCTTGAATTATTGGAGAATGCAATATTAAGCTCTCTCTATAATGAATGCACAACCCAACTCATATTGAATTGCCCACTTTCACATGATTCAACTCGAACATTAAATAATATCGTTGATGACTACTTCACAAAGTGGTGATGTGAAGCATTTTGATTCTATTGATAAATGCTACATCATTCGTTAGGCTAGAAACCAGACATAAAGTATGAGAAAATGATCAAACAACGATTGTTATTATCTGATTTCATTCGTTGAGTTTCGGTTGGAAAAATAAAACTTACACCCCGAGGAACAAGGATACTGACGTTTCATCAATTTGCACAAAGATTGGAGAGTTTCATAATTCACAAATAAATTATTTCATTCCTTTGATAATGAGTGATTCAACCAAAATTTCTTGTCCTTATAACTGAAAAGTGGAGACGAAAAATTTTCTCAATTAGGTTATTCCGAAAAACCCTCCTCTGCAGGTAGATAATTTCGAATATGAAGAAAGCTGAAGTTTATTAACATCAACTATAATTTCTGTGATATCTTGTGCTCAAGTAAATGAAAAAAATGATCATATGTTCTGATGATAGGGAGCTACAATAATGAAATTCAAAAATATGTAAAATATCAATAACGTCCTTGTAGGCACGATTTTTGTTCGAATTCGTCGGCTGTCTTATGGGAGTGTTAGTAATAGTTTTTTTGGGAAATTTGAAAAATATTTCAATCATCTCGAATTCTGCGAAATTTTGCAAAACCATTCGATGCAACTTATTTCAAATGTCTTTCAAGTTAAAACTTTCTCCGATTGATATTATAGGAGTTAAAGAGGAAACCAAATTTCAGAAGCTCATAGTTCCTGTATCATACGACAGATATGGCCAATAACAGTCTTGACCGAGATATTTGGACGTGTTCTGAAAATATGAAAATTCTAGCACATCTCTTCCGGAAGATAGCGAGTATATACAGGGTCAGTCTTTGCCCCTGCGTTGATTCAAACCATAGATTCTTGACGTCATAAGATACATTTCCTTTCTATAACATTTTTCCAAATTTGGCCTCGTTCAAAAGGGTGTTGAAATTTCATGAATAAACTGCATTTTCACCTGTAATATTCGAACAATTGAAACAATTGAAATGATCTCTTGTAGAAAGTTTTTGAGGAAACTTATGCATATTGAGGCATTAATAGATTTATTCCATTTCTTGTGGGTTTTCCACTAATACTGTACAGATTGATAAAATTGCATGAAAAACAAATATCACTTGAACTTGAGGTCCGTATCTTGTACTTCCTAGAATCATTAGTCTTTTTTCAGATGAAATAATTCTTCATCTTTTCTCCTTAATTGCACCATTTTTGAGATATTAGAAGTTGAAAGGAATTAAATCGATATAATCATCTGATGAAACATGAGTGAGTGAATCATTTCTTAGAGGGTAAATAATGTTTTCAAACAAGATTTAATAGTGGATGCTGTGGAAGGTAATTTTCATTCAAACTAAACTGTACTACAAAGGGGTATTTGCCCAATGTGAAAACTTGAAGTGCTTATTAGTTTTTAACGTAGCTGAATATGGAAAGACGGTATGGGGAAAAGTGTTTCTTTTGATCTCAAGAACCTATGGTAAAATTAACGCAGTGGTCAAAGATTCACCCTGTATACAATAGTCGGCCGGAGTGCCAACTTGCTGGATGGACATTCTTATGTTTGACCCAGTATTGATCAACAGGAAGTCAAACCCAATGGACTGAAACCATTTTCGGCTGGATATTGAAAAGTTACAGACATTTGAGCTAAACGATATCAGGCTCTTCAACTAGGAAAGCGCGGAAAAATACAAAATGAGTCCAAGAAGTTGCAGGTAGGGTGTGTAAAATTATAGTGTGAGCGCTGATTAGGCATTGGGTTCAGATTTTGAGGATACCGTAGAAGTTTCGTGTTTTCTCCTGCAGATGCCACTGTTCAGAGACTTTATGACAATCTTGTCAATAATTTTAAATATTGAATTAATCTTCGAGGTTTTTCGTGATATTTGGAACATCTTTGGAAAGCAAAATCTCTGTTGAAATATAACCTAATTATCGGTTTTTCTATTACTAACGATAAGATACGTTTTCAGTAGAAAATTTCGAGCTCAAACAAAAGTAATTTTCCAATATCTTCCTGAAGTTTGAACTAGGTATCAGATTTTCAATCCCAATGATTCGGTAGGGTGAATTTACTCAAGGAATTGATGTATTAACATATGTTAATTGCACTGCAGTTTATACTTGACAAGCATTTTACTCTTCATTGAATATAGTACATATTGTAGGGATCCTCTGTGACGGCACTCCATAAAGCCCCACAGAGCAACAATATACAGCGCTGCGGTAGCAAAAAAGTTAGCGCTCAAGTTTCATACCGATTAGGTGCTGGTTTCAACTCCCGACGGCTCCCACTCTCTAATATCCCCTGCGACTATGGCATGGCACACACAAGCCACACTGATGAGTCCAAATGTGTGCGCCAGGGACGAAACGCCTATGTAGGGATAACACTTCGATCCTACAATACTGACGGAAAAAATATGAAATCTTCTAACGTTGCATTTAAAAGTGACGACGCTTCTTCCGTATCACCAGTTTCGGATTATGTTATTTGATTCAAAGTTTGACAACTGCACATATCATGTTTGTGTCGTCTTAGTAGTTGGCCTTACTATTTTGTAACCTTTGTAGAATACAACCAATCAAATCAGATATGTGCAAGCTGACGCTGCAAATGTTCTTTGAACAAAAGCTCATAAACTATCAACATACTCACTATTTAACCATACCACTAGGATTTATATTTATCATATAGACGCTACGGAAAACAATCTCAGAATTTTCATAAAATAGATATGTTTGAAGTCTGGAGAATTATATGAATGATATTGAATAAAGAACTATAGGAAAACAGAATACGATAGTTATAAAACTATTTTACTATTTCATCATATATAAAATTTTGAAATTGTTTTTCTGGTACGACCATATAGTAAACTTCTTCAATCACTAAAAAATAATTATGATATACATATATCATGCTGTTATTAATCTGTTCCATTTCGATTAAGCATTTTAAAAATATCAAATGTTAGTGGGGTTAGATCGTCTCAAATGTATTTTGACGGAAAATTCATATTCATTCATCATAGTGTAGTTAGTGAGCTAGTAACGCATTTGGATTTCGAAAAAAAATTCCTGATTAAGGAGGAAGTTCATTGAAAATTCTGATACCCGAAACTATCTGTCATATGAATAATTAATAATTTTGATATATGTCTGAAAATTCCATCCGTACCTACATATATTGAAGTTCAGAACATGGCCTCGTAAAATAAGTTACAAAAAGCATTTCTTTAGATCATATAGAGGATTTGAAAATCTGTAAAGTTATAATATAAAGACTTCGAAGAACCGAATTCTGGTGGAATTTTTCATTAAAGTTAATTTTTCATTGAGTAAACCTTTGTCAATCAACAACTTTCTCTTGTACATCCTTAATCATTGTAAATTAAAAAAATAGTTGAATTGAAATATTTCTCTTTTACTTTGTGGGTCCTTTCCTGTTAGCAATAAACACAGTGCGATAAAATTTTTGTTATACATTCAAGATTATAATTGACAGTTTTCTACAAAATAACAAACAAAATTTTTGCACTAAAAATTTTATCGGTTATTTGAATGACAATTTATTGTGAACAAATAATTGACTTAATTTAATTTGTTTGTTTTAATAATAACAACAACGTTCCTGTGAATCCAAATAACGAAAAAAAACTTTATTGAATTTCTCGAAATTTAATATTATGAAAGAAATTTTGTTTCGGTATGAAATTGTTAGTGAAAAAAATATTTTGTTTGTTGATTTGTAGAGAACTTGTAATTATCAATTTGGAAAAATTAAAATAATTATTCAATCAATAGAAAAAGAAATAGAAAACAATCACTATTAAGAAAAAAATTACAATTGGTCATCAAAAATTCAATTACGTACAAACTCACTAGATTATTATTATTAATAATAAAACCAGTTTTGAACTAATAAAGGCATTTTCAGTTAAATTTTTCTGTTAAAAAATGTAACTTTTGAACGTGGAAACGGTAATATACTTGAGATCAAATCAAAGAAATCCCATTTTATAGGTTTACAAGAAAGACTTCTTGAAGCTTCAAAAATTTTATGGTAATTGCCCTATTTATTTCTTTATATGCTACCTGGCAAGCAGGTGTGAACGGGGAAAACAATATTGGTCGATGTTGCTTCACGCGACTGTTCAACATTCAACAACTGTGCCCTTGAAAAAGAAAATTTCGAACCAATTGGTATTCTTGAGGACCAAACACCTTTAAAAATTGATAATACTCCAATCATGAACAATGCAGATAAAGAAGTGTTATTATAATGTGATATTCGGTGTTCAACTTCCAATAATTCTGACACTGGCTAATGAAAAATGATGATGAGTGTTTGAATTTATTTTATACATTTTAATGATCTGCACTGAACGCTGCAAAAATCATGTATACAAACTTTTTCTGTATTGATGTTTTTTTATTTATTATCTTATACTTTGAAAGTTACCCACTTCACGACAGATATTCAATTTTAAATAATAAATACATTGATTTATTATTTTATTTCAGTCAATGAATATAGATTTCTCAAAAATTTTCAAATTTTATAGTTATCTTCAGAATTTACGAAAATCTTGTAGAATTAATCTCTTTTAACCATTGATATTCATTCATTTTTCATTTTTGTATAGTTGGTTGTGCATATAGAATGTGGAATTTTTGAAAATTATGATTGAACTCCTTGTTATAACAAATGAGAGTTAAAATATAATATCAATTGTAAATAAATGCTGTCTCTGTCAATCACATGTACAAGACCATGCGCACTCGAATACATTGAACGGTCAGTTAGCATGCAGCTGCTTTGTTATGTTGTGTAGTTATTCTACGACATGTACTTATATTTTGCAACTTGGTAGCGTGGCAATAATATTTTATAAACGATGTTTTGCAGGCAAACTTAAATGACTGTTTTGTACTTGATATTCTAATCTTTGATAGTAGTTGGTTAGCAGATCGGTGTAGTTACCTATATTGATTTACTTGTTCACACCTACATAACACAAATGAGTGAGCAAACCCACCTAGGCATATGTGTTAGAAACTATCGATTGCATTTGAAATAATGCGGTTTTCAAAAGAGTGAGGGCTATAAAAAGAAATTGCTTAAAATGAATTAATCAAAAGGCTATGAGCATTTATTGATAGGGAAGTTAATGAAGGCATATTTGTTCATCATATTGGCGAAGGTCGATCTCTCAACAGCTCTAAGAATATATTATGGTAATTTCCAGTTGCAAGTCTATAAGAAATAACTAATTGAAGCTATTATATTCCAAACCATTTTATGTATATTTAGATTCGTATGATTCACCATCCCCAGTCAGTACCAAGATGAAGAACAAAAATTGCGAATAGAATAATTGTATAATTCATCCTACCGCATCCTTTGTCTTAAGAAATGAGAGAAATTCGATTTAATTAAAACTTAGGTCCGTAAGTTGGGTGGTACAGTTTATCTCTCGCAAGAGGTAACTCGCTCGAACTCGAGGTATTTCTTCAATTATTTTAATTGTGACTTGAGGATAAAAACTTCAACGTCGCTCAACTTTGATGATGCGCTTTTAAGAGGCATCCTCAATCCTCTAAGCAATTCCCTTTTTCTCTGCTCCATTTGTATTTCATAAATTATGGCGCTTCTCATTTCCTCTATTTTCATGAAAACGTGGAAGCTTAAATGAATTATTATTCATTCATCTGTTGATCGCAATCAGAATTCTAATTAACGAATTTCTTCTGTTTTTTTTTTCCGTTAGCTGATTGATTTCTGAAATCAATAATCACTTTTTTTGCATATCGATATTTTTATTTTGTAAATTAGATATTCTAAGGTAAAACAATTGATCTCATAAGGAAAGATTTTATTTGTTACAAAAACCTCATCTTTTAACGATGATACGAAGATAAAGGGCGACAGATGAAGTATCCAATACAGTGCTCAGGTATTTGAATACGTCTGATTAATTATAAAACTACTTTCAGAATTATTTGAAATGGTGACTGATGTACAAGAAACTGGTTTGAAGCATTGTCCGATTCAGATTTACATTTTAAAGCTATTTTTTTTATTATAAGTTTGCCGCTTCAACAACAAGGTCATTAGCGGTATTGTTACATGTATGTCTTAAGAGACTATTTACAACTAAATTTGGACTTTAATAGACTTCATGAAAACTAAAGTATTCAGGATATCCGTTGTGTTGATCTTGAGAGCTTCTTCCATCCTGGGGTTTACATTGAACTGGCTTCTTTGGGTCTGGTGCATGCTGCATTCTGTTATAATGTGTCGGATAGTAATATTGGTGTTGCATGTAGTACATATTGGGGCATTTTGCTTTGCTAGTAGGTGTTGATGTGTTACCAGGCTGTGACCGATTCGTAGTCGTCTCAGAGTAACTAAGTCTCTTCTATGTTGGGTAATATTATTTCGATAGGATATTGTTGGGTCGATGAGAACAAGTTTTGGTTCTTTGGTGTTGCCAAATATTTTCCCACTTCTTCTTTATAAATGATTTGTAGGTGGTACTCAAATCGTAATTAGTCAATATATCCATTTCTTCTCCTGTAGAGATTGCCTCTTTTGCTGCCTGATCAGCTTTTTCATTTCCATCTATGCCACTATGTGAAGGGACCCAAATTAGATGGCAGCTATACTGTCTGGAGTACAAAGATGATAATAGATCTGTTATTCTAGAGATCACCGTGTTATTCGAGTAAAGTTTAAAGCTATTCGAACGGATATTAATTACGACGAGATGATAAAATTGCAACTGTTGAGAAGCCATCAGCAATAATTCATGTAGAGCGTCCGATTAGATCGGTGAGGTAAAAGTATTGAATTCATCATGATATTCTGAGCCTGCAAATTGAGCAACCAATTCTGGACGAAATTGTATATGTTTCATGTTCACTGATCTGTTTGTGTCTTTCAGTTGTACAATTATAAATAAAAACATTTTATCGCGTTACTCTCGACTGATAGTCTACATTCATATCATCCAGACCAAATATTTGAACATATTCATATGACGCTCGTCATTATCATCATCCATTAGAATAGACTGATAAAACAGGAATTAGACTATATAATATCTTCTTTATTTAATTCCTGCACACGTTTCGGAACCATACTGCCTTTTTCTAAGCATCAAGAGTTTAGTTTCAGGATATTAAAAACAATATACACCTATAATTACAACCTATATCAAAACCGTTTCATCGAAAAAACAATATCTCAATGAAGATGCAATTCCTACAGTTTCCTACAGTGGCCATTTTGACAAATTTAAGGCTAAAACGTTGATGAGCCCTACAATATGAAAATTTTTTCAAAGTGTTTTAGGTTGAAGCGCATATTGTTTTAGTATGTAGGATTCGATTGTAATTATAACATTGTTCGCTATACTTCACAAAGCTAATATATTCTCGAAGCCGGTTATACGCAACTCCAGGATTGGATGCCGTACGTTCATATTGCCTAATTGGGATAATAAAAGAAATAGCAAAGAAAAACAATTTTGAGGACCAGATTTTTGACAGGTTGCTCTATAAGAAAATGTACTAACGCTTATTGGGGAATCACTTTCCTATATATCAATCTATCACTGAAAGCAATAGAAAATATTTCCTATTAGTTTCGTTGAAAAATTGTCTTAATAGGATTGCGCGATTGCTTGAGTAGAAGAGAAATGATAAAAACACTTTTCAGACCTACAGGCCACATGGAGAATCAGTTCTTTAATAATAAAGATCCAATCGTACAGTTAAAAATATGTAGCACATAAATTTACTTGTAAAACGTGTGGTGCATTTTACATAGGAAAAACAAATAGGACTTTCAGCAAAACATTGAAGAGCATTTGAGAATTTTGATATTGAGTTCCTGGTATAATTATTCGCACTTCGGAAACCATTTATTCAAAGAAGGTCGTGAATTTGTGGTCGAAACAGGATTCCAGGTTTCGCATACTGACGTTGATAATTTGTTGATAGACTATCTGGAAAAGTTCGAAATAAGTAGACATAAAAAATTGTATCCTTCCTTGATATTGAACGCACAAGCTGAATTAGGTGATACGTATGTAAAGAATAATATATTATAAACCAGGGTACATACCTTGAAAGATAGGTAGAAGTCTTTGAAAATCTGTGATCTAACACACCGTATAGTTTCTATGGACTAACATAGAAGTCAAGAATTGTTATTGCAATGTGTAATATACAGTACCCGTTTTATTTTGTGTTCTCTCTTTAATGTTTTCAAAAACTCCAACTTTTCTTCCCAAGAATGAGAAATTCGTAGTAATGTATTCACTCAAACTTTGAATGTGGCCTATAAAACAAAAAAGTTTGGGAACTACTGATCCAAATGGAATACAGTAGCAGTTTGGGAGATCATAAAATCTTGGGAATGAATATTGAAAATGTTTGAATCTCAGCTAGAAGCCTGCCTTTGCCTGATAATATTACTAAATAAAGCCATCGCTCGAGCAAAATATCGCTGTCTCTTTCTATTACCGGTAGCTATGTTTGGTAGAACATAGAATATAGGTACACTACACTCCTCTGATAAACACGATCCCGCCAGCGCTTCCAGCGTGGATTATGCGTACCTACTAAACGTAGCTGGATTTTGAATCGTCTACAAAACGCATTTTTGAGCGTTTGATATGATATGAAATTACGGGTAATGAGGAATTTCGTAAAACTTGAGTGTGATATGTGGACAAGATCCCGTAAGTACCTTTCAACTTGACGAAGATATCGTGGTTTTCTAGGGTTTTAATTTTCGTTGTACTTACATTCGTTGCACAAGGAAATCGCTAGCATAATGCTTTCTCAATTTATGGCTTAGCATCAATACTCAATTTCCAGAACGTGATTCCAGATTCCCGCCGTGAAATGATTATTATTCATCTGTCGGTACATTCGTACACTCCACAGACTGAACTGAATCTCACGAACTCCTAAGTATCTATCCTGATGATTGGATTTGGGTTGAGGTTCATTTCGCGGTGAACAACTAAATTACCTCCATGTTTTCGCGTAGATACGTGCCAGCGTGACGTTATTTGCACCGCAAGCAGGTATTCCAGAAATGATGTCTTCCAATCTCCCCCCAAGTCCTTAATTCTATCAAACGGTTCAGTATATTGTCACAGTGATTGGACCGATTCTCAATGGGAGAAACTTTCTGTCTTTTTACAGTAAACTCTATCAACACTTTCCGGTTTGTGATGCACCGAGGGCTTACGGAACATAGATTCTTTATGGGATGAGGTATCGAACTTTTTCCGAGTTTTCATCACTCTTCAAGAAAGTGATTTCCAACGAGTGATCCGGTTTTGTCATCTTCTGGAATTAATTGAGATACCAGTGTATGAAGTCCTTTGTTCGGAGTTTTTACTATCAGTAGAGTTGGACAATGAGCTTATATACCTATAGAAACCTCTATATAGGGTGAGTCTATGGCTTTTGAAATATTTTCAACTTCTGAATCCATCATGTATCTCGAATGAAATGAACAAGCAGAAAGTGTAAAAACAAATTTCATTACACCAACATACTCATAATATTATGTCATTTTTCTCAGAAGAACAAAATTGAAGATGTGAAAACTATTCCAGCGTTAAACCACCATGAGCCAAAATGCAGGAAGTAAGCCTGGCTCGAAATCCATTGCGTCGATTAACATCTGTACTGAAATTTGAGTTCCTAATATTCATATTTGGACCTTCTAATCGAAGAGGGTTGCTTTCTGTTTCTCACTCTTTTTGATTTCGGGACCCCTTTACAGGATGAAATGTTCTGGCGATCTCCTTATATCACAGCCAAAGGACTAATTATATGATCATATACGTTTAAAGTCGTTAATAATTATAGACAATAAAATGCTTTCATTATAATCTAATTATCTCATCAATTAGGTATATATAATATCAATTATTAATTTTCTTAATAATAACCTGTTAAATTTTTGATCGTTATGAATTCATATACTCTTCTCACATGACTAGTTTCAGTCAATGTCATATTAAATGTATGATTCTTCTCAATAATCAACCAACTCAACAAACCTTGTTGATAGTTTCCGAATAATTGATTTATTGTGATCTTGAGGTGCGTGGAAATCACTTTATTGTCCACAATGAGCTGCGAAGTTAATTTCCTCGTCAATTTCACTCACTCCCCCTCGCAAAAACCAGAATCCTTACAACACCCGATGCAAGAGACATTTGACCTTCAAAATATTCACGAAGAATTCTCATATACAGTGCAGTCAGCATTGACTTCCTGATTTTTACGCTAGATTAAAAAGAATTTAAAAAAAATTTAGAAAGCACTGACGTGAAGTCAGATTGCTTTGGCGCTCTTGTTGAGCTACTTGCGAGTAAATATTCAAACCTTAACAAATCTATAAGCTCTCTGATCGGGTGAACAATAGTCTTTTTCCGTACTATGGGACAATGTGATGTAAATATGAAAGCCTAATGAATAAACAAACCTTTATCTCAATTTAAAAATAACTACTCATAATTTTCACCAAATTTTGTTCTATGCTTCTCCTAAAAACTTACGTCATTGCTTTTCTGAGTTTTGACAACGCCATCAAATTCTTTCTCTATGATAAAAAATTTTTTGATTAATATTACCTACGTCTGTGCTTTTCAAAATTTTGACAACGTCATCGACATCGAATTCTACCTCTATGAATTCTATGAAAATTTTGATTGATATTACGCCAACTGACACTGATATCTAGGTCCGAAAGTTGTCAAACGAATATCGATCTGTGATGGCAAATCTTTCAATGACAAAGCTCGGACTTTTCTATTTTTCTCTTGAGTAAATGAAAAAAATGATCATATCTTCAGAAGGGAAAAGCTACGACAATGAAATTTGAGGATGAGTAAGATATCGGTAACCTCAATATATATACGGATTTTTATTTAAATCTAAATGAAGTCTTAGGAGATATTAAGTATTGAAAATTTTTTTTTGGGAATTTTTTTAAAATTTTCTAGCGTGACGATTTCTGCGAAATTTTGCAAGCCATTTCGTTTCAGCCTCCCTCAATAACATTCCAAGTATCAACTTGATCGGAGGGATATTCTAGTAGTTATTGAGGAAACAAAATTTCAGATGCTCATAACTACTGAACCATCCGACGGATTTGGCCCAATAACGAACTTGACCGAGATATTTGGACAATTAACCTATTCTGAAAATTTGAAAACTCTAGCTGATTCCTTTTGGATGCTAGAGAGGATACGGCCGGCCGGCCGGACAGACTCAACTTTCGCCACGAATTCTTCATCAGGGAGTCGAACCCAATCGATTGAGACCATTTTCGGCTCGATATTCCAAAATTACAGACATTCGGGCAAAATGATAGGCACTCTGTTCGGGTGAACAAGAGCGCCAAAAAAAGAAATTTCTAACACCAATGTAGAATTTTTTCATGTTCAGTTCATTTGAACTCTATTTTCAATTGCAAAAGGATGAAGATTCTATATATTTCTCATATCCTGATTGGTTTGGGACGAAAAAAGGCCCAATAGAACTCTTAAAAGGATGCTGATGTTCGTTCAATAATTGAAAGATCTTGGATATTGGAATATTGTCGTGATTCTACGCTCCCGACCGAATCCAATCCTATTGAAATTATACCAAAACTCATCAACAACATATCACAACCCCCTCAGCAGGAGTTCTTGAGAAGGCAGGAAGTCGATAAATTCCATTCAACAAATCATCTGAGACTTCCAAGAGAAAATAACGCAATAAATATCATCCATTCCTCAGAAAGAGTAATAAAAACTTGAACGAATCGAAACTATTCCTTTCGTCCCACTCTTCAAGGATGTATGTGCCCTGTAACGCCCACAGTATCTTCACCCAGAAAGTGTTGATTGAGGACTCCGGAAAACCGTTCCAATGGCGCATAGCAAGGAGACGAATCGATTTATATGTTCTGCTACTTTGAAGCCGCTTGCTGAAAAAAATATCCGAAACCATATCTTCGGAAAGATTATTACACTAATAGATTATGTTAGCTCTTAATACCAATGTTTTGGTAGATATCTACTGCCGTTTCATATATGATAGTATTCGACCAATATGTCCTACTGAGGTACAGCAATGTTCCAAACGTTTGCTGAAGGAACCAATTGTTATAGAAGATCTGTTAGCCAAGTCAGTCTGAGGTATATAAAGGGTGTTACATCTCAGATGAGCTAACTTTTATATTTCTTATCGCATAGTGTGTAACGTATGCAAATTAGATTCTGTGATTGAAACGAAATTACGAGAGTCTGTCCGTGGTGTATTTTCGGTTATGAGGTTGTCTTGACGGTGGGCGAGTTGTATCTCCCGTACAGTTGAACTACTTACGTTATGCTCGACTTTCTCTCGAGTCTATATAGTTCTGGAGTATAATGATGACAGAATTGTCTGTGGCAGAAGTTATATCCTTTATTTTTGGCATTTTTATGTGTTGTAGTCGATTTGGAGTTTTGCGGTAATATTTCAGATTCTACTTAACACATTCTACAGTGGAGTTCATCATCGGAGTGGAATAGTTTTCTACCGATCCAATTTTGTGGGGTATTCAATACTGATTTCTCTCCAAACGGAGGATTATTGGAACAGCGGAGCACTTTTTATATAATAGTGAAAATACAAGTTGTTATCCACAGAAGATTCTAAAATTTTTACCAAAGTGGAGGCTGGTAATATCCTGGTAGTATCCTTTGATATATTCTTTCCAATATAAGGACCTTGAGAAAAATCAAGGCGTTTTGAAAGAATATTGTTTTGAGCCAACTAGACCTCTAGGCGTGGTTTACAATTAATCACTTGCAATTACATACTGGCTCAAATGGTACACATTGGCTCTTGCATGTTCACAGAAAAAATGTTCATTATTTATATAATATGACTAATGGAAATATAACAGAAAAATATGATCTCATAAATTTTGAGAATGATACAATATATTTTTCGTTATGGGGACAAAAAAAAAATAAAAATAACTATACAACAAAAAAAACAATGATTGTGATCAGTTTATAGAAACTAATCTCCATCATGTACAAGGAAAACATCTGATCTCTCTGGCACGTGAAACAAATTTGTGTCGGTTTTGCGTCCTAGGAAGGAAAGGAAGTACTCTAAAGAACTATTACATTCTTCCATGACCTTGCCGATGAGGAAATATTTATATTTTTTTTTGTCGATTCCACAATTACATATTTGCCTGATCTTGGTTAGCGAAACAGTGGTTTTGCTGAAAGATCACGAATTAAAACTGTATTGCTCCCTTCCGGCTTATCTTCTCCATCAGTCATATCACTAAGGTCATCAGATTCCTTGGTTATGTTCTCATATTCTTCTTCATCGGTACTCTCTTCAAATAATTTTCAAGTAGCATTCTGCTTTTACTGAATGCTCTTTTTATTTGAATTTTTTGATTGCTCCAATTTATCTTTTTCTGGTGTATCAGATGGAATCATACCTCGTCCAGGTTTTCTTCGTTTTCTGTTAATTTCTTTCGGTCGAGCATGACGGTATGAAATTGAAGGGATAAATAAAAGTTTTATTACTGACCAATGTTTCTTCAAGAGTCATGTGTTCTTCAGGAATATGGACTTCTGGACAAGTGTTTGAATCGATGCTGTAAATATTTTATACAAGCTCCGATTTGGTTCTGGCTATATATTTTCAAGAGATATATCATGCTTTGTGTTGTGATAATACATTCTGAGTGAAGAGAAAGGAACTCCACATTTTTCAGAAGCTTCTCGTAGAGTCTTTTAATTGCGTATCAACAATATCCTATTTTTTACACTTTCTTTGGAGCAGTTTCCAAATTTTCTTTCAGTTGATGGTCGTCGTAGCATTCTACAACTTCGTTTTACTTTTCTTTATTCTGATTTCATGATCAATCACATACTTTAGATCAATTGAAATTCACGTGAAACTTCGGCTAAATTAGCTTGAATAGAGTAACGGATAAATGGAACTCTCAAATGTCCTCTATTGTTCTATTGCTTATGAACTAGTAAAACTCACCTTGAAATTAGCTTTTTCACACACAACACCACAAAAAATCCTATGAAGTAACTACGCTGTAAGAGAATTGCTTGCTGATTGGTTCGGACGCATACGGTTGACGAATGCTTCAGATAAGTGACTAAGGTGAACGATAGGCTCTCTAGTTCTAGCAGAGGCTTTGGTGAGCCAATGTTGCTGAAGGGCCATTGTCCTCGCCTCGACCCTACCTTAGTTGATTCGAGTTATTTTGCTTTATGAAATCCTCTGAAGAACTGGTTTAGTATCAAACACTCTTCCTACTCGAAAATGTGTTGAAGAGTTTTCAATTTCTCGTTATTCGTGAGAAATTGAGATTTTATGATCACTCTTTCTCGACAGTGGAAGCTCAGAGCTCAGAAAAGTCACGGCAGTATGGTGCAAATCCTTGTGGAATCCTCAACGTTTTCTAGTACAGTTCCTGCACTTATGGAGCCTATTTCATCATCTAGGTTCGAGGAACTTGAAGGGTCACTCACCTCATAACGTTGTAGTGGTTACATTTCCCCCAACCTTTGTGATATTTGGACTAAATTACGCTTTTATTGCATTTTCAGTTCCAAAATTTTCGCATTGGAAGTTTCCAATGGAAACCCTGTATAATGATACAGTTGGACAGGATTTAAAGACGAAATACATTCACCACGACATAACGGCATTGAATGGAATATCTTTGTAGTTAGATTATCGTGAATCAACAGTTCTCATGAACGTTGAATTGAAAATATGTGAATAACTTCCATAAATATCGTTCGGATAGAATAACATGATTGTGTAATACGTAACGATGAAAGGAAAGGAAGAAAAAGAATTAGGGGCTTAGAGGCTTAGATACGAGTTGGATGAAAAACTGAAGAAATGCATTGACGAGAGGTTTAAAAAAAATTGGAAAATTCAAGACACTATATTAAAATCGACATAAAGTTTCATTCTTTTGAGACTGTAATTTGGTTAGTGTACGGAATTTGTTACACAAGTAACGCCATTCACGAAGCATTTGAAAATTATTATTCGTGATCTTGTTCAGCTCCTCCATCGATGCCGTTGCTATCTGCACATTTGTGGCATTGCGTTGTCTTTTCATGGTTCTAATCTGGGTTACGAACAGAAGTCGCGGTTTGGAAAATACGGCGGCTGCAGAACCATAATTGTGTTGTTTAGGCCAGATATTCGTGTACAAGCCTCGATTTGTATACAGGGGCGTTATCATAGACCAGAATGCAGTTTTTGTTCTTCCGAAAATCTGGGCGTTTTTGACGTAACGTTGTATACAAATTCATACTTGCAGATAACATGCCTCATTGAGACAGGTACTTTTGATTCAACACGCTCCTGTCTATGAAGAAAACTGTGACCAAAATATTCACGTCCGATTGCACTTGGCACGTTTTTCGGACTTGGCTCAGCGGTAGCTTCCACAGTGATAGCTTTCGATTCCAAACCGTTACTATACTCTCACGATTCGTCACCAGTTATGATTTTCTAGAGCACTTTTGGGTCGTCACGGATCGAATACGACATCTTCTGAGCAACGTTAAAGCGATGCTGACTGAGGATGAGATGGAGCAATATTGGCTAGAATTTCGCGGTGACCCGACTCATACACTTATTGCTGATAAAAATTGATTGTCATGAGCCACTCGATACATTTAGATCCCTAGCACCTTCTCCTATAATATTCATTGATTGGCTCAATACTATTTTCGTCACTCTATAAATGTTTTTGTCTGTTTGTACCAGCTCCGGTGTCCAGCACGCTGTTCTTCGATCACATCTTCTCCATCTTTTGAGAGTATTTTGAATCACCAATAAACGTTTCTTAGGTCGAAGGTAGCTTCGTTATAGGGTGTCTCAAGTTCGAGTGCCTATTAGACGTTTCTGGAGAACTAGACATATTTGAAATCAGAAAATTGGGATTATGATATTGTTCGAAGTTCTCTACAGAGCTAAAATATTTTCGTAGCCCAAAAACTGGTAATACACGAAGTGAACATAAATTCGACGAAAAAATTTTTTTTCAAGTTTTCCATTCCTGGTATGATCGAGTATTCAATAGTGAATACATTTCTGTTGATACCATTGTATTAAATTGAATAGTTTCCAAAATATCCAAAAAAAAACTGGAAAAAAGTCAAATATGTTCAGTCAGTAATATGTTCATTATTCTTATTTTAAATATCCTGAGCGTAAACCGTTTCTACAAAATCGAAGAGGAAGGATGTGAAAAGGTCATGCATCTTTTGGATGTCAAAAATATCATCACAGGGTGTTTCAAATTTTGTGTTGAAAATTGTGATCTTAAATTGCCCATAACACTGTATACCCATAGAAGATAAATTATCTCTTAATATTTCACAAGTGTCAGGTGTTATGGTTATTCGTTATCTTCAGTTATCGATTCAACAAATGAACCGTTATTCTAATTACGAAATTCTGGATCTATTTTATATACAGGGTGAATGTGACAGAATAATTAGTAGAACCTGCCGGGCCTTCAACGAGAAGTATCCCCATTTACCTTCCATGACGGAGAAGATCTTTAGAAAATATGTGTGAAACTTTCAAAGTTTTGGATGTGTTAATGCCCCCAAAGAATACAAAATAAGAGTAGTTGATGATGAGGAAAATGAAATTAGCGTTCTGACTTATTTCGAAGCTAATGAAAATGCATCTATTCGAAGTGCAGCTCATGAAATCGATTCAGACAGAAATTCTGAAATTTGAATTTTGAAAAAACACAACATACATGACTACAAATATGAGAAAGTTCATGAATCAGAACCAGGTGACTAAATAAAAAGTATTCAAGACGTATTCGAAAGTGTGTGGAACAAAATGGTTATCATATTGAAACTCTTACCTGATCATTCATTTTGTTAATTTGTGTCTTGAAACGTATTTTTATTTTTATTATCATAATTTATTTATAATCATAATTCGGTGTACTGAAGTAGTGAATCTATTTAATGTGTTTCCTATTGAAGAGATGAATTCTCATTCGCTTCCAAATAAGTTGAAATACTAATTTCATCAACTGCCCTTTTTTTGTATTCTTTAGGGGCTCTTACATTCCGAAATTCGGAAAATATGAAACATCTTTTCAGAAATTGTAAAAAAAATGGGGATACTTCTCATTAGATACTCAACATTTAGTGTCATCCACCATGGATTTGAAATAAACAATATCATTAAGTGCATTTGAATGTGTATGCGTATACAATTGAAAAAATATAATATAAGAAATAAATTCAAAATCTCATTATTAGAATAGCAACGATTCATTTTGTGAAATCAAAAAATTTCATAACGACTAACAATAAATGGGATGATTTATCTTCTATGCTCACAGAATATCCTTATGAATCAGATTCAAAGAATTTGACTCTACGTACTACACAAATCCAGAAAATCTCAAATAACTCAGAAATTATTGAATCTAGGAGCATAATATAATGAGAAAACTTTCATTATTTTTGACCGCAGAATCCAACACAATTATAAAAAAATAGGGTTCTAATTTGAAAAACAGAAGTTATGGGCAATTTAAGATCACAATTTTCAACACAAAATTTGAAACACTCTGTGATGATATTTTTGAAATCCAAAAGATGCATGACCTTTTCACATCTTTCTTCTTCGATGTTGTAAAAACGGTTTACGCTCAGGATATTTAAAATAAGATTAATGAACATATTACTGACTGAACATATTTTAGTTTTTTTCCAGTTTTTTTCAGATAATTTGAAAACTATTCGATTTAATACAATGGTTTTAACAGAAATGTATTCACTATTGAATACTTGATCATACCAGGAATGGAAAACTTGAAAAAAAATATTTTCGTCGAATTTATTTTCACTCCCTGTATAACCGGAAGTTTGTAGGCTTCAAAAATATTTTAGCTCTGTAGAGAACTTCGAACAATATCATAATCCCAATTTTCAGATTTCAAATATGTCTAGTTCTCCAGAAACGTCTAAGAGGCACTCAAACTTAAGACACCCTGTATGCCCCAGTCAATATTTGAACGTCAGCGTACTCAATTGTATTTCTCACACGATTTCTGATATAGATTCTTCGATCCATATTTTGGGAGTGGGTAGAAATGGCACATCCAAGCAATAAAGCTGTCAAAAATCAAATGAACTTTTGAAATCTTCGAGATTGAGAGCACTACTAAGTGAAATATGGCTCAAGATAATCAAAAATTTGCTATAAATTTGAAAATACCTCGTGCGAGTATATAAGGAACGGGTTCATATGTAGGAATGACAGAGAGGTCTTATCCTCTCTTGATTTTTTGACAATGTTAAATATTGGAGCAATTTATCACCCTACGACGCAACCTTCTTAGCGCAAAATTATTAATCAACTTAATTCAGCTGGTTTCTAGTCGCGTCTTCACCTGTCAGTGTAGTTGACACGGGATCGATAGATCAGAACGATATCAAAATTAGCTGATTGAAGAAACATGTGTAATGTCCCAATTTAATTGGTCGAGAGCATTCATTCTCAGTGAACTTGTTGATTAAAATATTTGATAAATATATATATTTGATTGATATTTCTAGTGCTATTCTCAAAGATTTCTTAGCTTATAGAAAAAAACAATATTTCAAAGTGAAATGAAAAATCATCCAAATTCAAAAGAACAGTTCAGATTTCTCCTGAAAGCCTGAATTATTTTTTTGCATGTGTGCTTATAAACAGCATGAACTCTTACCCCTAATTCATTTTTTCAGGTATACTTTTCCAATTGTTAACATTCTACTTCAATCACCTGCTAGCGGTACCAAATTAATTTCTTTCAACACACATTTCTCCAATACCTTATTCACTTGCCAATCAATCCTCCTCGTAAATACTGATTTCCTCCATTTTACGACCCAGTTCATACCCGTGTTTTTATTCACCACGCATTGTAGCTTATATACGTCTCCTCCTTGCATCATATTTCCCATCAATTATATGCAATTTCAACTCTTTACGAGTAGAATTCGCATGACTTAAAACTTTCAGGTACCTCTACAATCCAGTTGGACTCATTATAGTATTCTACCAACCAAGACGGTTCTTGATGTTTATTGAAAACCTCCCGTTATGAAATACCCTCTCAGAAACTCTATTGGAGCTGGTTGGATAAGTCACTATATTATTTCGAATCTGACAGCACCTTGAGTGATTATAAATTATAATTATTGTCTTTCTATTTGTCATGGTTTGAAGCTTGTACCTACTGTTTGATATCCTTATCTTTATCAACTATTCGTGCTACTCATCTCAAATATCTCAATATTATTGAATTCAATCGTTAGGTAGCACACAATAGATACTGAATCTTGTGTTTTCTGTTGTGAACTATTACTCTCAAATTTCTCCAAATAACTTTTAATAAGTTTAGATAGGTCTTCACTGTTAAGATGTAGTTGTTTGTAAATATTTCAACTTCATGCGAGTGCTCATTTATTATGTTAATGATGGACATTAAACATTCCACTCAATTATCTTCAACTCCATCATTGATCTCAACATCCAGAATTTTGAACAGATAATGTTGAATGGCTGTAATTAATTTTTCTCTTTTAATTTTTCTCGGAATCATTCTGATTAAATAGTCTGAGATCACTTAGAACGTTGCACCTGTCCATGGTCACTAACATATTTGTTCTGTCTCATTGTACTGGTCTTGGATTATCTAATTGAACGCAACATTTAACTCTCGCCAATTATTTCCGTTTAGTACCTTTAATGAGTCAAGTTTTAGGTGAATTAAGAATAATAATCGAGTGAAATGTTTCCAGCGTGATCTCTAATTCACAGCAAGCTGTTCATGATTCATTTCACCGTCAGCGACGTGTAATGCAGAACTGATTTTATATGTTAACAAACTGAATAGTATAACGAATCCGTTAACCGTTCAGTAATTGATGGAAACCCCGCAAATTCATCTCAAACATTGATGAACTTCTATTCCGCCGTTTACCCAGGACAGGACTTAACGAAATTTATGTCGATTACCGCGCGATTCTGTTGAAATTGGATGCCATATAGCACCCAAAAACAAACAACATTCGATTTCTCATTCAATTAAGGTGGTGGCGGCTCTGGAACGCATATCTGCATCCGGATCCACGTCCTCCATTTTGTCACGTTTTGGTTTGTATAATTAGCACGACAATTTACATGATTCATTGCGGTCTAATGGAAAATGGAGCTTAATTTCAGCCTAGAAGAAATTTGCAATTCAGATTGCCTCCAATGTTTGATTAGTTCCAAAACAATTCCTCCTCTTTATGATCATTCTATTGTTCCTAGAGCTTATTTTCACATCGGAATCTAGTTTTTGAGTAGATCAATGCGGTTGGGTGATTTCATACGAGTTTGTTTTGTAAGATCTTTAGCATTCCATTACTCCATTTTTCGTCGAACAAAAAATTAGGAATTACAGCCTAGAAGTTCCAGTTCTGAATACACTGAAATGGCTCATTTAAATTTTCGCAATACATAGACGGATTTTCTGGAATGATGAAAACGACTTTTGGGGAATTAACAGAATTTCAAATGTATTCATTCGGTCATAATCACAGGCATATTTCAGAGCGATTGTTTCAATACAACGGGGACAAGAGAAAGCCGAGATTCGATGCAAACTGTAGAAAACGTATGCCTTCTTACTTGCATATGTCAGTCCATAATGAAAACTGAAGCCAGCTGGATGGCGAACCAGCATCAAAATATCAAGAAAGACAAGAGGTCTTGCGGACACCAGGAAAACCCCCGTAGAAATCGACAGAATGCCCAGATGAGCAAAATGTCGGCAAATATCATGTCCTAATAATTCGTCCTTACCTGAGCCATTGTCATTTTTGAGAGATCTTAGTAAATCAACCACCTCATGCTGTAATAGTGGGTGGAAGAAAAAGTTATTATTCATCATAGAGGAAGTACACACATGTAGTGGATAACGCAATATTATAATAATAAGGGTTAAACGGCATAACTCTGCGATCGTTTTGAAATGGCTGGCAAAAACCTAAGCCACAGCTGCATCTTGATCAAACAAAACGCCGTTAATCTCGATTATTATGGATTTTTGATCAGTACGTTTTCGACCTGTCATATTATTAACCAGACTTCACACAGTTGTATTTTCATTAGTAGATTTTTTGTTATAATTACGCTGGTAATCTAATTTGGCATTTTGATGTTCATCTCATAAAGTTTTAACTAGGATGATATTTAAATAAGGTGGTAGAGAGAAATAGGCTGGTACACTTTCGCAGAAATCGGCACCCACAAAATTCTATTTTTTTTTTAATACCTCATAACATTTCGTAAAAAAAGTTTTGATCTGTAAGGACACGAACGTTTTGTTGTCAAAGGCATACTTTTAGTATCAGTAAACTTTCACGGAACACCAGTAAAGAATTTGGTAGGCGTAGGTATATTCGAGGATTTGATTTATATGTAACAGACGTAGGGGTTGTATTGATACCCTTTAGGTTGAAAATGCTCATAACCAATCGAAACACAAAACGTAATTGTTTATTAATAATTATTGTGCCTGATAATAAAAGCCTGTGTTTTTTTGAGAAAAATAAACTTAATATTATTGTTTAAATTATTAATTATATTAATGAATTTTAAATAACATGAAATATTCAATTAATGTGATATTTGAGCCTGGCGTGCGGAGCAAAGGCTTTTAAGTCTTGGGCGAATTGTCGACAAAAATACTCGAAATTTTACTTCAACAGATAGCAGAGGTTCACGATTTTTACTTTTTATATTTGTCAGTGCTGAAAATCCCTATTCGCATAGGTGAGATGTCGAAAACGGCAAAGAAACAATGAGAGCTCTTTAAATCAATTCTAGATATTCTGTTGAAACATGTAATCAGAACTTATTGACATTCAATTCCTGTAATTTTAATAGCAAAGAAAACTGTTTTTCTCTTCCAATTCAGAGCCAACTAAGCTACTGAGTGAAATATTGAACGGGTCACTCACCCAATGAAAATTCTGAACCTGGATATTGGGAACTTATTTGTCTATTATTTTTTCTAACAATTCTAATGAATCCCTTATCAAAGATCTGATTCTAGAATCCACATTTCTTGACGCTGTATGCGGTAACATGAACGAAGTGTCTTGGCAAATATAATTTTTCCATAGCGTTAATTTTTCTGCGAAAACTTTTATTTTATCTGATGACGTCAGACTATTCTCATTCTGTCCCTGCATATCTGCATTTAATTTGTTAAGATAATTGAATAAATCTATCAAGTACGCCAATTTTGTGCACCATTTATCGTCGCTGAATAAATTAACAAATGTTGATGACTCCAATGTGAGGAATATCAATAACTTTTCCTTTGTTCATACACGCGGGACAGTATACGTCCTCTTGAGAGCCATCTCACCTCGGTGTGAAGAAGCAACGTGTAGTGGGCTGCATCCATGTCTTATCAAATTTGTTTAAAGATCTAGATTTCAATGGACGACTCTTAATAAAATTTATAACCCTCACTACACCTTTCAACAGAGTTTTTAAATCATTCGGTAGAGTTTTTGATACCAATACTTCCCTATAAATAAAGCAGTGGGCCAGCATATATTTGGTAACAAACTCTTTTACAGAACCAGTCATTGAAGGTGCTTCGCTGGTACATATTCCAAAACAATCGCCCCATGATGAATCAGAGAATTTCAATTATGCATCCAAAACATTAAATATGTCTTCGCCCCTTGTTGTTTCGGGCAGTTCTTTGCAACAAAACATTTTTTCAGTATAGTCATATTCAACGAGCGTACGAATAAATGCCAACAGCTGGGTCTTCCCACTTATCTCAGTTGATTTATCAACTTGTAAGGCAAATGTACGAACAATTCGTAGTTTTTCAATTACTTGTGCTTCCATATCTTTTAATATGTGTTTTATGCGCCAAGCTGGCCAAACTAAATTTTCTGCAATAGCATGTAGTTTCATTTTTTTGCTATAAGCTCCGCCACGTGATAGCTTGCCTCTTGACCCTTGTCAGTTGTAGTCATTGTCTTGGTAATACTTGTAGATTGCTGGGCTTGAGATCTCAGCAAACGTTGAAAGTACTGTAGGCCTTTGTCCAAGAGATGAGAATGTTTTGTAAAGAAGTGTCTCTTTAATTTGCTAGGAACCATTGCTTCTTTGGATGATTTTTGGCCGCAAACGAGACAAGAAAGGTTTGGTTAGTCTTTATCTCCTGTCCAAGTAAACCCCAACTTTGAATAGTCTTCATGATAATGTCCTTTATTACTCATAACATTTTGTTTTTCAACGACGGTTGATCATCAGTTGACGAACGGGTTACGAATTTATCCATGTTGAACATTATACACAGCTAGTTTGATATAATGCAACGAGACCAACACAGACAATTGACACGAGTACAAGACTACGCGAGCACATTAAGACAAGTGGACAAAATTTAATGAATGAAAAAAAAACAAGGAGAAGCAGCGGCCGGCCGGCGAACACCGCTTCTTTGATTTGTTCCTAGAATCCTAGAAGGGAATTGAAGCTTCGGATAAACGTTAGGAAAACTGTTATTAGTTATTCTGAATTTCAGATATAAATTTGTTCATTCTTCGTGGCGGTTGCATTAGTATCAAACTGTTCCAAAGTACGGGAAAAGATTCAAGAACCAGCGCGCAAAAGCTTCCGACTTCACGTAAGTGCTTTTCAAAATTATTTTTATTTAACTCAACTATAGTTTCTACGTTGCAGGAGGTTTAATGAATCAAATTTTAAGTTTATTCATACTCGTACTTTTAGTAACAGGGTGATGAAATGTTTCGAAAAGACATATGTTCCGCGATTAGAAATTCTGATCGGGTATTGAAATGAGCTATTTTCTCTTCATTAAGTTCTATTTCATATACACTGAACACTTCCTGTTTTATGGTATATACTCAATAGCGCAATAAATAGTACTTAATATGAAATTATCTCGAACCGAAATACGAACGAATAGCGTGGAATGATGTACGGCTACCCCGTATCACCTATCGGATATGAAATATAATTATGGTATCCCCACGTATTATAGATACGAAACAATTATGCTATTCAAAATCCATTTCAAATTCAATCAAGTTCATTCCGCCACAGGTATATGGGTATATCCATTTCGATATTCTGTTTCGGTTCTGATTAGTTTATTTTGATCAATAAATCAGTGCAAAAGAAGATTGTATTCGAGGTAGGAGAAATGGTTTTAATAACCCAACGAATACAAAAAGTAGTAAACGCTATGGATTACGAAATAATTGTACCTAAACCTTCGACTGAAGAACATACAGAGCGTGTCAAAATTACGCAACAAGAGATCAAAAACTTGCCCAAAATGGTGATACCAACATCTTGATAGAGATCTTAGTTGAAGCTCTATCGACATATATTCACGAAGTTTTACCATTAACAGACGAAAATTTGTTCCTTCTCAATTGCTTCTCTAGGTAATCGAATTGAAAACGTTAAGACCTTGTTGTCCCTGTTCTACCCGCCAAATAATGAATTCGAGGTTGACGCCAAAAAACTCATTCAATTTTAGTGTGAGATCAACCATAAAGATGTCCGAAAATATCCCCATCTCGTCCTTTCGGTCACTTACATATTCTGGTCGTAAAATCCGCAGAAGGATTTCTCGGAATGGATTCAGTAGAGAAATCGGATTCGAGCCTCTGTTCCTTGTTGATAAAAACTTCCTATCTCCCAATGAGAGTTCATTTCCTCAGCTCAAGGAAATCACATCCGTCTTTATCAAGATTCAAAGTTAGGATGAGACGTGATTAATCTATCGGTTCAATTCGTCTAGAATTTTGTTATTCTCGACAGTAAGTTCGTTATCCGCCACTATTGGTCACAGTCGATGTTCGAAAAATTTCTGTTGATTTTCAGCGTCCACTCAGAGTGGTGAAATTATTCCTTACCTGTCTTCAAGCTTCAGAAATAACGACGGTTTACGTGTTCGAAAGATAAAGAATCTGCTCGTAATGTTTCTCATGTTGTAAATTCAATCAATCCCTAGTAAAATGCATCCTAGCTATAAAAGTTACTGAAACGAATATCTATGAGATATATTGTTCTAACAGAAAAAAACAAATTTCAATTTAACCTATATTAAATGCCACAACTAACAGAATTCAAAAAGTCAGAAAACCACTAATGTTAAATCTCGAGCTTTTGCGCGCTTGATCAAAAGTCTTCTACCATATTCTGGAAAAGTATGAGATGAATATTATACAACCGCTACTATGAATGAACAAACTTTGTATACAATCGAAAATATCTATCCACAGTTTTCCTCAAGTTATGTTCGATGCTCAAATGCCGTATTCCTGAAATCCAATCAAGAGAAGTCATATTAACAGCATCGAAAGCCATATAGAATATCCACCTAAACTATTGCCCTCTGAAATATTGGAGTCCAAATCAAATATCTTGAAAGGAAAATAACCAAACTAACAGTTTTCTGTCAGTTTCATTTCAGCCATAACCATGTTCCACTGAAAACTGTATATCTAATCAAATATATGGCAACATAATCAGAAAAGTTTATATATCGGTAAACTAGATCCTTCGTCCTCAAACAAGAATATCGGAAGGATAAGACTTTTGAAAAACCTTATATACTTAAATATCTAGGAGGTACAGAGAAAACCAATTTTCAGATGATCATAACACTTGAATCCTTGGACTGATTTGTTCGAATAACGAACTCATTCGGGATATTCATCACTCCGACCTACCCTAAAAATTTCAGCTCTCTAATGGATTCCGTTTGGACGTAATAGGACTCACGAGCGGAGAGATAGAATAGATTTTGACCTCATATCCTTCATCAGCGTGTCCTTACGAAACGATTGATACAACTTTTGACCAGATATTCAAAAAATACACATATTTGGGCAAATCTATTAGGACTCTGTTCAAGTGGAAAAGAGCGCCAAAAACTATGGAGTAGGTACAAGGTGTCCAGAATGAGTTTCGGATAATTTTAAGTTCAATAAAACACTAAATATTTTAGAGCAATAAAAAAGTTTATTGTAAAATTGGAGAATTATAATTATGTTATCCAAATGATGACCGTTGCGTTGCTGACACTCTTCTGAACGGAAACGAAGATTGGCGATAAAATTTTAACACACAGCAACTGAAATTGCTGCCACTTCTGACCTGATGTTTTATTTCAACTGGGATAGATTCGTCGGATTATTTTGACAAACCTTACCTTTAAGGTATCCCCATGCAAAATAGTCAAGCGGGCGAGGTCGGGTCTTCTGGGAGGACAGTTTATGTTACCCCTTCGCTAAATGACATTATTTGAGAATAATTTGTTAAAAACTTCCATTGAATCATTTGAGGTATGGCAAGTGGCCCCATCTTTCTGACAACACGTTCTTGAGTTAAAACCTGCAAACTCCCGCGACTCTGGGACCAAAAGAATCCGCAACATCCCAAGCAACACATACTTGTCTAAGTTACATAAAGTAAACGTCTATTGAGATCTAAAAACATCTATTAAAAAGTATACAGAATATGTCATTTCCTAGACATGATTTAGATTGATATTCATTCTATGTTTTTAAGAGTGTTTTATGGGGACGTAAATTGAAAGTTAATATTGTTGTGCCTATTCGACGTTGAAAAGGCAACTTTTTTCAATGTCGGAAAATGATCATAAAATAAACAACTTGCTACAGAATTTTGAGTGAGTTCAGAAAAAATTCTAGAATGAACAACGAATTGAAACCAATCATTTTTCCATGGAGTCCGCTGTGTTTATTTTGGACTTATAATGGCCTAGGCCCTAGGAAGTCTCTATTCATTCATTGTATCAACGTGTTTTCATGTCTTCAGATCTACACATGGTGAGATTTAAAACAATCTTAATTATGATATCGATCATCTTCGGCGTTGATCGATATTATATGCAGCTGCTGATAGCGCTTGCGTCTTCTGCTTTACTAGAAGCGGAAAAGCGTGAAGTCGTGTCACGTCAGCAGGTCATTTCATCATTATTCCGCTTTCCATTTCAATCGGCAAAGGGTGAAGACAAAAGATCAAGTGACTATACCTTCGTGATCCGCCATCTTGCTGAAGTTACATTTCATCAATCAAGTGAATTAAGTGAAAGTTATAACCTATAACAATACGGTAAGTGAAAAATTTTCGTAATATACTGTTTTGACAATTTTAGTTCCAACAATTTTTTGAAGCTTTTTCCATTATAATTCAAGTGAATGAAATATTGTCTAATATTGTCTAAAAAGTCTCTTCCATAGACGAGATGTTGAGATTGCATTAGCATGCTTCTACACAAAAAACATAATAGTGATAGCTAATAGTTTTCAAGCAATTTGCACCTATTTTTTCTTTTCATATTTTCTGGTATTGATTACATTACTTCATTTTTCCCGTAAAGTTGATTTTTACGCCAATTCTAGGAACTAGGAACGTGCTCATAAATGAATATCCTTTTCAACTCAATTTTTCGATAAAAATATTACATCGCAATATGTAGATACATTAGTCAGTGCAAAAAAAATGAGAATATGTGTTTGAAAGTTAATCGGCAAAATCTTTTATTATCTAATCAAAATCTAACTAGATGGAGATTTCCGTATCGAAAATATTTGTAGTAGGTACCTATAATTCAGAATTTCGTAATCGATACCAATGAATAGATTGGCGACCTCATTTAGAATTCATTTGCATTTGCCAAATCACATTTTTTTTTCATGTAATTCTTCTAAAATTTTACGATTCATCTTACTTCTGTTCATAAAAATACATCGGTACCTAACCTTCTTCGATTTTAACATTTTTTTCAAAATTTTTTCCATATTCCAATGACGTAACTTTTTTATTGATTTTTCTACATCGTTCAACCCCTTGAAATTCAGAAAATATGTTTTTCTGTTACATATATTACCCCAATTCACACCAAATTCGTTGAAAAACCTGCCTAAACGATCTTTCCATTCAACGAAAATGACTGTAAATGGTTCTATCTACAATACCAAAAACATCAAACATGAGAATAGGTGTAAAACTGCAAAATAAATAATTCAATTAATCAAACATTGAACTTGACTTTTTTAAAGGTCTTCCAGTTACTACAGAAACAAAGCCGTTGTTAGATACATTATTAACTGTGTGCATTAAATTTTTATTATTTCATTTGAATGTTCTAATTTGTCAAATAAATATTCCTATTTATCATAGGGGTTCGTAGACTCACAGTTGGAGGATAAGTGAGTGAATACTATTTATTCTACTCAAAGCTTTCGCAATTTTACTTAATGCATCCTCAGGGCTTCTATAAAAGTACAATAATAATAATACGATAAAAAATTTTTCTTTTTCGTTTCATAATTTACCGCATGAAAGATTTCTCAAATTATAGAAAATACATATTCTATAATATGACGAATTGCTACATGCCAATAATTTGAAAAATCTAACATTCATTAAGTTATGAAAGAAACAAAAAAATATATTTTGTGTTATTATTATTGTACTTTTATAGAAGCCCTGAGGATGCATTAAATAAAAATGCGAAAGCTTGGCGTTACAATAAATAGTATTCATTCATTTATCCCCAAACTGTGAGTGGACAAACCCTTTTATTCATATAATTAATAATACCTGGAACTTTTAATATACTACAAATATATATATATAGTAGAAGTAAAACTACCATACAATGATCATACAAAATTTTTCAGATGCCGTATTTCTTCATTATTCAAATGAAAATGTTACGGAGGTCACCATAATCAAGGCGATCCAAGATTGGCTGAGATTAGCTAACCAGAGGTATCTTTACTCAAAAAATAAAAAGTGTGATTTTTATTGTTGAATGTAAAATTCATTTTAATAAATAGAATATGATACTCCTTTCATCTTGTAAATCCTCACGAAATTGACACTACTACTTCATTGATTTTTTTTGGAAAGTCTTTGTGATGACATGATAAATACAAAATTTCGTTGAAAATATCCTGAAATTGTTTTGAAATCAATCAATTATGTTTTATTGTCATAAAAATTTATAAGTCTTAATGAACTCATTTCACTGACTCTGAAAAAGGAAAGGCTATTTACGTAAGAAAATATTCAAAAAAGATTTACGTCAAATGTTTAGATCTAGTTGAAACAATGATAATGAGAATATAACCTTAATTTGACATCTAAAGAAAATGTTTAAAATTAGTCTGATCATGATATAAATTGAGTTTTAAAAAATTGTATTTCATACAAACATTATGAAAATGAATATATCCACTCGTTTAGATAGATCTAAAAAGACAGATTGAAAAACGTTTCTTCATTACATAAACTAGAGTGTTTATAAAACGCATTTTCGACATACATTTTAACAAGGAATATACTCTTTATTAGATATCTATAAAAACTAATGGAAAAACGTTTCCCCGTTACATAAATAAGAGTATTGAAAACACGTATATCAGACATTCATTATACCAATGGTTAAACGTTTATTAAATATAAATATTCGACATAATTTTAGATTCCCTCTATCAAATGACCTCTATCTAGCATCTAAAAAAATTATGAGAAATACATAAATTAGATGGACCTTTAGATATCGTTTTGATAAAACGAATCTTTTGAAATATGACTGTCATTAGATGATCTAGTGAACATCTATTATACATCTCAATTATGTATGTGTGTTACTTGGGATATCGCGATAACGGTCACTATTTACATAAATTGCTCGACCTTGTTGGTTTTCATTAAAATAAGGATCAATTATGGCTTTAGTAGACATAGACACAATATTAGGGCTATGCAGGGGATCCGACAATTCTGCTTATTAACATGACCATTCAGATGAAATTTTGCTACGTCACTAAACAGTACGTTGTTAAAGTTGTTAAATCGCTGCAGCATTTCGTTCCGCAAAATTTTCATAGTCCGCATCCTTTAATTCTTGAACTCATTGAATTTTATAGGCTTTTAGAAGTGAGTCCTTCTTAAATATCGAATGTAAAGACGATTTTTTGATGTTCAAGGCTTGGTTTTGCTTTCGGATGGATAAAGACGGATTTTGACGAACCGACGCCTCAACTTCTACAATTGTTTCTTCATCGTGAACTGAACGACGACGACCAGAGTTTTCAATTTTAACTGTCGTACCTGTATTCTCGAACATCCTGATCCATTTCCTAATGCTTTTTTTTTAATTGAATTTTTTTAAGTAGAAAGTAGAAAAGTCCGGTCCTGCCGTTCCGGAAGCCCGACAATCGATTCCATTAATAACAAAGTAATCTTAATATCAAAATCAACATCCTCAATATCGTCAGATGGTGCGACAACGCTTTTTTTTTTATCTTTGATGGACTTTGCATTTTTTCCAATCCCTCCGTACCCTCCTTTAAGCGCGACACTGGATTTCATCGATTCTAATGATTATTCAAGTCATAAATATCACCTTAAATTCATTAAACATATGAGACAACGTCTTTTCAGGAATTCGTCTTACTCTATCGAATAGCCGATTCTAAAGATTCAAATTCTATTTGCAGCACCTCAAGCGCATGGCAATGGATCACGCCGAACATTTTAAATCATAGAGTTCCTTTATTATCTTATAATAACTACTCAATGAGTCAACTGTTGAAATTCAGAAGTGAATAATTCCTTAGAGCTAATTTTCAGCCGGGATCAATAGTTACAGTATGCGCAAGGCACCGTCCCCTAAGCGATAAAAGTGTTGCTGGAATTCGTTGCTGTTTTCACAGTCGTGCTCCATCGTGACTAACACTCTACAAAATGGTGAACGCCTTCCCGCCGCTTTTAGATGCACCGTTTCGAATATGGCGCAAAAACAAACACGTACTCGATTCTCTTTCTTGACACCTTGTAGTTAACATTCAGAAAATGAGAACGAACACTGGGAGTCTAATCTAAAAATTATAGTTTTCTACAATTTTGTGAATTGACGAATGATGTTTTTTCTAACCATTTTGCAACTAATTTTCTAGAAAAGTAGCGCAGATCAAACTATTATGCCAAATTTCGAACAGAAACCTCAGACATTTAGCGAAATATAGTCATTTTCGTAATTCCCAAACTTGATTCGAAATGACTTAAACTAATTCATGACTCAGTAACTGTTTGAAATAAATATAAGAAAGTAAAAGTATATTAAGGTCCTGTCGATAGAAAATCATAGGAAAAGAAGATGTTTGATTGGGGTTGAAATGAATGGGATCGAAAATTCATTAAAAATGGGCTAGGATACAAAAAAAGTTCCCAACAACATTTTTTTTAATACATGATATCTCATAAGGTATTGTTCAGTGATCCGCAATATTTTGAATGTATATCGAAGTTTTTGATGAGCAGATTTTCCTTGAAGTTCAGGATCGAACCGTGTCATCGTAGGAAACTATAAGTTTTCCATTTATCTTAAGATCTCGGAACATGAAAATTGCTTTGAATGGCATCGAACAAAACTATGAGTGGTTATTTCTAATTTGAGATATAGATTTAATAATTCTTTCACATTTATGGTGACGGTTGAATTAGTGTTATACTGTTCCTGAGTGTGAGGAAAGAGTTGAGAACATGCAAGCGAAAACTTTTGTCCTCACGCCTGTGCTTTCTGCATATTCCTTTCAAAGCTATCACTGACATCAAGTCAGGATATTTTGCGCGCTTGTTCTAAACAAATTTTTTGTGATTCTGAAACAGTATGATGCTAGAACAACTGCCACAATGAATAAAAAAAAACCCATTTTTCAGATCAATAATTACTTTCTGGGAAACTGCCAGAGGATACTTTCTTGATTATATTTAACATCCGCATTGATCAACTTGTATAATTAAAAATAATCACTATTAGTTAATCTCCAGTTCGGTCCGAAGCTCGAATTGCCTTTTCTCAAAAACCAACAAAAAACAGGTATATAAAACTCCATCGAAAACCATTTAGAAACTGATATATTTTTCCGCCTTAACTCTCGTCTTTTGAAATACTTTATACAGGACGATTGACGTCCATGAAAAAAAATAGAAAGCACTGACGTGAAGTCAGATTGCTTTGGCGCTCTTGTTGACCTACTTGCGAGTAAATATTCAAACCTCAACAAATCTATAAGCTCTCTGATCGGGTGAACAATAATCTTTTTCCGTACTAAGGGACAATGTGATGTAAATATGAAAGCCTAATGAATAAACAAACCTTTATCTCAATTTGAAAATAACTACTCATAATTTTCACCAAATTATGTTCTATGCTTCTCCTAAAAACTTACGTCATTGCTTTTCTGAGTTTTGACAACGCCATCAAATTCTTTCTCTATGATAAAAAATTTTTTTATTAATATTACGTCTGTGCTTTTCTGAATTTTGACAACGTCATCGACATCGAATTCTACCTCTATGAATTCTATGAAAATTTTGATTGATATTACGCCAACTGACACTGATATCTAGGTCCGCAAGTTGTCAAACGAATATCGATCTGTGATGGCAAATCTTTCAATGACAAAGCTCGGACTTCATGACATTTCTATTTTTCTCTTGAGTAAATGAAAAAAATGATCATATCTTCAGAAGGGTAAAAAGCTACGACAATGAAATTTGAGGATGAGTTAGATATCGGTAACCTCAATATATATACGGATTTTTATTTAAATCTGAATGAAGTCTTAGGAGATATTGAGTATTGAATTTTTTTTTTTTGGGAATTTTTTAAAAATTTTCTATCGTGACGATTTCTGCGAAATTCTGCAAGCCGTTTCGTTCCAGCCTCCCTCAATGACATTCCAAGTATCAACTTGATCGGATGGATATTCTAGTAGTTATTGAGGAAACAAAATTTCAGATGCTCATAACTACTGAACCATCCGACGGATTTAGCCCAATAACGAACTTGACCGAGATATTTGGACAATTAACCTATTCTGAAAATATGAAAACTCTAGCTGAGTCCTTTTGGATGCTAGAGAGGATACGGCCGGCCGGACAGACTCAACTTTCGCCACGAATTCTTCATCAGGGAGTCGAACCCAATCGATTGAGACCATTTTCGGCTCGATATTCCAAAATTACAGACATTCGGGCAAAATGATAGGCACTCTGTTCGGGTGAACAAGAGCGCCAAAAAACAGATCCCTCATGTCATGGGGTATTCGAATCACCCCCATGTATGTTATCCGATATTTCACGGTTTCCAAGTCATGAATTTTTTTATGACATTTGAGAATTTTCAACTTGAACTTTTTTTTGTAAATAGATCGCCATGAATTGCACTTTTATACATAAAATAAACAGCATCGTAACTTTGATAAAAATTACAGAAATGTTGGTCTCAAGTGAGAAAGTTACGTATATTGGATCGTGGTCTACATTGTCAAATTTAAATTAAAAATGTAAACAGGTATCTTAGTAGGCTCAAAAACTGCGATACGATATATTGTACGTACGGGAATAAAAACAACTCATTCGGTGACTAGTCAAGACTATACGGCAAATGACTAATCAAATCGGTGTTTTGAGTGCTCAAAAATGCATTCGTTTGAGCAGATGTGTGAGAGCTCACATTGTCATAGTGACGGGTGATCCATCGTCGGCGGATAGTTTTCCTGATTTCTTGGAAGACAACAGGCAAACAAATGGTTGTGTACTACCCCTAATTGACTGTTTTGCGTTGTTCAAGTGGTACGATTGCGGCATGACCAGTTTTTTCGAAAAAAGTCCATTGGCTTAGAAGTGTTTAGTGAGCGAGAACTTTTGTTGGATTTTGCTCATCTAGAAACACCCACTCAGTCGACTGCTGTTTACTTCGGGGAATCTATGATTCATCACCTGTCACGATGTCATAGACATGCTTCGAAGCACAGCGATCGTATCTTTTGAGGAATTTCTTTCCAACAATCGACACGAGCCTGTTTTTGGCCGATGTACAAATTGGGTGGCATCCAACTCTAAAAAATTTTTCTGACTGTCAAATGTTAATGCAATATTGAATATATACTGGTCTCACTAATGCCAAAGGATGTCTCAATCTCACGATAGGTCACATGCCGATCTCGAGATATCAGTTGGAGCACAGCATCAATGGTTTTCGGAACAACAACTGATATTGAACGATCTTCACGAAATACGTCTTAAAGTGAACTGCGACCTCGGTTGAATTCACTATACCATCTATAGAAACTAGTTCTTGATGAAGCTTCATCGCCAAAAATTGAGTTAAGTTAATCGAAGCACTGTTGTTGAGTTACTCCACGTCGAAAGTTGTAAAAAAATAATCGCACGAAAATGTTCACGATCTACTTCCATTTTTTAGGCGGGATGAATCTTTTAAGTTACTGTAAATAACCTCAAAAATGTCAAGCTTTACGATAGAGCTGTCAGTTGGCAGATTGCAACACTAGGGTTGTCCAATCCCGAGATATACAGGGTGAGTCTTTGACCACTGCGTTAATTTTAACCATAGGTTCTTGAGATCAAAAGAAACACTTTTTCCATTACGGTTTTTCCAAATTCAGCTTCGTTGAAAAGTTATAACTATTTTAAGTTTTCACATTGGGCAAATACCCCTCTGTACTCCAGTTTAGTTTGAATGAAAATTACCTTCCACAGCATCCACTATTGAATCTGAATTGTTTATAAACATTATTTTCCCTCTATGAAATTATTCACTCACTCGTATTTCATCCGATCAGGTCCATATCGAAAAGGAAGATACAAAATACTAATTTTCTGGTAAAAAAAATTCAACACCATAATCATAGATTTTTGTTGTTCTACCATATTTTCTTTCTACTTCAAGATTATAAACCATGCCTTTCTAGTGAGAAATTCCAAAAAAAGCTCAGAATTATTGGGTGTTATCATCATACATTTGTAATTTTCTTCTTGAAATTTCCAAATCATGAAAACCATCATTTCTATGAAAACTTCCAAGGCAAGAGGTTGTCACTGTGCTTTTTTTTCACTCAAAGCCAGAAAAAATCATCTATGATTTTCCAAACACTGATATTTCTGAAGTTTCTTCTATGAGGTCTCTTGATACGAATAAAATATGAAAATCTTTTTCGAAATCTTCAACGACAATGAATGATGTCTCTACGAATAATCATGTTACTTTGCTTGATGATTATTTTCTGTACTGAATCCCAATAACAATTTACATGGATAGATTACAAGTATTTCCAGATTTAGGTGTGCAATTATACTTTCTTGAAGAAATACCTAAATTTGATTTTGAAAAATCAACTAGGTGTTCTTTAATAAAAAATTTTTTGTTAAATCATTAATATGAATCTATTCTGTTTAGGCTATAATTACTGATTACTGATTTTTATAATCGGAGTATGTTTTAATAACGTAAACAAGAACATAAATATTGAATAATGATTATTCATAGATTATGTCAACTTTCAATACCTTACCATAGAATATTAATTTATTACCAAACTCCAGGAGAGAAAGAATTAATATTTGCAATGTTTTTTTAAATGAAAGATAACATCTGTAACTACTATTGATCTTTAGTTATAATTTTCCTCAGAATAATTAGAGTGAATTATTATCACATTAAAATATTATAACGTCTCTGTGGTGGGTAGTTCCAAATAAAAAAGTGTTCTGTGGTTCCTTGTTGTTTTGATTCTGTTTGAAACTGTCAACAGTTATTTGTAGCTTTCTTTCAAAAAAATGTGGAACATATCGAATATCGATAGTTTTGAATCATTCAATTCAGTATGAAATGATTATGGTCAGAAAATGCATTCTATTCTAGTCTTTCTTGTTTATGAGCTTATAGCTTCCAGTTTCAATATTGATTGAATTTTAATTAACCATGCATCATAACAAACATTCAGAAATATTAAAACTAAGTCAAATTCTATTATCTCCTAAGTTTGTGAACAAGGTTGAATCGGTGTATGAAAGATAATAAAGGTATAAAAAAAATCTAGGAGGGGTTCGAAGTTTTTAAAACTCATATGAGCTCAATTTGCAGCATTCCTATGTTAGAATAGATATAATTTGATGAACCCTGAAAGCATGAAGCTATAAAAAACCAGCTCTTCATAAAGACAAGTCTTCAATTTAACAGGTCCTGACAGAAAATACTTTACCTATTTCAACGGTCAAAATATACCGAAGGGTGAATGAAAACTTTCTCTATTTATTATGGAATATTATTCTGGATTAAATATTAAACAAGGTGCTAGACATCATTAACAATGAATACCGCAAATGGCAATTTAGATTTTGTGGTGAATGTAAGACAAAAATTGTTCAGTGGTTAATTTCATCTATAGTGTTCAGTGGTGGAACCATAGACTGGAGAGATTTCTCCCAAACTTTCGTAGAAATATTTAATAAAGACATAAAATATGGCAACATTGAATAAATCTGATTATTGAATCATTTCAGCGCAGAGTTGGATTTGGGAAAATCAGAAAATTTGGACAAAATTATATCGATTCAATTCCTTTCAACTTCAAATATCTTAAGAATGGTGCAATTTAGGAGAAAAGATGAGGAATGATTTTATATGCAAAAAAGACTAATGATTCCAGGAAGTACGAGATACGGACCTTTAGTTCAAGCGATATTTGTTTTTCATGCAATTTAACCAATTTAAGTGGAATAAATCTATTGATGCCAAAATATGCACGAGTGTTATCAAAAACCTTCTACAAGAGATCATTTCAATTGGTATTGTCGTTTGACTATTACAGGTGAAAATACAATTTTTCAACTAAATTTCAACACCCTATATCTTTTGAACGGGGCCAAATTTGGAAAAATGTTATAGGAAGAAAATGTTTCTTTTGACGTCAAGAATCTATGGTTAAAATTAACGCAGTGGTCAAAGACTCACCCTGTATAAGGCAATCCTCGTAGAATCGAGAGCGCTTGGTGTTTGCTAGGTTGAACAAAGGAAGATCCCAATATGCTTACTTCTGTGAATTCTGTACTCTATGAACTAATCAACATTTGGTTAGCATATAACTATTCTCAAAATTCTCACTGATAGCCAGATAATTCAAGAAATAATGTTATTTCTACATTTTCCTTGTTCTTGCATATTCTATACGTATCCTTAATCTCCTGTTCACGATTTGAGTTGCCTCAATTTTGCATGAACTCTCTATGTGTTCGTTTATATTCAGCTCCGTTGTGTAACACGGATTGGATTACATTGCGTCAAAACGGTGCTTGTTTAGAATTGTAATTCACACGTTATGCCTATCGGACTCCCGGGTCCATTCCATTTCATTCGAAAACCTTTTCAGCCATCTTTTCCATCGTGATATGTCCGTTGTCGCCGCAAATTTTGCCCTAATTCCCTCTTCGAGATGTTTGGGATAACAGAACAATAGCCGTTAAAATCCTTTCGTATCCTTAATGTCAATTCGCTGGAGTGGCGTTTTGTACGAGTTCTCGGAGCTGAAAAGGGATATTGTGGCTAACTGAATTTGGGGATTAATGAATGACCAAGAATTTCCTGTGAGAATGCGAGATTTTTATGACCTTACGAAACCGTCTTTGTCGTGTGTCTGCTCCTCATCAGGGATACCCATTTCCATTATATCACGAGTACATTATTTAAATGTGCAACATTACTGCTTGGTGGGGGAAAAATTACATAGAATAAACAGTATGTGTATCCCTGAAATTCGCTAAAGCATGTTTTTGGAACAATGGAGGTTATGAGAAGTATAAGCTGCTAGAGTTGTTCATAATATAAAGGGGTCTACTCACTAGGAAGGAAGAATGCACAGTCAAGTCTCTGTACTGCACACGGTAAAAATCAAAACTATCCTGATTCCAACCAAGCGAATTGCGCCATACAAATTCATGCGTTCGCGCTTTCTTCAAGAGGGTTTGGACTCGTCTAACACTACAGTGGTCACAGCTTTTTCTCAAGCAATGGCAGAGCCATCTAAGGTTGTTACAAATACCAGCTCAGGTGAAATTTGTTGTTGATTTTTATTTACTCATTTGTTAATTATGTTCTTTCAACTATATTCATTGTACTTGTACTACTTTAAAAATGTCATAATCTGTTTAGCAATGCGATACGCGTATGTTTTGTAATGATGAGTTATTAAGACTACGAGGCGTCTTCGTTATCTTCATCATTATAATTATCATAAACATAATTATCATAGCAATGGTTAATCTATTATATATATATATTCTTTTGAACTTTTGGCTGACAATATTTAGTTAGCAAACAATAAAGCATATAGATCAGGGGTTAGTGACGGGGTGTCATACAATTCGGCGTATGACATAAAAGCCTAGGGAAAAAACCCCAGTAAAAAAAAAACCCTGGCTCCCCGTGTGAAAATACAAAAATAAGCTGAAATATATTTCAGGGACTTCTTTCTTCTATTGATGGAGACAGAGACTTCTTCAAGGTGCTCACATTGAATCTGGAAATAAAAAGACAAAAGCAGAAAAAAGAACTGAATAACAAAAATACGTATCATATTCGTTTGAAATTTATAACCCATTCCAAGAAAGAGTTGGAAACATCATGAATAGCCTTAAAACCATCTTGAAATTTATATATGGGACAACTATTGATGAGATGAGGTATTGTTTCTTCTGGTTCTCCATATTCACAACTTGCGCTAGGAACTGAGTTCCATTTAAATAGCATGCCATTGGTACTACCATGACCTATTCTCAAACGATTAAGAACGGTCCAAATTTTTCTTGGAAGATCACAACCAGGAACTTCTTCAGAAGGATCAGAAACAAGATACTTGAAATTGAACATTTCGTAAGAGTTCCACCCTGTATTCCATAATTCTTTATCACTTTTGATCATATTGAAGAACGTATTATGCCATAATGCTTTACGTGACTTCAATCTGGGAATTCTATTTTGTGGAAAATATGAAATTATTGGGAATAAATTGGGAAAAAATGATATTTATTCCAAGAATTCAAAGCTGCAGTCTGTCTGCGAATATGGGGAGGGACATTATTAGACAATACTGGTAACCAATGAACCGGTGTTGATCTTATGGTGCCAGTAATTGTTCTCATGGATGTATTCAATTGTGCATCAATTTTTTGTGTATGTGCACTATTAAACCAAACAGAGCAACAATACTCAGCTGCATAAAAGACTAGGGCTAGAGATGCTGTGCGAAGAGTGGAAGCATCAGCACCCCAAGACGATCCAGCTAATTTCTGAACAATATTATTCCTAGTTTTCAGTTTTAGGCTCAGATCATTTAAATGAGCCTTGTAATTGAGAGATGAATCTAATTTAACTCCTAAGTATTTTGGATAGAAATTATGTTCGATAGGAGGATCACTGAAAGTTACAGCTAATTTTCTATATTTTTCATGATTATTCAGATGGAAACAAGATACCTCTGTTTTTTGTTGGGATTTGGAAATAATCGCCACTCGATAAAATAATTCTTTAAAATATTCAAATCAGATGACAGTATGTTTTCCAGAGTATGGAAATCCGAATGTTGGTAAGCAATAGCAATGTCGTCAGCATAAACAAATTTTTGAGATGATGTAGTGGGCAAATCACTTAGATATAAATTGAAAAGTAAAGGAGCTGAAACTGATCCTTGAGGAAGACCGATTTTCAATGTTTTGAAGTTGCTACTCTTATTGTCAATAAAAACACGAAACCTTCTATCAGATAACATATTTTCTATTAATCGTACCATTTTCCCACATTTCAGATGAGTATAGAGTTTGAACATTAATCCATCTTTCCACACAGTGTCATATGCCGAAGATTAATCGATGAAAGCAGCTCCTGTTTTCAACCTATCATTGAAGCCTGATTCTATGAAAGTTGTAAGGCTGAGAACCTGATCCGAACAATTTCTGTTTTTCCTAAAGCCTCCCTGGAAATTTTGTAGAGCATTTTCTATAGAAGATTCAATTCTAACAAGGATTAGCCTTTCTAATATCTTGAAAGGAATACTCAATAAACTGATGGGTCGATAACTACTAGGATCACAAGGATTTTTTCCTCGTTTCAAAATCCCTATTACTTTAGCCTCACGAAATTCGGAAGGAAAGTTTCCCGAATTCAGAATATTGTCATAGAAAGACAATAACCAAGACAAGTTCTTTTTTCCTAAATGTTTGATGAATTCCGACAAAACCTGCTGCTTTTCGAGATTTGGTAGATTTGATTGCAGCCCTCAATTCATCTATATTGAATGAATGTGACACATGTTCTAAAGTAGGAGCTGATCTCCTGAATATCTGTAATTTTTTCTTCATATTCCTCATTTTAGATTGGGATAAATTGACTGATTCAGAGACATTTACTAGGCGGCGTGCGATTAAATTTGGACCAATTTTTGATGATGAGGAGGTAAGAGGAGTAGCTTCACCTAATTTTCTCAATATATCCCATGAACTCCTACTCGAATGTGTAAAATTCATTTTTGATACAACACTATCCCATTTCTCTTTTCGGCTTGTATTGATAGAATTCATAAGCCTTTCACATTTATCAACGGATGGTGATTTTTGATAGTCCTTGTACAGATAATCGGTTTCTTTCGACCAACCTGGAATATAATATTGGTTAATCAATTAATCCCACAGTTCTGTGATCTATAGTTCACAAATTCTTATTATTTGACCCTTTCTTTTCATTTTACAGTCTTATTATCTATTGTTCTACAAATTTATATCCTGCATGGTATTGATTTCCAAAATATATTGTTTTGATTATTTTCATTCGTAAAAATCCTTGAAGTTAATGGGTTATTTGATTTCAAGGCAAATATAGATTAAAAGTAGTATATAGTTTATAATTTGGGATTTTGTAAATTTTTTGTTTTTGTATGTTTTATGGATCTTTGTTACTGGATCAACACCTGTATGGTTTATGATTTAATGAATTCATCATTATTGTTATTATTATATTCATAATAACCATTATTTTTTAAATCTGCTGCAAATTGCCACAATTTGGTGTTCGAAATATATTGTTTCGAGGGAGGTTGTGAGAATATACAGCAGATAAAAAAAAATGTTCATTTCAAATATATTTTTTTTCGAACCATTTAAAATTATGGGATCGAACCTGCGCTTGCGTGCATTCCTATGGGCATTCAATTCAAATGCTCTAGAGTCCACCACAAAAGGGAACATAAAGCGACTGGAATCTCTGCCAAGCTAGGTACAAACCAATATCGCTGGTAAGTTAAGGCCGAACAGAGATATATCTGAGCCAGAATGTGTTGACAGAGTTGCTCGTTACTATTATTATCGGTCGTAATGCTCACGATGGAATCACGACTACTTCGTCCCTTCTGGACAAACTCTTAGGGAGAACTATGACCTTGTCAGAAGGGGTGAATTCACCTCGAATCTCTAACGCGTACCACGTGCGGGAGTTCCACCCCGGAGGTGCGTACTGAGACGCGCTGCTTGGTGACGATTTTGCTACTCCATTTCTCTCGATACGAACATTCGCTCTGGAGTTCGCAACAAGACGAACCTAGTATCTCGATTAGCGCGTATTTCGCGCGAGTCTTGCGTAGTGCACGCGGAGTTTTCGTGGATTCTGAATTCACGCGATTCTTGTGGAAGGAGCGAATGATTTCAAGCGAATTGTTTCGCAGTGATTTCGCTTCTTCTGGGCAAGTTCTATGGCTCACCATTCCACTAGAAATAAGCGCATAAAAAGCGGAAAAGGTTTTACTCGAAAGAGAATCATTACAGGTGAATCATTCCTATATGCAGAGCCTACCAACATATTGACTGTGAGTGAGAAGTGGAGTGCTTAACTCTTTTCCACCTAATTTCGTGGAACGATCTGGAGAATACAGGCTATAACACCCCTATGACCCAAAACCATCCCGTAATTTTCTCATGTTGTTGCTGCAGAGCCATTAACGTAGCTTGTAACAACGTCATAAAATCTGATTGGAAAAGTAACCGCAAACAACCACAAATTGTTTGTTGATTTTACGAATAAGAACAAGGGTCATTCCGGAGGAAAATGTAATGATCCGCTTGTTCTTGATGGAGTTTCGGACCTGATTCAATAGACAAAGAGCAGAAGCTACGCGTTAAATGATTTCGTCTTGTGAAAAGTTTCTGTGGTCTTTCGGCTGGTGGAAAGTGTGATATGTTTTAATGGGAAAGTTAACCTTGAAGGTAACTCCAGAGGAGAGTCATTGAGAAGTTATTGAGTATGTTTGTAGACATTCGGAACTTTTGAAACTGGAGTTAGGTTCTATTCTTGGATCGAAATCACTTTCAGTTGATAGAGGTATTAGTTGTCGTCTGAAATGTATTACACAGTCTAGCAATCTCTGATTCCCTGCGAGATAATGAAGCTATAATGACAAAAAACAAGTTGATTCAATTGAAAATATTATGGCTCAGCGTCGAAAATTTGAATACTTCATATCCCTTTGAAAAAAACATATGCAAAATTTTGAACCTGCTAAGGTGATTTGAGGTTTGCACACAAGTTTCTACATTGAATATGGATGGAAAGAAATAGGAGAAAAATCTGGAAATCGATAATCAGGCAAACTTGGAAGGTAATGACGAAACAAACTTTTGAATTGATGACTTACTTCACAACTTTTACACAATTTACAATGTTAGGCGCAAAACTCTGCTTTCTAACATCACACTGAAAAAAATGATTTTATATGACGGTCCTTTTGCTTTCGTTCATATACGCAGTATCTGAAAATTCGATAAAGTATATACGAAAGCATGTTAATTTAGAATACCCATACAATAGTGATTAAAAACTAAATCTTTATAGAAGTGTTTATCTCATTTCAGTATCCTCTCCTATAATTCTATATAAATGTTTAATCATAATAGTACGGGTATTTAAATGTATACGCCGAAGCTTACTGAAAATTGCATATTACCCTAATACACCTACCATAGGGTACCATAGGAACTAGAACAATCAGAGTGTTAGTTTAAAACGCCTGTTTTTTTAACCTGATAACCAATTTCCCTGCTTTTCTAACGAATATTCACGAAAGAAGTGCGAATGATCACGATTCTTTCGTGGTGCCACTTGTATCACGCATAGCGCCTTATTAGATCGAAGTTCTTCATGTGTTGTGTTGTTATCGTTAGCATGTTCCGCGTTTCTTTGAGTTATTTCCCTCCTTTTTTACGGAACCGATATTATTGTATGTGGAAAATCCATAAAGTGGTGATTGATGGAGTTCGAAACCCTATTAGACAGTTTTCAACTGAGTAGAGATATTTTCAACGTTTCAAAGGTTAGTATCAAATTATAGTTAGTTATATATTTGGGTATTAGTGGATATATCTATCGCAACGAAGAAAACAATCATTTCTCTGAAAGTATCTTGCAGTACGTTTCAACATTTTTTCATATGTTCAAACTGTAGAATAGTAATAGTTTATTTTAAAATAGGTCAGCAAAAACACGGGAGTCGTGCGTTTTCTCTGAACACGTAGTACTCCCCGCATCACGCCATCTCAATCAAAATAGGTAAAAATTATATTTTTCATCTATGATCGATGTGAATGAACAAAAAATGATTTCCAAATTTTTTGAAGTTTTTTTTAAACGAAAAGTAGAACAAATTGAATCACTTATTTTCAAAGTGAGGTTTAATGGAAGGATTTTGGGGGAAACGGTGGAAAAAAATTTGTGTGCACAGACTTATCGAAGGAAATTTTCGTTACAAATGATCTTCACAAGAATTTCCTTTACTTTGCTGCACTTTTCAGATGAAGGAATCGATGAAAATTCTTCTATGATGTTGGATGAAAGTACATTTACGTACTTAATAGCAAAAATAGGCCCTCGACTACGTTTAAAAAAAAAAAGTACCAAGAATACCTTTTTAATTTGGGAATTTTTGAAGTGAGTTATTTTTAATCACCTATTATAAGTTTATTTGATGAACTCATGCATTTGTTTTTGAGTTACTTCCATCGTCAAATAAAATGTTTTAGCGCGCATTTTGATTGAATATAGAAATTTAATTAATTTTTATCAGAAAGAAAATATCCAAAAGAATTACTGAAATTTTTGTGAAACAAGTCTTTTTTGGTAAAAAAAACCTTCAAAATTACTCTTAATAAATTACTTTAATTCAATAATTTTGAAAATGAGGTGTAAAACATCTTCTGTTTCTATTTCTTTCAGGTTAATCATATAAATACTGATAGTTTCTCAACTACAACTTTTGCAACACCTTCAACATCTTCTAATCAGTGTTCGATTGAGTCTATGTCGTTCTCCCCAGGATTGGAAATAGAAGAAATATTCAAAGAGTCATCTAATGATATTCAAGAGAATACTCTGGGAAGTTTAGCTAAGAGAAGAAGAATAGATTTTTCTCCAGAATCATTGAAGCCTATCACAACAAACCCAATCAAATCTAGTCGTCTATTTCCACAGGTTTCTAGAAATTGTTTTTCATCTCATATTTATTTTTGTTATTTTTATGGAGAATAAAGAAATATTACTGTAGAAGCACATTTTTTGATTTTCCTTAGCTCATATAAATAACTAATATTATGAATTGTTTTTCAGTATATCTAACTCGCAAATATATTGTTATATACCTGAACACATCATTCGATTGCTAAGTCAGGAAAAATAAATATTCTTCATATTTATTAAAATTGGAATGAGAGATAAATTTGTACGACACAATACCCATTTTTAAATGAAATCCATTTGGAATTGGAGAATATACTGAAAATTGAGCATAATTGGATTTACAATGGATTTCATTTAAAACATTTTTGAAATGAATTTCAACGAATATATATATTCGAGCTGGAAATACTGTTCATCCAAGTTTAACAGATTAGCTGGATTAATAAGCCTAGTTGGTGAACTAAGCAAAACGGTTATTTATAGTTATACCACTACCGTTTGGTACCAAATTGGATGGTTACTCAAATTTCTTGAACAGAATTTTGAATGCTTTATGACCTATCATTCATTTGGAATAATAGGCCTATAGAAACAATCTGCTGGATATTCTGAGAGCTAATAGAACCATTCATCTAACATTATATGAACGTCAACTAGAAACAATAATCTTTAACTGTATAGGCTTAATGAGCCAGGATATTAATTACTATCCGACTGTTCACTAGAATTCGGTAGCTTTAGTGTGTTCGAATCAAGTATCCTGCTTCATATATTGTTAAAAAAGCGTTCATTTGTCCCACCGAGTATCAGAAATTCATATACGGGATATATGAATTTCTAATATCCAGTATAGGATTTTTTTTTCAATGCAGACTCAAGCATGAGAACTACTGCGATTACATTATAAACAGCAAATATTCAAAAAGTAGAATGTTCGAAATGTAGGACAGGCGTTAAAAGGATTTATTCTTCAATTGTTTTATTCATTTATATTACCTTATGATAGAAACGGCCGCTATAAAGAAACTCATAATGACCTAGGGCATTCTTAACTAGCGTTGTGGATCATAACTCCCCCTTGAGGGAGAATCAGAAGCTACACCAAAATTATTTATCATGCAAAATTTTTATGGTAGTAGGTACCAGCGAACAATCAACAAACAATAAAAAAGTCTTACCTATATGAAATGAAAAGTGCAGTTTTCGGATTTATCGAAAACATGTTGCGATATTTTCCTTACCAGAGATGTGGAAACTTGACCACATAATTTTGGAAACTCTTTCATTAGAGAACCACTAAAAAATTCATGGGAATATGTAACAGAATTAACCATTATTGTTGATACATTTCTTAGAAAACATTTAAGGAGCACTGACGTGAAATCTTATATATCTTTAGCGCTTTTGTTAAATCGCTTGAATTATTCTAACTTTGAAGAAGCAATTATTCGTATCATTTATTTTTCGGACACGTGTAAACTGTACAAGTGAACAATCACCCCAGAATAGTTCACTTGAAAACGGTTATGATTCAGAACAAAAAAAAGTTAATTTTTATAATATGGCAGAACGGCATAATGAAGAAACTCAATTTGAAGAGAGGTCTATCTAACCGAATAACAAGCCGAGATATATATATATTCAAACCATCAAATGTACCCCTTCAGTTCTCAAGATCGTTTCGCTCCGTTTTGTGCCCACGGACAGAATCGATTCTAGTGATGAAATTGATACATTTTTACCCAAAGAGTGAAAATTACAAATATCCGATGAAATTAGAGAGATAAACTTTCGTACTATACAGGGTTAGTCTTTGACCACTGCGTTAATTTTAACCATAGATTCTTGACGTCAAAAGAAACAGTTTCTTCCTATAACATTTTTCCAAATTTGGCCCCGTTCAAAAGATATAGGGTGTTGAAATTTCATAAAAAAATTGCATTTTCACCTGTAATATTCAAACGACAATATCAATTGAAATGATCTCTTGTAGAAGGTTTTTGATAACACTCATGCATATTTTGGCATCAACAGATTTATTCCACTTCTTGTGGGTTTCTCACTACTACTCTACAGATTGGTTAAATTGAATGAAAAACAAATATCGCTTGAACTAAAGTTCGGAATCATTAGTCTTTTTTGCATATAAAATCATTCCTCATCTTTTCTTCTAACTTGCACCATTCTTGAGATATTTGAAGTTGAAAGGAATTGAATCGATATAATTTTGTCCAAATTTTCTGATTTTCCCAAATCCAACTCTGTGCTGAAATGATTCAATAATCAGATTTGTTCAATGTTGCCATATTTTATGTCTTTATTAAATATTTCTACAAAAGGATGGGGAAATCTCTCCACTCTATGGTTCCACCACTATACACTATAGATGAAATTAATCACTGAACAATTTTTGTCTTACATTCACCACAAAATTTAAATTGCCATTTGCTGTATTCATTGTTAATGATGTCTAGCACCTTGTTTAATATTTAATCCAGAATAATATTCCATAATAAATAGAGAAAAAGTTTTGCATCACTGTTCGGTATATTTTGACCGTTGAAACAGGTAAAGAATTTTCTGTCAGGACCTGTTAAATTGAAGACTTGTCTTTATGAAGAGCTGGTTTTTTATAGCTTCAGACTTTCAGGGTTCATCAAATTATATCTATTCTAACATAGGAATGCTGCAAATTGAACTCATATGAGTTTTAAAAACTTCGAACCGAGTCTCCTAGATTTGTTTTATACCTTTATTATCTTTATTTCATACACCGATTCAACCTTGTTCACAAACTTAGGAGATAATAGAATTTGACTTAGGTTTGATATTTCTGAATGTTCGTTATGATGCATAGTTAATTAAAATTCAATCAATATTGAAACTGGAAGCTATCAGCTCATAAACAAGAAAGATTAGAAAAGAATGCATTTTCTGACCATAATCATTCCATACTGAATTTAATAATTTCAAACTATTGAAATTATCCTAACAATATTTTCCACATTTTTTTAAAGAAAGCTACAAATAACTGTTGACAGTTTCAAACAGAATCAAAACAACAAAGAACCACAAAAAACTTTTTTATTTGGAACTACCCACCACAGAGACGTTATAATATTTTAATGTGATAATAATTCACTCTAATTATTCTGAGGAAAATTATAACTAAAGATCAATAATAGTTACAGATGTTATGTTTCATTCAAAAAAACATTGCTAATATTAATTTTTGCTCTCCTGGGGTTTGGTAATAAATTAATATTCTATGGTAAGGTATTGAAATTTGACATAATCTATGAATAACCATTATTCAAAATTTATGTTCTTGTTTACGTAATTAAAACATACTCCGATTATAAAAATCAGTAATCAGTATTTATAGTCTAAACAGAATAGATTCATATTATGATTTAACAAAAAATTTTTTATTGAAGAACACCTAGTTGATTTTTCAAAATCAAATTTAGGTATTTTTTCAAGAAAGTATAATTGCACACCTAAATCTGGAAATACTTGTAATCTATCCAGGTAAATTGTTATTGGGATTCAGTACAGAAAATAATTATTCGTAGTGACATCATTCATTGTTGTGGAAGATTTTCATATTTGAACCGTATCAAGAGATCTCATGGACGTGTTCACTGGTCTCTGTCAAAGAAAAGAAACTTCAGAAATATCAGTGTTTGGAAAATCATAGATGATTTTTTCTGGCTTTGAGTGAAAAAAAAAAGCTCAGTGACAACCTCTTGCCTTGGAAGTTTCCATAGAAATGATGGTTTTCATGATTTGGAAATTTTAAGAAGAAAATTACAAATGTATGATGATAACACCCAATAATTCTGAGGTTTTTTTTTTGGGATTTCTCACTAGAAAGGCATGGTTTATAATCTAGAAGTAGAAAGAAAATATAGTAGAACAACAAAAATCTATGTTTATGGTGTTGAATTTTTTTTACCAGAATCTTAGTATTTTGTATCTTCCTTCTGGATATGGACCTCATCGGATGAAACATGGGTGAGTGAATCATTTCTTATAGGGAAAATAATGTTTTTAAACAATTCAGATTCAATAGTGGATGCTGTGGAAAGTATTCTTCATTCAAACTATACTGGACTACAGAGGGGTATTTGCCCAATGTGAAAACTTAAAATGCTTATAACTTTTCAACGCAGCTGAATATAGAAAAACCATAATGGAAAAAGCGTTTCTTTTGATCTCAAGAACCTATGGTTAAAATTAACGCAGTGGTCAAAGACTCACCCTGTATATATTAAAAAGCAGGGGTCCCAGCACAGAACCCTGTGGCACACCATGAGTGACTTTCAATTTGCCTGAAAAGACTCCATTAACCCACTGATATCTATTCGTTAAACTCACTAAACCACATGTAAACATTACCTCTTATACCTATTTCAAATAATTTCTTTATAATAACTTCCTATTAACCGTTTCGAAGGCCCTTCTGAAATCTAGGAATACGGCAACTATAAATTTACCTTCATCAATAGCTTTTCTCCATGTATTACATAAGTTGACCAAAACATACTCACAAGAATTATTTGACCTAAATCCACATTGGTTATTCTCCAATACCCTAAAGTTATCACAATATTTAGATATTTGTTTTTTCACACACAGCTCTAACAATTTTTCATAAACAGTCAACACATTAATGGGTCTAAAGTTTTCTATATTATTAGAACCTTGAATCTTCTGTACAGGTATAACAACAGAATCCTTCCATGCATCAGGAAAAGAACCATATTCCAAAGAAGTATTTACACATCCAAGAATCGATTGCCAACCACACTAATTACGTCTTTCAATACCTCTCTTGATATAAGATCATATGTGCCACCCACATTTTTCAAGGACTTTAAAATTTCATTCAAGTATTTCATATCTATTTTATCAAATTGTACCAAATTGGCCCTGAATTCAATACTTGAAATAACATGTTCCATATTTTTTATTGGACATGTACTATTCACTATTCGTTCAATACTATCAACAAAATACGAATTGAATAATTTACTCAACTGCGAATCATCTACAACATGTTGACCATTATGAACTATTCCATTTATATCTTTAGATTTATCTGGCATTAGACTCTTCAGATTTTTCCACAATTTTTAAGGGTTATTCCTGTTGCTATCAAGTATTCGACTTAAATAATCGGTCTTAGATTTTTTTATTAACTCAACTACCTCGTTTCGAATGATTTTGAATTCCCGCCGATGGAAGGAATAATTCGAGAAAACAGCCATTTTATATTTATTGTCCCTTTCCTTCATCTATAATGATGACGAACGTTTTGCTTTCAATGTAGTGTTTTCTGATGAGGCAACTTTTCATTTGAATGGAACGGTTAACCGCCATAACTCAAGATATTGGTCAACTGAGAATCCTTCCTTATTGGATTGATGAAGCACAAACCAAGAAAAGTCACTCAAGAATTAGTCAATAGACTAGCATATTGTCAGGAGGTGGATGGCAAACCCTTCGAACATTTGAAATAATTTTTTTAAAAATTTTTTTTAATGAATTTTTCCTTCTTTTTATAGATTTTCATAAAAAATACGTCATGAAAAGCAGAAAGAGTTATCTACTACAAAGTATTTCGTTTTATTTCTCACTATTGATACAAATAACAACGATTTATTTATTTGAATGGATTTTTTCTCAAATGTACAAAAAGACTGAATTTCTTCTTTTTACAGAGAATTTTTACATGGAATCCGATATGGATAGATCCGAAAAACAAGGTACACTTTCAGAATCTGCAGAAATATACATGGTGTCCCATGTAGATAAAAAAAAATTTGTCATTTCCGGTTAAATCGGAAGCATCTTATCAATGAAAAGATGCCCATCAGATGCATTGTGGTCCATTACACTAAGCTACCAAATTTCAATAATATCGCTTCTTTCGTTTTAAAAATATCAATTTGGTGCCAAACTTTATCCCAACCCTGTATAACTGTAAATGTTTGGGCTGTGCGAATATTTTAGCCTTGTAGAGTATAACGCATAAAAACATCCTCTCAATTTTGAGATTCGAGAAAAGTCGAATAATTGGCAGTTGACTATAATATCTAGTGAAAATGTGTATCTTGAATGGACAAACAGAAAGTTCCGCGACATTTTGTGTATTTCTTTTATGAGTGAAATATTCACTTATAATACCACAAGAGCTTCAAAATTATCGGGTGTTTCCCGATAGGTTCGTTGCAAACAAATGAAGGAGTCAAGTTTTTCAGGTTGAAAAATCACGAGCGCGAAGCGCGAGTGATTTTTCCTGAAAAACTTGACGATTTTATTTGTTTGCAGGGAACCTATCGGGAAATACCAGACAATTTTGAAGCTCGTGTGGTATTCGAGGGATTATTTTTCTGTCCCAAATGTCGGCCAATAGAATTGCACCATGAGACGAAATGTACAGTTAACGAATAAGAATTTCATAATGAATAAAACAACATTTAATTAAGAATCAGGGTAGTGCAATTAAAAATACAAATGTTGTAAACATTGGTGCATGTTTTCTTCAAGTCAGAGTTATCGGTAATGGCCACAAAAGAGGTAGATGGCATGAGGTTTATGCTGTTGATGGCATTTTCTGCAGTAGGCTCACTCCTTCGCAGTTTCTTGACAATTAATTCGTGGTGTTCCTGGTCGAGTTGGAGATACGGCTTGATGGAGTTACTGTTGGCATGTCCAGTTATTTTGATTATCTGCTGCTCTCCCAGGCCCGATTTCGCTAGATTGGAGACGGCTGTTGCACGACTGGAGTGATTGGTGATTTTTTTGTTACCAAGGTCAAGCCCAGCTTTTTGTGCTGACTCCTCAACCCACTTTGAAATCGTGTTTTGGCCTACTGGGGAATCCTTGTACCACCTAGCTCCTGGAACTTTATTCCAGAATGGATTTTGGGTCAGGAATAGTCTGTCGCTCTTGATATTGACATCTCTCTTCTCTCTCAATTTCTGGAACAGTCTCACTGGGCACTTGTCAGGGATTTCCCGATTCTTCACCAGCCACTTGCTGTCTGATAATTTTTTATCACCACCTTATGTGGTCTTGCTGAAAATTGGATTGTATTCAATTCTCCCAGTTGTTTCCCCGTCATTTCGCTGTTCTGCCTTGAAGTGATGTATTAACGCCATGCTGCCCTCACCACCTCTCCAAGCCAATTCAACTGATATTATCATGAATAATTTTTTCTGGAGGCCATCAGGAGTTTCCTCGTCCCAAACAGTGGTCATTGCATACCAATCTTTTTCCTCCAAGGCTGCTGCACTTGCCCTCCGTTTTTCCGGAATAGCTTGTAAAGCCTTACGCTTGGCATCACGAGCTCCTCGAGCGGTCTTGAATGCAGCATCCGAAAATGGGTTGAATTCGATGTCGAAATCGTTCAAATACTTTTCTTGAAGTAATTTGGCAGTCTGATTCCATATGTTTTTATTGTACCTTCCTTATAGTCTTCTCCATCCATTTTCTTCATATTGTAAGCGTAATCTTTCATAATGTTTGCCAATTGCGCTTCACTCGTTTCAGCACTCAATGTGTATTCCCTCTCAGTATAAAAAGTAGTAAATTGGTTTCAAACTGTTTTTTTTTGCCCTCTCCGTATTAATGGGAACATTTCCTTTGACTTTTTTATCGATGGTGGACAGAGAACAAACTCCAAATCGACTCATTTTCATGCAAAATCTCCAATTTTCACAATTGAATTCAACCTGTCAGTTTGACGTGTGCTTAATTTGACTGGATCATGTTTTGTTTATATATAGCAACTACCAGAGAAAATTTTCAAAAAATTATCAGTATAATACCATGTAGGTTGTACCACGTGACGTCGAATGGTGCAATTCTATTGGTCGATATTTGGGTCGGAAAAATAATCGAAATAATCTATATCTAATATTCGGATAAATCTATAAGCACCCTGTTCGAAGAACTACAGCAATTTTATGTAGCCTTCTGTCACAATTGCTCTCCTCCATCTCTTACTTCTTGAAGTGAACGACAAAGTAGAAATGATGAAGTTGTTCTGAAAACAAGCAAGATTATTCTCATTACGTCACTAGTTCTTCATCCTGTCATTCATCAGTGTACTTAAATTAAAATTTCCTAACCATAGATTCAATAAACGTCTAGTTGACTTTCGAATAGTGTATCCGAATAGCTCCATTCAAATGTCATTTCATTTATGAAAGTTGGTGCCCGGCATTGTTTTTTTGTAGCGGCCGTTGGCTACAGGGATCCGCTGATTGTTTTTCCCACGTACAAAAACAGGTTGATTGATAGGAACGAGCAAACAAAAAGTTAGAAATGCCAATAATTAAATTCGAAATATCAGATTTTGAAACAAACCCCATCGTTTCCTGCCGACCGAATTAATCAATTCTCCCCGTTCCTCCCATCCTTCTGTTGGGAGTCTGGTTTGATCGACGAGTATGATATTTTTTTCACTTTCTGTTGGACCTTTGGTCATACTGAGCTCGTTTCGTATTGGTCGGCTCGCATTCATATAAATCAAGCGTAAAAAAGAGGCGGAAGTTGGGGTTTTAAGATAATTGTTTCGGAATTCTCAATGATGTTTCAACTTCCTCTGTGGCTTATGAAGTGCCTTCTATATTTTGTAACGTGCTAATTGCCACGTTAAGTAGTGATGGTGAGCATGAGACTCTACTCTTAATTTTCTCAGGGTGGGCTTGATTATCCCAGCAACAAAACTCCCCTCGGTTTTTGACAAATATAATGAGTAGAATAAAAAGATACAATATTAAATTACAAAATTGTGTCAAATGTCCAATCTCCCAAGTACAACACACATTAGGGACTTATCTTAACAGTTGTCGAGCCTCCAAGCGCATCCTCCAATTTTCCAGATATAAGGTGAATTCCCACGAAGATGTTCTATGCCAAGGGATCAGTGCATGTAGATGGTTTCTGCACGAATTCTCTATCGTATTCAGACAGCTACTTGATACGATGCAATTCTCATCTCAGTCGAAGAAGGTGACCATGCCACAAGCTCAAATTAACAGTGCTTAATCCAGTGAAAGGACGTAGCTCAACAGCCTATGGTATAACTCATCTCAAGATCAAACTGTGATGTTCTTGGCTTCGTCATAAGATGCAATTTAACCCCAGGAGGAGCTATATTAGAGTGAACAAGAGAGCATTAGAAAATACAAAGACATATATAACAGGGCTCCCTCTCGATTTCTTTTAGACAAATATAAACTGAATTATTGTAAAATCACATCAGAGCAACAAATTAAACCGAGAAGGAGTTCTGTCCTGAAGTTAATCGAGCTAAAGTAAAAATAAAAACGTGCCCTCACATGAATAACCGAAAAACACCAAAATTCCAATTCCTGGGAGGAAATATATCCACTTACCGAGAATGATCACGTACTTCTCGCAGATATTTGATTCAGAAAAGTTACACTTAGAAATTGATCTGTTTAATTTCTTCAGAATATGAACGTGGAAACAGAACGTGAACAGAAATCCCTGAAGGCAACCGATAGAGGTTAGCTTCCGGAACACAGAAATAAGCATTGAGCACATACATCTTCTATAATGCATGGTATCGCGAGATCGTTTCAAGTCAGGGGCGTACGAAAAAGGGGTGCAAGCCGTTGCAATTTATATGCACAATATTTAGCAGAACTGTTGTTGGTATGAGTTTTGCTCTGGAAAACTGAAGAAACTTTTCGATTTGTTATCCGACTATTCCTAATTGCTTTAGATCAAAATCTGAATCAGAAAACAAGGGTAAATGGCCTACAAAATATTGAATATGCAATTTTTCACCATCACTATTGTGAGAAGAAGTATAACGAAAAGAATTAATGTAAATATTGAAAAAAATTCTACTTTTTCAAACGCTTATTCACCTTGGAATCAATGGAATATGTACATATATGGATACGTCGGTATGAAGAAGACTAATTAAGGATGGTGGATATAGCCTAAATAATCATTGCATTGTATCAATGAGTTCTTCGTGTTTTACTACTGTCGTAGAATAATACGCTTGATTCAGAAGACTCTATGAAAATTTGAAATAAAACGAGTATCTGGAACTTGACACCTATATACAAAGAGCTGATGGACAATCCCTACAGCGAATTTAAGTGTAACGATCATGGTGAAGCCACCCTTAAAAGGACGATCCAGTTCTGGGAGGTTGTATATGAAATCACTCGACCTTATAAAGAGTCTCGAAATTTATAGTATCGAACATATTTATATAGTTAAAAGAAAAATAATGTTCTCGAAAAAATTCTCTATAACCTAAAAATGAGTATTGAGAGGAAGATATTCTATATGAATAATTAAGAAGCTAGAATTGCCCTTCAAATTGGAATAAAAAATGATTCTTGAATATTTCAATAATGAAATGCATACTAGTGTCCATTTTTTTCATGTGCAGGTACCTAAAACATATGCGCGTGAAAATGTATTAACACAAAGATTCTCATCCATAGTATGTCCTATTAAAATGAAACAATCCATTAATAAAAAAAATTTTGATGCATGGAAACATATGAATAAAAATGAATGAAAAGATGTAAATGAGTCCCGAACAGCTACTATAATATTGCTTCTTCACTCATCCCATAGAATTTAATATATTGCTGTTCATTGTGTGGAAAAACACTCTGTATAAGCTGTTCTCTCGAAACTGTGAAGTGAGAAAAATATGCGTTAATGATTTAGCATCAGTTCGAGATGTCAACTAAATTTCTTTCCAATATCTTTCAATTACTTCGAAAACACAGTCGCAGGTTGATATTGTTGCAAACCCATGTTAGTTGAATTTCCTTCAAATGCGGTCACAAATTCAAATATTTCATTCAAGCCTTCCGTTCGTCAGCGACATTTGGTCTATCATCTGCAGCTCTGAATTCTTGGAACAAATATCATTTTTTTCCCAATTTATTCCCAATTATTTCATATATTCCCAGATTGACGTCACGTAAACCATTATGGTATAATACGTTCTTCAATATGAACATAAGCGATAAAGAATTATGGAAGGCTGAGTGGAACTCTTACGAAATGTTCAATAAGTATCTCGTTTCTGATCCCTCTAGAAAAATTCCTGGTTTTGATCTTCCGAGAAAAATTTGGACAGTTCTTAATTGTTTGAGAACAGATCATGGTCGTACCAATAGCATACTATTCAGATGGAACTCAGTTCCAGCGCAAGTTGTGAATGTAGAGAAGTAGAAGAAATAATATAATTAATAGTTGTCCCATATATAAATTTCAAGATGGTTTTATGGATTTTCATGATGTTTCCGATTTTTTCTAGGAATGGGTTATAAATTTCACACAAATATGATATGTATTTTCGTTATTCAGTTCTTTTTTCTGCTTTTGTCTTTTTATTTCCAGATTTGTTGTGGGCAACTTGAAGAAGTCTCTGTCTCCATCAATTGAAGACCACACTTGAAGAAAGAAGTCCTTAAAATATATTTCAGCTCATTTTTGTACTTTCAAACATAGTAGGGGAGCCAGGGATTTTTTTACTGGTTTTTTTTCCCCAGGCTTTTATGTGATACGCCGAATTGTATGACACCCCGCACTAACCCCTGATCAATATACTTTATTGTTTGCTAACTAAATATTGTTAGCCAAAAGTTCAGAAGAATATATATATATATATATATATATCTGTGAACAGAATCATGGCTCCAGGCAAAATGATTTGCTCCTTTCGTAAATCCTTTCCAGTGCGTACAGCAACTTCTTGTGTGGCATTGTGCATTCGTTCAAAACTATCAGTTTGCCTATCTGAAGGATCTCCAACATAGCACTATTTTTGCAAATTTATGTTTCATTTATTCGACGGTTTATTGAAGATTTCGAGACCGAAAGTCTAGTTTGTACGCCATTTAATCAAGTTGATGACGAGATATTGTTGATGATGGAGCTCGTGTTGAATGATTGTTTGGGCTATTACCATCATCTATTGTGGATGTAATGATTTCCGATGTTTCGATAGACATCTTCTATCTTTATCAAGGAGAAAAGTAAGAAACCTTTTGGAAATTATCAATTTTCAAAAAGTCAATTTTGACAGAAGTCATGATAGAAAATGAACGATGTTATATACTCATCTGTGATATGATATGAAGCAGGAAAATACAAAATATTAAAAAAGGACCCTACCACCACAGTTGAAAACAAAATTCACAAAATCCTCTATAAATATCGAAATGAATTTCCAGATCAATTCGTTAGATCAAGACTTACACCCCACTTCAGTAAACCACCACATTTATATGGTCTACCAAAAATACACAAAGCTAATATTCCTCTAAGACCAATTGTGAGTTCAAGAAATTCAGCATGCCACCAATTGGCTAAATTTCTGCTGAAAATTATATCACCATTAAAAAGTAATTCAACATCAATGATAAGAAACACGAAACACTTCATAGAAATAATGAAACATCAAGAAATCATGGAAGAAGACGTTATGGTCAGCTTCGACATTACCAGTTTGTTCACTAATATTCCGACAGATAAAACACTTATCATAGTTAGGAAAAAGATTGAAGAAGATCAAACCCTTAGTGAAAGAACTACACTAAGCGTGAATGCAATTATGGAACTGCTTTCTATTTGTATTGAAACAACATAATTCCAATGAGAAGACATCTTTTATCAACAAGAATTTGGAATGGCCATGGGTTCACCACAATCACCAATTTTAGCTGATTTATATATGGAAATTTTCGAACAGAAGGCATTAGAAAAATATGCACCTAAACCCAAACTGTGGAAAAGATATGTAGATGATACTTTCATTATTTGGCAACATGGAAGAGACACTATAGATGGATTCCTTCAATATCTAAACAATCAAGAGGAATCAATTAAATTCACAATGGAAATCGAGAAAGACAGACAACTTCCATTCTTAGATGTACTCGTACATAAACAAAATGGAATCCCAAGAACCGCTGTGTATAAAAAGCCAACGAACACAGGACAATTTCTACATTTTGATTCAAACCACCAACTAAACACTAAATTGGGAGTAGCAAAATGTTTATTTGATAGAGCAATAAATATTTGTTGCACTGAAGAAGACCAAAATGAAGAAATAAATAACATCTCGAAAACTCTTAGAAGCAATGGCTACCCCAAAAAGATATTAAAAAAAGCTAGACGAACAAGAGAAAATCAACCTGAACCAACAGATATAAATCAGACCATTAAAACCGTAATTCCTTATGTGAAAGGTTTGTCGGAGAAAATGAGAATAATTGGAAATAGATACAACATACCGACTGCATTCAAAACTCAAGACACTATCAGAGCTAAACTTTCAAAAGTTAAGCCTAATAATGAGACACAAAGGACAAAGAACTGCATATATCAATTACCTTGCGAGTGCGGAAGATCTTTCCTCGGAGAAACTAAACGCCCTCTGAATGTACGAATAAAAGAACATCAGAAGCTTCTACGAGTACTAGACAGCGACAAATCCAGGTTGGTCCAACATGCTGTAGATGACAATCATCGTATAAAGGGGGATGAAGCATCAATAATATCCAAAGAAGAAAAATCAAAGAAGCAGCATTTATGAAAATAACACCTGATTCCATAAGTGCTCCGTCTATAGATATGCCAGAAGTTTGGACGCCGATAGTTCGATCCAACTTAAAAAGATCATCATATCACAGATGAGTATATAACATCATTCATTTTCTTTCATGACTTCTGTTAATATTGACTTTTTGAAAATTGGTAATTTTCAAAAGGTTTCTTACTTTTCTCCTTGATAAAGATAGATGATGTCTATCGAAACGTCGGAAATCATTACATCCACAATAGATGATGGTAATAGCCCAAACAACCATTTAATCAAGTTACACCTATTGCAAATGGAGGCTACACTAGTGTTACCTCATTTTGTGAATTGAAGAAGACTAGGAACTCAACCAGTTGTGAATATTTCTTGAAAAGTGGCTATGTTTCCAATCCGCAACCAGATCAACAATGATATGATCGTGTTGAGAAAACCTCAAACAAATTGTTTACAGTATCCATTAAAATAAAACTTTATTTCTTAATTTCTAAACCATAGGGACCTTGGGGACATTAGGTACCGATATCGAAACCTCTTTATCAAGTAAGAACACCTTGTGAATTCGTTGAAAGATTTCCGATAGAGGAAAGGGAAGGGAAGTGGTGCTGTCGAATTCTTCAACATAATCCGAAACTTCGAGGCATGCGTCTCCCTCAGACACTTTATCAACCTGTCACGTAAGGAATTAAATAAAAAAACAGAATCGGGTAGCCTCCTCCATCTAAAAGTATTTTCTAAGGACCCAAATGTTCAAAGCGCCTCAAACGTGTTTTGTTTTCAGTATAACATTATATAGCATTCAGGGGGATTTGTAAATAATTCAGGAATAAATAGAAAGTCGGCAAATCTGCCCTGGAGACACATGTCTTCAAATATTTATGCGATCCCGGTTGAGGGTTCTTTCAGGGTATAGCATTGTAGGGATCATGATGCTCTTTTACTCGTTATCGGTTCAGAATATTGAGCATTCGAAGTTTGACTCCAATAAACTTTATATCCTTAGGATATCTACTACTACTCATGATTATTGACTCTATTTAGTGAACGAATTTTCGTTTTTTGAACTCTATGCAAATGCTAATGAATAAATGATGAATGCACAACCTCCAATTTTTTTTGATATCGAGTTGAAAATGATCTCGATCGATTCGGTTTAGTTTCCTGATCTGGGGTCAAACTTGAGTATGTTCGGCCTATCTGCCGTACACTCTCTATTTACCGAAGGAGATGAGCTAGAATTTTCATGTTTTCAGATAAGGTTTGTTGTCAAAATATCTCAGTCAAGCTCGTTATTGGACCAAATTCGTCGAATGGTCGTGAGTTTCTGAAATTTGGTTTCGTCCATTAATCTTGAAATACCTATCTGATTTGTAACTTGAGAAAGACTTGAATTACGTTAGAACGAATTCGTTGGCGAGGTTTTGTGAGAATCGTATCTCTAGAAAATTTGGAAAAAAAAACAAAAGAAAAATTTTTTTCTAATACTTGATATTTGGTAGGTTAATAATGACTAATATTCAAAATTTTGAAAGTACGTCAAGGTTTATGATATCCAGAATATACTCCAATCTAATCATTCAACCATTTTGATTTAAGAAGCTAGGATTCTTCAAAATATGAAGACATTTATATAATGATTGAGATTTTTAATTTCAGAGAAAAACCTTCATGACTTATTAAAGAATATTGATGGTAATATTCAGAGTTCTTTGAACGAATATGACAAATACAATTTACTCGTGGTTGTTCTACTAGAAAAGAGTGCTGTCTTTTGTCCAAAATATCTGTAATATCGAGTCGAAAATGATCTCAATGCAATAGTTTAGTTTTCCCGATGAAGATTTCAGGGCTTATCTTTAGTATGTTCTTCCTGCCGGCCGTTTACTTTCTATCTTTCGAATCTCTATATTTTCATATTTTCTGAATAGGTTAACTCTCAGAATATCTGGATCGCGTTCGTGATTAGGCCAAACCCGTCTAATGGATATGCGCATTTGAAATTTGGATTTTATCTATAACTCCTTGAGTTACATCGTATTAACAAAGTTACATCGGATTAAGTTGTAACTTGAAAGATATTCAAACGAGATTGAAGCAAATAAGCTTGAATAATTTCGTAAAAATCAACAATCTAGAAAATTTGAAAGAATTCGCAAATTTATATTATTATGATACTTTATAGCTTTAATGTTATCCGTTCAGTTCGAATAAAAATTTGTTTATATGGACGTTATTGATATCTTACATATTCTTCAATTTCATTGTCGTAGCTTCCTTCCACCCGAAGATATATTTTTTTTATTTACTTACAGGCAAGCAACCGCAGAAGTAAAATTTAATGGGAGATTGTCGAAATTGACTAGTCAATTTCGTGCTCTAAAAAATTTCAATGTGAGGCTGGTTGAAGTCTTGTAGAGATTTCAGAATATTCGATCGCGAAGAATCATCATAATTTGGATTTGAATATATAACGTATTTCCGAGAACAAGTATTTACCCTTCTAAAGTCCTGGTATGTTGATGAAAAAACCTTGTTCAGCGATAGATCAATTCTCCATATGCATTCAAGTGATTGTATTTTGATGAAGTACAGTTCAAAATGGAATATGAAAGTGAATGTGACACTTAAATGAGAAATATTTCAATTCAAAGAGATTTTTATGAAGTTAAACAAAAACCTGTGAGGAAAAAAGCTGTAGAATAAAAGAGAGAAATCAGCAAAACTTGTGGTGACAGTGCACTCTTTCTAAAAAGAAGTGTATGTCATGATATGTCTCCATCTTCAAGGAATTCTGTGAAGAGTTCCAACCATCATTGAAAGAATCTCCACAGAATCCTTTAGTCAAGGTGATTATTGTGTATTCTGAAATTTTATTTTCGTAAAATGAACCTATTCTAAGATAGATATAAAGGAGCTTGTTCTTGTTCATGAAACTAGAAGAATAGCGCTTTGCCTCACTACCTACTCGTTATTTCGAATATCGAGCTAAAAATTATCTCAATTGGTAGGGTTCAAATTCCTGATTAAGAATATGTGATCAATCTTGAGTATTTTATGCTGGCACAATCTCGCACAATGTTCATAAACACGTCAGTGCTTTTCTACATTCTTCAAACTAAAAAAAACTCGCAAAAATGCACTAATACGTCAACTTCCAACCACATTCAAACACAGAATTGAGTGATAGGTCGAAATAAAACTTTCATTGTTTTTTTTTTTTCGAAAGATGGAATGTCAAACCAATATGAAACATTCATTCACAATTTGTTGCCCATGAACTATTCAGCAATTCTGAATAAGAAAAAACGAACAATATAAAAACACGGAAGCAATTTTGAATTCTTCTCTAGACTTTTTCCATTCCTTTTAAACACTCGATGCTTAGTCCGTCCCTGTTATAAAGTCGTCGAGGTTGGTCATCACGTTACGACGAATGTAGTTTTTAACGTAATCCGCCCATCTCTGGACCAGCGATCCCTTTTCTGGACCTTCGGACCTTAATATATGTGTTACATGCTCCCAAATAACGAAACGCAGAGAGAATTATACCAAGTTTTTTGCTTCCGAATATCCTGCGTAGTTAAAAACTCTCCTAACCGCTTCAGTTCCTAAATTGTTCAAGCTCATAGAATCTTCAAGTTGACGGAAATTTTAATCTGGCATTGGTGGTTTCCGTAAGCTAGGATGAACTGGCTACTAATTAAAAATTTAAAAAATTGGAAAGCACTGATGTGAGGTCCGATGACTTTAGCGCTCTTGGAAAATCACATCTCCGCAATATATTAAAATATATTATATATAAAAATTAGAGGTAATGGGGATGATTAAACTGTAAAATGAAAAGTATTCAATTTGCAGACAGTAATTTGAAAACACTTTTTTTTTGTAACATCAAAACTACTGGGTCGATTCGACCGAATACTTAAATTAGCGGAGATATTCAAACCGTCCAACCTTCTGAATTTTGGATCTGTCCGGATTCGATCCGATGAACTCAAAGACAAGAGGCAAGGCACATAACGTCTACACTATTGCAGGTAATTGATACCTGTGAAAATTATCGATTTGAATCCAAGCGAATAATTCCTAAAAATTGGAAGTATATCTCCGGACATTTTAGTTTATCGAATATAAAAAAGGTATCAATGTGTTTGTATGATAAGGCAATATCACAAAAGAAATTTAATTGAGTGTTATTCGAAGAAATACATTTTTCATAACTCCGAAACGATTTGGCCAAATAACGAACTCGTTCGAGATATTCATCCCTTAGAGCAAGTAACCCTCTATTGCTCATTCCGTTTGGACGTGATCATGCCTACCGATAGACGGACGGACAGAATCGATCTTGACCACAGATCATCAGTGAGTCCATACGAAACGATTGATACCACTTTTTTCAAATTATTCGAAAAATGGAGACTTTTGGGTAAATCTATGAGCACTCGGTGCGGGTGAACAAGAGCGCAAAAAACAGAATACGAATAAAATGATGATTTGAGTAATATCCATAGTAAATTATTACTTTTCTTTTGACATCTTCTACTCTATTCAAGTTTTCAGGTTCAACCCAACGAAAGTTAAACCTCATTATATAAATCAAAGAACAACGAATTGCAATATAAAAAATCGGGAGTGCAGATCTTATACAAGGTGCCCTGAAAGGGTATCGGGTATGAGTTTTAGTGCTATTTTCGGAACGGAGCGGACGATCGTGGCTTGCGCCATTGTGTGGAGTTTTAGTCGACGGAACAGTACTGAGAGACGTATCGCGCATTTTGCGTAGGAGCGTATTATCGTCATGGTGATTCAATAGTGACTGCTCAACTTCTCCATTGCGAGGAATATCGTACACTACACGCGCCAAGGGACGAAAGCGTTAGGAAATGGATTAGAATGATCGAGAATACAGATGCGAGAGTTAAAATTCGAAATCTGGTCGTTCTCGTTAAGTTCGCGATGAATAAATAATTGAAGGAGTTGAGGCATCGGTTCGTCAAAATCTGTCTTCATCTTGGTATCCGAAGGCGAAGCCAAACATTGAATTTCTAAAAATCGTCTTTACATTCGATTTTAAAGATAGATTTACATTAAGAAAGCTAGAAAATTCAGTTGGTTCAAGAATTGAAGGATACGGACTGAATCGACTGAATTTTGCAAAAAACAAAATGCTGCATCGATTCAACAACTTCAACAACATACTGTTTAGTAACGAAGCAAATTTTCACCTGAATCGTCATGGTAGTAAGAATTGTCGGTACTGGGCAATGGAGAATCCGAGACGAAAGAAATTACGACCCTTGCATTGCCCAAAGGTCGTGGTTTGGGCCGCTATGTCTGCTAAAGGCATAATTGGTCCTTATTCTCATGAAGATCAACGAGGCCGAGCAATAAATGTGAATAGTGACCATTATTGCGATAGTTTACGAAATATTCTGGTCCCAGAGTTGTAGGAGAAGGTTTCAACACAAGAAAGTGTTACCATCAAGATGGGACCACTTGCCATACCTCAAATGATTCCATGGAAGTTGTTAATGAATTATTCCCTAATAAAGTTATTTCGGAAAGAGGTAACATCAACTGGCCTCCCAGAAGCCTCGACCTTAGCCCGCTTGACTATTTTGCACGGGGATAAATTGAAAGTAAAGTTTATCAAATTAATCTCAAGAATCTAACCCAGTTGAAGCAAAACATCAGGTCAGAAATGGCAGCAATATCTATTGCTATGTGTCAACGTATTATAGCCAAACTTCGTTCCAGTTAACAAGAGTACCAGAAACGTAACGGTCATCATCTGGATAACACCATCTTTTCCAAATAATTCTCCTTTTCATATGTTGGTAATAAACAATAAACCTTTTCATTGCTCACAGATATTTTTTATTTTGTTTAACTTACAAATACCCGATACCATTTCTTAACACCTTGTTCTTATTTATACATGATCGTGTGGATCATTCACGAAGACTCTAAAAATAAGGGCTTACGAACAGATCCTTGAAGTAAATTGCATAAAGGCATCGACCGGTGAAAAAAATACGAACCTACTCCAGAAAAATTAACCTGAGTCTAAGACTCTACAACTTGGCAATAACGTAATCAAACTCATGGCAAGCAAATACTCGACATTCATCGAAAAACAAACCAGCAACACAGATTTCATCATCCAAGTACTTGTGCACAAAGTTGACCATCTCACATGCTGAGGATTCAGTTGACCAATTTATGCGAAACCAGAGGAGATAAACAAGTTAATGATGTAGGCTGAATGTTTAGATATACCTTCAAGATTTTGATAGAAACCTCATCCCAACCATAAAGTTTTAATTTATGATTTTTTTTATAATACTGTCACTTCTTCAGCAACGACTAGAAATAAAAAGAAATTGTTATCTGTTATTGATTGGGAAGTGCAGCAACAGGACTTACGCTTACCGAAATGCTCATCTATAGCAACCGAGCCTATACTTGAATTCCCCGAACATATCCTCCAATTCACGTCTGTCTGAGTCAGCTCTTCTATTTTCCTTGATGGAACATATTCGCTTTGAGTTAGGGTTAACTGTTTTTTATCTGACTGAATTCCAAAAAGTTTTGTTTTTGTTATTCGATTGATCAATAATATTATTATAGGAATCATACCTGGTAGTTCGCCATAATGTAAGCAAGACATCTTCCGGTAATACAGGGTGCGAAATAAGATCTAACGAAAAATTCTCATATTCTTGTTCACCTGAATAGAGTGCAGTCAAATGTTTCCGTATAGATTTGTGAAAAGTTTCACCTTTTTTCATCTGAACTAAAATGTGAGTGTTAATTTGAATGTTTGAATACCTGGGATTATTTCGTTATTGGGTCAAATCCGTCCAGTGGTTTCCCAAAATTAAAAAACAGATTTTTTACAAATTACTCTCTTCAAACTAAGTTTTTTCATTCTGCTATTTCATCATACATTAGTTCTTAAATAAATTATACCGGCTATCAAATCAACTATTGTGGCGTACTTTTCACTTGAAATTAAACAAATATTTCGAAGATTTGATATTCCCAAGTTTGAATAGATATACTCGCAAATAGTTTAACAGGAGCGTCAAAGCCATTTTTGCGAGGTTGTTACTAGAAAAGCGTTCTCTCATTTTGCGAAAATGTCTATAATTTTCGATATCGAGCCGACAATGTACTCAATCGATTGGGTTTGGCTTTATGATGTAGAATACGAGGTCAAAGTTCAGCATGTTTGTATCTTGGGATCCCTCGATTAAATATCCATCTGATCAATTCGCCACAGGGAGAGTTTTGAATGAGGTTGAAATGAATAGGTTTACGATATTTCGTAAAAATTGTAATGATAGAAAATAGAAAAAATATCCTAACTTGTTTTTTTAAAACTTGATATTTTTGAGATATTATTGGAATCATAAGGTTTGGACAGTACATTCAGGTTATTAATATCCAATAAATCCTTTACTTTAATCTCAGCATTGTAGCCTTTCAATAAACTTGTCTTCTACAATATATGAGGAACTTGAATTACTAAAACTTCTGATTCATATTATCATTCATTATTATCTTTTCATTAGAAACCTATGATTAAAACATTCAATTTCCTTCAGAGATTATGTTAAGTGAAATCATTCTAGTCTTCATTCGAGTTTTGGATTCTTTTATGAAAATCGAAAAAGAGGCGAGAAAAATTTCAGCATAATAAAATAAAAATAATCAAAACTTGTGGTGACAGGGCATCCATACCAAGAAAAGATGTATGTCATGATTATTTTTTATGTGGGAGGATATGTGAAATCTAATAATGAAGATTTATTGCACAAAGAATTGGATAATTCTGAGAGGTATATCAACATTTACTGAGAAACGTAACATTTCATCAAACTTAATTCTTAGAGATCGATGCAGCCAGCAACAATATTTGCGATTGATTTATATACATCATGATCTCATCCTTTAAGAGCTTATCAGAATTCATTCTAGAGGATTGTTCATCCATTGTAGCAGTTTAAACTGATCCAGAGCACGGAAAAATACTTCAGTGCGCAGAAGGTCCTCACCTCATGTCAGTGCTTTTCTACATATTTGTAATATTAATTAGTGAACACTGTTCTGATTATTCGATGACCCCAGTGAACACATAATTGTATACGAAACGTTTGTGAATGGTATTGGAAGCTTATTTAATTTTATACATTGAATTTTTCAACGCTACCTCCTGCACCCAAATTCCCAACCCAAATTAAATAACTGGCGAAAGGCAGATTCTACAAAATCAATGAAATTTTGCAGGACAGTTTCAATTGTACCATTTCAACTAAATAACTTCATATGCAGCGTGACAAATCAGTAAGTAAAGAGTTCTTATTATTTTCTACATGAAATACAACATTTAATCGTTTTTTCGCAGTCAATATTCAACATTGTATAGTCGAAGTGGTAGAATGATCTGGAAACCTTTGTGACCACAATTCTGACCAACAAAAATATCCTACTTTCTTATGCTCAATTCATTTTCAACATCCTTCATTCAGAGTTTAATATTCGTTCAGTATATGAAAATGATTATTTCAATTACTAGTATATTCGTAACATACATCATCTCTGCTAGAATATGTCCTTCAGATGGAAACTCATGAAATTTCCGAATTTATTATTTCTGACAACGGTGTACGATTAAGTCAGTATAGAGGGGTAGCGATTGCGTTCCACCAGTCAGTTGGCTTCCGCTACTTCTCATATTCGTCAGAAACGCATAGTAATGAGTAATCTGTTTTCGTTTTCAAGTGCAATCAAGTTCTCTTCTCAATGTAAACTCAAGGTTACAATTTCACAAGGATGTTTTTCGAGTTCATCATACTGAGTAAGGTATTTTCGAGGTTGATAACACCTTTATATATAAATTGTTTAACATGGACAGGAAAAAGAAGCCATTCAATAATAAGACGGCAACGCAACTCATTCATTTCAAAATTTAATTTTTTAGACATATGTCTTCTAAATGTATATATATTGAACTTTTTGGATTGTTTCAGGTGCTGGATTGGTTAAAGTTTACGAAGAAGAGGCACAATGACTCCACATTGGCTAAAAACATAAATATATGTATTTTTTCACATTTCAGATTCAATTGAAAATATTTTCTTGTAGTAGAAATGTTTTATTGATATAGAGAATTGAGGGAAATATGTTTAATTGTTACACTTTTCATGTTAAGAAATAATTGTTCAATTGAAGATTTTTCGAAATATCCACTAATCAAAAATAATAATTGATGTAGCCGAAACCATAGTTACCGTTTCTTTATCCGGACCTTGTATATCTGGCAAAAAGAATGTTTCCATAAAGAAAAAAAGAGATCAGTGATTATTTCTAGTATTCCAAAGTTTATTATATGAAGAAGAATGATTCTTATTGTATGGATAAATGAATATTTCATGCTGTATATGATGAAAGCTCAGCTTTTCTGAAAATTAAGGAGTTTTCTCTGCTAATACAATATAATATTAAAATCGAAATACAAGAAATTAAGAAATATTTTGAATCACGGTTAAATCAATACCTAAAATCAACGTTATCTTCACACTTGAAATAAACGTTCTATAAATAAAGCATTCAGGTTTCAACATAAACGTTAAGAACTCGTATCTCCCTATCAAAAATTAAACGTTATGTTTTAGCTAAATATTAACGTTATATCAACGGTATCATATTCATCATAAAGAGGATGATCGCAACGTTGTATTAACCATGAAACAACGTGAAAAAATAAGAACGTTTCTTTGAAACGCTAGAGAAAAGATTTTCCTAATGACATTCTGCAGTCTTTTCAACGATAAATATTAGTGAAGTTACTTAAAAAAACAACGTTTCCTGAACTCTACTGAGTTTTATGCGACTTGTTTGTATCACCTCATGAATAAATAGAATTGTATCTATAACGCAAAGTTATTTAAAATGCAATAGTGCATCAAGCAATACTCATAATGATGAGTATTCATGCTGATGCTCATTCAGGGTTCACCGTATTCAATAGATCCTGACTATAAGATAATCAAAATCCCAAACGTAGCAGAAACTTCATCATGCATACCAACGAAACATTATCAAACATTAGAATACCAGATTCCACCCGCGCGCAGTGTTCAGCTGTCACTCCAGATACGTGCTTCCTTGTTTATGAAGAAGTTATCGGACAATAAATATCTTCATTTCGTGTTCGCGTCATGCTATGCACAATCCCAACGTCGAATCTCCATGTTTCTGTTTTATAGCCGTCGACCAATATCGAGTAAAAGTCTGTTTGCAGTTCTTCCCCAATTTATAATTCCACTCAATAATGGCAGAACGGTCTGGAGCCCGGAGAGGAAAAGAGTCAGTAAACGATAAGCTCGTGTCCCTTTCCGTCTCATCGATTCGCTATATAAATGAATTGATAATGGTTTTTGGGCTTCCTTTCTGATTCCAGCGCTGAGCTTGGGTCGAGGAAAATTTCATCTATACGTTGGACACTGAAGTTCAACTGCCATGTCAGCTGCCCAATTTGTCCTTTTCTGACCGGCTGTGACCCTGTGTTAACCCCTGCACCATCTCGTCCAGTCATTCTAGGTTACGCTCATTTTTTTCCATTTACGAATGCCTCTTTTTGGTCTGCCACTTAGACACCTTCGTTGAAAGCAACGAATATGTGTTTCAGTGAAAATGTTACTTCAACATTTCAAGAATATCCAGTTTCATCTGGTAATTAACTGGATATTAGTAAATTCTGGGTTTCGCAAGAACATAGAGAAAACGAAATCAAAATCTAATTGGTTGAGATTTTGGAGAATTTTCAAGAAAGAATTTCATCATTATAAATAAAAAATTATTTTATTTATAGCAGTACGACTTAAGCGCACTTAATTTCAATGAAACAGGGAGCCCATGTTTTAGTCAAATTTCCGATTTATTCGAAGATTGAGCAGGAAACGGTAGATGGTTTTCAATTGCGTGATGTCGAGTTTACTTAACAGCTCATTTGAAAACCCATTGGATAGTTCAGTAGTTATAAGCATCTAAACTTTTGGTGTTCAATACCTAACTGAAATACTCGTATATGCACAACCGATTGATTTGAAGCTCGAAAAACTGTATTAACTTCAAACGGGGCAATTCTCAAGGTTTTGTTATTTTTTTATGGTTAACACTCTATTCAGTTTATCAAGAACGACAAAAACTTCGATAACCTGAAAATACCTCTGAATCAAAATCAAACAATTGTTTGTAAGCCAATAGTTCAAAAGAATATATATATATATATATATATATATTCAACTGTGGAATCATCAGAACAGATTCATTTTAATTTTATGATATAAAGTATATTTGTTCGGTGCCTTAATCACATAAAAAAATTCGAATAACCTTCAAATAAGCACACATTTCTGTTTAGATCTAAAGAATATCTCATAAGTAATTGAATTTCCCTGAAAATTTTGGAGTTTTTTCAAAATTTTTTATCCATAAGATTTACGCTAAATTCGGCACACTTTCTTCTTTAAACCTTACCTGAATGAGTTTAGACAACCAAATCAATCGCAGGGCTCTAAACTGCAAAACCGGCAGATATGAAACATAAATGCAAACAAACCAAAAAGTATTGCGATGGTCTTTCCATATTGACAATTTTTTTAAAATTATAGAATAGAAATCTTTTTTCTCCGTACTTTACTTCAAAATAACAGAATGCAAATCAATTATTCAACAATTGGCGCGAATTCTATAATATATCATATATTTCAATCTGAAAATAAAAAAAAATTCTTTTAACAATACAGCAGGATAATTTTGAGACTGATAGAGTATCGAACAAGATAATTCGAAAGAATTGGGTTTTATTATATATGAATTGATGGAATAGAAAGTGAATCTTTACTGGAGCAGATTGAATTAGGATCACAGACAGTAATGGACCTATCCAATACAAGGTGGCGTCGACCGAAAAAAGAAAGTATGTAACCATAGCAACTAAAGAGTCTGATAATACAGAGATTTTACTCCATTCTATGATTCTGATCAACGATAACCTCATTTATATATGTATATAAATAGATGACGTTTACGAAAATGTAAAGCAGTAAAAGTGTTAATATTTGTCGGAGTCTTAGATTATATAAGAATAGACCCCTTTATTTACATTGGAAGTGTCGCATCTGAAACTTAGAGCTGGTCGATTGTAACGTATTGAGCTGGTCCACTCAGGTCATAAAGCATGTAGCCGAACTGAGCAAATAGTAGGTTTCTCTATTCCCCTATAATAGTGAATAAAAACTTTTTTTTCAATTTGCATTCAAAACATTGTATAAAATTTTATATTTTGAATTGAAACTTCTTATCTGATACATTAGCAAGAAGTAAAAGAAAAACTTCAGTTGATTCTGCTAATTCATATCAGAGACCGCAGATGGAAAGAAATTAAGACGAAAGTCAAGACAACGCTGTAGCATTCTCTGCTTGACAGTTCGAAGGTCACATGATGTTTAGAAGACACACGTTGCCACCTCTCTATCGAAAATAAATAAGTAAATTGAAGAAAATTTGTGAGAGTCAGTATTGGGTTCTTCATATTTTTTATTGTTTATTACTTCTCATCGCACTAAAAATGGTTCGCAAGTGTGAAAGTTGCAGTAAAGACAGGAATTTTAATCCGAATTTATTGTTACAAAGGTAAGTGTATTGTTAGAAACGAAGTATTCAGTTACTTACATGTTCAGTACCGTAGAAAGTTTTAATAGGGAATGTTTCAATGAGATTATTATAAGATAAAATGAGGTTTTCTTGAATTAAGGTTCCCAGATGAAGCTTCGCTGTTGGGATGGTCAAGTATTTGCCCAAAGAAAGCAATTTTCATTTGTTCAGATCATTTTGACCCTGAAGATATTGTGAGCCGAGTAAATGGAAAAAGATTTAATGCGGTGTTGCCGGGTGAGGTTTCACAAGAGACTTTCAATGACTGTTCGAGAGATCCCAAGTAGCATTTTTTGTTTTATAATAGTGCGAATACACTCTTCGACACTGCCTTATAAAATTCAAAGTTATATAATGTAGATGCAATAAATTTTCCCTGTGCCCTATATATCCTTTATTGGCCTTAATTGATATAATTTATAACTTCCCTATAAGTGTCGAGAAAGACTTATGGTTTTTTCGATAACCATCTGAACACTTTTATAATCCTATCTATACGACTGTTATAAAACTCCCATATGGAGACGACACTTTTTCCGTTACTGAAAAAGGCGGATAGTCTCAAGATTTATAAGAGGCGCGCCCACAAATCTGGTAGTTGTTTCAATTATCTTTCTGGATGAAAACCAGCATGCGCAACTTTGTCGTATTGTTTCATTCTAATTCTACGACAAGCATTATTTATCTTTATTTATCTGTTGGTTTATTGGTTAGTTGAATTCAGAAACAACCCAAGTAACATTAAATATGAAGTTGAAGATACGTAGTTGGTTTTATTAAATGCTTACATATTACATTTCTTATAAGCGCGAAGAAAATCTTGAAGGCAAGTGAGCAAACACTTGCAATTTTTTCTACACTGTATGAAATCGAATTTTACCTCCGAATAACACGTGCGCCCTCGATATACGAAAATTTTAAATTTTTATTGAAAAATATCCAAATCATTTTCACTAATTTCTTTCAAAATATAACAATTTTTCAATATAAACGCTAAGTTTTGAATAAAAGTATCTTAAAATTAACAAAAAATTCATTTTCAATCCAAATCCAACTTTTTTTCTTTGTTCTAAATTTTTCACAAAGCTGAAAAAACACGACATTTCCAATAACACTATGGCCGTGTCGGATATCAAGTCATGCTGAACACTTGGACTCGTATAAATTATTTCACATCCCTAATGTAAACTCACTGCTTTTTTGTTCTATAATAACTTTTGACATATTCATAATGACCAATTTAAGTGATAAAAATTACTGAATAAACAAAGTAGAACCTTTATAAAGTTGTGATTTACACCACCACCATCCCTGTATTAAAACTGATGGTAACTCAAAACACCTTGAAATGAAATTAGAAGGTGTTGCTCTCTAAATGAAAACATAACCTAATAGTCTTGACGCAGGTTCTCATTCAAGATATTGCGTACTATTTTCAATAATTGTGTTTAGGAGTTCAAACCGAAGAACCAGGAAGCATATTCCTTCTCTTACAATTGTTCCTGAAGCTTGGCAACAAAACGGCATCCTTTATTGGCCCAAATCAAGGAATGCAGCGAGTGCAGTACGAAATCCGTTTTCGAAGCCCGATAAAGACTTTAAACAGTATCCTTGTATTAAGAAGAGAGACAAATTGTTGTTGTACAAGGCTGCATAAGAAGAACAGTATATTAAGAACAGTTCTCCTTTTGAAACAATAACTGTTTTTTATATTGGCCATTTTCTCCTCTTGTTCTGCATCTCGATAATAAATAATTTCAATAAGGACCTAAAGAAATTTCTTTCCCGATTGTTGGGTGTGAATTTAATAATTTTTGTAGGTTATTCTACAAACTATGAAAATGCAGTGATGTCAAAACACTTTCAATTTTTGAAAACACCTTTTTATTACTTATTCTCATCTTGATTTATAAGGGTACTCAGTTATTGGACATACATGATTTTTATGTAAAAAAAAAGACTTGATGAAAACTTGAAAACATTGGACACTATCGGCTACATTACGAAGTTGCAATCACTTCTATAGAACGCCCTATAATAACTGTTGTATCACCTTGCTCCTAATGTTTCATAGGCATGTTTCTGTCACCTTTATAAACCCATATTATGAACCTTTGGTACTATAACCTGAAGTTTTTATGAACAGTTGAAAATCTATAGTTCATAGAAAATTTGAGAATTGAGAATCAATAATTTTTGCAACTTCTATATGAACTAAAACACCTCAGGTATTCAGCTCCCCTATTATGAATCACTAATAACACCAATTTCAAATTTATAAATCTTCCGGTTACCCAAAATGTTACTGGGGATGTAAAGTGCATATCTGCAGGAATCGAAATCAGCTTTTTTCGGTCGACGCCATATGCAATTTTCGATCTGACACTCCTCTGGATAGGTCCATTGAGAATGTTGTTACTTCATATTACTACGTTCTAAGTTTCTTTGCGATTTTAATTGTTGTCCAAATTCTAGTTGTACAGAATAATTGGAAAGGAATATTTTTAAACAACTAGTTGATCAAAAATTTCAGATTTTAAGAATATTTAGGGTCTGTAATTTTCGACATGAAATAGCTCCTCTCGTTGAGTGATCAATATCTCTTTTTTTCAACGATTACTTATTTCTGAAATATTTCAACGGTATTTAATTTTCAGGCGATGAATCATAAAAATAATGAATATCGCCAAGTAGGATGAATGGCAAATTTTGTTTTTTATGTCGAAAACTCTTCAAGAAACAAGGCATATTTGGTAGCAAATTAGGTCATGAGAATAGTCGAATTTCTGGAAGCCCAACAGAGGCAACAGTAACCATTTTCAGCATGAAATTATCACAAGCATCAATTTAGAAATAAAATTGTCAAGTCGAGGTTCACTTATTTCAATTCTTTATGAGAACCTATGAATTTAGTTATAAGAAGACAGATGGTCAGTTGCTACAAGATTATCATATAATCGACCTCGCTTTGTGAAATAATAATAATCTTTATTCCTCCTTTGTGACATAGATACATTTATGTATAGGACCAGTCACAATAGAAATAACAAACAATATAAAAAAAGACAATTATGGCTCAAGCATCTGTCATTAAAAAAAATTGATCAGAAGTGCATTGCACAATCGTTCAGGTATTCCTCACTACTGTAATTTGCTTTCTACAATAGTATACATTTCAGTTTGTATTTATAGGAGCTCAAATTCAAAGTTTTCAGCGAACCGGGTAAGTGGTTATAAAGTTTAATGCCGTGGTACAAAGCTGATGTTTCCAATTTTTTGGTTCTGTGGCATGGTATGGTAAGCATGTCAGAGTGTCTGGTGTTCTAATAATGGAATTTCGTATTCTGTATATGTATATACAAGGAAATGTCAGTATTTTGTGTTGGACAAAGTAGGGCTCACAAGATTCCAAATATGGAATGTTAAAAATTATCCATATGGCTCTTTTCTGAGTGATGAAAATTCTCTGTCTGTCGGCTGCATTGTCGAAATGTATGACGTTGTATGTTAGATGACAATAAATTAAACCATAGTAGGTATGGTAGTAGGTAACCTTAATGAAACTGAAATCGAAGGGATCTTAATTGTGTAACTTAGTTAGTTGTCATACTGAAAGTCCTCGAGTAAAAATCCAAGATGAATTTAAACTGAAATCAAGTGAAGAGAAAGTTTTCTCTTTGTCCTCATGAAGTCCCGACCAACATTGCAGTAGAAACCAAATGAATATCTTTGACACATCAATGAAATCAGAAAATCGCACAGAATATAGTACGATGAAAAAACTAATTCAAATGATCGGAAATAGGTTGGGTTATTTGAAAAATATCATTCCATGAGTAGCAATGATGGAGTTTCCGGAAAGACACAATATATCAATCTTCATAGATCAACAAATCTTTGTTGTGATCTGACAAATATCTTATCAGGAATCGGATAAAAAAAATTAGAAAGCACTGACGTGAGGTTAGATTGTTTTGGCGTTCTTGTTGAGTTACTTGCGAGTAAATATTCAAACCATAACAAATCTATAAGCACTCTGATCAGGTGAACAATATTCTTTTTCCGTACTATGGGACAATGTGATGCAAATATGAACGCCTAATGAATGAACAAAACTTTATCTCAAATTAAAAATAACTACACATAATTTTCCCCAAGTTTCGTTCGAAGCCATAATTCCCTTTCCCTAAAAACTTGCGTCAGTGTTTCTGAATTTTGACAACGTATATTATTTCAGCCACCGAGATTGAGTTCTATCTCTCTGATTTCCGTTATGAAAAATTTTGATTAATATTACGCCAACTGACACTGATTAATAAGCCCGGCATTTGTCAATCGAATATCGATCTGTGATGGCCATCGTTTCCATAAAACCACTGAGAAATGTCATTTCTCTTTTCTCTTGAGTAAGTGAAAAAAATGATCATATCTTTAGATGGAAAAGAGCTACGATAATGAAATTTGAGGATAAGTAAGATATCGATCACCTCAATATATTCGCTTTTTTTATTGAAATCCGAAAAATATCTTATGAGATAGTGAGTATTGAAATATTTTTAATTGGGAATTTTTAAAAAATTTTCTAGCGTGAAGAGAACTGCGAAATTTTGCGAGCCAATTTGTTGCAGCCTCCCTCAACAATATTTCAAGTATCAACTTGATCCGATGGATATTCTAGTAGTTATTGAGGAAACAAAATTTCAGATGCTCATAACTACTGAAGCATCCGAAGGATTTGGCCCAATAACGAACTTGACCGAGATATTTGGACAATTAACCTCTTCTGAAAATATGAAAGCTCTAGCTCATCTCTTTGGGATGCTAGAGAGGATACGGCCGGCCGGCCGGTCATACTCAACTTCCGCAACGGATTCTTCATCAGGGAGTCGAACCCAATTGATTGAGACCATTTTCGGCTCGATATTCCATAATTACAGACATTTGGGCAAAATGACAAAATCCTACTTTTATTCAACGTTATTGCGATGATTTTCAAGTTACAAATTTTCCTGGTGGATAGAGCGCTTAATTTCAAATGCTCATTAATATCCGTCAAACTATTAGATGGAGTTTGCTAAACATAAAACTCAACTGAGATATTCGAACATTTGAACTATTCTGAGAACCAAAAAAACCCCAATTCATCTATTTGAATGGATATTGAATATGGGAGGGACATCCTGAATTTGACCATCTTGACCACATCAGGAAGTCGAACTCAATGGTTTTGGACCATTTTCCGCTCAATATAAAAAATATTTGAGTAAAATGATAGCTCGCTGTTCCATTAGGATCAAGCGCATAAAACTCATACTGCTTGAAATTTTTTATGGAAATTCAGCAGTAAAGTTCGAAAAAAGTTCGGATCTATCTGTGAAGAAGGATTTAACAAGAGATACTCGTTGCTTTCTGCAATGGAAAATAAAAATCAGTTTCACCGTTTCCTTTGCCTCATTATTTTCTTCGATCTCCAGTTAATGAAATCCATCTCGCAGACTCCTGTAGGAATGTTCCAATTATCGCTTGAATAAAATCCCATCAATTACGGCAATACACAGATAAACAAATACCAGGATTAGGCAGTTATTTATTGTCCAATTAACGGTAATTTGTCATGGCTGTCGAGGCCGGAATTCAATGAAATTCACTAATGAATCAGAAACAGATGATTCATCAGTTGGATTCTTCTCAGAAATACAACAAATCATGGAAGATTCATATATTTTCACCAAGCATCAAAACATAAATATATATTTAATATTTTTTCTTGGAGGTGAACACACAGATTTATTTCATAAATTTCATTACGAATATTTTGTTGGAATCTCAAGAGTTGCTGATTTGTTCGCATAAACCTTGCTTTTCAAATATCCCCACAAAAAGAAGTCCGGGTGTGCGGGTACAAAATTAGGAGTAGATAATCATCACCCGCTTAAGAGAGAGAAGCGCACTTCCTGAGTCACTGGTTATACTCTGAGAGTAGATCCAAAAATTATCTTTGGTAGAAAAAATGTCTGCAATGTGAATAAAACGAGTTTCTAATTGTAACAAAATTATATATTCACAGAGAAGAAGAATAAACAATGTTCGGCACTTGAGAGTTTATATTCACAGAGAAGAGTTTTTAAATGTTTACAAAATCCAAGGATTTGACCTTCTTTGCTCAATCTTGGGCACTTCTGGTAATACTAAATAATAAAGAGATCTGACCTTATTTTTCTAATTGGAAGGTCACCACAGCTTTACTTCAATCGTCGAGGGTAGATTTCTCAGAATAAGGTGCAGGTACTTCGGATGAGATTTTCACTAACAAATTGTGGCTGGGCGATATGCAATTGCTTCACAGATTCACAAATAACAACTTCGATGTTTTACTTGGGAAAATTGCAGCTGAATAACTCGAATTCACAATAAACCAGGGTTACTAACTGACCCAACTGGAGAAAATGTATATGAGAGAGATTTTGTTAATCGACGAGGAGGTGGTGGTCAAAACTAGAACTCTACTTAGAGAGGGTTCTTGAATAATTGTGGAAGGTCGGACGTATCGAAAGTACCTGCACAGCTTAGGGATTCCCAAAATTCCGTCCGATAGAAGGCATTCTTGGAAGTAACAGCCGCGGCCCTAAAGTCCAAGAAGTGTCCTTTGTTGCGAGAATACCGCAACAAACTTCCGCCTGTTGAAGTTTTCTAACTCCAATCGTGCCAATAATAAACAATATAAAAAAAAATAAAAGGAAAGAAAAAAGCAATCAACTAACGAGAGAGACAAGAGAATCACAGTTCATAGGAAACGATACGTCCAATAGGTGAAGTGAGCCTAATTTTCAGATTCCTCTGATATGGGAAGGGAACACAATTTAGAAATGCTTCTAATGAAGACTCCATTTGCAGTTTTCAGCTTTACTAACCTTATTTTTCTATCCCTTCCAGGGAAAATTTTAATGGTAGGTCAACTTGAAACCTGCCATCCATTAAGACCTTGGTTGTGTTGATGAACAATATTTCTGCAGCTTCATCAACTGGAGAGAGAGGCATAGCCTTGGAAACATCTTCTAGCTTCCAGAATCAATGACTTGCTGCTCAAATTCCAACTCCTCCGATTCTCGAGACAGCAGGGAAATGCAACTGTGTTCATTTCGAGCTACACTCAAGAAAGATTGTTGAGCTTGTGTTCATTGCTGAGATGGAAATGAACCTCCAACAACCCATCCCAAATGGGTGTTGATAAGAGTAGGTAGAATTTTACCAAGAGAAAAACTGCCTTGAGAAAGTAATTCGTAATATAGACCGGCACCGATGAACATGTCGATATCTGAAGGTGTAGCGAAATCAGGATCTGCTAGTCTCAATTCATACTTCACCTCATAAACCACATTACTCTTGACGGCTGTTTCGATCGGGTCCTTAAGTCTAGTATACAAGTTATTAACGGTTTTTTGATTGTTTACTGCAATTTTAACATTTTCATATTCTCTTCAACTTTCCAGTTGAACCATTTATATTCGGGTATGATGCGTAATGGAATACCTCTGTTGTTTTAGTATTTCTTGTCTGTTAATTATCTGTTAGGTTACTCGAAAACCATAATTTTGTAAATAAACCACATGGATAACCATTCTGTTTGAAAATTTCCATAAGATTGTTTATTCCTTCTCTGATGTATGATTCATGACAAATTATCTCGACTCTTACTTTCATCTGTTTAATTACATTTATTTTTGTATTATGCTGTGGTTTGAATAAAAATGTAGCATTTTGTTCGAATGTGTTTCTTTTCTGTACCATTTCAACTTAACGCTTTTATCATCTCTGTGTACCTTTGTAGCTAAGAAGGGTACATACTGTTCACTATCCTCCTTCTCTATGGTGAATTGTAAATAAATAAATAAATTTCAATGTATTCCAGAATTCCTGAAGAAGAATTAAATTAAATTCGAAGAATGAAGAGTTTCACTTAAGTACATACAAATAGTACATTGTTTACCGGGTAGGAAAAGCTTAACATTCCTGGACGACTGTGAAGAGGCGCAAGCCGAGACTTAGCAACACAGGAATGCTTTTCCTACGAGGTAAACATACTATTTTTCCGCAAATCGCTTAAAATTCGACAGATATTGATTGATTGAAATAGAACGCGATAATTTTATTCCCAAATAAATGGTGCTTTGAAATTCCTAATAAAATTACTTGGGTTACTATGGAAACGTATTGAGGTTGAATTGTCAAACTTGACGCTTATAAATTTAATTGCTGGTGTTCTCGAAAGTAAAATGATAAGTGATGATGAAATTTCCATTCCTGGGACTCCTCCAGAGCTGGTTGAGCTAGTGTATACTGCTTCATTAGAATTATTGCCAAAGAAATCAAGAGAAAAGTACGAAAATGCATACAAACGTTTTATGGATTATCGCATGAGTAAAAATACGACTTCTTTCTCAGAAAATGTTGAAATGGCATACTTCCTAGATCTTTGTTTAAAGATGAAATCTTCAACATTATGGGCCAATTATTCAATGCTGTAGTCAACCCTTGCACTTAAACACAATGTAGATATATCTACATAATCAAAACTTCGTTCTTTATTGAAACGGCAAGCTCAAGGTTATAGGGCAAAGAAATCTAAGATTTTAACGAAGGAAGAAATTGAAAAACTTATCCAAGAACCTCCAGATAAAGAAAATTTATTGATTAAGATAATTTACAAGTTTTCAATTTCTATTTAGATTATAGCTTTATTTATTTTTTAGATGGCTGTAATATTTAGTATTTCTGGGGCCTGTAGAATGGATGAGTTAGTCCGAATGACTGTACACGATATAGAAGACTTAGAATCTAAGCTTTTAATCAGCATACCTGATTCGAAAACCAACAAACCAAGATCATTTGTAATTAATCAGATCTACTTGAATGTTTATCGATAGTATGTTTCGTTAAGACCAGAAAATATGAACAGTGACCGATTTTTCTTCAAATATCAAAGCGGAAAGTGTTGTAGACAAGTGGTAGGAATTCATCAATTTAGAAAAATGCCCAAAATAGTTGCTACTTATTTGAACTTGGTAAATCCGACAGAATATACTGGTCACTGCTTTCGTCGGTCTTCTGCAACAATGACTCTGGTGCCGACATAACTAGTTTAAAGAGGCATGGCGGATGGAAGTCATCAAACGTTGCGTAAGGATATATCGAGGAATCGCTTAACAATAAGGTTGAGGTGGCAAATAAAATTTTCACAGTACAAAATATTCAACAAAATGACCCTTCCACCCTGCATGTTGTCCAAAATGTTTCTCATAGTTCTAAGAGTGTTCCTCCAATGTTCAATATTTGTACTAATTGTCAAATTACTGTAAATACAACAAATTGATCTTAAAAATGTATTCAGCAATGACTTGATGTTTTCAAAATATAAATTAATTCCTTAAAAGCAATGTATTTTCTATCATTTATGTAGAACACTAACAACTGTACGGAAATATCATTTCCTTACAGTAAGGAAATGACATTTCCTTACAGTAAGGAAGTCCTGACTTTTTCTGACAGGAATGTCAAAGTTTCCTGGCGATTTGCGGAAAAATATATTCTCTCCATTCATTTCCTTCAACATAAGCAGTCCAATATTATTTGAAGATTTTTCAATGATCCCACAATGAATTTTTGGGTTCATCTGTTCAAGTAAATTGAAATATTCCTTTTTTGAATCTTGAACAGTATTAAATCCGTAAAGAATACGTATTCGTTACTTCTACGGAATGAAAAGTTTTTCATGTTTCAAGTTATCATAAACTTCTGGTGTTTATGGACCTCAAATACAAATCCCCTTTCAGCTTCTTTTTTTCTCGTATAGTTAACGCGATGTTTTTTTTCAAGTTTTGATCATTGTTTTCGTGCTTCTTTTCCAAAGTTGAGAGCAATGGATTTTTACTTTGATATTTTGACATTGACGTAGTGAACAATGATTTAAACTTTTCATACGCTATGACAATTGAGAATTTTATTTTATTTGGAACGAAAGATTCATCTAGTAGTATCGAATGTACACTTTCTAAAATTCATTTACCCCTGTTTTGGGTTCTTCAATAATTTATTCATTCATGAACATGAAACTATACTCATGACTTATTTTTTTTTGCAAATAATGCGCCGGGATCTCTATTATTCTACTTCCGAATTTTTTGTCCTATGAAAGCATTTCATTAAATTAAAGTCCCATGATAGACATTGAAAGATAATAAAAACTTTATACATAATTATTTAACAACGAATACTGGATTCGACAAAAAAATTCAAGTAAACAATTATTATTAATTATCTAAACCTCAAATTAAGTACCTAATGCTCATCTCTATGTGAAAGAATTAATGGGCCTATGAGTTTCATTAAATTCATAAGGTGTAGTTTAAATAATTTCTTCGAACAACCGTCGAATATATGAGGATTTCACAAAAGGAATGATGAAATCTCAAGGGAGAAAGTCATATAATAAGATGTTCAAGAATTCAATGAAACCCACTCTCAAAAAATTTCGAGTGATCGAAAATAAAAGTTTTGTAGATTTCATATCTAAGGGAAACGTTCATCACAATTAAATCCATTTTGAGGCTTGAGGCTCCTGATGAACATCTTGTACATATCCGCCACAATTCTTTATACTGGAAGCTTCAAAAAAATGTTAGTTGGGCTATGTGAACCTTATCTCGAAAGATGAATCATTGGAAATATGGAGGGATCATCACTCCGATTCCTGAAATCAATGATCTCACTTTGAAAATTTCAGTCATTCAAAATATTTGACTTTTCCACTGAACGCCATGATTTGATCGACGAACCCGCAACTGCACGTTCTTTGATAAACATCCTCTACTCTTCATTTGCTTATCCAGCACCAAATTTGATTCTGCATTGCCTTGACGAGAAAGACGAAGTCGTATCGAGAGCAGCCTCCTTAATCAATGAATTTAATTCACCATCAAAGAAGATGATCGTCTTCACAATTTCAGATCGCTTCCGTCGCAATTTTCAATTTCGCCCGGAAGAAAACCTCTTTATTGGACTTTTCCAATGAAGACCGAGATTTTTATTTGCGTTCCGGTGTCTGGAAATCTATTTGTGGCAGTCTCTTTCGAGTAATTCAACGGTTCAAATCTGCGCCAACGATAAATCTTCCTTTTATATGTATTTTCGACGTTGAGCCCAGTTGCAACATCTCTGAGCTATATATTTCTCGCCTCTCCTCAAGTGTGTCAGCCTCGTCACAAGTGTCGTAAATTTCGGTCTGATTCAATATTGTGCTCTATAAATTGAATTTTTCAGAAAGGTGCGTCTCAGAGAATCCTTTTCTTATATAAGATGAACCGCAGTATATCAGTTTGGTTTGGATACACACGATGCGATTGTCGCGTTCTTCTTTTTTCTTGATTGTTGTTCATAATACAGAACATTGCAGCGATCAATAGAACATGCATCGTATAGTTGTTGCGTATTTTACGACTCCTAAGCAGGTGTTGTCTTTGGAGTGTCCAAATGGATTTCCTAAGTCAGGCTTTGAGTCATACTGTCCAGTGTATCCAGAAAAAATTCATTCTTAATCTTTGTAGATTCTGATTAATTTTTATTATGAGTACTTCGACATTCAGTTCTGTGAATTGGTTATTGACTATACAAAAGAACCTACTTTTCGAACCCGATTTTGTCATTCTTCAGGTGAGATTTTTTTTTATCTCCTTCTTCTCATATTTTGATGTTCAACCGGGACTTCCTCTGGTAAAGGTGTAGCATTTTTTTCTTCTAGATTTAGGGATTGTGATTATTTCCGTCTACGGTAATTTTCTAAAATCCAACACGGCCCTTTCAGGTGATGTCTATTCACTAGTAAAAATAAATAATGGCAAAGCCTTACATATAAAATGAGAGAAATATTACATATAAAATAGAGAGAAGCACTGTAGCGAGGACCTTGTGCTCGCTTGTTCTAGAGTCATTTCCTGTACTCTGGACAATTTTGATATTAATACAACCGCAACAATGAATAAACAAACCTATATCTCAAATTAAAAATAACAACTCATAGTTGGCTTTATGTTTTGTTCGAAGCTCAAATCCCTTCTCGTAAAACCCAATAAAAAGTAGCCATATTAACTCCATCGCTTATAAGGAACACTGTGTATAGTTTTGTTTAATTTGAGATATAGATTAACCCCGCATCACTGCCTTACTCATAGAATTTTTCAAGGGTAATACCACTAGAGGTGAGAATTTTTTGAAAACACTCTTGTTTTTTTGGAATTATGCGTTTAAATTTCACGAAACAAAGTTAAGAATGAAATTTCTATAATTTTCAAGAAACGACAGAGTGTTCTCAAAAAAAGTTCGAATCTCGTGTGGTATTTGGAAAGATCATTCAACAATATAAATCAAAGGGAATAAAAAATAGTTTTTTATTCAAAAATAACCAGATAGAACCATAACAACAAATTATTCATCTTTATTCTCAAAATAATAATTATTGATAGTACAATTAATATACACATTACGAGCATTATTTTCGAATGATGAAGTAGATACTGATGTTGTTTCTTGAAGAATATTTTTTCCATTCCTTATGGCTGTGATTATTTTCTCGTGATGTTGTTGGTCCAGTTGGAGATACGGTTTCACTGACGCTGCAGAAGAATGGCCTGTTATCTTCATCAGCTGTTCCTCGCCAATCCCTGCTTTGGCTAACTGGCTGACAGCAGTAGCTAGAAGCGAGTGCTTGGTTATCTTCGACTTGGTTGTGTTAATGCCAATGAGTTCTGCTGATTCTTTTGTCCATTTAGCTATTGTATTGGGACCGACTGGGGAGTTTTTGAACCATGAACCATATTTCCAATTCTTATGTCGAGTAAGGAATAGTCTTTCAGTGGTTATGTTTGTAGTTCTTTTGGATATAAGTAGCTTATATAACCTCACCGGGCAAATATCTTCTTCAATATTGGGAGTCAGCCATTTCGTTTCCGCACATTTTTGGGCACCACCTTGTCTTGTTTCAGAAAATATCGGATTGTAGGCAATTCGGCCCGTGATATTACCATCGGTTTCAATTTCGAATTGGAAATGCGAAATTAGGCGAGATGAACCCTCTCCTCCGCGCCAAGCAAGCTTCAATGCAGCAATAAAATAAAATTTTCTATTCAAACCGTCTGGATTATCTTCTTTACATCAGTTGACCATCTTTTTGTGTTGCTCCAAAGACAGCGCCTTGGAACTAACTTTTATTTCCTCAGGGTCCACTTGCAAAATACGCCCCTTGGCATTTCGTGCATCCCGCGCCGTTTTAAAAACCACGTCTGTGAATGGATCGAACCTAACGCCCCATTCGGAATAGAATTTTTCCTGCAGCTGCTTGGCAGAATTTTCCACAAGGGTTTTACGACACTTTTCTTGTAGTCTGATTGTAGTCTAGCATAATATTATTGAACTCTGACAAATTTGTTTTTTCATTTAAAAGGTATTACCGGGCAGCAAATAATTCTTCAAATTGTTTCCAAATGTAGGATCTTGACTTCACTGTATTGAGCGCCACACTTTTCTTTACACTTTCCTCAATTGAAGTAATATTACGATTCCCAAAACGTTTCATTTTTATCTACTTTATGGTAGAATACGAAAATAAACTGACAGAACTGCCAAATGTGCTGTTGAAGTTATCGCTAACAACTGCTTGTTTATCGTAACCATGACGACCGCTACTTCCACCAACGGCCAAAGCTATCCGGACGTATTAATATTCCTATGCAAAGGCATTTGATAAAAACAAATTTCTAAAAGTGAAAACACTGTGAGGTTGAGTGTTTTCAGATACAGTTTGTTTCTATTGGTCCGTTTTCAAAAATTGAGCGATTTCGTTGGACGATGTAGTAGTATTAAATGATCACCGTAAATGAACAATTTCTAATGATTTCCACCAATTGAATGAACGAATCTGCGAAAGTATCGAGAATTGAAATTTTGGATGAACTTTTTGACATTTCTCTTTACCAATTGTACGAAAAAATCGTTTTTTCCGCCGAATACAGAATGTCAGGAAATGATAAATTTCCTGTAGTTTCGTAATTGACCGCCACCCCAAAGTTTCAATGAGCTTCAATCGTCCACACGGATCTTGAATGTCAACGTAATCAATTAACATTTACAAAACTTATAATTGCTTGCGCTCGAGTAATATATATGATATTTTTTTCCGATATGCAAGTTTTTTCACATCTTCAATGAATCAAATAGTTATTATCACTCAATATAATATAGATGAAGCCGATAAAGTAGGATTTGAACCTTTAACACATATGATAAAAGTTCTGCAATGAAATTGAGTTTAAAGAGGATAGCGATGGCTTGAGTTTCAGTAAAAATGAAGAATATTATCGGTTTTAATGAAAATTTAGAAAAACCGACTCCTAAGAGATCGTACTAAAGCACCCAGAAGACTCTTTATGGTGTTGAAGTAACAAAAACTTTTCGAGATTAATCACGTCGAGGCAGATCTAACGGATTCGTTGAAAATCCAATCACGATCCTTTCCGGTGCCCGTAGAGAGAGCTCCATGCGAATGCATTCAATATCGAGGATTTCGCCAAATTAATATCATTCTGAAATTGAGCACAAAGAGAAGCCAAACGAATACATAGAATACGTAATGGTGCTCATATCATTGTTGATCAATGTTACTACGTCTTGTATTCAACGCCCTTATTTGGGTACAGAATTCTGTTCGAGGCTCTCAACACCGCATTTCGTCTAAGTGACTGACAAAATATTTGCCGCAAGCACTTAACCCCAATAATTAAATTTTGGGAGATGATATCAAGCATCTCAGGTAACTTCCTCGTGCTACTCGTATAATAAATTAGACGTTAACAGCTGTTGTTTACTCATATTAATTAGTTTATATATGTGCTGTTTATGCTTAATTGGAAGAAAATACTCTGATGAATAACCGTCTTTCATGTTCATTGTGATTCACTTTGATAAACGTGAAGCTAACTTCTTCTTGGTTTGCATACGTTGCCTTTAACAATATTCATTATATGCTGGTATACCTGTTATTTATGATGTGGTTTGGAGATGTTTCGTCTGAATACTGCGTAAAATGTAACCATTATTTGGACTGATATGAAAAGTGTTGAAAACCACACGAAAGGGTATTTTGGATGCATATTTTTTAAATTTTTCCATATTAATGGGAATACGAAACCTCAAGGAAATTGTTTAATGAATTTTTCAGTTGATTAAACTTTTGTCTCATGAATCTAATCTCTACAGAAACTGAAAATATACTGTCAATCTAACATTTCTGCTCTGAAGTATGCCTCTTCTACGGAAACATATGGAGGACTTGTATGAACAGAATTCCTTATCGGAATCCCAGAGCGATTAGACATAAATTATTATTAAAAACTTGCTGACGAAAAATTGTTGATGATGGAACCCGTATAAAATTATTATTTATGCAATAAATATAAAATAGGTTTGTTGAGTTTTTGTACACACTGGTTCTTGGAATTCCATTTTGTTTATGAACAAATTCAACAAAAAATAGAAATTGTTTATCTTTCTCGATTTGAATTCTGAATTTAAAAGAGTCTCTGGATTGTTAGGATGTTGAAGGAATCCATGTGTAGAGTTTATTATATGTTGCCATATGATTTAAGTATCATCTAGATATTCCTTCTATAATTAGGATTTTATTTTATATTGGTCGAGATCTTTTTTTTTTTGGAATTCTCCATATAATATATAAATCAAATAAAATGGAAGACAGTGGTGAACCCATGGTCATTACAAATTTTTGTTGATAAAATTTTTTTTTCAATTCGCAACGAGGCTCCTACGAGTTCACCATTTGTACTATATATTAGAAGTTTTCGGGGCTCTGGTGAATTCGGAACAGAATTTGTTACCTGTGGAAAAACCTCGATCAACATATACTACCAATACATATACAAATTATGGATGAGAAAATATATTTGAAAATAGACGTAGTTTATTGACTACGATATGATTATTCAAGTAAGGAAGAATTGCAATATTTATATTAACTTTGATATTCATACCATTGATAGCTATCCACTAAGATTTTGAATTATTGGCAAACTCACCATGCGCTGAGTATGCGCGGACATGGTCAAATACTGAAAACAATGTTCGAATTCTACCTGAATTCTGTTGACAGTGCCTGCAGAAGAAAAAACAGAATTTATTCAATTTCCCCAAAATGTATTCAGTCCTTACGCTTTAAAGACTATAAACGACTCAGTATATTGAATTTTGATTGGAGAAGCAAATGATGAAATCCTAACCCAACGTAGTGATGAAAACAAATTACTGCAATCATTTCAAGACTGTCGATAAAGTGGACTCTCCGTAGGACAGTTTCTCTTTTGATTGCCAGTTTGCGAATGCAAAGAGCGCTCTCAAGTACAGACACTAATTGATAAAAGCAGTAAATTCTCGAGACATTACAATAAAACACTGGGGTAGTGCACGCTTGGGACTATCACGAAGAACATTTTCGGAGCACTTAATTTCATTATTTCGTCGTTGTATAAACATCTGTATGAGGTTCTTTCTTTTCACAATCTGAATGAATAGTCAATAATTAGAATCTACGATGAACACTTTCAACGTAGCGAAACAGTAGGACTAAAATATATATTTTATTATGTTCTTCCGATTGACACTAGTTGAACTAAAATTCTGTACTTTCTGTCTCCAATATATCCATGAAAAAGAAATTTATACGCTTAAATTTAATTCTGCGCATTTTTTCCTAGTGAAGCAGCGTGCTTTCGTTCAGCCCAAATGTCTGTGATTTTCGAAAATCGAACCGCAAATGGGCTCACTAGGGCTTGTTCTAGAGTCTTTTCTTGTACTCTAGATCAATTTGATACAAAAACAACAGAAACGAAAAATGAACAACTCATAGTTCTCCTTATGTTTTTATCGAAGCTCAAATTTACTTATCCTCGAAACCTACCTCAATGTTTTTGTAAATTCTGCAACGTACATCAATTCAACGCAATGAAACATTTCGATTAATTTTCAACTGACAATGCTTTTGATAGCATTGAGCATTGTCACTTTTGACGTTCCATCGACAATTTCTTTTCTCCTAAGTAAATGAAAAAAAATAATTACTTCATCAGATGAAAGAAAGCTACTACAATAAAATGAGAGGATATATGGTACATCAGAAACGTCAATTAATGACGAATTTTAGCTCCAGAGAAATAGGCAAAAAGTGTAGATATATTATATATATTATATCGAAAACAAAGAACAGTAGAATTGATTTTTACGGGCTTTCAGTCGAAACCCTGAAAAAATATGAACTCCGTCATTTATCATTTTTCGAACCTTTTAAACAATGCCTCTCTTCTGGTGAATTTCTAGAGTACTTGAAAATCTCCAAGGTTATACCAATTCACAAATTTCAACAGAAATTATCTCGATAATTAAAGTCCAATTTCAGTCATTCTTGTTGATGTATTTCATAAATAATTAAAATTTGGATCACATTTAAATGGAAATTAAAATTTTTGAACTATTTTTAGCATTTTTGAAATTCAAATTCAGCTTTACAACGACAGAAGATGTCAATCTAAACGTTGATAGCAAGAATAAAAAGAGATGGTGGATAATGCCCAAATAATGATTCCACAGAAAATTTTATATATAAAAATCTTGCCGAAACTCTGCAAACCCTTTCATTCAAACTTCTTTATTTATTAAAAATTAGGAATTGATAGTTTAAAAATTTCAGGATTTCATGAGCAAACTCCATCAAAACGCTCCTTATATTTGTCGAACTATTCGACGTATTAGGTCCAATAAATAAACAAATCGAAACATTTGAAAATCCAACATATTCTTTACTCTAGTCCATCTCCATCGATGTTCACATTTGAGACACCATTATCGGGTCCAGAACTGAAAATAAGATTCTGGCTAAACAATAGCTCATTGTTCGATTTAGAACAAGCTCACAAAATTTAACTGGTTGCCCCAGATGTCTATGAAGGATTTCAAAGTAATAATCGCATTCTCAAAACATTGACGCTCAAGCTTGCTTGAATTTATATTAATTTGACCTTGATCACATCTGTGTTCTAAATAACTGAGATAAAATAAAAATAATTTTTACCATTGAATATACAGGGTGAGTCTTTGACTACTGCGTTTATTTTAACCATAGGGTCTTGAGATCAATATAAATACTTGTTCCATTACAGTTTTTCCATTTTCAGCTGCGTTAAAAAGTTATAAGCATTTTCAGTTTTCACATTGGGCAAATACCCCTCTGTAATCCAGTTTAGTTTGAATGAAATATACATACAGCTTCCACTAATGAATCTGAATTGTTTAAAAACATTATTTTCCCTCTAAAATATGATACACCCACTCATGTTTCATCCTATCAAGTCCATATCCAGAAGGAAGATACAAAATACTAATTTTCTGGTAAAAAAATTCAACACCATAAACATAGATTTTTGTTGTTCTACTATAATTTCTTTCTACTTTAAGATTATAAACCATCCCTTTCAAGTGAGAAATTCCAATAAAAAACCTCAGAATTATTGGATGTTATCATCATACATTTGTAATTTTCTTCTTAAAATTTCCAAATCATGAAAACCATCATGTCTATGAAAACTTCCAAGGCAAGAGGTTGTCACATTGTTGTTTTTTCACTCAAAGCCAGAAAAAATCATCTATGATTTTCCAAACACTGATATTGCTGAAGTTTCTTCTCCTTGACAGAGACCAGTGAACAGGTCAATTAGGTCTCTTGAATATCATACTGTTAAAAATATGAAAATCTTTAACAACGAATGATGTCACTATGAATAATTATTTTAAAGTGATGTTACTTTGCTTGATGATTATTTTCTGTACTGAATCCCAATAACAATTAACTTGGATAGATTACAAGTATTCCCAGATTTATTATAGATGTGCAATTATACTTGCTTGAAGAAATTAGGTTTGATAACCTAGATTTGATTCTGAAAAGTCAACTCGATTAAAAATTTTTTTGTTAAATCATTAATATAAATCTATTCTGTTTAGACTATAATTAATTACTGAACATGCGTAAATTTTTGGTTTTTATAATCAGAGTATCTGTTTTAATTACGTAAACAAAAACATAAATATTGAATAATGGTTATTCATAGATTATGTCAAATTTTAATACCTTACAATAGAATATTAATTTAGTAGCCGCCGGGAGTTTAACCCGGAACCCCAGGGAGAAAATATTAATAATTGCAAAACCTAGTTTTTTAAATGAAAGATAATATCTGTAACCATTATTGATTTTTAGTTATAATTTTCCTCAGAAGAACTAGAGTGAATTTTCATCACATCAAAATATTATAACGTCTCTGTGGTGGGTAGTTCCCAATAAAATAATGTTCTGTGGTTCCTTGTTGTTTTGATTCTGTTTGAAACTGTCAACAGTTATTTGTAGCTTTCTTTAAAAAAAAAGTGGAAAATATTGGTAGAATAATTTCGATAGTTTGAAATTATTCAATTCAGTATGAAATGATTATGGTCAGAAAATGCATTCTATTCTATTCAATTCTTATAAGTCAAATTCTATTATCTCCTAAGTTTGTGAACCAGGTTGAATCGGTGTATGAAATAAAGATGTGAAAAAACTCCTATAAACGTACAAAACAAATCTAGGAGACTGGAGCATTCCTATGTTAGAATAGATATAGTTTGATGAACTCTGAAAGTTGTTTTTCATGCAATTTAACCAATCTGTAGAGTAGTAGTGAGAAACCCACAAGAAATGGAATAAATCTATTGATGCCAAAACATGCATTACTGTTATCAAAAACCTTCTACAAGAGATCATTTCAATCGATATTGTCGTTTGAATATTACAAGTGAAAATGTAATTTTTTTATGAAATTTTAACACCCTATATCTTTTGAACGGGGCCAAATTTGGAAAAATGTTATGGGAAGAAAATGTTTCTTTTGACGTCAAGAATCTATGATTAAAATTAACACAGGGGTCAAAGACTCACCCTGTATATATTCTGTTGAACTATTGGCTTACAAAACAAATGTTTGCTGGGTTTGGTGATGGGGTGCCATACAATTCGGTATATGACAGGAAATCCTAGGGAAAAAACCCCAGTGGAAAAAATCCTGGCTACCCGCATAAGTATTGTTCTGTGTACAAAATAAGCTTAAATATATTTGAGTGACTTTTTCACTCAAGAGTGGTCTTTTGTTAATAAACATAGAGGCTTCTTCAAGTTGCACATATCAAACTAAAAGTAAAAGTGAATACAAAATATACGTATCAAATTTGTTTGAAATTTTCAACCCATTCCAAGAAAGAATCAGAAATATCGTGAATAATATAAGTTGATAGACAATGTGAAATCTCCCCTGATTCATAAACTACGTTGAATTCTGTACTGGAATATAACAACCAGTTAGTTAACAGCGAGTTTATCTAAAGGAGTACAAAAACTCACATGATTAATGAAATCAGAATGCGGAATTCTCTCATGAACCTCGTTCTGTCGGTTGACAAAATTCAACTTCCTAGCGCAAATGAAATTAGCCTGTATAGTCGAAAGTCCCATTCAACTGAATTATACTGCTCTTTCTCCTCCTAAACAATGTGTTCTCGAATCCTCTCATATCTGAAAAAAATCCCTCCTGAACTCGGCGACTGAACGGAATATTTTAAAATTCCCAGTCCGTAACTTTTTTTTGCGCGTCGCTGTGAATAACATTCTCTATTTGAACCGGAATTCTCCACGAACTTTGGATTAATTCGATAATATACGACTGAACCATATTTTTAAATGGATCGCACTTAATTCGAGAGAATCAGATTCGAATCACAAAATAATAAAATCCCTTATTCCCGCCCTATCGAAGGGCTTTCCGCAAATCCCCAGGCCGGATATGGGAGAGCGTTAATCACGATATTGATAACTTCCTGCGGAAGATAGAAAAAAGTTCCTGCACAATCCCCGCAGAATAGATTCCCATCAGCAGCAAACAAGCTACATTCGCTAGATTGGGGTTATGTGTTGCACACTTCAGTCTCGGACACTTTTTTTTGGCCGCCGATTGATTTATCTTTCGCGATGTCCCTGTTTTGGACTGGGATTAATTAATTTTGTAGGTCGTTATATACTGAGAAAAGTGGTTGAAAAGAGCATAAAATGCGCTTGAAGTCTAGCCACTACAGGGACGTCTTCCATCTTGTAGGACCCTCAGAAGTTCACAACTTCCGTAAGCTGTAAAAGAGCACTCGAGGTCTACGATAGTGGAAAGAAGCGTTTTTGTATAAATTGACGTAAAAGGTGACGAGAAGGGATCAAGTAGATATTAACTAGGCTGAGAGTAACTCAACAGAATTTCAATTTCAATTTATAAATAACAACCATTGCAAATTTCAGTTACCTATTAACGTTTGAAGTGATGTTTCTAAATGGCATTCTCAGGATAGCATTTAACCACATCAAATAAGACGTATCAGTATAAACAAATGCATCGGGCAAGACAGTCTGCATTAAAATGTGTGGGACATACAAAACATTCGATTCAAAACGAATCACGAACTACCGCGCAATAAAATTATCTACATTAACCTTACTAAATAAAAAACTTTATTATCCAGATGAATAAAAAATCTTATATATTAAATTTCTGGGATAACCAAGCCTGATCACGGAGTAAGAAAGTGTTATCACGACGGATCAATAACAAATCTAAGAATGGTAGCAGCGACAATGAATAAAAAATAAAATAAATAAACAATTATTGCTGCCATGTTTTTCAACATGTGCCATTAACAATCTTTAGAATTTCTCATATTTGTTATAGCTTCCTCTCTTATAAAGCAAAGCATTATTATATGGATTAAGACCCCGTATTAAAGTAGAACTTGCCGCTGAACTAGTGTTATAAGTACCAACATAAAAGTTGTCCCTAGATCTGGTCTCGTACTGATAAATATCAGAAATATAGATAACTCTACGTGTTAGGTACTTGGGCATCATATGATGTTTCCTTTTATATATGAACAATATTGTTTTGAAAACAATCCTTTATCTCACACTCATCAAACTGAGAGCTTCCAGCATTAATCAGTTTGTTCTCATCTAACACATTTCACAACTATTCTCATACCTCTCTATTCTTAACTTTCTGAATTCTATGCAAAGGATTGGATAGCAAACCAAACGAACGAACAAAAATCCAAATTGGGCAACATAATCGACCTTAACAGCTAACACTCAGTTCTCATATCAATTGTGTTACCAATTGTCCTGAGGACACAAATTCTTTGAGCAACTTTTATAATGCAGTAATCTGCACGTTGTTGCAATTTCAGCTTTGAATCCAACATACTATGTATTCAATTGAATTCACTATTTTCAAATTTCTTATCTATCAATACACTGTCGCTGTCTTTGAGCTGTTCCAGAAATAATGAAATTGGACTGATCAGAACTAACTTGTAATTTTGTAAACGCTTACCATTCATGCAATGTTATCAAATCTCCGTTCATTGAAAATCCCATTGATACGATATATTCACCCACTATACAAGGTGTCCATAAAGGGTATCGGGTATTTGTTTTCGCGCCATAGTCGGAACGAGGCGTCTAAAAAGAGCAGGAAAGGGGTTCGTGGCATCCTACATTTTATAGAGTTTCAGTCACGATGGAACAGCACTCGGAGACGCATTGCGCATTTTGCGTACTAGCATATTATCGCAATGGTGATTCAATAGTGACTGCTCAACGCCTCTGTCGTGCAGAATATCGTACATGCCACGCGCCAAGTAACAAAAGCATAAGGAAATGGATCAGGATGTTCGATAGTACAGGTGCGACAGCTAAAATTCCAGACTTTGGTCGTCCTCGTTCAGTTAGCGATGAAGAAATAATTGAAGAAGTTGAGATTTCGGTTGGTCAAAATCTGTCTTTATCCATGCGAAAGCGAAGCCAAGCGTTGAACATCAAAAAATTGTGTTAACATTCGATTTTGAAGAAATACTTATACATACTCATACGTGTCTATTACGCATACGTTTTTAGCCGCCTAAACTTTGCCTCAGTTATCTGGAACCCTCAGTATAAAATCTATATTTCACGCCTTGAAAGAGTGCAGAATCGATTTCTGAAGCATCTTGCTTTCAGAGATAATCTGTCAGTACAGCATAATGTAGATCGCTACCCTATTTTGAGAAAACAGTTCGAAATATTATCCCTTGAAGATAGACGTAGAACGGGCGACATCATTTTCTTGTCAAAAATTTTAGGTAGCATCCTGCTGGCAGCTGAAATTCTAGAAATGGTAAAAATTAATATCCCACCCTTCAACCTGAGGCAGCATGAGTTATTTCATATTGAATTGAAACGTAAAAGTTATACTAAAAATAGGCCACTTGTTAGAATGTTTCGTTCCGGCAATGAGTCACAGCAGTTGGTTGACATAATTCATCATACGCCACAAAAAATCAGAGTCATTTTGAAAAAGTCATATATTGAAGCTTATTGAATTCAATTTCGGTTAGATTTAATCACGGCAAGTTTCCATTCGCTTTTTCGTTTTTTTTTTTCTCTCAATCCTAAGTTTTTTTTTTGTTATTCTCAATATTTTTTTGTTTGAGATCTGTTGGTTACTCCGTAGTATTGTATTATATTATAACATTTCAAGTTTAAGCTAGTAGTTAAGACATTTCTTTGAGTGTGATTTTTTTAAATTTGTGTAATCTATTGTGGATACTGTTTCTGGATATTGGATCTGTTTGTATCCCAAATTCACTAAATAAATAAATTAAAGCATATAAAATTCAATTGGTTCAAGAATTGAAGCATGCGGACTATGCTAATCGACTAAATTTTGCGAACGAAATGCAGCAGCGATTTAACAACTTCAACACCACTGTTCATTCATAAAGCAAATTTTCACCTGAGTGGTCATGTAAATAAGCAGAATTGTACTGGGCAGTGGAGAATCCGAGAATCCGACCTTTGCATAGCCCAAAGGTCGTGGTTTGGGCCGCTATTTCTGCTTAAGGCATAATTGGTCCTTATTTTCAGGAAAATCAACGAGGCCAAGAAATCAATGTAAATAGTGACCGTTAATGCGATATGTTGCTAAATATTTTAGTCCCAGAGTTGCAGGAGTTTGCAGGTTTCAACTCAAGAACGTGGTTTCAGCAAGATGGGGCCACCTGCCATATCTCAAATGATTGAATGGAAGTTTTTAACGAATTATTCCCTAACAAAGTCATCAACTGGCCTCCCAGAAGCCCCGTCCTTAGCCCGCTTCACTTTTTTGCTCGGGATACTTGAAAAGTAATGTGAATCAGATTAATATAGCAATGTTATATTGCTGCAGAGAACTATTACGCTTCAGAAATAGAGAAAAGCAAGTGAGCTGAAATTTAATTTCGAATTCTATAGAGGAAATATTGAACCTGTCGGGAAATATTATATGTCATTCTACCATTGAATTCATATTTCGTTAAATAAAATTGTGATGAAAATTGGTGGTTACAAAACTAAAAACATTTTTCTTGATGCTAAGATAATCCAGACGGAGCTGATTTGAATAATAAAAATCACTTAGTTACGTACATTTTCCATTCACTTTCGTCAGAACGACGGTAAGTAAATGACAGACTGAGGCAATCGGATTATACTTTGAATATTTATGAATAGGCATCCTTTCCACCTGCTGGCCCAGCTTTATTAGCATTCTGAATTAATTCGGAATATTTTGAAAACATCATTCTGGAACGATTATGCCCTATAATTTCTTAATGTCACAAGAAGTAGGCTTCATGAAAATGCAAGGGATTTTCATGATGATCCATCTGACATGATTTTATGATTTAATGGTTGGTTGGAATGAAAGATTTTATTAAAGCAATGAATTCAAGCTCATGTAGTAAGTTGAATTAGTAAGAAAATGAAGTGCAAAGGTGGAAGAACTTATTATCAAATGTTAATGCATATTAGTACTTCATCACTAACATTTTAAGGTTATTGTGAAATTATTTCACAAATATTTAGTGTCTACCTGAAGCATATGCAAGCTTCTAGAACCAACGAGAAAATAATTACTGTTCTCAAGACATCAGGGATCATTCAACTCAATGCTTAACTCAGCAGTCTACACGATGACAACATGGAAAGGCTGTTTACGAGAATACCACTAATGTTACACAAGTAACAAAAATAAAAAAAAAACATTTTCCATTGTATGGAACTAACCAAAAACTTACCTTTGCTAATGATAAAAGAATTACTTTCTCAACATCGACCTCACAACATTTTTGGGCACCTAAAGTGCGAAGGTCTTTACAGTCGAAGGAAGATTGTTATGAGGCTATTTCAACAGATGGGATGGTCCATTTTGTGATCTAGTGAGACGACATAAATCACTGCGAAGTAGATATCGGCCTCTTGTAGGGTTATCATGAAAATCACCTCTCGCTGCAAAATAGACAGCATTTTTGTGTGCAAAAATCCAAGCTGCAGGACTATATAAGCAGGGAAAGAACCTTGAATAAACGAGAATTTGCAATCAACTCATAAGGCTAGAGATGACCTCTAGGACTCCCCTTTGAAGATGATTCTAAAATTAATTATGAAAGTATGGAAAAGTTGAGCATACTCGAAAATTGCATTAGGTATAATTATAAGTATGATGAAGTGTTACAGTACTATTTGAATAGTTGCTGATGAGAAACTGTTGAAGATGGAACTCGTTTAGAATTATGTGGGCAATAACATCACCTATACAGGGTGGCCATTTGAAAACGAAACAGACGAGATTACAGACGAAATAAATTTTTTCGATAGAAATGCTCGGACAGGTCGATATCTGTTTCGAGGGGGACAACTTAAGATGTAGGTTACGGACACATAGCGCTTCCACCCTTGCTACTACAACCCTCACCCCCAAATTTTAAATAGGGAAGAGGGGGTGAGTGATACCTCATTTGAAAGGTAATTGTTTTTTGATTTTATGCGTTAGTTCTCGAAATATTCTCAACTAATTATTTGAAAATGAAGTGGTGTTTTCATGGCACTTGTAGTGATATTTTGTGAAAAATCGATATTTTGAGCTTCAAAACAACCACGACTGTGGCTTCCTTACAAAATCCATCTTTCACACGCACTAAACGAAGATGATTTTGACCGTCGTGTTGAATTTTGTGATATAATGAGTGAACGAGTAACTACTAATCCCAATTATCTGTACAATGTTTGTTCCTCCGATGAGTGTTCGTTTTCGAAACGGCACAGTAAATCGACACAATTGTCGTTATTGGGCCGATGCTAATCCGAGATTGTTCCACGAAGTTTATACTCAACAACCAGAAAAACTCAATGTTTGGGCTGGAATATTTGATGACAACATTGTCGGCCCGTTCTTTTTACCTGGTAATCTTACTGGAGATATGTATTTGGACTTATTGGAAAATCACATTGATCAAATTTTCACGGAAATTATTGAAAATAATGCTGGAAATTATGTGGAAGATCAGATTCTGTTTCAGCAGGATGGAACTCTTCCACACTACGCCTTACCAGTTCGAGAATATCTGGATCAAAGATTTCCAAATTGGTGGATTGGAAGAAGGGGTCCCACTGAATGGCCAGCCAGATCACCAGATCTGTCACCACTAGATTTCTTCCTTTGGGCCTCTTGAAGAGTAAAATTTACTCTACACAGCCCGATTCCATAGAAGATTTAAGAAGACGTGAACGAATGTCGTCAAACCACTCCAGAAATGCTGTATAATATGCGCCATCGTTTCGAACAAAACTTATTTTATTGTATGGAAGCTAATGGTGAACAATTTGAATACTCGATTAATTGATGCGAGTTTTTGACGAATTATTCACTTTACTTTGAAAAGTCTTATTTCTCAGATCAATACTTCAAATCGTTCTGATACCGTACAGTTGGAGAATGATTTCAGTGAATAAAAGAGCTAGTCGAACATCTGACCCTAGTAGCATTAACACGTACGGTATGACTTCATTTGCCCAGTGGTAGATGTTCTGTAATTTCAAATACAAGTACGGAAATTTTGGTGTTTCGGAAGCACGAAATGTCAATTATTCGCAAAAAATTAATTTAAGTGATAAAATTAACTAACGCATGAATATTTCAAGAACTAATGCATAAAATGAAAAAACAGTTACTGTGCTGAAATCAGTATAAAAATACCTTTGAATTGTGGTATCACTCACCCCATCTTCCCTATTCTTAAATTGGGGGTGGGGGTTATAGCAGCAAGGGTTGAAAAGCTATGAGTCCGTAACCTACATCATAAGTTGTCCCCCTCGAAACAAAAATCGACCTGTCCGCGTTTTTCTATCGGAAAAACTTATTTCGTATGTAATCTCGTCTGTTTCGTTTTCAAATGGCCATCCTGTATATAATTATAGTTCTTGTTACCAATGTTTCAATGCCGGAGGCCCATTGTTCGATGTAACTTGAAGAAATCTTCAAACCACAGATAAGTGATAATGTTTTATCTGTCGTGGCCTATCTATTTGACATTCATGAAATTTGAGAACTATTGTGAAATCGAAAGTTTTTGTGAAAGCAAATTTCACATTGAAAACGACAGACGATGTCTGTTGAAACGTTTGTTACAAGAACAATAATAGATTATGTTTATTGCCCCCACAATAATTCTAAACTATTTGAATACCTTTCCTTTCGAAACTTCATATCCAATAAAATTGTTTTAGACTAGTGTAAATATTGATTTTAGCAGTTGAATGCTTTTTGAAAGTTTCGAAAGGAAAAGGTGAATAAAGTATAATATACATGACAAAGAAGACACTGTATTGAATGTAATAGTTACTGTACCCACATATATTCCGAATCGTCAAATAGATAAAAAGACAGATATAACTGGAAACCTAGTTTCGGAAGTATTAAAAAAAATCGACCTGTAGCAAACTACCTGCTCTCCAATCTAGAAATCCCACCTGTCGATTAGAATTCAGTTTTTGGAAAAACTTGAAGGTGACCTGACGTTTTTGAGAAGTTCATATGGTCGGACGAAGTTCACATATGTAGCGCTTGTGTATTGAACATATACAATCAACAATTTTAGTCAAACATTAATGCCCATATTACTGTATACGTTTCTCATCAGAGACAGGTGTGTTGACCTATCGCATCTACGATGGAAACATAAACAGCTAACGCTATGGAGAAATAATTGAGCAGCACATTATTTCAACGATCTACCCCTTATCGAGATAGAAAAGATTCACTTTCAACGAGATGGTGCTAAACTTCTCAACTGAAAAAATATTAGTGAGAAATTAGGCAATTTCTTCGGCAATAAATGGATAGAAAACTGAGGTCGCGCAAGATGGCCGTCTTATTCACCAGATTTGTCTCAGTTTTTTTTCCTGGGGATATATTAAAAATACACAGCAAAGAAATAATAAAACAAACATAATTGAACTGAGAGCACATTTCTGAAGCTGTTCGAACACAGTTTCAACTATTCATCTATTGAATACGGTGCGATATATTAAAAATTTAGAAAGCACTGACGTGAGGTCAGATTGCTTTGGCGCTCTTGTTGAGCTACTTGCGAGTAAATATTCAAACCTTAACAAATCTATAAGCTCTCTGATCGGGTGAACAATAGTCTTTTTCCGTACTATGGGACAATGTGATGTAAATATGAAAGCCTAATGAATAAACAAACCTTTATCTCAATTTGAAAATAACTACTCATAATTTTCACCAAATTTTGTTCTATGCTTCTCCTAAAAACTTACGTCATTGCTTTTCCGAGTTTTGACAACGCCATCAAATTCTTTCTCTATGATAAAAAATTTTTTGATTAATATCACGACTGTGCTTTTCTGAATTTTGACAACGTCATCGACATCGAATTCTACCTCTATGAATATTTTGATTGATATTACGCCAACTGACACTGATATCTAGGTCCGCAAGTTGTCAAACGAATATCGATCTGTGATGGCAAATCTTTCAATGACAAAGCTCGGACTTCATGACATTTCTATTTTTCTCTTGAGTAAATGAAAAAAATGATCATATCATCAGAAGGGGAAAAGCTACAACAATGAAATTTGAGGATGAGTAAGATATCGGTAACCTCAATATATATACGGATTTTTGTTTAAATCTAATTGAAGTCTTAGAAGATATTGAGTATTGAAAATTTTTTTTTTGGGAATTTTTTAAAAATTTTCTAGCGTGACGATTTCTGCGAAATTTTACAAGCCGTTTCGTTTCAGCCTCCCTCAATAACATTCCAAGTATCAACTTGATCGGATGGATATTCTAGTAGTTATTGAGGAAACAAAATTTCAGATGCTCATAACTACTGAACCATCCGACGGATTTGGCCCAATAACGAACTTGACCGAGATATTTGGACAATTAACCTATTCTGAAAATTTGAGAACTCTAGCTGATTCCTTTTGGATGCTAGAGAGGATACGGCCGGCCGGCCGGCCGGACAGACTCAACTTTCGCCACGAATTCTTCATCAGGGAGTCGAACCCAATCGATTGAGACCATTTTCGGCTCGATATTCCAAAATTACAGACATTCGGGCAAAATGATAGGCACTCTGTTCGGGTGAACAAGAGCGCCAAAAAGAGCTGTAGACTGTGCATTGATGCGGATGGTCAACGATTTGAGCATAACCTTTAAAACTTGATTTTCATTCCAAGTTATTACCTAATGACCAATTCTTATCACCATCGGGTCTTAAAAAATACGTTTTCTTCGTTGCTTTTATATTCAAATTGATGAGATCCGTCAAATCTATGTGCGTAATTGTATTTGAAATAGACAGGTACTTGTGCGTATTTATTCTAGGGACCAGTAGAAATATTTTGCTGCATCCACCTCTCACTATATCGATTGAACTGTGGAACATGGGGATCTTTTTGTTATTTATATATTTACATATTTGAATTTCGTTAGAATTTTGTAGAAATCAGTTATAAGCATGGAAATAATGAGAATGGCGGAATAAGACTGCTTTTGTTATAGCAAGATCCTTTTTTCTGTGCTCGTGAACAGTTGAAACCATAGAAAAACCAAATCCCCATTTTTTATCACTTGAATTTATACAAACCGTATGATGTTTATTTTTGAAATAAAAAAAAAATAAGTTTTCAGAATATTGCTCAGGAATTCAGTATTCTTATTGTTTGGGAATCTAAATTTCCCAATTCATAAAAGTATCAATGGGTTTTTTTTAATTTTTTGTTTGTATGGGCCAAATAAAATTGAGAAGTATTTGTTATCTGTCAATGATTTTCGAATTTTGCGGTGATTTCAAGTTACACCACGAAAACATCTGCAGCTGCTGTTTTTTCGGACATATGTGAATGAAAGGTCAGTATTGTTCTTACGGCCGCACTAGAGAGTACTCTGGTTCCACACATTAGTGGTTACTACAACAATTTGAAAAATTACGATTTAGTGCTGTGATCCACATCTTCACGACTCCAAACATCCAGGAATCAAAAGAAGAACGACAAGGTAAGCAGTTGCCTTATTTTTGTTTTTGGGGTGTACTTGCTCGTATATTGTTTCATAATCTTTTTCTTATTTTTTAAACAGCATTAATTTCAACGTTGACACCCATAACTCCAATAACATAAAACATAAAACTTCGTGCCATAGCTTCGTAATTGAAAATTGTAGAAAGAAGATCACACCACTGGATTCTTCGTGGAAAAGTGCCTACATAATGATTTAATTTCAGGGTTCTATCGTGTTTATTAGGAAATCTATAAATGTTATTCGATTTCGATATTTTTCCAATTTTCTTTTATTACTCAAAACAAGAGAAAGTAGGCAAAAATAAATACTACTTTGTTAATTTCTCAGAAAAAACAATTGAATGAGGAATCGAATTTGGTTCAGCAGTTGTAGTGCTGAAATAGCAAAATATACCCACCTGCACCTAGACTAACAATCTTATGTGAAAATCAGACATGGACTCTTGTTCCCTAACAAAACCGCAAAGAATTCAAGGCAAGGATGCAACTTGTCTCCCCTACTTTTCAATACCTATGTCGAAGTGGCCCTTGGAGAGTGGAATAGAAGATGCAAAGGAATGGTATATTACCGATTGGGAACGAAACACTCTTCTTTCTTAGCTTCTGTGATGACAAGGCTTTGATTGAACGAGACTCCTATGATCTGGAGATTATAATCAAGAGAATGTAGGATGAATACAAGAGATGAGGACTACGAGTTATTCTGAACAGAAAAATATGCCCGGTTATCAACTAAAAGAACGGACTATCAAAAATAATGTCCCAAATGTGAATAGTGAGGAATCAGGAATCTTCACTTTGCTATCAACAGTAACGAAATACTTGTCCTTGAAACAAAAGACACGATATCACGAATATTTTCCAGTTTAGAGGAAATAAAGCAGAACTCCGGTTAGTTTTTCCAACTTTCCATATTTTCGTTCCATACTCGAATGAAACTACCGACTGATAAGACGGAATTCAATCAAACTTCGAATATGTTTCCGACCGTAAAATAGATATCTGGCCCTGATCTGATGATACAGCTAAATTTTCATATGGAGAATTCAAAGCAAAACTATAATTCTGTTCTATCTGACTGAACTCTAGTGTACAGATATTTCTTCAACGGATTCTTCCAACATGGAAATAAGAGATTCTGCATTGAAATCATAAAGCCAGACGATTCATCTTTTTTTGAAAATAAAATTAAATTCCTTTTTCCATCGGTATATGGATAATAAGCATTTACATAGTTCATTTTGCTTAGTTATTGCTAATTTATTCATATCAAAATTATGACTTTCAAAACTCGACTGTAATTCGATTGTTAAACTTTCTCAAACTACCTTGTTCGACACCCTGATGAAAAGGTGGTGGTCTAAGTAGGGAAAACATTATTTTCCTACCTCATAAGTTCAATATAGTACAAATATCTAGGTTGAGTTAGTTATTATGCCAAATTCTTTCCGCAGTTTGGCAGTTGTGAGCTTCTGAAATTCGATTTCCTCAATTGATCAAGTTGATATTTATATTAACTTGATCAGTTTGTTTCTTGGAGTGTTCGGATGACATTGAATCAAAGAAGTGCCGTGAGAATCGTAGGAGCTAAACATTTTTTTTAAGAATAGAAAACACTTAGCTTATCTCAAAAATTCCAGATGTAGTATCTAGGAATTTTAGGTTCTAATTGGCATGCTGTTTTTTTTCAATTTGAGAAGAAGTTAAAACCATTTTATCTTGTTACGGGTGGGTTTGCCGATGGCGATCGTGGAAAAGTGGGGTCGACTCCCTTTGACCTTTTTCGATTCTGGATCAATTCTCGTGTAAAAATATTGGAAAGTGCATGTATCGGTCATTCACGAACTGAAATTAAGTTTCAAATACACAGTTTGTCGTGGAAAACAGTTTTATAACGTTCGGTAACTCCTGTTTTTGATCTCCAAAAGTTTATTAAATTTTAAATCTCGTATTTAATTGTTTTATGTACAGGAGATGGCAAAGGTCTCATGCATTCTTTGTCCGATTGCCATCTTCAGATCTCCATATATTTTTCAGGAAGATATCTGATGAATCAGCTCACCTTCCCAGCTGTTTCAATATTCATGCTATACTTTGTTGCTCAATGATTGGTTTTTTCGTTTCTCAGTTTCTAGATTTCCCTGATGAATTTTTTATCGAATTATCTGTTCCATTGACTTTATTTTTGAAAACATGGATAGTTTTTCTTCTCTTAAATTATTATCGTTGAGTGAGTCAATACATTCAGTGATTGCTGGAAACTGTGGAAAATTATCGGCTCGAGAAGTTATGAAATTGATTTTCACAGCCAAATTTGCCGAAGTAGAAAATTTACTGAAGAGCTGAACAAAACTTGCTGGAGCTGGAAGATTTGAACCAAATCTGTCTGAGTCAGATAATCACCGAATTTGACATACATTGCCGAGGCTGAACAAATTTGCCGAAGTTGATTTTTGCGGCGAAACAAGAGATGTTTCCCTGAAGGACTGGAGAGCTGAGAGAAGAAATAGTTTCTGTTGGAAAGTTTGTCTACAGGGTGGAAGACTTAAGACTCATTTTCCATACCAAACTAATCTCGAACACCCAAGATGGTTATATGGGCCTGTGTCTCATGAATTAGAACTCAAGACAGATAAGAGAAGTTCCAGCAACAATTGTAGTCACCACCAGTTGATTTGTATTGCCAGAAATTAATCATTTCCACTTTCAACTTTTGATTTGACAATTTACCATTTGTACATACTTCAAATATCTAATATTTGTGAAAGAGTGCAAAAAATTTCGATTATTCGAGTATTGACTATCATTGAGTGGGGTGGAAGCATCTATTTAAACTCTCTGAAGGTAAAATGGTTTTTACCCAAGCTAGCCGGAGCATATTTCAAATATATCAAAATTAAATAAAAAAAAAATTTTACCTTTACAATCTCTTGGACAGAATCCGAAACCGAAATATGGAATGAAGTTTACAATAGCGTCTCATAAGTAGGAGTAGTACTACCGATCTCTCAATGTTACTTTGATCGATTGTAAGATCACTGTCTAAACTTATAACACTCTCACAATCTGCAAGGAGCTTTTGAATTTCAACTCCTATTTATGGTATATCTATGGCAAATTTTGAAGCAAGTGCTACAATGTCAGAAAACCTACCTGGCAACAAAACAAAGTTAACATTTTTAAACCATGTTGCCACTGGTTTGCATGATTTGCCCTAAGGGCTTCTGTCTTCTTGATGTTTCTACTTATGATTTCATGAGATTGTCTATTGTACTTAATAAACTGACCTTTTCTGAAATGAATTAATGTGATCTCTGGAAGCACTGCCATCAGGTTCTCCCACAACTCGACCCACCTTCCTTCAGATATCACTCTGTCTCGTTCTGTATCTTCATTTCAAGAAGCAACACCTGAATCGTCACCATTGTGTTCAACTTTCGTGCTAACCTTGTGGACTCCCCATTAAATAACATACCATAGGGGGATGTGAGGCTGGTGGAAATATGTGCAGGAATTAAGCCTTGTCTCTTATACTTCGGTAAGAAAATACGCCTGTTCTTCAGTGATGCCAGCTTTATGTTGGACCCAGCACAAGATTTCATGTCCAACCTGTTGGTTACCACAATGCCTTTTTACATCGGCATATAAACCCATTCTGTATGTTATTGGAACAAATTAACTCCGTGTTGACTAACATGAATATAAGGTAAGGGTTTGTCAACACATGAACGGCTTACAGTTTATTCATATATCTGTTACGTCTACGTTTCGGTCATTGGTTATGACCTCATTTTCCATGTTACTAATAGTAGTATATCATGCTTCATTAGCTCTAACCTCAATTATTTGGTGAGTGATAGATAATGTAGAATTTTAATGTTGCCGTATTTACAGTGTCCTGATGAAGGTCACCACCAATGATCGAAACGTAGATGTAATACGAGTAAATATATGAGTAAACAGTGAGTCGTTCATACGTTGTCAAACCCTTACCTTTCACCATTCAAATGAATTTGTTCTATAATTCTGACGCTCACTCAATATTATATTCGGGCAATCATAAAATTCTAGTTTATATTTAATTATTTGGTTTTCCCGTGCTATAATTTTTTTTCCGGGAGTCCCTAATTCTTGGGTTGAAGTTGAGATTGGAACTAGAGTGGAGTAAAAGGTTGAGTTTTCCAGTTCTAATGTGATGAAATACGGAAAAGCTGGAAAGCAATCGGTAGAAAATTTATTCGAGGATGTCTGTAAATTGCACGTCCTCAAGTCCTTGGCATATCGGAATCACTTCTAGGCATATGCGAAACCACACATCGCACGATTAGGCTTTCGACTTGAGAATTTATTACTGCGATACTGGGTCGATAGAAGTTTGAAAGAGGAGAATAAGGGCGGGATTCTGGAGATTGATCGGATCCTAGGATTGGATTTTCCTCATTTCGTGAAATGCTTATCCGAACGAAAATATATACCTAGATGCTGCGGCAGAAATATTCAGTAAAGATTTACCCAGACGTCTGGCAGCATTCAGAATAAGTAAATAAATATTACGAAATCAAATTTTCATTTTATATATTTAAACATTGTCAGCATAGGCCTATTCTGTTGACCTTAAGAAGTTTCATTCAATATGCTGAATGTTTAAAAAGATCTTGCAAATTGGATTGAATTCGCCAAGAAAGTAGACCGTGATATTTGGTGGATTAAACCCACTCACGATAACTATCACAGATTCATAGGTGTTGTAAAAGCTGCAGCAAAAAAGTTCGTTCCATGAGGTTTCCGGAACGATTATATTCCAGGTTGACCGAAAGACACCGATAATATGTATAAGGACCATCAAATATTACCATTTGTTAATAAATGTGAGAGGCTCATGAATTTTATCAATAGATATGTTATATTAAAAATGAATTTGTCACATTCGAGTAGGATGAAAAATTGATCAAAGATTAATCGCTCGTCGCTTGATGTATATGAATCAGTTAATTTGATTTGCCCTTTATTTTACTGATGAATAAATTTTTTTTAATGTTTTTTTTTGCAAAATTTGCGAAATATAAATGTTTTACAATTTTGATTATTGATCATTTCTGACATTGCCGAATACCCAAATAAAATTCATCACTGAATCATTTAATATATCACAATCTGAAATAAAGAATATGGAGAAAAAATTACAGATATCCGGGAGATCTGCTCCTACTTAGACCATGTGTAGCATCCATTCCATATAGATGAATTGAGGGCTGCAATTAAGTCAACCAAATCTCGGAAAGCTGTGGGTTTTGACGAAATTTTTCCTAAATTTATCAAAAATTATGAAAAAAGACCTTGTTTTGGTAATTGTTTTTTTATAACAATATTCTAAATTCGGGAAACTTTCCTTTGGAATTCTGTGAGGCTAAAGTAATAGGTATTTCGAAACGAGCAAAAAATCCTTGTGATCCATATAGTTATCCAGTAATCAGTTTATTGAGTGTCCTCCCCAGATATTAGAAAAAGCTAATTCTTTTTAGAATTCAATTTTCTATAGAAAATGCTCTATAAAATTTCCAATGAGGCTTCTTTTTCCACTAATTTCACAATATACTATTCCTATTTTCTCGAGAGACTGTCTGGACTGTTTGGAAATAAAAGTAGCGAATTTCGCTGAAGAGATGATATGTGAATGCAGTGCAGTTAAGTTATTGTTTGGGGAAAGTGAGTTTGGGGTCATCAGTGTATACAGATCACCATCAGCCAATTTTTGAAATGTTTATCTCACACTTGTCAAATGTATTACAGCACTGATTTAAACCGGTCGAACATATATTTCTCTGTGGTGATATAAATGTTGATTATCTTCAGGTGAGTTCGAAGCAGACTAAGCTTCTAAATGATTTATTTGACTGTTTCCGGTTAAAAATTACTTCAATGCAACCAACAAGGGTTTTCACCAATATATTAGGCCAGACATCCTCCTCAAAGATCGACTATATTGTAACAAATAAAGAATTAAAAGATTGTAAAGCTGACGTATTTTCAGTTCAATTTGGTGATCATAGAGCTTTTTTACTAGATTTTTTCCTTGACAATATCACAGTGAGACATGAAAATTGTCCTCAACGTAAATTGTGCAGAAATATGTCACCTCGGAATCTGTTAAATTTGGCTGAAGATATTTCTATTCCTTTGCTGATTTATATGAAAATGCAGATGTAAATATCATTTTTCAGTTATTTGTTGACACGATAAGGAGCCTCATTGAGTATCACTGTCCATTAGTTTATAATAATGTAAGAGCTAACATATCAAAAAATTGGATAACACCCAGAATAAGAGAAGCTAGTATTGAATTGAAACATCTTCATTGGCTTTACATTAATTTGAAAACTAATCTATCTCAAAAATTGTACAAGGAAGCAAAGAATGCTTTTAACCACATGATAAAGATGACCAAGTTGAGCTTTTTTGATCACATGATGAGAATATCTGATAATAGAAATAAAATTATTTGGAGAATAGTGAATATGGAAACTGCAGGGAAATCTATAAATGGTAATGGTAAATTTAAATTGAATATTGATGATAAAGTGATTTCGAAAGATGTAGATGTAGCCAATTCTTTTACGAAATATTTTTCTGAGATTGATAAATTGAGCCTAGAACAAAATTACGGTAATGCACTAAGTTATATTTGTACAACGTCTTCCATTCACAATGATACTTTTTACTTCTACCCTGTAGATAGAATTGAAGTTATTGGTGCAATAAATCAATTAAAGAATAAAAAATCTACTGGTCATGATTTGGTTTCTGTAAGAATATTAAAACTAATAGCGGACGATATTTCTGAACATTTTGCGCATCTCATTAATGAATCAGTTTCTTGTGGCGTCTTTCCTAGTTGTTTCAAGCTAGCAACTGTTATTCCAATACACAAAAAGGATGAGGTAAATAATATGGCCAACTATCGCCCAATCTCAATATTGAGTGTATTTTCAAAAGTTATAGAAAGAATAATTCTAAACCGTATGATGTCATTCTTGGTTAAATTCGATATTATTGCCGGCTGTCAACATGGCTTCAGATCCGGACGCTCAACTATGACTGCTATAGTGGATTTTCTTCAGTTCGTTCAGTCTTCTTTGGACGAAGGTTATACTGTTGATGGTCTCTTTTTTGACATGTCACGAGCCTTTGATACCATTGATCCCAGTTTCCTTGAAAGTAAACTCGATAGTCTTGGATTTCGTGGTACTTTCTTGGAGTGGATTGTAAGTTTCGTGACCCATCGTAAATTAACTGTGAGGGTGGGAGATCAATGCTCTTCTGAATTTAATGTTGAACTGGGTGTCCCACAAGGTTCGGTACTAGGACCATTATTATTTATACTATTTATAAATGATTTATCAGACCATATAGATATGGCCAAAATTGTAGTATTTGTGGATGATACCTCATTTGTTGTGAGGGCAAAGAGTTTAGGCGAGCTCATTGATCTGTGTGAACTGTTATTGAAAAACTTCACATCATGGTGTCAGGCAAATGGACTTATACTAAATGTGGGTAAAACTGAGGTGATAAAATTCGAACTGAGAGAGTCCTCTCCGTTAATTCTGTATTCTGGAAAGGAGGTTCTCCGTGCCAAATATTCCACAAAGTTTTTAGGTGTAATAGTCGATAGCAATTTGAGATGGTGCGAACATGTTAACTTTGTTAGTAAAAAACTCTCCTCTTCCTTTTATGCTATAAGTAGGCTGAGGAGCTCACTTCCACTCGAAGCATTGTTGAATGTCTACTATGGCCTAGCTTATTCTCATCTGTCATATAATATCGAGGTCTGGGTTAACTCAATTGATTCAATTAGATTACTTATTGCACAGAAACGTATTTTACGTATGATCTTCGGGCTTAGCTCACGAACATCCTGTAAACCATCCTTTCGTAAACATAAAATTTTGACTGTTCCATGTATTTTTATATATAAATGTCTTGTCTACACTAAAGAAAATGAAACTCTCTATGTGAAGCTCTCTAGCTTTCATCATTATAGTACCAGAAATGTAAGCTTGTTGTCCATACCTAAGCATAACACCAGCAAATTTGAATCATCTACAACCTACATATGTATCAAGCTATTTAATAAACTACCAGAAAATATAAAAATTCTGGACAAAAAGTGTTTTCGTGCAGCAGTCAAAGCATTGTTGTACGAGAAATGTTACTACAGTGTAGATGAATATCTGTCTGATAATTTCTAGAATGTTAGGTGATTTTTTTTTCTTACATTGTTTTTGTTTACCGGATGAATACTTTGTTCAGTGCATTTTATTTGACCTGTCCTATACATTGTCAAATGTCTTACTGGATTAATAAAGATTATTATTATTATTATTGACAATACTTAAAATGTTTTTTTTAATTTGCGTATGTCAGGGAAACTTTAAGCAAATTTGTTTTGCCTAATTGGAGTGGACCAATTTGAATATCATTAAGCTGTTGAAAAATTAGCAAAAATACGATGTTGGTTCTTTCATGCGGTCGCTTTTGAGTCCGGTAATGGACGTGCATAATTCATCCTTTTTCATAGTGTCACTTCTACGCAGGAATATATTTCGGTTCCCTCAGGGACTTTATCCATGTCTAGGAGCGGAAGGTTAATGTGCATAGTTGACGTCACTGGGACAATTTTTTCAACAAGGATAGTTGTTGTTGGAGAATAGGGATCAAAGCAGCACAACTTAATTGTGCAGCGAGTAATTTTTCCAACAGAACTCCCTTTGAACATGCGGTCCAAAAATGTCGATTTGAATACAGTGAATCCTAAATTACCTGGAACAGATTTTTTATATCGATAAAACTGGACGACAAGAATAGAGAAATTGCATCAACATATCTTCAATATCACTGAATTGACAGTATCCATATGATGCTTTTCAATATTCTGATTTAAAGTGTTTTTTCAATCTAGTCTCCCAGTTTGAACAACATATGCAGTATGGCAATCTTTACTATTGGTTTTATTCCATCCGCAGTCTTGGCGTTTTTGATTTTGAGTTTTATGATATTTTTATTAATTTCATTTAATTTTTTTTTAATTCAGAGTAATAATCAAGGATTTGCATTGATAGTTATCCGAACGAAGTTATATGAATGAATTTATGTGTAGGTTTTTCTATGATTATATGAAGGAAGTTATTGGTTTTAATTTTCTTCTACTTTCAATCAGATTGCTCACTAGGGTAATTGGAATATTATTATTTGTCGCTATTTCTTCGATTACGTCAATTTCTTACTTCAAGTTATTTTTCGATAAAAGTATGGGAAATACTCTCGATATATTTATCAATATTAATTATTTCATTAATTAATATTAATTGATAATCATAAATTTCAGAACTGCTAGTTCATGATTATCAAGAATGAAAGAATCATGGTATTATGGCATGTGAATTTATGTTCTGTAATTTTTCACTCACCCTAGTGAAAGAACTGATGCAAAATAAAAAAAAATTATAAAGCACTGAGGACAGATTGCTTTGGAGCTCTTGTTGAGCTATTTGCGAGTAAATATTCAAACCATAACAAATCTATAAGCACTCTGATCAGGTGAACAACAGTCTTTTCTCGTACTATGGGACAATGTGATGCAAATATGAACGCCTAATGAATGAACAAACCCATATCTCAAATTATAAATAACTACTCATAATTTTCCCCAAGTTTTGTTCGAAGCTATAATTCCCTCTACCTAAAAACTTACGTCAGTGCTTTTCTGAATGTTGACAACGTATAATAATTATAATAATATTAATAATATAATGATAATACAAATTTATTGAATCGTAACAAAACAGGTGTTGATCCAGTCAAAAGATCTACAAAAATCTACAAAAAAATAAAAAAATCATCAAAATCCCCAATTATAATCCCCCGAAATCATCCTCCTGGAGGAATTCACTTAAGCTATAATAATATTTATCCACAAGAAAATTTTTGAGTTTATATTTTAGTAATCTACTAGGTATTGATTCGAAGTTCTTTGGAAACTTATTCCACACAGTTAGTAAGCTGTAAGTTACATTTTTTTGTAAATAGCTGTAGTTTGGTTTATCTTCCTGCAGATAATTTTTCCCTCTTGTATTATAGTGATGTTGAAGTTGCAGATCTTTGAACTCTTGATAGTTATTTACAATAAACATCACTGACTCGTATGTATACAGACTGTACAATGTCATGATTTTGCAATTCCGGAAAACATCTTTGCATGTTTCATGTTGTCTCATTCCAAATATTATTCTCAAGCACCTTTTTTGTAGAAGGAAAATACGCTTTGCTTCTGTATCTCCGTATCTCATTCTAGACTGAACATAAGCATTGTATATTATTTCAGCCACCGAGATTGAATTCTATGTCTATGATTTCCCGTTATGAAAAATGTTGATTAATATTACGCCAACTGACACTGATTGATGAGCCCGGCATTTGTCAATCTAATATCGATCTGTGATGGCCATCGTTCAGAGAAAATCACCGGGACTTATGTCATTTCTTTCTTCTCTTGAGTAAATGAAATAAATGTTCATATCTTTAGATGGAAGAGAGCTACAACAATGAAATTTGAGGATAAGTTAGATATCGATTACTTTAATATATTCACGAATTTTTATTGAAATCGGAAAAAATCATATGAGATAGTGAGTATTCAAAAAATTTTTTTTTTGGAAATTTTTAAAGAATTTTTTAGCGTGACGATTTCTGCGAAATTTAGCAAACCGTTTTGTTGCAGCCTCATTTAACAATATTTCAAGTATCAACTTAATCGGATGGATATTCTAGTAGTTATTGAGGAAACAAAATTTCAGATGCTCATAACTACTGAACCATCCGACGGATTTGGCCCAATAACGAACTTGACCGAGGTATTTGGGCAATTAACCTATTCTGAAAATATGAAAACTCTTGCTCATCTCTTTTGGATACTAAAGAGGATACGGCCGGCCGGCCGGATGCAACTTTCGCCACGGATTCTTCATCAGGGAGTCGAACCCAATCGATTGAGACCATTTTCGGCTCGATGTTCCAAAATTACAGACATTCGGGCAAAATAGTAGGTACTCTGTTCGGGTGAACAAGAGCGCCAAAAAATAAAATTAAATTATCTTCTTCATACAATGACCGAGAAGTTCTAAATAAATTCATTCATTTAACTTATTTGGGAGAACTTTTAACACAAATCCAAAATTATTGTTCTTGACTTGATCTTGAAACCACATTTTCAGGACGTTTCTTCAACCTAGGAAAAATTTCAACAAGAACTTTGTTTTTTAAAACAGATTAAAAAATAAAAAAAAATTTGATGACGATGATTTAAAATTTTATTGTATTACAAAAAGAAAATTTCGGGAATTATGAGAGGAAAATGATGGCAAATGTCCACCACGAAATTTTCAATCACTTTTTGGCAAAATGTCGGGTATATTTCAGTTATCACATAACAGATTCTGAGTTTTAAGCCTGCAATCGACTCGATTGCCTCTGTATACTCTGTCCTTAAGATATCCCTACAAAAAATAATCTAGTAGTGTTAAATCACACGATCTGACTGGCATTTAACAACCAAATTCGATGAAATTATGTGATCAGCAAATTTGATTTGCAATAAATTGATCGTCTCATTGGCTGTGTGACAAGAGGCACCCTCTTATTGAAACCACACTCAGTGATATCCATGTCATCAATGATAGGTCAGAATTGAGATGTTTACATCTCGCGATAGTAAGATCCATCGACCGTTATCGCATTTCCAGATCTTCGAAGAAAATAGCCCAATCACGCCTCCACGATTCTCAATAATCGCTCTAGGATTTTTAGAAGCCCAAATGCGGCAATTGTTGACGTACCATGACAAGTGAAAATGGGCTTCGTCTGAAAACAATTTTTTTTTCTTAAAAACCAGCGGGTTGCCTTAGAGTGAATCGAGCAGCGAATCTACGGTGATGTGAATGGTCGGTCGGCTTCAATTCCTACACTAGTTTAAACTTGTAAGGCTTCAAAGCAGGTGTGAGAACGCCGAGAAATCGACAAATTTGGATCTTCTTCAACACTGTAGCTCACGACTGCGATGTTTTCAGTTGAACGGCCCGGTCGCACGCACACACGATAGTGTAGGCACATTTTGTTCTGAGCACGTCAACTCATATTTGGCGACCAAATTTTTAGTAGTGGTATCAAAAAGTCATTTATGTTGTCCAAAAATATAAAGAATTTTATGGAATGTAATTTTAACACAACCACCATTTTCATAGAGGGGGATAATTATTTTAATGCTATTTTCGAACAAAATAGAAGTCATTGTAACAATTGCCAATGCATCTATTATGAATATATTAAAAATCTAACTGTCAATGCTATCATGTGGTAGCTGTGGCCACAATTGAAAAACTGAGTTCTTGTTGGAAGACCCATTATATTACAACTCAAAATCAAAACCCCCCACAAATCTTCAGGTAATTATATAATCAGTTGTGAAGATTGCAATGCTGCCTATATTGGCCAAACTGGCAGAAACTTTGAGTCTAGATTGAAAAAAAACCTGAAATCAGACACACAGTTTCGAAAACCCTCACAGATGCGAGAAAGGCCTGAAATAAATTTACTGGACCGATGGAAGTGATAAATCTGTACAAGAACCTCTATCTTTCACCACTCAATACCCAAATATAGATAAGACATTCACCACTATTGAACATCCCATACGGTTATATACAGAGAAATACATACATGAGTCTGTATCCAGCACCTAAAAATGGATTGATGACTGGAACAGGTCATGTCGTAAAATCAATAAAGTGAAAATTAGACAAAATACTTCTTTCAACATTCTTTCAAAATTTAATAACCACAACTTGACCAAGTTCAGTAAAAACATTTCAAACCTTAAGGTTGTAAGGGATGTGCTGATTGTTTAGTTCAACAAGCGTGCCAAAATAGTTGGTTTTATAATGAGACTTTATTTTATCTTTACTTATGGATATATAAATTTTCTGTTCATCAATATTTCGAATATATATATAATTTTCTGTCCGGTCGACTGTATACTCTCTATCTTTTGAAAGAGATGAGCTAGAGATTTCATATTTTCAGAATAGGTTACTTGTTCAAATGTTTCAGTCAAGTTCGTTATTGGGCCAAATCCATTTATTACTTCAGGAGTTATGCAGATCTGAAATTTAATTTCCTCTTTAATTTCAAGAATATTTATCGGTTCAAGTTGTGACTGGAAAGATTTGAATTAGGTTGACGAAAAGGGCTTGCAATACTTCGCAGAAATTAACAGGTTAGAAAATCTTCAAAAACTCACCATAAACTTTTTTTAATACTGTGAACCACTCAAGATACCAGACGTATTCAAACAAAAATTTATGCATGTATGGTATTCATTGCTTCACCACATATTCCCAAATTTCAATTTTTTCAGCTTTCGTCCACCCGAAGATATAATTATTTCTTATTTACTCAATAAAGAACAGAAATGTTAAAAAGTCAGTCACAAATTTCAATGTTCAATGCGTTCACAGATAGTACTCGATTGATATTGATTAGACTCATTAGTACAGTGTTAGTTGTGGAAAATTAATCGAAATGGTTCATTGTAGTGAAAAAATGTAAGTTGTTGAAATTTAGAGTAAAACTTACGTAGCATTTTATGAGACGGGAAAACTTGAAGAAAACTATGAGTACCTATTTTTGATTTGATTGAAAAGTTTGTTCGTCCATTATGTCGGTTGTTTGGGTATCAAATTGTTCCAGAGTACAGGGAAAGAATCTCTAACAATGGCGTAAAAGCTGCTAACCTCTTATCAGTTATTTTCAGAATATTTTCATTTGAACCTAGAGATTCTGATGGTGTTCTCTTTACTTTTAAATACTGAAATATTCCCGCAATCCGGTCATTTCTGTTTAATCACGGTGCGAAATGAATTTGTTGAGAAATTTTTTGACGCTTTTGTTCTCTCCTACATAGTGCTTTGAAATATCTATCAGTATTCAAGCAACTCCAGGATCACAATATAAAAATATTCATATTAAAAACCATATATTGTTTTAGAATGATTTGAATTCATTCAGTAAGTAAATCAACAAAGAACGTAATTAATTTTTTCCATTTTCATCCTGATCTGGAATTCCTCTGAGCCGTTCTGTTGAAAAGAATATTTCTTGCTCCATTCATTCACAATTTCCATATTTAATTACTTCTGTGCGTAAAATAGATTATTTCAATTTCTATACGAGCGGTAACCTAATTAGGTAAGCTTGCTTTAAATTTACGGAGACTTAAATTTAAAGGACTTGATACTTCGTTATGAAGATACGTCCTTTGTAATTATAAGGAAGGCGGTAAAAATTTTCGAGGTGGAAAAATACTGCTATTAATTCTCTCCATCCAGATAGATCCTGTGTAATTCGTGCTGCTAAAAAAATTAGCGATAATTCTTTCGAAATTATTCGATGTTATTTCACGAAACTCAACGAGAAATGAGCTAAAACTATCGACTAAATATACAGATTATAGATGAGGCACTCACAAAACAATCGTTCAAGCCATCTGATCTAGTTGTATATCATTATTTGGGAAAGAAAGCCAAATGAAAAAAATTTAGAAAGCACTGACCTGAGGTCAGATTGCCTTGGCGCTCTTGTTGAGCTACTTGCGAGTAAATATTCAAACCATAACAAATCTATGAGCACTCTGATGACGTGAACAATAGTCTTTTTCCGTACTATGGGACAATATGATGCAAATATGAACGCCTAATGAATGTACAAACCTATATCTCAAATTAAAAATAACTACTCATAATTTTTCCCAAGTTTGGTTCGAAGCTATAATTCCCTTTTCCTGAAAACTTACGTCAGTGCTTTTCTGAATTTTGACAACGTATATTATTTCAGCCACGGATATTGAATTCTATCTCTATGATTTCCCGTTATAAAAATTTTTGATTAATATTACGCCAACTGACACTGATTGATGATCCTGGCATTTGTCATTCGAATATCGATCTGTGATGGCCATCGTTCAAAGAAAATCATCGGGACGTATGTCATTTCTCCTTTCTCTTGAGTAAATGAAAAAAATGATCATATCTTTAGAAGGAAAAGAGCTACGACAATGAAATTTGAGGATAAATAAGATATCGATCACCTCAATATATTCACGAATTTTTATTGAGATCCGAAAAATATCTTATGAGATAGTGAGGATTAAAAATTTTTTTTTTGGGAATATTTTAAAAATTTTCTGCGAAATTTTGCGAGCTGTTTTGTTGCAGCCTTCCTCAACAATATTTCAAGTATCAACTTGATCGGATGGATATTCTAGTAGTTATTGAGGAAACAAAATTTCAGATGCTCATAACAACTGAACTATCCAACGGATTTGGCCCAATGACGAACTTGACCGAGATATTTGGACAATCAACCTATTCTGAAAATATGAAAACTCTAGCTGATTCCTTTTGGATGCTAGAGAGGATACGGCCGGCCGGACAGACTCAACTTTCGCCAAGGATTCTTCATCGGGGAGTCGAACTCAATCGATTGAGACCATTTTCGGCTCAATATTCCAAAATTACAGACATTCGGGCAAAATGATAGGCACTCTGTTCGGGTAAACAGGAGCGCCAAAAAGGATTCCTTACCATAGAGCTGGGTCAAAATCAATTTCGTAGAGCACATTTCGAACATCCTATTATTTAAATTTATTATTGGGATTTCCAAGAAAAATTTCGAAGATTTATCATGAAAAACAGTTGTTTGATAAAAGTGGTTGTAGATAAAAATTACGAGTACCTAATACGAACCTACTTTTGATATCCTTTCGAAAGTAAGGAATGTTTTGGCCGATTCTTTCTTCTCATCTTTCACCCACGAAACTGGTCCATCCCCCGCGATATTGACCCCTCGTATGTCTGTGGTGCTCAAGGAAATAATTTTTCCCCCATCCATCGTAGAGGTCAAACTTTCTTCCTTAGACGTCCAGTCTGCACCTGGTGATGACGGTTCCTCCGCTAGGCTACTTAAGGAATGTGCTGATACTCTGGCACCTCCACTCTCTCTATTTCATCTTAACTCGCTCATTTGAAACATTTTAAGAAGGCAGATAAGCGCTGTGCAGACAATTATCGCCCTATCAGCCTAGTCCCGATAAAAGCAAATATTTGTGAAAAGGTTATATTGGATGAAAATCTTCAATTTCCACTTGGGCTCGGAATAAGACCCACCTGCCAACACAGTTTCCTCCCAGTGCGCTCGGTCATCACCAACCTCCTCGAATGCTTCAACTTCTTGTCAATATCCTTAGATAGAGGCGACCTGGTAATCTGCCTTGACTTTGCTCAAGTCTCGACCGCGTACCTCATAACCGCCTTCTATACAAGCTCGATTATTTGGGAGTTCGTGGTCGCCTCCTCACTTGGATAGGGACTTTTCTTTCGAATCGAAGCTTCCGAGTCCGTATTGGTGATTCTGTCTCCTCATCAAGGGCCGTATTGAGTGGAGTACTAAAAGGCTCTGTATTGGGTCCCCTTCTTCTTCTATTATATGTTTCAGATTTACCATACCATATCAGATCTCACTGTTCACAGTTCGCCGATGACACAAAAATATTAAGCCCATCCAGTTTTGCTCCTACTATGCAGATGGATTGATTCATCTCGCGGTGGTGTAATGACTGGCAGCTGGCACTCAGAGTTAAGAAGTACTTCGTCCTGCACATGGGTGCCCACAATCCCCGGCGGAGGTACTTTCTCAACGGAGTTGTCATCTTTGTTTCCAGCAGCCAATTTGATTTAGGTGTGGTGGTGGCGAATAACCTGAGCTGGTTTGATAATATTCTCCATGTAGTCAACAAGGCTAAAAGGTACTTATTATTGATCCATCCAAGCATTCGGCAGATGTAATCCTTCCATATGTGTCCGAACTTATGTGCTGTTTGGATTCTGACGTTGTGCCAGGATATGTCATTGCTGGAGGGTCTTCAGGGTCGTCAAACACACCTTCCTTATGGGGTTTCGCGCCTGTCATATAGTGGAAGACTTTCTATAATGAACTTACCAGCTTCTATGGACCGGAGGACTCGTGGTGACCTCATCACTGCTTATCGGGCTATGAATGGTCTTTTTGGAGTTAGCTTACGTCACCTGTTTACCTTGAATACAGATCGTATTTTGCGGGGCCATTCAAGCTCCACAAGGAGAACTTTAAGACAGTGTGAAGGCAACACTTTTTATGTAATAGGGTATTTGGTCTATGGATCTCGTTGCCTCCTGTAGTGGTTGAGTCAGTGTCAGTAGACCCTTTCAAGAACAATTATGACAGATGGTGTTTGAGATGAAAGAGTCTTTTATTTAGTTTTTCAGACAAATGTTTTTTTTTCCGCTCCTCAAACAGTCCTGTGCAACTTGTTTTCTTGGATTTTGTATTTTTTTCTGTGAGTTTATAGGCCTTGCCTAAATTTGAAGCACTGTTAATTATTATTAATAATAATAATTAGATCTGTTTGAACTAAACTGAAATCAAACTAATACGAAATGAATACATAACATATATGCATAACACTGAATCAATTGCATCTAGAACATGAATTAAGGAAAAAATATTTATTTTCAACCTTCCGGTCATTTCAATATTTTTTTATGGAAATGTCTGCCTTATTTTGGTATCCATCCTTTGTTCTTTGTCCAATAGAAAAATATTCAGAGTGCTCGTGTAAATTCTTCGTCATTTTTCATCGATGGAGTTGGTATATCAATGAAAATAATGAAAATATTATATATGATGTATGTACTATCATTTCTATAGTGTTGTATCAAAAAGTTTGCATTTTCCCAATTCATATTTTATAATTACTTTTTTTCATCTCGCCTTTGCATTATCGGACATAAAGAAAAATATGACAGCATTTAAATGCATATGTCACCTTTTGAAGTTGAAGTTGGTTTTCAAAAAAATACTGTAGACAAGGCGGTTGAATTTTTTGTTTTCGTTTAGTACTGATCAACTTCCATAAATGATGTCAAAAGTACTAGTGATCTACCAATTTAGTGAATATTATCTATAATATCTATAACTAAAACGTGCCGCTAGAAACAAACCTACGAAAATTATAATCGGATGCAATATTATTTGCGAACTTCTGCATAAAGATCATTACAATTCTTTCAAGAAACATTCCATACTCGGGAGAAATAGGGTCACCGGTCGATCTCAGTTTGAGACAGCTTGAATGAAATATTTCCATTTGCATGAATTTTACGAAGTTTCCTCGATATTTTTTCACAATGACCTGACATCCCTGGCCTCTTTCGGTCTTTTGTGAAGATTCCTCCTATGCGTTAGGTCTGATTTATCGGGATTCGGGACTTTTACTTTGAATAGGTCCTTCACAACGGTGTCCATATTCGCATACGTGAACACATCCAAATATTCTATTTTCTTGACCGTAATAAGAAAGTATAACAGTCACCATTTTGTTGAATTAAAAGGGAGATTTCCTGATTGATCCTCCTCAATTTTGGTATATCATGAGTCACTGAACACATGAACCTATTTTTTTTTTCAAAAAATTATCCAGAATTGGTGAAATACAGACTTTAATCAATCCGACCTCATTCTGTCGCCTTCAAAGCAGGAACCTTTTGAGATATTACCCATAGCAACATTTTACAATCGGCCCCTCTCCTACCAAATTTTGTTTTTTGTCCCCTATTCACAAAAAATTTCTGTCTATCTTTCTTAAACTGAAATGAAAATCTCCCTTCCACGATCTTAACTTAGATTGAAAACTTGAAACGATGCATTTTATCACGTCGTTATTCTGTTGTTTTTCTTGGAGGCTGTGGAGGAGAGGAAGCAACGAAGCTGTTGCTAGTATGCAAGAGCCATGTGAGCCGGTAAAGAACAGAGAAGTTACAATTAATGAGTGAGTGCCACATGATAGCTCAATTCACACGTCACGCGGGTTAGCCAAAGTCGTGGTTTTTTTTTAGACAAGTTCAGAACGAAAGCTCTCCCACAACGCCAATATCAAAATGAGATAATAAACAAGCGCTGGCGGATCGTAGGTTACCATTCTTAGCTATGGAATTAAAATCCGATCTAATCACTTAGATGCGAAGGCTGTAAAAACAGTATACGTATTATGCTTATTTCTAGTCAATCTAGAGATATGGATTAATTTTCTTGATTCATAATAATATGATCACTTCAATATTTGTCGTTCAAAGAAGAATTCTGAGATGTATGTGCAGATTGAATACGAGACAATTTCCTAGAATAATATTTCATCAACAGAATTTGTTAACCATTTATGATTTATATATTTTTGAGTGTTAATTTTTCAATCATTGAAATATTTATGATTTCGCCGACCCAAAGTTTTTAACCATTTATGATTTATATATTTTTGCAGAGTGACAATTTTAATATTTTCAATCATTTATGATTTATATATTATTAATAGAGAACGTGTTTATGACACAAGAACCACAACACCGAATAACAATGACAGAGAAGTGTCCATAACACATGTGTACCAAAGTTTTCAATAAACTTCCCGATAATATGAAAAAATGTTATAATAAATTAACTTAATAGAACTGGTTAGATCAGAACCTTGTCATCTAAATGAGAATTTCAGTTATGAAAGTCTGTTTTTGTGAACTATATTTAGGATATATTTGAATTTCGTTTAATTTCATATGTGCAACTGAAAGATCTTAAATAAAAAGTTTTGACTAAGATCTAAGATCTCTAATGTTCACGGGCTGTGCCCTAATCTGTAACCAACAGTTACCAACATTTGCATAAATCTGTGTCCCTGGGATTCTAACCGTACTGTAGAGAAGACGAGTAGGTCGGAGTTAGTATCTTATACCCCAATACGAATCGGTAACTTCTCATAGTCAGTTGCTGATAAAGCATAATGCGTATCTCTCTAGCAAAAAAGAGGTTTCATCTCGGGTTTCATAAGATACACATTTCCTATATGCGCCAGCTGTCTCTCATAATGAGTTTCCGTCAATCTGAAAATTTGCAAAGTAGAGCAGGCAGTAGGGAATAAATGAAAATAGCAAGGAAAATTTTCTACGGCGCATCAGGTTTCCAGTGAAAATGTTAATTGGACTCAAAGAGCAGTACTTTTCCAGGAAATCGACTAGTTGGCTGTGACGAAAATGCCAAAGAACATGATAATTACGATTACTCGAGCGTGACAGATTTTTAGATCAGCTTGGCGATGCAGACATCTCCACTTATTAGTCTGACATCAATAAGTAACAAATTTATCAGATTAGCATCTCCCAAGTTACTGAGGGAACACATTTCAGATACCGACCCATTTGACGGACTCCGCTCGACAAATATATATATTGATATATTATATTATATTATTCTGAACTTTTAGCATGAAGTTAGTGAGAGTTTCTGTAGAGGTTAATGTGACGTAGAATATAAGAGCTTAGCGAAAACTTCAGTATAAAAATCATGCCTCCCCGCAAACGTAGTGAATTTTATGTGTTGTAATGTTTGCGGAATCGGCTAGAATGTTGAATAGTGAAGGATAGATGCTTCCTCAATTGACATTGAATAAGAAAATGAAAAAATAAGAGCAAATATAAAAGCTATATAAAAGTCATCAATTTTGTTCGAAATATATATTCCGCTTCAAGAAAGGATTGGAATTGTCATAAATTGCAGCAGAACACCCTGAAATTTATATATGGTGAAATAATTTATGAGGAGAGGAAATCTTTACTCTGCTTGCAATATTCATCCCTTGCACTTGCAAATGAATTCCATCCGAAAAGTATGCTATTGGTACAACCATGACCTGTTTCAAAACCTTTAGAAAAGTCCGAATTGCTCTAGGATGACCAAAGCCAGGAATTTTTTTTTTGGGACGGTTGAAATAAAGTTTTTCTTAAACATTTGATAAGAGTTCCATGTAATCTGCCACAATTCTTTATCGCTTAGTCGTTCCATTGAAAAAAACTATCATCATTAATTGGATTTAGGTGACATATATCGTGAAATTATATTTAGTGGAATTCTTGAAATATATAGAAATAAAATGGGCACTGGATGATGTTAGGTCCAAAAATTCAGAACTGCAGTCTGACTGCGAATACAAGATGAAAAATGTTGGACAAAACTGATTTCGGTAATTATTTTTATCGATATATTGAATTGTTTATCGATTTTTTTGTATGTACATTATTGAACCAAACAGGGCAACAGTACTGAGCTGCAGAAACGACTAGTCTAAAGATTCTATGCGTAAAGTGGAATCATAAACAACCTAAGATGAAGCAGCTTAGTTCTGAAAAATATTATTCCTACTCATCTTTATAAAAGATGAGTTTGACTTGAGTCCTAAGTACTCAAGAGAGAAATTAAGTTTTATAGGAGAATCATCGTACGAAACTGCTGATTACCTCTATTTATCATGACTATTCAAATAAAAACATGATATCTCTGTTTTGTTGAGGTTGGGACATAAAAACCATTCACTCAAATGATTTCCTAAAATCTTTAACTCAGTTGATAGAAAGTTCTCTAAGAAATATCATCAGCATGTTAAAATTAGATGGAAAAGATGATTTCGTGGACAAATTACAAAGATAAGATTTGAAGATTAAAAGGGCTCGAAAATTAATCGATTTCCTACACTTCAGATGGTACTAGAATTTGGAAATAAACTAATTTTCTGACAGTGTCATGCGCCGAAGTTTAATCTTTAGAAGTAGCTCCTATTTTCAACTTATCATTTTATGAGAGACCAAGAACCTGAGCTGAATAATTTCAATTTTCCCAAAAAACCTCACTGTATAACTGTATAAGGAATCATTCTTTTCAATATCTTCGAAGAGACATTCAATAACTGATTTATAATCGATTTTTTCCAGTTTCAGAATTGCTATTACTTCGACTTTACATAATACGGTAGGAATTCAGAATATTATTATAGAATAACAATAATCATGACAAGGCATTATTTCCTGAATATTTAATTAATTCAAATTCAAATTCAATCAATCAATTAATCTGTATTGATAATACTCAAGACACATGTTCTAAAACAGGGTTTTATCATCTGAATATGTGTAACTTTTCTTCATGTTCTTTTATTCGGACTATCAACTAGGCGTCAATTACTTTGGATTAATTTTTGATGATGTTGAAGCATAGTGAGTAGTTTTCCATAATATCTTGTTATATCCAACTCGAATATAAGGAATTAATTTTCTCTTTCATCTTGTATTGAAAGAATTCATGTTCCTTCCACATTTATGACATTATGATATTTGATAGTATTTCAACATATAACTCGCTTTCCAGTCAGGTGCGTGTACCCCTGGGCTTGAAATTCTGTTGCTTCTCGCCCTTTTTATGAAGGGAAACGAGTTTACTGGAAAGAGTTACGAGTAGATCGAAAAGCAGCTTTCATTGGTTTCTTCGACTAACCAGAAATATAATAATCTTGAGGCCTTCCTTACACCTACCAACGTGATAATATTTGAGAGAAGGTTTGATTCACCTTGTGGGTAATTCTCATTTCTGATCTTGATTTTCTGAGAAAAATTGAATAAAATTTTAAATAACGCCGATGAAGTTTCGTATATATTGCATATATTATTAAGTAATATAAGTATAGTGTTTCAGTTTTGTTCTTGAAGATATTCAAGTTCTGAAAATGTTTGTTCTATGGACGTGATTTTGGAATTATATATTAATATAAAAAATAAATTATATTGTATTAAAATTTTTATTTTCAAGTGGTACATTTATCGTAATTTTTATTATTATGTTTATCTACGTAGTTGCTGTAGATGCTATAAGAAAACATATTATTTCATTCCGAAATGGAAGGTGATCAAATCCACGAAAAGGATATTTTTAAGATTCGATAATTAATAAAAGAAACTAGGTACTTATAATACCCATTCATATATGCAATATACAGGGTGCTCGGCACATGGACCGTCAAATTTTTTTGGGGCGTTGGTAGGGTCATTTGCTACCTTTTCAGTCTTGGAACCTGAGTCCTCAGTATTACGGTTACGGAGGTATGATTTTTTATTAGGTTTTTCTAAATTACCCAAAATGTACCCTTCGAAGCCCCATAATTTTTTTTGCGTGTGCTTTTACATGCATTTTTTATATTGTATTAAATCTACATGAGTGTATGATTGAAAAAAAACGTATTTATTGTTACAGATAACACCACAAAATTAACACGTGGGCCTTTTATTATAAAAACATTATGAAAGTATGAAAACATCTCCACTCCTATTGAAATTTAAAAAAAAGTTACGGCTATTACCAACTTAGTTTAATTTTAAAATGTTCTTTAGTTTATAACGTTGCTAACCATATGCTATTTACGTGAGTCAATAAAAAATATAATACTGCAAATAAGGTTTTAGTCAGAAGAGTGAAGAAAGTCGCACCTAAATAAAAGTATCGATTTCGACACAACACAGAGAGCAAGGAAATTTTACCTGCCCGTTTTGGACGCGTGTGAATTACTATTACTATTTCTGTCCTTAGGTTGGATTGGGTTAGTCGCCGCTGACTTGACCCTACCGTCATTCGACATTCAACTGTCTCTGCTGTTGGAAGTGTCTGTGCCGCGTTGTTCAGTTTTTTAAAATTGTATTTTTTTGTTTTTGTTACTTTTATCGACTTTTTGCTACTGTTGTTTTGATTTTGGTTGTTGATATGCCTAATTTCACCAACGCTGAGTATGCTGATATGGTGATGGCATATGGCAAGGCCGATGGTGTTGCTCGTGCAGCTCAAAGGATTAATCAAGCCAAATTTCCTGATCGAAGATTACCCCACCACGGAACATTCTCGACGACTTATCGACGATTAAGAGAGACTGGAAACTTAAATTTTCAAGAGCCTCGGGTCAATGTGAGGCAACACCATGTAGCAGTTGACGATCAAATACTTCAAGCCTTTGAAGAAGATCCAACTACAAGCATTCGTGTCGTTGCTCAAAGACTCAACTTAACGATTTGGAAAGTTTGGTCAGTACTTCGGGATAAAAATCAACACGCTTTTCATTACACCCCGGTACAAGGTAAATGAACCTATATAACCTACAATTATAATAATAATAATAATAATAATCTTTTTTTGATCAATTATCAACAGATGTAGATCACGTCAATACATACCAATACATATGAATACTACCTATAATGAAACAAAATCCCTTTCACTCAAAAAATCTCCAACACTATAATAACATTTCCTAACCAAAAACATTTTTAATCTTTTTTTTTAATTGCAATAGGCATGCATTTAAAATTTTGAGGAAGTTTATTCCATACTGTGATTATAAAATATACAGCATTCCTTTGTATATAACTAAAATTTGTTTTCTCTCTACTGAGATAATTTTTTCCTCTGGTATTGTATTCATGACTTAACAGTAATTCTTTAAAATCATTGAAGTTGTTGCTTACATACATTACACATTCATAAATAAACAGACTGTACAATGTCAATAAGTTATTACAAATAAATATATTTCTACAGCTCTCATTGTATTTCATTTTGAAGATAGTTCTCAAGCATCTCTTCTGCATCATGAATATTCTCTCAGCCTCAACAGAATTACCCCAGAAAATTATACCGTACCTGAGTTTGGATTGAACGTAGGCATAATAAGCTGTCAGGGCCGTCTCTTACTAATTGTATTGGCCTCTAGACAGATTTTCAATTTGTGTTTTGCAACTCAAATCCCCATCGATATATATCCCCAGGAAAGGTACCGCATCCTCTGTCTTGATTGTGTGACCATGATATGTCAAGCTTATGGCATCTTTATTTCTTTCCCTAAATACAAGCAATTTTGTTTTATTGATGTGTATTACCAGTTCGTTTCTTTCAAACCACTTTTCAAGATTTTCCAAGTCACATTCAAGCTGATCCTTGGATTCAGTCACAGTCTTACGAGACAAAATCATTGATACATCATCAGCAAACATAACCATATCATTGGATGTTACATGAATAAAATCATTGGTATAGATTATGTAGAGTAGAGCACCCAATATTGAGTCTTGTGGTACACCTCTCTCAACACGTAAGGGAACTGATATTACCTGTTTGCCATTTCTTCCTCTCCCTGTGGTTCTTTGAGTTCTTTTTGTTAAATATGATCTGAAGAGATCTAGTGGAACTCCTCTTATTCCATATTTTTCCATTTTTTCTAGTAGGATGTTATGATTCACACTGTCAAATGCTTTTGTCAAATCAAGGCAAAGAGCTGCTGTCACTTTATTTTTATTCAATGATTTTATGATGGAATTTAGTGCCTGATACATTGCATTTATTGTAGATTTTCCCTGCCTGAAACCACATTGCTGCTTAACCAATATGTTATTTATTTCAAAAAAATGTAAGACCTTATCAAAAATTATATAACCTATATTGTACGTATAATATGAAAAATCAAACATCTTCATCGAATGTTATAGCGTATGTATATGGCCGGACATACTGAGAATAGAACATGATTTCTTCATCAGGAAAATTATTCAGGCGAAACAATAGCGCTTTGAAGATTCCAAACGATTACAATCGCTTGAAAATTTCTTGTTGAACTTGTTCTTGGAATGGTTGTCACACTTTCAAACAAAATGCAACATTTCAATTGTACGTATAAAAAATTCTCGACCATCTGTAGAATTCCAAGCATTTTCAAATTTACATTCAGCTCATTCCTTTCCATAACTTCGTCAAGCACATGTTCATGCACGTAGTCACCGCCGTTCAAGTCCTTACCTTATTCAATTTTCTGATTGCTCTGCCATGGAAGAAAGGCATGACGATAAACATTTATATTCGGAATCGAAAGGAAGTTGATTTATCGAATTATCAAGATTTGTTTTTGTTGTAAGGGGAAAACACATAAACAAGATTATTTGCGGTCACGTTTTTCATATAGGGAAAAGGAATCGTAAAATGGGGTTAAAAGGATAGCATGCTCCGGAGAAAACTGAGGACTTTCCCGAGGAGATGCGCCATGATTGATTGTGTTTGTCCTTTCATATCCTTCGGGAGTGACCGAAAAGAGTGTGTGAAATACTACAGGAAATTCTACGCCGTTCGGGAATTGCCGATGTATATTCTGTTCGGCGGCTAGGGAAGGTGTGAATGATGCATAAAATGGACTTTATACCGGAAAAACCTAAATATTCAGGGGGATAGAAGCGTATTCGCGTTTGGCCTACTAAGCGTTCAGCCTTTTATCATGCCGATTGGGGTTGAAATATCCAACGATTGAAACTGACCTTTTCTATTTAAATATTCATCGCCAGACCTGTGTTCGCATTGTGAGGAATACTATGAATATAAATACCAAAGTTTTTTCCTGATCAGAAATCTTTCTTCACCAGTTATCTAATTTGATTTCTTTCACATCAATTGAAGAAGTTAATTTTAATAAATGATTGCAATCTACGAAGATAAATTTAGAGAGCACTGATGTGAGGTCACATTGCTTTGGCGCTCTTGTTGAGCTACTTGCGAGTAAATATTCAAACCATAAAAAATCTATAAGCACTTTGATCAGGTTGTAACATTTTGAAACTACAATCCCAAAATTTATTTAGACTCTATCATCTCTTGATCTATTTGAAAATAATGTATTTCAAATTAATTTGCTATGCCATCTATTTTTGAATGATTGTTTGGGCTATTACCATCATCTATTGTGGATGTAATGATTTCCAGAAGTTTGGACGCCGATAGTTCGATCCAACTTGAAAAGATCATCATATCACAGATGAGTATATAACATCGTTCATTTTCTTTCATGACTTCTGTCAATATCGACTTTTTGAAAATTGCTAATTTTCAAAAGGTTTCTTACTTTTCTCCTTGATAAAGATAGAAGATGTCTATCGAAACGTCGGAAATCATTACATCCACAATAGATGATGGTAATAGCCCAAACAATCTTGATAAAGATAGAAGATGTCTATCGAAACGTCGGAAATCATTACATCCACAATAGATGATGGTAATAGCCCAAACAATCAATCAAAACGAGCTCCATCAGCAACAATATCTCGTCATCAAATACCATCTATTGTTGAATATTGTAATTTCCTGTACATAAGGTGTTATTCTTTATAGAAATCTGTTAATTAAAATTTTCGGTGGGGGTGTCTGGAGTTGGATGTTGTTATCGCGAATTAATTCATTCCATCTTTGAAACTGATAGTATGCAGACATTATCTCTCGATTAAGAAGTTGTTAATCCACGTTTACATATTATCCAAGGAATTTTATAATATTCTTCTCGTATATCCCTTTTTAGGAGGTGAGTTCAAAATAATTAAGCGAATTGTTTTGCTGATTTAAGTATATTTTTTAGGGATTCCTGTATTATCGTATTCTTAGATTCTTTTATTCTCGTCTCCTTAAATTCTTCGTTTCATATATTCTCAGATTTCTCGACTCTTCGATTCAACAACCACTCCAGACGCTATCACCGAAATTTTCTCAACAACTAACATCATTTGAAGAAAAGTGAGTACCTATATGTTGAAGTCTATCGCCTTCCTGAATAAAGAGATTGTTCAGCAGAGATTACTTCTTCAATTTCGTACACCGTCATCCTGAGATAACATTCGTATGTTTATTAGTATTTATACGAATAGAACTCAAAATTGTGTCTAAACGAATTGGCGCCCATGTTATCACACAAAGAAAAGATCACAAATTTTTATTTAAGTCAAATGAACCTACGCCCATAAATGTTCTCCGGCCAACAGCTGCCGTACGCTTTGTGTCCTTCTTTTAACATCAAATAGTCAAGGAGAAAAATTACGTGACGAGGTGAACAATAGTCTTTTACCGTACTATGGGACGATTTGATGCAAATATGAACGCCTTGTGAATGAACAAACCTATATCTAAAATACAAAATAACTAATCATAATTTTCCCCAAGTTTTGTTCGAGCTAAATTCATTTCTGAAAACTTAATTCAGTGCTTTTCTGAATTTCGACAACGTATATTATTTCTCTCATCGAGATAAAACCTTTATGATTTCACCGTAATCAAAAGTTTCGATTAATTTTACGCCAACTGGACACTGATTAATGAGCCCGGCATTCGTCAATCGAATATCGATCTGTGATGGCCATCATTCAAAGAAAATCATCGGTACTTCATGTCATTTCTCATTTCTCTTGAGTGAATGAAAAAAATGATCATATCTTCAGATGGAAAAAATCTACGACAATGATTTTGAGGATAAGTAAGATATCGATCACCTCATTATATGCACGAATTTTTATTGAAATCCGAAAAATGTCTATGATTTTGAGTATTAAAATTTTTTTTTTTTGGAATTCTAGCGTGATGATTTCTGGAAATTTAGTTTCAGCCTTCCTCAATAATGTTTCAAGTATCAACTTGATCGGATGGATATTCTAGTAGTTATTGAGGAAAGAAAATTTCAGATGCTTATAACTACTGAACCGTCCGACGGATTTGGCCTAATAACGAACTTCACTGAGATCTTTGGACTATTAACCTATTCTGATAATGTGAAAACACTAGCTGATCTCGTTTGGATGCTAAAGAGGATAAGGCCGGACGGACAGACTCAACTTCCGTCACGGATTAGGCACTCTGTTCGGGTGAACTTCTTCGGTGAGTCGAACCCAATCCAATCAATCTGGATGCGGAAGTTTCAAAAAAAGACGAACAGTGAGACCAATTTCGGCTCGATATCCGAAAATTAGACATTTGGGCAAAATGATAGGCACTCTGTTCGGGTGAACAAGAGCGCCAAGAATGAATTGTTCGTTTTCTCGTTGAAACTTGAGAATAGATTAAGTAAATTTTATTACTCATATATTCCAGGAAGTCCAAGGTACGCACGAAAAGTGATGAAAAACAAAATGACATTTGGGCAAATTGATAAGTGCTCTGTTCAGGTGAACAAGAGAGCCAAAAAGAAGGAAATACTGGGCTAGCTATGATATATGTTTTCCGAAAAACGGGAGGTAAGTTCATGAAAAACTTCCCCGCACAAGTGTGCACAAATGTATAAGAAAATTTTACACTCATCTGCGATAAGAATAAACAATATTGCTTGGCTAACTTTTTCTTTAATTTACCATTGTCCGGGAGAATAGAAAAAAAATAATCTCAATAATTCTAACACAAATCAGTAGATGTGTAGCCAAATTTATTCCAGTCATTGAAAATGAACTTTCTGGAAAAGTGCTGGGCTGGCTCGACTTATTCATTATGTGAAACATGGGATGAACAAAAAATTGGAACTGCATAGAGTATCTCAAATCTGGCGCAATTCAAAAAAACATAAATTCTCTCGAAAATCGAATAATGGTGAACTCACTTCACACGGAATTTCTTAAAATTGAAATTCATTGATGGACATCAATTATATTAAATTAACAAGCGGCCACTTATCAAGTAAATCACTATCATCAGTTTATCCTTCTGATCATTAATATATGTGAATAGGCAGTTTGATGAACGCGATAAACGTTGTGCAATTTTGCCGCCAAATATCGAAGATTTATTATATTTTAATTTTTTATTCATTTTCATACTGGCGAATAAAATCATATTAAAATATGAACATACAACTTCTTATACAAGATACCCTTATTTTTCAAAGTCTAGTAATGGACATCCTCGTTCACGTTCAAGAGTAAATTTCTAAAAGCTTACGCAAAAACCATTCAACAATTTCCACCCTAACAGTATATTCACAAGCCATTCGTTGAATCGAATCGGAGAGTATTGAATTTCCTGCTGGTTGCATTTCAGTTGTGCTTCCCACTGGGTTCATTTCTAGTTTTGATACGAACGGGAAATACCAATTTTTCTCTCAGTTTTCATTTCAATTAAATTAAAAATCAACAATGCGCGAATAATTCAATAATAGAAGATGTGGAACAGACTCTTCGTTCGAAGCGTTGAGCAAGCTTGTCGGGGCCATGGGGAAAATTAGTTTCATCGTACTTGGCTAACAATGTAGATTCGTTCGTATGGCCAGAACGAATGCAGTCATGAAAGAGATATATGGATGACACCTCGATATAAGTGGCTGTGACCTCTTTCGTGTTTACTGTTTGGACTTTGTGATATAAAAGAACCATTCGTCATATGAGAACATTAAATGAACTTTTTGTAGAAAGTGGTTGAACACTGATATGAAGTTTGACAATTTGAGCAACTCGATCGAAACTAATAAATGTAGAAAAGTTCAAAAGAATGGGAAATGAAACTCCTTTTGAAAATCACACATTCATGAACAATGTGCTGAAGAAAAAATGTATGGGTCCAGGTGGAAGACCTATATCCCTATACAAAAAAAAATTAAAAAACCACTGACATGAGACCAGGAGCTTTATAGATGAAATTTTCTTCGTTCAAAAATCAAATCAAAAGAATATAGAGAGTGCCAATTAAGTACTTGGGCAAACTTTAATGGGCGAATCTTGGAGTTATTTTCAAGATAAAGAGTTTATATGACATGAGTCCACAACGGCTTGGTTTCTGAGATGCAAGGCGTCTAGAAAATTTATTTTTTTTTTATTTTTCGCTAATAGATTTTTTAGGTAACTTGGCATTCGGACGAATTTCGGGATCCATAGCTACTAGTATATTGATGATGTGAAACTCAACTACGAACTGTTTTTTGCTAAATATTAGAGGGTACCACTTACAGTATGTTCCTGAATTTAATTAAGCAAAACTTTTCGTGTCGCATTTTATGGGATGTTTTAATAAGTTCAGTTTTTAGTTCTCTATTCATTCCACATACAAAAAGTGCTCTTAGTATTTGTGGCCGAAATCACACATTTTGGATACTAACGGGTTTGAATGGGATCATTTTCAAGTTTTTCAAAAATGAACGAAAGAAAAATTTCCATACGCCGAAAAATATCAAAAAAATTGTTTCTTTGTTGAGCAAAATTTACAGGACTAATACTAAAGTACTTAATACCACTTACAATAATTGCTGAAAATGACCACCGTTTACCTCAACGTATAAATTAATTCGCCTAAACATTGATTAACGAACTCTCTTTATCGAATATACCTGGCGTTTTATTATTAATATTATCCTATGCCCATTATGCTTTGATCATTATAGACTGGAGTTTTGTAAACTATCGATTTCAAGTACCCCGCCTTCAGAAAATAATCCAAAAGATTCAAATTTGGTGGCCAGGCTTGTGGTCCCCTTTTACTCTACAACAGTTAGTGTAATTTTCGTCCAGAAATTGATGTACAACGATACCAAAGTGTGGCGGAGCTCCATCGTAAATCAACATATATGGTTTCTGCTTAATAAATCAACTTCTTCGAAGAGCTCGTGCTTCGAAAAAAGCCGATGTTCATTATCATTAAGCCTTAAGAGAAGAATGCAAGTTCCAGTAATCACCGATAACTCCTGTCTTAATATTGAGGGAGTTGATCACGACAAATAATAACCAAATAAATATATATTTTGGAGGCCCTGTATCTCAGAAACCAAGTATAGGTGACCCATATTCTTATGAAGTTTTTATCTTAAAATTATTAGAAGCTAATCAATGTTCTAACAAAATAATGTTAGAATCCCACCACTCAGAGAAAAACACAAGCTCTTGTCCTTTCATCAAGGCTTTGCTACATTTTCTCCAAATGAACAATATACACCCAACCTCTACATTATTATTCTGAAAGATAGTACTTAATTCTACCAACGTATATGTAGCAGAATTACCTGGCTGAGCTTGTCTGAAACTCTTTCTTTACCGTGAATTCGATCGAGGACCTTTGTATCGACGAAATAATCTAATACGTCCTCACCTATCCAGTCAGTGCCTGACTGGACTCAGAAACTCGTCCATCTTGTTGTCAATCGTCTTAATCCTCTTCAATGTGTCTTAGGGCGATCCCAAATGGATTTAGTATTCCTTCTCGTCAACCTACGTTACAAATGGCTTTTTTGTTTCGAAGAACAGTAGTCTCGTGTATCAGGAAAGGAGTGATATATTTCCACAAAGAGGATTTACCTCAGGTTCGAAAAGTTTTTTCTTGTACTGAAGTTAATCCACTCGATGTTTTCGGCATCCAGGACATATTTCAGTATACGGATTTAGTTGAATCGAAGAGATTAGGTCTACAAGATATTTAAAGCAGTATTCATATATTCTTACTGAATATGAAAATATCATTACAACTCATGTTTTTGAATGAACCTAGGGAAAACTATTTTAGTGGGCTTTATTCAATACAATTGAATATTGTTGTCCTTCAACCATTCATGAGATATAACGTTTCATCAGAGGTTTTAAACATTGATGTTCATACATTATTTGTACGTCATAAATGGGACTATATTTTTGTGAAAACAAAAATCAAAAATTTTGTAGTTTGCGTAATCGTAGGGAACAATATCAGGCTATGACGAATTTTGCTCAAAGTGGACAGACTATAACAATAAAATTTGAGGTGAGGTACAGACTATTAAGACTAATAAAATATATTACCAGAAGAAGTGTACGTATGTATACCTCGAAACCCAACAGGGCTTTTTTATTATTATCTTTTGGTATCTTTAATTTCGGGCATCAGTGCGACACTTCTCATGTGAATATTATTCATTACTGTTACACAAACTATCATTGTTTTATTTGTGTTTTCTTTAAGATTCTTCATAGTGCTTTCTCAAACTGTATTTTATTACAATCACGCAAACTTTCGATATTGCCACGAAATTGTTCTTGTAATATTTTTTCGACAAAATTATATCAAATATTATTTTCTTTTTACTATTAGAATATTATCTTCTGTAGTTGAAATACAGGGTGTCTTAAGTTCGAGTGCCTATTACACGTTTCTGGAGAATTAGACATATTTGAAATCTGAAAGTTGGGAATGATATTGTTCGAATATCTCTACAAAGTTAAAACATTTTCGAATCCCAAAAACTTCCGGTTATACAGGGACTGAAAATAAATTCGACGAAAAAATTTTTTTTAAGTTTTCCATTCGTGGTATGAACGAGTATTCAATAGTGAATACATTTCTATTAAAACCATTGTAATAAATCGAATAGTTTTCAAAATATCCAAAAAAAAACTGGAAAAAAGTCAAATACGTTCAGTCAGTAAGATGTACATTATTTTTATTTCAAATATCCTGAGCGTAAACCATTTTTACAAGATCGAAGAGGAAGGATGTGAAAAGGTCATGCATCTTTTGGATGTCAAAAATATCATTACAGGGTGTTTCAAATTTTGTGTTGAAAATTGTGATCTTAAATTGGCCATAACTTCTGTTTTTCAAATTACAACCCTATTTTTTTATAATTTTGTTGGATTCTGCGGTCAAGAATAATGATAGTTTTCTCACATGATTATGCTCCGAAATTAAATAATAAATAATAATTTCTGAGTTATTTGAGATTTTCTGGATTTATGTAGTACGTAGAGTCAAATTCATAAGGATATTCTGTGAGCATAGAAGAAATCATCCCATTCATGATTCACAAGTTTCAGATAGGTCTTATTGTTAGTCGTTATGAAATTTTTTGATTTCACAAAATGAATCGTTGCTATTCTAATAATGAGATTTTGGATTTATTTCTTATATTGTATTTTTTCAATTGTATACGAAATACACATTCAAATGCACTTAATGATATTGTTTATTTCAAATGGTGGATGACACAAAATGTTGAGTATCCAATGAGAATTATACCCATTGTTTTTTACAATTTCTGAAAATATGTTCCAAACTTTCCAAATTTTGGAATGTAAGAGCCCCTAAAGAATACAACAAAAAGGGCAGTTGATGAAATTAATATTTCGACTTATTTCGAAGCGAATGAGAATTCTTCTATTCAATAGGAAACATATTAAATAGATTCGCTACTTCAGTACACCGAATTATGATTATAAATGAATTATGATAATAAAAATAAAAATACGTTTCAAAACTCAAATTAACAAAATAAATAATCAGGTAAGAGTCTCAATATGGTAACCATTTTGTTCCACACACTTTCGAATACGTCTTGTAACACCTCGGTTAGTCGCTCGCGCAATTTCCTCCGCCTTTAGAGAGTGGAAAGCATCCTCCACACGCCGTATCAAATCTTCTTTGCTTTCAATAAGAGATTCATAGACTATGTTTTTTATTTTACCCCATAAATAAAAATCTAAGGGAGTAAGATCGGCAAATAGTGGGGACCAAAATAGTGAAGAACGGTGTCCGATCCACCGATTACCAAACATTGCATTCAGCTCTTCAGACACCTCGTGCGAACTGTGTGCCGGAGCCCCATCCAATTGATAATATGCGGTAGTCGACATACTAAACGGCAGTTCATCTAAAATCTCAGAAACAAAATTTCTCAGGATTTCCAAAAATTTTTCTGTATTTAAATTTTCTTCATAAATGTAGTACCGCACTTTATTGTTCATCAAAAGAGCAAACACATTAAAACTAAATTTGTTCTGGGGGTTTCTTTGTCTTTTTCTATGAGGATTTTCACTTCACCAAATGTGGCAATTCTTTCTATTAAATAGTCCTTCATTATTGAATCTTGCTTCGTCTGTCCAAATGATCTTTTTCAAAAAATTTTCATCATTTTCAAGTTTTTCTAATATTCCCCTACAAAAATTTAACCTTTTCATGAAGTCACCTGGTTCCAATGCATGAACTTTCTCATATTTGTAGTCATGCATGTTGTGTTTTTTCAAAATTCGGTGCACTGAATTTCTGTCTAAATCGATTTTCATGAGCTGCACTTCGAATAGATGCATTTCCATTCGCTTTGAAATAAGTCAAAACACTAATTTCATTTTCCTCATCATCAATTACCCTTGTTTTGTATTCTTTAGGGGCTCTTACACATCCAAAACTTTGAAAGTTTGAAACATATTTTCTAAAAATCTTCTCCGTCATGGAAGGTAAATGGGGATACATTTCGTTAAAGGCCTGGCAGGTTCTACTAAGAATTCTGTCATATTCACCATGTATATAAAATAGATCCAGAATTTCGTAATTAGAATAACGGTTCATTCTGTTAAATCGAGAAATGAAGATAACGAATAACAATAACACCTGACACTTGGGAATTATTAACAGATAATTTATCTTCTATGGGTACCGAGTGTTCCCATGGTTTCGAAAGAATATTCATTGAATTATTTTAGATGCAATCAATTTGACTCTACGTACACCATAAATCCAGAAAATCTCAAATAACTCAGAAATTATTGAATTTAGGAGCATAATCATGTGAAAAAACTATCATTATTTTTGACCGCAGAATCCAACAAAATTATAAAAAAATAGGGTTCTGATTTGAAAAACAGAAGTTATGGCCAATTTAAGATCACAATTTTCTACACAAAATTTTAAACACCCTGTGATGATATTTTTTGCACGACCTTTTCGCATCTTTCCTCTTCGATGTTGTTAAAACGGTTTACGCTCAGGATATTTGAAATAAGAATAATGAACATATTACTGACTGAACATATTTGACTTTTTTTCCAGTTATTTTTGGATATTTTGAAAACTATTCGATTTGATACAATGGTTTTAACAGAAATGTATTCACTATTGAATACTCGTTCATACCAGGAATGGAAAACTTGAAAAAAAATTTTTTCGTCGAATTTATTTTCACACCCTGTATAACCGGAAGTTTTTGTGCTTCAAAAATATTTTAGCTCTGTAGAGAACTTCGAGCAATATCATAATCTCAATTTTCAGATTTCAAATATGTCTAGTTCTCTAGAAACGTCTAATAGGTACTCGAACTTGAGACACCCTGTATAGGTTTTTGAATTCATTAACTCTGAAATTTCAACAATTCCTGCTTTCATACTATTATCCTGTTGAGAATTGGTACTCTTGATTACAGCTTCGTGTTATGCTGATGAATCACTAGAAGAATTCACACCTTCAACTATAGTTCCAGGACTCATAGAATTGCCAGTTGATGTTGACGGCTGCTGAGCAACTAGCAATTCAGTTGATATTCTATTAAATTGTATTTTTATGTCGCAGCATCGTTTTTTTTTTTGCATCTTCACTTTCAGAAATCTTCGACTTTATGAAAAATATCCAATAACAACTGTGGTGATACCCACAGTCATACAGATCCGAAGGTGGATTTAACTTTTTGTATTCTAGGTTATGATGGCTTCGTATATTGAGAAGACGCTGTCACTTTTTTCTCTTATTTTTTGCACGGTTGTTCCACATCTAGTATGACAGCGTGCTATAGTTTTTCCCAAATGTCTATGATTGCCTGATATCTAGACGACAATGGTCTCATTCTCTTGAGTTTGACTTCCTGAAGAATATGTGGCTGAAATTTGGTAGAGTTTTCATATTTTCAGAATAGGTTGATTTATTTTCATTTATTTTTTTAATACATGTTACATATTATAATAATAATAGAAACAAGAATTTACGGCATAATTTCCTTTTAAACAATAAAATCAAATGAAGAGATCGACCCATACCAGGTGACTGTATGTCATCATAGCACGAGTTTTGCAAATTGAAATAAACAAGCCAATCAAACACGATCGTAATAAAGTCTATCACCATATCCCAGAAATTTCGACAGATGCGCCGCAACCTTGCGTTAAATGAAGAAAGTGATTGACCAATTAGCTCGGTCAAATTCGATATTAGGCCGAATCCGTCGAATTTTTATATTGTTACGAGCATAATCATAACTCCTGTATTATTCATTCGATCATTTTGTAACTTGAAAGATGTTAGAAAGTTGAAGGTTAAATCGAAAGCAAAGTTGCATGGAAATTGTCAGACTAGAAAGTTTTCAAAGAAATTCCATATCTCTTTTTGTAATTACTTGATACGGAAAGGATGAAGAAGCTCCTTGAATTTCTGCTAGCTACAATCTCATCTTAAGAAGCTATAAGTTCTTCAAATATGAAAACGTTTAAAGAGTAGAAGTTTTTATTTGAGGAACAAGTCTGATTTACGATTATCTCTGATTATCAATGGGTCAAAAATGTTGTCACTCAAATTTTGTGAAAATTATAATGACCATTCAACACTATACTACATCGTCTAATGAAATCGCTCAGATTTTGAAAACGGACCAATGGAAACAAACTGTATCTGAAAACACTCAACCTCACAGTGTTTTCACTTTTAGAAATTTGTTTTCATCAAATGCCTAATTTGCATAGGAATATTAATACGTCTGGATAGCTTTGGCCGTTGGTGGAAGTAGCGGTCGTCATGGTTACGATAAACAAGCAGTTGTTAGTGATAACTTCAACAGCACATTTGGCAGTTCTGTCAGTTTATTTTCGTATTTTACCATAAAGTAGATAAAAATGAAACGTTTTGGGAATTGTAATATTACTTCAATTGAGGAAAGTGTGAAGAAAAGTGTGCCGCTTAATACAGTGAAGTCAAGATCCTACATTTGGAAACAATTTGAAGAATTCTGTGCTGCCCGGGAATACCTTGTAAATAAAAAAACAAGTTTGTCAGAGCTCAATAATATTATGCTAGACTGGGCTTTCAATATGAAGAAAAGTGATGGATCAGACTACAAGGAAAGTGTCGTAAAAACCTTGTGGAATAATACTGCCAAACAGCTGCAGGAAAAATTCTGTTCCGAATGGGGCGTTAGGTTCGATCCATTCACAGACGTGGCTTTCAAAACGGCGCAGGATGCACAATATGCCAAGAGGCGTATTTTGCAAGTGGACCTTGGCTCGGAGGAGAGGGTTCATCTTGCCTAATTTCGCATTTTCAATTCGAAATTGAAAACGATGGTAATCCCACAGGCCGAATTGCCTACAGTCCGATATTTTCTAAAACAAGACAAGGTGGTGCCCAAAAATGTGCGGAAACGAAATGGCTGACTCCCAATATTGAAGAAGATATTTGCCCGGTGAGATTATATAAGCTACTTGTATCCAAAAGAACTGCAAACATAACCACTGAGAGACTATTCCTTACTCCACATAAGAATTGGAAATATGGTTCATGGTTCAAAAACTCCCCAGTCGGTCCCAATACGATAGCTAAGTGGACAAAAGTATCGGCAGAACACATTGGCATCAACACAACCAAGTCGAAAATAACCAAGCACTCGCATCGAGCTACTGCTGTCAGCCAATTAGCCAAAGCCTGCTTTTGGGATTGGCGAGCAACAGCTGATAAAGATAACAGGCCATTCTTCTGCAGCGTCAGTGAAACCGTATCTCCAACTGGACCAACAACATCACAAAAAAATAATCACAGCCATAAGGAATGAAAAAAATGTCCTTCAAGGAACAACATCAGTATCTACTTCATCATTCGAAAATAATGCTCGTAATGTGTATAATAATTGTACTATCAATAATTATTATTTTGAGAATAAAGGTGAATAATTTGTTGTTATGCTTCTATCTAGTTATTTTTGAATAAAAAACTATTTTTTATTTCGTTTGATTCATATTGTTCAATGATCTTTCCAAATACCACACGAGATTCGAATTTTTTCTGAGAACACTCTGTGGTTTTTTGAAAATTAAACAAATTTCACTCAACAAAGTGATTCCGAAATACCACTCGCCTTCGGCTGGTGGTATTTTAAGGATAACTTTGTTTCGTGAAATTTAAACGCATAATTCCCAAAAAACAAGAGTTTTCTCAAAAAATTCTCAACTCTAGTGGTATTACCCTTGATAATGGCTCTGAATTTAGTCGCAAATGATATTTTCGGCAATTGGACATGAAGGTAGATTGTATTTCAAAGAAAAAAATCTCACTGAGTGGAAGATATCAATTGCGAAATGATTTTCGATGAAGAAGATTCACTTCAAAGTCTGGACTTCGAACAAAACTGAAGGATAACGGTAAAGGGGTATTCTTAGACAATCATTATGGCACTTGATTTAGTATCACACGTTACAGATTCGGTAAAATTTCTGAAGAAAAAGCTCCTGGACGGAAATAAAAGGAAGTTATTCGGTGCCAAGTCAGGACTATATGGCGGATGACTCATCGATGTTTTGAGTGCTCCAAAATGCAGTTGTTTGATCCGATATGTAAGAGCTCGCTTTGTCGTGGTGAACGGTGATCCGTGTTCGGCGATTCGTTTTCCTGACTTCTTGGAAGACAACTAGCAAACAAATGGTTGTGTACCACTCAGAAAGAATTGACTGTTCTTCGTTGTTCTAGTGGTACGATTGCGATATGTCCAGTTTTTCCGAAAAAACAGGCAATCATTTGCTCGGATGTGCTTCGTGCGCGAGCAACTTTTGTTGAAGTTGGCTTATCTTGAAACTCTTACAGTCGACTGCTGTTCATTTTCGGGCTCATTCGCGTAAATCCACGATTCATCACGATGCCATAGACGTACTTCGACGAGCCGTGATCTTATTTTTGGAGCATTTCTTTCGACCAAATGACAAGACTCTTTTTTTGAGCGATTAACAATAATAATACCTAAGATAGGTCACATTACTATCTTGCAATATCATTTGACTCACAGCAACCATGGTTTTTGGAACAATAACTAATTTTGGAAGATTGGTCATCGATGCACTGTTGTTGAGTTAATCCAATTATCGCACGAAAATGTTCATGATTCAATATTTTTTGGGCGAGATGAATCTTTTAAGTTACTGTAATCGACAAGAATAATGATCGTTTGTCAAAACATGCTGATTACGTGTAACCTCAAAAATGTTGGCAAATTACCACACTAGGGTTGTTCAATCCCAAAATATACAAGGCAGCCCTCGTAAGCACCTACAACAGGTAAAATTTGTTTGTTAATTGGATAGTTATAACCACCAAAAATGTCTGCCGTCCTCAATATACTGAAAGGGCAGATGCAGTAAAATAATCTGAAAAAAAAAAATCTTTGGTTCAATTCTTAAAAGCGTCTGTCATGATTTTTCATGATTATCCTCAAGTTCTTCTAGATATTATAACAAATTAAGAAAACAGACGCCCTAAAATAATCATAGAACTGACCCAAGTTACACACCTGGTCTAGCTGTCGAGCCCTGAATCTACCGAGATTCGGCTTTACAGCTAGTATCTATTGTTTGTCCTCTGTGGATAACAGCCTCACTGGACAGAATTTCTGGTGCCGGAAAATATGTGTTGTCAGGTTACACCTGGCTCTTAGATTTTAAGGGGACATTACCTCAATTTAAAAAGTAACCGAATCGAAGTTATGAACTGGAACAATAAAAAAGTAAGGATGATGACATCGGGTTTTAACGGCTGTAGAAATTGCTACTGCACCTACTAATTACGCTTCATATCATCCAAGATCTACATCGGAAATCATTGAAAACGTCCCTAAAACATTATACCTTCACCCTATCTCCATTCCGTAATATCGACATCGTTAAAGCCAAAAATCATCAACTCGCCACGCACGTCATGACCATTATTCGAAATGGAAAAGACCTACTCACATCAACATGCAGATGGGGCATGACGAAAACCCTGGATGGTGGGGACTCCTTCGGGACGAATCTGTAGAATTCCTCCTCGTTCCTGTACCACTTGATGGTGTAAAGGGCCACGGACTCCAGATCGTAAGTGCACGACAACGTGATCGTATCGCCAAGCTTCACTGCCTCAGGGACGTTCATGTGCATGTCCCTCAGTCCCTCTATACCTGCGAAAAAGAGAGAGAAAGGTTAGAAAAAGATGTGATTGATGTGCTTTGATAGCTTTAATGGGGGGAATCGCCGTGGAAAGCGGTATTGATGATTCCTCATGGGTGGATGGTTATCGACGAGAGGTGTTATGTTGGTTTTTTATTGAAATGTTCGGTCGTTACTGACTGTGAAGGATCGTTCGGACCGTTTAGTTGAGTCGACAAGCAAATCCGGGATGGATCGTTTTGTCCGATACCGAATGTATCTCAGATTATAAAATCAATTCGTGTTATTTCAGGTGATTTGTTTCATTCGAGATTGATTCTGTTCTTCCTTGTTAGCATTGTTGAAAGACTGAATGAAATTTAAAGATATATTATATATTCATTTGAATGTAGATACCTCGCAGTAATAATCGATATCTAACCAGATTTCATCGTCAATTCGCGATATTTGAAAGTTGATTCACGAATCTGGACAGACACTACCCACTTCAAATACATAAATTCAGAAACTCATGCCAGAAAATTTCGAACACATTATTTTCATTTCGAATACAATTCCTAGAATGCGAATGCAGTTCTGAATAAATTTTAAATAAAAAAAAATTGAAAAGCACTGATGTGATTAGTCTGTTTCAGTACTCTGCATCAGTGTGATATTAATGAAACTGCTATGAATGTTTCAATGAGCCAAGAGTCGACACGGGATGCAAATGTCATCATAATTTATTATCTTCAACTATAACTTCTGTGATTTCTTGGCCGTGCGTAAATGAAATTTTTTTATATATTCTGATGGAAGAGAGCTACGACAATGGAATATGAAAATATGTAAGTTATCAATGACGCCCATACATGTACAAATTTTTGTTGAAATACATCGGATGCCTATTTTTTCTACAATATTTGAAGAAATTTTCAGCGCGTTGATTGCTATAAAATTATTCAAGCCTATTTTTCTTAACCTAATCCAAATATCTTATACGTTACAACTTGATCCTATCAAAAATCGAAGAGATATAGGGAAACTGAAATTTTAGATGCTCATAATTCCAACCATTGGACGTATTCGGCCAAATAACGAACATGACCGAGATTATGGACAGTTAGGGTATTCTGTAAATATGTAAATTCAAGCTCATCTTTACAAAAAGATACAGAGTGTATTGCCGACGATCAGACGGATGGACATACTCGAAATTGATCCTGCATTCTTCATCAGGAAGTTAAACCATTTTTGGCTCGATAATCTGAAATTATAGACATAATAGCGCGCTGTACTTCTAGAACAACCGCGCAGAAATGAAGAAAAGCACCACTGTGCACATGTGCTCAGAAAACTTTGCTCGCTTCACCCAAAATCTTTTCCAGACTGAAGCAGTGTGATACTAAAACAACCGCTAATTTGAAAATAACTACTCAGTTTTCCTTGATTTTCATTCGAAACTCAAGTTTCCTTCCCTTAAAAACCTACCAATATAAGGTTTATCTCATCATCTCATCCATCAAAAGGTCCAAACTACCAAAAAATCGCCAGGGAGCATCCAAATCTCAAAGGCTGAGAAATAATAAATTAGATCATATCAAGGACAGAAATTGTCGTATATTTTGACAAGGTGTTCTGATTTGTTTCCGACAAACTGAAATGGGTGATAGATCACATCATTTTGAGCAAAAAACTTTTTATGAACATGGGTCAGGAAATGCTTAGTTTTCGAGATACAGGGTGTTGAAGTTGAAAAAATAATTCGCGTTTTCGTTAATATCTTTATTTTCAATTAGAAAAGTCAGAGAAACCGATTTTTGTAAGCTATTATAGAGGTTTGCGGAATGAATACTCTTTTGGATAACACTTCCAAGTTTTAAAATTATTAATATTCTATTCAGAACAGTGTCTTATGTAAAAAACAAAATGAAATCTAAAAAAATTATTTTTGAAAATTCACTATGAAAATTGGTATGAATCATAAGCTTCAAATGCCTTTTTCTCGAAAACCGTTGGTCCTAGCGACTTGAATGTGGTATGCCTTTTTTAACTAGAAATGCCAGGGAACTTGATTTTTTCTTGTCCAAAATGATGTACGTAGCACAAAAAAGATGCAACGGTTAAAAGGGGACGAAATAATTGCCAGTGGCACCCTCTAGAAAATACAACCGAATCGACCACCAATTTGGATATCACACCCCAAAAAACCCTTATGTACCAACTTTCATCATCATCATCAAAGTATTTCCGGACCCATATTGACAGGATTTTTTTGCTTAAAATGATGTTATCTATCACCCATTTCAGTTTTTCGGAAACAAATCAGAACCCCCTGTATATATATATTTTTTCTTACTTTTGGCTTACAATTTTTTGGTAAGCGTATAATAGAGCCTGTAGTTTTAGCAAAGGTAAGTAAGGGATGCCATACAATTCGGCGTATGATATGAGAGGTTAGCGACGAAAACTCCAGTAAAAATAAAAAACCCTGTTTCCCTGCATGTGTGTACAAAAATGAGCTTTTTACAATAAGAATATAATGCTGTAATTTCAGGATGTTCTCAGTATCAATTAGCTCTATATACATTCAGAGTTTTGTAGATCTCTGATGAATATTTTATGTGATATCAAGTATTGAAAAAAAATTATCCCCCTAAAGAAAATTGCCGGTGGACCTCGCAGACCACAACTCGAATAGGCGGTTATAAAAGGAATTAAACTGGATCCAATAACTAGTAAAAGAAAAATTTGTGTACTTTTGAATGCAAGTCATCAAGCTGTTTGGTGAATCTTGTGGGATTCTCTACTATATCCTTATCATATGCAGAGGACTCTACTGCCTAGAGATCGATTAATATTTTTCAGTGGTACCTCAATATAAACTATTAAACAATCCTCATTCTGATTGCCAAATTCTATTCACCGATAACACCTGTTTCTCAAGGACTTCAATTATGAATTTTCATAATGAACACGCATATGGGCTGAGGAGGAAGCGCATAGACATGTAGTTACCCATTTTCATGAGCAATATTCACTAAATGTGTATGGTTGGAATATTGACAATCATTTGATTGGTTTTAGGATTTAGGGGAATCTTTCTCGACTGGATTCGAAGTTATCTTTCTGATCGCACTATGTTCGTGAGCTGTAATGATTGTTTATCCGAGGGGTATCGGAATGACTTAGGGGTTCCTCAGGGCTCAGTCCTGGGGCCTCTGTTATTTCTGCTATTCATAAATGATCTGCCAGAACACCTTTCCGCAAGTATACTGACTTTATTTGCAGACGATATGTCCATAGCTTTCCGAGCTAAAAGTATTGACCAACTGGTATGTCTCTGTGAAGAGTTCATTCAAAGGTTCAAATCGTGATGTCGCCAGAACTCACTCATCATGAACCCCGATAAGATCCAGATCATCAGATTTCAAAATTGTGAGATAGGTCAGTCCCCACCACTGGTGTTGAATGTCGCCGGTAGTGTCATCAAGACAGTGAACTCGTGAAGTTTCTTGGACTCTACTGTGATAGATTTTTGAGATGGAGCTCTCACATCGACTTTCTATGTAAAACTCTCAACAGGGGGTACTATGTCTTACACCGGTTGAAGCAGTCTCTTCCAACTGAGACCCTCCTAGATGTCTATTACTCCCTCATTCACAGCCATCTGAACTTCAACATACGCGGCATCGGAGAGTAAAAGAGTTTTCATAACGCAGAAAAAAATTATTCGCCTTATGTTCGGTTTGAAACCTACTGATTCATGTAGGGAGGTTTTTAGGAGTTCCGGTATCCTAACGTTATCCAGTATGCACATCTTGAGTTGTCTTCTTTACGTTCGATCTAACCTGCCAAATCTGTGAAAATGTTCAGACTTTCATAGTTATGGAACTAGGCATCATAATACATTATGTATACCGAAGCACTCAACGACTAAGTACAAGTCCTCACCTAGGTTTGCCGGAATTTCCTTCTACAATCAGTTACCTGACAGAACTATCCGCCGAACTATCGGCGTCCAAACTTCTGGCAGATCTATAGATGGAGCACTTATGGAATCTGGTGTTATAGATCTGCCAGAAGTTTGGATGCCGATAGTTCGATCCAACTTAAAAAGATCATCATATCACAGATGAGTATATAACATTGTTCATTTTTCTTTCATGACTTCTGTCATATTGATATTGATTTTTGAAAAATTGATAATTTTGAAAACAAAGGTTTTTACTTTTCCTCCTTGATAAAGATAGAAGATGTCTATCGAAACGTCGGAAAACATTACATCCACAATAGATGATGGTAATAGCCCAAATAATCATTCAACACGAGCTCCATCATCAACAATATCTCGTCATCAACTAAAACTTTCTTTGTTATGATTATGCAAGTTTAGCGTATCCTTATGAATCATCGCTAGAGATTAGTAGAATTTCCATTAAAACTACTCGTAATAATGAATTCAATCACCACAGCTTACAAACTGAACTCCTCATCATAATTTGGATTTTTCTCAGGATTTCGAGAAATATGTTGGCAGATATAGCAACACTGCAAAAAACCGAAATGTTAAGTATAACAACAAAGTTTATTTCAAATAAATAAAAAGGTTCTGGAGGAAAACAGGAGACAATGTTCCAGAAAAACTATTATCCTGTAGATCTGCTATCGAAATTGCCAAGTCACGTGATGACAACTGTCAAATGTAATATCCATGCCAAATTTCAGTTGAATATCTTGAAGAGTGTTGATACTATAAAAGGAAGACTTGAAAGAAATTCTAATTACAACACTCTTTATCTCGAGAAATATTTCTTTCCTTAATTAAACCGACCAACACCAGAAAAAAATTCAGGAGATAAACCTGTTTCGAGCTCAGTCTACTGTTCTACAAGTTTTTTCCAGAGGATCAATTCATAATGTCGGTTTTTCAATGTTGCGCCCCGCAGTCATTTTTCTCTGATAATTCCTTTGTTATAAAACACAAACCCGCCATCAACAACAGGGGATGAATTTCGGTCCGCCACATCTGTTCCACCGAAAATAATGAAATATTGGCCACGTTTCATAGAAAACCCGCACGGAAAAAGGTTATCGATTGGTATGTCAGGCTAAATCGGGGCAAAAAGGAGTGAAACTGAAACTCTGAGACTGACATTCATCTCACGATTATACAATATAAACCCCATTGTAACCCTGCCTAAGCAATAAACGTCGAAATGTCTTGCTAAAGTGTCTGTGGAAATTAACAGATATTTTATAGCGTCCCAGGCTGCTGCAAAATGTCATTAAACCTGCGTTTTATCTGTTGTTCCCGTTGTAATCACAGTTAGATAATTCCCCAGCTACTGCCAACTGTGAAAGCGTTATGGGGCAAAACTGTTATGCCGTCTGTATTATTTTAATTCCCATCTACTTTCGTAGCGTTTTGATTATCTCTGTTTGCGCAAAATGTAATGGTATTTTTACACTTCTGTTTGCGCAATGGAAATTGCTATTGCTTATTCCGAGAGCTAGGAAACTGTAGCTTCATCAAGGTCCCCGAACTACCTCTCAGTCTTTTTGTTAGGACTACGTACGATACGTGGGATTGCGATTGGAATACAATGGAGATTGTATTTGGAAATAGCATTCAACAGAATTAATGGCAAGAAAAGAGGCAAAGAGGGTCTTCGGATTTAATCGCAGGCTATTTCTGTGGCGCTCTGAATCTAATTATTGCTCGCAGGTTATTAACTCCTCCAGAAGTAGACAAGCAGTTAGTATAAAATATCACTATTATTATTCATTTGAATGAGAAAAAAGGCAAAATGACTTAAAACTTTCAAAGTACAACTAATGAAAAAGGAGGAATTGGGGGAGACCAAACAAAATACAGGGTGACCTGGAAAATATGCGAGATCTCTCGGACTTAGATAAAACATTAAAAAATTAGATGATAAGTTCCCATAAATTTTTTTCCTAGCAGCCCTCCCTACTGAGGTACTGCCTTTTAAAGGACGCCAGTGGTAATCAATTTTTTTAAATAACTTCTAAACTACTTAATATAATTTAATGATAATTCAATACGATAAACAGTAGTAAGGACCCCACAACATACTGCCCTTAAAACATAATTAACTTCTTTAGTTCATCAGGGGCGGACTAGGTTGAATATATTATTGCTTACAATTTTAACACCCTGTATTTTTGATACTTTGGACACTAAGCTGAAGAAAAGGTAGTCCTGTTCATTGTTGATAAAATGAACCGTTTTCGAGAAAAAAATCGAAACAAATAATGTTTTTATTAAAGTGAAAACCTGATTTCTAATTTTTTTGTCTGCAGCAAAGTGCGATACCAAAAACATTCAACCCAAGTAGCATTTTTTGTTTTATAAAAGTGCGAATACACTCTTCGGCACTGCCTTATAAAATTCAAGGTTATATAATGTAGATACAATAAATTTTTCCTATCCCCTATATATCCTTTATTGGCCTTAAATGATATAATTTATAACTTACAAGTGTCGACAAAGACTTATGGTTTTTCCGATAACCATCTGAACACTTTTATAATCCTATCTATACGACTGTTATAAAACTCCCATATGGAGACGATACTATTGCCGTTACCTTTCTGGATGAAAACGCGCATGCGCAACTTTGTCGTATTGTTTCACTCTAATTCAACGTCAAGTATTATTCATCTTTATTTATCTGTTGGTTTATTGGTTAGTTGAATTCAGAAACAACCCAATAACATTAAATATGAAGTGGAAGTGAAGTTGGTTTTATTGAACGCTTGGAAGTTACATTTCTTATACGCGCGAAGAAAATCTTGAAGGTAATTGAGCAAACACTTGCAATTTTTTCTACACTGTATGAAATCGAATTTTACCTCCGGATAAGACGTGCGCCCTCGATATACGGAAGTTTTGAATTTTTTATTGAATAATATACAAATCAATTCCAATTATTTTTTTCTAAATGTAACAATTTTTTAATACAAACACTGAGTTTTGAATAATAGTATCTTGGAATTAACAAAAAATTCATTTTCAATCCAAATTCAACTTTTTTTCTTTGTTCTAAATTTTTCACAAAGCTGAAAAAACACGACATTTTCAATAACAATATGGCCGTGTCGGATATTTAGTCATGCTCAACACTTGTACTCATATAAATTATTTCACATCCCTAATGTAAATACACTGCCTTTTTGTTCTATAATAATTTTTGAAATATTCATAATCACCAATTTAAGTGATAAAAATTACTGAATGAAAAAAAGTAAGAGCTTTATAAACTTTAAGTGATTTACACCACCACCATCCCTGTATTATAACTGATGGTAACTCAAAACTAGGGATGTAACGGAGGTAATTATTTCGGAACCGAATGCGGAGTCGGAGTTTTTGAATTTCATTTATCGGAGTCGGAACCGGAGGCGGGGTCAGACGTATTGGCAGTAAAAAGATTTTTTATTTTAGGGCAAATAAAACATTATTCAGTAAATTTTTTTATTATCAAACGGAACACTTTGAACCCAATGGAATATTTCCAGAATGAAATGAATTGTATGTTATTTTATATGAAATGAATTATTTTATACTGAATTAAAGAAAAGTTTAGAAACAAATTAAATTGACTACAAAAGTATTGTATTATATTTCACGAACAACAGCTTTGAAACTTTGTCTCCGTCCAATCTATTTCTTAAGGAGTCGTAGATTAGACCAGCTCCACTAAAAAGTTGGTCGCTCGCTACCGTACCTGGTGGACACGACAAATATTGGCGGGCCCTTCTTGGAAGGTGCTGAAACTTTGCATTGCCAAATACTTTCCACCACAATAAAGGATCATCATTAATATTTATTCGTTTTTCTTTATTGTACTCATTTAGTATGCTCTTCAACACCACAAATTTGTCGAAACCTACCCTATTTCCAGAAGTGGTATCATAATCATCTTCATCGTTACTTGATAATATATTCGACAAAACTGTTTGGAAATTACTATGGGTAGGTTTTACTGGTAATTTCATTCTTGTCCGTGTTTCGGCAGAAACTTCAATATTTTCAGCCTCATTTTTAGATGTACCACCAAGTAGTGACATCAACGACAGATAGATAGACGATAGATCGCGTATCGGGAATCAGGGGGATACCCAGCGCAACACGTAGGAACTTGCTTATAACAGTCGACGTATGCCGCTATCGTATCGTCCTCCGATTAAGACCTCCGATTGAAACCTCCGGTTTGGAAGTTTCGGAACCGAAGTCGGAACCGAAGGTGTGATAATAATCGGAAGTTCCGACTTATCGGAGTCGAAGTCGAAGCTCCGTAACATCCCTACTCAAAACACCTTGAAATGACCAGTAGTTCTCACGCATGCGAATTAATCCGGATGCGTAAAAACTACTGGTCATTTGAAGGTGTCGCTCTCTGAATGAAAACATAACCTAATATTCTTGACGCAAGTTTTCACTCAAGATATTGTGTACTATTTTCAACAAATTTGTTTAGGTGTGGACATGTCTTTCAAAATAGTTCGAACCGAAGAAACAGGAAGAGATATTCCTTCTCTTACAATTGTTCCTGAAGCTTGGGAACAAAACGATCTCCTTTATTCGCCCAAATCAAGGAATGCAGCGAGTGCAGTACGAAATCCGTTTTCAAAGACTGGAAACAGTCTCCTTGTATTAAGAAGAGAGACAAATTTTTGTTATACAAGGCTGCAGAAGAAGAAATATCTGCAATGCTGCAATATATGGATAGTGATATAGATCATTCAACGAATTTTCCTGGAAAAAAAGGATTAAGTGGAGAGAATTTAAATCACCTTGTAGAAAAATTGGATAATAGATATAATATAAATGAATAATATCAATAACCACCTAAAGAAATTTCTTTCCCGATTGTTGGGTGTAAATTTAATAATTCTCATAGGTTATTCTGCAAACTATTAAAATGCAGTGATGTCAAACACAAGTAGTTATGAAATTGTATTTAAAAACACCTTTTTATTACTTATTCTCATTTTGATTTATAAGGGTACTCAGTTATTGGACATACATGATTTTTATGTATATAAAAGACTTGATAAAAACTTGAAAACACTGAACACTATCGGTTTCTTTACGAAGTTGCAAACACTTCTATAGAACGCCCAATAATAACTGTTGTATCACCTTGCTTCTGATGTTTCATAGGCGGGTTCCTGCTACCTTAATAAACCCATATTATGAACCTTTTGGTTCATAGAAACTTTTGGGAATCAATAATTTTTGCAACTCCTATATGAACTAAAACACCTCAGGTACTTAGCACCCCTTTTATGAATTAGTAATAACACCAATTTCAAATTTAAAAATCTTCAGGTTACCAAAAATGTTACTTGGGAAGAAACAGAAACGTTTTAGTTAAAGTTATTTAATCCGAAGGAATAGCAGATTTAAACTGGTAGTTTAGTTGATATCGAAGGAAAATTCTTTGTATCCCTTTCATATCTCCCGATTATAAGGACCACGCGATTTTCTTCTGGGAATAAAGTTTTGCAATTAGGTACTGCAAATGATTTTTTCAAAATCCCTTATTTTTGACGTTACCATTTTCGAATGGATTTTCATAATGATCATGTTTGGGTAAAGGCAAATCTTCACAAGAGGAAGCTTGGCACCAGCAACAATTATCCCTAAACGTATGGCTAGGAGTGTTGGGAAATTATTTGAGTGGTCCATATTCTTACCGACTCCATTGAGTGCTCAGGTCTATAGACACTTTCTAGAAGAAGTACTACCTTTTCTTTTAAAAGCTGTGCCTCTACAGCTAAGGCAACAAGCATATTTCAAGCATGGGGAGCTTTAGCCTACTTCGGTGTTAGCGTGAGGGGATATGTGAACGCTACATATTAAGATCACTGGATAAGTCGAAGCGGTCCTCAGGCTTGGCCTCTTCGGCCTCCAAATCTCAATCTATTGGATTTTTGTTGATGATGATATCTTAAATCTTTGATGTTCATGACCTCTATCATGGATATCATTGATTTCAGCAATCGAATTATGGCATACGCTAGTGACATTCGACAGAATACGGAGACAAATAATTGTATTTTAGCATTAGGGGACCTCTTTCAACATCTGCTTTTAATGTGAATTTTATATTTGTTTAATGATTCGAGCAGTATAATTCAAGTTTGTGTTAGATCCAATATGATAATTCAGAAAGCTTTCGAATTGTTTTATTTTTGTTTGAATCAATCGCCAAGTATTTTGTGAGCATGAATGAGTTTCAGATAAGTACCTACTTTTTCTAAATTTTAATAAAGAATAATTTTTTAACGGGATTTTTTTCAAATTGAGGATTAGCCACCCTATAATAATATATATAATAATAATAATAATAATAATAATGTTAGGGTTTGATAAAACTCCTGAAAGATCCAACAGTATGCTGAACACGGTGTTACGAATCATAGACATACTACAGGGACTGGCCAAATTGTACTGGGTACCTCAGATTCGGAAGATCTTTTTAGTGGTGCAGTTAAACGTGCATGGCTCTATGTTGGAAGGGTGGATCTGTATGCAACTGAAAGTAATGTCAAAAATTATCTCAAGAAGAAGTTTCCCTCTGAAGATTTTTTTTGTGGAGAGGCTACCTAAGAGGGATGATGCCAATAGTGTTTCCTTCAAGGTTGCAGCTGACATATCACTGGTGGAGGAGTTACATAAACCTGAAACTTGGCCTAGCGGTGTTATGGTGAAGCAGTTTCGGTTTTTTCGGCAATGGAAAGGAAATAAAACAAAGTCGGACACCAAAGGTAATCACTTTGCTTAATATTAATGTAAATGGCATAGAAAATAAGGTGAATAAATTGCAAATGCAATTTATGCAGAGGCAAACTAGTTGCAGTGTTCCTTTATGTGGGTTCAAAATGGGTAGTATTTTTGCAAGATCTAAACATGTGCTTGAAGGTTCTATGGTATTGGTTCGTGATTCTCTTAAAGTCGTCGAAATTGAAGAAATTAAACATCTAAGCATTGAAATAGATATTGAACTTGCTGCTATAGAAATAAAAAATGAGAATCTGGTTATAATTTCGGTTTATAGATCCCCTAGTGGGGATATTAAAAAATTTCTTAATATTGTGAATGAAGCTCTTTCCGTGGTAAACAAAGGAAGGAAAATAGTATTGGCCGGAGATTTTAACATAGACTTTCGAAATAAAAAGAAAGTAATGATTTATTAGTTTTATTTGATACGTTCAATATGAAAATTACAACAACTGAAATTAGTAGAATAAATGGAAAAAGATGTATAGACAACATTGTGATCAATTTTGCGAGGCATGGGCTTGGAACGGAGACAATAAATGTACACATGGGTGACCATTTGGCACAGAGAATGAGCTTACAGCTGTTGACTCCATGTAGAGCGAGTACTGAAATGGTCACTATAAGAGAATATAGACCTGACCTTCTGAAGAAATTTCGGCAGGATTTTGGAGGGTGCGGTGGGGCGATGTCTTGTCGAACCTCTCTGCGGAGCTTGCTTATAATGAGTTTCATGAAATATTTTTTCGGGCTTTCAATGAGTACTTTCCTGAAATAAAGAAAACTGTTAGATCATTTGAGTCTGGTAAGTCAGCATGTAAAAATTTCAAGTACAGTGAAAATCTTAAACAAATGAAGAATAAACTAGATGCTTTAGGCACCATAACGCAAGTAATGAAGGATGACGTATCATATCGAGCCTATGTTAGTTTCAGAGAACAGTTCTTCAGGATGGTTGATATGGAAAAGAGGCAAAAAAATGAGCATTTTATAAATGATAGTAAAAACAAGCAAAAAAAGGCAACCTGGAAAGTGGTGTATGGGGAAATAGGATCTAGAAAGGCAAGGAGAAGTATAACATGTGGAAATGTCAATGCCAGCAATTTCAATAATTTTTTCCTGGATGTCCCTGAACAGGTTCTTTGCAGTATTGCTAGTGGTGCTCCTAGCCCTGATGTATATATGAAAAATTTCAATCTTCATGATAAAACTAAGAACTCATGTTTTCAGGCCTACAGATCATGTTGAGATTCAAAGTATTATAGAGAATTTGAAAAAATCAAAATCAGAGGATATATACGGTTTGTCCAATGATTTCATCAGGTGTGAAGATGTGTCTGGTGTATTGCTTGAACCCATGGTGATGATAGTGAACAAATGTCTAGTTGAGGGTGTATTTCCTGAGAAGCTGAAGCATTCAAAAGTTATACCTGTGTATAAGAATGGTGATCATGAGAATTGTAGCAGCTATCGTCCCATCTCACTCATCCCGACGTTTTCCAAGATTTTGGAGGTTGTTATTAAGATACGTCTACTTGAGTATTTTGAGAAACTACAATTTTTTGTAAAAGAGCAACATGGCTATCTAAAGGGAAGATCTGTACTAACTGCGGTGAATAGTGTACTTCAGAGCATAATCAAGGGTCAGGATGAGAGGAGCAATTGATGCTGATCTGCTGTGATCTGTCAAAGGCTTTTGATACGGTTGATCATAGTAACCTCCTGGAAAAATTATCGTTCTACGGAATTAGAGGTGTAGTAAAAGACCTTGTGAGGTCATATCTGGTGGATAGGAGATAGACTGTGAAATGGGATGGAGAGTATTCAGACACAAAGAAAAACTCGTATGGAGTCCCTCAAGGATCAATGTTGGGTCCAATACTTTTCATTATTTATGTTAATGATATGATTTGTAACATCAACAGTGCTGATGCCTATCTTTATGCTGACGACACCACGATCATACTGAGGGAGCCTACGCTTGAGCGCCTGAGAGGAAGAAAAGTGACAGTCATGGAGGATACAGTTTTGTGGATGTCGTCCAATAAACTCAAGCTGAATGAGGAGAAAACACAAACTATGCAGTAAACCGAATGTTTGGAATTCGAGTATTTGAGTTTCAGAACCAGTAAAAATAATTAACAACCACAAATTCGTTGACTATTCTAAGGGGTGTGTGTAACTTGGAAAGGAAGGCGATTTCGATAAAAATTTACAGGAAGTATCCCCATTAATTATCACCAATGAATGATTTGTATAGTACCAAACAGGTTCGAACCGCATAATGGCAAAATGACTTCCGTATGAGATAAATGTTCTTATTTGCTTGGCCACAGATATTCCCAACATGGGACTACTAACTCAAGTCATCCGAAATGAAAACATTAGTACCGATGCTGCCTAACACTCGCGATACGTTTATCATTCATGAAATATTGATGTCGTGAGTTGTTCTCCCCAAAATGAAACATAACACTTCTATACGTGCGTCGTTGTTCCCAATCACAAGACCATCTATAATACATATTGTCTAGATCGTTCTGCAACTGATCTGCTCATGTAAAAAATAAAAAATCCGAATCCTCAAGTATTCGATTCTGCCTGCTGACTGTTTTACTGCTTCCGTAACACCCGTTTTTAAAAAGGGGGATAAATTATCACCGGACAATTACAGACCCATCAGTTTGCTTTCTACGGCTTCCAAGGTCTTGGAAAGGATCGTTTCGGACCAGATCACCCAATTTGCGTTATCAAACGATGTTATCCCTAATGAACAGCACGGATTCTTATCTGGTCGCTCTACCATAATCAACCTCATTTTGTGCATCAATGAGTGGACTAAAGAGTGGGACCGGGGGAAGCCCGTGGATGTTATCTACCTTGACTTCTCCAGGGCCTTCGATAGGGTCCCTCACCGTCGGTTGCTTGCTAAGCTCTCTCATCTTGAAATCAGGGGAAGTGTTCTTGCTTGGATTGGGGCTTATCTATCCAATAGCTTTTTCCACGTCAGGGTCGATCGTTCCTTCTTCAGTACCGGGAGCCCTTTGTTATCAGGTGTTCCACAAGGTTCCATCCTGGGCCCTATATTATTTTTAATATACACCTCCGATCTACCTAGATTACTCCACTCTTCCTGCTCTAAGTTTGCAGATGATACCAAAATCTATAACTTTTCCTTCTCTAACTTCAATACTCTGCAACTTGAACTGAATGAATTAAATGTTTGATCTGGTGAATGGTTACTTCCTTTGAATGTGGAGAAGTGCTGCGTACTTCATATTGGTAAAAACAACCCGAGGAGGGAGTACTTCATCGGCGGCGATAGGATGAAACAAGTTTCAAGTCACTGTGACCTGGGTGTAACTCTCTCCGAGGATCTTCGCTGGTCAAACCATGTAAGCATATTTACTGCCAGAGCAGTAACTGACAGTTGACTTATGCCATCCAAAAGACCTTCAACGGATCTGATGTTGCTACATTCAAGCTTCTCTTCACCACCCACATTAGACCATTGTTAGAATATGCCGGCCCAGTTTGGTGGCCTTCCACTCGTGCCGATGAGCATTGCCTCGAGTCGGTTCAGCGCTGGATCACTCGTATACCCTTTGGAAGGATTCGCCCCACCTACGAGAACAGGCTCCTCACTTTCGGATTGCCGACTTTCCAGTCGCGGCGCGACAAAGGTGATTTAATTTTTTCTTTCAGGTCTTTACATGGTCACTTTGGTGATGATGTCCGTGGCTTATATACTTAAAACACCAATAATCTGAGAGGTCACCAGTTGCTACTTCCCAGCGGCATGTTTTCTTACCAACAGAATCTTTGAGAGGTGGAACCGTTTACCAAGTGCTGTGGTTGATGCTCGAAGTGTCAATGGGTTTAAGAATGCCTTGGACTTGTTTTGAGGTGGAGCTGTTCTAATGTGAAACAATCAAGTTTGATTTGTATTGAGTTTATAGGAAATTTCCTCTACTTTAGTTTTTGTTGTAATAATAATAATAAAAAATAATAAATTAGATGTCAAGTAAGAGCCTAGAATCTTCAAAGATGACGGAAGGATATTGATAACCCTTTTACTAAATGAAAAGGTAGTGAGAAACAACGTTAGAAGTGAATTATTTTGATCATGTTTATACAAAATCAGGTGATATTGCTTATGATTTTGCTTATCATTTAGTTTTGATTGTGACTATTATCCACCATTATTTGTTATGTTTTGTCATCTTTGATAACTTCGGATTTATGAGGGAACATTTTTTTTTATCATCCAGCTGAAAGCTGCTAGACATAGCACTCATAAGAAGAGCATTAGTGTGGAATTGTTTTATGAGCAATAACTACCATCACATATTGTTCTTGTTACCAACGTTTCGCCCGACATTTTATATAGTTTTAGTGGCAAAAAATTTGATATAAAAATTGAAAGATATGCAAATGATGTCAACCCCTGAAAGCTAATTGTTTGCCTTTTGAGTGACATAAGATGACTGTCCTAACGTTGGTAGTAAGAGATCATGGTTACTGCCCAAATGATAATTCTTCACGAGCTCCATCACAAGAAAATTTTCCGTCAACAACAAGAGCATTAGTCTTGATGGAGTTTCTGTATCTATTTTTAAACCTATTTATGATGATTTCACCGATATTCATAATATTACTAAGTTATCAGTTACAGCCAGTAAATCACCAAGTAATTTAGAATTTATGTCTGAGATTCCTGTTCCCAAAAACTAATGTCTATGTAACATTGATTGATGAAGATCCTTTTTGCATCTTGGTGATTCTTCAGAAGGCCTCAAGAAAATTTTTAGTAATCGAATAATCTCATTTTTGTCTAGTTTTCAAATATCAAGTAACTATCGACTTTCAAGAGTCAATGAAACAAGCAGAGTTTTAATCAGTTGAATTTATCATTTCATGTGATAAACATGAAAATTTGAAAGCTTACAGTGTATAATATCGATTTTCGAAAAATTTTGTTTCCATGAAAAGATTTTTGCAAAATCAACCGACTTTTTAATGATAAAAAATTAATGATCAGCAAAATATATATACTCTCTCATGTTATACCTGGGGTTTCGAGTTGAAGACGATTATCGGTTGTTTAACAGCATTCAGGTGCTCATTATATACTGAAATATTTTCGTTACCAAATCTCAAAAGTAGCTGATTTCTAGCTATATATTCGGTGGTGCCAGATAAGGGTTCTACTACATTTTCGTTATTTCCATTGACTTCAGTAAAATTAATCTAAAACCACTGTAAAATTTGTGAAATTGTGCATTCTGACGAATGCTCATCTGATGCATTCTGACGAATGCATCAGATGTTTACCTGTTCTCATTAAATTAAGAATTATTATTAGTATCATTATAATCATTTCTATTTATGTTGAGAATAATCTTTGAAACTCAAAACAAAATTCTGAACGAAGCTAAGAGTAGATGAAAGTGCCCAATAAAATATATATAAACAGGTGTACCAAATAGAAACTTAACTTATTACAAAAAAAATATAGTGAAGTACTGACATCAGGTCAGGCTCAATTACACGCTTGTTCTGAAGTGTCTCAAGTAGTGATATACTAAACCAACTGCGACAATCCTATATCACCGATAATAAATACTCACTCACAGTTTTCCTTCAATTTTGTTCGAAGCTCTTGTGGAAATTAACTCTATCAACATCCATAAACCACATCTTGCTCAAGAAATTCTAATGGTTGGTCTTTCCTGTATTTAGATTATGAATAGTTAAGAGATATATTCTTACTGTTTTTCTTCAATTTTCACTTATCGAGATACTTCAACTCTACAAGGTATTCCGATCACACTATAAAATAAATATCAAATTCATTGAACACGAGAAATTAAATATGCTGAACATCCGTGATAATTCAATCCTGTCGATTACTTCATCATCATGCGATTCACCAGCTTTCATATCAACTTTCATTATAAGTCTCCTCGACAAACTCAACTTTTTTTATTCTTTCCTTTTATCCCTCAATTTCGGCCGTGAAGAGACGAAACAATTTGGGCCTGACTTGAAAAAAGCATATTATGTTTTATGAAACTCAGGGACTCCTTAGGTATATGGATTTCTCAGATGACATGGGAGTCTTATCTAAGATGAAATTTGCCGAATTCGGTACTGGAAATTTTATTCGGTGTAGAACAGCAATCTAGATAAACTTCAGTGGGTAGCAAATTCAAAGAATTCTGGTCTCTTTAAGATTCGATCACATGGAGTATGGCAAGGAATGATCTGAAGTATACGTTAACTCCATTCGCTGGTGACCAAAAATTATGCCACACTTAAAGAAAAGCGTGCTAACTGAAAAAATCGCACTTGATCTGAGTTACTCTTTTGAGTTATCGAAAACAAAATCTTTTTTAATTGCGAATCAGTATGGAAAGTTGATGTTCGTGTGAACAGAAAAAATTTTATCTAGAGCGCAAGTGAATTCATTCCGGAAACACAATAAGGAACGGAGTTTTAGGCCCTGTCGATTCGAGCGATATCATTCATTATTATTATGACACTTGTCATAATAAATGTCAGTCGATAATTTTTCCCCTGCTATTTTTTGAATGATATAAGTATTATATCACAAACTTCCCCAACTATGGATGATGATTTCCCTTTGAATGGGTTCCATAGCAGACTTCCAACATCAGAAGGTCTGAAAAATCGTCACTTGGAACGCAAGACCCGATTCGAAGAATCCTCCTTGCAGATTGGCGACAAATCTGACGGATCTGATTATAGAGGGTATTTCTACATCATCTCAAAAATTTGTTTATGCTGACGACTTTGCTATTGCTTACCAACATTTGGATTTCCATACTCTGGAAAACATACTGCCATCTGATTTAGAAATTTTAAAGAATTATTTTATCGAGTGGCGATTTTGTCCAAATCCCAACAAAACAGATTTATCTTGTTTCCATCTGAATAATCATGAAAAATATAGAAAATTAGCTGTAACTTTGAATGATTCTCCTATCGAACATAATTTCTATCCAAAATACTTAGGAGTTAAATTAGATTCATCTCTCAATTACAAGGCTCATTTAAATGAGCCTAAAACTGAAAATTAGGAATAATATTGTTCAGAAATTAGCTGGATCGTCTTGGGGTGCTGATGCTTCCACTCTTTGCACAGCATCTCTAGCCCTAGTCTTTTCTGCAGCTGAGTATTGATGCTCTGTTGGGTTTAATAGTGCACATACACAAAAAATTGATGCACAATTGAATACATCCATGAGAATAATTCATTGGTTACCAGTATTGTCTAATATTGTCCCTCCCCATATTCGCAGAGAGACTGCAGCTCTGAATTCTTGGAATAAATATCATTCTTTTCCCAATTTATTCCCAATTATTTCATATTTTACACAAAATAGAATTCCCAGATTGAAGTCACGTAAACCATTATGGCATAAAACGTTCTTCAATATGAACATAAGTGATAAAGAATTATGGAAGACTGAGTGGAACTCTTACGAAATGTTCGATAAGTATATTGTTTCTGATCCTTCTGAAAAAGTTCCTGGTTTTGATCTTCCAAGAAAAATTTGGACAGTTCTCAATTGTTTGAGAACAGGTCATGATCGTACCAATGGCATGCTATTTAAATGGAACTCAGTTCCTAGAGCAAAATGTGAATGGGGAGAAGCAGAAAAAGCAATACCTGATCTCATCAATAGTTTTCCCATATACAAATTTCAAGATGGTTTTAGGGCTATTCATGATGTTTCCAACTCTTTCTTGAAATGGGTTATAAATTTCAAACGAATATGATACGTATTTTTGTTATTCAGTTCTTTTTTCTTCTTCTGTCTTTTTATTTCCAGATTCAATGCGAGCACCTTGAAGAAGTCTGTGTCTCCATCAATAGAAGATCACTCTTGAAGAAAGAAGTCCCTGAAATATATTTCAGCTTATTTTTGTATTTTCACACTTAGACGGGAGCCAGGGATTTTTTTAATGGGGTTTTTTCCCTAGGCTTTTATGTCATACGCCGAATTGTATGACACCCCGTCTCTAACCCCTGATCTATATGCTTTATTGTTTGCTAACTAAATATTGTCAGCCAAAAGTTCAAAAGAATATATATTAATATATAAATATGTATTTTTTCTTGTGCTATATTATATATTATTTAGAGGTAATCATTTTGGGATTAGAGCACGGGATAAAAAATTAGGACTTCATCTATTTCTTCTATATTAATTAACTACATATGTTTCGGCGTATACTAAGCCTTTTTCAAGTTTACGTGCTACAAACACAGTGACAACCACATCTAAAATGTACAATCAGATTATTAGGGATTTCTTAACATTTCCACATTTTATGCTAGCCTACCTGTCCAACAATTCATCTTAAAATCAGAAAATTAAAATCATGTTCATTGTGTTGTGAACGCTGTCAACTAGAATCATTCTTCAAATTATCTCTTTGTATATGCAGGTTTTCAATTTATCATCTGGAATGCCATCTGTGCATATGTGTGAAAATTGTTGAATAGAATATTTTATTTTCACTAGTTCATTTTGGTGATGTTTTTCGAATACACTCACAGATGCCACCTCGACACAATTTTGATACCATTACAGAATGTTATAGTAAATTTTGGATAGGTTTTTCAGGTCTGTTCTATCATTTATTGAGTGTTTTTCTCTTTGAATATATATCATTTCTTGGAATGTCCTTATTTTGCTGTTGGTTTCTTTATGCAGAATTTTAAAGTTGTCAAAGTCAAATCTATGGTCATTCTCTCGTTCGTGCTTTTTAAGGGCTGTGGAATTTTGAATATTTATGGCCGTTGATCCTTTCTTTGATGTATTGTGTTGTTTGGCCTATGTAGATTCCTGGACATTCTTTGCATTTCAGTTGGTAAACACAATTTGATATTTTTTCTCTCGGAGTTTTGGCTTTTAGCCTCGTGTAGAGTGGTCTCAGATTGTTTGTGGACTTATGTGCAATTTTGATGTCTGTGTCTTTGAAAATATGGTTGATTTTTTCGGACAAGTTTTTCACGTATGGAATTGCTATGTATATTTTATCTTTTTTTGGGCTTTCATTTTTATTGGAATTGTAAGCTGCATGAATTCTGTTTTTAAATATTTTCTCTATTAGTTTTTTCTGGATAATTATTTTGTTTCAAGATTTCTTTGGCTTTTTTTATTGTTTCGATGCGATGTTTTGGTGATGTAAGTTTTATTGATCTATCTGCAATTCCTGATATAACACTTTTTTTATATTGAATTGGTGCTGTTGATTCATAGTTTAGGTATCTTCCTGACCATGTTTCCTTTGTGTGCCATATTGTTTCTATATTTGAGCAGTTTCTGTTCTGTATGAGCGTCATGTCTAAAAAGTTTATTTTATTGTTAGTTTCTATTTCTGTTGTGAATTTAATTTTAGGATGGTAGTTGTTCAGTTCATTTAGCATTGACGTTATATATGTTTCAGGAAGTGCAGCTATGCAGTCGTCCACATGTCTTTTGAAAAATACTATTTTATACTCTTTTTCTTTTTTTTTCATTATAGTCTTTTCAAGGTCTTCCATTACAAGTTGGGCTAGTAGGGCCGATAGAGGGGCTCCCATGCTGCATCCATCGATTTGACTATAAAAAGAGTTTTCAAACTGAAAGTAGGAGTTGGATATGATCGTGGTTCATTATGACTGTTTTATTGGATTTATCTGACTTCAGAATAGTCAGGTTGGGATTATTTTGGAGGAATGTTTTTGTTTCTTTAATTTTCTTATTTAATATATCTTCCTAAAAGCCATTGATTTCTGCATATCCAACTCCTACTTTCAGTTTGAAAACTCTTTTTATAGTCAAATCGATGGATGCAGCATGGGAGCCCCTCTATCGGCCCTACTAGCCCAACTTGTAATGGAAGACCTTGAAAAGACTATAATGAAGAAAAAAAAAGAAAAAGAGTATAAAATAGTATTTTTCAAAAGACATGTGGACGACTGCATAGCTGCACTTCCTGAAACATATATAACGTCAATGCTAAATGAACTGAACAACTACCATCCTAAAATTAAATTCACAACAGAAATAGAAACTAACAATAAAATAAACTTTTTAGACATGACGCTCATACAGAACAGAAACTGCTCAAATATAGAAACAATATGGCACACAAAGGAAACATGGTCAGGAAGATACCTAAACTATGAATCAACAGCACCAATTCAATATAAAAAAAGTGTTATATCAGGAATTGCAGATAGATCAATAAAACTTACATCACCAAAACATCGCATCGAAACAATAAAAAAAGCCAAAGAAATCTTGAAACAAAATAATTATCCAGAAAAACTAATAGAGAAAATATTTAAAAACAGAATTCATGCAGCTTACAATTCCAATAAAAATGAAAGCCCAAAAAAAGATAAAATATACATAGCAATTCCATACGTGAAAAACTTGTCCGAAAAAATCAACCATATTTTCAAAGACACAGACATCAAAATTGCACATAAGTCCACAAACAATCTGAGACCACTCTACACGAGGCTAAAAGCCAAAACTCCGAGAGAAAAATATCAAATTGTGTTTACCAACTGAAATGCAAAGAATGTCCAGGAATCTACATAGGCCAAACAACACAATACATCAAAGAAAGGATCAACGGCCATAAATATTCAAAAAATTCCACAGCCCTTAAAAAGCACGAACGAGAGAATGACCATAGATTTGACTTTGACAACTTTAAAATTCTGCATAAAGAAACCAACAGCAAAATAAGGACATTCCAAGAAATGATATATATTCAAAGAAAAACACTCAATAAATGATAGAACAGACCTGAAAAACCTATCCAAAATTTACTATAACATTCTGTAATGGTATCAAAATTGTGTCGAGGTGGCATCTGTGAGTGTATTCGAAAAACATCACCAAAATGAACTAGTGTAAATAAAATATTCTATTCAACAATTTTCACACATATGCACAGATGGCATTCCAGATGATAAATTGAAAACCTGCATATACAAAGAGATAATTTGAAGAATGATTCTAGTTGACAGCGTTCACAACACAATGAACATGATTTTAATTTTCTGATTTTAAGATGAATTGTTGGACAGGTAGGCTAGCATAAAATGTGGAAATGTTAAGAAATCCCTAATAATCTGATTGTACATTTTAGATGTGGTTGTCACTGTGTTTGTAGCACGTAAACTTGAAAAAGGCTTAGTATACGCCGAAACATATGTAGTTAATTAATATAGAAGAAATAGATGAAGTCCTAATTTTTTATCCCGTGCTCTAATCCCAAAATGATTACCTCTAAATAATATATTAATATATATATATTCATGAGTTGGTGAGACACTAGGTAGCATTAATTACATCGCGTCCACCAGCAACGAGTGAATTCGGAAACACGTCTAATTCGCGTGCACTACGCCATACTCCGACTAGCGCGTATTTCGCGCGAGTCGACATATTTGACGCCATTTTAAAGCGCGAATTTGAGAGCGCATAGGTACGATCTTTCCGAACGTGTCGAACTCGCCACCTCTGAATAAAGCCTCATCGACTGCGCTGCATGCTTCCTTGCTAGCTATGGATGATAATGAGATATAGATGCAGGGAAATACGCTATCTTTGAATGATCGCATCATCGAAAATATTGAGTTTTCAGAGTTTAAAATGACAAGTAATTTATATACTCAAATTACGAATATACTCTGGAAATGTTAGCTCTCTATCTTATTCCGTACGAGAGTATTCAACTAGGCAGAATTGAGTTAAGGATAATAAGGATCAAAAAATTCTATCAAAACGATTGATACCATTTTTGGTCAAAAATTCAACAAAGAAAAATATTAGGTGAACTGATGGAAGCAGAATTCAGGTATACAAGAGCGACGAAACTACAGAAGGGTAAACATATAAGCAATCATCAATATCGTTGCACCCATCGCAATAGATCACCTGAATTTATGTGAACAAATATTTGAATACAACTTGAATTCAAATATTCCAATACGTAATAGTACAAATATGTCAGAAAAATGTTTGCAGCAGTCATTGTTTATGGTCCGAAAGAGAAAAACCCGATATCAATGTTATTTGTCAATTTTATGGTGAAAATATGTTGCAATATATTTCAATAACCCTCGCCTTTCAAAAGTTATTGTGATTACCTTTTGTCAAAACAGACATGTTCATTTTTCAATAATAAATATTACCCCACACGTAATCGAAATCGAAATTTATTCGATTGTATGAATGAGAAAACTAATTATCGAATGAATGCTCATTTGGTTTTTCCTCACGTGATGAATTTCTTCGAGTATAATAATGTATTTCTATGCACCTAATCCACGTTTCCTGTTATTTTAGATTATTGTCATACAATGCATTCAGAGATAATTGAGAGAGGCAATAAGTCTTAGGTATTAAGTTACCTTATATTGATGGTCAAATAACATAATGATAACACAAATCTGAACTGAAAAATTATACTATTGAAAAGAAAGGTGTCAAATATTACTACAATAATAACAAGACGATAGCAATCTCACCTTGCATATTGAAGATTTTTGAAGTGATAACCAAAGCAATCAAAATCATCAAATTTACCTTTATGCTATAATCAGACAATAATAGTTGTTGATTAAATTTTGGAAATGAATTTGAGGTTCAGGCAGATGTATGTGAACAATCATGTGTCAGTCAATACTTTGGCCGATACCTCTGAGGTTGCCCTAAGATCTAAACATGTCAAATAGTAGTTAATTACACAAATTAAATATCCTGTGAGTACCTACTTATTTTCTCATTTCAAAGCAAGAATATTGAAATTGATGAAAAAACAAATTTCCGGAATAAAAATCGACATGGGAATGGAAAAGGTACTACCCTAATTGATTTTATAACAAACATCATATAGGCAATCGATAATGGTGATGTTCAACTTCTATTTAATTCAGGGTGTTATTTGAACAGCTGACGCGATATGGTTTCGGAGTACTTTTGCCCCGGTCTAATTTCAAAACTTTCTTTTTTCATCTTGAGCTCACAATATTAGGAAATAAATAGCAGAGGGTGAATTGGGAATAATATAATATCTGATCGGCAAAAAATTGATTGTAGTGTACTCCAGAAGTCATTTCTGTGACACATATTTTTTGTAGTATGTAAATCAATGATACGATTTTAGCATTGCAACTCTTTCTATATTCATTCTAACGATACTTGTGGTTATCTCAAAATGTATGGTGAGGGAAGTAGTTCTGAGAAATATATAAGAATGCCTTTTAAGGAAAAGTTTAGAAATGTATACGACAAAAGCAACCAGCTTTGTACTTTAGTATTAAACAATATCGAGAAGATGTGAATTTATAGGGTATACTCAGATAATACCAGGTATACCAGTATGAAGTGAGCGTTAAAGTACAAATGTCTCGAAAGGAAACATTTGTTGTGAACGAGCTTTCATTTTTTTCGTTTGTTTGCTATGACATCTGTGAAACATATTTAGTATATATCAAGTCATTGAACAGACAACATTATATTTTTTCATGTTGTTAAAAATGTCGAATTTTGTTCCAGAAAGTGATGATTTGCAGAAAGCATTAATTCTTTGTTTTCATTCGCAGAATCGCATATGAGGCATATGGTCATCAAGCTCTATTAAAAGCAAAGACGATTTCAAAGATTCAGAAATAATGATTTTGATGTGAGAAATGAAGAACGTGGAAGACCACCAAAATCGAAAGCAAATGGCAGAAATGTTGAATGTTGCACATCAAACAATTTCTGACCGTTTAAAAGCTATGAAAAAGATCCAAAAGTGTGGAAAATGAGTTTCACATTAATTGAATGAAAGACAGATGGAAAACCAGGAGAACAATCATGAAATTTTGCTTCAAAGACACAAAAGAAAATCGGTTCTGCATCGGATGATTACTGGCGATGAAAAAAGGACTTATTTCAAAGAATCCTAAACGGAAAAAATCATGGGTTAATTCGGGACAACCATCAACATCGACTGCAAAGCCAGATCGATTCGGCAAGAAGACAATGCTGTGTGTTGGGTGGGACCAGAAAGGTGCGGTGTACCACGAGATCCTTAAACCTGGTGAAACCCCCGAAAAATTGCAAAAAACACGAAAAAATGCTGATAAAAGTTGCTGTTATGAATATGAACCTGTATATGCATCGAATTCATTTTATTGAATTATTAAGATCCCTCACGAAACCCGGAAACTTTTGAAAAAACACGTAAGAAGAGGTGTTCGACAAGACTCTCTCGCTCCGAGATCTGCCTTCAATTTTCTGTACCCATGCATTCTGCAGCCAACTTCAGAGAGTTACAAACAAACAAACATACAAGTGAAGCTAATAAAAGCGTGTTAAAAATAGAGAGTGAGTTTTAGTTATAATGCACATAATGTGTACGAATGGCTGTGACATGAAACAGTAAATTTTGCGTAAAGAAGATCAAACACATATAGCGACCGAAAATATTGTGTTCTGAAGCAAGTTACAGAATAGGCAATTCAACACGAATGCATGAGTATTGGAAATGCCTTCTGCAACGTGCTTTAGAAGACATTTTTTCTCCCTGTTTCGTATAGAACTGTTGAATTTTATTGGGAAAAATTCCACATCCTTTTGTATTGTTTATTGTTTATGTTTATATTGGCTTACCTAGGTGTACATATATCAATGTACACCCCTCAGAAGCTAATTCAAGCTTGTGCGAGTTAGGTTAACCAGTGTGTGTTCTGTGTAGGCTTTGTTACTGTTTCCTTACGCCACCTTAGGCACAGCACTGTTAATTTTAGACCCAACACTGAATGGTGGCCGCATACCAAAAATTAAAAAAAATTCTTTCCTGGCCCAGGACTTGAACCTACGACATTTCGGGTTTCCACGTCAAAGGTCAAGGATTTATTCCACTAAGCTATGCGACACACACATTGGTGTCTTGGCAGTTGGGGTAACTTGAAAAAGTTGACAGATTACGGAATTTGATCGTATCTATATAAATAGTGTGTTCACTGATTCGATTTTGTTTTACAGGTTTGACAACATGAGGATTCTTTCCTTTGCTTTTTCTTAGATGTCGCCACACATATTTCCATCGAATTGACAAGCCTTATCAGTTTCGCGCTTTAAAAATGAAAATATCAGATGAAATACTGCAACGTAGTGAATTTTCCAATTCAGTTTAACAAGAAAAAGTTTTCATATTGAAACAAAAATTGCATTAAATATCCTGTAAGTTTCGCAATGAAGAGTTCTATAATGCACAATGTTAGTCATTATTTGAGGACGTTGAAATGAATGAATGGAATCAAAGATCTATCAAATATTAGTGAATGCTTCGCATGGGCGCACCCTCCCGCGTGAACCTCATATGAAACAATCCCCGTGTCGCAAAATTTGAAATGACGTTTCCATTCAAATTATGCCACGTGCACACACCAGTATTTTAGGCATCTTAATCGTATGCAAGATGTCTACAATAAAATGGTGTTTGCAGTGATTCGATTTTGTTTTACTAATTTGGCGCATGAGGACTTTTCCCTTTGCTTTTCGTTAGATCCCACCACACAGCACTTACATCAAATTGAGAAACGCTATATCAATTTCCCGCTCTAGATTTGAATATATCAGGTGAAATACAGCAATATAGTGAAATTTTCAATTCAATTTCTCAACAAAAATTATTCATAGTCAACGAAAGTTGCATCAAATATCCTACAATTTTCGACATGAAGAATTCTGTAATACAAAATGTCAAACATACCTTGACCACATTCAAAGGAATTGAAAGAACGAATGATCAGTCAAATAGGTATTTTTGAATGATTCACATGGTTGCAGTCTCGCGCAAGCGTTATAGGAAAAAGTACACATGTCCCAAGATTTGGAATGACGCTTCGATTCAAATTTTGCGAAGTACATGCACCCGTATCTAAGGTCCGTTTGCACCAACGCCCCTTAAAATGTCGCTTAGCTAAGTGCCGCTTAAAGTTAAGGGTCGCTCAAATTCATTTCCAGTTGCACGGCTGTTACTTAACAGAAACTTTACTAAGTGACGCTCAATTCTCTCAATCTAGTGACATTTCAGTATATCATTTCTCCCTCGACCAATAAAGCGATTTCATTGGCTACACGTAATATTTATGTTCTGCGGTTGAGGAAGTTTTAAATATTTCGTCTACTCTACGGCAGAAATATTTATTTATAAATTAATATATAAATAAACAAGCCCGATATGGTTTTATTTAATGACTTACGTATATACGCCTAGAAAATCCTCTTTCCACAATTTCTACTATTTGCAAGTCGTCATATCTAGTTTTTGCCATCGTCAGCTTTGGGGGATTTTTTCTGTCGTGCTTAAGGGGGATTACGGGGGGTCACAAATTATTTCATCCTATAGATTATATTCGACGTTTTACAAATATACTATTTTCATCGAAAAATCGCCAGCAATGCGCAGTTTCACTGTCCGAAGAATTTTTGAATTCGAGGGGGCTATGCGGTGGTAAGGGAAGTCTAAATTATTTCAGTATATGTGCTGGATTCAGTAGATTATATTGAATCAACTGACATAATTATAACGCAAAATGAATTATTTTTTGATGTTGGAGGTTTTGTGGGGTGTTGTTGGGGGGTATTTTTTATGTAGGTGGTTCCTCCCACTAATGAAGTACAAAAGATATAATACTTCTCGAAAAAATCAGGTCATTTCATTCAACCGATTACAAATGACACGCAATCGTAAATATAAACCAGCTTTCGAAATCCGTTGCTGAAAAGCGTTGCTGCAATGACACCCGTCCATAATCGTATGTCTCGATCATCGATGGTTTCAAATTCTCATCTTATATTGACATTTGATGTGTGCTCGAATTCGATGGAAATGACAGTGTTGACTTCCAGAGAACGAAAAATGTAACTAAAAGTGGGCTCATTACACCAATGTTAGTACTGCACCAATTACGATTCTGAAGTAGAGAAAGGAGTTCCCCTAATCATTTTCTTAAATAGTGGAAATTCGAGTAGACAAAGCAAAACCAAGAAGATAAAACGGGTAGCAGAAAATTATTGAGGGCATAAGGTTGATATATTCCAGAGGATTTGAATCTCCGAGACATATGATCAACATAGGGATATTAGGGAGCAGGGCCGGATTAACCTCAGGGCAAAAAGGGCAATTGCCCAGGGCGAATTGAGAATTGAGTTCGAATTCATCAAGTTACTAACTACATACGGAAATCACTGAAATCGAGAAAAGCGATTCCAAACGATAGAAACATAGGTTTCGTTCCTTCGACCGATATCAGTCGTCATTTACTTGCGCCTGCCCTTCGCATTTCGCATCGCATCCAAACGAACCGTCGGTCGCCCCCCCGCCGCTTCTTCGATGTCCTAGCTTCTACGCATTCTCGGGTGAGTAGTCATTACAGGTGAATACAAAGCGCACGCATCGAAAACGAATTGTTGTGTGTTGTGTGGAAACAAACGCTTTTGTAGTTTTGTGAATGCCGGTCATGTAAATTTATTTTATTGTTTCATTTCGTTGGAGGGCGTTTATTGTGTAAAGCCGGTGCGATTGCCGATTAAAAAAAAGATAAAAGTAAATAAAATATGAGTGCTATAAAACCAAGTGGAGCACAAAGACGCAAAGCCTCGAAAGAGAAGCAAGTTAAGAGTGAAAAACTCCTCAAACAAATTCCTACATTGAACAATTTTTTCGCTAAAAAGATAAACCCTCTGCTCGTCGAATTCACAGAATGAGTTTTTGGATGATGGAGTGAAGTTTCACATTCACATTTTTATCGATATGTATATCCATACTTAACTAGTAGAAAACGTTTAGGATTGAATATTTTTGAATTTTTCATCATGTAAAGGTGCGTACTTACTGAAAAACTGTTCGTGCAACGGCAATAAAAACCCTATAAAATTTTATGACTTTTGTTTTCGCTTTGCCAGTTTGGAGGTAATACGTATTTTCAAATGCTGAAAAGTAGAGGAAAAATTTAATTTTTCCGATAAAGCAATGAAGAGATAAAATCGCGATCATTCTTCTTAAAAATTCAGTCAGGTAAAATACAAAAAACGGCAGTATGAAAAAAAGTGAAATTTGTAGGATTTTCTGCGAATATTGAACTGTCTAATGCATTCTTAACATTGATTTACTCGTAATTTTTGACTGGGCGATTAATTTTTCAAAAAACAATCAAAAACCCAAATTTGTTTCTCTTGAGAAATATTTTGAATTTGAATATACAGGGTGAGTCTTTGACCACTGCGTTAATTTTAACCATAGATTCTTGACGTCAACAGAAACATTTTCTTTCTATAACATTTTTCCAAATTTGGCCCTGTTCAAAAGATATAGAGTGTTGAAATTTCATAAAAAAATTGCATTTTCACCTGTAATATTCAAACGACAATATCAATTGAAACGATCTCTTGTAGAAGGTTTTTGATAGCAGTCATGCATATTATGGCATCAATAGATTTATTCCATTTCTTGTGGGTTTCTCACTACTACTCTACAGATTGGTTAAATCGCATGAAAAACAAATATCGCTTGAACTAAAGGTCCGTATCTCGTTCTTCCTGGAATCATTAGTCTTTTTCGCAGATAAAATCATTCCTCATCTTTCCTCCTAAATTGCACCATTCTTGAGATATTTGAAGTTGAAAGGAATTAAATCGATATAATTTTGTCCAAATTTTCTGATTTTCCCAAATCCAACTCTGTGCTGAAATTATTCAATAACAAGATTTGTTCAATGTTGCCATATTTTATGTCTATATTAAATATTTCTTCAAAAGGATGGGGAAATCTCTTCCCTCTATGGTTCCACCACTAAAAACTAATAGATGAAATTAACCACTGAACAATTTTTGTCTTACATTCACCACAAAATCTAAATTGCCATTTGCTGTATTCATTGTTAATGATGTCTAGCACCTTGTTTAATATTTAATCCAGAATAATATTCCATAATAAATAAAGAAAAAGTTTTCCATCGCTCTTCGGTATATTTTGACCTTTGAAATAGGTGAAGTATTTTCTGTCAGGACCTGTTAAATTGAAGACTTGTCTTTATGAAGAGCTGGTTTTTATAGCTTCAGGCTTTCAGGGTTCATCAAATTATATCTATTCTAACATAGGAATGCTGCAAATTGAGCTCATATGAGTTTAAAAAAAACTTTGAACCCAGTCTCCTAGATTTGTTTTATACCTTTATTATCTTTATTTCATACACCGATTCAACCTTGTTCACAAACTTAAGAGATAATAGAATTTGACTTAGTTTTAATATTTCTGAATGTATGTTATGATGCATGGTTAATTAAAATTCAATCAATATTGAAACTGGAAGATATAAGCTCATAAACAAGAAAGATTAGAATAGAATGCAATTTCTGACCATAATCATTTCATACTGAATTGAATAATTTAAAACTATCGATATTATCCCTAAAAATCTTTCCACTTTTTTTTTTTTGAAGATACAAATAACTTTTGACAGTTTCAAACAGAATCAAAACAACAAGGAACCACAGAATACATTTTTATTTGGAACTACCCACCACAGAGACGTTATAATATTTTAATGTGATAATAATTTACTCTAATTATTCTGAGGAAAATTATAACTAAAGATCAATAATAGTTACAGATATTATCTTTCATTTAAAAAAACATTGCAAATATTAATTTTTTCTCTCCTGGGGTTCGGTGATAAATTAATATTCTATGGTAAGGTATTAAAATTTGACATAATCTATGAATAACCATTTTTCAATATTTATGTTCTTGTTTACGTTATTTACTCTGATTATAAAAATCAGTAATTATAGTCTAAACAGAATAGATTCATATTAATGATTTAACAAAAAATTTTTTATCAAAGAACACCTAGTTGATTTTTCAAAATCAAATTTAGGTATTTCTTCAAGAAAGTATAATTGCACACCTAAATCTGGAAATACTTGTAATCTATCCAGGTAAATTGTTATTGGGATTCAGTACAGAAAATACCTGTTCACTGGTCTCTGTCGAGGAGAAGAAACTTCAGAAATATCAGTGTTTGGAAAATCATAGATGATTTTTTCTGGTTTTGAGTGAAAAAGAAAGCACAGTGACAACCTTTTGCATTGGAAGTTTCATAGAAATGATGGTTATCATGATTTGGAAATTTTAAGAAGAAAATTTCAAATGTATGATGATAACAACCAATAATTCTGAGGTTTATAATCTTGAAGTAGAATGAAAATATAGTAGAACAACAAAAATCTATGTTTATGGTGTTGAATTTTTTTTACCAGAAAATAAGTATTTTGTATCTTCCTTCTGGATATGGACCTCATCGGATGAAACATGAGTGAGTGAATCATTACTTAGAGGGAAAATAATGTTTTTAAACAATTCAGATTCAATAGTGAATGCTGTGGAAGGTATTTTTCATTCAAACTAAACTGGACTACAGAGGGGTATTTGCCCAATGTGAAAACTAAAAATGTTTATAACTTTTGAACGCAGCTGAATTTGGAAAAACCGTAATGGAAAAAGTGTTTCATTTGATCTCAAGAACCTATGGTTAAAATTAACGCAGTGGTCAAAGACTCACCCTGTATATAATGGAACGCCTGAAGGAATCCGAGATCTGGAAATCACTGAAACCAGTACAAATGATGAGACATCCAAGTTTTTTGATGCCAATGCTGAAATAGAAAGTATTTCGATGGATCCTGCAACCAGGAAAGTTCATGATAGAGACAGTCTTGAGAACTCCACTTCTTCAAAACTTGGACGAGATCAATTTTGAAGATACCAAGCGTGTGTAGGGAAATGTATCTAGATTTGGATCTAGAAAAATGTACTTCACTCAACTAGCAAATGGAGAAAATATTCGCCGAGAATGACTCATGTATTCTAAATCCACCTATAAATTTTACTGCTTGCAATATATTTTATTCGGTAATAAGTCGGTTAATACCAGTTCAAATTTTGTGAATGGTTTTAATGACTGGAAGCATACGGAAAGAATATTTGAAAATGAGCATTCCCTCGAACATCGGGAAAATACAAAAACTTTGATAGTGCGATCCAATACTTTGGGTAGAATAGATTCCTGTCTGAATCAGCAGTACCTTACAGAAAAAGATTATTGGAGGCAAGTTTTGAAAAGCAGCAATTGAATATTTACTAAAACAGGGTTTAGCATTTCGTGGATGTTCAGTACATGTTGGACAAGAGAGTTCAGGAGCAGGAAACAGGGAAAACTATTTACAAACTCTTATTCTTATGCAGATTAAGGGAAAGGTCATATCTCATACTTGTCCAAAACTATTTTTGATTAATTCATAACATACACAGCTGAATTGGTCAGGAAAAAAATAGTCGAAGAGTTGAAAGCATATAAATATTATTCCATAGTTATAGATTCAACTCCTGATGTATCACATATAGATTAGTAAACATATATATTCCGTTATATGCTAATGGATAAGTAGTATTGTTGAACGGTTTTTAAAATTCATTAGTAAAGTTGGACATAAAGCTGATGATATGGAAAAAGCTATCATGAATAATTTGAATGATTTAGAATTAGACATAAATAATTGTAAGGGGCAATCATATGATAATGCTATATTATATATATAATATTTTTTACATAAGTTGTTTTTCATTCTCCTTTTTTTTCCAATTGCCTGTATGATATATACGTATTTATTCATAATTTTTGTTGGTTGTTAATTTTCGATGAAAAAAAAATCCCTGTTCGTTTTTTTATTAAATGATCATTTTTGTAATGTGGGAGGCGAAAGAATATATTGTGCCCCGGGCGCCAAGTGGTCTCAATCCGGCCCTGTTAGGGAGACCAGTTAAAAGGATATCATGAGAAGCGATGGAAAAACAAATTCATCAAATTCTACAGGTCGCCCTGCTTGAAAAAAATAAAATAAAATACGAGAATCCAGACTGATCCTCAAGAGATAGAAGGGAAGAAGAATAATTTTTAGGGCATATGGGTGTAGTACTCATTATTTGTACAAATGTCATATTGAACTCAACATGTTCATCTAATTTATATAATTTCGCTAAAATTTTTCAATTAGGAAATCAGTTCATGATTGGTGGTTTAATCCGGGGCACTGATATAAATATAAATATTTCTTATCGAATCTTGGGCAGTAATCAATCATTCAATAGTTGAGAGATTTCAATTTCAATATAAGACGGATTTCATCTCATAAACTGCAAATACCCTTCGTTCCGAAAAAGCACTTCGACGCTTTACGATCCATAAATAACTTCAAAGAGTTCCCCCGGATCTTCCACCCGATAAAAATTACGCAAAACTCAAAACGACAGTTTTATGACATGTTAATTTATATACGTCGGGGCAAATTCCGGTCATCCTGCTATAGGATCATCAGAGGAAACATCCAATTCTCAATAACATAAATCAAAAATAATCAAACGACTTTCGACAAGTCACCCATAAACATGGTAGATGCTTCGACAGAACACAAGGGCGGACAGCATAATCGAATAACATAACCATACAACCAACCGGCAGATCTCATCAAGCTAAAAGCAGATAAGGAGTTTATTTCTTCATCGCAGAAGTTGGAGTTATCGGATTCGTCGAGAATTCGTATTTCGTATGCCAAGGACGAAGTTTATGACATATGAAGGTATCGAAAAACACGCTAGGCAGTTTTTCTGCCCTTGCAACTCAAATTTTTAGTGTCAGTTGTCTACCATTTCTATATTGGAGGCATATCCCTTATAGATAATATAAGTGTATAACTAACGTTGTCCTGTCTTCACGATGATAATTAATTCGAATTGTTGAAGTTGAGGAAACTGGAAAATTCATTATTCTGATAGTTCATGAAATACAATATTCATATTTTTCCCTTTCTCATATATGAATGGTTTTGTTGGTATTCTGAACCACCAGATGATTTATCTAGAACGATATAAGTGCATAAAATCATAAGATTCTCACTTGTAGAACTCATGAGTCTGCCCCTTAGAGGTACCAAGCCCCCAAAATCAATCTGAAATGTAATAATTACTCCAAAGAGGGTACCAATAAAACAATTCTCAGAATGGAATTCATGAGGATAATGTCCATTTTCCAAGATGAAGTCATCATTTATTCCGACGCTTCAAAAACAGAACATGGCATAGCTAGTACAGTACTGCTAGATAAAAAACTCATGCATGGACTCATACCTCATACCTGTTTACAGAAAAAAACTAGTTACTCTGGAAAAATATGCATTTAACATATGTAAACCCTTGCGTTCATTTGTTAGAACGGTTTCAAAATACCACTTGCACTCATCTACTGATCATCATCTACTCATCTAAGCATTTTTACATAATATGTCGATTAATATACAGTGCTAGTCAAAAGTCCCCTCCCCCCTCATATCTTTTGAACGGGTATACTTATAATAATGAAATTTGGAGGGTGGGAATAAACGGATGTAGGCTTCTCAACTGGTCATAACAGGTGACGCAATAGTCATAAATGACGTCACAAGGCCACTGTGACCAATAATTTTAAATGGGACCCTATGGCAAGTGACAGCTCGTTTGAAAGGTATTGAAAATACCTATTCAGTCATACCAATTTTGTTTGGGTTTCGGCTGATTTTGATTGATAAATTGAAAAAATACGAAAATTATAGTTTCGCATTTAATTAATAAAAATTTAAGAACCAGTTCTTATAATAAGTGTTCAAAATGTGCTCCATCTACTTCCTGGCAGTAATGCATCCTATTGCTAAACTCTTGTCGTACTCGTCCCTGTGTGTCAGCGGAAATTGCCCTACATTCTTCAACAATTCGTTGTTTCAGAATGGCAATACTGTCAGGTGCTGTAGCGTAAACCTTAGATTTCAAGTACCCCCATAGAAAAAAATCTAATGGTGTAAGGTCCGGTGATCGAGCTGGCCATTCGATCGAACCTCGTCGTCCAATCTATCTACCACGATATTCTTCATCTAGGTAACGTCTTACTGCACCGTAATAGTGTGCAGGAGCACCATCTTGTTGAAACGTTATTTCCAAGTTGTCGAATTCATTTGGATTATCTTCTAGAATTTCAAGAATTAAAGCCTCAATATCATTTTGTAACATCTCCAGATACAATTCACCGGTTAAGTTAGCATTGAGAAAGAGAGGCCCATCTATGTGGTTTCCCAAAATACATGCCCAAACATTTACTTTTTCTGGAAATTGAGTATGTTTTTCAGGAAAGATGTGAGGATTTGTGTCACTCCAATACCTCACATTTTGAGTGTTAACATTTCCATTGAGAAAGAAAGTACTTTCGTCACTAAAACAAATTGTCTGTATGTAGCCTGGTTGTTGGTTCATTTTATTGGACATAGTTTCAAAGAATTCTAGTCTTCGGTCGGGATCATCATCTGCAAGTTGGTGCACCATTTTTAATTTGTATGGATGAAATTTGTTTTTAGCCAACACCCTATGTACTGTCCTTTGACTGACTTCACAGATAGACGCAACTTGGGCTGTGTAAGAAGTAGGGTTTACTACCATTTCTCCAATTATGTCAATTTTTTTGTCATCACTAATTGTTGGTCGACCACATCGTTTGGCATCTTGAACAGTACTTGTTGCTTCAAACTTCCGAAGAAGCTCCCTCAAATAAACTCTCGATATAGTGTGATCGGGGTACCTCTCATTAAACAGCATGGAAATCGTTTCTACATTCACCAATTATTAAGATAGCTGCTACTTTGTCGGCTACAGTACGTACCATTTTGCCCATGTAAACGCTTAAACGTCTCGTTAAACAATGCTTAGGTAAATTTTCAAGGTATAAACACTTTTGACAAGTAGAGAATTCAAACACGTCAACCATTTTGACAATTAACCAGAGGCGTACTTCAAAATCTTTATTAATTGAATGCGAAACTATAATTTTCGTATTACTTCAATTTATCAATCAAAATCAGCCGAAACCCAAACAAAATTAGTATGACTGAATAGGTATTTTCAATACCTTTCAAACGAGCTGTCACTTGCCATAGGGTCCCATTTAAAATTATAGGTCACAGTGGCCTTGTGACGTCATTTATGACTATTGCGTCACCTGTTATGACCAGTTGAGAAGCCTACATCCGTTTATTTCCACCCTCCAAATTTCATTATTATAAGTATACCCGTTCAAAAGATACGAGGGGGGGAGGGGACTTTTGACTAGCACTGTATATCACTTAATAGCATTGTTGTCATTGGATGGTATTGAATTCTTTTATCGTGAAATTGGTTTAGGCTATAATATTTCATTTATATGCATATATCAACTCATAGAATCTATTTATTCATACATATCTACTTACATATACTCTTATTGTGCTTGTTCATATACTCACTAAATGTTTTACTTGTGTTTGTATACTTCAGTGAGTTTTTTCTCTATATATTTATAGTAAATTTTGTTTAAGTAATACTGAAGACTAATGACCAAAGCAATCGATGTCTTCTATTACAAATAAAAAAAAATTATTTTATGTTATCAAATCACCCCCTGGAACACGGAAAGAGAGGGGGTTGCAACCCTTGATTTTTACCCTTGTCGCATAATTTTTGTACGGCATTGCGGCATAATGAATTAGAATTAGGGTTGAGTATGAATCTGATGCGGTAGATAATAATCAAAAGACCAAATTTACTCTGGTATTTATCGGTAGGTACTATGCGTTTACTTATTATATTATTCATGGATCTATCCATGGTAAGAACGCCGTAAAAAATATAGGGCCAAAATGTACTCACTCTACCTGTACTTCATTGTTTTTCAAAATATTCCCCATTGAGATCTTTATACTTTCGCATTCGTTTGAGCCAATTGTCGAAGCACTTTTGCTACTCTGATTGAGGTATCACCAAAACTTGCATTTGGAAAGCAACCGCTTCTTCAGGTGTCGAAAAACGTTGACCACCTATTTTATTTTTTACAAACGGGAATGAAAAGCGGTCATTCGATGTCAAGTCTAGACTATACGGCGGATAACTCATCAAATCCAAAATTCAGTTATTTGAGCTGATGTGTGAGAGGTCGGATTGTCGTGGTGAAGGGTGATCCATCTTCGGCGGTTTTCCTAGAAGAGATATGACAAACAGATAGTTGTATACCACACAGAATTGACTTTTCTGCGTTGTTCTAATGGAACATTTACGACATGTCCAGTTTTTCCGAAAAAACAGGTAATCATTCGTTTGGAAGAGCTTCATGTGCGAGTATCTTTTGTTGAGTTTGGCTCATCTTGAAACACCCATACACTCGACTGCTGTTTACTCTAGGGCTCATACGCGTAAATCCACGATTTATCACCTGTCACAATGTCATAGTCGTGCTTCTATGTACCGCGATCCTATTTTTGGAGCATTTCAATTGACCAATTGACTCGAACCTTTTCTTGAGCGATTGACAAATTGTGTGGGATCCAACGCGCTCAAATTTATTATATGGTCTTGGAGTAAACTACGACCTCGGTTGAATTCATCAATAATTGAAAAACATTGATCCATGATGGAAATTCATCGCCTAAAATTAAATTATGTTCATCGATGCACTTTTTTTAGGTTAGTTCATGCCGAAAGTTGTAGAAAATAATCGCACGAAAATATTCACGATTTAATTCCATTTTTTTGGCGAGATGAAATTCCTGAGTTACAACACAAATAGGACTGATATGTCAAAACGTTCTGACCAAGTCTAAGCTCAAAAATGTCAAGCTTTACGATATATATAACTGTCAGTCGGCAAATTGAACACTTGGGTTGTCCAAACCCGAAATATAAAAGGCAATTTTCGTAAAAGTGACGTCATAGTGCTTAATCTTATTATTTTATGCTCTTATATCGTTCTAGATAGGTCACATTTTTTTTTAACACAGGCTAGTAGTCTATACGAACATTGGCTGACAGTGAACACAAATATAAACATTCGTCTTGATTAGGATGGACTATATAAAGACCTCTTAGCTCATCAATGGAAAGTACTTGAGAGAACTTGAAACAAGTTTTTCTTCTCTTTCGTCCTTGAAATTTCTTAAAACGAATAATTCAAGGTTCAATATAAAGCAGTGTTAAGGCGAAGTCATTATTCTGGCACATTTCAAAGAAGCTTGTCGATGTCGTGGTTGGAGGCCATTCAACCGGTTGTGATACAAGCTCCGTTGTAAAGACCTCCACTTTTTGACAGTATACGAGTATGTTTCTCAATTATTACTGAATAAGTATCCTTGTATTCTCAAATTCTCCGTGCAATTTCTGATATTTTTTCATAACAAACTGTACATACCTTGGCTGAGATGGAATCTATTAGATAATATCGCATGGTTGTTGAGTAGGCTAAAATAAGTTTTTTGAATTTTCGGATATTATGGAGCGATCTTTCGAATTTTTGGTCTTATAAGAATATCTTGCCACTAACAAGCACATCAGAACAAAGTTGTGAAATAATTCCAGTCGTTCACGCATGATGGCGTGATCTTGGAAAATTTCGATTCATTTCATGCATATATAAATATTTTATGATTTATATCACTTCTGTTTCGAGAAGAAAAAATCAACCAAAAAATCAACCAACATCTATCAATAAATATAGCAGGAATTATTAAAAATAGAAAAGTGAAGAAGGTGATGAAACAAAAGGTTTTTGTCCCAATTTTAAGAATTCATAAACTTTACATCTCATAAATATGGAGCGTAGGTGCATTTATATCAAATATATGCACAGGCATAATTTGCAGGTTTTTGGAGCCTTATTTTAATTTTCATTAAGAGGCATCTGCGGTATAAAATTCATTCCGAATGATAACGCGAAATCGAGACCTGCTCAAAGTTAATGTTTGAAAGAGCTTCGTTAATAGCTCAGGTCATTAAAACTTTGCATGTTGGGAGATGGCTCGGATGAAAATCTCATGAAAATGCTGGAATTCATATTTAATCTCTAAACATTTGATGAAAAAGTTTTTGCAACTAGACGGAGGTAAAACCTAAAATTTTAATGTTTTAATTACAGTTCCATATAATATATTCCTGTCGGTTTTTAGGTATAACAGTTTTTATATGGAGGAGTGATTTTATCAGACTCTTCATTCAATATCGAAATCAAGAAGTGTAATTGTACAATTCTTCATGGAAATTATATATTTGGGTATTTGTACTGTCAATGAAAGGCGTTTTTGATAATCCACACTTAGCTGCCACGCTGCTCTATATAAGAAAGTTTAGATTCTTTGGTATAAATTTCAGCAGGATTACAGGAGAAAAGCTCTGATCTATGAAACAAAACCACTTCTAAAACTAAGGCTGAAATAGCTAATTTTAAGGCTAGTCGTTTAAAATTAAATGAAAATCCTACTTGATTCTCAGAGAAGTTATTCCTTCCCATTCCTCGGAAGTAAAATGGGCGTGATTCTCCATATATTATTTCAGGAATCCTGTGGTATACCTGAGCTGCTGGTGATGTGGATGTTCTATAACCATTGAGAGAGACTAATCCAAATCTTCTTTGAGTAGAATTGGATATCCCATTCAATATATCACTGCATATGTTCACCTTATCGATATTAGGAAGCAATAATTCATTATTTATTTTCAACCCATCAAAATGCAGGTTTTAAAGGAATTTATTTTGAATTCATCAAACATTTATGGAAAAAGGCCTTGTCTTGGTCATTGTCTTTCTATAACAATATTCTGAATTCAGAAAACTTTCCTTCCGAATTCCGTAAGGCTAAAGTAATAGGTATTTTGAAACGATGAAAAAATTCTTATGATCCTAGTGGTTAACGACCAATAAGTTTATTGAGTGTTCCTTTCAAGTTATTGAAAAGGTTAATTCTTTCTAGAATTGAATCTTCTATAGAAAATGCTCTACTAAATTTCCAAGGAGGCTTCAGGAAAATAGAAATTGTTCAGATCAGGTTCTCAGCCACACAACTCTCATAGAATCAGGCTTCAATATTAGGTTGAAAACAGGAACTGCTTCCATTAATTTATCCTTGTTATATGACATTGTGTAGAATGATGGACTAATTTCAAACTCTATACCCATCTGAAGTATGAAATATTGGTAAGATTATTCGAAAATATGTTATATGAAGGAAGGTATCGTATTTTTGTTGACAATAAGAGTATTTATTTCAAAACATTGAAATACGGTCTTCCACAAGGATCAGTTTTAGCTCCTTTACTTTTCAATTTATATCCCAGAGATTTAACCTCGACATCATCTCAGAAATTTCTTTCTGCTGATGACATTGCTATTGCTTACTAGCATTCGGATTTCCATACTCTGGAAAATATACTGCCATCTGATTTGGAAATTTCAGCGAATTATTTTATTGAGTGGTGGAAATGTCCAAACCCCAACAAAACAGAGGTATCTTGTTTCCATCTGAATAATCATAAAAAATATAGGAAATCAGCTGTAATTTTCAATGATTTTCCTATGGAACATAATTTTTATCCTAAATACTTAGGAGTTGAACTAGATTTATCTCACAACTACTAGGCTCATTCAAATGATCTGAGCCTAAACCTGAAAACCAGGAATTATATTCTTCAGAATTTAGATAGATCATCTTGGGGTGCTGATACTTCCACTCTTCACACAATATATAGGTCATAATATATTGGACTTATTCAAGCAAGAATTTGTGCATGTATCGATATCCTTTAATTTCATTGTTGCTACTTCCTTCCACCAGAAAATATGATTATTTTTTCATTTACTCAAGAGGAAAGAGTCCGTCAGAAATGTCAATGCTCGATGCTTTTGCAGATACGTATTTGCTTGGACTTATTAATTAGGAGAAAATTGATCGAAATGGTTCATTTATAGTGAAATAATGTAGGATGTCAACATCCGAAAAAGCACGGACAGGGTTTCAGAAGAAAGGAATTTGTGCTTGAGTAAAACTGCTTTTAAATTGAGACATAGGTTTGTTCATTCACGATGGTGGTTCTATTTGTATCACCTTGTTCCAGAACGAGATAAAGGACTCCAGAATAAGTGCGCAGAAGCTCCTGAACTCACGTCAGTGCTTTTCAGAATTATTTCTTAGTTAAACTTCAAAACCAGATATTCAAAGATCATTATGATTATCTATAAGTGAATCATAAAATATTTCGAGATATCATAAATCAAAGCCTTCAAGGAATGTCAATGAATGTTAATTTTTTTTCTTGAAGGAAAAGAAGAAATGAGGTTGTCATAAATAATGATCAACAAATTTCACAATACATTTTTTCGATATATATATATATTCTTTTGAACTTTTGGCTGACAACATTTAGTTAGCAAACAATAGAGCATATAGATCGGGGGTTAGTGACGGGGTGTAATACAATTCGGCGTATGACATAAAAGCCTAGGGAAAAAAAACCCATTAAAAAAAAACCCGGGCTCCCCGTCTAAGTATGAAAATACAAAAATAAGCTGAAATATATTTTAGGGACTTCTTTCTTCAGGAGTGGTCTTCTATTGATGGAGACAGAGACTTCTTCAAGGTTCTCACATTGAATCGGGAAATAAAAAGACAAAAGCAGAAAAAAGAACTGAATAACAAAAATACGTATCATAATCGTTTGAAATTTATAACTCAAGTATAAGAGTTGGAAACATCATGAATAGCCCTAAAACCATCTTGAAATTTATATATGGGACAACTATTGATGAGATGAGGTATTGTTTCTTCTGCTTCTCCACATTCACAACTTGCGCTAGGAACTGAGTTCCATTTAAATAGCATGCCATTGGTACGACCATGACCTGTCTCAAACGATTTACAACTGTCAACAACAAATTTATCTTGGAAGATCAAAATCAGGAACTTTTTCAGAAGGATCAGAAACGAGATACTTATTTAACATTTCATAAGAGTTCCACTCAGTCTTCCATAATTCTTTATCACTTATGTTCATATTGAACGTATTATGCCATAATGGTTTACGTGACTTCAATCTGGGAATTCTATTTTGTGGAAAATATGAAATAATTGGGAATAAATTGGGAAAAGAATGATATTTATTCCAAGAATTCAGAGCTGCAGTCTGTCTGCGAATATGGGGAGGGACAATATTAGACAAAACTGGTAACCAATGAACCGGTGCAGATCTTATGGTGCCAGTAATTATTCTCATGGATGTATTCAATTGTGCATCAATTTTTTGTGTATGTGCACTATTAAACCAAACAGAGCAACAATACTCAGCTGCAGAAAAGACTAGGGCTAGAGATGCTGTGCGAAGAGTGGAAGCATCAGCACCCCAAGACGATCCAGCTAATTTCTGAACAATATTATTCCTAGTTTTCAGTTTTAGGCTCAGATCATTTAAATGAGCCTTGTAATCAAGAGATGAATCTAATTTATCTCCTAAGTATTTTGGATAGATATTATGTTCGATAGGAGAATCATTGAAAGATACAACTAATTTTCTATATTTTTCATGATTATTCAGATGGAAATAAGATACTTCTGTTTTGTTGGGATTTGGACATAATCGCCACTCAAGGAAATAATTCTTTAAAATTTCCAAATCAGATGACAGTATGTTTTCCAGAGTATGGAAATCCGAATGTTGGTAAGCAAAAGCAATGTCGTCAGCATAAACAAATTTTTGAGATTATGTAGTGGGCAAATCACTTAGATATAAATTGAAAAGTAAAGGAGCTAAAACTGATCCTTGAGGAAGACCGTTTTTGTTGCTACTCTTATTGTCAATAAAAACACGAAACCTTCTATCAGATAACATATTTTCTAATAATCGTACCATTTTCCCACACTTCAGAAGGATGTAGAGTTTGAAAATTAATCCATCTTTCCACACAGTGTCATATGCCGAAGATAAATCGATGAAAGCAGCTCCTGTTTTCAACCTATCATTGAAGCCTGATTCTATGAAAGTTGTGTGGCAGAGAACCTGATCTGAACAATTTCTATTTTTCCTAAAGCCTCCCTGGAAATTTTGTAGAGCATTTTCTATAAAAGATTCAATTCTTAAAAGGATTAGCCTTTCTAATATCTTGAAAGGAATACTCAATAAACTGATAGGTCGATAACTACTAGGATCACAAGGATTTTTTCCTCGTTACAAAATACCTATTACTTTTGTCTTACGAAATTCGAAAGGAAAGTTTCCCGAATTCAGAATATTTTTAAAGAAAGACAATAACCAAGACAAGGCCTTTTTTCCTAAATGTTTGATGAATTCTGGATAAATTCCGTCAAAACCTGCTGCCTTCCGAGATTTGGTAGATTTGATTGCAGCCCTCAATTCATCTATATTGAATGGATGTGACATTTTTTTTTTCGATGTGCTCCATTTATCATTCGTAGAAGAAAATAAATCCACTGCTTAGTTACTTGATGAACTCCTGTGACTTTCTCATAAGAAACTAGTTTCGTTTGCTTCATTTGGGGAGTTTCATTTTTTTCTCATCATGACGAGAATTATATTTTTTGGAATTGAGTTTTTTTCGTGATGGATCAGAACTCTCATATAAATTATAATTTTATTTTTGAAATAACTATCTGTTCTCAATGTACTTGATATGTCACATTGTCAAAAATATCTAAACTTGACAACTATAGTCCTAGACATCTTGAAAGTATCAATAATACCTTTATGATTTCAGAAAACACTGTTTTCTTTGAAGAATGAGACAGAATATTTCATTCTTATCATAACATCAAACTATTAACCGATTTCAAAGTAGCAAGTTCACTTGTTTCGTTGCGTCATGTCGCCGGTAAGTTGTAACCAAGAATTGTTCATGTATGTATATACAAAAAAGGTATCAAGAGAGATGGAATTTTTTTGATACCTTTTTTGTATATTTATGTTGATGACATAATTACATGTAAACCTGTTGACAAGGTTCAAGATATGTTAGCACAATTAGATTCATATCACCCTCAGTTGGAGTTCACCTACGAACTCTAAGATAACGTTCTATACCCTACTTAGATTTATTAATTATAAGAAACCAAAATAAAATTATCACTGATTTATATCAGAAACCAACTTCATCCGGAAGAATTTTAAATTACAAATCCTGCCATGCCTTCAAACATAAGATCGCGATAATAAAGAACATAAATCGGGAGATTCTAAATTTATCTGATTCATGTTTCCATGACAAAAATTTTTTGTATTTCACGCAGTATCTGAAATATAATGGATATCCTCAAACACTCATCAATAATGGATTCTATTCATCACAGAATACAAACTTGGACCAAATGAACGAATCATCGTCGGTAACTGAAAATATTTCCGGACCATCGCAGACACGGACGTTCAAATTTTCATTTGTACCCACACTGAGCAAACGAACAGTTAGAATATTGACTAATGCTAATATTAGAAAAGTGGAATATTACAAGAAAACAATTCAAAACTATTTCTCGAAGGTGAAGGACTCAGTTCCCAGTATACTTCAAACTAATCTTGTTTATCAGATAGATTGTAATGATTGTTAAGCACGTTATGTAGGCCAAACAAAACAACTGTTAAAAAATAGAATTCGGCAGCATGAAAGTGACTGTAGAGAAGGTCTTACTATTACAGGTCTATCAAATCACTGTGAAAATACTGGACATAATTTCAAATTTGATAATCCAACAATTCTTCACAGAGAAAATAATTTGGAAAAATGATTGACAAAAGAAATGATCTCGATAAAGAACACTGAAAATAATGTTAATTTAAGCACGCATACCGTTTCCCTGAATAACATATATATCAATTTGAAAGGAAAATGCAAATGAAAATAGCTCATGTTGTAAGGGTGGGGTTACCGTAATTATAAAACGAATGCACCTCTTAAGGAGTCCTCAGTTTATGACTTTGTTCAATATGAATGCACAACCAGCACAACATATCACATTGATTGTTGTCGATATTGAAGATAACCCTCATTGTCAATTCATCTTAAATAGAAAAAAAATCAGAAGCTGTATCCCTCTTTGGGATTGATACTTTGATCTCTCGGGTGAGTTTCTTCTTTTGGTTTGAGTGAATTTACGGAATAATTTAATCAATTTCCAGCGCATTGAGGTCAAGTTTTGTTTGTTTTTATTGGTGACTTGTTGCAAGATCAGTTTTTGTTTTTAGTATGTGATTACAATGTTGTTTTTGTGTATGAAATAATTTTTTGTCAATTTCAGCCTGAGGAAGGTGAAAAATAAAGCACCGAAATGTTGCCATAGAGGTCTATTATTGACAATTCCTTCAACCGAAATGAATTCCATTCTCAATGCATATTTATATTTGAACGAAAATTTGAAGAATTATCAAGTAAATTCTTTTATAATGAACTCAATTTTTCAGAAAATCATAAAATGCAGTTGTGATTATCTTTTTCGATTTGTTGAGCGAGATAATACTCTATCCTTATATTTGAGGTTAGCCTTTAGAATATCAACCGATTTCAAGTAGCAAGTTCATTTGTTCCGTTGCGGCATGTCACAAGTAAGTTGTTACCGAGAATGTTTAAATTATTGTTAATTGAATATGAATGCCTGATGAGAAAAAAGTGACATACACAAATCTCGAAACACATGAGTCGTATTCTATTTAATTTTTTTTAATTGTTCAATGTTATGATAAGAATGAAAAATTCTCTCTTAGTCATCAAAGAAAACAGTGTTATCTAGAATAAATATAGGTATCATTGATACTTTCAAGAAGTGTTGGACTCTTATTGTCAATTTTTGATATTTATGGTTTATTTGCACTTTCACGAATAGACTTGTTCAATTCAATAATGTCACATTGTGATTACCTATTGGGGTGTGAATATCACCTGTGTGTATTCCTCATAAAAAATATAATAAATGATGGAATAAATTAAAAAAACTCCCATGTCTCCTCCTGATAGAGTTCATATTGGGATTCGACGAATATCTTAGATATCAAGTATGAAAAAAAAACTCAGTGATATTTAAAATGGATTATAATACAACGATTTTCACTAAATTATACCAATATATTTCTTTCCACCTCGATCAGACATCTTCTAAGTCATAAATTTAACGGGTGGATATTCAAAGAGTTATCGAGGAAATTCAATTCCAGAAGCTCAAAAATACAGATCTATTCGACGCATTAGGCCTGATAACTAACTTGACCGAGATTTTTGAACAATCAATTATTTCTGAAAGCATATACTCTAATACATATCCTCCGGCCGGTTACACATAATCAAGTTTGACCTCTGATTCTTCATTAGGAAGTCAAATTTGATAGATCGAGACCATTTTGAAATCAATATTCGAAAATTACAGACATTTGGGTGAAACTAAAGCACGCTCTTCCGAGTAGTTATTAGTATTCAACGGACTAAAACAAGAGCGCAAGTAAAATTTGAGGGGTTGCAGCGCTCTTTCTTAAGGGGCCCCAAGTATCCGAAACTTTACTCCAAACGGATTCTTTCGAGGTATTTCGTGATACCCGATTTAGACACAACTATTGCCATATTTCTCATACATAATGTTCGAGTCATACTACCTGACCATGATCGAAACAGTATCTCCATTATATTCACCCTTTCGTAAAAGAACCAATTCCAACAAATTCCTTTATAAACTTTCAGAGGGACTGAAAACGTCTCAAATTTTCACCAAGTCCTCATCATTCAGATAATACGAGTAAGAAACGAAATCGAGAAGAATTTGCTTGAAACAACATAATTATCGTTCACTGATTCTTTTTATTTACATTTCAATCCAGATCTCATTAAATGGTTGTGTTTTGATGTTACAAGATCTCACAGGAATATAAAAGTTTTGAACAGATGAGACAGCTACACGAATTTGATTTTTAAGTTAGTTATTTGTTGGGATGACAATTGATCTCGTAGCATGAGGAGATTTTCATTTGAAAACAACCTCTCAATTTATGGAAAATGAATAGAAAATTCAACAACTGTTGAAAAAATAAGGGTTTCGAAAATTCTGAGAAATTTCAAGTGAGTATATGCACTTCGAAAAAAGAACTTTATATCCAAGTAATGTAAATAAAAGATATGTTGAGCACTTTGCCATTATTTATGGTATACTACAGGATGGAGCTTTATCAAATTTCACAAGGTACGAAGTACCAAGGGGTATGGAGACCAATCACCTTCTCAATTTGTGGGGTGCTAATGAGAGCTTGCTGGAAGTTCATTGATTCAGAAGTCTTGTTTTCTGTAAGCAGAATAAGCAAGGAAGATATTTTTATAACAAGAAGCACCTGATATACTCGGGGTAATGCACTCAATTGCTGCTTCACGTTCACTGAAGTGAAAAACGCTCTATTAGTTTTTTCAACCAAAAGTATTACGTAATAATTATAATAACCGCATCTATAGGAAAACGCCGATGAATTGAGGATTGAAAGAAATTTTTATTGAAAATAAATTGCTATTCAATATTGCTTACGATACATATAGATGATGATTATGCTGTTGTTCAGAAAGAGCAGAAAATAAAATGTTAATGGTATATAAATATCGTATCTGTATATTAAAATTTTCAGAATGATATCTTCGGAAAAATAAAAGTTTAACATAACAAAAAACACAGATCTCATAAAATCTTAGGATCAACCAATCAATGTATTTCTCGATTGTAGTCGAGTATGTAGTATAATATTGATTTTAGTGTTATTTGGTGATAAGAGAAACATATACTTAAAATTCAGTTTTGGTCTCCTTTTTGCGATCTTGTTCTTATAATAATAATAATAATAATATTCTTTATTCATCCAGTAAGACAAAATATATTGTGTTGGACAAGTCAAAATTCCTTAAATATGAACTGATTATGAAAAGATATATAAATTCTAACAATGAAAATGCATTATATGCACATACATGTTTTAGGTTTGAAGAAAAAATCAAATTTTATTTGATACACTAATATAAGTTAAACCTTATACATTTAAGAACCCTTTATCTTAGTGTTGAAGTACTCACTAACACTATAAAATGCTTCTTGTATTAATAGGTTTTTAACATATTTTTTAAACAAATTTTTTTCTAGTGATCTTATTTTTTCTGGCAGGTGATTAAAAAATTTTATGCCCTGATACGATGGAGAAGATTCATACTTTGACAATCTGTGTTTTGGTATGAACAAAATTTCACCACTGGTATCATAATGATGATATTCAGATAGTTTAATAAATTTGTGTTTGTTTTCTCTTATATACAATAAACACTTATATATATAAATACAAGGAACAGTCATAAAACATCTCTCTTTAAACAGTGGTTTACAAGAGTCCCTCGGTTTGAGGTTGAATATCAACCGCAGGACTCGTTTTTGTATCAAGAGAACTCTTTTGAGATCAATTGAATTTCCCCATAATACAATGTTGTAAACAACATTACTATAAAATAACCCATAGTATACATTCATAATGGCATGAATAGGTAACGAGTCTCTAATCCTAATAATGGCATAACATACTTGATTCAGCTTATCGCATAAGAAATCAACATGTTTGCACCATTTCAACTCATTATCAATATGAATGCCAAGGAATTTAATTCTATCCTTGGATTTTACAGTGACTCCTCCACATTCAAAACTCAGAGTGTCACCACCTGCAGCTCTTGTGTTGAAAAAAATGCACTCAGTTTTGTCAATATTTAGAATTAGACTATTTTTGCGGCACCATCCAGTGAAACAGGACATCAATGTAGCACATTTCTGTGACAACTCCTCAATTGTGTTCGCAGATATTGCGAATGAGGTATCATCCGCAAAGATGGTAATTACACTCGCAACAATATATTCAGGTAAATCATTAATAAAAATCAAAAAAAGCAAAGGTCCAAGCACAGATCCCTGGGGGACACCCAACTTAACATCAAACTCATTTGACCAACTCTCCTCAACCTTGACCACCATTGTACGATTAGTGATGATAGAACGGAACCATTCCAGTACAATTCCTCGAATACCAATGTTGTAGAGCTTACCAAGAACAAACTCAAAAATAAGGCAACCAAAGGCACTCGAAAGGTCGAAAAATAAACCGGCTACACAAAGACCACCATCCAAACACTCATGGATGTATTCTACAAAGGAGAGTGCGGCAGTTTGCGTCGAACGACCAGATCTAAATCCATGTTGACAATTAGTTAGTAGGTGAAATTTATTCAAGAAGTCGATCATACGATTGAACATAATTTTTTCGAATACCTTCGAGAAGACGCTCAGTATTGAGATCGGTCTATAGTTGCCGATGCACGTTGGATCACCTCTTTTGAATATCGGGATAACAGTTGCCACCTTTAGCAAAGAGGGGAACTCACCACAAGAGACCGAGATGTTGACAATGTGAGCAAAATGCTCAGATATCACTTTAGCCATTACCTTCAAAATCTTAGCTGATACAAAGTCAAGACCTGAACACTTCTTATTTTTCAATAATTTAATTGTAATGATAACTTCATGACTACTTACAGGTAGGAAGAAAAATGTGCTATATTTCATACTTGATAATGAACAACTTTGTGATAAATTTTTACCATCATATTTGTGAAGACTTCTTTCGCTAACTGTGGAGAAGTAGTCACCAAAAGCAGGAGCCAATTTGAAGGACTCTGAGACCTCTACACCATCGATGTTTAGAGTTATTCTTTTGATTCGGTCAGATTTTCGACCAGTAGCGTAATTTACAAGATTCCAGACAGTTTTATTGGTGTTAGTGGATGCATACAATAATTTATCATTATGTTCTAATTTTGCTCTTTTCAACAGGGACCTATAATGTATTTTATTTAGTCTGTAGTCCTCATGAGCTTCACGAGTTAGTGAGTTCTTGTATAGCCAGTATTTTCCCTTCAGATTAGTACTAGCGGCTCTGACTTCAGGTGTAATCCAACTTTTGGTCTTAATATTACGATGGGATCTTTTCAATGGAAGACATTCACCAATTGATGAGCTTATAATATGGATAAAATAACTAAAGCACTAATTAACATCATCATTATAATAAATTAGATTGAATTCTTTGCTGGAAATCATACTGAAAAGACTCTCAAGGTTTTTGACAGAACAGTCTCTGAAAAATACATTATCTGCATTCTGAGCAGGACCTGCTGATTCCTCTATAAAAAACGTAACTGAGAGTGCTCTATGGTCACCGATGCAGGGCTCAAATACTTGAATATCGCAACAGTTCACATCGACATTTGCTAAGACATAATCCAGCTTGGAAATTGAAGTATGTCCCAATTTATTGGTGAAAATTCGCGGTGATGAGACATGTAGATTAAAGCATGTCATGAGATCCTGTAGTAAACTTTTATAAATGTAGTCGGTCTTTAAAAAATCGATATTCAAATCTCCACATAAGAAGATAAAATCTGATATTCTAGAACATCGCTGGAGTATACAAGTTAATTCACATAGAAACAATTCGAAATTACCACTAGGTGATCTGTATACACTAATAATACATACAGATTTGTTGTTCATTTTAAGCTTTACAGCACAAAGATCACAATGAACTTGGCTACAGAGTGAAGAATATTCTAAGTTTTGAAATTGCAAACCTGTCTTAACATAAACCAGAGAACCTCCGTGGCAACCAGTCGGACGACAAAATTGGCTGCTTGAGTATAGCCAGATAGAGTGGCATATGAGACATTTTCACTACTACACCAGTGTTCAGCAACACTCAGGACATCTGGCGATTCCTCTTCTAGTAGAATTTCCAAACTGTTCAGTTTGTTAGATATGCACTGCACATTCAGTTGGATAAGTTTCAATTTGCTGAAGTTGTTCGTAGCTATAACATTCATAATTGAATCAGACTGAATTAATTCGGAGGCTGTTTTATTTTTCTCGGATGAAAAAACTGTCTTATATTTGCCTTATTGGGCCAATTCTCACCATCCAGTGCTTTCTCATATTCGCTCGTTGGTATGAGAACTTTGAAGGATGTATAACTCTCAGGATATTTCGAATTGAGAATTTCACATTTGGCCGCTGAAAACTTGGAAAGTAGGAATTCTTGAAGCTGCTCCACTGTAGTCCCAGGTTTAAGATTTGAGACGTGGAGGGCTTTGAGCCTGTCTAAGCCCACAACATTTGTTGAGCCGGAGAAACATCCTACTGTCAGTGGTTTACGCACCCTATACTTTTTATTCTTAATATGTTCCGATTTATCAGATTTATTGACTTCGATTCTGTCATTGGAAGGTACTACAGCAGTGGCCATAGATGGACAAACATCAGCCTTAGTTTTATTTTTATTTTTATGTTTTCTAGCAACTACGACGTTCCACCCAGTATGGTCAGAATCCGTTCGCACAGACTGTTCACACACAAGGGAAACATCACCAGACACTGGAACCACCTCAGATGGACCAGGATCAATCGTAGCTACTTCATCGGCAGTGAGACGCACACCGGGCAGTGGATCAGGCGTAGATACTCGGTCCGCAGAATGTGTCCCCCTACGTATGTTGTCACGGGAATTCCATCCAGCTGTTTCATTCTTTTTACCTGTGTTTTGTTTACTTTTTAATGATTGGATTTCTTCAATAAGTGAAATGATTTGATTATTTTGGGAATTTATGAGATTTTTCAGATGAAAAACCTCTGATTTCAATGGTCCGATTACTTCGGTCATCACAAAACGAATTGCATCCATAAGCAGACTCACATTCTGGGTTGATTCTCCTAATTGACCCGGTGGAGAAGAACTTGAAGCACCCACTATCTGACAATTATCACATAACCACTCGTTTACAAGTCCTTTTGCACGCATTTCGTTGAAATATTCAATAGAAATGTTCAGGCAACTTATATGAAAAGAATTTTCACATTTTACACAATTAATTGGATCATCGTATCTGTCGATTTTGTTTTCACATCGAGAGCAACTAATTCCGCGTACTCGTGTCGCCATGGTGCACGAATAAAGTGGAACAGTGGGCTATCGTTTTGCCCAAATGTGTGTAGTTTTCGAATATCGAGCCGAAAATGGTCTCAATCGATTGGGTTCTACTTCCTGACAAGAATCAGTCGTCAAATTTGAGTATATCAGGCCCTCCGGCCGTATAATCTTCCAAAGAGGGGACCTAGAGTTTTCATATTTTAGATTAGACTGATTCCCCAAATATCTCGGTCAAGTTCGTTATTGGGCCAAATCCATCGAATAGTTCAGCAGTTATTACCAACTGAAATTTGCGTTATCCCATAATGACTAGAATATTCATCGGATCAATTTCAAACTGAAAATCTTTTGAAAACGTAGAAAGAAAGGAGTGTACCAAATTTTGAGGAAATTGTCACGATAAAAAATTTTCCAAAATTTTTTTTTTCAATGCTCGATATCTCGTAAGATATTTGTCGTTATTCAACAAAAATTTGGGCATTCATGAGGGTTATTGATATTTCGTATATGCTGAAATTTAATTTTCGTGTAGCGTATAATACCGAGAAGACTTTAGAACATGCCTGCAAGCGCTCCTGACCTCACGTCAATGCTTCTCTGAATCTTTCATTCAATGTTTCAGGACTGGGCTTTTTTCAAAACTGAAAATAGAATCATATATCAATCTTTCGAAATATGATAAATTCATGAAAATTGATGTCATATTATTGAGATTTCCTGAAATGAACACATAACGAATCAAGTGTTATCCCAAAGTACAAGTATTTTTGTTAACGTGTTCGTTAATTGAAAAGGTGCATCTATCCGAAAAACAAACGTTTCGCAAGACCACAGGATTTTTTACAAAACTTTCGTTTTATTAGGATGATTCTTGATCATTTTCACCCGTAATTATACGAGTGCTATCTTCTTCTTGTTCGTTACTGATCCTGTTACCCCAAATGTATGTACCTACAGACATTTTTATCAGCATTTTAATAAAAATGGCGTTTATAAGAAATCCTTGTAGTTGCCCTTGCACAGTCAATGTTCAGGAAATTTCGTTTTTCATTTGTTATCTCTTCCTCAACGTTTGAAGTATGTTGTAATATTTATCAAAAACTGATTAAACGCATCTCTAATAATTGTTCAATCAGAACAGTGAAACGATATTTACTGAAAGCAATAATACCTTGCTTATAGACAAACAGTGTAGATTCTGTTGAGCATGTTTGTTTATTTTTTCTCTATCTTCGAACAGAAAAGAAAAACGGTTTCATCGCTGCATGCTATCAGTAGTGAGATATTTGGGCATTTGTGATGACTTTTCACTAATACTGTATGCTGAAAATTTTTATTTTGTTAAGAATTGAACGTTCAATTCGAAAATATCTGTTTCATTCAGTATTATCGGAACCATAATTTCATGAGAGACACCCTGTAACTTGAGTGAGTGTGGACACTTAAATAAGATACCCTAAAATATAAAAAATTTCTAGAAGACTGCGTAGGCTAATAATTTCAGACATTGGGTGTATTTCTGAGTACTGGTGTAGTACTGATAGAGTGCTGATAATGAACATCCCTGGCTAACATCTGCTTCATTTCTACTGCCGTCCCAAACGAGCTCATGGGGGCTCGATGATTTCTGAGTACTGGTGTAGTACTGATAGAGTGCTGATAATGAACATCCCTGGCTAACATCTGCTTCATTTCTACTGCCGTCCCAAACGAGCTCATGGGGGCTCGATGGTATATGTGAGCACTGAGTTACAATTGAAAAAATTGTGCGTGTCTCTGTTTTCCGAGGAAGTGCAATACGAGGTGTGTGGAGCCAAAATGAGATCACATAGAGACGATTGGTAATTTTCAGTGCATACCGTCCCTGTTCAGGTGATTTTGAGTTACTGTTAGATAAAATCTCACATACCCTGAAGTATTGTTGATATTTGTATCTGGTGATCTGAATATTGATTTTCTCATTGGAAAGAACAATTTCTTGTGAAGACACTATAAATTGTTCGAGGATTTTCTCAATTGCAAAAGGTTGATTATATTTTGACCAACATCGATTCAGATTAGTGCACAGCTGAGGCCTTCGAGGCTTGGTGACCATGGTGGTTTCACGCTTGATTTTTTTATTGAATTCAAAATCAACACCCAGAATAGGTCATGCTTGATCAGAAAACTTCACTAAGATAATTTAAACGATTTTGTTCTTGAATTTCTATTTGCGATTTGAAACAAATATATGATTGTATCGATGTGTATTGATGTTTCGGTTCATATATCTCCTTGATTCAAAGAATATTTGAGGCTTCTTGCCCACTGACGAAAAGGAAGAAGTCCATTAACAACAAAAAAAAGTGGATCAATGCAGAGATCATATCAGTCAAGCAAGAACTCGAAAATATTCATTCGTTATATGAAAACTTGTCTTGTGAATCGACATTTAATTTATATAAGCAAGCGAAAAATTCTTATAGAACTCTAAACTAAATTGACATATAACAATTTACTGGTACAAGATTCTGATAACGAAAACACGATAGTTTTGTGCTTGGTGAATACTCTGACTGGACGAGGGAACATCGTAATTAGTCCTACTGAGTTTCTGGTTGATAACGTTTTATTCTCCGAGGCTGAAGATGTTGCGGAAATTTCTGTTGTCTATTTTTCTACCATCACTGAGTGTGAACGCAAATTTAACTACGGTAAATGAACGTTGATATTGTTTCTTAATTTGCTCATTCAATTAGTTTATCGGTGAGTTGCGGAATTTTTTTTTTCCTTATCTCCTCAAAAGAGGTTGTAGTCCCAGCGTACAAAAAAAATTCTGCTCATGATATAGTAAACTATAGACCAATTTCGATACTCAGTATGTTTTTAAGAGTTTTTAACTGGATTGTGCTCAACAGAATGATGGACTTCTCAAACAAGTATCACATAATCGATACCTCACCACATGGGTTTGGACTAGGTCGCTCAACTCAGTTTGGAGCTCTTTATTCCGTGGTATCTGCGTTAGAGTATCTCGATAGTGGCCAGTTCGTCGCAGGGTTATTCTTTGACTTATCTCGGGCATTTGTCACCCTCTCGTTCAAAGTTCTCATAAACAAGTGCTACATCAAGTGCAAAAATCTTGGTTTCAGCGGTGTGTTTCTTTTTTGGCTCTCAAAATATCTACACGGTAGAACAATGTCCGTCAAAGTGGCTGATTTCATTTCAACTGAACGACAGTTGCAAATTGGAGTCCCACAGGGTTCCGTGTTGTGACTGCTTCTTTTTCTCATGTTCATCAACGACTTACCTGAAAATTTGAGAAAATGATGACGAACTTATCTGATTTGCGTATAATACTTCTATGTTGGATACATCTCAAACTTTTGATGATCTACAGAAACTTTGCTGTGAGTTGGTGCAGCGTTTTGTTGACTGGTGTTGATCAAATTCCCTCATGATAAATATTGTAAAAACCCAATGTGTTCACTTTACTGTGAGAGGTGGTGAGCACCAACGAACTATTCGCCATCAGGACAACATCATTTATTTGAAAGAACACACTTGGTTTCTTGCCATCTGCATCGATTCCAATCTAAGATGGATTGCACACATTGATTTCATTTGCGGAAAACTTAATAGTTTCTTCTATGCAGTAAGCAGAATCAAAAAATCTCTTTCGCTAAAAGCTATCATCAGTGTTTACTATTGTTTTGTCTATAACCACATATCATTTAATGTTGTGGGGGAACTCCACTGATGGTATTCAGTATATATATGCAAAGAAAAACAAGACACCCATATATGTGAGTCATTGCCTTCCTTAATTTTGAATTCTGCCGCACTAACGACTGAGCACATAGATCGAGCATATCGACATAATAGTGTTCTGTGGTATCGACCGAGCAGCCGGAACTCTGTGACAGAGGAGTTTCCTTCTTCTCGCCATTATGTGAAAGACAAGTTGATTATTGGAATGGTTCTTGTTTATTGAATCATATGTGAATAAAAGCTGTAAATGTTGATTCTTTTGTTTACAGTTATGGAAATTAGTTATTTTTTTTACAGATAAAACGCTAGTGAGTTTTTATTTCTAACTCCCAATAATTTTTGAATTGAAGAATAACCAATATTACATATACAGGGTGGCCATTTGAAAATGAAACAGACGAGATTACAGACGAAATAAGTTTTTTCGATAGAAATGCTCGGACAGGTCGATTTCTGTTTCGAGGGGGACAACTTAAGATATAGGTTACGGACGCATAGCGCTTCAACCCTTGTGGCTACAACCCCCACCTACAATTTTTGAATAGGGATGATGGGGTGAGTAATACCTCAATTTAAAGGTATTTTTATACTGATTTCAGCACATTTTTTCATTTTATGCATTAGTTCTCGAAATATTCATGCGTTAGTTAATTTTATCACTTAAATTAATTTTTGCGAATAATTGACATTTCGTGCTTCCGAAACACCAAAATTTCCGTATTTGTATTTGAAATTGCAAAACATCTACCACTGGGCAAATGAAGTCATACCGTACGTGTTAATGCTACTAGGATCAGATGTTCGACTAGCTGTTTTATTCACTGAAATCATTCTCCAACTGTACGGTATCAGAAGGATTTGAATTATTGATCTAAGAAATAAGATTTTTCAAAGTAAAGTGACTAATTTATCGAAAACTCACATCAATTAATTAAATATTCAAATTGTTCGCCATTAGCTTCCATACAATGAAATAAGTTTTGTTCGAAACGATGGCGCACATTTTGCAGCATTTCTGGAGTGGTTTGACGACATTCGTTCACTATACGTCTACTTAAATCTTCTATGGAATCGGGCTGTGCAGAGTAAATTTCACTCTTCAAGTGGCCCCAAAAAAAGAAATCTAGTGGTGACAGATCTGGCGATCTGGCTGGCCACTCAGTGGGACACCTTCTTCCAATCCATCGATTTGGAAATCTTTGATCCAGATATTCTCCAACTGGTGAGGCGTATTGTGGAGGAGTTCCATCCTGCTGAAACACGATCTGATCTTCCACATAATTTCCAGCATTATTTTCAAAAATTTCCGTCAAAATTGGAACAATGTTTTTTTGTTTTGAAGCTCAAAATGTCGATTTTTCACATAAAAAACACTACAAGTGCCATGAAAACACCACTTCCTTCTCAAATACTTAGTTAAGAATATTTCGAGAACTAATACATAAGATGCAAAAATAATTACTGTGCTGAAATCAGTATAAAAATACCTTTCAAATGAGGTATCATTCACCCCATCTTCCCCATTCGAAATTTGGGGGTGAGGGTTGTAGTAGCAAGGGTTGAAGCGCTAAGCGTCCGTTATCTACATCTTAAGTTGTCCCCCTCGAAACAGAAATCGACCTGTCCGAGCATTTCTATCGAAACAATTTATTTCGTCTGTAATCTCGTCTGTTTCGTTTTCAAATGGCCACCCTGTATAGTATTTATAATACAGAAGAGAATCTTGCGAATGATCTTCAATATTACTCCGATGTCCTCTTGTCGTCTGACTTATGTCAGAAGAGAGATTCTACCTGTGGCGTGTATATAGTATTTGATGAGGGAAATTTCACAAAACTTTCTTGCTTTCATAGCTATAATAAAAGACATAAAGACTTACCCTTCATCACTAAATATTCTACAACTAAATTTAAATATTCACCAAAATATCAATGTATCGCACTGTTCAACCATCTACCCAAATGTAAGCTCTGAAGCTTAAAGAATTCAAGAAGATAATTAAAGCTAAGTTAGTTAAAGAATGTTATTATATTATATTATAGTGTTTACCGAGTTTTACCAACAATGAATTATTTCAACTTGAGTAATTTGATTTGTTGTATTTTCTTCTTCTGATTTGTGCTATAAATGTACTCATGTCTCAAAGGATGAATAAATATATTATTATAATTATTATTATCATTCGAAAATTCAAAGCCGTATGAACCAAGCTCAATTCAGCACATCAGAAAAAGTTTTGAAAATCGAAAAGATTGGGACAACTTCAGTCTTATTATTCCTCTCCAAAACCAATATTTTCATTTTTTCATGTGTTATTTGTTGTTGTTTTTTATTTGTTTCTATTTGGACGTTTCATGTTCGTCCTGGAAAACTACAGTTGTTCAGATCAGATGAGCCGGCCATTATAACATCTCCATCAAAAAACGTCACAAACAAACCAAATTGATTTTATAATTAAGTCCCCAGTTTGTGCCTTTCCATTTTCGGAGTGCCTGAACAACTCTGTGAATAGTCCAAGAAGCAGCGGTTGAATCTGTAAAATTTCTACGACAGTTAATTAAAGTTGGTTTCATAATTCACTAATTTGTTGAGATGACTTTAAACAGTTGATGTATACCTTTGGGTAGTTTTGATTTGAAAAGTTTCCTATCTTGCCAACAATTCATAAGAATCCTCGCACTTCTACCGGTATCTAATCTAGAATGGTTTTTCCTGTCCCTTAAAAATCATGAGTTTTGATTTACGTCCACTCGAATATCCAGGATATATATTCATCAAGATTTATAGGACGAAAATGTGTTTTCTTGTTCGGAATTGGAATGGATAGCGGTTTTATAACTGCCGGCTATATAACCTATCTGTACACCACAAAAATTTACTGTAAATGTAAATGAGGAGAATACTACAAATGCTAATTTCTAGATGAGAGAATGAAATTCGCAGAGCTGGGAGAATGAGGAATTTTAGTGTTGGTAGAAAGGCGCTAATGGTATGGAATATTTCTGTTTTGAACGACTCCATTTTCAGCGTTTTTAATGTTGAGTTCATTATTTTTCCAGAAGATTGATAGCGGTATATGACTTGGTATAAATTCCCACTTCAGAAGGTCTTATAGTTATGAAATACTAGTAAGAATGAACCCTCGGAAATTGAGTCGGATATTCTGTTTCATTATTATAAAACAACAATTCAAATTTCGCGAGAGTATGTTAACAGAAGACGCGATTAATGGCCGGTTTCTAAACTCGACAGATAAACGTCAGATAGTCCAGCCGTTAACTGTGGTTAATATTTATCGGCTCGATAAACGCCGCACGGGTTTCTGATGTCAAATTTATGCTTCGGTTAGCTATCGATTGGATAACTCCACGGTATCGACAGTATAGTTAGTTCATGAAAGTGATAATAGATGTCACTGTAATAAACCCTTACATTTTTCTTAAGATTCAATATAATTTCAAAGAGAGACTAATTCACAACTATAAAATAATCATTCTTTTATAATCCTATACGGAAAAAAACCGTATCTACAAATCGTATCGAAAGCAGAACACAGAATCAAGAGATGGATTCATCATTCTGTGATGTTCTTTTGGCGTCGAAGATTGTGAATTCAAATTCAAAAACAAACGAAAAAAACAATTACGCAACAAAATGGGTCGACAAAGGGCTAGAAATTTCACTGAGAGTGAAAAAATAGTGTTATTGGATTGATTTTATTTGTTCTATCGACAATAAAAAGACGGATGCCAGTAATTTGAATTCGAAAAAACAAGCCTTGCAGATTATAGAGTAAAATTCGAACGTCGCTGGAGACACTGGTTCGAGGAGGGAGAAACAGCTGTGTGCTTTAAATGATAATATAAAGAAAAAAGCGAAAAAAAAGTTCGCCGACGACAAAGTAGGTAAAATCAAATTTCAAATACATAGGTAAACACAAGCAAGAGGATTTTATTGTTTTCATAATTTCTGTCGATTTGCAGTGTGAAATATACAAAACTGGTGGAGGGACCTTCTTGAGATATTCCAATCAAACAGGTAACCATAATACAAAAGGTATATATTCAACTAAAATACATTGCAGATATGGAACTGAATTTCTCTGAGGAGGTAATTCTCTCACAGGAAGAACCCCTCTTCACATAATAGTCCTCTGGTGACTTCTGAAACTCCTAGAAGGCGACCAGGTGAAAAATGACCAGCATCTAGTCGATTAGGGTTAGCTGCAACAAAAAAAAAGCCGTCATTATAACAACAAACACAATTATCAAAAGAAAAAATACAAAGCAGGCCAATGAGGACTTATTAACAAAAAAAAATGTTGAGTTTATTTCGAATATCTGAAGGCCAAGAAAGAGGAATTCTATTTGACGAAGAGGGAACAGTTGGTGTAGGCAGAACTTACCTTGAAGTTAATAGAAATAGAAAAGGCGAAATTGCGTTTAGAAGTGATGAAAAAAAAATTATAGGAAAAATAAATAACTTAAATCAAAAGTTCTCTCATTTACCCCTTGATTATAAACACAGGTATTCTCTTACATCTTGCAGAGAGATAGAAAGTTCTGACGTCTCTCTCACACAAAGTGACGTTATCTGAGTGGCAAAAACAAGCTTTCAGTTAAGAATTACTCGGCTATCACACACGTTTTGCTATAAAATATACATATATTTTTTCCTACTAATTATGGCATTTCTCCTCATTAATAAAGGTAATAATTTCATACCATTGTACCAATTTGAATATTTGTATCTCAGATGACTTCACAAAATGAGAAGCTTAAATACGAACAAAATTAAGAAACTTGAAGAGAATACCTGTTTTATACCCTGCCCCTGACCTGAAATATTGAATTGCTATTAATCTTCTGAATGCATTTCCTTCGACAGTTGCATGTATTGACTCAATCAATGCAACCAAGTACATCTGGAAAGCCTGCTATGTTATAGAAGCCTGTCTCAGTTTCTAGAATTTCGGTATCATTTTTTGGCATACATATAAATCTTTCAGATAGTATGGCTATTTTCTTGCTCACATTAAAAATAACTCTAGATACCGTTGATTTGTGAACATTGATATTATCACCCATAACAATTTAAAAAGTGCCTGTGGCATGGTATCGTAGAGCAATGCACACCTGTTCTAAAACAGATAATGCCACTTTTCTCTGAGATGTCTGGGATAAAACTGGATTCAGTTCATCACATAAATATCCCACTGTTCAGTCGGTATCTTTGCCTAAAAAAATTTGAAGAATCAATATCTTATTTCCAGAATAATTCTAATAGAAAACATCCAAGACACATTCATAAACAAATAAGTAATGTTTACTGTTAGATTTTTGTAAAACTATATTACAGTGTATTTTCAATAGGCTGAAAGACCTCAGGTCGATGGCCAATTGCTTGCAATGAGACAGTTACTACTACTACTTACCTAAACTCTTCATCTGAATGATTTCCATCGGAAATCTACGAATCCTTATCTGTCGAGATATTGCTATATTATTGATGAATTCCAGAATTTCTTCATCTGATGAGGAACTTGAAAATATTTTTTTTGTCAATTCCATGTTTGAGTTGTATATGAACTTAAATTTTCGAATTTTCGTAGATATAATTTTGAGGTTATCTTGGAATTGTCATGTAAACATCGAATAGTTAACGTCGAGATAACCCGTCATCGGGACGAGTTAAGATAAATGGAGTTTATGTGTAGTTTATCTGTCGGCGCGGTAGTCAGAAACCCAATTCGACAGTTATCTCTCGTTTAAATTTATCGAATAGATAAACTGAGTTTATTTTGAGTTCAGAAACCGGCCAGATATGAGTAACAAATATGATTTATAATAACATTGACAAAAATATTCTATCCTTGGCAATGGTAAAAGACTCAGCAAAAGCATTCGGTGAATTGATAAATATGAGTTGCATACTGTCTTGATTCACATTATTCTTGATTACTATTTTCATAATTTCATTTTTATTTCACCGTAAAATTTTGTGATATTGTAAAATATCGTGATCAATGACAAAGACTGAAAAAAATTTGGAAGACACACTGGAGCTCAAGGAATGCTCGATTCAACACTAAATTATGAACTTTTAATTCCGGACCCCATTATTTTTATCGTGTTTATCCTATCTGCGGGGGCTGAAATTATGGGCTTTCATTAAAGTTGGCTGCCACGGCCATTTTCAGCAATAAATACCAAAATGGCAATTTTCGTTCAATTATCCAGACCTTTTTTCAATAAACAACCGAAGGGAAAACTGGGATATAATGGGAGTGGAATTCAAGACAGAATTACAACGGATAAACTACCCTAACGGCCGACTGGTCCGAATCAGACAGAAACGCCTTTGTTGTTAGGATCACAATGGATTCTTATTTTCATTGAACGCGGAATTCGCTGATAAATTGAGTAAACATTTGTGCCTGCTGTTTCCCATTCATTCCACGGCGGCATCTGGAATTAGCTGATTTCATGAACTGTATATATTTTACTTTTCGAGGTTATATGAGAGCTATTCACTTGTGGCGAATTGTGGAAGCAGCGGAACGATCTATCCGATATCACTATAATGGATAATCCAACGCTTCCCATTCTCTTGGTATATTGGTTCAACCGCACACTAATGAGGAATCGATATTTATGATGGACCAATAATTTTTTTTCATCTTCAGGAAATTGGATATTGCTTCCATTAATACTAAGATGGGGAAAAATAATTGATTTAGCAGCAACAAACAAAAGTTTGGCAGAAATATCCTTCACTCACTGGCGAAAGGAGCTTACCAATCGAATTTTTTATCTCTGTACAAAATTGACTGAAAAAGCTAAAAAAACTATCAAGCACTCATTTGAGCATTTTTGTCCTAATGTTAGGTGGAATTGCAAAATATTTTTTAATAAACTGTGTACTGAATATCGGTTTCATGAATTGAATTTATGTACACGGATATTTGACCGACTGCGGTAGAAAAACCGATTTGCGGTCACTTCGGAAATATCAATACCAAAATGTATGCGAGAAGAACAGGAAAGACAAGGGCGTGACGTCATTTTGGGGGAGGAGTGGAGTACAGCAGAAAAGATCCAAATGGACCCCCAAGAAAAATGAGCAGGAGGTAGAAATTCATATAATATTATATGCACAATATAAATGAAAATACAGATGATTTCCTTTCAAACGGATAACTTTGGCATTACCCACCTTTCAGTAAATGATTTCGGTTTTGTGAGCTCAAAATGTTCAGATAAAAAAACTTCTTTTGAAAACTACCAAATGAATATCAGAAAATTCACAAAATGAACAACCTTCCTGTTATATTAGAGAATTTACATCTAAAAATCATCAAAACACTGAGACGATGTCTATATAATGTTTGAAAAAAAAGAATATTACCTGAAGTTTTTTGAGTCTATTTACACGATAATCCGCAAATTCACTTGTCTCATCGTTATTCTAACGTATTTCTAGTTAATAATTTAATTTTTTTCGGCTCTACATTAAGTATTTTGAACATTTGCTTAACTAAATCATGCTCTTCCATCAGATACCAGAGCGAAAAATTAACAATATCTATTTAGAGGCATCTAACTATTTTTTTCTGATTTCGGAATTGTTCCAACTGCTCCGAAATATGATAAAGTCCTATATAATTACTTCAACTGCTTTAAAATTAGTTTTCAAGTACTCCGAAATGACATCGATCGATAAATCCCGGTCCTATGTCGGATAACAACATATTTTCGCCAAAAATATTCATTCATCAATATCATCTTCTTCTACAGTGATAGAATTATTTCAACGTTTTCCTAGCTCTTCTTCACCAGTGGTATAACACTTTATTTCGACACTTTGAAGATATGCTTCAGTTTTTGGCAATCACTCATCTGAACCGATCATCTTTTCATGGAGCATCTTCTTAAGTTATGCCAAGAGTCAGAAGTGGCTGGAGGTCAGGTCTGGAGAATAAGGTGAGTGCGGTATTAATTCAAAACTGTACAAACAAAGAATTCAATGAATAAAATTCACCCCAATTGATGTTGAACCCTTTGGACGGTTTTCTATGTCCGCTTACTGCCGTTTCGATTCCAGGGTGAAGTAATAATAATAATAATAATAAAAATAAAAAAATAATAATAATGTAACGTTTTCCCTTAACAATATTGAGAAATAACAAGTCCTAATTCAACTAATTTATTTAAACTACTTCAAACAATAATTGGACGGCATTACGCAGAAAGGAACCAACCAACAAACGGGGCAATTTCGAATAAACAGCCGCCACTTGAGTTCAACTGATGCTGCAAATACAATCAAAGTGGAAAATGTGTAAACTTTTTACTGAATAAACAGAAATTTAATTTGATTTTTGGTTAGATTATCTTGTTCTAACACATAGTATTTTTTTGAACATTTCACTTTTCTGTAGGTTGGTTCCTTTCTGCATTAAATGAAAAATGAAACGTTATTAAGCAGAAAGTGCACTAGGAGTTGATCCAATTCAGAAAAAAATTAGAAGTGGTTAATGCAAGAGGTGATAGAAAACGAAATTAAGAAGCATACATAAGAACACAGTGTTTGTTATTGCAAAAACATTTTTTTAAGCGGCAGAAAAATATTTTTAAAAAAGTGTTGATTCAACATTTTTCTGATATCCAATTACACTGATTTCCAGCTTTTTTTTTGTGATATTGAAAGTGGTCTTATTTGCTGATGACACTTCAGTTGTGATTACGGCCACGACGTTTGAGGAACTGTAGAAACTTTGTCAGTTGTTGCTGCAAGTAGAAATAATTATATCAGTGGTTTAATATTACGTTCCTCTAATATTCTGATGGAATCGAAGCAAGTTACTCAATTTCTGGGAATATACTTTCACCAAAACCTCAGATGTATGCAAGAAATTGAATAGTTCTATTTTATGCCATTAGTCGAGTTAGAAAGTTGCTTTCCCTGTGTACAACTACATCTCGACCGATATTTGTGGAGTGTTCATTGCTCAAAAATATATTCTGCGCATGATTTTTAATATTGCACCTCGAAATCTTTGTAGACCGTATTTTAAAGATCACAACTGTTGCATCAATATTCATCTACAGGTGCCTCTTATATGCCAAAGAGAACGAAGACCGTTTCACCAAATTTCAGCATTTGATTTCAGCATTTCATACTCGAAACGATACAATAATGTCTATTTCATAATATTGCAACCACTAAATTTGAAATGTCCCCTTTATATCAGTGTGTGAAGCTTTTCAATCACCTTACAATAAAACTGTAATTGCTCAGTTTCAAAAAATTTAAGATAATAGGATGACCTTCTTGAAAAATGTTATTATTCTTTTGGTGTATATTTTGCCGACAAATTGTAATTACGGATTAATTGACAAGTCCTATTCTTGTTTAATGTCTGAAATGATTAATAAATTATTATTACTTCCATTCAAGAGAAGGATAATGGGTGAAACCGCTGGAGTGCAGAAAATATGAGAAATGGATGGAAGGTACTTGCCGACACGTGTTTCTGTTTATTGGCTTTTTCAGAGCAAAGCAACCAAGAAACTAGGATAGGGATGGAAAAGAATTAATATGGAAGAAACAACAACAGGTGACCACAACAGGAGCGAGCATCCAATTTGTGGCTTCAACCCTAGATACCTCCGGTTTTGGAGGCTAAACCGAGCATCGCCACGATAGAAGCATAAGCAACATGTGTGATGCGACCAAAAATCCAAATATACAATTAAATTAAAAATGAGGATATATTGCGGTAAAATTAGATACAAGAGAAGGATAATGAGTGAGACCGCTGGAGTGCAGAAAATATGAGTAATGGATGGAGGGTACTTGACGATACGTGTTTCTGCTTATTGGCTTCTTCAGGGTTTCTTGGTTGTTTTGCCAAACGTCCTTAAATTTTGACTGTATTATCTTAAAGCTTGTCACTTTGAAAAAAATATAGGATTATATAATTTGTTAATGGCGCCATGTGGTTGTTAGGCCTCGTACATATTGATCCATGTAGTATCTAGCAATAAGCTTGTATTCAGCCTGATCCAAATACTTTGCGAACGGTAAATTTTGTCTTGAAAAATCTATACACTGCGCAAATTATGGTTGGACTCCATAATGCCAAAGATATTATCGACAGCATAATGTAGTGTCTATTAATTACATATTTTTGTGTGCTCTCAATCCTAAATCATTTCACTGTTATTGAAATCCTATATTTTCGATCATACTGGTGATATAGACCTGCGAACTGACGGAAAAAATGCAAATATTAGTGCCTGAAGCTCTTCCTAAGATTAAACCTTGATATTCCATATCAGTCTGAAAGTTTTCCTCCATAAATATCCAGAGATCATACGTCCCCTTATAATGCGTAAGTTCTCGTTCGTGTTCCTACTACTTCGCCTACATTTTGAAGATGCAAATGATTTGAACAACAAAATTCCTGACATTCATTCACTTCATGATATATTCGTGAGGTTTTATGCTACGTTACGATATACAAGATGGTCCAATTAGTGACGTCAAAAATGTTGTTTCAGGTTCCTTGCACCTAGGGAGTATACGAAGATATCCTATGTATGGCACGCAATTTTGCTTTGTTTTCGAGTTATAATTTTTTGTGTGTATTTATGATTTCTGCCAGCGTGGATGCGAAAATTAATATCTTTATTTGTAATATAAAGTTTGCAGTCTTAACTTGAGTATCTGGAATGATCTTCTAATAGTTAAATAACTAGGCTTCCTGAAATTACATCAACAAAGGCATGAAAGTTGAAATAAACTTTTCTGTAAGATTTGCTCAAACTTTCAACTCTAATTAAAAAAAAAACAAAAAATAGTTACCATAGCTTCTAACTTTAAAAACTAATAAGTGGAAAAATATTTGGGTTCTTTGCTAATGGGGCTATTTATAATCAAACAACCATTGGTACAAACACCTATATTTCGGAACTATATTGGTTCCTTCATCAGGATGCTGAAAAGTTTTATTAATAAATTTACACAAGGACCCAGTTTATACCAGGCATGGGGACAAAAATCTTAACAATAAAAACATCTATTTAAAACAATTATAAGAAGGAGTCATCAACAACTAAAACATAATGTTACTCACATGCGTCAGTTGCTGTAGAGAAAAGAGGCAAAGTGTACGGAAAACATTCCTCAGAAAATAGCTACGAGGCTACAATATCAATGATAAAAATGGAGACATTGAAAAACCGACAAATTCAAAAACGGATACAAACAGTCGTTTTAGGTTAGGAGAGACCACAGACGAGAGTAGAGAAGGCAAAAGAGATCAATTTCAAATCTATGAGTACGAGGCGGTGACGTTTATCGAGGTACGGGGACCATCTCTTAAGTCGAGATGCAGGAGATAACTATAAATATTACTGAGACCTTTTATGTCTGTTCTTTTATTAACACTATTTTTGTTTTCGTTAATAAAGCACATTTCTTGGAATATTCTTTTTTGATAATTTTTGCAGAAGGAGAGGACCTTCGCTTGCTCAAAATTAAACGAGTGCAGGTTTTTAACTGCATGATTAGACAGTGCACAATTTTCTGATAAAGACCTGATGTCACTTCGATGGCCAGAAAAACGACGTTTCAAGGACTGAGATGTTTGTCCTATATAGATGCTGGGGCAATCATTGCAAGGGACCGAATAAACGCAGTCAGAATGGTTAAAAAGGGGGGTTCTGTCTTTTAATCTGGAAAACAGAGCTCCATTTGAGAAAACGTTATATTTGGCAATCTTTAGATTTCTGATGTTGGAAAGAATGTGGATTAACTTATTGGTGAGATCAGGAAGATAGGGCAGGGAGGCAAATTTTGGGATATCCAATTCTGAGTTGGTGGTACCATTGATAATTCTTCCTTCATTGTTCTGGGGTGCAATGGAAACTTCTTCTTGTGTTATTGGGGTGCAGTAGATGAGTTTATTAAGCAGGCCTTTCGGGTAGCCATTCTCTCTGAGGATGTTATACAATTCTCTGAAGGCTGTCCTCTGATAGTCTTGATGTGCAATCTTATGAATTCTATCTTTCAAATTTCGGATCACGTTCACTTTCACTTTCCAGTCATGATATGATCGATAATGGATGTATCTGCCTGAACTAGTAGGTTTTCTATACCAGTTTAATCTCAAGGTGTTGTCTGGGGCTCTGATAACTTTTGTGTCTAGGAAAGGAACCGAATTCTCATTCTCCTCTTCCACCGTGAACTGGATGTGTTCATCATAACAGTTAAACACCCTCAGAAGCTCATGTAATCCATCTGCAGGTATTGCTGTGATAATGTCGTCCACATACATATATAGGAAGGCCGGTTCAAAAGAAAGGCTTAGGAGGCAAACATTTATTAGTTCTGTCATGACGATGAATGCCAGAATGGGGCTGAGGTTACTTCCCATGGGGCAGCCAAAAATCTGTGAGAAGTATTGTCCTTTGTAAACGAAATAATTGGCATCAAACAGGAATTTGAGGATCCTCAAAAAACATTCTTGTGGTATACTTGTGACTGAGGCAATTCTTGCCCAATGTATCCCTGCCCTATCTTCCTGGTCTCACCAATAAGTTAATCAACATTCTTTCCAACATCAGAAATCTAAAGATTGCCAAATATAACGTTTTCTCAAATGGAGCTCTGTTTTCCAGATTAAAAGACAGAACCCCCCTTTTTAACCATTCTGACTGCGTTTATTCGGTCCCTTGCAATGATTGCCCCAGCATCTATATAGGACAAACATCTCAGTCCTTGAAACGTCGTTTTTCTGGCCATCGAAGTGACATCAGGTCTTTATCAGAAAATTGTGCACTGTCTAATCATGCAGTTAAAAACCTGCACTCGTTTAATTTTGAGCAAGCGAAGGTCCTCTCCTTCTGCAAAAATTATCAAAAAAGAATATTCCAAGAAATGTGCTTCATTAACGAAAACAAAAATAGTGTTAATAAAAGAACAGACATAAAAGGTCTCAGTAATATTTATAGTTATCTCCTGCATCTCGACTTAAGAGATGGCCCCCGTACCTCGATAAACGTCACCGCCTCGTTCTCATAGATTTGAAATTGATCTCTTTTGCCTTCTCTGCTCTCGTCTGTGGTCTCTCCTAACCTAAAACGACTGTTTGTATCCGTTTTTGAATCTGTCGGTTTTTCAATGTCTCCATTTTTATCATTGATGTTGTAGCCTCGTAGCTATTTTCTGAGGAATGTTTTCCGTACACTTTGCCTCTTTTCTCTACAGCAACTGACGCATGTGAGTAACATTATGTTTTAGTTGTTGATGACTCCTTCTTATAATTGTTTTAAATAGATGTTTTTATTGTTAAGATTTTTGTCCCCATGCCTGGTATAAACTGGGTCCTTGTGTAAATTTATTAATAAAACTTTTCAGCATCCTGATGAAGGAACCAATATAGTTCCGAAATATAGGTGTTTGTACCAATGGTTGTTTGATTGTAAATAGCCCCATTAGCCAAGAACCCAAATATTTTTCCACTTACTACTGAATGCACGGCTAATCTCCTCCTACATTTAAAAACTAACTAATCTAACAAACCCATTAAAAAATAGTACAGAATAAACCTATTTTTCTAATTATTGACCTTGGAAGGCAAATAGGCTTGAAATCCTTGCGACACGATTGAAGCGTGTTTCAAAATTTTTATCTATATTTTATCTTTGTTGTTGTGAATTCAACTTGAAGATATACTTTGAATTGAATTCAAATAAAATTCTTGTCTGATAAGTATAGAATTTATAATGTGCTTGTTTTTATAAATACATTTTTTTTCACCATTATTAGAATTTTTTCTAAATATGACTTGTCAAACAGATACGGAGTCCTTTGATAAGAAATGAAGAAAATAGATTCGGAAGTGCTGAATTTATTGTCGTCAACCACTATTCTATTAGTTTTACGTGATTCTTCTCAAAATAATTGTTTCTGCTGTGGTAGAAATTTGCTAATATCTAGAGATGATATTTCCTGAATTAGTGCAATCCTACTTTCTCCAAAATTTTCTGAAGCGTTGTTTGAAAGGAAACGAATTCTTTTTGAATGATCGGTATAAAATCAAAACACTGGATCAACAGTTGACTTCATTCGTTTGTATATCACACACAGCTCTGTGTATTAAAACTTATCATTATTGCACAATTTTACCTTTTCAATTAAGATTGAATCAACCTATTCCCTCCAAAGTTTCCGCCGCACGCAACTCTCTCGCACTGACGAATGAATGAAAATCACATCGGTTCACCTCAGTCTGTACCTGACGAACCCTATTCAGCAACAGTGAATCCAGCGGTTGAGCATCTAATTAAAATTTTAACGTCGTCTTGCGTTTTGAAAGGGACGGTTCCTCCCTTGACGACGTATTCGGATGCCAAAGTGGTAAGATTTGAATAATTGAAAATATTCCCAATATTTCGTCACCCCCGCGCATCAAGCCACAGCTCGAATAAACATCTAGTTCCTGCAGCGAAAAAAAATTCGATTTTCTCCGTAAAAAGCTGTGCGCCCATCCGTCTCCCTTGGAGGGCTCTCCAATTGAGCGAACCCATCGGCCGGAAATGGGATTTTCCCGTTGTTTTCAATGAAAAGGCGCCGATTTGCATGCAAGCGACGGAATCGATGAGAAGACGAGCCTAGTAGACAACAAACAGTATGGAAATTCCGTATGTTATCGCAAATGTGAGACTGCACCAATCAGGGTCTAACGTAGATGGACAATTGCCGGTGGCCGACTTCCATTTTCTGATATGAACTCAAGCAAACAACTTCTTTGTCGCCCATCTACGTTAGTGAGCAAAGAACCGCATTGAATTTGACATCAACGATTTTCTTCTAACACCAACCTCACACGTTAGGCTGGTTACATACACATCGATTTTGGTCGTACGATAAAAGTTCGTACGAACATTTATCGTACGTCCAAAATTTATAGTAGCTTTCACACCTGTCGATTTTGTATCGTGGACGTACATTTCTGATGATTCGCTTCAGTTGATTGTCAGCATGAACCCTTTCAAGACTCATGTTCTTGCTATGTGGTTGTTGTACCGTCGGCGTAGACGAAGGCGTAAAACCAGGAGTCAGTGGGTTCATCCTATTAATCAGAGAAGACTAGGTGCAGGGATTTTTCACACGCTTTATGTTCAACTTCGAAGTGACAAAGAAAAGTTTTTTAATTATTTTATAATGTCAACAGCAAGCTTTGATGAATTGCATGAGAAGTTGCGAAGTGCAATTAGCCACAAAAACACTAAAATGAGGAATAGCATATCGCATTCCTTGTAGCAACTCTATCTTTGTAGATGTCTAAAGTTTTATCCGAAAGAACTGGCCTAGCTTCTACCATTGAAATAAGGAGTTCATTGTCAATCGTTTCAACCATTGTTCAATAAATTAGGTATAATGCAGAACTTCTCCATCAAAATTAAGAATACACAAATAAACTAAATAATTTCACCAAACAAACTGGATTAATTCCTTTTCTGGTGACGGTTAAATCGCAACTTGTAAAGCCAAGCGAACTTCGGTCGTACGAACGAAATTCGATGTGTGTGAAGACGCCGTTTTGATTACATGCACCACTGTTATCACGACCACTAGACGGCGGTCGTGTATAGTCGAGACATTGGACGACCGCAACACGGCGTCCGTACGATAACTTTGGAGAAACTTTTGAGAATCGATGTGTGTGTAAAGACACAATCATTTCTTTGCGCCACTATTGGAATTTGGTCGTACGAACTTTTATCTTACGTCCAAAATCGATGTGTATGTAACTAGCCTTATGGTGTCTACGAGAGATGAAAGTAGCACGATACTGTCTTGGCAGACCGCAGAGCCGCTACCAGCGATAGTACGCTGCCATTAAAAAAAAAATTAGAAAGCACTGACGTGAGGTCAGATTGCTTTGGCGCTCTTGTTGAGCTACTTGCGAGTAAATATTCAAACCTTAACAAATCTATAAGCTCTCTGATCGGGTGAACAATAGTCTTTTTCCGTACTATGGGACAATGTGATGTAAATATGAAAGCCTAATGAATAAACAAACCTTTATCTCAATTTGAAAATAACTACTCATAATTTTCACCAAATTTTGTTCTATGCTTCTCCTAAAAACTTACGTCATTGCTTTTCTGAGTTTTGACAACGCTATCAAATTCTTTCTCTATGATAAAAATTTTTTTGATTAATATTACGTCTGTGCTTTTCTGAATTTCGACAACGTCATCGACATCGAATTCTACCTCTATGAATTCTATGAAACTTTTGATTGATATTACGCCAACTGACACTGATATCTAGGTCCGCAAGTTGTCAAACGAATGTCGATCTGTCATGGCAAATCTTTCAATGACAAAGCTCGGCCTTCATGACATTTCTATTTTTCTCTAGTAAATGAAAAAAATGATCATATCTTCAGAAGGGGAAAAGCTACGACAATGAAATTTGAGGATGAGTAAGATATCGGTAACCTCAATATATATACGGATTTTTATTTAAATCTAAATGAAGTCTTAGGAGATATTAAGTATTGAAAATTTTTTTTTGGGAATTTTTTTAAAATTTTCTAGCTTGACGATTTCTGCGAAATTTTGCAAGCCGTTTCGTTTCAGCCTCCCTCAATAACATTCCAAGGATCAACTTGATCGGATGGATATTCTAGTAGTTATTGAGGAAACAAAATTTCAGATGCTCATAACTACTGAACCATCCGACGGATTTGGCCCAATAACGAACTTGACCGAGATATTTGGACAATTAACCTATTCTGAAAATTTGAAAACTCTAGCTGATTCCTTTTGGATGCTAGAGAGGATACGGACGGCCGGACGGCCGGACAGACTCAACTTTCGCCACGAATTCTTCATCAGAGAGTCGGACCCAATCGATTGAGACCATTTTCGGCTCGATATTCCAAAATTACAGACATTCGGGCAAAATGATAGGCACTCTGTTCGAGTGAACAAGAGCGCCAAAAATAGAATTTGTATGTTGCTCCGTTGCCCTGCTTGGGTTTGATAAACTGCAACACACACGCTACGATCTACCTGCTCCAGAATACCTATGTAAGTTTCATCTCCAGTAGACTTTAACGTAAGTGGCCGGCATAATTTGAATTATTATTTATTAACTTTTTTTCGCACTTCTGGTTCGGGTAGAACAGCAGAATTTGGTTTGATACAAAGTAAATATCACTTTTTAGCATCGGCGTGATAATAGCCACAAACGATTCGGCTGTGCTCTGTGATGAAGAACCCATGGTCAAAGCTGAGTATGTCCGGGAATGTACGCATTAACATAGACCAAGATGAACTAGAGTATACATATTTTCAGAATAGGTCACTTCTCCAAATATTTCGGTCAAGTTCGTTATTGGTCAAAATCCGTTGAATGGTTCCTGGGTTCTGAATAACTGAAATTTGGGTTCCCCAACAACTTGATGAATATCCAACAGTTCAATTTTTAATTCAATGATTATTTGAATAATGTGTAATCTGCCGAATTTCCTGGAAATGACTTAAAATTTCTGAACATGACGATTATTCATAAAAAAAATGCTTTAGTTTTTGAATTTCAACCGATTTTAAAGTGTAACGTGTAGTTGTTCTGTTGCGGCATTGCACACCGTAAGTTGTAACCAAGAATTATTTAAATTTCTGTTAATCGAATATGAATGCCTGAAGAGAAAAGAGTGTTATACACAAATGTCGAAACACATGTGTCGTATTCAATTTCATTTTTAAATTAGTAGTTTAGTAGTTTTTTAGCAATGTTTGATGTTATGATAAGAATGAAAAATTCTCTAATAATCATCAAAGAAAATGCTGTTGTCTCGAATGAATAAAGGTATCATTGATACTTCAATCGGTAACTGTAAAGCTATATAATTGTAATCTTCAGATTATTTTTGATTTATTTACAGTTTCAAGAAATGACTTGTATAATTAAATAATTCGAAATAAGGGAATATTTATGACAATTTCATTGGTTTATATCAACTCAATTCTTCAGAAAATCAAAGAATGCAGTTGTTATCTTCTGTGTTGATTTGGTGGAACCAGAAAATACTCTATGCTTATATTTGACTTCAGTTTTCAAAATATCAACTGATTTAAAACTGGCTCGTGCAATTGTTCCGCTACGACATGTCACACCGTAAGTTGTAACCAAGAATTGTTTAAATTGCTGTTAACGTAATATGAATGCCTGAAGAGACAAGAATATTATACACAAATGTTGAAAAACATGTGTCGCATTCTATTTCTTTTTTAACTAGATTTTTTCGTGGCTTTTTTCGGATTATTTGATGTCGAAGGGGAGTACTAAAAGTGAAAGCTTTGCGATTTCCATCCATGATTCATCGCCTGTCACGATATCATAACGTGCTTCGAAGCACTTCGATTTACTTCTGAAGCATTTCCTTCGACCAATCGCCACGAGCCTTTTTTTTGAGGAATTATTAAGTAGGATCGAACTTGAACATTTTTTTGACGGTCAAATTCTCATGCAATATTGAACGTATGCTGGTCCCACCAATGCCTAAGGTTGTCTCAATCTCACGATAGGTCACATGGCGATCTTGCAATTTCAGTTGGCACACAGCATCAACGGTTTCCAGAACAAAAACTGATTTTGGACGACCTTCAAAAAATTCGTCTTGAAGTGAACTACGGCCTCGGTTGAATTCGCCATACCATCGATAAACACTGATCCTTGATGGAGCTTCATCCCCAGAAATTGAATTGAGTTCATATATGATTTCAAGAGGATTTTCGTGGTTGGAACAAAGCTTATAAAAAGTATAAGCTTGATTATTGAATATTGAAGTTTTTAACTCATTCTATATTATCCATGTCGGAAGTTCCTGCTCTTTTGTCACATAAACACAGTGCTTACAGAATTGGTCAAATGTCTGTTTTTCAATTCAGCAATCACCAAATATTTTCTGTGTCAAATAACACTTTTTGAATGAAACTTTTCTTTTGGTGCATCTTTATCATACTAGCTCATTAAGAGCATATTCATTTTCGACCAAGTAGTATTCAAGGAGATACGATCTCTTATAGTTTATCTCATTTAAATTGATCTTTGTCATTGTTATAACAATGATCTAACTGCCATGACTTAAATTTCAGATCCGATTTAGAAGGGAATAAAATTTTCGAATCGAACATTAAACTGGAATGAATTTTTTGCTCATCACCGATTGTACTGATGATTTACTGTTATCTTACCACTAAAAGATAAAATGGTAAAATGAAACTTTTGGTCGATCTATTTAAAATTCATATCTTTGGTACGAAATATACCAAGAATGTTCCAAGTTACATGTGCTTACTGAAGTCTAATGAAGAACTGGATCTATTTGGCATATGAAAATTGAGATAATGATATTATTCGGCCTACTCTGCAATATTGAATTAGTTTTGGAGCAGAGGCGCCCCCAGTTAAGAAGAATTCGAAATGAGTTTGTCGAAACATTTTTGACGCCCATGTTCACATGAACAGATATATTTTGTAGAATTTTGGGCAAAAGTGGTATAGCATGAAGCAGATTGGATCCGTCCGTGGGCACGATGACTCCTGAACGGGCAGATCCTGGTAACTGCATGGGGAAGGTTTGACGGTTTGAATATCTTAGCTTGTTAAGTTATTCGGATAAACATAAGTATTATCTTTGTTTATATTCTGCAATAATTTATTCTTTTATATACGTCATTTCATACAAGTGATAATATTCCATGTATATAATTTTCTATAATATATGGTTATAATATAACATCAGAAATGTTTGAACAAATTTTTGTCAGGAGAGTGTCACCTCAAGAACATGCAGGAAAATGACCAGCCCTCAGGTTGATTCATCTCAACACTTTTGGCTTATCATTGCCTTGTAGTTCAAACGTCCACTTCTCACAAACTACGCATGTTACTTAATAACAACTTCAAATGATAAGCTTTAGAGGAATCACAAACTGACTTCTTTCCCAATCTTTCAAGATCTTAGCAGATTTATTGTACCTAATGCTTTTATGTCATACACCGAATTGTATGGCACCCCGTTACCAACCCCAGCTAATATTTGTTTGTAAGCCAATAGTTCAAAAGAATATATATATATATATATATATAATAGGTTGTCAAATATCTCCCTTCCGCCTATTTGCTCTTTATTCAATGCTTTATAAAAAATGTTACAGTGATCGGATTTAGTTCAAAAATGCGCGTTTGGTTCGATAATCTGTTTCTGAACTGCAACTTCATAAGATCTCCCTCGTAGAAGCCCCCCTCCTTTTTTGCAAAGAAATCGGACAGCCACTTTTCACAAGCCTCTTATCAGTTCAACTTTACACTCCCAAGGGCGTTCGCCAAGGACAGAAACAAGTGATAATCACTTGGCGATATGTCCCGGCTATATGGTGGATGCGATAAAACCTCCCATCCGAGCTCCCGTAGCTTCTGACGAGTCATCAACGAAGTGTGTGGTCTGGCCTTGTTCTGGTGAAACACGAAACCCTTCCTGTTGGCCAATTCTGGACGCTTTTGGTCGATCGCCTGCTTCAAGCGGTCCAGTTGTTCCCAGTAGATAGTAGATTAAAGCGTCTGGCCATATGGGAGCAGCTCATACTGTATGAATCCCTCCCAATCTCACTAAACATACAGCAAAACCTTCCTGGCCGTCAACTGCCTTCGACCACCGCCAGTCACCATCCACTTCAAGAATGGGTCGCGTTCGTTCCGTTTCAGCAGCATATCACAGGCCTTGATTCGGACTAGAAGATTTTTTGCGTCGAATCATGCGGCACTTAAACATCAAGCTATCTTTTGTATCCAGACTTCTCCAGATAGTTTGAAATGGCTTGGTGACTAACTCCCACCACCTGGGCGATGTCACAAGATGCCACATGCTGGTCTAACTCGATGTATTCCATGATTTGATCGGTGTTTGTCGATACAGATCTGGCTGGCTTATCCATGGTGTCGTTTTCACCGGCTCTGAATCGTCGAAACCATTCCTCCGCGGTTCGAACTGATAGAGTACTATCCCCCAAAACACCATTAATCTCACGGAACGTTTCTCTAGTGGATTTGCCTTCAACGAAGAAAGACTTTGAAATAGCGCGAATTTTGGCGTTAGTGAATTTCATGTTTACACGTCTATAACTGTTGAACACAATATCCAAACTAATTATGCATAGCGTCGTTTTGTAGGTTATATAAGGACCTTCCAACTTATGTATAGTATCGCCAGTTACGAGCTCTGTAGCGTTTTGTACATATCCGCGAAATTCAAAAGATAAAAAGGCGGTAGGGAGATATTTGGCAACCTGTTATATATCTACCGATTCCAAACTCATAAGTACGGTTTCGCGAGTATTCTCACATTAGAGTCGAAACAAAAATATTGACCAGCACCAGGAGCAATTGAATTTTTTTCGCAGTTTGCTTTGCACCCATTCGTCGTCAATGCAAAGCCCTCCAATTGAACTAACCCATCCACCAAAAAAATTTACATTGTTTTCAATGAAAAGACAACGATTTGCATGCACGCGGCACAATCGATGGGAAGACGAGCCAAGCAGACAACAAACAGTATGGAAATTCAGTATGTTATCGCAAACGTGAGACAGCACTAATTAAAGCGGTCCCAATTCGGCACAATAAAGTGAAACGACGAGTAATTACAGCAAGAAAACACTCTATATAAATAGGCAATTTCGCCTGTCCCGAATAGGGTGAGTCGGCAGGAAACGTTCTGCTGCCACCTAAGAGAATTACCACCTAAATGAACGAACCATAGCTGAGGAATTCCTTTCTGTTTGGTTGTAGAGCCTCAACACGTATGTTAATTGTAGCTTGAGATATTTGCAAATTTTGACGGATGGATAATCAAACGTGAGTTAGGATCCGTGAACCAGCTAGATTCCAGACAGTGATATTCTAGAGATTTAAAGATCTAAAACTGGATGATCGTCATTATCCAATCACACATTGAATGGCATTGGTGCATTAATTTTTTCTGAATGGAAGAATGCATTGAAAGAAATACCTTTCATTGGATTCATACAGACTATTGTAATTATAAAGGGTACCTAGAGGGTATCAGAGGTACTTTGTTTTTTAATAAAAAAAATATTAAAAACAATTCTATTTTATAATCTTTATTCAAAAATAAAAGAACCATTCTTTTTAATAATTTTTTGCAGGTTATTTCTTTCAAATGCCAACCTCGACTACGGTTAACAAGATCCATTAGAAAGTTCCAAATTTCGATCATTCGTGTGAGGATTTCGGGAGATATCTCTCCAATGACACGAGTAATATCGGCCCCCAATACCTCAAATGAACCGGCTCGTCCATATAGACTTTGGACTTCAGATAGCCCCAAAGGAAAAAATCAAGAGTTGTGATGTTACATGATCAAACCGGCCCATTCACTGGACCGAAGCGTGAAATGATCTACTCGTCGAAATGCTCTCGCAGTAAAGCCATGGTTTCACGGGCTGTATAGTGAGACCACCGGCTTCTATTTCGGGTAACAAATAGTCTGTTAATATGGTGCGATAACATTCACCATTCACAGTGGCTTTTCGGTTGTCCTCTGTTTTGAAGATATATGGACCGATTATTCCACTGACCCATAAATCATACCATAATCATAGAGTAGTTTTTTCTGGATTTACTGGCAATTCTAGAGACCTTTCGGTGTTGTTCATAACCCCAGATTCGGGCATTCTGTTAGTTCGCGAACCCATTAAGCCCAAAATGTGCCTCATCGATGAACAAAACTTTTGTCGAAAAGAGTGGATCTTCTGCAAGCTTTTCAAGAGACCAACGACTATAAGACGATTCGGAAGGTCGGTCGGCTTTAGTTCTTAAACTAATTGAATTTCGAGAGCTTCAAAGAAAAATTCTGACCAAAAATCCATCAAGTCCTTGAATACGAAAGGCCAAGCTGTTGAGAACGGCGACGAATCGACACTTCTGGGTCATCACGTACACTCTCCCCCAACCGCCGCTATATTCTCTTCAATGCGAGCTGGATGTTGTCTATTTGGTCGAGTATTACCTGATAAAGAATAATGCGGCTCAAACTTAGTGATTGTAAAGCGAATTGTGCGTACAGTAGGCCAATTATATGGACCGTAAGTCACTCTAAGTGCCCGATACACATTAATCAGAAAACGCCCATTTTTATAATAAAGCTCAACAATTTGTAGACGCTGTACCGGGCTAAATCGTTCCACTATGAAATGTCAAACACTACTGAACAAGAATACTACTTCTGTTCACACGACGAATGCGCAATTTGCAACTAAATCCCCACCACAGAGAGTACCTTCAAATGAATCACCGTTTACATACAGTGTGGGTCATTGGCCCCTGCGTTTAATTCAAATATTCTGGAAGCAATAAGAAACACTGTTTTCTTCTACCACTTTCTCCAATTCTGCACCGTGGCAAAGTTAAAAGCGGTTTAAGGTTTCAAATTGGTCTACGCTACCACTGGATACGTTTTGAGTTTACACAAAAAATTTTAGTTTTGCTTTATGATAGACCATGTATAGGAATGTTCTGTTTATGCACCCTATTGCTGTTTGAGGCTCAAAAGTGTATAATATCCATGACAAAAATACATATTTATAGCTCTTCTGGAATTGTTTCATAATTTTCTACTCAAAACATCGTTTCAGCTGCAAATCATGCTGAATTTTTTTGTTTGTGATTTTCCTTTTAAATATTGGTGAAAACCTTATTTTTTTCAAATTTCTCCACAATATTATTAAATACTTATTAACAACTACTCTCATTTAACATCCATTTTCACAATATACTGAATTATGTGCTTCATTTGAATTTCTTTAGTTCATCAAATCAGCCATATTATTATATTTTTTAATTTCAATGAATATAAAAGCTTTCAATATGTCTGATATTCTACGTTCTATTTGGAACCTGTAAATTCCAAAGTGATTTATAATTCGAAAATACAAATTTCAAAGCTATACCAACGTTCAAGAAGATATTCGAAATGGGTTCCCAGCAGAGATATTGCAGAATTGTAAAAACCTATTCGAAAAAAATTTTGAAAGACATTCAACACAAGTGGAGATGGATTATGAAAATGAGAATAGTTCTGATCATTATTTTTCTACAAGATGATTTAATTGTTCCTGAAGCTATTCAAAGCTTATGTATACATTTCAGTGTATAAACATGAACCTCTACATATAGGATCAGGGTTATATCTGCTAATATTTTGAAAATTAATTTCACGTGGACGTATTCCTTTTATGATAACTTTTCGAAGTTTTATGGATCATACGATTTTGTTTTTGAATTAAGTTCTAGATTATCAGATATTTCATAGATATATTTCATGTGATTCATTTGTACTCATTGAATTGAAGCTTTTTCTGTTATTTTTGGAAGAGGGATCTTTTTCAGTTGAAGGTTTTTTATCAAAGAATAAAGATGTTTACTGGAAATATACAGCTTATTTTTGAGAATTAGAGATGAAATATTCAGTTTTGCATATAAAAGAATAATAACTGATCAAGTAGTAGTAGTACCTAGAGATGAAATATTCAGTTTTGCATATAAAAGAATAATAACTGATCAAGTATTAGTAGTACCTTTCATTCAATTTGAGAATTGAGTCTGAGACTTCGATTTTGAAATTTGGTAGATCCAAATTTGTATCGTAGTTGGTGGTTCTCTTGTTTTATTATAAAATAACAACGATGAAAATTTTAATCTACCTTTTCAATTTTCGAAATATTTCAACGATTGGAATATATAATGTAAGTTTTATGCTATCGAATAAAAAACAAAAGAAATATTTACGTTTGATCCACCATTAGGAAGAAATTTTCAAGTGTGTCTTTTAATTTTCAGACACCCATATACAAGTGAAATCATTTAATAACAATATTTTCAGTGATGATAATGATTTCGGATACGAAAGAACTATGGAAAGGTAGAAATCAATTAATACCGAATATCTTGGAAACTTTGGAATTGTTAATGAAAAATATTGAATTATTTTTGAATGTTCAAATACACAAAAAAACGTGCTTCGTAACTGCCTCTTTTACAGCAACTTTTAATTGATTTTATAAGTTGTTGATGCTTTAACTCGAAGACCTTGGAAGATTGATCCAGTGTGCTTAATCTGAACAGTGTATCTCATCAGTTTTAAACCTTATGCAAAATTGAATTGACCATTACGCAAAATACAATTTTTAAATGAACTTTCAATACCTGTCTGTATCATTTGGACGGAGCCAAATTTCAAAAAAGGTATAAGACAGTGATTCTTTTTATTTCGATAATATTTGGTTGAAATTAATGTAGTACTCAAAAAATCACCCTCTATTTCAAGAATTTTTGCGTGTTTGTTTCAAGTGAAACAACGAGCTATCCTCTAGATCGAATGTCTGGAATTCTTGAACATAAAGCCTAAAAATTATCTTAAACGTTCAAGCTGGACTCTGTGATGAAGAATCCATGACCGAAGTTGAGTCTTTACGGTCATTTTTGCAAAAGCTCTGGAAAGAGATGAACTATCCAGTTCATGTGAGTGAATATATCCATATTCACTCACGAATTAGAATGTGTGTCCAAACATCACGGTGAAGTTCTTTAATGGACAAAAAAGCATTAATTACTTCATTTTATAAGTTTCTATGACTTCACAACATAAAAAACTTCCTATATCTACGAGTGGGCTCAATCTACGAATATGAATTTCTACAATTTATTCAAGATATCAATAAGCTCCATACATGGACGAATTTCCGTTGAGATCCGACCAAAATCTTATAAGTTCTCGAATATAACAAAATAATGAAACTTTTTATTAGATTATTCATAATAATTTTTACACATGTGGTAGACTCCTTTTTATCACCGATTCGAACGATTTTCAAGTTTCCAATTAATCTGAAGAATATTCTATAAATTATCGAGGAAATCAAATTTCAGAGGCTCATAACTGCCATTCGGCGGTTTGGCCCAAAAACGAAAATTTCTGAAATATATGGAAAACTAACCTATTCTGTAAATATAAAAGCCCAAGCTCACCTTCATTGGAAGAAAAGATTATACGACCTGTTGGCCGGATATACCCAAGTTTGACCACGGATTAATCATTAGGAAGTCGAACCCAATAGATTGATATCATTTCAAATTTCCAGATATTAGAAAAAAAAACAGACATATGGGCAAAACGACAGCACGCTGTTCTAGTAGATTAATAAACTAGAACAAGAGTGTTAAAACAAAAGGTTTGAATATTACTGAAATAATCTTCCCATATACAAAACATTTTCACCTGGCCCGAATGGAAGGGATTTCTGAACACTGTGATCCCCTCAGAGAATTACCACTTGAATGAATGTACAATTGCCAAAGAATTTCCTTCTGTTTTGGTTCTACACGTACGTGAATAGCTAGAGATATGCGAAAATTTAGACGGATGGATAATCAAACGTGAACTGGGATTCCTGCTGAACCAGTGAAATTCCAGAATACGGTAATTGGGAGATTTATAGGTCATAAACTGGATGAACCTCATTACGAGTTCTCATCTCCTTATGGAAATCTACCATTAATTTGTTCTGATGAAGATTGCGTTCATAGAAATACTTTTTAGACGACCCAATCCGAAGATAGTACTTAATTCAAGAAATCATGAGTTTCCTTATCAATTATGGATGGTTTTATCTGTCTTATTACTTTTTCAAATTAACCCTATTGAATAGGCGACCTGAATAGTCTGTAATTTCCGAGAAAAACATTACTCTTTGAAAAAATCAGTGGAGAAACTCGAATGAAATATTTTTATGGATTTCATTAAAACCAGAAAATATATTCAAATATATTCTAATTAAACTGAATTTGACAAATTTGCGGTCGAGAGTTATTATTCATTCTTGAAATGATTATAATTTTTTATAAAATTCTGTAGCCTGGCGATTACCTCAACATTTGGAAGACTACCCTTCTCAAAAATAATTAAAAAAACATCAAAGCCAAAGATTGGTCAAGTTAATATTTCTCAAATAGCTGAAAAAACCGAATTTCATTTACAAAAATTCACATGAAGACGAACAAAATTGAAACCAATCAAAAATAATACTACTAAAAATATATACAGTGTGGAAACCACTTATGGAATAAAATTCTTTATGACATCATTTTAGAAAATTATAAAAAATGCTGAGACACGTCAACTTTTGAATTCAGTTGTGCGTTATGTAAACATAAATTTAAATGTACAGGGTGATTCACGTAAATCTGCTATAGTCGGTGTTCTCTTTTTTTAATGAAACGCCCTGTGTATTTGTATATTTTTGAAATCCCCTTAATGAACCGATTTCAATAAACTAAATATGTATGGTCAAGTATGAATTGTACAGGGTGAAATTTTTATTTTTACAATTATTAAACACATACATATAATAGCTGATGTATTTGATTTTAACACATTAAAATAAATGCTCAAAATGTTCTCCACCTAGTTGTTGGCAATAGCACAGTCTCCTATAGAACTCTTCCTTAACTTTGTTTGAAGTTTGAGGTGAAATATTCCGTATTTCTGTAGTTATCCTGTCTTTGAGGTCTACAATGCTAGTTGGTTGTGTTGCTTTGTTCTTGAGATAACCCCTCTGGTCTGGCGATCTAGCTGGCCACTCAATAGTACCTCTTCGTCCAATCCATTTATTGGGGAAGATTTCCTCTAAATAAGTTCTTACCATTAAAGCATAATGGGGTGTTGCCCCGTCTTGCTGAGACCAAACATTTTCATTCGGTAAGCTAGGATCTATTGCGTTGGGATATAAGTTTGCCAACGCAGGAATAACTTCATTTGTAAGCATATCTAAATATTTTTCAGCTGTCAAATTTCCATCTATAAATATAGGACCAATAATATGGTCGCCTATGATACCGGAGAAACGTTCACTTTTTGAGGGTACTGAGTATGTGTTTCACGCATCCAATTAGGATTCTCTGCTGACCAATATCTGCAGTTCTGTCGGTTTACCTCCCCATTCATTGTGAATGTTGATTCGTCAGAAAAAGAATTTTTTCAGTATCAAACTGTCAAACACATCAACAACCGACAGAATATTAAAACATTGTTTACTGATTTTGTCTAATTATTGGCGTTTCTATCTTTTACTTTTTAAATTATTTATGATAAAATTTCATTGACGTATTACCATATTTAATTCAGAAGGTTTTCCAAATACGTTTTAATAATTAGTTTTAGATTTTTGATGGGGTCCATATTTAGATAATTTAAAAAGTAACCAATATTCCAAGTGAAATAAACTATTAATTTTAAAATTTCACCTGTGTAATTCATAATTAACCTACATTATTTAGTTTATTGAAATCGGTTCATAAAGAGGATTTCAAAATATACAAAATATACAGGGTGTTTCATTAAAAAAAAAGAGAACACTTGACTATAGCATACTTGACGTGTATCACCCCTGTACATTTAAATTTATGTTTATATAACGCGCAACTGAATTTAAAGTTGACGTGTCTCAGCATTTTTATAATTTTCTAAAATAATGTCTTAAAGCACTTTATTCCATAAGTGGTTTCCACACTGTATATGCTTTTTCGAATAGAGAATTTTCAAAGAATTACTGTCAAAAATTCCATGACGTTTACTTAATTTTTGTCGACAGTGGTTAGATTACACAATGTGGATTTCCATAAACTGGGGTTCCCCTAAAAGCAATTTAGGGAAGTTGATATTTCATTCCATTTTGAACAGAAGAAATACCCTTCTAGCCCAAACCTGGCTAGCAATAATGATATCGGACTCTCTTCCTTTCCAATTTCCACTATTAAGCGTTGGCTTAGTAATTTCAAAACAATAATTTTACAGACACCGATTATGCTGACTATCCTGGTAGGTCAATACAGGAAGTTTTCCGGAAAATGTTGAAAAAACCTTAAAAATTATCATGGGCAATCGTAAAGTGAATCGATAAGAAGGAAATTTGACGGTAATTCAAGATCATAGATTTTTCTACTTTTTTCAAAAACGGAAATTACCTTGGGGTGTTTCAAACTGAAAAGGATATATGCCTGAGGATGTGGAAAAGATTGAATATGTGTACCGGACGAGCAGAAAGTTCTCCTGTGCACAGTCCTTCACCAAGAAACTAGGGATAATCCGTCAAAAGCTCAATAGTGCAAATTTATTTGAAAGTCTCTCCGACACTCTCTTATATCGTGTGTTCCGTGAGTTTCACCCATGCTTATGAACTGATTAACATGTATCCCTCAGCATCCACCGAAATTATAAGTGTCCTTACACGGCTTCATCATTACACACCACCATAGTGCTGTGTAAACTGGTTGAGGATATACCAGCGGCTTACCTATTCATCTCTGATCATGGCTCCCTTAACTCAAGGACAGGAAAATGACGTTTACTAATGACAAATGAGCAGAAAACCAGAATGATCTGTCACTAATCTCCCAATCAAAGCTATGAAGAACATAATCTCTATAAGCTTATTTACAGTTGATATTCTAAGTTTTTATATTGATTTTGGAAAAGTCAGAAAAAAGAATGTTACCAAGAGCTATCTCATTTCTGTTCAGCTTATTCATCAATCTTTCGCAGAAATCCATTTTACGATCTGGATCGTCTTCTGTTAACTCCTGCACAAAAGTCAATTTGTAGGGATGAAGTTTTTCTTTATGAAGACACCTTAGAACAGTTGTATGACTAACATTATTCTCACGGGCAATTTGACGTGTACTTGAAGTTGGATTATCTTCGACACTTAAAAAATATTCAATTTCACATCATCTTCAACGAAGTTTGGTTTTTTTTTAATGGTTTGACATGTCAAAGTTCTCTGAATTGTGCATGAATTTTAGACACTGTGCTTTGTGAAATATTAAGCAATTCTCTTTCTCATATTAGGATACCTTCAACTTGACTTCTGCAGTTATCCCCGTATCCGATCATCATTAAAATCTCAATTCGGTGAGTCTCAGTTAAATATTTCATTGTTATTTCGACAAGGAAAAAGTTTTTAACAAAGATTTTAGTTTTTCAGTATAAACTGTCAACACATCAACAACCGACAGAATATTAAAACATTGTTTACCGATTTTGTCTAATTATTGGCGTTTCTATGCACTTTTTAGGTATTTATGATAAAATTCATTGACGTACCATATTTAATTCAGAAGGTTTTCCAAATACGTTTAATAATTAGTTTAGATTTTTGATAAATCCGTATTTAGATAATTTAAAAAAGTACCAATATTCCAAGTGAAATAAACTATTAATTTTAAAATTTCACCCTGTGTAATTCATAATTAACCATACATTATTTAGTTTATTGAAATCGGTTCATAAAGAGGATTTCAAAAATATACAAATATACAGGGTGTTTCATTAAAAAAAAGAGAACACCGACTATAGCATACTTACGTGTATCACCCTGTACATTTAAATTTATGTTTACATAACGCACAACTGAATTTAAAAGTTGACGTGTCTCAGCATTTTTTATAATTTTCTAAAATAATGTCTTAAAGAATTTTATTCCATAAGTGGTTTCCACACTGTATATGCTTTTTCGAATAGAGAATTTTCAAAGAATTACTGTCAAAATTCCATGACGTTTACTTAATTTTTTGTCGACAGTGGTTAGAGTTACACAATGTGGATTTCATAAACTGGGGTTCTAAGCAATTTAGGAAGTTGATATTTCATTCCATTTTGAACAGAAGAAATACCCTTCTAGCCCAAACCTGGCTACAATAATGATATCCGGACTCTCTTCCTTTCCAATTCCACTATTAAACGTTGGCTTAGTAATTTCAAACGTAATTTTACAGACACCGATTATGCTGACCATCCTGGTAGGTCAAACAAGGAAGTTTTCCGGAAAATGTTGAAAAAACCTTAAAAATTATCATGGGCAATCGTAAAGTGAATCGATAAGAAGGAAATTTGACGGTAATTCAAGATCATAGATTTTTCACTTTTTTCAAAAACGGAAATTACCTTGGAGTGTTTCCAAACTGAAGGATATATGCCTGAGGATGTGGAAAAATTGAATATGTGTACCGGACGGGCAGAAAGTTCTCCTGTGCAGTCCTTCACCAAGAAACTAGGGATGTCGTCAAGCTCAATAGTGCACTTATTTGAAAGTCTCTCCGACACTCTTACTATATCGTGTTCCGTGATTTCACCCATGCTTATGAACTGATTAACATTATCCTCAACATCCGCGAAATTATAAGTGTCACACGGCACATCGTACACACCACCATAGTGCTGTGTAAACGAGTTGAGGATATACAGCGGCTTACCTATTCATCTCTGATCATGGCTCGTAACTCCGGGACAGGAAAATGACGTTTACTAATGACAAATGAGCAGAAACCCGAATGATCTGTCACTAATCTCCAATCAGAAGCTATGACATAATCTCTATAAGCTTATTTGATTGATATTCTAAGTTTTTTATATTGATTTTGAAAATATTGATTTTTTTATTGTTTTTTGAAGTAACATCCTTGCGACAAATAGATTTGATAATTTCGAATGGATACCATGAAGGAAATCATCTTTTTCTACAGAGTTTTACCAGTACTGATTGTTCGAATATTGTGTTCAAATCTGAATAAAATTGGTCACACGCGAAGTTTGGATTATTTTCATATGTAATAGCAGACCGATCTGTTCTCCAAAAGTATCGGTACATACCGACATAATTCACCATCACAAAATCACATCTGTATGGAGAATAGTAGGGACTCGAGTTTGAAAATTCAAAGTTCTTCTTATACTGGAAGATTAAGGAAGATATTATATTTCTAATGGAGGCTGATATGAAACCACCGCCACAAGCGAGCACAATCAGTCAACGACATCATTCCTGAAATTTGAGAATACGAGGATAACCTTCTATACTTCGGTATTAGAAAACAAAAATATTAATCATCGAAAATCGCTTTATTCCTTCTCAAAGTACTTTTTTCTTCTTTTTTCTACTTGAGATCTATACACTTTTGCATGCGTTTGAACTAATTGTCGAAGCACTTTTAACACTCTGATTGAGGTATCTTCTAAACATGCATTCTCAACGCAACAACCGCTTCTTCAGGTGTCGACAAACGTTGACCTCTCATTTTATTTTTTACGTATGGAAATAGAAAGAAGTCATTCAGTACCAAGTCAGGACTATACGGCAAGTCACTCATCAAATCGATGTTTAGTCAAAAATGCAGTTGTTTGAGACGATGAGTGAGAGCAAACAAATGGTTGTGTACCATTCAGAATTGACTGTTTTGCGTTGTACTATCGGTGTTGCGCTAAATTCACAACAAGAGACACTTCTAGGAATTCAGGGCCGCGGCAGTTACTTCCAAGAATGCTAGCTTATCGGACGGAATTTTGGTAATCCCTTTTTTTGTCACCTAATCTCAGCAGGTACCTCGTTCGAACTTTCTCACTTATTCCAAAATATAAATAGAACCCTCTCTCAGTTCAGTTCAATTTTGACCACCAATCTGGTTCGTTTTACTTTGTAACATCCTAGGGTTTTTCAATACAAAAAAATCGAAGTCTCATTTCACCCTATGTTGAAACGCCACTGGGTCTCACGTACCTCGAAGGAGAGTTCATGGTCAGAACAAATTCTATGGTTAGAATCGGAGAAAGACCTGCGCGAGTGGGAAAACGAGAGGAAAGAAGAAATCCAAGATGGTGAGGTGATTAACAGTGGAGTTGTGAGAGAAGACCCAAAAAGAAGTGTTAGTGCCTTTGTGTGAGTTCGAAAATGAAGCCATCTTACGTTGAGTGACCCTAGAATATATCTCACGAGTTTAATTGAGACTAATTTAAATATTATTAGTTGCTTGTCCATTTTATTAACCTTTGTTGATAAATAGCATTGAGAACTGGATTGGTTCAGTGAATTTATTATTTTTCTATTATGTTTGTAAATTAATACTGTTATTATGCAATATTATTAGGTTTCATGGTGTATTAGGTGGTGTTTGCGCCTTTGTCATTAATTCTGTTTTCTTGTGAATGTAATTCTTTGTTCACATAATGCTTTGTCTAATTTCATATAACTCTATTTCCTTCGTTCACATAATGCTTTGTTTGATTCTTATAACTCCATTTCCTTTGTTTACATGTTTTGTTTGTTCTTGTGATGTTTTGTTCACTTTATATAATTCAACTTGGGCCATAACAAACAAACCCTTTATAGCATGTGATCCCATTGTCTCGTATATTACTACTCTTGGAGTTCAGGTGCCTACCATAACAACGAATGCCTTCTTTTTCAGCTTTCTACAATGTGTTACTGGAGGTTAACAGATCAATTTTAGTTGCTGTACCCTATGGTACAATAGGAATTGTCAATCGTTCTGAGGGTCTGGACCTGTGATTAAACAGGAATATATGGAGACCTCCACCAGTGGTAGTACTAGTATGGTTGATATGGAATAATGGATGTAACCAGTGTACGTAGCACCATGGTGTTATATCGAAGGTTAAAGTTGTTAAGTTACCCTGTCTCATGTAATCATTATGTATATTTCGTACTATTGTAATTGGTCATTTTACTGTGTAATGTACTTGCCTTACTATTCAAGGTTATTGTTCTGTATATCTCGTACTGTATTAACTTATTCTTCTTATGTTGTATCTTCTTGTTGTCGTGATGTATATTTCATTCGGTTGATTATGTAGATTCTCTGCTTTCATTATTTATATTGCTTATTATCGTTTACCTATATTTGTTTCTGTCATTTGTGTCCATAATGCATTCTGGTTATTCTGGTCCTTATTAATTACTCGTGATGAATATTCTATCAAAATTTGTTGTTTATTTATGCTATGATCTCGTACTGCTATCTATTTATCTATATGCTCGTATTACATGATATTTCATTTAGGGGTCTCGAGATTGTCGACCATTCCTGTACTGTTGTATGAGATCTCTTAGATACCTGGATCGAAGGTCTTGAAGGGGCGGTTCCAAGGCCTTAAGGCAGGAACCGTTACTAACATGTGCTATAAGGCATGAGAAAATAAACCTTTTTTATCAACCGCGAAACTTTCTGTCATTTTTTCAGAGCCGCCGCTGGAACTCCATGACCTTCCCCGTGTTCCCAATTCCATAGCTCATACAATATTACAGTTATGGCTCACATATCCTGGGGCCGTGACCATGACGATGGTCATAATTAGTCGTTTACTTACTTGCCATGATTATTATCCTTGTTGTATTATTGAAGTTTAATTAATTCTTGTTTTATCAATGAAGTTGCCATATTTACTATGTTTATTATTCTCTTTGTATTATGAAAGTTGCTCTGGTTATTATTATATGATTACTATCTGTTTTGTATTGTTATAGTTTTCTCAGAAATGTTATACTTGCCTTTGCTAGCTGTTAATGATTGACTATTTAGTTTTAAACAAGTGCCCTAACATCAACTAACATAAGAGGTTTTCTGCCTGAGGCTTTCCCCTATATTTTATTAGACCCTTAATAAATAGCTGATTGTTTGGGTCTAAGTGTTGTGTTTCATTCACCATCTTTGTTTCCCAATTATTTTCACTAATCTCAATTATCACGAACTTGAATTATCATGTTAACATAACGTAGAGTCCTACCCTTGCGAGACGATCACATTAAATGGCCAAGTCTTAGTATCTGGAATCATTCAGACTCCAGTGTCCTAGTTAGTTTTAAAAATAATATTTATCATTCTTTTCAAAAGAAAAAGTGGCAAATGTTACAACTTTACCAGTTTTTTTACTTTCATCAGTCTATAACGGCACTCAGAACTACAAGTTCCTCGTCTTTAAATAATCTGTCTTATGCATTTTTCTCCGGTTGGGTCAGTCAGCTACCCTAGTGCATTGTGAATCTGAATTATTCAGTTAAAATTCTCCACGTAAAAGAAAAAGGTCGTGAATTGTGAACCTGTGACGCAATTACATATCACCAAGGCACAATTCATCAGTTTGAGAAGCTGAATCCAAAGTGCCTGCATCTTACTTACGAAGTCTATCTCGACGATTAGAGCAGTGTAATTTCCAATTCAAAAATATAAGTCAGATCTTTTTATCATCATGTAATACTCGAAGATTGAGCAAAGAAGTTCAAATCCTTGGTTATTATAGAAATCTAAATATTCTGCATAAACACTCAAATGCTTTAAATCTGTGAACTATTCTACTCTGTGAATAATAATTTTATTACAATTGGGAACTTGTTTTATTCACATTGCAGACATTTTTTTCTACCAAAGATAATTTTTGAATCTCACCCTTAGAGTAAAAAAAAAATAAAAATGACATTTGAATATATCCTAAATACAGGGTGTAACTAAATAAGTGTGAAATATTTACACATATTTAGTTACACCCTGTACAGTTCACAAAAACAGACTTCCGTAATTGAAATTTTCATCTAGATTACACCGTACCATTCTAACTATTTTTCTTATCAAGTTATTATTATACATTATAACATCTTTTCACATTATCGGGAAGTTTATCTAAAAATTTAGTACACATGTGGTATGGACACTTCTTTGTCATTGTAATTCGGTGTTATGCTTCTTGTTTCATAAATACGTCCTCTATTAAACACAAAAATATCTCAATAATTGAAAACAAAAACTGAACACTCAAAAATATATAAATCATAAATGGTAAACAAATTTTCTTGACGAAATTTCACTCTAGATGTTGGTGATTTCTTTGTTTATATGATATGAAGTGAAATATTATATAAATGACCAAACTTCAATAGGAAGTCATTTTACTATATTTAACCTCTTGATTTCCCTAATATTATTCGTACCGATGGTTAGCACTCATCCGAATTTATTTGTCCGCTAAACGTCAATTCGGAGCCATTGCCAATAAACTGCTACAGTCGTGAATTGAAATTTATTAACGTGATGTACAGTTCATAAATTTCGTATCTTGTGGTACCTCTAACCACTAGGGGTTATATATTGGAATGGGCATTCAACTATTTAATCGGTCAAATGAGTGTGATTTACTGTTAGCTGTTTTCTATGTACAACGGCCGAACGAACAGAAATATTTCATGACAAAAATTCATTTCGCGATATTAGCAAGTCATTTACACCTTAATAAAAACTGCATGGTATTGTTATGTGTAAAAGCATTCGACAATACTCAGAAATTATTGCTGGCATATGTCAGCAGTATTTTTAATTTCTACTGCGCTTTATTCTTGAATTGAGATGTGTCCGATCCCTTGTGTAATTCAATGGATATTCTAGGACTAACTGAGGATACCAAATTCCAAATGCTTATAACTCCTGAACCATTGGACAGTTTTGGACCAATATCGAACATATAAGAGATATTTGGAGAAAAAACCTATTCTAAAAATATGAAAACTGTAGGTTCCCTCCTTCAGAAGGTTATCCGACGATCATACTATTTCGTGTTATAGAGAGTATACAGCCGGCACGAAATATTCAATTATAAAGACGGATTCTTCATCAGAAAGTAGGGTCCCATCAAAAAAATCATTTTTTTGGCTCTATATTCGAAACTTACAGATACTTGGGCGAAAAACGATACCACGCGATTTTACTAAAATAAGCGTCTAAAAAAAATTATGAACTGAAAAACAATTCTCGAAATATATCATCTAACAGAATCATTTCAGAAAACGATTAGTTGAATATTCAAGGGTAATACCACTAGAAGTGGGAAGTTTTTGTTTTTTGGGAATTATGCGTTTAAATCTCACGAAACAAAGTTATCCCTAAAATAACACGAGCCGAAGGCGAGTGGTATTTCGGTATCACTTTGTTGAGTGAAATTTGTATAATTTTCAAGAAACGACAGTGTTCTCAAAAAAAATTCAAATCTCGTGTGGTATTTGGAAAGATCATTCAACAATATAAATCAAACAGAATAAAACATAGTTTTTTATTCAAAAATAACCAGATAGAAGCATAACAACAAATTATTCTCAAAATAATAATTATTGATAGTACAATTATTATACACATTACGAGCATTATTTTCGAATGATGAAGTAGATACTGATTGTTTCTTGAAGGACATTTTTTTCATTCCTTATGGCTGTGATTATTTTTGTTGGTCCAGTTGGAGATACGGTTTCACTGACGCTGCAGAAGTATGGCCGGTTCCCTGCTTTGGCTAATTGGCAGACAGCAGTAGCTCGATGCGAGTGCTTGAATATTTTCGACTTGGTTGTGTTGATGCCAATGAGTTCTGCCGATTCTTTTGTCCATTTAGCTATCCTATTGGGACCGACTGGGGAGTTTTTGAGAAACCGACCGACCGGAGAAAAATTCAGTTGTCAGTGTATGAAAGATGCTGTGTTCTCAAGGGTAATACCACTAGAGGTGAGAATTTTTTGAGAACAATCTTGTTTTTTGGGAATTATGTGTTTAGATTTCACGAAACAAAGTTATCCTTAAAATACCACGAGCCGAAGGCGAGTGGTATTTCGGGATCACTTTGTTGAGTAAAATTTGTATAAATTTCAAAAAACGACAGAGTGTTCTCAACAAAAATTCGAATCTCGTGTGGTATTTGGAAAGATCATTCAACAACATAAATCAAACGAAATGAAAAATAGTTTTTTATTCAAAAATAACCAGATAGCAAAGCATGACAACAAATTATTCATCTTCATTCTCAAAATAATAATTATTGAAAGTACAATTATTATACACATTACGAGCATTATTTTCGAATGATGAAGTAGATACTGATGTTGTTTCTTGAAGGACATTTTTTTCATTCCTTATGGCTGTGATTATTTTTTTGTGATGTTGTTGGTCCAGTTGGAGATACGGTTTCACTGACGCTGCAGAAGAATGGCCTGTTATCTTTATCAGCTGTACCTCGCCAATCCCTGCTTTGGCTAATTGGCTGACAGCAGTAGCTCGATGCGAGTGGTTGGTTATCTTCGACTTGGTTGTGTTGATCCCAATGAGTTCTGCCGATTCTTTTGTCCATTTAGCTATCCTATTGGGACCGACTGGGGAGTTTTTGAACCTTGAACCCTATTTCCATTTCTTATGTGGAGTAAAAAATAGTCTTTCAGTGGTTATGTTTGCAGTTTTTTTGGATACAAGTAGCTTATATAACTTCACCGGGCAAATATCTTCTTCAATATTGGGAGTCGGCCATTTCGTTCCCGAACATTTTTGGGCACCACCTTGTGTTGTTTTAGAAAATATCGGATTGTAGGCAAGTCGGCCCGTGGGATTACCATAGTTTTCAATTTCGAATTGAAAATGCGAAATTAGGCATGATGAACCCTCTCCTCCACGCCAAGCAAGCTCCAATGCAGCAATAAAATAAAATTTTCTGTTCAAACCGTCTGGATTATTTTCTTTACATAAGTTGACCATCTCTTTGTGTTGCTCCAAAGACAGCGCCTTGGCACTAACTTTTTTTTTCTCAGGGTCCACTTGCAAAATACGCTTCTCGGCATTTCGTGCATCCTGCGCCAATTTGAAAGCCACCTCTGTAAGTGGATCGAACCTAACGCCCCATTCGGAATAGAATTTTTCCTGTAGCTGTTTGGCAGTATTATTCCACAAGGTTTTTACGACACTTTCCTTGTAGTCTGACCCATCTCTTTTCTTCCTATTGAAAGCCCAGTCTAGCATAATATTATTGAGCTATGACAAACTTGTTTTTTCATTTACAAGGTATTCCCGGGCAGCACAGAATTCTTCAAATTTATTCCAAATGAAGGATCTTGACTTCAATGTATTAAGCGGCACACTTTTCTTCACACTTTCCTCAATTGAAGTAATATTACAATTTCCAAAACGTTTCATTTTCATCTACTTCATGGTAAAATACAAAAATAAACTGACAGCACTGCCAAATGTGCCGTTGAAGTTATCGCTAACAACTGCTTGTTTATCGTAACCATGACGACCGCTACTTCCACCAAAGGCCAAAGCTATCCGGACGTATTAATATTCCCATGCAAATTAGGCATTTGATAAAAACAAATTTTTGAAAGTGAAAACACTGTGAGGTAAAGTGTTTTCAGATACAGTTTATTTCTATTGGTCCGTTTTCAAAAATTGAGCGATTTTATTGGAGGATGTAGTCTAGTGTTGAATAATCAATTAAATGTTCTTCATCTGTGAATATCATACGACTTAATTCTCGCCCCAACCATGTTTTTCAATGGAAAAGTCGAGAAATCCGAGACTGACACAAATTTGTGAATTTTTGAATGCATTATTGTAATATGAAATTTTAAAAAATGTCCATGTTTCCTGCTTCAACATTTCGTAAAGAAATTAAATATTCATGCAAATATCCTTCATGCCGAAATTATTATAATTCGAAATCACCATCTGATTTTCCGTTTTCCCAATAACTTTTTTCTTTCAAATATTAGGAAAGAGAAATGCAAAATTAGCCCTACAAAAAATTTTTCAAAATTTTCGTATTTGTATGGATCTTTTTTCGAACAATGATATTTCTGGTCCTTCCATGCATCGCTTTTTGGCTAAGAATGCAGTGCCTCAATTGCTTCTTAAGATTATTCCGAATGTTGGTCATAACCCCAACAACTTGCAGCCAAGACTTTTATTTAAGGAGAAACTATCAGAAGCTTACATTTCTTCTGATCAAAATTGCTTTTCTATTGTAAATTCAACCAATGATCGAGCTTGTAGTCTGTTATCAGCTACATCTATCTTGGTATGGGATCATTCGGGGGAAATTGAAATCCCGATTTCAAATCAGTCCTGCTCGAATTTGTTTATTCCCAAATATTGGAATAATGGACCGTCAACATCGAATGATGATCTCCATTGCCCAGAATCATACTCCCAAAGTTCTATACGCTCCAAGGCAACTCCTGAAATGGATCCATATTTGCTCTTTCAATTCCCAAAAGAAGTGGATAGAAGTTTATAGATATATGAGAGCGTCTTTTCAGTTGCCATCCATAAAAACCCTTAAAAAGATTTTAAGTTCAGTGCCGTTTGATGGAGGAATCATAAAACCTGTCTTGGAACATTCAAAACTTCAAGCTGAAAATATCGATGTGCTCTACAGTCGTTGTACCCTCATGTTTCATGAGATGAATTGAAGCAGTGGGTTGCCTTACGAGCACAATAAACAATGAATTTGTGGATTCGTAGATTTAGGTCCACTGGGTCGAACATCCGCTCAGGCTAATCATGCATTAGTGTTTATGATTCAGGGAATAAGAATGCCTGTAGCATATTTTTTCACAAGGGACACTGTCAAAACTGCTGATCTTAAGCAATTGCTTGTCATGATTATTGCAGACCTACAAAAGGTAAGGATGAAGGTCTGTGCTGCAGTATGTGACCAAGGTAGAACTGCATTTAGTTCCTTGACTCAAACGCATACTGACATATAGCCATATATTATACAGCAGTCGAAGAAAAGCATTTCCCTCAGCCATCTACGAATTATGCATGGAGGAATGCGACTCAATCCAAGTTCGCGAAGTTGCTATCTACGCAATCTGTCCAATCGTATTCTCTGCATTCTTTTCCCTCCATAGCAATTCTTCCCATTTAGATAATCTTCTCATTAATATTCACTTTCAAGGCTCATTTCCCCTTCTGTATTTGTATGAGAAATGTAAATTTATTCATTGAGGTGTGATTCAAGAGATAAAGAAGAAAAGCATTTCACTTTAGCGGTCACACGTTTTCTCCAAGATAAATTTCCAAGAAGACACATCACGTAGATTCTTTATGATTCCGAGCATGATACACTCAGTGAAAATTGAATCCACAATAGGAGTAATGACTTCTCTCATTCAACTTAGGAGCATTGAAATGAAACAAATTTGTTTTTTACTAATAGTGAATTCTCAAATAGTTCCACATTATATACGAAAAATTTAGAAAGCACTGACGTGAGGTCAGATTGCTTTGGCGCTCTTGTTGAGCTACTTGCGAGTAAATATTCAAACCAAAACAAATCTATAAGCACTCTGATCAGGTGAACGACAGTCTTTTCTCGTTCTATCGGACAATGTGATGCAAATAGGCACGCCTAATGAATGAATAAACCTATATCTCAAATTAAAAAGAACTACTCATAATTTTTCCCAAGTTTTGTTCGAAGCTATAATTCTCTTCTTTCAGAAACTTACGTCAGTGCTTTTCTGAATTTTGACAACGTATATTATTTCAGCCATCGAGATTGAATTCTATCTACATGATTTCCTGTTATGAAAAATTTTGATTAATATTACGCCAACTGACACTGATTTATGAGCCCGGCATTTGTCAATCGAATATCGATCTGTGATGGCCATCGCTCAAAGAAAATCATCGGGACGTATGTCATTTCTCTTTTCTCTTGAGTAAATGAAAAAAATGATCAAATCTTTAGATGGAAAAGAGCTACGACAATGAAATTTGAGTATAAGTAATATATCGATCACCTCTATATATTCACCAATTTTTGTTGAAATCCGGAAAATATCTTATGAGATAGTTAGTATTTAAAAATTTCATTTTAGAATTTTTTAAAAATTTTCTTGCGCGACTATTTCTGCGAAATTTTGCGAGCCGTTTTGTTGAGCTACTTACGAGTAAATATTCAAACCTTAACAAATCTATGAGCTCTCTGATCGGATGAACAATAGTCTTTTTCCGTACTATGGGACAATGTGATGCAAATATGAAAGCCTAATGAATAAACGAACCTTTATCTCAATTTGAAAATAACTACTCATAATTTTCACCAAATTTTGTTCTATGCTTCTCCTAAGAACTTACGTCATTGCTTTTCTGAGTTTTGACAACGCTATCAAATCTTTCTCTATGATAAAGAATTTTTTGATTAATATTACGTCTGTGCTTTTCTAAATTTTGACAACGTCATCGACATCGAATTCTACCTCTATGAATTCTATGAAACTTTTGATTGATATTACGCCAACTGACACTGATATCTAGGTCCGCAAGTTGTCAAACGAATATCGATCTGTGATGGCAAATCTTTCAATGACAAAGCTCGGACTTCAAGACATTTCTTTTTTTCTCTTGAGTAAATGAAAAATTTTGAAAAATCATATCTCCAGAACTATTAGCTTGTCGAAGTGGAGAGTGGTATTTTTGTATACGTCTGATAAAACTGCACCATAAAAAAATTTTTATTTGAACAGTGTCATTTGAAAAAAAATTTTTTTTTTGTTACTCCGAACCTATTCGGCCGATTTGACCGAATAACGAACTTAGCCGAGATATTTATAGCTCAAACCTATTCTGAAAGTTTCAACTCTCTAACTTCATCCGTTCGAGAGTTATCTTGTTCACGGAACGGACGGACGGACGGACAGAATCGATTTTGACTACGGATTATTCATCAGTAGGTCCAAACAAAACGATTGATACCACTTTTGCCCAAAAATTCGAAAGTCACAGACATTTGGGCAAATTGATAAGCACTCTGTTCAGGTGAACAAGAGCGCCAAAAAAAAGTGAATTATACGTTGATCACTTTATTCGGTGAAGTTATGTGCCTTCATTGCATAAGAAAAACTCGTATATCTTCTTATAGGTGCAGTCTAAGTAGATGAATTTTCAGAATATGCAAGATACAAATGAGCTCCATATGTGCACAAATGATATCCGAAAAATGTCATGATTAATTACAAAATTCGCATTGATCTAATGGGTATTGTGAACGTTGTTTAGGAAACCAAATTTCATATGCTCAAAACTGCTGAACTGCTGAAAGATTTGACCCCATAACGAACTCGACTGAAATATTTGGACAATTAAACTATTTAGAAAATATGAAAACTGTAGCTCACCTCCATTGGAAGATAGAAAGTATACGCCCAGGGGCACAGCCGGACACTCTCAAATTTGTAGACTAATTAGTCAGAAATATTACAGATATTGGGCAAAAAGATTTGATGAACCAGAAACAAGCGCGCAAAAAACTGAAATCTAATATTCGGAGAGATCAATAGTTATATAGCAAAATAGATTATATGAAATGAGAAATATAGATGATGTAAATCGAAAAATTGTTGCCACTTTCCTCTTACAATCTCTGAGAAATTAGACGTGCTGCTTCAGTGTCTCGAATAGGGATTAAAAGTTAGCGTTTATAAACTCCATGCAAAAAATGTAAGCATCATAATGAACACTCAAATCATTACGCGAAGGAAATACACCTATATATATTATATATATTCTTTTGAACTTTTGGCTGACAATATTTAGTTAGCAAACAATAAAGCATATAGATCAGAAGTTAGTGACGGGATGACAAACAATTCGGCGTATCACATAAAGGCCTAGGGAAAAAACTCCAGTAAAAAAACCTGGCTCCCCGTCTGAGTGTGAAAATACAAAAATATGCTGAAATATATTTTAGGGACTTCTTTCTTCAAGAGTGATCTTCTATTAATGGAAACAGAGACTTTTTCATGTTGTTCACATCGAATCAGGAAATAAAAAGACAAAAGCAGAAAAGAAAAACTGAATAACAAAAGTAAGTATCATATTCGTTTGAAGTTTATAACCCATTCCAAGAAAAAGTCGGAAACATCATGAATAGACCTAAAACCATCCTGAAATTTATATATGGGACAACCATTGATGAGATGAGGTATTGTTTCTTCTGCTTCTTCACATTCACAACTTGCGCTAGGTACTGAGTTCCTAATGATATTTGCTCCAAGAATTCAAAGCTGCAGTCTGTCTGCGAATATGGGGAGGAACAATATTAGCTAAACTGGTAAAAAATGAACCGGTGTAGATCTTATGGTGCCAGTAATTATTTTCATGGATGTATTCAATTGTGCATCAATTTTTTGTGTATGTGCACTATTAAACCAAACAGAGCAACAATACTCAGCTGCAGAAAAAACTAGTTCTAGAGATGCTGTGCGAAGAGTGGAAGCATCAGCACCCCAAGATGATCCAGCTAATTTCTGAACAATATTATTCCTATTTTTTAGTTTTAGACTCGGTTCATTCAAATGAGCCTTGTAATTGAGAGATGAATTTAATTTAACTCCTAAGTATTTTGGATAGAAATTATGTTCGAATATTTCATTGAAAGTTACAGCTACTTTCCTATATTTTTCATGATTATTCAGATGGCAACAAGATACTTCTGTTTTGTTGGAATTTGGTCATAATCGCCATTCAATAAAATAATTCTTCAACATTTCCAAATCAGATGACAGTATGTTTTCCAGAGTATGAAAACCCGAATGTTGGTAAGCAATAGCAGTGTCGTCAGTATAAACAAATTTTTGAGACGATGTCGTGGGTAAATCACTTAGATAAAAATTGAATAGTAAAGGAGCTATAAAACTGATCCTTGAGCAAGACCGTTTTTCAATGTTTTGAAATTGCCACTCTTACTGTCAATAAAAACACGAAACCATCCATCAGATAACATGTTTTCTAATCGTACCATTTTCCCAATTAATCCATCCTGCCACACAGTGTCATATGCCGAAGATGAATCAATGAAAGCTGCTCCTGTTTTCAACCTATCATTGAAACCTGATTCTATGAAAGTTGTAAGGCTGAGAACCTGATCTGAACAATTTCTATTATTCCTAAAGCCTCCCTGGATTTTGTAGAGCATTTTCTATAGAAGATTCAATTCTAAAAAGAATAAGCCTTTATAATATTTTGAAAGGAACACTCAATAAACTGATGGGTCGATAAATACTAGGATCACAAAAAATTTTTCCTCGTTTCGAAATACCTATTACTTTAGCGTTACGAAATTCGGAAGGAAAGTTTCCCGAATTCAGAATATTGTTATAGAAAGACAATAACCAAGACAAGGCATTTTTGCCTAAATGTTTGATGAATTCTGGATAAATTCCGTCAAAACCCGCTGCCTTTCGAGATTTGGTAGATTTAATTGCAGCCCTCAATTCATCTATATTGAATGGATGTGACACATGTTCTAAAGTTGGAGCTGATCTCCTGAATATCTGTAATTTTTTCTTCATATTCCTCATTTTAGATTGGGATAAATTGACTGATTCAGATACATTAACTTGGCGGCGAGCGATTAAACTTGGATCAATTTTTGATGATGAGGAGGTAAGAGGAGTAGCTTCACCTAATTTTCTCAATATATCCCATGAACTCCTACTCGAATGTGTAAAATTCATTTTTGATACAATACTATCCCATTTCTCTTTTCGACTTGTATTGATAGAATTCATAAGCCTTTCACATTTATCAACGGATGGTGATTTTTGATAGTCCTTGTACAAATTGTCGGTTTCTTTCGACCAACCTGGAATATAATCTTTCCCGAAACTTCTTGGAACGAATTTTTTGCTGCGGCTTTCACATCTATGATAGTTATCGTGAGTGGGTTTAATCCATCAAATATCACTGTCTACCTTCTTAGCAAATTCAATCCAATTCGCTTTCTTAAACATTCAGAATATTGAATTGAACTTCTTGAAGTCAACAGTATATAATGATACACCTAAAATTTTTTCAGGCATCCATTTGTCCCGATAAAAGTCACAATCATTTCTGAAAAGTAATCTCCAATGAGAATTTCAAAAGGTATGACATTTTTGATCTTTCTATATTCTCAAGAGGAACTGGCTTGTCCTTTCACGCAGCTTTGTTACGTACTTTTCAAGAATAATAGTGCAATATATGGTGGTAAATTGCATAGAAAATTTATAAACTGTAAACAGGATTCGCTCGATTCCTGCTATCATTCTTATCCAACTTCAGCTCCTCTCATAAAATATGAACAACATGCTGCTTCCGTGGCCAATAAAACAGACATGGATGTTTATGTGGTGATTGTGTAGTTCTTTGCTCCAATACTAACTTCATAAATGGTTAGTTTCGACAATAAAGTCTGTTTTATTGTTTCATGTACCGCAGTTGAATTTGCCCGTGAATGTGGATTTTCACGATTCTGGAGAAAATTCAATTTTTATTGTGAAAACCATAAAAGGAATATAATTGAAATCAGTTATGGGTATAGAGGTTTAAGTATTATTTATTATTTCAAAATGGGTTATCATATTGACTGATTTTGGTTTTGAAAGATATTATTCTTTACAACAGGCATGGGTAACCTTTTCTTGCAGAGGGCCGAATAAAAAAAATTGGCGTCGCAGGGCCGAAATGAAATTTAGAACGGTAATGAAATTTATTCAACAAAAATAAAATAAACGTTAAGATAAAAAATGGAGAAAAGATATGAATAATAAGTGATAAATAAAAAATCAACCAAAAAGAACACAACTCTGCCGTTCATTAGTTTCTATTTTTGAACTAATGAGACACCTGGGATTGCGTTTTTTTTATGAGAGCTTCTATAGGTGAATATTAGGTGAGAATGATGTTGTGGGCGCACGTATAGTCCAGTCAACAAGTTCAATAATGTGTTAAATAGGCATAAAGTTCCTGAAAATAAAAACGTGCGATAGTTCAATCGATTTGAAATAACGTCTACACAAAATATTTTCGAGTGTTCATTAGCAATTGCGATTATCATTAATAAAATGAGTTGAAAAAATGTATTTCGTTTTTTGTTGATAACTTTCGAAATAATGACATTTAAGGGATTTTGAAGGTATGAGTAGGTTTTGAAAGGGGAGAAAACGTCCTGACTCCCGGAGCTCATCTCCATCATATAAAAATTTCTTTCAACGCTGAAAATAGGGCTCCACCCAGTTTGAACATATTATGGTGTAATCAAGGTACTTGAATGAAAAAAACCTTGGTGAAAACGAAAATATTTTAACCAACAAAAATATTAACTATCCAAACAATGATAACAAAAAATACTTTTTTTTTGAAATCTCATTATTAATGGTTTTTGATCTAATATAGGTCATAATTGACATTAAAAAAAATTTATACATCATTTGTTAAGATATTCTACACAAACAATTGGAATTTTTTAGGATATAAATTTTTTTTTACATTCGTATGGTATGTCGAAGTCCTTATTTATATAGAAAAACATCGCTATTAGTGCTTGATTATAAGCAAAAGCATTCAGAGATTCTGTGTGTAATTGAACAAAGTTATCTGTAAACAAGCGATGTTTTCTGAAGCCACTTTGGAATATGTTGATTAAGTTGCTTCTTTCGAGGTTGAACCATAATCTTCTATTTATAATTCTTTCCATAACTTTGAACATTGTACATGTGAGAGATTGTGCGGTAAATTTTGGGTTCTATTCACAGAATGATTGCTTTTAAGGATGGGTATGAGTAGTGCATCTCTCCATTTATTCACAAATGTTTTTCCTAGAAAGGATTAATTGAATATTATAAGCAAAGTATTCAGTCCAGACTGAGGTAGGTACTTGGGGAACACTGCTGGGATTCGGTCAGGTCCAGGCGAGGTATTCTTGCAGGAGTCGTGGGCTCGCTGTAATTCATTCATTGTTAGAGGTAAGTTGAGAGAATCAGTATCTAAATCGTTGATGTCAAATGTCTGTCTCTCGTTTGAAAACTAATCAAATTAAGGTCATAATTCGTATCAGAAGACTGAGCCTGAAAATGTTGAGCTAGGACTTCAACAATATCCTTTTTGTTTGTCGTTATAACTTAGTGTGGGGTTTTCTGTGCCATTATGCTCTGTTTTTATCTTTTGCCATTAATAGCATTTATTTTTGGCGCTCTTGTTCACCCAAACAGAGTGCCTATCATTTTGCCCGAATGTCTGTAATTTTGGAATATCGAGCCGAAAATGGTCTCAATCGATTGGGTTCGACTCCCTGATGAAGAATTCGTGGCGAAAGTTGAGTCTGTCCGGCCGGCCGGCCGTATCCTCTCTAGCATCCAAAAGGAATCAGCAAGAGTTTTCAAATTTTCAGAATAGGTTAATTGTCCAAATATCTCGGTCAAGTTCGTTATTGGGCCAAATCCGTTGGATGGTTCAGTAGTTATGAGCATCTGAAATTTTGTTTCCTCAATAACTACTAGAATATCCGTCCGATCAAGTTGATACTTGGAATGTTATTGGGGGAGGCTGAAACGAAACGGCTTGCAAAATTTCGCAGAAATCGTCATTATTATTATTATTATTATTATTATTAGACAGATAAGAGTTGAGGCCATGCCTATAAACTCACAAAGAATTTAACATATAAGAAAAAAAAAAAAAGTGCTTGATTATACAATAAGAGACAATTTCCAAAACAAAAATACAAAATAAGCAGTCCTTCAAAATCATCCACGAAGAAGCCAACCATCGTAGTTGTTCTTGAATGAATTCACAGACGACGACCCAACCACAGATGAAGGCAAGGAGTTCCACACACCAAACACCCGATTCGCCAAGAAGTGCTGCCTCTGAACCGTCCTGAAGTTCTCTCTTCTCAGTTTTAAACAGTGACCCCGCAAACGGCAATCCGTATTCATCGTGAACAAGCGGCGCAAGCTCACACCAAAGAGATCGTGCAAAGCACGGAAAGTTGTTAAAAGGTCACCACGAGTTCTCCGGTCAGCGAACCTAGGCAGGCTCATTATGGATAGTCTTTCATCATAAGAAGGGCGCGAGATTCCGTAGGGAATACGTGTGGCACGACGCTGGAGGTTTTCGAGCAGGGACATATCGCGAGACAGAACCGGACACCACACAGGACCAGCGAACTCGAGGATGGGTCGCACATAAGTTCGGTAAACCAGCGCACATGTATGTGGGTCACACTTGCCAAATGACTTCTGCAGCAGAAACAAGGATCTTTTGGCCCTGCTTACAGTCTGGAAGATGTGTTCAGACCAACTCAAAGTATCCGTCACTATTACACCCAGATCACTATGGCTGCTTGAAACAGGAATGGGGATACCATTAAGTAAGTATTGATGTCGCGGATTCCGAGCACCCATGTGAAGAACCACACACTTATCACTGTTGAGTGGCAGCTGCCAGTCCTGGCACCACCTCGAGATAGAGTCAAGATCGTCCTGAACAATGCCGGCGGGATTACCAAATAATTTGGTGTCATCTGCAAATTGGGAGATATTCGAGACAACGCAGGAGGGTAAGTCGGATATATATAACAGAAACAAAAGTGGACCCAAAACAGACCCCTGGGGTACTCCACTCAAAACCTCTCTGGGAGAAGAAAACGACTCCCCGACACGAACCTTGAAAGATCGGTTTGAAAGAAATGCCTCAATCCAAGAAAGCAAGCGCCCACGAATGCCAAAGTGCTCAAGTTTGTATAGGAGGCGTCTGTGGGGCACACGGTCGAATGCACGGGAAAAGTCAAGGTAAATCACATCAACAGGATTACCCCTGTCGAGGGACATCGACCAGGCATCAACACAGTCGAGCAGATTAGTGATTACCGAGCGACCCGGCAGAAATAAGGTTATGACCCAGCGCAAACTGCAGCACCTGTCCATGGATAACTCTTTCGCAAACCTTCGCAACAATTGGTACCAGGCTGATAGGACGGTAGTTAGCGGCACAACGCTTGTTTCCCTTCTTGAAAATAGGTGTCACACGTGCACTTCTCCAGTCAGACGGCAGTGATGAAGTCGAAAATGAGCGGGCAAATATAAGGGAAAGAGGCAGCGAAAAGGAGTGGGCACACTCTTTCAGAAGTCTGGATGAGATTCCGTCAGAACCAGGTGAGGAGTCAACTTTGAGAGCAGACAAAGGGGTCTCCACAATGGATGGAGAGAAAATTACATCACCAAGTTCAGCGGATAAGCGAGGATTAATCATCCTAGGTGGATGGCCAGTTTCATGCGTGAAAGATGCCGCAAAGGAATCAGCTAAAACGTTAGCAGACTCTTCCGGACCCGAACACAGTTTGTTGTTCAGGTCGTAGACCAATGGAGTATCCACCTTAGAGTTCAAAGTTGATCTGACATATTTGAAAAATTTCTTGCGGTCTTTAGATTTCGCTATTTTAAGTTCGTACTCCCTTTTGGCATTTTTTATTGTGGCTGATAGGTAACCAGAAAATGCTCGGTGAGCATCATAATCTCTTCGTTTTCTGCCACGAACATACCTCTGCCAGATTGACCTCTTATGACGAATCTGCCTGAGGATTTCGGCATTGATCCAAGGTTTAGTAGGAATGAAAGAAACATCCCTCGTGACGGTGCAGCGGTCATACAAACCCAGTAAAGTCTCAGTAAAAGAGTTCCACATCACCTCCACATCAGCAGCAGGTTGCAGCAAGCTCACCCAGTCAACTCCTTCGGCCAAACTAACAAGTTTTTCGTAGTCAGTGATCTTGATTGACTTGGTAGCTATATTATTTGCGGAAGGAAATTTAAGTAGTAAAGTTGACCGAATCACAACATGGTCGGATTTCCCGAATGGTGGATGCTGTTCGATGTTGGACACAATGTCGGTATCATTAACGAGAATCAAATCTAGGAGGGAAGGAGACTGTGTACCTCTGAAACGAGTTGGAAAGTCGACCAATTGTGTGAGATCACTATCACGGATCATGTCAGCAGAAACAGCTGATGCCCTGTTATAGATTTTTGATGATAAGGGCCAAACTACATCCGGCATGTTAAAATCACCAGCTATGTAGAGGTTCTTCTTCTTAGCTGAAAGACTTGCGAGCAAAGCGGCGAGTGGTCCATCAGAGACAGAGGGGCGGGGACGATAGATGCAACCAATCGAGAAACAGCAGTAATTGCCCCTGAAGAGTTCAATGAATAAAGAGTCGATTCCTGGAAAATTGGGACTCGAATGCTGGACAGAGAATGAATTGTGGATTTGGCTGGACACATAAATGCACACGCCACCGTAGCCCACAGTTGTTGTGCTGTCACTTCTGTAAATACTGTAGCCTGGCAAAGTGACCAAGTCATCCGGAATGTCGGGACGAAGCCAAGATTCGGCCACAAGTACAAAAGTGGGACGATAGGATGCAACAAAAGCCTGGAGCTCGAGATATTTTGACGATAAAGACTGGGCATTTGTATAAACGATTGACCACTCGCATGTTTCATCTAGTTTTTTGACCGCGCAGTTTGATTTGTTCTGGTAATGGTAGGAGTGCCAGAAATATATTTGATGTCAATGCCAGACTCTCCTGCACTTCTCCTGCGTCTGAGCTCTTCGCGCAAGCTGTCGAGCTCTTTAACCTGCAGAGGCGTTTTGTCATCCGAAATGATGATTCTATGATAATCTGGTACACTCTTTATCAGTGCTTTATTTCTAAGAATTTTGCTAACAATCAGTGAGTTAGAAAAGGAAACCTTGAGAATTCTCGGACGATCAGTAGAAGATTTACCGAACCTCGCAACTGAAACGCACTGACTATTAGCATCTGGCAACACACAATCGAGTATACTTGAAACCGAAGACAGGTCTTCCCCAGCGCCAGTCTCAGGAACCCCACGGATAAGGATATTATGTGATCTCCGCAGACGGTCAATTAATTCAGATGGTTGTAGGCTAGGGGTGGTCCGGTTGTTAGTTAGAATACCCTGCTCCAAGGACTCAACCTTCGACAATCTGTGACTCGCAGAATCCACCGCAACTTTGAGTGAGTTCTGACTGTCTGTCAAGCGGTCGATCCTGGACGAACAAGAGGCGATATCCAAATCATGCTGACTGATGGAATGCGAGTGCCTAGTTATTGTTTTGTCTAGACGATGTAACTCAGATGAGTGCTTCTCCAAGATGGACTTACATTCAGTAAGATCCGACTGAAGTGTTAATTGGGTGGTCTTTATAACGGCAATATCATTGGATATCTCATTTAATTTCGACATAAGTAAGGTGAACTGATTAGCATTCAAAGTAGTCGGAGAACAATCACTCATTGTTGACGAGGAAGTAGAGTTACTACGAAGAGATCGCCCCTCCCCTCTGCAACGATCACACTCCCAGCTGGCACCCAGCAAGCTCAACTGCTCCGGCGGCAAATTAAGACAGTCTATATGAAAGGAATTTTTACACTTAGAGCAGCTAGAGACACGAGTGCCTGAAGCTTTCCTTGAGCATATGTAGCACCGAGCCATTAGAGCCTCGTAAAGAATGCTAATTAATGAAAATTGAATCGCAGATGTTCAAATAAGGAAGGGAAAAGGGTAAAACAGATTTTTCACTCTCATGGGCCGATATGAGAGGCTTTAACACAGATAGGGAAGGCCACGGAAGGAAAAAGGTATACAGCCTGTGGATAAGGAATGAAAAATAAACTAGGAAAAAAGAACAATCTGGAACGAGAAGTCTTTTCTATCTCTTCCAAATATTCAAAGAGGTTGTTCCGCAAATAGCAATGACCCCGGTGGGAGATTTCCCAATATAGGAAAGTAACAAATACGCGAGTACAAATCCTAGGAGACTACTCAGCGCACAGTAACAGCTCCGCTTCCAGCGCTAGAAATACTGGTCACGTTTCCCGTGGGGGAAACCGGTCGAGGTTGAAAATAAGTTACTAGCGGTGCGCAAATGGTGGGGAGCCGCAACCGCACAGACGTGAAGACGCGAAAAATGTAAACAAACTCCAACTGATAACAAAATAAAATAATTCACACTTAGAAACCAATTAGGGAAAAAATGAATCTCAATAAAATTAAACGATGGTTTTCGTACCTTTGAAACACTCACAATCTCTCTGCGAAAACTCGGAAATTTCCAACGGTTATTATACAAATAACTAGTTCAAAACTGTAGAGGATACAGAGATACGTCTCGACAATCGAAGCACAGAGAATGAAAATGCTAGAAAATTTTTAAAAAATTCCCGAAAAAAAATTTTTCAATACTCAATATCTCATTTTTCATTTTCATTTAGATTTAAATAAAAATCCGTATATATATTAAGGTAACCGATATCTTACTCATCCTCAAATTTCATTGTCGTAGCTTTCCTTCTTCTGAAGGTATGATCATTTTTTTCATTTACTCAAGAGAAAAATAGAAATGTCATCACAGAATCTGATGGCGTTGTCAAAACTCAGAAAAGCAATTAGGTAAGTTTTTAGGAGAAGCATAGAACAAAATTTGGTGAAAATTATGAGTAGTTATTTTCAAATTGGGATAAAGGTTTGTTTATTCAGCAGGCATTCATATTTACATCACATTGTCCCATAGTACGGAAAAAGACTATTGTTAACCCAATCAGAGAACCTATAGATTAGTTAAGGTTTGAATATTCACTCGCAAGTAGCTCAACAAGAGCGCCAAAGCAATCTGACCTCACGTCAGTGCTTTCTAATTTTTTTTTCCATGCCTGTTTCATATTGGAATTTTCAGTTTTGATACGTTATCTTGCCATGCGCTTTTTATGCTCTATTTTATTGTGCATCGTGCTATAGCTCTTATAGAAATCATGTTCATTTTGTGTGACAGATTCTTCGCATCTTTCATTCCACCATTATCGTTGAGTTAAAAGTTTTTTAGTTTTTCATCCATTTAACATGTAAAGGCCATCCAGTCTGCCTGATTTAGTTTCCAGCTTGCGGTCATATCATTCTTAGTTTCCGTTTCTGATAAGTAATTTTTGAGAAATGGTTACTACTTGCCTAGTACATCCCAGTCAATAGCGGAACCGATGTTAGTATCTGATAAGGTGAGATCTACGCTAGAGAATGTTCCGTTATATTCAATGGAGTGTGAATGGGCCCCTGTGCTGTAGATAACAAGGTCAGAGTTAGTTAAGATGTTTGCGAATGCTTTGCCTTTTTTGTTTATATGTTGGATTATGGCTATGGAAATCCCCAAGTAAAATGAATAGTTTTGGCAGTTGACTGATCAGATGGTTGATTTCGGATTCATGTAGCTAGTAATTAGGTGGTTAATTTTAAATTCTTCGAATTTGCAAGGGTACTAGTCTGGATCCTTCGCAAACATACCCTCAATGCCTTCCAAGTCTAGGTACATTTGTGTTCTTCTGCTTTATCAATTTGCATTTTTTGTTTCTATAAGCCTTCAATGTGTTACTATCAGGAGTTACAAATTTCTGTGATGGTTCAGGTTGTTCCAACTTGGATCTAATAGCAGTAGTGTATGGTGTTCTAAGATTCTAAGTTTGGTGAGCTTGGAATGCTGGAGGTAGACCGGCGTTTTTTAGGATTTTCCTTTTGTTCTGTTGGTGTGCTTTCTTGTACCATGCTCACTTGATCATCCCTATTTGGGTTATTTTGGATTTCGTTGATGGGCATTGTTCCATTGGGGTTGGTTGAAAAGTTCTTTTTCGAGCAGGTTGCGGCTATATGGCCTTGCCCATTGCAATTGAAACAAACTGGTGAATCAAAAGATAAAAAATATTCTGTAAGTTGTTTGCTCGTGGGTGAACAGAAAGGAGGATGGAAAACTTTCTCCTTCAGTGTCTGAGGAACTGCTGTATACACACCTCGGAAGAAATGAGCTCTTTCCAAGTTAAATTACGACTGAAGTGAATAGCAATTTTTTCCCGGAAATTCCAATGAATATATCTAAATACAGGAAAAGAAACTTTTTTTTACGTATTTGGATGTAAGAAGTGAAAGCGAATATAATTCTTATCTACGCTTATCGGAGATAGGGGACTAACATTAATGAAGCACATGTGCATCCACCTACTCTTTAAATCAACTTGGAATTAATTTTTAGTTTCGTGAGAGGAATTTTCTGTCAGGGCATTGAGAAGTGAATTGAAGGTGCTTGCTTATGAGCAAGAATGACTCAATTCTTAATAATAAATAATAATTAAGCGTGGTGATTCTAATTTATTTCAGTGCTCATTTTCAGTTTCAGTGTATATTTAGTAATGGTCATCAATATTTTTTTATGTCACAACATTGTAGATTTCCTTCTTTTTGTTTGGGGTTGAATGGAGTAGTTTATGCAAGACTCCGCCCTTTATGCATTCTTTATATTTGTTTTGTAAGCCAAAAGTTCAGAGTAATATATATATACTAGTTTTTTAAATAAAAAAACCATTATTATTATTATTACTTCCCTTAAATTAAGCAGCAATTCTTGATCTAATTTCATCACAATTACTACTGAAACTATTGACACACCTTTGGAAGAGTCGGAACTCGGAGTTTAGGCTTCGGCATAAAACCTTCTATCATATTCAGGTCAAATTATTAATCGCCTATTCCGGAGTTGGATATCAGTGTCTGCCTAATGAGATGATATAAAATCTGTTATCATCATGTAATAATTGCTCGAGGATATATTCAATGTTTCCATTGAAATAATTGGTTTAATATTGCGGTCGTGTTCCCCTGAAGATAGAACAAGGGATTGGTATGTAGTGGTCCATTGTATCAAGCCTGTCATATTGTCTACGTTCTCCCTTTCGGGGTATTAACTAGATATTTGCCATCTTGAGGATTAACACAACTGCTGCCATAAATCTTGTTACATGTAGAACTTCAAGGCTACTTGCTACTTGTTAGAAGATATTATATGGAAGAGCTTAGTGTCAGCTTTTAATCAATGAACTAGGGTTTTTTTTACTCAAACGGTCACCAAAATTAGGCAGAATAGTATCTCTTTCTTGGCAGTCTTGTTCACTTCGCTTCATATAGATTAGCACAAATTTCTTTTTTATTTTGGGATATTTGCGCCAAAGTGGTATAAATTGTTTTGTTTGGCCTGACAGTCAATTCTCTTCGTCCGTCCCTGCGTATGCAGTATTAAGTCCTAACGGATTGAGCTAAATTTTCAGGGTAGGCTCGAGATGAATATCTTGTATGAGTCGTTATTCATTCAAATGGACGAAGTAGTTCCGGAAAAATAAGAAAAACATTTTCTTCGAATTGAACTTCTCGAAGAATTGTTTCATTAGGCATTATTATCACACGGATACAAATATATCTTTTATGTTTAGGGCTAAGTTATATTTCTGTAGGTTATCATTACAATTTTGAATAATCACTAGTATTTCTCGGTGTTATTTTTCTCAGTAACATCAAAGTTTCTTGGTGTGATGGCCAAAAGTGTGAAACTCATTATTCTCAGATGGGAGGCATCACTTCGAATTCAAGTGGAACCTAATTTTCAGAGTTTTAGTTTTTTGATTGATATTCAAAGAAGTATGCTGAAGTGATAAGAATTTCATTCAGCATTATTTATAATAATTATCATATTGTGCTGATAATTTACAAATTGGGCTATAGCGGATAAAAGTAGGATTAATGGGGTTGCCTCTATTTCAGATAAGTACATATCTTCAGTACACATTACACAGGGCGTTGAGAGTTTGAGTGCTCACTAGACATTTATGGGGAGAAGAATCACAAATCTGCCAAAAAATTGTAATTTTCAAATATGTGGTGTCTCTTTGCAGAGTATTTGAATGTATTATTGTTTTGTTTCAAGTATTCCAATATAATTTTTCATTTTCCACATATTTTCATCGATTTACACAAAAGCTGTTACGCCAAACACTGTGGCTTCTTCAGAAGTTATATTTTCAATTAAAGTTTTGCTGAAGTACATTCTACAGGGTGTCTCAAGTTCGAGTGCCTATTAGAAGTTTCTGGAGAACTAGACATATTTGAAATCTGAAAATTGGGATTATGATATTGTTCGAAGTTCTCTACAGAGCTAAAATATTTTCTAAGCCCAGAAAATTACGGTTATACAGGGTGTGAAAATAAATTCGACGAAAAAATTGTTTTTCAAGTTTTCCATTCCTGGTATGAACGAGTATTCAATAGTGGATACATTTCTGTTAAAACCATTGTATTAAATCGAATAGTTTTCAAAATATCCAAAAAAAACTGGAAAAAAAGTCAAATATGTTCAGTCAGTAAAATGTTCATTATTCTTATTTTAAATAGAGGTAAAGGACATGAAAAAGGTGAAATGTCATCATCTTTTGGATTTCAAAAATATCATCAGAGGGTGTTTAAAATTTTGTGTTAAAAATTGTGATCTTAAATTGGCCATAACTTCTGTTTTTCAAATTAGAATCCTATTTTTTTATAATTTTGTTGTATTCTGCGGTCAAAAATAATGATAGTTTTCTCACATGATTATGCTCCTAAATTCAATAATTGTTATTTGAGATTTTCTAGATTTATGTAGTACGTAGAGTCGAATTGATTGCATCTAAAATAATTCAATGATTATTCTTTCGAAACCATGGGAACACTCTGTACCCATAGAAGATAAATTATCTGTTAATAATTCACAAGTGTCAAGTGTTATTGTTAATCGTTATCTTAATTTCTCGATTTAACAAAATGAACCGTTATTCTAATTACGAAATTCTAGATCTATTTTATATACATGGTGAATGTGACAGAATTATTAGTAGAACCTGCCAGGCCTTTAACGAGAAGTATCCCCATTTACCTTCCATGACGGATAAAGATAAAAATAAAAGATATGTTTTAAACTTTCAAATTTTTGGATGGGTAAGAGCCCCTAAAGAATACGGTAGTTGAAGATGAGGAAAATGAAATTAGTGTTTTGACTTATTTCGAAGCGCAGCTCATAAAATCGATTTAGACAGAAATTCAGTGCACCGAATTTTGAAAAAACACAATATGCATGACTACAAATATGGGAAAGTTCATGCATTAGAACCAGGTGACTACATAAAAAGGTTAAATTTTTGTAGAGGAATATTAGAAAAACTTGCAAATGATGAAAATTTTTTGAAAAAGATCATTTGGACAGACGAAGCAAGATTCAATAATTAAGGACTATTCAATAGAAAGAATTGTCACATTTGGAGAAGTGGAAATCCTCATGGAAAAAGACAAAGAAACCCCCAGAACAAATTTAGTTTTAATGTGTTTGCTCTTTTGATGAACAATAAAGTGCGGTACTACATTTATGAAGAAAATTTAAATACAGAAAAATTTTTGGAAATCCTGAGAAATTTTGTTTCTGAGTTTTTGGATGAACTTCCGTTGAGTATGTCGACTACCGCATATTATCAATTGGATGGGGCTCCGGCACATAGTTCGCACGAGGTGTCTGAAGAACTGAATGCAATGTTTGGTAATCGGTGGATCGGACGCCGTTCTTCGATATTTTGGTCCTCAGGATCTCCCGATCTAACTCCCTTAGATTTTTATTTATGGGGTAAAATAAATAACATAGTCTATGAATCTCCTATTGAAAGCAAAGAAGATTTGATACGGCGTGTGGAGGGTGCTTTGCACTCTCTAAAGGGGGAGGAAATTGAGCGAGCGACTAACCGAGGTGTTTAAAGACGTATTCGAAAGTGTGTGGAACAAAATATTCACCATATTGAGACTCTTACCTGATCATTTATTTTGTTAATTTGAGTTCATCCTAATTTATTTATAATCATAATTCGGTGTACTGAAGTAGCGAATCTATTTAATGTGTTTCCTATTGAAGAGATGAATACTCATTCGCTTCGAAATAAGTCGAAATATTGATTTCATCAACTGCCTTGTTTTGTATTCTTTAGGGGCTCTTACATTCCAAAATTTGGAAAATTTGAAACATCTATTCAGAAATTGTTAAAAAAAATTGGGATACTTCTCATTGGATACTCAACATGTTGTGTTATCCACCATGGATTTGAAATAAACAATATCATTAAGTGCATTTGAATGTGTATTGAGTATACAATTGTAAAAATACAATATAAGAAATAAATCCAAAATCTCATTATTAGAATAGCAACGATTTATTTTGTGAAATCAAAAAATTTCATGAGGACTAACAATAAGACCAATCTGACACTTGTAAATTATAAATGGGATGATTTATCTTCTATGCTCACAAAATATCCTTATGAATTTGACTCTACGTACTACATAAATCCAGAAAATCTCAAATAACTCAGAAATTATTGAATTTAGGAGCATAATCATGTGAAAAAACTATCATTATTTTTGACCGCAGAATCCAACAAAATAAAAAAAAAATAGGGTTCTAATTTGAAAAACAGAAGTTATGGCCAATTAAAGATCACAATTTTCAACACAAAATTTGAAACACCCTGTGATGATATTTTTGACATCCAAAAGATGCATGACTTTTTCACATTCTTCCTCTTCGATGTTGTAAAAACGGTTTACGCTCAGGATATTTAAAATAAGAATAATGAACATATTACTGACTGAACATATTTGACTTTTTTTCCAGTTTTTTTTTGGATATTTTCAAAACTATTCGATTTAATACAATGGTTTTAACAGAAATGTATTCACTATTGAATACTCGTTCATACCAGGAATGGAAAACTTGAAAAAAAATTTTTTCGTCCAATTTATTTTCACTCCCTGTATAACCGGAAGTTTTTGGACTTCGAAAATATTTTAGCTTTGTAGAGAACTTCGAACAATATTATAATCCCAATTTTCAGATTTCAAATATGTCTAGTCCTCTAGAAACGTCTAATAGGCACTCGAACTTGAGACACTCTGTATATTCATACCTGTAAAGAATTTTTCGGAATGTCACATAAAATGGGTAATGAATATCAAAGTGAGCTGTGCTTTTATCAGGAGGATGTTTGACAGCGGGGATCGGTCATCATCTATTTGCTTATTTCAAATAATATTTTGGGAATTATTTCTAGGAATTCCTAATGTGTCAATATGAAATTTTCACTTTTTGATTGAAGAATTTAGAAATTATGATGAAATTGTGGTGAATGAGGAATTTGTATTTTCAGTTTCATAACAACGATGATGTGATAGAGATAGAGAGATTTATTGATGAATTGCTTTGACAGGTCAGTAAAGATATTGAATATTTGATCGTCTTTTTTGCAGATAAAATTCATTCTCCATCTCTCTTCTCAAATTGCACCATTTTTGAGATATTCGAAGTTGAAAGAAATTAAATCGATATAATCATCTGACGAAAAAAGAGTGAGTGAATCATTTCTTAGAGGGCAAATAATGTTTTTAAACAATTCAGATTTGAAAGTGAATGCTGTGGAAGGTAATCTTCATTCAAACTAAACTGGGCTACAGAGAGCAATTTTCCCAATGTGAAAACTTAAAATACTTATAACTTTTTAACGCAGTTGAATATGTAAAAACGGTATGGGATATAATTGTTTCTTTTGATCGCAAGAACCTATGGTAAAATTTAACGCAGTGGTCAAAGAATCACCCTGTATAGTCAAATATAGGTAGATATAATGTACACAAATTATAATGACCATACATGAAGTATCAATAAAAGTAATCAAATATATGTAGTAGATCTGAGATATGTTCAAAATCGGTCTCTGAGATTATCATGTCTTTCTTGGAACTCATCCACGGAGTAAAAGGTTTTTGATAGCAAAAAGATTTTGATCTTCCTCCTGAATGTGTCAGTCTGAAGTCTGACTCCAATGGGAAGCTTGTTGAACAGAGTGGCAGGGCTGAAGCCAGGAAACCCTGGTATCTGCTTAGTCTAAATTCGAAGATAATTGACATTTGGGCAAAATGATATCATGCTGTTATTCTGGTTTGATAAACTAGAACAAATTGTGGACGAGAAATTTTTGATGATGGAACTCTTGAATTATTATTATTTGGGCAATATCCTCCATCTTTTTTTGTTCTTACTACCATATTCAATAGTCATATTTTTATTGTTTTCAAGGCAAACTGACTTTTCAAATGGTGAAAATATTTCAACATTTTCCAATTTTGATATAATCAAGATTGAAAGAACTCTGAAACTAAATCAAACTTGTATTTAATGTAAGTTGAAGACTCTCTTCAGGGACATCGAACCATCGGCTTTCAAAGTTTAGGCAATTCAATTGAACAAAGAGTAGTGTTTATGAGGTACCATGCGAATATGGAAGATTATTTATCGGAGAAACAGAACGCTCTCTGAAAGTATGAATAAAGGTGCATCAGAAGAATCTTCAAATGTTAGATGGACACGGATAAATCGAAGTTGTTCCAACTTATTGTGAATCATGAGTAAAATGAATACAACTTTGACATCCAAAGAAGAGAAATCTACAAGAAGAATTATCAAGGGATCAGCATTCAGGTTAATCGCTTCTGATCCCCTAAGTGCTTCATCAGTTTAATTATCGTAAGTTTGGAGCTTGAAGAAGTACAAAATTGATCTAGTTTCAGAGTTTCGTCAATAAGGAATGGTGGATATTGCCCAAAAAATTATTCTGAGATAGAACAAGTGAGCAGAACTAGTTCGATTGATCTGAATTGATGTATTTATTTACGTAATTTCTGAATGACGAATAAAACAATTGGATATGAAAATAAAGTTGTACTCTTTCGAATAAGATTCTCGAATTATTTTATTTTGAATTGATGTATTTATTTACGTAATTTCTGAATGATGAATAAAACAATTGGATATGAAAATAAAGTTGTACTCTTTCGAATAAGATTCTCGAATTATTTTAGACTTTTTCCACCAACTTGAAATTAACTTATAGTGAAAACCTGATACAAATTTTGTTTTTATTATAAGTTAACCACTTCGACAACTAGGTCATTAGAGGTTTCATACATCTTATTGATCTGAAGCAAATTTATTCCTGAAAATAACTAAAATTGACAATTATAGTCTTACACTTCATGAAAGTATCAATGATACCTTGATTTATTCTAGAAAACACTGTTTTTTCTGATGAATAAGAGAGAATTTTTCATTCTTATAATTGAGGTTAGTTTTAGAATATTAACTGATTTCAAAATAGCATGTTCATTTGTTCCGTTCGCGGCAACTCTCAAGTAAGTTGTAACCAAGAATCGTTCGAATTATTGTTAATCGATTATGAATGCCTGAAGAGAGAAAAGTGTTATACACAAATCTCGAAACACATGTGTCGTATTCTATTTCAATTTTGATAAATTTTTCTATAGTTTTTTAGAATTGTTTGATGTTATGATGAGAATGAAAAATTCTCTCTTATTCCTCAAAGAGAACAGTGTTTTCTGAAGAAGTATAGGACTATAAATGTCAACCGCTTTTTTGAAGCAACATTCAAGGGGATACGCAGCAAAGAAGTCGAAGGTATTCACAAGAGGAGTTGAATACTTTTTAGGTGCCGCTCCTGATTAGCAATATTTTTGATTAAGGTAGTTTTTATTATGGGTGCTGCTGGAGGGTGTAGAATCGGCGAGCTGGTGACTATGACCGTAGTGACGTGGAAGATCGGGGCAGCGTATTGATTATTCAGATTCCAGATACGAAAACTGATAAGAAAAGAGTGTTCACTGTGGTCAATGGTACTAATAACGTTGCTGCACTCGATATATTCCGCAAGTATAGAAACTTGAGGAAAGCAAAGTTGATCACAAGCGACTATTTATAAATTATACTAATGAAAAATGTACCGTCCAGCCTGTAGGTGTGAAAATGCCCGTTACTATTGCGAAGTATTTGGACCTTAGTGATGCTAAACAATATACAGGGTTCAATTTCAGGCGTTCTTCTGCAACCCTACTCGCAAATTCTGGGGCAAATCTGACAGTTTTGAAGAGACATGGTGGTTGGCGCTCAAGTTCTGTTGCAGAAGAATATATTGAAGATTCACTACAAAAAAAAAAAATATATTTTTGAACAAATACTTGGTGGGGTCACAAAAACCGAAGTTCCTGATGCAGAAATCGATATTCCAGCAGGGTCTTAGAAGTCCTCAAACCAGGTGCAGGTTTCCAATTCCATTTTCAAAATCTTAATAATTGAAATTTTTACTTTAATGATAGGAATGACTGTTAATGTAAAATTATTGATAAATTTCAAGAAGCATACTTCGGAATGAGTTTTACGTGCATTGTGTGTTGAAAGAATAATTTCCAGAAAGTGAGTGGTGAACATTTTATTTCACTAGAGAATTAAAAATAAATTTAATTCACTCAGTGGATAACTGTCAATTGAACCTTGTTACCATGGGTTGAATATTGTCGTCTTTAAACCTCAAAATGGGATAAATTATATTATATTGCTGCTAGAAACATTGAGAATCTGCATTATATTCCTATTAGCACATTATTTCTTCAATCAACATTATTACCGTGGAACAATTTGAAAAACTAGTTTCCTAGTCTTTATACATTTCCCAGAATGTCAGTAACTGGATTCTAGTCAGTACAGCAATATGGGACGCCCTATGTGTATTATATTTTATGGCAGAAGTCCAAAATCCACTTTCATATCTGGAACCCGGAATAAATGGACGACATATTTCGTTATTTATGAAATTTATCCCGAAACGAACCAGACCTATTTGTAACGCTTCAGTCTTCGCTAATATATGCGAGTTTTATCGAGCCTCCGCTATATGACTGAAATATTATCGTTGAAAACGAGTCATATTTCAGATGTCGTTCCTCGGGAAGATATGAGTTCATCCATCAGATCCTCAGAGATAATGTGCTTACAATATACAAAAGACACGACTATTCCCCTTATACAATTCACAATTGCACGGTGGCTGGCTTCTTCTTGACAGTAGATTCATAACATCTGATTCAGTTTTGAGTCGTAATTCCTCATGATGACTCGCTATCCATCATTAGGAAGAGAAATACGTGTTTTTTGTTTTTATGAGAGAATTCCTGAGGAATTGTATCCGTGTTGACGAAAATATCTACTTTTCAGTTGTATCTTTGGAAGAAGGAAGCAAAAATTGAACCAAATGAATTTATGATCTCTTGGTGTAAAATAGTCTCTAACTTTTCTATTTGATCAAAGGTTGGAGAGGTTGTCGAAAACTTAATCAACTGAATAACAGTGAATTGCTTCATTTTTGGCTTTTTTTTTCTTTATCTGATCAGAATGGGTACTCTTTGATCTCTGATATGCTGTGATATTGCTCAACTGTGGTACTAAACTACTAGCTGCTAAATATCATTGTCTGATAACCAAACCTTGGAACAAAACAATATAAAGCGACCGTATTGAAACAGTTTCGGAACCATTTATGCTATGAAATTATTTTTTATAGCTCGTTCTAGTAGAATAGCGTAGTATCGTTTTGCCCAAATATCTGTTATTTTCGAATATCGAGCCAAAAATGGTCTCAATCAATTGAGTTTGACGAAGTGATGGAGAGAATAGGTTTGAAGTTTGAGGGTATCCGTTCGACCTGCCGTATGCTTTTTATCTTCCGAAAAGGAGAGCTAGAACTTTCATATTTGCAGAATAATAAACCCTAGAATATCAATCGGATGGAGTTGTGACTTGAAAGATATTTGTTTTATGTTGAAACAAATAGGATCTTGAAGATTTATAGAAATCATCAAGCAACAGAATTTTTAGGAAATTCCAAAAAAAAATTCAATACTTTATATACCTCGTAAGATATCGAACGTCTTCAAACAAAAATCGGAGCACGTATAGGCGTTCTTTATACCTAATATGTTCTCAAATTTCATTGTCGTTGCTTCCTTCAACTTGAAGATATAATTATTTTTTCATGTACTTAAGATAGAAGAGAAATTTCAAGTCTGTTAGAAATTTTGATGTTCGATGCATTCACAGCTACATGAGCTTCGAATTCAAGGAAAACTAGGAGTAGTTACTTTTAATTAAAGAATATATTTGTTCATTTATAGTATCGTTATGGTTTCATATTATTGCAGAATAATACTGAGACACGTCAATTTTTTTTATTCAGATGTGCCTTATTGAAACCAGTATTCAAATGAATATGTTAATTCGCGCAAGTCTTTTTTCGTATGGGAGACCTTCTATATTAGTGAATTACTAAAATCCATCCAACGAACCGATTTCAAAAAAATAAATGAAATGATATACGAGTATGATGAATAATAAGGGGTGAAATTTAAAATTGTACGTGTACCCATAACGAAAGATAAGAAACACATTAAAATAGATGCTCAAAATGCTCTCGTCCCTAATGCGGGCAATATCGCATACCAAAATCTTTTATTTCTTCAGTTCATTCAGTGTAATAACAAAAATATGTCCATTATCCACAGAAGTATTATACATACTTGTTCGTGAAATTACAATACATCAAATACAAATAGCCCCTAAAGTAAGAGTCCAATTAAAGTGAATAAAAGAGGGCCCACAGTTCCATATCATCAGAAACGCCATCCAATAAAACGGTTAGTTAAACATACTATCAACAACACAATCTGCAAAAGACAAAATGTTCAGAAGTCATCCCTTTTTCTTCCTTCGTACTTAAGATGTCACACATAAAAAATTCAAGGGCTGAGGTCTGGCCGTGTAGCTGGCCTTTCAATAATACTCCTTTACTCTGCTCGACAACTTCGTCAGAGTAATAGCTTACCATTGGAGCATAATGGTGATCTGATTCGTCTTACTGAAACCAAACATTTTCATTCGTTCAGTAAGGTTCTATCGCGTTAGGAAGTTGACAACGCACGAATAACTTCATCTCAAGCGCTTAAAATCTGTTTACTTCTTACCAAACTTTCTTATATGTCTCCATACCATATTGAATTAAATATTGAGCTTTAGATTGATTTCGAGAAAAACCTTCTTGGATAATCAGGGTATTTGCAATCAGAAGGTTAGAATGTGAAATTCGAGTTTGGTCTTTTCATCATTTGAGACTTGTTAGAAAACTTAATTAAGATAATAATTCAAATCATGCTCTGAACACACAATGAAGAGTTGGATATTTGAATCGAAAAGGATTTTGTCTAGCGGAATTGAGTCTGTGTTCGCAAGATCGTGAAATGAGTTAGCTAATGAAAATCAGGATTTCTTACCCCCTAAAGAAGGAATAGAGTGGAATAGCTTATTTGAATAAACAGCCTTAAGGATGCCGGGCATAGTTTCTTATTTAATTGATCATGGTGGTGATTTCTCAATGAGGCAAAGGCGCCATTTCTACACAAAAGCAAGAGTTGAGATATTTTCAATTATTTATTTTTGCATCCAACCACCCTCCAGAAGATATGAGGTTGTATGGGGTTTTATTACGCATTTATTAATATTATTCTTATCAAGCATATAAAAATGAAAGATTTGTATATAGAAAAGAGCAGCCGATTGAAATTAATTCATAAGGAATGAATGAAAGCAGGTGAAAAAAATCCTCAGAGAAGACTGTTGATATCAAATATGATTCTTTGCTCTATAAATAAGCGTTACATTCCTATCCAGCAGGTCATCAGCTTTTACGCACTCGTTCTGGAATGTTGTCCTGCACTCTGGAATATTGTGATACTAAAACAACCGCCACAATGAATGTGACAGAATCATCGGGCCGATATAATTAATTGAAAACAATCACATACAGTTCTACTTCAGTTTTATTTGAAGCTCAAATGTCTTCCTATCAAAAACTAATCTAGACAAAGATTACCACAAAAAATCGATGCACAATGGAATACATCCATCAGAATAATTACTGGCACCATAAGATCTACACCGGTTAATTGGTTACCAGTTTTGTCTAACATTGTCCCTTCCCATATTCGCAGAGAGATTGCAGCTCTGAGCCTCTAAATTTATGAGTAGAACACTACTCTTGAAGAGAAAAGTCCCAAAAATATACTCAAGCTTATTTTATATACACAACCCTTATGCGTGGAGCCAGGGTTTTTTTCACTAGAGTTTTTTCCCTAGGCTCTCAAGTCATACACCGAATTGTATGGCCCCCTGACCCCAATCCTTGCTACAATTGTTTTGCAAGCCAAAAGTTCGAAAGAATACACAAAGTTTCCACAAAGGGTATCGGGTAATATGTTTTCGCGTCATATTATGAACGGGATGTGTAAGTGGTGCGGGATGGGGTTCGTGGCGTCCTCCATTGTGTGGAGTTTTAGTCACGATGGAACGGTACTCGGGGACGCATCGCGCATTTTGCGTAGAAGAGTACTATCGTAAAGGTGATTCAATAGCGACTGCTCAGCGTCTCTATCGTGAGAAATAGTGTACACGCCACGCCCCAAGTGACGACAGCATTAGGAAATCGATCAGGATGTTCGAGAATATAGGTACGACAATTAAAAATCAAAACTCTGGTCGTCCTCGTTATTCGCGATGGGGAAACAATGGAAGAAGTTGAGGCGTCGGCCATCATTAGGATAACATCATCTTTTCCGAATAATTCTCCAATTCATATATTATTAAGAAACAATAAACTTTTTTATTGCTCACAAATATTTTTTTATTGTACTTACAAATACCCGATACCCTTTCTGGCCACCTATACTAGTGAAAAAGCCCGTGTCGCCACGGGCGCAAGTAAGGAAGCGCTCGGTCGCAGCACTGGCTGAATCTATCTCGTCCTTTTTCACCCCTTAAATGCAGAGCATTGCAAAATTGACACGATTCGCTCATTTGGCCGACAGAAAACGCGGGAATTTCGTCAACCGGAACCCTTCTCGCTACAAATACTGATCGCATTGCATATTTACTGTTATGAACGCGGCGTCGGTTTCTTTCAGTTCGGGTTGTCCAGGAAGCGTTTCGAGAACCCTCTGGTCTGCCTCGTAGTCGTGTCTCCATTGTAAATTAAAATTTTATACTTGACCTAACTCAAAATTGAAAAATCGGACGTGACCCGTTTTCAATTTTTACCCAAAAATGAAGAATAACCATCCAAATTTGGGTGTTTAATATCTTTTTCAATTATAATTTTCTAGATTAACTTACTCGGTAGGTTTGGAAATTAAAATAAGCTTAAAATCAAACTTAAAATCAAGCTCGTCAAAACACGTCTTTCCTCTTTGAAAGTCAAAGCTGAATTTATAGATGTTTATTATAATTTTTGAATGTTATTAAGTTTGACAATTACTTTTGAAATGAAACTTCTTCAAAATCGCAGTTTCCATCTTATATTTTCAAGCACGTTATATAAAATATAAATTGTTATAAAATTATTCAAATGCTCACTTTCTGACCAACTCAGGTAGTACACTTGAACCGTTTTTAACTCGCCCTAACAGTTCAACTTTCACTTAAGGTAATTTTATTCAAATAACAAAATTTGAAATTTTTAACTATTGCAAATTCACAATTATTTTATTCCCAAAAATTCACTTCACCCTTTTAAATTGAAAGCCTACATAAAACAACTGAACTAAAGTGTTTTTCCTCTTCTAGCAATGTTACTATATGATTTATAAGTCACATGTTATAATTTATATACAAATAAAGTTAATCAAATTTACACCTCTTAGTTTTCATGTTGTATCTGAGCCGGAAAAACATAAATCATATCATCATCTGTATGCTTAATTGAGCATACCATAGTTACCAAACTATTGTCAACAATTTTTTATTTTAAATGTATCTTAATTTTTTTGGCATCTTCGTTTATTTCAGCAATATGATTTGACCAAAAAAATCTTTTCTCTTCTAGCATGATCTAGCAGGATTTATAAGTCACATGTTATAATTTAAATACAAATGAAGTTAGTTAAATCTACAAATGTTTTAAATGAGTTATTTGACGGTAATGGTGACTTGGAGTGCAAGAAGAAGAAATTAAAGCCCATATCAGAAAAAATTTGTTGAGCGGTGGCGCCATCTACAGCGAAAACATGCCAATTTCCAAGTTTTTTAGAGAAATTGAAGATGTTTGGCACTTGTTATTATTTTTCTGCATCAGTTTAGACACCTACCGTTAATTTAATTAAAATTTGATGCAAATCGGTCGATTGGTTTAGACGCTAGACCTAACTATGTATCATATTATTATGATAGATATATCTTCAATCAAAAATCTTAAAGTAATTCATATCTTCGTTCAGTAGGCATTTGTCCTTCAAATCAACCATAATTTATTTATGTCCAAATCATCATTATATTACCTACTGATAAATAAATCTTATCGTCAGAGCGATTATTATTAGTAACTTCCTAAGGAGGAAGAAGTTTTCAATCATGAACAATTCGATAATAAACGATAAATCTCCAAACCAGATATCGAAATTCATAATTTGACAGAGGTTTCCAAGAAATATCAATGAATGTTAATATGTATTTCTTGAAATAAATGGTATTATATGGTTGTTGAAATGATGATTTACAAACTTCAGTATATTTTCTTTCGATGCGTAGGGTAGGGCGGGGCTAGTTGAGCAATTTTTTATTTGAGCGGATGTAGCTCCTCAATAAAAAGTCTCAATGAGCTGTTATGTGGCTTGATGGATTAGTAATTTATCCCTTAGCAAAAGTGTCCATAGTATATTTTTTGTAACAAGTTGAATTTAAGAGTTACCGCTGTTTAAATGCAGAAAGTCAAGTATGCTCAATGTACCCCATAGATGAGGTAAGTTGAGCAAGGGTATGGGGCAAGTTGAGCACTAATAATGTCTAACCAAACCACGAGTTCAATGTTGACTAGAGAAATAAAATAAGTGTTTGCCGATTAGTTCTTTATTTATAGTATTTTAGTTACAGAACAACAAAACTTAAAGTAATTTTCTTTTACTAATTAACCAAAACTAGAATCAACAAAACATTAACGTATTTTAAGATAAACTTCAGCATCAGAACTTTGAAACTTAATGGTCATCAATGAAATTAAATTTATATATTCTTAGTGAAAATTATGTATATTGTTATGAAAATGGTCATCGAATTATCAATGTGTGTGAAAGCCTAAGATTAAAGATTATGAATGGGTTCTACCAACATAAAGATGTACATAAGTTCACATGGGTCCAGAGAACCAAAGGGCTGAGCTCTATAATCGACTATGTGATCCTACGTCAAAATTCAAAACTAAAAATTAATGACCTCAGGGTATATCGTGGCGTGGAATGTGGTTCTGATCACTACCTACTGATGGCCAAGGTGGTGATCAATTATCGGAAAGTCCAAGGAAAGAAGGAAAGAGGGGAAGAAGAACAGAATAGGGAACAACGAACTTTAAACACTATTAAGTACAATTTGGACAGTCTCAAACACGAATCTGTACAATTTCTTTACAAACTTAGATTAGCGTCGAAATTACAACACGTGAAAATGGAACAAATGGATACCGAAGAACTGTATAAGACGACAAAAGCAAGTATACATCAAGCAGCGGAAGAAGCCTTGGGACTACAAGAAAGACAATCAAAACACAATCCGGAATGGTGGACGGGAGAAATAAAGGGATTGACAGAAGCAAAGAAGAGAGCATACCAGAAGTGGCTCATTACCAAGGATATTGAAGATCAGAAAGTATACAAACACTACAATAAAGAAGTCAAAAGAGTTGTAACAGAAAAGAAGAATGAAAGTTGGGACAGAGCGTGTGAAAACATCGAGAAATGTATGGGCGGGACGAAGGTATCGGAGGCATGGAAAACAATCAAAAACATTCGAAGAGAAAACAACCAATCAGCACATATAAATATGATAAATATGAAAGAATGGCAAGAACACTACAAGACCTTACTGTCGGAAAATCGGGAGCAATTTAAAGACCCAATTGATAAAATAGAAATAGAGAGGGTAGATATAGAAAAGATTGGAGTAAAAGAAATAGAAAAAGCTCTAAAAAATATGAGAAACGGTAAAACTCCAGGACCAGGAAACATGCCCATGGAACTGATCAAGCATGGACCAGTTGTATTACTGGAAATGCTGGCAGAAATTTTTAATAGATGTATGTTAAGGGGTGACGATATTCCTGAGGACTGGAATATATCATATATTAGTCCTATACATAAGAAGGGAGATAAAAAGATCTGGGGAAACTACAGAGGTATCAGTGTGACCAGTGCAATGGGGAGGTTGTATGGTAGAATTTTAAAGGAAAGAATAGAAACGGAGTGCCAAGAACTTGAAGAACAGAGTGGTTTTCGCGCTGGAAGATCATGCTTAGACAACACTTTCACCCTCCAGCAAGTTATTGAGAAAAGGAAAGCTAGAAATTTACCGACCCATCTGATATTTATTGATCTAGAGAAAGCATTCGATACAGTACCCTTAGTAAAACTTTTTAAAACTTTGACGAGAGTCGGCCTAAACACAACATATGTCCGAGCTATTCATAACATCTATAAAGACTCAAAAAGCATGGTGAGAATAAACAACAACATTTCTAAACCTTTCAGAATCTCAAAGGGACTTAAGCAGGGATGTTGCTTATCACCCACCCTGTTTAAGATATATATTAAGGAAGCTTTGGATATATGGAGACGTAAATTCCTTACAACCTTACTATTCGCCGATGACCAGGTGATAGTTGCAAGCTGTGAAGAAGATGTGGACTACATGTTCAGGAAATTAAAGGATGAATATGAAGAATGGGGATTAACAATAAACCTAAAAAAGACGGAACATTTGAAAATTGGAGATGATGGACAAGAAGATCCTCAACTAGACATCCGAAACCTACAACAATGTGAAGAATATAAGTATTTGGGAACTATAATATCCCAAGAAGGAACAAGTCACAGGGATATACAGCATAGAATACAGCAAGGGCAGACATGTATCCGAGTTCTAAATCAAGTGCTTTGGTCGAACAAAATAAAATTAAATACAAAGATGACAATCTACAGTTCGATAGTAGAGCCTATTTTGACGTATGGATCTGAGGGCTGGCAAATGACAGTTAGAAATAAAGAAAAGATAGGAGTAGTAGAAATGGACTTCCTAAGAAGAGCGTGTAGGATAACAAGAACAGAACATATACGTAACGAGGAAATAAGACGGAAAACAAGAAGAACTTACACAACTTTGGACAAAGTGGAAACACGACAACTCATCTGGTACGGACACGTGATGAGGATGGGAGAAGACAGATGGCCAAAACGAGCAATGGAGTATGTTCCCGGAAGTCGCAGAAGGAGAGGAAGACCAACGATAACATGGGAAGACGGAATCAGGACAATAATGAGAGATAGAGCCATTGGAGAGGATGAATGGCAGAATAGAGAAAAATGGCGATCGAAATGCGGGATGCGGCGGAGGCTGTAGGACCCCCGCTATATATATATATTCTTAGTGACAGAGAAACAAAACTTAATATAATTTTCTTTGGATAATTAACTAAAAATAGAATAAACAAAACATCAACGTATCTTAAGATTAACTTCAGGATTAGATTCAGTCTTTGTGTTTAAAATCAGACTTGAATATCTGTGTAGGAGAAAATACTTGTCTCGGTGTTGCATAGCCCATGGATGAATCACCACCTTCATTTAATTTCTTCAAAAATCTTGTCAAAGTCATCCGTTTGATGCCAAATTTTTAAGTGGCGGCATTAACACTTTTTCCTTCATCCTTACAGCTTTTGCAGCATTTTTTAAATCTTCAGTAGTGTAAGAACATCTTGTAGTCTTCCTCTTGTAAGTCCGCATCCTAAAAAAAAATAAAACATTCATTACTTTACTTGTTTGAGTGAGGGTAAGTTGAGCAACTATAGCTCAACTAACCCCAATCCGGAATTTTAAAACCAAAGTGAGGTTATAAAAAAATCGTAAGAATTATACCCAGAACCTCTCTACATCTCAAAAGTACAATAATTATCTGGAAGATTAACACTTACCTGATTGAAAACAGACAACAATTGATCAATATAGACGAAAACTTGCGATAGACAACTTTTTTACTTTTTGCGCACAAAATAAACAAAACGCACGGACGCTTCACTCGTTCGTCCAGCCGCTACTAGTGATCACGTGGTGATTACCCCTCCCGCGACTCCTTTTTTCCGCCATATGATGCCAATGCGTATAGTGAATAGTTTGCGAGATATTTCGATTGCCCAACTTGCCCATATGCCCAACTAGCCCCGCCCTACCCTACCTTCTATCATTTCTATCAATTTTTTATAATTTGGACTCTAATATTTATTTTAAAGGACGAGTGCTTAGTAATTGAAAGATATTTTTAAGGCTTTCGCTGGAGCTAATATGCTTACTTTTGATTGGTTTTTAGGAGAAGGGAATCTGGACTTCGAACAAAACCCAAGGACAACTCTGAGTAGTTATTTTTGATTTAAGATATATGCTTGTTCATTCATCGTGGCGGTTTTGTTAGTATCACACTGCTCCAGAGGACGGGAATAAATAGCGCAAGAACTCGTGACCTCACATCAATGATTCTCTAATTTTTTTGTTCAAATTTCAATCATTTACCCTTTGCCCTCATGGGTTTTCCAAAGAAATTTTTAATCTTATAGTTCGTTGTGGGTATTTCAATTTATTTTCAGTTAATAGAATAACGAAACAATCTGTTCGGTACACAAAAAAAAACAATGTGTATCGGTACTATGCTTAAGATGCTCATTTTGAAAAATTTAACAGAAAAACCAAAGATAATATTTAAATGAAAACCCAACTTCTGAGAGCACAGACATATTATGAAAGCGCCCAAAAAAACCTCATATTGCACGACTTGTCTCCATATTTTCTATTTGAGGCAACAATAAATTCCGCCGAACTCGAAACATTCCCCAATTCATATTGGAAGGAATTATTTACGCTCCAAAGAAGATGTCCGCCACGCCTCATCGCTCAACAACGAAATGCCAAGAGCTCCATAATCTCTTCTGTAGATGCGGAAGTGAAGTTATAAACGAATTCACTAGATAAATTTGTCAAATTCCTCCCTCGTGATTATTTCGAGATTGAAAAGAGCAGAAAAGTATGCCGTTCATAAACGTCATGTACTTTTGCTCAATTATGAAATTCCAGGCGAGGCAGAAAAGAGACTCGGGATAACCGAAATCCGGTTGGGGAAATGAGACATTCAAATATCTTAACTGCCATTTCAGAGCTTATTGGGAGAATCAGAAGAGAATTTTTCCATTTCCAATTTTGTTATGAAACCTCTTCGTTTGTCGTTTTTGCTCATTGGGAATGACGGAAAAATGAGATTCTATAATGAAGTCAGAGAATTTATGGAGCATCAAATCCTATAAGAGTATTAGGAATGGCATGTTAAATGCAGAAATGACAAAATTAGATTTTTAACAGGGAAAAATACATTGGTCTCAGCTATTATTATGATCTTGGCTTGATTAATAAATTAGTCTATTTCGACCTATGTGGATGAAATATGGAAAAAATATTTGATGGAATCGGTCTTCAGTATTTGAAAATTCATTTTGAATACTTGATTAAAATTAGCAATTACCAAAAACTTTACTAAGCATTTCAAAAACATTGTTGATTAAGAATAACACACATCTGATTAGAATTTATGATATTCTCAATTGCGTAGAATAATGCATGAAACAAAATTACTTCCAATTCGATGGAAAAACCTCTGAGAAAGGCTTGATAATGGGTAATTCCTTTTCTCCTCTTCCACCGTCAATGTTTATGGATTATTCAGAAACCCAAAAACATTCGAATCTTTCTCTATTGGTTAATATAGGTAGATGATACCAGCGTTTAATTGATTAATTCATGGATTATTAAAAGTACCGATGAGTCCAGAAAAATTCATCATTGAATTGAATATAATTACACAAATTGCTATAAATGACGGTTTTGATCCATCAATGATAGAAAAAATAGTACAACAAAAAACAAAAGAAAGTGGCATTAAATCTAGTTAATCCAATTTTTAAGGAGATAATATGTCAATGTCTCATGTTAATGGATTTTTAGGAAATATTGCTGAATACTTCAAAAATCATCAACATCATCTGAGACGTTAAGTAACCTGCGTACTTTTATTAAAAACAATACAGGTAAAACAGAAAAGGGCAACAAATCTGGTATTTATAAACTGTCATGAATAAATTGCCCTGGAGATTATACGAGGGTTGCCTTTAATATTTCGGGACTGGACAACACTAAAGTTGCAATATACCAACTGACAGCTCTATCGTAAAGACATTTTTGAGGTTAAACGTAGTCAGAACGATATTACAGACGAGCGCTATTTGAATAGTTTACAGTAACTAGAAAGATTCATCTCGCTCAAAAAATGGGATTAAATCGTGATCATTTAGTGCGATTATTTTTTACAACTTTCAACGTGGATTGACTCAACAACATTGCATCGATGAACCGCATTCAATTTTTTGCGATGAAGCTCCGTCAAGGACTAGTGTTTATCGATGGTATGGTGAATTCAACTGAGATCGTAGTTTACTCCAAGACGAATTTCGTGAAGGTGGTCCAAAATCAGTTCTTGTTTCGAAAACCGTTGATGCTGTGCGCCAACTGAAATTGCTATGTGACCTATCGTGAGATTGAGACAAGCTTACGCATTAGTGGGCTTAGCATACATTCAATATTGCATGAACATTTGACCGTCTAAAAAATTTTTTCGCTTTGGATTCCATACAATTTGTCAACCGCTCAATTGAAGGCTCGTGTCGATTGGTCGGAATAAATACTCGATCGCAGTGCTTTGAAGCATTTCCGTAACATCATGACAGTTGATGAATTGTGCATTTACGCGTATGAGCCCGAAAGTAAACAGCAGTTGACTGTATGGGTGTTTCAAGATGAGCCAAATCCAACGAAAGTTGCTCGCGCACGAAGCACTTTCACGCAAATGGTCACCTGATTTTTCGGAAAAACTGGACATGTCGCAATCGTATTAATATAATCGTATAACTAAAAAAACGCAGAACGGTCAATTCTGAGTGATACACAACGATTTGGTTGACAGTTGTCTTACGAGAAATTAGGCAAACCAACCTCCGTGTCGTCAGTGGTTTTTAGTAATTGTGTCCTTTCAATCTGTCCTTCAATTTTGTTCGGTCTGTCATATGTATAAGCCCTCACAATTATTACAATCCATCTTATACAGGGTCTTTCACGAGCAACCTCACCCATATTTATACGGGAAACTACTGAACGTATTTTCATGAAATTCAGCACTTATGAGTATTTCACGATGCTGATGAAATCTAAAATATTTTCAAGGCATGAGCACCTCCGGTTTTTCCGGAAATGACGTCAACTTCCGTTTTTCAAATTACAACACCATTTTTTTATTGCAGAAATAGATTCCTTAGAAAATTTGGAGTTATTTTGATGTAACATTTTTCAGTTTTGGTTGAAAAATTCTCTCTGAGCGGGAAAATTCGAAAAAAAAATCGAAAATAGAGCTCCGCTGGAACAAAAATAACTTCGAGGATTTCGGATGGAAAATTCTCATTTTTGGGATTTTTTAAGATGTAAAATTGATGTATCCACTTTAAAAATCGAAATCGCGATTCATGATACAGGGAGTGAAAAAATTGCTTTCAATTTTTTCGTCCTGAATTTTCAGCTATTTCTTTTCCCTTCACGCCAAAAAGATTAAATTTTCAGGAACTGTTTTAGATTTTACTACCCTAATATGCAAGAGAAAAAAGTTACAGGTTGTTCCTGAATAGATGGCGAATTTGGATTCGAATTTGTATCGGAAACCTCTTTATTTCAACTAATCGGTCATCGGTTTTCTCTCCAGTGATAAATAAATAATTCCTTATGAACCATATGCAAAAACTTACCATGTTTTACATTCTTTTTTTATTAATGAAAGATATCATTAATTACATCTGCCAAATTCCTCTTTATTCAGTAGCATTTTGTGTTTACTATTAATTTGGTGATAATTCGTATTAAATTATAAATTTGCGCCATCAAAAATAATGCAATTTTCGATGTTCACATTTATGATGGGACTTTAACTGGTAAGATAGAACACTACACATGTTTGCATTATTTAAAGAATGTTTTCCCTTAGGAGATAGATATTCTGACATATTGACTAAAATAATTAGTCACTCAAATAGATTAGACTCAAATAACGCTAGTACAGAACCATAATGACTTATGGTATCAACAAGATGGCGCGCCTCCACACAATTCACTCAATGTGTCAAATATCCTATACAGGCTATTTGAAGATCGATGGTTGGCGAACAATGGTCCACATCTTTGGCCACCACGTTCTCCCGATTTAACTCCTTTAGACTATTATGTTTGGAGTAGGATAAAAAATATTGTCTACTCCACTCCCCTGACTGATTAAGAGGACTGCATAGAACGAGTCAGAAATGCGTTCAGGTTTGTTTAGATTTTTAGATTCATAGTTTTGAAACTCAATTTGGTTTTTAAACACTTTTGCAGATCTCTTCCTCCCGATGAAATAAGAAGAGCAACGCACGAGGCATTCCTGAGACGTATAAATAAATGTCATGAAATTAACGGTCAAAACTTTGAGCATCTTCTCTAGTTATAACTGCGAGAGTTTGCCATGGTTCTCCTAATAGTAACTTAAAGTCGGTTTCAAGAAGGGGTGTAAAATCTACAGCATGGTTCAAATAACAGTTCCTGAAAATTTCATCTTTTTGGCGTGAAGGGAAAAGAAATAGCTGAACATTCAAGACGAAAAACAGTTTTTTGTGAATAGCTCAGAAAATATCCACTTAAGGGCAAGGGTGTGATGCATACATTCACATTATTTTTTAACGTAGATTCAATATCTGCCATAAAAAAATGGGGTTCTAATTAGAAAAAATTGATTTTTCACGATTTTGTCTTCCCTATCTTTGAAAGCAATTTTTTCACCCCCTGTATCATGAATCGCAATTTCGATTTTTAAAGTGGATACATCAATTTTACATCTTGAAAAATCCCAAAAATGAAAATTTTCCATCCAAAAACCTCATAGTTATTCTTGTTTCAGCGGAGCTCTATTTTCGATTTATTTTTCGAATTTTCCCGCTCAGAGAGAATTTTCCAACCAAAACTGAAAAATGTTACATCAAAATAACTTGAAATTTTCTAAGGAATATATTTCTGCAATAAAAAAATGGTGTTGTAATTTGAAAAACGGAAGTTGACGTCATTTCCGGAAAAACCGGAGGTGCTCATGCCTTGAAAATATTTTAGATTTCATCAGCATCGTGAAATACTCATAAGTGCTGAATTTAATGAAAATACGTTCAGTAGTTTCCCGCATAAATATGGGTGAGTTTCCTCGTGAAAGACCCTGTATGCCACATGTGATGTTTCATTTATTGTTGTTCGTGATTTTAATATGCTATATAGGTGTTTAATTTGAATGTATGGTTTGTGAGCTACCTTCGCTGTAAGGTTTCAAAGTATTCTATTCTATTTTTTTTATAGAGAGGGTACGCATGTTATTAGTATAAATGTAATTGGTTGTTCTTATTCTTTTTATCTGATGAATTTTTGGTGTTGTATGACTTGTGTGTACGCTGATATATTTCCCTTTTTTATATGTAATTGGAGATAATTGTTTTTCATTAAAAGTGAGTAAATGTCCGGTATGATGATAGGTTTATATAAAGGTGATGCTTGTTTTGGAACTATGTCAATATAACGGATCTTGAAAGCTCTTCCTGTATTTTCAGATATGTGCTGAATTGAAATCTATTTAACTGTCAGTTTTTGTATCTTTCCTGTAAAGGTTTGTTTGTACTGAATGATTTTCTCTCGTGTTATGACAGGGAAATTAATCGAGTTATTGATTTTTTTTATAGCGTGAATAGAATTTTTTGTTGAAAACTGTTTAATGAATTAATTATTCTTTGGACGTCTTCGTCAGATCTTACCATTGAAAAACCGTCCATACATCTTTTGAAGATGTTATGTTTTAATTCGTTCCGGACAAAACCTTTTCTCTAAATATTTCATTATCGATTGAAAGATCGATCACGAAATTGGACCATCCATTGCAACTCTATTTGTTGATGAAAATCTTCCCTAAATTTGAAGTAACATGTGAAATTCGGGAAAGATTTTTATCAATCAAATGTTCAATTATATTATCTGAAAAGTAATTCATAGCAGCACTTCTGTTAGGTGGATAAATTGAAATTTTTGATGAAGCCCTCAACCAAAAAAAATTAGAAAGCACTGACGTGAGGTCGGATTGCTTTGGCACTCTTGTTGAGCTACTTGCGAGTAAATATTCAAACCATAAAAATTCTATAAGAACTCTGTTCACGTGAACAATAGTCTTTTCCCGTACTATGGGACAATGTGATGCAAAATGAACGCCTAATGAATGAACAAACCTATATCTCAAATTAAAACTAACTATTCATAATTTTCCCCAAGTTTTGTTCGAAGCTATAATTCCCTTTTCCTAAAAACTTACGTCAGTGCTTTTCTGAATTTTGACAACGCATATTGTTTCAGCCATCGAGATTGAATTCTATCTCTATGATTTCCCGTTATGAAAAATTTTGATTAATATTACGCCAACTGAATAATGAGCCCGGCATTTGTCAATCGAATATCGATCTGTGATGGCCATCGTTCAAAGAAAATCATCGGGACGTATGTCATTTCTCTTTTCTCTTGAGTAAATGAAAAAGAATGAATGAAAAAACAGCTACAGCAATGAAATTTGAGGATAAGTAAGATATCGATCACCTCAATATTTTCACGAATTTTTATTGAAATCCGAAAAATATTTTTTGAGATAGTGCGGATTAAAAAATTTTTTTTTGGAATTTTTAAAAAATTTTCTAGCGTGACGATTTCTGCGAAATTTTGCGAGCCGTTTTGTTGCAGCCTCCCTCAACAATATTTCAAGTATCAACTTGATCGGATTAATATTCTAGTAGTTATTGAGGAAACAAAATTTCAGATGCTCATAACTACTGAACCATTCAAGATAATCGGACAATTGACCTATTCTGAAAATATGAAAACTCTAGCTCATCTCTTTTGGATGCTAGAGATGATACGGCCGGCCGGACAGACTCAACTTTCGCCACGAACTCTTCATCAGGGAGTCGAACCCAATCGATTGAGACCATTTTCGGCTCGATATTCCTAAATTACAGACATTCGGGAAAAATGATAGGCACTGTGTTCGGGTGAACAAGAGCGCCAAAAAAAGGACGTGTTCAATGTAAGTTCAAAAATTAAATTTCATTTACGACACGTGAGCTGAAATGGTTTATTCCCTCTAAAAAAACACAATTGCCTAACAGGCTCAAGAATTGAAATCGTATCTTATTGATAAACAGTCACTTAACTCAATTGTTCCATCGTCATTGGCCCCATTATTTATGACTGAACACCCAGCTCATTTGTTATCGTTTATCATTATTAAAGTAAAATTTCATCTTAATTTACTTTTTATTTATTTTTTACTTTCAATATCTTTCAGGTATTACTACTACTCAACAGTGCAGATTCTATCTTTATAGCTCAGCCAATCTGTTTTAAAGAGGTGAAACTTAAACCATGGGGAACCTAGCACCATGCCTCAGTGAAAACTAGGGGCGTCTTTTTAAATGCTCAAATACATTATGAAAAATTTAATTGCGTTTTTCTGATAATCTACACGTCCGGCAGAAGAATTCAATGAACAAAAAATGTGGAGGGTCTTGCGATCTACGATAAATATCATTGGCGTAAGTCTGTACAACAACACAACAACACTCTCAAGGTGGAGCCGAACTCCCTGAAACATTGTTTCATTTTTTTGCCTGCAGTAGTTGTTCCCTTGAATGTTTTGAACAATTTATATACGAACACATCTTACAAATAATCCCGTTTCATGTTTTATGAGATTTCAAACAGACGCCTATAGCTAACGCTCGGACATGCTAGGGCACGTCATTGTAAACCGCTTGCATCAATTTTCAGAGATTCCTTCATTTTTTGACTAATTGACTGAACAACTATCTAGGCAACTATGAGTCCTCCAATGGGAAGGCAGAGATACATGACGTCTTTATACTAATACAGGAATGATTGAAAAGATAAGGTTTTTCGTCCACCACCAAAATTAATACTCAATAAATATGAATATCTGAGAGAATTCTACAAATTTGCAAGCTGGAGCAATCTTATTTCAGAGTCTTTCTGAGCTTCCATCAGATTTAAAGGGATAAAAATTCGCATGAGAAAATATGTCGTTCATTCTTCTGCCGTTGGAAGTAAGAGTTGATTCAATTTATGCGCAAGAATTTTCCTCGAAGCGAGTTTTTCATTTCATCAGATGGAATGTATTTGGTTTTGTGCATGCTGTGGGTTATTCCTATGTGGGAAATTGAATCGAATTTTCATTACATTCGAGCAGGGAACTGGCAGAGTCTTGAATACGCTCCGCAAATATCACAGACGCGATTATAACCAGAACTCCAGAACACATGATGGATTAATCAATGGTAGACTTTTCAAGTTTGGCTAATGATTTCTGATAAACCTGAAAAACTCAGTTCAAAGGGAAGGGAATATCACATCAACGGAATGAGAGGAAAGTCTATAAAATGTTTCATTTATATTCATTCCATATGTAATATGAATATTTTCAATCAGATAAAATGAACGACCATATTTTATTAGAGGAATTGAAAAGTGTATTGCATTCTATATAAGGTGTCTGATGAGGAATAGGACTACGTTTAGGTGGTGTTGAGGGATGTCTCAAGGAGTAAGAAAATGCTATTTGAAATCATCTGAGGTTCATGGTACCTGATATGGATTAGAAAAAAATTTAAATGACTATAATTCAGGAAATATTAGAGCTAATCCGAAAATTTTTCGTATGGACAATGACAGAGTGAGTACAAACCTGTTTGAATGAAAAAATCGAAACAAAATTAGATATGGACTCAGAAATTTTAGTTTTTCTGTACTTGAAAAAAACAACATCCTGTAGGTATGTGGTTTTCAATTTTTCTGACTCCAGATTCTGAGAAAGCAAGAAAAATACTTTCAAACCCAACTATCATCCCGAATGGCATAAATTTTCCCTGCTATCTCTTACTCTTCGAATGTCCATCTTCTGATTTTTGATATTTTTTTCTCGATATTTAAGAAACAATAATAATTCAGATAGTTACTTATGAGTAAAAAAAAACAGATCACACAGATCAAAAATTTTATTAAAATTATCGATAAAGCGAAAAAGAGTTATAACATTTAGAAAATTTACGAAGTATTTCTGAAGTACTAATTGATGATTCTGTAGGGACAAGATTAATAATTAATTCTTCAAATACCATTCAAAATGAAAATCACCAACTTCTACACATTCATCTGTTTCTTCCATTAAATTCAAAACTGCTTTCCTTATCGAATTTGTTTCGTATTTCTCCACATGCGTCTATTTTTCGCAGAATTAATTTTTCCCTCGTATTTATCTTTTCCTCGAACACCCTAGTTTTAAGGTGGGCCCAAAGGAAATAATTTAACGGTGTCCTGTCAGGAGTATGAGGTGGACTACCACGACCTATCTATCCATTTATTTGGATAAATCTCGTTCGAATGATTTCTCACTGTATTTGTGGAATATGTGGGTGATTAGGAAAAACATTCATGAGGAAATCTATATAAATTTCTCCGGTGAGTCTTTTTCGAAAAAATTAGGACCTATTAATCATAAATTGCGTACCACACATTAACACTGAAACGTCTCTGTGAAAGTCCTTGTACGACAGCGAAAGGATTCTGTTGATGTCAAAGGTCAAAGCTGGAGATAATCATGTTTTGTTTATACAATCGCCAGTGAACTAGGCTTCATCTGTGAATAATATTCCTCGGATATTTCTTCTATGACTTCTTATCCACCTGGATAATCAAAGCCGTGGGATCTCATCGCAAGGCTCCAATTTGGGTTTTATATGGGTGACTTTTTCCACACTTAGAGTATTCCAAACGTACCGTTTCTATACTTCATGAATTGAAGCCAATTGTCTGATACTCACTCCCGGATTGTTTTGTGTAGTTACTAAAATATATTCACGGATTTTCTATTCTATTGTATGTTTATGTGGTCTTTCAGAAACTATTTTTCTGGGAAAAGTACCATGTTCGTATGCGAACAATGCGGACAAAAATTTTGTGATTTGGAATCCGACGATTGGTAAAACGTCCACGATACTCCTTTGCAGCTACTCCGCCGTTCATAATAACCAACAGAACGTCAATTATACCCAAGTAACATTTTTGGTAACCTGAAGATTTATAATTTGAAATTGGTGTTATTAGTGATTCATAATAGGGGTGCTAGGTACCTGAGGTGTTTTAGTTCATATAGGAGTTGCAAAAATTATTGATTCCCAGAAGTTTCTATAAACTATAGATTTTATAGAAGTGTTTGAAACTTCGTAATGTAACCGATAGTGTTCAGTGTTTTCAAGTTTTTATCAAGTCTTTTATATACATAAAAATCATGTATGTCCAATAACTGAGTACTCTTATGAATCAAGATGAGAATAAGTAATAAAAAGGTGTTTTTAAATACAATTTCATAACTACTTGAAAGTGTTTGACATCACTGCATTTTCATAGTTTGCAGAATAACTCATAAAAATTATTAAATTTACACCCAACAATCGGGAAAGAAATTTCTTTAGGTCCTTATTGATATTATTCATTTATATTATATCTATTATCTAATTTTTCTGCAAAGTGATTTGAATTCTCTCCACTTAATCCTTTTTTTCCAAGAAAATTCTTTCAATGATTTATATCACTGACCATATATTGCAGCATTGCAGATATTTCTTCTTCTACAGCCTTGTATAACAAAAATTTGTATCTCTTATTAATACAAGGATACTGTTTCCAGTCTTTGAAAACGGATTTCGTACTGCACTCGCAGCATTCCTTGATTTGGAACAATAAAGGATGCCGTTTTGTTACCAAGCTTCAGGAACAAGTGTAAGAGAATATATATCTCTTCCTGTTTCTTCGGTTTGAACTATTTTGAAAGACATTTCCACACCTAAACACAATTATTGAAAATAGTACACAATATCTTGAGTGAAAACTTGCGTCAAGAATTTTAGGTTATGTTTTAATTCAAAGAGCGACACCTTCAAATGACCAGTAGTTATCACGCATCCGGATTAATTCGCATGCGTGAGAACTACTTGTCATTTCAAGGTGTTACCATCACTTATAATACAGGGATGGTGGTGGTGTAAATCACTTAAAGTTTATAAAGCTCCTACTTTTTTTTATTCAGTAATTTTTATCACTTAAATTGGTGATTATGAACATTTCAAAAATTATTATAGAACAAAAAGGCAGTGTATTTACATTAGAGATGCGAAATAATTTATATGAGTCCAAGTGTTGAGCATGACTAAATATCCGACATGGCCATATTGTTATTGAAAATGTCGTGTTTTTCAGCTTTGTGAAAAATTTAGAACAAAGAAAAAAAGTTGAATTTGGATTGAAAATGAATTATTTGTTAATTTCAAGATACTATTATTCAGAACTTAGTGTTTGTGTTGAAAAATTGTTACATTTAGAAAATAAAATAATTGAAATCGATTTGTGTATTATTTCAATAAAAAATTCAAATCTTTTGTATGTCGAGGGCGCACGGGTTATTCGGAGTTAAAATTCGATTTCATACAGTGTAGAAAAAATTGCAAGTGTTTACTAAATTACCTTCAAGGTTTTCTTCGCGCTTATAAGAAATGTAACTTGTAAGCGTTCAATAAAACCAACTACGTATCTTCAACTTCATATTTAATGTTATTGGGTTGTTTCTGAATTCAACTAACCAATAAACCAACAGATAAATAAAGATGAATAATACTGGACGTTGAATTAGAGTGAAACAATACGACAAAGTTGCGCATGCGCGTTTTCATCCAGAAAGGTAATTGAAACAACAATAGAAAGGTAACGGAAACAGTATCGTCTCCATATGGGAGTTTTATAACAGTCGTATAGATAGGATTATAAAAGTGTTCAAATGGATATCGGAAAAACCATAAGTCTTTGTCGACACTTATAGGGAAATTTTAAATTATATCATTTAAGGCCAATAAAGGATATATCGGGGACAGGGAAAATTTATTGTATCTTTATTATATATTTGAATTTTATAAGGCAGTGTCGAAGAGTGTATTCGCACTTTTATAAAACAAAAAATGCTACTTGGATACTCTTCATTAGAAAATATGTGCGGCATGATTTTCAACAGATTGTACTTCAATTTGAATTTCATCAAAAAAATAATAAAAAAAAATTGAAAATATGCAAGATAACTAAATGCTTCATCTTTTATAATCATAAATGATAGCAAACCAAAGAATTGCCATAACTGGTAACAAGATGTGTACATGACGAATGAAACTTTGGATAGTACAGGAAAATAAATCCAAACTCATCAGAAAGATAAACAAAAAAAGATAGACAAAAGGTTGACAATATTTGGAGAATTAATCATTAACTTTGTTTCTACTGAATCATCAATCCAGAAATACTTCGAAAAATTTCCAAATTTTCACTGGTCTTCGATGTTTTGATAATTTCTATAAAAATTTTAATTCGTTCATGATGTTTTCTTTTACCTATAAGTAACTATCTGAGATCTCATGTTTCTGAAATGTCGAGAAAAAAATATGGAAGAAGCGAAAATCGGAGGATTGACATTCGAAGACTCAGAGAAAGCAGGGAAAATTTGTGCCATTCGAGATGACCATAAAGTTTGAAAGTATTTCTCCTGCTTTCTCAGAATCTGAAGTTAAAACAATTGAAAACCACAAGCAGGGTGTTGTTTTTTCCTGATTTCAAAAAACAAAAATTTCTCTCTATCATTCTTCATACGAAAAACCATTGAATGAGCTCTAATATTTTTTGAATTATATTTATTTGAAATTTCGTAATTTTTCTAAAACTCATATCAGGAACCACGAACCTCAGATGATTTCAAATGGCATTTTCTCACTCCTTGAGACATCTCTAATCACCGCCTAAATGTTGTCGCATTCTTTACCAGAGACCCTGTATAAAACTTTGTATTTTATGAAAGCCTATTTTACCAGAAAATAACAAAGATGTAGATACAACCTAGAAAGAAGGGAAAATTAAATTTGCCTGAATATGCCTATGACGACGAGTTCCTCAGGGATCCATTTTCGGACTACTCTCATGCATAATCTACACCCATGTGTTGTACAACTTCTCATAAGAGAGGTGGTGTTATTTGCTGATGACATTTCACTTATATGTATGTCTGAAAATGAAGACCAGTGCTGTGTTATTATAGAAAGGGACTCAAGATTCGTAAATGCACTTGAAAATCATATTCAATATGAATCGGAAATGAAATGTTCCATAATTGCAAATGAAGTGAAGGCATACACAATAGGATAACCTTGTTCATTGAGAAGTACCCGAATATAAAAATTGGCTTCACGCTTGAATGAAATGACGGGATTTGAAATTTACATTCCTTCACAATAGTAGCATGAAAGCGAATTTTCACCTGAACAGAGGGCTCATAGATTTGCCCAGAGGTCTGTATTTCTCGAATATCTGGTTGAAAATGGTATAGATCATTTCGTAAGGACTCGCTGATGACGAATACGTGGTCAACATTAATTCTGTCCATCCGTCCGTCCGTGGGCATAATTACTTCCGAACGGAATGAGATAGAGAGCTCAAATTTTCAGGGTAGATCAGAGGAATGAATATCTCGGACGAGTTTGTTCAATAATTCCGGAGTTATGAGAACTGGAAATTGGTTTCCTTCATAACTCCCAGAACATCTATCGAATCGAGTTGTAACTTAAAATATCTCCGAATTGAGTTAGAGCAAATGGTCACAAAAATATTCCCAAAAATCGACACGCTAGAAAATTTGTAAAACATTCCAAAAAAAAAAATTACAATTCTTCATACCCCATAACATATTGGATGTATTCAAACAAAAGTTTGTCTATGAATTAACGTTATTGATATCTCACATATTCTAAAATGTCATTGTCGTAGCTTCTTCCCATGCAAATATATGATTATTTCTTCATAAACTCATGAGAAAAGAGAAATAACAAAAAGTACGTCAGAAGTATCACTGATCGATGCACGTATTCGATTGACATGGGTCGGATAATACGGTGAATTAATTTACGTTCCCAGAAGTTACCTTCATTCATCACACTTCAATATGAACATAAGTGATAAAGAATTATGGAAGACTGAGTGGAACTCTTACGAAATGTTCAATAAATATCTCGTTTCTGATCCTTCTGAAAAAGTTCCTGGTTTTCATCTTCCAAGAAAAATTTGGACAGTTCTTAATCGTTTGAGAACAGGTCATGGTCGTACCAATGGCATGCTATTTAAATGGAACTCAGTTCCTAGTGCAAGTTGTGAATGTGGAGAAGCAAAAGAAACAATACCTCATCTCATCAATAGTTGTCCCATATATAAATTTCAAGATGGTTTTAGGGCTATTCATGATGTTTCCAACTCTTTCTTGGAATGGGTTATAAATTTCAAACGAATATGATAGGTATTTTTGTTATTCAGTTCTTTTTTCTGCCTTTGTCTTTTTATTTCCAGATTCAATGTGAACACCTTGAAGAAGTCTCTGTCTCCACCAATAGAAGATCACTCTTGAAGAAAGAAGTCCCTGAAATATATTTCAGCTTATTTTTGTATTTTCACACTTAGACGGGGAGCCAGGGTTTTTTTCACAGGGGTTTTTTCCCTAGGCTTTTATGTCATACGCCGAATTGTATGACACCCCGTCACTAACCCCTGATCTATATGCTTTATTGTTTGCTAATTAAATATTGTCAGCCAAAAGTTCAAAAGAATATATATATATATACTTCAGGACTTTCGTACCGCTAAAAACTGGTCCTTCAAAAACCTTTAAAATTCAAATCCTAATTACACAAAATTGATGATTCTCCGAAATTGAATCTGTTAAAACCTCTGAATAAATTTTAGGAGCATTAAACTTTGTCAGAATTCTAAAAATTTTGACAACATACATTTTTTTATCGTAAATGAACCATTTCGATCAATCTTACACGTTGTTAGATGGAAATTATTGAATTCGGTGAACACAAAAAGGCTCGAAGAATTTTGCATAAATCGATATGATAAAAAATATTAAAAACAAAATATTTTCACTAATTTACAATTCATATTTTCAACGTTCCTAAATAAAAATATGTGCATGTATATATTATTGATATCTAACATTTCCTCAAATTTCATCGTCGTTGATGCCTTCTACAAGAAGATTAAATTATTTTTTCCTATACTCGAGCGCAATCAATCCCAGAAGTTAAAGCTTAAATTAATGTTGAAGTTTATAAATAACGTTCCCTTCGGCTCTTGTTTTATTGAAAATTTGGGACGGCTGTCGAAAACGAAACAACAGAAAATTGCCGATTTTCTAACACCAATTTAACCTCAAACTGACAGAAAAAGCCTCAAATTATTATTTTAAAAATATCAAATACTTGAAGTCAGGAAAAAGAAATGTAAATAAACACGTCAGAAATTTCTATTCTCAATGCTTTATCAGATACATATTTGATTGTTATCGGTCGGATTCATTCGTTCAGTTGAAGTTGGTGGAAAATTAATATTTACGGTGGAATAATTAATGTATGTAGAAAAGCACCAACGTGAGCTCATAGTTTTCCTTATTAGTGATGGGGTTGAAATCTCTACTTTTGATCGGTTTGTAGGAGAAGGGAATTTGAGCTTCAAATAAATCTGTAGGAAAACTGTGAGTCGTTATTTTCATCTGGTGATTTAAGTTCGTTCATTCATCGTGTTGGTTTTAGTAGAATAACTGTTCCAAAGTTCAGGAAAAGACTGTAGAACTTGCGCGCAGACCTCACGTCAGTGCTTTTCTTATTTATTGAATGTCTGGTGCATTTTTGAAGATAATTTCTACGTAGATTATTTGGTTTCAACTAATTCAATGTAATTCTACATGGAACCGCTCCACGTTGAAAATTTGTCAACATCAGTACCAACAGATGAAGTAATAATCTTGGAGATAAAATTTCTAAGGAATTGGATAAGAACTAGCAGTTCAACAGAGCCAAATGCATTTGACTCTACTTCAGTGTTTTATTTTTTGTTAATATAAGGAGTCACTGGGAGATGAATACTGCCATTCAATTTTCCATCGATATAATTATGAAGAAAAAATTTTTATCGAATATACATCTGCCAGTTGCGGACTATGAAAAGAAGAATACCCTGAAAAATTGAAGGAAATTTATTTAATAGAAGTCACAGAATGGATGCTGTAATTCGTCCTTTTCACTGATGAGAATATGGGAAAAAATTTAATCAAATTCATAATAGTCCGTGACGAACTGAGAAGAAGGGAAATAGAGCATATGTAAAACTATATGTTTTGTTTTCTCTAGAGTTATATTCCTCCTTGCACAGTCTTCCAGATTATAGAAAAGAGTAATATCTTTGAAAGAGTTTGATGTAATCCACGAAAATATATTTCGGGTGTCCCAAGGTGGGTGGCCCTTTGAATTATTATGGAAACTATTCATGTAAAATATTTCAAACTTTTAAGGTTAATATAAGGTTATCTAAGGTACATTTCTGAAATACCTTCAAATTTTTAGTGTTGCCAGATGTAGGCAATTTTGGCAACAGCTTTGTTTATTTGAATGAGGCACCCCGAAATTCCAATTTTCAAAGATTCTCGATAAGAAACTTCAATTAATCCAGTTTACTTAACTCTTTATGTCTATAACGGTTTCGGAGTTATAAATTTATTGAAAGAAATTCTAATCAACTTTTTGAGTTAGGTACATGGCTATATTTCGCTTAATTTATGAGATTTCAATTCGAAATTTGGCATTATCGTAGAAAATAATCCTTGCCACCGTTTTCCAATCTCATTTGTCAGTTTTACAGAGTTACAAATTACCATTTGTCAACTCACAAAATTAAAAGAAATTTTGTATTTTCAAATCTGACATCCAGTATATTTTTTCATTCCCAGAATGAGAACAACCCAATCAACATTTTTTTTATATATTTCCCTATTCTTATCTTGTGTGGGTTCAAAGTTATCTATGTTAATTGAATTTCAGATTGATTTGATATGCCTTGATTTTTTTGTTTTGATATTTTCTCTGTGCTCTCTAAGTCGACTTTGAATAGACATATCTGTGACCCAACACGATCCGTAGAAACCATTTTTGAAGTTTGCATGAAAAACAACAAGTATTCCAAGTGTTTTGCAGAAGTTTTTGTGAAAATAACCTGAAATCCACACAAGATAGGTATGGAGAAATTTGTAGAAAAATTTTAGATTGGGTTTTTCTTATTTTGAAAATGAAAAAATATACTGGGTGTATATTTTGAAAAAACGGAGTTTTATACAATTTTTTGAATTGACAAGTTGTAATTTTTTTGACCACTCTGCATAACTGACAACTACGACTCGAAAACGGTGGCACAGATTTTACTTTCATCTAAGATCATGCCAAATTTCGTATTGAAATATTGAGCGTTTTGCGACTCCCAAATTTTATAAAAAAAGTAATTATTAAAATTATTTTAAAATTTAAATAAGATCACAATTAATTCTGAGCGAATAGAAACAAACAATCAACAAAATCAATGCTTTTCTTTCACATTCAAATTGACCTTCAGAAGAAAAGGCGTTTAAATACCGGAGGGAAAGAAGCTCAGTTGAGTCCCTTAACCAAATAAAGTACTGACAATCCCAGTTTGAAAGAAGTATCAGATGAACCCTTATTGCTAGGCAAGTTCGGTGCTAAACCAAGATAAAAAGGAGAGGATATATAACTTGCCCCGAACTTTAATCGTTATCTCCCAGCTTCAGATTGCAAGAAAATAGAGGTGAGTGAAAATGAAACCACTCTCCAAAACTGAGAAAATTTTTACGCAGATAACAAATATTAATCATTCGTGTGTACTCTTAAGCACGGATGAATCATCCTTGATTTTAGAATAATTCTTCGATTTCCCTAGTCTTTCTTCAAACTTCCTACTCAATCACAATGAAAACTGAAATTATCAACCTGAATCATATCAGACGAGGGCACACTGAGCCGAGTTGAATCGTAATTGAATTTGAAATTTTTCGACAAACTTCGATTCAATTCAGCTCCCAATTATTATTAATTCAATTCAGGCGCTCCAAATATTGTTTTACCAAATGCTCTTTTCTCAAATGTCATCTAGATGGAAGTGATGCCAATTAAAGAGAAAAGTTTGATAACTTCGAACCTACTATTTTTGAATGGAATGATGATTCATAAAAACGTTTGAAACTTTACTTCTGATCGAAATTTTTAATGAATGTTCGAACAAAATTTTTTATCATTTATTTCTTATAGATTTTTTTCTCACAGCAGAGTAGAGAAGCATTGTGCCATGACGATGAACTGAAACTACCTGAATCAAGTTTCGGAACCAGAAACATATGGGTTTGAACATTTTACCTTCATATGGGTACCCGTTGGTATCTACGAGGGCCTCTAGTTTCATCACAAGTTCTGGCAAAAAAAATAGAATTCATTATGACTATTGCTAATGAGTTATTTTTAAGAGGATGATCTAAAATTTTCATATTTGCTGAGAACGTCAACCGTCCAAATATTCTATTTGGCCAAATGCGTTATATGCTACAGAAGTGCATCTGAAATTTGGTTTCCTCTATAGCTACTAGAATATCCATTGGATCTAGTTGTAACTTGAAAGATATTATTTTACTTAGGTTGCATAATACTCTAGAAAATTTTACATAAATTATAACTCATATGATATATGGCATACTTAAATTGAAGTATGTGCATGGATGAACGTTATTGATATCTTACTGTAATTGATATCTTACCTTGTTTGAAATTTTGTTGTCGTAGTTTTCTTCCACCGGAATCATAATTTTCTATTGACTCAATGGCAAGCAATCACAGAATTCAAAGTTGACATTTATTGATTGCGTTGACATTAACATTTCGTGTCGACGCTAGGCTCATTGAAATTCAAGAGTGGCCGTCAAAACGAAAGCATTGTATATTTCCCATCTTCTGGCACACCTATCAACCTCCAATAATAATAATAGATAATAGAAAAAGTCCCAAATTATTCTACTGAAAATACTAATTTTTTATAAAATCGGCAAAGATAAATGTTGGAAAGTCCGTCAGCAGTATCAATGCTCGATGCTTCCACCGATACGTATTCGATTGACATCGATAGGTTCTCATCCGTGGAAAATCAATCGAAATTGTTTATTTTCGGTTAAATGAAGTGAGTTGTCAATTCGTGTTCTGAAAAGATTTAATGTAATACTCGCAAAAGTCATCGAAAGGTTTCAGGAGAATAGATCCCGGAGATTGATCGCTTTTGTATGATTCGAATCAGAATATATGAGTTATTTCGAAGAACAAGTGTTTGGTCATTCCAAATTCGGGTGTGATGATGAAAGAAGACCTAGTTAATCGATATATAAATTATTTATTTATTATATTATTTATATATATAATTACATTTTCCTGATTCTGTTGCCTTATATATATATATATGCAAGTAAGGGAAAAGACTTTAGAACAAGTGTGCAAAAGCTCCTTACCTACCGTTGGTGTTTATTTATTTTACAATTAGAATAACTCGTCAATGTGAGGTTGAAGTAGCAATTTTATTGGATAGCGGCAACCAGTTACGTTTGTACTTCCAAGAGCAGCATAATCACAGACAAGCAGTTAACAATATTTTCTGTGGCGTACTAAGCCCTTATTTGACCTTTGATACCTCCAGAAAACAATTGGTTTGTATTCTGTGAAGCTTCTTCTATGGGTTTCAATTTAAATACCTTCATTGAAGACCCCAAATGGATCATAACAGTTCAGTAACAACCTGCTAACGGCGGTTAGAATTCTTCGTAGTTTCACAAAACTTAGAAATTTCTTGTATCTTAATATAAACGTTACCTCAATTACATATTTCAATATATAATGAAAGTTTTGTTTTTATGAGAATATGCACAATTTGCCCTGATAACCTGAATTTTCCGGTATAAATCAATGTCATCCTCGGGTAAAATGGAGAAATATAAATTCAGGGTAGTTAAGTTATCAATTCTCCTCTGATTAAACTATTATTGATAATAATTATTATTGAAGCGCTCTAGTTCTTACCATTAACAATACACGATTTCAATGTAAAATTGGTACTTTCATTTTCAAACAGTTGCGCTAAGATTCGAAATGATTATATACAACACAAATAATACACTCTATGTGAATAAGGGAGAAAGTTATACTATATAGGGTGTCAACGAAAAAATGCATAGTGCCAAGCGATAGAGGGCATTAAAATATGAAAAAAATTGTCCGAAACATTTTCGTTTAAGAAATACAGGGTGTTCAAGTTTATTTTTTATTTGCTTTTTAATAAACCTGGGACTAAGAGGTAACAATTTAATCAAATATGGAAACAAGGAATTTTGCATGATGCAGAATTCATATACATATCCTATTAGTTTTCAGATTATTCGTGATAACGCCACATACAGGATTCCTCCACATTTAAATCAATCCGATTTTTTTTGCCTCAAACTGTATGTAATTCAGAACTAAAAAGTAATTACCCTATTTTTTTCCTGCAAAAAGATAAAATTTGTTGGAGTCGAAAGGGCCAGCAGTTTTCGGTTGAAACGCATCGAAAAGTTATGATGCATGCAAATTGTCCGAAAGCGTCAAAGTAACCTACTTACAAAACCAAGGCCAAAACACTTCAATAAAATAAATTTCAATTAATAACTGCAAATAATAGATTAATTTACAAAAAACGTTAAATAGTTGTTGGAATTGATCAATTGATGGCCTTGTGCTTGAATGCACTTTTCCAGTCTATGTATCATTGATTGACGAAATCCGTGGAATATACTCGGATTATTACTAAATCTGTCAGCAGATTCCATAATTCTGTTCCATAAATCTTCTTCGGTATTGATTCCTATAGCATAATCAAAAAACATGATGTAGATTCAAATGTGGAAAAATCCTGTATGTGGCGCCCTCAATTAGAAATCTGAAAACTAATAGGATATTTGGAATCTGCATTATACAACACCGCCGCATACCACATTATGTTCATTATTTAACTCTTTGTTCATAGTTATTGAAAAAAAATAAAATAAAAAAAAAGCTTTGGTATGGTCATTTTAAAAAGAATGCAAGCTATCCTGCTTCTCTTGTATTACTATATATTATATATTATTTTAAAAACTTTTTTATTGCGATTATTTATTAGGATGATTTCTGAGTTTTATAAAAGGTGTGTAGTGACTTACACCTATTTCATAACACCTTGGATTGAAACACTTCACCAAAATCAAGGTGTTGCTACCTCTTATAGTAATCTCCATTTAAAATATTTCAGGGCAATATTTTATTATTATCATTCATATTATTTATTACTCGCCCTGAAAACTATTGCTCTAAGGACTATTACTTTATTCTCTATTCCATTATTAAACAAGGATGAAACAAAAAAATTAATAATTAATTGGGTTATCCTTTGTTATTATGCTCTATTTCATTACAGATAATGCGAGATAATTTTGATGATACATCTTTTAGACGTGTTTAAGCAATTATTGGTATATGAAGGTAGTGAATCTGGTGTGAACCCTAATGAGTTACATTGCTTAAAATTGTAAAATTGTCTTAAATATAAAAAGGTTTGATGATATTTATTTATTTATTTATTTATTGAAACAAAGAATACAAACAGGCATCTGCCCAATAGAGTATTCACATATTTGTAAATTTTTCAAACATAAAATCTTACATCATCTAAACCCCACCATATACAATCCATCCTCTATACAGAAAATATACTACGTACTCAGTAAATAAATGTGCACTACGCACCAAGTAAAGAAATGAACAAGTGTGCAACAACAAAATTAACAATTTTGAAAACTAATCGATAACAATCACAGCCCCGATGCCTTTAGATCAGCCATTACCACTGTCTTTATTCTTAACAACTCTCCGGAACACAATGTATTACACGTCATCATCATTCTATATGCCGGGGAGTTCTGCGCTGAATTTGTATTTCTTGTGTTTATATGAAAGGTACCAAAGCATCTTAAATTCACAACCGGAATCTTGAGAGAAAAAAAATGTAAAATTTCAGACACCTCAAATTCCCCTTTAATATGCGAATAAGACATCCGTCAGCCTTCTCCGATTGAACAAAGTCAACATATTAAATTTTTGTCGTATGTCAGTGTAATCATGATTAAGTATAACAATTCTATTCCTGTATGCCAAATATCGCAAAAACCTATTCTGTACGCTCTCCAAGCGCTCTATGTAATATTTATATATCTTGGATTCCACACGCAAGAGGCGAAATTCAACCTACTATGAACAAATGAATAGTAGAGTGTGAGGAGTGTTTTATTCTCCTCAAACTGTGTACTATTGCGAACCACGAAGCCCAGCATTTTGCATTTGCACTATTTACAATATTTTCAATGTGCTGATCGAGCAAAAGCTTAGAGTCCAAAATCACCCCCTAATCCGGAACACTCACCACCGATTTGATGCCTGTATTATTTATGGAATAGCTAAAGTCAACAATCTGGGCATTCCTGGAAAAAGATATTTTGCAACATTTCTCGAAGTTCAGGAACAAGGAGTTCTCCCTACAATACTGTTGGAGTCTCTCGAGATCCTCCTGCAATCTCAGGCAGTCCCGAAGAGTAACGATAGCCCTGAAAACCTTTAAGTCATCTGCGTAGAGGAGAAATTTAGAGGTTTGAAAACAGCTACTGATGTTGTTGATATATAGTGTTTCCCAATAAGGTTGTAGAACTTTGTAAGGTTTTGGCGGCCATATTTGTTTATCAATTTTGACGTTCGAAGTGTCATTTTATTCAGAAAGGTTCAAAGTTTTACCATGAAAAGTTTCATGCTCACACAACGTTTGGAAATCGTCCAAATTTATTACGCAAATTCGCGTTCGCTGGTGGCCACGCGAAGAGAGTTTCAACGGAAAAATGGTGATGGTTTCGTTCCATCTGAGCAGCAAATCAGACGTGTAATCAAAAAGTTGGAAAGTGAGTTTTCTCTCCATGATAGAAAGGTGCCTGCACGACGCAGAAATGCCCGCAGCGCTGAAAATATCGCCGCCGTTTCGGCCAGTGTCCGCGACAATTCAAATGTGTCCGTAAGTCCCCGCTCGCAAGAAATGGGGCTCTCTCGGATGACAATGTGGCGAATTTTGCGTATTGACTTGGGCCTACATCCTTACAAGATAGTGCTGGTACAAGAGCTGAAGCCTCATGACCAAAGTTTGCGTCGGGCGTTCTCAGATTGGGCTCTAAAGATGTTAGAAGCTGATCCAGATTTCCACAAGAAAATCATCTTTTCTGATGAGGCTCATTTCTGGCTGAATAGCTTCGTTAAGAAGCAGAATTGCCGATATTGGAGCGATTCCAATCTACAAGTGGTGCAAGAAAGACCTTTGCATCCACAAAAGATAACAGTTTGGTGTGGATTGTGGAGTGGTGGCATCATCGGGCCGTACTTTTTCCGAAATTACGCCGGACAAGCCGTAACTGTGAACGGCCAGCGCTATAGCGACTTGCTGCGTGAATTTCTCTTCCCGAAATTTGTTGAAATTGGTGACGACGATCTTTATTTCCAACAGGACGGCGCCCCCCCACACATTTCTAACGACAACATGACTTTATTGCGCGATAAGTTCAGCGACCCATTAATTTCGAGAAACGGCCCCATCGCCTGGCCGCCAAGATCGTGTGATTTAACGCCCTTGGACTTTTTTTTATGGAGATATGTGAAATCACAAGTGTACAGCAACTGTCCAGCGACAATTCAAGACCTTGAGGAGAACATTACGAGGTGTATCGAGGCCATACCACAGGAAATGCTAGGCCGAGTCATGGAAAATTGGGTCAAACGAATTAAGGTCTGCAAACGAGCTCGTGGAGGCCATTTGAACGATATCTTGTTTAAATCATAAACTTATACACCATATCTTTCAAATAAATGTTTGAGAACCAAAATCGGTTAATTTGTTGTTGTTTTATTCGATTTCAAAGTTGTATCAAGCTTATTGGGAGACCCTGTATATCAAAAATAGCAGTGGACCCAAATGAGTGCCCTGCGGGATACCAGACGTATTCTTGAACATTCTCGATCTGCAACCTTCAATAGTGACGTACTGAGAACGGTTCAATATGTAGGATTCAACCCACCTCAAAAGATTACCGCAAATACCTACCTCAGCAAGACGACGAAACAACAGAGTGTGAGATACTTTATCGAATGCCTTAGAGAAATCTGGGTATTGAACTTTCCAGTGTTAAAATAAAATTTGTAATCGAGGTTGTCCTCATTTTCTAATTTATTTTTCATGGAGTGTGATTACAATAAGTTAGTATCTCTCTTTTAGAATTACAGGCAATTCACAAAGGTAATGGAGCTTTTGAATAGTTTTCGCTATAACATTAAGTTATTGATTGAAGTTGGCAGGTTATTAAGTCAGTTCTCTTCCAACCCTGTCTGAGATTATGTATTTCAGTACTAGTCTTTCCTCTGTGAAGTGAAATCAGAAAATTTCAGTGATCCTCTAGTATGTGATGTTCATATCTTGGACAGAACATCACATCATATCTCAAAATTCTACGTCTAAATTATTAACTTCTAATGGTTGCGGTCCCCACTTGATTGATTCCAAATCAATTCAAATCATGTTCAAATGAAATACTGAACATATGGTAATATAAATGAATAGTGCAAGTCTAGGGATTGTATTATTTTTCCTCACTGAAAACTCGAAGCAACTTGCAGAGATATGAATCGGACACCGGGGAAGATTTATGAGGCCTGGAATGATTTTCCCATTGGAATCTGATCCAACTGGCGCAATTTACAAGCGCCAAAACGCTGCCCTACATCAGAAATAATGTAGCATAATTGGGATTATAAATTATTCGGACGATTTTATTCAATTCACGGATACTTCTAGGTTGGCAATCTAAATTATATTTGGATTGCATTGTGAAATATATTAAGCTCATTAAAAATAACTTACGACCATAAAATATGGACGTTTCATTTAGGCGTTGCAGTGAGTAGCCCGAAACATAACGATGTCGACAAATGGTGTCGCCCCCTCATTCAGTTTATCGAGCATAACCCCATACATAGTAGTTTTAGCACACTGAACATCCTTTGTGCCACTGTATTTATAACTGACGATAAATTCCACCCGAGTATAAGAAGGGGTACATAAAACGTACGAGCAAAATAATTGGGTTAATTCACTCCAGTCTCTGCTGAGCTCTATCGTAAATCAAAAATGTATGGAATATCTGAATCCTTTTGATATGCATGGCGTCTATGGTGTACTGAATAAATCCAATGGGTTTCGTGGCCAAATTTATGGTCGTTGGAATGCTGAGAAAATGAAGAAAAGTTATCCGCCAAATCATTAGGGAACTGAATACCTTAGTGCACACAGAAAATCATCCTTCGAGAGAAAGAATCGCGAAGCGGCACGTTCTCTTCCCTTTCACATTCTCGTTGGGGGTATGATGTGAATTGGAGAGTAATCACTTTTGTTTTCATTCGTGAATTCCAATAAGCAAATTATGTTATTTCATTTCACCGTACAGTAGTTTTTTGAGCGTGCTCTTTGATTGAGAATTCATAGCCGAATCTGAGAATATCCGGCCGTATCCGCCCTATATTCTCCAACTTTTGAGCAAGAAATCAAATCAAAAATTGTTCAATACATTAAAATAGATAATTTGTCGTCAGTATCTTTTCAAATTGGTTAACAATATGTATGATATCAATAATAGGTATTTTCTTCAACAAATAGCCTGACAAATTAAGATGCATCACTGGAGTACACTCACGCTAGGCTTTGTAGCCTGTGTTGCGAAAGAAACATTTATCCTGTATGTTCCCATGTATTCGCACCAGCAGCATTATGGGGCTTTATGGTGTGGTGGAAACGAACACAAAATTTCAAGTTATTGATAAGTATTCGAACGAGATTGGACAATTTTGAAAGCAACCTCGTTCAAGCAACATTCACAGTTCGGATTGGAATTATTGAGATATAAAATGGAAAACTTATATGTATATGTGAACTTATATTAACACCTACAGGAAACTTGACATTTTCAGGAACATTCAGAACTTCATTCAGCTAAGCGTGAACTTTGTATTCTAGTATAGGTTACACAAAACTGGCTAGAAAAAAGGGTAATTTGTGACACATCTACGCTTAACTGAATTAAGTTTTAAACAATCCTCAAAATGCCAAGTTTCCTTGAAGTTTTAATATTAATAATCAGGAAAGAAATTGAAAATAACAATTATGTGAACTCATATGTGAAGGGTCTTTCAACAAGAACTTTTTTTCTTAATTGTGGCTACACCTCCTACATGACAGCATTGACATTTTTTTGTCATATTCGTAGTATGTTTATTAAAACCCACTATAAAAATGGTTCTGTTAAAATTACATCCCGTGAAAATAGATCCAAATTTGTCAATTTCTCAACGTTCTCAACAACTGGAGTTATCCCAAACCACCTCATGGCAAATTTAGTATAAGGATATGGCTTCGAAGCCTTGCAAGATTCAACTGGTGCAGACCGACCAATCACAGCTCCGTTCAATCTGGAGCAACCCGCTGGTTTTTCTGAAAAAAATAATTTTTTCAGACGAAGGCTATTTTCACTTGTCAAGGTACGTCAACAACAAGCAAAATTGCCGCATGTGGGCTTCAGAAAATCATAGAGCGATTATTGAGAAGCCTCTGAATGCTCAACGTGTCACTCCATGGTGCGCCAAGTGGTGTGGAGGCGTGATTGGGCCGTTTTTGATTTGCGGTAACGGTCAATGGATCATGCCATCGCAAGATGTTAACAGCTCAATTTTGGCCTATCATTGATGATATGGATATCACTGACATGTGCTTTCAACACTTCTCACAGAGCCAATAAGACGATCAAATTATTGCAAACCAAATTTGGTGATCGCATAATTTCAGGAAGTCAATTTAATCAAAATGGCCAGCCAGATCGTGTGATTCAACACCTCTGGATTATAGTTTGTGGGGCTATCTAAGGCAAGAGTCTACACGGAGCCAATCGAATCGATTGCAGCCTTAAAAAACTCAGAATTTGTCATGTGACAGATAAAAGAGATCCGATATTTTGCCAGAAAGTGATTGAAAATTTCGATGAGAGAATTTATTTCTGTCAGAGTTGTCGTGGTGGATATTTGCCAGATATAATTTTTCATTCATAGTTGCCGGACTTTTCTTCTTGTAATACAATAAAATTTGAATCATCACCATCAACATTTTTTGTTATATTTTATTTTATTTTAAGAAACAAATTTCTTGTTGATGAACCCTTTATTTATAAATGCACGAAATACATTCACAGTATGTGATTCAGTAGAAAAACGAAAATTTTTCAGAATAATTTTGTATATATTTTTTATTTCTTTTTTGGATATTACGAAGGTTTTAATATTCTTTTTTTTTTGGGAGAATGTTGAATACTTTTGGGCCATGGAAAATAAAAGTTTTGTGAAACAGATTCATTGAAAAATTTGGTTTGTACTTCCAAGTTTAGTTTCGACAGAGCTTCTTTCGAGAGATTTTGTGTGTAATTTTTAGGGTATGGAACATTCTTATTAGGTAGTTTTTGCTATACAGTGAGTGAATATTGAACACGCCAGTTTCTCGATATATCATTTTTGTGGAAAACAGCTTATTTCTTTTGAAAATAATACTCGGCAAAATGTTATGGGTGCTTTAGAACGGACTGATGGCTGCTTTAAAAGTTGCACCCCATTCTAGAATAAAATATTCAATAAAAGATTCGACAGGAGAGGTATATTGTACAAGAATATTTCTTTTTAGCAGTTTATTTCGTAGTTCATAGAAGGTGTGTATTAATTCCCCGAGCCGTTCTGTACCGAAATTGATATGTTCTGTTTATGTTAACTATTGGTCTAGTTTGACACCTGTGATCTTATTGGAATAGTATGCTTTCAGTGTTCAGATAGGTACAAAGTTGTTTGTGCTTTTTCAAAAAAGAATCTTTGGGTTAGTCCCCGAGGAAGGAAGAAAAAATTTTATGTCCGAGAAAATGTAGGAGATCTCTCGGATTCATAAACATTAACATTAAAAAGTAAAGTTCCCATAAAATTTTTCCCTAGCTGTCCTCCCTACGGAGGTACGGCCTCTTAAAGGACGCCACTGGTAATCAATCTTTCTTGAAGAATTTTCAAACTACTTAATATAATTTAATGAAAATTCAATTCGATAAACAGTAATAAGGACTTCATAAAAAACTGCCTTTAAACCATAATTAGTTCGTTTAGTTTATGAGAGGCGGCCTCGGATGTATATTTTATTGCTTATATTTTGAACACCTTGTATGACAAGGAGTTTGAATAAAAAATTCGAATACTTTGAACATTAAGCTAAAGGAAAGGTTTTCAGTGAAATCAATCGTTTCCGAGAAAAAAATCAAAGGAATTAATGTTTTATTTTATTTAAAAGAAATTGTTGTCCGTCTTAAAGAACGTAATGTTTTTACAAAGAGACTATGGTACCCATGAAATAAATGAATATCTTACATCAACATTTCAGATTTTTTTAACAAGTTGATAATTTATTGAAATATAAATTTCTTGCTCAATTTAATTTGATAATGGAAAACAAATTTTAAGGGCAGTAGTTTGAGAGGTCCTTACTACTGTTTAGCGTATTTAATTTTCAATAAATTATATTGAGTAGTTTTAAAGTTGTTCGAGAAAAATTTAATTTAATTTGATAATGGGATATACATTTAGTGAGTATGCAGATGTGCATCTTATGTACGGTCTTGCATCTTGCAATGCTTTTGAAGCAAGAAGGTTGATTGAAGAATGATATCCTAATCGCAATATTCCAAATGAGAAGACATTTTACCGACTTGACCAATGCCTAAGAGAGTCCGGTGGGCGATTCCCAGTCAATAAGGTAACATTATCGCCTTTCTTCATTAATTTTTAGGATGATTTGGTAAAACAAGTTTTGATGTTGGTGCGGAAGTAGATAAGCTATGAGAGTTCAAGCACACTTTAGACCATTTTTACATGTAAATCTCCATAAGGAAATCTAAGGTCCATTCTGGTAATTTTTGTTACCTTTTTTCAAGGTCATTCGATTGTCAACTCATTCTGCAGGCGAGTTGGGTATTGTGTTCAAGCAGTCTGTTGAGTCGCCTGTCCCTATATAAAAGCGGACTTAAGCTGTGTTGAAGCGGTCGTTAGCTGTGTTAAAGCGGTCGTTAGCTGTGTTAAAGCGGTCTGTAGGCCTGTTGCATCTGTCTACTGAGCCGTCTATATCTGTATTAAAGCGGTCTGTAGCTGTGTTAAAGCGGTCTGTAGCTGTATTAAAGCAGTCTGTAGCTGTGTTAAAGCAGTATGTAGCTCTAATGTTAAAGCGGTCGGTAGCTGTGTTATAACCGCCACCAGCTGTGTTGGACCTGAATGATAGGCCGCCTGATGTTGTGTATGTGGGTATTGATAAGGGTAAAAGATTGAAGCACTATGAGAAGAAATATTTATTATTTATTATTCAATTACAGAAAGCCAAACATTACTTAGTCACAATTGATCGCAATATGGATACCTGTTTTCGTGGGTTCTACAAATTTCTTAGATTCATTGAGTGAATAATGCCCCCAAGGTAAAGTGTCAAATGTTCCAGCTACCAAATACCTTTTATCGTCTTCTGGACTCAAAGCAATTTTTTGTTGTGTCAAGGAATATACATGATGCTCCTTCGCATTAATCAAATTTTGTGAGATGGTCTTCTGTTTCCATGTTTCCAAACACTCAATATAATCATCAAAGCATATATTTTTCTTGACGATTGATTTTTTAATACCCTTAGCTTTTTTCATGGTACCATAATTCCGCAACATACATTCAATTTCATCAGTTTCAAATTCTCCTTTCTCCCATTGTCGTCTCTTTTCATCCAACTCATCATTAGTTATTGAATTCTTGACTGCATATAATTTAGATCTGAGACCAACATAATCAGTCATTGGAATACCGTTGTTTTCATCTTTCATCATTCCCAATACCTTCTTGTTAACTTGTGGAATTCCATAAATATTAGTAGGCGAATAATCGGAAGTATCGAAAAGTGTATCACAGTCAAGCTTCATTCTTTTATATGGATCTTCGAACATCTCATATATGAGAGAGTCGGTGTCAGTATATAAGATGGTACAACCGGTGGTGAAAGCTTTGTTCATGTAGTGGTAATGGAAGTTATATATTGTTGTTTTAGCCAGATCAAGGATGCTCATTCCCACATAAATTGGCTTATTCAGATAGACTTCCAATTTCTGAAGTTCAACAGCCACCAAGTTCTCATTGAATATAACAGAACTCTTAAATTCAGGTTTTGAAATATAGGCTTCAGCACCATAACGACCTTTCCATTTCGTGAGAAGATGAACATCGACTCTTTTCCTAATGTTTTCCATCGTTTTTCCTGTAACAATAAAAATGTATAAATATCAGAACAAAAAAAATATGAATTAAACTTACCAAATACTGCATTATTCATCAATTTAAATAAATTCTTCTCGAACTCATTCTTAGCATTTTTTCTCAAGTTAGTATTGAGATCAATATACGATTTTAGCCATGCAGACTGATTAAACTTCAAAACTCTATATATTTTCGTCACCCTGAGGCCATTCTTCAATGCCTGGTTCAGATTTCGATAATGGATAATGTATTTCTTCTTGGAATGTAATGTAGCCATTAGTTTCGCATTTGGTTGAGAGCCGTAACAAGGTGTTTGAGTGTTAGAGTTGTAATGTTCGGGACAGAACGGAAGATCCTTATGCTCATCATGCAATTCTCTAGGATATTCAAGATCAACTTCTAAAATATATCCCTCCGGAGCATCATCAGACACGGTGGTAACATCTATATTTGTATCTGCCCATTGAAACCCTCCATACGGTAAATGCTGTGACATTGCCCAACCATACTGATTGTTCACATCGAAATACATCAAGTAATTTTCCGGTTTACTTGGATCATAATTGGGGATATACTTGTTGTTCGCATGAGCTCGTCGTTTTCCACAAACTTGACTAAGTCCTCCACGGATTCCTCGTTCAACAAACAAAACATATCATCCTCTGTGAGAAGCTCCAATTTCTGGTTTGTGAACTTCAACATTGCATCCCATGTATACCCTGGTAAAGTGAAATAATGTGCAGGATCCAATCCATAAGTCTTATGACAACTTGATCGAAATTGTTCAAACACATCAGCCAATAGTAAAATATCAGTCTTCATATAGAGATCAGAATATTCGCCCAAGTTCTGACAATAGAATTTTTCCCATACAAGTTGGGCTCTTTCATATTTTCTTCGTGGACATTTCTCATCATCTAATTTATTGTGAAATGCTTCGATAGGTGGAAGGGAAGTCTCATTGAAACGATCAATAGAGTCGATGTAATCATATGGCATTACCCCCTTTTTCGTGATTAGACTAATATCTTCTTGAGATCTATCAGGAAATTGTGACTTCAAATTGGGAAAATCCGTCAAGTTTGAAGATAATTGATCGAGTGAGGAGGCCATAAATCGAAAACTATCGATGAATCGGAAGTTTATCAGACAATTATCAATATGTTTCGTGAAGCTTATATATTTTTCTTTCGTGATGGGTAGTAAATCAATTTTACCTTCCATTGTAGACGCTATATCTTCTATGACAAAGTTAGCATCGTACCCACTCAGGTTGTGAAATACGACAGGGATCATTTGACTATCCTTATAGTTTATGTTACACCCTTCATGAGCCGCTCCTCGGTAATTATTGTCTGGTATGAGGTGATTATGATCACGTACTTTCTTATCTTCAGGTTTGAAAATTTCTTCGCAAATATGGCAGTGTGTAGCCTTTCTGAATTCTGCTTCTTCGTGTGTCGTCATATCTATATCAAAAGGAGAAAGGAAAACAGTTTCAACATCTTCAGCAAACTGATTCATCTCATCTGCAAACCATTTCATGCAATTGGAACCTCGAAATGAACGGTAGAAACTCAAAGTATCATCATAAGAACATTTCACATAGTATCCAACGGCGCCAGCTTGATGCTCTTGATAAACGTTCTTGTGGATAGTTGGTCGTAAGATACTTTCCAGATCTGCATAAATAATGAAAGGAACCTTCTCCTTATTCTTATAATTTTTAAATTTTAATATATTATTCCCCAATTCTGGCATTCTGATAGCAGTTTCATTCATTTTACCACAATCTATACAATGAGTTTCAAGTTTTTCCTCTGAACAGAAGTATCGTAAACATCTGTCACATACGAATTTCTGTCCATTATGTTCGCTCAACTGACTCGATACAAGTCGTGAAAGGCTTTTAATCCATACATAATGATATCGTACTGGAGTATCATCATATCTATCTTGAATCAGGAGTAAGTTAACATGCTTTTCCATCTTGTTCTTGGTTAGGTAGGTAGGTAAAGTGATGAAGCTCTTCTTTTCCTTCTTCAGAATATAAACGTTAATGGATATGTCATTTTGTTTTTCGAAGTTTGGTATTTGCTTCAACGTCATTGGAAATTGTACTCCCTTCAGTTTTAACACCTTGGAATAGTGAGGATACTGGGATATACGATTCGGATTTTTCTCAACAGGGTTCAATGCAGCAGCCACAGCCCATGCGAAACAAGCTTCATCATCATTTTTCAAGTTGACACAAGCATGTTTAATATGAATTTGAGGAGGTAATGGAATATATGAAGATCCAAGTTGCGGTGAGAATTTATTTATGTTAACTCCGAGGTTGATTACATGCTTCAAAGCCCATCCACTATCTTTCTCTTGGAATTCCTCTAAATCTTTTAGAAAAGGTAACACCACTTTTTGACCGAACCATTCTGTGATATTTGTGTTTCGGTATATAGCAGAATTCGATGTTGTGAAGTACTTGTACTCCGTTTGGATCTTATCGGCTCTCATAATCTGAAACTCTCCACAGAACGTCATATTCACCTTTACAGCTTCATCCTTCTTTAATGCAGTCTGAATTTTCGACGGAAAATGGCCTCACAATCGATGAGAAAATCTTTAGGATCTTTATGTTTCATGTTGCTGATAACACCAGTCCGAATTCTCGACTCGAAAGCAGACGTTGAATCATCCCAATGAACTCTATTCTTAGCTGTTTCTCTTAGAGGTCGTGTCCCAGAACCCTTCTTTTTGAATACTTTAATTTCGATCTTTGGGTCTTCACATGATTCAATATATTGATCAATTTCTGTTTTTCTCCAACCGACTTCATATTTTTCAATTGCTTTTTTATTCTCCTTACAGCAAGAGAACACTCTTTCATCCCATTATTGTATATATTTTCATCAGAAGTAGAAATGAATAAAGTCACCAACGACTTTATTAATCGAATGCAATCATCTATGCGGATCATTTCTGCTGGTATCTGCTGAAAATAAAAAAAAATAAGCTTGTTACACTTTTACCATTTGTCATGAAATAACCGAGAGACGAAATTGTGCGACTATATATAGGAAGACTGAGATACGAATATACACGAAGATACACGAACATGTTTGATTGTTATGGAAATTAGAATATATCTATAATTTTGCGAATGATTGAATGAAACAAAAGGCTTACAAGAAGAAGACAATATCATATTTTGAGATTTTTATGTCACAAACAGTCCCTTCGCAGAATTTCACAGATCGCTAAAGAAAAATGAACAAACATGTACAAAAGACGTTGAAATCTTATTATTCAAAGTCATGTTCGATGTGTTTCACACAGTTTTATAATGAATGTTTACCTGTCAGATCTATTTCACAGAATGAAGGTTTCCGGGTTCCAACTTTCTCAAATGAATTTCGTACTGAAACATAATTTTTATTTGAAAAAATCACGTCATACTCCCACATCAAACACAAAATAATTCGGAATTTTTAGTACTAGATGAATTGAACTTTTACTGACAGCTCGATTAACAAACTGCAAATGAAATAAAGGATTGTAGTTCTAGTTGATGAATTCTTTTTGTATTATTATTATACAAAACTTTTATGAGTGCTGAAATCTATTGGGATATATCAATATTCAAATCAAATGTTTATATCATTGAAGGATAAAAAGCGGAAAAAAAGCGGATATAAAGCGGATATAAAGTGGATACAAACGGATATAAAGCGGATACATAAAATATTTTCTTCAGTATCAGATTGGGAAGCAGGAGGATGCATACTTGTGGAATCTGTGGGAAAGAATTCAGTCTACCAAATAACTTGAGCAGGCATCTCAATGTACATAAGAAAAAAGACTTCAATTGTCTCATATGCGGAAGAAAATTCACTAGGAATGATACTTTGAAGAAACATTTCTTCAAGAAACATGATGGACTCCTTGATTCGATGAACATTGATTTACTGAGAGGAAACTGTGAGAAGATCTCGGAAAAGATCTATCTGAAAGAGGAGTGTAATAAACCAAATCAAACAGAAGGCAGAAATCCAGCATCAAAAAAATGCTAGATGTCCTCACGAAGTTAGTTGTGATAATGATTATACTGATGTGAATGATATAGTCGATGAGCTACGTACACTGTATAGAGGAAAATATTTTTGAAGATACATCTGAAAGAATACAATTTTTAGTGGAACAACTACGACAGGCAGGTGTCATTTGTTAGGATGATCAGAATGATGATATACAATATGTGAATCACACTTTCCTAATAAATATCTAAAAATTTATAATTTCGTTTTAAATGGAAATATATCGGCTCATACTATTTTCATTTTTATCAAGAAATATGTAGAGGTCAACCAGGCGGTTCTTTAAAGCCATCGCATGCAACAAATTTTCTACTAACACATATATACCTAGCATATAATAGATGACAGCCCACTTTTCAGATGGGTCTTACAGACATCCCAATACTGATACTCGACCCTCGAAAGAGTTCTCTAGTGTGTTTTCGAAAATCGTCGACCACCCTTTTATACCGCTCAAGCGGAACCTCTATATGAATCCATATGAACAATCCGAATGTTTTATAGCCATGCGGCCCCTCAGGATTCTAAGACACTACACAGAGGTCTGAGGTTAGATTATTCATACTGGAGAAATTGCAGTTAACTTTAAATCTCATAGTTGAGAGAAACACCAATAGATGGCGTCAGCGTCAGTTCTCTATCTCTTATCTATAATTATTTGTGTTATTTGTTTTGTATTTTTGTGCTCCTTTTTTCCTTATTATGAGATTTTGTAATGTTAATATGATGACTTGTGTATTTATGTATAATTTGGGATGAGCTTTTTGTTATCTGTGTTCTAAATTAACCTTCTGTGGTTGAATTTTGTGACGTCCCAGAAACTAACCGTTATTCATTCTCTTTCGTCGTCAGCTGTTGAAGCAACATAACCTAACTGGGGTTATGTGGTATGTAAATATATAACGTTTAAAATATATTTATCTAGTGTTTTTGTGTGTACTTGCAAGTAAACCAGCGCAGGCCTTTTAAAATAATACAGTCCACTATATAGTATTTTTTCCATGGTCCTACGTGCCGCATTCGGCGTATTCTGGTTTTGAGTAAAATCTAGTGACCTTTCTGTTCTTGAGTATTGGAAACCAAGAAAGTGCTAGAAAAACTGGTGACCTTTTCTGTTCCTGTTTTAAAGAAGACATCATAGGAAACCAAGAAAGTGCCAGAGGAAGCAAGTACACCTTTCAAGTTAAAGAAAACTAGTGACCTTTCTGTCTCCGAGTGTTGGAAACCAAGAAAGTGCTAGAAAAATCACGTTTGAAGTCTCCAGAAGAATTCCTGTTACCTGTCCTCGTGTGTGAGAACAAGCCATTTGTTGAAAATCAAGAAAGAGCCACAGGAATCCATTTGTAAAGTATCCTTTTATACCTGCCAATTCTATTTGAGTCAACAAATTTAATTATTATTAAGTAAGTACTTAGCATATTTTGTTAATTATGGATAGAACACTCATGAGAAAACGTGCCAGTTTAAGAGGTAGATTCACAATCATTTCGAAAAAATTAGAACCCTTCATTGGGAAATTCGGGATGGATTCATCTTCTTTGAGCGAAGAAGATTTAATTGTTGTTAGAGGTTTCAAAGAAAAGTTGTCATTAATTGATGATAGTTTTAATGAAGTTCAATCACAGATTGAAGAATCCTGTGAGGACTGTCAATTTGAGACACAAATGAATGAGAGGGAAGAGTTTTTTGACCATATGAATAGGTGTCAGAGCAAAATCATGTTAATCTTAAATAAGAGAAATGTTTCGAATAATGATGTCAAGTCTGAGGTAGAGTCAAGGGTGCAATTACCAGTCATAGACTTACCTAAGTTCAATGGAACATATGAAGGATGGTTGAGTTTTAAAGATATTTTCCATTCTCTCGTTCATTCAAATAAATCTATTAGTGAGATACAAAAGTATCATTATTTGCGGGCCAGTTTGAATAATGCCACTTCAAAAATGATAGAGTCCCTTGAATTTTCATCAGAAAATTATACTATTGCGTGGGACTTACTGTGTAATCGGTTCGACAATAAAAGTTATTGATCAATAACCATATTAAATGCTTATTTAATTTGAGTCCCTTGAAAAGAGAATGTTCGAAGACACTACGCAGTCTCATAGATTCTCTCTTCAAACATTTGAGAACATTAAGCAATCTTGGTTTGAATGTGGATTCTTGGGATCCCTTATTAATTTATTTGATTACTACTAAACTCGATAAAGTTTCAGCATGTGAATGGGAAAAGGTGAAAGCCAATTTAGACCTGCCCACCCTTAAGGAATTCACAACCTTTTTGAAGAATAGAGCTGATTTACTGGAATCATTAGAACAAAATCATGAAGTCGACCAAGATAAAGTTAAAAAGGAATTTAAGGGAAAGCAAGTCAGAAGCTATTTGGGTAAGACTGATAAATTAAAACCAAAGTCAGTTAAGTGTTTCTTCTGTGATGGGAATCACACCATTTATAATTGCTCAAATTTTCTAAAATTTAGTATCACTGAGAGAGTTGAGAAAGTCAATGAATTAGGTCTGTGTCAGAATTGTCTTTGTAGAGGACACAGACCTAACGAGTGTCGACATAATGCTTGTCCAAGTTGCAAGGAAAAGCATAATAGATTATTGCACTTAGAAAATGAAAGAGTTGCCCTTACAAGTTTGACAAACTCGTATGTTTTATTGTCAACTGTGAAAATTCATGTCACAGACAAGTATGGAAATAAACATATCTGCCATGCTCTCTTGGATTCGGGATCCCAATCAAACTTCGTTACTAAAGATTTAGTTTCAAAATTGAAATTACCTTTGTCAGATGCACATATAAGTGTAACGGGAATAAATTCAGTGTCACATTTGAATAGACAATGTAATGTTTTGGTGGAATCATTGACTAGGAATTACGCGATGAATTTGAATTGTTTTGTCTTACCTAAAATAGCAGACCGACTTCCAAATGAACCGTTAAACATTTCAAATTTAGATATTCCCCACAATGTACAGTTAGCAGATCCGGAATTCTATCAACCAAAAAGATCGATATGATCATTGGATCGTCCAACTTTTGGGATTGCTTAGAACCGCAGCAGATCAAATTGAAAAAGGATATCCGGTTTTACAAAATACTGTCTTTGGCTTCACAGTTTCCGGTTGTTTGAGTAATAACAATTTTCCGAATATTAAAACCCTGAATTTATTTGCAACTTCTGAGAATGATGACATTAATTCATTATTGCAACGGTTTTGGGTGGTTGAAGAATTGTATAATAAAAATGAGGTATTTTCTTCTAAGGAAGATATTGCGTGTGAAGAAAGTTTTAAATCAACTTTCTCTCGTAATGAACACGGTAGATTTGTAGTGAAGATTCCTTTTCGAGATGACATTAGTAAGTTGGGTGATTCAAAGGCAATCGCAATTAAAAGGTTGTTGTCTCAAGAGAGGAGGTTAGAGAAAACTCCTCTCCTAAAGGAGCAGTACCATGATTTCATGAGAGAATACTTAGAGTTAGGACACATGAGTTTAGTGAGCGACATAACGCATGATAAGGTATCATTCTTTCTACCCCATCATCCTGTTCTTCGTGAGGATAGTCTCACAACAAAAATCAGAGTTGTATTTAATGGGTCATCTTCCACTACATCAGGTTATTCATTGAATGATCTTCAACATGTTGGGCCTCCGATTCTTGGCAATCTTTTCAAAATGTTAGTTAAATTCCGTAAATTTCCTATTGTTGTCTCTGCAGATATAGCCAAAATGTATCGGCAAATACTTGTTCATCCAGATGATAGACCATTGCAAAGAATAGTTTGGAGATTTGACAAACAGGATGATATTCAGGTGTATAATCTTAACACTGTTACGTACGGTCTAACAAGTGCACCTTACTTAGCTATGAGGTGCATTCAACAGCTTGCAATCGATTCGCAAGATCAGTATCCAGCTGCTTCTAAAGTTATTCAGGAGGATTTTTATGTGGATGATTTGATTGCCGGATTCAATAGTGAATCCCAAGCTATTCAGGTTTGTGGCGACATTTCAAAGATTTTAAATTCTGGGTGCTTCGAGTTGCGAAAATGGAGATCTAATAACCGAAACTGCTTGAATGATTTTAGACCAGATTTGCAATCGTCAGATGTTTTAACCATCTGTAATAAAGACACAAAATGCTTAGGTATCCAATGGTTCTCTGAGAGTGATGAACTCTCATTTCAATTTCCCGAACCCATTTTCTCGACTCAATGCACTAAGCGTCATGTCTTGTCGGAGATATCAAAAGTTTTTGACCCTTTAGGTTTATTGTCACCTACTGTTATTGTTGCGAAGAGGTTAATTCAGAAGTTGTGGACTCTTCGATTGGATTGGGATGAAGAGATTCCTGATGAATTGAGAGAAAGGTGGTTAGCCTTTCAACAAGATCTGGCCAAAAAGACAGTCCGAAATTGTATTAAATGTTTTAAATTTTCCCCGAAGTCTCAATCAGTCATCATGGGTGATTTGCCTGATTGCAGAGTAACACGCTCCTTCCCATTTCAAACGACTGGTGTAGATTACGCGGGTCCGTTTTTAATAAAAGACAGAAAAACAAGAGGATGCAAAATATCAAAGGCTTATGTTTGCTTGTTCATATGTTTAGGTGTTAAGGCAGTGCATCTTGAGTTGGTTTCAGATTTGACATCAGACGCTTTCATTGCTTGTTTACGAAGATTTGTTTCACGAAGAGGTGTTCCATCTGATATGTTTTCAGATAATGGAACTAATTTTGTCGGTGCAAATAACTCTCTGCAAGAATTATATCAATTCCTCAAACAGGATGAATCTTCCATTTTGAATTTCGCTGATGAAAATAATCTAAAGTGGCATTTTATTCCTCCTAGCTCACCTCATTTTGGAGGTATTTGGGAAGCTAATGTAAAGTCCTTTAAGACTCATTTGTACAAAGTAATTGGAGAAACTATTTTAACCTTTGAAGAATTTAGCACTGTGTTGACGCAAATAGAATCTGTCTTAAACTCCCGACCTTTGTATCCCCTCTCTTCCGATCCCAATGATTTAACACCCTTAACCCCTGCTCATTTCCTCATTGGCCGGCTGTATCGAAGTGTACCAGATCCAGACGTCACATCCGTTCAACTGAATCGACTCTCCAGGTTCCAGTTGCTCCAGCAGCTCCATCAATGTTTCTGGAAACGTTGGTCGCGGGACTATCTCAATTCCCTCCAACAGAGAAAAAAGTGGACTACTGGTTCCAGTCCAGTTGTTGTGGGAACGATGGTTATCATAAGAAACGACAACTGTCCTCCAGCAAAGTGGGATCTTGGAAGAATTGTTGAACTTCATCCTGGTAGTGATGGTGTTACTCGTGTAGTGAGTGTTAAAACTGTAAAGGTGTTTTCAAACGCCCAGTGGTAAAACTGTGCCCATTACCCAATATGGTAAAATGTTGACTGTTTATCCAATGTTTGTTTATATAATTATTTTAGTTTAAGTTTAATTACTTTATAACGCAATTTCAAATCACTTTTATCCTGTTGAAGCCCTGTAGCCTGTCAAGTCGGGCGGTATGGAGAAATTGCAGTTAACTTTAAATCTCATAGTTGAGAGAAACACCAATAGATGGCGTCAGCGTCAGTTCTCTATCTCTTATCTATAATTATTTGTGTTATTTGTTTTGTATTTTTGTGCTCCTTTTTTCCTTATTATGAGATTTTGTAATGTTAATATGATGACTTGTGTATTTATGTATAATTTGGGATGAGCTTTTTGTTGTCTGTGTTCTAAATTAACCTTCTATGGTTGAATTTTGTGACGTCCCAGAAACTAACCGTTATTAATTCTCTTTCGTCGTCAGCTGTTGAAGCAACATAACCTAACTGGGGTTATGTGGTATGTAAATATATAACGTTTAAAATATATTTATCTAGTGTTTTTGTGTGTACTTGCAAGTAAACCAGCGCAGGCCTTTTAAAATAATACAGTCCACTATATCGTCATTTTCCACATACAGAAAGATATATTTCAATTGTTGATAATTTGAAAGTTCTACAATATGAAGAACAGTCTGTATGATCGGAGAGGTGCACTACAAAAAAAAAAAAAATATATATATTTTAGTCTCTATAGATTCAAGATGTCCTGAGCAGAGCAATCGCATTATTTATTGAGATTATTACAAGTCCATACATCTAGCAAAATTATTCTAAGTTCAAATTTTTCTCTTATGTGGAATATCTCGAAAACTATAAGTTCTAGCGAAAAAATAAATCGAAAAACACCCCCATCACCCCCTGTCGCTTTTTCAACTTTTCCATAGAACTGTTAAAAAATCAAAGTGGTTTGCACACGTTTTCTCAACCCTCTACCCTGAGCGATCTCAATATTCATTGAAATTATTACAAGTCCATGTATCTAGCAAAAACTATTCTAAGTTCAAATTTTTCTCTTATGTGAAATATCTCGAAAACTATAAGTTCTAGCGAAAAAATAAATCGAAAAACACCCCCATCACCCCCTGTCGCTTTTTCCACTTTTCCATAGTACTGTTAAAAAATCAAAGCGGTTTGCACACGTTTTCTCAACCCCCTACCCTGAGTGATCTCAATATTCATTGAAATTATTAAAAGTTCATGTATCTAGCAAAACTATTCTAAGTTCAAATTTTTCTCTTATGTGAAATATCTCGAAAACTATAAGTTTTAGCGAGAAAATAAATCGAAAAACACCCCCATCACCCCCTGTCGCTTTTTCAACTTTTCCATAGAACTGTTAAAAAATCAAAGTGGTTTGCACACGTTTTCTCAACCCTCTACCCTGAGCGATCTCAATATTCATTGAAATTATTACAAGTCCATGTATCTAGCAAAAACTATTCTAAGTTCAAATTTTTCTCTCATGTGAAATATCTCGAAAACTATAAGTTTTAGCGAGAAAATAAATCGAAAAACACCCCCATCACCCCCTGTCGCTTTTTCAACTTTTCCATAGAACTGTTAAAAAATCAAAGTGGTTTGCACACGTTTTCTCAACCCTCTACCCTGAGCGATCTCAATATTCATTGAAATTATTACAAGTCCATGTATCTAGCAAAAACTATTCTAAGTTCAAATTTTTCTCTTATGTGAAATATCTCGAAAACTATAAGTTCTAGCGAAAAAATAAATCGAAAAACACCCCCATCACCCCCTGTCGCTTTTTCCACTTTTCCATAGTACTGTTAAAAAATCAAAGCGGTTTGCACACGTTTTCTCAACCCCTACCCTGAGTGATCTCAATATTCATTGAAATTATTAAAAGTTCATGTATCTAGCAAAACTATTCTAAGTTCAAATTTTTCTCTTATGTGAAATATCTCGAAAACTATAAGTTTTAGCGAGAAAATAAATCGAAAAACACCCCCATCACCCCCGTCGCTTCTTCAATTTTTCTATAGAACTGTTAAAAAATCAAAGTGGTTTGCAGAGGTTTTCTACCCCCCTCCACTCTGACCGTTAAATAAATGCAGCGAAATTAAAACAATTTACTAAGTCTCGTTTTTCACTCCAAGTGAACATGACATGGAAATCACAAGTTCACAAAAAAATATTAAACGAATAACACCTTCCACTTATATATTTCGCAGCTGTTCTATCCAATGAAAAAAAATTAAATCCTCTAAACAGCGATACCGTACAATATAAACATTTGAAATACAGGAAATCATATCTTACCAGCCCGAAGAACTTTATTCACTATTTGACAGGAACACACCTCCTAATTCTAATAGGCACAAAACAAAACTAATTTTGATATGAACACGGTAACCCTTATATACTATGCCAAGTTGCCGGATTTTTGAACGTTGTTATAGAGAGGTGAAATTTTATGATTCTTGAAGGATTTCTAGTGCGAATCTATAATTATTTTGAAGATTTTTTTATAATGGCTTGAACATAAGTACATTTTTAATGTATGATACTGAAAACAAAAGCAGAATGATCATAAAATAGATAAGATACCGTTAATAATAAAAAAATCATCATTTTCCATTCCAGTTATCGCGAATGATTGTTAAGGCCTACGTAGAGAGCAATGTGTTTATTATTTCTGTAACGACCGATCTCACGGATCGACATGTATCGACACGAATAGAGAAGTCCGCGACGGTATGGTATGTTGCATTCAACAGAAATAATAAACACATTGCTCTCTACGTAGGCCTTAACAATCATTCGCGATAACTGGAATGGAAAATGATGATTTTTTTATTATTAACGGTATCTTATCTATTTTATGATCATTCTGCTTTTGTTTTCAGTATCATACATTAAAAATGTACTTATGTTCAAGCCATTATAAAAAAATCTTCAAAATAATTATAGATTCGCACTAGAAATCCTTCAAGAATCATAAAATTTCACCTCTCTATAACAACGTTCAAAAATCCGGCAACTTGGCATAGTATATAAGGGTTACCGTGTTCATATCAAAATTAGTTTTGTTTTGTGCCTATTAGAATTAGGAGGTGTGTTCCTGTCAAATAGTGAATAAAGTTCTTCGGGCTGGTAAGATATGATTTCCTGTATTTCAAATGTTTATATTGTACGGTATCGCTGTTTAGAGGATTTAATTTTTTTTTCATTGGATAGAACAGCTGCGAAATATATAAGTGGAAGGTGTTATTCGTTTAATATTTTTTTTGTGAACTTGTGATTTCCATGTCATGTTCACTTGGAGTGAAAAACGAGACTTAGTAAATTGTTTTAATTTCGCTGCATTTATTTAACGGTCAGAGTGGAGGGGGGTAGAAAACGTCTGCAAACCACTTTGATTTTTTAACAGTTCTATAGAAAAATTGAAGAAGCGACAGGGGGTGATGGGGGTGTTTTTCGATTTATTTTCTCGCTAAAACTTATAGTTTTCGAGATATTTCACATAAGAGAAAAATTTGAACTTAGAATAGTTTTGCTAGATACATGAACTTTTAATAATTTCAATGAATATTGAGATCACTCAGGGTAGGGGGTTGAGAAAACGTGTGCAAACCGCTTTGATTTTTTAACAGTACTATGGAAAAGTGGAAAAAGCGACAGGGGGTGATGGGGGTGTTTTTCGATTTATTTTTTCGCTAGAACTTATAGTTTTCGAGATATTTCACATAAGAGAAAAATTTGAACTTAGAATAGTTTTTGCTAGATACATGGACTTGTAATAATTTCAATGAATATTGAGATCGCTCAGGGTAGAGGGTTGAGAAAACGTGTGCAAACCACTTTGATTTTTTAACAGTTCTATGGAAAAGTTGAAAAAGCGACAGGGGGTGATGGGGGTGTTTTTCGATTTATTTTTTCGCTAGAACTTATAGTTTTCGAGATATTCCACATAAGAGAAAAATTTGAACTTAGAATAATTTTGCTAGATGTATGGACTTGTAATAATCTCAATAAATAATGCGATTGCTCTGCTCAGGACATCTTGAATCTATAGAGACTAAAATATATATATATTTTTTTTTTGTAGTGCACCTCTCCGATCATACAGACTGTTCTTCATATTGTAGAACTTTCAAACTCAACTCATTATCCTGTCATAGTGGGTGAGTATTGGATAGATATGATATGTGTACAATAATATTCATAATGGGAGATAGTTTTATAATATTTCTTATCCATATTATCAACAATTGAAATATATCTTTCTGTATGAATAATCTAACCTCAGACCTCTGTGTAGTGTCTTAGAATCCTGAGGGGCCGCATGGCTATAAAACATTCGGATTGTTCATATGGATTCATATAGAGGTTCCGCTTGAGCGGTATAAAAGGGTGGTCGACGATTTTCGAAAACACACTAGAGAACTCTTTCGAGGGTCGAGTATCAGTATTGGGATGTCTGTAAGACCCATCTGAAAAGTGGGCTGTCATCTATTATATGCTAGGTATATATGTGTTAGTAGAAAATTTGTTGCATGCGATGGCTTTAAAGAACCGCCTGGTTGACCTCTACATATTTCTTGATAAAAATGAAAATAGTATGAGCCGATATATTTCCATTTAAAACGAAATTATAAATTTTTAGATATTTATTAGGAAAGTGTGATTCACATATTGTATATCATCATTCTGATCATCCTAACAAATGACACCTGCCTGTCGTAGTTGTTCCACTAAAAATTGTATTCTTTCAGATGTATCTTCAAAAATATTTTCCTCTATACAGTGTACGTAGCTCATCGACTATATCATTCACATCAGTATAATCATTATCACAACTAACTTCGTGAGGACATCTAGCATTTTTTTGATGCTGGATTTCTGCCTTCTGTTTGATTTGGTTTATTACACTCCTCTTTCAGATAGATCTTTTCCGAGATCTTCTCACAGTTTCCTCTCAGTAAATCAATGTTCATCGAATCAAGGAGTCCATCATGTTTCTTGAAGAAATGTTTCTTCAAAGTATCATTCCTAGTGAATTTTCTTCCGCATATGAGACAATTGAAGTCTTTTTCTTATGTACATTGAGATGCCTGCTCAAGTTATTTGGTAGACTGAATTCTTTCCCACAGATTCCACAAGTATGCATCCTCCTGCTTCCCAATCTGATACTGAAGAAAATATTTTATGTATCCGCTTTATATCCGTTTGTATCCACTTTATATCCGCTTTATATCCGCTTTTTTTCCGCTTTTTATCCTTCAATGATATAAACATTTGATTTGAATATTGATATATCCCAATAGATTTCAGCACTCATAAAAGTTTTGTATAATAATAATACAAAAAGAATTCATCAACTAGAACTACAATCCTTTATTTCATTTGCAGTTTGTTAATCGAGCTGTCAGTAAAAGTTCAATTCATCTAGTACTAAAAATTCCGAATTATTTTGTGTTTGATGTGGGAGTATGACGTGATTTTTTCAAATAAAAATTATGTTTCAGTACGAAATTCATTTGAGAAAGTTGGAACCCGGAAACCTTCATTCTGTGAAATAGATCTGACAGGTAAACATTCATTATAAAACTGTGTGAAACACATCGAACATGACTTTGAATAATAAGATTTCAACGTCTTTTGTACATGTTTGTTCATTTTTCTTTAGCGATCTGTGAAATTCTGCGAAGGGACTGTTTGTGACATAAAAATCTCAAAATATGATATTGTCTTCTTCTTGTAAGCCTTTTGTTTCATTCAATCATTCGCAAAATTATAGATATATTCTAATTTCCATAACAATCAAACATGTTCGTGTATCTTCGTGTATATTCGTATCTCAGTCTTCCTATATATAGTCGCACAATTTCGTCTCTCGGTTATTTCATGACAAATGGTAAAAGTGTAACAAGCTTATTTTTTTTTATTTTCAGCAGATACCAGCAGAAATGATCCGCATAGATGATTGCATTCGATTAATAAAGTCGTTGGTGACTTTATTCATTTCTACTTCTGATGAAAATATATACAATAATGGGATGAAAGAGTGTTCTCTTGCTGTAAGGAGAATAAAAAAGCAATTGAAAAATATGAAGTCGGTTGGAGAAAAACAGAAATTGATCAATATATTGAATCATGTGAAGACCCAAAGATCGAAATTAAAGTATTCAAAAAGAAGGGTTCTGGGACACGACCTCTAAGAGAAACAGCTAAGAATAGAGTTCATTGGGATGATTCAACGTCTGCTTTCGAGTCGAGAATTCGGACTGGTGTTATCAGCAACATGAAACATAAAGATCCTAAAGATTTTCTCATCGATTGTGAGGCCATTTTCCGTCGAAAAATTCAGACTGCATTAAAGAAGGATGAAGCTGTAAAGGTGAATATGACGTTCTGTGGAGAGTTTCAGATTATGAGAGCCGATAAGATCCAAACGGAGTACAAGTACTTCACAACATCGAATTCTGCTATATACCGAAACACAAATATCACAGAATGGTTCGGTCAAAAAGTGGTGTTACCTTTTCTAAAAGATTTAGAGGAATTCCAAGAGAAAGATAGTGGATGGGCTTTGAAGCATGTAATCAACCTCGGAGTTAACATAAATAAATTCTCACCGCAACTTGGATCTTCATATATTCCATTACCTCCTCAAATTCATATTAAACATGCTTGTGTCAACTTGAAAATGATGATGAAGCTTGTTTCGCATGGGCTGTGGCTGCTGCATTGAACCCTGTTGAGAAAAATCCGAATCGTATATCCCAGTATCCTCACTATTCCAAGGTGTTAAAACTGAAGGAGTACAATTTCCAATGACGTTGAAGCAAATACCAAACTTCGAAAAACAAAATGACATATCCATTAACGTTTATATTCTGAAGAAGGAAAAGAAGAGCTTCATCACTTTACCTACCTACCTAACCAAGAACAAGATGGAAAAGCATGTTAACTTACTCCTGATTCAAGATAGATATGATGATACTCCAGTACGATATCATTATGTATGGATTAAAAGCCTTTCACGACTTGTATCGAGTCAGTTGAGCGAACATAATGGACAGAAATTCGTATGTGACAGATGTTTACGATACTTCTGTTCAGAGGAAAACTTGAAACTCATTGTATAGATTGTGGTAAAATGAATGAAACTGCTATCAGAATGCCAGAATTGGGGAATAATATATTAAAATTTAAAAATTATAAGAATAAGGAGAAGGTTCCTTTCATTATTTATGCAGATCTGGAAAGTATCTTACGACCAACTATCCACAAGAACGTTTATCAAGAGCATCAAGCTGGCGCCGTTGGATACTATGTGAAATGTTCTTATGATGATACTTTGAGTTTCTACCGTTCATTTCGAGGTTCCAATTGCATGAAATGGTTTGCAGATGAGATGAATCAGTTTGCTGAAGATGTTGAAACTGTTTTCCTTTCTCCTTTTGATATAGATATGACGACACACGAAGAAGCAGAATTCAGAAAGGCTACACACTGCCATATTTGCGAAGAAATTTTCAAACCTGAAGATAAGAAAGTACGTGATCATAATCACCTCATACCAGACAATAATTACCGAGGAGCGGCTCATGAAGGGTGTAACATAAACTATAAGGATAGTCAAATGATCCCTGTCGTATTTCACAACCTGAGTGGGTACGATGCTAACTTTGTCATAGAAGATATAGCGTCTACAATGGAAGGTAAAATTGATTTACTACCCATCACGAAAGAAAAATATATAAGCTTCACGAAACATATTGATAATTGTCTGATAAACTTCCGATTCATCGATAGTTTTCGATTTATGGCCTCCTCACTCGATCAATTATCTTCAAACTTGACGGATTTTCCCAATTTGAAGTCACAATTTCCTGATAGATCTCAAGAAGATATTAGTCTAATCACGAAAAGGGGTAATGCCATATGATTACATCGACTCTATTGATCGTTTCAATGAGACTTCCTTCCACCTATCGAAGCATTTCACAATAAATTAGATGATGAGAAATGTCCACGAAGAAAATATGAAAGAGCCCAACTTGTATGGGAAAATTCTATTGTCAGAACTTGGGCGAATATTCTGATCTCTATATGAAGACTGATATTTTACTATTGGCTGATGTGTTTGAACAATTTCGATCAAGTTGTCATAAGACTTATGGATTGGATCCTGCACATTATTTCACTTTACCAGGGTATACATGGGATGCAATGTTGAAGTTCACAAACCAGAAATTGGAGCTTCTCACAGAGGATGATATGTTTTTGTTTGTTGAACGAGGAATCCGTGGAGGACTTAGTCAAGTTTGTGGAAAACGACGAGCTCATGCGAACAACAAGTATATCCCCAATTATGATCCAAGTAAACCGGAAAATTACTTGATGTATTTCGATGTGAACAATCAGTATGGTTGGGCAATGTCACAGCATTTACGTGTATGGAGGGTTTCAATGGGCAGATACAAATATAGATGTTACCACCGTGTCTGATGATGCTCCGGAGGGATATATTTTAGAAGTTGATCTTGAATATCCTAGAGAATTGCATGATGAGCATAAGGATCTTCCGTTCTGTCCCGAACATTACAACTCTAACACTCAAACACCTTGTTACGGCTCTCAACCAAATGCGAAACTAATGGCTACATTACATTCCAAGAAGAAATACATTATCCATTATCGAAATCTGAACCAGGCATTGAAGAATGGCCTCAGGGTGACGAAAATATATAGAGTTTTGAAGTTTAATCAGTCTGCATGGCTAAAATCGTATATTGATCTCAATACTAACTTGAGAAAAAATGCTAAGAATGAGTTCGAGAAGAATTTATTTAAATTGATGAATAATGCAGTATTTGGTAAGTTTAATTCATATTTTTTTTGTTCTGATATTTATACATTTTTATTGTTACAGGAAAAACGATGGAAAACATTAGGAAAAGAGTCGATGTTCATCTTCTCACGAAATGGAAAGGTCGTTATGGTGCTGAAGCCTATATTTCAAAACCTGAATTTAAGAGTTCTGTTATATTCAATGAGAACTTGGTGGCTGTTGAACTTCAGAAATTGGAAGTCTATCTGAATAAGCCAATTTATGTGGGAATGAGCATCCTTGATCTGGCTAAAACAACAATATATAACTTCCATTACCACTACATGAACAAAGCTTTCACCACCGGTTGTACCATCTTATATACTGACACCGACTCTCTCATATATGAGATGTTCGAAGATCCATATAAAAGAATGAAGCTTGACTGTGATACACTTTTCGATACTTCCGATTATTCGCCTACTAATATTTATGGAATTCCACAAGTTAACAAGAAGGTATTGGGAATGATGAAAGATGAAAACAACGGTATTCCAATGACTGATTATGTTGGTCTCAGATCTAAATTATATGCAGTCAAGAATTCAATAACTAATGATGAGTTGGATGAAAAGAGACGACAATGGGAGAAAGGAGAATTTGAAACTGATGAAATTGAATGTATGTTGCGGAATTATGGTACCATGAAAAAGCTAAGGGTATTAAAAATCAATCGTCAAGAAAAATATATGCTTTGATGATTATATTGAGTGTTTGGAAACATGGAAACAGAAGACCATCTCACAAAATTTGATTAATGCGAAGGAGCATCATGTATATTCCTTGACACAACAAAAATTGCTTTGAGTCCAGAAGACGATAAAAGGTATTTGGTAGCTGGAACATTTGACACTTTACCTTGGGGGCATTATTCACTCAATGAATCTAAGAAATTTGTAGAACCCACGAAAACAGGTATCCATATTGCGATCAATTGTGACTAAGTAATGTTTGGCTTTCTGTAATTGAATAATAAATAATAAATATTTCTTCTCATAGTGCTTCAATCTTTTACCCTTATCAATACCCACATACACAACATCAGGCGGCCTATCATTCAGGTCCAACACAGCTGGTGGCGGTTATAACACAGCTACCGACCGCTTTAACATTAGAGCTACATACTGCTTTAACACAGCTACAGACTGCTTTAATACAGCTACAGACCGCTTTAACACAGCTACAGACCGCTTTAATACAGATATAGACGGCTCAGTAGACAGATGCAACAGGCCTACAGACCGCTTTAACACAGCTAACGACCGCTTTAACACAGCTAACGACCGCTTCAACACAGCTTAAGTCCGCTTTTATATAGGGACAGGCGACTCAACAGACTGCTTGAACACAATACCCAACTCGCCTGCAGAATGAGTTGACAATCGAATGACCTTGAAAAAAGGTAACAAAAATTACCAGAATGGACCTTAGATTTCCTTATGGAGATTTACATGTAAAAATGGTCTAAAGTGTGCTTGAACTCTCATAGCTTATCTACTTGCGGAAAAAACAATACGGACGGTGGAATTGGAGGAAAATATTTTGGATACTGTAGCTGATATTCATTCAATGAGCACTCGTAGATTGGCTGCGCAGTTTGATGTGTCAAAAACAACAATTGCTGAAATAATTAAAAAGCAGTCGGTATACCTTTATCGTCTGCATAAAGTGCATCAACTTCTTCCTGATGATTTTCGTCGAAGGATCCAGTTTTCAAACTGGCTCCTACATCAGCAACGAACAAACTCAAACTTCATTAATACTATTCTTTATACCGATGAAGCAAGGTTTACCTGAAATAGTATAGCGAATTTACGTAACTCACATGTATGGGCTGATGAAAACTCTCATGCCACTATTGTACGTTATTACCAACATCATTTCAATTAAATTAATGTTTGGCAGGCATAATCGGCAATTTTTTGATTGGACCATGCGTATTGCCGACACGATTGAATGGTGAACTTTATTTACAGTTCCATCAAAACGCTTTTCTGGATGCAATATAGTATTTGCCACTTGAAACCTGCCAAAGCATCTATTTTATGCATGATGGAGCCCCACCTTACTTTAGCGTTGTTGTACGGGATCACCTGAATGACGTCTATAGAATCCTTGGATAGGCAGAGGAGGTGCTGTACAGTCTCCTGACCAAACGCCAAAGGATTCTCACCTGTGGGGTCATCTCTCCGGTTGATACTAGAGAGGAACTTTTACAGAGAATCACATTTCATTGTGATGCGATTGGAACAATGTTGTGTATCAGAGATCACGTAGCACATGTTGAACCCGCTTATGAAGTTTTTAATTGATCATTTCTAATTAGCGTATGTAGGTTCAATCGTTGCAATCTTCCAACTTACATGACAGTCACTGGGTACATAGTGTAGGTAAGGTGAATTACCTGAAACAAAAAATCAAAATTAGTATTTGACTAGAATGGAAAAGATGAAAAAAGATAATGAAATAAGAGTAGGATGTCTGATTTTTTTAAATGAATTTAAGACTAGAGATTTTTTGAATAAATGTACCTAATACTAGACGGAATGAAATATATCAAATATAATAAAAGGCCTTTTTTATGAGAAGATTTATCGATCACATATTTTTTGACACACTATAATAATAATAAGTGATTCAATTCATTCAAATATTTATCGAAGTTGAATAATTACAAATAATTGTGTCCCCTTTCTAAAATTAGATGAGCAATAATGATTCCATGTGAAGTAACATGTAAATATAAAGGGTGTTTCAGAATAAGGTTTCGTAAATTCGGAATCCTAATCCTCAGATAATTTTAAGATATAAAGTTCCTAAACTGTCTCTGACCAAGTGTTTCTGAGATAAAGAGTGTTGAAATTTATTTTCATTGTTTGTGAAATTGAACATAGATATTCTGTAAAATCAGCAGTCAACTTCAATTTTGTAATAAACAAATCGATTGAAAAGGTAAACGTCGAACATGAAGGCCTCTTAGCTGCCTCAATCTGAGTCCAGATGATTTTGGAAGTAATGAAAGAATTTTGTAACTTTCATAGATGAAACTGCATTTAATTTTTTTTTCTCAGAAAGTATTCGTCGCTAGTGAAAACTCAGGGAAACGTTCTCACTGCTTCCTATATGGAGATTGCGAAAATAATTCAAAATTTTAAAAAATCATTGGCGTACCAATTTTTTTCACCTAATTTGTTCAGGTAGAACACTGGTGAAAATTCAGCATCGTCTCGTATCGGTGAAAATGTGTCCTTATAAAGGGTGACTCATGTAGAGGTACTTTTTTATTAAATGAAAAAAAAATGAATAGAAAAAAATTTCTTTTATTATTTTCACTAACAAATAAAAGAACAATTCTTTACAACTATTCTTTATAGATAATTTCTTTCAAATGCTGACCTCGACTATAGTTAACAAGATCTTTTGATCCTTTTTGAACTTTTGGCTGACAATATTTAGTTAGCAAATATATAAAATCAAGAGGTGTGATGTCACATGATCATTTCTGTTTCGAGGGAACAACTTAAGATGTAGGTTACGGACGCATAGCTCATCAACCCTTGCTACTACAACCCTCACCCACAAATTTTAAATAGGGAAGATGGGGTGAGTGATGCTTCATTTGAAAGGCATTTATATACTGATATCAGCACAGTAATTGTTTTTTCATTTTATGCATTAGTTCTCGAAATATTCTTAACTAAATATTTGAAAATGAAGTGGTGTTTCATGGCACTTAGAGTGAGTTTTTGTGAAAAATAGACATTTTGAGCTTCAAAACAACCATGACTGTGGCTTCCTTCCTCCAATCCACTGACATAGAAATTTTTAATCAAGATGTCGAACAAACAAAGCGTATTGCGAAGGAGCTCAATCTTGCTGAAACTCAATCAAAATTATCTTCAATATAATTTGCAGTATTTTCAATAACATGCGGTAACACTTGATTCGATAGAAATCTTCAAAAAGTCCAAATACGTACATATCTCTAATCAGATTACCAGGTAAGAAAATCAAATCATTAATGATGCCACAGAGATATTCCAGTCCCAATTCGTGAAACGGCCCGTTCTTTTTACCTGGTAATCTTACTGCATATATGTATTTGGACTTATTGAAAAATAACATTGATCCAATTTTAACGGAAATTATTGAAAACAATGCTGGAAATTATGTGGAAGATCAGATTGTGTTTCAGCAGGATGGAGATCCTCCACACTACGCCTTACCAGTTCGAGAATATCTGGATCAAAGATTTCCAAATCGGTGGATTGGAAGAAGGGGTCCCACTGAATGGCCCGCCAGAACGCCAGATCTGTCACCACTAGATTTCTTTCTTTGGGGCCACTTGAAGAGTAAAATTTAAGATTTGAGAAGACGTATAGTGAACGAATGTCGTCAAATCACTCCAGAAATGCTGCAAAATGTGCGCCATCGTTTCGAACAAAACTCATTTCATTGTATGGAAGCTAATGGTTAAACAATTTGAATATTTGATTAACTGATGTGAGTTTTTGATAAATTTTTTACTATACTTTGAAAAGTCTTATTTCTTAGATCAATACTTCAAATCGTTCTGATACCGTTTAGTTGGAGAATGATTTCAGTAATTAAAACAGCTAGTCGAACATCTGACCCTAGTAGCATTAACACGTACGGTATGACTTCATTTGCCGAGTGGTAGATGTTTTGCAATTTCAAATACAAGTACGGAAATTTTGGTGTTTCGGAAGCACGAAATGTCAATTATTCGCAAAAACTTGATTTAAGTGATAAAATTAACTAACGCATGAATATTTCGAGAACTAATGCATAAAATGAAAAAACAATTACTGTGCTGAAATAAGTATAAAAATACCTTTGAATTGAGGTATCACTCACCCCATCTTCCCTATTCAAAAATTGGGGGTGGGGGTTGTAGCAGCAAGGGTTGAAGCGCTACGAGTCCGTAACCTACATCTTAAGTTGTCCCCCTCGAAACAGAAATCGACCCGAGCATTTCTATCGAAAAAACTTATTTCGTCTGTGATCACGTCTGTTTCGTTTTCAAATGGCCACCCTGTATACAGTGATGTTGCATTTGTATGGCCTATACTTAATCTTGCCAAAACTACTTCTGAATTCCTAACGTCCTAAATTCTGTGCTTGTCTTGATCTGGAAATTGATCTTCTGATTTCCTGCAGTTCAGCATCACTTTTATCCCATTTCGTCTGCCACTGTTGCTCTTGCTGTTTTCTAGGGATATTTTAAATGTCACTGTAATCTACACGGATGCCTTCATCAGGTGTTTTCGTGGTAGCGTGCTTAGCAGCTTTGTCAAAATGAGGCTATTTCCAGGCACTCCAATGTGAGCGGGTGTCCAAACGAACTCAACAAGTTTTTCCCGTTGTCGCAACCATGTGATCGTTGCCTGAACATGATTCACATGATTTTTTAATTTCAATCTCAGACAGAGTGTCAGAGACCTACAAGTCATAGGCACTTTATATGATGAAATCATCTAAGTATTAAGATCTCGAATTCACGGAACCTTAATCTGAAGCACCCTGTATAAGGATACACATTTTGAAAGAATCAAGTTGAGCGAATCCCTGGTTCCCTTAGATTACACAGGTCTACAAAAAAAATTTTTTGTTTGGTGCCGCTAACTCTAGGTTATATTTTGGTTAATTAGCCCACAAGATGTCGCGTGAAGCTGTCAAAATTGTGAAGCTACGTTCAAGTTTGTATCGATCGATATAATAACCTAAAAAACGTATTTTATCATAATTAATGTCATTATAATCAATAAATTAATAATATTGATATGCCGTCGTCAAGAAGGTGTTGTGTAAATAATCCAAATACATTTTGTTACATTTGTGGTGAATATGTAGTAAAAAAGTTTAGAAAACCTATGCCTATAACAGATTCAGTGAAGAAGACATATATTGATTACTTTAAAATAGAAATGAAGGCTCTGAACAAACCGTGGGCTCCAAACATTGTGTGCAAGTTGTGTAGTGAACATTTAAGACAGTGGGCAAACGGTAAACGTAATCATTTAAAGTTTAATGTGCCGATGATTTGGACAGAACCGAAAAATCACATTGATGACTGTTATTTTTGTGTTGTAGAATTACATGGTATAAACAAAAGAAAAATGACATATCCTGATTTACCGTCTGCTAAAAATCCTCGACTGTGTTCAGATGACGTACCATCTCCTATGAGTCAAGATCTTTCAGATCTATCAGATTTGTCGGACACCGAGATGATGGAAGTTTTTTCTGATGAACTTGACAGTGATTTTAAACAACAGCGCCGTCACTTTTTTCTCAAGATGCTTTAAGTGATTTGATTAGAGACCTTGATCTTTCGAAAGAGCGCTTTGAGCTACTAGTCTCTAGACTCAAAGAAAGAAATTTTTTATCTCAAGGTACAAAAATAACATTTTATCGCGATCACGAAAAAGAATTTCTTCCATTTTTTAGCTCAAAAGATGATATAGTTTTTTGTAATAACATTGGTGGCCTTCTAATGAAATTGGGGCTCTCAGGGTACAAAGCTGAAGAATGGAGACTGTTTATGGACAGCTGTAAGCGAAGTTTAAAATATGTTTTACTAGATATTGGTAACAATCATGCAGCTGTGCCTATTGCTCATTCAACGAAATTAAAAGAAGAGTATCAAAACGTGGATCTTGTTTTGAAAAAACTTAAGTTTTTTCTATTAGGCCAACAAAGTGGGTACACTAAATTTCCGTGCTTCATATGTTTATGGGACAGCAGAGCAAAAAAAAACCACTGGATCAAGAAAGATTGGCCTTTGAGAAATAACATGACGGTTGGCAAACAAAATATTATAAACCCGCCTCTAGTTTCTAGTAATAAGATTATTTTGCCTCCATTGCACATCAAATTGGGACTTATGAAGCAATATGTTAAGGCATTAGATAAAACTAGTCCGTGTTTTGTATATCTTTCAAGAAAGTTTCCTGGTTTAAGTAATGAAAAACTGAAAGCTGGTATTTTTGATGGCCCACAGATAAGACTTTTAATGAAAGACATCGATTTCATACATTCAATGAAAAAGTTAGAAGCAGCGGCTTGAAAATCTTTTGTTGCTGTTGTAAAAAATTTCTTAGGAAATCAGAAGGCCGAAAATTACAAAGAGTTAGTTCAAAACCTCTTAGTTAGCTTTAAAAATCTTGGATGTAATATGAGCATAAAAGTACACTATCTGGACAATCATTTAGACAAGTTTCCTGAAAATCTTGGAGCGTATAGCGAAGAACAAGGAGAACGTTTTCATCAAGATTTAAAGGTGATGCAAGATAGATACCAAGGTCGCTGGGATGAGCATATGATGGCAGATTACTGTTGGAGTATTACACGGGAATGTCCTGAAGACATCCATCGGAGAAAATCTAAAAAGAGAAGCTTCTAACCTGTGAAATGAAATGTGTAATTAAATGTATTTAACTGTTTTGAATTAAATGTTCTTTTGTTTGTTAATGAATGATCTCGAAAACTATACTTAGCATTAAAAAAGTAAGTATTACGTTTTCATCAGGGTACCGAATGTACTTGAAATCAGTTTTACTTTTAGATGCACCAAAATCATTGTAGACCTGTGTTATAATTTAGAAAACGTAGAATGAAATTCATAAAAGCAGTAGAATTTCAGAATATATAAATTTTTATTCGGATTATGTAGAAAATTAATTTGATATTCAGAAAAAGAACCTCTGATATTTAATGTCACTCGAATAACTTCTCTAGAATTCTGGGACCGACTTCTCGACTAGAAAAAAAATTATTGAATCTTGAGTAAAATCAACACATGCATCAAATTCAAATTTAGTTTAGGTAAGTTTTTAATTCGACTACGTCGAATAAATTCATTGAGGATTTTCGTTCAGATGTTCAAGACCTACTGAATTTCACTTACATAATGCTACAATCCAAAGAGGGTTGTGTCTCGTTTGGAACTGAGAACTACTTGGCAGGAAGCAGGGCACGTAATCACTACGCTATACCAGAAAGTAAAAACTGTCGCATTTCTTGATACAGATTCTAACGAGCAATTATTCAAACTTTGAAAGATCATATCTCAGGAAGTATATCAACACAGATATTTAAATCGAGTAGTGTGATTCGATAATTTTATTTCATTACTCCGGAATCGACCTACGGACGAACAGAATCAATTATGACCAAGGATTCTCCATCAGAAAATACAAACAAAATGATTGATACCACTTTCCAAATATTCGAAAAATACAGGTTTTTAGGCAAATCTATGAGTAACTACTCCATCCAATTATTGAGGCGCTCAAAATATTTCATGTTCGAGTAGGTAATGAATGAAACAAATAAACTTATGTTTGATTTGAGGGTAAGGTTCTCCAGTAATCAGAACGTAACGAAATGTTCCTCTTGCAATAAAATTTGATTTTCTTTCAAAAACTTCTTCCTGGCTAGGCTTCTCAGACAAAGTAAAAAAATATATTTGAATGATTGAGACGTACGTAATTTGACTAACAATCAATATTTGAGGAAATTATGCTTTCGATCTCAAACTTTGACCTATTCTAGGCTTGTTGAAGTGAAGTGCAAGAATGTTAGAGCACATTATATTTGAATATTTAAGTACTTGTTTAATAAAATTGTTCCTAATTTCTTTGATTGAACTGTGAAGCCAATTCTATATGTAGTAAGACCCTTGTACCCTGGATAAATAAATGCGCTTTGAGAGTTAATAATAAAATAGTATAGAAAACTTGAGGCAATTCATTAGAGCCTCACGCGTGCAGCATACCAAGTTGCGCTACACCTCCGCATGCCTCCTTGTAATTGATTACTCGCTTTCTATATTTCATACTGATTTGTTATAAAAATATCGACTTAGGTCGATTTATATATGAGAAAGAACTTTTTCATAGTATTGTTCCCTTTAATACTTACTCTAGGAACTCCCGAACGAAAACTCCGACGTTATCCAATTTTTTCTAATCTGAGGAAAATCATTCCCATTGGATTACTCCAATTGCAGAAGCAAAAAGTCCACTGCAGGAAATTCACAAATTGGAGCGTCTAATCAGAAGTTATTTGGCTCAAAATCCCTATCGCTACAGTTCGACAATTTTTCCATTGAATCGAGTTAGATCCGTTTCCCTCCCACCAACCCGGCAATTGATCTAAACGTTCGACTGTATAAGGTTAGCGAAATAAGTAATTTAAATAACAACAGCCTCGAAAGTTTCAAGCAACTCAATTGAACGACGTTTTCAAGAAGCACGGAATGAAGTTGGAGAAGTTTCCATTGCCATTACGGACGAAAAGGGTCGATGAAAACTGAAAGGAACTTCCGTTATTTGGGACCCTTTCAGATGAGAATTTTTCCCTGACAAGGTATGACTGGATCTTGTGAGAGATGCTCTTTGAATTCTATAGGTAATTAGCTTAATGAAATCACATGATGCTCCGTGATATTCAGAAGAGCTTCAGTATCGGACGATATTGATTGATGTTTTTGAGAGCAGAATAAGCAATGTGGTTGATAAACGGGACACCTCAGTTTAGTAAGTTAAGCAGTATTTGCTACTCAGCTCATACATATTGATCATCATTTCACTATGATGCTCAAGAAGTTAATTAGGTCATAAATGATTTGGAATTCTCCGATATTAGTGTGATTCTTAATGAATGATGATTAAATTCATTCATAAACAGTCGATTTTTTTTCTTTTCCAGAAAAATTTCAGTGCCCCCAATAAAACATTTCCTTGAGTAGATGATTCGAAACCAATCCTTGACGTAGTCCCATGTTTCAAGAGATGAGAGAAATATTCATGATTGATTTGCACTTTTGCGCCTTCAGGTACACGTCAAAAGAAACAATGGATTGACAATAGTGACTCAGCATCAATGAGGCTCTAGTAGTTCAAGTGACATTCGGTTCAAAAAAGAACAGGCCCCCCTGTCAAAATATTCGAAAAGGAAGAACCAGTCGACACCAAAGCGAAGTATCACGACATGCATTTAGACCAGCGCCTCAACTGGATTCAACAAATCAATGCTAAGAGGAATTAAATTAATCCAAAATTTCAATCAATGTATTGGCATAAAAGCAGAAACTCCAAATTCATCATCAAACCAATATGGACGTACGGCATCCAATTATGGGGTCTCGCTAGGCCCACCAGATATTGAAATTATCCGAAGAGTTCAATTAGAAATACTACGTTCATTGGTAAATGCCCAATGATATGACTCCAACCACATCAGCTATGAGGAATTAAGAGTCCCATATATAAGCACAGAAATAGAAAACCGTTCGAGAAAAATTCATCAGAAAGGGCATGCAACCAACTGATCGAAAAACTAACAGAAGATCCAATCAATTCACGAAGGTTCAAAGGGACATGGCCAAACAACCTAACCAACTAATCATCATTGAATACAAATGGTAGAATGTTAGATTTGTTATTTTCTAACCTAAATTGTCGTGTGTGGACGGATGTGTTTTCTGCCGTGCCCGCGGATCCTCACCACCCTCCGTTGCATTTCAGTTTCTGTGATGTCAAGCCTGAAAGGAGGCCTCCGCCATTGAGCGGGGGCAGAAATAGAGAGTACAATTTTAGAAAGTCCAATTTTCCCCTACTTTACCGTTCGATACTTGAGACTGATTGGGAGTCCATACTTTTGGGGGTTTGTGACTCCGACGAGGCATGCAACAGACTGTATGATGTACTCCATGTGATCTTTGAAAGAAGTATTCCTAAGAAAATAATTAAAAAGCGTCGATTTCCTTTGTGGTTTACGCCAGAGATCATAGATTATATATATCTGAAAGAAAAGGCATTCAAAAATTTTAAATCGTACAGAACTGAATTTCACTACAGTAGATACAGATCCTTGCGTAGTATTGTCAAGTCTAAAATAGCTTCGGCCTATCGTGATTTTCTTTTGATGTCCGAGGAAGGCTTTTACGAGGATCCCAAAAGTTTTTGGTCGTTTATACGAGCTAAAAAAGGTTCATCCAGGTTGCCGGGTCGTATGCGGGATGGTGAGCGATGCCACGAGAACCCACAGGAGATTGCGAATGCTTTCGCCAGGTATTTTCAGTCGGTGTTTGATGGGGCTGATGTGGTCGGCGATGCTTCGGATGTTGCCCTGCCAGTCGAGTCCGGTGTGATGGTTGGTGCCATAACTGAGGCCGACGTAATGAAAGCTTCTAGAAAGCTGAAAGGTGGGCAGACAGCTGGACCGGATGGTGTTCCGGGATTTTTGTCAAGGATACTATTGGTAGGTTGGCTGGGCCTCTTGCGACAATATTCAACTTGATTGTCAGAACATCTGTTTTTCCCACCAAGTGGAAGGTTGCAAAGATTATACCTATACTGAAGACTGGCGATAGGGACATTATATCTAATTATCGTCCGATTGCATTATTATCAAACTTTTCGAAGATATTCGAGATTGTTCTTTACAATAAAATCTATCCGTCAAGTCGAGGCAAGATAAATCAAGAACAGCATGGTTTTGTGACAGGGCGATCCTGTGTTACGAATCTGGCTTCCTTTTCTCAGTTTCTTTTCGAGGTTTTAGATGATTCTGGACAGGTGGATGTAGTTTACACTGATTTTCAGAAGGCGTTCGATAAGGTGAACCATCGGATTTTGCTCAGGAAGCTGGGGAATGAGTGGGGATTCAGTCCGGGATTAACGCTTCTTCTGGAGTCTTACTTGCGTCATCGTAGGCAATATGTGGTGATCGACGGATTTCGTTCAAATGAGTACGTATCCACTTCCGGTGTACCTCAGGGATCTAATGTTGGACCATACCTTTTCCTATTATTCGTCAATGATTTAATCGATAAAATCTGTGCGTTTAGGTTGATGTTTGCGGACGACTTCAAGTTTTTCCTTCGAATTGAATGTGTGCGGGACTGTTATATGTTACAGGGTGCTATTAACGTCTTACTAGATTGGTGTGTTGCAAACGGTTTGACTTTGAGTGTATCTAAGTGTAGTATCGTATCATTCACAAGGAAGCGTGATCCACTCGTCTATGAGTATTCTATTGGGGAGACCGGTTTGCTCAGGTCTGAGGTGATCAGGGATTTGGGAGTGCTATTTGACAGCAGGCTGACATTCGTTCCACATGTCAATAACTTATTGGGCACCGCTTCAGGGTTGTATGGTTTCATAATCCGTAATGGAAGGCACTTTTCAAACTCGAGAACGTTGATTCTCTTGTTCAACGCCTTAGTAAGAACTAAACTTGAGTACGCCTCTTTCGTCTGGCACCCTATTTACTCCTGTCACAAGCAGCGCCTTGAATCGATTCAGCGCCGATTCTATAAGTGCGTTGCCTATAGAGAGGATGGAATTTACCCTCCTAGAGGTTCCGACCACGCTGGACTTCTGCGCAGATTCGACGCACTGTCACTGGATGATCGGCGCAGTTTGCAGGCAATTTCTTTTTTGTACAATCTTGTTCACGGTAGGGTTGATTCTCCATATTTGTTGGCAAAGGTGAATTTCTATGTACCGGGATCAATAATGAGAGCTAGACCTCTGTTCTACTTAGCTCCATGTCGAAATAATTGTATGCTACGAACACCTATGCATTTTATGTGTAAATTATTCAATTTAATTTGTGAAAATTGTGACATTTTCCATGACTCACTGGCATCAATTAGAGAAAGATATTTGAATTGTATTAAGTGATGATGATTGATCTACATTGTATCTTTTTTTGTAATTTTTTCTGTAATTGGGTTATTTACCTGTAGAAAAATAAAGGGCTTATTATTATTATTATCACTGAGAATCCATCAATGTGAAATACTTTCTCTTAGTCTGTAAATACAAGATATTTTCTAAATATTTAATTGTATCGGTGTTCACTTGGAGGAAATTTATTTTCGAATAAATAATAAGATTCAGATTTCCACAAATTTTTATTGTTTTTTACAATGATTGTTTCGCCAACACTGTGGCTTCACCAGGTTTTACATTTTGAATCAATCTATGTGTGTGAGTTCATATACTCCATTCAAAGTTTATTTGTATCGCGGGTGGCCATGATTTAAGTTTCTTGGGTTGGCATCAGTGTTTCTTCGGATTTCGACGTTGCCGATGTCAAGCAGTTAAGCCAATTTCCACTTGTCATCTTTCACATTTGATTTTGAAGAGAATCAAAATATTTCAGAATTTTTTTCAAAATGCCTAAAGTAATAACCAAAGAACAAAGACTTAGCATCAAAAAATGCTATCTTGCACTCAAATCTGCGCATAGTGGTCAGGAAGTTATGGACTCAACGATACAGCAAAGTGTATCAAACATTTTCAACGTAAGTGAGATGTAAATATTATGTTTTATCCTAATCGAAATTTCATTACAGGTTCATATTAATTCAATCAGAGGAATTCTTAATGAAGACGACGATAAAGAGTTTCCTTCTATTGGTAGGCCCAAAAAAACACAAGAAGTAGACGATTTCATTTTTAGAAAAGACCTGCAACGACAAATTTGGAATTACAATTTGAAAAATGAACACTTTTCTATCGACACACTACTGACTTACGCTAAGGAACATTTGGGTTATAAGGGAGAACGCACTTCATTATTCAATATTATTAAATCAATGGGTTATAAATATAAAAAGGTAAATGGTCGCAAAATTTTATGTGAACAAAAACATGTCGTTGCAGCCAAAATTACTTTCCTGAGAAAATTTTTGCAATTTAAGTCGATGGATGAAAATATAAGATTCGTGTTTCTTGATGAAACTTGGATTTACCAAAATGGTTCATCTGTTCGTCGATGGACACACGAATCTGATATAAGAGGAAATCCATCAAAAATTAAATCTGAAGGTAAAAGATTCACTGTTTTGCATGCAGGAAGTAATTTTGGATTTTTGGAGGATTGTGATTTCATTTTAGATTCGAAGAATAATGACCGTGACTATCACAAGACTATGACCAGTGAAATTTTTCAAAATTGGGTTATTAATCAACTAATTCCAGCTTTATCAAAGCTTGCTGGTAAATTTGTGATCATAATGGACAATGCACCATATCATTCAGTGCAGTTGGATAAGCCACCAACTAGTTCAAGCAAGAAAATTGATATGCAGAATTGGTTGGTGAATAACAAAATTGATTTCGATCGGAATTTAAATGAAAAACAACTTTGGAATTTAATATTACCATTTAGAACTGACCGACAGAGACGATACATTATTGATGAACTTTTGAAAGAGCATGGACATGAAGTTCTTAGATTACCCCCATACCATTGCCAATATAATCCTATTGAAATGGCATGGGCGTTTTGTAAAACTTCTACAACAAGAACATAAATTCTCATCCTTACACAAGGGATAGAGTGTTCAATTTATGGACTCTGGCTCTTTCAAAATGTACACCTGAAATGTGGCAAAATTTTTATTTACATTGCGAACGACTTATTGAAGACGACTGGACGAAACATATGGGTAACCTACCTATAGATAATATTCCTCCATTTATTATTTCATTGGAGGAAAGTGATTCAGATCCAGAATTATCTGATGATGAGTCTGATTCGTTCACTGAAGTAATGGATGTGGAATAATGTCGAGAAGAACTCAAGTTGTCACTTCTTTTAAGGATATAATTTGAAATGTATGTAAGTAAATTATTGTTACATGCTAATATACAGTTATTATTAGGAGTATATGCTACTCATTTTCATTTAGTAAAAGGAGCACAATATGTTGGCATTAAAAGAAGATTTTTCTCCTACAGGTGAATAAGTTTGTTAAGAATCATCAATCAGATAGCTGAACCTGGACTAATAGGCCCTTCCCCCATACCGAGCTTCTTCACTAGTGCACCAATATGACACAGAGAGCCCACCAAAGGCCAAACTACCAGCACTACCAATTTATGAACATCTTATACCATTGGAATAACTTTTTTTTATACAATAGATACAATTAATAAATTATAAATGTAAAATTGGCAGGAAGACTTCGGTTGATAGCCATTTGATGATTTTTTATTATCAATTAAGTTAATTTCTCTCTTCTCTTTCTTTCACAAAGATTTTTTTCACTTTTCGAAAAATACTTATTGTGTAATTTGTAAAACCCTAACAATAATTTGACAAATTTCAATCATATGATATTTCATTTAAGTTTTCAAATATCTATTTTGATTTCAATAATGATTGGAAGTTATTTGATAATAGTAAAAGTCTACACATTGAATATTAATAATTGAATTATATCTAATTTGATTATGGTAGATCGTTATTCTTCATCGTTTTCAGATCATTGATGTTCTATCCTTATTTGTATTATTCAAGTTTATTGAAATTTATTTGTTAGAGAAATAAAAAGCATTTTCAATATTTTCTATTATATGTGAATAAGTATTGTATAAATTTTCGTAATTGTGCTTTATGCTTCCACTTCAGTCAAGTATGATCAATTCACAATCTCTACTGAATTGTTGACTAACTCAGTGATCAAGGGTTGAGTAAATGAAATTTATTCATCTCTCAGTTCTTATTTGAAAAAAAAGGCAAACGAAGAAATGAACACATACACCACTTTCCATAGCGTTCAGTATTGTGAATGCTCCTGAATGTGTTTATGAATTCTTCAAAATATTCTGTTGTATACATAACATACCTGTAAGAGATATTATTCGGATTGAAAGAACTTTAGAAGTAATCAACATTTATTCGATTCTTTATGTTAAAAGCTATTATTTCAATTTTGAATATTGAGGATGTGATTAGAGCTGAGTATATCCCAGACCAACAAAACTATGAAACAATCACGATAAAAAATATATATTGAATGGAAGAATTAACTCTTTTCGTCAGTGACTCAAAATGAAACCTTCATTTCACATCATCACCAAGAGATTTGCAGAGAATACCTACTGAACGAAGCAAGTATAGCTCTCATCGAGAAGATCACAATGAAGGTATTTTTATGAGGAAAAATAATAGATTTGAAAAACTAAATGTGCCTACCATCACTTTTATGCATTGATCAACTAGAACATGTTCAAAATACAAGCTTGTATTGAATCTTATTTTGTTGATAATTAAATCCAAATGTTTCATAGAAGTGAGATGCTCTGTTCCAATTCTGCATTCAAGAATATATACCATTTCCTTATTAGCTACATCTTCAGATTCAACATTATTTCTTTGTGATACCTTCCTTAATTCTTTTGAAATGTTGAACCAGCTTCCAAACGATTAAAGCAATGTCCTTTCGAATATCAAACAAATTCCAATAGGAAGTTTCATGTATCATGATGAACAGATTAATGTTCAAACTTCTTCAGATTCCCGAAAATCACTTAAAATATGTTCATCCCTGATGAACGGTAACTTGAATATTATAATTAATATTTTTGAGGTTATCATACAACATCCCAATCAAAATAATAGCAGCTCCTTTAGAAATTTCTGCCATAATAATTTCGAAACTCTTCCAAGGTTCAGAAGTGAATTGGCATTTGGAGTGAATGCAAGTTTACTAGGACCTTTATGTGATATAGACAACAGTGCGTAATAATCTGACAGGAAAATAGCGAACCCAACCTAACTTTTTAATATACCTACAGAGTGAAATGTGTCAAACTTCCATGGCCAACCGAGTTACAAATAAACTTTGAATAGAGTATACACTTGGTGTTTTCCCTTTTGAGCAATAACTTCGGAAGGTTCGTGAACAGTAGATAGTCAAGTTTCGTCATATTGTATATTTAGTGTACATCAAACTTGATTTTATCTAGTATTTCGTACTTGTCAAAAAACACTTTAACAAGATCTTTGTTGAACCCTTTACTTCTGGCTATTGATGTTGGTTCTGATACACGTAAGGATAAATTAGGATGCTCTTTCATAAACCGGTAATACCACTTCATGTCCACTATTTTCTTCTCTCTGTTAAAACAATGAGGTAGTTGGAATTTTTCAGCCAGCTCGAATGCTAGCTTCCTAAATTTAATGGTAGTTAATCCGAAGAAACAATACTCTAAATTCATCAAATGCTCTGCTAGTATCTCTTCCATGTCTGGTAGCATATCTTTAGGACTTCCAAATTTTCTTTTTGTACTCAAATTTGTTTAATGTCGTCTCAGTGTAGGTTTCGGTATATTAAATCTTCTACAAGCTTCAATAAATCCAATTTCTCCACTCCGATGTTTCTGTAACATCGGGATGGATGTTTCATCCATATCTTCTTCCTTCCAAGTATTGTACTTTCTCTTCTCCATATTTATTACCTGTTAATGAGTTATGTAAATGATTATAAGCAATTTTCTTGAAACGGTACGAGTAAAGAATTCTGAACTGGTAGGACATAAGCAGCGGGGTCTTGCAGATTGAAAAATAAAATTTCTGACATAACCTAAAAATGTTCTACTGTTTACGTATGATAATTATAATAATAATAATATAATTTATTGATCCTTTCATACATAACTATTTTATGTGTGGGACAGGTTATTAACAAAAATAATCTATAAATTTTCTAAATCATCACTTAAATATTCATCGATGGTGTTATAACATATTTTTAACAGTAAAAACTTAATTACTTTCTTAAAACTAATGAGATCTGACGACCTTAAACTGACAGGCAAATGGTTGAAAAGTTTGATACCCCGATATATCGGGGACATTTTAAATCTAGATGTTTTGTGTACGGAAAACGATAACATTCCCTTGCTTCTAGTATTATGGGTGTAAAAACTAAAAAGACTTTGAATGTCGTTTTCATTCTCCTTTATATATATAAGGCATTTCAAGATGTAAATGGAGGCCAATGAGAATACCATCTTCAAGAAACAGCGGTCTACATGAGGACCGTGGGGCCAAGTTGAATATCAGGCGAAGTATTCTCTTTTGGAGTATGAAGACCCTATGACAATCAACAGAATTTCCCCAAAGCAGGACGTTATATGACAAATGGCAGTGAACTAAACTGAAGTAAATATTATCCAGGTATCTTATGCCTAAACGATTGACAGATAAGTATAATAAACTAGCTGACCCGACAGACTTCGTCCTGTCAAAAAGATTTGTAATGAGGCAGTTTTTGTGCCTACGTATTTAAAAAAATTCTCCTGAACAGAACCGTCACCCTGGTGATAGGGCGTTGTGAATAAAAAATAATTAAATAAAACATATATTAGGATTTGAAAGTAAGTAATCGCTTTATTGTTAATCATGTGAATCATAATTATTATTATTATCATTGTAGTGCTTTGTGTTATACGATGTTTTTTGTTTGATTACCTGGCGCATAGATAAACAAATCTGATGGTTTTCCAACACGGGAACAGGCAACATACAATTGACCATGTGAGAAACATGGGTTTTCTAGATTAATACCACAAACTTTAACGATTGCCCCTGGGACTTGTTTATAGTCATAACAAAAGCAAGCCGCACTGGAAACTGTAGTCGTTTAAACTCAAATAGCACATCAGTCGGAATCATTGGGATGCGCGGTATGAGAACATCTTCACCTTTATACTTTCCTTTGAGTATAGTTGCTTCTATCACATTGTTTAGTAATTTTTTTATCGCTAACCGTGTACCGTTGCAAAGACGCGGTTGGTTGATATTTCGCAACATTATAACCACAGATCCAACCTTTAATTGAAGATTAATCCTGGCAAATCCAGCGAGTTTAAAAATTCCGGTGGATAGTTGACTACATCATCTTGATTAGTAGCCGAATCAACTGATTTATATATCCTCAATTCGCCGGTAATTTGTTCTTGAATTTTGAAATTTAATTCATTCACATCTATGTTTTTGCAGCCAGTATAGCTCGTTCGCTCAACCAATCATGGTTTCTATAATTTTGAGAAACATCTGGAAACACCTTCTGAATAAGTTCATCTTTTGATCTAGTTAACTGATAAAAACTTTGAGGAAAGTTAATGCAGCCAGTCAACATGTCTATAAGAAATTTGCCATTAACAATGTCAATGAGTTATTTAGAGAATATGTTTCCAGATTGGTCGTTTTGCAACTCGACACGCATATTCTTGCTTGAATGAAGTACTTTGACATGTTTCCGAAAATTGGAAGTCTTTAGACATGCATTGAGTTCATCAGCTGTCGGTGATCGTGGAATTACTGGCAATGTTTGACGAAAATCTCATTCTGATAAAATCATTGCACCACCAAATCGGTTATTATTGCTCCGTAGATCTTCTAAGGTTCTGTCTGAAGCCTCCAAAGATTTTTTATGTGCCATCGTGCATTCATCCCAAACAATCAATTTACATTGCTGCAAAACCTTTGCCATTGCAGAGTTCTTCGAAACGTTGCAGGTTGGAGTTTCATTGCTTTGTATATTTAATGGCAATTTTAGTGCTGAATGGGCTGTTCGACCACCTTCAAGCGAAGTTGCTGCGATTCCCGACGAAGCTAGTGCAAGTGCAATTTTATTTTGTGAGCGAATTGTTGCTAACATTAATGAAATCAAAAAAGTTTTTCCTGTACCACCAGGTGCATCTAAGAAGTAAATCCCTCCAGTTTCATCATTTGTTACTCTCATAAGAGTTTCAAATACATACTTCTGTTGTTCATTTAACAGTGGAAGATTTGTTTGAATTAATTCTTTCAAAGCGTTGAGATCATACAGTTTTTCTCGATGCAACTCTTGGTTAAAAGCGTCATGTATTGGACGATTGGGCGCGGTCAGGCCTAATTGAATTGATAGTTTGTTTGACATTATCAAGCCCATGTCCTCAATTGAAATCAATGCTTCATTGTTAATTTCTTCACTGATTTGTATATTTGGATTTCCCATTCTATTCCGTATTTGATACAAAATATCATCACACATATAATCTTTGTACTTGATTCACAAATCAATTGGGTTTGATGGGAAGCATGTAGATATGATTTTAGAAAACAATATTCGTATTTGATGAGCGTGTGATGATATTACAGCATCATTGAGAGTTTGATCCCAATGAGCGTCATTTTCAAGCAATTGCAAACGTTGACAGGCTTCTCTGTAGGATCCAGTTACAAATCGTTTGTATGGGAAAAAGAAAATGGGCTATTTTTAGGGTTTTTCCAGCAATAATTCTAATTTTTCTCGCCATAAAAACCATCCTTGAATTCCAACGAACATTTTAAAAAAAGATTTGGCCAAATTGGTCCAGGCGTTGTTGAGTTATGCGCTTACCAACACATTTTGCGATTCATTTTTATATTACAGATCGATGCAATTAAAAAGAAAAATAAGGATCACAGTCACAGTCCATTATATTTTTCGCGATCGATAAGAAAATTTAATCGAAATAAATCATGAGGATACTAATAATAATAATAATAATAATAAATAATAATAACTAAATATTGTAAGCCAAAAATTCAAAAGAATATATATATATATGAAGATACTCAGCTCAAGGAAGATGATGTTGTATGTCCAATGGAATGGTGAATCTTATTAGATTTATCGTTTTATTACTATTTCAAACCCTTGAATTGCAGGAACTTTCATCTTTTCTTTCGTATCAGAACAAAAGAGTAATAAATCTATTACTTCATATTGTTAAAGCGCGCTCTATGTAATAGAAGAAGTTTGGATTAAAATCGAAGATGAACTCTTGGCATTGAACTTCATCTGTGGCAAAATATTTATGCTGGTTATTAAGCTTGTGAAACAATTAGCAAATGGATAAAAAAATGTGGATGTACTAGTCTTCACCACTTACTACATCTATTCAAGGCAGCATCAATAATTTGAATACAAAGACAGCACTTTAGACAATACATTCGGCATTTTCTGATAATTCGACAACGAATCTTCAGTCGTTCTATTGTTATAAATTCCATTCTTTTCCAATCAAATTCACATAACATGCATATCCATTTCAGAATATATAACATCGATTTCGATATCGGATGGAAAAATAATTCGATTGTGACCCTAACCATGAAATCCAACTGTAAAATCGATGCCGTTCCAATATTTAGGATTAATGTTATCAACAGAAAATACACATAATTGAATTTATGGGATTGGTCTGGAATAAAATGAGTGGAGGAAAAAATAAAATATAATCGTCTCAAAAACAATAGGGAGAAGCAGTAACATAAAAACCAGAACCAACTTGAATTTCAGCAGCCGTAAAATCGAAATTATGTACCAGAAAAGACATTATCGGGGCTCTTAGGAAAAATGGGTTACATTCTCGCCGCCAGCTGAATCCAACATAAGATGAAAAGACCTATAGAATAACGATGTATTATAATGGAGTCAGCTTCACCTCTAGGCCACAAGTTGGATGATAATATTCTGGATATTCCCACATCTTCACTATATCGTAACTTCTTGAGGTATTTGATTATATTAGGCTATAAACTTTTATCACATGAAGTACCATATCAGACATCATGTTATAAGGAGGCTGTTTCCCATCTTGACAGGTACTCGTTAAACAACCATGATATTGAGTAGATCATCGTATAGATGGAGTAATTTCCTGAAGATTCCAAGAACTCATTCAAATTTGAAATGGTGGATAAATAATAACATCTGACAATGATCTATTAGGTGAGTTCATAATATATCATATATCGTTAGTTAGAGCATCAATAAAAGAATAAATCGTAGAACGAACAATTATTATGCAGTCTGATTTACCTACTATATCACTTTAACTTTAAATAAGAAACCATCAGAAACAAATTGGGAAGTAGAATGATATATTTCATATATTCAGACATTGCCATTTCATTTTCACGGTAATTCTTTTGTGTTTCGTGTGACTCAATTCATCAGTGTCATCTAGACACTTCAGAATTGTACTGTCGAAATTTTTGCTTCATCTCCGTTGAAATTATTTCTGTGTTCAACTTCTACGTTACCCTTACTGTTCTTATTATGTACCTCATTGTATTTTTCGCTTTTATTCACCTGAATAGAGTGGTTGAAGATTTGTCCAACTGTCTGTATTTTTCGAATGACTTAGAAATAGTGGACTATAGGTATTCTTCATCTCATGATCACAGAGCTCATCACATTTCTAAAAATTGTGCTCTAACGAACCCACTTCAGCAATTATCTCTCCGAGTATGACCTGGTAGCACAGATTCTGATGAGCATAAAAAGAAAAAAGGACTGCCGTGAGGTCGCGAGCTGTTCCGCACTTCTGATTTATTTTTGCGTACTCTGAATTAGTGTGAATCTTCTAGGGCTCATTCTGATCAACTCTCAAAGGTTCAAATAATAGTGTATGTCAATCTACTGGTAAAGGTTTCGCCAGGATTCATCGATTTTGAAGAAGTAAAAGAAATGAATTGTAACTTCTTTAGTAGTGTTAAAGACCCATAGAAAACAGGATCTGTACATACGGCATTCACTTACATCTGAACGGGATCGAAGGGGAGTACTAAAAGGGACTATTTTATGAGTTCTCAAAAACTGTATATTTGGATGGCGCTCAAAGTCATTAGTAGTGTTGGAAACCCATAGAAAACAGGATCTGTACATACGGCATTCGCTTACACCTGAAGGGGTTCGAAGGAGAGTATTAAAAGTGGCAATTTCTCAAAAACTGTAAATTTGGATAGCGGTCTTTAGTAGTGTTGAAAACCCATAGAAAACAGGATCAATTATGGTGGAAATTCTTGATAAAATTTTTTTTTCGGTGTATTGAATCATTATTAGGTTCCACATCTTCTTCCACATCACATTCGACACCATAAGCTGTCTTCTTATTCATTAGGGATAATTCATCCTTTAGTATGGATGTCCTGCCACCACAAATTTTGCTGATTACTCTTTTTCATCTAGCAACGATTTCATTCACCTGCTTTTCAATTTTTATAAAAATCTCTCTGAATCGAAGTATTTCCTATTTTCATATAACAATCAAACGATAATAACACAAAAACTCAAATTGACAATAGAAAAATTCTATTTAACATATTCGTTGATGAAACTTCGAAAGTTTTAATCATTGATAATAAGTCACCATCGTCCAAGGTATCTCTGTGAAATCAACATTTTTAATCATTAAACGTCTTTATATATTGACTTGTTTTCCTTTCTTTGATATAAATATCAGTCAATGATATGAAAATTAAATTACTATTCTATTCTAATGACGAAGCCTATATTTCTGAAATATTATGCTGAGATTGATGGATTTCTTGAATATCAATAACCTTTGACGAATTGTCTGAATTTTGTGTATCATGAAGAACTTACGAGATACAGAGTATTGAAAAAACAAATTTAGGCATTTTTTATTTTATTTTCTTGCGTTATAATTTCCACGAAATTTCGCATACCAATTTTTTCAACATTACTCAAAGCTCCTCCAAGTGATGACCAGATGGATTAGTGTTGTGTCTATCGCGGAGTATGATCTGGCGGTTTATTTTTGTCGTAATCACAGACAAGATGATGGCTCAATGATATATACAAGTGTAGGTGTCCAAGTCAATAAACTTTATGTATCAAAATTTTCTACTGAAATGCATATAGAGATGTCTGGTATTGTAGTATCTGTTAAGAATTCGTAACTGAGTATTATAAGTATTTACTGACCTGTCACTGGAACTATTGAATTGCTTTTTGAAAAGTTATTCTGTGCCCTCCAGGCTTGTTTTGATCAAACAGATCATATCTTTCTATGTGGAGACTTGAATATGTCATCTAAGGCCTTATTCGAACGAATTAAGATTACTAAACGAGTTAATGGATTTTTTATTTGGAAGTTACCTCTACAGAAGCAACTAGAGTATTTACGTACAGTAGTGGTAGAATTTCTGTTTTAAGCTTGATTATATCATCACGAATGACCATCTAGTGAATTATAGAGATAGCGAATCTGAGCCGTATTTAAGTGATCATCGAGTTACCCTCCCCAGACTGAATTTTGCTCCTGTATATGGGCATAAATCGAAAATGACAAATTCGAAATTTGAATCAGAACTGTCTGGACAATTTATCATTAATCATTATTTCGAAACGTTTATTAATATGATATATTACTATTTAGATTTATGTTGTCCTTCGAGATATGTCAAATATTCCGTAAAAAAGAAAAGTTAGGTAACATCAGAGGTAGTGCAGACTAAAAAGGATCTGAATAACTTTTATTGGTTCCACATGAATATATATGCCAATTGAACAAGTATAGCGAATTATGAAAATAAAATTAAAACGATCTGGAATATTGTCAACAATATCATTGGCAGATTGGGGAAAAGTTATAATCCTATGTCCATTGAGTTAAACGGGACATTATTCTCCGAAACTGCAGAGCATACCAATTTATTTGAGTGTTATTTTTCCACCATCGCTAGAGATAGACTGTTCACTTGCTATGGTAACAATCTGTCGTTGTCTTATACTGTTGTACCATCCCTAAACAATAATTTCTTTTTTAATCCTGCTCCTCATTCTGAAATCGAAAAAACCGTGAACAAATTGAAAAATAAGAAAAGCGTAGGATCCGATCGCATTTCACTATGAATCGTTAAAGCGATTTCTCCAGCACTAGCCGTCACATAGAAATTCTGATAAACATATCTGTAACATCAGGAAAGTTCCCAAGAACTCTCAAAAAATCTATTGTAGTCCCTGTATTTAAGAAAGAGAATTTACAAGATATCAAAAACTACCGTCAATTTTGAGTGTCCTTTCAAAAGTATTCCAAATTTTTTTAGATGGGGCCGCTCTAATAACTTAATAATAAATGTCAAGAAAACAGTTTGTCCACATTTCGGCCCAAATAGCCTTTAGATAGAACCTCTAGAATTTGATTTCTCAGACAACGTTTCTTCTTCAGCTAAGAGCACAAAATTTCTTGGCATACTTATTGACAAAAATCTTGGTTGGTCATCCCAGGTTGACAATTCATTTTTTGCTTAAAACAGGTACATAAACATTTTGCCTTGAAACTGCTGTGTTGATATGTACTGCAGCCTTGTCTATAGTCACCTTATATGAAATCTTGCTCTGGGGAAACTACACTACTGCTTTGAGAGTTCTCGTTGTTCAAAAAAGAATAATGAGATCGATTTTTAATTTATCTCCTCCTTCATCATGCTAACCAATATTCATGACGAACAAAATATTGCCACTGCCTTGTATTTTTACAGGGTGTCACCTTTTATATGAAGAAACTTCATTGGAGCATCCCTTGTTAAGATACAGCCCCTCAAAGGGAGTGCTTAAAATTTGCATTGCAATTTTTTTCACAAAATTATACAAATTTTATGTACTGCTTTGAGGAGCGGTATCTAAACAAGGGATGCTCCATTGAAGTTTCTTTATATGAAAGATGCTATCTTTTTTTCGATGAGAAATCACCTCCTCAAATATTTTACACTTATTTAGTTACACCCTGTATAATGACGTATTGAAGTATCCCATTTAGTTCATGCAAGCTTCAAAAATAATAAATAAAAATATATCTCCCAAACAAAGTCATTCGACGTGTTTCTGGAATTTTTTTTCATAACAATGGATTGAGTAAGATACGGAGCAACTGGTCCGAAATGAAACGCCGTTACTATTTAGTGAAATCAAGATTGAATTCAAATAGCAAATCGATACCTTCTGCAATGCTATTTTCAAGTAATCGTTCTGACACATAGACTCGTTAAAATTTGAAGACATTGGAAACTTTCCAATACGACAATCATTAATGGAATACCTGAATAAAATACTCGAGTTGTGAATCGCTTAAAAGGATTTGTATTCGGTTGAATAAGCATTTGATTAACGTAGCGAAAAAAGTTTGAACGAATACTGGGCGGTATTTCAGTTCCAAAATGACCTACGGAAAAATAAAACTGAAGATAACGTGAAACGAAGCCATATACGCTACGTATTCATTTTTGCATGGTATATATTGAGTTATGATCGAGCTTCTAACAATGTCCGCTATTTATTTGGACCAGCGATGTGTGGAGTATGTTGAATCAGGATAACAAAAAAGTGTTAACTGCATAATAACTGGGAAAAAAGGGATGAGAGTATATATCAAATCATTTTGTGAGCAATAAAACGAAATATCTCCCACAATTTTCAGTTATGCCAATACTCGTACGTAGTATCATTCATGAAAATATCCGTTTTTATTCATCAATTCAATTCTTCGTAAAAGAGTTAAGGAACCTCTGACGTGAGACCAGATAGCTTTGGCGCTTTCGTTGAACCATTTGAGAGTAAATATAAGAAAACTCCAAAGAATCCCATTTCCAAACGTTTTGTGCCAACTACTAAAGTGAAAAATCACGCCAGAATAGTTGATTTTATAACGGGTATGATTCGAATGCAAATGATACTAATGGACGGGATGAAACTGCTTAAATGAAATATTTAATTTACTGAGAGTATTCCGTAATGAAGTTTCCTTTGAAATTACATTGAAATAGGTGTATTTAATCCTTCAAACCAACACTCATATTTCATTACTTCAGATCATTCTGTTCGAGAGTAATTATGCTCACGGACGGACAGAAACGATTCAAGTTGAGACAAAAGACACCATTTTTTATTCAAGGATTTAAGAGCATTCTATTGAGCGTCAAAATTTTAATCAATAAACTCTTTTTTCGTACTTCCGGGCCTAAAGTGACAACTTCACTCCCTTGTGATAGGTACTAAAGTGTCACATTTAATCCCTCCGGGATTAAATATTAACGAAACTCCCGGAACGATTAAATCACAAACAAACGAATTTAAGGGATATTTTATTGAAAAATACAATGAATTAGAATGGTAATTAACGTTAATACTCAAATTAATATTGTGACAGTTCGTCATATTGACCAGTCTTTCTTGGGTTAATGCCGCAGGTAACTGACGAGTAACAGATAGGTCCTCATCATATTGAACTGGTGTTTGTTTCGAAGATCCTGCGGAAACAGGAAGAGAGAATGAGGACTGTGACTGTGGCATAACTATAGTGGACGAATAGGTGACTTGACCAAATATTTTATCTGAAATTTTGTGTTTATTTTTAATAGACGATTCAATATATCCCTCGGCCACGTTGGGGGATTTCCATACTCCATGTCTCTTCAGCACGTCTATTGTTGCTCTCGAATGAGCTAACAAAGACGCAGATGTGCGTCTAAAACAATGTCCCGTATAAGACGTCGCATTTTCTAATTTCAAGAAAGCTGCTATTTGCCGTGGAAATGTACCAAACATGGTTTTTCCTACTACTTGCGTAGTACATTCTTTGTTGATGTATTGAACAAAAAACTTTGAATGAGGTGTCCCTGTCTTTCGCAATGCCACATATTTTCGAAATATCGCCACAAAACTGATGGCACTGTTTTCTGAATTTTTGATCACAAAATTTCGGTCAATTTTATTTTTGATGTTTCTAATCGCAATTAGGAAGGAATCGCCCAAATCTCTCACATCTCTTGTCCACGACAAGCTCCCGTAACGCCCAAAATAACTGCAACCTACAAAAAAATTGATTTCTTAAAATTTCTGAATATAAACACATTTCCAAATTTACCTTAAGCATTAAATATTTATCATCCGTAGCCTCCTGTAAGAACTGATCTACCTGCTCAGACGTGAGAATTCTTGACTTCTTTGGCTTAAATCCCTGATTTCTTCTCTTCGAAAAAGCTAATCATTTTGGAAATTTACTTATATCAATATCTTCTCTAATGTTACTAACTGGCACGACACGGCCTTTGAAATTAAATGAAAAAGAAAGAGAAATTAATAATGAAATTCCGGTGAGAAAAAATGACCGAATACGAAATGTTGGAGTATCGACGATTGCCTACCTGTTGGTTTTACAGCACGGCTGAACGTGTCACTCACGAGCCAGAACAGTCACTTTTTCACCAGAGTTTTAAATGGTAGAAATTAACGAGAAAAATTGCGAAGAAACGAAGAAAAGTCTTGCACTGCATCGAACGAGCGTCGACGTGTGTATTCGAATTACTACCACTTCGTACTTCCTTCGTCTGGCACTGTCATATGCTCCAACATATGTCCATACGTAAATATACGTCCATAGAGAAAGAAATGAACATACGTGGGCCGCACGAAACGAACAAGCATTTTGGAATAGAAAATAAATGAATGCAACCAATAACAATGAGTTGCAGTAACATAACCGCCCACCTAAAATAGAATATTTTATGAAACAAAGCAAATATAAAATTGAGAAGATATCGAACATAAAGCGAAAAAAAATATATACATATATACATCAACATATGTCATAACTATTGAAGAGGTAATGGACATAATTTAACCACTGATCTCTGCAGTACACCTTGAGTAGTCCGAACAGTAGCTACTCTAGCTATTTTATCAGCGCCAGGATGCAATTTCTCAATGCGTCCAAGTCGCCAGCGCAATGGAGGGAGTTGATCATCTTTTATCAAGACGAGTGCACCTATTGAATAAGGAGGCGAGTCACTATTGAACCACCTTTTTCGTTGTTGCAGTGTGTTCAGATATTCTAAATTCCATCTTTTCCAAAAATCCTGATGGATACGAATTAAAAGCTGCCAACGCGATAATCGACCGATAGATAGGTGTGATAAATCTGGTTCAGGAATAGCAGTTAATGGAGCCAAAGTAAGAAAATGTCCTGGTGTCAGTGCAGATATGTCATTCGGACCATTACCAAGCGGACATAGAGGGCGAGAATTGAGCACAGATTCAATCTGTAAGTGGACTGTATAAAACTCCTGTATGACCTGTTGAGACAGAAGGAACTGTAAAGTCTGGGCACCTGGATGCAGACATATTTTGTGGAAATGCTTAATAAGGAGCCCAGTAAGACGATGAGATGAAGGAAGCAAAGCTGGGTGTTTGTGATCAAGAGCCAGACCAGAAAAAGACAGACGACCGCCCACCCTGAGAACACCATCTTCTCCAATAAATGGATTCAATTTTCGAAGTAATTTAGATATGGGATTTCCCGAGATGAGATTATCGATCTGTTCCTTGAACACAACCCGTTGAACCTGTTTTATAATGAAGAAAAGTGCATCTTTGAGATGAACTGCGGAAAATCTATATATCCTAGGAGCTTTAGAGTTTTTTATGAAGTTAACGAATCTGAAAATGTAAGCTACCACCCTTTGAACCTTGGACAGGGATGAATACCTGGAGAGCAAATCATCAACAAACGATAGAGAAATGAAAGTTGACAAAGAGAGGTGACGCTCTTCTGTTTGTACAAGATGAAGAGAATTCTCTATTTCATCATTTGCGAAGGTGAGATGTTTGGAACGAAGCCAGTCAGGGCCTGTCCACCACAAAGAGCAGTTCAACAGTTCGGTTGGCGTTAAGCCGCGTGAAGCACAATCAGCTGAATTGTCTTTCGATTGAACATGATACCAATTTTCTGTTGAAACTAAGTCCTGAATTTGAGTAGTACGATTGCTTACAAATGTCTTCCATCGATGAGGAGAAGACTTAATCCATGTTAGAGCTACCATTGAATCAGACCAAGCAAAAATGTCATCTATTGTAAAGGCTGATTGGTAAACAGAGGAAACCACATTAATGAGTTTTGATGAGACAAGCACACAATTCTAGTCGTGGAAGTGAAATTCTCTTCAATGGGGAGACCTTTGATTTACCACCTACGAAAGAGATGTCAATGGAGCCGTCAAAATTGAAAAACCTGAAATATATCACGGCTGCGTAACCACGCTCACTACTATCTCCGAAACCATGAAGTTCGCAACGATAAAATGGTTTCGATGCAAGTTTCCGAGGTATCTTTAATTTACCCAATTCGGTTAATTCGGATTTACACTGATTCCAGCGACGGCTGACATCGTCTGGAAGTGTATCATCCCACTGCAAACCTAATGTCCAAAGATGCTGGATCAAATGTTTAGCAAGAAAAGTAAATGGAGAAAGGAACCCCAAAGGGTCGAAAATTCGAGAAAGTTCTGAAAGTATGGTACGTTTGGTACATACCCGCACAGTAGTTTCCGCAAAACAAGAAAACTCGTCCGACGAAGGAAACCACCTCAAACCGAGAATTTTGACTATCGGATCTATATCAAAATCCAAAGAATGGTGATATTGATGATCCAGAGGTATGGATGGAGAAAACCGCCACAATATTCTTTGAAAGCTTCGACGCGAATCTTGAACTAATATTTGACGATACTTTTGTTTGATGTCAACTGTGAAAACGAACCGATGAACACGAAAGTTCATCAAAATGGCAATAATATCCTTTTGTAATTTAGGACCTATCAATAGAGCATCATTTAAAGATAAATGACCGGGTACATGAGCTGACGCATCGAAAACAACCCTCAACTTTGTGGATGGACTGTTTGGTTTGATTATACAATGGTGAGGGATATAAAAAGTATTTTCATAATCCGAACTCGTAGAAATTAATGACATATGATCTTTTTCTAAATATTCCTGCATGAAAGTAGAGTATTCCCTGTATATATTCTGGTTTTTAATAAGTTTACGTTCAAGGGATAAAAAACGACGTAGTGCGAGAGAATATGTGTCACCGAAAGAAAGTGTTGACTGATCAGGTTTAAATGGTAATGCCACAGTGTACAGTCCAGATGTATTTCTAGAATAGTTCTGAGCGTATAAGTTCTCACAAAATTGATCTTCTGGTGATACAATAACATTCTCTGAAACTTCTTCAAGTTCCCAAAATCTTTTCTACGAGGAGTTTAAACCTGATTCAGACAATGACAAATGAAAATTGTTAACTGATATGTTAGGTGATTGAATCTTTCCCATGAAAACCCAACCAAACACTGTCTCAAGTGCTGTTGGTTCTAAACCGTTACCCTCGATACGACCCGGTCGAATTATTAAAGAGAATATATCCGCTCCGAGGAGAAGGTCTATTGATTTCGGAATGGAAAAGTTCGGATCTGCTAACTTCTTGTTATGGACACAATTCCAAAACGAATAATTTACGAAAGAACTCGGCATCTCCGCACAAATCTTCGGAATCACGACGGCGTCGAATGTAAAAGATGGATTTATTTGACCTGATGGACGAATAGTACATTCAGTGCTGCAATTAGCAGAAGATGAGCTTTCACAAATTCCATTTATCGAAAATGAAGCATCACAAATTTTCAAGCCTAATCTATTTACACACGATTGAGTTATAATATTTATTTGAGAGCCTCCATCTAACAGAACTCGGACCTTCTGATATCTACCCCAAGCATCACGAATTTCAACCTCAGCGGTTGCTAAGAGAACGGTAGAATTTGAAGTAACATTGGTTAAAACCTGAGCTGAGCCTGAATCCGATGAATTTGCAGAATTGAAATGAAACGTCTCTGTTGAAGAATTATTATCCGCATTATTGCGCATGTGCAACAGGGTATGATGCTTTCCGTGGCAAGTACGACAATTTGACCTTGAAGAACAATTGTTAATCTTATGTCCAGAATGGAGGCAATTGATACACCAATTTTTGTTCTTCACAGTCTTGAACCGATCTTGAACAGTTTGTTCCAAAAATGATGGACATTTGTAAATATTATGAGCTAACTTGCAATAATTACAGGTTAAACGTTTCTTGAATGATTCAGTTTCCGTTTGAACGAGAAGAGTCGAATTTCTTTTATTCATTGAGAGAGAACTAGATTTCAAAACTTGAGAATTCGAAACTGAATGAGTTTTCGACGGAAGAGAAAGAGCTACTGCCTCCAAGGCTATACACTGATTTGTCAGGAAATTTCGCAAATTGACAAACGACGGAATATCGGTTGAACATTCTTGTAATTCAAAACGTTTGATCGTTGCTGAATCTAATTTCTGAATGAGAATGTGAAATAAAACAAAGTCCCACTGGTCAACGAGTAAACCTAAATTCCTTAATACCGATAAGTTTTCCGCAAAAACTTCTAGAATTCGCCTAAGGTCTTTAGCTGAATCACCCTGTAGCTTTGGAACATTACAGATTTCCTTCCAACACGTATTAGCGAGAAGTCTTTTATTTTGATATCTTTCCGCCAATGTCTGAAAAGCGCTTTCATAATTTTCAGCAGTCAATGGAAATCCTTTAACTAAATTTAAAGCATGAGAAGAAAGTGAACTAAGGAGGTATTGAAACTTTTCTATTTGACTCAAGTTAGAATTTTCATGTACCAAACTTTGGAACATATCGAAAAAAGTAGGCCACTCTTTATAATTCCCATTGAAAATGGGCAATACTATCTTTGGAAGTTTAACATTTGGCGAACTAATAGAGCAACTGTCTTGGTTTTTACTGGAATGTTTACTACAGGAAATAAATTAACATAAGTTGTTCTGATGGTGTAATAATTATCCATAAAGGCTGTTCGAATAACCTTCTCAGTGTTCAATTCGGGTTCTTCGGAAGATACTATCATAGAGACAATAGACGTATGTAAATTTTGAAAGTCCACGAGAATATCGTCAAGTATTTCACATCTTAATTTGAATCTTACGTGTAAACTTTCATCAGTGACAGCGAATTGTGCTAAATTGAGAATTTCCTCGAGATCATCAATAACAATTTGACGACGAGCTTTGAGTTGTTTCAATTTTGTCGCCATTATTATTATTCAAGGTATACTGCAGAAAACAATATGAATTTTGTTTTGAGTAATTTCGAAAAAAGAGTAAATAGACTAACCGATTGAAAAGAACTAAATTAATTAATAAAGTAAATAATTAAGATTGAATCTATAGAATTGAAAATCGAGTTGAAAATAAACAAATGAAATGTAAATAAACAAAAACAAGAATGTCAATCTTTGTTTATGTTTTGAATCAAGGTTATGAGCATAGATGAGAAAAACAAACGAAGAGTTGTCTATGTTCCGAAAATGAAAGCCAAATTCTCCAACATGCGCAGAAATATCAGCAATTAAAGAATTTATGAATGTGTTCGATATCTTGTCAAGTTTTTGAGGTTAGATGAACATTGACCGAATGAAATAAATGCAAATGAAAAAAACGAAATGAAAAAATTCCAAAATGCTTGATCGCAATAATTTTGAAAACGCGGTTCGAAAATATGCGGCTCAAGAAGGACCAAAATGGCACGACACGGCCTTTGAAATTAAATGAAAAAGAAAGAGAAATTAATAATGAAATTCCGGTGAGAAAAAATGACCGAATACGAAATGTTGGAGTATCGACGATTGCCTACCTGTTGGTTTTACAGCACGGCTGAACGTGTCACTCACGAGCCAGAACACTCACTTTTTCACCAGAGTTTTAAATGGTAGAAATTAACGAGAAAAATTGCGAAGAAACGAAGAAAAGTCTTGCACTGCATCGAACGAGCGTCGACGTGTGTATTCGAATTACTACCACTTCGTACTTCCTTCGTCTGGCACTGTCATATGCTCCAACATATGTCCATACGTAAATATACGTCCATAGAGAAAGAAATGAACATACGTGGGCCGCACGAAACGAACAAGCATTTTGGAATAGAAAATAAATGAATGCAACCAATAACACTGAGTTGCAGTAACACTAACCGATTTCAGCATTGAGTAATGTGCCCAGAGAGTTGAGGCACAAACCGCTTTTGATTTATCATTGAAGTAGACTAACAGCGCATTTTCAGTAGGTTGTCTCACATTTTTTAAGCGGCACCACTTTTTAAAAGCATCGTATTGCTGCTCGTATAGTTTTCTAGATTTCGGTGGTAACAATCCTTCACCTACTTCGGCTGCTCTTTTATCAATATCAGATACACCTTCTTCACTCATGATACCAATAATTATCATTAACAATGTTTCTTTACAATGACACTAGTAATGACAATGTTTCTAAATTATAATTGTCACAACGCAATGTTGCTATGGTAATTTATTTTAAAGACAGTTTAATAAATGAGTTGAAGAGAGAAAAAACTGATTGAAATTATTGAAATAATTAATAAAATCATACCGGAAGTACGAAAAGTATCGTATATACCTTGCGACTGAAGTACATTTAATCCATCAGGTAAATTATAAATATAAACTTTACCTTCAGGATTAAATGTACTACTTCAGTCCCGCGGTATGTAATATACTATTGTGCATGCAATGCATAACCAGAAGTGCATCGGATTCGAGAATATTTCAGTAGTGTAAAGTATAGCGAATAATACTCTATCTCAATTCGTTGATTTCAAATAGATTTTGTTCTTCATAAATGTGTAATAATCGCTTGCACTTGAATGACTTTTTGTGATGTGTAGTGAAATGTGTATCTCCAATAAACCTACAAAAATTTCTTTGACACGTTTCACCTTCCTTATACGTGCCAGCCATTATAGCTGAAATAGCAAATATTCAGTTGTATAGGCTACAAGCATACAATCTATTTTCAGCTCGATTATATATTTTTTTTTAATTCAATTGAAAATACCGGGAATATCTTCGTTCGAATTTTGAGCATATACCTACTGAATCTTACCCATAAAATGGCATACTTGGAATTGAGTTCCATCTGGAGCTTCAACCTGGATTGATCTGCATTAGTCACTAGAAGCTAATACTAGAACAACTAGGCTCCCTGAGAATAAAAATATATAATTTAGAAGTAATCTTTTTGGGGTTAGAGCACGGGATCAAAAATTAGAACTTCATCTATTTTTTGTATATTAATTAACTACATATGTTTCGGCGTACATTGAGCCTTTTTCAAGTTTACGTGCTACAAACATAGTGACAATCACATCTGTCCAACAATTCATCTTAAAACTCAATTAGTCAATTAGTCAAAAGTCAATTAGTCCTAATTGACAGCGTTCACAACATGATGAACATGATTTCAATTTTCTGAGTTTTAAGATGAATTGTTGGACATGTGATTGTCACTATGTTTGTAGCACGTAAACTTGAAAAAGGCTCAATGTACGCCGAAACATATGTAGTTAATTAATATACAAAAAATAGATGAAGTCCTAATTTTTGATCCCGTGCTCTAACCCCAAAAAGATAACTTCTAAATTATATATAATATAGCATAAGAAAAATACATATTTATAAAATAAAAATATATATATATCTTATATATAAAATTCTCGTGTCACATTGTTCGTTCCCGTCCTCCTCCGAAACGGTTCGACCGATTCTCAAGGAATTTTGTGAGCATATTGAGTAGGTCTGAGAATCAGCTAACATTTATTTTTCATACCCCTTAGTGATAAGATGTTCTTCTTCAATTTTCAGACATTTTTTCAATTTCTTTATATTTTTGATTATGTCGCATCGAAAAATACATACAACCCTAAACTTTTATCCTTTTATCACCAGCCCCTACTTTTTAATAGCCATTATAGTAATTTAATAATTCTTCATCCTCGATGGATAACTGATCAATCGTCATTTGATTAGTTATCCCCGCCAGTTGTCTACCGGTGTCACTTCTGACTCCTGTTTCTCTCACACATTAAGACTTCCCTCACTCCTTACACATATGTCGGCCATCATTATTGTTAATGCATGTAGTAGTAACATGGACAATTATGGTCTGATAGATCATTTCCTTGTAGACTCATGCTGTGATTGATTTACACAGAACTTTGAGGAAAGCAGTAAGTCGAAAAACTATGCCAACGTTTTGTAGATTAATTTCTACTTCTTCAGGGCAAAGTCGAATTTATGTTTCACACAAAATAGATATTAATATTAGCTTATTGAGCAAATTGGAATCGAACATGTACACAAACATAGAAAAACTCAGTCTAAAAATTTTTTGAGGCAAAACACAAATCATCACAACAACGTGTTACATTCAATGAGTGTGCCGAAATTGACAATTACTATTTTGCTATCTCAGTATAAATCTCATATTAACTATTAATCATTCTTATTTTATTAATAATAACTAGAAATTATTAAATATTATTTATATGCCACAACAACGTTTGCCGCGGTTGTATATATACAACCGCGGAAGAGCACAATTATAAAAAGGGATTCGAAGAATTTGGCCAAATGACGAACTTGACCAGGATAAACTGCAATTAGCCAATTCTTGAAAGATAAAAACTTTAGCTTATATTTTTCCAAGATATATGGTAGAATATTCGGCTGGTCGATCGAAAACGCAAACTTAAATTTGATCAAAAAGGCGAACTCAATCGATCGAGTAATCTGAAAATTACTCTGAATATCTGAAAATTACTGATATTTTGGCAACAGATTGCATGCTGTTTTACTAATTTTCTAAATCAGAACAAGTTGTCCTTGTTCATGAGTTTTCATGAACACCGTGTACGTTTTGTGATCCTACCTCAATGTTATCTCAAAATCGGTATAAAGTTTTGATGATTTTTACGTTCTTTGTCTAGGATGTTTCAGTACAAGGCTGTTCCAGAGTCCAGAAAAATACTTTATAACAAGCGAGCTACAGATCCTGACCTCATGTCAGTGCTTTATACATTTTTTTATATACAAGTTCAAAATTGAAGTATCAGTAAAGTTATACGGCATTGCGTGATTGGACAACATATGCATTATATACCTCGAAATATAAAGAATAAATAAGATAAAGAACTGAATTGTATTCGAATATCCCCAGGGACATAAATACCACTAAGACAATCTCTTACACCTGTTAATTATTTCCTTGAGCAAGAATCCCAGTCATGAGAATACTCGGCAGAACCTTTGTGTGACATCTACCTTTCATTTTATCTTTTCCTTCTCTAGATAAAAATGAAGGAAAACACCAAAGCATCCATATTTTTCGGAATGATATCGTCATGATGAGCCATGAAATGGCGTAAGAACTCGCCGTTTTCAGCTTAATTTTCTCATTTAATCTTTCCTTACACCTGAATCTCCTCAAGTAGCGGCATTTACGCCAAACATACCATTTTCCTTCTCTTCATCAAGAAAAGAGAGTGATAGAAGTTGAGCTATGGGTGCTTTAAGATCCTAATTGAACGTACTGTGTCTTCCGTAATATTGCAAAATTAATAACGCTTTCACGGAAACCCATAATTAATTAAAACTCCGGCTATCGTGTACCCTTACAAAGTCTGAGATTTTTGTACAGCCTTCAAAGTCATTGTTAGTTAATTACGATTGTTTCAGGCAAAGTTCGGCCGGGAAGGGTTGTAAAAACTATATTCGACGAGGAAAAGAACTTAGAATTTTTATAGTATTGATCAATCGCAACTTATTAGAAGCCGTTGTTATATATTTCATCCAAGAAACAATTAATTTATCATGTACAAGTGTTTCAGTGATATAGATTCAACATAATACAACATAATATAAATTCCATGTGGAATATCACACGAAAAAAAAAAGTAGTTTGTATAATAAATTGCAATATTGAAACAAGATTGCAGAAAGCAGAAACCGATCGATGAGGGGGTCAGCTTTCGAAAGCATGAGTGAGAATAGCCTCCAGCAACAAGTTTCCGATTATATTTCCTCAATTTCAGTCATGTTTCATGAGAAAAAAATTTTGTCGCATTTAGTTGCTCGCTTCTTCCTAGTGAAGCAGCAACCTAATGTCTCTATGTTTCGAATATCAGGTCAAGTAGGTATCAACCGATTGCGCTTAGATTCTGTAAACAAAAATAGCCGAAGTTGAGAGCTCTGGTTCTTATCCTTATTGCTACATAGAATCAAGTCCTATCAGGTATACCGGTATGAAATGAGCGTTTTCGTACTTCCGGGCCTAAAGTGACAACTTCACTCCCTTGTGACAGATACTAAAGTGTCACATTTAATCCCTCTGGGATTAAATATTGACGGAACTCCCGGAACGATTTAATCACAAACAAACAAATTTAAGGGATATTTTATTGAAAAATACAATTAATTAGAATGGTAATTAATGTTAATATTCAAATTAATATTGTGACAGTTTGTCATATTGACCAGTCTCTCCTGGGTTAATGCAGCAGGTAACTGACGAGTAACAGATAGGTCCTTATCATATTGAACTGGTGTTTGTTTCGAAGATCTTGTGGAAACAGGAAGCGAGAATGAGGACTGTGGCATAACTATAGTGGACGAATCGGCGACTTGACCAAATATTTTTTTATCTGAAATTTTGTGTTTATTTTTGATAGACGATTCAATATATCCCTTGGCCACGTTGGAGGATTTCCATCCTCCATGTCTCTTCAGCAAGTCTATTGTTGCTCCCGAATCAGCTAACAAAGACACAGATGTGTGTCTAAAACAATGTCCCGTATAAGACGTCGCATTTTATAATTTCAAGAAAGCTGCTATTTGCCGTGGAAATGTACCAAACATGTTTTTTCCTACTACTCGCGTAGTACATTCTTTGTTGATGTATTGAACAAAAAATTTTGAATGAGGTCTCCCTGTCTTTCGCAATGCCACATATTTTCGAAATGTCGCCACAAAACTGATGGCACTGTTTTCTGAATTTTTGATCACAAAATTTCGGTCAATTTTATTTTTGGTGTTTCTATTCGCAATTAGGAAGGAATCGCCCAAATCTCTCACATCGTTAATTTCTAAATCAACCAACTCTTTTCCACGACAAGCTCCCGCAACGCCCAAAATAAGTGCAACCTACAAAAAAATTGATTTCTTAAAATTTCTGAATATAAACACATTTCCAAATTTACCTTAAGCATTAAATATTTATCATCCGGAGCCTCCCATAAAAACTGATCTACCTGCTCAGACGTGAGAATTCTTGACTTCTTTGGCTTAAATCCCTCATTTCTTCTCTCCAAAAAAAAATTGGTTGCCTGTAAAGTCGGTATACGGGCGAAAGTTTCACGTGACAACGACTTTGAGTGATAAAATGATTTCAATGTGAATATTCATTCGTACGCGTTTACCTTTGTTCTCTCTCTCTCGCTTTGTCTCTCTCGCTCTTAGGCGGGCTAACTGTGCTCGAGTGGAAGGGTCGCGTGCCTTTCACTTTTTATGTCTGTCTCTCTCGCTCTTAGGCGGGCTAACCATGCCCGAGTGGAAGGGACGCGTGCCTCTCACTCGCTCTCATTGTGAGCGCATAACGTGAGCGGAGCGTAACGCAGTTTCTTGAAGTGTCACCCGGCAAACCAATTTATAAGACGTTGTCACGTCGAAAGCTAATAATTTTGGAAATTTACTTATATCAATATCTTCTCTAATGTTAATAACCGATTTCAGCATTGAGTAATGTGCCCAGAGAGTTGAGGTACAAACCGCTTTTGATTTATCATTGAAGTAGACTAACAGCGCATTTTCAGTAGGTTGTCTCACATTTTTTAAGCGGCACCACTTTTTGAAAGCATCGTACTGCTGCTCGTATAGTTTTCTAGATTTCGGTGGTAACTACTACTTCTTCGGTGCTGTTTCATCTATATCAGTTACACCTTCTTCACTCATGATACCAATAATTATCAATAACAATGTTTCTTTACAATGACACTAGTAATGACAATGTTTCTGAATTATAATTGTCACAACGCAATGTTACTATGGTAACTTATTTTAAAGACAGTTTATTAAATGAGTAGAAGAGAGAAAAAACTGATTGAAATTATTGAAATAATTAATAAAATCATACCGGAAGTACGAAAAGTATCGTATATACCTTGCGACTGAAGTACATTTAATCCATCAGGTAAATTATAAATATAAACTTTACCTTCAGGATTAAATGTACTACTTCAGTCCCGCGGTATACAGGGTGAGTCTTTGACCACTGCGTTAAATTTAACCAGAGATTCTTGACGTCAAAAGAAACATTTTTTTCCTATAACATTTTTCCAAATTTGGCCCCGTTCAAAAGATATAGGGTGTTGAAATTTCATAAAAAAATTGCATTTTCACCTGTAATATTCAAACGATAATCTCAATTGAAATGATCTCTTGTAGAAGGTTTTTGATAACAGTCATGCATGTTTTGGCATCATTAGATTTATTCCATGTCTTGTGGGTTTCTCACTACTACCGTGCAGATTGGTTAAATTGCATGAAAAACAAATATCGCTTGAACTAAAGGTCCTTATCTTGTAATTCCTGGAATCATTAGTCATTTTTGCAGATAAAATCATTCTTCATGTTTCCTCCTAAATTGCACCATTCTCGAGATATTTGAAGTTGAAAGGAATTAAATCAATATAATTTTGTCCGAATTTTCTGATTTTGCCAAATCCAACTCTGTGCTGAAATGATTCAATAATCAGATTTGTTCAATGTTGCCATATTTTATGTCTTTATTAAATATTTCTACAAAAAGTTGGGGAAATCTCTCCAGTCTATGGTTCCACCACTAAACACTATAAATGAAATTAACCACTGAACAATTTTTATCTAACATTCACCACAAAATCTAAATTGCAATTTGCTGTATTCATTATTGATGATCTCTTACACTTTCTTTAATATTTTACCTAGAGTAATACTCCATAATAAATAGAAAAAAAGATTTTCATCACTCACATAGGTACTTCGGTATGTTTTCATGATCCCGTTGAATTAGGTAATGTATTTTCTGTCAGGACCTATTGAATTGAACACTTTTTTTTTATGAAGAGCTGGTTCTTCATAGCTCCTGACTTTCCGGGTTCATCAAATTATATCTATTCTAACATAGGAATGCTTCAAATTAAGCTTATATGAGTTTTGAAAACTTCGAACCCAGTCTCCTAGAATTGTTTTTTAAATTTATAGAAGATTTTTCACATCTTTATTTCATACACTGATTCAACCTGGTTCACAAACTTAGGAGATAACAGAATTTGAGTTTGTTATAATATTTCTGAATGTTTGTTATGATGCATGTGTAATTAAAATTCCCTCAATATTGAAACTGAAAGCTATAAGCTCATAAACAAGAAAGATTAGAATGCTATTTCTGAACATAATCATTTCATATTGAATTGAATAATTTCGAATTTTCGAAATTATCCTCGCAATATTTGCCACATTTTTTTTAAAAGGCTACAAATAACTGCTGAAAGTTTTAAGACGTGAAATTCAAGTAGAATCAAAACAACAAGAAACCACAGAACACTATTTTTTTTTGAACTACTCACCACAGAGACGTTATAATAACATTTTAATGTGGTAATAATTCACTCTGGTTTTTCTGAGAACAATCATCATAACTGAATATCAATAATGGTTAGAGATATTATCTTTCATGAAAAAAAAAGTTTGCAATTATTAATTTTTTCTCTCCTGGGGTTCGGTAATAAATTAATATTCTATGGTAAGGTATCAAAATTTGACATAATCTATGAATAACCATTATTCAATATTTACGTTTTTGTTTACATAATTAAAACTACTCTGATTATAAAAACCAAAAATTTACGCACGTTCAGTAATTAATTATAAGCTAAACAGAACAGCTTCATATTAATGATCTAACTTTATTTTTTCATTAAGGGACACCTAGTTGGTGTTTCAGATGCAAATTTAGGTGATCAAACTTAATTTATTCATGCAACTATAATTGCACACCTAAATCTGGGAGTACTTGTAATATCCCTAAGTAAATTGTTATTGGGATTCAGTACAGAAAATAATAATCCAGCAAAGTAATATCACTTTAAAAAAATTAACTTTATATTTCATATTCTTGTTTCAAACTGCTCGTTTACTACATAAAGAGCAGTATCAGTGTGGATATTATGATGACTGTCCATTATCAATAAATATTTTCTGTGATTATGTGAATAATTAAAAACAAAATTAGCATAAACAGTATAATTTATTTATAAAACGGAGAATTTCAAGTTTTCAGATATTTATGAGTTGACATGATGTGAGAAAACTTATTTGCTAATAGTAATTCCAGAAGTAGAGCATATAACATGCGGATATAATGCCAGAAAGTAATAGTGCTCTACTATGAATGATATCCAAACAGGAGCCTTCCGAACAAGAGGACTTTCATTCAAAATTTGCAGAGAATATTGGTGTATGGTTCACTATCTCCGAATTGGATGAATATTGGACAGGTGAGAACCAGAAGAATGGATAATACTGTTGGTGATGCATTGGAAGAAATTAGAGAATATCCTGAGAGTAGTACTAGATGGTTAGAATTGCGATATAATATTTCGCAATCTACAGTATATCCCAGCTTGAAAGATCAAGGACTATATCCTTATCATGAAGGGAAGTATAAACATTTTATGCTAACAGATTGGCTTCTGTTAGTGTCATTTTATTCACCGATGATGCTGAATTCACAAGGGACAGGATTTTCAATTCCCACAACACTCATATATGGACAATAGGAAATCCTCATGCAACAAGGAAATGGGTCATCAACATCAATTTGGTGTGAATATATGGACAGGCGTTGTAAATTGCTAACTACTATCAAGAAGACTGACAGGAGATATATACCTGGATGTTCTATAGAACGTTTTGGATGATTTATTAGATGAAGTGCCACTGCATATTTTGTGCATATATTAAGCAATTAGGCAGCAAACCAAATCTAGGAACATTTAGTTGAGAATGTCCAGAATTTCCTCTTGAGGAGACAAAATGCTTCAAGATTAACCTTAGATTCTGTCTTTCTTGAAATCAATATCTGACAACTGAAAGTTAATGTAAGTTAGTTGGTGTCATTTAAAATAAATTGTGTAACTCACGAATAGAAAGCCATTTTATTCAGAGCAAATGTTCGAAATGTCCACCATCAGAATTCAGGCACGCTTGTGCTCTTCTCAGGAGAGAACTAAGGACATTCTGCAGTATATTAGATTTTCCTGATCCGGTTTGCTGCATCTTCCACATGTTGTTTCAGTTCTTCGATGGTACTGATAGTATTCGAATAAATTAGTTGTTTCATGTACCCCCACAGAAAAAAATCACATGGATTTAAATCTGGGGATCTGGGAGGCCATGCTACAGGCCCATAACGCCCTATCCATTTGCTCCCAAATCTTTCATTCAAATAGTTCCGCACCGCTCTTGAGCTGTGCGGTGGGGCACCATCATGCTGCAGCCACAAATTGCGCAAAATATTGAGTGGCACATCATCTAATAAAGCATCCAAATCGTTCTGTAGAAAATCTAGGTATATATCTCCTGTCAGTCTTCTTGATAGTTCCTGAGGTCCTAATAGTTGGCAATTCACGATGCCTGCCCATATATTCACACCAAATTGATGTTGATGTCCCATTTCCTTTGTTGCATGAGGATTTTCAGTTGACCATATATGAGTATTGTGGGAATTGAAAATACCCTCCCTTGTAAATCCTGCTTCATCGGTGAATAAAATAGTCTTTATAAAGTTATTGTCTTCTGCATGTTTAGTTAATAACCATTGACAGAATGCAATTCTTTTCGCAGGATCTGTTGGTAACAGAGCCTGTACTTTCTGTACATGATAAGGATGTAGTCCTTGATCTTTCAAGCTTCGATATACTGTAGACTGCGAAATATTATATCGCAATGCTAAGCGTCTAGTACTACTTTCAGGATGTTCTCTAATTTCTTCCAATACATCATCGACAGTATTATCCATTCTTCTGGTTCTCACCTGTCCATTATCCACCCAATTGAGAGATGGTAAACCGTAATCCAACATCCTCTGTAAATTTTGAACGAAAGTCCTCTCGTTTGGAAGCCTCCTATTTGGATATCGTTCATGGTAGAGCACTCTTGCTCTTCTGGCATTATCTCCGCATATAAAATATGCTCTCAACATATCCACCCTTTCTAAATTTGAAAACATAATTGAAATAAATTAAATACAATTGAATTCAAATTTTGAATTTCAATTGTTAATTTCTTCTTCTATGTTCCAGTTGTGCCAATAGATCCATCGATATGGATAAATATATAATTTCACACAATCTATTTTATTCATTGCAATTTCTTCAATCTTATCAATAATCTTCATTATTTCCTATTTGAATTGAATCGTTATTGTAGTTTATTATTATCATCATTAAGGTAGGAAACTCAATTTTTTTCATAGCATTGTGTATCTCTATGGACATAACAAAAAGGTTATAATAGTCTATGGTATGAAATAGTTTAACCTGTTTTATTTCAAGTTCAAATAATTAACCAATAACAGAAAAATTTGCAGAATATGGTGTTTTTTTATCTGTGAGATGTTTATCAGATGAATATTTGGAAAAAAAAAACTTTTGTTAAATCAGAGATGTTGGATGTCAATAGAAATTATGCGAATGAAATTAAAAATACATATTATATCTGTAAATAGAATAATGCATCAAGTTTTGTGAAAATCTGTGGAAAAGAATTTCATATTGTTATGCTAACACTTGCTTGAACAACCATAAATGGACATCATTCATTGTTTTTGAGGATTTCGAAAAAGATTTTGATATTTTTAACAGTATGATATCAAGAAAGTCTGTCAAGGAGAAGAAAGTTCAGAAATATCAGTGTTTGGAAAATCATAGATGATTTTTTCTGGCTTTGAGTGAAAAAAAAGCAATGTGACAACATCATGCCTTCGAAGTTTTCATAGAAATGATGGTTTTCATGATTTGGAAATCTTAAGAAGAAAATTACAAATGTATAATGATAACATCCAATAATTCTGAGGTTTTTTTTGGAATTCCTCACTAGAAAGGGATGGTTTATAATCTTGAAGTAGAAAGAAATTATAATAGAACAGCAAAAATATGTTTATGGTGTTGAATTTTTTTTAACAGAAAATTAGTATTTTGTATCTTCCTTCTGGATATGGACCTAATCCGATGAAACATGAGTGAGTGAATCATTTCTTAGAGGGAGAATAATGTTTTTAAACAATTCAGATTCAATAGTGGATGCTGTGGAAGGTATTTTTCATTCAAATTAAACTAGACTACAGAGGGGTATTTGCCCAATGTGAAAACTAAAAATGCTTATAACTTTTGAACGCAGCTGAATTTGGAAAAACCGTAATGGAAAAAGTGTTTCTTTTGATCTCAAGAACCTATGGTTAAAATTAACGCAGTGGTCAAAGACTCACCCTGTATAATATACTATTTTTTTTTTTTGTGAAAATAAAACAGTAACTATTTATGGAAAAGTAAAAAACATTTCATTCAAAGCATTGGCCATTGCTTCCTACACATTTTGACAACCTTTTTGACAGTTTGTGGATACCACGCCAATGTGTTCGTCTTTTAAAGTAAACCAACCAGACACCCAATTTTTGACCTCCTCGTAAGAATCAAAGTGCTGCTCAGCCAATGCGTGTTCGCAAGCATCCAAGTTTGGTGAATACGGCAGGTGGGGTAGCAGCTCCCAGCCAAGTGTTTTGATTGTATCCTGCTTTGTGTGCAGAGAACTGTCATGGAGCAAAATGACCTTGCCGTGTCTTCTGGCTCATTCTGGTCATTTCTCGATCAATGCATGGTTCAAATTGATCATTTGTTGTCGGTATTGTCTTCTTGCCGAATCGATCTGGTTTTGCAGTCGATGTTGATGGTTGTCCCGGATCAACCCATATATCATCGCCAGTAAGAATCCGATGCAAAATCGATTTTCATGTGTGCCTTCGAAGCAAAATTTCACATGTTTTTTTTTCGGTTTTCCATCTGTCTTTCTTTCAATTCAGGTAGCACCCATTTTCCACACTTTTGGGTTTTTCCCATAGAGTTTAAACGGTCAAAAATTGTTTGTTGTGCAACATTTAACATTTCTGCCATTTGCTTTTGATTCAAAGTATCATCTCCAATATCGTTTGCAATTCGGCGTCTTCAAACTTTCTTGGTGGTTTTTCACGTTATTGCCCATGTTGCTTCTTATAGAACATGATCACCATATGCATCGACAAGCTTTTGATGTGACTCTGCAGCACTTTTCTACAAATGAAAACAAAAAATTAATGCTTTCCGCAAATCATCACTTTCTGATATAAAATTCGGCATTTTTAACACGATGAAAAAATATGATGTTGTTGATATGTTCCACAGAGGTCAAAGCAAACAACCAAAAAAAAAAAAAAATAATAAAGACTCGTTCACAACAAATATTCCCTATCGAGATATTTCTATCTTGACGCTCACTTCATACTTGTATATCTGGTAATTATAAGTTGAAAAAGGTAGACTTTTATGGAATTATCTTCGGCTAATGACTATTTGTGAAAAGATCGGTTGATTTTTGAACTTTATACCTATCTGAATTATGTGAAAATGATAAAGTTTTTAGAAAATATGTTGTCTTATAGAGGTTTTCGCATTTTTTTGACAATGAATGTAGCAATTTTTAAACATTGAAAAATGGTCTTTCATAATGACCAGTTTCAGGATCTTCTCTCTTCAATTCAAATCTCAGTAATACACCTACGGCATCCTTACAAATTCGTATGCATGCTGATGATATCGCTATTGCCTACCACCATACGAATTTCCATACTTCAGAGAACATTGTGTCAATTGATTCGGAAATTTTGAGAAGTTAATTTGTTCAATTGCGTTAATGTCCCAAACCCAAAAAATTGAGGTATCTTCTTTCCATTTGAATAGTTAAAAAAAAGCGGCTAACTTTTAATCATTCTTCTCCCGAACATTATTTCTCTCCTAAGAAGATAAGAATGAAATTAGATTAATTTTCAAATCTCAGGACTCATTCATAAACAGATCACGTGAAAACTAGGTATGATATTCCTCAGAAATCAGTTGGATCATACTTGGGTTCTGATGCTTTCTCGCTAGGCACAGCATCCTTAGCCTCAAGATTTTCTGCAGTTATATACTGTTTCTCTGTTAGTTTCAATAGGGTACATACACAAAAAATTCGATGTACAATCGAAAAGTTCCATGAGAATGATTATCTATACATAACAAAACAAATTATCGATTTATCTCCATCCTAAGTTAATTGACAAAAATTTTCGAAAGAATAATATACAATCGCATGTCCAATTATTTAACGAAATATTTCATACTATCCAATCAACAACACGGCTTCAGGCATGGTAGGTCTACCCAATCCGCCACTTGTAAATGTTTTGAATTTGTTTACAGAAGCCTGGACAGCGGTGAGTACGTGGCAGGTATATTTTTTGATCTAAGCCCAGTCCTACATTGGAAGCGGATTTAGTCTGGCCAGCCAACCCGACCCGATTTGATTCTCTGCAGAGCAGTCCAGACCAGATCGAACACTGCCTCCAATGTAGGAGGACAATACGTTTTCTTTGTTTTTGTTTCCTCCAGACCCAGCCAGACCCGTTCAGACTGTCTGATCTGGAGAAATTCCGCTGCCAATGTAGGACTGGCCTAAGGCGTTTGACACGCTACGGCATTGATTTATTTCGGATAAGATGTACCAAATGGGATTCAGGGGCGTGTTGGGTCAGGAGTTTTCTATCTGATCGCAGAATTTATGTGAGATTGAATGACCTCACATCTGACGAGCATACTAACAGCCTATGTGTCGCTAAAGGATCTGTTCTGGGTCCACTTCTGGTTATATTATTTATCAAAGATCTGCATTAATACCTAGTGGCCTATATACTGGTCATATTCACTGACGAAACTTCTATCGCTGTCAAAGTGAAAAGTCTATAGGAATTGAAGATGCTATGCGAGACCATAATCCATTGTTTTATAAATTGGTGTGAGAGAAATGCTCTTATACTCAACTTGACGAAGTTCCTGATAGTCAGGTTTCAGAATCAAGATAGGCCAATTGATCCTTTCATTAAAGAACACAAACAGGGAGTATTAAAGGCGAGAGGCGACGTAAATTTTCTCCACACGGATCATGTTGGTGCTAAGCTTAATAGTACATACTTACTATGGCTTATCACGTCTCAGGAATTGTCTCCCCGTCAAGGAGCTGCTGGCTTTTTATTACAGCATGGCTTATATTCATTTAAGTTACATCGTGGTACTTTGGGGCTCCTAGGTAGAGTCCAATCGGGTGTTCATTGCTCAGAAGCGTATCATACGCTTCATTTTTAATCTTCGCCCACGTGATTCATTTCGTCCGATATGCCTTCGTTTTCATATTCTTTCCTTCATATTCATTCTTTAAATCCTTGTCTATATTCACCTGAACGTGAGTAAATAAGTAAAATGCTCTGACTTTCATGAGTATGGAATGTGACATAATAACACTATTGCCTTCCCTAGACATAATACAGCTGAATATGAGTCCTCACCAAGTCATTTAGGTAATAAATTATATATTGGGTTGCCCAGTAGATTGAAATCGAGGTGTGGAAGGTTTTTCAAGAGAGATGTTGAATTTTTATTACTAAAGAGATGTTATTATGGTATGTATTGAGTATTATCTTGAGAAATCCATTTGTTGAATTGGAATTGAATGTTTTATTCTTGTGGTTCTTTGCTATTGTATGATGTTTTGTATGACTTGTCCTATACATTTTTACAATATCCAAAGGGATCAAAAAGTGTGTTATTATTATTATTATATACATCCGATCTCCACCAATTGGACAATAATTTCATTCAGCATTCTTCCATTCCATATTGTACACAAACTGCAGATCTCAATTCTTGGAACAAGTATAATCGTTTTCCCGAATTTACTTTCAATAATCCTATACAATTCACAAATAAGAATTTCAATATTCAAATAGCGTAAACTCTTATGGTATAAACTTCAGTATGAACATACTTTTTGCAGATTATCCAAAGAAAAACCTGTTTCTGGTCTCATGAGAACAGGTCTTAGTCGTATTAAAAGTAAGCTTATTAGATCGAATTCAGTTATACATACACGTGCAAATTTTGAAAGTTAGAAACAGAGGAAACAATAAAACACCCCATCAATTATTGTATTCTTGCTGTATGCGATTCTTCAATGAAATGATTATATGAGTAGTATATTTCAAACGAATTAAATGAGTAATTTTATATTCAGTTCTTTTTTCTGCTGCATATAGGCAATTTGTATAAACAACTGTGTATATAAATGAAAGATCAGTTCTGAAGAAGGAAGTTCTTTACCATAATAAATATATTAGCTTATTTCGCTTACATTACCGCATACAAATCACTTCCTTTGCGGGGAGTCCGCATTTTTGCGCGCTGGTTCTAGTAAAAGAGCTTGCTACCGGTTTGCCCAATTGTCAGTAATTTTCGAATGTCGAATCGAAAATGGTTCTGAATGGTTCTGACTTCCTAATGAGGAATACAGGGTAACTCAAGTATTTCTGTCTGGCGGGTCGTATATCCTCTATCTGCGAAAACCTCTCTCGAAACCTCACAAAAGGAGAGGGAACAGCAGGCGTGAGGAAATATTTTAAATGTAGAAATTACAAGTCCTGATTTTTGCTCAAGTTCAAATATTTCTTAAAACGGTCACAGTTATTTTTTACCAAAAATTAAAAAAATATTGTTTCGGCCAACTCCATTGATGAGTTGAGAGGATAGGTTATAAATATTATTTTAATTTTTAATTTAATCAATAATTCAATACACTGCTTCCTGAGAAATAATATTGTCTAGCGCCATACTTAACTCATTCAAATTCGATATAAAAATTTATTCAAGAATAATCTACAGTCGAATCATATTAGTATTTATTTACGTTGTCCACATTTGTATAGATATTAGATCGAATGAAGGATAAAGTGTTATATTGTTTCGGAAATAGAGCCTGGCATTTTCACCGATCTTGAGGTAGCAAAAACAGTCAAACTGAAGCAATTTGGGATACTTACATTGTATACTCAGTCTAGAAAAGTTCATACAGAAATTAAAAACGCTAACTGACTTCATCTATGCCTCTGCAAGTTTTTGTCTGTGAATTTCATTTAACAGGGCAGTGAACCCAGGTGGTATTCTTCTTCAATGAGAATCCTCGAGATCCGTGCAGCATATCTGTCTTCAAGAAAACTTCTCAGCTTCCGACCTCCAGCTTATTCATTTTTATTAAACAAGTTGTGAGTTTAGGGTTCCAATGAAAGGAGCGGGCAATTCTCAAATTAGGAGAAAAGTTTTTCACGAGAAGTATCAAACATTAAGTTTAATGCTTTCACATCTGTTAGAACTCTTAACTCCGTCGCACAATGTTCTCTGCAAAAATGGAAATATGTTGGAAAGCTTTCGCTGGAAATGGAAAAGTTTCGGTTTGTTCCCCCATAGTTTTCCGAGGTGGATATTGCGCTACATTGGTCACTGAATGCCTCGGCGATTTTTTTAATGAAAACCGTGAACGACCGGTCCAGAAGGACCATTCAGATATCACATGTGGTCACGCAGACAATGGAATTTTGAATTGCAAATTTATCTGGTATTATTCACTGAAGCCTTCATTTTTGTCCATTCCGAAGGAACCCTTGTTAAAAATCAATGCAAGTGACATATACAGCCCAAAATGAAAATAAATAAGGGCAAGGTATAAGATAGAAAGACAATAATTTCACAATTGTTTGACTTTCGAGAGATGTTGATATCTTTGAAAATATCTATCAATTTTGGTGTTCGGTGAGGAAGAAATGGTAATCTAACATATATTTTTGCTTTTATGGGTGGTATTATTCCAGACAACAGCATTAAAACTAATTTCTTCATTATTGATGTCATTTATTACAGAATGGAAGCATTTTTCAACAAAAGATTTCATATAACCATTATCTGTGAATATATTATGTAGTTTTTTTTACAGCATTATTCGAAAATTCAGGATGTCAAATATTTCTGATTCTTCGGAATATTCCCTTTATAACATTTGTTGTTATGTTCCAAGAATGATTGGATTTGTAGGTGATATAACGATTTGATGACGTTGGTTTTTTATATCAGTCCAATTTTATTCCATTGTCTACAGAACTCATTATTGTAGTATCAAGGAATGGGACAAAAATATAAGTTTTTTCTTCGCATGTGAATGCGTTCTGATAGCTCTTGGTGTTGTGAATAGTTTTGACTTATTTCATCTTTACATCTTGTAATATCTTACTCTCTGTAACATTTTAAGATCAATAAATTTCTACTGTATTAGCTTATTCTGATTTAATTAGTCCATGAGCATAACTTCACCCTGAAGGGAATGATCTTGAGTTCATCAATAGTAATATAATTGAACATTGAAAGGACAGTGTTGTCCAAATTGAACATTTCTGATAGGGTCCATCAATTTTCAAAGGAGTAAGGGATAACTAACCTACATGCGTACAGAATGCCGAAAACCGCTCATTGATATATCGAGTCTTTCGAAATAGGGTTTTCAGTTTTGTCTGTTCTTGACCCAACCTTGTAGCTTGTTTATTTTTCAACATTTCCCGTTTTTTTGAATATATTCTGCAGGCAATTATTTCAATGGATTCCAATAATTTTCCTAGTTTTTCAATAAAAAATTCGCTATTAAAGCTGTAACATACCTAAACTTGTATTTTTTTTTATGTAAAATTATCTTTTCGAATATATATAATAGAAACATTTATTTTATGGCTGTCTTCGAAATATTCAGAATGTAATTCCATAATCTGGGTTGTCATGCCTGAAGATGATACAAATTACCTTAGCAACTACAATCTATGCCTACTGTTAGACCATAATTATCAAATGCAGTTATCTTCTCAAATTTAATTTTCAATATACTAGAATATCTATCTGTCTGCTAATTCAAAAGTGACTGAAACTTTAAAAATATGATTTGATGGAGTTCAATTGGAAATCACATGCTCATGCTGTCGGCAATCTTTATTTGGACCGATATCCAGAAAGGAGCTAACGGTATCGTGATATGCTTTCTAGATGGCAGCAACACTGAGTTATTCATGGTTGTTTTTTTCAAAACCAAGTACAAAAGTTTATGAAGCCAGAAATGCAGAGACTCAAAATAAATAACGGTTTTGGGGTGAATACAAAACTAACCCAATATTTCACTTCGCAAAATGAAATTGAATACAGTCTAAAGCACTAGTAGATAGGTATGTTTCTGATGGGACAAATGGGACATTATTGAATAATAATTAAAGTTAAATTATCACTTTGTTCTATCGGGTTTTTAGTTTTTCCTTTTACATTATTGCCACTACTTTATTAACATAACCACCTCTTACATAAAATTTGTTAACTAATCTGAGTTTATTTTGGACAATAATCGAATGGAAAAACTTCTAGCACTCCAAATTTTAGCGTATTCGCAGCAATCTGGATTTGTTAACAAGTGAATTTAGCCTCACTAATCATAAAAAGACAAAAAAAAATTTCAAGAATTTTCATCTTGGTGAATTTGATGGCTAATTTTAGCGAAAATAGCCCATTGAGTACTGCTTATTCTGAATGATCCTGATTGCTAAGAGTTAGGCGCATTTTATAGGTATATTCAGTAATCAAACAAATATCCATCAACATTTTTTATTTATGTTTGAAAGTTTTGGTCATAATTCACTTGACGTATTTTTTTTCTTTTGAGATCGATTTTTCTTAAATATGCATCAAAGCTACAGAGCTGATTACTATATATATCAAAGAAAAACTTATGGAGATCTAATGGCAGATGAAAAAAGTCTTCATAGTTTTATTCTTTCTTGTTTCAGAATATTTTTACGTGATTGAGGACAAGAGTTCTGAAATTTTCTAAAAATAATTATAACATACATGGTGTATTTCGGATACCCCATGACACGAGAAATCAAATTTATTTTAAAACGTCAATCTCCCAGCCACCTTGAATTTGGGAAGAGATTTTCATTTCAAATACAAATATGTAAACATATAGGGTGCTCCATAAGAAAAAATGCAAGTGAATGTTATACCTTCAAAATCATTTTTCAATATAAAACAACGAACAGCATTGGATTTCTTCCAAAAAAGAGTTTGAAAAATGTTTTCGCAGAAACAAGTACTATTAGAGAATAAACAAGTTACGTAGTTGCCCAAACTAGAAAAGGTTTCGAACAAGTCGAGATATCATTGTGGAGTTTTCGGCATTAATTTCTTTATGGAAATCGGTCTCGAAGCATTTAGGTTTGTTTTCCTCTTACTCTTCTAGAAATTGGTGTTTCCTAACAAAATCCAATTTCGTCCACTCTGTACCTATCAATTTCATATCAAATGTTGTATCAAGACATTTAACGAAATATACTCATTTCGTTTGTAACGTCCTCTGTTAAAAGCCATTTTGTGAAATATAAATGGGGTTATTATTGAAATGGTTAGTGTTATAAACAACAAAACACTTCAAATACAAAGTATATATTTTAGTATCAGATGCATCGAACTATCATGTGAAATCGAATTAATTAGAATGAATGCATCGAAAACTTCCATTTCAGTATCCTGAACAAATATCCATAAAGAGTACTCTGAATTTTTCCGTTATTTCAGTGAAAATTGCTTGCCTGCTAGAGTGGTATGTTGTTTGTTATGGTTTAGCACCCTCGTCGACTGTGGAAATTCATGTGGAGCGATATATGTACACCCCTTTTTCACGGGGATTACTCCACAGTATAACGCTTTTAGCACCACTCGGAATCCCTCCGACGTGATAAGTTTTATGGACGACTTCATTAGTTAGTCAGCTTCTCTCTCTGAACCTCATGGAGTCACTATCGGATGAATCCTTAATCTATCATTTTTCATTTCAAATCTTTCAGAGGAATGCTTGGTTGACTTTTGGCCGAATTCACTCAATTTATTGGGTTTCAGAGCTAGTATCTGAGTATATATATATTCTTTTGAACTTTTACCTACAAGCATGTACAGGATGAATTTTCGATCAGAACATTAATTTTAAATGTAGATTCCGAAATTCGGAGATCATAATTTTCGGCTTCAATGGAGAATTGTTTCATTCTTAAGGTGAGCTTGAATAGTCATCAAAATTAGCCCAATTGTGACCAATGATGATCACTTTGACGTATCAAAATATAGAGTAATTCAACTCTACTCAAAATTTTCTGTGACTACAATATTGAGCGATAAGGAACAAACTCTAAGACTACAACAATATTTTTATTTGTCAGCCGCGATGGTACTGCTCTGTCATCGCCATTATTTCACTACACATGAAAGAGTATTCTGATATCTGAATGAAAAATAAGCTCAATGAGGCTTGAGGGAAGAAATCGCTCACGGAAATATCTGGAAATGAGAAATATTTAGTGTCAAATATTCTTGAACGACATTCAAAAATTAGTGTTTTTCATTGAAGTAGTTGAGTTCGCTTTTCATACACCATCAATTCAGACTTTCGAACTACTTCGTGTTTTCCAATTGGAACTTGATAACTTTGAATTTAATTTGTGAACGCAACCTTGGACCAATCATGGAACTGTCAACGTTAATTCATCCAGTAAAGTGAACATTTTCATCATGGTGAAGTACACGGGCGAACAAAGTTTGCAAGTTATAAAAATTTACTACCGAAAATCGGAGTTGGTGAAGACAAAGGACCGGTCGCAGTAACGAAAATATCGCTGCCATTCGGGCCTCCGTAGCCGACGACCCAAATCAGTCAATTCTACGGCGTTCTCAAGAATTGGGCATCAGTCAGAACACTCTATGGCAAATTTTGCGAAGGATCTTGGTTTATACCCGTACAAGATCAAGCTGATTTAAGAATTGAAGCCGTTGGACCATTTGATGCGACCTACGTTCTCCGCTTGGGCTCTGGAAAAGCTACGCCAATATCATGATTTTCATCGAAAAATCATCTTCACCGATGAAGCTCATTTTTGGCACAATGGCTTTGTGAATAAGCAAAATATCCGTTATTGGACGGGCAGCAATCTTTACGTGATTCACGAGACTCAATTGCATCCCCATGAAATCACGTTTGGTGCGATCTTCATGTCGGCGGCATCATCGGACCGTATTTTTTCGATGATACCGACAATCGTCACGTTACGGTCAATGGTGATCGCTACCGCGCCAGGATAACGAATCTTTTTTGGTCCCAATTGCACGGTATGGACTTGGCCAACATGTGCTTTCAACAGCACGGTGCCACTAGCCACACAACACACGTAACTATCGGAATATTGAATTAGACATTTGGTGAGCGTGTAATTTCTAGAAACGGCCCCGTCGATTGGCCGCCTGGCCGCGAAATTGCGGCCGTTTCGGCTGAAATGTGTGGCCGAGTCATCGAAAATTGGGTCCAAAGAATTGACCGCTGCAAACGGGCCCGTGGTGGTTATGTAAACAAAGTCGAGTTCCATTCATAAATGTTAAGTTTGTACTTCAAGCCAATAATAAAGTTTCAGAAATTTCTCAAATGGTTTGTGTTTTATTTAGATTCAAAGTCCCTATTGGAAAACCCCTTCATATATATGCATGCTACCTTAAGTACATAGTAGAAGAGAAAACCTCAAATTCCAGTTTCGCTGAAATGACGGAGATCTGGGATCTAACTCTATTATTGCATTAACTCTCAACTCAATTCACTGCAAAAGGCGGTAGGCAATACAAACACAAATGCCAAGATGAACGAATAAACATGTAACTTAAATTGAAAATTACTTTTCCTAGTTTTCTCTAAGTTTTATACACCTTCAGTTTGCGCTTCCCTTAAAGGTTTTAGAGCTGCTTACACGCATACCTGCTACCATAATTACATAATAGAATAAAAAACCTTAAATTCCAGCTTCGCTGAAATGACGTAGGTCTGGGATCTAACATTATTAATGCATTAACAAATGATTCAATTTAATACAATAGGCGATTGGCATATTTCTGAAATGAGACATCTGGTGGCGCATTTCGGCATAATTGCTGAGATAACATTGTGAATAGGTTAGTTTTAAAATTGGATATCCACGAGATATTTAGGTTTTTTGGGATATTTTTGTGGATTTGGTGGAGAAAAAGATGATTGTTGAAATATTTTTTGGATCTCTGAAGATCCTCTCCAATCATTTGTCTTAGGAAGTCCAAATAATTTTGAAAGCACTGACGTGATGTCTGATGGCTTTGGTGCTCTAGTTGAGTTACTTGCGAGTTAATATTCAAACAATAATGAATCTATTAGTTTTTTCTTGTACTCTGGAATTAAACACAAACACAAATGCCACAATGATAACAAACATATGTCTCAAATTAAAAATAACTTTTCCTAGTTTTCTCTGAGTTTTGTGCGAAGCATAAATTCTCGTCTCTCAAAAACCTACTTCATTGCTTTTCTAAATTTTCACAACGTACATTATTTCACCGTAATGAAAAATTTCCATTAATCATACCCAAACTGACACTGATTAATAGGTCCGACCCATTTCAATGGAATACGTATCTGCGGTATCATCGATCAGCGGTACTTCTGACGAACCTTCTTTCTTGAATAAATGAAAAAATTATCATATCTTCTGATGGTAAAAAGCCAAGATAATGAAATTTGAAAATATGTGAGATATCAATAACTTCAATACAAAGACAAATTTTTGTTCGAATACGTCGCTTATCTTATGGAGTATAAAATATTGAAAAAATTAAAAAAAAATTCTCTACCTGGTCGACTTTTGCTATCTTTATATACCTATTTGTTTCAACTCAGTTCAAAGATTTATCAAGTTACAATTTGATCCGATGGGTATTCCGAGATTCAGAAGGAAACCACCTATCAGATGCTCATAACTCCCGAATCATTGAGCCGATAAAGAACTTATCCGAGATATTCATCCTTCTAACCTACCCTGAAAATTTCATCTCTTTAGCTCATTCCGTTAGGACGTAATGGTGCCCACGAACGGACGGACGGACAGAATCGAGTTTGACCACGGATTCATCATGAGTGAGTTCTTAAGAAACGATTGACACATTTTTACACAAATAATCGAAAAATGCAGACATTTGGGCTGATCTGGAAGCAGTCTGCTCAGGTGAACAAGAGCGCCAAAAAATGACAGGACACTGGAAATAAAGCTGGTCATGTATTCAATATTCGTTACATCTTAATTTGTGAGGAGAAGTACCATCAATTCGATTTCTCAAGATATAGAAATCCTAGTTCGTACCTATGTGTATGCCGTCCTATACGACAAACTACAAAAAAAAATAATAATCTAAAAATCACTAAAACAAAACAAATGGGAAAACGCTAGAATTATCCTCGGTTTCGCTGTCAGTGGAGACGGCGTGAGTTCTAGATGGTAAAATAGGGCGCCAACGTATTTTATCCTAGCGAGTCCCACAAAACAACAATATGAAAATAAAAAAATAATATAATAGATCTCAATCCCGGCCAAACACGTAAACACCGAAATCGATTCAAGAATTTATCGCAAAATATAATACCTAAAAAAAAACAAATAAGAGATCTGAGTGCATTTTACCCAATACATATATCATACAAATCCTCACAATAACGATCAGTTATATCAATTTATAGTTAAGAAAAGTTTTTATCCACCGCACTTGATCAAGCTTAGTTTCACAAAACCACCCTGTATACAGGTTAACGTTATTTGGGCGTAATTTGAAATAATCAAAAGTATTACAAAAAAAAACATATGCACATATCATTTATAAATAACTCCAAATTCTCTGTTGAATTACATAAAAAAGAAATAAATATCGGAAACCATCCACTTAAAAAATTTCAAATTTTACTATATCTCGTATTTCTCTCGTGTCCCAAGGTTCGATGTGGGCTAATGAATGCCGGTGCAATATGGGAACGTCCCCTCGTGGTTATAAAAGATTTTCTACATCCCAGGCAAACAGCATAAATTCTGAAGAATCACCAGTTCCAAAGGCTCAAACTACTTATGTTTCTCCAAGTTCACGAATATCACAAGAAGAAAATCCTGATTTTCCTCGAGACCTCATCAATATCTTGACCTTGACAGCAACGATGATAAATGGATCTCCAGAGATGTTTTCAAGGTTACGAAATACAGCAAAACGTATTTACAGTCGACGGTCGATGAAAAGTAAAAGGCTCCAATGAAAGATAATGAAAAGGAAAAAAAGTCGAAAGGAAAAAAAAAGGCCCTGTAAACAAAGAAAACTCATGACAAATCACGAAACATGAAATAATGGGGTAAAAAACTCACTGAAGTTGTTGGACGGCCTTCGAATGAAATTGTTTTTGGACTAAGTACTTCTGATCCCCTAAAGGGTTATATTTCCATTCCAATCCAAAACTAACACAAATGGACAATATTCAGAATAGTGTATTATCTCCTTATCTCAATACAATTGGATTTTCACACAGGAAAAATTTCGATTCAATAACACACTTCTTATACTTTCAGTCCGATATTAAAAGAACGAATAAATCAGGTGTTGTTAAAATTCATAGATATCCGGCCATCTGTGCGCAATGATAATGAAATATCGCGATTAATTTTCATCACGGAATAGGCAACTCAACTTACTTCAGCTGGGTGTTGTGTGTTATAAACCTTTGGACTATCTAAACGTTACATGTGATAGTCATTATTACTTTCTTCATTATATTTGGTTGCCTTTTACCATTTCAAAGTTGTGAGTTGTGCAACTTTCACTGCTGGCATATCTAGACCTTGAAACCTTTAACTATGAATAAGCATGTCTCTCAAATAAGTCTTGTCAGTATTGAAACTTTGGTTCAACCGACAGTTGAATCATTTTGTCATTGTAAAACCAGACCTTTAGTAAGGAAAGTTTTCATATATAATAGTCATCGTTTCATTGATGAAAATATGTACCTGTTCAAGATATATACGCTTGTAGAAATAGTAATTTCGTAATTCAACTCTACCAATCGGAAATAGATTTTATCACAGATTATTTGAATTTGATTAAATTCACTTTACTTGTCGCGGAGGCGGAAGATCTTCAACCTCGAAAATTCAAGACGAGTAAAAATAGTTGCTTAAGATCAGACTATAAATCTATAAGTTTGAATTCCATCGCAAATTCTGAAATATATAGATTTGAGTTAGCAATAGCTATCAATATCTGCAAAAATACGCTCAAACGCTTTACTTTCATAATAGATTTTTTGGACTCAATCATATATCTATATAAATGCCATGAAAAATGACTTCACTAGCAAAATTTTATAACACTAATAATATCTGAAATGTCTTATTTCAGTTTCAAATAATCTCATAATCATGTCATATTCAGTCATGGGCTTTTGCAAATTATATTGCTAACATTTACTATCAAGTTATATCAACAATACTCTGCCCCTTCCTCCTTGAACAAATGCTTTCTACTCGTTTCACAAATTAGTAGCACGCAGCTGCTGTGGTCCCCTCATTGCTTTTCTTAATAATTCAATTCAGCTAATGTTAAAGGAGCGTTGCCTGATAAAGTTGAAGAGCTAAAAGAACTGTCGGCAAGTACAATCATTTATTCCTTTTTTTTCCTTGGCGGAACTATCCATGAATATTCTCCCCACAAGGAAATTCTTCAATCATATCTGTGTGTTCAGTCAAGTTAATAAGTAAAAAATGACGTTAAAATGACATACTAGTTGCTAACGAGAAATTCAAGGTGAATTAATCTATTGAGAAAGCTTTTGATTTCACAAAAGTTTTCAACTTTCATAAATTTCAAATAGACAGGTTACGAAAACAAGATAAAAATTTTTGCACTTATTTATGGTTTGAATAATTCTTCAAGTTACATCGAACAATCGGCCTCAAAAGTTCCGGCAACTCAATTGATGGTGAACTTATGGGAGTGAGAGCGATGTTCATGAATGATAACTCCTTGATTTTTTTTGTAGGTTTTTCTTCCTTTGATATTATAGATGTTAAAAAGAACATCGCAAACTTTCCCAAGTGTTAGACACCAATAGATCCAAATTGGTTCAACATGCTGTGGATGAAAATCACCGGATAAAATGGAATGAAACATCTATAATATCAAAGGAAGAGAAACCTGCAAAAAGAAAAATCAAGGAGATCAATCCCATAAGTACACCATCAATCGAATTGCCGGAAGTTTTGAGGCCAATTGTTCGATGTAACTTGAAGAAATCTTCAAACCACAGATAAGTGCAAAATTTTCTATCTAGTTTCCGTAGTCTGTCTATGTGACATTCATAAAAGTTGAAAGCTTTTGTAAAATGAAAAGCTTTTGTTAAGGCTCATTTCCCTCGAAAACGACAGAAGATGTCTGTTGAAACGTTGGTTACAAGAACAATAATAGATGATGGTTATTGCTCAAACAACAATTCTATAAGACATACCATTATAAGAATTATGTCATTCGATTCGGGGTTATGTCTAAATCATTGGGCGAAAAAATTGCATTAGTTAATGTAAATTTCAAAATAAACGATTGAAAATGTAAAAGAGTGGTGTTTACTTCTTTACTTATAACCATTAAATGATCATTTGATTGGATTTTAGAAAAAGAATCCTGGAAGAGGAAGGAATTTACTAAATAAAGTAGCGATCCTTCAAACTCTACCTCCAATATTTATTATTTGAATTTAGCTTTGAAAATTGTCGTCTCTGCCATATTGACGTTGGGCACATGGCGTCGCAAGTTAGTAATTTACAATAAATTATTTATTGTGGTGTATATGGTAGGTTTGACTATCTGAAGATATTATATATAATTTAACTACCTCGAGCATTTTTTTAAGTTAACTCTACAAAGAAGTATATTCTCGTTACTTAACAACTTTTTTCGGGACTTTCTAAGACCATGGAAATCCAAAAATTTTTGAATATTGTAAAAAAAATTGATTAGTTCATGCTTCCAATAACTTTTTCATTTCTAGAAAAAAAGGGAACTCATTGTAATGCAGTTCAGAATTTTTTTTATTTTTCATTAAGTCACCGTTTTTATATCAACAAAAGATAGTTATCAACTGATAAACTAACTTACTTCTTTCTGTTGATTCATACTTCATGAACAAATGGACTAATTCATCTTTGAAACCTTTTTCTCACGAATTCTTTAACCACTGTAACTTATGATAAAATAATATTCCTTGTACGAGTATTCAATCTTTGTTCATTCGTTTACTGTAAAGTCACTTATTGAGTTCCTTTATATAAATATATTACAGCGCTATCTCTGGTATTCATATATACGAGTATATATTCAACGAGTATATCCTTATAAGGGTCTATAAGAGATAGGCATTTTTACTACATATTGTGTCACAAGCTTATGAGCTTTAGTATACGTGAACTGAAGACTTATTTAAAATTCAAATTTAATAATCTTTAGAATTGAATATTGATGATTATAATATCTTGGCATATTTATATTATTTTATCATTTTCATTAGTAGTTATTTATATATATGTACGTTATTCAATTAATTATTTCGGCGTCCTTCTCAACTGAAACAGTTTGAGCGCTGCAAAGCAAATATTTCGGAGAAAATCTGAAAGTTTAAAAAATTACTCGCAAGTAGCTCAACAAGGGCACCGAAGCCATCTGACCTCACATCAGTGCTTTCTGAATAAATTTTTCATCATTCGATTATTCATGAGATATCAAATCAGAACGAAAATTTTTAAATATATGGAGATTATTGTTATCTTATCAACGTCCTGAAACCGACTTAGCGTTTAATCATGGATAGATAGTTTTTTTTATTTGATAAAGTAACATATGTGCCTGGAACATATATATTGATTATTTTATATAATCCTTCCTTCTTGTTTTTATATTGAACTGATTCCGAGTTCTCGAAAACACCTCAAAACAAATTCTCTTGACATCCTATCAGTGAACTTTTTTTGTTACCTCGAATTACTGATAATAATTATGGACGTTGGCACGGTGAACCTGATTATTAGTGAAGCTTGTAACTAGGGAAACTTCGAGGATATTCTAATTTGAAGGAATTTTGTCAATCAAGAGAAACGGTGTTAACGGCCATTCGAATTTTCATTCAGCTTTAATAATAAAGAATAGTAATCGAAAAAAACTGAAGAAATTATTGTGAAAGTCAACAAAGTTTCTAACTGATCTCCGTCAATTTTTATTGAGATTTTATATTCAAGAACTGAACATTTAATACTTTTTAACAAATTCTTGTCCATTTCGATATAAAAATACATTTTCCTAATACCACTGGAGTTCAGAAAAATGTATTATGGAATTGCACTTCCCACAAAAACTCCATCGCAAAACAAGAAACTCGAAATTACGGACAAACGGTCCCCATATTCCTCCTATATTTGTTCTGGTCCTGGCTTCATGAAATTCAATATCCGGACAAAAAGTGTGACGTACTGTGTGAGATCGGAGCCAAAGTAAAATAACAGATCCCAAATATGGTCATAAATCTTAGTAAAGACAGGGTTACGATTGTTTCCTCTGCCGATATATCAAATGTTATGTTAATGTTCCAAAATGATGCGGCTGCTTCTGTCGTCTTCCTTAAATCATTTCTAACTCCGTTTGTCTTGTCCCTGAATTTATTACTGAGTATGCCAAGTGATACAACATCTTTGCGGGGTTGTAAGGAGGCAACGTGGTGCAATAATTATTCAAATTTCAGGTCATTTTCCATGACAGATCCGCTTGTAGCACTTCCATTTAGTCATGGATACATCAACATGACTGTCAGATGACTTTGGAGGATTATGGCTCTACATTTAAACTAATGATTCCGCCTGTAGAGATGATTGAATATGTTTGAAACGCTATCGATTTTTTATCAATCTACGTATTAGGGGAGAATTATGATTCAGCAAAAAGGAAAATCAAATCTTAAAACTCTTCAAATAAAGTGGACCTTCTTTATCAATTCGTATTTTATATGTTTGGGATTTCATATTCATCAATAATAATAATATCTAAAGAAAAAAAATGGTTAATTGTTTGGACAAAACGTTTTCATATGCCACCAAACAAAAATTTTCTTTAACTGTACGATACAAGACATTGAAAACATTCTTTTTCATTATATTCTAGTAGAACCAAAATAAATCACAAAAAGGTGCCAAGAGTAATTATAAAATCAAGTATCATTAATGGCTGGTTTCTGAACTCGACAGATAAACGTCAGATAGTTATCCAGCCGTTAACTATGGTTAATATTTATCGGCTCGATAAACGCTGCACGGGTTTCTGATGTCAAATTTATGCTTCGGTTAGCTATCGATTGGATAACTCGACGGTATCGACAGTATTGTTAGTTCATAAAAGTAATAATAGATGTCACTGTAATCAAACCTGACATATTTTAAAAGATTCAATATAATTTCAAAGAGAGACTAATTTACAACTATAAAATAATCATTCTCTTATAATTCTATATGGAAAAAATTCATATTTACAAATCATATCGAAAGCAGAACACAGAATCAAGAGATGGATTCAACATTCTGTGACGTTCTTTTGGCGTCAAAGATTGTGAATTCAAATTCAAAAAGAAACGAAAAAAACAATTACGCAACAAAATAAGTCGACAAAGGGCTAGAAATTTCACTGAGCGTGAAAAAATTTTATTACTGGACATTGTGAGAGAATTTATAAGTACAATCGATAACAAAAAAACAGATGCCAGTAATGTGAACCAGAAAAACCAGGCCTGGCAAAATTTAACGCCGCTGGAGAGACTGGTCCGCGGAGCGAAAAACAGCTGCGTGCTTTATATGACAATATAAAGAAGAAAGCAAAAAGAAATTTTGCTGACGACAAAGTAGGTATAATCAAATTTCAAATACATAGGTAAGCACAAGCAAGAGGATTTTATTGTTTTCATAATTTCTGTCGATTTTCAGTGTAAAAGATACAAAACTTCTAATATTTCAATCAAACAGGCAACCATACTACAAAAGATATTTATTCAACTAAAATACATTGCAGATATGGAACTGAATTTCCCAGACTAGGTAATTATCTCACAGGAAGAACAATCTTCACATAATAGTCCACTGGTGACTCCTGAAACTCCTAGAAGGCGACCAGGTAAAAAAGACCAGCATCTAGTCGATTCGGGTTAACTGCAACAAAAAAAAAGCCCTCATTACAACAACAAACACAATTATGAAAAAAAAAAAATGCAAAGCAGGCCAATGAGGACTTATTAACAGAAAAAAAAGTGGTGTTAATACAAAAACAGATTGATTTCGAAAATCTGAAGGCCAAGAAAGTGGAATTCTATTTGACAAAGAGGGAACAGTTAGTGCAGGCAGAACTTACGTTGAAGTTTATAGAAATAGAAGAGGCGAAACTGCGTTTAGAAGTGATGAAAAAAAAGTTATAGGAAAAATAAATAACTTAAATTAAAAGTTCTCTCATTTACCCCTTGATTAAAAACACAGGTATGCTCTTACATATTGCAGAGAGATAGAAAGTTCTGACGTCTCTCTCACACAAAGTGACGTTATTTGAGTTGCAAAAATAAGCTTTCATTTAAGAATTCCCTCGTCTATCACACAATTTTTGCTTTAAAATATGCATATATATTTTCCTACTAATTATGGCATTTCTCCTCATTAATAATTTCATACCATTGTACCAATTTGAATATTTGCTATTTGTGTCTCAGATGATTTCACAAAATGAGAAGCTTAAATACGAACAAAATTAAGAAATTTGAAAAGAATACCTGTTTTTATACCGTGCCACTCCCCTAAAATATTGAATTGCTATTAATCTTCTGAATGCATTTCCTTCAATAGTAGCATGTATTGACCTAATCAATGCAACCAAGTACATTTGTAAAGCCTGCTATGTTATAGAAGCTCGTCTCAGTTTCTAGAATTTCGGTATCATTTTTTGGCATACATATAAATCTTTCAGATAGTATGGCTATTTTTTTGCTCACATTGAAAATAACTCTAGATACCGTTGATTTGTGAATATTGATATCATCACCTATAACAATTTGAAAAGTGCCTGTGGCATAGTATCGTAGAGCAATGCACACTTGTTGTAAAACAGATGATGCCACTTTTCTCTGAGATGTCGAGGATAAAACTGGATTCAGTTCATCACATAAATATCCCACTGTTCAGTCGGTATCTTTGCCTAAAAAAATTTGAAGAATCAATACCATATTACGAGAATATTTCTAATAGAAAACATGCAAGATACACATTCATGAATAAATAAGTAATGTTTAATGTTAGATTTTTGTGAAACTATATTAATGTGTATTTTTAATAGGCTAAAAGACCTCAGGTCGATGGCCAATTGCTTGCAATAAAAGTACTTACCTAAACTCTTCATCCGAATGATTTCCATCGGAGATCTATGAATCCTTATCTGTCGAGGTATTGCTATATTATTGATGAATTCTAGAATTTCTTCATCTGAAGAGGAACTTGAAAATATTTCTTTAGTCAATTCCATGTTTGTTATGAACTTGAATTTTCGAAGATATAATTTTGAGGTTATCTTGGAACTGTCATGTAAATATTGAATAGTTAAAGTCGAGATAACCCGTCATCGGGACGAGTTAAGATAAATGGAGTTTATGTGTAGTTTATCTGTCGGCGCGGTAGTCAGAAACCCAATTCGACAGTTATCTCTCGTTTAACTTTCTCGAATAGATAAACTGAGTTTATTTTGACTTCAGAAACCGGCCATAAGTCAATTAACTGCAAATCGGTAGATATATGTTCTCACCAAACACGGGATAACCAAGGCTTCAACAATCATCAAACCCTAAGCTATAATGCCATACTTCTGGAGCATCTTTAATTGTGAAAGATTTTATTTTAATATATACTTATATAATATATATATTTGAATATATTGAATTTAGGTCAGCAAAGTGGAAAGCAACCAAACATTACAGAATGAAAACAACATATCGCTCAACAAACCATCATTTTTTGAGGAGTATCTTCAAAATTTTTAGTGAGCATTGCATTCAAAATATTAAATTGATTTTCATTAATATGTTGATAAATTTCTACTTTCTCTAGAATGTTTTATCTATTGTGATACTCACCAAGGTGCCAGAGCTATTGAAATTCTTGAAAATATCAATAATAACTAATTTAATACCTTGAATATAGTTATCCAGGAAAGCACGAAACACACGTTAAACGCGTACCGAGCACATTCCAGAATTCTTTATGAATTCGTAATATCTGGTTATTTGTTTTCGGCTGGGTATTGCCATCGAACAGAACCATCGTCAAGAAAAATAGAAATTTCAGAATAATACAACAAAGCTACTACAACTAGTCCCTTATTAGGGATCATCAGTACCACATAACCTTATCTCCCGACCACAACAAATTTGGTAGTAGGTATTATTGAACTCCGGTAGTCGCCCCAGTGTATTATATAGACTGAGGTGACATCCAGTGGACAATCGAATGAACTTTAATATCAATGTACCACAACAACCTTCGAAGATTATTCGAAAATTATCAAGGACTCACAATCATGAGTTATTTCATAGAAATATTCTTTTCTTTCTATTTATCCAGGAAACTTACCATGTTTGTTTTGTTTCTTTAGATTGCATGGTTTTTGAAAATGGCGAATGTCGAATCAAGTAAAACCTGAACAGATAAAGAAGGTCTACTTCGTTAGAAGAGTTCTAAGACTTTATTTTATCTTTACCAAGAGTGACAATTCGCCACTCTAGATAATGGGCTTGAGAATCTATGAATAATTTCACAAGGGAGGGCTTAATTCTCCCAGCTCCCTCTCGGTTTTTGACAAATGTATTTAATGACAAGTGTATAATTACCGAATTACTAAACCAAGGGAATTCCCAATCTCTCCAGTTAATGACGAAAATAAGATCCTTTATCTTGAGAATAGATCATTAGTTGACAGCCTCAGCCTGAATTCAGAACAAACCAGCCAGAGTTGCTCGAAGTACAGCCTAGTATAGAGACAATGTTGGTCTCTAAACAAATTTTATGCATTACCCAGATGTAGATTCAATACCGAGCATGGATCTATCTTCATCCAAGTTGGTTGAGTTTACCTCCATCAGGGGTTGTAGTATGTGCTTTCTTTGAAGATGGGGGCATCGATGTTCCGTAGTTCTGCAGTTGGATATGCCTTAATCCAGGGTTCAGATATGTCATGGCCCGGGACTTGGATGAATCTAGACACGGGGATTGGAGCTACATTAAAATGAATGAGAGGGGGATAGAGAGTTCAAAGGTAGGTCCAACACGGCTCCGTCTCGTTTTCTGTTAGATAACTAACAATCTTATAATCACAATAGCACATCACATTAACAAATTAAACCGAAGAGGAATCATGTTCTGGAATCACAGCTGTGGAAAGCAGGGATAAAACACGTGCATACGATGGCAAACGATCATTTGGGAAGTTCAAAACACGAAATGTATTATCAATCAATTATCACTTTATTCGCGCTTTCAGTTCATTTTCATCATATTATGTTTCTGAGTTTTTTCAATATCAAAATACAAGAAAACATCTGATTCGTATGAGGACAGGAACTTTTGTGCCATTGTTCGTTAGGCCGTCTGCACTGTATCTTCAGAAGAAGATGAGACTATCACAGCATTATATACGTCAGAAGACCTGGTATCGGTATAAGGTTTTGAATGAATGCTTGAACAAACTCTATGACAATAAATAGATATTTTTGACCTACCTGAATTGGGATAAATCATTTCAAGAACTTGCTGGGATTTTGCGCGAGATCCTTTCAAGAGCTATATTTCATGTTAGTCACCCCGTGACGCAGCTTGGAAGGTTTTCTGTTTAACGAACAATCACAAACTTAATTGAACATAAAAAAAAACTAAGCACGTTTCAATACTCGTAAATCAGTACTCGAGTGTTCCACTAACTGGAGAAATTTATAGCTACTGGAGCAAGCTCTGATAATTTTCCTTCTCATTTCCGAACGAATTCCTCATACCTCAACGTTTCGAAACCATAATTCTATCAATGGATTGATCCAAAACTAACTAAGCAGAAAGGGGCTATCCGCGATATGCCATTGCCAACAAATGGTCTCGTCAAACCATTTTACAAGGAAACCCTTCTTGTAATAATTTCAACATCACGCCCCACTAATTGGAATGTCAATACTAAAATTAATCCGTAGCCATGTTTCTAATGGATTTTCGTCTCAGTATTCGCCTTCAAAACCTCACGATTTAATTGGGAAACCTAAAATAATGGAATCAGAGCGTAGCTTATAATAGAACAATATCTTCAAGTCCATTCATTCTACCTGAATTGTTTGAACCCCCTCGTGTAAAGTGGATTCTGAATTAAATTCATTACGGAAATTCAAACTCCATTTTATTCGTAAGTGAGCAGAGTGCATGTTCCGGATTATTGCTCAGTAAAAATTTATGAATAATCGGCAGGATGAGTGGGCGGGAGAACTTACGAAGGGAGTAAGGATTAACAGGAAGATTAACATGCTCATAATATTGGCCAATAAAGTTTTTGTTAGTCGTTAGAAACAATGCTTCTCTCGAAGATATATTATATTTAGTTCTTGTACAGAATTATTATTTGTGCAATTACCACCATCTCTTATTGTTCTCACTACCAAGGTATCGACAGACATCTTTCGCCGTTTTCAAGGTAAACAATAAGTTTTTATAAAGCAACAAAAATGAAAATATTTCAATTTTCACTGAGTATCAAGTTCGATGGAACTCCGGAAACAAGTTCAAAAATTTGAACGTACTGTGGTTTGAAAACTTCTTCAAGTCACTTCGAACAATTGGCCTCCAAACTTCCTGCAACTCAATTGATGATGCACTTATGAGATTGAAACTGATTTTCATAAAAGCTGCTTCCTTGACTTTTCTCTATGTAGGTTTATCTTCACCGTTCTATTTTTTGTTTCACTCTATCCAATGGTTTTTTGGGATACTGAGTGTTTTAGTGATGTTTTTCAGTTCCTCATTTTTATAGTGTGGGAAAGAGCAAATATTTGTTGCTTTATCGTTCAAACTTATCGCCACTACCACTTCATTCAGTTGATGATTGCAATTGAAATGAAGATATTTTCCTCTGTTTGTTCAGTTTTGTATACTCCGGTTCATGAGATTCCATTCTGTTTATGAAAAAATTTAGAAAGCACTGACGTGAGGTCAGGTTGCTTTGGCGCTCTTGTTGAGCTACTTGCGAGTACCTAAATATTCAAACCATAACAAATCTATAAGCACTCTGATCAGGTGAAAAATAGTCTTTTCTCGTACTATGAGACAATGTGATGCAAATATGAACGCCTAATGAATTAACAAACCTATATCCCAAGTTTTGTTCGAAGCTGAATTCCCTTCTAAAAACTTATGTTATGAAAAATTTTGATTAATATTACGCCAGCTGACACTGATGAATGAGCCTGGCATTTGTCAACTGAATATCGATCTGTGATGGCCATCGTTCAGAGAAAATCACCGAGACTTCATGTCATTTCTCTTTTCTCTCGAGTAAATGAAAAAAATGATCATATCTTTAGATAGAAAAGAGCTACGACAATGCAATTTGAGGATAAGTAAGACATTGATCAACTCGACTTATTCACGAATTTCAATTGAAATCCGAAAAACTTTTTACGAGATATGTGGTATTAAAAATTTTTTTTTTTGGAATTTTTTAAAAATTTTCTCTCGTAACGATTTCTGCGAAATTTTGCGAGCCGTTTTGTTTCAGCCTCCCTCAACAATATTTCAAGCATCAACTTGATCGGATGGATATTTTAGTAGTTATTGAGGAAAAAAAGATGCTCATAACTACTGAACTACCCCACGGATTTCGCCCAATAACGAACTTGACCGAGATATTTGGACAATTAACCTATTCTGAAAATATGAAAACTCTAGCTCATATCTTTTGGATGCTAGAGAGGATGCGGCCGGCCGGCCACTTTCGCCACGAATTCTTCATCAGGGAGTCGAACCCAATCGAATGAAACCATTTTCAGCTCGATATTCTAAAATTACAGACATTCGGCCAAAATGATAGGCACTCTGTTCGGGTGAACAAGAGCGCCAAAAAATAACACTGTAAATCACAGAACAGATATAAAAAATCTCAGTATAATTTATAATAATATATCAAGAAAATAAGATTACTGGCCATGTTATGTTGGACTAAGTCTATGTAGGTAAGGAGTTAAGATTAGATGTCATAACCATGTTTGTTAATGTCATGTTTGCGTAACCTATATATGAAAGAAGACCAATGTGCTTGCCTACTCTTAGACGAAATACTTTTATGGATAATAGACTATTTTCTTGCTTTTATAATCTGACGATCTGCCTCTGCAGTAACTAGGTAACATATTTTTTAGAGTTTTTACCATATGTTTCATCCTGATATATTTTAAGCCCTGAGGAAGAAACAATTTGTTTCGAAACGTTGGCATTTGTTACAAATCGAACAATTCAATAATAAACGAGTGTCCAATAATCCCGATAAATTTCATTTACTTTACTATTAGAATGTATGATAACCAGACAATATCTTCAGATTAGTTTTCAGGAAAAGGAAATCGGAGCTTCGAGCAGAACTGAAGGAATCTGTGTAGTAGTTATTTCTATTGTAAAATGAAAACTTGTTCATTCATGCACTAGTATCACAATATTCCAGAGAATGGAAAAAAAACTGTAGAACAAGTGCTCATGCAAGTGCTCTATTAATTGTTTTATAAACTGTTAAGTCCGAAATCGCATTTTCAACCGGTTCCATATAAAAACTCCATATCCTATCATAATTCAGTTCGTTTCAAAAGAGTCGAGCCCTTCGAAGTGAAAGAAAATAACTCCGTATATCATTCGATGAACTCTGAGCAAATTATTCAATTCATTTCCTACGAAGCGTGAACTCCTAGGAAACACTTATTGGCGAAAGATATATTTCGCACGGGAACGAGCCAAAACCAATAACATTGCGCTCTCGTTATTCCGAATGATCTTTGACGCCAACACCTCATTAGAAATTCTTTTGATTTTAGCCATAAAAGGGACGGAAGCGACGTGTAAAGGCAGAACTCGGCAAAGGCTTTCGGATGCAGGAAAACATAGGTAATTGAATATCAGACACCTTTCCTCGAACAAAACAATGCAATTATGGAGAAGTTTTCTTTTGTAGTTGGACGTTCGTCTTCTCGGTTGGAAAAGTGCGCAGAGAACTTGGAAACTGTGCAGAAGAATTGAGGAAAAATCCTTCGACTGTCAGGGTATTCGATGTGCGAATTCCTTTTGTTGAGTTACAAGAGGCAGCGATTGTGTTTATACATCTTCAAAGGGGCCGGCCAATTATAACAGTAGGAGTGTACGTGGCATTCAAAATGCTGACAACCATGTCGTTTTATGAATTCGAAGAAATCGTTCTTGTAGAATCCAGAATGATAAAATAGCCGTTTCAATAAAAAAAAGTTCGATATAAACCAGCGTTTTCTGTATGTGATAATTAATAACATCAGAATAGAAACAATCTTCGAACTAATGACGTACTCAAGTTATGTTTGGCCTCAGATACCACTGTATATTTATCGAACTACGCACGTTCAGCTTGTCGAGTATTATCTCAACAATCCACACAGAAAATTACAACTGCTTTCTATGATTTCATGAAGAATTGAGTTCAATATAAAAAAAATGAAATTGATCTAAAATGGAATTCTTCCTATAATTCAAATTATTCAATTGAACAAGTCTATTCTTGAAAGTGTGAAAAAAGATAAAAATATCTATAATTAACAATCAATGTCTTTCACTTCTTGAAAGTATGAATGATACCTTTATTTATTATAGAAAACACTGTATTCTTTGATACAATACATTACCTCATCAAATTTCACACTTTCAAAAATTTTAAATAGATGCTTTAATGCTAGTCAAAAACAAATACAAATACCAGATATTTACAGTATGTACAAAAATTAAATTGACCAAATTGAAAGTTGCAAGTGGAATTGATTATTTTCTGACTACAAAAATCAACAGATGATATCCAATATTGTTGATGGAACTTATCTTGTCTTGAGTCCTAATTCGTGTGATAACAGGACCATACAGCCAACCTGGGTATTCGGGATGAGTCTAGTGTAAAAAATGGGTCTTAAGTCCTCCACCCTGTAGATAAAATATCCAACAAAAACTATTTTTATTATAGTTCTCCAGTAAAATTGCTTCAGCCTTGATAAAGTATCGCAACTTTGGTAAAATTAAACTCCGGAAAATTTGTTTCAGCCTTATAAGGTATCGCATATATATATACGATATAATTCTAACTCCGGCAGATTCGTTCCAATTCTTAGGTAAAACCCCAGCTTCGCCAAATTTGGCTGGGAAAATCAATTTCATAAGTACTTGAGCCAATAACATTCCACAGTTTCAATCGATCCCTGGATGTATTGACTATAAAAACGATAATAATTCAAAAGAAGAAGAAATATTCATATGTTCAAAAAACGAAAAAATCAATGATACAGATCTTCGCACAGCATCTCTAGAACTAGTTTTTTCTGCAGCTGAGTATTGTTGCTCTGTTTGGTTTAATAGTGCACATACACAAAAAATTGATGCACAATTGAATACATCCATGAGAATAATTACTGGCACCATAAGATCTACACCGGTTCATTGGTTACCAGTTTTGTCTAACATTATCCCTCCACATATTCGCACACAAACTACAGCTCTGAATTCTTGGAACAAATATCATTTTTTTCCCCAATTTATTCCCAATTATTTCATATATTCCACAAAATAGAATTCCCAGATTGAAGTCACGTAAACCATTATGGCATAATACGATCTTCAATATCAACATGAGTGATAAAGAATTATGGAAGACTGAGTGGAACTCTTACGAAATGTTCAATAAATATCTCGTTTCTGATCCTTCTGAAAAAGATCCTGGTTTGATCTTCCAAGAAAAATTTGGATAGTTCTTAATCGTTTCAGAATAGGTCATGGTCGTACCAATAGCAAGCTTTCTAGATGGAGCTCAATTCCTAGCGCTAGTTGTGAATGTGAAGAAGCAGAAGAAGGAATACCACATCTCATCAATACTTGTCCCATATATAAATTTCAAGATGGTTTTAGGGCTATTCATTATGATTCCGACTCTTTCATGGAATGGGTTATAAATTTCAAACGAATATGATACGTATTTTTGTTATTCAGTTCTTTTTTCTGCTTTTGTTTTTTTGTTTCCAACTTGAAAAAGTCTCTGTCTCCATCAAGAGAAGACCACTCTTGAAGAAAGAAGTCCCCAAAATATATTTCAGCTTATTTTTGTATTTTCACACTTAGACGGGGAGCCAGGGTTTTTTTACTGGGGTTTGTTCCCTAGGCTTTTATGCCATACGTCGAATTGTATGACACTCCGTCACTAACCCCTGATCTATATGCTTTATTGTTTGCTAACAAAATATTGTCAGCCAAAATTTCAAAAGAATATAAATATATATTCGATAATATTCATTAGGGAAATCTTTACACTAAGAGACGTTCAGAAACCAATAATAAAACAACGAAGCGTAACATGAGTATTGAAACAGTTATCAGATATCTCTCGGAAAGATATATGGTGAACTAAAGATGGCGTCCAAAATGAACGTACGAGACTTTTGTCATATTCTGAACATAAAGAAATAAATACGACATTTAAAATTGAATAGAACTTGTCTGATCGAACACAGGACTCACTGAAGGTTATAAAACTGTTGGCCACGACAAATTCTCTTGTTAAAACTTAACTTCAATTCAAAAAAGATAAATACTTCTACTTTCTTACATTTTCACACGAGAATGAATGTAAAATCCAAAGGGGTAGGGGATTAAGCGAGCCCCTCTTCTATTAGCATACGCGGAAATGGAGCACACAAAACGTGTCTTGGGGACTTCAAGGTAATTTTCTGCGGTAATTCGCGATCGGGTAAATTCGTCCGTAACAGATGACCTGAATTAGCTTGAAACATATAGAGTACTGAATAATACTGATTTACCCACGACATAATCCCAGAAATTTGTTTATGCTGACATTTATATGACATTACTATTGCTTACCAGCAATCGGGATTCCATACTCTGGAAAATGTACTGTTATTTAATTTGGAAATTTTAAAGAATTTTTTTATTGAGTGACGATTATATCCATATCACAACAAAACAGAGGTATCTTGTTTCCATCAGAATAATCATAAAAAATATAAGAAGTTTGCTGTAACTTTCAATGATTCATTTATCGAACATAATCTTTATCCTAAATACTTAGGAGTTAAATTAGAACGATCTTTCAATTACAAGGCACATTTAAATGACCTGAGCTCAAAACTGAAACCTAGGAATACTATTCTTCAGAAATTAGCTGGATCATCTTGGGTGCTTACGCTTCCACACTTCGCACAGCATCTAGCACTAGCCTTACTCTTTTCTGCATCTGCATTGTTGATCTGCTTGGTTTGATTGTGCATATACACAAAGAATCGATGCACAATTGAATACATCCATGAGAATGATTACTGGCACCATAAGATGTAAACCGGTTCATTGGTTACCAGTTTTGTCTTACATTTTCCCTCCCCATATTCGCAGACATACTACAGCTCTGAATTCTTGGAACAGATATCATTCTTTTCCCTACTTTATTTACAATTACTTCATACATTACACAAAATTGTATTCCAAGATTGAAGTCACGTAAACCCTGCTGGTAAAATAGGTTCTTCAATAACAATAACAATAATTTATTGATTTCCCATATATACAAAATATGTAGAAAGGAAAACAGGTCATCCAAAACGAAAAATTTTCAAATATTCACTACAATATCCCTACAAAAAATTTTTTCAATATTCTATGGCTCAAGCATTAAAAGAGAACGATAAAGAGTCTTCCCGAAAGACACATGACCACATAATCTTTGAATTTCTACTGGTAAACTGTTAAACAGTTTAATGCCAATGTACAATGGTCCCTTTTTAGAGATAAAGACAAAGAATGCACCGGAAAAACAAACGGGTGCTTTCTTCTAGTATTATTTACATTTAAGTGACTACAGAAATAATGCTGATGTTTATGCATGTACATCAAGATCTTATATATGTACAGTCGATAGATAGTCAAAATGTTATTTTCCTTGAACTTATTACGACATGATTCTCTGAAACCCATACGAAATATTACTCTCAATGCTAACTCTTTTGTGTTTTCATAATCAGATGCGATCCAGAACCCCAAAAAATAATACCATAACTTAATTGTGATTGGAACATAGCATAGTAAACCGTTTTTAATACATCAATATCAACCTGATCTCTAAGAACCCTCAAGGCATAAATAACCGATTTTAATTTCTTATTAGTTTCTTCAACATGGGTATGATATTTCATGAAACTATCTATATGAACTCCCAGAAACTAAAAACATTCGCTGATTGGGACTTCATTGTTACTGTAGTTTATTCTTTCTGGATAACTACGATTTGTTCTATCAGTTTTAAAAATAATACATTGGGTCTTATCATTATTAATTACTAGCTGATTTTCAATACACCATTCATCAACTTTATCCATAGCATCCTTAAATTCCCTTATACCGCTCTGAATATTTAATGAAGAGATGATGATATCAGCATCATACGCAAACAACAAAGACCTGATAAAACTAGAAAAGAAGATGCTAGGGAGGTCAATGATGAAAATAACAAATAGCAGTGGTCCCAATATACTGCCCTGTGGCACGCCCAACTCAATAAATCTCTCAGAAGATAAGTAATCTCGACTTCCATCAGATACAAGGACTCTGTTTTCTATTCTTAAGGTAGCTCTCAATTAGTTCAAGTTGCTTGTCCCTTATGCCGTAGACACTACGCTTGTAGAGGAAAAGTTTATGATTTACACTATCAAATGCTTTGGCCAAATCCAGTACGATAGCTATGGGAACTTCACCTTTCTCAAGGGACTCCAAGATCTTGCAAGTGAGTTCAAAAACAGCAGTTTCAGTTTCTTCATGTTTTCAGTTTCCTTCATGAAACCATGCTGGTAGCTTACAAAAATATTGAATTTCCGAAAAAATTTCAACAATCTATTGGCCAGAACCTTCTCAAATACCTTTGCAAAAGAAGACAGGAGACTATGAACATTAGCGATAGAGAATTAAGAAAGATAGTGTAAAATTCTTATGAAATATTCAATAATAATCTCATTTCTGATCCTCCTGAAAAAATCCCAGGTTTTGATCTTCCACGAATAATTCGGATAGTTCTTAATCGTTTGAGAACAGGTCATGGTCATACCCATAGCATGCTATTCAGATGGAACCCAGTACCAAGAGTCACTTGTGAATGTGGGTGTGCAGACGAACCAATACCTCATCTCATCAATAATTGTCTCATATATCAATTTCAAGATGGTTTAAGGACTATTCACGACGTTTCCGATTCCTTTTTGGAATGGGTTATAAATTTCATACAAATTTGATGAGTTTTTTATGCGTTAGTTCTTCTTTCTGCTTTTGTCTTTTTATTTTCAGATCTGATATCTATAACTTCAAGAAGCCTCTCTGTTTATGAGTAGAAGACCACTAGTGAAAAAAATTTAGAAAGCACTGACGTGAGGTCAGATTGCTTTGGCGCTCTTGTTGAGCTACTTGCGAGTAAATATTCAAACCTTAACAAATCTATAAGCTCTCTGATCGGGTGAACAATAGTCCTTTTCCGTACTAAGGGACAATGTGATGTAAATATGAAAGCCTAATGAATAAACAAACCTTTATCTCAATTTGAAAATAACTACTCATAATTTTCACCAAATTTTGTTCTATGCTTCTCCTAAAAACTAACGTCATTGCTTTTCTGAGTTTTGACAACCCCATCAAATTCTTTCTCTATGATAAAAAATGTTTTGATTGATATTATGTCTGTGCTTTTCTGAACTTTCGTCATCGACATCGAATTCTACCTCTATGAATTCTATGAAAATTTTGATTGATATTACGTCAACTGACACTGATATCTAGGTCCGCAAGTTGTCAAACGAATATCGATCTGTGATGGCAAATCTTTCAATGACAAAGCTCGGACTTCATGACATTTATATTTTTCTCTTGAGTAAATGAAAAAAATTTTGAAAAATCATATCTCCAGAACTATTAGCTTGTCTACGTCGAGAGTGGTATTTTTGTATACGTCTGATAAAACTGCACCATAAAAAAATTTTATTTGAACAGTGTCATTTGAAAAAAAAATTTTTTTTTTGTTACTCCGAACCTATTCGGCCGATTTGACCGAATAACGAACTTAGCCGAGATATTTATACCTCAAACCTATTCTGAAAGTTTCAACTCTCTAACTTCATCCGTTCGAGAGTTATCGTGTTCACGGAACGGACAGACGGACGGACGGCCGGACGGACAGAATCGATTTTGACCACGGATTATTCATCAGTAGGTCCAAACAAAACGATTGATACCACTTTTGCTCAAAAATTCGAAAGTCACAGACATTTGGGCAAATTGATAAGCACTCTGTTCAGGTGAACAAGAGCGCCAAAAAGAAGTCCCTCTAATTTATTTATGCTTATTTTGTTCACACAACAATACTCATGCGAGGAATCAGGGTTTCATCCCTATGCTTTCATTTCATACAACGAATTATATGGCACCCCGTCACCAACCCCAGCTAACATTTGTTTTGTAAGCCTAAAGCTCAAAAGAATATATATATTGAATAAAATTGCACAAGTATTTATATCTGGAATAGTGATTTCATTTTATAACATGAATCATTCTAAATCTTCAACCTGGGAAGCATATAAAAACTGATTCATAATATTATCGTAAATATATTAAAAACAAAATATAATGAACTGCATTAAATAAGAATTCAAGTGAGAGAAACAGAGGATTAGCTGCTCGAAAGATACGATATGTAACCCGAATTCAATATTTCTCATGACTCGTCGATAAAAGAGCCCCATAGACATAAAGTGATTAGATTTTGCCCCCAAACCACTTTTTGCAAACTCTTGAGAAAACCGGATGCCAACGTTTACGTGCATCATTTAAATGAAAGAGTAAATTCAATATTCCGTACCGAACAGTCGGAATTTTTACGCCCGAAAAAATTCTTTCTGTAGCATATTTTATTCCAAGAACTTTCACTCTGGAAATTTTCCACCCGAATAATTGCTCATTCGAAAAATTTATTCCAACAACTTTCCATATAACGACCAGTTCGGAACGTCCGTATTTTTTCTTCGCACTCTCCATTTTGAATGCGGCTTGATGAAAAACTCTGAATATTTAAGGTGGGTTCATATTTTTCTTTCTTTTCAGAACGTGTTCAATATCAAACAGAAGGTAAACGCTCTATCTGCATAAAAATATATGGCGAACTGGAATTGGAAGGGTCGCGGTTGATCGTATTATTAAGCGCTTTGTGTATTGAAAAATCATTCAGACTCGGTAGAATTGTGTTTGCTATGTTATACAGTATTCGCGAGTGCCAATTTTTCTATTTCGTATTGATCTCTTTGACTGAAATACAATTATTCGATATTGTGATAAGAATATTGGAACTATCAGACCTTCCACTCAACGTGGAGCAATGAAATGAGATGTTCACATAGAGCTTAATTCAATTTATACTCTTTAAAAAATTCGATTAGAAGATTAAGTTGCCTAAGAAATGAATCTATTTATTAGGAATCGCAAATTTTGAGTAGGAACTCTGCAACATGGCATTAAGAATTGAATGAACTACTGGGTGATCGCCGGGTAGGTAAACTATATTGTTTTGCCGACATTTCCTTTAATTTCAGTCTTCACAGTTGATGTTGAGCAGTCTTAAAGTGAAAACGTGAACAATTCAAGAGGAAAAAATATTTGGTAAAGCAATGCATTTGAATAGTATATATATAAACAGGGTGTTGTCACCAAACCCACTCGGCTCCAGAGAGTGCACAAAGTACCTCCTCGGCTAGCTCTAGGGCTGAGACTACTTATAAAGGGGCGCCACTCTCTTTTATGATAATACAAAGAAAAAAAAAAGAGGAAAGTACACTAAAGATCTCAGGGTCGCAAAAGAGAGAAAATAACGAACGCATTCTCAGGATGCCAAACGAGCCCTATCACACAAGCGGGAGGTAGTGGCTGGTAGAAAGAATATAGAGCAATTATTTAATAATATAATGAGCCCAAATGAAATACACAAGGTCCCTCAAACGAGTATATATCTTACAGAATGAAGATGGTAATCGTTACAAATAGCTCTTTACTTATATCTAAGCGGCCTTCTCGATAGGTCGGTGTTATGTACTAAACAGTATTCACTGAATTGGGCCTCTTTGATACTAATCAATCTTAACTAAATTCTACAGACTAACCTTCTATAACAGTCTAGGTCGTGGTTTGACTGAAGTACAAAAGGATATAGTTTCTTAGAGTATCGTAGAAGGAAACTGGGCTCAAATATATTCCTGGGCCAACGTAGTACAATTTCTCACAGTAATGCGCCCTGGGTAGACGACGGGTGTGGTATCTTAGATGGCGAAATCTGGTGAAGGTCCCCAAAGACAGCTCCCACGGCAGCTCGACGGTAATTCAAAGACAGCCTAGACAAACAGCTCGAAGACTTCAGAGATAGTTCAGAATCTGCGGTACCTCGCAACGGTACAATAATAATTCCCAATTCGAAGCAGAATGATGCTAAAATACGAACAAAAATCTAAAATACCTCGTGACAAAAATGTAGGTTAACTCACCAATCCCACGTCGTTTTTTCCAAACAAATACGCCACTCCGCTAAAGCGCAAAAATCTCACCAACGAACAAACCAAACCAACATGATAAGATTTCTCTCAGGGCTTCAGTTAAAATCCTGTGCAGATCCCCAAAATTGCGATTAATTACTCCAGGACATTTCAACCAAATATGCGGGAAGAACGACGTAATTGACAACCTACGTCACATGATGACAGAAAAGGACCACCGACAACGGCGTCCATCGAAACGTACGAGATAAGCTGGCAAACTACTGCGACTAACGCCACCAGTTCGGTTTGCAGGTACTAACTGGAGCGGGAATTTTGAAACCGTGACAGTGTCTATAAAAGAACTCCGGGGTTTGAAAATTTTTCAAACTATAAAACATAGCAAAATTTGATCCATTCCTTTGAAACAAGCAGTTCAAAGAGTTTTACTCATACCAATTGGGAATGTTACTCTCAACAGTGGGTAGCTCTGCTGGGCGTTGATCTTGAAATGACGTAGCGGCTGCGGCTGGCAGACAGTGTCGTCTGGACTGCAGCACTATGGCGACGCCTCAACAAAAGGCCCAATATATTATTTAGCTCATAGAAACTAATTCTGTTGTTACTGTACAAAGAAACTTTTGACATAGCTATGGTGTTGACCCGCGTACAGACAAAACAAGTCGACAGTGGTTACGTGCGTTCAAGGTAACAGGAAGTATTTTGAAGCACAAATCGCTGGGTAGGTCAGGTGTGTCTCAAGAGAATGTGGACAAAATCCGAGCTTCATGCAGTCGAAGCCCTAAGAAATCGTTAACAAGACTCAGTCTGGAGTTGGGGTTACCAAAATCAACAGTCCATAAGGTAATTCGTAAAAGACTTCATTTTATTGCCTACAAGGTTCAACTTTTACCCCATATCTTAACGGCAGACAAGGCTTTCTATCATGTAGAAAACATGTATATACGTTTTTTACTTTATTAAAATATTTTGTCTTAAAACCCCGGAGTTCTTTCATAGACACCCTGTATATATATATATATTCTTCTGAACATTTAGTTTACAGAACAAATGTAAGCAGGGGTTGGTGACAGGGTGCAGTACAATTCGGTGTATGACATGAAAACCTAGCGAAAAAACTCAAGTAAGAAAAATCCTGGATTCCCGCATAAGTGTTGTTGTGTGTACAAAAATAAGCTTATAATATATATGGGACTTCTTTTGTCAAAAGTGGTCTTTTAATAATAAACACAGAGGCCTCTTCACGTTGCGCACATCGAATCCGGAAATGAAAAGACAAAAGCAGAAAAAAGAACTGATTACTGAAAATAAGTAGCAAACGATTGAAAACTGTCAAAATTTTTCCTGGAAGATCAAAACCCAGAATTTCTTCAGAAGGATCAGAAATGAGATCTTTATTGAACATTTCATGAGAGTTACACTCAATCTTCCACAACTCATTATCCCTAATGGTCATATTGAAGAACGTATTATACCAGGATGGTTTACGTGACTTTAGCCTGGGAATTCTATTTTGTGGAATCTTTGGAATAATTGGAAATAAATTAGGAAAATAATTATATTTTCTCCAAGAATTTGTTGTGTATGTGCGCTACTAAACCAAACAGAACAACAATACTCTGCTGCAGAAAGGACTAAGACTAGAGATGCTGGGCGAAGAGTGGAAACATTAGCTCCCCAAGATTATTCAGATGATTTCTGAAGAATATCATTTCTAGTCTTCAGGTTTAGGTTCAGATCATCTGAATGGGCCTTTTAATTGAGAGATAAATCTAATTTAACTCCTAAGTATTTAGGATTGAAATTATGTTCGATAAGAAAATCATTGAAAGTTAAAGCTAATTTCCATTATTTCTCACGATTTTTCAGATAGAAATCAGATAACTCTGTTTTGTTGGGATTAGGACATAATAGCCACTCAATAAAATAATTCTTCAAAATCTTCAAATCAGATGATTGAATGTTTTCCAGAGTATGAAAATCCGAATGAAGGTAAGCAATGGCAATGTCATCAGCATAGACAAATTTCTGAGATAATATCATGGGTAAATCATTGAAACTAAGAGTGATTCTTGAGGAAGACCGTTTTTGAATGATTCGAAATTTCTTCTTTTATTGCCAACAAACAGACGGAATCTTTTATCAGCAACTTATTAATGATTCTACGAAAGTTGAGAGGCTGAGAACCTGATCTGAACAATTTCTACTTTTCCTAAGGTCTCCCTGGAAAATTTGTAGCGCATTTTCTATAGAAGATTCAATTCTGAAAAGAATCAACTTTAATAATATCATGAATGGAACACTCAATAAACTGATTGGTCGATAACTATTAGGACCACCAGCATCCTTTCCTCGTTTCAAAATACCTATTACTTTAGGCTTACGGAATTTCGAAGGAAAGTTTCCTGTTGTCAGAATATTGTTATAGAAAAACAATTACCAAGACAAGGCCATTTTTCCTAAATGTTCAATGAATTCAGGATAAATTCCGTTAAAAACTGCTGCTGTCCGAGATGTAGTAGACTTAATTGCAGCCCTCAATTTATTTGTATTGAATGAATAAGATACATGACGAGATATTGTTGACGATGGAGCTCGTGTTGAATGATTGTTTGGGCTATTACTATCATCTATTGTGGATAATGTTTTCCGACGTTTCGATAGAGATCTTCTATCTTTATCTCTTAGAAGCAATGGCTAACCCAAAAAGATATTAAAAAAAGCAAGACGAACAAGAGAAAGTCAACCTGAACCAACAGATATAAATCAGACCATTAAAACAGTAATTCCTTATGTAAAAGGTTTGTCGGAGAAAATGAGAAGAGTTGGAAATATATATAACATAACGACTGCATTCAAAACTCAAGACACTATCAGAGCTAAACTTACAAAAGTTAAGCCTAATAATGAGACACAAAGGACAAAGAACTGCATATATGAATTACCTTGCGAGTTCGGAAGATCTTACATCGGAGAACCTAAACGCCCTCTGAATGTACGAATAAAAGAACATCAGAAGCTTCTACGAGTACTAGACAGCGACAAATCCAGGTTGGTCCAACATGCTGTAGATGAGAATCATCGTATAAAGTGAGATGAAGCATCAATAATATCCAAAGAAGAAAAACTTACAAGAAGAAAAATCGAAGAGGCAGCATTTATGAAAATAACACCTGATTCCATAAGTGCTCCATCTATAGATCTGCCAGAAGTTTGGACGCCGATAGTTCGATCCAACTCAAAAAGATCATCATATCACAGATGAGTATATAACATCGTTCATTTTCTTTCATGACTTCTGTCAATATTGACTTTTTTGAAAATTGATAATTTTCAAAAGATTTTTTACTTTTCCTCCTTGATAAAGATAGAAGATGTCTATCGAAACGTCGGAAAACATTACATCCACAATAGATGATGGTAATAGCCCAAACAATCATTCAAAACGATAACATACATGTTCTAAAGTATAAGATGATCTCCTGAATATGTGTAATTTTATCTTCATATTTTTTATTTCAGGTTGGGATATATTAACTAATTCAGATACATCAACTAAGCGGCGAGCGATTAATCTTGGATCAATTTTTGATGATGATGAGGCAACGGGAGTAGCTTCCCCTAATTTTCTCAATATATCCTATGAACTCCTACTCGAATGTGTGAAATTCATTTTTGATACAACACTATCCCGTTTCTCTGTTCGGCTCTTTTCACATTTATCAACGGATGGTGATTTTTGATAGTCTCTACAATTACAAATTATCGGTTTCTTTTGACCAACCTGGAATAAAATCGTTCCAGAAACCCTTTCGAACGAACTCTTGATTCAATTGTTGAAACATTCTATGAAAATTAATCGCCGATAACTGTGACATTACGTGATATTTTTGAGAGAATCAAGATGCCAACAAGATGAACTATTGAAATGTAGTGAGAAAGAGGGACTGTAGCTACTAAGTCCAAGCATGAACAAAAACGCACTGCATATTGGCATATTAGCTTAAGTTGAATGCTGTGCTCAGGAGCAACGTTTTTGAGGAAGAACTTTGGCCACACTTTTGCACAAGCATTTGCATTTGTTTTTATTTGGCTCTTTTGTTCACCCGTTGTCAAAATTCAGAAAAGCACTGACGTAAGTTTTGAGGGGAAGGGAATTATAGCTTCTAACAAACTTGGGGAAAATTATGAGTAGTTATTTTTAATTTGAGATATAGGTTTGTTCAATCATTAGGCGTTTATTGTTGCATCACATTGTCCCATAGTACGAGAAAAGACTATTGTTCACCTGATCAGAGTTCTTATAGATTTGTTATGGTTCGAATATTTACTCGCATGTAGCTCAACCAGAGAGCCAAAGTAATTTGACCTCACTTCAGTGCTTTCTAAATTTTTTAAAATGCCGTTGAGACAGCTCGAATACAAAGAACTAGAAAGGTGAAATCTTCATTTAGAGATTGAGCAATTGTTATACGGTCAAATCGGCCGAATAGTAATGACAGAAAAAAATCAACTACACTCCTCAAAAAATTTTTTTGTGATCTAATTCCATGATACGAATTTGTTGAGATCTCTACTGTTGTCGATAAACGAATAATTCAGGGGAAATGATCTTTCAAAATTTGAAGAATGACTTCCTGGAATTACTCTCTCGAAGTTTTACAATTTTCATGCATCTTTCATGGCCTGATTGTTATAATAGATTCTTCCCAAGCGGAAATCCTCTATTCCTTGATGTGGTATAAGATTTCATCTATGTCGACTTCTTTGTTCACTTGGAAAGATAACATGCCTCGAAAAAACCTGATCTTTCAGAGATCTGAACTTTCAAGTTATTGTAATTACTTCGCAATTATTTTTGATGGTTTCGGTTTGTAACTGTTGGTAATTCATTTAAATTACTTGATTAAAAGGAGGCATTTTCAATTTCCAGAAACTTCACTTTCACAACGACAGCTGTTTCACCATAATATGGCATTTTCAGGTTGTTACATTTCAACTGATAGTCATATTATGATGAAACAGCCTTCTTTCTGAAAATATAGTTTTTGAAAATTGAAATTATCTCCTTTCAATCGAGTTAATTCGCAATTAGTTAAATGAAAGCGCCAAAGGCATGTTGCTTCACGTCAGCACTTTGAAATTATTTAACTGAAGTATTTACTCAGCTTGTATCATTTTCAGGATTTCATGGCATCCCTTTCCACGAAACTGCTGAACGTGGTCATCAAATACCCATATGAATTGTATACAAAAGAGTGTTAACCCACAATTCAGACATTGTGAGTCTTTGACCACTGAGTTAATTCCAATAACAGATTCTTGAAGAGATACAGATCACCTTTTTCATCTACCACTTCTTCCAATTATGCCCCGTTGCAAAGTTTTAAGCGATTTATAGTTTCAAATTGGGCTCCCCATCGATATCCTTCGAGTTAACACAAAAAAATTTTGCTCTTGCTTTATGACAATATTATTGTGATACATTTTTCATTTACCCCCTACCGGTTGAAGCGCTAAAATGTAATATTAACGATAAAAACACATATCTATTTGTCTTCAGAGAATATTATATAATTTTTTTAATATTATTTCATCAAAAAATCATGTGTTTTTCTATTTGAATAAAGATGAAAACATTAGAAAATCTGAATTCTATTCACAATTTTATTGAATGTTCATTAACAAATTCTTATATTGAACATCAACTCTCCGAACGATTTTGCAATGTTTTTTATCACCCATGAATATGATAAATGTTTCTCTGTTCGATCTACTTTTTTCTCTCCTTTTTTGAACCTGTAAATTCCAAAGTGATTCAATAGAATCTCTAATATATATAATAAAACTGCCAAAGTTTGAAGAACCTCAAAAAGTCCATCATATTTTGAAATCTGAGTAGGTTCCCGACCGAGGGATCAGTTCCATGAAAAGCAATACGGGTAATGGTTTATTTTCAAAACCTAGTCGATAAAATCTTTCAAATTACCTTCAACACTAACCAAGCATCAAAACGTCAAAAAATTCCATTAAGTATGTTGTTATTCATTTCTGTATAGGAATATGAACCTGTACATAAGATCAGTGTAACATTTGCTATAACTTTTCAAGGTAGATTTAATTTTGGGAGTGAATGAATCTCTTCGAAGCGTTATGGATCCTTCAATTTTCTTTTTGAATTTTCTTCAAGATTATCAGATATTTTATGAATATGTTCAATTTGACTAATTTTTACTCATTGAATCAAAGTTGTTTCTATTTATTTAGGGAGATCTTTTCAAGTTGGAGGTTCTGTTTTTTTATTACAGAATAGAGTATTAAGGTTTACACTAGAAATTGATAAATTATTTCTGAGAATTTGAGATTAATTACTGAGTACTGCATATTTGAGAATTATAACTGAACAAAGAACAAAGCAAATCGTACGTACACATTCGTTTCGAAAACAGACTCCAAAACTTCGTTTTTGTAATTTGGTAGATCAGAGTACGCATCGTACTTAGTAGATCAACTGTTCTATTATGAGACAGTAACGAAAAAGTTCAAGACCTACCTCTGAATTTCAAGAAACTGAAGTTTCTGAAAAATAGTTCACATACACAAAGTGATTTTTATGCTACCCAATTCAAAACAAAAGAAATATTTACGTTTGATTCACTAAGAAATTAAATATTTAAAATATGCGTTCTTAATTTTCTTTGATTCATAGACAAGGTAAGTTTTTTCATGTAATTCTAATTAAAATTATCAATGGGGATAGTTACTTCGAAAAAGGAGGACCCGTATCAACCTGGAATTATTTCGGCTCAGTGAGTTTTTTTTTGGGCAGGACCAGATCTAGGACAAAATCAATTCTTTCGATTTTTATGCAAACTTCAAATCATTCAACATCGAATATTTTTCACATTTCAGGAAAATAAATAGGGCATAATAAGTTCTTCAAAAATGTTCAAGCATACAAAAAATGCTAAGATGTGTTTCGTAACTGCCCATTTTGTAGCAAGTTTCAAAGATTTTACGAGTTGGTGTTGCATTAAATCGAGTATCGTAGATAATAGACCTAATGCGATTTATCTAAATCATTCCGAAGATATAAGCAAAATAAGTTTTTTTAATTGATTTCAATAATCTGTATCTATTGAACAGCGCGAAACTTCAAACAAGGGTATGGAAACTCACTCTCTATAGTTCGTTCTTTCAATAATCACTTCTCGATTTTTTCAACTACCGGAAATTTGATCGTACAAAATATTTCCTGAAATATTGAAATGGCATCTTTCGCAATCATCTCATCTCAAATGTTTCTCTATATACGAGGGCCATTCAGAAACTAACCTCCGATTGGTCACAGTGCGGGTAGTGGGAAGGAGTAGCGCGCCATTTGTGCATTCACGCGCTCAGCAGGTCAGTCGGCATCAAGCCGTAGTCGAGTGAACATCGTACCTGCGCTAGTTTAGTTTTTGTGGCAGTTTGAAATGTGTGCTGCAATAGAAAATCCCGCCAAATGTGAGGTGCGTGCTGTTATAAGGATTTTTACAGCCAAAGGATACTCTGCAGCAGCTATTCATCGTGAGTTTTGTGCCGTGTACGGACCAAAATTTATGAATGAAGGAGTTGTCCGTGAATGGGTACGTTTATTTAAAAGTGGACGCCCGTCCTCACTCTGCTCGCAGAACAACAGCCCTTCTTGAGTCCTTCAAGTGGGACGTTTTCAACCATCCACCTTACAGCCCAGATCTGGCGCCAAGCGATTATCACCTCTTCATGCATATGAAGAAATGGCTCGGGTCCCAGCGGTTTGATGACGACGAAGAGCTCAAAGATGCGTTCACAGGATGGCTCAAGGCACAAGCGGGTGATTTTTATGCAGAAGAAATTTCAAAACTTGTGAAGAGATAAGATAAGTGCCTCAATCGTAATGGAGACTATGTCGAAAAATCGTGCAAAGATGTAGTTGTAAGATGTATATATTGAAATATTTTTACTTAACTTGGTGTATTTTTTTCAATTAACCGGAGGTTAGTTTCTGAACGGCCCTCGTATTAATATGAAACGGCCTGACCCAAGTTGAAATTTGAAATAAACCAGGTGTTTCATCCATCGTAGACAATCCTGTACCCCATCATAGTAATTGATTTCTCGAAACATAGAATGATTACATTTGGAAGAAATTTTTCGACCTACTGTTGGGTCTTGAATCAGAAACCACTCAAGGGGCAGCGCTTCAATTGTTCAAAATTGAATAAGAAAAAGGCATTGAGTAGGTATTTCTACAATGGCGATTGAGAAACAATTGAAAAGGTGCTCAATCAAAATGAGCTTGCAATTATAGAGGTATTCAGAGAGCTTCATTTTGGCTAAAAAATTGAATTGATTCCACTCTGATGTGAAGTGACTTCCAAGCCCTCTCAGATATAGTATTATTCAAATCACTCATTCAATTAACAGATTTTAAAGCACCATCTTCTAAAGGGTTTCTAGTCAAAAGTTTTCCTACGAACAAAATCATTCGACATGTTTCAAGAACTCTTTCCCCCCTTTGGCTCGTCTGAGATAGACCACCCTGGATAAATAAATTATAAACTGCTAGCTGCCTTTCACACCCGAAACGAAGATATCAATTGAAATCTGAAGAAAATCATTCTCAACCCTCTATGGATGACGTGGGGAAGCTTACACTATTTCATCATCGCGAAGTTCCTCTTTACAATTCAGAACAATCGCAAGCTGTTCCAGATAAATCACTCAATACCTGGAATATTTTCCTTCCGCGAGAAAATGAATAATATTTCTCAATGAGCGCTTCAGAATTTCGCTGCTTTTATCATTCAGGGAGTGTTTTATGAAGATGAAGTATGAGATTCCAGAGGGATGAGAGAATAATATTCTGGAAATATGAGATTTTTAACGATATTTGAATTTATTGTTATTGTCCCATAGTAGGCAGCGGTACAATAATTCAACTGGGGTTTGTGTCTCATTTTTTGGAGTTGTCTGACATCCACTGTGCGAGTGAATCCATACTCGAAATGGATTGCTCCTAGTTTTCAATCTATATATACAAGCTATATCACCGATAAGTTTCGACAAACTTGTGACACCCGTATGGCTTTACACGCCTTCCAACCCAAAATATCAATGGTACCAAATTGGTTAATATAAGTTAAGCAGAATATTCTGTGATTATTTTGGAATCCCAAGAAGATTTCCAATTATCAAGTTCCCAATTCCATATATTTTACTGAAGAATGTCGCATTTGTAGAGATAGTTATCAAAATATCGAAACAAAACTTGAAAAATGGAGATTTATGATTTGAATTAAGGAATTTTTGGAAAAATTATGAGAAATTTAGTTGAAAATATTCCATTACTCATAAGATAATGGCCTAAATGATATTTTTATTTGCATATTCAGGGTTCATTAGTACATTGCATATTCCGAATATTCATCTTCGTAGATTGAACTCACGAGAAAATATAGGAGTGTTTTTCTGAGTATTGAAGTTCTTCATTAGATAAAGTTAAAAATAGTAATTTTTCCTTTGAATTGTTTGAATTATACATAGTACAAATGAAAAGTATATAAATTGAAGTTTGTAAATCAATTATTGATCATGTCAACACACTGCCCAACAAATCTATTCTTTTCAGAAATAGAACTATAAAATGCATTACAGAAATTGAAAGGAATTTTTCTAGAAGATCGGAGGCTTTCTGGTAAAACCGATGTAGATTTTTTAATTCCAATCATCTTTCGATTTCTACCCGTTATAATTCAGTTCATGAAGTTCATTATGACATAAGTCATAATGAATGTCAGTCGATAATATATTCCTCTGCTACTTTTTCAATGAAGTAAGTGTTATATCACAACCTTCCCCAACTATGGATGATGATTTCCCTTTGAATAGGTTCCATAGCAGACTTCAAACATCAGAAGATCTGAAAAATCATCACTTGGACCGCAAGATCCGATTCGAAGAGTCGGATTGTTGCAGATTGGCGACAAATTTTGAGTATTAGATTTGAATATAGAGGGTATTTCTGAGGACAAGAGTGATTATTCTCCTTCAAGAGACACATACGGATAATAAAAAAAATCTTCGTGAGAGAGGAACCATAAAAGGTTATGTATTCATTGATTATCTCCTTAGTAAAATTAACGGTTTAGCTTGTTATGTTAAAAAATCTTTGATTCACAATATCGAGTTAATCCAAAAAGGCGAATTTGAGGGGGTTTTCTTTACTCAAATTTTGTAGTTTTGTTATTCAGTTCTTTTTTCCGCTTTTGTCTTTTTATTTCCAGATTCGATGTGGTCAACTTGAAGAAATCTCTGTCTCGATCAATAGAAGACCACTCTTGAAGAAAGAAGTCCCTAAAATATATTTCAGCTGAATTTTGTACTTTCTTACTGGTTTTTTTACTGGGGTTTTTTCCCTAGGCTTTTATGTCATACAACGAATTGTATGACACCCCGTCACTATCCCCTGATCTATAAGCTTTATTGTTTCCTAACTGAATATTGCAAGCCAAAAGTTCAAAAGAATATATATATATATGAAAAAGGAATATCCATTCTCTACTTGATACTCTGTTTTGTGTGTTCATCATATGTCTTTCCTTGAGTGAATGTAAAATAAAGATATTAATAAGATTTCTTCATGAACAAATTTCATTTAAATTTGGAAACAATTTTCGGATTTTTCTCAAAATTCCTATCAAATTTGGCAGATTGTTCTTTAAACGTTATTCAAACGATTTTTGGCGCTCTTGTTCACCCGAACAGAGTGCCTATCATTTTGCCCGAATGTCTGTAATTTTGGAATATCGAGCCGAAAATGGTCTCAATCGATTGGGTTCGACTCCCTGATGAAGAATTCGTGGCGAAAGTTGAGTCTGTCCGGCCGGCCGTCCGGCCGTCCGGCCGGCCGTATCCTCTCTAGCATCCAAAAGGAATCAGCTAGAGTTTTCAAATTTTCAGAATAGGTTAATTGTCCAAATATCTCGGTCAAGTTCGTTATTGGGCCAAATCCGTCGGATGGTTCAGTAGTTATGAGCATCTGAAATTTTGTTTCCTCAATAACTACTAGAATATCCATCCGATCAAGTTGATACTTGGAATGTTATTGAGGGAGGCTGAAACGAAATGGCTTGCAAAATTTCGCAGAAATCGTCGCGCTAGAAAATTTTAAAAAAATTCCCAAAAAAAAAATTTTCAATACTCAATATCTCCTAAGACTTCATTTAGATTTAAATAAAAATCCGTATATATATTGAGGTTACCGATATCTTACTCATCCCCAAATTTCATTGTCGTAGCTTTTCCCCTTCTGAAGATATGATCATTTTTTTCATTTACTCAAGAGAAAAATAGAAATGTCATGAAGTCCGAGCTTTGTCATTGAAAGATTTGCCATCACAGATCAATATTCGTTTGACAACTTGCGGACCTAGATATCAGTGTCAGTTGGCGTAATATCAATCAAAATTTTCATAGAATTCATAAAGGTAGAATTCGATGTCGATGACGTTGTCAAAATTCAGAAAAGCACAGACGTAATATTAATCAAAAATTTTTTATCAAAGAGAAAAAATTTGATGGCGTTGTCAAAACTCAGAAAAGCAATGACGTAAGTTTTTAGGAGAAGCATAGAACAAAATTTGGTGAAAATTATGAGTAGTTATTTTCAAATTGAGATAAAGGTTTGTTTATTCATTAGGCTTTCATATTTACATCACATTGTCCCATAGTACGGAAAAAGACTATTGTTCACCCGATCAGAGAGCTTATAGATTTGTTAAGGTTTGAATATTCACTCGCAAGTAGGTCAACAAGAGCGCCAAAGCAATCTGACCTCACGTCAGTGCTTTCTAAATTTTTAAGTTTCAAATCGATCGGACGGATATTCAAGGAATAATTGCGGAAAATAAATTTCAGATGCTCATAGCTGCAGAACCATTCCATACATTTGGCCCAACTCAACCTAGATATATGCACAATCAATCAATTCTGTACGTACTTCTTCGGGAAATAGGGTGTGAACTGTTAACCGGGATGTCGGACCCAATTGGATGGTACCAATTTCGGCTGAATATTCGAAAATTACAGACTTTTGGGCAATTTGCTGTACCACACGCTGAACAAGCCCGCAAAAGAGCTGCATGAAGGCTAAATATAAACGGAAATAAGATTATCTTTGGATTCAACCAATTCAGATTTAAAATTACTCGCTGAATCCGAATCGGAAAAACAATAAAGGAAACACTCACTGACGCGAATGAAAAATGATGAGAAGGATAACTCTCCATAATAAAAACAATTCAATTTGAACAACAAAAATTTTTGTCATTTTGAAACTACTGGTAACGATTGTACGTTACACTATTGATATCATTTTTGGCTTCAAAATTCCTAAGCTACAAATAGAAAGGGGTGTTTCGAGAGTATTCTGTACACGAGGACAAGAGCTACAAAACATTTTCTGACAAACTTATTCCACACCTATTATTCCAACTGTATGTGTGTCTGGACTTCGACAATATTTTTGGCTCAGTAGAGAAGAGCGAAAGATTTTTGTATTTCTCAATCCTAATTCTCAGATTTCGATTGGATTCAATTTACCATATCCGTCTAGTAGGCACGTCAACTTGAAAGAGCATGTACAATGTGTACGGAAAATGTGTATCCTGAAGAGACTAACTAATCGTTGTCCGATACCATTTATATTTCTTTTATGGGTGAGCCATTATAGCCAAAATCTGATAATTAAAAGATTGACAAAAATGAAAAATTATTCCAAATTGAAAGATCATATCTTCGTAAATATAAATTTGTCTGAAACTAAAATTATATACCTATAAAGGTTTGTATCATAAAGAAATTACTATGTAGCTGCAGGGACGAATATACGATAAATTCATCCTTAGAACCCACCTTGATATTTTCATCCCTCTAGCGAGCTCATATCTGTCGCACGTTATCGTGCCTCCGAACAGACAGAGGCAGTTTTTACTACGGACTACTGATCAGAGAATCCAAAAAAAACGATTCATCTGACTTTCATCCGAATGTTGAAAAAACAGATTTTTCGACAAAGCTATGAACAAGGAAAAATTAATGGATGGGCTTCAGACGAGTAAACCGTTCCTGCAGCTCCTTTTGACTTCGGATACTGCTTCCTACATGTTTCCAATTCTTCTGACCATAGATTTCGATTTTTATATGATTTTAGATGTGACTCATCTGCCTTTTGTGTTGGCATGTATTGATTAGAAATTTGGATTTTTCCTGACAGTCACTCATAGTGAATTTTTCTTTACATTCGATATTGGACACTATAACTACTGTTTGTTGTGTGATATTTGATGTATAGCTCTTAATCTTATTTATGTGAGCCATCATTCATTTATGTTGTTCTGTAATTTTTGATGATAACAATTTTGTGGAAGGGTCAAATGAATTCATCTAACATTATTCTGTTATCAGTATATTCTTTTGGTATCGTTCTGGATCGACAGTGTTCATTTTTCATTTATTCACCCTCAATTCGTCAATATTTTGAGGGAAGTTTCTTAGACAATTTAAATTATTTTATCTTCACTGAGTTACATTATATTCTGAGTTGCATTGTTCCGTGACATCAAAATTTCGACCGAGTGGATCCGCTGTTATACATTTTTTTTATTTTCCTCATTAGTAGTATTTTATGTTGCCATTGGCAATCTGGAATACTCAAAATTATTATTTGATGTAACGTGATGAATATACAAATACAAGTTGCATCAACTGCCCATGTGGAAGTATTTTTTTCACAATCTCTATTAGATTATGAATTGAACCTTTTTTATGTGAGTAAATGTGTTGTTTTTATAATTAATGTTACTCTGTTCAGGTGTACAAAGGCACCATAAAAGATGGGTTTGAATTCCAAATTTCAAACATGAACCTCATTTAGGCAACAAGACCCGTTTGGACCCAAAATCTGATTAGATCAAATAATTCCACTATAGACCTCTATAGCAGAATTTTGATTCTCCACCTCTCCGCGAAATGAATTCACCATTCGCAGACTTTTGAACCACACAATTCTATAAAATTTGTGAGGAAACTGTAGTGTAAGATTCGCACAGGTAGAAAAATTTCATTTGCGAACGTTCAGCCATTTATTCATGAAAATGTTCCATAACCAGCACTCATTCAGCAACATTCTATTTCTTATTTTCCGTTTTTCAGCCAGAATGATCACGAAAAACCTTCATTGATTCTGTTTTTATTTTCTTTATTTCCATCCACTGATCCTTCAATCGCAGTCATCCTTATGAATGGAATAGAATCGACCAAATGTATATGTTGCATTCTCTGTTGCATTTAATTGGACGCATTCAGGCCTCATCCCATGCATAGTTCTCTCATGATACATATGGAGAAATTACGATTGTATTTTCAAAATCGCATATTGGTTTCACTCGCTATTGATTGCAACAAAGGCTTAACATACGTAGGTAGGCATGCTTCGAATCTGGTTCATTCGAGAGGCAGAAAATTATGTATCGACGAGGAAACAATCCCAAATCCATGCAATTCAATCTGATCATATCGTATCCGAAGTTATTAATGATTCTCCGAAGGTCGAATATTTGAAACATGTCAATTTAAGATTGATTCAAGTTTAAATCGTTAGATTTGAGATTTGGAATGTAAACATGCAAAAAAACACTTACGTGATGTTAGGAGAGTCTGAGCGCTTGATTTAAAGATTTTTCCTGCACGATTTAACATTGTGGAAATAAAACTAACTCCACAATGAATGCGAAATAATGAACAAACCCATATCATTAAATATAAACAACCACTCACAGTTTTTCTTCAGTTTCGTTCGAAGCTGAGAGTTGTTCCATTTAAAAATCCAAAGATATACCCTCCCCATCGAGGAACGGATAATTTCTTTTTTCCAGTCAGCTTTCGTCATCTAGAATATCTAATTTATTCAAATGAAGAAAGTGCCTGCTGGCAACGGAATATTACCAAAAAAGCAATTATTCATTAATTTTCAAGCAAACACAATTTGAAGTAGTAATTATATGCAAAATAATACCAAAATTTATAAATACACTGACATGAGGTAATGAGCTTTTGTAAGCTTGCTCTAGAGCTTTTAGGTACACATACTCAGGAACAGTGCGATACTAACACAACCGCCACACAGTTTTCCTCCAGTTTTGTACGCAGGTCGAATTGCATTCCCTTAAAAACCAAAGAAAAATAGGTATATATACTCCATCGAAATCCATTAAAAATATGTTTGTAGTGATCCATATCGGTCCCAAAAGATCCGCAAAAGCTCCTGACTTTGAAAATATAGATTAATTCACCTTAAATGAACAATTTTAATTGATGTGTAATGAGCATGCGTGTGCTGTAGACGTGTTCTACCCTGCTCCTCAAAAATTTTTCAATTCTACAATTGAATAAAGTCTAGAATTGTTTTAGCTTCCGCAATTTAGTTCATAAAGTGTGGATTGTGGAACGGTACAAAAAAGTTGTCCATTATTATTTTTACAATGAGGACCAAGTACAAAACATTGACTGACTCGGAAATCAAGCTCTAGTGCCGGCTCAGTAACAACTTTAAAAGCCGAGTTTGAGACATTCAAGTTGTAGATAACACAAAATTGGAAAATGTTGTGAATGTAGTGTCGCTAAAGGATATCTCCAAAAACGTCGTCCTCATATATGGCGTCGATTTAGAGAAAAATATTTTTTCTACTGTTTCGTATATGTTCAAAGATCATTTGAATATGGATGTAAATAAACAACAATTACATAATTATTGTCGTTTGGGTGAGAATGCAGGTGACCGGAAGGAAAGTACACGGGCGAAACCGACCGACCGGAGAAAAATTCAGTTGTCAGTGTAAGAAAGATGCTGTGTTTTCAAGGAAATCTGAATTCAAAGGTGACGGTGTTGTTTTAGAGGAAATGTTAACAAAGAACAGATTGGATCTCTTCAAGAAAGTGAGAGAAAAATATAAGAATAATTGTTGGACTATAAAAGTAAAATATTTGTGAACAACAAAATTTTGCAGATTGGCAGTTATGAACAGTTCAACCAGATCGAGAGTACTTGAGAATTATTTTCAATGTATAATGATTTGGGCTTGAGTCTTTCGATCATTGTGACGTTATCCTCAATCGATTTGAGAAATTCGAGGTTTATCTTCAGGTGTATATGATTTCGGGTTCTACGGGCTAATACCGTTGAGTGCTTAACCGTTTTTTTGTAAGCTTTCAACTTTGCCAAGCTTTAGATTGAATAATTTTCGAAGACGAGTTGAATTTTTTTTACAGCTCTAATTATTTTATAACTCAAAATTTTATTATTTGTTTTTTTCCAAAAATTCAATACTTTCAGATAAACACATTAATTTTCTTCAGGTTTGATATTTCATGAATGAATTTTTGAATAATAGGATTGATTGCTGAGCTGAGATAGGCTTTTCCTGATAAAGCGAATTATTTGATTTCAAACTTTTATACATGGATAAACTGAGACTAGCTCATCTGCATGTCAGTACACTTGTTGGCCCCTTTGCGGATTTCAAAAATATGGTATTGTCAAACTCTTTGGATTTGGTGGTGGTGAATGGAACTAGATTAGATGGCTAAACAACCAATGATGCAGTTGGTTTTGATGGATTGGACCTTGTTCATTGCGATGGGAATAAGCGTGAAGGCGGGGTGAGGGTGTACATTATGCCGGGCATACACGCTACGGTAGACCGGAGAGGAAAACTGTACAGGTATACCTGCGCAGGTCTACCACGTGTGTGGTGACGTTCCGGTAAACCGGACGGGTCGTGTGTTCATTAGCAGAGACCGTACGGTCCCACTAGACCGAGTCGGATCTCGAATTTGCTCCGGCGACCTGTGCAAGCTTGAAAAACTGCGAAACACACGCTCCGGTTTACCTGAGCTGGTATACCTGTACAGTTTTTCCTCTCCGGTCAACCGGAACGTGTATGCCTTGCATTAGGTTGAGTTTAAATCATACTATTCTCAGAGTTGGAGGTCCAATCGAACAAATATGGTTGGTAGATCAGCCAACAAGAATCACCAACACATCCTGTACTCTGCTTGATCACATTTTGACTTCTGATTTCAAGGTTGCTTCCACCAATATTAATTCAGATTATGAACTCTCACATTTAAATTCGAACATCAAAGTATATAAGAGTAATCCTATTTTGAAAACCGTGCGAGACTTCGGAAACTTTGACTATCTTCAATATACTTCTGATTCAGAAACTATAACAAGGAAGAACATTTTCGATATTGATGATGTCAAAAAAGTAAAATTGGTTATTTCAATCTTACAACACAATTAGATCTGCATTCCCCCTTTCGTACTTTAAGAATATCAAAAAAATTATGTACCTTGGCTCACGGAAACCTTGAGGGAGAATGGAATTTAGGGATAAGTTACTTAATCGTTAAAAGAGGTTCAAGAATGAGAAGGGCTTCAATCTTTATGAACAAATTCGTAATTGGGTTTCCTTGCCAGTCAAAAATGAGAAAAAGTGTTATGATGAGTGACAAAGAGAGAGTTCTGGTCAGGACCCAGATCCTTTTATATATTTCATAAAAATTCTAATTACCATCATGAAAGTTTGAAAGATGTTGACGTTATCCATCTTCATTTAGTTAAATCCATGTCCAAAATAACGATGGATAGTGAACTGTTTTCGTTCGATCCCACCAACGTCAAGAATGCCAACACTAAACAGTTTTCATTTTCAGAGGTTGCAGAATTTGATATCTTTAAACTAACTCAATATTAAATCTAGAGCTAAGACAGAGTCAATATAGCAACAATTCAGCTTTGTTCTCCTTTTATTCTACCGTATGTTACGCATGTGGTGAATTACTGCCAGAGAAACTCTGTTTTACCTTTTGGTTTGAATAAGGCATTAGTGATTCCGCTTCCCGAAACTTCTCATCCAAAACTTTGGATGATTTGCGACCAATAAGTGTACTCTCAACTCTATTCAAGATCATAGAAAAAGTTTATCAAAAACAATTGCAAGAACATTCAGAGACGAATAAAATCATTCCCACTTCACAATCTGACTTTAGACCTCGCCACAGTTGTTGTACTGCCCTGCTTAATAAAACTGACTTCAAGTCTATTGATCATTGAATTTCACTTTTCTGACTTTGCTAGATTTATCAAAGGCTTCTGATTAAATAAATCATCGGCTTCTTATTGATATACTCCATTTTGTTGGACTTTCTCAGAAAGCAATCAGTCTGGTTGCTAATTATATTGAGTTGCGATCACAAGCGGTTGTGGTTGATGGAAGATCATCAAGAATTTGACCTGCGGGTTGCCTCAGAGTTGGATCCTCGGTCCACTCCTGTTTTTGATATGTCTCAAGCTTTGTCGACATTTTTATATCTGCATGTTCTTATTTTTATGTGGACGGCGTGCAACTCATATTTTCATTTAAACCAAGTGAATATTCTCAAGCTATTGCAGCACTCAATTATTATCTCAGTAATGTATATGATGCTTCTAGGGAGCATTGTTCAAATTTGATCACATGCAAATCTTTGGGAAATAAAATAATAGGAATCGATTTTTGGAGGCTTATAAACACAGTGGCGTTTTGAATGGCGAAATAATTAGTTTTGAAGATACTGCCAGGAATTTGGAATTAACGATGGATTCTGACATGAGGTACCCACAGCAGATTGCGAACTGCCTGAGCGCACCTGAATTTGAGGCTGTTATACCAATTCAGAAATTATTTGAATCAAATATTATTGTGCTTTGGGATTTCTTGTTACTCTCGCACATGAATTACTGCGATGTTATCCACAACCCTTGCTTGACTGTCTTCGATATAAACAGAGTTCAGGTATTACAGAACTCTTACCTTCGTTTCATTCACGTTATCATGAAATATGAGTCCATAACAAGCACTCTTCAAAGCACTGGGTGGCTCAATATGGAGCACAGAAGAAAATTTCATTCCTTGGTTTTGTTTTGCAGAATTATTAAGGATGAATCACCATTATATCTTTTCAATAAGTATGTTTTAAGATCTAGTGTTCATTCTGTTGATGTTCGTTCGAAAGGCGCCATTTCTGTTCCGAGACATGGTACTGTAATGTTCACTAGAACTTTATCTTATCAGGTACCACACCTCATGTATAAGTTGAAATTTGAATAAGAAAAGTTCAGCCTTGATAAGTCCAAACTACATATATTGGACCATTTCCGTAATGACCCATTATATAACTAGGCTGGTATCTCACCAAAAATAACTTTGGCTTTGGCTGTTTTATAAGGCTATTTTGTCTGGCTGACCTGTCTGGCGTGGGTGGTCTCGACGCTCGGACTTTTTTCTTTTTCGTACGGCATTGATTGTATTTTTTTGTTTTCTTGGTTTTGCGCTCATTTTTGTTGGCGCACCGAGTGTTAATGCCTTCAAGAATCTGTTCGATGAACTAAAGTGTTGATTGTGATTTTTGTTTGTTGTTTTACAATTTTTTTCTCTTCTATCACATGTAACTCATGATTCTTTTTTCTTGAGGGATTATAAGCCTAGTCTCCCCTCTTATTTACTGTTTAAAAATAATAATAATAATAATAATAATAACATCCTCCACAAGCTTGGGAAAGTTTGTGTGTTAAATCTTTTCAGTATTATTGCCAACTAACATGTTGATGGAGAGAAGTCCTTGACATCTAGTTTCTGCTCAGAGTAATCATAGACCAGAAGCATACTTTAGACGAGGTCTTACAATAGCATTGTGTAATTTTATAATATTCCTCAAGAATTTTTTTTGCTCGCATCTTATTGTAAAACAGCGTGCTATTATTTTGCCCAAATATCTGTTATTTTGGAATATCGAGCCGAAAATAGTCTCAACCGATAGGGTTTGACTTGGTGATGAAGAATATGGGCTCAAATTTGATTACCTCCGTCCGGTCGGTTACTCTTTATCTTCGGAGTGAAATGAAGAAGAGTTTTCATATTTACAGAAAAGGATAACCTGCAAGATCAGGAGCTTTTACGCTTCAGTCTGAAAGAATGAGATTCTAAAACAACTTCCACATTGAATGTGAAATAATCTACAAACCTATATCCTAAATTGAGAAAATGATAGGACAGATATGCAGGCAATATTTGAGGAAACTAAATATCAGATTCTTACAAAATTCGTTATTTGGTAAGATCGACCAGTATTTTTGTAGTGGGTAGAATTTTTGTCTTCATATTACCCTTCGAAAATCAAATTATTTTCATGATCCAGTTCTGTTGTATAAAAACATTGATACCATTGAAAGAACTGCTTTTTAAGAGGCTAAAAGATGGCATGAATATGCACCAACTAAAAGCAGACTACCAACTAGGTTTCCGAGAGAACCACTCGATAACAGCATCGTGAACACCATCTTGGCAAGCCTCGAACTTCGAAAATTTTTCTCTGCAGTCTTTCTGGACTCATCCTGAGCACTGGACAGGGGTAACTACAACGAACTGCTGTGGACTCAAACATTTACTCCCACAAACATATCATATGATAGTGATGTCTTATATAACAGACCGTTCTTTTGCCTTTAATGTGGGGAAGCAAATACCACTCCTTCCAAAGTCAAATCTGGAGTCTCACACGGAAGTAATTTGGGTGCACTTTTATATATCATCTCTACTTCAGACATACCGAAAAATAGAAACACCACCATAACATATTTTGCAGATGATATAACCATACTTGCATCTGATGAAAACGGCGAATTAGCTTTCATTCGACTACAAGAACACCGGGATGACCTTGGGCGGTGGCATCGAGAATGATGACTCAGCATCAATGAGGCTATATCAGTTCAAGTAACATTAACATACAACAATACATGTTTCCTATTCAAAATACCTGTGAACATCAAATCTAAGTATCTCGGAAAAAATAGGACCAGCGCCTCAACAGGAGACAATACATCAATGCCAAGAAGAATTAAATAAATCTAAAATTCCAGATAAAGTATTGGCTTATAGGCTGGAAATCCAAATTGAATCTTCAAAACTAATCGCTAATTCACAAAGCGATCATCGAACCAATATGGACGTACGGCTTCCAATTTTGAGGGATGCCCTTAGCCATCGAATATTCAATTTATCCATAGAGTACAATTGAAAATACTACGTTCATTGGATAATGCCCCTTATAAAGACATGCCAACCAACTGATCGACCAACTGACAGATGATCCATTCAAATCACGAAGATAGAAGGGCATGGTGGAACGATCTAACTGACTTACGTATTTTAAGTAAGAATCTAAAGAATGTAAAATACTTTCTATAAGTCTGTATATACTAAATAATTTTTGAAGGTAGATTGTGAATTTCTTCAGCACTTACATTTCTATTTTTGTTGCTGATTATGCAAGATTCAAAGCATGAAACAAGTAAAAACTCATTCCCCTGCGATATATATCTTCTACGTCGAGATGATTCTCCTTTCTGCTGATATGAAGGACAAACACCATTTTCGCGACAAAGAAATCCTTTGCAACTTTCTAGGAACTACGGGCGGGATGGGAGATAAAAGCAGCGTCAACAAAAAAAAAATCCGGATTTTTCATCGCTGTGTTCGAATTGAAATTCAAAGCAATCGAAATTCGTCCTTTCTCAAGTGACTGATTTCGGTTCGACGTGCTGAGCTCATCTCCTTATAATTATCTTCGGAGTTTATAGAGATGAAAGAACGTTCCGAACGGGTGATGTGTAAAGTACCTTCATTTCAAACCCTCAAGACGAGGCAGATCATTCGCCCAATCAAGCGATTTCGTTTCGCCTCAACCATTCCTCAGATATCTCCCCTGTTCCGGATAAGAACAGACTGCCGAACAACTAATTCCAATGTGTCAAATCTACTGGTGACAAGAGATTACATGGATTGACACGGAAGGAAGCGTGAACTACGATTATCTTTCAGGAAACCTTCCATTTCGCAGATCAAACGGAGTGGTAAAGAGGAATTCAACATTGCGATGGTAACATGGAAAAATGTGATGTTTGCAATTCACTGTTGTCGGTTATTATTCTCTCATTATTTTCCTCACAACGAATTATTATTCTCTCGTTAATGAATATGTAAGCTTTTACGTTACTTCGACTTATGTTTGCCAGAGATGAAATTGAATCCTTATGATGGATTCTATTTCGATCAACACTTGCGAAATAAAGCAGTTTAATTTGATTGTCGTTTTCTTTACTAGAGAGTCTTGAATAAAAATTTTCTTGTTTTGATAGATACACCTTCGCATTAGTTACATTTTGCAAGAAATTCTTGAATGAAATGAATTTTTCGGTTTCTCTTTAATTAAATGATGAGCATAATTTAATGATATTAATTAACAAAAATTGAATAAAAACACTTGACTGTACGTTTCACAAATTTTATTTAAAGCATCGTTGACATGCATGTTTCGGGTTTCATCCCATTTTCATAACTGATATAATACAATATCGGTTAATACAGTACACATTTACATAACATATCAAGTAACACATGTTAAAATTGGTGATAGACGGAAATCTAACTGATCATTTACAATGGGAAGATTTTGTTTAAAAGCTGATGTTATTTCTAAGTATTCTAAAAGGTCCATGCGTTTACCTTTATGGCATTTGTGCAATATTTTGGTTTTTTCAAAATCAATAAAATGGTTTGAGGTGATACAGTGACTAGAGAAACCAGTAGTGGGTTTGTTTTGGAGGATTAATTTTTTGTATTCATCAATTCTTTTTGCCAGTGAACGACCAGTTTGACCTATATAAAATGCAGGGCATTCATTACAGTGAAGCTTATATACACCGCTTAATTGTGTGTTGTTCGCTCGATCCTTACCATTACAGAACATTGATCTCAGATTTTTCTTATTAGTACAACTAATGTTAATATTATAATATCTGAGTCTTTTGCAAATTTTATCACTCAGAGATGGGATGTAGTCGATATATGCGTATTTTTTGGTTTCGGTTTCATTATTTGGTGGATAAATTGAATGTAACAATTTCTTCTGCCGCTTTCTGAAAAGGAGTTGATCTATTATATCCGGGGAGTAGCCATTATTCACAGCTAAAGATTTCAGTGTGCCAACCTCCTTGTTATAGTTAATTTTTGACATTGGAATCGAGACTAACCTATGAGTTAATGCGTGAAATGCTGACATTTTGATTTTATAAGGATGTGAACTACTATTTGGTATTAAAATATCAGAGAAGGTGGATTTTCTGTATATATCAAATTCAAGGTGTTCATTTTTTCCTTTAATTAAAAATTTATCCACCAAATAATGAAACCGAAACCAAAAAATACGCATATATCGACTACATCCCATCTATGAGTGATAAAATTTGCAAAAGACTCAGACATTATAATATTAACATTAGTTGTACTAATAAGAAAAATCTGAGATCAATGTTCTTTAATGGTAAGGATCGAGCGAACAACACACAATTAAGCGGTGTATATAAGCTTCACTGTAATGAATGCCTTGCATTTCACATAGGTCAAACTGGTCGTTCACTGGCAAAAAGAATTGATGAACACAAAAAATCAATCCTCCAAAACAAACCCACTAATGGTTTCTCTAGTCACTGTATCACCTCAAACCATTTTATTTATTTTGAAAAAACCAAAATATTGCACAAATACCATAAAGGTAAACGCATGGACCTTTTAGAATTCAGCTTTTAAACAAAATCTTCCCATTGTAAATGATCAGTTAGATTTCCGTCTATCACCAATTTTAACATGTGTTACTTGATATGTTATGTAAATGTGTACTGTATTAACCGATATTGTTTTATATTCAGTTTTGAAAATGGGATGAAACCCGAAACATGCATGTCAACGATGCTTTAAATAAAATTTGTGAAACGTACAGTCAAGTGTTTTTATTCAATTTTTGTTAATTAATATCAAACTATGTTTCACCATGGGATAAGCGAGGAATCTATTACGATAATTTAATGAGGTATGATATTTTTTTATTTAACTTTCACTCAGGATATTAAACTATGCGGTGGAAATTATTTCCATATCTGTGATGGCTAATACATAAATTATACATTTTATCAGTCTTTAAATGATAGGGTTGTAAAATTTTCACATGCAATCCTAACATTTTATGTTGTTAAAGGAAGTGTGTTTATAGATAGATATGACCTGAGAAAAATAAAGAAGGCTGGGATTCTTCAACAACGACATCATTTTAGCAAAAAATATTTCATCAAAAACCAAATCTATTCATAACTTGATTCCGAATTGTGGGAGGACTTTAGGTCACATGTCTCCCATTAAAAAACGAAATGATTTCACTGAACAATATTAAACAGCAAAAAAATAATATCTACTGACACCTGCCATTCACAATTTCGCCCATGAACGTATATTTAATTTCTATTGTTGCCTCCCATATTCGATCTCCATATAACTCTAAGGTTTTTTTCGAAATATTTCAAGATGTTACCATTTATTCTGAACTAATATTCCTTCGTTCAATATTTCGATATGACAGATCATTCTTCAGATTTTTTCCTTTTTCCTTGGAAAGAGAGAACAACGGAAAAAATGAGATGGTAGAATTTGATCAGTTTGCAGAATCTCACGTGCTATGAAAACCTAACTTGGGTGCCGGTTTTTAAAGTCTAGAAAACACGTTCTAGGAAAAAACCTGCTACCACAGGAAGATCCGATTAATTATCAGATAACTGATACAAATAAGAAAGGAATAAAAAGAAATGAATGTTTAACATACGAGAAGAAGGAAAATGTGAAATCAGCATTTTACTGAAGTTGAAATAAAATTAGCACTAACTCCACCGAGAGACATAAAAAAGCCAAGCCAGCTCAATAGCCTCAATATACAATGAAATGGGTAGAAAATTTCAGAATTTCGAAATTATAACAATAAAGTAAATTCAAACTCGTTTGTTTCCAACAAAATTTCATACGGTGGATCTATACAACTCCATAAAATATATAAAGAAATGAGGAATGTAGGCAAAATGATAATTTAATGTGGACATATATACCTTAATTATTCACATAAATTGAAATCTAAAATTTTTGAAATTAAGGTTCATAATTCAAAATTACAATAAAAAGCGTATTCCACAAGTAGGCTCACAATTTGGTCGCTGTCAAGAAGTTGGTGGTCATGTGCATTTGAGTGTCTGGAAATGCCTCTTACCCTAAATGAAAGATCATGAGACACTTAAGTATAAAGCTGCATGTGACAGTAAGAACTTTCAATTCTTTTAAATAGGGGTATACACTGGTCATTTGATCCACTCTAGCTATCAACCTTATCGTCTTAGGCCAGTCCTACATTGGAAGCGGAATTTCTCCAGATCAGACAGTCTGGGCGGGTCTGGCTGGGTCTGGAGGAAACAAAAACAAAGAAAACGTACTTTCCTCCTACATTGGTGGCAGTGTTCGATCTGGTCTGGACTGCTCTGAAGAGAATCAAATCGGGTCGGGTTGGCTGGCCAGACTAAATCCGCTTCCAATGTAGGACTGGGCTTATTCTGCCTCAGAAAGATATTCAGAGTATCCGCAACGCCAGACTATCATTCCGTACGTCATTCGTCCATGAACTTGGGAATAATAAATTAGAAGTGCCTCTTCATCTGTGTGTATTTTCTTTATCTGTCATATGGCGAACAATGATGTCGAGGGTACTTTGCACAACCCATTCACCTGCTCAGTCCAAGTTAAATCTATACTGATGCTCACTCCAAGCAAGGAAACACTTTCCACCGCATGTTGTTTTGTTGATGTTATAATGTTTTTTTAGGATTCACTTTCATACTGTTTCCACTGAACTACTGAAAGACGGTGTTTTTTCAGCCTTTTTTGAAGTTCTCTTTTATGTTGTGCTCTATTCCAAATGATAGGTCAACAGCGAAGATAGTCTTCTCATCAGCGGCAATATTTTGTCCCAAATACTATACATATTTGAACCAATATCTATCTATTCAGTAGATATGATTTCAATCACTTCAATATGGTGGACCTCTGAAGCCGAAGTAATCATATATACGCTTATGCTATCATGCCGCACGGTCGTGGAATTTGTTGCTCAAAGTGTTCTATCAAAATCGATAGATATGACGATTCGTTAAATTGTTCTTCATGTAACAATAATTACCATATCAAGTGCCTCAACTTATCTGTCAAACATTTCAACGAAATTCGAATGTATTCCGTAAATAACTGGAAGTGTGAGGATTGCAATGTCGGCGCAAATTCTCAAGATCAAGTTCAAAATTCACCATTAACTGAGTTGTACCAACCAATTCTGGATATAGTGAATAAGAAAAACGATATAGTTGCCGAATTTACTGGCTATTTCAAGAAAGAATTCGATTCAATGAAAGATATCATTATATCTCAGGGTAAACAAATAAAATAACTCACGGAAGAAATACGTTCATTGAAGATGTATAAGAAACTTATCGCGGATCCGAGTGATAATCATTGTGGAAATAAATTAGAATTAACGGGGAATCCCGGTGAGTCGTCGTCATCTGTTGCACCGTCTGCGGACTTATCTATGCATGCACCATGTACTCCGGGCGACTCGTGTTTTGATTCTTCTGAACATATCGGGGAATCGAACGGAAATCAGGGAGTATATTCCGGGAGAGTGGTCTAGAAGGGTAAAAAATCAAAAAGAGTGCTTGATGGCTCTTCAATAGTACCTGGTGACTCCGGCAAAGAATCCACCGGCTCTGAAAATCCTTCTACTTCCGATCCGAAAGGGAAGCTAAACAAGAAGGCCTGGAATGGAAAAATTCCCAATGGAAAACAGAAATTGAAGCATGTCTTTCTGTAAATAAAGGAATCGATAAATCAGAAAAGCAGGTCCCTCCTAAGATGAAACCCCAGAAGCGAAGCCGTCCCTTGGTGGTTGGTAATTATTCTGGAAAATCGCATGTTGAAGGGGTAGAAAAATTCAGAGCGCTTCACGTGTCGAATTCAAACCCTGACACAACAACCGAAGATCTACAGAATTTTTTGAAAAAGAATTTTTGTCTAGTAAAATGTAAGAAGCTTACATCTAAGTATCCAGATAGCTATTCGTCCTTTAAGGTTCTTATACACAGTTCTGAGTATGAGAAAGTAATTGATGCGGCAAATTGGCCGAACAAGGCTAGTGTTCACCGTTTTTTTTTCGGTCGAGGCCAGAGAAACAACAAATTCTTTGAAAACGAATTCATTTGATATTGATCAAAATTTCAAGCTGATACAACTGAATGCTCAAAGCATTACAAATAAGCTGGATAGTCTTGAATTACTTGTAAGTGACAGGAAGCCTGTCGTTTTAAGTGTTGTCGAGCACTGATGTTCGGAAAAAGTGAAGACTATGATATTCCTGGGTATTTCCAGGCAGATTACTACTGTCGACCTACTAGGCAACATGAATGTTCGCTGATTTACGTGAGAACCGGGTTGCCAGTGAAGAGGCTGTGTATCTCTCGATTTTCGGAATAATTGGAATGTGAAATTAGTGGAACAGTAGTGATTACCCATAGCATCTGCATGGCCATTCTGAGTGTATATCGACCGGATTCTGGTGATGTTGAAAATTTTCTTGAAAGATTATCTCTAGTTTTGAATTCTTGTTGCGGCGCAGCTGATTTGATATTTGTTTGTGGTAATCTCAATATTGATTTACTTGATACTAGGTCAAAAATCGTATATTATTCTTAGATTTGCTGGAATCCTTGAATTTGAAGATTTCATCAAATGAACCCACGAGAGTCTGCACTGATGTTACAGGACATACTTCCATATCAAAAGTGGATTATGTTTTGACTGATGGAGAGTTTCAATATTGTAATGTTGAGGTATACGAGGATCACATTGGTGATAATAGAGTTATTTCTAATACCAATAACTATCAGCTCTGCTCACAAAAGTCACAATGCGCCAAAATTGGTTAGAAATTTAAGTCAGCATAATTTAGATAATTTTGTTTACTCCGTATGATTTTACTGATACTCAACTTTCAATATATAAATGAATGTTTCGCATTTTTTGTCCCAAAAAAAATTTTCAATACTTAATATCTCCTAAGACTTCATTTAGATTTAAATAAAAATCTGTATATATATTGAGGTTACCGATATCTTACTCATCCTCAAATTTCATTGTCGTAGCTTTTCCCCTTCTGAAGATATGATCATTTTTTCATTTACTCAAGAGAAAAATAGAAATGTCATGAAGTCCGAGCTTTGTCATTGAAAGATTTGCCATCACAGATCGATATTCGTTTGACAACTTTCGGACCTAGATATCAGTGTCAGTTGGCGTAATATCAATCAAAATTTTCATAGAATTCATAGAGGTAGAATTCGATGTCGATGACGTTGTCAAAATTTTGAAAAGCACAGACGTAATATTAATCAAAAAAATTTTATCATAGAGAAAGAATTTGATGGCGTTGTCAAAACTCAGAAAAGCAATGACGTAAGTTTTTAGGAGAAGCATAGAACAAAATTTGGTGAAAATTATGAGTAGTTATTTTCAAATTGAGATAAAGGTTTGTTTATTCATTAGGCTTTCATATTTACATCACATTGTCCCATAGTACGGAAAAAGACTATTGTTCACCCGATCAGAGAACTTATAGATTTGTTAAGGTTTGAATATTTACTCGCAAGTAGCTCAACAAAGCGCCAAAGCAATCTGACTTCACGTCAGTGCTTTCTAAATTTTTTTGATATCATTCGTAATATTTTCGAAGATTGCTGCCCACTCAAAAAATACTCTGGTCGTGCTGAAACTTAAAAAAATTGGATATCTTCTGATATTACTGCAGCTAAACGTAACTTGGACCATCTTCACTGGTTACATAGGAATCTAAGTAGTCAACCCACTTATGATTTAAATGAAAAAGCAAAACCCTCCTATCATTCTCTTATTAAGAGCACAAAATCTAAATACAACAAACATTTAATTGAAACATCAAATAATAAAAATAGGACGGTCTGGGATATGGTGAATACTATGACTGGTAGAATAGCGAAGAATCATAAATCTATTTCCCTTATTATTGATGGCGTTTCATATAATGATCCCAAAGTAGTTGCTGAGGTATTTGTGGATTACTTCACCACGATCGCGGAGACTTGTGTTAGTAATTATTTCAAAGGTTCATTTCACTCCACCTGTACAACTGCAACTATGCTTAATTCAAATTTCTTTTTCTATCCGGTACTTGACCACGAGGGGGTTGATACTGTTAAATCACTGAAAAAAACCAAAAGCTCTGCAGTCGATTTCGTTTCTACCCGAATTTTGAATCAGATAATCGGTTGGCTAAGTCCTCATTTCGCAAATCTCATAAATTTGTCAGTCACCACCGGAGTATTTCCTCACCTCCCGAAAGAAGCCTGCATTATTCCAGTCTTCAAAAAAGATGACATGACTGAGGTTTCGAACTACAGACCAATTGCCATTCTGAGTACCTTCTCCAAAGTATTTGAGAAGATTGTATGTAACAGAATGATGGGTTATCTCAACAGTTTTCAAATTATTGATAGTGCTCAGCATGGATTCAGAGCTGGCTACTCCACTCAAACTGGAGCGTTGAAATTTGTTGAGTTTATCTATGAGCATCTGGATCGTGGCTCACATGTTGCTGCCCTGTTTTTCGATTTGTCACGAGCATTCAGTAGTCTCTCACATCAGTTTGTTTTAGATAAACTTTATAACCTGGGATTCAGAGGTATCTTTCATGATTGGATTCGGAGCTACCTCATTAATAGAGTTGTGTCCGTACGAGTTGACGATTTTCATTCAAGTAAGCGAAATTTGAAATTGGGAGTTTCACAGGGCTCTTTCCTGGGACCACTCTTATTCCTCATGTTTGTGAACGATTTACCTTCAAACTTGAATGAAGTTTTCACCATATTATCCAACAACAATAAATCCGTCCATCTGATTGTAAGGATAATATTGTTTGCTGATGATTCCTCAATAGCGCTTTACGCAGAGACGTCCGACGAATTAAAATATTTGTGTGAGCTTATAATTCAGGGTTCCGTTGAATTGTGTCACAAAAACAGAATCAAAATGAATGTCAGTAAGACGGAGTGCATTCGATTTAGTTTTTCTAACGTTGGGGGTGACACATTTTTTGTTCGGTCTTCAGATACAGTTATATACAGATCAAAAGACCACGTTAAGTATTTGGGCCTATATATTGACAAAAATTTAAAATGGCACTCGCATATTGATGCTCTTTGTAAAAAACTCAATAGCTTCTTTTACGCCTTGAGTCGTGTGAAAAGTCACTTCCTTTCAGATCTCTGATTAATGTCTACTATTCTTTAGTATATAGTCATCTATCCTACAACATTCACCTTTGGGGTAATTCTTCAGATGTGAATAGAGTTGTCATTATTCAAAAGAGAATCATTCGCTTAATATTTAATTGCCATCCGCGGAGCTCCTGTAGACCTCCTTTTAGGGAAAATAATATTCTTACTTTGACCTCCTTATTCATACTTAAATGCCTTATATATGTGAGAAAAAATGAGGATAGTAACGTGAAACTTTCTAGTTTTCATTCACACGATACTAGAAATGAAAATGAATTGTATTTCCCCATACATAACACCTCAAAGTTCGAAATGTCACCATATTATCAATGTATAAGAATATTTAATCATCTTCCACGTAGCATACAATGTCTCCATAGGAATGAATTCAAGAAAGTTGTGAAAGATTTTTTAGTTAAGGAATGTTTTTATAGCGTTAGGGAATATTTCAGCTATATTTTTGGTGTAAACAACTGAATGTAATTCCAGTTTTTAAGTATATATATCACTTGACTTGTCCTATACATGTCTTACAGGATTAATAAACTACTACTACTACTACTAATACATCTTAGATCGTGGTTGACGCAGTCAACTTTTGTTTGTACTTAACTGTAAGAAATGCTTTCACTGATTCGTTGAATGTCAGCAGAATAACTGAATATCTGAACAAGAGCAGATGTAGTGGACCTACACCTTCAGAAACCATGCTGTAGATTACAAAGCAAAAAGACGCCTTCCTAGAAGACCAGTCTTCGTTTTATAAGGAAATAAAAATCTTATGGCTGGAAGAACATATATGAGTCTAATATTTTCGCTATGTTCACGATCACCTTGTTCATGGATTTATATAACTCTTTCTAGCTTCAGCTCACCCGAAAAAGTTTCTTCCCATAAGCAGGAGTTAATAATTTCTTTTGGAGGAACTGCCAGATGTTGAATCATTTGCCGCCTCCGTGAACTAAATATTCTTCCAATCCAAACTAATCCCGAATATGTTCTTTCGTTCATCGACAGGTAGATATCGGTGATTTCTGATTCAAGAAGCGTGAATTGCATTGACGGATGTTAATTTATTGATACTTGAATGAGGCGTCGATGCAGTATACATTCTCAATACGTAAAATTCAAATATTATTATCGGAAGTATTTACTACATAAGAATTCATTTCTAAAATTCAATTATTTATTGATTGATGGCAGTCCTTTACAGCGTTTAAGAGATCCATTCCTGAATCCTATTCATAGATTTCCTCCTATACATTGGTCTATGGTTAGTCAAGCTATAATCAGGTTGATTTAATCAATACAAATATTTAAGCGAGCGAATCGTTTCATGTCGCCAGTGCTCCTTTGATGAATATTTACGCATTCGATGACCACTGGTAGTATTTGAATTTCGTCACGTGCTATCGTATAAATCTACAGAGAAAACAAGGCTGGTTCTGTCTTCAAGATGGTGCTTTTTCTAGACATGTCTGGAAGGTTCCTCAAGTCCGTTTTTGAGACTAGCAGCCTACTTCAAGATCGTCAATGCCACACTGTGCTGATGAAAGGCAGTCATCTCGAAGCCGATCTACAGTTGCACTTGATGTCTTGACTCTCTGGGATATTATACGTCAATCGTGACTAACTTGCACCACTGGAGCGATAGTTCTTTGGAGTTGTCGTTTCTTATTAAATAAATAGTCATGTTTGAGCATTTTACAGAATTTTTGAGAACTACTTTAGATTCAAAAGTAGATCGTAACTCTTATTTATATAACTTCTGTTTAATCAACAGTAGTCTTGTCAATTTATCAGTGGAACGTGGCTCTGAAACGCTGAGACTATTTCCTGGACTTGATATAATTCTTGTAGAGTTTATTATTAAATTGAAATAACTTTCAATTCAATTACTATAGTCGTTAATGAAACTATTTCATAAATGAATTACAAATTAATAGTATATTATATACCGCGGGACTGAAGTAGTACATTTAATCCTGAAGATAAAGATTATAATTTACCTGAAGGATTAAATGTACTTCAGTCGCAAGGTATATACGATACTTTTCGTACTTCCGGTATGATTTTATTAATTATTTCAATAATTTCAATCAGTTTTTTCTCTCTTCAACCCATTTAATAAACTGTCTTTAAAATAAGTTATCATAGTAATATTGCGTTGTGACAATTATAATTTAGAAACATTGTCATTACTAGTGTCATTGTAAAGAAACATTGTTATTGATAATTATTGGTATCATGTGTGAAGGAGGTGTATCTGATATTAATAAAAGAGCACCCGAAGTAGGTGGAGAATTGTTACCACCGAAATCTAGAAAACTATACGAGCAGCAGTACGATGCTTTTGAAAAGTGGTGCCGCTTAAAAAATGTGAGACAACCTACTGAAAATACGCTGTTAGTCTACTTCAATGATAAATGAAAAGCGGTTTGTGCCTCAACTCTCTGGGCACATTACTCAATGCTGAAATCGGTTATGAACATTAGAGAAGATATTGATATAAGTAAATTTCCAAAATTATTAGCTTTTTTGAAGAAATGAGGGATTTAAGCCAAAGAAGTCAAGAATTCTCACGTCTGAGCAGGTAGATCAGTTCTTACGGTAGGCTCCGGATGATAAATATTTAATGCTTAAGGTAAATTTGGAAATGTGTTTATATTCAAAAATTTTAAGAAATCAATTATTTTGTAGGTTGCACTTATTTTGGGCGGAAAAGAGTTGGTTGATTTAGAAATCGACGATGTGAGAGATTTGGGCGATTCCTTCCTAATTGCGATTAGAAACATCAAAAATAAAATTGACCGAAATTTTGTGATCAAAAATTCAGAAAACAGTGCCATCAGTTTTGTGGCGATATTTCGAAAATATGTGGTATTGCGAAAGACAGGGACACTTTATTCAAAATTTTTTGTTCAATACATCAACAAAGAATATACTACGCGAGTAGTAGGAAAAAACATGTTTGGTACATTTCCACGGCAAATAGCAGGTTTCTTGAAATTAGAAAATGCGACTTCTTATACGGGACATTGTTTTAGACGCACATCTGCGTCTTTGTTAGCTGATTCGGGAGCAACAATAGACGTGCTGAAGAGACATGGAGGATGGAAATCCTCCAACGTGGCCGAGGGATATATTGAATCGTCTATTAAAAATAAACAAAAAATTTCAGATAAAATATTTGGTCAAGTCGCCGATTCGTCCACTATAGTTATGCCACAGTCCTCATTCTCGCTTCCTGTTTCCGCAGGATCTTCGAAACAAACACCAGTTCAATATGATAAGGACCTACCTGTTACTCGTCAGTTACCTGCTGCATTAACCCATGAAAGACTGGTCAATATGTCGAACTGTCACAATATTAATTTGAATATTAACGTTAATTACAATTCTAATTAATTGTATTATATTTTTCAATAAAATATCCCTTGAATTCGTCTGCTTGTGATTTAATCGTTCCGGGAGTTTCGTCAATATTTAATCCCAGGGGGATTAAATGTGACACTTTAGTACCTGTCACAAGGGAGTGAAGTTGTCACTTTAGGCCCGGAAGTAAGAAAATACTATTTTTTGTGTCTCATCAACAAATTCCGTTGACGGCAATTCATTCATTAATTCGGCATCATTTTCATATATCAGAAAAACAATTTTTGACCATACTCACAGTAGACCCAATGTAAGTAGTAGTGAGGAAAGTTTTTGAGTGAAGGCATATCTCGTCTTCTATCTTGTAACAAGCTAGTTGTCCGATTTTCAGTCTGAATGACATAATCAATGTAGCTAAAATGATGAGCTCTGAGTTTCAATTTAAAAAGACTACTTTAAGAGGCATAAAAAGATAAAGAGATGACCTGTTAGAAAACCATTCACAATTCAACTCACCTTCGGCATTCATTCAGACCTTGAATAATCCAATATACTGTTACTGATGTGGATACGGTTCTTGCCACTTACCTGAAAAAAATTTTAAATGAAACAAATATGATATTAGGTTCTGAGGTTAAATCTATTATTATTTAATACCATCAAAGTGAGAAGTTCTTTCAAATTTCATGAAAATGATCTGACAATTTCCATTAATAATTGATCGATTCGGTCAGACCCTGATGAAAATTTATTTTAATACTCAATCAAAAATGTAGAGAAGCACTGACATGAGGTTAGAAACCTTTGATGGCTTGTTCTAAGTATTTTTTTTTTAGACTCAGGATGAGCGAGATACTCAAACAACCGCCACAATTAATGAAAAATCTATATCTCAAATCCAAAATACATGCAGTTTTTTCAGTTTTTTTCGAAGCTCAAATAACCTTCTCTTGAGAATCAACCGGACGAAGAAATAAATTTTCATTTGTTTTTTATTTTCTTCAGAAAAAACCGAAGTTTCCCTTTATAAAAGATTCAATGACAAAGTCATATAATAGACTTCTTTATGAAGAGCTCATTTGTCATCATTCTAAAACAATATTTAGAATCATGCACGAATATTATCTAATTGCAATATAATTTCGAATAAGGGACTTGTGCAAATAATTATTCGATTTACTCTCTGCCGAATAAACTGTTGAAAAATAATATTTAGGGAACGAATTTCAAACCTCGAAATAGATATGAAGTTTTATATCAACAAAGCATCGCAAATTAGCCGTGTTGAAGAAATATTCGCTTCTTGTTTCAGAAAGTATCAACTACGATAAGTTATACGAGATAATTCAATAAATTTTGATTCCTAGTGATAAACAGAAGATGGTCCTTGTGACCAGCATCCATTTCATTGCAGAAAGTGCATATTTGAACTACGATATTACGTACAATTCCGAAAAAGCTTGAATCTGATACAAAATACACCATAAAAGTAGCTAAAAGCATATGAAGAGCAAAAACCTTATGAAAACATTTCGATCAAAGATCCAGAAAACGAGGGAACATAAAATATAAATCGTATTTGGTGATGATAGTCAATTACTAATTTAAAAATTTAGAAAGCACTGACGTGAGGTCAGATTGCTTTGGCGCTCTTGTTGAGCTACTTGCGAGTAAATATTCGAACAATAATAAATCAATAAGCACTCTGATCAAGTGAACAATAGTCTTTTCCCGTACTATGGGACAATGTGATGCAAATATGAACGCCCAATGAATGAACGAACCTATATCTCAAATTAAAAATAACTACTATACCGATACTATAATTCCCTTTTCCTAAAAACTTATGTCAGTGCTTTTCTGAATTTTGACAACGTATATTATTTCAGACTCCGAGATTGAATTCTATCTCTATGATTTCCCGTTATGAAATATTTTGATTAATATTACGCCAACTGACACTGATTAATGAGGCCGGCATTTGTCAATCGATTATCGATCTGTGATGGCCATCGTTCAAAGAAAATCATCGGGACGTATGTCATTTCTGTTTTCTCTGGAGTAAATTAAAAAAATGATCATATCTTTAGATGGAAAAGAGATACGACAATGAAATTTGAGGATAAGTAAGATATCAATAATCTCAATATATTCACGAATTTTTATTGAAATCCGAAAAATATATTATGAGATAGTGAGGATTAAAAAAATTTTTTTTGGAAATTTTTTAAAAATTTTCAAGCGTGACGATTTCTGCCAAATTTTGCAAGCTGTTTTGTTGCTCCGTCAACAATATTTCAAGTATAAATTCCATCAGATGGATATTCTAGTAGTTGATGAGGAAACAAAATTTCAGATGCTCATAACTACTGATCCATCCGTTGGATTTGGCCCAATAACGAACTTGACCGAGATATTTGGACGATTAACCTATTCTGAAAATATGAAAACTCTTGCTGATTCCTTTTGGATGCTAGAGAGGATACGGCCGGCCGGCCGGACAGCCGGACAGACTCAACTTTCGCCACGAATTCTTCATCAGGGAGTCGAACCCAATCGATTGAGACCATTTACGGCTCGATATTCCAAAATTACAGACATTCGGGCAAAATAATAGGCACTCTGTTCGGGTGAACAAGAGCTCCAAAAATGAAAAATCGCATATATCATCGCAAAAAGCCATTTTACCGACATATGTTTATTGTATGAAATTTCACACAATATTGAAACTTTAGTTGGTGCTTGAGCATACTTCATAATGATCGTCTAAAAGTTCAATTATAACAAAATAAGGCCAATAAAAATTTGACAATATATAATGAACTGATATATGGTGTGCAGCTTATCTTACAAATGAAAAATGCTCCAGCATGATCAAAACAGTATGCAAAATAGTCCAGATCGTTACCAAAAAATTTTAATCACGTGTTCTATATAAAAACTGAGCCCTAGTTCATCATATAATTATATGTCGGGAAATGTTTCCTCTCCGAGATATGGGGTGTTGAAAATAAAGATAAGGAAAAGGTTTTTTATTGATAACTGTCACACTGCTTAAAATATTTTTATAAAATTTGGGAGATATGTTTTGAGCGTCAAAGAGTATTTTTTGCATAACATCATTCCTTTTTTATTTTACCAGTGCCGTCCGTATACTGCAGCGAGACTGAGTATTTTCAGATAAAAAAACAAATACTATTTGAATCTTCATTCAATTTGGAAAAGATTAGGTCTCATGACTTTCTGTTATTAGTGACACCGTTTCTGGTTAAAATTAATAAAACACATTCTCCTGCATGAAGGAATCACCGAAATTCAATAAGGCAATAAATAGCTCACTACGGTTTTGTAGCAATATTCTAAGATTATATAAATTCGACACACACCCATGTCCTATTTTTAGAGTAAAATTAATTGATTAAAAATCTTAAAAGACAGTTTTGTTTTCCGATTACTCATTTCAATACAAGCATAACCATAAAAAACTGTTATTTCCTCATTGTAAAAAGCAAAGGTTGCCATGGAGAAAAAAAAACCTGTCTGCTTCGAACATTTATTTGAAGCTTGACAGTAATTTATAACAGTGATAAGTCAGGTTCTCTTTATCAACTAAATGCCTTTTTATTTTATGAGTCAGGAACAAGCCGATAGCAATTTCTGTTATGGAGTGGCAAATGGGAATTAGGCGGATGCAGCTAGGGACTACTGAAGAAGATTTCGAGAAGACGCCATCCGCATTTCTCGGAGGTTTGTCAGAATTCACCAACGCTTAAGAACTAATAGACTCAGTAGCAGAACTGATGAAAGGCAGAATAGGGTAAATATTGGGCAAGAAGTGAACAATAATAGGATTCTTCGTGAATTTGATCGGAATCAACAAGAAGACGAATAGCAGCTCGCACATTCCGAATTTTTAAGTCAAAAATTTTTGAGTTTTTAAAAACGACCGTAGACATGTGTTCCATTTGCAATCCGTCCAAGGCTTACGAGAAGGTTATGAACAGCGAAGGCTATTTTTTCCAATGGATTTTTCCACTAATTGAGCAGAGAGACTTTTTAAATACCATATAAGTGTGGTAAACTTTCATAACCAGCCCACGAAAATCCACATGCCGTTCGACCAAGAAATTTTCAAGCAGAACATAGAGTTAATGTTTAGCTTGGAGTTTATAAGTATCATCTTCTTGGGACCTTCTTCTTATCACAGACATATGTATATTGTATGAAATTTCACACAATATTGAAACTTCAGTTGGTGCTTGAGCATACTTCATAATGATCGTCTAAAAGTTCAATTATAACAAAATAAGGCCAATAAAAATTTGACAATATATAATGAATTGATATATGGTGTGCAGCTTATCTTACAAATGAAAAATGATCCAGCATGATCAAAAGAGTATACAAAATAGTCCAGATCGTTACCAAAAAATTTTAATCACGTGTTCTATATAAAAACTGAGCCCTAGTTCGTCATATAATTATATGTCGGGAAATGTTTCCTCTCCAAGATATGGGGTGTTTATAAAATTTGGGAGATATGTTTTGAGCGTAAAAAAGTATTTTTTGCATAACATCATTCCTTTTTTATTCTAGCAGTGCCGTCCGTATACTGCAGCGAGACTGAGTATTTTCAGATAAAAAAAACAAATACTATTTGAATCTTCATTCAATTTGGAGCAAATTAGGTCTCATGACTTTCTGTTATACGTGACACCGTTTTTGGTTAAAATTAATAAAACACATTCCCCTGCATGAAGGAATCACCGAAATTCAATAAGGCAATAAATAGCTTACTACGGTTTTGTAGCAATATTCTAAGATTATATAAATTCGACACACACCCATGTCCTATTTTTAGAGTAAAATTAATTGATTAAAAATCTTAAAAGACAGTTTTGTTTTCCGATTACTCATTTCAATACAAGCATAACCATAAAAAACTGTTATTTGCTCATTGTGAAAAGCAAAGGTTGCCATGGAGAAAAAACCTGTTGTCTGCTTCGAACATTTATTTGAAGCTTGACAGTAATTTATAACAGTGATAACTCAGGTTCTCTTTATCAACTAAATGCCTTTTTATTTTATGAGTCAGGAACAAGCCGATAGCAATTTCTGTTATGGAGTGGCAAATGAGAATAAGCGGATGCAGCTAGGGAGTACCGAAGAAGATTTCCGAGAAGACGCCATCCGCATTTCTCGGAGTTTGTCAGAATTCACCAACGCTTAAGAACTGATAGACTCAGTAGCAGAACTGATGAAAGGCAGAATAGGGTAAATATTGGGCAAGAAAGGAACAATAATAGGATTCTTCGTGAATTTGATCGGAATCCAACAAGAAGCCGAAAAGCAGCTCGCACACTCCGATTTTTTAAGTCAAAAATTTTTGAGTTTTTATAAATAGGACCGTAGATATGTGTTCCATTTGCAATCCGTCCGAGGCTTACGAGAAGGTTATGAACAGCGAAGGCTATTATTTCCAATGGATTTTTCCACTAATTGAGCAGAGAGACTTTTTAAATACCATAAAAGTGTGGTAAACTTTCATAACCTGGCCATATTCAAAATGCTTGCGACGAATTAAGAAATCAAAATTCAGCTGCTGTTGTCGGATCTGATAGACGTCGTTGAATTATGTGTTCAGCAAAATGGTTCATACATCGAACATCTTTTTCAAGTTTGTTTTGAGTCTGCTTGTTAATGCTTTCTTTAGTAACACATTATGTTCGAAAAAATAGTATTACTATTATTATGTACTTACCTTATCAAATGTTGGCGATTTCTTCATACATAAGAATGTGTTTTTTTTTTTTTTTTAACCGGAAACGGTAATCCGTACAGCAAAAAGTCACTTGCTTCTAATTAAATAAGGATCTAAATTGTCTAAATTTTTGTTGTCGTCAAAACTAGTGGCGTATCATTTTTCATCTGAAAATATTCAGTCTCGCAGCAGTACGGCCACCACTAGTATAAAAGAAAATGAATGATATTTTTCGAAAAGTGCTCAGAACCTATGTCTAAAATGTCATGAAAATATTTTCGGCAGTGTGTGATATAATCAAGAGAATGTTATCTCTGCTGGAGAGAAATTCGTCCAGCTGCGAGCCAAAATTAAATTAGATATAGCTAAGGTCTACAGAGCATTTGTGGAGAGATCTGAACGGAATATAAAAAATAACCCCAAAAAATTTTGGTCATTTATAAACAATAAGAAGGGTTCAACAACTGTCTCTGGTCAGATGTTCTATGATGGGCAGTTAGTGGATACTTGATAGCTCCGCTGATTTTTTTGCAAAGTCATTTACGACCAGTAATGCGGGTTTCGAAAAGATTGAGGATCCTTACATAACTAACATTAATGTTGCATTGTTTGAGGAACGTGAGGTTCTTATGGTTTTGAAGAAGATGAAACCAACTATGACTATGGGTCCGAATGGAAATCTCTCCTTAATTTTCAAGGATTGTGCGTGTGTCTTGGCGTATCCGTTCACAATCTTATTCAATATCTGTTTGAGACGTTGCATGGTTCCCGATGCGTGGAAACTTTCTAAGGTGCGCCCAGTTGACGAAAAGGACAAGAAACTTGATATTTCTAATTGCCGACCGATATCAATAATATGTAATTTCAGCAACTTATATGATATCCTCCTTTACACTATATCCTCTAGTTTGTAATCGAATAACACCTTTTCAGCATGGTTTTGTCAAAGGCCGTTCAACAGTTTTTTTTCTTTAGTTCGTTTCTAAGATAATTGAGAGAAGATCCCATGCTGATATCATGTATACTGATTTTTCAAGAGTATTCGATTCAATGAATTAAGGAATTTTGTTGACGAAGTTGTCCCAATTTGGCTTTTGCTCCAATCTCATAAATCTTTTTAAGTCCTACTTGTACGACCGGCGGCAATATGTTGAGTTCAACGGTGTGCGGTCGGTAGTATTTTCGAGTACTTCGGGAGTGCCGCAGGGGAGTAACCTTGGACCACTGCTTTTCATAATTCTCAATTATGATTTGGCTGATGTGGTGGATGTTGACTGCCGATGCCTTCGATTGTCAGTGGCTTTTCACCCATTTGCTGCGCGTTGTTGAATGGTGCGAAAAAAACCGATTGAATCTGAATGTCAAGAAGTGTAATGTCATGTCTTTTACACATAATAAAAATCTAATTCCTTTCAACTATGTTGTGGGTGGTAACTCGCTTGAGAGTACGGCGTTGTTGACAGATTTGGGAGTGATTTTTGACCCAAAACTTTCGTTCGCACCAGATATTGAAGCCACTCTGTCTGCTGCAAAAGAGATGTACGGATTTATTGCGAGCATTTTTCGTGACTTTTCGTATATAGCCACATTGAAGATCCTTTTTTGCGCATATGTCAGATCAAAGCTGGAATATGCAGCATTAGTATGGTCCCCTTACCACCAAAACCATATTGTTGGGATTGAGTCGGTGCAACGACGTTTCCTCAAGCTGTTATCATATAGATTGGTTAATGTGTATCCGCCCATTGGTTTCCCTCAGGATTTACTTTTGAATGGACACGGCATGAAGAGTCTGAAATGTCGGCGAGACTGCCAGTGCGTTGAGTTCATGCACAAGTTGATCAATGCGATGGTTAAAGATTCTAGCATATTCAGTTATATCAATGCTTGTAACTCTATTTGTCCTAACTTCGATATTTTTTATTGTAGCATCGCAGATATCAAGTCATATTATTTTGGCTGAATTTGTATTACGTGTCTTATTTTGTATATTTAGAATTAGTTTTTTGTTCCTGCTTACCTTGTTCTGTAGTTGGATTTAACCTGTAGAACATTGTATGTTTTAAATAAGTAAATAAATAAACAACTTCCATATCTACGAACCATTTTTAGTATAATTCTATTCTCACAAAGTTTTTTCAATTTGAATATTTTTCAACATACAATGTTGGCAACATGTTGAGATGAAGAGAAAATCTAGCGTTGGAGGAGTCTAAATAAAAACCATAACTCCATCTTTTGCACGATGTCGACATCCAAATTTCAGATTATCAAAACCAAACAAAAATTCATTAATTCATTAAATTCTCCAACAGATAATGAATATCTCCAGATATTCAATATTAATATTGGATCTTCCAATGCTTGGAGATGTTGAGTACATCATTTATATATGTTCCTACTTTCCTTCTCGTTATATAGTATAGCGGCTTAATACCCTCAATATTCTACTCCTGATATTTACTATACCTTCCCCTGCGTAAAAAAATATCTCAGATAATCTCGAGTGTAGAATTTCATCCCCTGGAATCCATTATCGTCTATTTTGATCCTGCCGAGTCAACCTAGTGAGAAGCCTCTTCCATATTGGCCTAATTTCAGGCTCAATTAGTGTAGCTATGATAAACTAGCGTATCCCGCTCAAGTTCTTGTAATATCATCTTATTGAGAATATTTGCTGCCGATATCTTCCTCCTAATCGAACATGGCAATTGAACCTTGAGATATATTGTTCGGATAAGGTTTCCACATTCTATCTATCAGTAGAGTTCGAACTGGTCCACTATATAATTGAGTTTCGACATCGGGTGTGAACTTCAATGAAGAAGAGGGCATGTTATTTCCCATGTCGAAGATTGTTACAAAAGCGAACTTCTGCTTCTTTCATAATCAACTTTGTGTCTAAGGCTTTCTGTTTTTTCGTTTCTCGTAAATTCGAGTATTTTATTAATGAGGTTTAGAGCAGAGAAAAGTCAGTTTACTGGTTTCTAGTCATAGTCATTATTCAATATTTAATTGTATCGGTGTTTACTTGGTGAAAATTCATTTTAAATAAATAATGAGATTCTGATTCCCACAAATTTTTATTGTTTTTCACAACAATATTCAAAAAGTGAAACTTGATATAGCCACAGTGTTGGCGAAACAATTGTTGCAAAAAAACAATAAAAATTTGTGGAAATCTGAATTCAATTCTTCATTTTTTTCAATGTTGACATAATTACCTTCATAAATGATTATGTCATTTCCGAACATTTTGATCATTATGAATTTGCAAATTTTCTTCGCAATTCCGAATAAATTTCTTGAAACCATTCAATGCTCCATTTTCATCTTACAAGTCGGATTAATTTTCAAATTACAGATTACATCATTGAGTTCGAGATGCACTTCGACATCAAGAATTTCAATAAAAAAATTCAACATCTGTATTAAAAGTTCAAATGAATCGACTATTTCATCATCAGAAATGACAAAAATGTTCTATAGTCTCTTCAATGAAATGAATAATAACTGGAATGTATCTGCGATACTCTGAGTCAGTAGTCAGTGTATATATTTTTTTTTATAATTTGAAAATTAATGAGTGAAAATATCAACTTATTGTCAAATATAATGTTTTGATATTTTAGAGAAACTTTTTGTATTAAGCAATCAAGAATCTTTTCTACCACGAAAACAATAACTGCTTTTGACTATCATAGTGTACAGAAGCAAATAAATATATCTTTTGGTGGTGATTTGTAGATTCTTATATGCCATGGAAATGGGGAATCTATTGGGTAATTCTATCATTGAATAATTTTCACTCTGTAATACCGATTTCTCATGGCTTTTTCTAACACATAGTAGGTTCGCGCAATGTTGTCTTCATTAATCGGCATAATTTTATATTCCATTTTTTCACGTGAAGCGAGTCGAAATTTGCGCATTCGCCATTTTGTATTAACAAAGAATATCTGAGTTAACTACTTGATCCGACATTTTGAAACTATTTTTTCATACTGAAATTTTACTTCAAGTAAATACCCCAACATTCAATGGCTCACTGGGAAACTAATGATTAAACTAAAACTAAACTGGATTTGAAACTTGCACATTCGCCTTTTTGCATCAACAAAGTTCGAATAAGTCAACTAATTTATTGGCCAAATGACATAATGGTCAAAACACTTCAATTGAGTTGTAATTAATGAATAGATGATCTCAATTTATTCGCAATTATTTCATTTCTATGAATTGAGTGAACTTCTTGGTTGCAACTTTCAGAAATATATTTCTGCGGAGTGAGGACGCAAATAAATATGTCACATACTGGTGATTTTTGCATTTATATTTGCTGAGATTGGACTGCTGTATTGATTGCGTGATTGAATCAATTATTAATTTCCAATCAGTAATATTGATTTCTCACTAGCCTTTTGAAGTTCCACGCAGTTTTTCATTTTGATGATAAGCCCCTAATTCTAAATTCAATTCAAGCATTCGCCATTTCGTGTACACCAAGAATGTCTGTATTAACTTATTGATCTGACAATTTGGCACTTTTATTTTCACATTGATAATTATTTTCTAGTTAATGCTTCGACATCAAATGTCCTAATCAAATAACAATAAACAAGAAATACGTAATTCTATGGCGCCTCAAAAATGTATTTGATTTGCAACTGGCTCATTCACTTTTTTGGCGCTCTTGTTCACCTGAACAGAGTGCTTATCAATTTGCCCAAATCTCTGTGACTTTCGAATTTTTGGGCAAAAGTGGTATCAATCGTTTTGTTTGGACCTACTGATGAATAATCCGTGGTCAAAATCGATTCTGTCCGTCCGTCCGTCCGGCCGTCCGTTCCGTGAACACGATAACTCTCGAACGGATGAAGTTAGAGAGTTGAAACTTTCAGAATAGGTTTGAGGTATAAATATCTCGGCTAAGTTCGTTATTCGGTCAAATCGGCCGAATAGGTTCGGAGTAACAAAAAAAAAATTTATTTTCAAATGACACTTTTCAAATAAAAATTTTTTTATGGTGCAGTTTCATCAGACGTATACAAAAATACCACTATCGACTTCGACAAGCTAATAGTTCTGGAGATATGATTTTTCAAAATTTTTTTCATTTCTTCTTTCTTCTTCTTCTTCTTCAGCCCGTTTGAGTCCACTCCTGGACATCGGCCAATCGCTTCCATGTCGTCCTATACTGTGCTGTGAGAATCCAGTTCTTTCCTGCTCGCCTCTGAATGTCATCTCGCCATCTTAACAGGGGTCTGCCAACACTTCTTTTTGTCAGTCGTGGTCTCCACTGCATGATAATTTTCGTCCACTTCACATCATTCCGCGCGACATGACCAGCCCACCGCTATTTACTTCTAGCAGCTTGTTCTACTTTCATTTACTCAAGAGAAAAATAGAAATGTCATGAAGTCCGAGCTTTGTCATTGAAAGATTTGCCATCACAGATCGATATTCGTTTGACAACTTGCGGACCAAGATATCAGTGTCAGTTAGTGGTATATCAATCAAAATTTTCATAGAATTCATAGAGGTAGAATTCGATGTCGATGACGTTGTCAAAGTTCAGAAAAGCACAGACATAATCAAATAATAATAATCAAAAAATTTTATATCATAGAGAAAGAATTTGATGGCGTTGTCAAAACTCAGAAAAGCAATGACGTTAGTTTTTAGGAGAAGCATAGAACAAAATTTGGTGAAAATTATGAGTAGTTATTTTCAAATTGAGATAAAGGTTTGTTTATTCATTAGGCTTTCATATTTGCATCACATTGTCCCATAGTACGGAAAAGAACTATTGTTCACCCGAACAGAGAGCTTATAGGTTTGTTAAGGTTTGAATATTTACTCGCAAGTAGCTCAACAAGAGCGCCAAAGCAATCTGACCTCACGTCAGTGCTTTCTGAATTTTTTTCACCAACAAAATTATCTGGATACTTATTGGCATTGTTATGTGGGGTCGTTGATTATTTATTCTCCATTTATATTTCAACATATGATGTCAATGTCATAATAAACAAAATATATGGTGTTCTGGCCTTTTTGGAATTATTATTTGGGCAATATTCACCCCCATATCTAATTGTTCTTCCTTCCAACAATTTGATAGATATCTTCTACTGTATTCAAAGCAAATCAGCTTATGAAAGATCAAATCTTAACTCATATATGGTTTGAAAAATTTGTCAAATCACTTGGAAAAATCGGTTTTCTAACTCACAAAATCTCAATGGTTGGAATACTTATGGAATTCGTGTGTGAGTGAGGGTATAACACTTTTCGTATGATGTTAACAGTTCCCAGAATTACCACCTTTTGCATCCATAGAATTGCATTATGGGGAAGGCTCAGTTCTTTTAGGTGTTTTTCTCGGTACCAGCCCATTCACAGATATTATAAGAGGCATTATATCGACCTTTCTTAGCTGATACATATCTCTCATCTGCTGGGCCAGTGCCTCGTACTTTGATATCTTCTCTCCATAGGCTCTAGCGAGATTGTAGTTCTGAGGCACTGTGAAATCTTTTGTCACGGCAGTCTTCGCTTCCTTATCCCAGATCACCATATCAGGCCTGTTGTGCTCGATACATCTATCTGTTTCAATGTTCAGATCCCAACAGATTTTCCATTGGTTGTTCTCCAATGAATGAAGAAGACAAAGAACATAGAGGAGTGAGAGATTAGTTTTATTGAATATCAGAAACATAACCATCAAAAATTAAATGACATTATTGTGTTACCTTAGATGAAGGTTACCTGGTTGTGAATTTATAAATAAGATTATCAACCAGAAGAGTTTTCGATTGTAAAATAGATTTAGATGAAGTGTTTTCTGGAAAATTCCTATGAAATAAAAAAAAAAAACTATTTATTGTTCTTATTAGTTACAACGACAACGACAAGCAGATGTTGTCCATGTAAAACCTCACATTAATTAGTTAGTTTCTAAAATTTGGTTTTTATTATATATATATATATATATTTATTATATATTATTGTTTCTCTGTAGAAGCCCTGAAGAAGTATTAAATTAGTGCAAAAGCTTGGCATAGAATAAATATTAGTCAAATCATTTACACCCAAAATCCGAGCCTTAAGACCCTTACAGTTCATTCAATATATTTATTTTGGCTCTTAAAACAATAGTTTTAAGTTATTATAAGTATACTAATTTTTCAAACAATATTGATTGGCAGGGTGAGTTGAATGTTTGAGCAGAGGTTAAAGCAGCGAGGTACCAAACAATTCACAGTATGGAACAATGCCTAAGGAAAAAACCTCAGTAAGAAATTCTTTTATATCAAGGTGGAACTTGATCACAAAAAATTCAGAAAACCACTGATGTTAGGTTAGGAGCTTTTGCGCACTTACTCAAATGTCACGGTGAATGAACGAACCCATATCCCAAATAAAAATAACTACTCTCAATTTTCCCTAGGTTTTGTTCTCCTAAAACCAACATATAAATTGAACTTTTGGTTCACAAAACAATTATATTGATGAGATAAGGTATTGTTTCTTCTGCATATCCTCATTCAAAACTTGAGCTTGGAACTGAGTTCCATCTGAATAGCATGCTATTGGTACGACCATGACCTGTTCTCAACCTAATGAAATCTGTTGCTATCTTCTTCAGAGGATATGTAGTATACAGCCGGTCATACTAAAATTTGACAATGGATTGATCCATTTTCGTTTCGATATTCGAATATTTGGCAAAACTTCAGCCCGCTGTTCCTCGAACAACGAGAGCCGTAAAATATAGAAAAAATCTTATCGAAATAACTGGGGTGGAAGTTACAATCGAATAAAATATTTCACTAGACCGACGTCATAGCAAGCGAGAAGGACATATCTGTCGAGGTGCTAGAACACACCCTATATTCTTTTCCCATGATACACATAGAGATTCGGTTTACGTGATCATAATTTTACCTTTCAAAACTCTGAACCAATAAAGCCACCCCACAGCATGCCCTTATTCAATAAGGACGAAAATAGAAACTTCATTACTGCTACAAATAAATTCCCAAGAAATCGAAAAAAAATCAAGAGGAAGCATTCAGAAGGAAGCGAGAATGGAAGGTGAAATAACCAGCGCTGAAATTGAATTGTCGCGCCAAGGAATTCACCCTTGGATTCTAATGCAATAAATTAAAATGAGAATTGAAATAACTCATATTTCGTTTAAGCCTCTTGGTTTCCTCCTCCGGTGATAAATTGATAAAAATTTGATTTAATGAGCACAAAAAATTTATCGATGCGGAAACAATAGTCGTCGAGGGAAATAAAAAGGTTTGTCCTTCTTTCGTAAGGCCGAAACAAAAGACGAGGATCTGCAAGAAAAAAAAGGCAATATGCCACTTGATCCTTGGTATTTTTACAATGTGATGAATTGTTGCTGAGGCAAGGAGGCGTTTTCGGGCATTTTTATCACATGAAAGGGCTTCTCTGATGCCTATCGGGATTTCAGAGCAATTTCCCGGTTGAATAAGTAAAATTTAATTTTGGGTTTTATAGAAGGGCAGCTAACCTGTTTCAGATTCATTTCTTTCAGAATAAACTTTCACAATGGTATAGTAGTCAGTCGTCCTGTCATTTCATGCTTTGAACATATCGAACAAATTATTTCTTCATGCAATTGAAAAGAGAGATCTCATTCTGCTGGAGGGCCATCCTATTTTTGTGTGTGGTTACAAAATATTTATGATTACAGCTTAGTACGCTCAGCCGTATAAGCCTGTTCTTTTCGATAGAAATCATCTAGACGTTTCATAGTTTGAGATTGGTTGATTGTCAAAATATCTCGGGTTATTTGGTTATTGTACCAAATCCGTCTAATATTGCTGTAGAGAGCATCTGAAACATTGCTTCCTCAATAACTGCAGGAATATAAATCCGATATATAGCTAGTATAAAATTTTCAAAATTCCATTGGAGTAGTTGCTATCTTTAGACAAAAATTGCCTCATATCGAAACAAAAGTATTCATGAAAGTCTATGGGATGAAAAGGGGGAAAGAAAGCTCACACAATATTTTTTCGTCATGAAATTATCCCGAAGGGTTGACATAATTCCATTTCTGTAATGACGTAATTAATTCATAGCCCAAATGAACCTTTATCTTAAACAAACTGATGAAAAGTAAAAGTGGATTTTGTTGATTTAGATTACATAAACACTCAAGTTTAGAAGAGATACACCTATGATATCTCAAAAAAAATGATGTAAGCAGTAATAAGAGTTTTCCTTGCGATTTCGGGGATACCAGAGAAGTTCCGTATTTTCTCCTGCAGGTGAGGCTGTGAAGGGAATTGATAACAAATGTATCAATTCAATTGAGACGATTTTGTCAGTTTTTTTGATGGATTGATTTTCCTTCAGAATTATTTGCATTAGTTGGAACGTGTTCGGAATTGGTACTTACTCTTTATCACAACATATATACTCACGAAACACTATATGCTTATAAATTCATCTGAAGTTTTTCTATTTGAAGAATCGGAAAGGAGCATATTACCTTTATATTTCAAGAGAAACAGAGCAACGGCTGAATTTCTCTATGGCGAAATTTAGATCGAGACTCTGTGTTCCCTTGTGGCGCGCAGGATGGAAAGGTGGAATCGACTTGTCTGACCTTCTCGATTCTGAATCATTCACGTATATACAAGATTACAAACGTCGCGAGTATTTTATTTTGAACCTTCATTTTTGATTATCCATGTATTTTTTAGAGAGATATCTGATGAATCAACTCACCTTCTCAATTATTTCAAACAACTTTGTTGTTCAATGGATAGTTTTTTCATTTCTCAGTTTCCAAATTTCCCTGATGAATTCTACATCGAATCATCTGTACCATTGTGTTCTTTTTTTTATCTTGAACACATGGATATTTGTTTTTCTATTAAGTTTTTATCGTTTTGGGAGTCGATACATTCGGGGATCGCTGTAACTGAAAATTGTAAAACTAATCATTTCTACTGGCAACTTTTGATTTGCACAATTCAACATTCGTACATACTGGAAATTTCTAGTTTTTGTAAGAGTGGAATAAATTATGATTTTTCGAGTATTGACAATCATTGACTGGAGTGGAAGCATCTATTCAAACTCTCTGAAGGTAAACGTGAGATGGTTTTGTGCTCTAGCTAGCCGGAGTATCTTTCAATTTGAAATAAATAAATGAGAAATTTTCTCACCGTTACCCCACCTCCTACTTTTTCAATTGATAACAACCCAAATACTACACCAGATCAACTGTTTTTTACTAGAAACCTATGACATAGTATTCTATATATATTAGTATATCCACGTCACACCTGAATTGCGATCAAAGCATCTGGTTTCTTAATGGACTTAACGGCAAGCCTTACGGAAAACTCAAGGAAAACGGAAAATATTTACGAAAAGTGCAACATAGAAGAGGAATACAAGCGAATCCAAGAGAAAACTATCACAGACATAGGTGTTATTGAAAAGTAGGTTACATACTTTCATAACCCGTTGGTTGACATAATGAAAAACCAAACGCCAAATAAATATTTCAGTCAGTCATTACCACCATTCAAATTGAAGAGGGTTTGTTTGAAGAGACGGTTATATGATATGCAGTTACAAATAGACAGTTTGTCTTGGTGAATAGTTTTATAACGTTCGGTAACTCCTGTTTTTAATCAGATGAGGTTTATTCAATTTCACAGTGTAGTATTTAATAGTCTATGTACAGAGGATGGCAATGGTCTCGTGCATTCTTTTTCAGATCTTCCTAATTGTTTCAATATTCATGCTATAATTGGTTGCTCAATGATTAATTTTTTCGTTTCTTAATATATTTATTTCCCTGATGAATTTTTTGTCGTATTATCTGTACCATTGTGTTATTTTTTTAACACATGGTTATTTTTTCTTCTCTTAAATTATTATCGTTTTGTGAGTCAATACATTCAGGGACCGATGGAAACTGTAGAATATTATTATTTCTAGCACTTATGGAATTAATTTTCAGAGCCAAAACCTACCGGAGTTGAGACTTTACCACAGAAGTGAATAAAACCTACTGGAGAAGAAACTTTACCGAAGAATTGAACAATTTTGCCGGAGCTTAAGTTTTAGCGAAACACTGAACCAAATCTGCCTTAGTTACCAAATTAGCTAATCTGACATACCTTTCCGAGGCTGAACAGATTTGCCGTAGTTGAATTTTACGACATACTAACAGATGTTTTCCTGAAGACTGGAGAATTGAGAGAGGAAATAGATTGTGTTGAAAAGTTTGTCTACATTTGGTACCCATTTTTGACACAAAACTCTTTCCGAACATCCAGGATGGTTGAATGGTCTTATCATCATATGAATTGAGACTCAAGATGGACATGATTAGTTGCACCAACAACTACCTACTGATTTTTATAGTCAAAAATTAATCAGTTTTACCTGCAAGTTGAAATTCAATTGTCCGAGTATTGACTATCATTGTCAGGTGGAAGCATATATTCAAACTCTCTTAAGGTAAACGTGAGATGGTTTTGTGCTCTAGCTAGCCGGAGCATTATCAAATTAAATTAAATTTAATGAATTTAATCTTTTTACCGTTACAATCTTGATATAGCTAAAAGAACAACCATTGGGTTACTTCATGAAACAACTGGAGGTGAAACAATTCTGAAAAGACTTGAGAGATTGGGACAGAAATTCATTGAGAATCAGACGAATCAATTCAGTGGAACCATAAATTCATGGTTATGAAATAGTATGCATCACGAGCAAAACTTACAACAGAATCAATATAAAAATATCTCCATCAATGCAATGACACTTTTATTGATTGTATTTCATTGTTAACAAAAATGTATGTATAACTGACAGAAAGACTTCGGCCGATAGCCAATTGATCATAACAATAGAGTTATTTTCTCTCTCTTTCAACAGATTTTTGCTCCATCGAGGAGTCTTTCAATCGAGGCCATCACCAGAATATACTACAGAACGATACAAGTGAAATTAAAGGAAGTTACTTAGGAAAATCGTCGAGGATGATTAACAAAGTGTGTGTTAGTCTTGGGATACACTGCAAGCACAGTTGCAAAAATTGTTATGTTTACATATTTTGCAATAAAAAACTTGACTCAGGTTAATTAATTATATTCCGCAAACTTTGAAGTGAAAATTCTTTCCGACAACAATAAGAAAAATGAAGCCATCTTATTTTGAGGCAAAAGAAAACCATGTTATGATTGTTGGAGAGAATTGATTGAAAAAATTTATATTTTTTATATAATTAGATAATTTTCCACCAAATATCCTTCGAACTCCGAAAAATGTGTCATAATTCCATAAAAAATATCTCAAGCATATTATAACTTCATACCAGCCTGCACCTTTGGCGTTGTTATCAATAAACTAACTTTTTAGTAATAAAATCATCTCGTTCATTATCAGTGTTCTAAGGTGATCATTATTGAGAATGAATCGAACGAATCATTTTTCATGAGCTTTTGGACTCTCTCCCTGTACATTTGGCAAGGCCAGTATATCATTGAAGGATCCTTCACTATCAGCGTTGAATATCTCGCCGTATACTTGCAAATATTTACTATCTTAAGTTGTCTGTATCCGAAAGAATCTTAAGGATATGGAATGCACTGCTGAAAAATCCGAAAACTTATATGATATTTCGACAGATAACTATTTTCGATCATTGTCGGGATGTAAACACCATCAATATAACGTCAAGTCATTACGTATCCATATAAGTTTTATAAATGAAATCTCTGAACATCACAAATTCTGTTTGGATCAGTGAAAATGATATATTCTGCTGAACAGTGAAAAAGGCAAGAGAAATGAGAATCATTCCCGAAGGGGAAGTCGGAATCAGACACATTATTTCTCCGATATTTATGCTTAGGAATAATGTGCTCTCTGAGGATACTAGGGTGCATTCAGGATAGACCACTTCTTGAAGATTTTGCTTGCTCGTGACTTTACAGAACTGCTTCTGTTGATTCTTCATCGAATAAATTGAGTAAGTGATTTGGAATCTCATTTTAGAAGGAGATGATTGAAGCAGATTGAGTTATCCGATGAGTAAGTGAAAATTCCAGGTTGGCCATAGTATATACATACAGGGTGAGTCTTTGACCACTGCGTTAATTTTAACCATAGGTTTTTGAGATTGAAAGAAACACTTTTTCCATTACGGTTTTTCTTTATTCAGCTGCGTTAAAAAGTTATAAGCATTTTAAGTTTTCACATTGGGCAAATACCCGTCTGTAGTCCAGTTTAGTTTGAATAAATATTACCTTCCACAGCATCCACTATTGAATCTGAATTGTTTGAAAACATTATTTTCCCTCTAAAGTATTGATTCACTCACTCATGTTTCATCCGATGAGGTCCATATTAAGAAGTAAGATACGAAATACTAATTTTCTGGTAAAAAATATTCAACACCATAAATATAGATTTTTGTTGTTCTAACATAATTTCTTTCTACTTCACGATTATAAACCATCCCTTTTTAGTGAGAAATTCCAAAAAAACCTCAGAATTATGGGATCTACTCATCATACATTTGTACTTTTCTTCTTAAAATTTCCAAATCATAAAAATCATCATTTCTATGAAAACTTCTAAGGCAAGAGGTTGTCACTTTGCTTTTTTTTCACTCAAAGCCAGAAAAAATCATCTATGATTTTTCAAACACTGATATCACTGCGAATAATTATTTTAAAGTGATGTCACATTGCTTGATGATTATTTTCTGTACTGAATCCCAATAAAATTTACTTGGATAGATTACAAGTATTCCCAGATTCAGGTATACAATTATACTTGCTTGAAGAAATTGAGTTTGATCACCTAAATTTGTTTCTGAAAAAAACCAACTAGGTGTTCTATAAACAAAAAATGTTTGTTAGATCATTAATATGAATCTATTCTGTTTAGACTATAATTAATTACTGAACATGCGTAAATTTTTGGATTTCATAATCAGAGTATCTGTTTTAATCATGTAGACAAAAACATAAATATTGAATAATGGTTATTCATAGATTATGTCAAATTGCAATACCTTACCATGGAATATCAGTTTATTACCGAACTCCAGGGGAGGAAAAAATTAATAGTTGCAAAGTTTTGTTGAACAAAAGATAATATCTGTAACCATTATTGATCTTCAGTTATAATTTTTCTCAGAATAACCATACCGCATTATTATCACATTAAAATATTATAACGTCTCTGTGGTGGGTAGTTCCCAATAAAATAGTGTTCTGTGGTTCCTTGCTGTTTTGATTATGTTTGAAACTGTCAACAGTTATTTGTATCTTCAAAACAAATGTGGAAAATATTCTACGGACAATTTCGATAGTTTAAAATTATTCAATTCAGTATGAAATAATTTTGGTCAGAAAATGCATTCTATTCTAATTTTTCTTGTTTATGAGCCTATAGTTTCCAGTTTCAACATTGATAGAATTCTATTTAATCATGCATCATAACAAACATTCAGAAATATTAAAACTAAGTCAAATTCTATTATCTCCTTAGTTTGTGAACCAGGTTGAATCGATTTATGGAATGAAGATGTGAAACAATTTCTTCAAAGCTACAAAACAAATCTAGGAGACAGGGTTCGAAGTTTTTAAGACCCATATGAGTGATATACACCCATAGGTCCAAATTGGTCCAACAGGCTATGGATGAAAATCACCTGATAAAATGGAACAAAACATCTATAATATCCAAGGAAAAGAAACCTACAAAAAAATAAAAGAGGCAGCATTCATAGAGATAGTTATTAATCCCATGAGTGCACCACCATCCATTGAAGTTCCGGAAGTTTGGAGGCCGATTATTCGATGAAACTTGAAGAAATTTTCAAACCATAGATAAGTGCAAATATTTTATCAGGTTTTCGTAGTACGTCTATTTGATATATATGATAGTTGAAAACTTTTATGAAATGAAAAGAGTTTTTACAATCTAATTTTTCCTTGAAAACGACAGATGTTTGTTGATACGTTGGTTACAAGAGCAATAATAGATTATTGTTACTGCTCAAACATTAGTTTCTACATTTTTTTTTCGTAGTGACCATTTCCTTGGTTTTTGTGTACAAATTTGCCACAACATCATTTGAAAAACTCTTGAATCAATTGAAAGGATCAAAATGGCGAATCAAAAAAATATTCGGACCTGGCCACGGATTCTTCATCAGAGCGTATCTCTGATCATTTCAAAGCACATCCGCCTAAATTCTCATATATTCATATTGAACGATAGATATGTTGTTGCTCCATTAGAAACAAGTGCTGAAATTTTTTTTTCTGAACCTTCTTTGTTAGTATTTGATTAATTCAACTGAAAAATGAAGATTACTTTATAGCTCAAATACTTCGATTTAGAATTCGAACATTCCTTCTGTTCTTTCCGCCAAGTAGGAGCCATTCCAATTTTTCCAACTGAATAATTGATGAAAAGTATACAGTGGGATATCAATTTTCTTGTCACCTCGAATTTAGGCCCGCCATCCTCCGTCAAAATAAGGAGGTGAGATGAAACTTCCGCATTCTGTCCCGATACAAAATATGCAATCGATGTTGCTTGCCAGCAGAAACATTGAAAATTGCGAAACAACAGGCGTGAAAGGTTTCGAGATGGGGAGCGGCATTATTGTCGACAAAAAATTCGACGGGAGTTATATTAGCTCACACGGTCGACGTCATCGGCCCTTTCTGTGTCAGATCCATCGGTAACTTCGTAAAGACTGAGTAATGAATCATGTTTTCCAGTGACATTCGGGAATTATTAATAAATTTGAATGATGGATATATCAGCTACTTTCTCAGCTCACCACTGTTACTGCAGATGATGCATGGTCCCAATATATAACATGTATTTTTTTAATGACGTGGAAAATTCAAGAAAATAGACATCGTCATTGATATGTATGTGTTGTTAACTGCCTCCATATAGAATATCATTCATGTTAGGCCAGGATAGGATATTCCAACATCGTACCTACTGATAGTCTATGACTGCAGTATCTATGGTTAGTTAGGGCCTTGTCAAGCGGGAAGAACTGAACCAGAGATATAGAGTGGGGAGAATAGGCTTCGACCACTGCGCATCCAAAATTGGTGGCTAAATTCTTATGTCAATTTTCGACCATTTTTATACTTTCGTAGTTAGATGTTCTAGGTTGACATACTTGTCAGATGAGTTAGAAATTGCTCGAATTTTACATTTTGCTGATAGATATTTCGATACTCTCAACATGTGTAAAAACTATAAAAGGAAGAGGGAATATCATTTTATACGTAAGCTTTTATTGAAATTATCCGACTGATCATACCGCATGGCATTGTTTATTTGCTCAGTGGCGTGTTGTTCACTTTCCACTGTAATATGATTCTTTTCAGTTTCGCAAAATCAGTTGATATGAGAACAGTTTGGACTGATATTCTGAGTGTATATTCTGAAGCTATAGATTTATCTAAGAAATTGATGTGCTCTATAGATTTCATTTTCATTTTAACTCTATACCAACTATCCCTCAGATACACAGCTTTCTACGCCAATGAACCGAAAGTATAAAAATGGCGGACGAAAAATTAGCCACTTCGCGCATCTCGAAGATCATTCTGCCCACTCTATATCTCTGAACTGAACTCATCTTCAGTGCGCAAGGTTAGGTTATGATATATCGCTGATCATTTACTTCTGAAAACAATAATATAATAAAAATGTTGATGCCAATACACTAGGCTTTGACACCCTCAAATATGTATGTTAGTCCTAACTGCGCATGACCAAACAATTCTACCCGAACGCCCTATTCGGAAACTCGAATTCCTCATTTTATAATTCAAAAGAAAAATCTGAATACACAAGAATATAGGGTTATTCCCCGAAAGAAGAAGAAGAAATTGTGTGTCCAGTGATTTGTACTTTTCAGTTTTGCACATGGGCAGTAGCGGTGGTCCTACCCATTTATTCTGGTATAAATTTTCAGTGCGTGTGATGTGACATTCACAATATATATCTAATATCGATATAATTATAAAAGTTCAGGAGGCTTCTTCGTCTCAACAATATTCAGGCGATTATCAAGTTTAAAATAGATCACATAGATATTTGGGAGTTCTTGAGGAAACCAAATTTCAGATTCTGTTGTACCATTCCAGAAAGAGCTCTCTTTCATCAACTTCGGACCATAGAGAATATACAGCAGGCCGGTCGGATATACGGAATTTGATCCCGGATTCTTTATCATGAGGGCAAACCCAATTGATCGAAACTTCTATCGGCTCGATATTCGAAAATTACCAATATTTGGGCAATACTGTAGAACGCTTTTATGCTAATTTTCAAACTAAAACAGAAACGCAAATAAATGATTCAACCTATGACAAACGGATAAAAGAATTATTCAGTTGCGTAGGTAATACTAAACAAAAATACAAAAAATGAAACAAAAATATCCTTGTAACAAACATATATATAATAACGAAAGAATAAATTAGAGATTTCTAGGAATGAATGAAAGAACAATCAGGCGATCCTCCAAATACCTATCCAAACAATGGATTTATGTGTGTGTTGATGAAATTTGCTCCCTAATCATGCGAACATTTTAATCGGGCTAAAATTATATGAAGCTACTGGTATGAGGACTAATTGCTCGAGCGGATATTTTGTTTCGGGAATCCAATTAAGGAAGTATTTCAACTGCTGATGATTTTCATTTGCCGAAACGATTCATGTTCGTGATATTTCTGTAGCTGCGTGTGTGCAAAGTCGATAGTTACACGTCTTCTCCATCTTCTCTATGGTTGCAGAGAAGGTTTGCAGATTTCACGAAGACATTGAGGTGCTAAAATTCACCATTCTTCAGTTTAAATATAATATGTTTCAAATATCGGATATATTCTCCTGTCAGAAGTCTTGAAAATCCCTGAACCATAAAGCATTTCCACCCTGTTCTACAAGTTCAGGTCTCTTTAACATGTGCGCAACAAGAAATTCCTATATCTTCTCTTGGGTATACTCTTAGAAGATGAAATCTCATAAAATTTTTTATCTAAGTCCAAGGAACATCTCAAGAGGAATTGAACAATTTCGAATGAAAAAAGGTGGACTCTTATCATAATTATATATCCTGGGGATTTTCACATAATTCAGGAGGATTTTTTCTCACAAAAATATTCAGACGATTTCGAATCGATCAAATAGATTTTTCGAACTTGTTTTTTCATTAGACAATATTCCATTATCATGAAATTACTGATAAACCAAAAGACATATTATTGGACATCAACGAATACCATAAAAAAAAATAACCTACGTACGTTGTCTAATATCAATGTAGTAAATCCCCATCTATCTCTTTCACGTTGTATACACATTTTCCCAAACTCAATTAATCATGATCGAAAAAACGTGACCTTTGAGTAATACTTTCGATTTTTTTTGTTTCATATCAGTACAAAATAGATTGCCGACCCATTATATGAAAGATATTCTGCAATCACCGATGAAATTACTCAAAACTTCATTATCATCTCACCTTTTGTTTTGACACATTCAACAGTCATTCGAACGAGTCCTATTTTTGCGCTTCTCTGCCCAACTTTCAGTCGGTCTCAGATGTGATAGTTTTTGAATGAAATTGGTAAGAGTTTTCATATTCGCGTTATAGGTTGACTGTCCAAGTGTCGCAGCTAAGTTAGTCACTGTGAAAAATACTTCCAATCGTGAGCATGTTTTTTGGTTGTCATTCCAACAACCTCAAATGAACTGTAGAAGCTTTCGTGACTGCCTGTCACTTCAATGAAAAAACTCCTATCTCTCCTCGTATAAAACGTTATGATAATTGAATTTGAGAATATGTAAGATATAAATAACGTTCTTTAGTACATTTTTTTCAACTCCAACGAATTTCTAGGGATATAGAGTAATATTAAATAATTTGTTGGTAATTTTCTAATTCGAGGATTTCCTCAAAATTTCGCAAGCCTATTCTTTCAACATTATTCAAACATCTCTCAAATAACAACTTTATTGGATTTATATTCAAGGTATTATCGAGGTAACCAAATTTCAGATGCTTATAAAGGCTGAACCATTCGACGAATTTGGCGTTAAAATAATAATTCTAAACATATGGAATCTCTTCATTTCTTCCGAAAAGAAGAGAGTATACGGCCAGTCAGACGGACATACTGAAGTTTAATCACGGATTCTTCATCAAGAAGTCGAACCGAATCAGTTGAGAGCATTTTCTTTCCGAGATTTCGAAATTTCAGACAAAAGATAGCCGTCAAAATGAATGTAAAAGAATCAACAAAACTATATCTTGAATTGGAATTATCCACTTAGCTTTCATTCAGTTTATTCTTTGAAATGAAATGAAATTTGCATTACGTGTTTTGCCCTTTCGAGATCGTCTAATGAGAAGGAAATGTAACTTAACTCAAATGGGGGTCCCATTCTCACTCTGGGTGGAACATCAAAATTAAAGAAAATATAGAAAAACCACAATGAGAATGGAACCCTCATTTATATTTAGAACTGTTAGAACTCCTCAGAGGATTGTCACAAGGTCCCAATCACGAATCGAAATGAATTCATGAAACAAAAGCCCATTGTGTTTAATTAACATAAAATTCATTTTGGATATGTCCAGGAAAAGCTTAATTTATCAATTTTAGATTTGTACTATTTATCATTCGCAGAAGTCGCAGAAAGAATATCCGTTCTTAAGCTTTTCCCAATGGAAGCTCAAAAGCTTCTGTGACTTGATGAGAATTTAAAAAAATTATATCTCCTCAAGGCTACACTCCACAAAAACTGAATTCTAGATTGTACAACATATCAAGAAGCTCCATATTCGATTATGCACAAAAATTTCTTGAGAGCCGACGAATATCTTATGAGTAATCTTATATTTTGAAAAAAATTTTCAGAATTCAATCCTCAAATTATTTGTTTCTACTTTTTCATTGCATTTATCTATTAAGAACTTGAAATAATGTTTCTTAATCGGTTGATTTTAGTTTTAAAAGCTTGGTCTTAGTACAGCGCTTCCGCATTTGTTGCGCAAAGTAGTAAGATTATTAGACTTATCTCTCAGTTTCAATAAAGCAGGTTAATTGGAAAAAGTTATAGAAAGAAAATTTTCATTTCTTATCACCTACAGGTTTCAGCAACGCTCTTATTTGTGTATGTTCACATACACTCCTCCGAGCTCCTCCAGAAAATCTAGAGTGAAATGTATTCATGTTGTTTTCATGGAAACTATAATATAAAATCATCAAAGCTTATCTTTATATCAAATTGTGACATCGGTATCTAGCAACAATTTCTCAGAGAACGGAGTTTCGTGACTGTTATTCACAATTATCAGTGACAAAAATAAGAATAGTTTAGTAATATTATTTGATTTCAGGGTTTATTTCTACTATAATAAAATGTATTCTGGCAACGTTTCGGGTAGTGCCCTTTTTCTAGCCTGTAAAAATATCACATACAATATACAACAATTAAAACGAACAAACAATCTATAGGTATCGTAAACTGAAAAATATTTTGTTGAATAGAGATCTAATATAATAGTACCTTAAAGAATAGATTATGTTCCGTCTTTTCCCAACTTATTTTGTTGGATGTCATTGAGGTTATAATGTCAACTGATTCTAGAAGTGTCACGTCATATTTAATTTCTTCTTCTTTGTGTTTATTGGTCTGTTCATTTTAGATTATTCAAAAGAGTGGAATAGATGTTGTGTAAATTCCTAATATCTGATCTGTCGTTAATGGAATTCTCATTTCGTTTTATGCGGATCATCTCAAGAAACTCTCTAGATTTTTTATTTGGTTCTCGGTCCAATATTACTGTTTCGTCATAATTGAAAGTGTGTTCATTCTCGGTATTGTGTCTGTAAAGTGCCGTTGGAGTTTTGGAGTGCTTGTGTCTTTTCGGTCTATCCTTCAACTTTTGCTCTGTCTGTCCTATGTATACGCCTTCACAATTATTACATTCAATCTTATATACAACATGTGATGTTTCGTTTGCTGGTGTTGGTGATTTTAATTTACTATATAGATGTTTAATTTGGATGTGTGGTTTGATAGAATACATTTTATTATAGTAGAAATAAACCCTGAAATTGAATAATATTACTAAGCTATTAAATGTACAGGGTAAATAATTCTATTCAACAAAAAATAAGAATGATATAATAGTAAGGGTGACTGAAAGATGATTTTATAAAACTTTAATTCAGACAGATTGGCAGAAGAACTACATCATCACTTTTCCAATATTCCTGATATCCTTTTATACGATATATTTATACAACATCGGAAAGTTCTCTGCTGCACCAGCAGCAGATGATAAAAACATTTGATTACATCGTGAACTCTACATTCCAGGAGATTTATTGAGAAAACTGAGCATATCTTTTCTCATAAAATTCACGGACTGAACCGAAACTTTGAACTCTGAAGTTTATCGCAAGAATGGGTAATTCAGGTTCGAATTCGAGCAGAATCTATTCGGGCGCTGTTCGAGTGTTCTTTTAATTTTAATCTCATTTACAATTCAGAGTCGATAGCATAATTTGTGGATAACTGAATGAGAGTATATCGGCTGAATGCGTTCGTGGGGGCTCAACTATTTTATGAGCTCATTTTATCGAATGTTCCTTGGAATATGGACTATGTTGAACAGGTAGATTACTCCAATTTATATCCGTATCAAAGGGAATGGAATATTTTAGTGAGTCATCTTTCGAGTAATGCAATAAAATGGAGCAGAATTAATATACTCAGAAAAAAGATATTCTTCCACTAAGAAAATTCTTTGTTCAAGGGGATTGCCACTGACTGAATTACTAATTTTATACCTTCAAATGTGATATATTCATGGTAGATGAGCATTATTACAGTCAATTAACATGATTTCTTCGTTTTTCGCAGAGGATTCATTTGAACGAATTTATTTGATCATAAGGAATATCTTTCATAATGATGACAGTAAATTGTTCATATTGTCAATCAAATAGACCGACGAAGTTTTCCTAATTAACTGGTTTAGAATTCAGTCAGATTAATTGATTCTCTACATTTCTACATTATAGATTAGCTTACTTTGTCAGATAAAAATTCCATAAATATTTAAATGAATTACATAAACCCAATATGTGTTCCACCCCTTCATCTTATAAAATGCGTTTTCATTATTTTCTGTTCAACGGAATAAATTCACATCGATTTTGTAACGATTTTTCGTTACATCCCGTATTCCCTATCGCCGTGCCGCCAATGCTTCCGTACTTCACGGAAGAATGAAACCCGTTTGTCGCGAGGAGGGAGGAGGTCATTTTCAATTTTCATTTTATGAAAGATTTTGAAGGTCACTTAGGTTTGAGAGAAGACGTTGTGAAGAGGTGATAAGAAGTGAGTGTGATTTCTGGTGAATGATTTTTCCTTAATTAATTGATTCAATTAAATTTATCTTTTCTTCTTCCTTGTTCAGGAATTTCATTTAACAAATTTCTTCATTTAATCCTAGCTCCCATTCAGAGAGATTGGGATTTTATTTACATTTATTTTTTCTTTCATTTCTTCAGTTGCCAGAGAGTACATGCTCCCTTTTTTTATCCTCATTTTTATATTCATTTTGTATGGTTCTTTCGGATCATTTATCTAAATTTCAATTCTAAACTTTATAATATTCATTATTAATTCAGAAGATATATTGAACTTAATTTTATTTCTCTTTCCGGAAAGTAGACTATAATATATGATTGAAAATATATTTAATATTTGTTCATATTAATTATATTGCTTATATTTGTCATATCTCTATTGAAATTATTTGGGCTGAGAATTTGTGAAACATTTACTGGTTTTTATCATCATATTGCCAGAAGAGTTAGAACAGAATTTAAGTTGATAACCATTTTGACCTATACTAATTTTGATTTATTCTGCACTGCATGCTGGAGTATCAGTCGACATTGGAGGAAATCAACATCATCTTAGAAACTGACTCTTACGAAGATCAGAATATTTTTGGCTAGTATCCAACCAACGAGCCTCCACCAATTCGAACAAGTCTCCACCAAACTGAAAGGCCTCCACCAAACTGAATTAAGTATCGGGCCATCCAAAAATCAGTTGGTTATTATCTACCCAGCAAGCTTCTACGACACTCAACTCTGAATATTCAGAAATTTGGATTAAAATACCTGGAATAAACACAAGTGAGGTCTCAAAATTCTTGTTTCTAACTTGAACATATCCAAATTCTGTCTGGAGTCCATTACCTTTTTATAAAGCCAAATTTGTATCTGTATATATTTTTTTTATTATAAATAAGCCTTCAGCAATAATTGTTAACAACATTTTTTTGTAAATTCATAGTTTGATTAAATTTTAAAAGTAATTTCCTTTATATTGAGTATAAGCAAGATTTCTCTCGGTTTACTTGTTAAACCTGGCGCCCAACAAAAGTTAAGTTCTGTGAAGTTGATTTTTGAAACTCACCCCTCACCGTAACAGTCTGTGCAGCCGATAGGCATACGTGCAACCGTAGGTTACAATTTATTATCAGAAGATGTGTGATCCTGGCCAAAAATGATCCAAAAAAAACCACACGTGAACTACCATTTCCGAAACTTCTAGGAAAAAGAAGCTTTTCAATTTAAACTTCTCCGAATAAGTTTTAGTTTCCTCAACTGAAAGCTTCTTTCACATTTTTGCATAGTTGTTGGCCATTTTATTCGGAAAGAACTCGAATTCAATCCTCTAAGCGACTTGCCAGCGAAGTTGTGCACGTTCTCAACATTCACTCGGTCCTTTATTCCGAGGGACTTCATCCAGCAATGGAAAATCGACATCATTTTCAACGTTCTCGTCAAACCGGAAAATGTTTCATATGAATAGGCATACATCCACATACTCCTGATATTGGTCGAATTGAACGGTATTCTGCAGATATCCTTTTACGTGGAAAATAGAAATTCTAATAGTTCACCAAGGCATCTTCTCTCGGGTTGAAAATATGAAAAAGGCTCAAATTACAGGATATCTCATTCAAAATAACAATAATTAATCAACAACGAACCAGAATTTGTGATAACACTCAGATGCGATTCATGAAATTGCCATTACTGACTTTTTCTTAAGAAAAATTCAAAATTTATCAGTCTCTCAGACCCACCAAGAATTGTTTTTCAAGTTACAAATAATTCAAGGTTTGCTATTGTTCACTATTATGATATTTATACACATCTAACCCTACTTCTTCTAATGAGTAAAATCTTAACACAGAGCTGTCCAAACCAAAGCCGCTTGAATGCGATCACTTATTACCAAGAACGATCAGAGATGACCCGTCACCTGCGGTCACCCTTGGTCTTTCGCTTGGATTTGATAATGGCTTGGTCGAGTGCACATCATGCGTTCGTGGTCGAGGAGTACCTATATTCAAAATGGCGGTTTGTCGATAGCTGCACACTGATCGTTCCGCGTTCACTTTCCGCTTTGTTGGCATGACCCTGTTCCAGATAAAAAAAGTATTTACACTTGAACTCAGAATTTAAGAGATTTTGCGTTGAAGAGAAAATCTCCTCGCTGTCCTCGCACTGGTTGGTTGGTTTAGTCAGAAACTTTATTCTGCAGTTACCACAGCGCTCAGCACGAAAGTCTTTCGCCTTGTAGGGATATCTCAAGAGCAAAGTGTCAGAATCGTTCCATAACCATAGATGCTCTGGAGGAAGAAATATCCAACGAGGTTTCTGCTCTTCCACCCGAGATGACTCGACCAGTAATGGACATCTTCAGAGACAGGCTTAATGAATGCATTAGCCATTTGAGTAATGTACTGTTCAAAACCCCTACTCGACGGCACTAATTCAATATAAGCATATCTAAAAGGCATTATGTGTATGTACCTCATTTCAATCAAGTTTTTTTTCGAGTTCTATAAACTACTACGTATGCTATGGACCATAGGTTGCAATTGGTTGCCATATAACTACATGAATGTGGGTAAGGCCTTTGTCCGAGTAAACTTTTACATCTTGATGAAAATATTGTACAATTTCTGAAATAAAGCCCTGATGCTCGACTGGTTATTGACATATTTACATGGCCACTTACAACCACTGAATTATAGAGATATTATATCGTATTATATCCTGGTTCCTTCCGGAATTCCCCAGGGCTCCAATCTCGGACCTCTGTGGATTTGCATATACGTGAATGACCTGTCGACCGTCTTAAGATATTCGGATTTTTTGTTTTTACCCATGAGTCTTCAAAATTGTTTCGCCGGCTGTTCATACCACAAGCCTGCATCATATTGATCGGTTACATTTATAGTATTGTATGAAGAGAATGACACTGAATTCGAGTAAATATTCTGTTATTAAATGTTTACGTGTAAGGTGCCCTGTTCACGTGCACTGAATTCTTTCGGGTTTCGAGCTGGATCGTGTCAGGACTTCGGCATGACATTTGATTCTGAATTGACGTTTGCGGATCATCTGATCTGAATCGAAAAAAGGTCATTGAGAACTCTTGGCTTGGTGTGGAGGAAATGTAGATATTTCTCTAAGGAATATCTCGTTGTTTTATACTGTTCTCTAGTTAGAAGTGTTGTTGAATGTGGCCCCCTCATATGGTCACCGAGTGGTTTACTTCTAAGTTCTTGGGAGGGCTGCAAAATAAATATCTGCCACACATTTCTAACAAGAGAGGTACTACAGCTAGTTTTGTGGATTATCGTAAGATGAGAGAGCAGACTCGTCTTGTACCGCTACATAGTGAGATCATTGATTGCTGCTTTTTTCAGATTGCTGAACCATGAGGTTGCTATCACGTTTGTATTTCAATATAACTCGGAGGCGCCAGAGACATACTTTGCTTGTTCACTTAGATACTCATTAGATAGACCATATGACATACTTCTTCACCGCTCTCTTAGTTTTTTAAGGTATTTCCAGAATGGGACATGTGATCCTTATCATTGAAAAATTTCAAGGATCAAATAATAAATTACTATCAACGTCTTGCTCACTAGTTGCTTTTTTAACTTGCTATTTCTTACTGGAGGCGAATCATATCTTTGTGGGAATATAAACGAGGCGGTTACATTGGCTATTTGAATGATTGTTTAATTTCAATCTAGCTAATATGTTTTTATTTTCAAGTATTTCTACTGTGAAGGAATGAGACCCATTATCAACGTACCTAGCTTAATGTTTCATAACAAACAGATATATAAATAAAAATTCGGTTTTCTCTAAAATCGGCTTACTAGCGATATCTGAATATGAAAACGTTATGAAAAAATACCGATGAAATGGTTTCAATTCACACAAAAAATTGATTTTATTTGTTCGATAAATATTTTGCATGTTTATTGAGAAGGGTGTGAATATAAAATACAATTGAATAGATCAAATTACATTCATGTGTACGCATAATGTAAATTTTAATTTTTTTACAATATTGATACATAGTTTTTAAAAGTACGGATGTACTTCGAGCAGTTGTTTTACAATTTTCAAAGATGTATGATTCTACCACAAGATTAAAAGCGATCCTTTTTTATAGAAGAAATTCTCAGAATGAAAGGACATCATCTTCAAACATTTGTATTTTTTTCCTTTAGATTTTCAAATCATAAAAATGATTACTTCTATGAATATTTCCGACATGCGAGGTTTTTAAAATCTTTTTGACTCAAACCCAGAAGAAATCCGCAATCCCTGAACATTATTTCTGAAGTTTCTTTTCCTTAAGAGACTTTCTTAAGTGTTGAGATGCGAACAACTGGATAAGATCTTTTGATATAACTTCAATATCATAGCAATCAGAATATGGATACCCTATACGAAACCTAAAAAAACATTAATTGATGTCAGTGGCATATCATTCATAATTGAAGCACCATTTTTGGATCTTCCTTTGCTTGATGATTATATTTTCTTCTGAACCCCACTAACAATTTACTTTGGTAGGTTTGGGGAATTCACAGATATAGGTATACAGTTAGACATTCGCTAGAAAACCAACTACGTGTTTCTCAATAGAATATTTGTTAAGATGAATCACTTTATTTTGGTTATAAATAATGATGCACTGAATGTGCGTAGATTTTTGTCATTGTAATTCTGTAAAAAAACTTAAATACACAAAAATGGTTAATTCATAGATGAAGTAAAATGTCATGCCATAGAATATAAGATTTCTTACAGAACTCTAGGAGATCACACTGTAAAAAATAGTTCCTCATCTCAAACCATATTAATTTGTCTCAAGTACTCCGTACGTTTCAATACAGCCAAATGCATAAAGTACTTGACCCTACCGCCCTCTACGGTTGAGAATGGCGTTTACCCTAAATAAAAGTTTCTTGAGTTAAGAAACTGATTAGTTTCAACCAAGCTCAGAGTTATTGACTCAGGTGGTAAAAAAATTTGATCCAACGGTAATATTAATTAGTATGTAACTATTGATACTTTTCGTAGAATAAAAATTTTGGTTTCATGTAAATAAATATAACATTTCACTGAAACTCGATTTGTAGTTGAATAGGTCGAGAATTCAGTCGATAAAAATGATAATATCTCTTATGTCAAGTGAAAGTTTCTTGGGTTAAGAAACTGATTGATTTGAGCTAAATTGAAGGGTTTTTGACACTAGCAAAGGAATAATTTGACAAAACAAAAAAAAAACATTTGTATGTAATCATTATTTTTCTTCACAGAACAATAATTTCTCTTTTATATTAATAAATACCGCAATACCGCGGCAGACCATGAATATTGTACGGAATGGGAAAGGCGTCTAGAGTTTCGTTGGTAGTTGCAGAGAGGGAGCGAGTACCTACGCTACGTAGAAGTTTTAAGGGAGCCGCCGGGAGTTGAACCCGGCATCTAGTACCTAGTCGGTGTGTAACTTGAGCGCAAACCTCTAAGCCACCGAAGCGCTGTGAACTAAGCTATGCGTGGCTATATAGAGTGCCGCCAAGAGATCCCTATACACTCCCCTGCCGCTGACATAGTGCCGCTACAAAAGCTATAGTCCAGGCAGTGGGTTATCATCTCATCCCTGTCATCATCCAATACCAGATCACCCGGTTCTCCACCAACACAAAGATATTTGGTTTTCTCTAAGTTGACATTTAAGCCCCACTTCTCGTATTCTTTAATTAGCTTGTGCATCATGTATTCCATGTCATCTTTATCACCGGATACAACAATATTGTGAGTAAAATGCACAAATAATTGCATTTAAATGGGATATATTCAATATAAAAGAGATAGAGTTTTGATTTAATTGCAGCCAATATAAAAAAATTGCTACAATTAATTCGTTTTATTAAATCAATTACGCAATATTTTTTTTAAAAATGTCACTTCATATTGCAACAATTATATGTTCAATTTTATTCAAATATTTATAGTTTTCTTCAAGTAAATGAGGCGAATAATATCTCGCAAGATTCTTGTCTCAAGAAACTGTAGTCGTTGCATCAACTGACAGAATTTACGACAACCGTACCTTCGTTCTATTGAACAAATAAAAATGAAACGAACGAATGGTTTCGTTAAAACCTATTTAGAATAATGTATTTGTATCAATCAATTATGGATATTGAGACAAGTGCATAAACAATTTCTTGTAATTGTATGTTTATGTTGAATCAGTTGTTTCTTTCATTTCGCTGAAATGTAAAAAGTTTCAGGCGAATGTTTTAGCTGTTCTCTATAATCAACTAGGTTGTTTTAATCAAGAAAAATAGTTCATTTGGCTTAATCAATTTTAGATTAATTCAAATTAAAATGGTTTGATTGAAAAAAAAATTCTCAAACTCCTGAGGAGTTTGAGCGCAGAATTTTATTTTTTACAGTGCATAAATTAATTACTGTCAAGTTTTTTTCTATATAAAGAAAGTATTTGCAATCCTTTCCAATATTTCGTTTGAAATGCTGTCAGGATAAGTAGGGTGAATAATTGATATCACTAATATGGAAAATTGAAATTCTATTATGACGTCTCTATGGCGATTCGTTCTCGATATATAAGCAGTTTTGACAGTTGTTATTTGTTTTGTTTATTATCCAAAAAAAAAGCAGAAGATATCTACGAGATTCATGAATACCGCTCTCAATACCGTATGTGCATCCACAATTGCTGTAACCTTAAAACATGTGATATTCAACTTCTTGACGGCTGGCATGTCCAACCTGTATTCCAGACACGTTGATAGGATATGTGGATGATTTCACATTTATGTATCAATTTTCTGAAATCATAGCTACGCTCGATAAAGTGAAGCAATTGTTTTTATACTCATCGTCAAATAGTTCTGTTAACTTACTGTTATAGTTTTGTCAGTTAGAGCATAAACTGCAATGGATGCACTAGCAGAACATTGCTATTCAATTTGGGGATGAAAGCACGAATATTCGACAACATATCACTGAACATTTAATTTAGGTAGAATCATTACTATTATCGTCGGAATTATCATTGGTATAATCAATTGACACCATATTTACTTTTCACTGCTTTTCAAACTCGATTAAAATATATATATCCATTACATAGTCTGCATTTGGTGTTGGCTACAGCTTGTTTCATAATGTGTTTGGCATAGGTTCTTGTCGGAACAACCTGATCCTGAATAGCAAAGAAGGTGGCCTCCGTCTGGGGAAAAAGGTAGCCCTCGGTTAGGTATGTGTTTGTACCTTGTTTATCCACTTCCGCCTGATGGAGGCTAGCGTAGAACCTTCCATGAAGAGATTTGGCCTGCCACGCTTGTCTCAGAATCTCTGCTTGATCGTCTCTCCCAGAAAGTTCACCATGTGTCCCATCACCCGTACCAAGATAGCCGCTGGAAGTTACCCACTGATGGACAGGTAAGTTGGATTTGCGGAAGTATTCTTTAACTTTAAAAGTTTCTTTCAGAGCTGATTCTCCTATATTTATCATTCCTCGGCCACCCTCCCCTCGGGGCAAGTACAAACGTTCCACTGCCGAGTTCGGGTGCAACATTCCGTGTTGGGTTAAAGACGTTCTGATGTTTCTGTCTATTTCGTTGAGCTCAGTTTTCGACCATGAGATAACTCCTGCTGTATATGTGAATGTTGGTATGGCCCAGCTGTTGATGGCCATCATTTTATTTTTAGCTGATAGTTGAGTTCTCAGTACTTTTTTGACTCTTCTTAGCAGTTCGGTCTTAGTGATATCTTTGTTTTCTCTCTGTTTTATCTCATAGGTTTGTTGCACCCCTAGGTATTTATATCGGTCCTCTAAACTCAAACCAGTCACCTGTCGTCCATCAGACAGAACAACGCTTTCCCTGTTCACCATCCTTCCTCTCCTCACGGTCACCGTCGCACACTTCTCCAGTCCAAATGTCATATTGATATCCTCACTAAATGTTCTCACGAGCTCCATTAGTCCTTCTAGCTGTGCTTTGCCTCTTGCATACAACTTCAGATCGTCCATATAAAAAAGATGTGTAAGTCTGATCTGTTCACTGATGGAGTATCCGTATGCGGATCTGTTAAGCATCTTACTCAGGATATTGAGGGCGAGGCAAAACCATAAAGGGCTCAGACTATCCCCTTGGAAAATACCTCTCTTTATGAGTACTTCAGCTGTGTGGTAGGTAGCTGCTTCATTGTGGACTCTCAAAGTAGTGCGCCAGGTTGTCATTAGGTGTCCGAGCAACGCGATCACCTGACGGTTCACCTTGTAGATCTTGAGGATTTCAAGTAGCCAAGTATGGGGCACCGAGTCGAAGGCTTTTCTATAATCTATCCACGCCATCGAGATGTTCTTGAGGCGCTTTTTCGCTTGCTTGGTCAGCATGTTATCTATCACCAAGAGCTCTTTGCTTCCTCGTCCCTTTTTTCTGCATCCGTTCTGCTCCCAAGCCATGATGTTGTTCGCTTGGATGTGGCCATTGATCTTGTAGGCTATGGTTGACGTGATGATTTTGTATGCCGTAGGTAGGCAAGTTATTGGTCTATAATTACTCGGCAGTCTTAAGTCTCCTTTCTTCGGTAGAAGGTGTGTGATCCCATGTGTGAAATACTCTGGCACGGTATCGGGCTTCACAAGTGCCGTATCTATGAGGCTCGCAAGTACCCTATGTGTTGAGGTCAGGGTCTTCCACCAATAGTTTTGGATGCCATCTATTCCCGGTGAAGACCAGTTTTTCATTCGTTTGATGGTTGCACGAACGTCATCCTCTGTAACTTGGATTGCTGCCATTTCATTCAAATCGGAGTGGTCTTCAAGCTCCGCTTTAATCCAAGGAGCCTCGGCGTTATGATCTTTCCCATGAGACCATATGTTCGACCAGAATTGCCTCATTTCTTCTGGTTGTGGCGGCGTTTTATCTATGTCGGCCTGGTTATCCTCGAGTCTTCTATAAAATTCTTTTTGGTTGTTAGCAAAGAGATTATTTTCTCGGTATCGCCGTGTTCTCTTGCTATATCTCCTGAGCCTATTTCCTAGGGCAGCAATCTTCTGCTTTAAGGTTTCCATGCGGGTTTGCAGTCTTAGGTGGTATTGTGCGTCACTCCTCTTCAACCTCATCTTCTGGGAATATATCTGAGCTTTCTTCTTCACGCGCTTACTAGGGTTTTCGCTATTCAAGTAGGCATGGAGAATTCCTATTTCCTTCCTGAAAATATTAATTTTTTTATTAATTCGATCTTCCCACGGGGGTCTCTGTGGGGTACCGTTTTCTTGGGTGTTATCTGTCATTTTTGTTTCATGAATGAAATTAGCAACTATGGCTGCACAATACACTAGGTGGCAGAGATCTTCAAAATTCGATGAGGATGCGATAGTCTCTTCCAAAGCTGCGTTTATCACTCTCATTGTCTCTTTCGTGTTGGTGTTATGATGCATTTTCTTGATTTTTGGTCTTATATGCATTGGTACTCCCTTCCATTTCAGATTTATCTCCTCAAATAGCGATAATACTCCTCTGGTGGCATCGTCGGACTCTGGTAGGTCCGTGGGTCGCGGTTCGGAATTAGATTGCTCATTATAGCTCTGGTGGTCATGACCTTCTGCAAGTGTTAGCGTTCTTCTAATCTGAATGCTCCTCCTGATGTTGTGGGTGTGTCGAATCGGGGAATTGCTGAGTGCTTCTGCTTTCATGAGTTCTATTTCATCAGGTGATAACAACTTACGTGTTTTTATATTTTTCACCTGTGCTATTAGATGTTTTCCCGAGAATTTTTTATCGGGGTAGGTCTCCAGCCATCGTTCTGTCAATTTTTCGGCATATTTTCTCGTTTGCTTTTCTCCTTCGGTAACGTGAAAGTAGGCGCTAAGAAGACATTTGTTCATTTCTCTTGTCCAGCGTTGCCTCTCTCTCCTCCGTGGTACAGCGGGACCGCCAGGCTGTTCTGACGAACCAGCAGGCGGGTCCAAACTATGACCTCGGGTGTTCCTTGAGTTGCGTGGCCTTGTGGTTCCATTTCGCAAAGTAGCGCCACTCGCTCCACTAACATTTGCTAGGGCCTGTATCTGTCTTCCCACCGGTGCAGTCCCACCACCGAGGGCGGTTTCCGAGGCTTTGTTTCCAATATCGAAAGCAATTGTACATCACAGCGGAGGGGTTGCTAACCCCAATCGCTGGTCAACTCGGGTACGCGGGGTCGTTACTCCCCGATGGCTTACGCCACCCTGCGTATCAATATATATATATATATATATATATATATATATATATATATATATATATATATATTTACATCCCGCCATATTTAGGTCCTCATCCTAAAACGCAGACATATATCCTCCACCAGAAAGAAAGCGTATAGGCAGAATATTCTCAAAGTATATTACATAATTTGATGTCCTTAATACGAATCCAACGAAATATCAGTGACTTTTTTTATCCATTTTCCTTCAGAATTCCTATCCATAGGTCAACCATTCAAACTACAGTATGTAGGTCCACCTCGAGTATACTTCCATTACTACACTGCAAACCGTTGGTCCTCCGGAGGGTAAATATTATCCACCTTACAGTGGTTAGGTCAACCGACATGGTTGCCATCTTTTTCAATCATATGATGTTGTGATCACGACAATTTGGCGCGCTATTTTATCGTTATTCTACGTTTCGGCTCTTGATAGTCGCCCTATAAACATCATTCAGTTAACTATGGTCAGTGTATGGTGCAGCTCTGAAAGATTCAAGTAGGAAATTACTTTCAAATGTTGTTAAATGTTTTATGCAGATTTGAGTTATGAAGAAACATCGTGAAATATGGTACCAGGTTACATTTTTGGTTACATTGTTTCTAGTGAAACAGCGAGCTATCGTTTTGTCCAAATTTCTTTAATTTTCGAATATCGAGTTGAAAATATTCTCAATCGATTGGGTTTGACTTCCTTATGAAGAATCCATGATAAAATTTGAGTGTTCCTGGTCCTCCGGCCGGTCGCGTACTTTCTATCTTTCGAACGAAGGGACCTAGAGTTTTTATATTTTCAGAATAGGTTGATTGTCTAAATATCTCGGTTGAGTTCGTTGAAATTTGGTTCATGTAATAATTCCTTGAATATTCCTCTAATCAATTTCAAACTCAAAAATGTTTACATAACGTTGGCAGAAAGGAGTGTGTTGAGTTTCGAAGGAATCGGCTCGATAGAACATTTTTTTAAAAATCCCAAAATATTTTTCTCAATACTCGTTACCTCATCAGTTATTAGTCAGAACAGACAACAAAATTTTGGGTTTTATGAACAAAATAGGTACTTAGCATATGTTGAAGTTTCATCATCATAGCGTTCAATTTCCAGAAGATATAAGAGATTTTCTAAAAATGATGTTACAGATTATATTTCTCCATGGATTCACACCACTGTGATCATCTATAAGTATCTGTGATGGTAGTATTAATTTTAAGCTAAGTTTTTATAATGAGTGAAGTTATTAATTGTCCACTGAGAATTTAAATTTCTACTTTGCCAGAGCAAGGGGTAAATATACGAACTCAAGCCCTGCTACCGAAATACTAACTTCACTTTCAAGTGGTGCACATTTATCCAAAAAACGAGGCTCTGCCGTGAACAAACCCAAGAGCTCATGAAGGAGTATAAGTAATAAGACTCCAGGCTACCCAAGGCCTGACAAGAGGCTCATCGTCGCAGACCTTCTGTGCCATGGATAAACCAAATGTCACGCCTGTAGCCAATGCTGCGGGAAGGGCGTGCTTCTTTTGGCTATATCAATCAGACGTAGAAACCCTTCAGCACTAATTTCGAATGTTCAGAATGTGGCAAAGCTCTTTTCAGTCATCGTAGGGCCCATCACAGGTGATTATGAACGTTTCGTTAAAACCATGTACCCAACAGCTACAGTGAAGTGTCTTTTCCACCAAAATTTACCTTGATGAGAGTTATACAGAAAGCAATATCTAAGAGGAACCGTAGAATGGAGGAAGAGAGCTGATAGGCAGATTTGGAAGGCGAGAGTGCTACGCCGCAGGAAGATGCAAGAAGTTTGGCAGCAAATAAAGAAGAGTTGAAAAATATTTCCAGTTACAAATAATAATAGATTATTGGTTATTTATTGAATGAAAAAATTCAGTTCGAGAGTGAGGTTCGAACCCGGAAGAGTGGGAAAATATTAAAATTCGATAGAAATGACGTACTGTCAAAAACAATCTACTTCAATAAACGGTTTCAACTGATATTTTTCACCTCTATTTCAATATGAAAAGCGCCAACATATTGTCACTCTGATCCCCATCCCAATATCTAAATCACTGATAAATCACTGGAACTTGAATTGATTGAAAATTGTTGACACTTGAAGCCAATAGCTCTCGTCCAAAAGGCAATCAGAAATCACATGAACCAAGACAAATTTTTCAACTTCGAATATCATTTGAATGCCACATGCACTGACGTGGAGTCCCACTCGTTCATTAGACGATCAGCATACTATTGAATTGGGAGTTGTGAACTCTTTTTGAAGTGAAAACTTCTTTAGGCACGTTTATGTTTATAAATGATTTGCCGGATTATGTTCTTGCTCATTTGATCATACTTTTCGCGGATGATTCATCATTTTTTGGTAACTGCGGGAGCTTTGGGAGCTTGAGGACCTGATAGCCCTACTACTTCAAACGTTTACCACTTGGTGGCGTAGGAATAATTTGATTGTTAACACAGAAAAAATAGTATGCATTCACTTCAAACTGACAAATTTCGGTGGAAAACGATCTGTCTTCACTTGTGAAAACTCGTCAGTAACTACAAGTGGCTCCCTAGATTTCTTGGAGTACAAATTGACGAATACTTACGATGGAACCACCATATTGATTCGGTTTGTAAATAACTGAACAACTCATATTTTGCCATAAATAAGATCAAAAATTTGTTTTCCTGCATTCACTCTTGAATGTGTATTATTGTATAGCTTATCCACACATGGCATATAATGTTCTTATCTGGGAGGATCTACCGAACTGGAAAGGGTGTTGATTTGTCAAAAGAGGATAATCCCAGTAATTTTCAATTTGTCACTTTTTTTTTGTAAAAACTGTTAACTTTAAAAGATGTGAATAGAAGCTTTGTTCTTATACTAAACTTTTCGGTTTCATTTAGTTTTGTCGTATCTACCAACGATTTTGAGAAAAAAATGTAGAACGATTCCATCGAAATTCTCGTAACTATGATTGGTAGGCCAGTTTGAAGTCTGTGGTGAATGAATTCAGTGCCAGTTTTGACACATCAAATTATTGAGCGTTTGTTTTTTTTTTTAAATGAAGGTGGTTGCATTTGTAGCTATTTATTTTTTTGAATGTAGTTAGACTACTATTTTCATTACGATTTTTATGACTGTTACAACAATAATTTGATCAGAAATTAGAACCTTTACACATTTCAATACCAAAACATGCCGAATTTCACGAATTCCGAAATGACTGATATGCATTTCATGTATGGTTTTGCAAATGGAAATGCAAGAGAAGCTAGGCGTCTTTACATGGAACGCTATCCCAATAGAGTGATACCAAATCATCGAATGTTCTCTGATATTCATAGGCGTCTTTCAGAAGCTGGATCTTTTTCCACGGAAAGAATTAATGCTGGGAGACCACGCAGTGTGAGAACACCACAACTCGAGGCAGTTATGAACGAAATAGAACAACATCCAAGAACTAGTACAAGAAAAATTGGTGCACTTTTGAATGCACGTCATCAAGTTGTTTGGCGGATCTTGCTGGATTCTCTGCTATATCCTTATCACATTCAGAGGGTGCAAGCTCTTCTGCCTCGAGATTTTCATCCGAGGGTTAGTTTTTGTCAGTGGTACGTCAGTAGACTATTCATAAATCCTTATTTTGATTGCCAAATTCTTTTCACTGATGAAGCCTGTTTCTCAAGGACTTCAATTATCAATTTTCATAATGAATACGTATGAGCTGAGGAGAATCCGCATGGATAAGTAGAAACCCTTTTTCAAGAGCAATTTTCACAAAATGTGTGGGTGGTAATATTGGTGATGATTTGATTGGTCCTTTCTTCTTGCCAGGTCGACTAACAGGTCAATCAAAAAGACATTTTTAGAAAACGATTTGGCCTTGTTATTGGAAGATACTTCTTATGCTACGACGAGAAATGTGGTTCATGCATGACGGTGCTCCTGCTCATTTTTCAGTTTTGGCAAGAAAGTATTTGGACGAAAATTATGAAAACAGGTGGATTGGACGGGGTAGTCCTCAGTCATGGCCCGCCAGATCCCCAGACTTAAATGTTTAGATTACTTTTTATGGGGCCACCTGAAATCTCTACTATACTCGACACCCGTGAACACCGTAGAAGAACTGAGAAAATAGGCGCATTTGATACAGTTAGGAATATTCCGGGAGTGTTTGAAAGAGTTCGGTCGTCTATGAGACGAAGATCAGAAACTTGTATAACAGTTGGGAGAGGACATTTTCAACAATTGCTGTAGTTCAGTCTTTTGCGGTTACTTGTTGAGGTGTCTTGTTATGATTTTTTTAGTTTTACGTTTCCTGTTGTAATACATTTCTTGTGTTGATTATACGAGTTTATCGAATCTTTATGAATCATCGATACAGATCAGGAAAATTTCCATAAAAACTGACACTGAATTTATTGACCACAGCTTACAAACTGACCTTTCGATCATAATTTGGATTTTCACGAGGATTTCGAGAGAATCGATCAAAATTTTTTTCTCGAAATCGTTGGTAGATACGACAAAACTACATGAGACCGAAAAGTTTAGTATAAGAACAAAGCTTCTTTTAACATTTTTTCAAATTAACAGTTGCTCACCAAAAAAAAGTTCTGCAGAAGAACAGGTGGCAGTGTTCCAGAATAAATATCACCCTGTAGATTATCTATCGAAATTGCAATCTCACGTGGTGAGAACTCTCAAATGTAATATCTATGCCAAATTTCAGTTGAATATCTCGTGAAGTGTAGATACTATGAGAAAAAACTTGAAAAAATTCAAACTTCAACACTCTGTATCTCGAAAACGAAACGTTTGCGACCCCATGTTTATGGGACTCTTTTTTCTTAAAATCACTTAAGGAATCTCCCTTTTCGTTTGTACGTTCAATTTATGAACACCCTGTATATATAAGTATCTCCTTTATGTTAAGAATAATGAAAGCTTTATGCACAAATTATCGAGTCGTCATCATTATTCTACAAGACATAACAGTGTTTCGAAGTGCCAGTTCATGCAAAATCTAAATAAGAGCGCTCTCCTTTATATCAGAGCATACGTCTTTTTCAATCATCTTCCAACAAAAATTAAGATATTGGGTGAACTTCATTTCAAGAAGGCAATAAAGCACCTATTGTATGATGGATGTTAAAATTCGGTGGCGGAATTCACGAATGACGCCATGTTGGATTTGTGATATGAGATTATTTTATCTGTATCTCTTTATACCTTGGTTTGCCGATCTGTCCTATACTTTTGTAGTCTTAATGGATCAATAAAGATAAATATTATTAATATTATTTAGCAAATATTTATGTGGGTACTGAACTGAACTCAGAGCAAAATTACTCTCGTTTAATCGGTAGTCCTGACCTCAAGTCAGTGCTTTTCTAATTTTTTCAATAATTAATCCAGGAAATTATCGCGATCTGAATTATCCGAGAGAAAAGACCTTTGGGAAAAAACCGTAACTTTCGAACGGTAGGTACCGACCAGAGGTGTCGTTTTCAGAATTATTTGATAGATGAAGAAACGATGTGAATCCAAAAATCAGGATCTTTCTACTTAGCTTCATCTGAGCTGTGTGTTTGATCAAATTTGACCAATTTTTGACAAATTTTTCACTAAAAGTGGATTATTTCCCAAATTGCTGAAAACACGAAAAACTATATTCGAAATCTACGCCCTCGATTTAGTAAATGACGAGACCTGCATCGATATAAAGTGAAAAATTTTTTCGACTCGACACTTCGGACCCGAAAATTAGCGAAAAACTCCCTAGACGGAAATCTACAATTTATATTTCTCGATTAACGATTTTTCCTTGATTACTAGTCAGAGCCCGTTGTTGATTTTTAGCTATATATATATATATATATATATATATATATATATATATATATATATATATATGTATGTATTATTGTATAGCAGCTGACCACGCGGACGCTTCGCTCACTCATGTAAGAGAGAGAGACAGATCTCGAACGCTGCCGAAGGCTACAAGCCTTAATGGAAAGCCTCAGAGCGAGGTAACGCTACATGAGTTATGTTCTTTTGTACGTGCAGCCAGCTCTATCGTAGAATAAGACGTTGTCACGTCAAAAATAAATAAATAAAAGTAAAACCAATGAGGGCATGCCGTTATCGGGAGATATGCTAGTTTTTCCATTATTTGATCTGCTAATGGGTGGGTTATGTGGCACTAATGATTCAAAGTGAGGGTGAAACTTATATATCGTCACTCTATTCATATCGACTGTGTTAGTAGTCATGACAAATTCAGCATAAAATATAAGTTCGGCAAATATTCTTACTAAAATTCGTGAGAATTCACAAATATTGCTCGGATTACGTAAATCCATCTGGTATTCTTCTATTCTTAGGAGAAACACACCCCACTACGATATTACAGAAAATAGTGAAAGTAGAATGGTGTCATCGAATATTTGAAGAACGATATTCATCAATATCTTCAGCTCGTGTCGTACAACACCCATGAAATGCTATTTTCTGGAAGTCCGCAGTATGGAAGAAGGGCCATCTTATTAAACCCAAGCATTGTTTGCCAAGCTATAAAATAAATTCAGTGACACACTTTCTTGTTCGTGAACGTCCGAGAGTGTTTTGTCTGGCTGATTTATTCGTGCGTGATTTGAATTCTGCGACCCTTGTGGTGTGCCGGGAATTTTGAAATTACTTTCATAATTCTGAGCTGCCGAACGGAACTTTTCGCGGCTTCTTGAAAGTTTGAGAAATGAGCACTCATTTAGGTGATTTGTTTTCATTTTGAGACATCGATTCTTCGCCGGATCTTGGCACCTTTGATTGAATATGACCGAAGTTCAGCACGAGTCTGCTAAATTGCTCTATTACTCATTGAACGGAATTTGGTAGTGAATTTCTGGGATATTTTTCAGAAGACGGTGAGCAAACGAAAGGAAAAGTAACGGAGATGAAAATTTGTCTGAAAGTCATATCATGGGTGATGCATGGTTGAGCTCTGTTGTGAATATTGAGCTTTTTATCATTCCGTAGCGGAAAAACTTCGAACTTTCGCGGACAAAGTGTTTTTATTCTAGGGGAAAAAGTCGGTATCGCGTTGGCTCTGAGGTGAGAATAAATTATGTGGAAGCGTCATGAACATATTTTTGTAGGGATACGGGGATTTCACTTTCTCAGCCTATTTTGAAATTTCAACTTCTTTGTGGAGTGTGATTAACAAACAGAACAACTTTCAGAAGTGTATCAACCACAAGTTCCTGAAGTCTGAAAAACATTTATGCACATGTTGCTGATGGAAAAGCTAGCTCTCGGTTTGTCCAAATGTCGCTTTTTTGGAATGTCGAGTCCATTTGAGTTGGATTGTCAATGAAGAATCCATGGTCGCAGTTGAGTTGGTCAGACCGTCGGGCCATATATACCTACAGGGTTGATACAACTTATGGAGATTTCATTGCAGAACAAAAAAGTTAAAATAGTAGTATACTTATTTTTAGAATTTTTTTACGTGATTGAAAGGAAAAGTTTTGAAATTTTCTAATAATAATTATAACTCGAAAACCGTGATAATCGCGGAACATACACGGGGTATTCCGGATACCCCATGACACGAGGATTCTAATTTTTTTTTAAACGTCAATCTCCCGGCCACCCAGTATAACTTCTTGAAGGCTATATTGTCCAACATGCCATTTCAGACTCGTTGTTAAGATATGTGAAAGACTTCACATTTATGTATCAATTCTTCGAAATCATAGATACGCTCGATAAAGAAGAGCAATTGTTTTTATGATCATCGTGAAATAGTTTTGTTAACTTTCTGTTACAGTTTTGTCAGTTATATCTCTCAATATCGTAAGTGCATTATCAATTGAAGTTGCCGAAAGTTTGGAGGCCAACTGTCCGATATAACTTGAAAAAGTCTTCTAGCCACATATCAGTGTTAGTTTGATCTAGTTCACGTAGTTTATCTGTTTGACATTAATTGGTGGAAATTTAAAATTTTTTTGAACTTGCACCTTTTTGAACGCTGATTTTCACCTTAAGAACGACAGAAGATGTCAGTTGAAAGAAGTGGAAAAAACAAAAATAAGAGATTATGGTTATCACCGAAATAATGATACCACATTGTCGGAAAGGTAATGAATTTCAATTGGTATTATACCTGCACCATAACAAACATTCGGGTGCTGAACTGTGTAATATGATATGTCTAGCGATGCTGTATGATGGGTCTTGATAAGAGAAAGACCATATCTAAAATATTCCCAGACATTCCAGACAGTAATAAACCTCTCAAAAATATCACACCAATAATCATAAAACCTAAGATTTAAAACAAAATTTATTGATCCGCTACACTGAAATCTTGATAGATATACTACATAATAAAAATTTGAGAATTAGGGGAGTTCAACATATGATACATTTACGTGACCCTTGTCGACCTTAAGAGCTTAGATTAGGCTAACGATGGGAAAAAGGTGGATATGTAAGAGAAAAATTAAAATTAAATCAGTGGACCAATCAGAGATTTGTATCGAGAGACTCAGTTGACTGAAGCCAATGAAACTTAGATATCTAATTAGTGGGGTAAATTTCGAACTATCGAAAAAAGGGCACCAATTAGGAGAAATTAGGGAATTCCGGATTATGTTCGATAACGCCCACGGACAAAGGAATATTAGGAAAAATTAGGGAATGGAAAGTCAGTTCAACGTGATCCGTAACCATGAAAACACTTAAGAAAAGTATAGAAGAAATCAGTCTTTTAAATTCTGGAAAAATAGTAATTGTGTTGTAATTCAGTGAGTTCAAAATTTTGCTAGTAAAGCTCCGTGTTAGAAGTCCAAGGAAAAAGGTCAGATATAAACTTTATAAACAGTCAGAAGTCCATAGTCAGAAACCTCCAATAATATTTTGTCAGAAATTGTTTTACTTATTTTTTGTGCTTGCTAAATTTGTCATTTTGTTTTTTTGTGTGCTTCGAATAAATTAGTTTTGGTTATTCGGATATTTTATTGAGTTCCCTAATCTTAAAAACTGAAGACTCGTCCTTTCTAGCGACTAGCCGAACCCTGAAGATTTCTGCCGCCAGGAGAAAGTCTAAAATAAACAATATTTTTTTTAAATTTTAAATTTTTCTCTTGAACACCTCTTCGTCGGTGGAAAGACGCTCTTCTACTAGGACGTTGGAAAGAGGTGTTCATCACAAGAGTTAGAAATATTAAAATGTCGAATTCTAAAATCTGCTCAGTCTGTAAATCAGGTTATATTGGAATATGAGAAGAAAATGTGAAAATTCTTCCATAAATTTCAAACTATTCTAAAAATCAAATCAAAAAGATTGTGGAGTTCTTAGTATCCGTATGAGCAAGATATTATTTCACCATAATATAACCATTAACCATTGTCCATAAACTGAAATTGAATTAATAAGTCTGACCAATGTCCATGGAATTTGTATCTATGAATCCATAGACCATGGAGATTTCTGGCTGATTTTTGACATCACACTGTAACATCCCAAGTTTTTTCAATACAAAAAAATAGTAGTCTCATTCCACCCTATGCTGATACGCCACTGGTGGTTACCAAACCGTGGAAGTATATTCCATGGTTAGAATCGGAGAAAGAAGATGAAGAACGTGTCTCACTGTCAAGTGACCGAGTCGATCTGCGAGAGTGCGTGAGAAAAACAAAGGAAGGAAGAAGGAATGCAAGATGGTGTGACCATTATCGGTTGTGTTGTGAGAGAAGAGGTGAGACCCAAAAAAGTGTTAGTGCCTTTGTGTGAGTTCGAAAACGGAGCAATCTTACGTTGAGTGACTCTAGAATATATTTGCAAGTATAATTCAGACTATTTTGAATATTATTAGTTGCTTTATCCATTTTTGGCGCTCTCGTTCACCTGAACAGAGTGCTTATCAATTTGCCCAAATGTCTGTGACTTTCGAATTTTTGGGCAAAAGTGGTATTAATCGTTTTGTTTGGACCTACTGATGAATAATCCGTGGTCAAAATCGATTCTGTCCGTCCGTCCGTCCGTTCCGTGAACACGAGAACTCTCGAACGGATGAAGTTAGAGAGTTGAAACTTTCAGAATTGGTTTGAGGTATAAATATCTCGGCTAAGTTCGTTATTCGGTCAAATCGGCCAAATAGGTTCGGAGTAACAAAAAAAATTTTTTTTTTCAAATGACACTGTTCAAATAAAAATTTTTTTATGGTGCAGTTTTATCAGACGTATACAAAAATACCACTCTCGACTTCGACAAGCTAATAGTTCTGGAGATATGATTTTTCAAAATTTAAATAATTGTAAGTGGTTTACAAGAGCGCCTAAGCCAACTGACCTCACGTCAGTGCTTTCTAAATTTTTTTCAACCCTCGTTGATGAATTCATGGTGAATTAGGTGATGTTTGGGCCCTTGTCATTGATTCTGAATTCTCGTGAATGTAATGCTTTGTTGTTTTGGTATATCCTTGTGAATGTAAATATTTGTTCATTTGGATAACCCTGCTTTCTATGTGCATTTAATGCTTGGTTCAAGTTGTATTACATTGATTGTTACCTAGGACCTGAATTATATTACCTAGCCATATGTAGCTTCATCAATATCAGACTACAAATCTTGGAGTTCGCAAGTCAACTATAACCTTCAGCTTATCGCAAAAAGTTACGTAGCCAAAGCAATTATATTCATCACACTCTATTTTACTGCATAAATTACCAAGGCCTTAATGGACCAGGAACTGCGGTTAAACTACAGGAACGTCTGAGATCATCGACTAGTAGTGTTACTGATATGTTTGATACAAAGTAGTGGACGTAACTCTTTATGTGTAGCACCATGATTTTGTATCGAGTGGGGAGAGAGCTTTTGTTCAAATACTTCTGTTTTCTTGCTACCATTATGTATGTTTCTTACTGCCGATTAAGTGTACCTGTTAGTGTCGATTATGTAATGTTCTTAGTATCATTTGTGCCCATGTTCCTTAGAGATATTCTGATTTTTATTCACTTATGGTTACTATTCTATCAAGTGATGAGAGATCCTTTGTTTGTTTCGTTGTATGTTTTCTTGTAACCTACTTAGAAATCGCCATATTATTATTCATATTGTTCTCTTACTGCTATTCATGTCTGTTTCCTTACTGCTGATTATTTATATGATCTACTGTTTTATCAAGTGGTGCGACCACTTTCGTTTATTTATTTCTATGATACTTTATTGGGAAATGCTCTAGTTTGAATTATCCTCTTTCTATTTTGTATTCTAAATCTATTCAATCTGGTATTTTCCGGACTCATGGAAGGTATCACTCATAGTTCCAATTTACAAAAATTCTGGACTTAAAAACTCTGTTGAAAATTACCGTGGAGTGTGTAAAATGTCAATTTTGCTAAGTTGTTCGAAATGATCATCCTTGATGTAGTGATGTCCCACCAGAAACCTACAATAATACAAGAACAGCATGGTTTTTTTCCCAAAAGATCGGTGGAAACGAATCTAGTTACTTACACGGAATTTATCACGAAAGCACTGGACGATCGTTCACAGGTGGATTCAGTATATACGGATTTCAGTAAAGCATTCGATAAGGTGGATCACAATCTTTTGGTTGCCAAACTTATCTCGATTGGAATCTGTGGTGATCTGTTGAGATGGTTCGTTTCATATTTGTTTAATAGATCTCAACTTGTTTGCGTGAATAGATACAAATCCTCCCCATATGTCGTAACTTCACGAGTGCCTCAGGGATCGCATCTGGGGCCATTACTTTTTCTCGTATTTGTGAATGACTTGAGGGATGTTTTCAGATATTCTCGCATGCTCCTGTACGCAGACGACTTCAAAATTTTCAAGGATATTATCAGCATTTTAGATTGCGTACAGTTACTACAGTTGCAGGCTGACTTGAAAGCATTTTGTGCATATTGTTGCCGAAATAAATTGGAATTGAATGTTGACAAATGTGCGATTATTTCGTTTACGAGGGGAAGTACACCCGTCGAGTTTCACTATTCTTTGAATAACATCAAGGTTGGAAGGGTCACTAAGATCAGGGATTTGGGCGTTATTTTTGATACGAAGCTCTCATTCAGCTACCATTTGGACCATGTCATATCATCATGCAGTAGATCTTTGGGATTTTTGTGTCGTATGTGTAAACCTTTTAATGATGAGGTCATTCAGTCATTATATTACGCCCTTATTCATAGTCGACTCAATTTTGCCAGTGTGGCTTGGAACCCAATGTATAATGTCCACAAGGTTAGACTGGAAAGACTTCAGAATAGATTCGTGAGATTTCTTCATTACAAAGTGTCAAATGTTTATGTAACCCTAGGTATAAACCAGATCCGTTCCCGGTACCATATCGAGCTTCTTGAACATCGGAGAATAAAAAATGATTTGGTGTTCGCTTTTAAGTTGATGAGAGATTACTTGGACTCGCCAGACTTGGTTGTAATGATTCCGTTTCATGTTCCCTAGAGAGCGACGCGTAGCCGGGCACTGCTCTCGGAGAGTGCATTCAACACCAACCTCGGTAAGAATTCGCCAATTCACCGAGTGTGCACATCATTCAACAAATACTGTGGGGGGATAGACATTTTCCTTATTAGTTTGTCCATATTTAGGAAAAACCTAAAGTATACATTTGATTTAAATTAGTTTTCATTGCGAGAGTGAATTATTTGTTATAATTGTAAGATGTTTGTGAACACCATGCTTGTTAATTCGAATGTTGTTTAGTTTATGAGTGGATCTATAGTGGGAATTATTTCCCGTATGTATCCACGGGTGTAAGTAAATAAATGATTTCAGCAACGGATTTTCGAAACCTGATTTATATTTACGATTGCATGAGCTATAAGGCATGAGAGAATATACTTTTTTATCGACCGCGGAATTTTTCATTTCTTCAGAACCGCCGCTAGAACTGCATGACCTTACCTGTGTTCCCAATTCCTTAGCTCATACAATATTATAGTTATGGCTCACATATTCTGGGGCCGTGACCATGACGATAGCCATAATTATTGTTTACATCTTCGTCATCCTTTTTGTATTATTGAAGTTTACGGTTCATGAAGTTCACCTACATGATTGCTTCGCGAAGTATATATTTGCAATGATTATTATTCTCTTTGTATTTTGTACTATTTTTGCTACTTCATTAGTGGGGAACCATCTACATAAAAGAGACCCCCAACAACCCCCCACGAAACCTCCAACATCAAAAAACAATTTATTTTGCATTATAATTATGTCGGTTTATTAAATATAATCTACTGAATCCAGCGCATATCCGCTTACCACCGCATAGCCCCCTCGAATTCAAAAATTCGGCGGACAGTGAAACTGCGCATTGCTGACGATTTTTCGATGAAAATAGTATCTTTGTATAAGGTCGAATATAATCTATAGGATGAAATGATTTGTGACCCCCCGTAATCCTCCCAAAGCTCGACAGAAACAACCCCCTAAAGCTGACGATCGCAAAAACTAGGTGGAAACGGCCGTTGCTGGATATTTTTTTCGCAAAATGAGTCTACCTTCACTTATTCAATAAGCCCCATATAATGAAATAATTTGTGACCCCGCGCTTTAATCAGAATTGCACCCCTGTAGAATTAAAAAGTTTCAAATTCCTCAGCACGAGGAACTGTGCGTTGATGGCGATTTTTTAATGGAAATGGCATCCTTTTATATCGTTGAATACCATCCATATGTTGAAATAATTTGTGACCCCCCGCCTACCCTGGAATAGCCCCCTCGAATTCAGAAATTCGGCGGACAGTGAAACTGCGCATTGTTGGCGATTTTTCTATAAAAATAGTATCTTTGTATAAGGTCGAATATGTGGAAACGGCCGTTTCCATCTAGTTTATGCGATCGTCAGCTTTAGGGGGTTGTTTCTGTCGTGCTTTGGGGGGATTACGGGGGGTCACAAATTATTTCATCCTAAAGATTATATTCGACCTTATACAAAGATACTATTTTCATCGAAAAATCGCCAGCAATGCGCAGTTTCACTGTCCGCCGAATTTTTGAATTCGAGGGGGCTATTCCAGGGTAGGCAGGGGGTCACAAATTATTTCAACATATGGATGGTATTTAACGATATAAAAGGATGCCATTTCCATTAAAAAATCGCCAGCAACGCACAGTTCCTCGTGCTAAGGAATTTGAAACTTTTCAATTCTACAGGGGGGCAATTCTGATTGAAGCGCGGGGTCACAAATTATTTCATTATATGGGGCTTATTGAATAAGTTAAGATAGACCCATTTTGCAGAAAAAATATCTAGCAACGGCCGTTTCCATCTAGTTTTTGCGATCGTCAGCTTTAGGGGGTTGTTTCTGTCGAGCTTTGGGAGGATTACGGGGGGTCACAAATCATTTCATCCTATAGATTATATTCGACCTTATACAAAGATACTATTTTCATCGAAAAATCGTCAGCAATGCGCAGTTTCACTGTCCGCCGAATTTTTGAATTCTAGGGGGCTATGCGGTGGTAAGCGGGGGGTCACAAATTATTTCAGTATATGCTGGATTCAGTATGTGCTGGATTCAGTAGATTATATTTAATAAACCGACATAATTATTATGCAAAATAAATTGTTTTTTGATGTTGGAGGTTTCGTGGGGGGTTGTTAGGGGGTCTTTTTCATGTAGGTGGTTCCCCTACTAATGAAGTACAAAAAATATAATACTTCCCGAAACAAATCAGGTCATTTCATTCAACCGATTACAAATGACACGCAATCGTAAATATAAATCAGCTTTCGAAATCCGTTGCTGAAAAGCGTTGCTGCAATGACACCCGTTGTGTATCCTTGATTCAGAATAAATAAATAAGTAAATAAATGATCTCGAACTGCTATCTATTTATCTATATGCTCGTATTACATGATATTTCATTTAGGGGTCTCGATATTGTGGACCATTCCTATATTTTATGAGATTTCTTTGCTACCTGGATCAAAGGCCTTGAAGGGGCGGTACCAAAGCCTTAAGGAAGGTACCGTTACTAACATGAGCTATAAGGCATGAGAGAATATACTTTTTTTATCGACCGCGGAATTTTCTGTCATTTTTTCAGAACCGCCGCTAGAACTGCATGACCTTACCCGTGTTCCCAATTCCTTAGCTCATACAATATTATAGTTATGGCTCACATATTCTGGGGCCGTGACCATGACGATGGTCATAATTATTCGTTTACATCTTCGTCATGATTATTATACTTTTTGTATTATTGAAGTTTACCATGATTATGATTAGTTTGCCATAATTATTATCATTGTTTTATCATTGAAGTTCACCTATTTATCATGATCCTTGTTGCTTTATTGAAGTATATATTTGCAATGATTATTATTCTCTTTGTATTAAGGCAGTAGCTCTGATTATCATATTTACTGTCAATTCTGCATTGTTATAGTTTTCTCAGAGTTGTTGTACTCGTCTTTGCTAGCTGTTAATGATTAACCATTTAGTTTTAAACAAGTGCCCTAACATCACCTAACATAAAGGGTTTTCTGCCTGCAGCTTTCTGCCAAATTATTTTAGACCCTGAATAAAGAGTTGATTGTTTGGTATTCTATTTCCCATCTTTGTTTCCCAGTTATTTCCACCAATCTCAATTATCACGAACTTGAATGATTACGTGTACATAACATAGAGTACTACTCTTGCTAGAAGATCACATTAAGTGGCCAAGTCATTCAGACTCCAGTGTCGTAGGTACTTTTAAGAATCATATTTGTCATTCTTTTTCGAAAAAAAAAGTGGCAAATGTTACAACTCTTTTCCGATTTTACAACATATTTGTATTTTCAGACGAATAATTTAGGTTTTTTCTACAAGCAAGAATTGATAAGGGGTGTCAGGTGAAGGGATCTCAGACGAATAATTTGAGGCTTTTCTATATGTCAACAGTCAACACGTTACATAAATGTCGACGTAATTGATTAACATCATCTGTTACTTCTGCGTTGCTTGTCTTTGAGTGAATGAAAAAATAATTACATCTTCTGCTGGATGGAAGTCACATTGATATTTGAGAAAAAGTAAGATATCGTGCATTTTGAGCAACTAATTGAATGAAATGTCATCTCATAAGAACAAATTTTGAATGATATCAGGTATACCTTCCAATGGTCTTGAATAAAGTTCAAGAAAAATGTTTCATCAGGTGGATATTACTAAAAAGCAGTTTTAACCGAAGGTTCCACAAAAAATACAGTACCATTTAAAATTTTGGCCTGCATGGAACCTAAGAGTGAGCTCACCCCATATCCAAATTATAGGGGGATGTTTCATCCAACCTGTAAAGTATTTATACCGAAGTGTACTTCTCAAACTATTCAGTTTCGAAAATATTCTCGTTGAAAGTTTTCAAACTGACACCCTGTGTATAAGTTGCAAGTTGATCAGACCAATATTTTTAGAGTTGCTAAGAAAGCCAAATTTCAGTCACTTGTTATTCCAGAACAGTTGGACGGATTTTGCTCAGTAACGTACTCAACCGAGATATTTGAACAATCAACTAATTAGGAATGTATCAACTTCAGCAACTTATTCTTTAGAAAGAAATCATATTCAATATTCGAATTACAGATATTTGGGCAAAAAAAGGTCGCTGATCCACTAAAAACAGGCGAGTAATGAGGGAAATTGCAATAATAAGTCTATGTCTCTTGATATCCTCTGAGCGTTCCAAGTATATTCTAAATTTGCAGGTGCAAGAGATATGAATGAGATCAAAGGAGAACATTCAAACGATATCCGTCATCATATTTCTGGATTAACTTCCACCGAATGTCACATTTCAGATCTAATCCTTTCTGCGCCCATCCTAACTGTACCTGACAGAATTCAGTGTAGCATTTCTCGATGGCAAATTTATTCTCCTTCGTCCTTGCTTTTGTGCTGAGAGCAATCATTCATAATCTCTTTGTAATATTTGCATACCAATGACAAAGAAAACAGGGAAAGGTTGAATCCTGTTTATTGTTAGAAAGTAACATTAGTTATCCCGGATTTCAGGACGTGGGGAGGTTTTATCGAGCTCCACTCTCAGCAGAAGTGTTGAGAGAGCATTTGATGCTTTTGAGCACACAAATTACCCTAATTCATCCTTATTGTTGCATATTATGCCGAACAATACGGGATTTGCATAAATGAAACACTACGGCTTTGTATATGTTTAATAATATTTTCTAGGGATGGAAATCAGCAACCGTATCGTAGCACCTCTGTGACTGGAACAGCAGGACCGTTTCATGATATTTTGCACAACTCAGCGCATTCATAAAGATTATACTCATTCAGCTATTGAAATATATATATATATATATATATTTATATTATAAAAACATTTTATTTCGGATTTCATGTATATGAGAAAAGATTCAATTCTTTGATGAATTATCTAACGTGTTTTATTCAACTATCATATTCTCTCGCGCAAGAATATATACCGCAATGAATTCGTAACATGTGAGTAATCCCTTGCAGTTCAAATTCTCTAACCTAAATATTCGACCAAAGTACCCTTCAAAGCAATTAGTTGAATGTAAATATGTGAGTTGGTTAATTGCACAGTGAATTATTGATTCTAATGTAAGTGAGAGTAACTGTAGAAATTCGTTTGTTTGATTTAATGCATCAATAGGATTACTGTTGAATTAGTTTGGCATAGACCTTTGATTCAATAAAGTCCCTGATATTATGAGATGCATAGATGCTAGAGTGGTTGAGCATAATTAAAACTATCGGTATTATACGAAATCCTCACATCTGAGATATGGAATAAGCAATGGCCACTTATGAAAGGATTGACTACTTACTTTCCGCCCTTTTCATTATCCTTGGAAATGGTCTGATTGCCATTGGTTCTAAATAACACCATTGATGAAAGATTAAGGTATCAATTCAATTTGATTCTATTGAATCCATATGTTCAATAATTTCATATTTGATTAATGGATAACAAATTTTTTATGCACTAATTATAAATGAAAAACACATATGAACTGTCAATCATATATATATATATACTTAAATAAACTTTCTCTCTTTGCATTTCAGTTTTTTTCATAAGTTTGGCCATTTCCAATTTTTCATCATCTCGGATAAACCTTTCACATAGAGAATAAGAGTTTGATAGTTTCTAATATTGGATTGGGTTTTACGACCTAGCTGTAATATCATATAGTATTTGAGTCGTTGAGAGGATACCGGGTCTGCTCTCGCCAGAAACACAGCCAGTAAGAAGCCGACGTTTCGATTTACCTGAAACAATCCTCTGGACAATTATATGACCTCTCTAGTGGTCGTCTCAGAAATAACTTTCGATATAATGAATATTAATTAACTGAATGAATTCATATAAGTAGTGATACAGCAGACCACTCACAAATTTAAATTTATAAAAACTCAATTGATTAATTTCACATATCTCTGATGTCATATTAGACTGACTCTCAGGAGTGGGTCGACCAGAAGAACCATACGCTAACATACCATATGGAATATAAAATTCATTATATCATTGATTTAAAGTGATGCTGTGTGTTACTCCAATAAATATAAATATAATATAAATATTCAGGGTGATTCAAGTAAGTCTGCCATCCTTGTTCATTTTTTTTAAGGGCGATACCCTGAATATTTGTATAATTTTAAAATTCTCTCAAAGAATTCATTTCGAAAAACTGCATTCAATAATTTCCCTATCCCTAAATCTTTCAATATATTCTTAGTCTTCATATGTGTAAAACTCTTCGCTGAAAAACTCCACGTCCATCCCTTACTTTTTTTTGGCACTGTTCTCTTAGGCCCGTTTGCACCAACGCCCCATAAAATGTCGCTTAGCTAAGTGTCGCTTAAAGTTAAGGGTCGCTTAAATTCATCTCCAGTTGCACGACTGTCACTTAAAAGAAACTCAACTAAGCGACGCTCAACATTCTCAATCTAGTGACATTTCAGTATTTCATTTCTCCCAAGATCAATGAAGCGATTTCATTGGCTACACCCAATATTTGATGTTCTGAAGTTTTGAATATTTCGTCTATTCTATGGCAGAAATAATTTAATCTATAATATAAAAATGGATCGCAAAATGTGTTGGTAAGCTCATAACTCAACAACGCCTGGACCAATTTGGCCAAATCTTTTTTTAAAATGTTCGTTGAAGTTCAAGGATGGTTTTAACGGCGAGAAAAATTAGAATCATTGCTGGAAAAACCCTAAAAAGAGCCCTTTTCTTTTTCCCATACAAATGATTTGTAACTCAAACGTAGTCAATTTGAGCTTTATTGCTATGCGTGTCGCATAGCTTAGTGAAATAAAGCCTTGACCTTTGACGTGGAAACCCGTCGTGTCGTAGGTTCAAGTCCGGGGCTAGGAAAGAAATTTTCTAACTTTCGGTATGCGGCCTCCATTCACTGTTGGGTCTAAAATTAACAGTGCTGTGCCTAAGGTGGCGTAAGGACACAGTAACAAAGCCTACACAGAACACACACTGGTTAACCTAACTCGCACAAGCTTTAATTAGCTTCTGGGGGGTGTCCATTGATATATGTATACCTAGGTAAACCAGTATAGACATAAATATAAAGTTCATATTAAATTACAAGCACTCACTGTTGTCTAAGCAATGTAGGTGTGTTCCTAACGTCAAACATCATATCTATCAAAATAATGTGCATGTGTGCGTTGGAGCAATGCATGAAGCTTTTAACCAAGAGTTGCATCGAGAAAAACTGTATGATCTCAACGCTTTGAAAGAATTCAAACAAATCTTCCACTGTTAAATGAACAACAGAAGTATGTATTTGAAACTCTTATGAAAGTAAGAAATGATGAAACTGGAGGGATTTACTTCTTAGATGCACCTGGTGGTACAGGAAAAACTTTTTTGATTTCATTAATATTAGCAACAATTCGCTCACAAAATAAAATTGCACTTGCACTCGCTTCGTCGGGAATCGCAGCAACTTTGCTTGAAGGTGGTCGAACAGCCCATTCAGCACTAAAATTACCATTAACTATGCAAAGCAATGAAACTCCAACCTGCAACGTTTCGAAGAACTCTGCAATGGCAAAGGTTTTGCAGCAATGTAAATTGATTGTTTGGGATGAATGCACGATGGCACATAAAAAATCTTTGGAGGCTTTAGACAGAACCTTAAAAGATCTACGGAGCAATAATAACCGATTTGGTGGTGCAATGATTTTATTTTTATTTTCGTCAAACATTGCCAGTGATTCCACGATCAACGCCAGCTGATGAACTCAATGCATGTCTAAAGTCCTCCTATTTGTGGAAACATGTCAAAGTACTTCATTTAAGCAAGAATATGCGTGTCGAGTTGCAAAATGACCAATCTGGAAACATATTCTCTAAACAACTCATTGACATTGGTAATGGCAAATTTCCTATAGACATGTTGACTGGCTGCATTAACTTTTCTCAAAGTTTTTGTCAGTTAACTCAATCAAAGGATGAACTTATTCAGAAGGTGTTTCCAGATGTTTCTCAAAATTACAGAAACCATGATTGGTTGAGCGAACGAACTATACTGGCTGCAAAAAACATAGATGTAAATGAATTAAATTTCAAAATTCAAGAACAAAGTACAGGCGAATTGAGGATATATAAATCAGTTGATTCGGCTACTAATCAAGATGATGTAGTCAACTATCCTCCGGAATTTTTGAACTCGCTGGATTTGCCAGGATTGCCACCTCACAATCTTCAATTAATGGTTGGATCGGTGATTATAATGTTGCGAAATATCAACCAACCGCGTCTTTGCAACGCTACACGGTTAGCGATAAAAAAATTACTAAACAGTGTGATAGAAGCAACTATACTCAACGGAGAGTATAAAGGAGAAGATATTCTCATACCCCGCATCCCAATGATTCCGATTGATGTGCCATTTGAGTTTAAACGATTACAGTTTCCAGTGCGGCTTGCTTTTGCAATGACTATAAACAAGTCCCAGGTGCAATCATTAAGTGTTTGAGGTATTAATCTAGAAAACCCATGTTTCTCACATGGTCAATTGTATGTTGCCTGTTCCCGTGTTGGAAAACTATCAGATTTGTTCATCTAGGCGCCAGGTAATTAAACAAAAACATCGTATACCACAAAGCACTAGAATGATAATAATAATAATAATTATGATTCACATGATTAACAATAAAGCGATTACTTATTTTTAAATCCTTATATATGTTTTATTTAATTATTTTTTATTCACAACGCCCTATCACCAGGGTGACGGTTCTGTTCAGGATAATTTTTCAAAATACGTAGGCACAAAAACTGCAACATTACAAATCTTTTTGACAGGACGAAGTCTGTCGGGTCAGCTAGTAATTATTATATAAATAAAAAGCCCGATATGGTTTTAATCAAGACTTCATACTTATATACGCCTAGGAAATCCTCTTTCCACAATTTCTATTATTTCCAAGTCGTCATGAAATGCATCAATTTCATTAAAGAAGTCCATTATGCAAGTTAATAGCGTTGATCGAAGTATATATTACAATTACAATTAAAATTATTTTTGATGACGAGATATTATTTTATTCACATCACATTTGTTCGAAAATCACAAAGAAATACTAGACAAATATTTGGAAAACCGAGCAAATCAAATTATTTTAGGTTAGAATCATAGATAAATACCAAAATAAATGTACATTTACCTTTTGTTCTATGGGTAGAATTCACTCTTAAATAGTTAAGTGGCCATGAAGGAGCACTTAAATTTAAGGCTCGCTTAAGGGATTTAAGTGCCGCTTATCAGTTGGTGCAACGCAATTTAAGTAAAGGATTCATTTTAAGGGACGCTTAACGCTGAGTGTGGTCGGTGCAAACGGGTCTTAGTGTTATTGTAAACATTGAAGAATTTAGGAAGCTGCTACCCCTATGCGTCGTAACCCCTCCCACCAAAGGTAGGCCGGCCGAACCGAACATTTCATATGAGGTGGCGATTTTGCTTCTATTATAAACGAATTTTTATGGTCAAATAATCATTAAACTTCTCTGACAATATAAGAATTTACGCTATTTTTGGTTACAAATAATATACATATCCATAATTATATGAGATACTAGAGAGAAAATCCCGATTGGTTACACTATAAGTCACAAAATGCCAAATAGGTATATAGAAATTTTTCTTGATGTGTCATCTTTATGATAAACTCTTAGAGATGTCGGATACTCAATCAAAATTTTCAATTCGATATATGAAACTAACATAAATAAAAAAGAAACAATAAGTAACGGTGATGAAATGAAAGATAACATCTATTATATTCAAAGAAGAGGGCAGTATTTATGAATATCGTTTCGAGTCCAATAAGTGTAACATCAACTGAGTTGCCGAAAGTTTGAAAGATAAGTATCGTTAGGAAGCCTTCAAACCACAGATAAGTACAAATTTTATATTGTTTTCAGAGTTCTGTTAATTTCGCAATTACAGAAAATAAAAAAAGGATCGAATATTGGCTGTTTCAAATGATATTTTTCTGCCTCGAAAACGACTGAAGATGTCTGTCAATACATTCGTTGCAAAAACAATAAAAGATGGTTATTTCATTATTAATAATTCCACATCAGTCTCATCATAAGAAATGTCTCGTCAACAACTGGATTTTTCTACTTGTGAGTATATTTTCTTTAAGCGTCATAGATGCATCATTCCATTATAACCAATGAGTCTCGTTTAGAGCATGTTGGGCCAACTAGGATCTAACTCTAATGTTCTTCTATATTTACTTTCAAAGGACGTATTGTGCTCCAAGATATTCCGTATCCGCATGGTAATTCATATATGCAATTAATCGTTAATCAGTTTAACTTTTGTTCCTTGACGGCGGTTGTTTTATCGAATTCATTTCCATTTAGCCCTATTTTTCTGATGAACCTTCAATATAAGACATGACGGTTTTTATGGTTTGATGTTAGTTAGTCCGTGTTGTATCATTATGGGGTTCGAGTTACTTTTGTTTCATTTGTTTCGCTTTTTCCGATATCTCTTTGGGACAGTTTTCTCTTCTGAGAGTTTCAGTGATGTCATTCATTTTTTCATTTTCGGCATCTAGGGTGGGCATATAATTGTTGTTTCATCATAGCAACCTTTTGCTTCATAAAGTTTAGTGTAAAATTAATGGTTAAAATTGAAATACAGACATTCTTTTGTATATTTTGGTTATTTATGAAAACTGGCTCTTGGAATTCCATTTTTTTATGTACAAGTCTATAAATGAAAGTTATCTAACTTTATCGATTTCAATTCAGCCGAAAGGAATCGATCATGAGAATTTCGGGAAGGTGAGTTTCTTCTTCAAATAATTGAAGGTGCACGGATAGGTGAATGATCTGAATGCATTCGTTTTTAACAAAGTGATGGATTATGTTGTTCTATTCGTGTGATGAAGATACAGAAGTTGAGCAAATATTATTATTAAACATGATTATTGAATGTAGCGATAAAAAGTATGAGGAGAAAATATAAGGAAATAAAAGAGACAGCCGTAAATAAACTCATAACTTCCAAAACGAGGCTATCGCAACAACCACATAAGAAAACTGAGAAAACAGAAGGCGAGAAAATCTCCTGCACCTGCTGGAGAACGATGATGTGGAAGACAGCTATAAAGAACATATAAAAGCATATCATCACAATGAAAAAGAAAGAGATGCTTATGAAACCTGAAATATAAAGTAATTCAATTTCAGGTGCTGAGAATATCTTTCCCTGAATTGAACGTAAATCAACCGTTTCAATTTCCAATTTCTCAACCAACACATCAGTTTTGTATTCCGTAATTCATTCCAACTCGGCGTGAATCTGTAGTTGCGGAAGTGTACAGCGGAGTTCTGAGGATCTTCCACCGAAAACGAGAAAATTACTAGCCCTCAAATAGGTCAATAAGTTGCACATCAGTGGTTCTACCTTCCACAAAGTGGATTCGTAGAACTAATCGTAAATCAGGAGTGTGTATATGACAGAAACAACCCAAGTCCCTACCGAAAAGTTGGTCGGGAAAGAAATATTTTTCGGGATAATATCCTCCCTTAAATGAATTAGAGGTTATATTTCCACCAGAGCGTCCATGCGGGTCGAAATAAATGAGCAGCGGATTATATTAGTAATCCGAAACGAGCGGATTGCATTTCAATATTAGAATTACAACGAACGGGGAAAAAGTCACTTTTCAAATTGAAAAATATCCTAAAACGAAATAAACTATCCCTGTTATGTCCGAGGGTTTTTGTCCTCATATTATGGAGATTCGATGTTATAATTTGTTGAATTTGAGTTATTACCCTGTGTTCATTATGACGAGTGCTCGGATGAAATGCAACTTGTATTTTTCTGCATCTTTGCATTTTTTGTACTTCTTCCCAAAATATGCATTTCATTAAAGACCTTAGCCTTTGTTTGCATTGATTACCAATTATTTTGAAATTCTATTGAAGAGAAAGTTTTCATTATGGAATCTTCAAATCTGTTTGGGTTTGGAACTACCTGCTAATCCAAATTTGGAAATACCAAGTACCATAAACAAGTAACTGTAACCAAGGGATTTCCAAAAGATCGCAGCTGGAGCGGCTTCCCCCGGTAAATATTAGGTAAGCCTTTAATTGAGCAGTATCTTTCAAGAAAGCATCACGATTAGTGAACAGTGAAAGTTTTTTACATTCTATTAATTAGGATTCAATATTCAAGCATTTAAGTCGAAACGCCTAAAAACACATTTAATGATAGGTGGATTGATTGTCACCGAGAACTTACTTGGGATGGAGCCCACCTTTAGTACCGTGTATTCAAAAATTTTAAGTATATGTTACATATTGCTACTGACTTAGGTTTTGAATTATATTTTATCTCAAAGTTTAAATATTCATGTATTCAAGATATAAGTAACATATTATAAATTTTCATTTATTCCCAACTTATTTTTCAACGAACTGTAACCAGATGTTAATATTTTGTTCTTCATCTAATGAGTTTTGAGCAGTTGATGATATTTTAAGAGATAACTATAAAACAAAAAGTTGAATGATATGGTCGGACGTGACTGACACGTTTGTGCCTACCAAGTCAAAAACTTGTCGTTTTAGAAATATACAGGGTGTCGAATTATTTTGCAGTTAAATATTTGTTTTTTTTGTCACGTATATTTGTCTTGTAAAAATAATCAGTAGTTTTCCGTTTCCATTATAGATCCACGCCGAGAAAAAATTCATTGTGGATCACCACGTGAAATCAGCAATAGTAGTCGAAATTAATTAATGTATAAATTACTAGTGTTACATTATCAATACCTTCTTAAGTTTTCATATTATGTATTGATTTTTAACTCAATTGCCATCTCGAACAATGCCAAAGAAGTTTTACTTCAATCGCGTATGAACGTTACACGCACTATTTTTTTATCATCTTTGAAGGCTTGCCAGAATTTCCAAGGAAAATGAAATTTTCCTTTCGAGAAATTAGTTTGTTCAAAGAGGATTTTAGTGCAAGCACTTATTCTTGACTCATTTGCTTCGAGACTATGGTACTTAATGAAGTTTTTCACCGAGAAAGTCAACCATTACAGTTTTGTCCATGCACACCTATTAACTCATACGGGTACGTATGGTGCACATACCGAAAGACTCTCTGTAACAACTAATAAAAAAAAAATCTGTTTCCTTCAAAATTTCAGCACTCCTGAAAAGAACATACAAAGACCGTACCGAAAAAACACCATAGGACTCACTTTACCCATTGGAAAAATTAGGAGGGTCGTTAGGGATGGCACAGTGTGCAACAAAAATATTTCGAAATGCATAATACTTTGGTAAAAATGAAACAAAAACCTGTTTCAGGATTTTGATGCCAAATATTCTTCTTCTGAAAAAATGAATTTGTTACATAACTTTGACGCGCACTGTATATGCTTCTGGTACCTGATGATTCGAAATGATATGATTCAATAAAGGGTGTATTCTCTCAAAATTTATTATTCAATATACCAAAATGTAAGACCGAGTTGTCCAAGGTATGAGACAATTCATTTGAGTCTCGTCTCTTAGGACTTACAGTCATGAGTGAAAATTGAGGAATAGCATTCCCGCCCCTATTATCAAAAGAAATGGTAAATTTTCAACAATTCCTTGATTTTATGTTAATTCGTTGGTATGAAAATATTTCTGATACAAAATCTTGTACTGGTTTATGATATAACGTCTTCACTATTCGACCAAATATGTTAGGATCATATCAGTCAAGAAAACAAGCACCGCCTAAAGCTTTGGGCGTCGCGTCCGTGCTCTTCTATATTTTCATCATAATTTATTACTTCGAATTCAGTTGCTTTTTACGAATGAAAATACCTCTGCTGAAACGGTTATAATGGCACTACGGATTAGTGTTTGAAAAATTGAACGAATATATACCCAATTTCCCAAATTCTTCTCGATATTCGATCTTCAAAGCATTGTAAGCTCTAATCGTGCACAAAGGACAAACTGATAAAAACCGCGTTCCTATCTCCGTTGAATATAATCCTATCAATGGAACTGAATTACTTCATCTATTTGATAGTTACCAGGCATTCCAAAAGCAGCAATTTCAAATGTGATTGTACGGGAAAACGGTAAAAAAACAGAGGACGAACTGTAAATCCTGTCAGTTTATTTTCCTTTTAGAAGCGATGCACTTGAATCGAAGAATTCCTGCCATATATGTAACGATAATATTGGTTCTGTGAAAATGTCGCCAGTCTCTGCAAAGCATGAAATTCGGTTGACCGACTATTTTTACAAGTAAGACAAATGGCGGTTTTTATATGGGATACGTCGAGAATTATTTTGGTATTCATTCGGATAGTTTTATATGTAGATCTTGACCTCAATAAAATCGTTTTCCTTCTACTTGGGACTTCGACTTATTTTGTTCGTAAGTAGTTTTTGGTTGAACCAAAATGCATGAATTTTCATTGGAGTTTTCTGTTCGGTGTAAATTCAATTCGATCTATCATGTCGTTTCGAATCGTTTAAATCAAGAAATTCTCATCTTTTTTAATTCTAAACTGAATCAATGACGCGAGCCGATAAACTTGACCCACAAAATTGTGGACCATCAGTGATCAAGATTGTGGAGGAAATTATAAAAAAACCATGATATTCACTTCCGTTTCGAATATAATACTCTTATCATTCCTGGGTCCTACCATGGTTTCCTTCCTTGGCGGTTAACTAACACGAGGGTTGCCTTTTATATTTCGGGATTGGACAAGACGAATTTCGTGAGGGCCGTTCAAAATAGTGAAGGTCGTCCGAATAGCATTGATGTTGTGCGCCAACTAATATTGCAAGATCGTCATGTTACCTATCGTGAGATTAAAACAACCTTAGGTATTAGTGTGACCAGCATACATTCAATATTGCATGAAAATTTGACCGACATAAAAATTTTTTCGCATTGGATCCCACACAATTTGTCAATCGCTAAAATTGAAGCTCATGTCGATTGGTCGGAAAAAGCTCAAAAATACGATCGTGGTGCTTCGATGCACGACTATGACATCGTTACAGGTGATGAGTCGTGGATTTACGCATATGAGCCTGAAAGAATGCATCAGTCGTCTGTATGGGTGTTTCAAGATTACCCAAATCCAACAAAAGCACGAAGCACTTCCAAGCAAATGGTCACCTGTTTTTTCGGAAAAACTGGTCATGTAGCAATTGTACCACTATAGCAACACATAACCTTCAATTTTTAGTAGTAAACAACTGTTTGTTTGCCAGTTGTCTTCCAAGAAATCAGGAAAATCAACCGCCGAAGACGGATCACCTTTCTCCACGAATATGCAGGCTCTCACACATCGGCTCAAACAACTGCATTTTTTAGCACTCATAATATCGTTTCAATGAGTCATCCGCCTTAAAGTCCTGACTTGGCACCGAATGTTTACTTTTTATTCCCGTACGTTAAAAGTAAAATGAGAGGTCAACGTTTTTCGACACGTGAAGAAGCGGTTGATAGGTTTAGAATGCATGTCTTCGAGATACCTCAATCAGAGTGGCAAAACTGCTTCGACTATTGGTTCAAAGACATGCAAAAGTGTATATACCTTAATGGGGAATATTTTGAAAAACAATGAAGCGATTTTCGATGAATAATATTTGTTCTTGTTCTCTAATGCCGAAATATAAATCCCTCGTAATCTGCTATCGTGGCTTGATGAGTGGACCAAGGCGCTCGACAAGGACATCCCATTGATGTCATTTACTACGCATTTGAAAGGAAACCTCACATATACTCCATTCAAAGTTTATTTGTATCGCGGGTGGCCATGATTTAAGTTTCTTGGGTTGGCATCAGTGTTTCTTCGGATTTCGAAGTTGCCGATGTCAAGCAGTTAAGCCAATTTTCACTTGTCATCTGTCACATTTGATTTTGAAGAGAATCAAAATATTTCAGAATTTTTTTCAAATTGCCTAAAGTAATAACCAAAGAACAAAGACTTAGCATCAAAAAATGCTATCTTGCACTCAAATCTGCGCATAGTGGTCAGGAAGTTATGGACTCAACGATACAGCAAAGTGTATCAAACAATTTCAACGTAAGTGAGATGTAAATATTATGTTTTATCCTAATCGAAATTTCATTACAGGTTCATATTAATTCAATCAGAGGAATTCTTAATAAAGACGACGATAAAGAGTTTCCTTCCATTAGTAAGCCCAAAAAAACACAAGAAGACGATTTCATTTTTAGAAAAGACCTGCAACGACAAATTTGGAATTACAATTTGAAAAATAAACACTTTTCTATCGACACACTACTGACTTACGTTAAGGAACATTTGGATTATAAGGGAGAACGCACTTCATTATTCAATATTATTAAATCAATGGGTTATAAATATAAAAAGGTAAATGGACGCAAAATTTTATGTGAACAAAAAAAATGTCGTTGCAGCCAAAATTACTTTCCTGAGAACATTTTTGCAATTTAAGTCGATGGATGAAAATATAAGATTCGTGTTTCTTGATGAAACTTGGATTTACCAAAATGGTTCATCTGTTCGTCGATGGACACACGAATCTGATATGAGAGGAAATCCATCAAAAATTAAATCTGAAGGTAAAAGATTCACTGTTTTGCATGCAGGAAGTAATTTTGGATTTTTGGAGGGTTGTGATTTCATTTTAGATTCGAAGAATAATGACCGTGACTATCACAAGACTATGACCAGTGAAATTTTTCAAAATTGGGTTATTAATCAACTAATTCTAGCTTTATCAAAGCTTGCTGGTAAATTTGTGATCATAATGGACAATGCACCATATCATTCAGTGCAGTTGGATAAGCCACCAACTAGTTCAAGCAAGAAAATTGATATGCAGAATTGTTTGTTGAATAACAAAATTGATTTCGATCGGAATTTAAATAAAAAACAACTTTGGAATTTAATATTACCATTTAGAACTCACCGACAGAGACGATACGTTATTGATGAACTTTTGAAAGAGCATGGACATGATGTTCTTAGATTACCCCCATACCATTGCCAATATAATCCTATTGAAATGGCATGGGCGTCTTGTAAAAACTTCTACAACAAGAACATAAATTCTCATCCTTACACAAGGGATAGAGTGTTCAATTTATGGACTCTGGCTCTTTCAAAATGTATACCTGAAATGTGGCAAAATTTTTATTTACATTGCGAACGACTTATTGAAGACGACTGGACGAAACATATGGGTAACCTACCTATAGATAATATTCCTCCATTTATTATTTCATTGGAGGAAAGTGATTCAGATCCAGAATTATCTGATGATGAGTCTGATTCGTTCACTGAAGTAATGGATGTGGATTATGTCGAGAAGAACTCAAGTTGTCACTTCTCTTAAGGATATAATTTGAAATGTATGTAAGTAAATTATTGTTACATGCTAATATACAGTTATTATTAGGAGGATATGCTACTCATTTTCATTTAGTAAAAGGAGCACAATCTGTTGGCATTAAAAGAAGATTTTTCTCCTACAGGTGGATAAGTTTGTTAAGAATCATCAATCGGATAGCTGAACCTGGACTAATAGGCCCTTCCCCATACCGAGCTTCTTCACTAGTGCACCAATATGACACAGAGAGCCCACCAAAGGCCAAACTACCAGCTCTACCAATTTATGAACATCTAATATCATTGGAATAACTTTTTTTCATACAATAAATACAATTAATAAATTATAAATGTAAAATTGGCAGGAAGACTTCGGTCGATAGCCATTTGATGATTTTTTATTATCAATAAAATTAATTTAACTCTTCTCTTTCTTTCACAAAGATTTTTTTCACTTTTCGAAAAATACTTATTGTGTGATTTGTAGAACCCTAATAATAATTTGACAAATTTCAATCATATGATATTTCATTTAAGTTTTCAAATATCTATTTTGATTTCAATAATAATTGCAAGTTATTTGATAATAGTAAAAGTCTACACATTGAATATTAATAATTGAATTATATCTAATTTGATTATGGTAGATTGTTATTCTTCATCGTTTTCAGATCGTTGATGTTCTATCCTTGTATAATTCAAGTTTATTGAAATTTATTTGTTAGAGGAATAAAAAGCATTTTCAATATTTTTTTATTATATGTGAATAAGTATTGTATAATTTTTCGTAATTGTGCTTTATGCTTCCACTTCAGTCATGTATGATCAATTCACAATCTCAATCACTTTCCATAGCGTTCAGTATTGTTAATGCTCCTGAATGAGTTTATGAATTCTTCAAAATATTCTGTTGTATACATAACATACCTGTAAGAGATATTATTCGGATTGAAAGAACTTTAGAAGTAATCATTTATTCGATTCTTTATGTTAAAAGCTATTATTTCAATTTTGAATATTGAGGATGTGATTAGAGACAACAAAACTATGAAACAATCACGATAAAAAATATATATTGAATGGAAGAATCAACTCTTTTCGTCAGTGACTCAAAATGAAACCTTCATTTCACATAATCACCAAGAGATTTGCAGAGAATACCTACTGAACGAAGCATGTATAGCTCTCATCGAGAAGATCACGATGAAGGTATTTTTATGAGGAAAAATAAGAGATTTGAAAAACTAAATGTGCCTACCATCACTTTTATGCATTGATCAACTAGAACATGTTCAGAATACAAGCTTGTATTGAATCTTATTTTTTTGATAATTAAATCGAAGTGTTTCATAGAAGTGAGATGCTCTGTTCCAATTCTGCATTCAAGAATATATACCATTCCCTTATTAGCTACATCTTCAGATTCAACATTACTTCTTTGTGATACCTTCCTTAATTCTTTTGAAATGTTGAACCAGCTTCCAAACGATTAAAGCAATGTCCTTTCGAATATCAAACAAATTCCAATCGGAAGTTTCATGTATCATGATGAACAGATTAATGTTCAAACTTCTTCAGATTCCCGAAAATCACTTAAAATATGTTCATCCCTGATGAACGGTAACTTAAATATTATAATTAATATTTTTGAGGTTATCATACAACATCCCAATCAAAATAAGAGCAGCCCCTTTAGAAATTTCTGCCATATTAATTTCAAACCTTTCGAAACTCTTCCAAGGTTCAGAAGTAAATTGGCATTTTGAGTGAATCCAAGTTTACTAGGACCTTTATGTGATATAGACAACAGTGCGTAATAATCTGACAGGAAAATAGCGAACCCAACCTAACTTTTTAATATACAGAGTGAAATGTGTCAAACTTCCATGGCCAACCGCGTTACAAATAAATTTTGAATAGAGTATACGACTTCTCTCAAAGCTGGAAAATCTGGGACTTGGAGGTGAATTGTGTACTCAAATGAAAACAGAATGTGCATATTAAATTTGTTTAAAATTCATAACCCATTTCAAGAAAAAATCTGAAACATCGTGAAGAGCCCTGAAACCACCTTAAAATTTATATATGGGACAATTATTGATGAGATGGGATATTGCTTCTGCTGCACATCCACATTCAAAACTTGCGCTTGGAACTGAGTTACATCTGAATAGCATGCTATTGATAGGACCATGACCTGTGCTCAAACGATTAATAACTGTCCAAATTTTTCTTGGAATATCTTTAACTCATCTAATTGGATCATATTTTTATTTACAAATGATGTTTAATGTTATATTCACATCGTATTCGCCCATAAAAATCATCGACATATTTTTCAAAATTTGAAAAACTGTATTATTTTGAGCCACAAAAATGAATTTGTCTAGAACGACGATTCCAATTGGTCCACCGACTTTCCCACAATGTGACCCAAACTGGCTAATTAGAGCTACTGATTCCGTTAATTTAATAGAAGATTTTTCTGAATTTTCAATAGTTGTAGATACAAACATATAATTGGTTTTTGAATATATTAAATTATTGTTAATGAATGAAACTTTTTTGAGTTTAAAATAGATATAGATGAAAAGTCACTCAGATCGTCAATCACATTTTCAATGGCGTGTTAACTGTCTGCATAAAATATAGGTGCTTCCAACCAGGTACCCCAACTTGTTATTACAAATTGTGAAGTAAGATTTGAAAATTATTTTTTGTAAAATGAAACGAGGTTTAAGAATATTCTTTTACATTGTTAATGAGGTCATTGACCATAGAAAACTGTTCTCTTATATATTCTGCCACTCTATCAATTTCATGAGCTAGACAGATACGACTAGAATATTTTTAAATTTTGTCCAGCTTTAATCATATAAGGTGCTGCATGAGATAAAAATGAAATGAAGTTTTCTATGAAAATAATGAAATATGAAAAACATTGTAAAATATTCTTGGACAAATCGCGCAATTGTTAAATTTCTACTAGTTTTATTGAAGCTAAGAGATAGGTCTGCCTGGAATTGTTTCCTCTGAAACACCTATCAACGCAGTGTGATATATCTACCGCACTAATCGGTTCTTTCATCTACTACAATATAAAAATAGTTTGAATTGATTTCTTTTTGGAGCTCTTGTTCACCCGAACAGAGCGCCTATCATTTTGCCCGAATGTCTGTAATTTTGGAATATCGAGCCGAAAATGGTCTCAATCGATTGAGTTCGACTACCTGATGAAGAATTCGTGGCGAAAGTTGAGTCTGTCCGGCCGGCCGTATCCTCTCTAGCTTCCAAAAGGAATCAGCTAGAGTTTTCATATTTTCAGAATAGGTTAATTGTCCAAATATCTCGGTCCGTTATTGGACCAAATCCGTGGATGGTTCAGTAGTTATGAGCATCTGAAATTTTGTTTCCTCAATAAATACTAGAATATCTATCCGATCAAATCGATACTTGAAATATTGTTGAGGGAGGCTGCAACAAAACTGCTCGCAATATTTCGTAGAAATCGTCACGCTAGAAAATTTTTTTAAAAGTCCCAAAGAAAATTTTTTTAATCCTCACTATCTCATAAGATATTGTTCGGATTTCAATAAAATTCGTGAATATATTGAGATGATAGATATCTTACTTATCCCCAATTTTCGTTGTCGTAACTCTTTTCAATCTGAAGATATCATCATTTTTTTAATTTACTCAAGATAAAAAAGAGAAATACATACGTCCCGATGATTTTCTTCGAACGATGGTCATCACAGATCGATATTCGATTGACAAATGCCGGGCTCATTAATCAGTGTCAGTTGGTGTAATATTAATCAAAATTTTTCATAACGGGAAATCATAGAGATAGAATTCAATTTCGATGGCTGAAATAATATACGTGGTCAAATTTCAGAAAAGCTCTGACGTAAGTTTTTAGGAAAAGGGAATTATAGCTCCGAACAAAACTTGGTGAAAATTATTAGTAGTTATTTTTTATTTGAGATATAGGTTTGTTTATTCATTAGGCGTTTATATTTGTATCACATTGTCCCATAGCATAAGAAAAGACTATTGTTCACGTGATCAAAGTGCTTACAGATTTGTTATGGTTTGAATATTTACTCGCAAGTAGCTCAACAAGAGCGCCAAAGCAATCTGACCTCACGTCAGTGCTTTCTAATTTTTTTGACACAATTTTGTGAATCGAGTCAACAATTGCCTTGCCTAAAGTCGCCTCGTCAGGAATATACAGTTTACAATATATCTCATATTTCATATCATCTCTCTTTCAGGTTATCTTTTTTAGCTCCTGTTGTTGGAGGCGTCCTCTTAAGGTTTGTTGCGATGATTATTTCTGCATATTGGAAATATGCTTTCATTTTAATACAATAATTTTATTACTATCATACTTTAAATATGATATGAATGGTTTGATAACTGAAGTGAGAGACATAAATTCTACTCTGCAAATTGTCTAAATTTCTTGAGAAAACTGCATCAATAGTCGCAACATAGGTTGACATAACAGCCTACAGAAAAAACCCCAGTGAAATTAAAGAAAACCCAGGCTCCCCGCCTAAGTGTGAATGTATAAAAATAGGCTGAAATATATTTGAGGGATTTCTTTCTTCAAGAGTGGTCTTCTATTGATCGAGACAGAGACTTCATCAAGTTGCCCACATCGAATCTGGAAATAAAAAGACGAAAGCAGAAAAAAGACTATATAACCTATTCCAAGAAAGAATCGGAAACATCATGAATAGCCCTAAGACCATCTTGAAATTTATATATGGGACAACTATTGATGAGATAAGGTATTGTTCCTTTTGCTTCTCCACATCCACAACTTGCGCTTGGAACTTAGCTCCATCTGAATAGCATGCTATTGGTACGACCATGACCTCTTCTCAAATGATTGTCCAAATTTTTCTTAGAAGATCAAAACCAGGAATCTTTTCAGAAAAATCAGAAACGAGATACTTATTGAACATTTCGTAAGAGTTCCACTCAGTCTTTCATAATTCTTGATCACTTATGTTCATATTGAAGAACGTATCATGCCATAATGGTTTACGTGACTTCAATTTTGGGATTCCAGGAAAAGAATAATATTTGTTCCAAGAATTCAGAGCTGCAGTTTTTCTACGAATATGGGGAGGGACAATGTTAGACAAAACTGGTAACCAATGAACTGGTGTAGATCTTTTGGTGCCAATAATTATTCTCATGGATGTATTCAATTGTGCATCGATTATTTATCATTTATTTCTTATTGTTCATTACTTCAAGAACTGAGCGTTTATTCAAATTAAATCACTTATCCCTGAACGAACTCAACGAATTTTGTAGGTTGTTCAGTTTTGGAATTAATTTGATGTGATATAATACTCTGTAATTATAATCCTAAATATCCAACTGAATTACAATTTATAACTGTCTTTATCTTAATAATCTAGCATATGCCTGAATTCCATATGAGCGGCATAATTCAGCGCATATTCACCATGCATGCTTGAGAATATTTAAAATTCCCGCTGCGTTGGTAATTCAAATTCAAATCAGTTATTATTATTATTGAATTTAATATTTTTTACTAATTATTTTATTTCTTCACAAATTGATTGATTTGTTTTTAAACTATCTATTGACGAAATCATAAAATATTTGAAAACCGGATGCTACCGAAACGTGACGCCATATTGCCGTAACGGACTGTGGTTGCATTGTCGTTCAGTTACCTCCTAGTCGCGCCTAAAGAAGTTTTACTTCAAAAGACAAGATCAGAAAAGTACCTCATAACTAACTCTGCCTACTCAAAGAAGTTTGAAACTGGACTCTGTCAGGAAGTCAAACCCACTGGATTGGGACCATTTTCGGCTCGACATTCGAAAATTACAGACATTTGGGCAAGAGGATGGCTGAACAGATTTTAGGTAACCAAATTGTTATTAAATGGTTTATATACCAAGTTTATTAAAAAATAATATATTCACTTTGTTTTCAGCTTCTAGAGGTTTCACAAAAACGCGCGTTAAACGCCCGTCATAGGAACGGGGCTTCAATGAAGTCCTCAAAAAATATCACGTAAATTTCGAATAGAAAACCACAATCCATTTCCAGAAAAATTACAATGATGAAGTTTCGACTTATTTTCTGAATTAAACCGTAAGCGACAAGGGATTTCCAATATTCACGCATCTTTTCTCCCGTCTTCCCGTTATGCAATGTAATCAATTCTGAGCTGCCTAGTTCAATTCGGGATAAATTCTAGACACTCCCGTGAACCCCGAAATTATGTCATTTGTATTCCTGGCCGCTACCGAATTGGAGTAAATTATACTTTCTAACAGAGGTTATATATGTCGAGATATATTTTTGGTTCATTACACATCAGCAAACGAGAACAAATGCGAACGCGCACGTATAAAGAAATGAACATTGTATTTCATTTCCGATACAGTGGTCGAATTCGAAAATGAAAAATTGTAGAAATGGTGCAGTGGAACGGATAGCTCTTGAAATATAAACGAACTTCGTACTCGAAAGTTGAGAGAGTTCTAAGATGGAACTGAAAATGAATTATGCTTTTGCAAGGATAAAAGAAGTAACACCAAGTTTGACTTAGTAGATCTTATTTAGAAAAATTCTCTTCAACTGCAAGGGTCAATGGGGACGGAGTGTTACATAGGGGATAAATATTAACGTTATCACAAAATTATAATATTTTGATCATATTTTGGGCTATTACCATCATCTATTGTGGATGTAATGATTTCCGACGTTTCGATAGACATCTTCATTCTTCAATCTTTATCAAGGAGAAAAGTAAGAAACCTTTTGAGAATTATCAATTTTCAAAAAGTCAATATGACAGAAGTCATGAAAGAAAAATGAACGTTATATACTCATCTGTGATATGATGATCTTTTTGAGTTGGATCGAACTATCGGCGTCCAAGCTTCTGGCAGATCTATAGATGGAGCACTTATGGAATCAGGTGTTATTTTCATAAATGCTGCTTCTTTGATTTTTCTTCTTGCAAGTTTTTCTTCTTTGGATATTATTGATGCTTCATCCCATTTTATACGATGATTCTCATCTACAGCATGTTGGACCAACCTGGATTTGTCGCTGTCTAGTACTCGTAGAAGTTTCTGATGTTCTTTTATTCGTACATTCAGAGGGCGTTTAGTTTCTCCGATGTAAGATCTTCCGCACTCGCAAGGTAATTCATATATGCAGTTCTTTGTCCTTTGTGTCTCATTATTAGGCTTAACTTTTGTAAGTTTAGCTCTGATAGTGTCTTGAGTTTTGAATGCAGTCGTTATGTTGTATCTATTTCCAATTCTTCTCATTTTCTCCGACAAACCTTTTACATAAGGAATTACGGTTTTAATGGTCTGATTTATATCTGTTGGTTCTGGTTGACTTTCTCTTGTTCGTCTAGCTTTTTCTAATATCTTTTTTGGGTAGCCATTGCTTCTAAGAGTTTTCGAGATGTTATTTATTTCTTCATTTTGGTATTCTTCAGTGCAACAAATATTTATTGCTCTATCAAATAAACATTTTGCTACTCCCAATTAAGTGTTTAGTTGGTGGTTTGAATCAAAAAGTAGATATTGTCCTGTGTTCGTTGGCTTTTTATACTTACAACATGCGAGAACCTTAGATGTAGCATTCAATCAAAAACTGATGCTGAAGATTATGAAAATATTCTGGGAGCTATTAAACATAGCTATGAAAGAATATATAAACAACAAATACAAATACAAAAAGGAAAATGGAGAAACTTATGAAGGAGTCAAGAAAATATGAACCCTTAGATCATTCAAAAACCGTGATCAATTTATCTAATAAGAACTTAAGTGAAGATCAGATATCTCTCCTCAACAAGGGTCTCAAGTTCTCTATAGCCCCTAAAACGATACCAAAAATTGAAATCATGTTGGCGGCAGAAGAAACTGCACAAAAAATTCGAGAACCTGAAAAAGCCGAAGAGTACAGATGGAAAATCAGAACCTTGTTAGACAGGAATAACAAAACACCTCTACCCAATATAAATAAAGCTGAACAGAGGGCATTAAAAGATCTTAACTCGGATAGTTCCATAAAGATACTTCCAGCAGACAAAGGAAACGCCACTGTAATTCTAGATGTTGGCTCTTATAATCAAAAAATCAATGAATTATTAGAAGCAGGAAAATACAAAAACATAAAAAAGGACCCTACCACCACAGTTGAAAACAAGATTTACAAAATCCTTTATAAATATCGAAATGAAATTCCAGATCAATTCATTAGATCAAGACCACCACCACATTTATATGGTCTACCAAAAATACACAAAGCAAATATTCCTCTAAGACCAATTGTGAGTTCAAGAAATTCAGCATGCCACCAATTGGCTAAATTTCTGCTGAAAATTATATCACCATTAAAAAGTAATTCAACATCGATGATAAGAAACACGAAACACTTCATAGAAATTATGAAACATCAAGAAATCATGGAAGAAGACGTTATGGTCAGCTTCGACATTACCAGTTTGTTCACTAATATTCCAACAGATAAAACACTTATCATAGTTAGGAAAAAGCTTGAAGAAGATCAAACCCTTAGTGAAAGAACTACACTAAGCGTGAATGCAATTATGGAAATGCTTTCTATTTGTATTGAAACAACATTATTCCAATTTGAAGACATCTTTTATCAACAAGAATTTGGAATGGCCATGGGTTCACCACTATCACCAATTTTAGCTGATTTATATATGGAAATTTTCGAACAGAAGGCATTAGAAAAATATGCACTTAAACCCAAACTGTGGAAAAGTTATGTAGATGATACTTTCATTATTTGGCAACATGGAAGAGACACTATAGATGAATTCCTTCAATATCTAAACAATCAAGAGGAATCAATTCTGAGATGTACTCGTACATAAACAAAATGGAATCCCAAGAACCACTGTGTATAAAAAGCCAACGAACACAGGACAATATCTACATTTTGATTCAAACCACCAACTAAACACTAAGCAGTGGGTGCAGCAAAATGTTTATTTGATAGAGCAATAAATATTTGTTGCACTGAAGAAGACCAAAATGAAGAAATAAATAACAACTCGAAAACTCTTAGGAGCAATGGCTACGCAAAAAAGATATTAGAAAAAGCTAGACGAACAAGAGAAAGTCAAACAGAACCAACAGATATAAATCAGACCATTAAAACCGTAATTCCTTATGTAAAAGGTTTGTCGGAGAAAATGAGAAGAATTGGAAATAGATACAACATGACGACTGCATTCAAAACTCAAGACACTATCAGAGCTAAACTTACAAAAGTTAAGCCTAATAATGAGACACAAAGGACAAAGAACTGCATATATGAATTACCTTGCGGGTGCGGAATATCTTACATCGGAGAAACTAAACGCCCTCTGAATGTACGAATAAAAGAATATCAGAAACTTCTACGAGTACTAGACAGCGACAAATCCAGGTTGGTCCAACATGCTGTAGATGAGAATCATCGTATAAAATGGGATGAAGCATCAATAATATCCAAAGAAGAAAAACTTGCAAGAAGAAAAATCAAAGAAGCAGCATTTATGAAAATAACACCTGATTCCATAAGTGCTCCATCTATAGATCTGCCAGAAATTTGGACGCCGATAGTTCGATCCAACTTAAAAAGATCATCATATCACAAATGAGTATATAACATCGTTCATTTTTCTTTCATGACTTCTGTCATATTGACTTTTTGAAAATTGATAATTCTCAAAAGGTTTCTTACTTTTCTCCTTGATAAAGATAGAAGATGTCTATCGAAACGTCGGAAATCATTACATCCACATTAGATTATGGTAATAGCCCAAACAATCATTCAACACGAGCTCCATCATCAACAATATCTCGTCATCAAATATTTTGATCAATTCAATACTGTCGAAAATTTCACAATATTTTTAATGCCATCCTTTTTCACTAAAATGTCTTGCAGTGTTCCTGTTTTTCGAGTTCCTGTTCTTTCCGCATTGTTTGTTGGACATTCTCATAAGGTATGTTTAACTAATTCTTCATATATTGATTTAATTTGGTCATAATCTTCGGATATGTGATGTTATTGTCACGATTCTGTGTTACTTATGTCTTATGTCAACTTTGACGGGAAACCGGAAAAGGAAGATAGAGTTATCAAGGCCGGCTGAATTGATTTGAATACAGATCTTCTCAATTTTTATATATGATATATAAATCATCTTAATTGTATTTTAATTGAAAAAGCGGTGCTGAAAATTGTTGATAGAATAGTTCGTCAGCATCACACTCCTAAGACGATCAAACACATCATATTTGATAACTATATCGATGAATGGGGTTAACTGTTAATAACCAATCTGAAATGGATTAGCATTTTTTTCGTTAGGATTGTTATGATCTTTCACAACGTTTTCCTGGGTGATTTTCATTAGAGGATAACGCCTGAAAAGAAACCTCAGAATTTTGAGTAGATAGAGATAAATGATCGAATTCTTTATCCTTGTAGATGTTTTCTATGCACATAAATGTGTATCATATGATGGTGAGATAACTGATCTCAATTGACTTTTTGGATATGATAAGGACTGACGTAAACTCAACAGTTTAATCAAATAGTGTAGTGTATGAGATAGCCAAGATATCCATACTGGAAATCTCGAATAGCGGAGAGCAGGTAGCTACGATGAGTTGAAAAGGTCGTGGGAATCAGGAGTGCGGTATATGGGACTGCCTATGTATGCCGAAGCACTCGAACAAGTATACGGACAAAATTATCTGGAGTCATTGTGATGATGACTATAGTATGCGAGACAGCCAACGTGTACTAGATTGCATTAGATAGGAACACCTTAAGAAACTAGGAATGTTTGAAAGATCAAATGTTTATAGTAACAATTTTAGATAATTAAAGTAACATTTTGTGTATTTATAACGATTAGTCTACATTTAGGAAGAATTTCAGTCGGAATTGAACGTCCGTGTCATTGTTTGTTATTTTTGAATATATAAAACTTGCTGCGCCTGATCTCTAGCGTCGCGTCTCAAATCTGACGACATCCCATTCTGAGTTCCAGAACATCAGAAGCGGTGACCAAAGCAATCGCCAATGTCAGCGAGAAAGTTTTAGTTCAGCAACTACCTGAAAGACGAAGGATACTTCCATATTTTGAAAAATATTTCTGGAGTATTTAATGGAGATGAAACATGTTTTTTGCTTTGTCCAAATGGCAATGAAGTTATCGCACCCAAAGGTTCCAGAAATATTCATGAAGTCAACATCCAACAAGCAAAATTGAACTCAACTGTAATGTTCACTTTTGAAGCAAATGGAGACATCGTACCTCCAAAGATTATTTACCCAAATAGAAGACGGACAGCTGAAATCACTATAAGTTGGCCAGATAATTGGGGATATCAAATCTCGGACAATGGCTAGATAAAAGCTGAGTGTTTCATGAATACGTGGCCTTTATTTTATTCCTGTTTTTGAAGAACAAAGAAACAGTTTTTCCTATCATATGTTTTGTTGATGGACATTCAACTCATCTGGAATATCAGTTGAGTCGATTGTGTTCAGACTTGGGAATAATCTTAGTTCCTTTATACCCAAACTCCACCAGATTTCTACAAGTTGCAGATTTCGCGGCTTTTAAACCGTGAACAACGCCTGGAAACGCGAAGTCATGGAATGGAGGCCCTCAAATCCTACAGAAGCATTGAACATAGAACAATTTGCTTCCATTCTGAAACTCATAATTGACAAATGCCTCACCAAAAACACCATTCGCAATGGATTCAGAGCTTATGGCCTATATCCTTGGGATTCAAATTATTCGAAATGTCAAGAGGAAGAAGCGGCACCTGAAGCTTCAAATCGAATGATACTTCTGAAATCACTAGAACACTTGACTTGGATAAACTGAAAGAAATTTTTGGTATGAATATATTAACAAGAGTTGAAAACAACAATTAAAAAAAACAGTAGTTGAAATACCTATAAAACATCATTGAAAATTTAACAAATTATGATATGTCACCAAGTGAAAAACAAACTGTAGAATGAATCGACAAAGAAAATGAAAAAATTGGGCAGTGAATTTGATGCCAATTTCGATGAAAATTAAGATATCACAGGAGAAAAAGAAATGACTGAAGTAGAAGATGAACGAATATGTGTAGAAAAAGAAATAAATATCGAAAATCTACCGGTCATCTTGCTTTCTTAAATTAGAGCAGGATCAAAAAATGTTCATTTGCGCTACAATCCCAAAACATAAAAATGTATTAGGGTGGAAGCCTAAGTTTTTGTGCGCCTGTTAATATCTGTCTTGAATATTGAATAAAAATGATGCCAAATATTTTCTTTTTATTATTTGTTTTCCAAGCCCATGAAGCTAAAAGAAAAAAGAATCGCATGAAGGGCTGTCGATGACTATTATTTTGTAGGTCAATATTTATAACTGTGAAGAACAAATGGTACGTCTTGATTTCACGAGAAATTTGAAAACTTCCAGTCATAGGTATAAGAAAAACGGATTGTTTGATATAATTTTTATTCTTATTTCCATACCGTCAGAAAAAATTTCATTCTAAATAAAAGCATCAATTGTATCTGAGCATCCATTTTATGAGTCAACCACTATACTTCCTATCCTACGCCAGATATCTTATAGTTGAAAATCATCATCCGAATTTTTTTGGAACGTTTTTGGAATGTTCTAACGAGTCGATTTCTGGGAATGCTTGCGAGCCGGTTTTTTTAACCTAGTTCAAATTTCCAAGTAACAACTTGATCCGATGGATATGCTAGGAGTTAGAGACGACGCTCAAATTCGGATACTCATAACTCCTGAACCTTTGGACGTAGTCGACCCTGGGGGCAGTGCTGTTCTTGATATTCATTAATGACCTTCCCCAATATGTAGCTGAGTACCTGTTGGCGGATTACCTGTACGCTGATGACATGTGCTTTGTTATATCGGAACGAGATGTTGAAAGCCCTTCTTCGGAAATACTGGAGGTTATCGAGAGATTTAAATCATGGTGCTCGATAAAACCGTCATCATGGAGTTCGGTAAGGAGAAGCAGAATGTCTGGAGTCGTGAAATATATTTCGATGAAACACTACTTAATTTCCGAGATGAAAGTCGTTTCCTTGGAATAACAATAGACTCATTGTTAAACTTTAGGCAACACTTGGAACAATTAAATAAGAACGCAAGGCATTTTATACAGGGTGTGCGGCACATGGACCGTCAAATTTTTTTGGGGCGTTGGTAGGGTCAATCGATACCTTTTCAGTCTTGGAACCTGGGTCCTGAGTATTACGGTTACGGAGGTATGATTTTTTTATTAGGTTTTTCTAAATTACCCAAAATGTACCCTTCGAAGCCCCATAACTTTTTTTGCGTGTGCTTTTACATGCATTTTTTTATTGTATTAAGTCTACATGAGTGTGTGTTTAAAAAAAAATGTATTTATTGTTACAGATAACACCACAAAATTAACACGTGGGCCTTTTATTAAAAAAAAAATTATGAAAGTATGAAAACATCTCCACTCCTATTTAAATTTAAAAACAAGTTACAGCTATTACAAACTTAGTTTTAGTTTAAACCGTTCTTTGGTTTATAACGTTGCTAACCATATGCTATTTACGTAAGTTAATAAAAAAATAATACTCCAAATGAGGTTTTAGTCAGAAGAGTGAAGAAAGTTGCACCAATAAAAGTACGGATCTCGACACAAGACAGCGAGCAAGGAAATTTTACCTGCCCGTTTAAGACCCGTGTGAATTATTATTACTATTTCTATCCTTCGGTTGGATTGGGTTAGTCGCCGCTGACTTGACCCTACCGTCATTCGAGATTTAACTGTCTCTGCTGTTGGAAGTCTCTGTACCGCGTTGTTCAGTTTTTTAAATTTGTATTTTTTTGTTTTTGTTACTTTTATCGACTTTTTGCTACTGTTGTTTTAATTTTGGTTGTTGATATGCCTAATTTCACCAACGCTGAGTATGCTGATATGGTGATGGCATATGGCAAGGCCGATGGTGTTGCTCGTGCAGCTCAAAGGATTTATCAAGCCAAATTTCCTGATCGAAGATTACCCCACCACGAAACATTCTCGACGACTTATCAACGATTAAGAGAGACTGGAAACTTAAATTTTCAAGAACCTCGGGTCAATGTGAGGCAACACCATGTAGCAGTTGACAATCAAATACTCCAAGCCTTTGAAGACCCGAGGCTCTCGAAATTTTAAGTTTCCAGTCTCTCTTAATCGTCGATAAGTCGTCGAGAATGTTTCGTGGTGGGGTAATTTTCGCTCAGGAAATTTGGCTTGATAAATCCTTTGAGCTGCACGAGCAACACCATCGGCCTTGTCATATGCCATCACCATATCAGCATACTCAGCGTTGGTGAAATTAGGCATATCAACAACCAAAATTAAAACAACAGTAGCAAAAAGTCGATAAAAGTAACAAAAACAAAAAAATACAAATTTAAAAAACTGAACAACGCGGTACAGAGACTTCCAACAGCAGAGACAGTTAAATCTCGAATGACGGTAGGGTCAAGTCAGCGGCGACTAACCCAATCCAACCGAAGGAAAGAAATAGTAATAATAATTCACACGGGTCTAAAACGGGCAGGTAAAATTTCCTTGCTCGCTGTCTTGTGTCGAGATCCGTACTTTTATTGGTGCAACTTTCTTCACTCTTCTGACTAAAACCTCATTTGGAGTATTATTTTTTTATTAACTTACGTAAATAGCATATGGTTAGCAACGTTATAAACCAAAGAACGTTTTAAAATAAAACTAATGTCCAGCCCCTGCTCGATTATGGGATCTGTGTATGGGGATTGATGCCAAGGGCCCATCGGATCTTCGTTCTGCAGAAAAAAATAGTGAGGCTAATTTATGATATTCCATTCAGAGAGGCCTATAGGGTGATATTAAGATCTTCTGGTATTTTGACAGTTCCAGCCAAGTTTATACTCTTGTGTCATATCCACTCCACCCGTGGTTCTCATGTTCGACAGTCCGATGTCCATGACTACCGTACGAGAAATAGACACAAGTTTAGAATTTCAACTGCGTCACATGAGTACATGAAGAGGTCTCCAATGTATGCCGGGATCGCAATTATATAACATCATCCCTCTCTCGCTCACCACTTTACCTATGAGAAAATTCAAGAGAACTCTCAAAAACTATTTAGAAGGTAAAGCTGTGTATGATATTACTATGTTTCGGGAACTTATTGTCGGTAGCGACCTAGGATAAGAGCATGCTGTTTTGAGCTGTTATTTTTTGTCCTCGTTAAAGTGGATATTTTTTTTAAATTATGTCATTGAATGTATATGTATTTGATTGAATTGACGTGTCCTAGGATTGTTATTTCAAAATAGGCAAAATAAATGATGATGACCTAATAACGAACTTGATCCAAATATTCGGACAGTTCACCTTTTCTGAATATATGAATATTCTAGCTCCTTTCTTTCGGAAAATAAAGAGTACTCGGAAATGATGACTCAAGTTTGATCCTGAATTCAAGTATCCTAGTCAAATCCAATCGATTCAGAAAATTTTCAGCCCTATATTCCAAATTACAGACATTTGGGCAAAACGTTAGCATGCTGTTCTAGAACAGGCTTGAAAAAATGATATACATGTGAAACGCATCATTACAAATGAAGAGTTCACTTGTACTCCATTCAAAAGACAAATACATATCTTTCAATATTTCAGGAGAATTTCTTACAATTAAACTATTCAAATTCTTATCAACAATTGCAAAAAAAATGTTCGAGATTGTCTCCACACATTTTATTGAATTTCATTGAATCTGTTCCATCGATAACTGGCTTTAATTAACGCTTCAATGAGACTGTCAATGAATCAACTTCCTATCGTATATATCTGATGTTTCAGTAAATTCATTACGTATAAATCGGATTTGAATAATATAACACCACTGATGGCTCGCTCGGTATTAACAGCCAATATCGACTGTTGAACGTCAAACATGACTGAAAAAATTTAACAGAATGTATATGATGTATATTGAACATTTATACCTGACAGCAACAATCAGTCTTTTGACTCTATTTATAAAGTTTGCCTTTAGTAATATCGTAATACGTAACATATGTTACAATTTGATGAAGAGCTCAATAATTGACGTTATGTTTTGTGCTGCAACATGATCAGATCGCGCATGGTTACAAACATAAAATTGCGGCAATTGAATCATTGATTTGATGATATATATCTGAAATTGTGGCAATTTAATTATGAAAGTCGGCACGAGGGTCAATATCCTTTTGAAGATGAGAAGATTGGGTTGAAATGTTAAGGAATTATAACCGGAATTGAAAAGAATGGATACCACCGTCAATAATTAAAGAAATAAAACAAACCATTTAATACAAGGTGGAATAAAAAAGACCCAAATACCTTACTGAAAATAGGGGATAGATGATTACGAGAAATTGTGAGAGCAAATCAAGAGAATTTTAAAGTCTCCTGAAAGTTATTTCATAAAAATATTATACTAAAAAAGCCACTGACAAATAGCAACACAATTCACAAGAATATAAGATTCTTTAGACACGAGGACGACGAGAGAATTGAGGATAATCTCGAATCGTGAAATATTTTGAATTCAAAATATTTCAGTAAAATAAAAAAAAAAAGAACTCCACCTGATACTCAACAGATGCCAGAATAGATCTTTCTTTCTATATTCAACTGATCCTGAAGAAGAAGAATTGATTCTAGGAAATCAGCTAGTTATGATGGAATTCCCGTGAAATTACAACTCATATCTAGATCACCTATACCTACAGGGTGATTCCAGAGTAGACCGTCAGTATTTGAGAGAAGTTTATCAATGCCGTTTCAATTGGTTGAGGCCATTCGTTGAGAGTTCACAATCTATAGGGTGATTTGTCCTATTCGACCGATTTTATCATAACTTTTGTACCACACGATCAGTATTCATGAAATTTTCAGTGTAGAACAATATGATGGTCTTATTCCAATAACTTTTCGAAAATACACACTCCGGCACAATTGGGGGAACACAAACACAAATGTCTTTTTTTTGGGGACCCGTGAGTGTTTCGTCAAGTGGTTCGTTTATTCAACATAATATTTTGAGATATTTTGACATTTTTCAGCAATAATTGTTTTTGATAAGGATTTTACCTGAACTGGTAATAAATAGTGGCTCTAGCTTATTTTGTTGTTGTTGTTTGAAGAGTTAACATTGTGTTGCATACAAATGAGTGATTTGCTAGCTACTGAAGTCGCCAGAGCTGCAACAATGATCGAGGAAGGTCACACATATCGTTCAGTGAGTCAAATGTTGGGTGTATCAGTATCTGTGATCCACCGTTGCGTAAAACTTTACAGACAGACAGACAGTCCCCGGAGGCGGGGACAAGGCAGAAAACGCGCAACCAATGCCGTAGACGAACGTTTTATAAGGGTGCAAAGGTTGAGGAACCGTCGTCAAACAGCTGTCCAGACCAGAAATCTCTTAGAAGAGGTGCGTAACGTGCGTGCAAGTGAACGAACAGTAAGAAGAATGTTAAACGAAGTTGGTTTAAAGTCATACGTACCAGCAAAAGCGCCTAAACTTTAAGTACCTAAGCCACCGAGTTGCAAGATTAGCGTTTGCTCGTCAACACCAAGATTGGTCCGATGAATGGGATCGTGTTTTATTCTCCGACGAAAGCCGATTTGGCGTAAATTTCTTCGACGGGGGGGAAATGATGTGGAGATATCGAGGAGAACGGTACCATCAAGTCAATTTTTCCGAAACGGTGTCATATGATGGAGGGTCTGTTATGGTGTTGGGTGGCATAAGTTTAACAGCCCACACCGCTTTGGTCATCATTGATGGCGGTTCTCTGACTGCACACAGGTACATAACCGAGATCCTGGAACCCCATTTATAGGGCCAGGTTTTGTGTTTATGCACGATAACGCACGGGCCAACACCGCTCGCGTGGTTCGCGATTACTTAAATGAAATATTAATTGATCAAATGGACTGGCCAGCACGATCCCCAGACATCAAACCGATAGAGCACGTCTGGGACATGATTGGATGCAAAGTGCGGGAAAGGATTCCACCTCCAAGGAATGTTGAGGAGTTAAAATTGGCGTTGATTGAAGAGTGGGCCGATTTGCCCCAGGAAATGATTGGCAGCGTCATTAGAAGCATGGGCAGACCTATTCAAGCCCTAATTAGAGCCAGCGGCGGCAATACAAAGTACTTATAATGTAATTTAAAAACATTTTCCAAGATAACTTAATTTTAAAAAAATGATTAATAATAAATTTCTTTTTTTTTGCAATTACGTATAAATAAATAATGTGCAACCCGAGTTTCTATTGTGTCATATTTATTTATAATATTCAAGCCCAAATGAAGCGAAAAAACATACATAAAAAGTTAATAATTAAAAAAAAAACCATCATTTTAGTTGATGACGAGATATTGTTGATGATGGAGCTCGTGTTGAATGATTATTTGGGCTATTACCATCATCTATTGTGGATGTAATGTTTTCCGACGTTTCGATAGACATCTTCTATCTTTATCAAGGAGGAAAAGTAAAAAAACCTTTTGAAAATTATCAATTTTCAAAAAGTCGATATGACAGAAGTCATGAAAGAAAAAATGAACAATCTTATATACTCATCTGTGATACGATGATCTTTTTAAGTTGGATCGAACTATCGGTTTCCAAACTACCACCACAGTTGAAAACAAAATTTACAAAATCCTTTATAAATATCGAAATGAATTTCCAGATCAATTCGTTAGATCAAGACTTACACCTCACTTCAGTAAACCACCACATTTATATGGTCTACCAAAAATACACAAAGCAAATATTCCTCTAAGACCAATTGTGAGTTCAAGAAATTCAGCATGCCACCAATTGGCTAAATTTCTGCTGAAAATTATATCGCCATTAAAAAGTAATTCAACATCGATGATAAGAAACACGAAACACTTCATAGAAATAATGAAACATCAAGAAATCATGGAAGAAGACGTTATGGTCAGTTTCGACATCACCAGTTTGTTCACTAATATTCCGACAGATAAAACACTTATCATAGTTAGGAAAAAGCTTGAAGAAGATCAAACCCTTAGTGAAAGAACTACACTAAGCGTAAATGCAATTATGGAAATGCTTTCTCTTTGTATTGAAACAACATATTTCCAATTCGAAGACATCTTTTATCAACAAGAATTCGGAATGGCCATGGGTTCACCACTATCACCAATTTTAGCTGATTTATATATGAAAATTTTCGAACAGAAGGCATTAGAAAAATATGTACTTAAACCCAATCTGTGGAAAAGATATGTAGATGATACTTTCATTATTTGGCAACATGAAAGAGACACTATAGATGGATTCCTTCAATATCTAAACAATCAAGAGGAATCAAATAAATTCACAATTGAAATCGAGAAGGACAGACAACTTCCATTCTTAGATGTACTCGTACATAAACAAAATGGAATCCCAAGAACCACTGTGTATAAAGAGCCAACGAACACAGGACAATATCTACATTTTGAGTCAAACCACCAACTAAACACTGAATTGGGAGTAGCAAAATGTTTATTTGATAGAGCAATAAATATTTGTTGCACTGAAGAAGACCAATATGAAGAAATAAATAACATCTCGAAAACTCTTAGAAGCAATGGCTACCCCAAAAAGATATTAGAAAAAGCTAAACGAACAGGAGAAAGTCAACCTGAACCAACAGATATAAATCAGACCATTAAAACCGTAATTCCATATGTAAAAGGTTTGTCGGAGAAAATGAGAAGAATTGGAAATGGATACAACATAACGACTGCATTCAAAACTCAAGACACTATCAGAACTAAACTTACAAAAGTTAAGCCTAATAATGAGACACAAAGGACAAAGAACTGCATTTATGAATTACCTTGCGAGTGCGGAAGATCTTACATCGGAGAAACTAAACGCCCTCTGAATGTCCGAATAAAAGAACATCAGAAGCTTCTACGAGTACCAGACAGCGACAAATCCAGGTTAGTCCAACATGCTGTAGATGAGAATCATCGTATAAAATGGGATGAAGCATCAATAATTTCCAAAGAAGAAAAACTTGCAAGAAGAAAAATCAAAGAAGCAGCATTTATGAAAATAACACCAGATTCCATGAGTGCTCCATCTATAGATCTGCCAGAAGTTTGGACACCGATAGTTCGATCCAACTTAAAAAGATCATCACATCACAGATGAGTATATAACATTGTTCATTTTTTCTTTCATGACTTCTGTCATATTGATTTTTTGAAAATTGATAATTTTCAAAAGGTTTTTTTACTTTTCCTCCTTGATAAAGATAGAAGATGTCTATCGAAACGTCGGAAAACATTACATCCACAATAGATGATGGTAATAGCCCAAATAATCATTCAACATCATTTTAGTGTTCCCCTAATTTTGCCGGTGTGTGTAGTTGGTGGGAATTACGATAATTCCTAATTGAGATTCCAGATTGAAAAAACGCCTTGTACGTCTCGTTTTCAGGACTTCATTACATAATTAATACTTTATCGTAAGTTTAAATTACTTAATTGATTGGAATTGTTCGGGTTCACGTCGTTTCTACAGAAAAAAATTCGAATAATCGTTTTCATACGTAACTAAATGAAACGAAAAAACCTAGAATAACTAATACAGAATAAACATTCTAAACAAATTATTCAAATTCAAAATTCAAAATTATGGTAGAATCTGAATCAGTGGCGAATTTATGAAAACGGAATGCAGAGGGAATTTTTTCATCCAGCAAATTAAATATGAACTTATCATAACACCTACCCTATGTTTCTAAAAAAGTGTGGGAGTTATTGAAAGTAGACTATGATATTGTTCTACAAGGAGAATTTAGTCAATATGGATCACGCCATACCGATGTTATGAATGAAACAAATGGCCTAATTGAATAAATCACGCTGTGTAATCCTAATAAAGGCACCACCTTACCATTAATCGAACGTTGTTTCGAAGCTCGCTTGAGTTCTCCTAAATTTTGACAGTCTCATACGAAATCGACCAGTGTGATGAATATGAATTTGCAAACGGCATAATTTCCTGAAATTCTTGAAAGAGGAATAGTGAAACCTCAATTTAATCGATAGTGAACGAAATGAATTTGAATAAGACTGATCCCTAGTAATTGTAAAATCTGAATCAACAAATATTTGCAATAAAAGTACATTTTTCATCATTTCATTTGGATGCACTTGCCCAATAATTTTCGATGTGATACAGTCACTTTTGAAGAAGCCACCATAGTTGCATACCGTATCTTTAGAAAATCACATTCACAATTTCAAAATAAATTTTAAATGCAATGGAATATATTTTTTCATTTGAATCACTGCAGTGTTCAATTTTCTACATTGTTTTCAATTTACAGCTACGTTACCTCCCAATGGCTAATAAACCTTAATTGAAATGATGAGAATTTCTCGAACAATCATATATAAGTCCCTTGTAGTGTTCTAAAATATTGGCGTACCATATGCAAGAAACTAACTTCCATAACCTAACTTCTCCGATTTTGCAAAAATAATGAACATCAATTATAACTATAACATCGATTATTTAAACTTTGCATGAATAATTAAGGTATCAGCTTCGAATTGCCTTTTCATCCTATGACTTGGTTTGAGCTGAAATAGTTTCTAAAACCCCACATAAAGAATTCAGTCTTCATAATACCCTTTGAACATCAAGCAAGAGAGTGCACATCAACTCACGCGGGTCTTCGCTTCCGAAACTTCCTTCTGAATGTTCATATTATTCGCTAACTTAAAATTAAATTTGTTTGCTTTATAACATCTTTGTGCAGTATCGACTTGGAAAACTTTCTCTATTTCTCTGGGCCTAATTCAGCTTGTGCTTTCCATCAGTAGGCAGAGTGATGCGCTACCTTCAGTGGTTTCCATTAATTCTGGACAAGCCAACTTATCACAAATAAATTTGAAGAAAAGAATATCGGAATCTGCTCAAATCTACAAGTATAAGAAGGATTGGAAGAAACAAAAAATATCACAGAATAAAGCAGACGCAACTCGAGCTCAAGTAATAAAAGATGAATTTGGCATCGGACTGTATACAGCCATGAAACAGGTAATGAAGGTAGATATTATTCTATCTGTTAGGATATATACATGATGATGAACATGATGTTACTAACAACCAACAGGCAATGTGGAGATTACTATAATAAGGAAACGGTGAAAAAATAGAAAACTATCTCATATGTCAATGCTTATGGTTTCAGTGGCCATTTTCCTAGAGTTGAGAATTTGTTTCAGGATTTTTAAGGCCATCTGCAGTGTTGTCAAACGAAATACTGAAGCGTTTCAAGTGAATTCATCATCACCTATATACCTTTACCCGGTGACCGAGGAGATTTTCATTATCGCCAAATCCCTAAAAGACAGGAGGAGCGAGGATATCTAAGGTTTTTCTGTAGTATTATTGAAGACGGTTATCACATACGATAAGGAACCTATGTGGAAGATCATACAAGACACGAAGGAAATAGATTCAGATATGTACGAAAACTATAAACCAATACGAGTATCCATTTCAATCGCTTTATCTGAAATTTTTCAATATGTCCTTAAGACTCCGCTGGTAGAATTTCTCGATAGAAATGCTGTCCTCCATCATTGTTAACACCGTTTCAGAATCCGGTGGCTAACTGTTACTTCTATGACCGAAGTACTCTATAAGAACATTGGAAGCTATAACAATGGTGAAGATACTGAACTGTCCTGCATCGTTCTAAGTGATGCTCTTGTGAGCGGTCCATATAAGATTCAAATTGTAAGCTTCAACACTACAGAATACGAGGAAAATCTTACGATATATTAGAATTCTCCTGGAGTCATCGATTCCAAGAAAATAAACGAAATATCTCCTTTTCAAAGACTATAGTCGATATTGGAGTACTACACAAATCTATATTGGGACTCATTTTATTCATCATTTTCAAGAATGACTCATATGAGAGCGTTCAAGCTTACCAGATCAGCGGTTATGCAGATTTAGCAGCATTCCTTATCAAGTCGAAATATACTTTATACTGCATAACATCTAAGTCCCTAGAAGACGCCAAAAAATGATTTCACGCATAGTCTGCAAGTATACAGGGTCTTTCACGAGGAACCTCACCCATATTTATAAGTGAAACTACTGAACGGGTTTTCATGAAATTCAGCACTTATGAGTATTTCACAATGTTGATTAAATCTAAAATATTTTCAAGGCATGAGCACCGGTTTTTCCGGAAATGACATCAACTTCCTTTTTTCAAATTAGAACACCATTTTTTTATTGCAGAAATAGATTCCTTATTAAATTTCAAGCTATTTTGATATAACATTTTTCAGATTTGATTGGAAAATTCTCTCTGAGCGGGAAAATTCGAAAAAAAAATCTAAAATAGAGCTCCTGTGAAACTAGAATAACTTCGAGGTGTTTGGATAGAAAATTTTTATTTTTGCGATTTTTCAAGATGTAAGATTGATGTAACCACTTTGAAAATCGAAATCTCGATTCATGATACAGGGGGTGAAAAAATTTAGGGATGACAAAATCGTGAAAAATCAATTTTTTCAAATTAGAACCCCATTTTTTTATGGCAGATATTGAATCTACATTAAAAAATAATGTGAGTGTATGCATCACACCCTTGCCCTAAAGTGGATATTTCCTGAGTTATTCACAAAAAACGGTTTTTCGTCTTGAATTTTCAGCTTCACCAAGCCAAACAGATGAAATTTTCAGGAACTGTTATTTGAACCATGGTGTAGATTTTTCACCCCTTCTTGAAACCGACTTCAAGTTACTATTAGGAGAACCATGGCAAACTCTCGCAGTTATAACTAGAGAAGATGCTCCAAGTTTTGACCTTTAATTTCTAGACATTTATTTATACGTCTCAGGAATGCTTCGTGCGTTGCTCTTCTTATTTCATCGGGAGGAAGAGATCTGCAAAAGTGTTTAAAAACCAAATTGAGTTTCAAAACTATGAATCTAAAAATCTAAACAAACCTGAACGCATTTCTGACTCGTTCTATGCAGTCCTCTTTATCAGTCAGGGGAGTTGAGTAGACAATATACCCCAAACCTAATAGTCTGAAGGAATTAAATCGGGAGAACGCGGTGGCCAAAGATATGGACCATTGTTCGCCAACCATCGATCTTCAAATAGCCTGTATAGGATATTTGACACATTGAGTGAATTGTGTGGAGGCTTGTTGATACCATAAGTCATTATGGTTCTGTACTAGCGGCTCAATTATTTGAATCAATATGTCAGAATATCTATCTCCTAAGGGAGAACATTCTTTAAATAATGCAAACATGTGTAGTGTTCTATCTTACCAGTTAAAGTCCCATCATAAATGTGAACATCGAGAATTGCATTATTTTTGAGGGCCCAAAAAATATTGAAACTCCAGGTTTCTTGAAAGTTCCATTGTCTGAAGTGGTGTTTGTTCTCTTCATCCCAATAATGACTGTTATGCCTATTTAAAGAACCATTCTTTGTGAATTCGGATTCATCTGTCCAAATTATACAGTCCAAAATGTTTTCATTCTATTGAAATCGAATCATCATAGCTTCGCAAAACTCTGTTCTCCTGACGAAATCAGTTTCCTTCAAATACTGTACCCTATTGAATTTATATGGTTGCATTTTATGTTTTTTGGCGCTCTTGTTCACCCGAACAGAGTGCCTATCATTTTGCCCGAATGTCTGTAATTTTGGAATATCGAGCCGAAAATGGTCTCAATCGATTGGGTTCGACTCCCTGTTGAAGAATTCGTGGCGAAAGTTGAGTCTGTCCGGCCGGCCGTCCGGCCGGCCGGCCGGCCGTATCCTCTCTAGCATCCAAAAGGAATCAGCTAGAGTTTTCATATTTTCAGAATAGGTTAATTGTCCAAATATCTCGGTCAAGTTCGTTATTGGGCCAAATCCGTCGGATGGTTCAGTAGTTATGAGCATCTGAAATTTTGTTTCCTCAATAACTACTAGAATATCCATCCGATCAAGTTTATACTTGGAATGTTATTGAGGGACGCTGAAACGAAACGGCTTGCAAAATTTCGCAGAAATCGTCACGCTAGAAAATTTTTAAAAAATTCCCCAAAAAAAAATGTTCAATACTCAATATCTCCTAAGACTTTATTTAGATTCAAATAAAAATCCGTATATTAATTGAGGTTACCGATATCTTACTCATCTTCAAATTTCATTGTCGTAGCTTTCCCCCTTCTGAAGATATGATCATTTTTTTCATTTACTCAAGAGAAAAATAGAAATGTCATGAAGTCCGAGCTTTGTCATTGAAAGATTTGCCATCACAGATCGATATTCGTTTGACAACTTGCGGACCTAGATATCAGTGTCAGTTGGCGTAATATCAATCAAAATTTTCATAGAATTCATAGAGGTAGAATTCGATGTCGATGACGTTGTCAAAATTCAGAAAAGCACAGACGTAATATTAATCAAAAAATTTTTTATCATAGAGAAAGAATTTGATGGCGTTGTCAAAACTCAGAAAAGCACTCGATCAGAGAGCTTATAGATTTGTTAAGGTTTGAATATTTACTCGCAAGTAGGTCAACAAGAGCGCCAAAGCAATCTGACCTCACGTCAGTGCTTTCTAAATTTTTTAATATTCACCAAACACTCGATTGAGCTAATCCCAGAGCAATCTCGGCATCTTTGAGAGAATTTTGAGGATTTACACGAAAATATGCAAGAACTGTAATTTCGTTGTTCTCATCTTCTACTATACTTTATTCTCTGTGTATAGTTTTCCTAACGAAAGATCTGACATTTCTCAAGTTTGTCATGGTTCTGTTAATGGTATCTGTCGTTGATCTGGGTCGGTCAGGAAACCCCTCAATGAACAGTCGAATCGTTCTATCTACACCTTTATTACATTCTCCATGAAGTAGAATGAGATTTAAATAATCTTCATTGGTGAAATTAGGCATAGTGATCGATTTGAAAACTTAATACGAATTATCACCAAATTAATAGTAAACACAAAATGCTACTGAATAAAGAGGAATTTGGCAGATGTAATTAATGATATCTATCATTGAAAAAAAAAGAATGTAAAACATGGTAAGTTTTTGCATATGGTTCATAAGGAATTATTTATTTATCACTGGAGAGAAAACCGATGGCCGATTAGTTGAAATAAAGAGGTTTCCATATAAATTCGAATCCAAATTCGCCAGCCATCTATTTAGGAACAACCTGTAACTTTTCTCTCTTGCATATTAGGGTAGTAAAATCTGAAACATTGTTTAAGTAACAGTTCCTGAAAATTTCATCTTTTTGGCGTGAAGGGAAAAGAAATAGCTGAAAATTCAAGACGAAAAACAGTTTTTTGTGAATAACTCAGAAAATATCCACTTTAGGGCAAGGGTGTGATGCATACACTCACATTATTTTTTAACGTAGATTCAATATCTGCCATAAAAAACATGGAACATGGGGTTCTGATTTGAAAAAATTGATTTTTCACGATTTTGTCATCCCTAACTTTGAAAGCGATATTTTCATCCCCTGTATCATGAATCGCGATTTCGATTTTTAAAGTGGATATATCAATCTTACATCTTGAAAAATTGCAAAAATGAAAATTTTCCATCCAAAAATCTATTCTTGTTTCAGCGGAGCTCTATTTTCGATTTTTTTCTCGAATTTTCCCGCTCAGAGAGAATTTTCCAACCAAAACTGAAAAATGTTACATCAAATAACTTGAAATTTCCAAAGGAATCTATAACTGCAATAAAAAAAATGGTGCTCTAATTTGAAAAACGGAAGTAGACGTCATTTCCGGAAAAACCGGAGGTGCTCATGCCTTGAAAATATTTTAGCTTTCATCAGCATCGTGAAATACTTATAAGTGCTAAATTTCATGAAAATACGTTCAGTAGTTTCCCGTATAAATATGGGTGAGGTTGCTCGTGAAAGACCCTGTATACTGAACAAATTTAGAATCTTACCTGCACCACCAGAGCACAATAAAACATATTTGACATATCTAGGAATCACACTTGCTGGAGTGCATATATCGATTAAGTATGTATGTGGCTATCAGGCTTTCCACAACGACATTTGTACGTGCTTGTTTTAACAGAACAGCGTGCATTTTTTTGCACAAATTTATGTTATTTTCGAATATCGAGACAAAAATGGTCTCAATCGAGATTAGGTTCGACTTTATGATGAAGAGTCCGACCGGCCGTATACTTTCTATCTTCCGAAAGAGATAAGCTAGAGTTTTCATATTTTCAGAATAGTTTAATTGTCCGAAAACTACAGTAAAGTTCGCTATTGTGCGAAATCTGTCGAACCGTTCAGGAGTTATGAGGTTCCCTCAATAACTCCTCGAAGAACCGTGGAATCGAGTTGTTATTCGAAATATGTGCAAGTGAGGTTCACACAATTAGGTGTGCAAAGTTTTGTGAATATCAGCACTCCCTAAAAATTTCTAAAAAAATTTTTTTTATCACGAAATCGAGTTCAAATCGATTTTGACCTTAATTCTATTAGTTTTTTCAGTACTTCATAGCTCATAAGATATCCAAGGGATTCAGACAAAAATTTTTGCATGGATGGCAGTAATTGATCTTTCATATTCTCAAATTGCATTATGCTATGTTTATACGTAGAGCTAGTTAGGACTGTATATTTTATTATTGGATGTTGCGTACGCAGATCACGACTACAGATTGCACAACGTTGCGGACACAACAGATATCAGAGCTACAAAACGGTCTGGGTTTTTTTTTTGCCCACTTGTTCTATCTACTTCATTCACATGAGTCACAGTAGAAGAGATGGATGTCTTTTCGTCGGCATTTTGTCTAATTGAGTCTCCCAAAATTTGATCGAAAAGAAACCTCTACCCACTTATTAACAATAACCTCTATGTCTGCAAAAATCTCAGTAGAGATCTGAAAAATATTCCATGATTTATCAATTTTTTAAAAAACTATATATATATTCAGAAATTTTACGAAATTTTGCTGATATTTTCCCGAAATTTGGCTAGTTTTCCTTCCTTTCATCATCATTCAAATGATTTTCAAATTACAAATGGATGTGGGGGACATTTTTCGATTGATCTAAGAAAGAAAATTTCAGAGGCTTATTACTGCCAAACTGCCAAATACTTTCCACCACAATAAAGGATCATCATTAATATTTATTCGTTTTTCATTATTGTACTCATTTAGTATGCTCTTCAACACCACAAATTTGTCGAAACCTACCCTATTTTCAGAAGTGGTATCATAATCATCTTCATCGCTACTTGATAATATATTCGACAAAACTGTTCGGAAATTACTATGGGTAGCTTTTACTGGTAATTTCATTCTTGTCTGGGTTTCGGCAGGAACTTCAATATTTTCAGCCTCATTTTTAGATGTACCACCAAGTAGTGACATCAACGACAGATAGATAGACGATAGATCGCGTATCGGGAATCAGGGGGATTCCCAGCGCAACACGTAGGAACTTGCTTATAACAGTCGACGTATGCCGCTATCGTATCGTCCTCCGATTAACACCTCCGATTGAAACCTTCGGTTTGGAAGTTTCGGAACCGAAATTGGAACCGAAGGTGTGATAATAATCGGAAGTTCCGACTTATCGGAGTCGCATCAGACAGATTCTAGCGACGATGAACCCATTCTGAGAATAAGAAAGCTCTAGCTCATCTTCTTCGAATGGCATTGGATATAAGCAGATTCCATGACGACCGGATAGATTTATTAAGAGCCACGTATTCTTCATCATGGAGTCAAACCCAATTGCTGGCGATCATCTTCGGTTCGATATCAGAAAATAACAGATATTTGGGCCTGATTTTCCTGTTAAAACAAGCAGGACCGCCCAGAATATCTTAGGAGTATGTTCTCACATTTATGAAATATTTATTCTTACGACTATGGTAAGTCAAAAGCTACATATTCGATAAAAAATATAATGTAAGTTCCGAATTCCCTCGTCTGTATATCAGTGTTTAGAAATGATTGAAATTTGGAACATTCACTAAGAAGATCAACTTCATACAATAAAACGCCGGAATCCATCTTCATAATGGATAAGGAGAGATAAAGAAGAGTTACCTCGGAATTGAGTTCGTACTGGATCAACTCATTAAGAAGGGTTTGAGTATGCCCTCAAGCTGGAAAGTTATATTCTCAGTTATATTCAAGAGGTAATAGATATTCATCCTTACTTTCAGGTTGGAGGTAAGAGAGATGCGGCTATTCATGTAATTTTATCCCTTCTCGTAACATATGGAGTGGAGTGGAGCTCGAGATCATGTTCCATTTGTTCGTGTCACGTGTCTTACTCCCAAAAGCAAAAATGAGAACTGTGAATCGTTTTCGCAATGAGGCAAATTATAGACATCAGAGGAAAATTATTGGATTCTGTTTTGAATGAGGTTTTAAGAAGACGCTAGTAGGAATTGCGGCTGAATAAAAAAATTGAGCTATTGGAAAGTGGCTTGAATGAAAAAAAAAGTCGTTGAAGATTCACTGAATAAGTAAAGTGAAAAAAAGTAATGGTAGAGTATATTCATTTTCTTTCCGAGTTCTACAACCTGAGAAATTCGCCGTGCTTCCTCTTCCAAAAAACCTTTTTCAGAACCCAACTTTATATCAAACGAGCTCCAGAATCTCTTCAGGATGACACAAAGAATGTGTGAAGAGCTTTGATTATTGCATTCAGAATGACTGTGGTATTCTGAACATTTGATTCAACTCATTTCATAATGCATAGTAATTCTCTGGGTGGTAACTCAATTCAAAAACAAATTTCCAATGACCCATTTTTTTTTAAGTGAAAACTTCTTTAGCGGCGCTGAGCACTCTCTTGAATGGGTAAAAACATCCAAACTCGCGTCAGGGTCACCTGTTGCTGATCGAAAAAGCGTAAGATCGAGGAGTAGGAGAGGGAATAATATCCCCCACTCGTTCTACCGTGCCTGCGTGTGCTGTTTCGTTTAGGCGGTGCAGGGCGCTTGTGCGAATGTTTGTGAATGTTAATGTAATATAAATTAGGTTTGTTCGGGTGGCAGTTCGGAACTGTAATTTTTGGTAATTTGTGGTTCCCACCCGTTCGTCTGGGACGGAACAGGAGTTCCTTGTCGTTCGTGCGGTCGGAACACTTGATTTCGGAACTGTTCGTTACTGTTCTTACGGTTCCTGATCTAGAGATGGTACAAGGTACAACAGAAGAAGCGGTAAATTCAAATCATCGGTGATTCAAATTTTTAGTAGTTCTAATTAGCAATTAAGTTATATATTTGGTGACTAGGATATTCGCATAGCTGTTTTCGAGTATATTTGATGTGGTGGGAGTATAAATTTTTAATCAATTCGTTATAATAGCTTCTCAAAATTTTTGTTATCTCAAAGAAGAGGAAGGATCATTTGCAATAGATGAATAAAACAATTGCATAATTGTTGATCAAAGTATGTAAGATAATTATTTTATATTATTTATATATACGATATTTCGTATTTATATACTATATATTTAGTTTTGTTATTTCGTGATTGTAGTATCTTTATTTTTTAACCACTCAAAATGTATTGAAAATTTAGGAAGGAAACGAAGGCATGACCTCTTTCAAGAACACAACGACTTGTTGAAACAATTCTTATCTAAAAAATAATTACAAGGCTATGAAAATTGTTATAAAATATTTTTATTTATTTCCCAAATGCCACCAGTTCCATATACAATCACCTAATTCTATTATATAAAATTTTCTGTACACAGTTTTCACCAAAATTAAAATGAAATAACAGAAAAATTCACAGTTTATCCAGATATGAACTAACAAAAATAATTTCTCCACTGATGACCACTACTACATGTATTGAAATTTCAAATTATAATTAAATTAAATCATTTCTTTAAATATTTCATTACATATAAATTATATTTACAGTTATTTATATGGATATGTTTATGTTTATTTATTTATGACAAAAAAATTGTTCAATTTTAATATTTGTAATTTCTAAAGTATTTCCACCGTATTAATATCACAATAACTTATTCAATATCTTCTTAACACTATCCATGATATGATCCATGATCATTGAACTCTATATGAATACCTATATGGTATTTAGAGTTCAATGTCCATGATGTACAACATAACCTTACTTTCACTTATCTACGCACTTAACGAAATCGTTTTGAAATTATCTGTTGCCACCTGTTCTCACCCGTTCGTGTCATAGAACAACTTGCGACGATTCCAAGAGTTACAGAACCTGGTTCTCTGTGACCCCAGTACGACTGGGAACTGCCACCCGAAACCTATTGTCATTTTTGTGTACGATAGCGCAATAAATGAATACTGTATTCCACCAAATAAATAATAGCACTTTTATACTCATAATGAAAGCCATTCATACAAAATTATTCTCTAACCATTCCAAAATATCAAAAATGCACAACGTTAATATTCAAGTTTTCACTTCTGCCGGCACTCCCGGAGTGCAACCCGTCTTTTTTTTTCTCCATTAAGGGGTTCATAGGGGTTGAAAGTTATGCATGAACAAAACTGTAAAAGTAGACTTTAATTTGGTGACAAATTTTATCAGGTACCATCGTCTCAAAGTAAATTAGCCTTGAAAAGGTGCGCATACTAGAAACGTATTTGAGGTAACTGGTTTTTTAAAAAAAAAAGTTTGTTTTTGAGAATTTCTCCATGGCTGTAAAGAAAATACAAAGATTTCGCAAAAAAAGTACCACATTATCCACATTCCTTTTTCAAATAATACAGGAGGTTGAAGGGGATGTCACATGGTACAATAAAAATCCTTCTAAAATGCAATAAAATTTGCTAGAAGTGAAACAAAAAATGACCTGTTTCAGGATTTTGTTGTCAAATATTTATCTTCTAAGAAAATGAATTTGTTCCATAATTCTGAATCTCAAAGATATCAATTAATCAATGAAGTAATAATTTCATGGGGTAAAATATTGAGATCATTGAGAGAAAGTAGCGAAAGACTGATTTGGGTATTATTTTAGAATCATTTGATATTTGTTTTGTGAGCCAAAAGTTCAAAAGAATATATATATATATATACAGGGTGGCCATTTGAAAACGAAACAGAAGAGATTACAGACGAAATAAGTTTTTTCGATAGAAATGCTCGGACAGGTCGATTTCTGTTTCGAGGGGGACAACTTGAGATGTAGGTTACGGACGCATAGCGCTTCAACCCTTGCTGCTACAACCCCCACCCCCAATTTTTAAATAGGGAAGATGGGGTGAGTGATACCCCAATTCAAATATATTTTTATACTGATTTCAGCACAGAAATAGTTTTTTCATTTTATGCATTAGTTCTCGAAATATTCATGCGTTAGTTAATTTCATCACTTAAATTAATTTTTTGAGAATAATTGACATTTCGTGCTTCCGAAACACCTAAATTTCCGTACTTGTATTTGAATTTTAAAACATCTACCACTGTGCAAATGAAGTTATACCGTACGTGTTAATGCTACCAGAGTCAGATGTTCGACTAGCTGTTTTATTTACTGAAATAATTCTCCAACTGTACGGTATCAGAACGATTTGAACTATTGATCTAAGAAATAAGATTTTTCGAAGTGAAGTAAACATTTTATGAAAAACTCACATCAATTAATTAAATATTCAAATTGTTCACCATTAGCTTCCATACAATGAAATAAGTTTTGTTCGAAACGATGGCGCACATTTTGTAGCATTTCTGGAGTGATTTGACGATATTCGTTCACTATACGTCTTCCTAAATCTTCTATGGAATCGGGCTGTGTAGAGTATATTTTACTCTTCAAGTGGCCCCAAAGAAAGCAATCTAGTGGTGACAGATCTGGCGATCTGGCTGGCCATTCAGTGGGACCCCTTCTTTCAATCCACCGATTTGGAAATCTTTGATCCAGATATTCTCGAACTGGTAAGGCGTAGTGTGGAGGAGCTCCATCCTGCTGAAACACTGATCTTCCACATAATTCCATCATCTTGATTAAAATTTCTATGTCAGTGGATTGGAGGAAGGAAGCCACAGTCATGGTTGTTTTGAAGCTCAAAATGTCGATTTTTCACAAAAAAAAACACTACAGGTGCCATGAAAACACCACTTCTTTTTCAAATACACAGTTAAGAATATTTCGAGAACTAATGCATGAAATAAAAAAACAATTACTGCGCTGAAATCATTATGAAAATACCTTTCAAATGAAATGTCACTCACCGCATCTTCCCTATTCAAAATTTGGGGGTGAGGGTTGTAGTAGCAAGCTCGAAACAGAAATCGACCTGTCCGAGCATTTCTATCGAAAAAGTTTATTTCGTCTGTAATCTCGTCTGTTTCGTTTTCACATGGCCACCCTGTATATTATTATATACTTAATCTTTTGTTTGAGTTGTAGTTGAGGAAGCTAGTGGAATAGCATGCTATCGTTTTGTCCAAATGACGGTATATTTTCAATTATCGTCTTCAGTCGACATCCTGATGAAAATCCTTTTCAAATTTCAGTATTTACATTCGTTTCGCTCTTTTCGTGAATTATTCATAGTTATGTCATTCTATATCTTGAATTCTACAATGACGATTTTGTATCAAGCCGTTTTCTACAATATTATTTATATATAATATTGTTCAGAAACGTTGCAATTGAATAATGAACTGTTCCTTATGACTGATATTTTTCACAAGCGATATAAATCTCTGAAACGATCATCTGATATGAGTCTGCCAAACTCATGGAAATCCTCAGGCAAAAAAATTTTCAGAAAATTCCTGAAATTGTTTTGAGAAATATATGTTACTATTTCTCATAAGCTGTTCGTCGGATTTCAATGAAACTTGTCCATTTATGGAGGTCATTGATAAATCGCATATTCTGAAATTTCATGTTTGAAGAGTTAACCCCGGACAAAATATAGGAGTTCTTTTCTACTAGCTTGTTCTAGAATAGAATAGCTTTTGCCTAAATGTCTGTTATTCTCTAATGTTGAGCAGCCAAAAATGGTTTCAATCAATTGAGTCCGACTGCCTAATGAAGAATCCGCATCTAAAATATGGTCAAACTTGAGTATGTCTTATCAGCGAGTTCACAGAATCTCCTGACTTCTTCTGTTCTGTCTTACATTTTCAGATAGAGGTACAATATATTCTCAAGGTAATCAATATTTAATCTAATATCTAAACAAAATACAAACCTCTCAATCAACGAATAGAAAGACTTTCGTCAAGAGAAAAGTTGCTACTACGGAATAATCCTCCAACTATGAAAGAAGAGGCCAAGAACGTTTCCAAATATGGATAAACACATAACGAAATATTGTTTGAATTTTCTCGAAATTTTGATTCAAACTAAATACTCGGAAGGTTGAAAATGCCTAAGAATAATTTCAAAATAGTACTTATTCACACAAATTTTTTCCGATATTAATTCGTCACTACAAAAATCTGAAATTTACATCATCCTCTTCGCAAGACATTTTTTTATGTTATAGAAGCAATTTCATTAGGATATGTTTCGATATTATTGCAGAATTGAACCTTCGTGTTTCCCACTAAATAAATTCACATTGTGAAATATGAAGACTCTAACATCATCGATGCTCTTGTATTGTCATAGTTTATATTTGCATCAAGTGCATGCGCGGATAATTAACCTAAGTTCCATAAATATTTTAATATGGAATTTTAAAGATCTGATAATATCCCCAAAGCCGTGTGACCTTCTCAAACTAAAACACACCACCAAATTTTTGCATTCAGAAACAACGTCACCAACAAGTGGAATTATTGTCAGTTTTCTATGCTGCGTTGGAAGACTAAATGTTCAAGTTGTCAGCATATTTCATATTCGATATTCTCCATTTGATATTCTACTGGTATTTTTCAGGAAACAGGATTGATGTAAATGATAAATTTTGTAACATAAAACTCGACCTTCCCACGCCCATTTGTTTTCAATCAATCTCATCTGGACCATCGGCTAACTTCTTGAGCCTCTTGATCTATAGTTCAAATCGATTCCAATTCAATTCTTCGAGATCGCTCAGATTCCCCTGTTCTAATTGCTCCGCGTCTCGGTGAACTTGGAAGTTGAAAGTGTTCAATAGTTCCTAACTGATTGTTCTAGCAACAAGAAATCAAACAATGAAGTATCCTCACATTCGATGAGAAATATGCTTTTAATAAACTGATTAGTTATTTGCTGCGACGAAAAACGAGCATTCAATCCTTAGTGATGGTAGATTAATATCAGAAATTCATATTTCTCAATTGAGCACGATGCATCTAAAAATAATTCAAAATAAGTCCTACTGGACAACTCTAAACTTAAGAAACCATAATTGTTGGCAAATGTTCGAAAAACATGTGAAAGCAGCTTGAGCTTCTGCTTCAAGTCGCAGTAAATATTAACCCAGGATTAAGGAAACGAACAAGATAAATCCCGTAAATTTCAAACAAACAACCCAATATCTGAATTCGGCCAGGGTCCCGCTGCTCCTGGAACAGGATAATAGATGCGAAGATAAACAGGGAGTGAGCAAGGCCGACTTCGATTCGGGTAGGAGATATTATGGGCGGCCACTCATTCTCATCAGCTGGTCCAGGCGCGATAAGGCCCCTGGAGTATGTGTCGAAACCATTGATACGACAATCCGATGCATATCACAAGGGATTTCTAGTTATGACAATAATATATTCATTCGGTTTCGAGGAATATTCAGAAGTTATAATTAATTGATACTGCTATCAACGCAACTTCGGTCTGGGTAGAAATTGATGTATCGTCAGCATTGCGAACTTTTGATCGAACGTTATCGAAGAGCTGGTGTCGCTGATTATATACGTAATTATATACCTACACCCTAAAATGTGGAATGATTTTGTGCTTTACTCACCATCTCCTCTTGTTCTTATTCGTACCAACATTTTGATGGATATCTATCGTCCTCAAGGAAAATTAAGCTTTTCAAAATCCACAAAACTGTTTGAACTTGGAAAAAGTGGTAGTTAGTTGTGACAAGAACGAAGAAAGATGGTAGATTTCGCCCAAATAATCATTCTACACGAGGTACATCAAATTTATCGTCATTCCACCCAAACTTCAAGACAATTAATTCACTTACAGACCGATGGAATATGTCGAGAGCATTGTATTTTTCGGAATCATCTACGATGAAAAGCAACCCTATGAAATCAGGATCTCTTGCGAGCATATTTTATGGGTAATACATTCATCAGATATATGAATACATACGGACATTAAATAAGATCTATTGAATTCTCTCAAATATTCAGACGTTTCTCCTATTGGATATTCTCTTTATATCTAAATTCATCGATTATAGAAATTGAAAGCATTTGAAAATCATTGATTATAATTTATACATTAAGGTCATTCAAAAACAGAGGAAGACGTTGAAGTGTGGTGTTTCCAGACTGTAAAATAGTGAGACCAGGTAATATTTTATTATTTTGGGCCAATTTGTTCATTTTCTTTGGGATATTAGTTTCATAACTCTCCATGTTTAGGGCGGTTTGCTTGGTGGTCTTCCTCCTATGTATGGTAGGTTCCACTTCGTGCATGTCAAGTTGTGTATCCATCATCCTACCGACATGTTCGCGTGCACCTCAAGGGTCTGCTCTTCCTTAGATGGTTACAAGTATATCGAGTACGAGGGTTGCCCTTTTATTTCGGGATTGAACAACCCTAATGTTGCAATCTGCCTACTGACAGCTCTATCGTAAAGCTTTACATTTTTAACGTTTTGACGTAAGAGCACTATTTGCGTTGTTTACAGTAACTTAAAAGAGTAATCTCGCCCAAAACATGAACTTTTTTGTGCTATAATTTTTTACCACTTTCGACGTGGAATAACTCACCAACAGTGCATCATTGAACTTAATTCAATTTTTGACGATGAAGCTCTGTTATGTCCGATAGCTCAGTAATTTTGAGGGATAAATAGACTTTATTTATTTTTGCGTTTGAAGCTGGTGCGAACGCGAAATATATAATATGAAACAACAAAATTCATATAAAGAAATGCGGTCAACAATGATGACTTACCACAGCGGTGAACTACGATTAGCGTGATTTTATAAACAATTTCGATAACAGACGTGATAGCGAGAGCTCTTCTATTCCAATTCGCGTTCTAGAGGCGTATCCATAACATATAACAAGCTCCATCAAGGATCAGTGTTTATCGATGGTATGGTGAATTCAACCGAGGTCGTATAACTCCAAGACGAATTTCGTGAAGGTCGTCCAAAATCAGTTTCTGTCCTGAAAATCATTGATACAGTGCCTCAACTGATATTGAAAGGTCTTCATGCGACCTATAGTGAGATTGAGAAAACCTTAGGCATTAGTGGGACCAGCATACATTTCACTATTGCATGAACATTTGACTGTCAAAAACATTTGTTTGCGTTGGCTCCCACACAATTCGTTGATCGCTCAAGAAAGAGCTGTCTATAGATAAAAAAAAAATCTTCAAAAATACGATCGCAGTGCTTCGAAGCACGCCTATGACATCGCGACAGGTGATGAATCGTGGATTGACGCATATGAGCCCGAAAGTATATAGCAGTCGTCTCTATGGGTGTTTCAAGATCAGCCAAATCGAACAAAAGTTGCTCGCGCACGAAGAACTTCCAAGCGAATGGTCGCCTGGTTTTTCGGGAAAACTGCACATGTCGCAATTGTACCATTAGAACAACGCAGAACAGTCAATTCTGAGTGGTACACAACCATTTGTTTGACAGTTGTCTCCCAAGAAATCAGGAAAATGTGAGTCAATAAAAATAAGAATAAGAGTGAATTTCTGGAATTTCTGAAACTGATAAAACTAGGGTGTGAATGAATTTGAGACTCAAATTATTCAATAATTCCTGTGGAGCTATTGCTTTGGTCATCATTTCAGGAAGTAGCATACAATGTGATCTATGCCAATGTGTGCCAATGCCCCAATGTTCAGGTTTCAACGACGGTCGTCCTAGCCAAACCTGAATTTGATAATAAACTCGTCTGGTGTGTTCAATCAATGCTGACTCTGTTGGAGGAAGCATTACTAGGGGTGATGTTTTCCTGGTTCTTAAAACTGGGGCTGTGAATATTTTATATCTCAGTTCATCGATGCTCAAATTTTTCCAACTTGTGTTGTACAGATATCTCACTACCGTTTCCGCAATAGGATAAAGCTCTCTAATACTTTTATCTTCTTGATAGAAAATCTGCACTAATTCTTGAAGATCGGGATTTCTCTGTAGTAAATGTGTTATTTCCTTTTTTCCTTGATTGTACATAAAACTAGTAGAATCACATCCAGCAAAAAAATGGGCGAATAAAATGAATGGTTTCAATTCACGGTCCTGATATGTTGAAAACAAAGTATTTCCTTTCGATCCTGGAACAACTTTGTAGAAAAATATATTGCTGTGATCTGGTGAAAGAGCAATGAGAAGAGATTTCGCACATAAATACGCAACATATAATTTTGATTGGTTTTGATGGTTTTGATTTATCAACGAACTCTACACTCTTCAATCCATCAGGATTCGTGTAACTGACTGGTACCAATTTTACCTGCTTTTGTGAAGCTAAAATAGAATCAGGTGGCATTTCCGTCAGCCTTTTGGAACCTTCTTCATATTCAACATCATATTCTGATGTAATGACTTTAATACCTCCCAAACAGTGAAATGTTTCATGACCATCCAACGTACTTACATTGAGATCTGTGTTATCAAATTAGAATTGAAAAAAAGAGTTTGGATGAATTAATTTTGCAGGTAGCATAATAACGGAAGCTTCATATAATGGAATATTGTGGTATGAAGCCGATACTCCTAATTTACTCATCATGTCAATTATCAAACGAGAACCTGTTTTTCTGTAACCAAAAGTTTCTACAGCTAACTGAAATTTGGAAATGAATGTTCTGGGACGAAAAATGGAAATTATTGAATGTGCTATTGCATCACGTTTCACATCTTTCCTTGCACTACATTTTGAATCTAGTAAATGGAATAGGAAAGTTTTCAAACTTTCCGTAATTTCAGATATAGTGCTATTCAAGAATTTACTTGAGGGGGGATAATTTTCATAGTTATAATCTTGTTTTTTATATCAGCTACAACGATTCGACCAGCTATCCGTAATATTAAATTTTTTTGATAATTACTGAGGGAATCGGGATTTGAAAGCCAATCTTTACTAAACTCCATTATATTGGGAGATTTGTAAAAGAAAACCGGTTGCTTTCCACGATGTTTTTCGATGATGATGCAATTATTTTTTTTTATATCAGCTACTATCGACCAGCTATCTTCCAATTTTTTTAATTACTGAGGGAATCGGGATTTGAAAGCCAATCTTTATTAATTCCATTATATTGGGAGATTTGTAAAAGAAAAAAGTTTTCGATGATGATAACTAACTCTTCCAATGTTCATTTTTTTTATGCAATAATTTATTCTGGTACAATAAATTCTGGTAAGTATTCAAAATCCCGTCAACGAGTTATTTGAGAAAATAAAATTTTGGTGGGGCAATTATTCATTTCAATGCGTCACTGAAATATCGATTTCAAGCTAATGAGTTTAAACCCAATAATTATATGTTATTGATATTCCAAACGATCTGTTATTCATTCTAATAGAGCGAGAATTTCAAATCACACTCTCCAGACAACTTGTGCTGAATCCTACCCTGTTCTAAAACTTCAGATGTCTAGGACGGCTCGGTTTTGTACTAGGCGCCAAATTTCGAATTCACTGTTATCGCCGCATTAGAAAAATACCTGAAAAATCAGTATACAAAATCACTTTCAAGAACGGTAAAGTACATAATTTGTACTATAATTTGCCGCTCTAAAACTTTTATTTGAAACTTTTTCTTACTAAACCTACTCATTCGCGAAAATATCAGAAAAACTGTATTTTTTTCTCTTTTTTCAAGAATTTTTCAATGTTCCTGAAAATTTCAACACCTGCATTTTTGACCACATGTTTCTCTCTTTGTAACAATCAACACATCAAATATGCAGCTCTTTCCGAGAAAAAGTGATTTCAGCCCATCCTTTACTGGACTATAATTTGGCACCGAATGACATCTTTTTTATTTCCGTACGTAAAAAATAAAATGGGAGGTCAACGTGTTTCGACACCTGAAGGAGCGGTTGATGCGTTAAGAATGCATGTTTTGGAGATACATCAGAGTGGGAAAAGTGCTTCGACAATTAGTTCAAAGGCATGCCAAAGTGCATAGATCATATTGGGGAGTATTTTGAAAAGCAATAGATCAACTTTCGATGATTAATATTCGATCTCTTATCCCAAAATATACACTGATCAACAATTGCTAGGGATCACTTATAAATTTCTCTTCATTTGTATTTTTTTCAAGTTATCTCGTGAATATCTGTATATTATATGTTCTCTAAGAAGAAATTAAGATGTTTTGAGTTGATTATATCAAATTTTTCCTCACTTCATTGGCTCTTGTTCACAAAATCGAATATTATCTGTAGGCTGTTACAGGTGGAGTGAAAAGCAATGTGGTATTTGTTATTAAATCTGGTTTTGTCTCTCGTTCAAACACATAAGGTGACAATAATTGAAGAAATGAGAACAATATCAGCTTATCAGTCATGCCGATAAGACGTTTGGCTCCTGTGCAACTGGACCAAATCATACGGTGGATACAGGAAGGTTTGTCCCAGCGAGAAGTGTCCCGGCAGTTCAATGTTTCGCAAAGTGTCGTGAGTCGGGCTTGGAATAGGTTCATCCAAAACGACTCAGTAGCTTTATTAATGGGGGAGGTCGGCAGCGCAGTACAACAGCTGCCCAAGATCGTCTTTTGATCCTCAATGCTAGGAGAAATCCCACTTACCCGGCGTCGCGGCTCAATAGATCACTGAGAGTTGCAACAGGAGTTCTAACTTCGAACCAGACTGTAAGACGATGACTACATGTTCGTGGTTTGAGAGCACGTAGGGGGGTACAACATCCCCGTCTGAATAGGGAACACCGGGTTCATCGACGGCAATGGGCTGAGGAGCACCGCAATTGGACAGTTGAATATTGAAGCCGATGTTTATTTACGGATGAGTCTAGATTTCGTTTTGTCAACTCCGATGGACGTATTCTTGCTTGGAGGAAAAGGAGTCGAAGGTATGCAGAACAGTTTATGGTACCCACAACAGCTTTTGGCGGAGGTTCTATATGTGTATGGGGAGGCATTTGTTTGAACCAACGCATAGAGTTGGTTGTTCTGCAGAACACGACAATGACCAGCCAGAGATATCACGATATGATTATTGAACCCATAATTGTTCCGTTTGCGGCTGCCTTGGGCGAGAATTTCATTTTAATTGACGATAATGCCCGTCCACACCGTAATCGTCTGGTTAATGAAGCGCTAGAAACTCATGCTATTGATAGGATGGACTGGCCAGCTCGCTCTCCAGACATAAATTGCATTGAACATGTCTAGTCTGAGATTTTTAGACAATTGTCAACCTTAGAAATACAGATCAATAACCTGGAGGACCTTTCTAACCCTTTATGGGATATTTGGACGAATTTGCCTCAAAATTTTATAAATCGTTTGATTGAAAGTATGCAACGTAGGGTAGAATGCTTGAGACGAGCTCGTTGGGGACCAACTAGGTACTAGCTTAACTGAAACTTCAGCCTTCTTGTGGTTTCATCATAAAATTTTTATGTTATTCAAACACAGAATTTTGAGAGTTCCCTATAAAGTATTTTTTTCTCTCCAGGTTTTCATTTTTTTCTCAAGTGAACCATATTATCAACTGAAAGTACTCTGATATCTGACTAAATATATAATCTTGGAGCGAATATTTCAGAAATAAATTCAGAAAAATTAAGTGATCCCTATCAATTGTTGAGCAGTGTATAAGTCGACCCTCGTATACAGTAATGTCTTATAGTTAAACGAAACCATAACTACTATAATTTCATTATGACTTAAGTCACCCTCCGAGTACCACGTACTCCAACTCAAAAATTTCCAAATGGCACCACCCCTATTGTGATTCCTTGAATTCGAGATCTTTTTGAGAAGTTTTCGTCTGCCAAGAATTTTTCCCAAATTGTACACAAAAAGGATCAAACAAGATGTAACTCACGTGAATTAAACTGTGATATTAAGGAGTGCTATTTTAAATAATTAGATTCTCGTGATACATTCCATTCAGGGCACTTTTCAATCATTCTCGTGCAAAAGACGAACACTCTGTAATGAACCGTTGAAAAAGATCAAGATATCTACGATGACCCAGTTTTTCCTTCTGTGAGGCAATTTTCACATAATTTGTTTCTATATCAGTGGAGTGGGAGAAGAGGTGCAATGGAATGACCGGTGAGATCAAGAGATCTCACACCTCCTCACTGTTTTCGAGCTCACTTGAAAAATGGTAAGTTTAAAACACAACCAGCTTCACTGGATGATCTTTGGTAACTGATATCAGCAGAGTGTGCATCTTCTCAAGAGAAGTATTTCAGAATGTCAGAAATCAGTTTGAGAACATATTACAGCCCAGAATAAAATGCATTTGGTACATCTTATCAAATAAAATAACACTTCATTGAATTTAGAAAGGCAGTAGCTTTTTCTAGTTTCTTTTCCCATATTCTGGAACACAGTGATACTAATAGAACCGCCACGATGAATGAACAAATCTTAAACTCATTTTAAAAATAACTACTCATAGTTGAATGATTGTTTGGGCTATTACCTTCATCTATTGTGGATGTAATGTTTTCCGACGTTTCGATAGACATCTTCTATCTTTATCAAGGAGAAAAGTAAGAAACCTTTTGAAAATTATCAATTTTCAAAAAGTCAATTGACAGAAGTCATGAAAGAAAAATGAACGATGTTATATACTCATCTGCGATATGATGATCTTTTTAAGTTCGATCGAACTATCGGCGTCCAAACTTCTGGCAGATATATAGATGGAGAACTTATGGAATCAGGTGTTATTTTCATAAATGTTGCTTCTTTGATTTTTCTTCTTGCAAGTTTTTCTTCTTTGGATATTATTGATGCTTCATCCCACTTTATACGATGATTCTCATCTACAGCATGTTGGACCAACCTGGATTTGTCGCTGTCTAGTACTCGTAGAAGCTTCTGATGTTCTTTTATTCGTACATTCAGAGGGCGTTTAGTTTCTCCGATGTAAGATCTTCCGTACTCGCAAGGTAATTCATATATGCAGTTCTTTGTCCTTTGTGTCTCATTATTAGGCTTAACTTCTGTAAGTTTAGCTCTGATAGTGTCTTGAGTTTTGAATGCAGTCGTTATGTTGTATCTATTTCCAATTCTTCTCATTTTCTCCGACAAACCTTTTACATAAGGAATTACGGTTTTAATGGTCTGATTTATATCTGTTGGTTCAGGTTGACTTTCTCTTGTTCGTTTAGCTATTTCTAATATCTTTTTGGGGTAGCCATTGCTTCTAAGAGTTTTCGAGATGTTATTTATTTCTTCATTTTGGTCTTCTTCAGTGCAACAAATATTTATTGCTCTATCAAATAAACATTTTGCTACTCCCAATTTAGTGTTTAGTTGGTGGTTTGAATCAAAATGTAGATATTGTCCTGTGTTCGTTGGCTTTTTATACACAGTGGTTCTTGGGATTCCATTTTGTTTATGTACGAGTACATCTAAGAAATTAAATATTACCATCATCTATTGTGGATGTAATATTTTCCGACGTTTCGATGGACATCTTCTATCTTTATCAAGGAGAAAAGTAAGAAACCTTTTGAAAATTATCAATTTTCAAAAAGTCAATTGACAGAAGTCATGAAAGAAAAATGAACGATGTTATATACTCATCTGTGATATGATGATCTTTTTAAGTTGGATCGAACTATCGGCGTCCAAACTTCTGGCAGATCTATAGATGGAGCACTTATGAAATCAGGTGTTATTTTCATAAATGCTGCTTCTTTGATTTTTCTTCTTGCAAGTTTTTTTTCTTTGGATATTATTGATGCTTCATCCCATTTTATACGATGATTCTCATCTACAGCATGTTGGACCAACAATCATTCAACACGAGCTCCATCATCAACAATATCTCATCATCAACTACTCATCGTTTTTCTTATGCTTTGTTCGAAGCTCAAATTATCTCATTCAAAAAACTAATCAAAAATAAGAATGTCAACCCCGTCGAAATTCATCTAGAATATCTTCCTTTGACTAAATACTTGCCCTTTGAAATACCTTACATATTCAACTCTAAATTGTACAAATGCAACGATTCTTCGGAATCAAATCTTCTGAAATCTGTAAGTGATTTTTACGAACATTACAGTATCTGCGACAGCATCGAAATTCCTGATGAACTTTTTGATATTTTTCTTGTTTGATTCTACTAATAGTTGGTGTATTCAGAGGAATAATTTAGGACTTTTTCTATAACTTTGAGGAATATGGAGAGTGCCAGAATATGGGAAATTTCCTGAAGTTTCCTATTTGACGACAGTCCCAAATTTTCAATGAGGCAAGAGTCAACACGAAACGTAAATATCAAAGAAATCAATCAACATTTACTTTCAGTTGTGTGATTGCTTGCCGTTATGTTAATTGAAAAATAATAATATATTTTGAAATAAATCTAAGACAATGAAAATTATATTAAGTGAGATATCAATAACGTCCATACATGCACAATGTTTTGTTGAAATACTCGTACGTTGGATATATTTTGAAGTGAAAAGTATAAAATATTTTTAGGGAATTTTTTAAGCATGATGATATCTGCGGAATTTTGAGAGCCTACTTGTTTCAACCTAGTTTATATTCTTGTAATGTACAACTAACTCGTTCCGATGGATAGTCTATGAGTTACAGAGGAAGCCAAATTTCAGATGCTCATGACTTCCGAACCATTTGACGGATTTGGCTCAATAACGAATACAACATTCCGAAAATATAACCACTCTATAACATCTCTCCAGGACATATTCAAGTTTGACTCTGTACTCTGTATCATGAAATCAAACCAAATCGAATGAGATCATTTTTGGCTCGATATTCGAAACTACAGAGATTCAAGCAAAATGATAGCACGCTGTTCTACAAGAACAAGCACGCAAAAAATTTTTTACTTCAAGTTATTAATTTTTTTATGAAAAATTCTTGTGCAGGTGATTACTACTCACAAAGATTTCGATTTGAAGTAACACAAAAGAATTCCATTTAAAATTTCGGGGTCGGGATGCATGGAACCCAAGGGGTAACCTATAAAGATTTATAGCGAATTGCACCTCTATAATTTTTTCAGTTTGTGAGATATTCACATTAAATTCTTTCAAATTGACACCATGCATAACTTTTCGCACTCAACTAAGAAATATAAAAAAATTGCAACTTTTATATATGCGGCATCTTAAAATCCGTTTCTATTTTCCGGGTGCCCGTGATATCAAATAAAGCCTCCATAAAAGCTGATCTATCTATTCCTCTCGGTAAGGCTCTATGAAAAAAATTCGCATCTCGCTGTTTCATGATAGACAAATGTTGTTTCATTACTGCATCTCTAGAGTACTTCACTCAGTGGATCAAAATGATACCTTTATTTCTTCGAACTCTGTGTTCGGATTCTCTCAAGGGCACGTTCAAATTCGGACGGGTGAAACCGCTGGAGAGCAATTAGTACTTAGAGCTCGGCTGCCTCAATTCTTCATGACGTCAGCGTTTCCTATTTTGCATGTATCATTGTGTTACATCTTTACTGTTCGTTGAATGCTCCAGTAAATTCGCGTTCATCGCGAACACCAGGAAAATTGAGTTGATGCCCAACAAAGCAAGGTGTGCTTGAGGTCGCTGTATACTCGTGAATATCGTGAATCCAGTGGTCGGAGGGGTGGAATATTAAATTTTAAATATGCATTACGCAATTATACCTATTCCAATTGGAAGAAAATTATATCAATTAGATGCAAAACTTTTCAATTCCAAACAAATCACGTCAGCAAATATTGTCGATGTCCCTAATTTCTTCTGGAGTGCTTGTAACATTGTTTGCATTCTCTATGGTATTCATTTGCGAAGCGATATATGAATGTGAGAAATGTGAAATATTGTCGCTGAAATACTGATTTACTGATTTTTGCCGGTCTGCATATTTTATTTCTGTGAAACAAGAGTTGCTATGGAAACTTCTCGACTAAAAATTGAATGTGTGAAATAGGCTCTTTCACTTCAATGATATTAATAATCAAATCTGGCTCTAAACTCTGAACTCATACTCTCAAACTTTTTCGAATCATTTCTAAAATAAATCATAGAAACAGCCCAATTTATATTATATACCAAAATTGGGATATTCAATATTTTTCATCTCACCTGAGAAATAATAAATATGATACTTATTCACATTGGATCTTCCTCAATCTCTAACTGTGAGGAACAAGAGAAATGATTGGATGACATTCACGAGATTCTCTAACATTAAATCTCCTCCGAATGGGTTCATTGGTTCGGTGCAGCAGACCGTGGAACGCCGTTCCTAGGATCAAATTCCCTTTTCGGACAACTGGACACTTTCAAGATAGTTACGTAATTTTCCTTGGAATGGGAAGACAAATTTATCGTAATGAAATACTGCACATCTTCCTTGATTGCTGAAATGCGTTCTTTATTTGGAACGAATCATTTCCGGTGAATTTCAAAAGAGCGTGAATATTGAGAATAATTCAGCAGGAACGCGTGTTATAAAAAATGTGCACAAATCCAATTTTTGCGTGCTTGTTTTATTAGAACAGCGTGCTATCGTTTCGCCTTAATGTCTGTTATTTTCGAATATCGACTAGAAAATGGTCTGAATCGATGAGGTTCAACTTCTTTGGACAATCCAGGTTCAAAATTTAGTATATCCGTCCGGCCGGCCGTAAACTCTTCATCATCCGAAACTGATGAGCTCGAGTTTTCATATTTTTTGAATAGGTTAACTATCCGAATACAGGGTGTCTCAAGTTCGAGTGCCTATTAGATGTTTCTGGGGAACTAGACATATTTGAAATCTGAAAATTGGGATTATGATATTGTTCAAAGTTCTCTACAGAGCTAAAATATTTTCGAAGCCCAAAAACTTCCCGTTATACAGGGTGTGAAAATGAATTCAACGAAAAAATTTTTTTTCAAGTTTTTCATTCTTTGTATGAACTAGTATTCAATAGTGAATACATTTCTGTTAAAACCATTGTATTAAATCGAATAGTTTTCAAAATATCCAAAAAAAACTGGAAAAAAGTCAAATATGTTCAGTCAGTAATATGTTCATTATTCTTATTTTAAATATCCTGAGCGTAAACCGTTTTCACAACATCGAAGAGGAAGGATGTGAAAAGGGGATGCACTTTTGGATGTCAAAAATATCATTACAGGGTGTTTCAAATTTTTTGTTGAAAATTGTGATCTCAAATTGGCAATAACTTCTGTTTTTCAAATCAGAACCCTTTCTTTTATAATTTTGTTGGATTCTGCGGTCAAAAATAATGATAGTTTTCTCACATGATTATGCTCCTAAATTCAATAATTTCTGAGTTATTTGAGATTTTCTGGATTTATGTAGTACGTAGAGTCAAATTGATTGCATCTAAAATAATTCAATGAATATTCTTTCGAAACCATGGGAACACTCTGTACCCATAGAAGATAAATTATCTGTTAATAATTCACAAGTGTCAAATGTTATTTTTATTCGTTATCTTCATTTCTCGATTTAACAAAATGAACCGTTATTCTAATTACGAAATTCTGGATCTATTTTATATACATGGTGAATGTGACAGAATTATTAGTAGAACCTGCCAGGCCTTTAACGAGAAGTATCCCCTTTTACCTTCCATGAGGGAGAAGATCTTTAGAAAATATGTTTCAAACTTTCAAAGTTTTGGATGTATAAGAGCCCCTACAGAATACAAAAGAATGGTAGTTGATGATGAGGAAAATGAAATTAGTGTTTTGACTTGACACACTTGAAGTGTAGCTCATGAAATCGATTTAGACAGAAATTCAGTGCACCAAATTTTGAAAAAACACAACATGCATGACTACAAATATGGAAGAGTTCATGTATTAGAACCAGGTGACTACATAAAAAGGTTAAATTTTTGTAGAGGAATAATAGAAAAACTTGAAAATAATGAAAATTTTTTGAAAAAGATCATTTGGACAGACGAAGCAAGATTCAATAATAAAAGACTATTTAATAGAAAGAATTGCCACATTTGGAGAAGTGAAATTCCTCATAGAAAAAGACAAAAAAACCCCCAGAACAAATTTACTTTTAATGTGTTTGCTCTTTTGATGAACAATTAAGTGCGGTACTACATTTATTAAGAAAATTTAAATACAGAAAATTTTGTGGAAATCCTGAGAAATTTTGTTCCTGAGTTTTTGGATGAACTGTCGTTGATTATGTCGACTACCGCATATTATCAATTGGATGGGGCTTCGGCACATAGTTCGCACGAGGTGTCTGAAGAACTGAATGCAATGTCTGGTAATCGGTGGATCGGACGCCGTTCTTCACTATTTTGGTCCCCAGGATCTCCCGATCTTACTCCCTCAGATTTTTATTTATGGGGTAAAATAAAAAACATAGTCTATGAATCTCCTATTGAAAGCAAAGAAGATTTGATACGGCGTGTGGAGGATGCTTTCCACTCTCTAAAGATGGGAGGAAATTGCGCGAGCGACTAACCGAGGTGTTTCAAGACGTATTCGAAAGTGTGTGGAACAAAATGTTTACCATATTGAGACTCTTACCTGATCATTTATTTTGTTAATTTGAGTTTATCATAATTTATTTATATAATCATAATTCGGTGTACTGAAGTAGCGAATCTATTTAATGTGTTTCCTATTGAAGAGATTAATTTTCATTCGCTTCGAAATAAGTCGAAATATTAATTTCATCAACTGCCTTTTTTTTTTGTATTCTTTAGGGGCTCTCACATTCCAAAATTTGGAAAGTTTGAAACATCTTTTCAGAAATTGTAAAAAAAAATGGGGATACTTCTCATTGGATACTCAACATTTTGTGTCATCCACCATTTGGAATAAACAATATCATCAAGTGTATTTGAATGTGTATTGCGTATACAATAGAAAAAATTTAATATAAGAAATAAATCCAAAACCTCATTATTAGAATAGCAACGATTCATTTTGTGAAATAAAAAAATTTCATAACGACTAACAATAAGACCTATCTGACACTTGTGAATTATAAATGGGATGATTTATCTTCTATGCTCACAGAATATCCTCATGAATTTGACTCTACGTACTACATAAATCCAGAAAATCTCAAATAACTCAGAATTTATTGAATTTAGGAGCATAATCGTGTGAGAAAACTATCATTATTTTTGACCGCAGAATCCAACAAAATTATAAAAAAAAGGGTTCTAATTTGAAAAACACAAGTTATGGCCAATTTAAGATCACAATTTTCAACACAAAATTTGAAACACCCTGTAATGATATTTTTGACATCCAAAAGATGCATCCCCTTTTCACATCCTTCCTCCTCGTTGTTGTAAAAACGGTTTATGCTCAGGATATTTAAAATAAGAATAATGAACATATTATTGACTGAACATATTCGACTTTTTTCCAGTTTTTTTTTAGTTTTGAAAATTATTCGATTTAATACAATGGTTTTAACAGAAATGTATTCACTATTGAATACTCGTTCATACCAGGAATGGAAAACTTGAAAAAAAAATTTTTCGTCGAATTTATTTTCACTCCCTGTATAACCTGAAGATTTTGGGCTTCGAAAATATTTTAGCTCTGTAGAGAACTTCGAACAATATCATAATCCCGTTTTCAGATCTCAAATATGTCTAGTTCAAGGAACAAAAATTCATCTGTAAAGTTTAATGCGTGCGGATACGTGATGCCTGTATTTCCCTCCCCACTTTCTTTATTTCTGAAAAAATAAGATTATGTCAATCAAGCCAAGATTGAGTAAGATGTACAAGGTGAAAGACAAGTCACAACCCTTCTCTTGGAATCTACGATGCGTGCAACTTGCCACCATGTCAATAGGAATAGGTATATAGGTATACTTCAACCAGTATAAGGCACTGGATTTATGCCATTCTTGTGAAGTAATGCCTAAAATGTAAAAATTATTGATCTTTAACCAACAGACTATGGAAGGACAGTTGTTGATGGAAAGCTCAAAATTATATGGCTTGCAGGTGATCAATTGGCGACAGCGAATGAATATATAGTCGTGACACCTGATACTCTTAAGGATACTGCGGAATTAGGTATGTTTATTTTTCAATTTTTAATATAACTTATTCATAAAGAATTAATTATCAATAATTTTTCTGATTTCTTTTTACAGAAACCCAATCAGAGGATGAAATCGAACCAGAGCAGAAATATAATTCTGCTGATGGAGCTAATCATAAAAAAAATCTATTTGAAATAATTATTTTTTTATGAATATATTTATTCTCTTGAACTTTTTGCTTACAAAACAAATGTAAGCTGGGGTTGGTGACGGGGTGCTTTACAATTCGGTGTATGATATGAAAGCCTCGGGAAAAAACCCCAGTTAAAATAAAAACCCTGGCTCCCTTCATAGGTATTGTTGGGTGTTCAAAATAAGTTTAAATATATTTAAGCGACTTCTTTCTGCAAGAGAGGACTTCTATTAATGAACATAGAGGCTTCTTCAAGTTGCACATATCGAAATAAAAAGACGAAAGCGAGAAAAAAAACTGAATTCAAAAAATACGTATCAAATTAGTTTGATATTTATAACCCTTTTAAACGAAAAATCGGACACATCGTGAATAGCCCTAAAACCATCTCGAAATGTTTATGTGGAATAATTATTGATGAGATGAGGTATTTTGCGACCATGATCTGTTCTCAAATGATTAAGAACTGTCCAAATTTTTTTGGAAGATCAAAACCCGGAATATTTTCAGAAGGATCAGAAATTTTTATTGAACATTTCATAAGAGTTCCATTCCATCTTTCATAATTCCTTATCGCTTATGTTCATATTGCAGAACGCATCCATTATACCAGAATGATTTACGTGACTTCAATCTTGGAATCCTATTTTGTGGAATGTATGAAATACTTGGAATTAAATGAGGAAAATAATGATATTTGCTCCATGAATTCAGAGGTGCAGTCTGTCTCTGGATATGGGGAGGGACAATGTTAGACAAAACTGGTAACCAATTAACCATTGTAGATTATATGGTGCCAGTAATTATTCTCATGAACATATTTATTCAATTGTGCATCGATTTTTCTTGTGTATGCACTTTTAAACCAAACAGAGCAACAATACTCAGCTGCAGAAAAGACTGAGGCTAGAGAGGCCAAGCGAAGAGTAGAAGCATCAGCACCCCAAGATGATCCCGCTAATTTCTGAAAAATATTATTCCTACTTTTTAGTTTTAGGCTCAGATCATCAGAATGAGTCTTGTAATTGAGAGATGAATCTAATTTGACTCCTAAGTATTTAGGATAGAAATTATTTTCGATAGGAGAATAATTGAAAATTACAGCTTTTTTCCTATATTTTTCATGATTATTCAGATGGAAACAAGATACCTCTATTTTGTTGGGATTTGGACAAAATCACCACTCAATAAAATAATATTTTTTAAATTTTCAAATCAGTTTGCAGAATTATTTCCAGAGTAAGTATGGAAATCCGAATACTGGTGAGCAATTATATCTATGTCATCAGCATAAACAAATTCCTGAGATGATGTCGTGGGTAACCCACTGAGATATAAATTTAAAAGTGAAGGAGCTAGAACTGACCCTTGTAGAACACCATTTTCCAATGTTTTGAAATTGCTCTTTCTAATATAGACAAAAACACGAAACCTTCTATCAAATAACGTATTTTCTGATGATATAACCATTTTTCCACACTTCGGATGGGTATAAAGTTCAAAAATTAATCAATCTTTCTACACAAAGTCATATGCCGAAGATAAATCCTGTTTTCAACCTAGTATTGAAGCCTGATTCTATGAATATGGTAAAGTTGAGAACCTAATCCGAATAATTCTCATTTTTTCTAACGCTTCCCTGGAAAATTTGTAAAGCATTCTCTATAGAAGATTTAGTTCCAAAAAGATTTAACCTTTCTAATATCTCGAAAAGAACACACAATAAACTGATTGGTCGATAACTACTAGAATCACAAGGATTTTTTTCCTCGTTTCAAAATATCTATTACTTTAGCCTTACGGGATTCGAAAGGAAAGTTTCCTGGATTCAGAATATTTTTATAGGAACACAATAACCAAGACAAGGCCTTTTTTCCTAAATATCTGATGAATTCATGATAAATTCCGTCAAAACCTTCACAAGGATTTTTTCCTCGTTTCAAAATATCTATTACTTTAGCCTTACGGGATTCGAAAGGAAAGTTTCCTGAATTCAGAATATTATTATAGGAACACAATAACCAAGACAAGGCCTTTTTCCCTGAATGTCTGATGAATTCATGATAAATTCCGTCAAAACCTTCTGCTTTCCGAGATTTGGTAGACTTAATTGCAGCCCTCAATTCATCTATATTAAATGGATGATCTCCTGAATATGTGTTATTTTATCCTCATATTCTTTATTTTAGATTGGGATAAATTAACTGATTCTAATAATATACATCGACAAAACGGCGAGCGATTAATCTTGGATCAATTTTTGATGATGATGAGGCACGGGGAGTAGCTTCACCTAATTTCTCAATATATCCCATGAACTCCTACTCGAATGTGTGAAATTCTTTTTCGTAGCTGTTCTTTCGCAAATCACCCCCCTTCGTTAAAACTGAATTCCCCAATTTACTGCCAGATTCTCTTGTAATTCACAAACTCGATTTCACTCAAACATATTTCACACATTTTTTTGACATTTTCACCTCTTTACGATTACGGGTGTGATCTTAACAGACCAAATCCAGCAGACCGTTTGTCGGAAATACCCGAACGGCATGGTCATTGGCGTGCGGGTTGATTCAAATTATTCATTGAATAGGCGGAATTCTCGGGAAATATCAACAGGAATGAATTGAAATTTGGCATTAGGAAGGGAAGATGTAGTAGAAATATAGTGCAAGTGAGATTTTTCTCTTCCCTATTATAATTCGAGCATTTTCCGACCTATATAGAAACATTTAATATCTCGGAAACCTCTCGATAGAACATTTTTATTTTTGGGATGAAGTTGGATGACACCATAGAGACTTCAACTATGAAAAAATTTTCGACTGCCCGACGGTCCATCATATGGTTTTTCCGATATATATATAGCATTTTCCCATATCTCGGAAACCTCTCGGTAGAACATTTTTATTTTTGGGATGAAGTTGGATGACACCATAGAGACTTCAACTATGAAAAAATTTTCGACTGCCCGACGGTCCATCATATGGTTTTTCCGATATATATAGCATTTTCCCATATCTCGGAAACCTCTCGATAGAACATTTTTATTTTTGGGATGAAGTTGGATGACACTATAGAGACTTCAACTATGAAAAAATTTTCGACTGCCCGACGGTCCATCATATGGTTTTTCCGATATATATATAAAGCATTTTACCATATCTCAGAAACCTCTCGATAGAACATTTTTATTTTTGGGATGAAGTTGGATGACACCATAGAGACTTCAACTATGAAAAAATTTTCGACTGCCCGACGGTCCATCATATGGTTTTTCTGATATATATATAGCATTTTCCCATATCTCGGAAACCTCTCGATAGAACATTTTTGTTTTTGGGATGAAGTTGGATGACACCATAGAGACTTCAACTATGAAAAAATTTTCGACTGCCCGACGGTCCATCATATGGTTTTTCCGATATATATATAGCATTTTACCATATCTCGGAAACCTCTCGGTAGAACATTTTTATTTTTGGGATGAAGTTGGATGACACCATAGAGACTTCAACTATGAAAAAATTTTCGACTGCCCGACGGTCCATCATGTGGTTTTTCCGATATATATATAGCATTTTCCAATATCTCGGAAACCTCTCGATAGAACATTTTTATTTTTGGGATGAAGTTAGATGACAACAAAGGAAACTCGATAGTGAAAAAATTTCCGACTGCCCGACGGTCCATCATGTAGTTTTTCCGATATATATATAGCATTTTCCCATATCTCGGAAACCTCTCGATAGAACATTTTTATTTTTGGGATGAAGTTAGATGACAACAAAGGAAACTCGAAGATGAAAAAATTTTCGACTGCCCGACGGCCAATCATGTGGTTTTTCCGATATATATATAGCATTTTCCCATATCTCGGAAACCTCTCGGTAGAACATTTTTATTTTTGGGACGAAGTTGGATGACACCATAGAGACTTCAACTATGAAAAAATTTTCGACTGCCCGACGGTCCATCATGTGGTTTTTCCGATATATATATAGCATTTTCCAATATCTCGGAAACCTCTCGATAGAACATTTTTAATTTTGGGATGAAGTTAGATGACAACAAAGGAAACTCGAAGGTGAAACTAAGTGATTATTGAAAGTAAGGATAAAAGGAGCTTTTTCAAGTGCAGAACACAGTAAGATCGAAGTATGTTCAACATACTATGAATGAAATTCATCGCATAAAATGGAATGATTCATCTTAAATATTCAAAAAGAGAAAGTAAGAGAAATCCAAGATGACGATTTTTCGATCTAACTGGAAAAAGTTTTTCTCAAACCACAAATGAGAGCCACTTTCGTTTAATTTAAGGGTTCTTTCAATCTTGCCCAGTAATGAAAATTGAATAATTTTCCGCTTTTTTATAAGCTTTTCCTTGATAGAAAAGGTCTATCGAAACGTTGATATAAATAAGAACAACAACAGATTTTGCGTAAATATTCTATTCATATCGGATTGATGGATGAAATCAATTCCTTCACTTACAATTTCATGGAATCTGTACAGAAATGCAGCATTAGAGCAAAAATTCATTAAATACACTCTCTTTACATTAATTTACCATATTCATGTCTCTCCAACCCAACTAGGAACTCCTGACAAGTTATCAATATTCATATGGGGGAGGAACTAGAATGATTGAATAATGTTTGGTCAGACCCAAAATGAACTAACACAAGTACAGAATCAACAATCACTCATAAATGCGGTCCGAATTGGATTATTCACCTGAAGCTCGCAATATTACTACTTCGACGGTTCTAATTATGTCGGAATCGAAATATTCACTGGAATGATCAAAATAAGGGATATTTCGGGATGTTATTTGAGGTTTCCAATGTTCACCCGTAATATGAGATGATTTTACATCATCGAAACGAAATATGTTATGGAATAGATTACATTTTTATTTCCCGAATCCTTAAGAGTAGCAAAATCATCAAATTACAAAGAGAAGAAAAGAGATAAAAATCAGAAACAACAAGAACAACACGATAATACGTCATGATTGAAACCAAATACAATAAATAATGTATAACACTAATGATTGAATTCTGATGATGTGAAGACCTGATATATATAAATATATAAATTTGTATTTTTCTTGTGCTATAATATATATAATTTAGAAGTAATCTTCTTGGGGTTAGAGCACGGGATCAAAAATTAGGACTTCATCTATTTTTTGTATATTAATTAACTACATATGTTTCGGCGTACATTGAGCCTTTTTCAAGTTTACGTGCTACAAACATAGTGACAATCACATTTAAAATGTATAACTAGATTATTAGGTGTTTTTTAATATTTTGATATTTTATGCTAGCCTACCTGTCCAACAATTCATCTTAAAACTCAGAAAATTAAAATCATGTTCATCATGTTGTGAACGCTGTCAATTAGAATTATTCTTTAAATTATTTCTTTGTACATGCAGGTTTCCAATTTATCATTTGAAATGCCATCTGTGTATATGTGTGAACATTGTTGAAGAGAATATTTTATTTTCATAAGTTCATTTTGGTGATGTTTTCTGAATATATTCACAGATCCCACTTCGACATAAATTTGATATCATCCAAGAATGTTATAGTAAATTTTGGATAGGTTTTTCAGGTCTGTTCTATCATTTATTGAGTGTTTTTCTCTTTGAATGTATATCATTTCTTGGAATGTTCTTATTTTGCTGTTGGTTTCTTTATGCAGAATTTTAAAGTTGTCAAAGTCAAATCTATGGTCATTCTCTCGTTCGTGCTTTTTAAGGGCTGTGGAATTTTTTTAATATTTATGGCCGTTGATCCTTTCTTTGATGTATTGTGTTGTTTGGCCTATGTAGATTCCTGGACACTCTTTGCATTTTAGTTGGTAAACACAATTCGATATTTTTTCTCTCGGAGTTTTGGCTACACGAGGCTAAAAGCCAAAACTCCGAGAGAAAAAATATCGAATTGTGTTTACTTATATTGTAGCATTCAAGATCTTTTACGATTTTTACATGATTACAGTTACCCTGATGACGGAACAAAGAAGTTCCGAAAGCTTGGTTATATGAATGAAGAGTAAACACCAGAATCTTTGTTTTCGGTCAACATCCCTTATCCCACGATAATGTGTATGTGCACTATTAAACCAAACAGAGCAACAATACTCAGCTGCAGAAAAGGCTAGGGCTAGAGATGCTGTGCGAAGAGTGGAAGTATCAGCACCCCAAGATGATCCAGCTAATTTCTGAAGAATATTATTCCTAGTTTTCAGCTTTAGGCTCAGGTCATTTAAATGAGCCTTGTAATTGAGAGATGAATCTAATTCAACTCCGAAGTATTTTGGATAGAAATTATGTTCGATAGGAGAATCATTGAAAGTTAGAGCTAATTACCTATATTTTTTATGATTATTCAGATGGAAACAAGATACCTCTGTTTTATTGGGATTTGGACATAATCGCCACTCAATAAAATAATTTTTCAAAATTTTCAAATCAGATGACAGTATGTTTTCCAGAGTATGGAAATGCGAAAGTTGGTAAGCAATAGCAATGTCGTCGGCATAAATAAATTTCTGAGATGATGTCGTGGGTAAATCACTTACCTGATATTTAGCTATTATCGAAAAAACTGATTCTTTGTGAATTGTGACTGCCAAAATACTATTGCCATTATTTTCCCCGTCGATTGTGACACTTAAAACTTCTTGGTTGATGGTGTGCCATTTTGTGCCACTGCATAGAGTCCTGTTTTGATTCAGGTTCATAATTACGAACCAAGTTTTATCCCCAGTAATAATTCTAATCGAGTTAATCCAAAAAGGCTAATTTGAGGAAGTTTTCTTTATCTCTTTCCAATTTTGTATTTTTGATATTCAGTTCTTTTTTCTGCTTTTGTCTTTTTATTTCCAGATTCGATGTGGACACCTTGAAGAAGTCTCTGTTTCATCAATAGAAGACCACTCTTGAAGAAAGAAATCCCAAATATATTTCAGCTTATTTTTGTACTTTCACACTTAGGCGGGGAGCCAAGGTTTTCTTTACGGGGTTTTCTTTCCCTAGGCTTTTATGTGATAAGCCGAATTGTATGACACCCCGTCACTAACCCCTGATCTGTATCTCCACTTTGCTCAGAGAGGTTACGCCACTTGTTAACGATAGTTGTTTTACCAGGACGAGCGTATTTTTAAACTAATGACATCTCTTCCAATAAAGTTTGAACTGATTTTCCATGCTTGTTAAGGAACTCAATGACTATTCTTTTTTCAACACACTTCACAATTCCTTACCGATTGACTTCTTTAATTTACGATAGTTCGACTTCTAATGACTTAAAATCGATAGAACTTGGTATTTATACTAATAACGGGGTTGTCTCAATCTCACGATAGGCCACATGTCGATCTTGCAATATAAGTTGGCGCACAGCATCAATGGTTTCCGGAAAAACAATTGATTTTGGATGACCGTCACGAAATTCGTCTTGGGGTGATATACGACCTCGGTTGAATTCAACATACCATCGATAAACACTGGTCCCTTGATGGAGCTTCATCGCCAAAAATTGAATTGAGTTCATCGATCAACTGTTGTTGAATTAATCCACGCCGAAAGTTGTGAAAACAACAGAAGTAGTGCTCGTATGTCAAAATGTCAAGCTCTACCATTTTTGAATTATTTTTGATTTATTCATACTTTCAAGAATAGACTTGTTCAATTCAATAATTTGAAATATCCATTTTAAGTCAATTTCATTTTTTCATTTCAAATTCAATTCTTCGGAAAATCATAGAATACAGTTGTAATTTTCAGTGTTGATTTGGTGAAACGAGTTAATACTCTACGCTTATATTGAAGGTTAGTTTTTCGAATATCGACCGATATCGAAGTGGCACGTGGAACTTGTTCCTTTTCCAGCATGTCACATCTCAAGTTGTAACCAAGAATTGTTCAAATGACTAGTAATTGAATATGAATGCCTGACGAGACAAGAGTGTAATACACAAATATCGAAACAAATGGGTCGTATTCTATTCCATTTTTCAATTGATATTCTTTTGTAGTTTTTTTATTTCAACTGTTTGATGTTTTTATGAAAATGAAAACTTCTCTCTTATTCATCAAAGAAAACAGTGTGTGCTAGAATAAATAAAGGTATCTTTGATAATTCAATCGAAAAGTGTAATACTATAATTGCCATTTTTTGATTATGTTTGATATATGAATTTACACTTTCAAGAATAGATTTGTTCAATTCAATAATCCATTATTAAATATTCATACTTTTCAATGATTCATAGAATTTTTAATGCTGATATTAAAGCAGGTCATCAGTAGATGGGATGATGCATGAGAAAATTGAGTGCTCACTGAAATTTGAATCTGATCACGTGAGTTTCGTTCTGCTAGAAATTTATTTGAATTATTCTTACCTTTAATGGAAGGCTGGAAAAATATGAGGCAGATGAATATTATGACCTTGGAGTATTTCATTGTATCGAAGATAATGGTCCCAAAACGTTTTCACTCTCACTCCGATCCGAATTTTCACTCTTGAATAATCTATGGTTTGTTCACCTGAAAAAAGAAAAAATATTCATAACCATAGTGCTTCCTTAAATTACAGAAAATATCATTCAATTCATCGATGTAAACAAATCAAATATTTTTCTAAAGTATTTATACATATTCTATACAAGGTTAGGATAAAGTTTGTCACCAAATTAATACCTTTAAAATGAAACGGGCGATATTTTTGGAATTCAGCTGAGTGTAATGGACCACAATGCATCTCATAAGCATATTTTCATTAATGTACATTTTTTAATTACTTTCGGTTTAACCGGAAATGACAAAAAAAAATAATTTAAATGAGACACCCTGTATATTTCTGCAGATTGTGAAGGTGCACCTTGTTTCGGATCTGTCGATATGGAGTTCCATGAAAAAATTCTCTGTAAAAAGAAGAAATTCAGTCTTTCTGTACATTTGAGAAAAAATTCATTCAAATAAATAAAACGTTGTTATATGTATGTATCAATAGTGAGAATTAAAACGAAATACTTTGTAGTAGATAACTTTTTATGGTTTCATTAAGTATTTTTCACGAAAATCTATAAGAAAAAGAAATACAGGGCTTTTACTACTTAGTAGAAACATTTTATTGAAAAAAATCAATAAAAAAATAATTTTAAATGTTCGGAGTGCTTGCCATTCACCTCCTGACAATATGCCAGTCTATTAACAAATTTTTCAAAATTAATTTTAATAATTTTTTTCTACTAGTAAAAACCCTATATTTCTTCTTTTTATAGATTTTCATATATATATATATATATATATATTCTTTTGAACTTTTGGCTTACAATATTTCGTTAGCAAACAATAAAGCATACAGATAGATTTTCATAAAGAATACGTCACGAAAAGCAGAAAGAGTTATCTACTACAAAGTATTTCGTTTTAATTCTTACTACTGATACAAATAACAACGATTTATTTATTTTATGGATTTCTACTCAAATGTACAAAGAGACTGAATTTCTTCTTTTTACAGAGAATTTTTACATGGAATCCGATATGGACAGATCCGAAACAAGGTGCACTTTCAGAATCTGTAGAAATATACAGGGTGTCCCATTTAAATAAAAAAACTTTTGTCATTTCTGGTTAAACCAAAAGTATCTCATTTAATGAAAATATGCTCATCAGAGGCATTGTAGTCCATTACACTCAGCTGCCAAATTTCAAAAATATCGCCCGTTTTATTTCAAAAAGATTAATTTGGTGCCAACCTTTATCCCAACCCTGTATATGTGGAATGAATATATAGAATTGAAGATGAGCCGCCATCGGGAAACATTATTCTTACCCCTTTGTCCCTCTTTTTTTCAAGCTCTCTCAAGATAGTTCAGGCCAAACCATTGAAACTTGGTTTTATCTTTCAGCAAATGGAATATATATCAGGAGTGAATATTATCTTGCTGAATGCTGAGCAAAAAGTGTTTTGCTGGATTTGTTTAGAGGGGAGAGTATTTAGTTAGGTTATGGAAACTTGTAAATTATACTACACATACACTATAGAAACGATTTAGATGAAAGTTGAGTATATGTATATCCGTCTCATTTAACGTTGAGTGCTGATAAGACATAATCACAATAATAATTTTTTTTTTCAGGTAGCTGCAGATCAGCAAAGATACCGATTACAGTGGGTGTACCTCAGGGTTTCATTTTAGGTCCCTTGCTATTCCTAGTATTCATAAATGACTTCACTAATAACATGAAGAACTACTCAAGACTGTTGTTCGCTGATGATTACACAATAATGTCAGCTTGTAATAGCCCTTCGGATGTTGAAGATCTTCTTGGGGAAATTGAGGCGGAAGCCAGTGAAAGGTTTACATCAAATGCCCTGTGTATTAATGATAGAAAGAGGGAGATGAAAGTGCTCTAGAACTGAGGAGCTGAGGGGAGAGATGACATGTGTCTGGAAATCCATGTGGTCTTACGAGTGGTGGATGATTTGGCGTTCAGAGAATGCTATAAATTATCATTACCGAAATTAAACATCATAACGCTGACTTGTCTATTTCCATATGAGATCTTGTTTTACGCTCATAAGAATCATGAAAACTGGGCACAGAATAGAGATGACTATAATACGAGAGGGAAACGTGATATTCGTTTAACTTATGCCAAGCTCAGTAGGACAAAGAAAGCTCCATTTTATTTGGAAGCAAAACTCTACACTGGGCGTGAAAATTGTGGAACAAACTCATTCCTTCAGGTTAAACAAATTTGGCACAAAATTTTGAAACAGGTCAATTTTTGTTTCACTTTTACCAAATTATTATGCAGTTTCTTACCCCTTCAACCCTATTGAATAGCTAAAGTGAGTAATTTCATAATTTTCTGGAAAATCCCTGACAGCCTTGCGGAAATTCTTAAGAAATTATTTTTTTTAATCAGTGAGTTCAAAGAAGTTTTCAGTATGTGCACTTTGTCACAGCTTATTCACTTTGAGACGATGGTACCTGATGGAAGTTGGTAGATTTGAATTACTGATGAGTAGATTGAATCATTTAAGAGTAGATTTCAATTAATGGAAACATTCAAAAAGACCCTTTATTTCTGACCTGATTCACTTTTTTTTTTCCAAAAAAAAACCTCAAGTAATATGGCACTAACTTTTTTTCCGAAGTGTGTTTAACAAATCTGAATATCCATTAGACAGAATAAAACTAGAGTTGCCAATATTATTTTCATATCGAGAGGTTTATTGGTTTTAAGTAAAGTTTGAAATAAACCGAAGCATACTATCTGATCCACAAAAAGTTGAATAACCATTTACATAGCTCAATTTAAAATTTCTCCTATCCACATTAGATAACCATAGTACCTCACGAAGACGACAGAATTAGATCAATGTTAAATTAATAAAATATACCAGATCCTTGAATACTAACTGTGAGTACCTATTGTATCTGTTCGCTCGTTTTTAAGAGGATTTAAAATGAACAATTTTTCAGTTTATGCATTTATGAAATATAGAACTCCGAAAAAACACATATATATTTATATATACTGGTCGGTCCACAGATATTTTCAAATATTCAATTAAATACAAGGATTTCGCTCTGAATACTTACTCTCCATAGTAGGAAAAACTACGATGGTAGTGATTTTGATTCAATCTTCAAGTTAAATGATATAAACAATGATTATACAGGGTGAGTCTTCGACCACTGCGTTAATTTTAACCATAGATTCTTGACGTCAAAAGAAACATTTTCTTCCCATAACATTTTTCCAAATTTGGCCCCGTTCAAAAGATATAGGGTGTTGAAATTTCATACAAAAATTGCATTTTCACCTGTAATATTCAAACGACAATATCAATTGGAATGATTTCTTGTAAAAGGTTTCTGATAACACTCGTGCATATTTTGGCATCAATAGATTTATTCCTCTTCTTGTGGGTTTCTCACTACTACTTCACAGATTGGTTAAATTGCATGAAAAAGCAAATATCGCTTAAACTAAAGGTCCGTATCTCGTACTTCCTGGAATCATTAGTCTTTTTTGCATATAAAATCATTCCTCATCTTTTCTCCTAAATTGCACCATTCTTGAGATATTTGAAGTTGAAAGGAATTGAATCGATATAATTTTGTCCAAATTTTCTGATTTTCCCAAATCCATTTCTGTGCTGAAATGATTCAATAATCAGATTTGTTCAATGTTGCCATATTTTGTCTTTATTAAATATTTCTACAAAATCTAAATTGCCATTTGCTGTATTCATTGTTAATGATGTCTAGCACCTTGTTTAATATTTAATCCAGAATAATATTCCATAATAAATAGGGAAAAAGTTATCCATCACTCTTCGGTACTTCGGTATATTTTGACCGTTGAAATAGGTAAAGTATTTTCTGTCAGGACCTGTTAAATGAAGAGCTGGTTTTTTTATAGCTTCAGACTTTCAGGATTCATCAGATTATATCTATTCTAACATAAGAATGCTGCAAATTGAGCTCATATCAGTTTTAAAAACTTCCAACCCAGTCTCCTAGACTTGTTTTATACCTTTATTATCTTTATTTCATACACCGATTAAACCTTGTTCACAAACGTAGGCGATAATAGAATTTGACTTAGTTATAATATTTCTGAATGTTTGTTATGATGCATAGTTAATTAAAATTCAATCAATATTGAAACTGGCATCTATAATCTCATAAACAAAAAAGATTAGAATAGAATGCATTTTCTGACCATAATCATTTCATACTGAATTGAATAATTTGAAACTATCGATATTATACTTCAAATATTTTCCACATTTTTTTGAAAGAAAGCTACAAATAACTGTTGACAGTTTCAAACAGAATTGAAACAACAAGGAACCACAGAACGCTTTTTTATTGGGAACTACCCACCACAGAGACGTTTTAATATTTTAATGTGATAATAATTCACTCTAATTATTCTGAGGAAAATTATAACTATAGATCAATGATAGTTACAGATATTACCTTTCATTTAAAGAAACATTGCAAATATTAATTTTTTCTCTCCTGGGGTTCGGTAATAAATTAATATTCTATGGCAAGGTATTAAAATTTGACATAATCTATGAATAACCATTATTCAATATTTATGTTCTTGTTTACGTAATTAAAACAGATACTCTGATTATAAAAATCAGTAATCAGTAATTAAAGTCTAAATAGAATAGATTCATATTAATGATTTAACAAAAAATTTTTTATTAAAGAACACCTAGTTGATTTTTCAAAATAAAATTCAGGTATTTCTTCAAAAAAGTATAATTGCACACCTTAATCTGGAAATACTTGTAATCTATCCAGGTAAATTGTTATTGGGATTCAGCACAGAAAATAATCATCAAGCAAAGTAACAGCACTTTAAAATGATTATTCGTAGTGACATCATTCATTGTTGTTGAAGATTTCGAAAAAGATTTTCATATTTTTAACAGTATGATATCAAGAGACCTCATAGACCTGTTCACTGGTCTCTGTCAAGAAGAAGAAACTTCAGAAATATCATGTTTGGAAAATCATGGATGATTTTTTCTGGCTTTTAGAGAAAAAAAAGCACAGTGACAACCTCTTGCCTTTTAAGTTTTCATAGAAATTATGGTTTTTATGATTTGGAAATTTCAAGAAGAAAATTAGAAATGTATGATGATAACACCCAATAATTCTGAGGTTTTTTTTGAATTTCTCACTAGAAAGGCATGGTTAATAAACTTGGAGTAGAAAGAAAATAAAGTAGAACAACAAAAATCTATGTTTATGGTGTTGACTTTTTTTTACCAGAAAATTAGTATTTTGTATCTTCGTTCAGGATATGGACCTCATCGGATGAAACGTGAGTGAGTGAATCATTTCTTAGAGGGAAAATAATGTTTTTAAACAATTCAGATTCAATAGTGGTTGCTTTGAAAGGTATTTTTCATTCAGACTAAACAGGACTACAGAGGGGTATTGGCCCAATGGAAAACTTAAAATGCTTATAACTTTTCAACGCAGCTGAATATAGAAAAACTGTAATGAAAAAAGTGTTTCTTTTGATCTCAAGAACCTATGGTTAGAATTAACGCAGTGGTCAAAGACTCACCCTGTATATCAACTCTGCAGATATGTATAGTTAATTTTAATATTGAATAAAAATATAATCGTAAGCAAGAAGCCCTAAATTTGGCTGCAATTCAGTTACATCATGCCAGTGATTCCAGCGCTGGCAACTGCATGAAAAATAAATTACAGTATCCTCCATGTGCCTTATAAGGAATCCATGACATATGTTGTAGAAGGAGCACCCTTATGAAATACGTCACACTCTGTGCAATATATTGTATCCAACTGTGATGAATAATGCGATCTAAAAAAATGCATGTTGAAATCCACCCAGTAAATGATATTGCCAAATAGGATCCTCTGTATGGCATATGCAGCAATTTATATCATATCATCTGTGACATGAAGAAATTAGTAGCATTGGTAACGAAAATATTACGAATTCAAGCCAGTATTCCGAATGTCCCTGGGAACATCCACGATCCTTTTGATTTCATTAGAAGTCAATTATTATTTGGGCAATAAACATCATCTCTAATAAATCTTCTTCCCAACGTTTCGACAGACATCTGTCGTTTTTAATGAAAAGTTAGCTTTGTCAATTAATCAATTATTAATAGACATAATTAAATGGAAAAATTACCTGAACTGAAAATGAATTTGATGCATTTTTCCTGTTGTATTGATGATTCAGTATTTGGCTTATAATGGCTACTCCCTAAGAAAATGTAAATAATGTACAGGTATTTACTGAAGGTCAATTTCATAACATTATACAGCGTGTTATAATTTCAAGTAACTATTAGACGTTTATGGAAGGCAGAGTCTATTTGAAATCTGAAGCTATATTCTACAGAGCTGAAATATTCTCGAAAACTGAGCACTTCCTTTACACATGGTTTTACAAGTGTTACAAAAAATATTTTGACGCTTTTGTTCTCCTTAAAGAAGTCTATGAAATCCTCAAATTTTTGGTTGAACATTGTATCAATATCATTAGCTTAGATAACTCCTGAATGGAATGATCTGATAGTAGCGTAGCAAGAGTAACACCAAGTCAGTATTCTCCAAAGTTTATGTAATAAAAATTTCTTATGAATGAATTTACACTTCTACTTCATTTCTCTTTCGATAGTTTTAAAACTAGCAAAAACGTCGTGTGCATCAAAATACCGATAAGTCTTCTACGTGCAAAAAAAATGAATAAAGATACATTTCGTCTGGAAGTACAAATAAAGTCGTCGAACAGCACCGATTTATTGACAACAGGAACACAAAAATCACACAATTCACGTAGAATATTTGACCACTGTGTCAACTGACACGATGGTCAAATTAAACTGGTTGACCATAATTTCAGCAACTCAAATGACAGTTGACAATAAATTTAACAGCTTATTAGTAGATTTCTAATTTAATTGGCTTTTTGGAAAGCGACGGTAAGGGTACCATATGCAAAATGTAAAAGTCAGCTTTACCTGATTCAAGATTGATACAAATCATTCACGTTCTGGAAATCAATTCATTTACAATTAATTCATCTGCATTATAATTTCACCACCTTAAAGAAAGATAATTTCCTATTATCGAGGAAATTCGAGCCATGAGCAGAATAGTGTTTATCGAAATTCAACCTGATTTGTAAGGAAATAAGACATAGAATTCGCGACAAAGAGAGACAGATATTCCTTCACAGGATAGTTCGCAACTTCCACAAAAAAATTCATATCAAAAGTCTGTTGCTTTTTTGAAGAGCAATCAGCGCTTGACATCCAATTTTCGATTTTCAACGAAAAAGTAAATCCAATTTCCTTCTGACGCAAAATAAAGTAAGGCTTCGCGCCGGCAGGAGATGGAATGAAAACTAAATTACAATTTAATCTCATACTTCATAAATCACGTGACGAAGAAAACATATATTCCGGTTGTCCTCATGCAGACGCAAAAAGAATCACTTTAATTCTTGAGGCAACTAGAAATGAGTGGGAAGTCAAGGTTTATATTCAATTCAGCCAGTGGCCGCAGCTGGATCATTTGTACTGCGTAATTACCTTTTAGGGTAGGCGCTAGTCCTCGAAAAATGACACTTGTTCTAATTTTTCTCATTTTTCTCCTTATGATTTTATCTCGAAATAAAGAGCAGCGAGCTTCTCCTTTTTCAGTAGATGACGAGGACCCATTTTGAATTCTGATTATGATTTCTCATCTAGATCATGAATGAATCACTTTATTAAGTCGTTCAGTTTAAGTTGAGAAATAATCCATTCAGAAACAAAAAAATGAATGAATATATATATATATATATATATATAAATATGTATTTTTTCTTGTGCTATATTATATATTATTTAGAAGTAATCTTTTTGGGATTAGAGCACGGGATAAAAAATTAGGACTTCATCTATTTCTTCTATATTAATTAACTACATATGTTTCGGCGTATACTAAGCCTTTTTCAAGTTTACGTGCTACAAACATAGTGACAATCACATCTAAAATGTACATTCAGATTATTAGGGATTTCTTAACATTTCCACATTTTATGCTAGCCTACCTGTCCAACAATTCATCTTAAAATCAGAAAATTAAAATCATGTTCATTGTGTTGTGAACGCTGTCAACTAGAATCATGATTCGGCGTATCACTTAGAAGCCTAGGGAAAAAAAACCAGTAAAAAAAACCCTGGCTCCCCGCCTAAGTGTGAAAGTACAAAAATGAGATTAAATATATTTTATGGACTTCTTTCTTCAAGACTGGTATTCTATTGATGGAGACAGAGACTTATTCAAGTTGCCGACAACGAATATGGAAATAAAAAGAACTGAATAATACAAATCATATTCGTTTGAAATTTATAACCCATTAATAATATTATTAATAATAATAATAATACATTTATTCTCAACAGGTTACACCCAATAACAGAGAAAAATGATCAAACAAACAAATGCGATTGAAAAACATAAACCAGATTACATATGAGACCCTTATAATAGCATATAAAATTATATCCAACAGTGCCTTAAAATTACTACATGAGATTTACAAAAAAAAATGTTATTCCCTCAATACTCGAAAAAAAAAATCAACAGCATACCAATCACATCCTCATCCCAAGCGTACAAAATAAACTGAAAAAGATCACGAACCCCCACCACGATTCTCCAAATGGCACATCAAAATCATTGGTAGTTCATCGTAGTAGATATCACATCGGCCACAAGAATTGTCATATAAGTTACACATGAAGTTGATAGGAGACCGTGACATAACATTTGTCCTACCAAAATCAACATAGAAGGTGTTATATAGCCTCAGACCAGGTCTAGGTACATGAATATTAACCTTACTCAAGAGAAATGAACAATCAATTCCACCACGCAGAATCCCGTAGAGTAACTTCAATGCACTACGCTCACGTCTTAACTTCAATACCTCAACTCTGAGGCTCGCGACGAGGACCGAGTGGTCAAATCCTCTCGAAGGGTACTGTCCGAAACATTTAAAATAAATATATTTCAAACACCTTCTCTGGACGGCCTCCAGGATGACGACAGCATTATTGTATAATGGACACCAGATTATAGAGGCATATTCTAATCTACTACGAATGAAAGAATAGTACAGTATCTTCATAGTATAGGGGTTCACAAAATTGTTCCAATTTATAATAAAATAACCAAGAGTCTTAGAGGCAGAAGAGGTTATCTGCCTTATGTGCCCGGAAAAGGACAATTTACCATCAAAAACAACACCCAAATCCCTATACTCATCACAACTCTCCAGAATCTGATCACCCACAGCATAGTCATAGTGAACTGGGGTTAATTTACGAGTGAATGATACAACTCGACACTTATTGATATTCAGGCTCAAACCGTTCCTGAAACACCAAAGACCGATCATATCTAAAGCAGCCTGCAACCTCACGCAGTCATCAAGATCCCCAATAGCAGCAAATATCTTCAGATCATCAGCAAAGAGGAGATGGAGACACTGAAGAAGCAGAGACAGGTCATTAATATATAATAAAAACAGCAATGGGCCCAAATTGGAGCCTTGTGGCACTCCAGATGTGGCGAGATAAGGTAAGGATTCACAACCTCCATACTGAACATATTGATAACGATCGGAAAAGTAAGATCTAACCAACAGTAAAAACTCCGATGAGAACCCAATGTATGCAAGCTTTGAGATCAATATCTGGTGATCAATCTGGTCGAAGGCCTTCTGAATATCTGTGTATATAACATCCATCTGACCACGATCATCCAGTGACTCTGACAGACACTGTGTAATGCTTGCCAAATTGGTCACCGCTGAACGATCCTTCATAAAACCATGCTGATGTGGTGAAATTAGTGCACGAACTGAGGGATAAATTGAGTCATATAAAATTACCTCGAAGATTTTAGCGAAGTTACATAAGATTGCTATAGGTCTATAGTTAGTTATAAGGGACGGATCTCCGGACTTTAACACAGGACAAATTTTTGTCATCTTCCATACTTTTGGAATATGCATTCTCCTCAAAATTATATTGAAAATTACGGATAAAGGTTCAGCTAGAGAACAAATGCAGTCCTTAACGAGAAAACTAGGTACATTGTCGACACCAGATGTTAACTTGGTTTTAAGCTTCCTCGAAGCCTTAATTATGTCATCCTCAGTGATAGTCGGAAGCGATATTGAGCTACCATTGGAATACAGTCTATCACAATGCTCAGGAATGAAACCAATGTCTGAGGTAGTAAAGACACTGGAAAAAAAAGTGGAAAATCCCTCAACAATCTTCTGAGATTCCTTGAGCTCAACACCCAGATATGACATAACTCCGGGAATACGTGATCTAGACTTTTTTGTCTGCACAAAAGCCCAAAAGCTATTTGGGTCCTCTCGAACTCTAGTCTCAACGCACTGAATATATTGCGAATAAGAACTAGCGATATCTCTTTTGATTCTGCCACGTAATATTTTGAGTTGATGAAAATCTGAATCACATTGATACCTCCTATATAGTCTACGGTAACGATCCTTCAGTCGTATATTGGAAATGATATCATGTGTGAACCATGGTGGATAACGGCGACCCCCAGTTTTATAAACTGGCACACAAGTATCAAAGATACTAGCGAGCTTAGCATACATCACCTCACATGCTAAATCAGAATCATCCATTTGGTGAATTACAGACCAATCAACAGAATCAATTAAATTATACAAAAGGGGAAAATTTGCCCTTCTAAAATTATAAGTTTTTTTCTTATGTTCACAAATGAAATTTGGACCAGAATTCGCAGTAATCAACTGGAATGAGCAAACCAGAGCAGGATGATGATCATCCTCTTTTACTAGAGGATGTGAATCGTGAGCAACATCACACGAAAAATTTGTGAATATCAAATCCAAAAATCTATTGTTCGCATTAGGTATACTATTACGCTGCTGAATCCCCAATAAACTACTCATATTTCCCAAAACTCCACACTTTCCATCACCCCTCCCTGAACCATAGGCTGGTACGTTGAAGTCTCCGCACATTAATATACTATACTGTGAGAACGAACTCGCGAAAGCCTCAACAGCGTCAATAAAACCTTCGAATGCCTCCAAGCTGGTGGCAGGTGGTACATAAATACTAAATACTAATAACTTAAGTCTAACAGTACTAATTTTACATACAACAATATCTATAGTTGGAAATAAATCACATATGTAATTGACGTCAACACGCGAAGCCCTCAAGCCACCCCCAAGAGCAACAAGTGCACCCCCACCTACAGATAAGCCAGAACGAGCACGATCACGATCACATCTAAACACTAAATAGTCACTAGGGAATAGCTCCGAACTGCATACGTTATCAGAAAGCCAAGTTTCAGTTAAACATATGATGTCATATTCGTAAACTGATGTATTATTGAAGACCGCGGTTACCTTGGTGTTAAGACCGCGGACATTCTGATAATATGCTTCGAAACTACTTTTATAGTCATTGGGTGCGGCTAGCGGTTCAAATTCACGATTCTAGGGTTGCCATTTCTATATTTAATAACTAAATTTTTTTCGCCATTTTCGAGTCTTTCACTCAGTGTAGTCTTCAACCTCTTATAATATTCCACCTGCATAGGAGTTCTGTCATAAGACAGAGATATGCCCCTGAAACGCTCGGTGGCTCTAATGTCCCTCACCTTCGCCAATATTCCACGCACAACATCAGGAGAACTCATAATTACCTTGATCGGTCTAATCCTACCATCAGTGCGTCTCCCCAAACGAATCACCTTGATACCATCGGAACTCATGGACGGAATCACCAACCTGCACATGTCGACAACTGCGGCCTTGTCTGCGGATATTTGCGCCTGTGACGATGTATGATCGCGCTCGTCCAGTCCGAACACAATCAAGTTAGATCTTCTCATCTCTCTGTCAGATATCTCCTGCACAACATTTTCAATTATGCTATCATCAGACTCGGGAGAACCAGATACCGTACTCAGTCTGGCAATATCATCCTGCATATTAGCGATGGCGGACTTCAACTCCATAAACTCCGATTGAGTGGTATTGAAAATGGTCTCCTCAAACCTAGTGAACCTGTCATTCAAATCCACCAGCATCTCCCAGCTCTCCCATGCACAGACCACAATTTTTACACAAAATTTTAATGGACTTAGACTTATTCCTGGTCACACGTACATCATCCGCGTTGAGCCCCACACAGTTCAAGTGAACTTCAACTTTACACCCATCACAAACAGTGCATGGGGCAGATCGAGATGCATTACCACAGTTAGGGCACTTTCCGGTACTCATTTTCGGCACAGTCAGAATTTGTCCGGCAAACTCAGGAATATTCAGCAAAAGCGGCAACACTGGAGAGACAAATTATACAGATCTCGAAACGACAATATGTGCACTTCGTACGGAAAAACAGCCGTCAACAGATAAATGACCTCTTATCACAAGTAAACAGGTGTTGTCTTACTTGTTTTCTCGAAATATTTAAGGATCTATTCGAAAATTCCAGAACAAAACATTCAAATTAGACGAAATTAAAGGATCCGGGACTGCACTCGTGGCACAACGAATTGGTTGAATCCAGGGGTATCTCACGTCTTTACACTCTGGAATTAATACCGGATATTCGCTCTAAATTAAATTGAAATCATCAAACGCATTCATACACTTGTTGACTCGCGAACATCTAACTGATCATTCCAAGAAAGAATAAGAAACATCATTAATAGCCCTAAAACCATCTTGAAACTTATATATGGGACAATTATTGATGAGATAAGGTATTGTTTCTTCTGCTTCTCCACATTCACAACTTGCGCTTGGAACTGAGTTACTATCTGGAAAGCATGCTATTGGTACGACCATGACGTGTTTTCAAACAATTAGGAAATGTCCAAATTTTTCTTGGAAGATCAAAACTAGGAATTACTTCAGAAGGTTCAGAAACGAGAGATTTTTTGAACATTTCGTAAGAGTTCCACCCAGTCTTCCATAATTCCTTATTACTTATGTTCATATTGAAGAACGTATTATGCCATAATAGTTAACGTGACTTCAATCTGGGAATTCTATTTTGAGGAATATATGAAATAATTGGGAATAAATTGGGAAAATAATTCAGAGCAGCAGTCTGCGAATATAGGGAGGGACAATGTTAGACAAAACTGGTAACCAATGAACCGGTGTAGATCTTATGGTGCCAGTAATTATTCTCATGGGTGTATTCAACTGTGCATCGATTTTTTGTGTATGTGCACTATTAAACCAAACAGAGCAACAATACTTAGCTGTAGAAAAGACTAGGGCTAGAGATGCTGTGCGAAGAGTGGAACCATCAGCATCCCAAGATGATCCAGCTAATGTCTGAAATATATTATTCCTAGTTTTCAGTTTTAGGCTCAGATCATTTAAATGAGCCTTGTAATTGAGAGATGAATATAATTAAGCTCCTTAGTATTTTGGGTAGAAAGTATGTTCGATAGGAGAATCATTGAAACTTACAGCTAATTTCCTATATTTTTATGATTATTCAGATGGAAACAAGATACCTCTGTCTTGTTGGGATTTGGACATAATCGTCACTCAATAAAATAATTCTTTAAAATTTCCAAATCAGATGACAGTATGTTTCCCAGAGTATGGAAATTCGAATGTTGGTAAGCAATAGCAATGTCGTTAGCATAAACAAATTTCTGAGATGATGTCGTGGGTAAATCACAGATATAAATTGAAAAGTAAAGGAGCTAAAACTGAACCTTGAGGAAGACCGTTTTTCAATGTTTCGAAATTGCTACTCTTATTGTCAATAAAAACACGAAACCTATCAGATAACATGTTTTCTGATAATCGTACCATTTTCCCACACTTCAGATGGGTATAGACTTTGAAAATTAATCCATCTTTCCACACATTGAAACATATCAATACTAGGTAAAAACCAAAAATTACACTTTTTATAAATATATCCAAGTGTTACTGCAACTCATTATTTTGATTAAATTTGTTAGTTTCATTCATTTCTGTTCCGAGTTGCTTGCTCGATTCAATAGTGATACACTCTATATTTGTTCACTTCATTTTCTGAGTAACGCGTAACATATGTTGGAGCATATGACCTATGTCGAACAAAGAGTACTGAACCGGCGTTCATCCGAGAAGTACAAGAACACTTTTCTTGGAAATAAATAACTTTCTCGTTAAATCTACAAATTCGAACTCTAGTGAAAAAGTGACTATTCTCGCCCGTGAGTGCATGGACAAGTTCATTCAGCCGTACTGTGAAACCAGGTAGGCAGAAGTCGATACTCCAGCATTCGCATTTTCTTTCGAGTCATTTTTTCATATTATTTCAGAATTCCATTAATAATTTTCTTTCGTTTTCCTTTACTTTTCAAAGGCCCTTGTCGTGCCAAATTTTCAGCCAAATTTCTAATCGAAAATAGTTTTCAACTCATAACAAAGATTCGATCTGTTAAATCATCCAAAAATTGCGAATTCTCCTCTTTCGGCGTTCAAAATTTGATTCCTTATTATTTAGTATTATTATTATTTATCAAGTATAATATGAATCGTTTCTCATTTATTTTTCATTATTTATGGTAGTTCGGAATATTTCAGTTAGGAATTGTAGTTTTTTTTTAGTAGGAGTTTGAAGCATTTGAGGAAATATGTGAAACTCTTTTGATCTCAGCAGGTTCGTAACAAAGAATTAAGATCACACAATATAATTCAATTATTAACGAATTCATTCCACCTGTAGAAAAAAATCTGACACAATGAAAACATTTTAAATACGAAAATATCTCCGAACATAATCAGTTAATCATCATTGATACGATAGTACGTGTTTTCCAATGTATAAAAATGATTTGAAGTGTTAACCACATCAGTATCATTGGGTGCAAATCGAAAAGATGATTTTCAGCAAATTGGCAACCCGTCGTTCAAAATTATTCCAATACGCGCATAAATATCACAAGCAGAATAACGTTCGGTGATTTTCCCGTTCCCGACTAATTATCGAATCCTTTCAGAATGAAATGATAACGAATTTCCTAGTGTGATGCCCAGCACGAGTACGATGATTTCTGTTTCATTTTGCCACGAACAGCGGCTATTCATCAGCCGTAGTTCGCATTTACAGGACGAGTGAAAGAGAAGTTTATTAACTAAAATCTGCATGCCGAGTTCTATAAGCCGAATTACTTCACGAGCTAACATCAAACGCCCCCGTATGGATTGAAAAATAGACTCGAACAAAGAAACCGGATATGAAGCTGATTGATATAGCTCTTCTTTAATCTTCATGGATAAAAAGGCAAAATTTTCTGAAAATATATGTCCTAATGCAACCAATTCAGCAAGATTTGTTGAATATCTGGAAAATTGAAGTTGAGCAGTGAAGCATATAACTACTCAAATGAAGACGGCAGAAAATATTAATAGACATGAAATTTTACTCTTTTCATCTATCAAAATCACTGTTGTTCTCAATAACAATATTTGGGCTAAAACCTTCGATTGTTAGCGACGTGGAGCTCGTAGGAAAGAGCATAAAACAACTTTTCGAAAACTATTCAATTTTCAGATTAAGTTCAAGAAGAGAAAAGTGAATACGAAAAAATTGAAAAATCTATGAAGAAACGGTTATCTTGAGAATGAATTGATGACTCATTTTTTTGTGAAAATCCATCTTGAATATTTAACGAAAACAATTATTTTTGTCTAATTTTCGCTTTATTAATACTATTATTAATACTATTACACGACCGGTTTCGGTTGTTAAACCATCTTCTGGTGCTGGTACAATTAAAAACATAACATAATATTGAGGACAATCATCCTACTCTGTGGATACCAGAACCCTAGTCCATTCCCTTTGAAAGTAATTGCTCATACAGAAAGACACGATGGCCGGATAGACACAACTTGGCCCACGAATCCGGGAGTCATATCCACGTTTGAGCCCATTTTCAGTTTGGTATTCAAAGATTTCAAATATTTGAGCAATTGCATAGCCCAATTTTCTATTAGGAACCAGCGCGCAGTAATCATTATGGAAGTCGTTTATTCATTCAGGATTTTTCGAGTATTAAACTTCAACAATTCAGAAAAGCACTGGCATGAGGTCAGGAGCTTCTTCTAACTTGTTCTGTTTTTTGCCGTACTCGGGAACAATCTGATACAAATACTACCGCCACGATAAATGGGCAAACCTATATCTCAAATTGAAAATAACTACAAATGCAAAATGATAGGCCCTTTTTTATTATTATAACTCATAGTTTTCCATGAGTTTTTTGCAAAGCTCCAATGCCAATTCCCTAAAAACCCACGTCAGTGCTTTTCATAACTTACATGATTCCACCGTAAGGAAACATAACAATTGATTTTCCCCAAATTGACACTGATTTATGATTCCGACCGGTGCCAATCGACGTTTCTGTAAATTCATCGAGCATTGAAATATCGGACGGACTTCTTGACATTTCTCTTTTTTCTCAAGTATATGAAAAATAATTAGTTGTATCATCAGGTGGAGAAGAGTTACGAGAATGAAAATTGAGAATTTGTGATATATCTTTAACGTGCATACATACACAATTTTGTTTAAATACGTACTATATCTTAATAAGGTATGAAGTATTGAAAAGGAATTTTCGAGAATCGAAAAATTTTCAACAGTATCGATTTCCCCGAAATTTTGCAAGCTTACTGGTTTCAACCCAATTCCCATATCTTTCAAGTTACAACTCGATCCGATGGATATTCTAGGAGTTATTGAAAATAATTCAGATGGTCATAACTCTCAAAGTTTTACACGGATTTGGTCCAATAACAAACTTGACCGAGATGTTTGGACACTCAACCTCTTCTGAAAATATGAAAACTTCAGCTCATTCTTTGAATAATAGACATACTCTAGTTTGACCTTGTTGTCTTCATCAGAAGGTCGAACCGTAACGATTGAGACCATTTCCTGCTCAATATTCCAAAATTACAGACATTTGAGAATTGATAGCACGCTGCATCGTGGTGGGTGATCCAGTATCACATATTTCCTGAGAATACTCTAGAATAAGCTTACAAAAGCTTCTAATCTCAAGTCAGCGCTCTTCTAAATTTTTCTTTTTCATCAGGTTTTCGAGATCTATCCAGAAACACTTCATGCTACCTCATTGATTTCTGATTGAACTACTCGTTTAAAGAACCATGTGTCTTATAAATAAAAATTAAACAGAAAAATCCAGATGCAGTATTATGGAAAAGATTTAATATGCTAGAGGGCCAGACACTTAATGCCACTGCAAAATACAAAATATTTTGATAGACGTCCGCTTGACGTCCATGTTAAATTTACTGCATCCGTCAACGACCCTTGTTAGATTAGGGAACCTGGAATATATTCATGCCTCTTTGACCTCATCGATAAGGTAAACCAATTATGTTGACTCGAGCACAGAAATGAATAACAGCTAGCGTTATTAGCGAAACGTAATCTTGAAGTCGACCGAATAATTTCGCTTTCCTTAAACCTTCTAGGATGAAAAATCAAATATGTTGGACAGAATTCCATCTGGAGTACATTTGAAAACCAATTAAGTTATATTCGTGATTATAAATGGAAAATTGATTCTTGCCGTTCTGAAATGAGTTTCAAACATGGTTCCAATTTTTGTCGACACTTCAAGTCCGTTGAAACAGAAATATCCTAACAAGAAATCAATTAATAGTTAATGAATACATTCAGGACTTGAAATCACTTCTTAGCTCCGAAACATACTCAAACCAACTTCAAATATACGCCCCCTAATATCGGTATCCACAATCAATCAGTACATAAGTACAGAAGTTTTGGGTTTAGGCAAATCAATTAGGAGAGTTTTGAAACCTTCGGTAGCTGGATTAGCAAACGAGACAATTCAAGAAAATTTTAGTCACATTCTTGTTGCTCCTGAACATCGAGCATAATACTCATAGCTTTCCCAAATATCTGCATCTCTCTATTAGGTTGTTCGCAAAGTAATTTCTTTTTTTCCCGTCAGAGGACTTAATTACGTTTTTTCGAAACCAACTTCACACTTAAGCCGCATAACCATTATATGTCTTGAGAGCTGATATTGCAAAGCTCGTGTGTGAAAAAGTTCTATTAATTCTAGACAGTAGTTTTTGGTTGGTGACCTAAATATGGAGAGCAATAAGCAGCATTTTCGTCATATTTTACTTTTTTACTTCAGAAAAGGTAAAAATGCTGCCCAAGCGAGAAAAAAATTGACGGATGTGTATGGAGAAGGCGTGTTAACAGTACGCCATTGCCAGAACTTTTTGCTAAATTTCGATCCAGCAATTTTGATGTCGAAGATGCACCACGGTCTGGAAGGCCGGTCGAAGCTGACAAAGATGCGATAAAGGCATTAGTTGATGCAAATCGGCGAATAACCATACGAGACATCGGTGAGAAATTAAATTTGTCGATTTCGACTGTTTGTGGCCATTTGAAAGGCATGGGCGCTTAGCCTCGAAGCTCGATTTGGCCCGATAACAAACTCGTCCGAAACATTCATTTCTCCAACCTACCCTGAATATTTCAGCTCTCTAGCTCATTCCAAAGAAATCAAGAAACAAGGATGGGTATGGAAATGAATAATTATGAAAGAAACGACAACAGGTGACCACAACAGGAGCGACCATCCAAATTGTGGTTTCAGCATAGATACCTCCGGTTTTGGAGGCTTAACCGAGCATCGCCACGATGGAAGCATAAGCAACCTGTGTGATGCGGCCAAAACCCAAGGATAAAATTAAATAACAAAAGAGGAAATAATGCGGTGAAATCCAAATCGAGAATCGAATCACTAAAATTGCTTATGCTCTCTAAAACGGAGGTATCAAGAGTGGAAGCCACAAAATGGATACTCGCTTCTCTTGAGGTCCTTGATGACGTTTCCTTTATAATTATCAATTTCCATCCCTATCCTGTTCTCTTGGTTCCTCGCCCTGAAGAAGCCAATATGAAGAAAAACGTGTTGACAAGAACCTTCCATCCATTTCCTAAATTTTCTGCAATCTTGCGGTTTCACCTGTTACCATTCCTTAAAATTATGAAAATTCTTACCTGAAATCAATTCTGTATAGCCGAGAGCGAATTTTTTGTAACTTTCTGAACTATAACAACTGTTTCAAAGTTCAAGTCCTTCCATTTTATATGCATTCTCTGATAAGAATTCAAATTGTAGTACAGAAAACATATTCAGAGTGTTTCATCTCATTATGATTGGAAACAAGACACAGACGTCAAATCACTGTGTTTCTGGGAATCTTTTCAACGTATTTCCGAGGTTTGAATGAGCCAATCGTAATTTTGATGAAACGTTTTCTGCAAAAATCAATTTTAAGCTCAAATGTGCCCCCTTGAATACTTATAATGTTTCCACTATTCGGCGCATGTTCTAGCTCAGAAAACTAGTAGAACAGAGTGCTATCGTATGGTTCAAATGCGTATAATTATGGAGTTACGAGTTCAAAACGGCCTCAATTCATTGGATTGGACTTTCTGGTGAAGAATCCGTGGTGAAAATCAAGTATGTGCTGCCGGCCATATACACACCATCTCTGTTCCGAAAGAGATGATCGAATAGGTTGAATATTCGAATATCTCGGTTGAATGGTTCAGCAGTTATGGAAATCTGAAATTTTTTTTCTCCAATTACTCCCATGATATCCATCCGATGAAGTCGTAACTTGAAAGATGAGTGATGTTGGATCAAGTGAACTTAAAAAGTTTCTTAGAAATTGTCACGATAAATTTTTTTTTTACTTTAAAAAATATATATATAATACTTGATATCTGATGAGATATTTGCCGGATTCCAATAAAAATTTGTGCCTGTACGGAGGTTATTGGAATCCTACATGTTCTCCAACTTCCTCATTGTAGCATTCTGTCGCTATAAGAGATAACAGGTTTTAAAATTTATTTCAGGTAGTCACAGATGTGGATGAAAAAAATAAGGAACGGATAGTTATTTTTGCTTGCTTGCTCAGTTTGAGGTTGTCATTTCGACAAATCTTATCATTGAGTTTCGGACGCCCTATGGATGAGACTCATGGAATATACAGTCTCTATTTCAATGTAATTTTTTTGTATTGACGCAGTAGTGATTATATGATTCATTATTTTCGAAATTTGTTCATCGCAGTATAACAGTATATTATAAATTGTATTTTTTTGAGCTTCTATATGTTTGAATCCATTCACATAATTCTCAACCTCATAATTCCAATACTTTCCAAAATATTTAATTGTATCGGTGATTACTTGGTGGAAATTCATTTTAAATGAATAATTAGATTCAGATATCCACAAATTTTCATTGTTTTTCACAACAATTGTTTCGCCAACACTGTGGCTTCATCAGGTTTTGCATTTTGAATTATAGTTTCACTGAAGTAATGCTGTAATTAAGGCTGTAAAATTTTTTCGAACGTCGTCTGAAAAAGAGTAATAAATACAAAGGTATGTTTGGATTTTTCAGGAAGATGTTTAACAACGGGGACCGGTCAACGTCTGTTTGTTGATTCAAAATAATATTTTGTTAGATATATCGTTTATGGTTAAATTACGGTTAAAATTATGTCCATATTTATTCAACTGTTTAGCATATGAGGAATTATTATTTTCGGTTACGTAACTACGTTGATGTTCCTGAATCCGTTTGTGGAATGATCTTTCCGTTTGACCTATATAAGCATAGGGCAATCCGAACAAATTAACTTATGTACTCCTGATTTGATTTTCCAATCTATATTGTCTTTATTGTTTTTGATATGTTGTCCTATATTGTTTGTTGTTTTGAATGAGAAATTGTGGTTGAAATTTATGATGAAATATTTAGCTACTAATTCTGAAATGTCTTTTATATAACTGAAATAGATGTAAAACCTGATAAAAGAATAGTGTTGGTGAAACAATTATTGTAAAAAAACAATAAAAATTTGTGAAAATCTGAATTCTATTATTTATTTACTTCCTAAAAATTCATTTTTCAATGTTTGAATGATTACTCGCAAGTAAGATGACAAGCTGGAGACAAACCTATGAGCTCTTGTATTTTCAATTAATATAATCTGGAAAAGCTACACTGAGATTAATGCTGTAAATGTGAACGGTAGCTATAAATGAAAATTTTTCGTTTCGAAAAGTTTCAATTCCAAGAACTAATATCATCCTTCTCAATAAAATGAAATTTCGATGAGTATCCAGCAGAAGGGAGCGATGAAACACAACATTTCTTGTTAAGTCAGACAAAATTAATCATCTACAGCCGAAAGACTTTTTCATATTTCACTATTTCGTAGACAAATAGGATCTGGTTTAATTGCGGAATTTTACGACGGAAAAATTAGGAAAGGAATTATTGTTTGAACGAAAACGGGAAAATGCTGGTCATGGTCGCTGCATTCTAATGATAGCGATTCATTACGATGAATTTGACATTTTAATGGAAAACTCTCTCATAATACAGATTGATTCTCTCCAAAAACTCGAAAATGCTTTCAGAGTTCCACAAGAATTCTTCTCGAGATGAGGGTTCGCTATACGTGGATTGATCTGAACAGTTATTGTATCGAAAAAGGAGTTTTTTATGAGGTTAAACAATCATGAATATGATGTCAGTCCCTAGCATTTGACGGGTCATAGAACCATTTGAAACGATTTTTGATCAACTAAGCTCTGACGTGCTTCAAACGCCCTCGCTTGTATTATGATAAGAATGGAAAAACTTTCACTGATGAATAAACAGAAAAAAGGTGCTTTCTGGAATTGAAAGAAATTATCGAAAATACTTCATCCGGTGAGTAAGTGTAAGTCAATAAATATAGTAATTTATTCTTTCAATTAATTTACATTTTTTAAGAATGTCTTCTTTACTTCATTTTTCCAAATTATTGCTTGAGCTTGAATCCAGCAACAGATTCCAGCAACACTTTTATCGCTTAGCGGACGATGCCTTGCGCATGCTGTAACTATTGATCCCAGCTCACGATATTGGGGTTGTTAATTTTGATATTTAGAATAATCTGTTATCAATGGAATCGATTGTCGTGCTTCAGGATCTCACGATATTGGGGATGTTAATTGTAAAATTATGAATACTCTTTAATCAATGGACTCGTTTGTCGGGCTTCAGGAAGGGCGGGACCGGACTTTGGAAGTCCAACAAAAATCAAAAACTGCGTTGTCGCACCATCTCACGATATTGGAAATTTCAAAGTTCAAGAAAATCAACAACAGCGTTGTCGCACAATCTGACGATATTGGGATTGTTGATTTCGACATTAAGAATACTCTGTTATCAATAGAATCAATTGTCGGGCTTCAGGAAGGGCAGGACCGGACTTTGAAAATTTCTACTGAAGTCACCACCAAAACAAAGTCCGGTCCTGCCGTTCTTGAAGCCCGACAATCGATTCCATTGATAACAGAGTATTCTTAATGTCAAAATCATCAATCCCAATATCGTCAGATGGTGGGACAACGCTCTTTTTGATTTTTGATGGACTTCGCATTTTTTCCAATCCCTCTGTACCCTCCCTGAAGCGCGACACGTCTTTTCAGGAATTCGTCTTACTCTATCGAATAGCCCATTCCAAAGATTCAAATTCTATTTTCAGCACCTCAAGCGCATGACAATGGATCACGCCGAACATTTTAAATCATAGAGTTCCTTTATTATCTTATAATAACAACTCAATGAGTCAACTGTTGAAATTCAGAAGCGAATAATTCCTTAGAGCAAATTTTCAGCTGGGATCAATAGTTACAGCATGCACAAGTCACCGTCCTCAAAGCGTTTTGATAAAACGAAAGAAAGCAATCTGTTCTCCCAGAACAAGCTCGGAAAAAAATAATGAGAGTGAACGATGAAAAATATCTCATAATGCGAAAATTATGCTTTTGTTGCATATCTTTAGCGTTGATTTATTCCATTATTATGCTTCATCACATAGCAATCTCGAATTAACTCATTACCTCACTTAGATTTCATATTCAATTATATTCAATTCCCTGTTGTGGAGTCGTAACTGGCGATGAAATGTTAATGCTTGTAACTTATATTCTAAAAGATCCTCTTGATATAACGCGCGTTTGTGCAATATTCTTGACGTGATGATTGCGAAAATGGAAATGATGTATGAAGATTGAGCGATCTCTGGAGTTTTATTGGCGTCAAGTGGAAGACTCACGACTGCTAATGAAATTTTGAGGATATTCAGGTATAACCGTAATTGGACATAATTTGGTGTGAAGGGTTCAGGTGAACTGAATGCCGAATTCTTTCATTCCATTAATACTTCATCTAATTTGCTATTCATGCGTCCGTTTTATCCTTCCGTAGATAGTGTACCAGTATGTGTGACCAGTGAGGAATTGAAACGTTCGTCGAAATTAAACATGAAGGTGAAAATCATGATGGCGTTGGTGATATCCCCAATTCAACAGTCAATCACCTCAACAAGAAAGTGGGCAAAGTAATACATAAAAATGAAGAGAAGGTGACAAAAATTGAGAATCGTTGCCTGAAAGAGGCGGTGCGACGACTAGAACAACCAGAAAGTAATAAAGACCACATAAAGAAACTATTGAAAATAGGCACAGGTGAAATAAACAAATCCCGAAAAGATTTCGATATTGCCAATGTTTCAGTTATTTCTGACAGGTAATTTCAAGTCAGCTAAGAAAAATGATGAAAATTCAAGAAATTGCTCTGGTGAAGAAGAGATCAAGACAACTGAAGTCAAGATAAAGGTTGGGGGTTCATCGGTTCCCGTGAAAATCACGAATTAAACGGAAAAAAAATTCTCTGAAATGAATCGAATAAATCTATGATCACAGATAGTTGCTATAACTTTCGCATGTGAGATGCACAGAGAATGGCTGAATGAAGGTAGCGTCAATAAAGTTGTAAGACCAAAATCTGAAAAGTATTTATGCTAATAAAAGTTTCATTGTAGAAAAACTAGCAACACGGGAGGATTCTATTAGTATCGCGTTCAAGCTAGGTGCAGACAAGCCCTTAATGGAAAGTTTATATTCCTCGGAAAACTGGCTTCAGGGAGTACCAATAAAATGATTCCAGTGTTTTCGAGAAAGACAAAATATCTATAAATCGAATAAAAAGCTTGCTAGGATGTCTTTAAATATTGAACATTCAGAGCTTATCAGGTAATTTGGATTGTTTGTCATAAATTTTACAGAGAAATAGCTCTGATATGATTGGTGTTACCGAGCATTGGATGATCTGGTTCATGTATTGACAATATATTTTGTGCATCAGATGAGGTGCGAATAAAAACATAACATAGCTCCTTCTATCTGACCACAATCGATCTCATGTTCTTGAAATACCTTTCAAGGGTGAAACCGAAAAAAAAATGCTTAAGAAAGTTTGAAAGGTGAATAACAAAAATGCACCACACTGCGTCTACATATACAAGGTAGGCACTGCTATTTTTTCGTTTCAATTTATATGTACTTGCTCGCTAAATAATTTATTCCATTTTATTAATTTTCATAAGCCACCATTATTTCCCATTTCCCAATCGTGAACTCTTTTTTAAATTTTGTTTTTACTGTATATTCTATTAGTACCTCATTCTATGGATGAAAGTAATAATAATCAAACATTTATGTAAAAATATAATGCGTGAAAGAGTCTTGATTGAAATGGCTCGCAACTACGAATCACAGTTTTAATTGATGAAATTATCTAAGGAGTAGATCTTTCTGTATACTTTTATAACATATTTCACCGAAGAATCTCTGTAGCATGGCAATCAGGTTTAGTTCAGAAGGCATCTTCCAAACTGCAATAATATTGCTCTTTTCTCATAGAACCCTTCCAAAATCACACACTGTTCAAAGTCAAATTCACCCCACGAAATTTATTTACCCAATATTCAATCTATCTCGTTAGTGGTACATTAGAACGATTCAGCTGACAAGGAGTGCTCGTTCTCTTATCAGCTTCTCCGATGAGCGGAAATTGAGTGAGAAACCCGGGCCGACGCTCAGGTTTTCGTCCTTTCGAGTCCCTCTTTGGGATAGAAATACAAACGAAGGTTCGATCCTAAGTACTGATGTAATGTGGGGCGAAGAGGGGTCAACCGGGTTCCGTCAATTGAAGGTTTTGGGACGAAAGACGTGAGACGAAAATGAATGGGGACAATTCGGACAGAAGACTGAACTGAAGTGATTGTCTATGTCTCGAAAAGTCTAGTTTGAAGAGATGTGTAAGAGATGCATAGGAATTCCAGATGACCGGTAGGGTGAATTTGAATCAATATGGACAGAATTTGCTTAGGTTTCACTTTATGATTATGTGTCGATATGATATACGATGACGTGAATGACATCATTTTGATGCAGGCTCACGAGTTGATCACAGAAATAACAATCCTAATGTTTATCTGTCAATGTTCACGGCGAAAATTGTTGAGAATTGGTAGTGGTGCATGAAGAGTCATCTCGTGATTGTCAACAGAGAATTTTCTATGATATGAATGCATATACGAAAAGCTAGATAAAAATATTCCCTCTATGTGCATCTTTCTGGATGTAGCTAAAGCATTTGACATAGTGTCACATGAACAGTTAATAAGTATTCTTGAATGCTATGGTTTTAGAGGTGTAGTCTTGAAACTTATGAAGGACTATTTGGAAAACAAGACTCAAAGAGTGAAAGTTGGCGGAAAATTAAGTGGAGAATTATTAGTAACATACGGAGTTCCTCAAGGAACCGTACTCGGACCTCTATTTTTTATGGTATACGTGAATGGTCTCCTGCAGAGTAATACTTCTGGAAGAATAATCTGCTTTGCCGACGATACTGCAGTTCTGTACTGCGCAGATTCCTGGTCACATCTTAAACATAAGGTAGAAGAAGATTTCATGAAGATAAAGAACTGGTTACACTTTCATAAGCTTACATTAAATATGGAGAAAACATGTTATCTGCCCTTTACGGTTTACAAATCTGGACTTCCGAAGATGGCATCGCTTCACTTGCCTGACGGAAGTGAAATAAAAGAATCGGAATCTGTGAGATACACCTAGGAATTATAATAGACCGACATTTGAAATGGAATCAACATTGCGAATACGTATCGAAAAAATTGAGGTCATTATTATATAAATTTAAATTCTTCAGGAAATACATAGATACCCACTATTTAAAAATTCTTTATTCCTGTCTAGTAGAATCCCATCTTCCATATGGAAATATAGGCTGGGGCGGAGTTTACGACATTCATCTGGAGCAAATGAATACTCTTCAAAAATGGATATTGAAGATCATGTATAATGAAGGAAAATTATCCCCAAGTAATGAATTATTCAGAATATCTAATGTGTTTGATACTCATCAACTCTTCTGCCAAAAAATATTAGTTTACACATATATAGGAAAAATAAATATTAATGGAATAGACCACCACTATGAAACAAGATCATTTGATAGCTATAGAACATCGCGATCGTTAAAGAGAATCGGGCAACGATCTTCCGCATATCTGGCACCCAGAGTATATTCGAAGATATCAACAGGAATACGTCTTGCGAAGAACAAGAAGGTATTTAAGAATAAAATCAAACAATGGATACTGGAGGCGGGTCGTGAAGAAATCAATAAAATGTAAATAAATGTAAATGTGCAATCGAGTTGAAAAAGTATATGAGGTGAAATAACTCGTGAATTGACTGTGAGGTTGTTAAAAGTGGCAGTTGCTCTAACGTGACAATAACTCAAAATAAATTATACAAAGTGACTTTTAAACGAAAGTGGACCTTCTATTGTGCGTGTCTAAAAGAACTCTCGGACAGTGGAAACATCCTAAATATGGACAAAAAAACTCTAAATGGATTCGAAATCAATAAATATAATAATGAAAAGCATGTTCCATTCTTATCAAGAGCCTTTTCAAACTGCTTCATTAGACCCAGCTTGATATGTAGAAGTGGAAACATGATTTTCTCTGGCGGATCATTGATGATATTCTTTCCCCCAACGTCCATGTTTTCTCTTCTTTGTCACTCTTTTCTAACCCAGTGTTGCTTTTTGTCTCTGCTATCCCAGAGGCACAAGAAACAAGGATACTTCGTGTGGCCACTTTGCTGCCCAAGGAGAAAGTTTACCATTCTTAAGTCTTCACAAATCACCCATTGGTATTCATGATACTTTATTTTTTCCAGAACCAAAGCTATGTTGTCATATTGCTCTTTCATTTTCGTTGAGTGAGGAATTGGTATTGAGCCATATTTGTTCCCATTATGTAGAAGAACACATTTATTTGAGCTGTCAATAAATAGGCGCCAATCATCCGGAAAATATTCAGGAATAACCATTTTTACCTGGAGTTCTCTAGTAGCATGGAAAAATACAAGATTTTGTTCTTCAGAGAAAAAAGGTAGCAGATCTTTCTCCCTTGTGTGATAAAATGTAATTTTCGTTCCTGGTTCAAGTAAAGTTTTTTCCTTCAACCTGGAAGCTAGTAATTCAGAAGCTTCTTTCGACAAGTTGAGATCTCTAGTGAGGTCATTCAACTCATCTTGGTTGAAACATTGGAGAATTGATGACATTGTTTCAAAATCACTGTCACCTCCAGTAGTGTCAGAATTCTGATCAGAGAGACATGTGTCCTCACAGAGTTCTGGTAGCTGCTGAAAAGTTGGAATTGGCACTTCTTCTGTGTGAGGCATAGAGCGTCTTGCAGAGACTGAATCTGCATAAGTCCACTTGTTGCGGTTATTTCGATTGATTCCTGTAATATTTACTAGGCAGAAATAACAGTCATCGAAGTGATTTTTTGGTTCTCTCGAAACCATTTGTACTCCGAATTTCAGACTTTTCCTTTTCCCGGTAGTCCACTGTCGTAAATGCTCTGTACAAGTTTTACAGACAATATGTGGTGTCCAGGTTTTATCCTGATCACCAAGCTCAACACCAAAATATCCAAGGTAAGCCCTCTTTACAAAGTTACTAATAGTTTTTCTGTTTTCCAAAAAAAAAAAGAAAAAATATCAGGATGATGTACACAGCTTCTTCTACTTGAACTCATTTCTCTTCAACAACACAAATACAACAATTCTCATTAACAATCTACTTTTTAGATTTACTTCTCAACAACTCGTTACTAAAGAGAAATTTCATATGACGCTAAGTTCTATCTATCTGCACCGCGGGAATTCACAAACTAACCTCATCCTTCAACTGCAGTTGAAGTTCACTTCAGACTGGACAGCTCCATATATCGGATTTCTATGGAACTAACTGGATGACACTAAATAGGATTAAATTCCACTTGTTAACAGTTTGTCAACCAATCAGTTATATATCTCATATTGTTAGTCTTCTATTTGTAGTAAGTGAATTAAAATAATAATTATAATAAATATTATTATTTTGAATTCAATTTGTTACAAATGAAGATATTATACAAGATTATATCTCTTGTATAAATTTTACAACACTCGTACTTGAAAGTATTAAATAGGAAAAAGTATTGATAGATAAGTGAATTTATCTAAAAATCTAGAGCTGATACAGAAAAACTGCTATCAGCTCAATAATTCTAGGCACCAAAAAAAAATTTTTTTTTGTAGGCCTGTGTAATAGTTAGTTTCGGAAAATTTTCGCAAAAGCATTATTTTTCGCAACGAGCAGAGCTCAAAAGAAGGTGAGGTACCGACAATAGTGTTCCCCAACATGTTTGGCACAATATTTTTCCTAATTTTGAATAGGATGTGACTATTCGAATTGAAATTAATAGAATGAAAAAATCACTACAAGCTTCAAGTTCATTCAGGGATCATTATTTTTCACTTAGTCAGATTATGGTGTGGACAAAACAGACTTACTCATTCGAATGAGAAAGTTCAGCTGAAGTACTCTTAAAAAAATAAAAGGAATGGAGATTCGACCTTGTGTAACTTATATTCTATGTTAAGATCCAAATTGTGACAGAACAGTAATATTGATATCAATAACTGTACAAATATACTGTTTTTTTCGACGACATTATGAAGGTTACTAGTTAAAAAGTCAAAAGTTTTTAGTTAAGAATACATTGCCTTTTTACTGACAGAAGCGTTCGATAAGCAACATTTATTGAATAAGATAGCATCGTTGGTGCACCTGAAACTTATCGTAAAGGTGAATTGGCTTTTCTTCGCGTAAGGAATGTGGTCATTCAGTGAAAATTTGTTAAAGTAACAATTCCCAACACAACAACGAAAGGTATGTCGAGAATTTGCTACAACTGCTGGAGATTTTCACTCTTGAAGTTGCATCAAAATGGTCGAAAAATACGTTAATCTAGGATCATCAAAAATTGAACATGACAGATTTTTTGTCAAATGTTTGGGTAGGAGATGTGAAAAAGGACCTGTAGATATTAAGACATTTGGAAATTTGCCCAAAATTATCGCCCTGTTTTCGAAGTTGCTAAATCTTTCTTTGTATAGTGGCACTGTTTTCGGGGATCATTGAGTACTCTTCTCAGAAAAGGACAAAAAGACGAGCACTCACTAGTGTTATTAGTTATGATGAGTTTTCTATGGTAGCATAAAGTAATGATGAAGAAAAAGTTGTATTTCGCTGAATCGACTAAGGTTGAAAAATTTCAAAACACTTAAAAAATATGAAGGCCACCGTTAAGGATTGCAACCTTGGAAAGGTATATTTGTTGTAAAAATGTATTTTATTAAGCATATATCAGGATCAGCATTTTCCAGTCCTTCATCGAGTACTAATCGAACCCCAAAGCAAACTAAGAGTTCATGGAAAATAAATTGAATGGAACCAAGAGAGTTGAAACACAACTAAGCAACACAGAGTCTTGATTTGAGGGTACCAACTGAAGAGGATTTTGCATTAGGGGAAGTTCAGATTATTGCATCATCTGGATGCTAACTTTTCAAGTCATATGTTTATTAACATTTTCAAATAATTTCTATCCAACGCCAATAATCTATGGGTGTTGGAGATTCAGAGGTAAACGATGCATGGGAATTTGAAGAGGTACATCTGATCCCTGTATAACCGGGAAAATGTGGGAGATCTCTTGGATTCAGATAAAACATTGAAAAATAAGATGACAAGTCCCCATATTTTTTTTCCTAGTGACCCTCCTTACGGTGGTTCGGCCTCCAAAAGGACGCCACTAGTAATCAATTTTTTCTTAATAAATTGTAAACAACTTAATATAATTTAATGAAAATATAATAATACGATAAACAGTAGTAAGGACCACACAAAATACTGCCCCTAGAACATAATTAGCTTGTTTAGTTTATGAGCGGCGAACTAAATGTGTATTCGATTAGCAAATTTAATCTACCAAGATATTCAAACTTCAATAAATTATCAACATGTCAACCAAATTCAAAATGTCAATGCAGGATATTTATTTATTTCATAGTTACCAAAGAACTATTTGTGAAAATAGTGCATTTTTTCATATTGATAAAAATTTCTTTTTGATGAAATTAAAACATTAATTCATTTAATTTTTTTTCCTCGAAAACGGTACATTTTATTGACAATGGGCAAGAGTATCTTTTCTTTAGCTCAATGTTGCAAGAATTCAAAATTATTTTTTCAACTCCTCATCATGCAGGGTGTTAATTAATTATGTAAACAATAAAATATACAACCTAATCCGCCCCTGATAAACTAAACAAGCTAATTATGTTTTCTTTACTTCTGTTTATCGTATTGAATTTTCATTAAATCATATCAAGTAGCTCAATAGTTATTCAAGAAAAATTGATTACCAAGGGCATCCTTTAGGAGGCCATAACTCCGTAGGGAGGACCGCTACGGAAAAAAAACAGGAAATTTGTCATTTTATTTTTTAATTCTATCAGAATCCAAGAGATTTTCCATATTTTCCCGGACACCTTGTGTAGGGTATAATTCAGTTGAAAGTTCGTAAATATATTTTTTACTAAAGAATGATTGTAACAGATGCATAACCCAGCAGTGTCCAAATGGTGAAAGAGGTATCAGCACACATTGACATAAATTGAAATAAATGAATAAAAATGAAATTGTGCACTATAATTATAGTGCAATTATAGTTCCAATTGGAAAGGAAGATTTCACCTCAAAAACTAATTTATGTCGAAGGTTCAAGTTGATAATTTCCCAGTATGAAACAAACATGGGTATTTACCGCTCATTTGAGCGGATGATGGACACATTAACTTCTTCACCTCGACCCTTCGCGAGGCATTTCGATTAATCGGCACTCAAAAGTACCTCAGCGGAAATTATCTGACCAAATGCTCCGGCATATTCCAGCACAACACATGACAGTTGAGGGTAAAGCATCATTCATCAGATAAAACGCTGTCGTTCTGATGGAAAAAGATGTCCTCTATTTGTCCGGTGAATCCTTTCAAACGTTGACAGTTCAATCTGTTAAGTGTTCGTATAAGAGGAACGTAATTTCCTAGCGAAATTATAGACTCGTTGAGGTTGAGAGAAACCGGAGTGAGGTTTTATTTTCCACGAAATGACAGATAAGATTTTATTCATTTGTCAAGAGATGAAAAATTATTTCACATACAGGATCCTATATGATGCATATGAAGAAAAATTGGGTTTCACGAACGTTTGTCTGGGCGGAAAAAAAGGGTTATATTTCAGAAAAATGGAATTGTTCCTCAATGAATGATTTTAATCGATATGCATTTATGTACTGGAAAGTAAAGGCTTACTGAATTTCCAAATTCTAATTTTGAAGCATCAATTTATTTTGATTGTTCGTGTTTTCCTTATTTCAATGAGCAGGGTGAATAAGTTTGAGTGTTAGACATGGATATTTTTGAAGAATTGAAATATAGATGTGAACTATTCCTAAGCCAGATCTCTTCCTGTTATAAAGAATGCAAATGAATTTGTGGACAATTATTTCGTACTTATCAGTTTGAAATAATAACACATGAAAAGGAATGAATATTGGGTGAATCTATTATCGACTTTCAACCATCTTTTTGTAGCCCGCTCTATCTAGTTTAGAAAACTAGTCGAACAGTGAACTTTCAATTTGCCAGTTTTTATATTGATCCGAAACTGGTGTCAATTGATTGGGTTCGACTTTCTAATAAAAAATCAATGATCAAAATTCGTAAATTAATGTCGAAAATATTAAAATACCCATAAGATATTCGTCGGATCTCCTCAGAAAATTGTGCATTCATTAAGTTTATTGTGATATATCGGGTGTTCTGAAATTTCATATTTTCAGAGTGATTCCACGGGGAAATAAAGGAATTTCTTTTCACGTTTGTAAAGTATTGAGACAAGGGAGTTTACAAAATTTATGCAAAATCCTCAATCTAGAAAACTTCCCACAACATTTTCTGAAAATATTCGATTTCTCATAAGATATTCGCCAACCAAATTTTGTTTATTTATGAAAGCAATATTGATATCGGTATAATTACTGGGTGATAAAGAAATATCGAATTTCATGAAGTCACAGAAATTTATGGAATAAACTCAAGAATACATTTTTTGCATGAACTTCTAGTAATGATAAATATTAGAAATCGGTAGAGGATAATTTGAAGTTTGCGATTGAGAGAAAGTATTCTCGAAAGAAAATGTGTGGATGCAACGAAACTGAAGGAGAACTCTAGGCTTGGTGTTTGTTCATTGAAGATATGTGTTTGTGGATAGTTTTACATTTTCTAGGTCGGTTGTTTCATATGCAATATTTCAGACTCCAGGGAAAGACTTTATTATAACACGTAGTGTTCTCTCATTGGTGCATTTTTACATGTTTTCATCAAAAATTGGAATGTGAATTATCAAGATTATTGAGTGTAATTTTATTGCTTCAAGATTGAATCATTATTCTACTGGAGTGAAACAGTTTTTAATTTATTACGTAACTAGAATTTTGTGAACGTAAATTCTTTATGCGTTTAGGGAATTGAGGATTGTGCTTGTCGATAACACTTTTATCAAATGTGCAAAATATGTTTGCTTCTCATCATAACAAAACCCCTAATACCAATAGAAAGCATCCTGTGATTTCTTTAACTTGTTGTAGGTAGAGAAAGGGTTCTCGAGTTTTTTTTTCGAACCGATCCGTTCCATTAGAAAACACTCAATCGTAGTATCGAATTGCAACAAAACAGTTAACAATTCTTCCAATAGTGGTTGCAGGAAGGTAAATCGAATCGTGAAAGTGCTCATAAATATCGCAAGGAAACTGATAATAGCTGGAATCTGAATACAACTAAATTCCTCTTTCTAAACTAGAAAGGAAATGAGATTCAGGTTGGCGTTCCTGTTATAGATACTTCTATTTGCAGGGAAGATGATAGTGTTCAGTAACTCATTTGTGGGAGCGGTGAATTGAGCTTGAGTCCTGCTCTTATCTGTGAAGCCCTGGCAACTGTAGATTAATTTGTCTGCAGCAGGAAGAATGTGCATCGGTTACGTGATTTGACATAATTGAATTAGTGCCTTGCAAATACTTATAGTTATTCATTTCCAACAAATAACAGAATATTCTTTCCTTTTCTTATTGATTCATTCAAAAACAGTTGTGGGCAAAGTTGAAAATTGAAAGGGTACCGGTTATTTGTGAGTTCAATATAACAAAACATATTTGTGAGCAATAAAAAAGTTTATTGTTAACTATTAACATATGAATTGTAGAATTATTTGGAGAATATAATGTTATCCAAATGATGACCGTTAGGTTGCTGGCACTCTTCTAAACGCGAACAAAGATTGGTGATAACACGTTGACTCATAGCTATTGTAATTGCTGCCATTTCTGACCTGATGTATTGTTTCACCTGCGGATTAGATTCGTTGGATTATTTTTATGAACCTTACTTTTAAGGTATCCCCATGCAAAAAAGTCAATCAGGCTGAGGTCGGGGCATCTGAGAAGCCAGTTTATGACTTTATTAGGGAAAAATTCTTTAATGACTTCCATTGAATCATTAGAGGTATGACAAGTGGCCTCATCTTGGTGCAACCACGTTCTTGAGTTGAAACCTGCAACTCTGGGACCAAAAAATTTCGCAACGTATCGCATTACCGGCCTCATTAACATTAATTGCTCGGCCTCGTTGATCTTCATAAAAATTAGTTCCAATTATGCCTTTAGCAGTCATAGCGGCCCAAACCATGACCTTTGAGCCATTCAGGGGTCGTTCATACTTTCACCTCGGATTCTTCACTGGCCAATACCAACAATTCTGCTTATTGACATGACCATTCAGGTGAAAATTTGCTTCGTCATTAAACAGTATGTTGTTAAAACGCTGCAGCATTTCGTTCGCAAAATTCAGTCAATTAGATAGTCGCATCCTTCAATTCTCGAAACAATTGAATTTTTTGGCCTCTAATGCATGTCTTTTTCTTAAATCGAATGTTAAGACGATTTTTTGATGCTCAACGCTTGGCTTCACTTTCGGATGCATAAAGACGGATTTTAATGAACCGACGCCTCAACTTCTTCAATTGTTTCTTCATCGTGAACTGAACGATGACGACCGGAGTGAATTTTAACTGTCGCACCTGTATTCTCGAATATCCCGATCCATTTCCTTATGCTATCGTGACTGGGCGCGTTGCGTGTACGATATTTCACACGATAGTGACGTTGAGCAGTCACTGTTGAATCACCATTACGATAATACGCTCGTAAGCGTCCCCAAGTACTGTTCCATCGTGACTAGAACTCTACAAAATGGCGGATGCCACGAACCTCTCCCCGGTCCCTTTTCCGAATATGGCGCGAAAACAAATACCAGATGCCCTTTCTGGACACCTTGTATATTGCAGCCCGATTGCTTTGTATAATTTCTTTTCATATTTTCATGAAAATTTTATAGTTCAATATTACTATTTGAGTTCCATACTGGGCAAAATCACCATCATGGCTCACTACTTATGAGTATATCAAATTAGGCTTCGTCCTCCTTTCATTCAACTCAAAAATCGATTTAATATCAATGTGCGAAAATTCGAGGTAGTCTTCGGACCAGCAATGGAAAAAGTGTTTCAAAATATTCAAAAGATCTTATCTTATATACGTGTTTATAAGTATATACAGGGTTATGATAAGGTAATGCACAAAATTCATAAAGCGTACAACGATCACTTTTGAAAAAAATGCAAAAACACGTCAAACGGTGTTTTATATCCAGCATCTCTTGACATGAGGTACAAAAATAACAAGTCAAATTTGTCAAAGTTATGACGTCATCAACATATTTTTTTAATGGGAAGATTTTTATTACATTATATGATAAAGCTGGCATTTTACACTAGGGAAAAATAGTCGCAGAAGATCTAACATAAGAAAAAAACGACAAAATGAATAAAAAACAAAATAAACGTAAGTTTTATAATAACCTTTCAATTAACTGAACAGTCCATTAAACCAAAACTATTTCTTATAGGAATTGTTCAAACTGTGTCCCGTTTACGAACTGGCATAGGCCAAGACGATGGTAGACCGCATTTACAGAGTTTTCGATCATCTGCGAAGTTATAAGAGTCATTTCGTGTCTAATTCGTTCCATTAAGTCTTCTAAATTGTCTGGCCGGTTAATGTAGACCCGACTTCTCAAATGTCCGCATAGAAAAAAATCAAGGGGGGTAAGATCAGGTGACCTATGTGGCCACTCCATTCGAACAGTAAGACCATAATGTGGTGGTGCGCCATCTTGTTGGAACCAAATACTGGGATCCTAGTTTTCCCCATTATTCGGATCCAAAAATGCCGCAAGTAGGTCCGGAAGCACTGCCATACGAAGATGTTACAAATATTGTTCAGCTGTTAAATTCCCGCGAAAGTAATAAGGACCAATAAATCTTCCCCTGACGATTTCTACTCAAACATTAATTTTTAGGGGGCGCTGGAGTGTTTTGTCTGCATCCAGTAGCGACAATTGTGTCGATTTACAGAACTACTTAGACAAAACGTTGCCTCATCGGAAAATACTACATACATTATTGAGAAAATTTGGATTTTCGTCACAATGCTGCATGAAGATTTCACAAAATTCCAAACGTCTGTCCGAATAATCTTCTGAGAGTTCGTGAACAAGTTGAACTTTGTATGGGTGTAGTTTTTCTTTTTTTAACATCTTTACTACAAACGACTGACTAACATTTTCTTGTAAGGCAATTTCTGTTGTAGTTGCGTGAGGATTATCTTTTACTGACAGCAAAATATCTAACTTCACATAGTCGCTTATTCCTGGTCGTCCAGATTTTGGAGCAACCCTCATGCTTCCCGTTGCATTAAATTCTGCAACAATTCTGCTTACTGTGCTTCTAGCAATTGGAGGTCTTTCCAAATGTGTTGCATTAAATAAATCACATGCTTCTTCATGACTTCGAAGGCGATCGTCGTAACCTACCATCATTAGAATTTCTGTCCTTTCTCTTTCGTTTAAACGAGCCATAATAATAGAACTGGTGTTACACTAATTGTACGACTGACACAGACACACCGTTGTTTTAGTAAATCAATCGAAAAAATTGATAAGAACAGATGTTCTTACTAGATAAGTTTAAGTTTGACCTCTTTTTATAATTGGTTTTGTTATTTTGTTTTTTATTTATTTTCTCGTTTTTTTCTTATATTAGCTCTACTGCAACTATTTTTCTATTTTCTCGTTTTTTTCTTATATTAGCTCTACTGCAACTATTTTTCTCTAGTGTAAAAAAACAAGCTTTATCACATAATGTAATAAAAATCTTAGCTTCCCATTAAAAAAAATATGTTGATGATGTCATAACTTTGACAAATTTGACTTGTTATTTTTGTAACTTATGTCAAGAGATGTGGAATATAAAACAACATTTGACGTGTTTTTGCATTTTTTTTCAAAAGTGATCGTTGTACTTTTTATGAATTTTATGCATTACTTTTTCATAACTGTATATAGAGTTTTTGATGTTTCGAACAATCGGAAATTCATTGCAGGGAATAATCCTGTCAAGATACACCAGTGCTCTCCATTCAATGAGTTCACAGAAATGAAAACTGATAGCTTATTGTTTTCTTCTGATTTTTTGCTGCAAATGGCGCACATGGTACAAAGCATCTCGTTTTCACATCCACTATCATTTCTGAAACGAATATGTAAAATTTAATTGTTTTCTAGTTGAAATCCAACCAAGGAACGAATATTCAATTGAACAAGTCTGCCGTTAAAAGTGTAAATAAACAATTCTTGGTTACAACTTACTTTGTGAGATGCCAGAGACGGAACAAAAAAGAACATGCTAATTTGAAATCAGCAAATATTCTAGAAACTAATTCCAAATATAAGATTCCAAATATAAGCATAGAAATCATCTCGCTCAACAGACACAGAAAATTACAACTACATTCTATGAAGAATTGAGTTTATTATGAGAGAATGAAATTGACTTAAAATGTGTTATACACAAATCTCGAAACACACGTGTCGTATTCTGTTTCATATTTCGATTAATTTTTCTGTAGTTTTTTCGAATTGTTTGATGTTGTGATAAGAATGAAAAATTCTCTTTTATTTATCAAATAAAACAGTGTTTTCTAGAATAAATATAGGCATCAGTGTTACTTTCAAGAAGTGTAAGACTATAATTGTCAAGGAATGATATTTTACGATGATATTCGGTTAGGTTTATCTGAACTACGTGATCAAATTTCATGAAAATGGGAGTTTTAGAGCATTTCCAATTAACGAATAGTATAAACACTTCAGAAGGGTCTTTAAATATACCCGACGTACATATCAACTTTATTATGCCAATGGGGTATGCGATATATGTGAAATCTGAGATTGCTTTATGATTGGTACCTTTTTGAGCGTTTGTTCTAGAAAACAGTATACTCTCGTTTTGCCCAAATGTTCTTAACTTTCGAATATCGAGGCGACAATGGTCTCCATGATTGGGTATGATTTCTGGATGAATAATACACGGTCAAACTTGAGTATGGCGGTCCGGTCGTATACTCTCGATCCTCCAAAATACAAGAAGTTGGGTTTTCATATTTTCAGAATCAGCTAACAATCCAAATATTTCAGTCAATATCGTTATTGGGCCAAATCCGCCCAATGGTTCAGGAGTTATGGGCATGTAAAATTGGATTTTTTTATAACTTCCATAGAATCAAGTTTTAATTTGGATGATATTCGAATTTGGTTAGAAGCCAATATGTTTTTCAAATTTTATTGTCCTAGGTTTCTTCCCCCAGAAGATCAGAATTTTGTACCTAATAAGATATCGAACGAATTTAAGCCAAAATTTGTGCATGCATGGAAGTTACTGATATCTATATAGAATATATATTCCTCCTAACACAAGCAATGATACATATGGACTATTTTTGATGCTCTTTGCTCTATGGATTTCATACAGGATAAAAATGTATTATTTGTTGGCGACTTCAATGAACCTTTGTTCAGCAGCGGCCATAGTACGGATGACAGGTCAGTCGCAATATCAATGTTCTCAGAAATATTAGATTTCGGGCAATTTAATAATATTGTTAATTGCAACGGTAGAATGTTGGATCTCATACTGACAAATTTACATCTGTCTTCACTAGGCGCGGCGTCGGGTTTGGTTGACATTGATTCACATCATTCTCCTTTCTGTTAATATTTCAGTGATCAATCACCTTATTCCGATAATTTTGGAGTTCTTGATAACATCAAAGAGTTCAATTTCAGGAACGCGGACTTTCGGCTGATGTAGGAAATGATAGGTACCCATGACTGGTCTGAAGTTATAGATGCTACTCACCCAGATGAAGCTTGCGACATTCTTCACTCGGATTTTGAATAGCATTTTCACAGCCACTGTTCCGTATAAGAAATTCAAGACACGAAGATATCCGCATTGGTATACATTGGAACTTATTAAGTTAATACGCCTAAAAAAAAGCTGCCGTCGTAAGTACAAGCGTACCAGTGATGCCTGTGATTTCAATCAATTACGAATTGCTAGAGCTAATGTCATATCGAAAACCAAAGAACTCTACCGAGAATATATCGCTTCTGCGGAGCGCTCAATAAATGATGATCCGACCCAATTTTGGGCTTTCATGAAGGACAGAAAGGGGCACACAAGAATTCCTGCTGTGATGAGGTATGGTGACCACAGTTATAGCAGCCCTGTTGAAATTGTTGATTCATTTGCTAGTTATTTCGTGTATGAAGCTGACGTGAGTTGTGGGGGAATTGGGGAGATTTGTAATCATCGGAATTTTATTTCAACAGACAGTGTATCTGAAAGTGAGGTTAGATCGGCAGCCCGTAAACTCTGTAACAAATTGACAGCTGGTCCAGACTTGATTCCGAGTTTCGTTTTGAAGGACTGCATCGGTGTGGTATCGTTACCACTCAAGCATATTTTCAATTTAGTTTTAAGGACTCATACGTTTCCGACATGATGGAAGGTAGCAAAAATTATTCCTGTGCTAAAGAGGGACAACAATATTGTCTAACTTTTCTAAATTGTTCGAGATACTTTTGTTTAATGCCATATATCCTAAAATTAGAAGTAGCATCTTATCTGAGCAGCATGGATTCATGAGTAAAAGGTCGTGCTCAACTAACTGAATTACTTTTTCGCAATTCGTTTTTGACAGATTGGATTTGGGTGGGCAGGTTGATGTTATATATACAGATCTTCAGAAAGCTTTTGATAAGATTCATCATGGAATTCTAATTGCGAAAGTTAAGAAAATTTTTGGTTTTTCCGGTGAGCTGACTGATCTGATAGAATCCTATTTGAGGAACCGTACGCAATTTGTGCAAATCGAAAATTGCCGGTCTAGAGAATTTGCGGTTTCCTCGGGGGTACCTCAAGAGTTTAACCTGGGGCCCCTTTTGTTCATCATGTTTATTAATGATCTTTTACCGAAGTTAAGTAACTTGAAGTTGGCCTACGCTGATGATTTCAAGGTCTATGCCGGCATATCATCCACTGCTAACTGTTTGAGACTGCAGGAGGACATTGATGTTGTTAACTTGTGGTGCAAATGTAATAGGCTTCAATTGAAAATTCTCAAATGTAGCGTAGTATCTTACACGCGGAGGAAACGGTTGATTCAGTTCGATTACAGTATTGAGGGTGAAAGTCTTTCTCGGCTCACTGAGATCAGGGATCTGGGCGTGGTATTCGATCAAAAGTTTTCATTCATACCGCATATTACTCAACTGTTTATTGTCAGCGTGTAAAATGTATTGCTTTATTGTGAGGGGTGCAAGATTATTTGAGAATTCGGCAACTATAATTCGCCTGTTCAATGCTTTGGTGAGAAGTAAGTTCGAGTATGCATGCCTTATTTAGCGCCCTATATATGACTGTCACGTTCACCGTCTAGAGACTATTCAAAGAAGGCATTTGAAGTGGCTTTCATTTCGAGGGCGAGGATGGACAATATCCTCCTAGAGGATATGATCATAAGATTTTGTTAACCAGATTCAACTCGAAAAGCCTTGAATGCAGAAGAGGATTGCATGCCATCAAATTCCTTCATGGTCTTCTGGTTGGCGGACCTGACTGTGTTGAGTTGCTGAGTAATTGATGATTTTCTCGTGCCTTGCCGGGGTGCCAGAACAAAGTGTCTCTTTTATATAAGTACACCTAGGACTAATTTGCTTCTACAGTCACCAATGAGATACGCTTGCACCGTTGTTAATAGTATATCAGACAGATATGATCTGCATTTTCATTCATTGAGTTACATTTGTAATTTGTATTCATTTGAAAATGATTGATATTATTTTGATTATGAATTAATAATATATGGTATATTGGTCTGTTTCTTTATGTTTTATGTAGCTGCCTCAATGCATTTTCTGTCAGTTTCATCAGCGCGTTTTTGCCTGCATTGCATTGAAGGTGGTTTTCATGATACTTATTTTATTGTAATCTCTTTTTGCGCTCTTGTTCACCCGAACAGAGTGCCTATCATTTTGCCCGAATGTCTGTAATTTTCGAATATCGAGCCGAAAATAGTCTCAATCGATTGGGTTCGACTCCCTGATGAAGAATTCGTGGCGAAAGTTGAGTCTGTCCGGCCGGCCGGCCGGCCGTATCCTCTCTAGCACCCAAAAGGAATCAGCTAGAGTTTTCATACTTCTAGAAGAGGTTAATGGTCCAAATATCTAGGTCGAGTTCGTCATTTGGCCAAAACGGTCTAATGGTTCAGCAGTTGTGAGCATCTGAAATTTTGTTTCCTCAATAACTACTAGAATATCCATCCGATCAAGTTAATACTTGTAATGTTATTGAGGGAGGCTGAAACGAAACGGCTTGCAAAATTGCACAGAAATCGTCGAGCTAGAAAATTTTTAAAAATTCCCCAAAAAAAAATTTTCAATACTCAATATCTCCTAAGACTTCATTTAGATTTAAATAAAAATCCGTATATATATTGAGGTTACTGATATCTTACTCATCCTAAAATTTCATTGTCGTAGCTTTCCCCCTTCTGAAGATATGATCATTTTTCTCATTTACTCAAGAGAAAAATAGAAATGTCATGAAGTCCGAGTTTTGTCATTGAAAGATTTGCCATCACAGATCGATATTCGTTTGACAACTTGCGGACCTAGATATCAGTGTCAGTTGGCGTAATATCAATCAAAATTTTCATAGAATTCATAGAGGTAGAATTCGATGTCGATGACGTTGTCAAAATTCAGAAAAGCACAGACGTAATATTAATCAAAAAATTTTTTATCATAGAGAAAGAATTTGATGGAGTTGTCAAAACTCAACTTTTAGGAGAAGCATAGAACAAAATTTGGTGAAAATTATGAGTAGTTATTTTCAAATTGAGATAAAGGTTTGTTTATTCATTAGGCTTTCATATATACATCACATTGTCCCATAGTACGGAAAAAGACTATTGTTCACCCGATCAGAGAGCTTATAGATTTGTTAAGGTTTGAATATTTACTCGCAAGTAGGTCAACAAGAGCGCCAAAGCAATCTGACCTCACGTCAGTGCTTTCTAAATTTTTTTAAATTGCCTGTAATTGGGTGTTCATTGCCTGTTGGAAATAAAGGCTTATTATTATTATTATTATTACCATCTTGAATAGATTCAATACATGGAAATGTCAAAAAGTCGATCAGAAACTTAATAGCTCGATGCTTTCATACATACTCATCAGATGACATCGGTGGGACTTATTGATTCGGCTTGAGTTAAAAATTCCCGGAATGAACTGAAATTTGGAATAGGTGCTTATTGGAGTTATATTCAAGTTCACAGAAGAATTGGCAATTGAGTTGAATAGTATCTGATTTCGTGCATAGATGGACTACATTTTCGGTGATACCAGTAAGTCAATTATTTGGACAATTTCCATGCTTTTTGATTGATTACATTATAACTAAGAGAAGTGGAACTGTACTGCTTGTTGACTATGAATCTTGTTATAAATATAAAATATATGAATATATGAAATTCAAAGCAAATATGAAAGTGGAGACCTCTAGGAAAAATGCATGAGTCAATTCTGTGTTTCATTGGCCGCTTTATTTTGTCGAATTTCCTGGCGTATTTCGAATATGATTAAAGGATGCCGAAATTCGATTACTCAAATCATTGACATGGATGATTGGGGTCGCGGACACCAATGATTTAAAGAGTCCCCATAATTTCCCAACACGCCTAGCTATACGTTTAGTTGCTGTGGCTTTTTCCACGATCTCGTGAGGAATATCTGCTGTCCAAACATAATCATTATGAGAATTCATAATAGCATTTCGTGAAAAGCTGGCGACATCAGTGAAAATCTTTAAAATTATCGGATTTTGGAGAATTATTTGTAATACCACGTGAAAAAAATTACAATAAACACAATCAAATGATTCGAATAATGTTACTGACAACAACAGAAAGTGTTATAGTTTATGATGCTTATAGATTGTTAGTTTGTTTTTATTATTATGTTGTGTATGTATATTCATTACAGGCTTGTAAAAATCATTTCCCGAAACGTTGCCGAATTATATTACATTGTGAGTAAAAGTATACCCTACACAACAAATGGTGTTGTAAAGGTACTGAAAAAAAAAATGTTCATTTTCTATGTATGGAATCTAATGTTATTTGGATAAATTAAAATTTAGAATAGTGGATTCTAAATTTCATGTTATCTGGAAGATTATATCCAAATTTTTCAGAAAACGTGTTTTTTTCAAAATTGTGAAAGGATTCATGGAAAAAATGCCCATTTTCGACCCCTAACAACTTAAGTTAGGGTTTGAAAAAACTCTGAAAATACAAGTATACATTAAATGGAACGTGTGGAATTTCATTACTATTCGATTTTCAGAACAGGTGAAAATAAAACCCCAAATTCGTCGACCACTTCTGAGGGGTGTTACGAGGAAAGCAAGTTAATTTGGAAAAATTTAAAGGAAATACTCCCATTAATTTTCACTAAACAATTATTCCTCAAAGTTCACTGTACTTATTCACAGATACCCAGTATAGTTAGCCTTCGATTTGGATTCATTCAATACTGATCGTACCAATTGTAAGTAACCATTTTTATATGGAATATTCTATCTCTTCAACAAGCATGGGTATACCAAGTGACCAATTATATTCCGAAGCAAGTTGAAGATGTACAACAGAAAGCATACCTAGAATACTGAGTTTTTATCGATCATTGCCCAGCTTATACTCCTCTTGAAGATTGTAGGTCGTAATTATTCGTTAAATAAATATAAATTTCCTAGATCATTAAAAAAATTTAATTATGAATTCCAATTTTCCAGTGACTGATTTTGCACGATTGTTCTTGTTTAGGTAGTAGAGCAGCCTGCTATGGTTTAGTCGTTATACCTGTGATTTTTCTTTATCGAGTATCCTTGATATTATATTTTATAAACATATGTGGAGCCAATTTGATTCATATTTTTCATCTCTATATTTTCAGAGATTTGGAAGTCGCATCGATTCCACATTTTGAGAAATTAATTCTTCAAAGCACTTTTTGGTGATATAAATATCAGTGCGTACGAGTTTTAATTAATATTACTGGAGAACAAAAAATGTAACTGAGCTATCATACACAGTGAAATATGTCCAATTTTCATGGCACCTGGCTGACTGAATAGAAATGAATGTGTTAGAAACAATTATCAAAATCCGAAAGTATAGGTAATACAAACAATAGGTACGAAATGCAGTTCAGAGATTCGTAATTCAATTTGAACAGGATGAACCAAGATATCACCCTTTCTAACTCCCAATTCTTGAACACAATTGTCGTGTATCGGAATCGGACGCACTCAATTAGTTCGCGATCAGATGTAGCCATCGATCTTTGCAACCATCCCGTTATTGCACTATCATCGGTTTCAAAGATATATAGTTATTGTCGCCGGATAGTTTATAGCCGTAGATATCATTCAAGCAATTCAATCAGGAACGAAAAAGTCTCAAGCGGCAATACACATTCATTACTCACTGAATAGAGATTTATTGGGCCGAAACCTCCCAGCGTTTTGTCGTCGCACCAAAAAGCGGGAAAATGTCATTAAATTTTCCATTCGGTCTCGGATTGAACACTCAACTATTCAGCTACTGCTATTCGGGGGTTACATGGTGTTTCTCTAACCTATTACTGGTTGGCACTAGCGAGTCTGGATCTGGATGAATTTCACTGAATTGTGTTATTCAATCTGGGTTCGAAACACTACTTTTCAGCCGGAAAATGAAAATATGAACTGAGCTGTGGAAACCTGACCTCGTTATTTTCTAGTTTTTTTTTGTTCGCACTCTGGATGAGGATGAATAAACAGATAAAATTACTTTTCGTGTCGTACGTTATGATTCAGGAATATTAATTGTTATAGCGACCAATGTTCATCACATTCTGAAAGATTAAAATATACTCATTTTTACAATATACAGCATGTTTGGTAATTCGGCCATATCCTTCGGAAGGGTTACACTAGATATCATTTGCAATGATTTTAATGGAGGATGCAGAGTCAATGGTCTATTAAAATAATATTCAGAGTTTTCAAAAGATTTTCAACTTATCTCAAAATCAATTAATATTGTTTAAAACACGAAACATTGAGGAAAGAAGTGGAATTTTTCCGAAAGCGGATCTGATGAGGATCTTATTCAAATATCAATTTTTAAAAATTCAAATAACCTTCAGAATCATAATTCTGAAGTAGTATCAACTGTTTTTCTTAATTAATTTTCAATAAATAATAATTTGTATCTAAAAGCATATACTACGGACTTTGCTACAAATATATGAGGTATCTTTCTTGTTTAATGAACTTTGTTATAAATTTTCATAGAAAATTCAAAGATATAGCCGCACATCCGAACAAGTAGCGGTTTATTTTTTATACCTGTGTATGCCTAATATTTTTTCTTTTAATTGTGGTTAATGTGTTAGTAACTAGTTTATGACGATTACATTTGAAAAACAATTCGGAGCATTTTTGAATTGTGAATCTTTCAACTGAATGTAACTTTGAACAATTCGATTCTACGATGATTAGTTTAGAATAGTTGCATATGAATCACAACAGAAATAAAGGATATGCAAATACTACTACTAGAGGAAAAACTCTATTACCTGCTCAATTCTCAGTCGTATTTTTGGTGTTTATTCTAGTAGAACAGCGTGCTATCGTTTTGTCCAAATCTTTGTAAATTTCGAATATCAAACCGCAAATGGTCTCAAAGGATTGATTTGACTTCTTGATGAAAAATACAGAGTCAAATCTCAGTATGACCGGCCGGCCGTCTAGTCGTATACTCTCTATCATCCAAAAGATATGAGCTAAGTTTTTATATTTTCAGAATAGGTTAATTGTCCAAATATCTCCGTCAAGGTCGTTATTGGGTCAAATCTGTCCAATATTTCAGGAATGATGAGCATCTGGTATTTGGTTTCATCTATACTTCCTAGAATATCCATCAAATTAAGTTGTTACTTGATTGGACAAAAGATGTTCTCAAAATTTTGTAGAAATCGATAAACAAAAGATTTCGAAAAATTCCCAATAAAATTTTCTTCGAAATTTTATACCTCATTAGACATCGAATGTATTTAAACAAAAAATGTGCATGTATGGACGTTATTGTGGTCTAACATATTCTCAAATTTCATAGTCGCAAGTTCTATCCACCTGACGATGTTATTCTTTTATTCATATACATACTTAAGAAAAAAAAAATGTTGAAAACTCCGTCAGAAATATCATCGTTGCTTTATAGATTTCGTTTTCGACGTTCGATGGACATCGGTCGGACTCATTAATCAGTGACGGTTGGGAAAAACCAATCGAAATGTTTCATTACGGTGGAATAATGTACATTGTCAAAATTCAGAAAAGCACTGAGCTGGGATTTTAGGAGAAGGAAATTTGAGCTTCGAATAAATCTTAAGGAAAACTGAGTAGTCATTTTTAGTTCGAGATATAGGTCGTTTATTCTTCGGGACAGTAGCATTTGTATCACATGGTTCCAGATTGCGGAAAAAGACACTAAAATAAGCATGCAAAAGCTCCTGGCTTGAAGTCAGTGCTTTTCTGTTTTTTTTTATAGCGAAGTGTTCATCAAACCTTTTATAGAAGTATGAAATTGGAAATTCCAGGTCCATATTAAATTTTTCGTGTCATTTTCAATTAGTACATCAATATTTTATGAATAAAACAGTTGATGTTATTTATGATACATCATATTCCAGATGATCTAATTCTTCAGATTTCAGTATGTCACATGAAATAACGATGATCCCTCCATTTCAAAAAATATTGACTTAACATAAGGAGTGTGACAGTTTTTACAGAATTAATTGCCTTCGATACCAAAATAGGACATTTTGAAAGTTGTCAAATCGCTCAGTTCAAATTTTTCATGGACGATTTGAAAAAATATCCAAGTACGGGGTCTGCCATTTCAAATAACGAAACAGTTGCCAAATTTTCATAAATATGGAAAACTGGAAATTTGAAAGTAACAGAAATGTACCTTAGATAACCTAATATTGATCTGGAAAATTTTAAATATGAATGAATAGTTTCCATAATAATTCAATAGGCAACCCGCCTTGGGAAACCCGATACAGTGAAATCTCAAGAGGGATCTATACATCTGATTAATTAGTGCCAGATATGTTACTCCAGAAACTGTTTCTGAGATATAACTGAGTATTTTTATTTCTGCTTCATCAACTTTGTCGTCATATACAGCGGAAATGGTTATATGGTTATGAAAATATATTGCTATCACAGCAATGTTTGAAAAACTCTTATTTATCTCATTGGTTTTGAGCAATATCCCTTTCAGCACCTGCCAACACAATTTTGTGGTTTGAGTTTAATATTCCTTATTAACTGAAAATTCCTGAAATATAACATTCTGGACGAGCGACATCGTTTGTGTAGGTACCCGTTGCGAGCATCAAGTCACGTGCGTTTGTTTGGGTTTTTCATTCTAGTGTTTGTGTTTGGTAAGATGGAAGGTCGAAATTTTCACATAAAGTAAAATTTTTAGCAACAAACAATAATTCTAAAGTGAAACTGCAGGTTTTGAATTCACAGATATGATAGCAAATAACTATACAGGGTGAGTCTTTGACCACTGCGTTGATTTTTACCATAGGTTCTTGAGATCAAAAGAAACACTTTTTCCATTACGGTTTTTCCATATTCAGCTGCGTTGGAAAGTTATAAGCATTTTAAGTTTTTACATTACGCAAATACCCCTCTGTAGTCCAGTTTAGTTTGAATGAAAAATACCTTCCACAGCATCCACTATTGAATCTGAATTGTTTATAAACATTATTTTCCCTCTAAAAATGGTTCACTCACTCATGTTTCATCAGATGAGGTCCCTATTCAGAAGGAAGATACAAAATATTAATTTTCTGGTAACAAAAATTCAACACTATAAACATAGAGTTTTGTTGTTCTACCATAATTTCTAACTACCTCAAAATTAGAAACCATCCCTTTCTAGTGAGAAATTCCAAAAAACCTCAGATATATTAGATCATACACTTCTAATTTTCTTCATAAGATTTCCAAATCCTGAAAACCATCATTTCTATGAAAACTTCCAAAGCATCAGGATGTCACATTGCTTTTTTTTTCTCTCAAAGTCAGAAAAAATCATCTATGATTTTCCAAACACTGATATTTCTTCTGCTTGATAAACTTTCTTGAATATTGACCAGTGAACTTGATATCATACTGTTAAAAATATGAAAATCTTTTTCGAAATCTTCAACAACAGTGAATGATGTCACTACGAATATCTATTCTAAAGTGATGTTACTTTGCTTTATGATTACAAGTATTCCCAGGTTACGGTGTGCAATTATACTTGCTTGAAGAAATTGAGTTTGATCACCTAAATTCGTTACTGAAAACCAACTAGCTGTTCTTTGATAAAAAATTTTTGTTAGATCATTAATATGAATCTTTTCTGTTTAGACTAATATTAATTACTGACATTACATGCGTGAATTTTTGGTTTTTATTATCAGAGTATTTGTTTTAATTATGCAAACAAAAACATGAATATTGAATAATGGTTATTCATAGATTATGTCAAATTTCAATACCTTACCATAGAATATTAATTTATTACTGAACCCCAAGAAAGAAAAAATTAATAATTACAAAGTTTTTCTATATGAAAGATAATATCTTAAATCATTTTGATCATCAGTTATAATTTTTCTCAGAATAACTAGAGTGAATTATTATCACATTAAAATGTTATTATAACGTCTCTGTGGTGGGTAGTTCCCAATAAAATAGTGTTCTGTGGTTCCTTGTTGTTTTGATTTTGTTTGATAGTGTCAACAGTTATTTGCAGAGACAAGTTATTTGTACCTTTCTTCAAAATAAATATTGCCGTTACAACCTGATGACGTTGTCAAGGAAATGGCAAAGCACAGCTCACTCACTTACTAATATTTGAAACTACACAATACTTACGCCTTTAAAAATAGTTGTCCTTGTGACATGTCGAAAATGAAGTTTTTAATTTTTCGAAAATGTATTGATATAAATGCCATCAGATAAAATTTTGTATGTAATACGAATCATAAACAATCATTATGGCACACGCCGTGTTATCGTACTCGGCTACGCCTCGCCCGATAACATTCACGACTTGTACCATAATGATCGTCTTTATGATCCTCATTACATAAATAACTATTGTATGAATTGAACCCCACCATACACAATCGTGTTGATAATTTTTACTGAATCCCCTGTAGTATAATTTTTTTGACCATGTTTTGTCATCTGATTACGTCCTAATGGCCAAATAGAGCGAGTTTCCATGAAATTGGTGAACTTATTTTGCTCGTGCTGAAAGGGATATGATCTGCCAATCCGAAATATATCTTCTTATTTCAATTTGCTATGTCAGCAACATCATTTTGTTCTTGTTATCTTGTTTCAATGTTGAAAATGGAAGTGAATGCCTTGGTTTCACATCTCTTTCAAGTACTAAAAATTGAATTATCAAATAATACAAAGGAGTTAACACAAGAAGCTACAGGCATACTGTTTTCCACTGTTCTTCCACTAGTTCCATTGGGAGATTTATTCAGAACGTCAGTTAGTTCATACAACTTTTTGTGAATTTCTTCCTATTAGACTCGCTTCATATTATTTTGCCCAAATGACTGTTATTTAGGAATATGAAGCTGACAATGGTCTCAATCGAATGGGCTTGTCTTCTTGATGAATCATCTTAGGTCTCTTGTGCACGTCATATGTGGTCATATCATTATATTTTATAACTAGTAAGCGGGTAGATCAATATGCCCGTAGATCCATAGGCCCGTAGATCCATAGGCCAGTAGTTCAATTGGCCCATGGATCAATATAGACCATAGATCAATATAGACCGCAGATCAATAGGGCCCATACATCAATGAAGCGCGCAGAAACACGAAACACGTCAAATTACCCGTTGAAAGCGAAAAAGCTAGAAAGAACTGGAAAAAACACGGAGAAACGCGAAAAACACGAAGGAATCCGAAGAAACACGAAAGAAACCGAAGTTATACGAAAGAAACCGAAATTACACGAAACATCGCGAGAAAACACGAAAGAACACCAAGTAACACAAAAATCTAAAGGAACCTGAAAAAACCCGAAACACAAAAGTACTTGTAAATTGCACACCCTGTATATCACCCGACCGTAAACTTATTGTAAATAGCACACCCTGTATGACATTTTATCGAAATCCGCTCCAATTCGCGAGAAAACTTGAAGGAGAATGCATATGAGACACTCATTATACAATTGATTAGCAGTGAAAGAAAAACCAAAAGAATATTGTTGTAACTCCATCTATTCGAGTTCAGTAATTACCACGAAGGAAGTATCAAAATTATTCTATGGAGCTCCTATGTAACACCCCGTATATGTTTCGAAGATAATTTTTCCGTAAAAAACCCGAAGGAACACAAAAACTTGAAAAAACTTGAGAACGCGTAAAAAAACAGAAGAACTTGTAAAGTGCTCACCCCGTATATCACCCGATCGCAAATTCATTGTAAATCTCACACCCTGTATGACATTTTACCGAAATTAGCTTTCACACGTGAAAAACATGATGAAAATGCATATGGGACACCCAGTATATAATTGATTTACAGTGGGTGCTTTCATCATAAGAAACAAACCGAAAGAATATCGTTTTAACTCTATCGTTTCAAGTTCGGTGCATTCCACGAAGAAAGACGAAACACGGAAAAACTTGAAAGAACCCGAAGTACCACGAATGAACGAAAAATATCCAAAGGAACCGAAAAACCCCGAAGGAGCACAAAATCACCGAAAGCGCGCAAAAAAACTCGAAGGAAAGCTTAAAACCCCGAGGAGCACAAAAAAACCGAAAGCGTGCAAAAATAATGAAAGAACTTTTATATTGCACACCCTGTATATCAATCGATCGCGAAATCATTGTTAATGGCACACCCTGTATGGGATTTCATTGAATTGAGCTCCTTACGCGGAAAAGCACAAAAGCTGGAGAGAAAACTCTGGTGAATGTCAGCGCTACTCAGATCTGACACCCTGTATATGAATCGAATATATTTTATCGAATTAAGATCCAAAACTCCCCGAAACAACACAAAAACTCGAATTTGCGCAAAAAAATCAAATTAACTTGTAAATTGCACACCCCGTATATCACCCGATCGCAAATTCATTGTGAATCGCACACCCTGTATGACATTATACCGAAATCAGCTCCCATTCGCGAGAGAACTTGAAGAAAAATGCATATGGGACACCCTGTATATAATTGATTCGCAGTGGGTGCTTTCTTCATAAAAAAACAAACCGAAAGAATATCGTTTATAACTCTATCGTTTCGAGTTCAGTGCATTCCACCAAGAAAGAAACCGACCAAATACGAAAAAACGCGGAAAACATGATAGAACCCTAAGTAACACGAAATCTCTCGAAGAAAGAATCTGGTGAAAATCAGTGCTTTCCATAAGCACAGCCTGTATAGCGATTTTTTCGAGATAGCACAGCCTGTATAGCGATTCATCGCGATCTGTGTGCATTCTTCAAGGACGAAAATGAATTAGCGCGAAAATAGAGCCTGAAATGACGATTTTCAAACGCATATTTGAGGTGTTTTTCTTGCTATTCGTGAACTGCGGGTGCTGTCTAGAGATTCGGAATCTCCTGTAGATTCTTAATCGAGCACTTGGAAGGCCTGAATAATCTTCGACCGCCCATATCGAGCGAAAAATTGATGCCGTATTTTCAAATTTGGCTCTCGCGTTCGGCTATCATCGGAATCGTATGAGAAACTATGACACTTTGATCGAAATATCGAGGAAATTGCCGAATTTCGAATGAAGAATTCGCGGCCTTATATCGCTACTTGATATGAAAATTGGTACCCAGAGATGGGAAATTTCACGTAGATTCGTTTTCTACCGATCGCGGGGCGATTTATATCGTTTTCGACCGGCACGGAGGGAAAACGTAGGTGTGGTTTTTGACGTTTCAGGGAAGTCGCGAGTCTAAAAATTGCCGTTTTATATGCATAATTTTCGTATAGATTTCGAGGGGCTCCGCGGCTGAGCTCGTAGCCACGCATGGGGACGTTCCTCGTCCAGAAAAAGCGACCCCTCTCCCGCGAGATGCTCCGGCTTCATAGGAGTACTTTCGCCCGTTTTTCGCCTTTGGGCGATTTCGCGAAAATGGCCGATTTCGCGATTTTCGTTTGAAAATTTCGGGCACTTTGAGAGCGCCCGGGGGGTGCTTCGGGGTCGCTTCTCCTAGAAGAGGATACGCCTTTTCGATCTGTTTTAAGATTTTCTCTCGAGCGGCCCTGTGGGCTGCTCGGAAAGTTACGCTTTCCGGGTCCCTGACGGGACCCGTTTCGATTTTTTCTCTGGTCCCCGATCTTATTACTTTATTATATAGACTAGTAAGCGGGTAGATCAATAGGCCCGTAGATCCATAGGCCCGTAGATCCATAGGTCAGTAGTTCAATAGGCCAGTAGTTCAATAGGCCCATGGATCAATATAGACCATAGATCAATATAGACCGCAGATCAATAGGGCCCATACATCAATGAAGCGCGCAGAAACACGAAACACGTCAAAAACCCGATGAAAGCGAAAAATCTTAAAAGTATTGGAAAAAACACGAAGAAACGCGAAAAACACGGAAGAATCCGAAGAAAGACGAAAGAAACCGAAGTTACACGAAAGAAACCGAAATTACACGAAACAACGCGAGAAAACACGAAAGAACACCAAGTAACACAAAAAATTTAATGGAACCTGAAAAAAACCCGAAACACAAAAGTACTTGTAAATTGCACACCCCGTATATCACCCGATCGTAAACTCATTGTAAATTGCACACCTTGTATGACATTTTATCGAAATCAGCTCCAATTCGCGAGAAAACTTGAAGGAGAATGCATATGAGACACTCAGTATACAATTGATTAGCAGTGAAAAAAAAAAACCAAAAGAATATCGTTGTAACTCCATCTATTCGAGTTCAGTAATTACCACGAAGGAAGTATCAAAATTATTCTATGGAGCTCCTATGTAACACACCGTATATGTTTCGAAGATTATTTTTCCGTAAAAACCCGAAGGAACACAAAAAACCTGAAAAACTTGAGAGCGCGCAAAAACAGAAAAACTTGTAAAGTGCTCACCCCGTATATCACCCGATCGCAAATTCATTGTAAATCGCACACCCTGTATGACATTTTACCGAAATTAGCTTTCACACGTGAAAAACATGATGAAAAATGCATATGGGACACCCAGTATATAATTGATTTGCAGTGGTGCTTTCATCATAAGAAACAAACCGAAAGAATATCGTTTTAACTCTATCGTTTCAAGTTCGGTGCATTCCACGAAGAAAGAACCCGACGAAACACGGAAAACTTGAAAGAACCCGAAGTACCACGAATGAACGAAAAATATCCAAAGGAACCGAAAAACCCCCAAAGGAGCACAAAATCACCGAAAGCGCGCAAAAACTCGAAGGAAAGCTTAAACCCCGAGGGAGCACAAAACCGAAAGCGTGCAAAAAATAATGAAAGAACTTTTAAATTGCACACCCTGTATATCAATCGATCGCGAAATCATTGTTAATGGCACACCCTGTATGGGATTTCATTGAATTAAGCTCCTCACGCGGAAAAGCACAAAAGCTGGAGAAAAACTCTGGTGAATGTCAGCGCTACTCAGATCTGACACCCTGTATATGAATCGAATATATTTTATCGAATTAAGATCCAAAACTCCCTGAAACAACACAAAGACTCGAATTTGCGTAAAAAAATCAAATTAACTTGTAAATTGCACACCCCGTATATCACCCGATCGCAAATTCATTGTGAATCGCACACCCTGTATGACATTATACCGAAATCAGCTCCCATTCGCGAGAGAACTTGAAGAAAAATGCATATGGGACACCCTGTATATAATTGATTCGCAGTGGGTGCTTTCTTCATGAAAAACAAACCGAAAGAATATCGTTTATAACTCTATCGTTTCGAGTTCAGTGCATTCCACCAAGAAAGAAACCGACCAAATACGAAAAAACGCGGAAAACATGATAGAACCCTAAGTAACACGAAATCTCTCGAAGAAAGAATCTGGTGAAAATCAGTGCTTTCCATAAGCACAGCCTGTATAGCGATTTTTTCGAGATAGCATAGCCTGTATAGCGATTCATCGCGATCTGTGTGCATTCTTCAAGGACGAAAATGAATTAGCGCGAAAATAGAGCCTGAAATGACGATTTTCAAACGCATATTTGAGGTGTTTTTCTTGCGATTCACGAAAAGTGGTAGGTATCTAGAGATTCGGAATCTCCTGTAGATTCTTATTCGAGTGCTTGAAAGGCGAAAACAATCTTTCACCGGCCATATCGAGCGAAAAATTGATGCCGTATTTTCAAATTTGGAGCTCGCGTTCGGCTATCATCGGAATCGTATGAGAAATTCTGACATTATGCCTCATTTCACCGTAGAAATTGCCGAATTTCGAATGAAGAATTCGCGGCCTTGACTCGCTACGTTGATGTGAAAATTGGTACCCAGAGATGGGAAATTTCACGTAGATTCGTTTTCTACCGATCGCGGGGCGATTTATATCGTTTTCGAGCGGCACGGAGGGAAAACGTAGGTGCTGTTTTTGACGTTTCAGGGAAGTCGCGAGTCTAAAAATTGCCGTTTTATATGCATAATTTTCGTATAGATTCCGGGGGGCTCCGCGGCTGAGCTCGTAGCCACGTATGGGGACGTTCTTCGTCCAGAAAAAGCGACCCCCCCCTCCCCGCGAGATGCTCCGGCTTCATAGGAGTACTTTCGCCCGTTTTTCGCCTTTGGGCGATTTCGCGAAAATGGCCGATTTCGCGATTTTCTTTCGAAAATTTCGGGCACTTTAAGAGCGCCCGGAGGGGGTTTCGGGGTCGCTTCTCCTAGAGGAGGATTCGCCTTTTCGATCTGTTTTAAGATTCCCTCTCGAGCGGCCCTGTGGGCCGCTCGGAAAGCTACGCTTTCCGGGTCCCTCACGGGACCCGTTTCGATTTTTTTCTCTGGTCCCCGATCTTATTACTTTATTATATAGACTAGTAAGCGGGTAGATCAATAGGCCCGTAGATCCATAGGCCCGTAGATCCATAGGCCAGTAGTTCAATAGGCCCATGGATCAATATAGACCATAGATCAATATAGACCGCAGATCAATAGGGCCCATACATCAATGAAGCGCGCAGAAACACGAAACACGTCAAATTACCCGTTGAAAGCGAAAAAGCTAGAAAGAACTGGAAAAAAACACGGAGAAACGCGAAAAACACGAAGGAATCCGAAGAAACACGAAAGAAACCGAAGTTATACGAAAGAAACCGAAATTACACGAAACAACGCGAGAAAACACGAAAGAACACCGAGTAACACAAAAAATCTAAAGGAACCTGAAAAAAACCCGAAACACAAAAGTACTTGTAAATTGCACACCCTGTATATCACCCGACCGTAAACTTATTGTAAATTGCACACCCTGTATGACATTTTATCGAAATCCGCTCCCATTCGCTAGAAAACTTGAAGGAGAATGCATATGAGACACTCAGTATACAATTGATTAGCAGTGAAAAAAAAAACCAAAAGAATATCGTTGTAACTCCATCTATTCGAGTTCAGTAATTACCACGAAGGAAGTATCAAAATTATTCTATGGAGCTCCTATGTAACACCCCGTATATGTTTCGAAGATAATTTTTCCGTAAAAAAACCCGAAGGAACACAAAAACTTGAAAAAACTTGAGAGAGCGCAAAAAAACAGAAGAACTTGTAAAGTGCTCACCCGTATATCACCCGATCGCAAATTCATTGTAAATCGCACACCCTGTATGACATTTTACCGAAATTAGCTTTCACACGTGAAAAACATGATGAAAATGCATATGGGACACCCAGTATATAATTGATTTGCAGTGGGTGCTTTCATCATAAAAAACAAACCGAAAGAATATCGTTTTAACTCTATCGTTTCAAGTTCGGTGCATTCCACGAAGAAAGAACCCGACGAAACACGGAAAAACTTGAAAGAACCCGAAGTACCACGAATGAACGAAAAATATCCAAAGGAACCGAAAAACCCCGAAGGAGCACAAAATCACCGAAAGCGCGCAAAAAACTCGAAGGAAAGCTTAAAACCCCGAGGGAGCACAAAAACCGAAAGCGTGCAAAAAATAATGAAAGAACTTTTAAATTGCACACCCTGTATATCAATCGATCGCGAAATCATTGTTAATGGCACACCCTGTATGGGATTTCATTGAATTGAGCTCCCTTACGCGGAAAAGCACAAAAGCTGGAGAAAAACTCTGGTGAATGTTAGCGCTACTCAGATCTGACACCTTGTATATGAATCGAATATATTTTATCGAATTAAGATCCAAAACTCCCCGAAACAACACAAAAACTCGAATTTGCGCAAAAAAATCAAATTAACTTGTAAATTGCACACCCCGTATATCACCCGATCGCAAATTCATTGTGAATCGCACACCCTGTATGACATTATACCGAAATCAGCTCCCATTCGCGAGAGAACTTGAAGAAAAATGCATATGGGACACCCCGTATATAATTGATTCGCAGTGGGTGCTTTCTTCATAAAAAACAAACCGAAAGAATATCGTTTATAACTCTATCGTTTCGAGTTCAGTGCATTCCACCAAGAAAGAAACCGACCAAATACGAAAAAACGCGGAAAACATGATAGAACCCTAAGTAACACGAAATCTCTCGAAGAATGAATCTGGTGAAAATCAGTGCTTTCCATAAGCACAGCCTGTATAGCGATTTTTTCGAGATAGCACAGCCTGTATAGCGATTCATCGCGATCTGTGTGCATTCTTCAAGGACGAAAATGAATTAGCGCGAAAATAGAGCCTGAAATGACGATTTTCAAACGCATATTTGAGGTGTTTTTCTCGCGATTCGTGAAACGTGAGTGGTCTCCAGAGATTCGGAATCTCCTGTAGATTCTTAATCGAGCATTTGGAAAGCCTGAAATATCTTCGACCGCCCATATCGAGCGAAAAATTGATGCCGTATTTTCAAATTTGGAGCTCGCGTTCGGCTATCATCGGAATCGTATGAGAAACTATGACACTTCTGATCGAAATATCGAGGAAATTGCCGAATTTCGAATGAAGAATTCGCGGCCTTATATCGCTACTTGGATATGAAAATTGGTACCCAGAGATGGGAAATTTCACGTAGATTCGTTTTCTACCGATCGCGGGGCGATTTATATCGTTTTCGACCGGCACGGAGGGAAAACGTAGGTGTGGTTTTTGACGTTTCAGGGAAGTCGCGAGTCTAAAATTGCCGTTTTATATGCATAATTTTCGTATAGATTCCGGGGCTCCGCGGCTGAGCTCGTAGCCACGTATGGGGACGTTCTTCGTCCAGAAAAAGCGACCCCCTCCCGCGAGATGATCCGGCTTCATAGGAGTACTTTCGCCCGTTTTTCGCCTTTGGGCGATTTCGCGAAAATGGCCGATTTCGCGATTTTCTTTCGAAAATTTCGGGCACTTTAAGAGCGCCCGGAGGGGGTTTCGGGGTCGCTTCTCCTAGAGGAGGATTCGCCTTTCGATCTGTTTTAAGATTCCTCTCGAGCGGCCCTGCGGGCTGCTCGAAAGTTACGCTTTCCGGGTCCCTCACGGGACCCGTTTCGATTTTTTCTCTGGTCCCCGATCTTATTACTTTATTATATAGACTAGTAAGCGGGTAGATCAATAGGCCCGTAGATCCATAGGCCAGTAGTTCAATAGGCCAGCAGTTCAATAGGCCAGTAGTTCAATTGGCCCATAGATCAATATAGACCATAGATCAATATAGACCATAGATCAATAGGGCCCATACATCAATGAAGCGCGCAGAAACACGAAACACGTCAAAAAACCCGTTGAAAGCGAAAAAACATGAAAGTACTGGAAAAAACACGAAGAAATGCGAAAAACACGGAAGAATCCGAAGAAACACGAAAGAAACCGAAGTTACACGAAAGAAACCGAAATTACACGAAACAACGCGAGAAAACACGAAAGAACCCCAAGTAACACAAAAATCCAAAGGAACCTGAAAAAAACCTGAAAGAATTCATATAACTTGAAAGCGCGCAAAAAAACTCGAAGTCTCGCGAAACACCCCGGAGAAATAGAAAAACCGAAAGCGCGCAAAAAAACAAAAGTACTTCTAAATTGCACACCCTGTATATCATTTTGTCGAAATCAGCTACCATTAGCGAGAAAACTTGAAGAAAAATGCATATGAGACACTCAGTATACAATTGATAAGCAGTGAAAAAAAAAACCAAAAGTATAATATCGTTGTAACTCCATCTATTCGAGTTCAGTGGATACCACGAAGAAAATATCGAAATTATTCTATGGAGCTCCTATGTAACACCCCGTATATGAATCGAAAATAACTTTTCCATAAAAATTCCGAAAGAACACAATAAACTTGAGAGCGCGCAAAAAACAGTAGAACCTGTAAAGTGCTCACCCCGTATATCACATGATCGCAAATTCATTGTAAATAGCACACCGTGTATGATATTTTATCGAAATTAGCCTCCACTTGTGGAAAAACATGATAACTTGAAGAAATATGCATATGGGTCACCCGGTATATAATTGATTCGCAGTGGGTGCTTATATCATAAAAAGAAACCGAAAGAATATCGTTTCAACTCTATCGTTTCAAGTTCAGTCTATTCCACCAAGAAAGAACCAGACCAAATACCAAAAAACACGGAAAAACATGAAAGAACCCAAAGTAACACGGAAGAACGAAAAACCCAAAGGAACCCAAAAAACCTCGAAGGAGCACAAAATCAACGAAAGCGCGCAAAAACTCGAAGGAAAGCTTGAAACCCCGAGGGAGCACAAAAAACCGAAAGCGTGCAAAAATACCGAAAGAACTTGTAAATTGCACACCCTGTATATCTATCGATCGCGAATTCATTGTTAATGGCACACCCTGTATGACATTTCATTGAATTCAGCTCCTTACGCGGAAAAGCACGAAAGCTAGAGAAAAACTCTGGTGAATGTCAGCGCTACTCAGATCTGACACCCTGTATATGAGTCGAATATATTTTATCGAATTCAGAACTGAAACACACCGAAGAAACACAAAAAACTCGAATTTGCGCGAAAAAAATTAAATTTACTTATAAATTGAGCACCCCGTAATATCACATGATCGTAAATTCATTGTAAATCGCACACCCTGTATGACATTTTATCGAAATTAGATCCCACTCTCTAATTGGTTCGCAGTGGGTGCTTTTTCCATAAAAATTCAGACGGAAAATCTCTCGAAGAAAGAATCTGGTGAAAATCAGTGCTTTCCATAAGCACAGCCTGTATAGCGATTTTTTCGAGATAGCACAGCCTGTATAGCGATTCATCGTGATCTGTGTGCATTCTTCAAGGACGAAAATGAATTAGCGCGAAAATAGAGCCTGAAATGACGATTTTCAAACGCATATTTGAGATGTTTTTCTTGAGAGTCCTGAAGGATGAGTGGTATCTAGAGATTCGTAATCTCCTGTAGATTCTTATCCGAGTGCTTGGAAAATGCAAATAATCTTCCACCGCCCATATCGAGCGAAAAATTGATGCCGTATTTTCAAATTTGGAGCTCGCGTTCGGCTATCATCGGAATCGTATGAGAAACTATGACACTTCTGATCGAAATATCGAGGAAATTGCCGAATTTCGAATGAAGAATTCGCGGCCTTATATCGCTACTTGGATGTGGAAATTGGTACCCAGAGATGGGAAATTTCACGTAGATTCGTTTTCTACCGATCGCGGGGCGATTTATATCGTTTTCGACCGGCACGGAGGGAAAACGTAGGTGCTGTTTTTGACGTTTCAGGGAAGTCGCGAGTCTAAAAATTGCCGTTTTATATGCATAATTTTCGTATAGATTCCGGGGGGCTCCGCGGCTGAGCTCGTAGCCACGTATGGGGACGTTCTTCGTCCAGAAAAAGCCACCCCCTCCCCGCGAGATGCTCCGGCTTCATAGGAGTACTTTCGCCCGTTTTTCGCCTTTGGGCGATTTCGCGAAAATGGCCGATTTCGCGATTTTCTTTTCGAAAATTTCGGGCACTTTAAGAGCGCCCGGAGGGGGTTTCGGGGTCGCTTCTCCTAGAGGAGGATTCGCCTTTTCGATCTGTTTTAAGATTCCCTCTCGAGCGGCCCTGCGGGCTGCTCTGAAAGCTACGCTTTCCGGGTCCCTCACGGGACCCGTTTCGATTTTTTCTCTGGTCCCCGATCTTATTACTTTATTATATAGATCACATCAGTGTTCTAGGTTTAACAATATTATAATGAGACCTGAATCGAACCTACTATCTGAGGGTGTCTAGACCGCGATCGATGGAATCGCCAAAACGAATACCAAGAGGTTTTTGACCAGTTAAGAGCCTTATTTGTCTGAGTGTTTGGGTAGGCCTATCTTTTATATTTTTATATTTCAAAGCTGCTTAAAAACAGAAAAATACAGGTTGGGAAGCAGCACAAACCGAGCCCTACTGATCATAACACATGGACTCAAAATTAGGACTTCAAAGAAAATATCCATCAAGAGCTACGCAATCATTTCAGAGCCACTCATACATTTCAATACCTCGTCATTCTTGCGAAATTTCTTTCCGGCAAGCATTTTTTCAGGTCTGCGAACAGACAGTAGTCGCTGGGAACTGAATCTGGGGAATATGGTGGATGTGGGAGCAATTCGAAGCTCAATTCATGCAGTATTGCTATTGTTTTGATTCACTCTTGACACTGGATGAAACAAAATTTTTATCTTTGCAATATCGGCTTTTCAACCTCCAATATAATCATCACCTTTGAAGGTTTTTTCCTTTTTCGTGGTAGTCGATGAATATTACACCACTCACATCCCAAAATACCGAGGCTATAACCTTTACAGCCTACTGCTGTGCTTTCTGGCTCTTTGGGCGAGGTTCAGAATTTACTCTTCACTTAAATGACGATCATTTGGATCCCGAGGGAAGTGATGGATCCACGTTTCATCTATTGACACATATCGACTCAAAATGTCGGTTTGTTACGTTTAGACATTGTCAAACACCGCTTAGAATGTGAATTAGTGTTTAGAGGTTTCTTTTCGGTCAAAATTTCAGAGACTCAATTAGACAAAATGCCGACGTTTCTATTTTATTTTAAAATCATCTTCAGGGCTCTAAAAAGACAAACTTGATAGTAAAAACAAGTAAAAGCTACTCACATTGCCAGTTGGTCTCTTTTGTCAATTCGAAAACTGAAAACAACGAGGATGAAATAATAAAGACATCATATACATAATTAATGTTCTTATTCAATTCTGTTCTCTGTTTCCTTGAATTTTTAGTTGTTTTTACTATTAAGTTTGTCATTTTAGAGCCCTGAAGATGATTTTAAAATAAAATCGGAACGTCGGCATTTTATCTAATTGAGTCACTGAAATTTTGATCTAAAAGAAACCTTTAAACACCATTTCTCATTGATACCAAGGTCATCAAAAATATAAAAAATATCAAAATTATCAATGGAGGGAAGTAACCACGGACTCGAGGATGAATGATACTACTAGTTTCTTCGAACACATAAAAGAAACGTATGAGAATGATATAGTTGATGACGAGATATTGTTGATGATGGAGCTCGTGTTGAATGATTGTTTGGGCTATTACCATCATCTATTGTGGATGTAATGTTTTCCGACGTTTCGATAGACATCTTCTATCTTTATCAAGGAGAAAAGTAAGAAACCTTTTGAAAATTATCAATTTTTCAAAGTCAATATGACAGAAGTCATGAAAGAAAAATGAACAATGTTATATACTCATCTGTGATATGATGATCTTTTTAAGTTGGATCGAACTATCGGCGTCCAAACTTCTGGCAGATCTATAGATGGAGCACTTATGGAATCAGGTGTTATTTTCATAAATGCTGCTTCTTTGATATTTCTTCTTGCAAGTTTTTCTTCTTTGGATATTATTGATGCTTCATCCCACTTAAAAAGATCATCATATCACAGATGAGTATATAACATAATTCATTTTTCTTTCATGACTTCTGTCATATTGACTTTTTGAAAATTGATAATTTTCAAGAGGTTTCTTACTTTTCTCCTTGATAAAGAAAGAAGATGTCTATCGAAACGTCGGAAAACATTACATCCACAATAGATGATGGTAATAGCCCAAACAATCATGAGAATGATATAGTTACGGATCTAAAATCTTGGCTGTATTCGAATAAAAAGCTGGCAGATTATATAAACCACAAAAATTCATTTTGACATGTAAAAACCAAGCTGTGTATCCTAATCACATATTGAAAATTCCGAAATATACTCTCGCCTCATGACGGACTCGGACAACCCTTTCATGAATAGATGTTACAGAGTGATTGACGATTTCAAGAGAAAGCTTTCCAATTTGGAGGTAAGTTATTCACATTGGAAGGTTGGTTTTCTTGAGCGATATATTGAGACAGTTAAAACAAGACTTCTGCAATCACTACCAGAAGAAATATACAACAGATTTAATTATCACCAAATAATTTTTTACAAAAAGGATTTTCTATAGTGACAAATAGACAAATACGTAAACTCACAAATTTAAGGTTGTCCCAATTACCTAATAACGATTTCGATGGGAACCACCATCCTGACTCACATACAGAATGGTTCAGAAATCTCTCTGAGGTTCCTATTCCTGTTAATGTTCAATATCTTTCGAGTCTTGGAGAGAAAAACAACTTACCCTACAATAAATATAAACCACCCCCAATTCAACAACTATTGATTGATACAGAGTTGTTCTATTTAAGTTCTCGGAAAAATGAGCTGGACATCACAGAAAAGCGAAATAAATTCATCAACATCACCACAAACTATCTTAACAACTTACTAGTTCATCGTAGTTCTACTACACAACCCAGATTTGCTCGGTTTTTGACTAAATGCATAAGTTATTATGCCAGTAGATCTATATAATGAGAAAGCACTCACTTTGCTCAATGATCAGAATACATACAGGAAATTATCAAAAGATCCAACCACTAGCATACAGAACATACTTAACAAATTAGTGACTCATTTACATAAACAAGAGCAAATTGATGATGTTACGCTTAAATTTTTAAAATGTAATAATGGAATTTGCCCCAAACATTATTTCCTACCAAAAATTCTCAAAATCGAATGTCCTCTACTACCTAAAGTGAGCCTTTTAGGCTCCCCCTCTATAATTTGAGCAAATACTTAGCTGAACTATTGTTGAATATATTTGAGAGGGATGAAAAATATGTTGTGGATTCTTTTCACTTTGTCGAATCTGACTAATGTCAATATTCCAGATGACTTCCTTTTGATTTCATCAGATGTTAGTTCATTATTTTCTAATATACCGATAGAACTCGCGATTGATCTTATTAGAAAGTATTGGGTCAAAGTAGAACCACACACTCGTCTGACCGCTGATCAATTCTTTCAATTCTCGAGTTTTGTGTTAATAACGTTTATTTTGTTTTTAATGATCAGTAATTTTGCCAGACTTTTCGGCTTGGCATGGGTAACTGTTTGGCACCAATTGTTTCTGATGTAGTAATGTCGGAATTACAGAATTACGCTTTGTCGCAGCTACCTTTCACGGTTCCAATTTATAAAAGACATGTTGATGATATTTTCACCTCAATACCAGCCGACAGTATTGATATTGTTCTTAATGCGTTCAATTCTTTCCATCAACGCTTGAAATTCACCTCAGAGATCGAGAACAACAACGTATTACTTTTTCTGGATGTATTGTTTCTTTCCATCAACGCTTGAAATTCACCTCAGAGATCGAGAACAACAACGTATTACTTTTTCTGGATGTATTTTGTCATAAGGTCATCAGGCGAATTAAAGACGGACTGGTATCATAAGCCGACCTTTTCTGGAAGATTTTTGAATTCTAATTCTCAACATCCTTTCACACAAAAAATGAACATAATATAAAATCTCAAATTTAGATCTGCCTGTTCAGCTAGCACGGATTTTCATAATGAAAATCGGAATAAGATTAGTAGTTTAAGTTGATTGAGAGAATTTTAAATAAAAATGATGCACATCTCCCCAGAACGCACTCCATGGCGAATCAATTTTTCAAGGTTCCCTATATTAAAGGGCTATCTGAGAGGGTCGGTCATCTCTTGAGAGATGAGATAGTAGAAATAGCATATAAACCGGTTAATACTGTTAAGATATTTTATTCCATATTGAAGTCAATGACTACACTAGACTCAAAATCAATTGTTGTTTATAAGATACCTTGCCGTGACTGCAACAAGGTATACATAGGTCAGACGAACAGATACCTTAAAAGTAGGATAACTGAACACAAGAGACAGTGTTAATATTCATAATCCCATTAAAAATAAAAATAATAACACAGCATTAGCTGAACATAGTTTGAATACTTTACACTCTTTTAATTTTGAAGGTATCTATTTCAGATACTCAAAACAACTTAAAAAAAAAAAGATTGTTCTGTGAAATGCTTGAAGTTAAAAAGATGCAAATTCTGTTAACAAGAGATGCGACATTGATTACTTGAATACGGCCTATTCTGATCTCATACAGAGAATACAAGACTTATAACATCCATAGATTTGTATTGTTTTATGTTCCCTTGAATTTACGTACACATTATTTCGTTTTTCTATGATAGTTATCAGATTATTAACACTGAATGTCATCCATACGGTTCATTTTCCTTTGGTGCATTTTATTTCGTCAATTCAACTGTATATGATGTCTTTTATTATTTCATCCCGTTGTTTTTAATTTTCCAATTGACAATAGAGACCAATTGGCAATGTGTTTCTATTCAATTCTGTTTTCTGTTCCTTGAATTATTACTTGTTTCTAATATTGAGTTTGTCATTTATTTTAGCGCCCTGAAGGTGATTTCGAAATAAAATCGAAACTTCGGCATTTTGTTCATTTGAGTCTCTGAAATTTTGACCGAAAAGAAACCTCTAAACACTTATTCACATTGATATCAAGGTCATCAAAAATATCAAAACTGCTTAGAATCATCAACACTCTTTCATTTATGGTCAACAATGGGAAAAAGCGGCACCCACTTTGAACAAAGCTTTCTCACTTGCTATACAATTATGGGTAAAGGAACAATAGAACTCATCGTTCTAAAGCAGCTACGTTTCGATGAATTTTATTATCTTCTTCAGGGTAAAAATTACAATAAAATATTCGGTGCTTAAATAAACACAACATGGCATGATGTAAATGAATAGACAGATTTACATCAATTACATCAATACAATAAAATATAGATCTTCCTACTGTTCTACCATTTATTTAAAACTTATTTATCTTAGAACAATTGACAGCTGATGAGTTCAGCCACGTTGAACTTTTCCTTATGTGAGAGAACATCAAAATAAACAATCAATAAATATATAGGTATGCAACATCGATGATAATTATCTTTAGGTTTGTCAAGCAGGCAAATGAAACTGAAAGATCGTGAACCAGACACAATCTTTTATCAGTTGGCCCACAACCTCTTTATCCAATGAAAGTAGCATAGACTTAACGATGCATGATCTATTAGAATTGACGGTATTAGGTGTTACTTTTATGAAAATCATCCCTTTAAAAAGGCGATTGGATAGATTATTTTCGGACCCCAATATACTCGGGTTGTCCAAATCAAAACGGTGACCACTCTGAATGCAAAAGCGGAGAACCCGGTTCTAGGTCTCATATTGACACAGTCATTATTGTGCTTTTTCATCCTAGTCTCAAGATATACTAATGAATGGTAAATCATGAAATTTTATCAGCTTTTGCTAGTAAGTATTAACTGAAAAAAAAGGTTACTGCAATAAAACTAGTGTCATCTATGTACTATATATATATATACTCTTCTGAACTCTTGGCTTACAATATTTAGTTAGCAAACAATAAAGCATATAGATCAGGGGTTAGTGACGGGGTGTCATACAATTCGGCGTATCACATAAAAGCCTAGGAAAAAACCCCAGTAAAAAAAACCCTGGCTCCCCGCCTAAGTGTGAAAGTACAAAAATAAGCTGAAATATATTTTAGGGACTTCTTTCTTCAAGAGTGGTCTTCTATTGATGGAAACAGAGACTTCTTCAAGTTGCCCACATCGAATCTGGAAATGAAAATACAAAAGCAGAAAAAAGTAGTGAATAACAAAAGTCTATGTACTAGGACCGGGACTCTTAGCGCATATAGCATATCAATAAGTTTCTAGAAAACAAAACTTCCTAGTCAGATTCATTCGAACATTTCTCGTATGAAAATATACTCTAACAGTCTCATATCATACATATTTTTTATTTGATGTTAGTAGAAAATTACGAGAAAATATGAGAAGGGGGACAAACAATAAAATTTGCATTTGAATATCAAAATATATTATGCCATATCTCCGTCGTGAAAAGTGTGAAATGACGTTAATGTTTGGGACAATTCTACCCCGTAAAAATCGAGCAAAGGTCGTCTCTTTTGTTTTTGGGATTAAGGTCATGTATAGACGAAAAACACAATAATAGATCCCGCCACGGCCCCTAAATGTAATTTCCTTTTTATTTCCGGAACCGCATTCAAATGAGAAATGAAATGAAAGGATTATATGCAGCGCACGATGCCCTGCCCGTAATACGGAATAATTTTATACAACCACTTGGAAAGATCTTCCGAGTAAAATAGGAAACATAACTTATCTTACGACTGTTTCAAAGCTTAATGTTGTACGTGTGATGTTAAAATTTCATAAGAATCCATCTTGGAGTTTTTTCTCCTTTGAAGTTACCCTTACATTAAGCTATGAAATTTTAAAATCTCTGCGACAGACTCAGTAAAGGAAAAGTAAATATCAACCCTTTTGCTGTATATCTGGAATCAAGAGGCTAATTATAATCCTGGAAAGGTGCTCAGGGTTGCGCCAGAAATAATATTCGACAAGTTCTTTTTACTGTATATTTAAGATTCAGTTTTTGATGAAAATATTTATTCTACTGTTGCGTTACACTGAATTGTTCATAATGTGGAGATAAATTCTTGGTCTGCATATCAAGCGCTGCTGAGAAACAATTAGGTAACACTTATGAGTTAATCATTGAGTCAATTACCTTTTTACATCACTTTCAATTTGCTTTGCCTTTGTGAGAGTTTATGAATTGGACATCTATAGTGCGCTGGATGTTACTTCATCTCTCTCACTTAATTTTGAAAGATTTCATCAGTAGTAAACACTCAGTATTTTGCTCTTCTAATAACAATGACATTTGATGAATGTGGTTTTAAAATGATGAATGATATACAGGTATTAGAAAAACCGTGAACACTCAATGATAAGAGCTAAGGCAGGGAGGGCAACGAAGACTTTGAAATAAAAAAACTTTCAAACCTTGGTTGAAAAGTTCATTCCTTGTCGAAATGATATATTATTGATGACAATTCATCGCAATTAGCGAGCATTCGAAGGGAAAATGTAGTTTTTAGCTGGCGGTTAAATAATGAAGGACTATTCACAATAATTGCCAATCTTGTGATGCAGATTTTGGATTCAGTCACTATTAGTGACTATAATTTTTGAACTCAGGGTCAGTGAATCCATAAGGGAGTATCACTCTCAATTCAGACTTTAGAAAACGAGGATAGTAAGGTATTCAGTTTATTTAGAACTATTATGATTACATATTAATTATTCCAGCCAATTTGATTTTGAATTGGTGACCACCAATTGATTTCGTTTAGTTTGAAGATGTTATCCAGAACCGCTGATGACTCCAAACAGAATCTGGTGAGTCATAATAGCTAGCTTCATATGCAGAGCAAATTTTCCCAAAATGGTATCCTCGTCACAGAATGCTGCACCCCCTCTAAGCGTTGCTGGTCAGCGATTAGGTAAGGGAGTTATGAAGGTACAGTGTACATTATAATGGGTCGAATGTATGAGAAATAAAGCTCATGAGCCAACTAAACATCTAATCAAACCATTACGTATTCAATACAATAACTTCTTTCTCCTAGAGGTTGAATTGCTCTAATAGGCTGATCAAAACAGATCCTCAGTGATCACTAAACAGAGAGCGACATGTGAGATGGACTACTATACTTACCTCAATTAGGCATCGTTTCAGTGGATTTTGTAATCCAATGTGATCTACCCTTTACTACTCCAATCCCGGAACCAATGGCTTAATCAGTTCGATTTGTAGAATCTGAAAGAGCGTGCATATTAAAGAGCTTAATGTCATCAGTACATCTATATAGCTGAAATGAATGAGAATAGATCGGCAGATCTGAAACGAGCACAAGAACGGAATGGGACTCAGAATAGAACTCTATAGATTCCACTAACAACTTCAACCGAAAAGTGTTATTCAATAACAAACCAACGCAGCCTCTCCAAATGTTGCCCTTGGCACCAAGTTGTTTTAGTTTACAATGTCAAGAAAAGAAACTCAATCAGGGGGCTCAAGAAAAGTCCAGAAAGATAACATCCTGGGGTATACCACGATGACGAATATCTGTAGATTATGAACCAGTGTGTCAGTTTTTCAGGAAGAGCATTTACTTCTTCTGGATGGCTTTTTCTGAAGTTTTTATACGCCTACTTCAAACCCAGTGCTAATACTGGGTGTCCGCCAGGAAGGTATAATTCTTTGTTTGTTGCCATTTTGTTCAATCGTCGTTTTGAGAATTCATATTTCGCAGTCATGAAGTAGATACATAGACAATTCACTAAGTGAAGGAACGTGTACTAATCTTTTAAACATCTGAACTAAATCAATTTTCGATTGCTGTGAAGATGAAAAAGTTACATGACATTTTAGACACAATCGACGTGCGCCAACAAGAAGTACTATTTATCGGGTTGTGAATGATTTCGAATAAAGAGGACTGTAGCAGATATACCCTAGCATGGAACACATCGTATTGTAAGATCAGCTGAAAACATAGATGCTGTTCAAGAAAGTATTCAAAACAATCAATCAAAATCAATTCAAGATTCAGATTTCCATACTCTGGAAAACATACTGTCATCTGATTTGGAAATTTTAAAGAGTTGATTTATTGAGTGGCGATTATGTCCGAATCCCAACAAAACAAAGATTTCTTCTTTCCATCTCGATAATCATGAAAAATATAGGAAATTAGCTATAAGTGTCAATGATTTTCCTATCGAACATAATTTCTATCCAAAATACTTAGGAGTTAGATCAGATTCAACTCTTAAATACAAGGCTCATTCAAATGTTCTGAGTCAAAAACTGAAAACTAGAAATAATATTCTTCAGAAATTAACTGGATCATCTTGGGGTGCTAATGCTTCCACACTTCGCACAGTATCTCAAGCCCTAATCTTTTCTGCAGTTGAGTATTGTTGCTCTGTTTGGTTTAGTAGTGCACATACACAAAAAAATCGATGCACAATTGAATATATCCATGAGAATAATAACTGGCACCATTAGATCTACACTGCCTCATTGGTTATCAGTTTTGTCTAACATTGTCCCTCCCCATATATCATTCTTTTCAATTTATATCAAAGTGATTTGCCAACTACATCATCTCAAAAATTTGTTTATGCTGACGACCTTGCTATTGCTTACCAACATTCGGATTTCCATACTCTGGAAAACATACTGTCATCTGATTTGGAAATTTTAAAGAATTGTTTTATCGAGTGGCGATTATGTCCAAATCCCAACAAAACAGAGGTATCTTGTATCCATCTGAATAATCATGAAAAATATAGAAAATTAGCTGTAACTTTCAATGATTCTCCTATCGAACATAATTTCATCCAAAATACTTAGGAGTTAAATTAGATCTGAGCCTAATACTGAAAACTAGGAATAATATTGTTCAGAAATTAGCTGGATCGTCTTGGGGTGCTGATGCTTCCACACTTCGCACAGCATCTCTAGCCCTAGTCTTTTCTGCAGCTGAGTATTGTTGCTCTGTTTGGTTTAATAGTGCACATACACAAAAAATTGATGCACAATTGAATCCATGAGAATAATTACTGGCACCATAAGATCAACACCGGTTCATTGATTACCAGTATTGTCTAATATTGTCTCTCCCCATATTCGCAGACAGAATGCAACTCTGAATTCTTGGAATAAATATCATTCTTTTCCCAATTTATTCCCAATTATTTCATATTTTCCACAAAATAGAATTCCCAGATTAAAGTCACGTAAGCCATTATGGCATGATACGTTCATCAATATGAACATAAGTGATAAAGACTTATGGAAGACTGAGTGGAACTCTTACGAAATGTTCAATAAGTATCTCGTTTCTGATCCTTCTGAAAAAATTCCTGGTTTTGATCTTCCAAGAAAAATTTGGACAGTTCTTAATCGTTTGAGACCAGGTCATGGTCGTACCAATGTCATGCTATTTAAATTGAACTCAGTTCCATTTTGTGCGCAAGTTGTAAATGTGGAGAAGCAGAAGAAACAATACCTCATCTCATCAATAGTTGTCCCATATATAAATTTCAAGATGGTTTCAGGGCTATTCATGATGTTTCCAACTCTTTCTTTGAATGGGTTATAAATTTCAAACGAATATGATACGTATTTTTGTTATTCAGTTCTTTTTACTACTTTTGTCTTTTTATTTCCAGATTCAATGTGAGCACCTTGAAGAAGTCTCTGTCTCCATCAATAGAAGATCACTCTTGAAGAAAGAAGTCCCTGAAATATTTTTTTCAGCTTATTTGTGTATTTTCACACTTAGACGGGGAGCCAGGGTTTTTTTACTGAGTTTTTTTTCCCTAGGCTTTTATGCAGAGCTGTGCCAAAGCATTGTGCTTAGTGCTCGTGAAAGCACTCTAAGCACTTTAGTGCTTCCGAGCACTGTGCTCGCGAGCACTTTTCAAAGGCTAGTGCTTAGTGCTTGTTTTTCGGAGCACTCTCGCGAAAATCTTAGTGCTTAGTAATCCGCTAAGCACTAAGCCTTTCCGAATTCTTGAAGTAGGGTCAATATAAGCAGGTACGGTATTTGATTTTTTTATGTGCGCAAAGATAATATGATCGTTTTGAATTAATATTCAGTATTTCTTCAGTCACCATTGATGAATTCCCATCAATAAAAAAAATATTTATTAAATATAATACACCATTACCATCCAGTGCTCCGGTGGAACGAATGTTTTCATTTGCTTCCATTGTGAATGCCCCGAGACGACATGCCTTGAGCGATGTAAACTTTGAAAATTTGGTACTACTGAAAGCGAATGGAAATATCTGAATGGTTTATTGTTACAGTTATAATATTTCAATGTCAAAAAATTTTATCAAATATTAATATATAAATAAAAATTTATATCAATCATTTATTGTTTATTTCTGGTCCGTTCTAGTTCTATGAATAATTTAATTAATATTTAGGTGTTATAGGTTTCTTGATGAGCATTCGAGTTTTTTGAAATTTCGATTTCAATTCATTATCAACTATTTGGAGTGGATCAGCTATTAAATTATGTCATATTCAAATAGCTTATTTGATCATAATTTCATTAATATGCCATATCTCGACGAAAATGTTTTTGACTAATGGGGAATCACATGAATGAAAAGGTAAAGACGTGACATACATTACTTTGAATATTTCCAATGCAAAAATTTTTTCCGGACAACATATTTCATTTTTGATTATATCGATATGTAGTATTTTGAAACTGTTTTCGGAATGAACCTAAAATCTACAGTTGTTAAGCAGAAGATCATGAACTAGGTCAACTCGATTCATGAAAACAACTTTTAAATCACATCCGTTCCTTTCATTATTTCTGTCAATTCTACGTGGAAATAGGGGAATACTCTAGAAAACCGTTCACTCAAAATGAGAAGAGTCTTCTACAAGACTGTGGCTTCAAAAAATACAGCAGATAAACTGGAATTCGTTATATCGATAGCTAAATCTGACTTTCATTAATTGTAATTTATTTTTCTTTGAGGTTGTTCAGAACGCCGAAACCAATAAAAATCGTCAATTAATAATGAAAACTACATAAATTGAAATAATTTCAATCCATTGAATAAACATGATAAGAAAAAACAAGGAAGCTGAACAAGTAATATTTCAAAATGATTCAGTATTCAAATAATTCATATTGATTAATATTCTGGGAATTATTGCGAAAACCTCGGCGAAAACCCAATTTCAGAAGCTCGTCACTGCTGAACTACTCGATAGATTTGGCCAAATAACGAACCCAACCGAGATATTTAGAAAATTAACCTATTCTGAAAATTTGAGAAGCCTAGGTCATCTCCTTCGAAAGATAGAGAGTATACGGCTGTACGGCTTCAAGTTTCACAAGGGATTCTTCATCAGGAAGTCGAACCCAATAGATTGAGACCATTTTTGGCTCGATATTCGAAAAATTACAGACATTTCAAGCTATAGCTCACTTTTCCATTAGGGACAAGCTCGCAAATAACTTTGAATTCTTCTCGAGATTATACGCCACGATTATAAAATTTCAAGATATGTGGGATATAAACAACCTTCATATATGCCCAAATTTTTGTTTAGTTATGACGAATATCTAATAAGATAATGAGTATTGAAAAAACCGTTTTTGGAAATTTAAAAAAATTTCTATCTTGAAGATTCCTGGAAATACGACACACTCATTTCTTTTAACGTTATCCAAACATTTTTAGAGTTCGAAATTGATCGAATGGATATTCTAGAAATTATTGCGAAAACCAAATTCCAGATGCTCATAACTGCTGAACTATCCGACGGATTTGGCCCAATTACGAACTTGATCGAGATATTTGAGATATTTTGACAATCAACATATTGTGTAAATATGAAAACTCAAGGTCATCTCCTTCGGAAGATAGAGAGTAAACGGCTGGCCGGCCGGCAGAGTACTCAAGTTTGAGTACGGCTTCTTTAACAGGAAGTCGAACCCAATCCTCAATTGAGACCATTTTCAAAAATTACTAGCGTTTTGGCTAAACCATAGCAAGCTGGTCCACTTGAAATAAGTGCGCAAAAAGAATCATTGTCTCAATACTAAACATGCAAATTTTAACCTGATCCCTTTTCCAAAAACGACTACCAAATAGGCCATCGCCGTGAATCGCCCTGTCTATGCTTCATAAGGAAAATATAAATATATACAACCTAATTTTTTTCAGTACCTTTTGGCGCGCTTATTCCTAGTGGAACAGCGTGCTATCGTTTTGCCCAAAGGTCTGTTATTTTCGAATATCGAGCCGAAAATGGCCATAATCGATCGGGTTTGACTTCCTGATGAAGAATTCGAGGTCAAACTTGAGTATGTCCGGCCCGCCGGCCCTCCGGCCGTATACTCTCTATCTTCCGAAGGAAGGGACCTAGAATTTTCATATGTTCAGAATAGGTCGAGTGTCCAAATATCTCGGTCAAGTTCGTTATTGGGCCAAATCCATCGAATAGTTTAGCAGTTAATAACATTAATTTCTTGAATATTCATCCTATCAATTCGTAACTTAGAGAATGTCTAGATAGCGTTAAAAGGAACGAGTGTGCCAAATTTCGAGGAAATCGTCACGAGAGAAAATTTTTAAAAATTCCCAAAATGTTTTTTTCAATACACGATATCTCATAAGTTATTCGTCAGATCACAACAATTTAGGGCATTTATGCAGGGTATAGGTACCTAAAATATTTCAAAATTTCATCATCATAACGTACAATCTCCAGAAGATATAAGAGTTTTTCTGAAAATGAAGTCACAGATTATATTTCTATCTATGAATTCACATCACATCAACTATAAATCTCTATGAGGGTGGTTTTAATTTTATGACAAGTTGTCATAAGGAGTGAATATTGAGCCGAAAATGAAACTAATTCTGTGGGTTCATTTTTATGAGAAACATGTCTAAAATACTGGTGTGTGCAGTTGTCATATTTTGAATGGAAATGTCATTATGAATTTTGCGACAAGAGGACTATTTTTTCCCAAATGTCTGAAATTTCTGAATACCGAGCTGAAAATGATCGCTATCGGTTGGATTTGACTCGTGATGAAGAAACGGTGGTCCAATTTGAAAATGTTTGGCTGAATATTTTCTATCTTCCGAAAGAGATGAGATAGAGATTCCATATTAATAGAATTAGTTTATTATCCAAATATAAGTCAAGTTAGTTATTGGGCCAGACCTGTCCGATAGCTCAGCAATCATGAATCTGAAATTCGGTTATAATTGATGACAATCAACTACAACAACTTATATATGGTATAGAAATGTGGAAAGAATGCCAGATCGAAGAATTTGCTGAACTGTAAGTTCACTCAACTTCCATTTAAGATATATGTTTATTGATTCTTTCACACTCATTGTGCTGACTGATTTTGAATCGCTCTCTTTTAAGTCTGAGAAAAGACTTTAGAACAAGCGCGTAAAAGCTCCTGATCTGACGTCAGTGCTTTTCACATTTTTTCAGTAATGTGTTCTCGCTTATAAAATAATTGGTCCTCGATTATTAATTCAACTTTATGCATTGATTAGGAACAGCCATTCAGATTCAGATCGACGAATAAGATTAACTAGTACCAGAATGTAAATTGAATGCATGCGTTTCACAAAACAAATAAAATGGCTTTTGAGTTTTTCCCAGTCTCGAAATCATAATTTTAGATATGTCGATGAAGCTAAAGAGTTCTCATTTCAATCAAACAACATTACATAAAATACTCGTAGTTCCCACTAAAGTGCTTAGTGCTTAGTGCTCGAAATATTCAATTACTTTTGCAAAAGTGCTCGGTAATCCGGAGCCTTCTGTCGAAAGCGGTGCTTAGAACTCGAGACTCGAAGCACTTTTTTTCGGTGCTTAGCTCAGCTCTGCTTTTATGTCATACGCCGAATTGTATGACACCCCGTCACTAACCCCAGATCTATATGCTTTATTGTTTGCTAACTAAATATTGTCAGCCAAAAGTTCAAAAAATATATATATATATATATATATATTCTTTTCCCAGTTTATCCCCAATTATTTCAAATATACCACAAAATAGACTTCCCAGATTGAAGTCTCGTAAACCATTATGGCATAATACGATCTTCAATATGAACATAAGCGATAAAGAATTATGTAAGACTGAGTGGAACTCTTAAGAAATGTTCATTGAGTATCTCGTTTCTGATCTTCCTGAAAAAATTCTTTATTTAGAGCTTCCAAGAGAAATGTGGACAGTTCTCAATCATTTGAAAACAGGTCATGGTCGTACGAACAGTATGCTATTCAGATGGAACTCAGTTCCAAGCACAAGTTATGAATGTAGAGGAGTAGAAGAAACAATACCTCATCTCATAAGTTGTCCCATATATAAATTTCAGGATGGTTTTTTTTTTTCTTTCTTAAAATGGGTTATAAATTTCAAATAAATATGATACGTATTTTTGTTTTTCAGTTCTTTTTCTGCTTTTGTCTTTTCATTTCCTGATTCGAGTGGGCAACTTGAAGAAGTCTCTGTCTCCATTGATAAAAGACCATTCTTGAAGAAATAAGTGCCTCAAATATATTTCAGCTTATTTTTGTACTTTCACACTTGGGCGGGGAGCCAGGGATTTTTTACTGGGGTTGTTCCCAGGCTTTTATGTGATACTCCGAATCGTATGACACCGCGTTACTAACCCCTGATCTATATGCTTGATTGTTTGCAATCTAAATATTGAGAGCCAAAAGTTCAGGAGAATAAATATATATATATATATTATGTTATTAACATATATATAACATATATATAAATATAATAACTATTGTTTTCAGAGCCAAAATAAATATATTGAATGAATTGTAAGGGTCTTTAGGCTCGGATTTGGGAGTAAATGATTCGAATACTCTTTATTCTATGCCAAGCTTTCGCATTAATTTAATGCTTCTTCAGGGCTTCTACAAAAGAACAATAATATATAATTAATAAACAACAAATTTTTAAAAACAAATCAACTCACTGAATGTGAGGTTTTACATGGACAACATCTGCCACAAACGTTATAATTAATAAAAACAATGAAAAGTTAATTTTTGATTCCATAGGAATTCTTCACAAAACACGTCATCTAAATCTATTTTAAAATTCGAAAAATTCTTTTTGTTAATGCTCTCATTTTTAAATTCACAATCTAGTAAAAACTCTAAGGTAACACAATGTCATTTTATTTTTAAGGTTATGTTTTTCTTTCCTGGAAAACTAGTCTCTCACTTTTCTGTGTTCTTGATCTTCTTCATTCATCTACTGGGACGTCATAAAAGGCTTCATCTTTATCATTTCCAACAAATAACTGTATATCGAGCTTAATTTGTTTGTATCTGTCTTCTTGTTTATGGTTTTATCTTCTTTGTTTATATTTATCATCTCATGGATCAATCTTTTTGATAATTTTCTCTAATTTGAGTACCTCAACATCCTCAAAATTCACTTGGGTCAAGATTATGTGCATGAGTAGCCAATGCACATTTCTCTGGGTATTTTCTTATGTCCGATCTATGCAGTGTCACTCTACTTCTCACCCATTGGGAGGTATGTCCTACATAACATTTGTCGCAAGTCTCAAAATTTATTTTGTATACGACATTACTTTGGAAGGATGTTGGAATGGGGTCTTTAATTTTTGTGTACAATGACCTCACCGTTTTTTGATTTTGGACTGCAATTTTGATGTTATCCTCTCTGAACACATTCTTCAATTTCGCTGTCAAGTTGATAACATTTAGATACGATGCATATTGTGTTCTATTTATTGTATATATATATATATATATGTAAAGAAAAATATTTCTTCAATTTTGAATTTTGTAGCGCTTACTACATTTCCAATTATATTGACAACTGACAAGCGCTAGTCTGTGGCATCCTTGGGCTGACGTCTATGGTCAGTTGAGAGGTTATGAAAAAATAGCATTGTAACAGAGATTTATGTGATAGATTTGTTGATTAAAATAGATAAATAAGAATAATTGGTGGAAGAATAGACTTTAATTGTCGTTTCTTCGTTTTCAGGTAAAGTTGCAATAATAGTGTAGTTAAATAAGTTATCGTATTTGTAAGAAACTAACGGAATAAATCTTCGTTTTCAGAAGCAACGCATGAGTTTATTTTTAACCTAAAATTTAAGGATAGATGTTATAAAACGACAATTTTGTTTGTTGAAATACCAAGATAGCAGAATCGATGGAATAACTACGCTTCGAATTTGCATTATTACCGGCGAGTGATGGGAAATCAAGCGAATATTGTGTAACGTCAATAACAACAAAGGAACAAAAAGTGTTTGCTATACCAGAAGAACTACAATCGATTGGCCTTCACAGGGAATTGATAAAGACCTCTGCATATAATAAAGTAAAAATAATTTAAAGAAAAGATACCAGACACGAAAAGTTTGGATTAAAATGTCAGATGAACTTAGTGAAATCTATGTGGACGAAGATGGTAATTTACAATTCGGAGAGCAATATCTTGAAGAAATTGAACAAAAAGTAACATCTGGAGGACAAGTAGCTGATACACAGTCATTGGAAAAAATATTTTCGAAACTAATTGAAAGCACACAAGAAATAAAAAAACAAAATTTAAAACATATTGCAGAGAAGTTTGTGATTGACAAATTTACAAGTAAAAACCCGAACGCAAGTCAATGGATTGAAAATTTTGAAAAGGAGTGTGCTCGTTTTGACATTACGGAAGATGGGAAAAAAATTGAGATCCTCCGACTATTCATGGACAAAAGCTGTGTTGATTGGTACGGTTCAATGATTATCAAATTGACCCTAGATTCAGACTGGACAGAATGGAAGGGAAAGTTTTGTGACACATTTGTCAACCAAGGCTGGAATCAAGTGAGTTATGCACTGTCATTTAAACATCGGGAAGGTTCATTAGTGGACTATGCCATAAAAAGGAGAAACTTATATTGGATATGAGGAGAACAATAGACACAGGTACGCTAATGGATCTTATTGCGGCAGGATTGCCATCGTCTGTACTAGAGAAGATAAATAGAGAAGAGATGAAGGATACGGTTGACTTATTCAATGAAGTGAGAAAGTATGAACAGTTGGTAAAAAAAATATAAAAATAGACCCTATAGAAAATATGACAATCAGAAGATAAATACCAGAATTGAAGAGTGGACTCCATGCAAAACGTGTGAAAAATTGAATAAAGGCGTCCGCTATCACCCGGAATCTGCATGCTGGTTCAAGCTTAAGGAGGATGACGGGTTGAATAGAAAATTGATCAGACATGTAAATAATTCAGTGATTGAGGCAGAGTTAAATGAAACGGAACAAAAAAACTAATAGTGACACCATTAATTAAGATCAAACTACTATTAAATAAGGAAATGGAAATTGATAGAGTATATGATTCAGGTTCCAATGTTTCTCTCATCAATTCAAAATTACTAAAAATAAAATAAAAAGAAATGGTAAAAACGAAGAGAATTTAGTAACAATTAATGGTGTCAAAAGGACAAGTGGTTTGACAAACCTAAAGATAAAGATTTTTGATATAGAAGAAAATGTAGATGTTTATATCATGGATGAGCCAAATTTTAGATATGATTTCCTAATAGGACTGGATATAATAAAGAAATACAAGCTTGTACAAAATGAGGACTTGAAAATAAGTCAAAAACAATACTTACTAGAAAACAATATAAGGTCAACTGGGGAAAAAGAGGAAGAGATAAATGAAGACAAAAACGAGGATACCAAATTAGGAAAAGTATATGAAATTAATTTCAATGAACATATTAAGGAAGAAGACTTTAAAATAAAAGTTGACCACTTAGATGAAAATAAAAGAAACGAAATAAATAAACTTATACAACAATATAAATCAGTATTTGCCAAAGACAAGTATGATGTTGGAACAGTTAAGGGATATGAAGCAAGAATAGACTTACTGATGGATAAATACTGTTGCAAAAGGCCATACAAATGCACAATAGAAGACAAAAAAGAGACTGCGGAACAGATAGCAAAATTATTGGAAAATGAGCTTATAGAAGAGTCTTACAGTCCATTTGCAGCACCAGTAACTCTAACATTTAAAAAGGAGGAAAATAAAAAATCAAGACTATGTATAGATTTCAGAGATTTAAATAAGATAGTTGTACCACAGGCACAACCCTTTCCATTAATTGAAGACCTGATGATAAAAACAAGAAATTGTAACTATTTCACAAGCCTAGACATAAATTCCGCATTTTGGTCAATACCGCTACGAATAGAAGATAGGAAAAAGACAGGCTTCGTCACACAAGAAGGACACTTTCAGTGGACTTGTCTACCATTTGGTTTAAAGACATCTCCGGCGATATTCCAAAGAATATTGAGTAATATACTTAGAAAATATAAACTTACAGATTTTAGCGTAAACTATATAGATGACATTTTAATATTCTCCAAATCTTTTGATGAACACATATGCCACTTAAAACAGTTATTAGAAGCAATCCTAAAAGAAGGATTTCGATTGAAATTTACAAAATGTACGTTTGCATCAGCATGTGTCAAATATCTAGGACATATTATACAGAACAATTCCGTCAAACCAGTGAAGGACAACCTAGTTTCGATAAGGAATTTCCCAGTACCAAAGACACAGAAGAATGTTCGACAGTTTTTGGGTAAAATAAATTTTTACCATGAATACATTCCAAGAAGTGCAATAATACTAGACCCACTTCATAATTTATTAAGAAAAGACCAGAAATTTTATTGGTCAGAAGAATGTCAAATCGCATTTGACAAAATTAAGAGCCTGATGTGTTCACAACCAATACTAGAGATTTTTGACCAAGATTTACCTATACATATTTACACTGATGGATCGTTAGAAGGCGTTGGAGCAATTTTGAAGCAAGTGCAACCAGATGGTACAGAAAAACCAGTTGCATACTTCTCAAAGAAACAAAATGCAGCGCAAAAGAGAAGAAAGGCTATCTATATCGAATGTTTTGCTATCAAAGAAGCTCTGAGATATTGGCAGTACTGGTTGATTGGCAAGTCATTTACAGTTTACTCAGACCACAAACCATTAGAGAATATACTGGTGTGAAAACAGCCGAGTAAGATAGCCGAGTTTTGTACAGAATTTTTCGTACGCCACTGGAATATTGGCCGGATAGCGATGCAAAAATTTTGATTCGCCGAGATAATTTGGGATTTTTCTATTTTCACGTTGGAATCTGGATACGGTACGTTCTCTATTCGATGGCCCATGATAAATCCATCACCAGCACTCATTCCACAGCACCCCGGGTCGAATATGCCGAATGACGAACGAGTTTTCAATAAAAATATTCTTATCTGGCAAACTAGACATAGTATTGATGTAAAATTTGACAATAGCGTCCAGGAAAATGAACAGATATTAACTTCATATGCCACTTTTACTTGCACCCCAGGGGAAAAGTAGGTAGTCGGCCTACTTTTAAAAATTCATAAAAATCAACCATACATCAGAATGCCATCAAACTGCTGCAGAATCATCTACATTTCGAAGAAAAAATAATTCAGTAGTTATCTCTGACTTGCAACCCCTTGGGGGGCTAAAATAACGGCTTAATGATTATTCAAGCAGATACGAATATCTCGAGAACTAGACATAGAATCGACACGAAATTTGGTATTTATTCTTCTCTCTTGATACAGAAAATAACTCTATGACTCACTCCCACTTGCACCCCCTGGGGGGGGGCTAGCCGAGTTCCAGCCGAGTTTTCTGTGAGTAATTCATACCTGGGAAACTAGACATAGGATTGAGGTCAAATTTCACAATAACATTAAGAAGCATCAACTCACAATTTCTGCATATGCCTCATTCACTTGCACACCCCAGGGGGGCCAGTAGGTACTCGGCTTAATTTTGAAAATTCATAAAAATCAACCATACCTCAGAATGCCACCAAAGTCCTGCAGAATCATCTACATGTCGACAAAAAAATAATGCAGTAGTCATCTCTGACTTGTAACCCTTGGGGGCTAAAATAACGGCTTAATGATTATTCAAGCAGATACGAATATCTCGAGAACTAGACATAGAATCGACACGAAATTTGGTATTTATTCTTCTCTTAATACAGAGAATAACTCTATGACTCACTTCCACTTGCACCCCCTGGGGGGGGCTAGCCGAGTTCCAGCCGAGTTTTCTGTGAGTAATTCATACCTGGGAAACTAGACATAGGATTGAGGTCAAATTTCACAATAACATTAAGAAGCATCAACTCACAATTTCTGCATATGCCTCATTCACTTGCACCCCCCAAGGGGGTCAGTAGGTACTCGGCTTAATTTTTAAAAATTCATAAAAATCAACCATACCTCAGAATGCCACCAAAGTCCTGCAGAATCATCTACATGTCGACAAAAAAATAATGCAGTAGTCATCTCTGACTTGCAACCCCTTGGGGGGCTAAAATAACGGCTTAATGATTATTCAAGCAGATACGAATATCTCGAGAACTAGACATAGAATCGACACGAAATTTGTTATTTATTCTTCCTCTTAATACAGAGAATAACTCCATGACTCACTTCCACTTGCACCCCCTGGGGGCTAGCTGAGTTCCAGCCGAGTTTTCTTTGAGTAATTCATACCTGGAAAACTAGACATAGGATTGAGATCAAATTCCACAATAACATTAAGAAGCATCAACTCACAATTTCTGCATATGCCCCATTCACTTGCACCCCAGGGTCAGTAGGTACTCGGCCTACTTTTAAAAATTCATAAAAATCAACCATACATCAGAATGCCATCAAACTGCTGCAGAATCATCTACATTTCGACCAAAAAATAATTCAGTAGTTATCTCTGACTTGCAACCCCTTGGGGGACTAAAATAACGGCTTAATGATTATTCAAGCAGATACGAATATCTCGAGAACTAGACATAGAATCGACACGAAATTTGGTATTTATTCTTCTCTCTTAATACAGAGAATAACTCTATGACTCACTTCCACTTGCACTTCTGGGGGCTAGCTGAGTTCCAGCCGAGTTTTCTGTGAGTAATTCATACCTGGGAAACTAGACATAGGATTGAGGTCAAATTTCACAATAACATTAAGAAGCATCAACTCACAATTTCTGCATATGCCTCATTCACTTGCACATTTCAGGGGGCCAGTAGGTACTCGGCTTAATTTTTAAAAATTCATAAAAAATCAACCATTTTTCTATTTTCACGTTGGAATCTGGATACGGTACGTTCTCTATTCGATGGCCCATGATAAATCCATCACCAGCACTCATTCCACAGCACCCCGGGTCGAATATGCCGAATGACGAACGAGTTTTCAATAAAAATATTCTTATCTGGCAAACTAGACATAGGATTGATGTAAAATTTGACAATAGCGTCCAGGAAAATGAACAGATATTAACTTCATATGCCACTTTTACTTGCACCCCCCAGGGGGGTCAGTAGGTAGTCGGCCTACTTTTAAAAATTCATAAAAAATCAACCATACATCAGAATGCCATCAAACTGCTGCAGAATCATCTACATTTCGAAGAAAAAATAATTCAGTAGTTATCTCTGACTTGCAACCCCTTGGGGGCTAAAATAACGGCTTAATGATTATTCAAGCAGATACGAATATCTCGAGAACTAGACATAGAATCGACACGAAATTTGGTATTTATTCTTCTCTCTTGATACAGAAAATAACTCTATGACTCACTCCCACTTGCACCCCCTGGGGGGGGCTAGCCGAGTTCCAGCCGAGTTTTCTGTGAGTAATTCATACCTGGGAAACTAGACATAGGATTGAGGTCAAATTTCACAATAACATTAAGAAGCATCAACTCACAATTTCTGCATATGCCTCATTCACTTGCACCCCAGAAGTCAGTAGGTACTCGGCTTAATTTTTGAAAATTCATAAAAAATCAACCATATATCAGAATGCCACCAAAGTCCTGCAGAATCATCTACATGTCGACAAAAAATAATGCAGTAGTTATCTCTGACTTGCAACCCCTTAGGGGCTAAAATAACGGCTTAATGATTATTCAAGCAGATACGAATATCTCTGAGAACTAGACATAGAATCGACACGAAATTTGGTATTTATTCTTCTCTCTTAATACAGAGAATAACTCTATGACTCACTTCCACTTGCACCCCTGGGGGCTTCAAATAGCTGAGTTCCAGCCGGGTTTTCTGTGAGTAATTCATACCTGGGAAACTAGACATAGGATTGAGGTCAAATTTCACAATAACATTAAGAAGCATCAACTCACAATTTCTGCATATGCCTCATTCACTTGCACCCCCTGGAAGTCAGTAGGTACTCGGCTTAATTTTAAAAATTCATAAAAAATCAACCATACCTCAGAATGCCACCAAAGTCCTGCAGAATCATCTACATGTCGACAAAAAATAATGCAGTAGTCATCTCTGACTTTGCAACCCCTTGGGGTGCTAAAATAACGGCTTAATGATTATTCAAGCAGATACGAATATCTCGAGAACTAGACATAGAATCGACACGAAATTTGTTATTTATTCTTCCCTCTTAATACAGAGAATAACTCCATGACTCACTTCCACTTGCACCCCTGAAATGAGGCTAGCCGAGTTCAGCCGAGTTTTCTTTGAGTAATTCATACCTGGGAAACTAGACATAGGATTGAGATCAAATTCCACAATAACATTAAGAAGCATCAACTCACAATTTCTGCATATGCCCCATTCACTTGCACCCCCAGGGGTCAGTAGTACTCGGCCTACTTTTAAAAATTCATAAAAAATCAACCATACATCAGAATGCCATCAAACTGCTGCAGAATCATCTACATTTCGACCAAAAAATAATTCAGTAGTTATCTCTGACTTTGCAAACCTTTGAGGGCTAAAATAACGGCTTAATGATTATTCAAGCAGATACGAATATCTCGAGAACTAGACATAGAATCGACACGAAATTTGGTATTTATTCTTCTCTCTTAATACAGAGAATAACTCTATGACTCACTTGCACTTGCACCCTGGGGCTAGCCGAGTTCAGCCGAGTTTTCTGTGAGTAATTCATACCTGGGAAACTAGACATAGGATTGAGGTCATTTCACAATAACATTAAGAAGCATCAACTCACAATTTCTGCATATGCCTCATTCACTTGCACCCCCAGGGGCCAGTAGAGTACTCGGCTTAATTTTAAAAATTCATAAAAAATCAACCATACATCAGAATGCCACCAAAGTCCTGCAGAATCATGTACATGTCGACAAAAAATAATGCAGTAGTCATCTCTGACTTGCACCCCCTTGGGGGCTTAAATAACGGCTTAATGATTATTCAAGCAGATACGAATATCTCGAGAACTAGACATAGCATCGACACGAAATTTGGTATTTATTCTTCCCTCTTAATACAGAGAATAACTCTATGACTCACTTTCACTTGCACCCCTCTGGCTAAGCCGAGTTCCAGCTGAGTTTTCTTTTAGTAATTCATACCTGGGAAACTAGACATAGGATTGAGGTCAAATTTCACAATAACATTAAGAAGCATCAACTCACAAGTACCTACTGGCCCCCTGTACTTGAGACTATTACTTACAGAAATTGTGAGTTGATGCTTCTTAATGTTATTGTGAAATTTGACCTCAATCCTATGTCTAGTTTCCCAGGTATGAATTACTCACAGAAAACTCGGCTGAACTCGGCTATACTTCAGGGGTGCAAGTGGGAGTGAGTCATAGAGTTATTTTCTGTATCAAGAGAGAAGAATAAATACCAAATTTCGTGTCGATTCTATGCTCGAGATATTCGTATCTGCTTGAATAATCATTAAGCCGTTATTTTAGCCCCCTAAGGTTGCAAGTCAGAGATAACTACTGCATTATTTTTTTGTCGACATGTAGATGATTCTGCAGGACTTTGGTGGCATTCTGATGTATGGTTGATTTTTATGAATTTTTAAAAATTAAGCTGAGTACTACTACTGACTTCTGGGGTGTAAGTGAATGAGGCATATGCAGAAATTGTGAGTTGATGCTCTTAATGTTATTGTGAAATTTGACCTCAATCCTATGTCTAGTTTCCCAGGTATGATTTACTCACAGAAAACTCGTCTGAACTCGGCTAGCCCCTCATTTCAGGGGTGCAAGGGAGTGAGTCATAGAGTTATTTTCTGTATCAAGAGAGAAGAATAAATACCAAATTTCGTGTCGATTCTATGTCTAGTTCTCGAGATATTCGTATCTGCTTGAATAATCATTAAGCTGTTATTTTAGCTTTCAAGGGGTTGCAAGTCAGAGATAACTACTGAATTATTTTTTCGTCAAAATGTAGATGATTCAGCAGCAGTTTGATAGCATTCTGATGTATGGTTGATTTTTAGGAATTTTTAAAAGTAGGCCGAGTACTACTGACTTCTGGGGTGCAAGTGAATGGGGCATATGCAGAAATTGTGAGTTGATGTTTCTTAATGTTATTGTGAAATTTGACCTCAATCCCATGTCTAGTTTCCCAGGTATGAATTACTCACAGAAAACTCGGCTGAACTGGCTAGCCATTTCAGGGGTGCAAGTGGAAGTGAGTCATAGAGTTATTCTCTGTATTAAGAGAGAAGAATAAATACCAAATTTCGTGTCGATTCTATGTCTAGTTCTCGAGATATTCGTATCTGCTTGAATAATCATTAAGCCGTTATTTTAGCTCTCAGGGGTTGCAAAGTCAGAGATAACTACTGAATTATTTTTTGGTCGAAATGTAGATGATTCTGCAGCAGTTTGATGGCATTCTGATGTATGGTTGATTTTTATGAATTTTAAAAGTAGACCGACTACCTACTGACTTCTGGGGTGCAAGTAAAAGTGGCATATGAAGTTAATATCTGTTTATTTTCCTGGACGCTATTGTCAAATTTACATCAATCCTATGTCTAGTTTGCCAGATAAGAATATTTATATTGAAAACTCGTTCGTCATTCGGCATATTCGACCCGGGGTGCTGTGGAATGAGTGCTGGTGATGGATTTATCATGGGCCATCGTATAGAGAACGTACCGTATCCAAATTCCAACGTGAAAATAGAAAAATCCCAAATTATCTCGGCGAATCAAAATTTTTGCATCGCTATCCGGCCAATATTCCAGTGGCGTACGAAAAATTCTGTACAAAACTCGGCTATCTTACTCGGGTGTTTTTTCACACCAGTAGAGAATATGAACCTAAAAGCAAGGACGGATGAAGAGTTAGGTGATTTGACTTATTACCTTTCACAATATGACTTTAAAATTAAATATTCTCCAGGAAAGGAAAATGTAGAAGCAGATAGTTTGAGTAGAAACTCTGTATTAGAACCAGAGGAAAATAAAGAAGAACAACTGAAAATAGTGAACTTAATTACATTGGAAGATATTATAATGGATCAGAATAAAAATAAAGACATTCAGACCAACAAAGACAAAATAATACAAAAACACAATGTATATTATAAAAAAGTAAGGAACAAAGAAAAAATAATAATAACAGAAAGATTCAGTATTAAACTTATACAACAAGTACATAAAGACCTGTGTCATATTGGAGTTGGACAAATGCTAAAGAGTATTAGTTCTCTATATGTAACAAACAATTTAACGAAGAATATAAAAGATGTTTGTAGAAACTGTGAAGTTTGCATAAAGAATAAAACAAGAGGACAGCACAAATATGGATTAATGTCACACTTAGGACCGGCGAGAAAACCTTTTGAAATAGTATCAATAGACACAATTGGTGGTTTGGGTGGATCAAGATCAACGAAGAAATATCTACATCTTTTAGTCGATCACTTCACTAGATATGCATTTATAATTACATCTAAAAGCCAGAGTGCACAGGATTTTATAAAGCTGGTAAACAAGGTTACTGAACCAGATGAAATTGGGATACTCCTCACCGACCAGTACCCGGGTATAAACTCCACAGAATTTAAGAAATTTCTTAATGACAAACAAATAACAATAATATTTACAGCAGTCAACGCACCTTTTTCTAACGGTCTAAATGAAAGACTAAATCAAACAATTGTAAACAAGATAAGATGCAAAATGTATGAAGATGAACAAAAAAGAGCATGGACAACAATTGCACATGAATGTGTAGAGATATACAATCAGACCAATCATTCGGTAACTGGCTTCTCACCAGCCTACTTATTATATGGAACAGATGTTACAATCTTACCGAAGGAACTACGTCATGAACGCGGAAAAAGTGTCTGGATGAGAGATAAAGAAACAGCGTTTAATAATACTTTGAAATCACATGACTATAACAAAAAGCGTTATGATAAAAATAGAAAAGATAGAGAATTTAATGAAGGAGATATGGTTTATGTTGAAAACGGGAATAAGCTAAATAGAAAGAAACTAGATCAACTGAGAATAGGACCATATAAAATAATAAATAAAAGAACAAATACTATTTACGAGATTGATACAGGACATAGAAAACTGAGTCAAATCTATTTCATGTTTCAAAATTTATTCCAGTACAGATAAAAGAAGAGAAAGAAACGATTAATGAAGACATAGGAGAAGACATGGAAGAGACCTAGAGAAAATCCACGGGTGAGACTTCAGGCTGGTCTCCTTCGGAACCGTTCAGAGGTTCAGGCTGGTGGAGGATCCTATGGGGCGAGCGGCGTGGACCTTCGAGATGGCACCGTAAGGCCTATATCTGAAAGAGGGATTTGAGTTTGGATGTGGTATTACAGCTTCCCACTTTGCATCCTCGACAGGATAGGCGAACGCGATGGACAGAAAAGGATAATATTTTACTTATGCGCGTTCACTACATAGCTAAGGACATGGAAATAAGAACGAGGAGAAGATACCGCCAACTTCTAACTGAACTTTGGAATGACGTTTCACCTGGCAGACCGTCATATGCAAATCTCGTGTGCAATAGAGTGAGATAGATGTAGGACAATGAAAAATTTACCAGCGAGGAACTTTGTAGGATAGAGAGAAGTTTTATACCAACAGGCGCAACAGATTGGGTTGAAGACGCTGAACTTACGATGAATTTGAGCACCCAACGTCGTGTAAGCCTTTGGCGACCTGAGAACCCTGTAGATCTCGAGAACAACGAAAGATTCAAAAGAAACCTCATATTATATGGAGGTGTCGCCCCGGATAAGAGGCCATACATACCGAGATTGAAAGGATCTTCAGAGATGCTTGAAGAAGTGCGGTCAATAGATCGGGTGATAGGTGGTCACATAGGCAGCAGCAGACCATCCCTTCATGAACTGATGGACTACGTATATGCGGGAGTAGTTACGGTGTGTGAACGTCAAGGTCAAAAAATAACGTATGGAAGAGCTATGAGAGCATCTCAGATGCCACCGTGGACAAGGCGACTGGAGGAAAAGATAACTAAATTGAGGAAAAAGATTGAGTTCTACACAGCTACCTTGGTGAGGCAGCCCCGTCAAAGAAACTCAGGAAGTCAATGAAAAGAACCGCATCCGAATATCATATAAAGGCCAATAACAAGGGTTTGAAAGATCAACTAAAGAGCCTAATGGATAAACTCAAACAAGAGATTAAGGCTTCGGGAAGCAGACTAAGGAGGTACAATGAAAGAGTATTAAGAGTCAAGAACAACCAACTCTTTTATAGAAATCAAAAACAGTTCTTCCGCGATCTCGAAGCTAAACCAAGTGCAGATACTGAGCCACTGAAACCTGAGGAAATGCGGGGTTGTTGGAGTAACATCTGGGCTGACAATGGGCCTCATAATGAGGGGTGTGTGATAGATACCATTAAAACCAACATGCCCACGTATAGTATGCAGCCCATAAGCATATCCGAGCAAGATATCAGCTACGTAATGAAGAAGCTGAAAATTGGTCCGCTCCAGGAGTCGACAAAATTCACAATTACTGGTGGAAAAATTTTTCTGGTCTAAGACCTGCCTTACTTTCGGCTCTTCAGGAGGCTATAAATAACCCAACCAGTATTCCTGACTTCTTCACCTTGGGTGTGACCTACATGCTACCTAAAGAGAACGATACACGAGATCCAAAAAATATAGACCGATCACTTGTTTACCTACAATCTACAAAATATTAACAGCCATTATATTATATTGTAATATATTGTATATTAGTGTGCGCATGATTGATTGTATCAGTCTTAGGATATAAGGATTAACGTTCGTTCTATGGTCAGTATTCGGTATTAATCTTAGTTGAGCAGTAGTATGCGGAAAAGAGTTGTAATTAATAGATGTATGCGGAAATAAATGTAAAATAAATCTGTAAATATTAAATGAGTTTTCTTGTGGACATGACAATAACTCGTCACCTATGGAAGCACATAAATGCAAACAATATCCTAGCAATGGAACAAAATGGCTGCCGTAGGAATGCAATGGGCTGTAAGGAGCTCTTGATCGTAGATAGCATCATAACCAAGCAAGCCAAAAAGAAACAGAGGAATATATCCATAGCATGGATTGACTACAAAAAAGCCTTTGACCCCGTGCCGCATTCTTGGCTGCTTGAGGTCCTCAAACTATATGGTGTATCCGAACAGGTAGTTAACTTGCTTGAACAACTTATGCAAACATGGTGCACTAGTCTACTTGTGAAAACACCAAGCGGGGAATACGAAACAACTGAGATAAACATCAAGAGATGAATATTTCAGGGTGATACCTTAAGTCCGCTATGGTTCTGCCTGGCGTTGAACCCCCTAAGTCAGCTCCTAAACAACCACTCCTATGGATACGTTATTGACAGAGAACGCAACGTCCGAATCAATCATAGATTATATATGGACGACCTGAAGCTTTATACTCGTAATGCGGAAGAGCTTGAAAAACTACTCAGTATCGTTAGATCTTTGAGCGAAGCGATACGCATGGAGATGGGAATAGAGAAATGCGCTGTTATCCACGTCAAACGAGGAAAGATCACCGAAGAGGGGGCCAGAGCATTGAACAATGAAGATCAACTACCTTACCTGGATCCACAAGAATTATACAAGTATCTGGGCATGCAACAGGCGCTCAAAATAAGATCCAAAGAAGTTAGGAACACCCTGAAAGAAAAACTCCTGCGAATACTGAGGCTTGTACTGCGGGCCAAACTTAACTCCAGATCGCTGTTCACTGCAATCAACTCGTGGGTTCTGCCTAGCGTTGTGTACTCGTTTGGTGGTTGGATGGTCCAAGACCGAAATTGAAGACCTGAATACGAAGATCAGAACAACTTTGACGAAATTTGGAGTCCACCGTCCACATGCCTCAGTTAATAGGTTATATCTCCCGCGGAAAGATGGAGGTAGAGGTATGCAGCATCTTGCAATCATCCTCGACAAGGTTTTGAAGAGCCTCCTCCAATAACTCGGATTTCGTCAGGACGGTCTGCAGGGCGGATGAGAATATAACCCCACTGCAACTATCATCGGGTTCTGCTTCACTGCTGGGGGTCACTGAGGAGAAGCTGCGCAATGAATGGCACTCCAAGGCATTGCATGGGAGATACCCAAAAAATTTGAATAACGAAGCGGTCAGTGAGAGGGACTCGCTTACTTACCTTACATCTGGGTACCTGTTTCCCGAAACAGAAGGCCGAATTATCGCAGTGCAGGACCAGGTTGTTGCCACAAGAGCATTTCTCAAAAGAATAGCAGGACAGAACCTGGCAACAGATCAATGCCGAAAATGTAATCAGGCAACCGAACACATTCAGCACATAATCTCCTCATGCCCCATACTGGCACCCAGAGATTACTTAGAACGTCATAATGCCGTATGTAAATTATACCATCAGGCCATAGGCACGAGGTTGGGACTGATCAAAATCGTGAAGCCAAACCACATCTACTTACCGAATGATGTGCTCGAGAACAAAAGGTATAAACTGTACTTGGACACTGTGATGACGACTGACAGACCAGTAAAGCATAATAGACCTGATATAGTGCTACTCGATCAAGAAGAGGGCAGTGTTAAGATCATAGATATAACAATACCTGCAGACGAGAACATCGAAAAGTCCTACGCTGAGAAGGTGTCAAAATACCACGACCTTGCATTCGAGATGAAGCAGATCTACAGACTCAAGTCAACATGTATCATCCCTATCATTATCTCGCTGAATGGACTGATAGAGTCGCATCTGCCGGAGAACACAAGGAGGTTAAAATTAGAACTTGTCAGCAAGGCGCAGAAGGAGGTCATTTTGGGGACCACCCAAACTATGAGAAATTCCTAACTAGCACGTAAGGTCGCTTTGACTACTTGAGTCCGGCGCCCTTGCGATACTACCCGTATTTGACGGTGAATTACAAAAAAAAAATATATATATATATATATCTATGTAAATCGATGAGTTTGGGGACATTTCGGTTTGCTAAATGGTCAGTTTGGAGACATTTGTCAACTTTGGGGTCGGCCCTCAAACTTTTCTTCTGATAATTGGTTAGTTTGAGGGACAGGACCCCAAACTTTTTCAGAAATTGTTTAATCGGTTAGTTTGAGGTCGTCTCTCAAAATTTTATCCTGAAATGCATAAACTGTTTTGTAGGATAATGATTATCGCTCAAGTGATGTTTAATTAGATCTCTTAGAGACTGAAATCAATATTCAGTTCGAAGAATTGATTTGTTATTCAATTATTGGCCCGTTTCGTTATTGTTCTTCAGTGTCATCTCGATAATTGCATCGATTAAATATATAGTTTCAGTTATCGATTATAATAGTTTATCTTACAAATTTTTTGTCATAATTGGTTTCGAAAATGCCTTATAAATCTGAGAATACATATATAAGATTCCTTTCTTCTCCCAAGATTGTTTGTGTCGAATGAAGATTTCGTTAATTTAGCTCATATTATGATTTTTAAAATTTTTTTCGATGTCTGAGAGAAAAAAACCCAAAACGTTTCAGTAAATGCAGAAAATGATATTTATATCGATAACATTTAAAATTGTTGATTCGGCACAAAATGAAAGAGAGAGAAATATTCTTGTCCCCAAACTGATCATAATATAACGAAAAACGTCCTCAAACTTTACGATTTACACACGTTATATAAATTTGTAGTCCAAGACTGTAACTGTCCGAAACTAATCATAATTTTGTGCAGAAAATTTGTATTTGGGGTTTTCGGCAATGAATTGTTCTGGAACTTCCGTTTGTACCGGAAACGGTATACTATGTTCTTATTTCAAATGGCACACCCGGTATATTATTACATCGTCAGATTGCCCATTCCATGGAAATTTCTACAATATGCCATATCTATGGATATTTTCAAGAAAAAAGGAGTTATTGCATTATTTGAAATCGACAAAATATCAATATTAGGTTATATCTCTCTAATATACCGTGAAACAGTTTTCACTAACGGAGTTTCCATAAAATCGAGCCCAGAATTCCTTTCAGCAATTTTATTTATCTAGCCTAAAATTACCAGAAACAGCCAAAATCAAACAATTTGGGACAGCCTGTACACCGGACAGTAGGCGTTAAGGTATGGGGTGTTATTTTGCATGCAAGTAGGTCACCTTTAGTCTTTATTCGAGGAATGTTTCAGTAAATGCAGAAAATGTTATACATATCGATAACATTTAGAAAATGTTAATTCAGCACAAAATGAAAGAGAGAAATATTCTTGTCCCCAAACTGATCATAATATAACGAAAAACGTCCTCAAACTTTACGATTTACACACGTCATATAAATTTGTAGTCCAAGACTGTAACTGTCCGAAACTAATCATAATTTTGTGCACAAAATTTGTATTTGGGGGTTTTCGGCAATGAATTGCTCTGGAACTTCCGTTTGTACCGAAAACGGTGTACTATGTTCTTATTTCAAATCGCACACCCGGTATATTATTACATCATCAGATTGCTCATTCCATGGGAATTTCTACAATATACCATATCTATGGATATTTTCAAGAATAAAGAAGTTATGGCACTATTTGAAATCGATCAAATATCAATATTAGGTTATATCTATCTAATATACCGTGAAACAGTTTTCACTAACGGAGTTTCCATAAAATCTAGCCCAAAATTCCTTTCAACAATTTTATTTATCTAGCCTAAAAGTACCAGAAACATCCAAAATCAAACAATTTGGGACAGCCTGTACAACGGACAGTAGGCGTTATGGTATGGGGTATTATTGCACATGCAAGTAGTAGTCTTTATTCGAGGAATGATTCAGTAAATGCAGAAAATGATATACATATCGATAACATTTAGAAAATGTTAATTCAGCACAAAATGAAAGAGAGAAATATTCTTGTCCCCAAACTGATCATAATATAACGAAAAACGTCCTCAAACTTTACGATTTACACACGTCATATAAATTTGTAGTCCAAGACTGTAACCGTCCGAAACTAATCATAATTTTGTGCACAAAATTTGTATTTGGGGTTTTCGGCAATGAATTGCTCTGGAACTTCCGTTTGTACCGAAAACGGTGTACTATGTTCTTATTTCAAATGGCACATCCGTATATTATTACATCATCAGATTGCTCATTCCATGGAAATTTTTACAATATGCCATATCTATGGATATTTTGAAATCGACAAAATATCAATATTAGATTATATCAATCTAATATACCGTGAAACAGTTTTTCACTAACGGAGTTTACACAAAATCAATCCCAGAATTCCTTTCAACAATTTTACCTATCTAGCCTAAAAGTACCAGAAACGGCCAAAATCAAACAATTTCAGCAAGATGATGCTCGGCTCGACCCTTTTTGAAGCGAGCCATATGAATCTTTGCCATGGCCGTCCAGATCACCCGATGTTTCCCCAATAGAGCATGTTTGGGACATCATGTGTAGAACGCTTAGATATTTATCCCATTTATCCCATCTCCCATGGACTTTGGCGGCTGTGAGACATGGACTACAGGTAGCTTGGGATAGTTGTATACCTCAAGAAGAAATAGACCATCTTATTGCATCAATGAATGCCAAGACGTGTTGGGAAGTGTAAAAATAATCGCGGTGGACAAATACATTATTAACAAATTTATTGAAAAAATTATAAACCCCTTCGTTTTTTTTTTTCTTCAAATTTCAATCATTTACTCCTTGCTATACTTACTATGTTTTAAAAAAAAAATTAAATTTCAACAGTTCCTTCTGGTTGTTTCATTTTCTTTGTCAGTTAGTATATTTTATCGTAAAGAAAGATGATAATACTCCTGCGTGAATTCTTGTAGTTATTATTTGTCAGGAGAAAATCAGTTATGAAAAACTGTGCCTATAACAATTAATCAACAATGATAATATAATTATGTCGATTGTCAATAGATAACCTCCAAAATCACAATTTCAAAGATTTTCGTTGTATTCGTCCGATGAAGAAGTCTGATACAGATTCCAAAACGTTAAGAAGTTGAATAAATTCCATTTGTCTTACTTGGATTATCATTAGGAATAATTTTTCAATTCCGTTCTTTTTGTGCCACCAAGTCAAGTTATTCACACAGGCGTTTCTGGAAACTGAATAGTATTTGAAATTTTTCGAAGCATCATGAACTTTGCAGAACATTTTGTCAGGCTGTGACTGTATTATAGCAGGTTATATTTGTATTGATAACATTCAGAAGATTTTGAATTTAGAACAAAATCTAAGAAATATTCTTGTCCCTAAATTGATCATATCATAACAAATAACGTCCTCAAACTTAACGATTTACACATATAAAATTATAGTCTAAGATTCTAAGACCTCAACAATTGATTAATTAAATATAATGAATAAACTCTACTATGCACACTCACATATATTTTTTTTCAAAGTGACCTTATTAGTTGATATAAAAAATGTTTCTACTTATTACGTACTAGCCAGATAATGAATACTCAAATCGCATAATTTGAAAGAATGCTACTAGGATCATTAATAATTAATTTCTGTTTTTCGATATATTATACATAGTATATGTTATTGTATATGGTAAAGTTTATTCATTATATTTAATTAATCAATTGTAGAGGACGTAGAATCTTGGACTACAAATTGTGTGTAAATCGTAAAGTTTGAGGACGATTTTCGTTATGATATGATCAGTTTGGGGACAAGAATATTTCTCTCTCTCAGATTTTTTGGCACCAAGTGTGTGTGAAAACTGTGGGTAGTGGCAATACTGACAATTCATTCACATTGGCCAAAAGATGTTAATTAGGAGCAGGAACTTCATCTCAACCTTTGAGTAAGATTTTCATTTCGTATTACTAATTTTGTGAGGGCGATTACAGAGGAGAATACCTGCGTGAAGATAGCATGAAAAGTTGTGTTGTGATGTGAAATTCCTGAGTACACTCGAAGGTTCATTGGCGTGCAATTCAAGATTATCGCGAAATCTATGGAAGGTATCCTGGGAATTACGACAAAATAAAAGAGAAAATATTAGTAACTTAAATCGACCTGTCGGATTTGAATTGTCAGTTTTGATGCATCTTGTTCTACTACAGAATAAACCTCAATAACCAACAAAAACTCGTTCCTACCAAAATTCTCAACATTACTACCAGAATTTTTATTAGGATTCCACCCTCGAATCTCAAGTAGCGCCCCCTTTTGATGAAAAGTCCCCGAAGTTAACACAATTCAGATGTATAAGCTCTCAACCTCCCGAGAATTCAAGATCGTTATTTCCAGCCTGAAAATTCTAGAATATTCTTTCACTTTCGCTGCTGTTTAAATTAACGTATATTTCCACATAGTAACAGGCGTAGATATTCCTTGTAGAAGAAATTATTTCACGATTGAGCGGGAAGTCTTCTATAACGATGATATCGAACTTGAATGACCAATTTGAAACTCAACAGCAACATTCCCATATATTTTCCCTATTCTTTAAAGGCATATATAATTGAAACCCTGAACCGGAGCACCACCATATTTGGTATTCGATATCCTCCCATCGATTCGAATAATATCACTGAAAAAATCGTATCCAAGAAGTAATTCCAAAAATATTTTTCTTCCGCATACCTACCCTGGGATCATACTCCTAGACTACAGATTTATATGTGTGTAGAGCGAGAGGTAAATTATTATCTACAGTCTGTCCGGCCGGCCGGCCGTATCCCCTCTAGCATCCAAAAGAGATGAGCTAGAGCTTTCATATTTTCAGATTAGGTTAATTGTCCAAATATCTCGGTCTAGCTCGATATTGGGCCCAATTTGTCGGATGGTTCAGTAGTTATGAGCATTTGAAATTTTGTTTCCTCAATAACTACTGAAATATTCGTCCGATCAAGTTGATACTTGAATTATTGTCGAGGGAGGCTGAAACAAAACCACTCGCAAAATTTCGCAGAAATCGTCACTCTAGAAAATTTTTAAAAAGTCCCCAAAAAATTTTTTTTGATACTCAATATCTCCTAAGACATTTTTCAGATTTCAATAAAAATTCGTGTATATATTGAGGTGATCGATATCTTACTCATTCGCAAATTTCATTGTCGTATATTTTTCTTCTGAAGATATGATTATTTTTTTCATTTACTCAAGAGAATAATAGAAATGTCATGAAGTCCCAGCTTTGTCATTGAAAAATTGCCATCACAGATCGATATTCGTTTGACAAATGCCGGGCTCATTTATCAGTGTCAGTTGGCGTAATATTAATCAAAATTTTTCATAACGGGAAATCACTGAGACAGAATTCAATGTCGATGACGTTGTCAAAATTCAGAAAAGCACTGAAGTAGTATTAATCAAAATTTTTATAGCGGGAAATCATAGAGGCAGAATTCAATATCGATGACATTATCCAAATTAAGAAAAGCACTGACGTAAGTTTTTAGGAGAAGCTTCGAACAAAAATAGGGAAAATTATGAGTAGTTATTTTCAAATTGAGATATAGGTTTGCTCATTCATTATGCGTTTAGGTATATTTGCATCACATTGTCCCATAGTATGGGAAAAGACTATTGTCCACCTGATCAGAGTGCTTATAGATTTGTTATGGTTTGAATATTTACTCGCAAGTAGCTCAACAAGAGAGCCAAAGCAATCTGACCTCACGTCAGTGCTTTCTAAATTTCTTTTTCAACTAATTATTCCTTATATCAAAATCAGAATGAGATCCACGGAAAAATCTTGTAATACTCGTTCATTTATCTAGCGATTAATGGTCTCGAAGATTAACGTTAAAATTAAAGTTAAAACAACTCGACCATTGATCGCTGTCATTAAAAAACTAGTTGATTACATAACTATAATTGAATAAATCGATATCTCTTAAACAAAAAAATGATTTTTGTCCGCATACTCTGGGATCATAGACTACAAATTTATGTCTGGACAGCGAGAAGACCCTGGGATAATTGTCTTTATGTTCTTTTATACGTTTGCAAAGTGATGAGTCTGGGAACCTTCTTTTTTGTGTAATGATAAGTTTTGGAACATCAATATTTTCAGAGTATTGCGATCATATGATCACTGATCTGTGAATGAAATTAATTTTGGTATATTCTTTTATACGTTTGGAAAACGATAAGTTTGGGAACCTTCTATGTTATCATAACTTTGTGGTCATCAATATTTTCGAAGTAACGTGATCATATGATGAGTGAATTAAATTAATTTCATTGTATAAATCGATATCTGTTACACAAAAAAATAGGAGTGGTGAATTTTCGGCAAATGAAAGATGTAGGAACTCTTGTTCTTTCGAAAATAATAACCTTATTCATATCATGCACAGTTTCTTAATATGGAATAATATTTTGAGTGTATTTAAGAACAGCCTATGGACATATTTCTATTCTATTAAGGACTTTTTCATAGTTTATCTTTGTTGGATTTTTTTACTTTTCGCAAATATACGTACAGGGCATCCCATAATTGAACCCACAAACTTCTAGTGGATGTTCTAAACATCATTTGAGACACTTTCGACCAAAATCATATAATACAAAAACAAATATGCTTCGTTGAAGAGCATCCAGGCAACACTTTTTGTCAAATATTTCCAAAACGGTGCAACTTGAAGTGTCGAAATTTTACACTTTGGCTAATATCAAGAATACGCACCGAATGTTTTGACTGGTTTTTGTTTTCCTCTCAAGCATAATTGGGAGGCGAAGGGTATGTAAAGAGAACACATTTATAGCTTTCATTATTTTACAAGTTATACATCAAATTTATGAACTCTGGTATTTTTTCTTGAAAGAAGATGCCCTTGTGTGATATACCTCAATGGCTCCGATTTTGAGAAAAATCAATTTGAAACTTCCGCTTCATTCAGTATTTAATGCTCGTTATCTAAAGAATAATGGGTAATAGAGCGAAATATCAAAAACATTTAGGTGAATCAAATGATTTCGTTTTTATCGTTCTAGAATGTGAAGCTTTCATGGAATGATTGAAATCTAGTAAAAGTAATTAATATTTCCACCCATTTGATTATGATTCTTTCTTTTAACGAGCATTATGAATAGTGAACGGAGCGAACGTTTCAAACCGATTTGATGTAAACTTATAGAATAATGAAAGGTAAAAAGTTGTCACTTAAAATACCATCCCCCTAAACGACGGTTTATTTTCCGCATTAGACTATAGAATTCAAAATTTTAGTCATTCAAACTTGTAAACATGTGTTTTTCAGGGTTTTCGTCGGTCCAATAGGTCATATATACGAATGTATACCGATGTATACAAAAAAACGGCACCTTAAAAATGTCCCCAAACTTGACGAACTACATACTTATATATATTTATATATATAAATATATAATTTAACGCTATGTTCAGGAGCGTAATATTAATAATGACAGTTTCATTTTTAAACGACACCTTCTGGGTATTGCCGTTTCTTTGTCACTAAGTATACCTTTCAAAGGCAAATGAGAAAAAGAATGAGGAATTGAGAAAGATGAAAAATTGAAACGACCTCATTTCTCGATATAATAAAAATAGAGGAAAACATGGATCTGTATGATTGGACTAATCAAGCAATAGTGCTCAGTTCATATGAACTTCTCATTCCGTCGTTGTGTGAGATATAACCAGATGAATCCCTGCATTCCACATTCAAAAATTCTACCAAAAACTAATTCAAAGCTTTCCTTGAACCCTTCAAAGTGAAATTGGTATTCATTCGAGTTTGGGCATCCTCGAAATATAGGTATTTATTTCTATTTCGCCTTCCTCCCGTAAAGCGGGTTGCGGCATTTCATACTTCTACGCACACTGAAGTGGTTATTAAAATGCTAAAACTCTAACCCAGCCCTAGCTTGTTATTCCGACGAATGCGATTGTTGGAAAAAGCACAATGAATTTCAAACTTCGAGCATGAATCTAAGAATTGTTGAACCGGATTCTTCTCTTGGATATTCGCTGAAATATGGCGACATTCATTCTGAGTAGATGCAATATTATTGTTGGGTGAGGGGAATAGTTGGAAACATTGCCCAAACCACTATATCGATTCAACAAGGTCTCACGTGAAACGGTTGAATAAAGGCTTGTTTACATGTTGTTAACATCTCTGCAAACCTCACATTTGATTGAAAACATTTAGGTAGTGAAAAATCAGGTCATCATATTAAAACCTGATCGGAAAATTTGTGCAGAACCTAATGTGCATTGGATCCCAACGCTTAAAGATAATGTAGAAAAGCATTGACGTGAAATCAGGAACTTTTGCTCGCTTGTTCTGAGGTCTCTTCACAAACTGTGGAATAAAGCGAGAATTAACAAACCTATACATCATAAATTAAAGATAAGAACCTACTCTTCTCCATCAGTTAAGCTCAAGCCTCAAATTCCCTTTTCTTAAAATCAGAAAATAGTTTGTTCACCTTTAGTGAAGAAATAGAGGAATTCCATCATGTAAGCTCTTGTTATGAAATACCTTATTTATTACAGTCTAAATAACGAAAAAAAAATATGACGTTTTGATAGGCAAAACTTGGGTATGAAGAAACTGAATTAAAATGTATATTTTTATAGTTTGACAACTCATATCAAAACCCAAAAACATGCTGGGTTTCAGAAACGTTGTTCGATTGATTGGACTCGTTGATTCTATGAACAACTCGTTAATCGAGCAGTTCTTTACCCAAATTCGATGACAATCGTATTCTAAACTTCTCTATGAAATTAAAATTTTTAATTATCAAACGTCTTCATTTATGATGATGAGGAAATCTGGCTTTCCTAAATGATATGGTACAAAGCAGAAATTCAAGCATATCCTGGATATCGATGACCTAGATGTACTTTTCAAATTTCATGTATTCTGACTATGAAATTTTTTCGAATTTCATAGCGGGGGCATTTTCACAGCTTTCTGCAAACCTATTCGCTTCAATCTCATTCAAGCATCTACCAAATTACGAATTGATGTGATAGATAATCTTGGAATTATTGTGGAAATTGCATTTCTGATTCTCACATTTGCTGAATCGTTCGATGGATTTGGTCCAAAAACGAATTCAACTGAGGTATTTGAACAACTAACGTTCTTTGATGAATTGAGAAATCTTGCTCATCTCCATCAGATGATAGAGAGTATACGGCATGCCAAACATGCTCATGATCGACCCCGAATTCTTCGTCAAGAAGCGAAACCGAAATGATGTTACCAACGTTTCGACAGACATCTTCTGTCGTTTCCAAGGCGAAATGTTTAGTTTTGAAAAAGCTAGCAATATTCGAAACTTTTTCAGTTTTCACAAATGAGTGTCAAATTGACAGAGCTCCGAAAGCTAGATCAAATTTATACTTATGTGTGGTTATCTTAGGTGTATACATTGATGGGTTTTTAAATTTGACCACCATACAGATATTGTGTAAAAAAACTCAGTGGAATTTGTTATGCTATGCGAATAATCTCTAGGTATGTTGGAATAGAATCACTTAAAATACTGTATCATGCTAATTTTGAGTCTAGATTAAGATATGGCATAATTTTTTTTGGGGACGTAGAGAAAACTTAGAAACAATGTTCATAATTCAGAAGAGAATAATAAGGATTATGTATAAAATGAAATACAGAGAAAGTTGTAGGGAGTATTCAAACAAAAAGGTCTTTTAACTGAATATTGCTTGATATTCTCATTTAAAAATAGAAATAATATCAATATAACTCAAAAATACTCGTCTAGATCATTGGATATAAATTATCCTATACATAGACTAACATTGACAGAGAAAAACCCATTATATATGTGTATAAGAATATCAAATAAACTGCCTAATAAAATAAAATGTATAAGTAATCTCAAAAATTCAGAAAAGAAGTGTACTCTTTGCTGACAAACTTGGAGCCATATATCTTGGCAGAATATTTTGGTGCACAGTTAGTCTAGTGTATGTAGTGGTTTGTTATACTGTACTGTGACGTCATTTCATTTATTGTTGCATTGAATTATGTAGCGATCAACATTATTTGAAATAAAGTTGTTGTTGTTGTTGTTGAAGTTCCAAGTTACTCCGAATAATTGAAAAGCCTCCGGAAGTTTGCGGGGGCCAATTGTTCGAAATAACTTGAAGGAATCTTCAAACCACAAATAAGTGCCAACTTGATCTAGTCTCCAGAATTCTTTCATTTTGAAACTTATTAGAGAAGATTGAAAAATTTTATAATATTGAGCAGGATTAACTGATTCAATAAAATATTGACGTATCCACTTTATATGTGGTGCGATAAACGAACAAATTGAATGACGTCCTCTGCAAACCAGAGACCCATACAGCACTTGACATCTAACAACTTATCATAGACTCAACCTAATAATAGTTCACAGAGGGCGTTGCCGCCTTCTGCCAATAGCGGGAAATTAAAAACCAAATATACACTACAATTTTCAGATTTCAAAATACAACTTTTTGCCTCGAAAACGACAAGGTGTCTGTGGAAATGTTGATAACGAAAACAATAAGAGATGGTGGCTATTGCCTGAATAATAATACTATAGTTTGAATAATTATTTTGAAAAAATTATTGATTTCTATGGTACCACGGAAAAGAAATTACTTCCTTATGGTTAGATAAATATTTTCAAGATATTTGAAAGATCGATCGCCTTCACGAAAAAAAACGAAATTTATTGTAATAATTGAGACCACTGAGATAATATTATGAAATCAAGAATTTTTTATTCAAAAACATTATTCTCTGATATTCATCATCCAAACTTTTGTAATTCTATCAATTATCTGGTATTACACTCAAGTTGAAATCCTGCCGGATTAAGTTAGCGAAGAAAAATTCGAAAATCTCACCACCATGTAATAAATGTCCAAAAGGAATGCAAATATAAGAAAGCTGGCAGAAGTGTAAAGTATCATCAGAATGATAAAACCCGAATTAATTATAAAAGTTCCTGGAAGGAATATGAGAGAAGCTAAAATGGCCATTAAAAGAAATGGGTTGCCCTTTCCTTCTCGCCAGTTAATATTTGACTGCCGTTTCTCCAGAATAAAAAGTTTCTGGAGTCAGATGTACACAACCCATTTCAGGGAAAATAGTTTCTTTACCGACGACTTTATGGAGCTAGAAGTCTCGAGTAAGATTTTATTAGATCAGGAGATCTGATGACGGTGATTTGGAGGATTTTTTCCGTAACGTCCTATATAACAAATAGGGTGACATTCGTTCAGAGTGGTATCGATCTGTTTCATTTGGGAGATTACAATGAATTATCCAGATTTCAGCTGAGAATGCATTTGAAATCGTCCCTGTATTTGAACGAAAGACTGAACTAATAGTCTGCGAAATAATAATATTGAAAATGATAATATTCATTTAGTGCCAATTAGAACTGGCTTCCACATTGTATTACATAGGTCACCACATATAGAGAGAACACTCACATTGATCACAGATAGAAAATATAATAATCTCGCATTACAGCCATCTCAAAAAGTTGAAATCACACTCTCCTACTCTGCAGAAAGCCCTTTCCCGCAAGTATGTTATCAATCTAGTTTCAAACTGAGACCTTGGAAGAGTTCTCAAATGGCCAGGAATCCTGCTAAACAACTTGGTAGACATACACTGTAGACCCTGCCCTGTCTTTTCCAGATGATTGAAATCAGGTCTTATACAAGGTGAGTCTTTGACCACTGCGTTAATTTCAACCGTAGTTTCTTGAGATCAAAAGAAACACTTTTTCCATTACGGTTTTTCCATATTCAGTTGCGTTAAAAAGTTATAAGCATTTTAAGTTTTCACATTGGGCAAATACCTCTCTGTAGTCCAGTTTACTTCGAATGAAAAACACCTTCCACAGCTTCCACTGATGAATCTGAATTGTTTGAAAACATTATTTTCCCTCTGAAAAATGATTCACTCACTCATGTTTCATCCGATGAGGTCCATATCCAGAAGGAAGACGCAAAATACTATTTTTTGGTGAAAAAAAATTCCATAAACATAGATTTTTGTTTTTCTACTATAATTTCTTTCTACTTCAAGATTATAAACCATCCCTTTCCAGTGAGAAATTCCAAGAAAACCTCAGAATTATTAGATGTTATCATCATACATTTGTAATTTTCTTCTTAAAATTTCCAAATCATGAAAACCATTATTTCTATGAAACCTTCCAAGGCAAGAGGTTATCACTTTGCTTTTTTTCACTCAAAGCCAGAAAAAATCATCTATGATTTTCCAAACACTGATATTACTGAAGTTTCTTCTCCTTGACAGAGACCAGTGAACAGGTCTATGAAGTCTCTTGGTTTTTTTTTTTGTTAAAAATCTGAAATTCTTTTTCGAAATCTTCAACAACAATGAATGATGTCACTTCGAATAATTATTTTAAAGTGATGTTACTTTGCTTGATGATTGTTTTCTGTACTGAATCCCAATAACAATTTACTTGGGTAGATTACAAGTATTCCCAGATTTAGATGTGCAATTATTCTTGCTGGAAGAAATATTTGTTAGATCATTAATATGAATCTATTCTGTTTAGAATATAATTAAGTACTGAACAGCAAATTTTTGGATTTTATAATCAGAGTATCTGTTTTAATCATTTAAACAAATCCATATATATTGAATAATGGTTATTCATAGCTTATGTCAAATTTTAATACTTTACCATAGAATATCAATTTATTACCGCACCCCAGAGAGAGAAAAAAATAATAAGTGCAAAGTTTTTTTTTGAATGAAAGATAATATCTGTAACCATTATTGATCTTTAGGTATAATTTTTTCAGAATAACGAGAGTGCATTATTATCACATTAAAATGTTATAACGTCTCTGTGGTGGGTAGTTTCCAATAAAATAGTGTTCTGTGGTTCCCTGATGTTTTGATTCTGTTTGAAACTGTCAACAGTTAATTGTATCTTCATGAAAAAAGTGGAAAATATTCTAGGGATAATTTCGATAGTTTGAAATAATTCAATTCAGTATGAAATGATTATGGTCAGAAAATGCATTCTATTTCAATATTTCTTGTTTATGAGCCTATAGCTTCCAGTTTCAATATTGATAGAATTTTAATAAATCATGCATCATAACAAACATTCAGAAATATTAAAATCAAGTCAAATTCTATTATCTCCTAAGTTTGTGAACCAGGTTGAATCGATGTATGAAATAAAGATGTGAAAAAAAGATCTTTAAAGCCACAAAACAAATCTAGGAGACTGGGTTCGAAGTTTTTAAAACTCATATGAGCTTAATTTGAAGCATTCCTATGTTAAAATAGATATAATTTGATGAACCGTGAAAGTCTGAAGCTATAAAGAACCAGTTCTTCATAAAGAGATGTCTTCAATTTAACAGGTCCTGACAGAAAATATATTATCTATTTAAACGGTCATCATGAAGATATACCGAAGTACATATGTGAGTGATGGAAATCTTTTCCTCTATTCATTATAGAATATGACTCTGGATTCAATATTAAACAAGGTGCTAGACATCATTAAAAATGAATACAGCAAATAGCAATTCAGATTTTGTAGTGAATTTAAGACAAAAATTGTTCAGTGGTTAATTTCATCTATAGTTTTTAGTGGTGGAACCATAGACTGGAGAAATTTCGTCCACCTTGTAGAAATATTTAATAAAAACATAAAATATGGCAACATTGCACAAATCTGATAATTGAATCATTTCAGCACAGAGTTGGATTTGGGAAAATCAGAAAATTTAGAGAAAATTATATCGATTTAATTCCTTTCAACTTCAAATATCTCAAGAACGGTGCAATATAGGAGAAAAGATGATGAATGAATTTATCTGCGAAAAAGACTAATGATTCTAGGAAGTACAAGATACAGACCTTTAGTTCAAGTGATATTCGTTTTTCATGCAATTTAACCAATCTGAGGAGTAGTAGTGAGAAACCCACAAGAAATGGAATAAATCTGATGATGCCAAAATATGCATGACTGTTATCAAAAACCTTCTATAGGAGATCATTTCAATTGATATTGTCGTTTGAATATTACAGGTGAAAATGCAATTTTTTATGATATTTCAACACCCTATATCTTTTGAACGGGGCCAAATTTGGAAGAATGTTATGGGAAGAAAATGTTTCTCTTGACGTCAAGAATCTATGGTTAAAATTAACGCAGTGGTCAAAGACTCACCCTGTATAACTTTTCCGACATATGTCATAGGCCCAAAGGTCAGAGTTTCTCATCTTCTACTGATGATCTCCTATGGTCATCTCAAAAACTCAGATATGTTAATTTGAGGGAAAGTTAGAATATTCAATTTAATAAAAACCTGCCTACACTCATCCCTATCATATAGATTTGCTATGAGCGTAACCGCTCGCCTATGTAATCGAAACACTATTTCACGACTAGAGCTATTACCTCAGACCACAACACATTATCCCATATTTGCGTTAATTTTAACTATAGGTTCTTGAGATCAAAAGAAACACTTTTTCCATTACGGTTTTTACAAATTCAGCTGCTTTAAAAAGTTATAAGCATTTTTAGTTTTCATATTGGGCAAATACCCTCTATAGCCTAGTTTAGTTTGAATGAAAAATACCTTCCACAGCATCCACTAACGAATCTGAATTGTTTAAAAACATTATTTTCCCTTTAAGAAATGATTCACTCACTCATGTTTCATCCGATGAGGTCCATATTCAGAAGGAAGATACAAAATACTAATTTCTTGGTAAAAAAAAATCAACACCATAAACAGATTTTTGCTGTTCTACTATAATTTCTTTCTACTTCAAGATTATAAACCATTCCTTTCTAGTGAGAAATTCCTAAAACTCCTCAGAATTATTGGATGTTATCATCATACATTTGAAATTTTCTTCTTAAAATTTTCAAATCATCAAAACTATCATCATTTCTATGAAAACTTCCAAAAGCAAGAGGTTGTCACATTGCGTTTCTTCCACTCAAAGGCAGATCAAAATCATCTATGATCCGAACACTAATATTTCTGAAGTTTCTTCTCCTTGACAGAGACTAGTGAACAGGTCTATGAGGTCTCTTGATATCATACTGTTAAAAACATGAAAATCTTTTTCGAAATCTTCATCAACAATGAATGATGTCACTACCAATATCTATTTTGAATTGATGTTACTTTGCTTGATGATTATTTTCTCTACCGAATCCCAATAACAATTTACTTGGATAGATTACAAGTATTCCCAAATTTAGGTGTGCAATTATACTTGCTTGAAGAAATTGAGTTTGATCACCTAAATTTGATTTTGAAAATCAACTAGGCGTTTTTAGTAAAAAATTTTTTGTTAAATCATTAATATGAATGTATTCTGTTCAGACTATAATTAATCACTGAACGTAAATTTTTGGTTTTTGTAATAAGGGTATCTGTTTTAATTACGTAAACGAAAACATAAATATTTAATAATGGTTATTCATAGATTATGTCAAATTTTATTACCTTACCATAGAATAATAATTTATTACCGAACCTCAGGAGAGAAAAAATTAATAATTGCAAAGTTAAATGAGAGATAATATCTGTAACTATTATTGATCTTCAGTTATAATTTTTCTCAGAATAACTAGAGTGAATTATTATCACATTAAAATATTGTTATAACGTCTCTGTGGTGGGTAGTTCCCAATAAAATAGTGTTCTGTGGTTCCTTGTTGTTTTGATTCTGTTTGAAACTGTAAACTGTAATTTGCACCTTAAAAAATATGGGAAAATATTATAATAAAATTATAATAATGATTTCGATAGTTTGAAATTATTCAATTCAGTATGAAATGATTATGATCAGAAAAAACATTTCTATTCTAATCTTTCTTGTTTATGAGCTTATAGCTTCCAGTTTCGATATTGATTGAATTTTAATTATTCAAGCATCATAACAACCATTCAGAAATATTAAAACTGCGTCAAATTGTCAAATTCTATTATCTCCTAAGTTTGTGAACCAGGTTGAATCGGTGTTTGAAATAAAGATGTGAAGAAACTTCTATAAAGGTACAAAACAAATCTAGGAGACTGGATTCGAAGTTTTTAAAACTCATATGAGCTTAATTTGAAGCATTCTTATGTTTGAATAGATATAATTTGATGAACCCTTAAAGTCTGAAGCTATAAAGAACCAGATCTTCATAAAGACAAAGATCCGGACAGAAAATACATTACCTATTTCAACGGTCATGAGAATATAGGTACCGAAGTACCTTTGTGAGTGATGGAAATTTTTTTCTCTATTTATTATGGAATATTACTCTGAATTGAATATTAAACTAGGTGCTCGACGTCATTAATAATGAATAATAACTAATGATTCCAGGAAGTACAAGATACGGACCTTTAGTTCAAGCGATATTTGTTTTTCATGCACTTCAACGAATCTATAGAGTAGTAGTGAGAAATCCATAAGAAATGGAATAAATCTAATGATGCCAAAATATGCATGATTGTTATCATAAACCTTCTACAGGAGATCATTTCAATTGATGTCTGAATCATACAGGTGAAAATGCAATTTTGTTATGAAATTTCAACACCCTGTATCTTTTGAACGGGGCCAAATTAGGAAAAATGTTATAGGAAAAAAATGTTTCTTTTGACGTCAAGAATCTATGGTTAAAATTAACGCTGTGGTCAAAGACTCACCCTGTATATTGAAAATATGTACGTTCCACGATTTTGATCATTTCTTGGCCGCTTCGAACTCCAATGCGTGGACCAGGGCACCTGTCAATGTTTTAGGTAGTGTGAACTGCAAGGTGTGTCTCAGCGCGTTCATAAGTGTTTTCGCTGCGAGCTGTTCCAGAATACTGTCCGATGCTGTAAGGTACGCCAGCCTCACCAACCATACGACATCAGTTTCAAATTCTTACAGGGTCTCTGAATTCTTCTGAACTCGAATCTTTATCTGGACGTGATATTCTTGTTGTGAATGTCCATTGCCATTCCCTCTCTGGAGTATTGTTATAAATCCTCCATAATCATTTTGTTGACTGGTTAGAATAATCTGGAGAATATTTGAGACCTCTCAATGCAACAATCAAGACAGTTGCATTTCTTCATCATCCTTACCATTCGCGTTAACTGGGGCTTCGAATTGTCTCTGATATGTGCGCTATGCGGTTTTATTGTCGGCCTGATTTTCTATTATTTTATTTCAATGGAAAACTTCAATCTTTGCCAACCTTCTCATATACATATCTGCATAGTTCGTTCTATCTATCCTTCATGATTTTCATCATATGCTCTTTCAATTTGACCTGCATTATTTTCTTCATTATCAATCATCCTTCAAGGATTCCAAGATTTCTAACCTTAACACTTCCGATTTTATTCTTCAATATTGAACAATTTTCGTTTATAGTTTTAAGACTTCCCCCAACTTTATTCTGCATGGATGTTAGTTTATCTTGAAAACTATCTTCTAGAGACTTACTATTTTCATCAAAGATTTCATTGCAATTAGAATCAATTTTCTTACTTTTTCATTCATTGCTTTGTCGATTCCTTCGATTTTATTCATCAAATCTTTAACATATTTTTATTTTTTCAATCTCAATTTCTCAAAAGCTCATTTCAAAATATTATTTTCACAACGGATTCGACAATTTCCATTGCAAAGGTTATATTATTTTATTGCTTTGAATTAACTGAAATATGCAAATTCCGATTATTCGATTGTTATGATAAATATCTTCATTTTCAAATGAGATTTTTTCTATGAGAGTTTAGAGGAAAAATGTTAAGAGAAATCCGAAAAAACCTATAAATTGGGTTATTGTTGATTAATTATTTATGTTTTTCCATTCGTTTACATTCATACATACATACATCTCAAAGCCGAAGAAGAGTTCAAAATGTAGTCGAAAGCGAGTGGCACATCATTTTGTTTCAATATCAGACGTCCTTTTCTAAAAATTTTTCATTTCATATCGTCTCAGACATCGTTCAAATTTGTGTCAGAATCGCATAATGCGGAAAACAAGAGCTTGAGAGCCCGACCTCATATTAGTGCCTCTCAACATTTTTTTCTGATCGATTTGGTGAATAATGGCCTTCATAAAGTTTTATCACCCCGAAAATAAACCACCCTCATATATGTATTGCACCAAAGAAAGAGAAGTGATATTTGTAAGAACCGTGAAAAACTACTGATTCAATCCAATGGCTCAATTTATCTAGTAGGCTTATTCCTATAAATCATTCCCAGTTTCATCCTCTTATTTCGGGAGATTCTCATGTCCGGAATAAAATAGGTAAATCCGAACTATAAAGACTAGAATACTCACGACACACCCAGCAATTTCAGCCAGCCACCCAGGATAAGTCCGCAATAATTGGATTACGTTTGTGCCTCGCATAAATGTCCACATGTCCGGCAGTTCTAATAACGAAACTTGGCCAGCTTTCATTTTGATGCAAAGCATCGCAATTCCCACATCATGTAAAGTGGGATTCCAACACATGTTAAAGCGTTTTTCATAGACCGGATGTCCGTCGTGAACTGCAGACTCGAGAACATAGAAAATTATCATTTAATAATTTCTCACTTTCTGTGTGTATGTATTGTTGGTGAAGTGCAAGATCATAGAATCGTCAAGTATTAAATTAACTTTCTACTCGTAAAAGGCTCACAGTAACGGGCGTATTGAAATTCGATTATGAAAGCTGTATATCAGTTAAAATTTTATATTATTCATTTAATTATTCATGCTATTGATAATCAGCCGACAATATTTCAATTGCCGAACAAACCTCATTACGGTCAAGTTGGGTGTTCCGGTTGTACTACATTCTGGTTGATTTATTATCAGGTACGAAAATCCAGATAACTGTAATCCGATGGAAAAGCAATTTTTGGAATAGAATTTCACTTAGTAAGGAAAGGAACTCCGAAAAAATTAATATTGAAGATGGTGACAGACAGAACTTTGATAATGAAGGAACGACAATATTTTCGGGACAATGGAGGGAATGGAGAAAACATGGATGCCAAAATCGGTGAACAACAAGATGACTTCAAGAGAGAAATATCATTTCTTAATGTACGGAAGGCATAAGACAAGCTGAATATGATAGACCTGAATTCAGCTGCGGAACAATTCGGACGGTCAACAATTGGAGGAGTGGAATAAGGCACTAATGAGGGTGGGAAACAGAAAATGATGAAGATTAAGGCTACAAATAGACCACTGCAATTTTGTTCCACTCCACCTACAAATTCGTACTTACAGTATGAAAGCGAACATGCAGGAAAATGGGTATACCAATAATAAATGTAATGATACCTATAATCTATATTTTGTTGGCGATCATGTGATTCAGCACATTAGTCTCATTTATATAGTCACTCAGTTAGCCGTGACTTGAGTTTCTTGCATTGGTACCATGGCTTTCCGACATCCTTTCGGATATTTGTGAAAAAAAATTACCAGAGGATTCAGCTGTCATGTGGTATTTGTTGCGAAATATTTGGAAATATCCTCATTATAAACTAAATAGTGTTGGATTTCGAAAAGTCTAAGGTAATAACTAGAGGTCAAGAATTTGGTATCAAAAGGTGATATCTTGTGAATTGTGAATTCTGCTCGTGGTAATCAATATTATGGCGTTAACAATTAATGAATTTATGAAGAATGTTCAAGGTATATGAGGAGGAAGCAATGTTACATTTTATGTTGATTCAATTTTAAATCATAGATATATGTTGGTTGAAAATTTAAAATATACAATACGAAAATTGTAACCCATAATTAGGAAGATACATACTGGTAGAAAAAGAGATTTCAGAGTCAAGGAAGTAAAATAAAAGGCTGAATATAAACTGGAGATTTTTCTCAAATAAAAAACATTCGAATTAAGTTTCATGAAATAACAATAACATCGTAACATCCTAGGTTTTTTTTTAAACAAATAATCGAGGGCTTATTCCTCCCTATGCTGATGCGCCACTGGCGGTTTCCAAACCTTGAAAGTGAATTCCATGGTTAGAATCGGAGAAAGAAAAAGAAGAGCGCGGCTCTCACTGTCGGGTGTCAGCGACGAACTGCGCAATCACGTGGGAGTAAAGAAAAATGCAAGATGGATGATGAGGATTATCCGTTGAGTTGTGAGTGAAGTAAGTGTGACCCGAAAAGTTTTAGTGAGTACCTTTGTGTGAGTTCGAAAACAAAACCATCTTACGTTGAGCGACTCTAGCATCTATTTGCAAGTATAACTCAGATTATTTTGAAAGTTATTAGTTGTTTGTTCATTTTATTGACCTTTGTTGGTGATTAGCATTAGGAACTTGATTGTTCCAGTGAATTTATAATTTTTCTGTTATTAGGTTTCAAGGTGATATTTGGGCCCTTGTCATTGATTGTTTCCTTTGTGAATGAATTGCTTTGTTCATTTGGATAATCCTGCTTACTTTGTGCATGTAATGATTTGTTCAATTTCTATGACACTGCTTGTTACCTACGACATTAATTATATTCCCTAGTCATGTAGTTTCATTAATTTCAGACTGCAAATCTTGGAGTTCACATGGTCACTATAAAAAAGAAGGCTCTAACTTCAGCTCACTGCAAAATAACTTGATTGTAGCCAGAGCAATTATATTCATCGTACTCTATTTTGCAGCATAAATTACCAAGGCCTTCGAGGACCAGGATCTGTGGTTAAACTACAGGAACGTATGATATCGTATGAGATCATCGACTAGAGGTGTTGCTAGTATGTTTGATGCTTAGTAGTGGATGTAGCCCTTTGTGTATAGCACCATAATGTTTTATCGAGTGGTGAGAGAGTGTTTATTCAGTTACTTCTGTTTTCTTGCTACCATTATGTATATTCCTTATTGTCGATTATGCATGGTTATATGATATATAGATAGGTTTATCTTTCCAATAAAAAATTTGTTATTTCTTCGAGGATATCACGAATATTTTTGACCGAACTCTTGGAAATACAAATATTCATTGGATGCTAAAACAATTCAATCGTCTGATACTGAGATGTTGAAGTTCGTGGAAGAAGTTTTAACTGATGAAATATGTATGAGTTCGTAAAGCAGATTTCAAATATGTTGTGAATAATGTTTGATTTTTTAATTTCCCACCTTTGACGCCACGCCGTCTTTCAACTATCATTCGATTAAGTCTAGGACTAGTTGTCAGATGTTATGTATGTGTCTATGGCTTTGAATAAAGAACATCAGGAAGGAGCATAAGGTTCGAATTTGTCAGACCAAATGGGGTTACTAATATGGCCCACATGGGTTTTTGGAATCAGTGGCGTATTGTAAAAATAATAAGCTCATATCTCAAATCATTATCAGTGAATAAATTGAATATTTGAATAGGGCAAAAAAGTTAATTAATATCGGTTTCAACCTTCCATTGGTATTATCACTTTAGATGAGAAGTTAACCTAGTAGCGAATTATCAAGTTTAGTGAAATTTAATAATTCCTTTGAAATTTCATTCGTATAATTTAATGGTGCTTCATATTTAAGATGTATCATCTAAAAAAAATTAGAGAAGCACTGACGAGGTGTCAGGAGCTATTTCAGGGTTCTTTTTATGTCTTTTGCCCGGCTGTAACTGATGTGGAGGGTTTATTTGTGTACAGCACATTCAAAAGTTTTAGATACTAAATCTTTATTTCAGTCTGTTAAAAATTGCAAGAATTTGTTAACCCTACAACTCAACCTACTCTACGCTCATGGATTGTCTACCTCATGTATCACCGCTAACTTCATGATGTGTGTGACAGTTGATCGATACCTCGGATCGATGAAAAAATCAGCTCAAAAAAAACAACAAATCATGTGTGACGCTCTCAATTTTGATAGCTCGAGTTTGCCTTTAGAGAATCCTCTTCGAACTCCTCGTTACAAGTGAACCTGGTAGTGACTAGTGCTCTATATCGCTTTTTCACATTCTTTTTCAAGACGTCTCTACTTTTATTTTACAATCAAAGACATTTTTTCTCTGCTCAAGACATCTATAATCCTCTCTAAAAGGTACAGTACAGTTTTCTCAGATACATGAATTATTTTCTGCACCTGTACTTGTGAAACGGCATGACTTTATATGTCCTTTAAACATCTCGTTTATCTCATTACTTTTTCACTCAAGTTACACTCCATATTACATTCTCGACACCTCCAATTCAGGTTTTCAGTCATATTTTTCATATTCTAAAATATTCTTCATCCAACCACGTGCCAATTTCATCTATCTTTTTCAATCTGTTCTTTTGCAAATCACCCCCCTACGTTAACACTGAATTCCTCAATTTACTGCCAGATTCACTTGTAATTTACTCATTTTCACTCACACCTATTTCACTCAACTTTTAGACATGTTCATCTTTTTGGCGCTCTTGTTCACCTGAACAGAGTGCTTATCAATTTGCCCAAATGTCTGTGACTTTCGAATTTTTGGGCAAAAGTGGTATCAATCGTTTTGTTCGGACCAACTGATGAATAATCCGTGGTCAAAATCGATTCTGTCCGTCCGTCCAACCGTCCGTTCCGTGATCACGATAACTCTCGAACGGATGAAGTTAGAGAGTTGAAACTTTCAGAATAGGTTTGAGGTATAAACATCTCGGCTAAGTTCGTTATTCGGTCAAATCGGCCGAATAGGTTCGGAGTAACAAAAAAAAATTTTTTTTCAAATGACACTGTTCAAATAAAGATTTTTTTATGGTGCAGTTTTATCAGACGTATACAAAAATACCACTCTCGACTTCGACAAGCTAATAGTTCTGGAGATATGATTTTTTAAGTAAGTGGTTTACAAGAGCGCCTAAGCCAACTGACCTCACGTCAGTGCTTTCTAAATTTTATGATTAGATTTTTCAGGCCTTATAAGTTTCAGATATCTGTACGTGCTATGCTGGGATCGTCATGGGATTCTGCAACCAGGATGTTCCCAATATTCATTCAAGACTTCTCGATAAGAAATATAGTTACTAGAACCCTCGTTAGATCGGTTGGAGAAATCACCTGATGATTCTACATTGATATTGCACCTCAAATACTTAAGTATACAATCTAACAACTCCTTTTTCAACTTCTCAGTACTTATATTGCCTGATATCATCATTGTTCTCAACTAATCATATTATATAATCTCAAAGAATAGTGTTGTCACTTTAGTTCAAGTTTATGATAATTTTCTCTACATCTCACATCTGTTATTGTACAAATATTTCATCTCAATTCTTGAATTATTATAAAAATTCTCCTGTTTTTCTAATATAATCATTATTACTGTAAGCGTTGATCATTCTATGATAAATCTCTCAATTAAGTTAGTATGATACAGATGCTTTCTTGAAAACTAATCACTTCCTCAACTGCTCTTTATTTTATATAACTTTATCTCCTCTCAAGCCTTATTTCATACAGTTCAACTCTTCACAGATAATTATGTATTTCTACTTCTGTTTTTCTGATAGATTCGACAGGCTATCACTGTAAACGTTGTGAATCGTAATTATTCTTTCTCTTTAATCGCTCTGAAAGCCTGTCTAGTTACATTATAAACCTCAACATCTCACTTTCACAATAAAACCTTTTGTTTTTCTGATAGTAGACAGTTTGAAATAAATTCAAACTCTATCACTGTAAACTTTGTGTTTGGTTGCTAGATGGCGCCTCTACTCTCGATATTCATGACTTGAATAATTTCGGCAACACACATTGCTCGATCTAGTCTTGAAGACAACACTATTTCTCAGGTGAACAGAACGTTATAACTCTTTTATTGTGAAATATGATTCTACATTTTCTCAAGATAACTTCTCAATTATTCTAACACTCAGTATTCTCTCTATAATTACTCTCATATTTGTAAATAGGTCTACTCTGTTTAGATGTTGTTAATTTTGTATATATTTAAACTACGTGCGAGTACCTATTTATCATGTGAATGTAAACATTATACAATAAACATTTTATTTTACCACCTCTAGCTCAATCATTTGGTAACAGTCCTCTTTTAAGTAATAGCCAGAAATCTCAACACCCAGATTTTTGAACACAGTCAACAATAAAATAAATAGACTTCAGACAATTACAGCAATACATTAGAATAAACGAATAGTTTCCAAAATTTCATTAACAATTTCCATGACATATCTAATCCCAAACATTATCAGTTTGGTATCAAGAAGTTATCGAATATGGATATTTTGCACAAGAAGTGAAAATAATATTTTTTTCTCATAAGAAATTATATGGTAGAGTCAGTTGATTAATTCTTCACAAGGATAATTAATCTTTCGAAAATTAAATGAAAAAATTTATAGAAAAGGTGTAGTCTCCATAGTCTTACAATCAAAGTGAAAAATTGAACGTATATAAATACATATATAATAAAGAAATGATGTCATGAAGCGAAGCAAAATATTGATAACACAAAACCCAAATGAACTACCAAAATATCATCAGGAAGAAGTAATGATTTTATTTACATTTTTTTTAATTCAGTAAAACTAGTTTTTCTCAGAAGCTGAAAATTCATGGTCTAATAAGGTTTTAAACTAACAAGGCACCTACAACTGCAGTATGCATCTCCAGATTTTACGGTTAAAATCCTATCAGATCTGGGCTAATAAACCAATTTATTTGCCTATTTGAATAAAATTAATTTGGTATATTCGTTGCGAATTGTTTCAAATATAACTCATCCTGTTGAGATAACACTCAGATAACAATACATTTCATCAGCAAAACCTTGTGATCCTCCAATGGGGATAAATTTTGATATATCATTTCGGCAAATATATTTTGCATACCACAATGTTCATAACTTTTAATGACACCTTTTGTTTGTCAACTCTATTCTTACCAGTTTGTTCGTGTCCTAAACTAGATATTTTTTTTTACAAACTTTTATGATATCCGCACTTAGGTAGATTAAGCCTCTTCTGGTTTTGTGATCTATGAATGAATTGAAAAATTACCTCTTTTTCCTAAATAGACCTGAAACACAATGTTCTCATTGAAGTTTCCTCCCTAGTTTGAAATCCTACAATATATGTAACTACCTCTAAACTATAAGGGATCATTATTATATAATCATTCTGTAGTGTGCTATGATTTGAGAAAATATTTCTGACTGTACATGATCATAACTCTACTATTTAAACGGAGGGAAATGTGAAACACCAGTGCATCTTGAAAAAAAGAGACTCAGATAGAATGAAAAGATCAGAGTTGAAGCTGAAAAATACCATTCTGTAAAAATAGCCATATCAATAAAATTCCATTAGTGCACACAGTAAAACAATTTGGTGGTTCATGTTGCACAAGATTTCGAAAGAGCTTTGTGTTTAGAACTCCCCAAAGTGCTCACGAGCACTTACAGACACCCATAGCACTTTTGCGGCTCACTAATAACTTAGGGTTCCGTGGAAGTGCTCCGACAAGCAAGCACTAAGCACTAGGTCAGGGTTCTCAAATCCATTAGTGCTGTGGCTCCCTTGGGTCTTGGCTATTGTTTAACGACGCCCCTCAACGTAGTCGACAAAAATACTAACAAATTTTTGTAGGTAGGTACTACTCTAGTAACAGGCGATCAGGAAAACACGAATTTGCAAATTCATTTTTTATTTCATGGGAACATAAAGAAAAACATAAATAATAAAAAAAAGAGATATTTATAAGCTGTGTTACTGCAACTCGTTATTGTTAGTTAAGTTCATTTATTTTCTGTTCCAAAATGCTTGCTCGTTTCGTGCGGCCCACGTATGTTCATTTCTTTCACTATGGACGCGTAACATATGTTGGAGTTATATGACAGTGCGAGACGAAAGAAGTAGTAATTCGAATACACACGTCGACGCTCGTTCGATGCAGTGCAAGACTTTTCTTCGTTTCTTCGCAATTTTTCTCGTTAATTTCTACAATTTAAAACTCTGGTGAAAAAGTGACTGTTCTGGCTCGTGAGTGACACGTTCAGCCGTGCTGTAAAACCAACAGGTAGGCAATCGTCGATACTCCAACATTTCGTATTCGGTCATTTTTTCTCACCGGAATTTCATTATTAATTTCTCTTTTGCTTTCATTTAATTTCAAAAGGCCGTGTCGTGCCATTTTGGTCCTTCTTGAGCCGCATATTTTCGAACCGCGTTTTCAAAATTATTGCGATCAAGCATTTTGGAATTTTTTCATTTCGTTTTTTCATTTGCATTTATTTCATTCGGTCAATGTTCATCTAACCTCAAAACTTGACAAGATATCGAACACATTCATAAATTCTTTAATTGCTGATATTTCTGCGCATGTTAGAGAATTTGGCTTTCATTTTCGGAACATAGACAACTCTTCGTTTGTTTTTCTCATCTATGCTCATAACCTTGATTCAAAACATAAACAAAGATTGACATTCTTGTTTTTGTTTATTTACATTTCATTATTTTCATTTGTTTATTTTCAACTCGATTTTCAATTCTATAGATTCAATCTTAATTATTTGATTTATTAATTAATTTAGTTCTTTTCAATCGGTTAGTCTATTTACTCTTTTTCGAAATTACTCAAAACGAAATTCATATTGTTTTCTGCAGTATACCTTGAATAATAATAATGGCGACAAAATTGAAACAACTCAAAGCTCGTCGTCAAATTGTTATTGATGATCTCGAGGAAATTCTCAATTTAGCACAATTCGCTGTCACTGATGAAAGTTTACGTTAGATTCAAATTAAGATGTGAAATACTTGACGATATTCTCGTGGACTTTCAAAATTTACATACGTCTATTGTCTCTATGATAGTATCTTCCGAAGAACCCGAATTGAACACTGAGAAGGTTATTCGAACAACCTTTATGGATAATTATTACACCATCAGAACAACTTATGTTAATTTATTTCCTGTAGTAAACATTCCAGTAAAAAACCAAGACAGTTGCTCTATTAGTTCGCCAAATGTTAAACTTCCAAAGATAGTATTGCCCATTTTCAATGGGAATTATAAAGAGTGGCCTACTTTTTCGATATGTTCCAAAGTTTGGTACATGAAAATTCTAACTTGAGTCAAATAGAAAAGTTTCAATACCTCCTTAGTTCACTTTCTTCTCATGCTTTAAATTTAGTTAAAGGATTTCCATTGACTGCTGAAAATTATGAAAGCGCTTTTCAGACATTGGCGGAAAGATATCAAAATAAAGACTTCTCGCTAATACGTGTTGGAAGGAAATCTGTAATGTTCCAAAGCTACAGGGTGATTCAGCTAAAGGCCTTAGGCGAATTCTAGAAGTTTTGCGGAAAACTTATCGGTATTAAGGAATTTAGGTTTACTCGTTGACCAGTGGGACTTTGTTTTATTTCACATTCTCATTCAGAAATTAGATTCAGCAACGATCAAACGTTTTGAATTACAAGAATGTTCAACAGATATTCCGTCGTTTGTCAATTTGCGAAATTTCCTGACAAATCAGTGTATAGCCTTGGAGGCAGTAGCTCTTTCTCTTCCGTCGAAAACTCATTCAGTTTCGAATTCTCAAGTTTTGAAATCTAGTTCTCTCTCAACGAATAAAAGAAATTCGACTCTTCTCGTTCAAACGGAAACTGAATCATTCAAGAAACGTATAACCTGTAATTATTGCAAGTTAGCTCATAATATTTACAAATGTCCATCATTTTTTGGAACAAACTGTTCAAGATCGGTTCAAGATTGTGAAGAACAAAAATTGGTGTATCAATTGCCTCCATTCTGGACATAAGATTAACAATTGTTCTTCAAGGTCAAATTGTCGTACTTGCCACGGAAAGCATCATACCCTGTTGCACATGCGCAATAATGCGGAGAATGATTCTTCATCAGAGACGTTTCATTTCAATGCTGCAAATTCATCGGATTCAGGCTCAGCTCAGGTTTTAACCAATGTTTCTTCAAATTCTACCGTTCTCTTAGCAACCGCTGAGGTCGAAATTCGTGATGCTTGGGGTAGATATCGGAAGGTCCGAGTTCTGTTGGATGGAGGCTCTCAAATAAATATTATAACTCAATCGTGTGTAAATAGATTAGGCTTGAAAATTTGTGATGCTTCATTTTCGATAAATGGAATTTGTGAAAGCTCATCTTCTGCTAATTGCAGCACTGAATGTACTATTCGCCCATCAGGTCAAATAAATCCATCATTTACATTCGATGCCGTCGTGATTCCGAAGATTTGTGCGGAGATGCCGAGTTCTTTCGTAAATTATTCGTTTTGGAATTGTGTCCATAACAAGAAGTTAGCAGATCCGACCTTTTCTATTCCGAAATCAATAGATCTTCTTCTGGGAGCGGATATATTCTCTTTAATAATTCGACCGGGTCGTATCGAGGGTAACGGTTTAGAACCAACAGTACTTGAGACAGTATTTGGTTGGGTTTTCATGGGAAAGATTCAATCACCTAACATATCAGTTAACAATTTTCATTTGTCATTGTCTGAATCAGGTTTAAACTCCTCGTTGAAAAGATTTTGGGAACTTGAAGAAGTTTCAGAGAATGTCATTGTATCACCAGAAGATCAATTTTGTGAGAACTTATACGCTCAGAACTATTCTAGAAATACATCTGGACGGTACACTGTGGCATTACCATTTAAACCTGATCAGTCAACACTTTCTTTCGGTGACACATATTCTCTCGCACTACGTCGTTTTTTATCCCTTGAACGTAAACTTATTAAAAACCAGAATATATACCGGGAATACTCTACTTTCATGCAGGAATATTTAGAAAAAGATCATATGTCATTAATTTCTACGAGTTCGGATTATGAAAATACTTTTATATCCCTCACCATTGTATAATCAAACCAAACAGTCCATCCACAAAGTTGAGGGTTGTTTTCGATGCGTCAGCTCATGTACCCGGTCATTTATCTTTAAATGATGCTCTATTGATAGGTCCTAAATTACAAAGGATATTATTGCCATTTTGATGAACTTTCGTGTTCATGGGTTCGTTTTCACAGTTGATATCAAACAACTGTATCGTCAAATATTAGTCAAAATTCTCGGTTTGAAGTGGTTTCCTTCGTCGGACGAATTTTCTTATTTTGCGGAAACTACGGTGCAGGTATGTACCAGACGTGCCATACTTTCAGAACTTTCTCGAATTTTCGACCCTTTGGGGTTCCTTTCTCCATTTGCTTTTCTTGCTAAACATTTGATCCAGCATCTTTGGACATTAGGTTTGCAGTGGGATGATACACTTCCAGACGATGTCAGCCGTCGCTGGAATCAGTGTAAATCCGAATTAACCGAATTGGGTAAATTAAAGATACCTCGAAACTTGCATCGAAACCATTTTATCGTTGCGAACTTCATGGTTTCGGAGATAGTAGTGAGCGTGGTTGCGCAGCCGCGGTATATTTCAGGTTTTTCAATTATGACGGCTCCATTGACATCTCTTTCGTAGGTGGTAAGTCAAAGGTCTCCCCATTGAAGAGAATTTCACTTCCACGACTGGAATTGTGTGCTTGTCTCTTATTATCAAAACTCATTAATGTGGTTTCCTCTGTTTACCAATCAGCCTTTACAATAGATGACATTTTTGCTTGGTCTGATTCAATGGTAGCTCTAACATGGATTAAGTCTTCTCCTCATCGATGGAAGACATTTGTAAGCAATCGTACTACTCAAATTCAGGACTTAGTTTCAACAGAAAATTGGTGTCATTTTCAATCGAAAGACAATCCAGCTGATTGTGCTTCACGCGGCTTAACGCCAACTGAACTGTTGAACTGCTCTTTGTGGTGGACAGGCCCTGACTGGCTTCGTTCCAAACATCTCACCTTCGCAAATGATGAAATAGAGAATTCTCTTCATCTTGTACAAACAGAAGAGCGCCACCTCTCTTTGTCAGCTTTCATTTCTCAATCAATCTCTTTGTTGATAATTTGCTCTCCAGGTATTCATCTCTGTCCAAGGTTTAAAGGGTGGTAGCTTACATTTTCAGATTCGTTAACTAACATGAAAAACTCTAAAGCTCCTAGGATATATAGATTTTCCGCAGTTCATCTCAAAGATGCACTTTTCTTCATTATAAAACAGGTTCAACGGGTTGTGTTCAAGGAACAGATCGATAATCTCATCTCGGGAAATCCCATATCTAAATCACTTCGAAAATTGAATCCATTTCGGTGTTCTCAGGGTGGGCGGTCGTCTGTCTTTTTCTGGTCTTGCCTATGATCACAAACACCCAGCTTTGCTTCCTTCATCTCATCGTCTTACTGGGCTCCTTATTCAGCATTTCCACAAAATATGTCTGCATCCAGGTGCCCAGACTTTACAGTTCCTTCTGTCTCAACAGGTCATACAGGAGTTTTATACAGTCCACTTAGAGATTGAGTCTGTGCTCAATTCTCGCCCTCTATGTCCGCTTGGTAATGGTCCGAATGACATATCTGCACTGACACCAGGACATTTTCTTACTCTGGCTCCATTAACTGCTATTCCTGAACCAGATTTATCTCACCTATCTATCGGTCGATTATCGCGTTGTCAGCTTTTATTAACTCGTATCCATCAGGATTTTGGAAAAGATGGAATTTAGAATACCTGAACACACTGCAACAACGAAAAAGTGGTTCAATAGCGACTCGCCACCTTATTCAATAGGTGCACTAGTCTTGATAAAAGATGATCAACTCCCCCATTGCGCTGGCGACTTGGACGCATTGAGAAATTGCATCCTGGCGCTGATAAAATAGCTAGAGTAGCTACTGTTCGGACTACTCAAGGTGTACTGCAGAGATCAGTGGTTAAATTATGTCCATTACCTCTCCAATAGTTATGACATATGTTGATGTATATATGTATATATTTTTTTTTCGCTTTATGTTCGATATCTTCTCAATTTTTTATTTGCTTTGTTTCATAAAATATTCTATTTTAGGTGGGCGGTTATGTTACTGCAACTCGTTATTGTTAGTTAAGTTCATTTATTTTCTGTTCCAAAATGCTTGCTCGTTTCGTGCGGCCCACGTATGTTCATTTCTTTCACTATGGACGCGTAACATATGTTGGAGATATATGACATTGCCAGACGAAAGAAGTAGTAATTCGAATACACACGTCGACGCTCGTTCGATGCAGTGCAAGACTTTTCTTCGTTTCTTCGCAATTTTTCTCGTTAATTTCTACAATTTAAAACTCTGGTGAAAAAGTGACTGTTCTGGCTCGTGAGTGACACGTTCAGCCGTGCTGTAAAACCAACAGGTAGGCAATCGTCGATACTCCAACATTTCGTATTCGGTCATTTTTTCTCACCGGAATTTCATTATTAATTTCTCTTTGCTTTCATTTAATTTCAAAAGGCCGTGTCGTGCCAAGCTGGCTGGCTCCTAATGAGATGGATATGCTTATTTTTCTGAGCAAAGTTTCTGAAAATGGCGCTCCAGTTTGGAAATGGCCAGTCTCATTTCTTTATCTACGTCTATTTTAGATCTGTACCTCTTCTGTATTACTGCAACTGCAGAAAAACCTGCTTCACACAAGTATGAAGTCGCAACAGGTAATAAAACCTTTAAAGCTACAGTTCTGACGGCATGATATTCTTGAGATACTGAGCTCCAGAATTCAAACAGTTTATTTTTGGCGTATTCAAGCTTTGGGTTGGAATCACAGGACAATTCTATCAATTTTTCTTCATCTCTGTTGAAAATGTCGATGGTGTGGGTGACTGGAAAGGGTTTCTGACCCTGTCTTATTGCTGCAGATTATCGGGAAAATATTTTTGAAAATGTTCGTATAATGAAAGCAAGTGCTGTATAAAGATTGATTTCAAATTAGGGTCAAGGATTGTTATCGATTTTTCTTGTAGAATACTTTCTAAAGCAGGAAAACAGTCAATTATTTGATCTACTAATTTTCGTTTCCAAAAAAGCAACTTTTTCTGAAACCCAGTAATTTCATCTGCCAATTGCAGGATATGGATGTCTTGTTTTCCTGCAAAGACTTATTAAGATCATTTAATTTGTTAAATATGTCACAGAGATATGCCACTTTTATAATAAATTTTGCGCATCTTCATGTGATTCTCTCTGTAAATACGTTTAAACCTCATTTCACAATTCATACACACGTGCGAGAAGGTTACCTCTAGATAACCATCGAGAGTTGCAATAATAAATTGCTCGGTAGTATGCTCGGCACCCAGTTCTTCACAAAATTTATGGAAAAGCCTTGCTTTCACCGGTCGAGTTTTAATGTAGTTCACTTTAATAATGTAATCCAACACATCACTTAATTCAGGGGTAATGTTCTTTGCCACTAAGACCTCCCTATGTATGACACAATGTGTCCATTTTGTATTATTAGCCTTGGTTTTGACTAGGGCTTGTATTCCTCCACACTTTCCAGACATCGCTCGGGCACCATCGGTACACACACCCATACAGTTTTTCCAGCCTATATTATTTTCGGTCATATATGAGTCCAAAATGTGAAATAAATCAGCAGCTTTACCACCTTCACATATTTTTTGCAGAACAACAAATATTAAAAAAGATTATTTTCTTGTATCTACCGTACGTAACATATCAATTGAGCATCGTCATTACTATCTGTCTCCTTATCTAGTTGAATAGCGAATAAACCTGAAAGTTTCCCAACAATTTGCTCGTTAATGTCTTCTGCCATGTCGTAACTACGGCGACTAATCGTATTGTTTGACAAAGGAATATTTTTCAGTTCTTTAACTGCGGATTCTCCAAGCATCACTGATACCATATCAACCGCTGCTGATAAAATCAGTTCCTCAGCAATCTTCAACGGAAAGAGTGTTACGAAGACTGTTCAAGTAAGCCCAAAAACCAGATGGATTGTCTGTTAGGTTCACCTCAGCCTTTCTTGTGAAATTAGCGCGAGCCGCAGCTATTTCCCTCTTTATATCTCTACGAAGGATTTTATACTCCTTTAAGAAATTCATGTTTTCTGATGACCTATATTTGCGTAGGTAAGAGTCTTTGGTTTTAAGACGAGTAATAATATTACTTGTAAACCAGGGCAGATAGGAAGACTTCCCACTGTTCGATGAGGGGACACATTCGGAAAATAAGCAATTCAGTATGCCAAATCAACGTTATCGTATGCATCCAAAATATCCCAGTTGGTGTTCAATATACTGTCATAAAGCTTAGAAAAATCAGCCTTTCTGAAGTTGAAACACTCCTGGTTGATTCTATGATACCTATTCAGACCTGAAGTGAGCGTAAGAGGAAATTCTAGTGAGGGATGATGGGTATGCACCGCAACAAAAGGTAAGGAAGTATGAAAATAGAATCTCGAGCACAAATCAGATCTAAAATCCGGTCATTAGCATTCAAAATTTCATTTTGCTGACTCAGTCCGAAGAAGTTCATGATACTCACGAGTGCTTCAATTTTGATATTATACAGACCTTCTCTTCTGTAACAAATATATTCCGGGATATTGAAGTCGCCGAGAATGATCAGGTTACTATTTTCATTCAGCAAATAAGGGAGGCAGGAGATGGCCTCGAAAATACCCGCATAGTGGTCGGTAGGTGTATTTGGAGGAATTTATATATTAAAGATATAATATTTGGAACATTTAAATGAAACATTCCCTTAATATAAGTACAAATTTCACGAATAGAAATATATTAACAACAGTGAGCCAAAAATGTACATGAAACCTAAACTAGAGTCTGCGATGAATGTGGAGAATATTGGGAAATGATTCCCTAGTAAGAATTGATGGGGGTACTTTTTCAAAAATTTTTTCCACGGATTTGCGGTTTTAAACTTGTTTAAACGGTTCTGAGAATCGAATACAACTGAAATTCTACATATTGAGTTGACTGCACATTTGTTTCTCTCAGAGCTTTCTTCAGCCCCCTAACATCATTATTAAGATTTGAAATTAGCCACTCCTATTACTTTTTCTGTCATATCTGTTTATGCAGTCTCAAGATTTTGAAAATTTTTCTTCCCGAACATCTTAGCTCAATTTTGAAAAACAAAATACCTTAAAAAGTTTTATAGAAGCAATATTATTCCTTAACAACCGTACTCAAAGCTAAACTCAATTAATTCTTCGAATAATTGCTACTGACAAGAAGTTATTTCAAAAAATTTATTCCATCTATTTACAGAATCAGAGATTGCATTTTGCTAGAACTGGCCCCTTTCGATATTTGCTTTGATTTTAAATTTTTCATTTATTTCAAGGTTCATATTAAACTAGCGGAATGATTCATTTTTTTGTTGGATATAATGTAACAAATCAGAAAGCTTTCACTGCTTTGTTTTTTTTTTTTTCAATAAAAATCTAAAAACAGTTCAATTTTTCAAATAAATGAACTGACACAAAGATATCACCCAAAACTTCTCATCCATGCACGAAGTAAGAGGCTATTCAACTCTATCGCCAATTATTCTGTGAACTTGAATGTATTTCAAATAAGCTCTTATTCAAATTTAAATCCATTCACGTAAAAGTATCAATCTCCCTGTGTACAGTGAAATGCGTCAAATTACCATGGCACCCCGTGAGACTAAATGATAACGGACTGAGTATAGATATGTCTTCTTTCCTGACAGTTTTAATAACGAAACTTTCGCAGTTGTCATTTCGATGAGAAGTTTTGGAATTTCAACATCAGTAGAACAAAATATCAACACACGTTCAAACATTTTTCATAGACCGAATATCCATCGCGTATTGCAGACATGTGACTTGGGAAAATGGGCATTTCATAATTTCGAATTTTATGTGTTGAAGCCTTGTTGGTGTAAAGTCATTTAAAGGTCTTTTCTATACCAACATCTTGCAATATCAGGTACACAAGACGGTCCTTTCTGATGCGAGACATCTGCTGAAAACGTTTGTACATTTTTTTTCCCATCATTGGGATCCGAAATGGATTTTCGATGGTCGTTGCTAGCAGACTTTCGAATATCGGACGCAAAGGATGTCGCTTCCTATTGAAGTACGCCCCCTTGCAATCCTTCGAAGTTAGAATCCGGAAATAGTTTCTACTAGAATGTCAGTCGTTTCCTTTGCTGGCTAGGAAGGGTGGAAATAGCAGCGATAACATAATCTTCCTTATAATTTCATATTTCTGTTTCCCATTTCGGTTAACTGAGTTGAAATTAGCTGGATCACTTTTAACATAGCTGATTGGTTTAAGAATATCGGTGCACTGAGAGAAACGTTGAACCTAGTTATTAATAAATATGTATATGAATTTACTTTATTTCAATATGATGATCTGTATTCTAAGAAATGGGTATTTTATCGAATGCTCTAAAATAATTTAATTCGAATGATTTATGAGAAACCCATTTCTCATTTAGAGCTGATTCATCAATGAGGAATTTACTTCATTGGCGGTCTTCTTTAGAAGAACTAAGTTCTTGGGAATTCAACCAAATACCTGTAATTTTGGAATATTTGCGCAAAACTAATATGAATAGCATGTTTAGACCCACAGATTAAGAATTCGTGGTCAAAATAGATTATGATTTCCCGTCTGCAGACAAGATAACTTCCGAACGGAATGAGCTAGAGAGGAGAGGTTCGACGATATAATATCTATGATCAGTTCGTTATTCGTATGAGTTTTGATTTGTTATGCAGTGACATAAGAGTTTCTTCTATTGTTGTTTCGATACTTTTCTTTTATTTGTTTTCAGTAGATAACAAGTGGAAATGATTCATTCACGAAAGGAAATTCTCCACATCTAAAAGCATATCGTCTTAGTACAGACGTTGAAAAAAAAATAATTTTTTTACTGGTGTTTTTTCCCTATGCTTTTATGTCATACACCGACTTGTATAGCACCCCGTCACCAACCCCAGGTAACATTTGTTTGTAAGCCAATAGTTCAAATATTATAAATATATAGTGATTTTTCATGGTTTTCACCTAGTATCTGATATGTGAAGTTTTGATAAATTGGGCATCTAGGTTCTTGAGATACTCTAAACTCTAAATAATTTATAATGCATTGACGTTTCGCCGCATCCGCCTTCTTCAATATACATATATTACTACTCGATATCTAAAATGAACATATATAATTATAATATACAGTACAATAATAACACTATCTTACTGGTTGTTTTCGCCGGTTTTTGGTTTCGTCTGGTCGGTATTGTCCTGTCATTTATGTCAATGTTAATATCAGTAGTCAGTGCATAATAATAATGTTTATTTGTAACAACAATATAAAATGTACAAAACATAGGTACATACAATAAACGATGTAATAATTACGTCCAAATAAACGGAAAATATTATGAGCCCATTAGAACATCACTGTTGTGCATGGGCAATACACTTTTATATATTTAGAAACTTAGACGCCTATTTCTAGCGTTCGTGGTGCTTGCACCTACCTCATGTTATAACAAATACATAATTACACAACAAAATATAGTCTTGTCCACTTTTTAAATCATTGCGGCTTTCGTGTGGGGGTGACAAAGGCAAAAGGCACATTAAGAACTTCAGTTATTCTCAACCAGCTGTTTTGTTTCGAACCTTCCCAGAAGAATGATATATTTTTTAAATAAAGATTTTATCATGTTTTTCTGAGTTTATTCTATTTAAATACATCTTATAAATATCTGGTAAAGAATTGTAAACTTTCAACGCAACATTTGAAAAACAACGATGGCTGACATTCCTATACAGTACTGTGACCGTAACGCTATCTTTTTCCTTGTATCTTGTATTGTAGTTGTGACTTACTCTTTCTAGAAGATTCATATTTTTGTAAGTATACATTATGATCTGATGCATATATAATTGTCTTAGGTCCATCAAACCCGTTTCTGCAAATAACACACTCGAAGAGTGTGTGGACCTTTTACCGTACATCATTTTGATAATTCGCTTTTGCATTACATCAAGCGGTCTTAGATGGGAATATACAGCACCACCCCAACCGACTATAGCATATCTTAGTCGTGATTCAATTAAAGAATAATACAAGATTTTCAAGTATGGTAAATCCAAAATAGTTCTCAGGTACTTAAAACGATACAAGAGTGGTCTCAATGTCCTTGTGGTATTATTAATGTGGACATCCCATCTTAAATGAGAATCAATAGTTATGCCCAGGTACCTGTAAGATTGCGTTACGTTTAATTTGATTTCTCCGTGAGTATTTTTTATTGTTAAGTGATTATATTCAGGTTGGCCCTTTATGTTGTTTGAGAAAGGCATAAAAAATGATTTTGTATAATTTACTGTTAACATTTTATGACTGAAATAATCAAATATTTTAGACAGGTCTTTTTCCGCTGTATTTTTCAGGCTCTCCCACGTATCATCTGTAAATAAAATAGCAGTATCGTCCGCAAAACTTAATAAACTACCAGAAATCTGTGAGGTTAGGATATTATTGAGATATATTGTAAATAGTACTGGACCCAAGACAGTTCCCTGTGGTAACCCAAAACTAACCACTGCTTCATCACTTTGGATCTTGTTTATCTCAACTACTTGTCTGCGGTTTGATAAATAATCTGCAAAAGATCATTAGGCGCCCCCTGTACCCCCACATCCTCCAAGGCGCACAACATCTGCATATGGTCTACAGTGTCAAAGGCCCTAGCAAGATCCAGGAACACGCACAGGACAGGTTTACTAACTTCTAAGCATTTAGTAACTCCATCAACCAACTTAGCGACAGCATCTCCCGTACACAAACCCTCTCTGAAACCATATTGTTTCTCAGACAGTACTTTATTTTCATCGAGAAACTTAACCAATTTTCGCTTCAGAACTTTTTCAAATATTTTAGCCAAAGTTGTAATTAGTGAGATTGGTATATAATTATTTATATCTTTTGCATCCCTCTTTTATAGATGGGAGTAATCATAGCTTTTTTAAAATCCTGCGGAACTTTATTTGAAACAAAAATCGTATTAATTAAATGACATAATGGTGATGCTATAATATCAGCGGTTTTCTTAAAAATTTCCGATTTCAAACAGTCAAAACCCGGAGCTTTCCTGTCTTTGAGAGAGTTTATGACTGTTTTAAGTTCTCTTTCACACGTAGGAGAAATGAAGAAAGTGTTTTGATTTATTCTGGAAGAAGGTGGAGGTGTATTGGGCTTTTTAATTTTATCTGCGTATGTCCTTCCTACCTCACTAAAAACTGTTGAAAGCGTCAGCCATCAGTTTAGGCGTATCATATATCTCATTACTAGTTGTACAAATCTGTGTGATTTCCTTTTCGGTTTTACTATTAGTGAGTTTTTTTTACTACTTTCCACAGATTTTGTTTCTGTTTTTATTTATATGTATTTGTTTTTATAATACTGAAATTTAGCTTGCCTAATCACTTTATTTAAATGCTTTTTATAATTACAGTATTCCAATTTCCTTCGTTCACTATTAGGTTCTAGTTTATACTGACGATATAACCTGTTTTTTGGACTACCGAATTCACAATACCCTGAGTTATCCATTCGCTACGTTTAATTTGGGATTTTTAATTTTTTTACTGTTGTATGTTTTGTAATGCTAGATTTTAATATCCCGGTAATCATATTTGCCAACATGTCAACATTTGTTTCATTGTAATATATTGTCCAATTATAGTCATGTAGATACAACCTTACTTTTTCATAATTTATATAAACAATTTCCTTTTTTTATGATCTGTTGGTATGTTGCCTTCCTCAGTGGGAAGTCCCAAAATTGTGGCCCTATGATCCGTAAGATTGTTTTCAAACACCATGGAAACACAAGAATCCTCATAATTCGGCATATTAGATTTCAAAATATATGGTCCAAACAGTTTCCGGCACCCCATGAACCCTTGTGTTTTTGTTTATCATTGAAACGAAGTTATACTCACTTAACAAATTTAGGTAATCACCCACAACATTAGAATTAGTATTTATTTTTATGTTTATATCGCCCAGTAGAATATGACAGAAACTATTCTCAATTTTTTGTTCTTTCAGATATGTACTAAGTTCCTCAACAAAAAACCTCTTCACTAGCTGAAGGAGTTCTGTATATACAAGTTAACATAATTTGTTTACGATTTCTTAGAGTTATATTTATTTGTAACGCTTTACAATAACCAATAAAAACAGTTTTGAAAGTGTGATCAAACACATTTCTGAGATATACAACCACCCCATCATTTTTATTTAGACCACCATCATTATAAATCATCGTATACATGGTAAATTAAACAAGTCTGGATCCAATATCCTATAGGACTCAGTAAAGGCCAAGCAATCAAATTCACAAGTCATCTGACCCATAATAATTTTAAATTCATCTAAATTTTTATTGAGACTGTTTATATTTTGGTGATAAAGTCTAAAAAATACCCTGTGCTCCCTTTCCTCCCAAATTTTATTTAGTTCAACTATATCATAAATTTCAAGCGTTTCCACTTGTTTCTCATTTATATCTCTAATATAAGTGTCCATAACCAAACACTAAAAATCCATACAAAAAAAGAATAATATTTCAAAACAAAAGCGACAATTATAACCCCAGTAAAACACCCAATGCACTGTCACCCAAAACTACGTGAAAAAGAAAAACAAAAGTTTTCAATTGCGAGCCCAAGACCTATAAAAGTTCACTCAAAAAAAGATTTTCGGTTTATGTTTTATCCTAAAATTTATATCAGATATTTTAAACCTTGAAAGACAAAAATAGAAAAATAAAACAACCCTTAGGTGAAAATTCTCTGGAAATCGATATCACATGTTACCTTATGGATTTTCTGATTAAAATTCACATAAATTTGGCCGTTATAAGTCCATACATTTTTCACTGATACTTTGTCGATTATCCTGGATAGTAACTTAACTCGAAAAGGTGTAAGGTCTTCTCTTATAATTACCCCAGTACCCTTTAGTAACTTTTTGCTGTTATAAATATCAGTTTTAAGGCTGGAAGTTTTTAATTTCAAGAATATACCTCGCGGTTTAGAATTACCGACCTTTCGCATTCCAATCCTGTAACACACTTCGACATCTTCATCCTTTAAATTAATTGACATCTTATTATTTAGGAAGGACACAACGGCCATTCGTGTATTCTCCCGATCTCTCTCAGTAAAATTAAACAGTCTCAGATTATTCATTTTCATGTGTTGATTGTAGAAATCCAACTTCATTTCCATAGTAGCTGCTCTGTTTTCAGCTTCTGCTTTCATATTTTCAATATTGGTAGTCTTGTCTTCTTCTTTCTCTCGGTGGTCTTTTCAGTATTGGCATGTCCATTTGACTGAGATTTTTCGTGTCTCGTTTGTTATTCACTACATTTTCGTTATTACCTTGTATGTGAATCATTTTCAATATTTCCCTTCGTCATTGTTGTGGTTCGATTCCTATAATTTTCGTGTTCTCGTAGTTAAGATCATGTCCTTCATTTTTTTATGCTTATTTAGTGCTGTAGTTGCGTTCTTTATTTCTGTATTTAATTCTAGATGGTGACCAAATGCCGATGAGTTAGGTCTGTTTAGGTGTTCCTTTATTTTAGCTTCCAACTTCTTCCTAGTTTGTTCAACATATGAGACTTGACAATCATTGCATCCCAACCTATAGATACCACTATAATGCATACTTTCCACTCTATCCTTAGAACTACATAAGATGTTAACAAGGTGGAAAGAATTAAAACAAGAGATCCTCACTCCCTCTCAGGAAGTCTCGAGGATGCGTGATATGACGTTAAAGACGTTTACTAAATAGGGAAGTATTTCAGGTTCAGGTCAGGAAGTCCATGACGTTACGCTAAATCCTGTCTTGTTCTACACAATATGTTGATACGGAATTGGTACACTAAACCTGGGTCGTATCCATTATTAAAGGCTATGTTGAATTCTCTGTCCGTTTTTTTTTCGGAGAGGGGCATATTGAGAGTCCTGTGGATATCATAGCGCAAAGAAACCAATTTATGATTATTTAGATGATGAACATATGCTGGAATGATGTTATCTGTTCGTGTGGGCTTCCTGTATATTTTAACTTCGAGAAAACCACTATTTAGTCAGGAGATGAAGAAGTCAAGAAGATTTAACTTTATATCAACTTCTAATCGAGTTGATGAAGTTTATTAAGTGTGGGGTTCATCGGGAGAACCATCCAATATGACAAAATTTCATCAACTTATCTGTATCAGCGAACTATCGAAATACATCTGTTCATGATGAGTGACTCAAATTCTTTCGAGACAAAGAGGTCAGCTTAAAGAGACGACAGAGGGCAGCCCATGGTCAATCGCTCAATTTGTTTGTAAAATATCTCATTGAAACCAAAAAATCTTGAGGTGAGTATATCTGTAATATCAGTTTCAGGGACGTTAAACTCACTGAGAAGGTCAGCGACAAGAAGAATGCAATCATTCCTGGGGACAAATGTAAACAAATTGCCAACATCAAAGGAGAGCAGAATATAACTGTCCTTTATATCGACATCACGTAACTTACTGGCGAAGTCAACTGAATTCATGGCAGAATACTTTGATTTATAGTTGGTCTTTCTCTTTATAATGGTCGTTCAGAAAAGAAGACAGGGCATAAGCTGGGGAGTTGGAGAAGATCACTGGTCTAATTGTTATGTCAGGTTTGTGAGTCTTAGACATCCCATATAACCTAGGCATGGCTAGGTTACAAGGTGAAATATTTCGTTTATTATGTTGAGCGAGAAAGCTCTCACATAGGCGTTTATATGTATGTATTTGCCATTTTCATAAAATGATTGAGTGGGTAGGTGTTAAGTTCTTCGAAACCATTTGTTTGGAGAAAAGTTTCTACGTTGTTAATATAGTCTCTTTTGTTCAAAATCACCAAAAACTTACTTTTGTCGGGCATTGAAATTATTAAGTGATTTTCGGACACTTTAACTTAAAGTATACGAAAAAATTTGTTATATTTGAAGCTACCTTGTTCATTATGTCTATTATTCAGACAAAATGTCGGACAGTGGTCCCTGAGGAACCTCTTGAAGTCAGTGTCATCTGACAAGCATTCAATCACACAATCGACATGTATAGAGAAATTCTGAATTGTCTTATCGTCCAATCCACTAAGAATACAGAACTTGGGTCTATGTGAAAGAAGTAGCTCAGATGGTGTAAACAGTATATCCGACAAATATTTGATCCTATCGTGACAGATGTGGTCTGTGAAATTCTGCGTTCCTGGGTGATCCGTATTAGTCCTATTCATTGATTATCTCCTTAGTAAAATTTACGGTTTAGCTTGTTATGTTAAAAAATCATTGATTCACAATATCGAGTTAATCCAAAAAGGCGAATTTGAGGGTGTTTTCTATATCTCTTTCAAATTTTGTAATATTTCTATCGTTAATATTTATAAACCTCCAAATCATCCTTCAATTTATTGCGGTGATTTTAATTCTCACCACGTAATGTGGGGTTATAATAATAATGATAGAAGTGGAATAGCTTTAGCTGACTGGATGGAAGATAATAATATCTATTTAATTTTTGATGGAAAAGATGTACCTTCTTTTCATTCGTCTCGATGGAATAGAGGCTACAATCCGGATCTCTGCCTAGTATCTTGTGACAATACTTGCAAACCGCTTCCTGTAAAGAGTCATTTTAGGAGTTTTTCCTCATAGTCAACATAGGCCTATACTGTTGACTTCAAGAAGTTTAATTCAATATTCAGAATGTTTAAAACGACCTCGTTGGAATTTCAAGAAAGCGAATTGGATTGAATTTGCTAAGAAGGTAGACAGTGATATTAGATGGATTAAACCCACTCATGATAACTATCACGGATTCTTAGGCGTTGTGAAAGCCGCAGCAAAAAAGTTCGTTCCAAGAGGTTACCGGAAAGATTATATTCCAGGTTGGAAAGAAACCGATAATCTGTACAAGGACTATCAAAAATCACCATCCGTTGATAAATGTGAAAGGCTTATGAATTCTATCAATACAAGCCGAAAAGAGAAATGGGATAATGTTGTATCAAAAATGAATTTTACACATTCGAGTAGGAGTTCATGGGATATATTGAGAAAATTAGGTGAAGCTACTCCTCTTACCTCCTCATCATCAAAAATTGATCCCAATTTAATCGCACGCCGCCTAGTTAATGTCTCTGAATCAGTCAATTTATCCCAATCTAAAATGAGGAATATGAAGAAAAAATTGCAGATATTCAGGAGATCAGCTCCTACTTTAGATTATGTGTCACATCCATTCAACATAGATGGATTGAGGGCTGCAATCAAATCTACCAAATCTCGAAAGGCAGCAGGTTTTGACGGAATTTATCCAGAATTCATCAAACATTTAGGAAAAAAGGCCTTGTCTTGGTTATTGTCTTTCTATAACAATATTCTGAATTCGGGAAATTTTCCTTCCGAATTTCGTAAGGCTAAAATAATAGGGATTTTGAAACGAGGAAAAAATCCTTGTGATCCTAGTAGTTATCGACCCATCAGTTTTTTGAGTGTTCCTTTCAAGATATTAGAAAGGCTAATCCTTTTCAGAATTGAATCTTATATAGAAAATGCTTTACAAAATTTCCAGGGAGGCCTTAGAACAAACAGAAATTGTTCGGATCAGGTGCTCAGCCTTACAACTTTCTAGAATCAGGCTTCAATGATAGGTTGAAAACAGGAGCTGCTTTCATCGATTTATCTTCGGCATATGACACTGTGTGGAAAGATGGATTAATGTTCAAACTCTATACCCATCTGAAATGTGGAAAATGGTACGATTATTAGAAAATATGTTATCTGATAGAAGGTTTCGTGTTTTTATTGACAATAAGAGTAGCAACTTCAAAACATTGAAAAACGGTCTTCCTCAAGGATCAGTTACAGCTCCTTTACTTTTCAATTTATATCTAAGTGATTTGCCCACTACATCATCTCAAAAATTTGTTTATGCTGACGACATTGCTATTGCTTACCAACATTCGGATTTCCATACTCTGGAAAACATACCGTCATCTGATTTGAAAATTTCAAAGAATTATTTTATCGAGTGGCGATTATGTTCAAATCACAACAAAACAGAGATATCTTGTTTCCATCTGAACAATCATGAAAAATATCGAAAATTAGCAGTAACTTTCAATGATTCTCCTATCAAACACAATTTCTATCCAAAATACTTAGGAGATAAATTAGATTCATCTCTCAATTACAAGGCTCATTTAAATGATCTGAGTCTAAAACTGAAAACAAGGAATAATATTGTTCAGAAATTAGCTGGATCGTCTTGGGGTGCTGATGCTTCCACTCTTCGCACAGCATCTCTAGCCCTAGTCTTTTCTGCAGCTGAGTATTGTTGCTCTGTTTGGTTTAATAGTGCACATACACAAAAAATTGATGCACAATTGAATACATCCATGAGAATAATTACTGGCACCATAAGATCAACACCGGTTCATTGGTTACCAGTATTGTCTAATATTGTCCCTCCCCATATTCGCAGACAGACTGCAGCTCTGAATTCTTGGAATAAATATCATTCTTTTCCCAATTTATTCCCAATTATTTCATATTTTCCACAAAATAGAATTCCCAGATTGAAGTCACGTAAACCATTATGGCATAATACGTTCTTCAATATGAACATAAGTGATAAAGAATTATGGAAGACTGAGTGGAACTCTTACGAAATGTTCAATAAGTATCTCGTTTATGATCGTTCTGAAAAAGTTCCTGGTTTTGATCTTCCAAGAAAAATTTCGACAGTTCTTAATCGTTTGAGAACAGGTCATAGTCGTACTAATGGCATGCTATTCAAATGGAACTCAGTTCCTAGCGCAAGTTGTGAATGTGGAGAAGCAGAAGAAACAAAACCTCATCTCATCAATAGTTGTCCCATATATAAATTTCAAGATGGTTTTAGGGCTATTCATGATGTTTTCAACTCTTTCTTGGAATGGGTTATAAATTTCAAACGAATATGATAGGTTTTTTTGTTATTCAGTTCTTTTTTCTGCTTTTGTTTTTTTATTTCCAGATTCAATGTGAGCACCTTGAAGAAGTCTCTTTCTCCATCAATAGAAGATCACTCTTGAAGAAAGAAGTCCCTGAAATATATCTCAGCTTATTTTTGTATTTTCACACTTAGACGGGGAGCCAGGGTTTTTTTTTACTGGGGTTTAACCCTAGGCTTTTATGTCATACGCCGAATTGTATGACACCCCGTCACTAACCCCTGATCTATATGCTTTATTGTTTGCTAACTAAATATTGTCAGCCAAAAGTTCAAAATAATATATACATATATATATTAGTCCTAGCATAGTCTTGTTAGCATATGTCTAAGTTATCTGTACTTTAAGGATCTACGCAAAGTGGCTGCATCCGAACATTCATTAAGAAGGTTCTGTATAGTATTGTATTTCAAAGTACGAACCAACATAGTTTATTTGAAAAATGAATTCATTAGTCGATGAATATGAATATCGAATAATGATATAATATACGAAACATTCCCAAACTTCTAGACTTTTCGTGAAAACTCCTAAAATGATTGTGCCAAATAAACAAAACCGGAGTTATCATGAATAGATGATGTTGAAGTATATAATCTCCCCATGATCATCCGGTTCATTTGAGGTCCATACTGCTAACAGTCTTATTATATTACGTATCGGCGGAATTGTACAGTTTAAAGGTTTCTCAGGACAATACCACGAGTGCTTAAAAATTTCCTAAAATTGTTTACGATGTGTGTCTTCAATAATTTCAGGAGTTCGAAGTGCTTCTTTTATCATCATACCAGAAGAACAAGTATGAAATAGCTTATATATTCAAATCGAAAATTTTCTAAAAGCTATGATCCTTAGGAATCGAATCCTCTAATACTGACTTTCACGTGCGTTACATTAAACATTTTCCGAACATTTAGCCGCACATTAACATCAAATTTACCTTCTCTAATTGCTGGCCCTCAAGTAAATGTAAAACTAATTATATCTTCTAGTGAAATGAAGCTACGACAATGAAAGTTGAGAAAATAAAAGACAACAATATCGATCATTCTATATACTAAATTTATATTTCAATTCGATGATATCTTATGAATTATGAAGGATAGAATTTTTTTTTTAATAATTTGAGAACTTCCTAGCATGTCGATTTCTGCTGTGGGAGATTTTCCAGGTTACAACTTAACTTGATTGGATGAATGTTCAGAAAATATGAGTCGGCTGCTCGACTGAACGGAGATATTCAAGTTTGTCCCTGGATTATTAATCAGGAAGTCAAATCCAATCGATTGAGACCATTTCCGCTGGATATTTGAAAACTACAACAACCGCACAAGAAAGTGTACAATGCTTGTTTCGTGACTGATCAGTATGTGCTCTAGTTACCGAGTAAAGGTTTCGATTTTGTAGTAGATGGAATTATAATTAGTCATGAACTTAGGATTGAATTGTTCCCAACAAATAAAACTAATGAATATGTCATGTCATTGTAAAAAAATAAAATTCTCGAAGGACCTCCATCCAAATTCGTATTCTGATGTCAATGAACTACTTCGATTCTTCTCTTTTCTCATACAAACATTCAGAGACAGATAGATATTAGTTGACTTGACAGAAAGAGAGAAAAAAAAGATTTGTTCTCTTCAGAAACAGCTGTGGGTTTCCACAACATGCGAAGGCAAAAGATTAATGAGATTAGTTTCCATTCGAAAAGAAAGTGAAGAAAACGTCACGTTCAGTCAGTCGAAACCGACAGGTGAATCTTGGTGCATGAAGGGTCCAGAAAATCTGGTGGGGTTCATTACGTCCAATCGGGAAAAATTGATTTCGAGCTGGACGAATTGAGATGATGGATAAAAAGTGGGCATCTTCAATAAATCAATAAAAAAATTATAATACTAACTCACGGATTAAACTGAATCAAGGATAATTGTGTTATTCCTCAAAAAAATTTTCCGAAAAAATGGAGAAATCTGTTCTACGTTCTACGAGCTCCATTTTCGTGAGAAAATGAATGCCCGAAACTACACATTGATATCTTGAATTGTTAGAATAATACAAGGTGTTTTTAAATTTTTGGCATTTCTGACCCAACCATGTAACTTGTTTTTTTTTTAATATTTCTTGTTTCTGCACTTTCTTAAAAAAATCCAATGGTGTTCCTAGGTTTTCATTAAGTGATATGGGTTGAAGCTATGATATAATCTTGTATTTTTGTTTTTTTTTCAACTATTTCACATATTCTTCTTTGAAATAAAATTCTCATTTTTTAATATATATATATAATGTTTGTAACAACTCCTTGAAAACGCTCATTTAGAGACTGTTTCAGAAATTATATTGAATGTTTTTTAAAAATTTGGGATTCCATGCTCAACTATAAAACAAAATAGTTTTACATGCCGATGGAAAAAAATATGAATAGTTTTAATTTTGAATTAATTGATAAATTCAATCAATAAATGGAATAAAAACACAACGTAAAGTTCAAATATAAAAATATTTTGAAAATTCAAATCATTTACATGTATGAATGATATAAGAAAAAAATATATCAACATTAAAAATTCATAGTAGGAAAGAATGAATATAAAAAAATTTAGAAAGCACTGACGTGAGGTCAGATTGCTTTGGCGCTCTTGTTGAGCTACTTGCGAGTAAATATTCAAACCTTAACAAATCTATAAGCTCTCTGATCGGGTGAACAATAGTCTTTTTCCGTACTATGGGACAATGTGATGTAAATATGAAAGCCTAATGAATAAACAAACCTTTATCTCAATTTGAAAATAACTACTCATAATTTTCACCAAATTTTGTTCTATGCTTCTCCTAAAAACTTACGTCATTGCTTTTCTGAGTTTTGACAACGCCATCAAATTCTTTCTCTATGATAAAAAATTATTTGATTAATATTACGTCTGTGCTTTTCTGAATTTTGACAACGTCATCGACATCGAATTCTACCTAAGATGTCTAAAATACTGGTGTGTGCACCTGTCAAATTTTGAATGGACACGTCATGGCGACTGTTTAGTTTTATACTCACATGAGGGAGCCACATGGCGATTCATTCATAAATTTACATTACAAACGCTTGACATTTGTTGAAATTTTAAATAAAATTAACCCTCAAAAATGAAAGAAATTTATTTCATTCCCCTGAAAAATTAGCTAGACAAATATTTCATGGATTTCACCGATTAACTGGCTTTCAAATAAAGATTCTTGTGATGCGAGTTCTGAACACGTAATGCTTTCAATTAGTAAGGTTTATCCATTTTTCTCTAATACATTGAAGTATGATTTTTTCACTAATACATGGTCTCTTGTTCGAACATAAATGTTTTCAGTATTATTCTATAAAGATTTTACAAGCCTGATTTATGATTAGTTGATGCTCATTTATGTATGTTTTATTAATTTCTGATCTCATCATTTTGGATAAGCAGGAAAAGGTTTGTAATATCAGTAGGAATGTTTTCTATTGGACTTGGGAAGGAATTATATGGGAGGTCCGGTTCAAAGTAGTTACTACAGGATGACATGGGTGATTTGGGAGCTCTCTTTCTGTAATGATGAAAAAATATGTATTCTCATTCTCAAAAAGTTTTAATTCAACATATAAAGTAAATAATTTCAATATATGTATATATAATATTCTTTTGAACTTTTGGCTCACAATATTTGTTTAGCAAACAGTAAAGCATATAGAGCAAGGGTTAGCGACGGGGTGCCATACAATTCGGCGTATGACATAAAAGCCTACGGAAAAAACCTCAGTAAAAAAACCTGGCTCCCGCCAAAGTGTGAAAGTACAAAAATAAGCTGAAATATAATTGAGGGACCTCTTTCTTCAAGAGTGGTCTTCTATTGATGGACACAGAGGCTTCTTCAAGTTGTCCATATCGAATCTGGAAATAAAAAGATAAAAGCAGAAAAAAGAACTGATTTGATGAATTATATCTATGAAAATAAGTGTTTGAAATGCGTCTATCTTTTGAGGATTCTTGAAACGCACGCATAATATTTAGTTGTTACATGATATAGAACATTCACTTGAGTCATTGAAAAAATCATTTCTACTCACATTTGGCACACTGAAAGTTCGTGAATTTTCATCCGCAGCACTAGACTGTCCACATAAAATACGAAAACGCATTATAAAAAATGGATAATCACTTTTCACACACTTTTATACAAAAATTCCGAATAACGCAATAAATAATAATTCTAATCAGAAACTGACATTCGAATAAATTTGAGTGGCGCTACCTGGCGGAGAGAAAATGAAAGAATCCCCATGTCGCCAAACCTGTAAGTCGAAATCGGAGGAGTGCACACACCAGTATTTTAGACATCTTAATTCTACCTCTATGAATTCTATGAAAATTTTGATTGATATTACGCCAACTGACACTCATATCTAGGTCCGCAAGTTGTCAAACGAATATCGATCTGTGATGGCAAATCTTTCAATGGCAAAGCTCGGACTTCATGACATTTCTATTTTTCTCTTGAGTAAATGAAAAAAATGATCATATCTTCAGGAGGGGGAAAGCTACGACAATGAAAGTATGAGGATGAGTAAGATATCGGTAACCTCAATATATATACGGATTTTTATTCAAATCTAAATGAATTCTTAGGAGATATTGAGTATTGAAAATTTTTTTTTTGGGAATTTTTTAAAGATTTCCTAGCGTGACGATTTCTGCGAAATTTTGCAAGCCGTTTTGTTTTAGCCTTCCTCAATAACATTCCAAGTATCAACTTGATCGGATGGATATTCTAGTAGTTATTGAGGAAACAAAATTTCAGATGCTCATAACTACTGAACCATCCGAGGGATTTGGCCCAATAACGAACTTGACCGAGATATTTGGACCATTGACCTATTCTGAAAATTTGAAAACTCTAGCTGATTCCTTTTGGATGCTAGAGAGGATACGGCCGGCCAGACAGACTCAACTTTCGCCACGAATTCTTCAACAGGGAGTCGAACCCAATCGATTGAGACCATTTTCGGCTCGATATTCCAAAATTACAGACATTCAGGCAAAATGATAGGCACTCTGTTCGGGTGAACAAGAGCGCCAAAAACAACGTAAAGTTTAAATATAAAAATATTTTGAAAATTCAAATCATTTTACATGTATGAATGATATAAGAAAAAATTATATCAGCATTAAAAATTCATAGTAGGAAAGAATGAATATAAAAAAGAATGACTTATTTGATTCAAAGAAAATAAAAAAAATAAAATAAAGAGAAAAGTTGTACATAGGTTCCATGTGTATGTTGTATCAATTGTATTAATTTTTTAATAGAAGGTGTTCAGTTTTATTTTTACAACATGTCCTAATATTTTTTTTTCTTTCGTCATGAGACAGATGACATGACAGTAAACTTAAATTGTTCCATCATTTCGAGTGAAAAATATTCGTATAAAATAGGTCTTACAAATTCAGGTGCTAATAATTCAATGCCTAATGTTGATGAATCAAATAACAAATCTCAAATGATTAATATGATAAGATATAATGAAAATCAACACGATAAGGGTAGATTGTAATACTGTTTCTATTTCGTATAGCATATAATGAAAATGCAATTGATACCATACATGCCTTCTATCCTACTGTTGCTCCAGGTTACAAGATAGTGAAGAGTCCACATAATTGTTATGTACCTACCCAAAAATACGCATGGCATCCATAATATATCACTTGAGATTAGGATTAAGATTAAGATGTTGATCAGAATGAACAACCTATCAGTTTCAGAAACGCAGAGAGAAAATCATGAAATGGTTCTCCGATTCAACAATCATAAACTCCATCAAGACAAATACTATTACTCAAAGGTTTCAGGAGTTAGTATTAGAAAGACTTTCGCACATTTGGCAGCAGAAAATGAAAAATTTTTAGAATCACAAAGTTTTGAAGAGGAAAGAAAAACAATAATGAATAACGTGTTGAATGTCAAGGAGAGTGCTTAATTCGAGAACTGTTGAAGAAATATTGAATATCAATCTATCTATAGTATACACTAGGGAAAATTAAACATAACAATGAATGCGGGATACTGAACAACAATAGTTAGGTACTGACTGTCCAGAAGAAAGTTATCTTCAAATTCAAGAGAAATTTCAGGAGGCTGGAGAGACCGAAGATAAAACACTGAAAACATGCCAGTTAAAAAACAACTTTGTTACATTCCTATTTGAGATCAGTTCAAAATTGGAATGTGCATTTGCTGATAGAGAAAAAAACCCAGGAATGATATCTTCGATGAAAAGTTATGTTTCATATACACTAAACGAGAGTACATCGCTAATCAATGCGAGCTGGTATTCTTTCGACCCTGTTACTGGATACGATCAAATACTGGTTCGTCTGATGTATGTTGTCAATGGACAACTCGGATTCGCGAAAATTTTAGAATAATTTTGTTGAATATAAAACAAGAAATTGTATTGATAAGATTGAGTACCGATCTCAATTGTAAGATGGGGAAGACAGGACTTGACAAACGACACATTAAAATTACGGAGATAGTTCCTCATCATACTGTTTCAGATTGTGAAAAATTAAAATTGTTACATAAAATCGGATAGAATATTTCTCATAATACATCCCATAGACGATAGGAACTGTTTTAAACCAGAATGACAATTTCACATGGACCTTGAAATCATCCCCATTTCTACTCCCAAGTTTATCAATTTCGGTCTACAGACAGATGGACGTAATAATCTCAATAACGATTTCAGAAAATTGGATCATTGTAATCCGAAGACCAGCAAATTATTTTTGCACTCCCAATCATACCCTTATGAAAATTACTTACATTTGAATTAAGAATAATCTGTTGCTTACGATATGTATGTTGAAAACAAATCGTCATATTATTACTATGAGAAAATGATCTGTGAACATTTGCTGAGCCAAATATTTTCAAGAGATTTCCCATCTGTAGTAATTGATTGTTCCTATCAATCAGAAATGATCAGATTCAAACCTACAGTCATTTAGGTCATCTGTATCATGACCGAAGAAAAAAAATGCTAAGACATGTTGCTTCTCATAAGATAAAAGAAACTGAACACCTTCTATTAAAAAAATAATACAATTGATACACCATACACATGGAACCTATGTTAAACTTCTCTTTCTCATTTTTTTTTTCATTTTCTTTGATTCGAATAAGTCATTCCTCTTTCATATTCATTCTTCCCCACTATGAGTCTTTAATATTGATATACTTCTTCACATCATTCATAGAGGTAAATGAAGCAATAAACATTACTTTTATGAACATTGAATGTTTCTTGGAATTCATTCCATGACTACGTACGCTGTATTTCGATGGATGAATCTATTTCTGGATATTTTATTCATGTTATGTTGAAGACAATACATTGTAGTTTCCGTCGAAATCTTAGAATAACAATTTTGATAATTTTCAATTATTTACCACATTAACTGACTATTCATATTTCTTATCGGAGTTTCATATGATAATGTTAATTCATCAAAATTAAACGCCGGATGATACTGGACTTCTAATTGGTCTCTATAATATACAGACTAACGAAAGAATCCATTTTCATCTATTGTTATCGTTTAGTTTTGAATCTTAACCTTTCGCTGATCTTTTGCTGACACGGAAGATAAACGACGATAACTTACAATCCAATCAAGATAGGTATTGATAAAGTTATACGAAATTTGTAAAGTGGGTTGTTCTCATTCTGAAAATGACGAAAATACTAAGTGTTTAGTTTGAAAGAGTTTTAAAATGTTGTGACTCAACAAAAGTATTTTTTTCTGACCACTCTGTATTACTTACAACTATGATTCGAGAACGATGGCACAGAGCAAACTGTTGTGTAGAGTAATGCCAAATTTCGAACTGAAACCTCGATTTTTGAGCGAACTATAGTCATTTTGGATGCTCCCAAATTAGACTTTGAATTTTCGAAAATAATTCATAAATCGAAAACCGTTCCTGATGGATATTGCACAGTGAAGTGAATTAATTCAATGTTTTTTGAGAGAATTATAAAAAAATACTGATCCAGTGTGTCGCTTTCAAAATCACAAAGGTGAGGCTAATTGGCTAATTGTTCACTAAAAAATATTGAACGTAAATTCTTCGAACAATATGGGTATCAAACTAATTTTTAGTTATAGGTTTTGATGTTTTCTTTTGAATAATTTACTAGTCTTGCACGAACTTTTTTGTGAATTCCATAAAAATCAATATTTTTCTTATTGGAAAAACAATGCTTGGTGTTAGACATTTCATGCAATAAAATTATTAATGTATTCTAAAACATGTGATTACACTGACGCAAATTATCATCAAAGGCGCATTTTCCCGTAGTTCCTAGTAATGTATAAACAGTTCTTCATTAAGGTGTGTTTTGAGGGCCGTTTTTCATCAGATTTTCTGAAGGATTTAGGAATTGATTGAGAGGGAGGTGGTTCGCTTAAAGTATGGACGGACGTATCCTAAGAAAACACCTCAAAAATATTATCAAGGGAAAAATTCATGAGATTCAAAGATATCAATGACGAAATTCATTCATCACAATGCAAGAAAGTTAGCTTTCATGTATTTTAGCTATCATTTGAGTTACTTAAACTTCATTCAATCATATATTGAGAATGTTCACCTTCTCGAGGGAGTGGATGTTTACGGAAAGATATACACTGATATGTTTCTGTTCTGCAGGCTCATCGCAATCCCTGTCGTTTCCTCCATGTTTCCGTACCATTGACTATCTTGCTGCTAAGAGAGGAATATCCAGAGAACATTACGATCAGCCGAGAAGTGAACGGTTTTCCTAACAGGGAATAGCAGTTTTTCATCATCATTAACCGCCCCTATCTCAGACGCCTTTAGCAGGGCGTTGATGTTATGTCAGTATATTGTAGATTAAATCAAAACGACACTAATTTTGTTGCCAAATGGAATATGAATATCCTACCATTTTTTCCTCTTAATTAATGTTCACTTTCCTAAGTTGTTATGAAATCTTTTTTGCGCACTTGTTTCAAAAAGAAAGCGTTTTTTCCAAGTGTCTATTATTTCCAAATATCAACACAAAAGTGTCGATCTCAATCGCTTGAATTCGAGATCCTGATGAAGAATCCGTGATTAAAATTGAGTTTTTAGGCCTGACTGACCTGGCTGTATACTGATTATCTTCCAAAATCAGGTAAAGTTATTATCGATTTCAGAATAGGTTGAATATCCAGAATTCTCAGTCACGTTCGTTATTGGGTCAATTTCGTCGAATTGTTCAGCAGTTATGGCCATCTAAAATGTAGTTGCATCCAGAACTCCTAAAATATCCATTCGATTAGGTTGTACCTTGAAAGATATTCGAATGATGTAAAATAAAAAAGGCATGCAAACATTTCGTAGAAAACAACAACTTAGAATATTTTGTTTTCTTTTAAACTCCCATTTTTTTTGTATACTTGATATCTCATGAGATATTCGTGAAATTTTACCGAATTTTGTGCATGCAGAGAAGTTATTGATTTAATTGAATTGAACAAGTCTTGAAAATGTAAATAAATTGATAATAATCTGAAAATGACGATTATAGTCATACTGATTGAAGTATCAATCAATCAATCAAGATACCTTTTTTTATTCTAGAAAACACTGTTATCTCTGATGATAAAGAGAAAATCTTTCATTTTTATCATAATATCAACCAATGGTGGAGACTTCCACCTAACACTACTAAAATTTTTTTTTAAAAGCTTAAATGGTGGTAGCAGGATCAGAAAACGGGAAAATGATACTATGTCAGTTCGCCGACGTTTCGGAAATATATTTTGCCATCTTCAGGACTCTACGAAAGAAAAATGGAGCATATAATGAAAAATTCCAAAAACAAACATGTAAATATATAAAACAGCAGGAATTACAAACCAAGACAACACCTCATAATTGCAGTTTAAAATGTGTAACATCAAACAATCAAACATGGATACAGCTCAAAAAGTAAAAACAACATAAACAATCAGCAATTATGTTGAAGGTTTTCGTGAAAAAATTAAGATGTACTAACATACTCAACAATTGTATCCTCCCATTATCCTCTATATAAATAATATAGTTTACAAATCTCAAATATGTATTTTGCATGGAATGAAATCATCAGACCGCAATGAAAAATAAACAATATAGTAATTTCGAGAGACATAAGTCGACACACTGAGGTGGAACCAATATAAGAGCTCTCGATTTCTCAGATGGAAATGCCCGAATACGCGTTCATATGTTAACGGGAGGCGATGAAAACTTTACAGGGTGTTTATTCAATCTTAATAAGGGAATATATATTCGGCTTAGATGTTGGATATCTGATCATGAATTAACTGAGTTAATAACTGCTATCTGTAACTTCTCATACATTAGTCGATTCACTAAGTATGGTTCCCTATTTAGAATTTTAACGTTTTCAAAGTCGAAACTAAGTCCCGTGCTAACGTTATCTTCAGCTAAGGCTGTTTTTGGGTTGGAGATGGGCAAGCTGACAGATCTCATGTGTTCCTGGACTCTCGATTACAAATATCGCCCAGTTTGTCCTACATAGACACTAGAACAATCTGAACATCCTATCCTGTACACTATATCAGAAAGAATGTAATTATGAGGTGTTGTCTTGGTGTGTCATTCCTGCTGTTTTATATATTTACATGTTTGTTTTTGGAATTTTTCATTATTTCTCCATATTCTTTTGTAGAGCACTGAAGATGGAAAAATATATTTCTGAAACGTCGGCGAACTGACATTGTATCATTTTTCCGTTTTTTAATCCTGCTACCACCATATAAACTTTTAAAAATATAATTTTGGATCAACAATTTGAATTTGAGAGTCAAAGTATACTTTAGAAGCCTGTTACTTCATCACAATAAAAACCCAAGATACTTATCCTCGATAGGATAGTTATAACATGCATATCTGAAACTGTCGAAAAGCAGAAGACCATGAATAATATTATATACTATTTGGATCTATATAGATCAGCATACACACTAAGAACATATGCTATGAGACCCCTTCAGAGTACTGTGCCCCAGTGTACTTTACACCGCTTAATTGAAGAAGATGAATGCCCAGCGGAACAACACTATGGGAATAGCGTAATCAAATCTACCCCAACCGAGTGGCTGACAATTCTTAGCAATATACCATCACATATTATGTTTGTTCATACCTTTTATTTAAGTATTAGTTTTGTATGAGTCGAAATACCATACGCTGAATAAATTAAAATAATAATAATAATAATAAGCTTTATTGAGCAACTTTGACATTTCACAGTACTAAGAATTAAAATAACTGAATAATTTTGCACCTGACTCCCAGAGGAGTTGTGTTGTGCATCATTAGGAAATAATTCAATATACCGACAAGTGTTTCTTCTAAGTGACGTACTGGAAACTGTTTATATTTTTTATAATAAACTACTTCAACTTCCCTTGAAATTCTTGATATCCTTCAAATGTTGTGGAAAAGAATTGAATATTTTTGGTCCAGTAGGGCTGATAAACCTCTGAAAAATTGTAGTCTTCGTCTGGGGCACTCTCAAATTCAGCCTTCCTCTTGTATCACATCTGTAATTACCTGTGTTTCTTGCCACTTCGTTTCTATACATGAACTTAGGAACATTAAATATATACAATTGTTGTAAGTCCATCATCCACAGTGGCGGCGATTAGGGGGGGGCGGTTGCCCCTCCACTTTCTTAGGAATATGACATTGATTTATATAATATTTTTGGTTGCCAACACTTGTATACTTTTAAAACTGCTTTACACAATTGCAACATAACTAGGGATGAAACGATACAAGTAAATACGAGTACATACTCGTTACTTTCCTTTCGATACCAAGTACTTTTTTACTCGATACTTTGAAGCAAAATATCGAATAGGTTTCGACGTATTAAGTTTATTATTTTTGTTTATACTTTAACTGTTGTTCATTTTTACGAAATTTCACCTGGTGAATTAATTAAAAAAATTATGACAATTAGGATTGCATTTAGTTTTTCCTCGCATTTTCTAATGTAGTTCTGTTAGAGCAAAAAAAAATTAAACTAACATGAAGCATTTTCTTACAATGTCATTTTCAGTTTAAGATTTCACTTTGCCCCCCCAATTCTCACACGCAATCGCCGCCACTGATCATCCAATCATTTGCGAACAATTTTCTGGTTGAAAACATTCTCGGTCTCGAAACTACTACCTCCAGTATCCATTTCTGGGTTAATATCAGATATTCAATTTGACTTCTATAGGTACCACCCCAGATAATGGTACTATTAGAAAGAATGGGCTCCACCAAAGAACTATATATCATCTTCAAAACGATCGCAGGCATAAATGAATAGAAATGAGATCAATGCTCACTGGTATAGGGTCAATTAACTTTATTTATATTTTTAGTTATGAAATTAATTCAATAACAGACTTATCACAATGTTATACCAAAGGTTCACAAACATTTCAGGCTTATCAAATGTAAAAGAAGAATTAATCTGGATTTCGAGCTAAAATTTTTTCGGTGTTCTGTAAGATTATGATATTTATCCCCTACATATTTCTACAGCTTCCGGTTGTACTGAAAACTGACTATATCTCTGATTTTTTTTTCAAAATGGCATACCCAGATATAACATCATTATTAGATACCTCATTTCATGTTAATTCCACCAATTGGCCATGATATAGTCAAAAACTCTACAGTTTTCATGTTATTGGGATTTATGTGAAAACAATATTTAAAGGGAGGACCCACTTTGGGCGTTCTTGTTTTATAATATTTCCGCATTTACCGAAACATGTTTGTTAAAATGGTTATCAATGAGGTATCTGATAATGCCATAATAAACTGGATGAGCCGGTATAGTTTTCCGGTATAGCTGAAAGCTGTAGATGCCAAAAAATATCACAATCTTATACTCCATTGCAAACATTTTCAGCTCAAAATTCCAATCAGTATTCCATGAAACCTCATCGCCACAAATCACCCTGTATAAGTTCTCATGAAACTTAGCTTAATATTCAATAAATCGTTATATCCTGCAGACTATGTTGACTTTTCGGCATGAACTGACAGTTGGTAATAAGGCATTTTCGTTATTTTGTTCAAACCTTCTTCTGTCACAAAGTCCAGATTCACAACCTTACTGAAACACTCGTGAAAATCTTTATTATATTTTTCTCTCTGGTTTTCAGGTAGAACATCTTTTACTGTATCTAGTGCTTTCAAAGTTTCTGAAAAAAAAACACAGAATAAAAATGCAATTAATGATCAAAGTAACAGTATCCCTCTTAACATGGGTAACGCACCATGTTAGACTTCTGTTTTTTGAGCCTGATTGAAAACAATTGGTACGGTGTAACTCCCAATGAACAATTTTTGTTTTATCGATATTTCATAACGTTTCAAGTAATGAAATAATAAACCTTAGAGCTTTATTTATTGGTACAATCAACACTGCTAAACTAATTATATTACCATCAAAGGACTTGCTATAAGAGGTATCAATACCTTGAATTTGGATATGTTATTCAACTTCTGGTGAAATTATGAATTGGAAGGAACTCACTAAATACATCTTCTTAAATGCCCAAAACTTAATTATGTCGCTCATTTTAGCAAAACATCGCTATTAACTTTCTTACTGCTTTGAAGAACTTTGATCTTTGATTGATAAGACCACTTTGTAATGAAAGTGACACCTAAATGTAGAAAATGGCTATAAATAGGTAGTTACTCATTAAGCTGCAACCATTTAAAACATCTGGGGCCAAATTTCCTATGGAAATTACAATTTTACTGTGAAATCGTGAATTCTAGGTCTGAAAAACTGGAACGCTTCAATAATTATCAATATAAAACCATTTAAGCTGACAAGAATTAAACATTCAACTACTTTGAATTCGTATTTTTTTTTACTTGGGGATAATATTTATTTACCCAAGACATGATATGGAACTTGTGGCTAATAATTGATACTTTCCATAAAAACAAAAACTTTATTATACATTGAAAAATTTATTTGAGGTAAGCTTTGATCAAGATGGCGGAAAGATTTTACAGTTTGCCAAACTACTAAAATCTCTAACCTCAGTTAGCTGGTTGTTACGGAACTGTTATATCACCATTTGGAATTTTTAAGGAATAGAATCAATACTTATTTGGGTTGTTGATGAACTCTGTTCGGGTGAACAAGAGCGCTAAAAAAAGGATGATTTCCTAACATTTCAGCAGCCGGTGAAGAAATGAATGAGACGGCAAAACGTGAAAATATTGATATCGACGAAATTTAAAAAAACGACAGAAAAGATTATCATCATTAGATATCCGAACAAAAAATGAATTCGAATAGGGCGCCACTACTTTTTTCAAACTACGTGAAGGACCAGACATTTTCTAAAAATGCATAATTGGAAACATTTTAGAATAGTGGGCAGTGGTCGAAACAGATTTCTGTTCTATAAATGGAATAAGGATTGTACCAAAAATTAAAAGTTTTCAGGAAGGTATTAGAGATAACTATGATTTTATTAGAGTACTTGTAATTACAAAGAAGATTTTCAATATATAAAATTGTTACAGTATAAATATTTTTACAAACCCTCATGGAGAAGTACTTCAAGGTAGATGTGAAGATGTTTATGCAACTCCAATATGGGACTCAAAGTATTTCCGACTATTGGATTCATAAGGAGGTGCTGTAAATGTTTATAGGACATACGATACATTTGTCAATTGTGTAGATCATGGAGGTTATTTATCTAAATAGGTAGGTCAGATTGAACAATATTTGGAGACAAAGAAGAAACCACATAATCGTAATGATGTGTCGATATGAGGCCCACAACCGGGCTCTCAACGCATTTTCTTCAGAGTAGTCACCGTTTCGATCTGGACAACCCGCGTACATACTGTTATTACATATTAAAATATTACAAAATTGATGTAAGGAATTGTTTTTGATCCACTGCTTTGAAAATAACGAAAGTAGCGCCACTCTCAACACAGTAATCCACAAAATAATAAATAAAATATCACAACTTTTCAACAGCTGTCTTTTGAAGGTTAGTATTAATTGAAAAACATGTGACTGCAAATTACTTGCGTCATCGAAGTGTTTGACTCTGGAATTTTCTGCCGACGTAGTATTGTATTGGGAAAATAATCTACTGAATCCCCTTTTGAAGAGATAGTTTTCATTAAAGTAACACCAAAAACACTGATCATGATTCGTTAAGGCAATGTTACTTATTATTGCGAGCTATGAGGAGGTTGTATATCATCGATGTTGCTTCTCCATACTTTTCCATACTTGATGGTTTCTTGTTTCATAATGAAAAGATTAACCTGGCTGATTTCAATAACTGTCAGTTGTTCTTGAGGTATATGTTCTTTGAATATGTTGTAGAATAGCAAGTAAATCTTCATTTTTTTCATGATCGAATTTGTTTTGGTTAATCTGTCTATTTATTTATACTGTGCCGAGTTACGTTCATTCAGGTAACAATTTATTTATTGTAATTTAATTCTGGAGAAGATAATTAAATTTATTCTATTGGTTCAGTTACCCATTACTAATAAATGAATGTAACGAGTATTGTGTCGGAAATTGTGCCAAATATTTGCCCCCAAAGCCTCAGAACTATATCGGTAAAGTATTTTGCTGTTATATCATGTTGAATATTTGATGTAAATAAATGGTAAATGAAACAAAAACGGATTTTCTTACCTATGAAATTTTTTGGAATTAAATCGATATCGGTGTATTCGAATATATGTCTCATGCATTTCAAACCACATTTTTGTAGGACTTCTTGAAGCTCATCTTGTGGATTATCTCCAGAAAAGTGAGCGACATAGTTTTCGTATTCCATGAGATATGGTTTCCAACAATCTATTTTACACAATTCTCTGTAAGTATTATAAACAGGATTCACTTTGTAAACTTGAAGGAAAAGTAATTGTCCCCTAGATTTGAGCATCAGATTTATATTTTTAAGCATTTGTCTGAAAAAGATAGTTTTCATTTAATAAAACTCACCTTAGACATTCCTCAGCTCATGGAGTTAGAATCAACATGCAATTAAGGATTTTCGAAAAAATATTGTGCTAAGTGGTGCCAGATCAGTTTACTTTGAATTCATTTGATTTCCATGACTGACATGACTTGAGCTGAAATTTTATTGAGTTGTCTCATTTGAATCTTTGAAAGACCATTTCTTTAGAGATAAAGAATTGAAAAAAAAACTCAACTTCACATTGAAATGATTATCTCAAAAATTTAAGTAATTTAACATATTTGTAGCATAACTCAGTTCAGCAATTTATTCGATAGTAAGTTCTCATTTTAAGTATAATTGTCTGCAATTTCCCATATCGAATCGAAAATAACCCAAATCGATTGGCATCGACTTCATGATAATGAATCCTTATCTAAAAAATGGTTTCCACGATAACTTCTAAAATATCCACCTGACCGATTGGTAAGTTGAACATCATTTTAATATCGACGAATTAAAGTAGTAGGCCCAATTACATGGCAATCCTCACGATAAAAAAATTTATAAAAACTCCCTACTTACTTTCCTCGCCAGATCTACAAAAAATCTAGCAATTATGAAAGATATTTATATGTTGTATCTTCTGAAATTTCATCGTAGAAAAGAACCCAAGGGAAGATATTGGAGTTTCTCTATGCACTTTATTCTAGTTGTGAACCGCATGCTATCGTTTCACCCAAATGTCTATTATCTATTTTTCGGAGGAGATTTGAGATAAAGGTTATTCGAACAAGCATTCGAAGTTCCTAACTTGACGTCAGTGCTTTTCTACTTTTCTCATTCACCATATCAAATTCTTCATGCAAAACTATTCAATGAAATCCTTCACTGAATACTGAATACTGTGTATTCTTAGAATATATGTACTACGAAACAGTGTGATACTAATACAACCGGCACTATAAACGAACAAACCTATATCTCGAATTTATAATACTTACTCACAATTTTGTTTGAAGCTCCAATTCCGTTCTTCTAAAAATCTATCAAAAATAGGTATATTAACCCCATCGAAAACAATTTATAATATTTTTCTCCGAATAAGATTTTGTTCTTTGAAATATCTTGTATATTATGGTCTAAATTATTATTTATTATTATTAATTAGTTTCATTTCAACCACAACCATGTTCCTCTTAAAACTGAACAACCTCAAGATATAATAACTTGAATGTATGTGGCAACATGCAGAAAAATTAATAAATCAGTAAACATGGTTCTCTTTTATCAGCATTCCAGAATTTCGGACGGGCAAACACTTGTCCTTTGAAATTCCCCATATATTCAAATCCAAATGACACAAAAGCGATCATTTTTCTGCTCACTCAATAAGCCCTTCACGATCAAATTTGGCATGTCAATTGCAAATTCAACTGAGAATGCTTGCCCTAAAATGAACGAAAAAAATTTTTTTTTTGGTGAGAGGAAGCTAAAACAAAGACATTTGAGAATATGCGAGATTTCAATAATGTTCACACTTACTCAATTTTTTTTGAATAATTTTAGTAGGAGTTGAAAGACTTTGCTTTTTCCAACAATCAAGCATTGTGGTATATTGCCATCACATCAATAATTATGTTATAGAATGGAAAAAGCTTAAATAGTCCCTAAATTGAGTAATATATAGATACAGAGGAAATAATTGACTTGAATAATATTAAAGATTTTACTACGGAATTTTTTGTTTAGTAGTGCACATACACAAAAAGTCGATACAAAATTGAATACAATAATTACTGGCACCATAAGATCTACAATGGTTCATTTTTTACCACTTTTGTCTAACATTGTCCCTCTCTATATTCGCCGACAGACTGCAGCTTTAAATTTTTGGAGCAAATATCCTTTATTTCCCTATTTTATTTTCAATTATGTCATATATTCCACAAAATAGAATTCCAAATTTGAAGTCACGTTAACCATTTTGGTATAATACGTTCATGAATAGGAATATCAGCGATAAAGAATTATAGAAGACTGAGTGGAACTCTGATGAAATATTAATAAAAATCTCATTTCTGATCCTTCAGAAAAAATTCCGGGTCTTGATCTTCCAAGAAAAAATTTGGACAGTTCTAAATCGTTTGAGAACAGGTCATGGTATATATATGCTATTCAGATGGAACTCAGTTCGAAGCGCAATTTGTGAATATGAATGCAGAAGAAACAATACCTCATCCCATCAATAAATATTCCATATATAAATTTCAAGATGGTTTTAGGGCTATTCACGATTTCCGAATTTTCCTTGGAATGGGTTATAAATTTTAAACAAATTTGATATATATATATTTTGGATTCAGTTCTTTTTGTTGCTTTTGTCTATTTATTTTCAGATTTGATATGTGCAAGTTGAAGAAGCCTCTGTGTTAATTACTAGAAGAACACTCTTGAAGAAAAATAAAAGTTTATTTTTGTACACACCACAATACTTATGCCGGGAGCCACGGTTCTTTTTGCTAGGTTTTTTTCCCTAGGCTTTCATGTCATACATACAATTGTATGGCACCCCGTCATCACCCCAGCTAACATTTGTTTTGTAGAGCAAAAGTCTAATATACATATATATATATAATAACTATTGTTTTCAGAGCCAAAATAAATATATTGAATGAATTTTAAGGGTCTTTATGCTCGGATTTGGGAGTAAATGATTCGAATACTCTTTATTCTATGCCAAGCTTTCGCATTAATTTAATGCTTCTTCAGGGCTTCTACAAAAGAACAATATTATATAATTTATAGACAACCAATTTTAAAACAAATCAACTCACTGAATGTGAGGTTACATGGATGACAATGGAAAGTTAATTTTTGATTCCAAAGGAATTCCACACAAAACACGTCATCTAAATCTATTTTAAAATTTCGAAAAATTATTTTTGTTGATGCTTTTATTCTCAAACTCACAATCAATTAAAAACTCTAAGGTAACACAATGTCATTTTATTTTTTAAGGTTATGTTTTTTCTTTCCTGGAAAACTAGTCTCTCACTTCTCTGTGTTCTTGATCTTCTTCATTCATCTACTGGGCCGTCATAAAAAGGTTTCATCTTTATCATTTCCAACAAATAGCTGTATATCGAGCTTAATTTGTTTGTATCTGTCTTCTTGTTTATGGTTTTTTGTTCTTTGTTTATGTTTATCATCTCATGGATCAATCTTTTTTGATAATTTTTCTCTAATTTGAGTACCTCAACATCCTCAAAATTCACTTGATGGTCAAGATTATGTGCATGAGTAGCCAATGCACATCTCTCTGGGTATTTTCTTATGTCCTATCTATGCAGTGTCACTCTACTTTTCACCCACTGGGAGGTATGTCCTACATAACATTTGTCGCAAGTCTCACAATTTATTTTGTATACGATATTACTTTCGAAGGATGTTGGAATGGAGTCTTTGATTTTTGTGTACAATGACCTCACCGTTTTTTGATTTTGGACTGCAATGTTATCCTCTCTGAACACATTCTTCAATTTCCCTGTCAAGTTGGTAACATTCGGATACGATGCATAACTTAATCTATTTGTTGTCATATTTTATTGTTCTGTTTGTTCGCTTTGAGTGGTACTATTAGCATTTAGAAATTTTCAATCATACTGTTGGGATAATCATTTTCTTGAAGAATTTGTTGTAATTTTTTTAATCCTTCTTCTATGTATGATTTATGACATATTTTTGATATCCTCCTTTTCATTTGGTTTATTGTGTTTATTTTTACATTTATGCCATGGTCCGAGTGGAAATGAATAATTTTGTCTGAATGTGTGTCCTTTCTATAGCATTTTAATTTTACTTTATTATCCTGTCTATATGCTTTAGTGTCTAGGAAGGGTACTGAGTGGTGGAGATCTTCTGTTTCTAGTGTGAACTGTAAATCTGCACAAGCCGAGTTGAACAAGTCAAGTGTCAGTTGAATAAATGTTTCTGGTACTATCATCATGATGTCGTCCACAAATTTTTTCACGAATAAAATAGTATATGGCAATTTGGGTAAGATTGAGTCCAAGTGATGGTCCATAACATACTGTGCCAGAATAGGGGACAACTTTGAGCCCATCGCGCATCCGAAAATTTGTTGATAAAATTCTCCCTGAAACGTGCAGTAATTATTTTCAAGAAGAAAAGTGACTATTTCCATAAATGAATTCATGTTCAAGCCCGTGTGCGGTCTTATATTGTTCCATTTAAGCTTTAGAATTTCGATGATTTTTTTCTTTTCTAAATTTCCGAACGTTTTGACAACGTGATATTAGTCTGTGGTCATCTGGTATCTAGATGTCATTAGTTTCCTGTGCATAATGAAAAGTGTATCTATTGTATCTATTGTCGGTAATATAAGCACTTTTTAGCGCATCCGCCACAAAAAAAAAACCATAAACAAGAAGACAGATACAAACAAATTAAGCTCGATATACAGTTATTTGTTGGAAATGATAAAGATGGAACCTTTTTATGACGACCCAGTAGATGAATGAAGAAGATCAAGAACACAGAGAAGTGAGAGACTAGTTTTCCAGGAAAGAAAAAGCATAACCTTAAAAAATAAAATGACATTGTGTTACCTTAGAGTTTTTAATTGATTGTGAATTTGAGAATAAGAGCATCAACAAAAATAATTTTTCGAAATTTTAAAATAGATTTAGATGACGTGTTTTGTGAGGAATTCCTATGGAATCAAAAATTAACTTTCCATTGTTTTTATTAATTATAACGTTTGTGTCAGATGTCATCCATGTAAAACCACACATTCAGTGAGTTGATTTGTTTTAAAATTGGTTGTCTATAAATTATATATTATTGTTCTTTTGTAGAAGCCCTGAAGAAGCTTTAAATTAATGCGAAAGCTTGGCATAGAATAAAGAGTATTCGAATCATTTACTCCCAAATCCGAGCCTAAAGACCCTTAAAATTCATTCAATATATATATATATATATATATATATATATATATATATATATCCAGGGGGAATAACCGTATCTTTTTAAAAAAAATTGATTTGGAAAAATGGCTTGAATATAAAAGGTTTTTCTGGTGCCTAACAAGTTATAATAGAAATAAATGAAGTTGTTAAAACCTCGACCTATTCAGATCGAAGTCAAATATCAATTATTATTAATTCTCACTTTCCAACTTACTCGTAGTCCTTAACATAATGTAGACAATAAAACGAAGTTATAAGATCAAATTTTCCAATGTATTTTTTTGGTAGATTCTTAGTAGAGATATCCAACTGATCAAATGATATTCGTGGGTCAACCTTCAATGATCGACAATGTTCTATCATCGACATCTGCTTATCCACTCCAACGAGGCCTGAGTAATTTTCTGGTAAAATTGGCAACAATTCTTCTAAAAGCACTCTTCCAGAACCACATCCAACATCTAGAACGTTCACCGATTTTTTTTCTATGAACCGAAAAACATTGTTGTGCGCACTCAATATTTTCCTTACTCCGTTGAAATGATAAATTGCGTTCTCTAAATGAATAATTGCATTAGCCATAACTGAATGAATGCAGGAAACGAGAGTATTCACTATATTCTTTTTATCTTATACACTATCGAAAATAATTGAAACATATTGTTTTTAGCGGACCTGATAACAGCGCTGAATTAGTCATGGAAGAATTTATCTGGAGATAAGTCTTATACGGGATAATTCAATTTATTTAAGAAATCTATTCAAATAACAAAAACGCAAAACACAATAATTCATCGAGAAATTTTTTAAATCTTTTGTTGGCTGAATCGTATTGTATATAAGGTTGCTAAACTCGTATTCGGCTCAGTTTTTGATGATAAACATATACAATTATCTCTCAATATTACATTTATTGCTACCTAAAGTAAAGAAAAATTTTATGGTCATGCAAACCATACGATGTTGCATATTTTTGAAATAAAAACAATAAAAAAAAATTAGAAAGCACTGACGTGAGGTCAGATTGCTTTGGCGCTCTTGTTGAGCTACTTGCAAGTAAATATTCAAACCTTAACAAATCTATAAGCTCTCTGATCGGGTGAACAATAGTCTTTTTCCGTACTATGGGACAATGTGATGTAAATATGAAAGCCTAATGAATAAACAAACCTTTATCTCAATTTGAAAATAACTACTCATAATTTTCACCAAATTTTGTTCTATGCTTCTCCTAAAAACTTACGTCATTGCTTTTCTGAGTTTTGACAACGCCATCAAATTCTTTCTCTATGATAAATAATTTTTTGATTAATATTACGTCTGTGCTTTTCTGAATTTTGACAACGTCATCGACATCGAATTCTACCTCTATGAATTCTACAAATAATTCTATAGATATAATTTGATAAATCGTGAAGCATCCAGTAGGCTGTGCCGTGCCCTTTGAGAAGTTCTGCTCATGCGCGACGAAGGGGAAATTGCTTAGAGAAGGGAATCGAGGAGAATACAGTGTTTCGTTCAAATAGTAATTCTGTCGTTTATTTTGAATTATGTCACATTCAGTAACCATGGTAACAAAATCACAAACCCCTTCTAACAAGCGTAAGCGTTCGTGGCGCATGCGCATTACACCTTGAAGGGAACGGGTCAATGTTACACGTTTGAGTACTTATTTTCCACGATGCACGCATTCTATATATTTATATTTCTATGGAATTCTATGAAAATTTTGATTGATATTACGCCAACTGACACTGATATCTAGGTTTGCAAGTTGTCAAACGAATATCGATCTGTGATGGCAAATCTTTCAATGACAAAGCTCGGACTTCATGACATTTCTATTTTTCTCTTGAGTAAATGAAGAAAATCATATCTCCAGAACTATTAGCTTGTCGAAGTCGAGAGTGGCATTTTTGTATACGTCTGATAAAACTGCACCATAAAAAAATTTTAATTTGAACAGTGTCATTTGAAAAAAAATTTTTTTTTTTGTTACTCCGAACCTATTCGGCCGATTTGACCGAATAACGAACTTAGCCGAGATATTTATACCTCAAACCTATTCTGAAAGTTTCAACTCACTAACTTCATCCGTTCGAGAGTTATCGTGTTCACGGAACGGACGGACGGACGGACAGAATCGATTTTGACCACGGATTATTCATCAGTAGGTCCAAACAAAACGATTGATACCACTTTTGCCCAAAAATTCGAAAGTCACAGACATTTGGGCAAATTGATAAGCACTCTGTTCAGGTGAACAAGAGCGCCAAAAATTAACCTTGCCGAAAATGGTACAGATATATAGTGTTCCTATTTAAAAAATTTAGAAAGCACTGACATGAGGTCAGATTGCTTTGGCGCTCTTGTTGAGCTACTTGCTAGTAAATATTCAAACCTTAACAAATCTATAAGCTCTCTGATCGGGTGAACAATAGTCTTTTTCCGTACTATGGGACAATGTGATGCAAATATGATTGCCTAATGAATAAACAAACCTTTATCTCAATTTGAAAATAACTACTCATAATTTTCACCAAATTTTGTTCTATGCTTCTCCTAAAAACTTACGTCATTGCTTTTCTGAGTTTTGACGCCATCAAATTCTTTCTCTATGATAAAAAATTTTTTAATTAATATTACGTCTGTGCTTTTCTGAATTTTGACAACGTCATCGACATCGAATTCTACCTCTATGAATTCTATGAAAATTTTGATTGATATTACGCCAACTGACACTGATAACTAGGTCCGCAAGTTGTCAAACGAATATCGATCTGTGATGACGAATGTTTCAATGACAAAGCTCGGACTTCATGACATCTCTATTTTTCTCTTGAGTAAATGAAAAAAATTATCATATCTTCAGAAGGGGGAAAGCTACGACAATGAAATTTGAGGATGAGTAAGATATCGGTAACCTCAATATATATACGGATTTTTATTTAAATCTAAATGAAGTCCTAGGAGATATTGAGTATTGAAATTTTTTTTTTTTGAATTTTTTAAAAATTTTCTAGTATGACGATTTCTGCGAAATTTTGCAAGCCGTTTCGTTTCAGCCTTCTTCAATAACATTCCAAGTATCAACTCGATCGGATGGATATTCTAGTAGTTATTGAGGAAACAAAATTTCAGATGCTCATAACTACTGAACCATCCGACGGATTTGGCCCAATAACGAACTTAGCCGAGATATTTATACCTCAAACCTATTCTGAAAGTTTCAACTCTCTAACTTCATCCGTTCGAGAGTTATCGTGTTCACGGAACGGACGGACGGACGGACAGAATCGATTTTGACCACGGATTATTCATCAGTAGGTCCAAACAAAACGATTGATACCACTTTTGCCCAAAAATTCGAAAGTCACAGACATTTGAGCAAATTGATAAGCACTCTGTTCAGGTGAACAAGAGCGCCAAAAACAGAGCTTTGGTCAATAGCTTTGTAATTAAAAATAGTGCAGAAAGAATGAGCACGCTATTGGATTTTACAAAAAAAAGTACATGTTTAATGTTTCAACTTCAAAGCTCAACCACCAGTGTTAGCGGTGATATAAATTTTCCTTAATATCGTCCTTTTTCCACAGTAAACTTTTTCGAGTTTCTTCAAATGCATTTCCAATAGAGTCCAAATTTTCACGGTTTATCGTGCCTTCTATTCAAGGGAAATGTGTTCGACGGTAGTAGACAAGCATACTTTGTCCGCTATACCTATGAATATTGCGAAATCTATGAATATGAAAATTACACAGATCATTCAACACTATACTACATCGTCCAATGAAATCGCTCAATTTTTGAAAACGGACCAATAGAAACAAACTGTATCTGAAACACTCAACCTCATAGTGTTTTCACTTTTAGAAATTTGTTTTTATCAAATGCCTAATTTGCATAGGAATATTAATACGTCCGGATAACTTTGGCCGTTGGTGGAAGTAGCGGTCGTCATGGTTACGATAAACAAGCAGTTGTTAGCGATAACTTCAACAGCACATTTGGCAGTTCTGTCAGTTTATTTTCGTATTTGACCAAAAAGTAGATAAAAATGAAACGTTTTGGCAATTGTAATATTACTTCAATTGAGAAAAGTGTGAAGAAAAGTGAGCCGCTTAATACAGTGAAGTCAAGATCCTACATTTGGAAACTATTTGAAGAATTCTGTGCTGCCCGGGAATACCTTGTAAATGAAAAAACAAGTTTGTCAGAGCTCAATAATATTATGCTAGACTGGGCTTTCAATATGAAGAAAAGAGATGAATCAGACTACAAGGAAAATGTCGTAAAAACCTTGTGGAATAATACTGCCAAACAGCTGCAGCAAAAATTCTATTCCGAATGGGCGTTAGGTTCGATCCATTTAAAGACGTGACTTTTAAAACGGCGCGGGATACACGAAATGCCAAGAGGCGTATTTTGCAAGTGGACCCTGAGAATAGAAAAGTTAGTGCCAAGGCGCTGTCTTTGGAGCAACACAAAAAGATGGTCAACTTATGTTTTTTTTTTTATTGCTGCATTGGAGCTTGCTTGGCGCGGAGGAAAGGGTTCATCATGCCTAATTTCGCATTTTCAATTCGAAATTGAAAACGATGGTTCTCCCACGTGCCGAATTGCCTACAATCCGATATTTTCTAAAACAAGACAAGATGGTGCCCAAAAATGTGCGGAAACGAAATCGCCGACTCCCAATATTGAAGAAGATATTTGCCCGGTGAGGTTATATAAGCTACCTGTAACCAAAAGAACTGCAAACATAACCACTGGAAGACTATTCCTTACTCCACATAAGAATTGGAAATATGGTTCATGGTTCAAAAACTCCCCAGTCGGTCCCAATACGATAGCTACATGGACAAAAGAATCGGCAGAACTAATTGGCATCAACACAACCAAGTCGAAGATAACCAACCACTCGCATCGAGCTACTGCTGTCAGCCAATTAGCCGAAGTATGGATTGGCGAGCAATGCTGATAAAGATAACAGGCCATTCTTCTGCAGCATCAGTGAAACCGTATCTCCAACTTGACCAACAACATCACAAAAAAATAATCACAGCCATAAGGATTGAAAAAAATGTCCTTCAAGAAACAACATCAGTATACACTTCATCATTCGAAAATAATGCTCGTAATGTTTAAAATAATTGTACTATCAATAATTATTATTTTGAGCATAAAGATGAATAATTTCTTGTTATGCTTCTATCTGGTTATTTTTGAATAAAAAACTATTTTTTATCTCGTTTGATTTATATTGTTGAATGATCTTCCCAAATACCACACGAGATTCGATTTTTTTTTTAGAAAACTCTGTCGTTTTTTGAAAATTATACAAATTTCACCCAACAAAGTGATCCCGAAATACTTTATTATTTTAATATTTTGAGGATAACTTTGTTTCGTGAAATTTAAACGCGTAATTCCCAAAAAACAAGAGTGTTCTCAAAAAATTCTCACCTCTAGTGGTAATACCCTTGATCATACGTTTAGAAAAATTCCCAGTACTCAGTTGGAAATTGTCAGTAATGACTGGATATGAAGGGGATTCAATACATAATCAGTAACAAATGGCGAATCGAGTTGCTCCTACCGTTGCAAGTACTTCATCATCTGGCGCGTATATTGAAAATATATAATATAATAAATTATATAAAATATTCAATTCGTTAAGTGACCTTGTTATTTTCAGTTTCCGTCCTTGTTATCAATGAAATGTCGATTTTCCGAAATGTTAGATAGAAAAGAATATTTGTTGTCGCTCCAAAAATCTATCGTTAGAATTTGAATAATCAAACATAAAATCTATTTATTTTTATCCTCGGTTATACCTATCTCTATTTCCCCTTTAATTTTCGAACGAATCAATCATTTCCGAAAAACTTGAATGGTGAAAACCTTTGACTCCTTGACAACTAGGAGAAACAAAAATGTGGCCTTGAAACATTCAATTCTGTGACACCAATCGAAATAATTCAGGACATTAAAGCCGAATCGTGAAAAAATCAATAACGAATTATGTATCCGAGTTGTCATTAATTCTATTTAGTTCTTCAATTTTTTGTCCATTTGACTCAATCGCAAGGAAAAAATTAAAGAATACATTCAGAGTGCCTTCAACCAGGACAACTACTATATTGAAACAGAGACCCTCTACTCAGGAAATTGCACTCTGTGGGATTAGAATTTCATCTCCAATTTTTGCGGCTTTCCTATTTATAAATGCGGGTTTTTCCCCTTTCTAGGAAGAAATATCCGATAGAGAGGAAATAAATCTTCATGAGAAGAATAATGGAACTAGATTCATTCTAGTGTGTTGTTACATGTAGGAATCCGTCTGCAGCAAGGAACGAAGGCATTAGCAGAAATTGGATAAAGGATTATCCAATAGGTTATTATGCTGGTAGAATTGAGCTTGCATGCTCCATTTCCAATAGGGCATTTTTTTGGGGATTAATTTGATTCGGAAAATATAGCGCTGTTGTTAAATCTGTTTTCGTCCAGTGGAATTTCAATTATGGGTGTGAATCTCGCATAGCATTTTTTGCTACTCGGAAAAACATATTTGATAATGAATAATGCTAAGTCGGTTCATGCTGGTATGTCATCTGAAGAGTTTTTCTCTGTTTGAAGCAGTTAACGAAATTTCTCATAAAAAGCATAAGAGAGCTTGATTAGCTATTTATCGAAATGAATTTTTCGAAACTGTAGTTATGCAATCGAGCAAGTCTATTCTTGAAAGTGTGAATAAACCAAACTATCTAAAACTGACAATTATATTCTTACACTGCTTGAAATAATCAAGGATACCATTATTTATTCAAGAACACATTGTGCCCTTTAATGAATAAGACAAAATTTTTCATTCTTATCATAACATCAAACAATTCAAAAAAACTACAGAAAATTTAATCAAAAAATGAAATAGAATAAGACCCATGTGTTTAGAAAGTAGTGTGTAACACTTTTCTCTCATCAGGCATTCATTTAAACAATCGTTTAACAATAATTTAAACAATTCTTGGTAACAACTTACTTGTGAGATGCCGCAAACGGAACAAATGAACATGCTACTTTAAAATGAGTTAGTTTTCTAAAAACTCACCTCAAATATAAGCATAGTGTGTTATTTCACTCAACAAATCGAGACAGAAAATAAGAACTCCATTCTATGATTCTATGAAGAATTGAGTTTATTATAAAAGAATGAAATTGACTCAAAATGGAATTCTTTCCATAATTCAAATCATTTAATCAAATAAGTTTATTCTTGAAAGTGTAAAAAAACCAAAATATCTAAAATTGCCAATTATAGTCTTACATTTCATGGAAGTATCAATGATAACTTTGATTATTCTAGAAAACACTGTTTTCTTTGATGAATAAGAGAGAATTTTTCAGTCTTATAATAACATCGAACAACTCAAAAAAAACTACAGAAAAATTAATGAAAAAATGGAATGGAATACGATACATTTCTTTCGAGATTTCTGTATAACACTTTTTTCTCATTAGGCATTTATATTCCATTAACAATAACTGATGTCAAGATAAAATTTTAAAATTCTCTCTTATTCGTCAAAGAAAACAGTGTTTTCTAGAATAAATTCTAAAAAAAATCTAAGAGAAATTGATTCGGAGAATTTATTTTCATATATTTATTTTCATAAGCAATCCACATTTATTAGTGGCAAACATTTTGGGAATAGAATAAATGAATGAGTCATAAGAAATTCAGAAATATCTTCAGCATTTTCTTATGAACATACAATACAGCGAGGGAAAAATGTTATATACTTTGAAGAAGTTTGAAGATTAAGAATGGTCGTTACGTGCAGCAAGTGTTCAAAGACAATAAGTCGTTATGACGATTCTATACCATGTTTTAACAACAGTTCACATATTTTTCATACACAGTGTGTTGATATGACTGTCGAAAAACTTGAATCAATGAGAATATCGGGCTCAATCAAAACTTGGCTGTGTATTGAATGTTCAACATCGGACATAACCTCAAAAAGGGAAACTCCGAATGAAAATTCATCGAAAATTCAGCTTTCTGCAAGTGGTGGACTATTCAAAGGCATTGAAAATATCATTCTGAAGTCTTTCAGTGACTTATTTGTTCCGCTAATCGAGAACCTAAAATCCGAAGTCCTCAGTCTCCGTGAAGAGGTTACTAATTTGAAGGTTGAGAACACGAAACTTCTGAAACATATAGTAAACAATGAAGTCAAACTACCATCTGATTCCAAGAAATATTCTAGAGCACTCAAAACAAATATCAGCAATAAACTTGATGAGGGTTCGTCTGGAAGTGCTTTCAACATTAATCCAGTCAAGGAATCTCAGTGTCAGTTTTCTACCGAACATAACGACTTACCGATGCCTACAAATATCAATTCGTACACGATGTCGGGTAAAAACAAACAAAAACAAGATACGACGAAGATTGAAACATCTACTGATAACTGTTCATCAAATAGTAAACCAAATTCTAACAGCTTATCGCTTGAAAGCAATTCACAGGGTACTTCAGGGGATGGTTTTACTTTAGTCAGAAACAAGAAATCGAAACGTGTGGATAGAAGCATTGTTGGCAGTGGAAAGGCTGATGAAATGTCTATTAAAGGAATTCCAAGATATGGTTACTTACATGTTTGTAAATTGGATCCAACCCTTGAACCCGAAGTGCTTACCAGATACCTCAACAACAATGGTTTCACCGGTATTATTTGTGAGAAATTACAATCCAACAGACCCAAAGAATACTCTTCCTTCAAATTGACCGTACCAGCACAGGAATTTGTAACTATTAAAAATCCTGATCTATGGCCTGAAGGTAGTAGAATAAATCATTTTTTATTCCGTCTGAACAAAGGCAAATTAGAACCGAGAAAGAAAAATGTATGATTTTGCATCAAAATGTTCAATCCTTGAGAAATTCCATTTTTAGGTTAGAGCAATTTGTAAACAAACAAAATGCGAGTTTTGTGGCAGTCATAGAACATTGGCAGGGTGATTCTGAACTCGATGCACTTCAGATTTGCGGTTTTAAATTAGTCTCCAAATATTGCAGACCACCTGGCCATCATGGTGGATGCGCTATTTATTGTAAATGTGAAATATTCTGTAAGGAGCGTTCAGATCTAGTAAAACTTAGTGTTCCCTATGTTTTCGAGTGTTCTGCAACGGATACTTACATTGGCTCGGAAAAATACTCGATTGTCTCTATATACCGTCCAAATACTCATCCTTGATGTGACATTGGATTGTTTTTCGAAAAAATGAACTTTGTCCTTCATATGCTCACATCTGAAAAAAGGCAATACATAATTGTTGGCGATTTTAACATTAATTTACTTTCTTGTGGTCTGGAGGCACAAACTTTCATTTCACTTCTACAGGGCTATGATGCCCATAACGGTGCGAGAACCAAGGCGAGTCACCGCCTCTTCTTCTACTTGTGTTGACAACGTAATTACTAATTTAAGTGATTATGAGGTTGAGGTAATTCCAGCTCATTTGTCCGACCATACATCTCAGAAATTTTCATTTTGTATTTCTGAATTAAATCGAAAACCTGTAACGAGGCAAACTAGGCTAATTGATGAGGCAACATTGGATAGGTTTCTGGATGTGCTGTCTGCCGAAGAGTGGAGGGGCCTCTCGTTTGAGGAGAATCAGTGTGATATAGATCGGCTCTGGGACAATTTTTTCGGTAGATTCAAGTCTATTTTCGATTCGGCTTTTCCTCTTGTAAAGGTAAACGTTAGTAATTCTAGATAGATCTGTTCAAGTAACAGATATCAAAAAACGTTTGGATTATCTCTAGACAGCATCTCGGTTTCGTCCTGAATTGGTTTGTTTTTACAATCAAACTAAAAAGTTATATGACACTATCCTTGTCAATAATAAAAGAGATCATCTCAAAAAATGGATTAATAACTCGAATAACAGAGGTAAAACTGTTTGGCAGTTAGTAAACGAAATAACCGGTCGTAAAAACAAGAATAAAAATGTGGGTGATGTCATGAAAACTGACAGTCCCCATGAATTAACTAATGCTTTCAGTAGACACTTCTGTGATATTTCCGCAAAAAATACGAATAATACAGACTCAACATCACATTCGAATGGTCGTCCTATTTTTCGAAATCAGAAAACGTTTTTCCTATTTGAAATTACACCTGAAGAAGTCATCAATACGGTGAATAAAATGGAAAACAAAAACTGCTTTGGGTACGATGGCATACCTATGTCAGTTATAAAAAGGTCTATTAAATTCATTGCTGAGCCCTTAGCATATATTATTTATGTGTCTGTCAGAGAGGGTAGTTTTCCCGTGTCCTTGAAGATTGCAGTGATTAAACCCCTCTTTAAGAAAGGAGATTTTGAGGACTTGGGTAATTATCGACCTATAAGTCTGTTAACATCTTTCCCAATAGTATTCGAAAAAATAATTGTTAATAGGCTTCTAAGTTTTTTTCATAAACACCGGATATTCTCTAAATACCAGCACGGATATTTGAGAAGTAGAAGTACTGATACTGCCATCTATCAGCTGATTCGCTCTGTCCTTCGTGCTTTGGAGAATGGAGATGTTCCTATTGGACTTTTTATAGATTTTTCCAAGGCTTTCGATTGCGTGGTTTATGATACCCTAATTGGAAAGCTGAAATCATACGGAATAAGAGATAAACAATTGGATTTCGTGAGGAGCTATTTGCAGGGTCGTCTGCAGAGGGTCTCTCTGGAAATCCAAGGTGTAGAATATGTGTCGTCGGACGCTGAGATCGAGGTGAGTGTGCCTCAGGGAGGTATTAAAATACATTAAAGAAATAACTGCGACCGTAGTTGTGACTGTCAAGAATTGTAATGTAAAATGTAAAATATTTACTGAGATGGTGTGAGCATATCAAACATATTTTGAAATTACTCCGGTGTACCCTACCAAAATTCAAACTATTAATCAACATATTGTCACAAGGAACAACTTTTACAATCTACTATGGCTTGGTACAGTCGATTTTAGAATATGGTATAGTTGGTTGGGGCTCAGCTTACAGAACACATCTCGAATGTTTGGATGTCACTCAGAGATTCATTCTTATGATCATAATGAGAAGAAATCGTTTCTACCCCTCTCATCTTTTGTTCAGTGAGGTTTTTACTGTTAATCCATTGTTCCATTAGAATGCTCTTTTGATGGTCCATAAACACCCTGAGAATTATGTAAGGTTTGAACATCAATATGATACTCGTAGTCAACTCCAAGATCCAATCCAATTACCAATGAAACATAAAATACATTTTCAAAAGCACGACCTCCACTTGGAAATATGGATGTACAACACTTTACCTCAGGAGATTAATATAGGCATGGTGAGACATTTTGTCAGAAGAATTGAAGTTGTTATTTCAAGTCTGGAGGTGAGTGTATTGTTTACATTATATTAGGCCAAATGAATGTTCTGACCAAGGGCACCATTAATTGATTGGGAAAGTACATTTATAGAGAGAAATTTGAAGTATTTGTCATTTGAAGGTGTTCTTTGAATAATTGCGCGATTGATGTTTCTAAAATATGAGCTTATGCATTGGTTTACAAATTTTTCAGGGTAGTTATTTTGGTGTAATCTTTCTTTTTTTGTTTTCAAGTTCATCTGATGATGAGGAATATGGCTATTTTTTATGGGAGTTCTTTTATTATATTTATTTCATAGTTGATCGGGTTGTTTCAACCAAAAATTTAGTATCCTACCCGAACTTGTTGATTTAGTATACCAGTTCGTTGTCAGTTCTCCACTCTCGGTTCTTTGGACTTCCACATCTAAGAATGCTGTTTTATAATTTTCTTCTTTCTCGATGGTGAATTGTATCTTAGGGTGGAAGGAATTAAAAATTTGAAGTATTATACTATAGTATCCTTCAGGTATTTCTGTTATGGAGTCGTCAACATATATCCAGAAAAACGGAGTCATGAATGGTAAGTTAGTAATCACTGAAGAAATTACTTCATCCATTATGATTTCTGCTGAAATTGGACTCATAGGATCACCCATGGCACTACCATTTAATTGAAGATGAATAGTCTTTCTGTATTGAAAGTAACTTGATTCGAGGCAAAAATTTCATTTCCATGAACAGTTTTCGTGGAATGTTAGTGTATGCCGAAATAAATTCCCATCTCTTGTTAAGTATTCTTTGAACCGGTTGTTTAGGTATATTGGTGAATAATGAAATCACATCTAAAGAAATTAATCGATAGCTGGTAGGTAGGTGAACGGGTTTCAGGTTCTTGACGAAGTCGAAAGAATTTTTTATTTTATAGGTGAACGTTGTTGCTAGTGGTAGTAAAATCTTGTGTAGAAATATTACTAGTCCATATGAAGGACAGTTAATGCAGCTGACAATTGGCCTTAGAGCGAATGAGTCTTTATGGGTCTTCTGAGTCCATATATTTTGGGTGGAATAGAATTATTAGTTTTTTTTTTTTGATTTGTGTAATATTAATGTGTTTATCTTCGAGTAATGATTTCACAAAGTTATTTACATGATGAAGAAAAAAATTTGTCTCTTCAATTTCTTTCATTAGATCTCTATCTATTGTGAAATCACTACTCGAGGGTAAACACATTGATTTAACACGAAGCAAAAATATAGAAACTAAGAATTCTATTCAGAATAGGTCAAAGAAATGAATATCTCGGAGGAGTTCGTTATCGGGTCAAATCCGTCCAATGAATCAGGAGTTACGGACATCTGAAAATTGGTTTCCTTCATACCTCCCATAATATCCGTCGGATCAAGTTGTTACTTGAATAATGTTGAAAAATTTCGCCAAATCCACACGCTAAAAAATTTTTGAAAAATTCCTAATAAAATAAATAATAATAATAATAAATAAAATTTTTTAATACAATTAATTACAAAAAATGAAATAAAAAAGGGAAGGGGAAAATAAATGGAAATTCTTCATTACGGTGAAACGTTGTCAAAACTTAGAAGAGCAATGACGTAGGTTTTTAGGAGACGGGAATTCAAACTTCGAACAAATCTTATGTGAAACTATGAAGAGTTATTCTTGATTCAAGTTATAGGTTTGTGTTTTCATCGTGGCGTGTGTATATGTATTATATTGTCTCAGTGAACGGAAAAAAACTCTCGTACATCTGAACAGAGTGCTAATAGTTTGAATATTTACTCGCAACCAGCTCATCAAGAGTGCTAAAGCATTCAGACCTCATGTCAGTGCTCTCTAGATTTCTTTCATTTCGTTTTCGAAAATTTGAAATTTTCTTTGAAGATTTTCGTCAAATACTGTTCTGACAACAATGGAAACAACGAACAAACCATTTCAATTGATGATTCGGACTTTTCCACAGAATAAACATTGCTTCTCTTATTTATAAAAATTAAATTTCATGTTATGTTAAACTCGGATTAGCTGATTATACTAGAGATCAGAGAACGCATTGCATTGTGTATTCCAATTAACACCTGCGTGATCCTCCCTCACTCTTCACACATCTGAATCGACAAATCAAATGCCACCAAAAAATTCCCAACAATATAAATCAGGTAAGAAAACGGGACGAAAACACATTAAAAATGCAATCGCTGGAACGGAAAAGCGCGACCCATGTCCGTTCCAAACAATTGACGATTGACGCCGGAAAACAAAACCCAGAACTTCGGTAAAAAGTGCCGCTAAAAGATTATATCTCTCCGCTTAAGAGAAAGAAAGTTGAGAGATTTAATGTGGCGTTTCTAAAACATCTCAGCTCCCTATAACAGGGTGAAATGTCATATTGTTAAAGTTGAGCCGTTCTCTGAATGGCGCCATTTTGTTTTTATCGAATGAAGTATGACGTGAACCAGACGAGATAAAACATATTTCAACTAGTTATCTGGATGCTTCTTCATATTACTGTTATTGCCGGATTTTTTGCTAAACGTTACGTAGGAAAAGTATTTAGCGAATCCACTAGGAAAGTTTCGGCAGTCGGTAAAACAGTAGATCACTCCGCAGTTTAGAATAAGAATAGGGAAAATTCGACCCTTATTTCCATTCTCTAAGGGAAATGGAACTAGGAAATGAAGGATATTTCAAATCTATTCGAAAGCGTCAAGATGTCGTCGATTTGGATACTGCCGCTCCATTCTATTCAGAAATATATAAAGCTCTCCAATGAGTTTCTTGAAATGAGTACACCCATTGTTTATTTGGCCAATTAACAAAAGTGACACAATATCTGGAATTGAATCAATATTTGCTCTTGAATTAAACGTCGTAGATGGTGAACGCATTTTGATCGATGAGCATTCGTTTGATTGGAAAAGCGAGCTTTCGATTTCTCCACACACCGGTAATTTTCGAAAATCAAGCATAAATGATTATTAAAATTGAAACATATTATATCATCGTGAAGAATAAATATATCTATGATGGTATATCGGGTGAATCCACAAGTAGCAGAAGGAAATGAACGAAGATGGTACTTGCCGACACGTGTTTCTGCTGATTGGCTTCGTCGGGACAAGATAACCTGAGGAACAAGGAGATGATGAGACAAAATAGATAGGGGTACACATATAAGAGAGAGCGACCAATTAATGTCTTCAACACTAGGACCTCTCATTCGGAAAAAAATCTAATGAATTGATATAAGCAACATGTATGATGCTACACTGGCCCAAGATTAATAAAACTAAAACATATTATATTCATCCTGGAGATTAAATATACATATGTAGATAAGGTATATCGGGAGAATCCACAAGTAGCAGAAGGAAAGAGTACTTGTGGATTCATTCGATATACCTTTCCAACATAAAAATGATCTTTTTTCATGGCTTTATGAAGGTGCTATGAATTTTAGGCCACTCTCAGGTATAAGAACAAGAATGCCTACATTTTGGGGATCGATAAAAGGTCACAGATTTTTGTCATTCGGTTCAAATTGAATACTTCTACAAAATTTCTTACTGAAGGAAAACTTTGAAATGCTATAATTCATTCTCATTTAAACCATTGCATGTCACTCTCGATAGCATGCAGTAAAAAACGTGTAAGTAGACTGCAGATTCTGCAGAATAAGGCAATGGGAATTTTGTTAGATGTGCCAGGAGTACTTCTGTTGCTCAGATACTGAAAAGGTTGAGGTTTTTTTTTGAATTTGTCTCATGCGATTGAGGAGTCATAGCTAGTATTAATCTACAAGGCATCAAATGGATGGGAAATATCCTGGTTAGGAGAAGTAATTTGACTTACTATTCACTGAGAGGAGCAGAAAGGTTTCACATAGACAGGTGTAGGGTAGTTGAGTTTCAGAACTCAAATTTCAACTTGGGAGTTGATGGTTACATTGACTTACCTATGGAGATGAGATCATCGGCGACTGTACAACTTTTCAGGCGGGCATTGAGGAGATAGATTTTTGTTCGATTATTAGTATTATTAGTATCGAAGAAAACAATAAGCATCATCTTGATTTTTTTACCACTTTTTCGAGGTTTTCTCTGTTTCGGCACATCTTTCATAAACTATTCTGATGATTGTTAGCTCGTTTGTGTGTCGCATTCATGAACCCTTATCTTGTCACCAGTTGTCTTCTCAACTCCCCTGACTGATAAAGAGGACTGCATAGAACGAGTCAGAAATGCGTTCAGGTTTGTTTAGATTTTTAGATTCATAGTTTTGAAACTCAATTTGGTTTTTTAAAGGTTTTACAGATCTCTTCTGTCTTTCAAGGTGAAATGAGCTTTTAGAATAGCTGACGATATTAAAAGATGATTGGCCATTAGTGAATGCAGACGATAGCAATAACAGATATTCTTGAGGATAACCCAGAAATCTGTTTACTTTATTTGCAATTATTGATTAAATCTTTATTCCTGAATATGATGTTCGTCTAATAATTTCATGATTTCTTGTTTCAAATACGCAATCTGAGAATGAAATCGACACAGAAGAGAAAGATTGTTTTACCGATAAACATAATGATAGTTTTCCAATTGTCAGATTAGGAAAACTCCTCCATGTAATCACCAAATTAGAAGTCCAGAGTATATACAGGAGGCCGGCAGATTGACGTTTAAAAAAATAGATTCCTCGTGTCATGGGGTCTGAAATATCTAATGTATGTTCCGCAATTATTCACGGTTTTCGAGTTATAATTATCTTCAGAAAATTTCAGAATTTTTGTCCTTAATCACGGAAAAAATTCTAAAAAAATATAAAACCATTTTGACCTTTTTTCTTTTGCAATAAAATCTCCATAAGTATTACTTTGATATATAAAATGATCGGTTCTGTAACTTTGATGTATGATGAGGAAAAATTGGTCTTCAGAGAAAAAATACGTCAAGTGAATGAAGACAAAAACTTTCAAACATAAATAAAAATTTAAATGGATATTTTTTTGATTACTGAATGTACCTATAAAATGCTCCTAACTCTCAGCAATCAGGATCATTTGAAATAAGTAGTATGTACTTAATGAGATATTTTTGCAGAAATCCGCCTTTAAATTCACCCATTCCCTTCTCAACCATTTTGTTTTACCGCACCCATCACAGAAATCAGATTACGTGAAACATAGATCAATCTATCAATATCTGATGCGCTCGAGTATGTTCATGCAACAGTTTTATTCTACATTTTTGAAAACTATAAGCCGCTTCCCGCAATGGTGATAGTGTATATATAATATCCCTTTTTTACTTCTACTCATTTGAGCTTCACAATGCAATAGGCCACTATGATGATCGAGTTAATTCCGATTTAGTACGATTTAGTTCAGTTGTTGATTAAAACATGAATTTATGCATGTGTTGATATTTCACCTAATTAATCTCCAATTTTAATATCGCAACTTTCTATCATAAGAGGATATAGGAGATTTTTCATATAAAACAGACAAAACGAAAATAAACTAAAGAATGGAAAGATATTTTTGCGGGCCAGTTCAGTTTATTCGAAAATGTCATTCTCACATGTCTGAGCAAAGATCGTGATCTGAGGAAATTTAATGTGTCTTTATGTCTTTGTTGGGGTCCCATAGAGGTCTTAAAAATTCCATTTCGAAGAATCATAGCTTCTCTGTATTTAAATATGATTGCATTAAAAATTATCAAAAAGGCAAGAGGTTACTGTAATGGAGATTTCAATTTTTCAATATGATTCCCAACGAAATAGAGAATAATAATATACTTCATTTCAAGGATTCTCTATAAAAAATTACAAAGGTGCAGATGAAATCACGTCTAAATATAACTGAAATACAATATTCTTATAGAAAAAAACTACAAGCTTCTCACATATGGTTCGATCTCTATGAGGAGAGTTTTCAATGATTACTTAAAGGTATTGAAGTTCGTCAACACTATCACATTATATGGAAGAGAATCGAATAGTTTGATGCACATATAAGATAGATGTTTCTCAGTTATTGCTTATTTATGCCATGGAAAATGTTGGTTGATAGATCGTGTTGGATAGTGATGCTAGGAAGTATGAATTGTAAACTTTTCCCTATTCTTCATAAAAACACTAAACACTAAAATATATAAAGGGCATACAAAGTCAGAATATTCTTTTCACAGAATACTTCTACATACTCTCTGAACTTCATATGGAACATGATTCTCACAATTTTCCTCTGTATTTTAAAGATAGAGTCAACAGCTGACGTAGCTCCCCGAAACAATATCCCATGACAGACTCTGCATTGGCGAAATAAACTGATCTTAAGCTAGTTGAGTTTAAATATTTCGCCAATACCCTCATTCAATAGCAAATCTTACTCAATTTAATCGATAATAATTCTATATGATCTTACCATTTCAAGAACCTGTCGATTTGAAGGTCTAAGAATTTAGTCGATTGACTCAAGATAATGCTTTTATTCGCCAACTGTATTGAATCGTCCAATTTTTTAAAGGATCTATCTGAGCTGAATACTAGAACTGTGTTTTTGTCTTCATTCATGAGAAGACTATTAAAATCGAGGCAATTTTTCACGATTGCAAATATCTCATCCGCTTTTTGCTGATACTTACAAAATTCTTGTCCTCCAATAAAATATTGTTGTCATCTACGAAACAAGTAATGATGGCCAACAGGGCTTCAATCAAAAAGGCATAAATCATTCATAAAGAGAAGAAACAATACTGGACCTAGTGTGCTTCCCTGAGGTATGCCAATATTCGCCTGTTCCATCTACATTAACTGACACCTTCTGATGGCGACCTTCAAGGTAAGACTCAAATCACATTTTTGCCACACTGCGAATTTCCATATTCTCAAAATTTTTGGAGCAGATAAGAATGGTTCAAACAATCATGAGCTCTTGACTGATCTGTAAATAGACCCAATCCAATACAATTTATCTTCTTCAATTATGCGGATTATTCCCTGAGTCAACTGGAAAATGGCTGTGATCGGATACCTTCCCCCGAGGTATCCATGCTGAGAGTCGCTGAATACAGGGTCTTTCACGAGGAACCTCCTCATATTTATACGGGAAACTACTGAACGTATTTTCATGAAATTCAGCACTTATAGGTATTTCACAATGCTGATGAAATCTAAAATATTTTCAAGGCATGAGCACCCCCGGTTTTTCCGGAAATGACGTAAACTTCCGCTTTTCAATTAATAACACAATTTTCTTATTGCAGAAATAGATTCCTTAGAAAATTTCAAGTTATTTTGATGTAACATTCTTCATTTTTTGGTTGGAAAATTCTCTCCGAGCAGGAAAAAATCGAAAATAGAGCTCCGCCGAAACAAGAATAACTGAGGTTTTTGGATGGAAAATTTTCATTTTTGGGATTTTTCAAGATGTAAGATTGATGTATCCACTTCAAAAATCGAAATCGCAATTCATGATACAGGGGATGAAAAAATCGCTTTCAAAGTTAGGGATGACAAAATCGTGAAAAATCAATTTTTTCAAATTAGAACCCAATTTTTTTATGGCAGATATTGAATCTACGTTGAAAAATTAATGTGAGTGTATGCATCACATCCTTGCCCTTAAGTGGATATTATCTGAGTTATTCACAAAAATCTGGTTTTCGTCTTGAATTTTCAGCTATTTCTTTTCCCTTCACGCCAAAAAGATGAAATTTTCAGGAACTGTTATTTGAACCATGCTGTAGATTTTTCATCCCTTCTTGGAAGCGACTTCAAGTTACTATTAGGAGAACCATGGCAAACTCTCGCAGTTATAACTAGAGAAGATGCTCAATGTTTTGACCGTTAATTTCTAAACATTTATTTATACATCTCAGGAATGCATCGTGCGTTGCTCTCCTTATTTCATCGGGAGGAAGAGATCTGTAAAAGTGTTTAAAAACCAAATTGAGTTTCAAAACTATGAATCTAAAAATCTAAACAAACCTGAACGCATTTCTGACTCGTTCTATGCAGTCCTCTTTATCAGTCAGGGAGTTGAGAAGACAATTTTTTTATCCTACCCCAAACATAATAGTTTAAAGGAGTTGAATCGGGAGAACGTGGTGGCAAATGATGTGGACCATTGTTTGCCAACCATCGATCTTCAAATAGCCTGTATAGGATATTCGACACATTGAGTGAATTGTGTGGAGGCGCGCCATCTTGTTGATACCATAAGTCATTGTGGTTCTGTACTAGCGGCTCAATTATTTGAGTCAATATGTCAGAGTGTCTATCTCCTTAGGGAGAACATTCTTTAAATAATGCAAACATGTGTAGTGTTCTATCTTACCAGTTAAAGTCCCATCATAAATGTGAACATAGAGAATTGCATTATTTTTGATGGCGCAAAATATTGAAACTCCAGGTCTCTTTGAAAGTTCCATTGTCTGAAATGGTGAAATGATACCATTCTTTGTGAATTTAGATTCATCTGTCCAAATTATACAGTCCAAAAGTTTTCATTCTCTTGAAATCGAATCATCATAGCTTTGCAAAACTCTGTTCTCCTGACGAAATCAGTTTCCTTCAAATGCTGTACCTATTAAATTTATATGGGTGCATTTTGTGTTTTTAATATTCTCCAACACTCGATTGAGATAATCCCAGAGCAATCTCGGCATCTTTGATAGAATTTTGAGGAGTCACACGAAAATATGCAAGATCTATTTTCGTTGTTCTCATCTTCTTCTACACTTTTTCTCTGTGTATAGTTTTCTTAACGAAAGATCCGACATTTCTCAAGTTTGTCATGGTTCCGCTAATGGTATCTCTCGTTGGTCTGGGTCGGTCAGGAAACCTCTCAATGAACAGTCGAATCGTTCTATCTACAACTTTATTACATTCTTTAATAGTAAACACAAAATGCTACTGAAGTGATATCTATCTTTCCGATTAGAAGGGATGAAAAATCTACAGCATGGTTCAAATAACAGTTCCTGAAAATTTCATCTTTTTGGCGTGAAGGGAAAAGAAATAGCTGAAAATTCAAGACGAAAAACAGTTTTTTGTGAATAACTCAGAAAATGTCCACTTTAGGGCAAGGGTGTGATGCATTCACTCACATTATTTTTTAACGTAGATTCAATATCTGCCATAAAAAAATGGGGTTCTGATTTGAAAAAATTGATTTTTCACGATTTTGTCATCGCAAACTTTGAAAGCGATTTTTTCACCCCATGTATCATGAATCGCAATTTCGATTCTTAAAGTGGATACATCAATCTTACATCTTGAAAAATCCCAAAAATGAAAATTTTCCATCCAAAAACCTCGAAGTTATTCTTGTTTCAGCGGAGCTCTATTTTCGATTTTTTTTTCGAATTTTCCCGCTAAGAGAGAATTTTCCAACCAAAACTGAAAAATGTTACAACGAAATAACTTGAAATTTTCTAAGGAATCTATTTCTGCAATAAAAAAATGGTGTTCTAATTTGAAAAACGGAAGTTGAAGTCATTTTCGGAAAAACCGGTGGTGCTCATGCCTTGAAAATATTTTAGATTTCATCAGCATCGTGAAATACTTATAAGTGCTGAATTTCATGAAAATACCTTTAGTAGTTGCCGGTATAAATATGGGTGAGTTTCCTCGTGAAAGACCCTGTATATTATTTCCTTCAAGAAATTCCAAAAGCCTAGTTAACATTGCTTTCTCAAAATTTTTGAAAAACATGGCAGAAGACGGGTATAATTTTCAACAGCACTCTTATTACCTTTTTTGAAAATGGGTTTTATTATAGAAATTTTCAATTGATTCGGAAAAATTCCATATACAGGGTGAGTCTTTGACCACTGCGTTAATTTTAACCGTCGGTTCTTGAGAACAAATGAAACACTTTTTCCATTACGGTTTTTCCATATTCAGCTGCGTTAAAAAGTTATAAGCATTTTCAGTTTTCACATTGGGCAAATACCCCTCTGTAGTCCAGTTTATCCAGATATTATACAAAATACTAATTTTTTGGTAAAAAAATTCAACACCATAAACATAGATTTTTGTTGTTCTACTATAATTTCTTTCTACTTCAAGATTATAAACCATCCCTTTCTAGTGAGAAATTCCAAAAAACCTCAGAATTATTGGATGTTATCATCATACATTTGTAATTTTCTTATTAAAATTTCCAAATCATGAAAACCATCATTTCTATGAAAACTTCCAAGGCAAGAGGTTGTCACTTTGCTTTTTTTTCACTCAAAGCCAGAAAAAATCATCAATGATTTTCCAAACACTGATATTACTGAAGTTTCTTCTCCTTGACAGAGACCAGTGAACAAGTCTATGAAGTCTTTTGATTTTTTTTGTTGAAAATATGAAAATCTTTTTCGAAATCTTCAACAACAATGAATGATGTCACTACGAATAATTATTTTAAAGTGATGTTATTTTGCTTGATGATTGTTTTCTGTACAGAATCCCAATAACAATTTACTTGGATAGATTACAAGTATTCCCAGATTTAGATGTGCAATTATTCTTGCTTGAAAAAATGTTTGTTAGATGATTATTATGAATCTATTCTGTTTAGAATATAATTAATTACTGAACATACCTAAATTTTTGGATTTCAGAATCAGAGTATCTGTTTTAATCATGTAAACAAAAACATAAATATTGAATAATTTTTATTCATAGATTCATGTCAAATTTTAATACCTTACCATAGAATATCTTTATTACCGAACCCCAGGAGAGAAAAAAATTAATAATTGCAAAGTTTTTTTAAATGAAAGATAATATCTGTAGCCATTATTGATCTTTAGGTATAATTTTTCTCAGAATAACGAGAGTGCATTATTATCACATTAAAATGTTATAACGTCTCTGTGGTGGGTAGTTTCCAATAAAATAGTGTTCTGTGGTTCCCTGTTGTTTTGATTCTATTCGAAACTTTCAACAGTTAGTTGTATCTTCAAGAAGAAAATGAAAAATATTCTAGGGATAATTTCGATAGTTTGAAATAATTCAATTCAGTATGAAATGATTATGGTCAGAAAATGCATTCTATTTCAATCTTTCTTGTTTATGAGCCTATAGCTTCCAGTTTCAATATTGATATTATTTTAATTAATCATGCATCATAATAAACATTCAGAAATATTAAAATCAAGTCAAATTCTATTATCTCCTAAGTTTGTGAACCAGGTTGAATCGATGTATGAAATAAAGATGTGAAAAGGAGATCTTTAAAGCCACAAAAAAAAATCTAGGAGACTGGGTTCGAAGCTTTTAAAACTCATATGAGCTTAAATTCAATTCAATATTAAACAAGGTGCTAGACATCATTAATAATGAATACAGCAATGGTAATTTAGATTTTGTAGGGAATGTTAGACAAAAATTGTTCAGTGGTTAATTTCATCTATAGTGTTTAGTGGTGGAACCATAGACTGGAGAAATTTCCTCAACCTTGAAGAAATATTTAATAAAGACATAAAATATGGCAACATCGAACAAATCTGATAATTCAATCATTTCAGCACAGAGTTGGATTTGGGAAAATCAGAAAATTTGGACAAAATTATATCGATTTAATTCCTTTCAACTTCAAATATCTCAAGAACGGTGCAATTTAGAAGAAAAGATGACGAATGATTTTATCTGCGAAAAAGACTAATGATTCCAGGAAGTACAAGATACAGACCTTTAGTTCAAGTGATATTTGTTTTTCATGCATTTTAACCAATCTGAAGACTAGTAGTGAGAAACCCACAAGAAATGGAATAAATCTTATAATGCCAAAATATGCATGACTGTTATCAAAAACCTTCAACAAGAGATCATTTCAATTGATATTGTCGTTTGAATATTACAGGTGAAAATGCAATTTTTTCATAATATTTCAACACCCTATATCTTTTGAACGGGACAAAATTTGGAAAAATGTTATAGGAAGAAAATGTTTCTTTTGACTTCAAGAACCTATGGTTAAAATTAACGCAGTGGTCAAAGACTCACCCTGTATAAAGGAATTATTAGTTATATAAGACAGTTTTCATTTCATATCTTCACTACAAGACTCACCAGCCTCAAAGGAATTTCATCATAACTACTACAATTTTTATTTTTGAATTTCTTAAAAATCTCTGTGATTTGCGATCTTGTATTTGTTTTTCGAGAGTAGAGAATTTGAGCTTCGAACAGTACCGAAGGAAAACCGTGAGAGTTTATTTCCAAATTGAGATATAGGTATGTTCCTTCATGTCCGCAGATGACAATTTCAAAGTGTTTGTCTGTGAAATCTTCTTATTCCTTTCATTTCATGTACTAATATATTTCACTGTTAAAAAAGCTGCATTATGTACAGAAAACTCCGAGAGTAGTAATAATATACAGTATCCTAACCTTCCTGTCAGTCACATTCGAAGTGGAAAATGAATTGGTACTTCAGACAAAAGAAATTAAATGGAAATGAAGCTGAAGCAAACGAAATCATAACAGAAACAACCCAGAAACGAAATGGAAAAAAACAATACAGGCGTCAATTAGTAAGAAACTCAATCGAAATTGTTTTTCGAAAATAATTGAAATCATTCGGAGCGAAAAGGGTCCATTAATTTCATCAAAACAGCCTCCGTCTCCCACTCTTGAAAAGAACACTTGAAAAGAAATCAATTACGCCTTTAATTTAAAATAAATTTCCAGTTTTGCTTGAACGTAGCCAGGACTGAAAGAAACATCGGTGTAAATGTTTTCTCAAGTGCGCTGTAATTCAGTCTTCAAAGCAGCGATTTAATTGAACCCCTTTCGAAATTGGAAAAGATCAAAGTTGTGTTTGACTCTCTTGAAAATTCAAATTGTTGTGTATTCGTTGATGGCTGCCTCAGACGGTGGGGTTCATTATTGAATTTCGATGCCGTAAGGGTGATGGATGCATGAAATATTGGGAGCATCGGTGTTCTTGCCGATAACAAGACAAATTGAAATTATTGAACATAATCTGAGTTGGGGATGAGAAATAATTGTTTTCTATGATCTATTATTGAGGACCTTGAAGCAGAACTTAGTGAATCAAGAAAAATAATGCACAACTAATGAACAAATATTTTGTTCATTTTCATTTAGTCACTTAGACTTGAACTCAATTTATTGGGTTGATACCTTTGTTATCCGAGATTTATTAGGATTACGACGTAACCGATTATAACATGTCATTATTATATTATACTGAAATGAAATGACGATTTGATATTGCAATGCTTTGCACACCACTGACATACTCGACATGTACGCTTAATTTTTAATTGAAATACCTTGACCTACTGAGTCATATAGTACTCAGTGCTTGTTTGTATGTTTCGCGAATCTAACCCCGGAACTGTCAGGTTGAATTTTTTGTTGAGTTGACAAAACCATCTCTAAAAGTGACCCTTGTGAGTCAAAGGGTAGCGAGAAACGCATAATTGTTTTTGCTCCTGATCCGGGATCAAGACGTATCCTTCTCTGGCATAGAACTACATCCTACCATCGGACCAGAGTACATCTTACCATGGAATCAATGTACAGCCAACCCCGGGTTCAATCAATATCCAGGCCCCAAGCCAAGACATTGCTGAACCTTGGTGCGTAGCTTCTCTCACAAGAATTTGGATGAAGATTAGGTATATTACATCAATGTCTGAATGCTGTGGAATATTTGCTTCGAAACCACCCTCCTTTTATTCTCTACTTGGCAGGCTGTACCTTCGATTGAATTCGCCTTACTATATCTAGTATACAGAAGTGAGCTGTCAACTCATCATGATTGTTTTTCGAAAGATAAGTGCCTTATACACTGACCAACAATTGCTAGGGATCACTTACGAACTTCTCTTCATTTGTATTTTCTCAAGTTATCTCGTGAATATCTGTACATTTTATGTTCTCTAAGGAAAAATTAGAATGTTTTGAGTTGATTATATCAAATTTTTCCTCACTTAATCGGCTCTTGTTCACAAAATCGATTATTATCTGTAGGCTGTTACAGGTGGAGTGAAAAGCAATGTGGTATTTGTTATTAAATCTGTTTTTTTTTTCTCTCGTTCAAACACATGAAGTGACAATAATTGAAGAAATGAGAACAATTTCAGCTTATCAGTCATGCCGAGAAGACGATTGGCTCCTGTGCAACTGGACCTAATCGTACGGTGGATACAGAAAGGTTTCTCCCAGCGAGAAGTGTCCCGGCAGTTGAATGTTTCGCAAAGTGTCGTGAGTCGGGCTTGGAAAAGGTTCATCCAAAACGACTCAGAAGCTTATGTTCATGGGAGAGGTCGGCAGCGCAGTACAACAGCTGCCCAAGATCGTCTTTTGATCCTCAATGCTAGGATAATTCCCACTTACACGGCGTCGCGGCTCAATAGATCACTAATGGCCGGTTTCTGAAGTCAAAATAAACTCAGTTTATCTATTCGAGAAAGTTAAACGAGAGATAACTGTCGAATTGGGTTTCTGACTACCGCGCCGACAGATAAACTACACATAAACTCCATTTATCTTAACTCGTCCCGATGACGGGTTATCTCGACGTTAACTAGTGAATGTTTACATGACAATTCCAAGATAACCTCAAAGTTATCTCTGAAAATTCAAGTTCATATATAACTGAAACATGGAATTGACAAAAGAAATATTTTCAAGTTCCTCATCAGATGAAGAAATTCTGTAATTCATCAATAATACCTATAGCAATACCTCGACAGGTAAGGATTCGCAGATCTCCGATGGAAATCATTCAGATGAAGAGTTTAGGTAAGTACTAACAGTAAACATTACTTATTTGTTTATGAAAGTGTCTTGGATGTTTTCTATTAGAATTATTCTCGTAATATGATATTGATTCTTCAAATTTTTTAGGCAAAGATACCGACTGAACAGTGGGATATTTATGTGATGAACTGAATCCAGTTTTATCCCAGACATCTCAGAGAAAAGTGGCATTATCTGTTTTAGAACAGGTGTGCATTGCTCTACGATACTATGGCACAGGCACTTTTTAAATTGTTATAAGTGATGATATCAATGTTCAAAAATCAACGGTATCTAGAGTTATTTTCAATGTGAGCAAGAAAATAGCCATGCTATCTGAAAGATTTATATGTATGCCAAAAAATGATACCGAAATTCTAGAAACTGAGACAGGCTTCTATAACATAGCAGGCTTTCCAAATATACTTGGTTGCATTGATTGAGTCAATACATGCTACTGTCGAAGGAAATGCATTCAGAAGATTAATAGCAATTCAATATTTCAGGTGTGTGGCAGGGTATAAAACAGGTATTCTCTTCAAATTTCTTAATTTTATTCGTATTTAAGCTTCTCATTTTGTGAAGTCATCTGAGATACAAATATTCAAATTGGTACAATGGTATGAAATTATTACCTTCATTAATGAGGAGAAATGCCATAATTAGTAGGAAAAAATATATGTATATTTTATACAAAACGCAAAACGTGTGTGATAGCCGCGGGAATTCTTAACTGAAAGCTTGTTTTTGCAACTCAGATAACATCACTTTGTGTGAGAGAGACGTCAGAACTTTCTATCTCTCTGCAAGATCTAAGAGAATACCTGTATTTTTAATCAAGGGGTAAATGAGAGAACTTTTAATTTAAGTTATTTATTTTTCCTATAACTTTTTTTTTTCATCGCTTCTAAACGCAATTTCGCCTCTTCTATTTCTATTAACTTCAAGGTAAGTTTTGCCTCCACCAACTGTTCCCTCTTTGTCAAATAGTATTCCTCTTTCTTGGCCTTCCGATATTCGAAATCAACTCAACATTTTTTTCTGTTAATAAGTCCTCATTGGCCTGCTTTGTATTTTTTCTTTTGATAATTGTGTTTGTTGTTATAATGAGGGCTTTTTTTTTTTTCAGTTAAACCCTAATCGACTAGATGCTGGTCTTTTTCACCTGGTCGCCTTCTAGGAGTTTCAGGAGTCACCAGAGGACTATTATGTGAAGAGGGGTTCTTCCTGTGAGAGAATTACCTCCTCAGAGAAATTCAGTTCCATATCTGCAATGTATTTTAGTCGAATAAATAACTTTTGTATTATGGTTACCTGTTTGATTGGAATATCTCAAAAAGGTCCCTTCACCAATTTTGTATCTTTCACACTGCAAATCGACAGAAATTATGAAAACAATAAAATCCTCTTGCTTGTGTTCAACTATGTATTTGAAATTTGATTTTACCTACTTTGTCGTCGGCGAATTTTTTTTTCGCTTTTTTCTTTATATTATCATATAAATCACGCAGCTGTTTCTCGCTCCGCGAACCAGTGTCTCCAGCGGCGTTCGAATTTTACTCTATAATCTGCAAGGCTTGTTTTTTCAAATTCAAATTACTGGCATCCGTCTTTTAATTGTCGATAGTACCTATAAAATCTTTAGCAATGTCCAATAACAATATTTTTTCACGCTCAGAGAAATTTCTGGCCCTTTGTCGACTCATTTTGTGGCGTAATTGTTTTTTTTCGTTTGTATTTGAATTCTCAATCTTCGACGCCAAAAGAACGTCACAGAATGTTGAATCCATCTCTTGCTTCTGTGTTCTGCTTTCGATACGATTTGTGAATACGAGTTTTTTCCATACAGGATTATAAGAGAATGATTAGTTTATAGTTCTGATTAGTCTCTCTTTGAAATTATATTGAATGTTTAAAAATATGACAGGCTTGATTACAGCGACATCTATTATTGCTTCCATGAACTAACTATACTGTCGATACCGTGGAGTTATCCATTCGATAGCTAACCGAAGCATAAATTTGACATCAGAAACCCGTGCGGCGTTTATCGAGCCGATTAATATTAACCACAGTTAACGGCTGGATAACTATCTGACGTTTATCTCTCGAGTTCAGAAACCGGCCATAAGAGATGCAACAGGAGTTCTAATTTCGAACCAGACTGTAAGATGACTACATGTTCTTGGGTTCACCGGGTTCATCGACGGCAATGGGCTGAGGAGCACCGCAATTGGACAGTTAAAGATTGGAGCCGATGTTTGTTTACGGATCAGTCTACATTTCGTTTGGTCAACGCCGATGGACGTATTCTTGCTTGGAGGAAAAGAGGTCGAAGGTATGCAGAACAGTTTATGGTGCCCACAACAGCTTTTGGCGGAGGTTCTATATGTGTATGGGGAGGCATTTGATTGAACCAACGCACATAGGTGGATGTTCTGCAGAACACCACAATGACCAGCCAGATATATCACGATATGATTATTGAATCCATAATTGTTCGGTTTGCGGCTGCCTTGGGCGAGAATTTCATTTTAATTGACAATAATGCCCGTACACACCGTAGTCGTCTGGTTAATGAAGCGCTAGAAACTCATGCTATTGATAGGATGGACTGGCCAGCTCGCTCTCCATACATGAATTGCATCGAACATGTCTGGTCTGAGATGTCTAGACAATTGTCAACCTCAGAACCGATCAATAACGTGGAGGACCTTTCTAACGCTTTACGGGATATTTGGACGAATTTGCCCCAAAATTTTATAAATCGTTTAATTGAAAGTATGCCTCATTGGGTAAAATGCTTGAGACGAGTTCGTGGGGGACCAACTAAGTACTAGCTTTACTGAAACTTCAGCCTTCTTGTGGTTTCATCATAAAATTTTTATGTTATTCAAACACAGAATTTTGAGTGTTCCTGATAAAGTCTTTTTTCTCTCCAACTTTCCATTTTTTCATTCTGTTCTCAAGTGAACCATATTATCAAATGAAAATTCTCTGATATCTGACTAAATTTATAATCTTGGAGCGAATATTTCAGAAATAAATTTAGAAAAAGTAAGTGATCCCTATCAATTGTTGAGCAGTGTATTTGTGAGTGACTTGTGAGATTGGGAATTCCCTGAATTGCATGCAGTTAAATATGTTTATCAAAAACCATTTTGTGGCTGAGATAATTTAGTCCGTTGACAGAATTAGTAGTAGTCTCATGCGCATTATCTAGAGCGTCTAATGATCAACTTTTACAATATACAGGGTGGCCATTTGAAAACGAAACATACGAGATTACAGACGAAATAGGTTTTTTCGATAGAAATGCTCGGACAGGTCAATTTCTGTTTCGAGGGGGACAACTTAAGATGTAGGTTACGGACGCATAGCGCTTCAATACTTGCTGCTACAACCCCCACCCCCAATTTTTGAATAGGGAAGATGAAGTGAGTGATCCTCAATTCAAAGGTATTTTTAAACTGATTTCAGCACAGTAATTGTTCATTCATTTTATGCATCAGTTCTCGAAAAATTCATGCGTTAGTTAATTTTATCACTTTAATTAATTTTTTGCGAATAATTGACATTTCGTGCTTCCGAAACACCAAAATTTCCGTACTTGTATTTGAAATTGCAAAACACCTACCACTGGGCAAATGAAGTCATACCGTACGTGTTAATACTACTAGGGTCTGATGTTCGACAAGCTGTTTTATTCACTGAAATCATTCTCCAACTGTACGGTATCAGAACAATTTGAAGTATTGATCTAAAAATAGGAAAAAAAAAGTAAATAATTTATCAAAAACTCACATCAATTATTTAAATATTCTAAGTAAGCCAACTCAATGATCTGTTTTTAATAAATAAAAATTATCGATTCTCATTTTTTTGAGGAAGATATGAATTCAATAGTCAACAAAATGTAAACATATTGAAGCCAACCGAGAAAACATTTCATAATTGAGTCGGAAATCGTTTCACGAATTGGGACTGGAATATTTCTGTGGCATCATTAATGATTTGATTTTCTTACCTCCTAATCTGATTAGAGATATGTACGTATTTGGACTTTTTGTAGATTTCTATCGATCAAGTGTTACCGCATGTTATTGAAAATACTGCAAATTATATTGAAGATAATTTAGATTGAGTTTCAGCAAGATTGAGCTCCTTCGCAATACGCTTTGTTTGTTCGACATCTTGATCAAAGATTTCTATGTCAGTGGATTGGGGGAAGGCAGCCACAGTCATGGTTGTTTCGAAGCTCAAAAAGTCGATTTTTCACAAAAAAAAACACTACAAGTGCCATGAAAACACCACTTCATTTTCAAATACTTAGTAAAGAATATTTCAAGAACTAATGCATAAAATGAAGAAACAATTACTCATTCAGTTCAATCAGTATAAAAATACCTTCCAGATGAGGTATCACTCACCCCATCTTCCCTATTCAAAATTTGGGGGTGAGGATTGTAGTAGCCAGGGTTGAAGCGCTGAACTGTACTAATTCGGAATGTTATCAATTGAATCACTTGAATGCATATGGAAACATAATCAAAAAAATTATACATGGGTAAACAAGATATACATTCATCATCTTTACAGAATTTTGGACTAGCAAATAACTGCCCTATGAATTCATAATTTATGTAAATCCAAATTACTCAAAACAAATGATTCTTTGGAATCGAATCTTCCGAAACCATCAGAGGTTGTAGTTCAGGATTTATCAGTATCTGAAATTTTATTTTCTCAATTACTTATAGATTATCTATCTGATCAAGTCTTACTTGGAAACAAAGTTCATTGAAATTGACAAGCTCGAAAATTGTTACAAAATTTCACAAAAGAATTTTTTGATTACCTTATATTTCATTAGAAATTCGTCGTATGGAAACGAAAAATCGATCATGTATGAGTTTTTTAAATATTTTACATATTCTCGAATTTCATTGTGGTAGCTTCCTTCTACCAGAAGATATAATTTTATTCAATTTATTCGAGGGCAGGCAATCACAGAAGAGGTATCAAATTGAACCACTCCGGGTTCAAATATTATGTTTTTCACTCACTTCAACTGACACTAATTAGCTAGCTTATGATCCTGTCAATATGTCATTATGCATTATGTAAGTATATTTTGCAAAAATTTCGAGGAGTTACAAAGACCACATGTATATGTTTAAGTCATTCGCGATAAAAATTGAATTGATTAACATGATGGTTTCCCAGTTTTGAATTGCTACTATTGAGGAATGAACAACTGAAAAGGTTAATTTGAGAAGATAGAATTGTGAATAAACTGCATTGAAATAGGCAGTAACAATTGGTACTGATGGAAGTAACTTTTGAAATGTGATTCATTAGAGGTAATTTTCTTTTAATGAAAAAGAATTAATAAAAACAATTTTATTTTATAATCTTTATTAATGAATGAAGAAACCTTTTTCTACAATTATTTTTTAGAGAATATTTCTTTCAAATGTTGACCTCAACTACGGTTAACAGGATCCATTGGATAGTTCCAATTTTCGATGACGCGTGTGAGTATTTCGGGTGATATTTCTCCAATTACTCTAGTAATATTGGCCTCCAATACCTCAATCGTAGCCGGCTTGTCCATGCAGACTTTGGACTCTACATAGCCCCAAAGGAAAAAATCAAGAGGTGTAATGCAACATGATCTAGCCGGCCAATTCACTGGTCTGAAGGGTCGAGTTATCTGCTCAACGAAATGCTCTCGCAGTAAAGCCATGGTTCCACGGGCTGTATGGCAAGTGGCACCATCTTGTGGAGACCACGGGCTTCAATTTCGGTCCATGTTATCCTAGTGCGATAACGGTCATCACGTACACTCTTCCACCGCCACTATATTCTTTTCACTATGAGCTGCATGTTCTCTATGTAGTCGAGTATTATCCAATACCGAATATTGAGTCTCAAACTTAGTGATGGTAGAGCAAATCGTGCGTTCGGTAGAGCGATTATGTGGACCGTGAGTCGCTCTAAGTGCCCGATACTCATTGATCGGAGAACGCCCATTTTCGTAATAAAGCTGAACAATTTGTAGACGCTGTGCCAGGCTAAGTAGTTCCATTATGAAATGTGAGTCACTACTGAAGAAGACCAGTTCAGTGTACACGACGCATGCGAGATCTGCAACTAAATCCCCACCACAAAGATTACCTCTAAATGAATCACCCTTCACTAAGAAAAAGTTGGGCTTCGAACAAAACTGAAGGAAAACTGTGAGTACTTATTTTTGATTCGAGATACAGATTTGTAATTCATCATGGCGATTTTATGAGTAATACACTGTTCCATAGTTTAGGAGAATCTGTCCTCATACCAGTGATTTTCTTACTTTTTCACGGTGCATATAAATTGAAAAAATCGAGGTTATTTTAATTCAACCTGAATTACGAACTAGGCACCAAAAATTCTCAGCCTGATATAGAAAAAAAAAACAATATAAGAATTTCTACTTTTCAATGTAATCTCCCCTTACTTTTGTACATTTATTACAATGGTTAATTGATGATGATCTGAAATTTTTGCTCCAAAGTTTTCTACAGCGGCAATTCAATTTCGTCCTTATAACGATTCAAACGGTGATCTCTAGCACTAGATCTTGAACAACTGATATTTGTTGAGGAGTTATCACTTCACTTGCTGGACACGACCGATCGGCATCTTCCAAGGATTCTTGCCCCAAATGGAATCATTTTGCCCACTTTTCTACAGAGGAATACGAATCACCGTAAACGCCGTCTGAACTTTTATCTGATTAGACGTATGCCCTTCTGTTGGTGAAAATTTGATAACCGCAAGGTACTGAAATTTCGTTACTTTCGACATTTTCATGAGCTAGTTTCATTAGTTGATAGACTACCTGAAACGACTACTCATCAAATCGTCATATTCATAACATTAACTTAGCATATGTATGCATGTCGTGGCTCGTGACGGAGTTTTAACAGGCTTGGACACGTATAAGCTTGTCGGGCCGAGAATTTTTGGTGCCCACCTTGGATACCATAAAAAAATTTAATTTCACTTTGCGTACTTGTCCTTAGGAGTATCTGCGAAATTTCATAAATATTTACCCAATAGTGGCTTTTCAGGTGAAGATAGTCTGTGTTCGATGAATAAATAACATGACATTCGAGGAGGTTCTCGATAATCCACGAATTATTTTCTTTTTGGGATCCCGGTTTTTCTATGAGTACCTACTTGAATATTAAAAGATGAGCGGAATTTCTAGAATAAAATTAACCTAGAACCTTCATTTTTCGACGGAAGTTAACAGATCGAACAAGGCAAATAATCAGCAAATTGTCGAGGATGAATTTAATCCAGTTTATATTCTGATAATTGGATTTCGACAAAGTCGAAGGGGATGAGTAACACAGCCCTGGTTATGCTTGGTTGTTCGCAGTTTCACAATTTATTATGAAGTTTCACGTAACCTAAACTCATTAGTGAAACGTCCCTTTGCAACACCTCTTTGGAGTTTGCACACTTTTGAAATGAGGAATCAGATTATTGTATACATTTCCAATAGAACAATCAGTTATCTTTTGTTTATAATTGTTATTGTGTAAAATTCTGATCCTACTACGAAGACCAGATTTCAAGTAGGCGAAACCTCATAATTTTAATAATTTCCGTGTGTTCAACAGGATTTGACCCAGTTCCAGAAAATGACAAATTAATTTGAATTAAATAGAGACTTCAGACCATGTACCTTGATCGAAAGAAATATATATATATATATACACACAAAATAAAGAATTTATTGAAATATAGAATCTTAAACCAAACTCATCAATTAATCGTTGATTTCATATATATAATAATGTTGTTTTGGGAGAAACTTGTGTTTTTAAAAATTCTACTTTATTTAGAAAACAACTATACAAGCAATGTACTACGTGAGAAGATCAAATCTATATTTTTTCATGCATCATTAGACGTCTCTCCTATTTATAATAATTTAGAACAATTAGAGCATTGTGGAGCAATGAGAGCATTGTGGAGAGTCGTCGCAAACAACAAATTGACGCGATAACAAATTAATGCGATAAGCAATATGCTGACTGACAAAATACAACATGGTAATATTTATTTCCTAATGGATTAATACATTGTTGCAATGATCAGCATACAGGGTGGATAATATCTAATTCCTCCCCATCTTGGCTAATAGTATCACCCTGTTTGGGTGTAGTTTTATAAAGTACCTTTCTCTTTTTTAAATATTTCACAATAAAGTATATAACAATTATAGGAATTATCAAAATTAAAAATAAACTGAATTCACTAGGCTTCATCTTCCAATTTTCTATTTCTTCTAAATGGATGTCTGGAACGTTGACTTCGTTGAAGTCTTCTTTCTTGAAATTTTATTTTTGTGAGTCTTCCTTCTTGAGGGTATTTTTGGTAGGATAATATATTTTTCTTCATCTATCGTAGTTACTGGTTAAAATTTCTTTCTGGTTATTACTAATAACACATTTTGACCGTACAGTTGCTGTTTGAGGAACGAAATGGTATTTTGTTTGTTGAGGGCACTTTTCTTGTATTTCCAAGTTGTTTGTTGAAAGAATATTTCCATCAGCCAAAAGTTTTAAATTCGATGTGGGGACTACAGTTAATTTTGGACAGTTTTGCATTTGTTTCTTCAAAAAATTTTTCGAACACTTTGGCGGTTTATTCAGAGAATCTTGATCGCCTAGGAAGTCTCCTTCAATATATATATATATATATATATTCTTTTGAACTTTTGGCTAACAATATTTCGTTAGCAAACAATAAAGTATACAGATCAGGGGTTAGTGACGGGGTGTCATACAATTCGGCGTATCACATAAAAGCCTAGGGAAAAAACCCCCGTAAAAAAAAACCCTGGCTCCCCGCCTAAGTGTCAAAGTACAAAAATAAGCTGAAATATATTTGGGATTTCTTTCTTCAAGAGTGATCTTCTATTGATGGAAACAGAGACTTCTTCAAGGTGCCCACATCGAATCTGGAAATAAAAAGACAAAAGCAGAAAAGAGAACTGAATATCAAAAATACAAAATTTGAAAGAGATAAAGAAAACTTCCTCAAATTAGCCTTTTTGGATTAACTCGATATTGTGAATCAAGAATTTTTTAACATAACAAGCTAAACCATAAATTTTACTAAGGAGATAATCAATGAATACATAACCTTTTATGGTTCCTCTTCAACGAAGATTTTTTTTTAGTATTCGTATGTGTCTCCTGAAGGAGAATAATCTCAGCACCATAATCCTTTGTTATTTCAGAAATGTAGTCACTCTTGTCCTTAGAAATACCTTCTATATTCAAATCTATTGTAATACACAAAATTTGTCGCCAATCTGCAAGGAGGATTCTTCGAATCGGGTCTTGCGGTCCAAGTGATGATTTTTCAGATCTTCTTATGTTTGAAGTCTGCTATGGAACCCATTCAAAGGGAAATCATCATCCATAGTTGAGGAAGGTTGTGATATAACACTTATTTCATTGAAAAAATAGCAGAGGAAAAATTATCAACTGACATTCATTATGACTTAAGTCATAATGTCAATAGAATGGCACTGACTCTTCCTTTTGTGAGAGCATATAGGGTTCGGAATAGGGTAGAGTTAAATTATTCTGGATCAAGTAGTAAAACTTGTACAAATTGAAATTTTCTCCATAAATTGTTGGAATTGATATTAGAAAAAGTAAAACTTTATTTTTGAATATCACTTTTGTGTGGCATATCTGATAATAATCTTTCAAATGATTCACAGGTATAATAGTGACGTTTTTGACCAATTCTACAAACTTGGCATACGGTAGAATAGATTCATGAAGAACATGTAATCTTGCAAAACTAACCGCAATTTGAATTTCGTCCAAAATAATTTTATATCTTTTATTTCGAACATCATAAGGTGCATTTGCTCAATTTCTCTGAGTGCTGGGACAATTCATAACAATTTATAACTTTCGGATAATTTTTGAAATTTGTCATCATATTTTTTCTTTAAATCATTTACTGTAGCTATTTATTTTTTATTTCTCATGAGAACTTTCTCATTTTTCTCAATACTATTAAAGTAATTTTCATATAATTCTTCGTCATCAGAATCAAGCGTTCCGAAAAGTATTTTCGATATTTTTCCTCCAACGTTTATCAAGCCTCTTTTGATTCTAACTTTTTCATTCAATAGTTCTTCCAGGCTCTTGATATTTATTAAATTTGATTCTTGAAGATATCAATAATGAGCCTCTTTTGAAAAACCTTGTTGGTTTTTTATTTTGTTGGTTTTTTATTTTGTTAATTTCCTCTTGGTGCTTTAAGATTAAATTTTCAATTTTTTCTAAATTGATATGATAGATTAATTGTATATTTCTTTTCGTAGCATAAGCTTTGCCTAATAATATTGGCAATACATTGCTTTCTAATGGTATTACTTCAAAAGAAGATATTATTATTGTTTGAACTAATACGATTATGGCGGTAAAGATATTCATCTTGAACCTGAAAACAATAAGAAACAATTATAATTTACCTAATTCTTCTTTTTCTTTCGTTGCTTCATTATATTCTTATGATAAACATGTTTATTTTTATTATCCTCAATACGATGTGAATCAACTTCATGTACATCAATTTTCTTATATACCGGGTCTAATTTTCTAGTTATAGGACTTTTAATATACGCGGGGTTTTTATTTATAGTATGATCCTTAGTAGATTCCCTTTTCTTATTCAATTTTTCTAATTGTTCAATATTTTTCTTTCTTTTCTCTTTTAACTTTTCAGAAATTTCTTTAAGATTTTTTACGTAATTCTCAATATAATCTTGAATTGTTTCTGTATGAGATTTTTCAATTGGTAGTGAATGATTTAAATCTGCTTTTATAATTTGCATAGGAGTCATTTCTAAACTAGAATGGTATAAATTATTATAACTCCAAATAGCATGTGATAATTTATTTTGAAATGTTGAATTTTTATGTTGTAACGTCCTTAATTGTTCAATTAATGTAGAATGAAATCTTTCTACTAGAGCATTTGAATTCGGATTATAATTTGTTATGTAATGTATTTCTATCTGATGAATCTTACAAAAATCTTGGACTACACTATTTTTGAATTCTAGTCCATTATCGCATGTAATTTTATTTGGAATACCATAATGAACAAAATAAGTTAATAATTTGTCCACAATTTCTGTTAGAGTTTTTTGGAGTAATAAATATCATTGTCCTAGCATCGAAAACAAGTAAATTATACTTGAACAATAATTTTGTCCGTATCATATAGTATTACAATAAATATGAGAAAAAGGTTTCGCTTCTATTGGAATTGCTTTGAAATTTAATTTTATAGGTGTACGTTCATATTTACTTTTTTGGCAAATCTCACATTTAGGCCAATAATATTCACGTTTTAAACTGAGTAAATTTTCTGTCGCGATGAATGGTCTTTGTTTCATGATACTGTTGTATCCTAAGAGTTTGTTCTTCCTGAATTTATTCTGTAAAATTGTTTTAAATGGTTTTTCTAATTCTTGAGATATAAAATATATCCCATAAGGTTTCTGCGGCTGAACAAAATCCTTAATGAACTGAAATATATCATTTTCAATGGATTTAACATCAACTCTTAACCTGAGTTTGTCTCCAAATAATTTTATTTTTGTTACATTGAAATTTGAAGCTTTTTTCAATATGATTTGTAAAGAGAAAGCATTTACACATCTCTCTGTGTAAAGAATTTCTAAAATTGAATTTTCCGCGCTACTATGAACAGTTACGTCACTGTGAATAATAATGTTTTTATTTCTTAGTTCGCTTAGATCTTTATCATCTAAATTTGGTAGTTCATTCTCAGGTTCTACTAATAGATCGATACATTCTTCCAATTCGTCATCTGAGATATGATTAATTATGGAGAGTGAATCTTCTTCAATTGGATTTATTTCAATTTTTTCTATGTAATTTAAATCTTCATCAAAATTGTCATTTTGTATGTAATGAATATTAACATTGATATCTGATTCTTTAAAAATGTATTTTATCATATTGAAAATAATTGTCCATTCCAATTTATCTAATCCGCATGCTATCCTGGGAATAGCTAAATATTTATCATCGTTAAATTCACATAATTTTTTCAGATCAATAAGAGTTTCGAATACCGTTTCATAGATTGGTTTATCATAATAAATTTCTTTAGTTATTAAATAGTAAATATTTCGATTTTCAATTCTTATTGATGCTACTTCGCCAACAGTTTTATCTTGAGATTTTAATTTGTTTACATTTCCAAATTAACTTTTGAATCGTGATGCAATACCTTTACTCATTTCTAAATCTATTGATATACAATGAGCTAAAGCATATTTGTTCGGGCAACTGAAAATATTTCCTTTTTTCTCCTTAATATTAGAAGGTTTTGATAATTGATCGATTTTTAAAAATTTTTCGTAATTAATTTCATTATTTTCCTCTAACCTTATTCTACTGAGAGCATCTGCGTTATTTAATGATCCTTTTCTGTATTTTATTTCATAATCAAATTCTCCTAATTTAATTCGCCATCTCATTAAACGTGAATTAGGCTCTTTAAGAGAAAATAACCAAACAAGAGGTTTGTGGTCTGTATAAATTGTAAATTTCCTTCCATAAAGGTATGGGCAAAATATATAAAAACCGTGTAAAATAGCGAGACATTCTTTTTCAATTACACTATAGTTAATTTCAGCTTTATTCAATGTCCTACTGCAGAAAGCTACAGGTAGATCATTTGGTACTTGACCTTGTGATAAAACTGCACCGACAGCAAATCCTGATGCGTCCGTGGTTAAATTAAAAGTTTGTTAAAATCTGGATATCTTAATATAGGGTAATTCATCAAATTATTCTTACACAATTGAAATGCTTCTATGTATTTGGGATCGTCAATATTTATTTTTGCATCTTTCTTCAAACATAATGTTGAAGGTTTTGTGATGTTTGCAAAGTTAGGAATGGATTTTCTGTGATATACTACTACTAGACCAAGAAATGATTTAATTTCTTTTTGAGTTTTAGGGATAGGAAAGCATGAAATAGCTTTCAATTTATTCGGATTCGATTTATTACCTTCCCTGGATATCACATGTCCTAAAAATTCTATTTCTTCTTTGAAAAAATAACATTTATCTAACTGAATCCTTAAATTATCCATTCTAAGTGTTTCCAAGATGTTATGAATATCTGCCAAATGTTGTTCGATCGTTTCCGAAAAAATAACTACATCGTCCATATACACGTAATAACATTTACCTATAAAATTTTTTAATACATTATTCATTAATCTTTGGAATGTTGCTGGCTCGTTTTTTAAACCAAAGGGCATTCTTAAAAATTCATAATGTACGTTATCAACAGAAAAAGCTGTTTTCTCAATGGATTCTTCATCTAATTCGATTTGATGAAATCCGGATGCAAGATCTAGTGTCGTAAAATATTTTTTATTTCCTAATTTATCCAAAATAGCTTCAATTTGTGGAAGAGGGTATTTGTTATCAATAGTTTTATCGTTTAGTTTTCTGTAATCAATTGCCATACGCCATTTATTTTTTCCTGACAAATCTTGTTTTTTCGGTACGAAGACTAACGGAAATGTCCAAGGGGAACAACTATGTCGAATGATTTTTTTTTTAGCATATCATTTATTTGTCTTTGTATTTCTTCACGTTGACATTCGGGATATCTATAGCTTTTAGAATGAATAGGAACTTCGTCTACCGTTCGAATTTTGTGTTTCACTTGATTTGAAAAATTTAAAGGTTGTCCAGGTAATTGCAATGCATCGATATTTGTTTGAAAAATTTCCATTAATTGAGTAGAAATTTTCGGTTCCAAATGAGAAAGATCAATTGGTATGTCAATAGGCTTTTGACAAACCTGTTGGTTTTTGAATGGTATCATACAATATTCATTCTCTAATACTCCATTCTTGAAATCGATTCTCAAATTATATTTGTTAAGAAAGTCTGTCCCAATGAGACCATCATAATTTTTATGAACTTTATATAGGATGAAAGGATGATAATCGTTCATATTGAATTCTGAAAATAGAGGTATTAAAACTTTTTCATTCGAAGTTTGAGATTTAAAACATGCCGTGAGGGTAGTATCTTCATTAAAAATATTTTGTTTAAAATTATTGTATGCAAATTTCGGGCCAATAAGACAAACTGAACACCCACTATCTATTAACAGTTTACACTTGGGGTTCCGAAATTCTACATACGGTAAGTGATTAATATTATCAAAAGAATTATTCAAGTCAATGCATCCTTTTCTTTTGCGTCGCGAAAATTTCGCTTACTTTGATCGAATCGTTTATTTTGATAAAAACCTTTATTTTGGTAAACATCTTTATTTTGGTAAAAACCTTTATCATGTTGAAAACCTTTAGAGGTAGATGGTTGAGGATCACCTCTTTGAATATTTGTTAACTCTTCCGAAACGAAATTACGTTGAGGATTAAAATATTTTTGTTGATTATTATTCTGATATTGGGTAGAGTATTGGGTTCTTTTTTGCGGATAATTCCTAGTCTGAATTGACATTTTTTCAGGTGGTGTTGTATTTTTATAGTTTGGATTTGGCTGAAATACATTTGAGTTTGGTTGAAATACATTTGAATTATGTACTCTTTGGTACATTGGTTTATTTGAATAATTTGCATTCTGATGCGTCGCTCTATTTGAATCAAAGGAAATTGGAATAAAAATTCCTCGAAGTATTAATAGGTCCATTGAAAGTAAAAGTACCAGACTTCTGCTGAGTCTGCTGAAATTTGTTACGACGGCTTTTATCTTATAACTCATACTGAGTCATGTTACTAATGTAATCTTTCACTGCGTTGACTGTTTCGTCAAACGATAAATTATTATTAGTTATTAAGTACGTTTATAATTCCACTGGCGAATTTGATATCAATACTGTTTTACAAATTTTTAAAATATTTGTTTTATATAACAATTTTTCCGGGTCTGCCATATTATCGGCATCGATTCTATAGTTTATTCCTATTTTCATAGCAATTATTTGATCGATAAAATTCAGTAAATCTTGGTTCTGTTTTTTGCTCATAAACTGCAAATTATGAACCAGAACGTCTAAATTTATTTGATCACCAAATTTATTATACAGAAATTGTTTCAAAACGTCCCACTCATCAGGGATATCAGAGGTTGACACCTCGGCTAATGCCCTGTCCGTTAATTTTGATTTTACTACCGCGAAGCAGTATCTTTTAACCATATCATTTTCCAATCTAAACATGTCAAAGTAACTTTGAACGCTTTTTATGAATGTGTGTAATTCATTTTTTTTTCTGATAATTTTGGAAGCAAAAATCCAAATTTCTCTGGCATAGTCAGGTCTACTCTTTCGTTTGTAATTGTGTATAAAAAGCTAACGAACACAGGACAATATCTACATTTTGATTCAAACCACCAAATAAACACTAAATTGGGAGTAGCAAAATGTTTATTTGATAGAGCAATAAATATTTGTTGGACTGAAGAAGACCAAAATGAAGAAATAAATAACATCTCGAAAACTCTTAGAAGCAATGGCTACCCCAAAAAGATATTAGAAAAAGCTAGACGAACAAGAGAAAGTCAACCAGAACCAACAGATATAAATCAGACCATTAAAACCGTAATTCCTTATGTAAAAGGTTTGTAGGAGAAAATGAGAATAATTGGAAATAGATACAACATAACGACTGCATTCAAAACTCAAGACACTATCAGAGCTAAACTTACAAAAGTTAAGCCTAATAATGAGACACAAAGGACAAAGAACTGCATATATGAATTACCTTGCGAGTGCGGAAGATCTTACATCGGAGAAACTAAACGCCCTCTGAATGTACGAATAAAAGAACATCAGAAGCTTCTACGAGTACTAGACAGCGACAAATCCAGGATGGTCCAACATGCTGTAGATGAAAATCATCGTATAAAGTGGGATGAAGCATCAATAATATCCAAAGAAGAAAAACTTGCAAGAAGGAAAATCAAAGAAGCAGCATTTATGAAAATAACACCTGATTCCATAAGTGCTCCATCTATAGATCTGCCAGAAGTTTGGACGCCGATAGTTCGATCGAACTTAAAAAGATCATCATATCACAGATGAGTTTATAACATCGTTCATTTTCTTTCATGACTTCTGTCAATTGACTTTTTGAAGATTGATAATTTTCAAAAGGTTTCTTACTTTTCTCCTTGATAAAGATAGAAGATGTCTATCGAAACGTCGGAAATCATTACATCCACAATAAATGACGGTAATAGCCCAAACAATCATTCAACATATATATATATATATTCTTTTGACCTTTTAGCTTACAATATTTAGTTAACAAACAATAAAGCATATAGATCAGGGGTTAGTGACGGGGTGTCATACAATTCGGTGTATCACATAAAAGCCTAGGGAAAAATCCCCATTAAAAAAAAAACCCTGGCTCCCCGCCTAAGTGTGAAAGTTCAAAAATAAGCTGAAGTATATCTTAGGGACTTGTTTCTTCAAGAGTGATCTTCTATTGATGGAAACAAAGACTTCTTCAAGTTGCCCACATCGAATCTGGAAATAAAAAGACAAAAGCAGAAAAAAGAACTGAATAACAAAACAATACAAAATTTGAAAGAGATATAGAAAACACCCTCAAATTTTTCATAAACGGAATGACAGAACTGAACAAGCATTTTACTCTATATACAGGGTGTCCGGCAATTCAATGTCAAACGGTTACAGGGCGATATGCTAGGTTCAATCAGTTCCAGGTATATTTTAGTATTCACAAATAAACCTAAATAACCATGATATTGATTACAGTCACAAATCCATTGTTCGATCCCTTGTATCGAACATCGAACAGATACATTTGTTAACCATAAGCAATCTCTCCCGAGAAGATAATTGCTTGAGTGGTCGGTCATTTGAGGAATGCACAGGGTTGAGTTGAAATGTAACAAAAGAGTTGTGTTCGATCCCTTTGTTACTCATTGAACAGATACATCTGTTGACCAACAGGATATTTGGCCGCTCAGGTTATTTAAAGCATTTTCAGGGTTAACAAATATATTGAAGGAAACTTTTTTAACCATTTTATTTGTAAGGAATGTAATACTACTAATGAACGAAGAACATGTGGTCCCATTATATACTTGAGAATGCGATCTTCCAAAAGAGCTCATGGAATTTCATTAGAATGTTCTCAACTGTTTGTACTCCACTTTTGCACTAAAAGGATGAGAATATAAAAACTAAAAACAGATGTATTTCAAGTGAATCAAGCAAACTTCCGTACTGTAAACATCAAGCTCAGTCGTAGACTGACGAAACCATAAAGTCACTTTACTGTTTTAGGTAAATAGTGTTTTACTTTGAGCTAACGCAGCAGTATCAAGTGAAATTTCGATACACCGTTTTGGTATCAACGTATATCTTTGAACCTCTGAGATATACATCCCAACTGAGTCAATCGAAGATTGGTTCATCAAGAACAGCCACAGTAAACTAACTGTGGTACGCAACAGGTATAATTGTTTTATTTTAATTTGTTTTTAATCTAAATTTTTTTAAATTACTTTACTATTGATCACAGTCACAAATCTATTGTTAAATATAATTGTTTTATTTCAATTTTTTTTAATTTCATTTCATTATTATCTTTTATTTTCCTTATTTTTTTTTAATTTTTGCTATAAATGATTTAACTTAGCAAATCGCCCAGTAACCGTTTGCCGCTGAGTTAGGGGAAACCTGTATACTCGAAATTTCGATGTTTTGAGTGCTCAAAAATGCAGTTGTTTGGGCCGATGTGTGAGAGCCCGCATTGTCGTATTGGAGGGTTTTCCAACTAGTGTCGGGTACCTCTTACAAGAGGCGGCTCATTTGTCCCGTACACGACGAGGAAATGTAAGAGTGGCTCAATTTTATACAATGTATCACTTCACTTCAAATGTCCGACTTCGCTTCGATGAACGATGGAGCCACTCGAGTCACGCGACAAATACGAAGAAGGAGAGGGGTTAAGTCCTGGTCCTGGTCACCGGTACAAAAACGACAAAGACAGAGGTAAATGAGGGCTGCGGGGATGTACTGACTGATTGTAGACAGTACACAGATGTCCTAAATTATGGAATTACGAAATGTTTTATGGCGCGGCGGCGTCTTCGTCACTTTGGCACCTCTTACCGAATATGATGGGATTTCATAGAAGCTTCTTCAAACTCTACAAAAAAAAAATTTATTTTCGATGATTGTATGAAAATATTGATTCTTCAGAGAAGGAATGTAACGCTAAGCTCTCGATTACTACCTGCTATTCCATTTCATTTAAAAACAGTTTGTTTTAAAACGAACAGGAAAACTATGTATGATGTGAGAGGAAACTTCAAATTTTTTGATTACATATGAATATAAAATCATGGTTAGCTTCAATTATTTTGAATAACAAAACCCTCAAATTCAGGGAAATCTTCGCCTCACTCGCTCACCTTCCTAAAGTTTAAAAATCCAACAATTAATTTGCATTCTCAATTTTGTCTCTTCAATTACCTCAATTCTGTCGACAGTTAATGTTACCTTCCTTTTGCATCGACATATTTGAAGTGAGACAGACCGTCAACGTAGCTAGTTCCTACCTACTTCGCCCTCGCTACGCTGCACTGCCTCAACAACCCGTTGTCTATACTAGTACAAATTTTGTCCCGACATCGTATGGAGTTATGAACGGCCAGACCCCCTCGCCTCATTTGAAGAGGTACAATGTACCGCTTCTGTACAAAAATGAGACACCTTTTACAAACTCAATTTTAACAAGTGTACTACCCAACACTAGTTCCGACTTTGGCAGTTGGTTTTCCTGATTTCTTGGAAGACAACTGGCAAACAAATGGTTGTGTGCCCCTCAGAATCGACCATTCTGCGTTTTTTCAGTGATACGATTGCGACATGTCCAAAAAAACAGGCGACAATTTGCTTGGAAATGCTTCGCTGCGAGCTAATTTTGTTGAATTTGGCTCATCTTGGAAAACCCATAAAGTCGACTGGTGTTTACTTTCGGGCCTATACGCGTAAATCCACGATTCATCATCTGTCATGATGTCATAGACGTGCTTCGAAGCACCGCGATCGTATTTTGGAAGCATTTCTTTCAACTAATCGACACGACTCTGTATTTGGGCGATTGACAAATCATGTGTGATCCAACGCGAACAAATGTTTTGACGGTCAAATGGTTCTGCAATATTGAATGTATTCTGGTCCCACTAATGCCTAAGATGTCTTAGTCTTACGATAGGTCACATGACGATCGTGCAATATCAGGTGGCGCACAGCATCAAGGGTTTTCGGAACCACAACTAATTTTGGACGCCCTTCACGAAATTCGCCTTGGAGTGAACTACGACTTCGGTTGAATTCACCATACCATCGATGAACACTGGTCTTTGATGGAGCTTCATCGCCAAATATTGAATTAACTTCATCGGTGCACTGTTGTTGAGTTAATCCACGTCAACAGTGGTAAAAGATAATCGCATGAAAATGTTTATGATTCAATTAAATAAAAAAAAACACAAATAGTGCTCGTATGTCGAAACATTCTGACTAAGTATAACCTCAAAAATTTCGAGCTTTACGATAGAGCTGTCAGTTGGCAGATTGCAACACTAGGGTTGTCCAATCCCGAAATATAAACAGACGTCTAAAACGACCCACGACGTGCATTGATCACTAGTTAATGTTAGTTGATGTTTCCAGGACATTTTTCACAGTTTCTCGCCATATCTCATTCCTCTTAGTCGTTCTTTTGGGCTTCCATCAGTGGTCGACTGATTACTTTTGCATTTTGTCCATCAAGAAGGTCAGCTCCTGAATTTTCTTTGTTTTTATCATCTGAAACTGGCTCATTTCTATGCTCCAAGTTGAATTCGACGACGAATCTCCAGGTAGCAGCTGCGGGAGTAATGTATAAGAGCACCCCAATAAATAATATCTACCACCGCTTTACAGTTGACAATTGGTGGGGTCAATTTGATGTCCCATTATGTCTTTTAATTATTTTTATTTTGGATTTGGCATAATTCATTTTCAGGCTGTCCTTTAAGATATCTCCTCCGTTCGTTGTTATAATTCTGAGATTCTTATGTTTGATTTCGCGATTAGAAGAGTGTTGTCGACGTATATAAGATTAGATATATTTTTTCCATTTATCACAAAGCCTCCTTCCCATCCATCAAGCACCTCCGTCATCAAGCTTTCGGTGTATATGATATATTGAAAAGGAGTGACGATATAACACATCCGTGCCTAATGTTCGCTTTTCCAGACGGTGGATTCTCTATTCAAGCGACTGCTTCACTCGTCTCATATATACAATAATAATAATAATAAAACATTATATTAATGATAATGAACCAATAAAAACGAACGATAATACCGAAGAACTATCGTTCTGATGATGCGACCAAGCCACCATTGACGTAGGATGTCCCAGAGAATCAAAACCTCATGTGAACTGTGGACTGGTTTCGAGGTACCTACCTTTCATCAGCACAGGCTGGCACAGAAATCCTGAAGCAGGCCGCCAGTCTTGATAAAAAATGAGACAAAACTTCCAGGCTATCTCTCTGTAGATTCATTAGACAAACATGACTTCCAATTTCAACGACTTTCAGTGGTCATTAAATGCGTAAATATTCATCAAAGGACTACTGGCGAGTTGAGAGGGTTCTCTCGCTGTATTGTCCAATTCTGGACGAGAAAACATATATACAAAGGAAATAATTTCCAGTGCCTCTAGGCTGGCACACGTCTGAGTCAACTAATATTAATGTTTTAATAATTTATTAAGACTAGCAACCTCCTTCAGAATTTCAGTGCCACACTGTGCTGAAGAGAGGCAATCACCTCGAAACCGGTCCACAGTCGTACTTAAGATTTTCATCCTCTGGGACATCAATCTCGGTCAAATTCGTTATTGGACCTAATTCTTCAAATAGTTCAGCAGTTCTGAGAATTCGTTTACTTCAATAACTAATGAGTATCCATTCGATCAAGTTGTAACTTGAAAGGCGTTTGAATGAGTTGAAGCAAATTGGCTTGCCAATCGTCATGATGAAAAATTCCCAAAAAATTTTTTTTTTCATTATTCATATCTTATAAGGTATTAGCCGGATTTCAAGAAGAAATCGTGCATTGATGAATCGTATTGATATCTTTTATATTTGCAAATTTCATCATTCTATTACGAGAAGATACAAAAGTTTTATCATTTACTTCAGTTCAGTCACAGAATTTGATTGCTTCTACACTTTATTGGAGATTGCCAAAATAACACATAGTGGATGGAAAAGGTATACATACTTTGGCTTATTTTTTGAGAGAAGGACATTTGAGCATTTGAGAACCAAACTCTGAATGATTAATCATAATTGTGGCGGTTGCAACACATGGGCTGATAAGTCTTGGGCCTAAAAAGAAGTTTTTCTGGTTCAAAATTAGCTTTTTTTTATCATCGTAATCTCCATCAACGTTTCAGTTCTACGAACAGCCAGCAGTGGCTGGGAGCTAAATCTGGCGAATACGGTGCATGTGGGAGCAATTCGAAGTTCAATTCCTGTAGTTTTGCTATTGTTTTGATTGACTTGTGGCACGATGCGTTATCTTGATGAACAAGGTTTTTTTCCTAATAACGATATATAATGTTCATATAAACGTATTAGCTTTCTCAAGTAAGTCGATAAATATAATACCACACACATCCTAAAATACCGAGGCCATAATCTCTTCAGCTAAATGTTGTGCTTTCGGGTGTTTCGGACGAGGTTCGCCAGTTGCCGTCCACTCAGATGACGATTGTTTTGATTCCGGAGTTAAGTGATTGATTCATGTTTGCTCCATTGTCGCATATTGACCCAAAAATTCCGATTTGTTAGGATTAAACAAGACCAAACACTACTTAGAATCAGCAGCAATTTCTCGTTTCTGGTATACAGTGAGCAAACGCGGCACTCACTTCGAACAAAGCCGTGATAGCCAAATGCAATACAAAGCCAAAACTTTCTTTCGATATCTTCACGAAGTCAGCACGCAACTTAACTTTTCGACCATTTTTAAGGTTTCATGGTTTTATAGTGGCCTCATTTGGATGTCTACTGCGTTCTGCATCATCGGTATCTCTACTACCACGTTTAATTTTTTTCTGATGAAGCGGAGTCCCCATAATACATTTGAAGCCATTATTTTTTTCCATTAAGAATCTGTATAGAATTAATACCTAAACTTAATTGGTTTTGATATAATAACCAAAGTAGCGACACTCTAAGCATAACAACTCACAAACTGATGAATAGAATATCATGAAATTTTAACAGCATTCTTTTGAAGGTAAATATTGACTCAAAAAATGGTGACTGCAATGAAATTAGCGCCATCTATGTCTCAGGCCTGGGACTTTTTAGTCCGCGTAGTATTAGTAGGGAAAGGCACTTTAGAACAAGCACAAAAAAACTCTTAACCTCAGGTTAGTGCTTCTCTACACTTTCTTTTGCTTCGTTTTCGAGAAAGAGGAATTTGAGCTTCAAATGAGGCTCAAGAAAAACGGAAAATGGTTATTTTTGATAAGAGTTATACATCTGGTTTTTTCATTGTGGTGGTTGTTATAGTATCACACTGTTCCAGAGTCCGAAAAAGACTATAGAACAAGCACTCGGAAACTGCTGACCTCACGTCAATGCTTTCCCATATTTTTACTAAGCGGTTTCCATAAGCTCAAATAATACCCAAAATATTCAGAGTGGCTCGTTTGAGCTCAACAATTCATATTTGGCATAAACGAGTCAAAAGAATTAATTTGCCCTACACCATTTGAAAGACGCTTACAATACCTTTCAACTGATCTCTAATTATTGAATTTAGAGGGGTTGAATTATGGACATATAATGAGATAGACCTAGCATTTCATTCATAAAACTGTTGAAATTAATAGCCAACATTGAATTATTTCACCATGTGTCAGAAAAAGACAGGAATATATGCATTCTAGCACTTTGGCAACACTGCATAATGAAGTCGTCAAATACTCAGTGGCGTAATGATTTAATGGTTTCGTTTAATTTTTGAGGAACCTTCAAAATTGGAAATATTTGAGATTATGATAGAAAACCTGTAGAATTACGAACTGTAAATCTAGTATAATCGATTATAGGTAAATGATGCTAGACAAGTTCCGTCACAATGATATTAAAATAGATTCATACAATAATAGAGGGTATTTCGTTCTATATTTCGAAAGATTTAATGAAAAGTGTAGACATAATAATATTGAACTATAATCCCTGCAAGTACTATTATAATCGATATCTTTTGTAGGTAGTCACAGGAGTGAAACTGCTAAGTCTGTTAAATTTAATTGAGTAGCAGTTTTATCTGGTAATAAGACATTAATAGAATGCCATGAAAAAAATAACCCTGGATTTGACCATAGCATAAAATTGTGTGAAACATGTTTCATCAAATTTGGGTAAAAGTTGGGTTAATGAAACAAACTTTTAATATTTAAATTTATTGATAACTAAACCCCTGGTGAGGAATTCATCTGGAGGGCAGTGCAGCACCTATTCTGAGTCGGCTGATGTTCTCGCTGAAACATTTTCCTCCCATTTCACTGATGAACCTATGTCAGCCATACCACTTTTACTTACTCCTCGATGTTCTGGCTCCCTTGATCATATACCTTTGTCGTCTGACATTGTGGAGAGGTATCTTTCCAGCCTGAGGGTCGCTGCTGCTCCTGGTAGTGATGGAATTACTTGTTTTCTGGTGCTTTTGCTGAACCGCTTTTCCATCTTTTACAAAGATCTATACTTACTTCATCACTTCCTTCACAGTGGCGTTCGGTTTCGGTGACGCCTTTTTATAAGAATGGGGATGAGATCTCTCCTACTTACTACCGATCCATAAATCTCGTGTCCACTGTCTGCAAAGTATTCGAAAGAACGATAACCGACCACATTCTTGATTTTGCCAAGTCAAATAAATTGATACCTGATGCTCAGCACTTTTCTTCCGGGTTGATCATCGATGACTAACCTTTTTGTGGCAGTGAATGACTAGTCCAGGTGCTTGGACGACGCTATTCCGGTTGATGTTGTTTATTTAGATTTCGCCAAGACGTTTGACAGAGTTCCCCACCGTCGGCTGATTCATAAGCTGGAGCATATGGGAATTCGACGAGGATTGCTCTCATGAATAAAGTCTTTCCTCAGTGATAGAACTTTTAGAGTTCGGGTTGGTAGTTTTTTCTCTACAAGCGATAGAAAGGTTACAAGTGGTGTTCCCCAGGGATCCGTTCTTGGTCCGATCCTCTTCCTGCTGTACACAGCGGATCTTTCACCGTCGTTGATCTCCAAATGTCTCCTGTTCGCCGACGATGCCAAATTATAAGCGTTCCGTCCATTACCGCAGGCCAGCTGCAGTCTGACCTGGATTGAATTGCTCTCTGGGTTAAAAAATGGTTGCTGTCTCTCAACATCAGCAAGTGCTGCGTACTGCATCTCGGCAGAAATAACCCCAAACTTCTTTATACGCTGGCTTAACTAATCGTAAAGAATTTACGTCTGTACATACGCATGCAGTAGACGTAAACCTCCTGAAATTCCATTGGTTTCTGATATCTCAACTAATCGTAAAGAAATTACTACTGTTCATAAGCATGCAGTAGGCATAAATCTGCTAATATTCCATTGGTTCCTGACAGGCCCGCCGCTAGCTGTCTGAGCTCCCGCGTGCAAATACTGCTATACGTATGTAGAGAGCAATTCGGAGGAGGGGGTGTTTAGTGTCTAGTTTTAGCGAGGGACCTGAACTGATCTTGAGTGAAAAGTGGAGAAAGGGCCGGGGAGGTTTAGATCGTTTCCATTGATGATTTAGTAAGAAAAACTCTTTCCTGGGGGGAAGGTTAATTACCTCCGGTACTACCCTGCGCTAAATATGCTGAGTGTTCTCTAGAAAGGGTTCCCTCATTATGGTGGGAAAAAAAATAACAAAACCTATTGAATTCTTATTATATATATATATATATATTATATTATTGTCACTTATATTTTTAAAATTAAAAAATCATTTAGATACACACTGAAATATATATCTGAAAAAATTTCACTCTCCTGGCCGCCCCCTTGTGCCGCCCATGGGCCGATAACGACTTGTACGCCCGCTTACGGCGGGCCTGGTTGAGATGTCGAAGAAAGTGAATGCCTTTACCAAGGAATATGAAGATGATCTCAGTACTGACCTAAACTTCCAAATTAACTCTTTCAGAATTGCATTGAAATCAGATATTGAGAAAATAACATCAATACGACAGTTAGCTATCTTCTCTTTTTGAAAAACTTCAGAATTGCAGCTAATTTTCCAGATTTCTGTACTGCTTTCATGTTATTTTTGAAATTACCAGTTACAGTCGCAAGTGCAGAGCGATCCTTATCTAAGTTAAAGATGATAAAGAATTATTTGAGAAGCACAATGACTCAAGTAAGACTTAACGGGCTTAGATTGATGACTATTGAGAATGAACGAGCAAGAAATATGGATCTTCACGAAGTGATAAAAGTAATCGCAGCGAAGAAAGCAAACCGACAATTGAGATTTTTCGCTAAATCTACATGAAATCGATTACTTCATATAATCTTATTAACATTAATTTGTCGTAGGTCATACTTTAGTCAACAATCTTTGAATATAAAATGTCTATGAAATGTTCAGTTCAATTCAATATTCATTTTATGGTTATGTCATTCAATGTAACTTTTTAATAAACAGGCTTTAGTAGAACGTGTTCTCTGGTATTATAATTATTCCCTTGGATCTACTTCAGTTTTATTCCCGATATGCATTTCTCTGTAGATTTTTTAAGGAAGGATCTCTTACATCCTATTAGACCATATTCACAAAATCAAATTCATTTCACTCCACTTACTGTTATAGTTATTTTCTAAACGTCTACGTGTACTGTGTAGCGCGGATGTGACGCGGCTACATAAGTTAAGAAGACTTTTTATATGAAAAAATAATTCTAACTTACGGAGGGCCCTAGAATTATTTTTGCGGGGGAGCCCGGTCAATGATAGTTACGCCACTGATCTGATTACAGTTCTTTTCCTTCAGCATTTTTTTTATTGCTGGGATATTTCAGGGTCAACTCTATTGGTTCGTTCAAGAAATATTTTGTCGTACAAAATTGTGAGTGTTGAGTTATCGTTGTGTTGTTGAATTATTTCCACTTTCTTCACCAATATGTAAAATTATTTATTTGTTGGATTTTATTGACCTTATTTTCCTTGTGAATTTAACTTAAAATGACTAATCATGGTATACGAATTCCCACTCATTGCGGATTAATCTCTTAATGAAACGATCGACAAATAAGTGACGTAGCTATTGTTTATTAAAGGGATCATCAGCTTTTGAGGACGAGAGATAAGCCGAAACGCTCTAGGAGACAATAGCGTCAAAGTGGGAAAGTGCTACGCTTCGAGAGCAACCCACAAGAAGTACGAGAGATCCTCTACTAATTGCGGGTGCTGACAATTTTTTGCTGCGACAGAAATGTCTGCAATATCTGCATTCCACATAGATGGGGCCAGACTCACACCCGGAGATTGAATAAAATTAGCTATTCCCTTTCAGGGTTGAATGTTTTGTAGATGTATACGAGTAACTCGATTGTCTGAATTTCGTTTCTTCTCTGTGATGGCTGGTATGATCTCATTTTCATTCATTTCGTGACTATGAATATGATGCCATCCATTGGAATATGCATGAGTGTTACGATCATGATATTTAATTTGATTGACAAGAAATGCAGAAAAGCACTGATAATCCAATAAATATAATCAATTTTTTTGAGATGACTTATGATGATGAGGAATAATGATTAAAAAATTTAAATGAACCTCCTTTCGCTGTTCAACTACCATTCATCCTAGGCAGTAGTCATTTCATTTTATGAGAAACACCTATATCTTCTCGGTTATGATATCACAAAAGCAAAGACAAGATTCGATTATAAACCCAGCTCGGAGAAGTAATTCACGAAACATCACGAGAGCGCACCTCGATGGATCGTATATCTATTTCATTTTTACAATTATTCTGCTGTGGTATTCTCTAGTGAGTTTCAAATACATCATCAGAGATTCAAATGGTGAGTAGCCGGATATTTTGTTATTTCTTGTAAGTTGCAAGACACTAACACTGGTGGAACCATTTGACTGATTCATTATTTTTCACTTTTCGTATTCATTCCTATACTTTCGGCTGCTGTTCGTATCCATTTACTCAACTGAATAACACCTATATTGCAATTTTTGAACCATTTTCCTGTTTTTGGCCAATTGGCAACAGGTGTTGAAAAAAGACGATTGGTTGTGGTACTTTTCTTTGTAATCTATCTCCTGTACTTATATTCATGAAAACTTGAAACTTTTTGGTCTATTGTTATTTTTTTCCTTTTTGTTGAAAGCAGTTGACCTTATTTTGCCGGAATGAATTAAATTTTTTTTTATTTGAATGAGTCTTCCTACGTTTACTTTGCATTATCTACGTTTCATATTAAACGACCATTCTTTCAGTATATCTGCTAGTTCTTCTTTCGAAATATCAGCAGAAAGTTCATATAAGCTTACAATATACAGGGTGAGTCTTTGTCCACTGCGTTAATTTTAACCATAGGTTCTTGAGATCAAAAGGAACACTTTTTCCATTACGGTTTTTCAGATGCGTTAAAAAGTTATAAGCATTTTGAGTTTTCACATTGGGCAAATACCCCCCTGTAGTCCAGTTTAGTTTGAATGAAAAATACCTTCCACAGCATCCACTATTGAATCAGAATTGTTCAAAAACATTATTTTCCCTCTAATAAATGATTCACTCACTCATGTTTCATCCGATGAGGTCCACATTCAGAAGGAAGATACAAAATACTAATTTTCTGGTAAAAAAATTCAACAACATAAACATAGATTTTTGTTGTTTTACCATAATTTCTTTCTACTTCAAGATTATAAACCATTCCTTTCTAGTGAGAAATTCCAAAATATTCTCAGAATTATTGGATGTTATTATCATACATTTGTAATTTTATTCTTAAGATTTCCAAATCAAGAAATCCATCATTTCTATGAAAACTTCCAAGGCATGAGGTTGTCACATTGCTTTTTTTTCTCTCAAAGCTAGAAAAAATCATCTATGATTTTCCAAACACTGATATTTCTGAAGTTCCTTCTTCATGACAGGGGCCAGTGAACAGGTTTATGAGATCTCTTGATGTCATAGTGTTAAAAATATGAAAATCTTTTTCGAAATCTTCAACAACAATGAATGATGTCACTATGAATATCTATTTTGAAGTGATGTTATTTTGCTTGATGATTATTTTCTGTACTCAATCCCAATAACAATTCACTTGGATAGATTACATGTATTCCCAGATTTAGGTGTGCAATTATACTTGCTTGAAGAAATTGAGTTTGATCACCTAAATTTGATTCTGAAAAACCAACTAGGTGTTCTTCAATAAAAAAAAAATTGTTAGATCATTAATATGAATCTATTCTGTTTAGACTATAATTAATTACTGAACATGCGTAAATTTTTGGTTTTTATAATCAGAGTATTTGTTTTGATTATGTAAACAAAAACAAGTTGAATCGGTCTATGAGATAAATTAGTAAACTTCTACTAAGGTACAATACAATTCTAGGAGACTGATGGGTTCGAAGTTTTTAAAAATCATATGAGCTTAATGAAGCATTCCTATGTTAGAATAGATATAATTTGGTGAACCCTGAAAGTCTGAAGCTATAAAGTACCAGGACAATTTAACAAGTCCTGACAGAAAAAACATTACCTATTTCAACGGTCTTCATGAAAATATACTGAAGTACCTATGTTTTTTCCCTATTTATTTTAGAATATTACTCTGGATTACATGGTTACTACATAATATTATGTATTAACGGCAAATGGCAATTTAGATTTTGAAGTGAATGTAAGACAAAAATTGCTCTGTGGTTAATTTCATCTATAGTGTTGAGTGGTGGAACCATAGACTGTAGAGATTTCGCCAACCTTTTGAAGAAATATTTCCTAAAGTCATAAAATATGGCAATATTGAACAAATCTTATTATTGAATCATTTCAGGACAGAGTTGGATTTGGGAAAATAAGAAAATTTGAACAAAATTATATCGATTCAATTCGTATCAACTTCAATATCTCAAGAATAGTGCAATTTAGGAGAAAATATGAAGAATGATTTTATCTGGAAATGGAATAAATCTAATGATGCAAAAATATGGATGACTGTTGGATTATGGGAATTTAGATATTTAACTGTACAATTCCACTTGCTTTGAGATGTCTGAGTTTAATCACGTGAATTTGCTTCTAGACAACCCAGTACTTATATACCTTTCAATGTAAAAGAATTATGTTATGATTGAACTATTTTATTGATGGTATAATTAATTCAAAGAACAAAAGCCTTATTATAGAAAAGAACGTTGATCCATAGATAAAGTGTAGAATATGAAATTTAATACCGAACCCCAGAAGAGAAAATAAATAATTGGCCATTTTTTTATATTTAAAAGAAATTATCTGAAACCATTATTGATGTTAAATTATAATTGGTGTCAGAATAAGTATAGCTATTCCATAATGGAACATTTTATTATGGCGTTTATACGAGGTCTGTCAATTTAATTCCCGGAAAGTGGCAACACTGCGGCTCTTGTTATGCTATGGCGTTCGCGTTGGTGTCATTCGAAAGAGGATTCATTACTGCGTCAGTCTGTGCAAGTTTCGTCTCGATCAGTGGTTCAGTTCGTGTTTTACAGTACTTTGATCATCGGCGTGTTTGGACTCTTTGTCGAGAAAATGTGTGATAAAAGAACTGAGCAGAGAGTAATGGTCAAATTTTTGGTCAAACGTGGTGTGAGTTCCGCGGAAATTATGAAATTATGAAACCGACGTGTACAAGGATTGCCTTAAAATAACAGCTGTCTACGAGTGGACTAAGCGGTTCAGGGAAGGCAGGGAGTCGGTGGAGGACGATCCACGATATTAATTGTACACCACGAATACGTTCCAGCAGGTCAGACAGTCAATTGGAAGTTCTACATTGAAGTTTTGAATCGTCTGAAGGCCCGTGTGTTTCGTGCACGGCCGGAATTGGCCGAACGTGGATGGGTGCTGCATCACGACAACGCTTCAGCCCAATCCTCATTCGCAGTTCGAGATTTTTTGACCAAAAACGGCATTCCGACGCTTCATCTCTTTCCTCAATTGAAGTCCTACCTCAAGGGCAACCGATACGACGGCGTAGAGGAGGTGCAAAGTGTTACGACACGGGTGCTGAGGGACCTATCTTCGGGGGGCTTCAGGGGGTGCTTCCAATCGTGGATCCAACGGTGGCGCCGGTGCATCGAGCTAGAGGGAGGCTACTGCGAAGGATTATAACTTAATTTTAAGATTTTATGTATATTCCGGACCGTCCGAGCACTTTTCCGGGAATATAATTGACAGACCTCGTATTGTGGGTAGTTCCTAATATGATAGTGTTCTGTGGTTCCTTGCTTTTTTGGTTTTACTTGACAGTTGTTATTGTGTCCTTCAATTACAATGAACAAAACACTTCAAGGATAATTTCAATGATAAGACATTATGGAATTTAATATTAAATGAGAATGGCCAGAAAATGGATTCCAATCTTCCTTGTCTATAAGTTTATTGCCTTCAGTTTCAATATTGATGGAATTTTAATTGGTACACGGGCATCATGAACATTCGGGGCATGAAACGGGGAAAGAAAAGATGATTGAAAAAACTTCTATAAACTTCCAAAACAAATCCGGGAGATTGGTTTCGAAGTTTTCAAAAATCATATGAGATTAATAGGAAGCATTCCTATGTGAGAATAGATATATCTTGATAAACCCTGAAAGTCTGAAGCAAAAAAGAGATCTCCATAAGATGGAGAAGTTGAATTAAACAGGTCCTGACATAAAATACATTTCGTATATCAACGCTCATCCCCAAAATATACCTAAGTATCTATTTCAGTGATGGAAATCTGTTACTCTATTCATTATGGAATACTACTCAGGATTGGATATTAAAAAAGGTGCTGGACGTCATCAATAATGAATATAACAAATGAGAATTCATATTTTGTGAAGAATGTAAGCCAGAATTTGTACAGTGGTTAATTTAATTTATAGTGTTTAGTAGCGGAAACCATGAACGGAAAGGATTTCCCTATCCTTTTGTAGAAATAATATTTTATTCTCAAAGACATAACGTATGGCCATAATAATAAAGACATAACGTATAGACACATTGAACAAATCTGATTATTGGGTCCTTTCAGCAGAGAGTTGGAATTGAGGAAATCAGAAAATTCTAACAAAATTTTATCGACTTAATTACCTACATGTTCGACTATTTAATAGGTGTAATTTAGGGAAAATGATGATGAATGATTTTTTCTGCGAAAATGATTGAAAGTTCTAGGAAGTACTAGATATTAAGCTTCAGTTCAAGTGCTTTTTGTTTTTATGCAATATAACCAACTTGTAGAGTAAAAAGTGAGAAAACCAGAGGAAATGGAATAATTCTGTTAATGTCAAAATATGCATGACTGTCGTAAAAACCTTCTACCAGAGACCGTTTCAATTAATATTGCCATTTCAACAATACAAGGGATATGCAATCCTCTTATGGAATATCAACACCCTATATCTTTTTAATGGGACCAAATTTGAAAAAATTGTATAGGAAGAAAATGTTTGGTTTTATTTCTAAAATATATTGTTAATATTAACTCAGTGGTCAAAGACTGTTCCTGTATGGGCATTCAACATTTTATAATTTTTTTTATAAATGATAAAAATCTTTTATCATTTTTATGCTCAATTCAATACTAAATTGGAAGTGGTGAAAAGTTTGTATCACAGCTACAAATTTACGCTCTACCCGTACGTTTTCATTTTGAGTTTGAATTTGTCAATGGTCTGCCGTATCACTTCCCATATGCATTCATCCGTCAAATTAGAATTGATAATATCGAAAGATATTTTTAATATAATAACTAAAGAGACCAACCAATAATTGCCCTGAGGAAGATTTTAAATAAATCGAAACGTCGGCTTTTTATTGACTGTGTTTCTCGCAAAAACAGACCTGTGATCCTCTCAAACACTTTAATACTAAATTATATAGCTAGGTCGTCAAACCCAATCCAATTACTAGCAAGGTAAGAGGGTTTTTACTGGTGAATGGAGGATATAACTGACGAGCCGCAGAAGAGTCAGTTACCTCCTTGAGCCAGTAAAACCCGTTACCTTGCGTGTATTGTTTTATATTTCATTTGTTTCTCATTTGTAAAAAGGTTAGATAAATTCCAAAAAAATCTGAATAATTTGTCGCAAATTTCGTAAGCTATGGAAGCGTTGCCATGAACATGTCTGTTTATTTTTCTTTACATTTGTTCTGTCGAAAGCGAAAATGAATGTACCAAAAGAAATTATTGAGGCAGCCAGCAGTGTAGCTTCAAGTTTATTACCTGCAAAATCAACTTCAAGGTACGAGCGAGAATACGATGACTTCAAAAAGTGGCGAAAGAAAAATAGTGTGGTTGGGGTAACTGAAGATGTTTTGTTGGTCTACTTGAATCGACTATCAGCTAGATTCAGCCCTAATACTTTATGGGCAAAATGGTATATGCTGAAAAGCTACTTGGAAATGAAAGAAAATGCCCCTGTTCGCAGGTTTGTTTTCCTTAAAAAATTTATTGAAAAATATGACGTTTAGTTGTCATTTGCAGATTCCAAAAAGTAATAGCGTTCTGAAACGAGAAAATGAGTGTTATACTCTCAAAAAGGCCACGGTATTAAGTGAAGAGGAGGATGAACATATTTCTTTTACATGCTCCTGATGACCAGTGGTTGCTGGCTAAAATTGTAACTATATTGGGGGATTTTATCGATGTGACGAAATTCTTTCCTTAAATATGAATGATGTAGAAGATATGAGAAAATACGGTATGGGTCATTGCAGCAAACAAAACATTTAACAACAAGAAGATTCACCATAACCGATGATTGCAGACGCAGAGTTATACACCGGCCACTCTTCGCAGAACTGGAGCCACTATGGTTGCGGATTCGGGTGGAGATATTTTAGCACTAAAGCGTGCAGGAGGGTGGAAGAGTACCAAAATTGCGATGATTTATGTCGATGATTCGGTCAAGAAAAAAATCGAAAAGTCTAGCAAATTATTTGGTAGTAAGGAGAGTACAAATGTTCTGCAGTCCTCGAGTTCAGCAGTTTCTGAGTCAACAGATGGTTCATCATCAGTATTAACTCTTTCATCATCAAAAATCTATGTTACTGGAAATAACAATTGTATCACGATATACAACATATATGACGATAAAACAAAATTTTCTAATGTAAATAATACTACTAACTTGTAAAAATTCTGCAAGCTAATTGTCAGTTTTACGAGTTAGTGACTTGATAAAATAAACTCTATTGATTAATATTGTGTTTTTGGAAACTGACGTTTATAAATGAATAACAAATAAAATATCTTCCGGGTTATCCACATGGGAAAAAATACAATGTAACATTTGAAAGAAAAAGAGGTGTGACAATTTGAAGTTCCCTATAGTTGCACCGTGATATCGAACACTCTGTATAAGAGAGGTTAATCATTTACGAACAAAAAATCGAGTGCACTTTCACTAGAATACTGTTTCCTCAATTTCTTACAGTTTCCTTTGAATAACATCTTCACAGTTTAAAAAAGGTCCCTATATTTTGCGTTATGAAAAAGATGTTTACTGCAACTATATTTTTATAAAATTATAAATGGTTATCCATGGATTCGTGCTATAATTTATTTTCTGGTAACAACCTTCATTCATAAAAATTTTTCCGGAGATGCAGAAATGAAAAAACGAGTAGAAATACTATGCATTCCGGAGAAATTTTCAGATGTCCCGTTCGGCATCCTTTGTTGCGTGCAGCACTATTGCAACCCTGTATTCAAATAGCTGAAGAAAAGGGAGGAACAGATGATTTTTGGTAGTGATAACGAAAAAAACATCCCATTTTAAATTTGATTTCCTCAAGGAGTAGAAGGACGCCAGCTCGATTTCCTGAAAATACACCTGTTTCCTACTCAACGAGATTTAAATTTTTCAGTTTGGATGATGTTTGCGGTGAAACATTGAGATATTCTTCATGTCAACTCGCTATCTACGAGTTCCGCAGGTTTACGCGCATCAACACCATAGGGATTAGACGATCTATCGGCTTTTACACTCAGGAGGATTGCGGAGCCTGAGGTAGGACGATGACAACTATGCTGAGCCTCTACGTGCTTCGCATGGAAGCATCCTTTTCTAACGATGCTGACGTAAAGTACGGGGCTTCTCACTGAATTTATCGAAGAGAGAGTGAGTTATTGAATTTTATATATTCGAAATCAGATATATTTTGCGAACGTTATTCATGAAATTGACTCGATTTTTCGTACACTTCAGAATTTATCGAGTTCACTCATAAGATTCCACAAGAAAAGTCACAGTGATAATGGGATTCAATTGGATTCCAATTCTGCACTATGAAATTGTTTACATCAAGGACTTTCGAGAGCATGTACCCGTAATGCAACCGTTATTTGTTTTCATACGAACATTAAAGTGGTTTTATTTTAATTAAGTACAATATTTCCATATCTGGAGAATATCTTCACACATACGAACTGACAACTATAGAACATTAAATGTAATGCTTCCGGAAGAAATGGAAAATATGTGAAGGACTATTTTCATTTCATAGTTTCTGTAAAGGATAACTATGATCTTGCTTGATTAGATATAACAGTACAATTCACGAATTCCTTTAACTTGTTACGCCTCAAACTAACATTAAAAAAATCAATAATATCCTTTCACTATTATATTGAAAGAATTCAGAACCTCACCAATTAAAATAAAATTAGATTAATTAAATACTAGGTTGAGCAGGTGCCAGATTTCATAAGCGTGACAGGCCAGCAACTCAGTCGAGATGGGGTAGGTTCGACCAAAAGAAATGAATAAATATACGTATTAGTAATCCGGAGGCGCCACACACAATTTTTGGTTTTAACTATCACGCTCACTATCTGAATATATAAGAGATCTAAATTGGGAAATGATCACTTATTCGAATACCCAAATATGTAGGATCAACCATACGCTATACGCATCCAACCTGTTTGTGATATTCTCATAATGTGTTTTATTTCTTGAAACTGTTTGAAAATATTCAGCATGTTGGCGTCGGCACAGAACTAAGGCCAAGGCCCCACCCCTTATACCATACTAGTCTATTTTGCAAAAAAGAAAATCATGATTCAAACAGCCCTGCTGAGATCACAAAGGGTAACAGCAGGGCACTCACCACACTCCAAAGCTTCAATAATGGTATCGAAAGCATTAATGGCAGCATCACCAACGCCCTGGGAGAAAACCGAATTGATTATCTATAAATATATATATATATTCTTTTGAACTTTTGGCTTACAATATTTAGTTAGCAAACAATAAAGCATATAGATCAGGGGTTAGTGACGGGGTGTCATACAATTCGGCGTATGACATAAAAGCCTAGGGAAAGAACCCCAGTAAAAAACCCCGGGTCCCCGCCTAAGTTTGAAAGTACAAAAATGAGCTGAAATATATTTTAGGGACTTCTTTCTTTAAGAGTGGTCTTCTATTGATGGAGACAGAGACTTCTTCAAGTTTTCTACATCCAATCTGTAAATAAAGAGACAAAAGCAGAAAAAGGAACTAAATAACAAAAATACGTATCATATTTGTTTGAAATTTATAACCCATTCTAAGAAAAAATCGGAAACATCAAGAATAGCCCTAAAACCATCTTGAAATTCATATATGGGACAATTATTGATGATATGAGGTATTGTTTCTTCTGCTTCTCAACATTTACAACTTGCGCTAGGAACTGGGTTCCATCTGAATAGCATGCTATTGGTATGACCATGACCTGTTCTCAAACGATTAAGAACTGTCCAAATTTTTCTTGGATCAGAAGGATCAGAAACGAGATACTTATTGAACATTTCGTAAGAGTTCCACTCAGTCTTCCATAATTCTTTATCACTTATGTTTATATTGAAGAATGTATTATGCCATAATGGTTTACGCGACTTCAATCTGGGATTTCCATTATGTGGAATATATGAAATAATTGGGAATAAATTGGGAAAAGAATGATTTGTTCCAAGAATTCAGAGCTGCAGTCTGTCTGCGAATATGGGGAGGGACAATGTTAGACAAAACTGGTAACCAATGAACCGGTGTAGATCTTATGGTGCCAGTAATTATTCTCATGGATGTATTCAATTGTGCATCAATTTTTTGTGTATGTGCACTATTAATCCAAACAGAGCAACAATACTCAGCTGCAAAAAAGACTAGGGCTAGAGATGCTGTACGAAGAGTGGAAGAATCAGCACCGCAGGATGATCCATCTACTTTCTAAAGGGTATTATTCCTAGTTTTCAGTTTTAGGCTCAGATCATTTAAATGAGCCCTGTAAATGAGAGATGAATCTAATTTAACTCCTAAGTAATTTGGATAAAAATTATGTTCGATAGAAGAATCATTGAAAGTAACTCCTAATTTCCTATATTTTTCATGATTATTCAGATGTAAACAAGATACCTCTATTTTGTTGGGATTTGGACATAATCGACACTCAATAATAAAATAATTCTTTAAAATTTCCAAATCAGAGGACAGTTTGTTTTCCAGAGCATGGAAATCCGAATGTTGGTAAGCAATAGCAATGCCGTCAGCATAAACAAGCATTACAAATCACACAACAATGGTATTGCCGCTACCCCAAAATTTTTAACCCCACATTATAGCCCAACTCAGAGTATAAAAAAGTGAATCCAGGATTTCTCATGAGAATATGATTACAAAAAAAATTTTCAAAATCATGCATACTTCAGAAAGAAAGAATGATACGCCTAACTTGGTGTTGTGGTGTCTCTGTGGGATGGAAGGAGGTACATTCATGTTCTTTCATGGCCAAAAAAAAATGTGTCGATTCTTTCCTTTCTCCAGATAGATACGGAGTCTTAGCCTGATTTAGATTGATCACATCAACTTATTCGGCAGTAAATGATATCAAAAATAGATACTCAAAAAAAAAAAATTGATAAGGTTGGCAATAATCCGCACTTTTTTCAACTACTTGAAAGACCAGACATTTTCTCAATGTGAAGAATTCGAAATATGTTATGGGTTATAAGAGAAATACTGAAAGTGTTAAAAAATCTGTCATAAACATTTCAGTTCTATAAAAGAATTGAAAATTGCACCTATATTTGATACGTTTCATATAGGTATTAGAGGTAACTAAGTTCATATAAGGGCTCCTGTGATTCCATAGAAGAGATATATAAGGGTTATTTTAGAGATGTTAATACGAACCTTCATTGAACAGTAAGTGCTCCAAGGTAGGGTTGTAGATGATTATACATCTTCGTGGCTCTTAGGGTACCCATATCCTTAGGTGATTTGAAAAATTATACTTCTCAGAGGAAGATTGAAAACCATTAGGTTATAGAGGGCGACTTACGGGAAACGGATGTTTTTGAAATGAACAGTAGGTACACAATTAATTTGCATGATACTATTATTTTATTGTCACACAAATGAAGATTATTACATACCATTTCATGAAGAAGTAACTTTTTAAATATTATATCAGTCATGTGGTGCCCATCTGCATGTTTAATTCTTGTGCATGTTGGCGTGCAGATCTACTCGGACTCCTGATTATTGCAGCCTTCATACTGGCGATGTTTTCAGGCGTCCTTGCTGTTCTTTCAGGGCCTGGTGGCTTTTTCTTTGATATTCTTCCCGTTGTTCTGAATGCCTTTACCCACCTTAACAAAGTGTTTCGACTTGGAACAGTGCCGTTCCAGACCGATATTGAAATGGTGACGAAATATTCGTTGTGTGGTTATAACAGATACACCAGTTCGAACAAACGTATCATACGCAAAAACACGATGCTCCGTCGTCCACTGTTCCATTGCTGCTGAAATGGTCAGCTGCATTAGAGTGAATGAATGACCTACCGTCCGTCGCCTCACCACTTACAAAAGGTATGCACTAGTCATTTCAAAACCATCCGTTTCCCGTTAGTCACCCTGTACAACTTCACCGGTATTTGACTAATGTTCATTGGGTTATGAAGAATTGAAATCAGGTACAACCTGAAAATATTCAAACCTGATTATGAAAAGAAAAGAATGGATATTTTGTTAGGCCCGTAACTTAATGTCCGTTATAGTATTTCTATTGCTAGACTCTAGTTTGATTCATTCAAATAACTTCAGATAAAATTTTTTCAAAAACGTTAAACACATCATTTAGACAATATGGAATGAATGTAGCACATAAGAATATTGATAGTTTGGAATTCATATTCTCTTAATTGAAATCGAAATCGAAATATTGTATATACCGAATAAAATCTACACATTGTTCTTGAATATATTGTAACCTGACAAAGTGCCACTTTGAATAATGGGCATGAGATTCTACTCTTAATTCTCTCAGGGTGGGTTCAATTATCCCAGCAACAAAACTCCTTTAGGTTTTTGACAAATATAATGAGGTGTATAAATACAATTTACTGATAACAATTTTAAGGAATGTACAATTTTCCTAGTAAGACAGAATACTAGGGACTTATCTCAAGGATATTTGAGTCTATAGCTTCCTCCCAGCTACCAGATACAAAATAAAGTCCCAGAGAGTATGGCCTGCCAGTTGACCAGGATCGGGTTGTATAGTTCCCACTCAGATGTTCCAGACAGCAACTCGATGACTCCAATTTTCATTCCAGTTGAAGAATATGCTCCATAGCCAGGTGGTTATGCCACAAGCTCCAATTATGTAGTGCTCAAACCATCGTGGAATGCATCTCAATCTTGAACTAGCATATGTCTTTGGCCTCGTAATAGGATATAATTTGGCCCCCAGGGAGGAGCTATATCAGGATGAACGAAAGAACATTAGAAAGTGCAAGTGCTTGTATAACAAGGCTCCTTCTCGATTTTTTTCAACGAATATTGAACAAATCATAGTAAAATTAAATTATCTCAACAAATTAAACCGAGAAGTAGTCCTGTTGTGAAAATCATAGGAAGCAGTCAATGCAAAAATGTGCTCTCATGTCAAAGTGCCAACAAGAACTAAAATTTCGGTTCCTGGGAGGAAATAAACACTCACCGAGAATAGTTATATATTTCTCGCAAATCTGTGACCCAAGAAAGTCACTTTCAGATATTGATTTCAATAAATACACAAAGATGATCGGCATCTAATCTCGACCGACAGAAAAAACTACGCTGACCGTTCGAGGTTAGCTTCGCGGTACACAGATAACCAGCATAGAACAAACACATCTATACTCTGTTGCCGAAGAAGTAGTTCAAAATTCTACGATTATTCAGGTACGCGTACGAGACAACGTCAGTGACGTGCAAACCGTTGCACACACCTCCTCCCAAGAAAAAAATTTGAGAATTGAAACCACGAAGGATAATTCAAACAAAAAAACAAACACGAAAGGATATGTGGTACCAGAGGGTGGCCAGATATCAAGATACGCTAAGGCAAGTAATGCGATAAAGAGAGTGCACCAAAGTGTTTTCAAAAGGGTGAAATATACCTATTTGCTGAAGGCAATGAGGTACTGACATGCACAGTTCACAAAATACCGAAAGATATGTGGTTACCGAGGGAGGCCAGATACGAGAATTCTAAATCAGGTATACATATAGTTATCAACACGTCAGATGTTCGACGGTTACATTCCCAAGCCTATGGCGGATCCAAAACAACACCTCTCCGTCACCAGGGAACCACAGCTTAATTTGTTGGGCGCCAGCAAGCATAAGCTTACAAAGACAAAATCGAGATATGGAAAGATAGAAAAGATATATATGCGATAAGTCAACTAAGACATAGGTATACGATAAGAAAAGGCAAGATATGTGCCACAAGGCAAGGCAAAACGTTTGCGATAAGGTAAGGTAAGATATGCACGACAAAGTAAGGTAAGATATTAACGGCAAGACAAGGTAAGATATCTACATGACAAGGTAAGGTGAGATAAAATATCACGATAAGATAAGGTAAGATATGTACACGACAAGGTAGTGAAAGGCAACTCCTCCAATCCGGCACACAAGAAAAACGTCAGTGTCACTCGACGTAGAATTCAAAAACAACTCCAATATACATCGGCGGTTACACCAAAGAGGATTCACCAGCTTCATATCCGCAATGTACTCCAGACAGATAAACGGCAATACCCACACAGAAGATTCGTAACCTGTGAGAATCCAAGAAAAGATAAGCCCTCAAGGCCAAAAAAACTTCTCCACAGGCTCAAGCCAAACGTGGCTGAACCACAAAATATACTATAAGGTAATGTGAGTGATAATTGCCAATCGAGAAAGGAGATGTACCGGAGAGAGAAGTATTGTCAAGAAAACTAGTCATAATCGTGTTACTTATGATCATGCTCGCCAGTTCTGGTGGAGTCCCGACGAGTTAGATTCGGCTTGAGATGTTTGACATGAAAGTTACCCAACCTATGTCCGCTCCGATCCCCCAAAATTTTACGATCATACTCAACGGTTCTCCTATCAACCTTGCCCAAGCGTATCGCAACCTCATAAGCGAGTTCATGGCTCTTTAATGAACTTGGATTCACGATCAAAAAAAAAGTAGATATAAGATAGTAACTCGCATTAAAAACTTCGAAATAATAACAATTAAGGCACGAAACAACAGCAAGTGAGATAGTTTCTAGGTTCCTCCAGCCCCACGTTGGGCGCCATTTTGTGTAACATGACAAAGTGCCACTTTAAACTCAGGAATATTCAGCAAAAGCGGCAACACTGGAGAGACAAATTATACAGATCTCGAAACGACGATATGTGCACTTCGTACGGAAAAACAACCGTCAACAGATAAATGACCTCTTATCACAAGTAAACAACAAGAAAACTAGTCATAATCGTGTTACTTATGATCATGCTCGCCAGTTCTGGTGGAGTCCCGACGAGTTAGATCCGGCTTGAGATGTTTGACATGAAAGTTACCCAACCTATGCCCGCTCCGATCCCCCAAAATTTTACGATCATACTCAACGGTTCTCCTATCAACCTTGCCCAAGCGTATCGCAACCTCATAAGCGAGTTCATGGCTCTTTAATGAACTTGGATTCACGATTCCAAAAAAGTAGAGATAAGATAGAAACTCGCATTAAAAACTTCGAAATAATAACAATTAAGGCATGAGCATTTTGTGTAACATGACAAAGTGCCACTTTAAATAATGAGCATGAGACTACTCTTAATTATCTCAGGGTGGGCTCAATTATCCCAGCAACAAAATTCCTTTCGGTTTTTAACAAATATAATGAGGTGTATAAATACAATTTAAAGATAACAATTTTAAGGAATGTACAATTTTCCAAGTAAGACAGAACACTAGGAACTTATCTTAAGGTTATTAAAGTCGATAGCTTCCTCCCAGCTCCCAGATACAAAATAAAGTCCCAGAGGGTATGGCCTGCCAGTTGACCAGAATCGGGTTGGGTAGTTTCCACTCAGATGTTCCAGACAGCTACTCGATGACTCCAATTTTCATTCCAGTTGAAGAATATGCTCCATGGCCATGTGGTTATGCCACAAGCTCCAATTATGTAGTCCTCCAACCAGGAATTGGATATGATTTAATCTCTCATTGTGAAATGCATCTCAATCTTGAACTAGCATACGTCTTTGGCCTCGTAATAGGATATAATTTGGCCCCCAGGGAGGAGCTATATCAGGATGAACGAAAGAACATTAGAAAGTGCAAGTGCATGTATAACAAGGGTCCTTCTCGATTTCTTTTGAACAAATATTGAACAAATTATAGTAAAATTACATTATCCTAACAAATTAAACCGAGAAGAAGTCCTGTTGTGGGAATCATTGGAAGCAGTCAATGCAAAAATGTGCTCTCATGTTAAAGTGCCAACAAGAACTAAAATTTCGGTTCCTGGGAAGAAATAAATACTCACCGAGAATGGTTATATATTTCTCGCAAATCTCTGACCCAAAAAAGTCACTTCTAGATATTGATTTCGATAATTACACAAAGATGATCGGCAACTAATCTCGACTGACAGGAAAAACTACGCTGACAGCTTGAGGTTAGCTTCGCGGTACACAGATAACCGGCATAGAACACATCTATACTCTGTTGCCGGATAAGTAGTAGTGCAAACCGTTGCAATATATAAGCAACACAATATACAGCGTGCAATAAAAGTCAGTTCACACTGTCAGGTATTCACACTGTAACAAAGCAACTTTTATTTAATTATATAGATAGAATAATTTTGGCCGGCTAGCTGGAGAGCATGTAAAATGATTTGATGCCTCTACCCTAATCAATGAAAGTTCAAAATAGAACAGTCGTTATTTATTCCACTTTTTACAAATATCAGTTATTTACAAATGTACAGTCAAAATTGAGTGGAATTGACAAGATGTTCGGTCATGTATGTTTCACAGGTAATCACTATCCCCTTCACTGAAACTTATCTTGTTTATCCTTGTATATTGAGATTCCAGGAAAATTATCTCCTCTGGTGGTTTTTCAGTTGAAGAAACGTTCGATAATTATCTTCTCAGGTGGTTTTTCAGTCAAAGAAATGTTCTGTATGCCACTGACTGTACTTGATAGGTCGACGACAAAATTCCATAGCCCGACGGGTTTGGCTGTGAAAATCGGGTTTATCAGTTTTGACTTGATAAAAATCTCTTAATTTCCATCGTTCTCTAAATGCATCATTTTACAAACGAAAGTCTTTGAAAAGAAGAAAAAATAACCACGTGTTCAGAAAAGAACCCAATGGCGCAGATAGTTTGACACTAAAAATTCAGAGAACTCTGGACACCGAGAAAACAAAAATTTAAATAATTGAAATTGAAATTGAATAATAAAGTTAAGTACAATATCAAAGTAAATGAAGGTGAGCTGATCCACCAGATATTCTCAAATGGAAAAGTGAAAAATGGCGGTCCGACCAGAATTATACGACATCTTTTTGTCATCTACACAAAAAATAATTAAATGCATTAAATAAACATGACATTTAAGATCGAATAAACCCTGTCTGATCATAAATGAAAACTTACCGGAAAATCTCTTCCGCCAGGAAAAATTCGCACATAAAATCTACGAAAACACTTCAAACGTGTTATTTCAGCAGCTTCTCGACAGTGAAAAGACAAACTGGATCGAGCACATCGACCATGTGATATCGACCGATTCGGCGCGTTAAGTTGATCATTCCAATGACAAATGAAATGCTCACAGACAGTTTTAAATCGGATTTCTGCGGTTAATTGAAATTGGTAAATCATGGTGCTACAACACCTCGTATTCTCGTATTCTTGGCCAGTATCGTACCTAGGGCGAAAGTAGGCAGCTGAAACGTAGCGAGTTGAGTTGGTCACGTGTACTTGTGTTATTGTGTGCGTTAACAGTGCGTTCGTTGCCATGGCTGCGCGTGTAAAGTAAACGAAAAATGAACGTGATTGCTTGCTCACTCCTTACCTTAAAGTTGACGGAGATTATGCTGAAATTCTCGAAGAATTTCGCCAGCACTTTCCAAATAAACAAGTTCCCATCCGACAAATGGTTCATAAACTGTATCATAAATTCGTAAGTACTGGCTCCGTAGTCGAAGCACCGCGTTCAGGTCGCCCTGCTAATTTTTTCGTAAACTTTGATTTACCGTGACTAAACGATGCCGCATGTGTTCTAAAGAGGAGGGGAAAAATTCAAACATAGAATATAAGGCAACAAGACTTTATTGATGTTACTCTTTTCTCGAAAATAAATTAATATGCAATTATTTTAGTTATTTTTCTCATATGCAAAACGGTTAACTGACTTTTGACGCATCCTGTATAAGGAAATTAATTTATAAGATATATTAATAAGACCACACTTTGAAAACACGAACAAATAGAAATTCATTGAAGGGATTTTCTATTTTGAAAAAAAAAAACGATAACGAGACTAGGAATATATCGGAGATAATGAACATTGAAAAAAAGAGATGCTATAGACGAGAAAACAGACACGAGAAATCTGGCACAAATATAATTCAATTCAATAAAATGGTATAAAATATATATTTCAAGACTTCCACGAACATTTCCATCTGCATCGAAAAGTACGAATTTCAAGCTCAAATGTTATAGGTTTCTGAGGTTGAGATTTGAACTTGCTCATTAGATCGTAGAGGTGTCGCGGTATTGTCTTTGAAAATTAATTCAACAAAATCATGACAGTTTACCTTCCGTCCTTTTCATTTCGTTTATGTCCTACAAAAAAAATTGTATATTTTAATATTATGATTTATGAATAAGATTATGTTTGGTGAAAAAGATAAGTTATGATTCAATGACGTTTTGATATTTAAGTATTTTACAGAATCTACGGGTATTTGACTATTATATTTCACATATTTCTTCGAAACCGCTTTTAAACCGTAACATTTCGAACAGAACTGAACAACAATGAAATTATTCAAATCTTCCTGAAAATTGAAATAACATTTATGTTTCTTGTGGCTGATAAATTCTTCAGTATAAGAAGTTTGTCAGGGTCGGTTTCCCATTTCAATGATTTCCATCTTACCCGGTCTACCCAGTATCAAGATAAAAAAATAAAAATATCAAATTCTTAGTTGCAGATATCATGTTGGTTTACTCGTAACTGAATATACACCATTTTTATTTGTAACCAATCTTTCCTGTATCTATAATGGCGGACAATCGAGGCGGATCACTCGAGTATGTGGAGAAAACTCTTATGTAGAGCGAACTGAATATGCCTTGTTGAAGTTCACTCATCGCTTCAACAAGGTTTGGAAAAGCCGGAAAGTTATCATACAAAAATATACAAACACATGTATATCTCGGATAATTCAGAATTATACTCCACCCTATTATCACACTCTAATGAGCTTATTACGGAAAACTCGGAAACGTCAGTTAGTTTGCCGGAAAACTTCGTAGGGGACTTCAAGTTTGTAGCTTCCGGAAGTTCTGACATAAATATTCGACAGGGAAAATTCACTCAACTCGTTCAAAGCCGACATTTTGTCCAGTGAGTTCTGAGAGATTATTGCAATGCCTGGTTTAGCTTTCAACCCATTTCATACACTGAATAGCAGAAATAAAATGAACCATAGAGTAAGAATTTTTTGAGAGGTAACATGAGTATTCAAATATGGGATCAGATTTGCCATTTTGGTGCGTCAATCCATGATATTTGTTCAATTTTGTATCGATTTTGTGTATCTAAATAAAATAATGTTTATACGAATAAATGCAATCAAATTCACCTAAACCAAGTATATTTGACTAGTGGAAAAGCCCGTGTCGCCACGGGCGCAAGTAAGAAAGCGCGCGGTCGTTATTAGCAAATGCCCTTCTATAAGCAGCCGTTCATGTCATTTTGTGTCTAGCATTCATCGAGTAAATATCAGTAACTTCCAATTCAGATACATGTTTCTTATCATATTCAGGGTAGATAGGTAAAATGAAATAAAGTGTTTATTGTAGTAACTGAGTCACTTAGAGGTAAAATAATAATTATATTCTTTGGTACAGACTTCGCCTTCAACCGGAGCCCTTCTCGCTACAAATACTGATCGCATTGCGTAATTATTGTTATGAACGCGGCGTCGGTTTCTTTCAGTTTGGGTTGTCCGGGTATCGTTTCGAGAACCCACTGGTCCGCTTCGTCGTCGTGTCTCCATTGTGAATTAAAATTTTACACTGGACCTAACTCAAAATTGAAAAATCGGACGTGACCCGTTTTCAATTTTTACCCAAAAATGGAGAATAACCAACTAAATTTGGGTTTTCAATATCTTTTTCAATTATAATTTTCTAAATTAACTTACTCGGTAGGTTTGGAACTTATAAAATGAGCTTAAAATCAAACTTAAAATCAAGCTCGTCAAAACACGTCTTTCTTGTTTGAAAGTCAAAGCTGAAATTGCAGAAGCATGGGCGGAAGTCAATTTTGATTTGTTGAGCGGTGACGCCATCTACAGCGAAAACATGCCAAACACCCTTAATTTTTATGTTTTCTGTGTTTTTAGAGAAATTATAGATTTTTTTGTTATAATTATTAAATGTTATTAAGTTTGACATTTACTTTTAAAATGAAACTTTTTCAATATCGCAGTTTCCATCTTATATTTTCAAGCACTTTATATAAAATATAAATTGTTATAAAATTATTCAAATGCTCACTTTCTGACCAACTCAGGTAGTACTCTTGAACCTTTTTCAATTCGCCCTAACTGTTCAACTTTCACTTAAGGTTATTTTATTCAAATAACAAAATTTGAAAATTTAACCATTGCAAATTTACAAATTATTTTAGTCACAAAAATTCACTTCACCCTTTTAAATTGGGAGCCTACAAAAAACAACTGAAATAAAGTGTTTTTCCTTCTTCTAGCAATTTTACCATATGATTTATAAGTCACATGTTATAATTTAAATACAAATAATGTTAATCAAATTTACACCTCTTAGTTTTCATGTTGTATCTGAGCCAGAAAAACGTAAATGCTATCATCATCTATGGTCTTGATTGAGCAGACCATGGTTACCAAACTCTTGTCAACAATTTGTTTTTTTAAATGTATCTTGACTTTTTTTGGCATCTTTTTAATGAGTTATATGACAGTTATGGTGACTTGGAGTGCAAGAAGAAGAAATTAAAGCCTATATCAGTAAAAATTTGTTGAGCGGTGGCGCCATCTACAGCGAAAACATGCCAAACACCATTAATTTAAAAGTTTTTTGTGTCTTTGAGAGAAATTATAGATGTTTGCACTTCTTATTATTTTTCTGCATAAGTTTAGATGCCTACAGTTAATTTTAAAAAAATTTGATGCAAATCGGTTGATTGGTTTAGGCGCTAGACCTTACTATGTATGCATCATATTATTATAATAGATTAGTGTTCTTTACGTAGAGCATGCATCTAATTTGAAGTTCACAAAATTTGATCCTAATCTTACCGCCATATAGGTATTACTTTGACGTCAAACAAGTGTTTCCATTTTTAGCGTTCCTGTTTACCTGAAGAGAGTGTTTAAAGATTTGCCAAAATGTTTTTCGAACACTTGGAATGAAATGATGCCAATCGTGTTGTAAGGACTCGCTGATGAAACATCCGTTTTTAAGATCAATTATGTCCGTCCGTCTGTGAATACGATTACATCAGAATGGTATGAGCTAGAGAGCTGGGTGGGTCGGACAAATGGGTTATCAGACTAAATTCGTCCAATCATTCAGGAGTTATGATCATCATTATCATCATCAAAATTGACTTCCTTCATAACTCTCAGAGTAACCACCGGATCAAGTTGAAACTTGAAAAATCTCTGAACTAACTTGAAACAAATACGCTCGCAAAATTTCGCAAGAATAGTCACTTCAGAAAATTTTTTAAAAATACCTAAAGAAAAAATTTTCAATACTCCATACTCCATCAGAGGTATGCAACCACAAATTTGTATATGTATAGACGTTGGTGATATGTCACATATACTGAAATTTCATTACCGTTTCTTCTCTCTATCTGAAGATATAATCTATATGCTTTATTGTTTGCTAACTAAATATTGTAAGCGAAAAGTTCAAAAGAATATATATATATATATTATTCATTCATTTACCTAAGAGAAAAGAGAAATTACAACAAATCCGTCAAGTATCTCTGATCGATGCTATACACAAGCCAATTCGTAGCGGGGATATTCTTCGACCTCTCACGGGCGTTTGACAGCCTCTCTTTCGAAGTTCTCGTCGACAAATGTTATAGTTTAGGTTTTAGGGGAGTGTTCCTGAATTGGATCTCCAGTTTTCTCGAGGGTAGAACAATATCCGTCAGGACAGCCGACTTTGTTTCAGATAAGCGTGAATTGAATCACGGTGTACCACAGGGTTCGGTTCTGGGACCACTTTTGTTCCTTATCTTCATCATTGACTCACCGTTCAGTTCGAGGAACTTGGTGGCGAATGCTTCTGAAATTCCAGCCGCATTCAATGTTATCGAGTTGATAAGAATTCTTCTATTTCTTGATGATACCTCGATATTAGTTGCTGCGCGGGTCTTTGATAATCTGCAGAAGCTTTGTCAACGGTTGGTGCGGTGCTTCGTCAATTGGTGTCATTCTAATGCCCTGATGATAAATATCGAAAAAACCCAGTGTGTTCATTTCACTTTAAGTAATAGTGAGCAAAAGCTTGTCATACACCGTCTTAATGAGACTATTTTGTCAGCTGAATACTCAAAATTTCTGGGAATCTATATCGATTCCAATCTGAGATAGGTAACACGTGTAAGTAACACTTATGTAAGAAACTCAATAGTTCTTCTTATGTAATAAGTAGTCAAAAACACACTTCCTCCAAGTTGCATCATAAATATATACTACGGCCTTGTCGAGAGTCACTTATCTTACGATATCATGCTCTGGGGTAACTCAACTGATGTTGGAAGAGCATTTATAATTCAGAAGAGGATTTTACGTTTGATCTTCAATGTTCCTCCGAGGTCCTGTTGTCGTCCTATATTCATAGAGAATGGTATTCTTACAATTGCTTGCATTCACATTTTTAGATGTCTGGTTTATGTGAAGGAGAATAAAAGCGGTTTTACAAGACTTTCAAGCTTTCATAGTTATAACACTAGAAATGGTGAATTGTTCCATATTCCGAAGCATAATACCACCAGGTTTGAATATGCACCCACATATCAGTGCATCAAACTTTTCAATCATCTCCCTAAATGCGTTAAGGCTCTGGAGCTAAATCAATTTGAAAAGATAGTTAAGAATGAACTTGTTGAGCAATGCTTTTATAGCGTAGCTGATTATTTTCAGTCATAATTTTGATGTAATTGGAGATATGATTGTTATTGTGTAACTTTGTTTTTCTGACCTGTCCTGTACATATTTGTATATATGTCTGAAAGGATTAATAAATATTATTTTATTTTATGGATAAGCGTTTTTAAGAGTCGTGTTAGAGTCAATTCCTTCAAATTAATAGTAATTTTCTTGACTACATTAAATTTGAAGAAAAAATTATGGTCCTCAAAAACCAACCCTATTCGACTCACAAGATGCAACAAATGTGTTAAGGAATTCTTCATAATAAGGAGTCTTCTTAAAGTAGAATATATGCAGGTTTAAGGATGTGATGGCGTACTCAAAAATATATTTAATTCCAGCATTAAAATTCAATGGAAAACTCCTTTAGTATCTATCAATCATGCTTCTTCATCCAATGTTGGATGAAACTTGGAATTATTTCTGAACACGGAATTTAATTTCAATACCCTTGATTTCAAATATTATGCATTTTAGAGGGTAAGTTGATTGAAATTTTTCTTATGTCTGAACGATTTGGCACATTCTTGTAGAGCGAATCCTGTATAGAATATTATGTTATAATATATGAATGTACTTGAAATATTCTAATCCTTTCATAGAGATGAATTCCTCCTTCTTGTGCCATCTATGGGGAACATAATGAAAATCGGGTCAAGAGATCGATGAACCGACAGAAACCACGGTTGATACATCTTGTAATAACGCCTATTGCCAGAGAGGGAGGAAGCGTCGAAAATGAAACCATTGTATTATATTATAATATATTATAAATAAATATTTCCTAAATTCGCTTCACGTAATGAGACTAAAAGTACACAGCTCCATTATGAATATTTCTTTAAAGTTTGAAAGGATCGATTGACTTTGTGTTTAGAACATGTACAGAAAGTATTGGCACAATCACTCACAATCTAAATAGGTTAATTTTATTAGACTATTATCATAATCTCAATAACATTCGACATGGAGTTGGCAAGACTCCTTGTTTACATTTATTTCTTAAAAAACTCATCAAACCTACTTTCAAACGATTTGCTACAAGTCGTTTTTCAGAAAATTTTTTAAAACAAAATTTTCGTCGTAACTGATATCAATCTCTGAAAACATCACTAATATTTCTAGTAGAGGTAATTTTTAGGGATTTCGTTAACAGGTTCTGAACAAGATCCAAGGTGTTTCATGTTGACCAAAGCGCGAGATCTGCAGTTTTCCATTTCCAAGAAGCATGAGTTGCTGTATGTCTTATCATCAGTGCCACAAACTGGATCGAAGTAGGTAGGACAAATTTTTTGGCATCCCCTGAATAGAAATCCAGATAAGCATCTCTTCAAAGGGACTACGTAAATGTGTTTTCTGAAATATAAAACAATGAATAATTATTTATTTTCCTTCAAATCACAAAAAGTAGAGTTATTGATGATAATTTAATCATATGTGGTTGCTTATTGAACGATTTCGGCACACTGTATATATCACTATTATTTTATTCGTATATTGAAATTTGGGATTAGGAATATTTTGTATCGATCCAAACTATTACTGAAACGTCAATTTTATTTTTTACTGAAATTAAGAAAATGAAAATAAAACTGCATCCCTAGACAAAAAAAAATCGTAATTCTGTTTGAATAAACTCCTCAAGGTATGCATCAATTTTGATTAATTCATTTTTTGCGTTCTTGTTCTCGAAAAACTGCGTGCTATCGTTTTGCCCAAATAACTGTAATTTTCAAATACCGAGACAGAAATGGTCTCAGTCGATCGAGTTCGACTTCATAACGAAGAATACGTCAAAATTAAACATGTCACATGTCATGTTTTATGCAAAGGTAATTTGAGCTTCTAACAAAACTGAATTCTAAAGAAAACTGAAGGCTGCGCCTTCAAATTTTGTGAATCTTTGAGAGATAATCAATGATGCAATAATGGGTCGTCATATAATATTATAGCCTAATCATCTCTCAATATTTTTTTATCGCATTCCGAAAATAATCCTTAATATAAAATTCTCGTGTCACAATGTTCGTTCCTGTCCTCCTCCGAAATAGCTTGACCAATTCTCATGAAATTTTGTGAGCATATTGAATAGGCCTGAGAATCGGCCAACATCTATTTTTCATACCCCTTAGTGACATTTTTTCAAAATTTTTTTTAATTTCTTTATTTTTTTAATAATATCGCATTAAAAAATTCATAAAACCCAGAATTTTCACCCTATTATTACCAAACCCTCTTTTTTATTAGCCATTTCAGTAATTTAATCGTTTTTCATCCCCAGTCGATAACTGATCAATCGTCATTTAATTAGTTATCCCCGCCAGTTGTCCATATGTGTCACTTCTAATCCAGTAAACAGCACGGAGTAAGGATGAGAATGAAGCCGGTCTCCTATTTCTCTCGCACAATGAAACTTCTCTCACTCCCTACACAGTTGTCGGTCGTCATTATTGTTTATACATCAAGTGTAGCAGTAACGTTGACAACTATTATTTTGCTACCTCAGTAAAACTCTCATATTAACTTTTAGTCATTCCTATTTTATTAATATTAATAAAATTATCAATTTTGAGTGTATTTTGCACGATAAGTTAATCAAGTGATTTTCATAACCTCAAAAGTATTCAACACGTGGCACGACCTTCCACCAACAATGGCTTTTATGTTGTAAGAATACTTTTTTTCATTTATATCGAAAATGTTGTTGGAAGCGGTCAAAAAAGATTCGATGCAATTTGATTTTTATTAAAATTGGTCAAACTTATTTTTACCATTTCCAACCATATCTTTTCGATATGATTATGAAATTACTTAAAAATTAATACATTCCCCAGGTCAGCTAGTACAAGACATATAAACATAAATATGCAATTGTTTCTAAACAATAAACGATTGATAACATTGATTACACAGGCCTACAAAAAAAAATTTTTTTTTTTGGTGCATAGAAATTTTGAGCTGATTTTAATTATATTTTTATTGCTGAATCTGAATATGATAGCAGTTTTCTGTATTAGCTCTATATTTTTAGATAAATTCACTTATCTTTCAATGCTTTTACCTATTCAATACTTTCAAGTATGAGTGTTGTAAAATTTATACAAGAGATAGCTTCTTGTATATTTTCCTTATTGTTAGTCTTCATTTGTAACGAATTGAATTTAAAATAATAATGTTAATTATAATTATTATTTTAATTCATTTATTACAAATAGAAGACTGACAATATGGGATATATAACTGATTGGTTGACAAACTGTTAACATGCGGGATTTAATCCTATTTAGTGTCATCCAGTTAGTTCCATAGAAATCCGATATATTGAGCTGTCCAGTCTGAATGAACTTCAACTGCAGTTGAGAGTTGAGGTTAGTTTGTGAATTCCCGCGGTGCAGATAGATAGAACTTAAGGTCATATAAAATTTCTCTTTAGTAACGAAGTGTTGAAAAGTAAATCGAAAAAGTAGATTGTTAATGTGAATTGTTGTATTTGTGTTGTTGAATAGAAATGAGTTCAAGTAGAAGAAGCTATGTACATCATCCTGATATTTTTTGCTACATATGCGGAGAATACACGTTCTTGGAAAACAGAAAAACTATTAGTGACTTTGTAAAGAGGGCTTATCTTGGATATTTTGGTGTTAAGCTTGGTGATCAGGATAAAACCTGGGCACCACATATTTAAAATTTAAAACTTGTACAGAGCATTTACGATATTGGACTACCGGGAAAAGTAAAAGTCTGAAATTCGGAGTACCAATGGTTTGGAGAGAACCAAAAAATCCCTTCGATGACTGTTATTTCTGCCTAGTAAATATTACTGGAATCAATCGAAATAACCGAAACAAGTGGACTTATGCAGATTTAGTCTCTGCAAGACGCCCTATCCCTCACTCAGAAGAAGTGCCAATTCCAACTTTTCAGCAGCCACCAGAACTCTGTGAGGACACATGTCTCTCTGATCAGAATTCTGACACTACTGAATGTGACAGTGATTTTGAAACGATGTCATCAATTCCACAATGTTTCAACCAAAATGAGTAAAATGACCTCACTAGAGATCTCAACCTGTGGAAAGATGCTTCTGAATTACTAGCTTCCAAGTTGAAGGAAAAAAATTCACTTGAACCAGGAACGAAAATTACATTTTATCGCACAAGGTAGAAAGATCTGCTATCTTTTATCTCTCAAGAACAAAATCTTGTATTTTGCCATGCTATTAGAGAACTCCTGGTAAAAATGGGTCTTTCTGAATATTTTCCGGATGATTGGCGCCTATTTATTGACAGCTCAAAGCGAAGTTTGAAATGTGTTCTTCTACATAATGGGAACAAATATAGCTCAATACCAATTGCTCACTCAACAAAAATGAAAGAGCAATATAACAACATAGCTTTGGTTTTGGAAAAAATAAAGTATTATGAACACCAATGGGTGATCTGTGTAGACTTAAAAATGGTAAACTTTCTCCTTAGTCAGCAAAGTGGTCACACCAAGTATCCTTGTTTCTTGCGCCTCTGGGATAGCAGAGACAAAACGCAACACTGGGTTAGAAAAGAGTAGCCTAGAAGAGAAAACATGGACATTGGGGGAAAGAATATCATCAATGATCCTTTAGTTCCGCTAGAGAAAATCATGTTTCCACCCCTGCATATCAAGCTGGGTCTAATGAAGCAGTTTGTAAAGGCTCTTGATAAGAATGGATCATGCTTTGCATATATAGGGAAAAAATGCATCAGCTGAGTAAGGAAAAACTTAAAGGAGGAATATTTGATGGTCCACAAATAAGACAGCTAATTAAAGACCCTCACTTCATAAATTCAATGATTGAGATTGAACAAAATGCCCGGAATTCATTTGCTTCAGTTGTCCAAAATTTTCTGGGTAAACACAAAGCTGAAAACTATGTTGAATTAGTCAATGAGATGCTGAATAATTTCAGATCACTTGGGTGTGACATGAGCATTAAGGTGCACTATTTACACCGCCACTTAGACCGTTTTCCTGATAATTTAGGCGACATGAGTGAGGAGTAAGGTGAAAGATTTCACCAAGATATCAAATGAATGGAGGATCGCTATCAAGGAAGATGGGAATCTCACATGATTACTGCTGGTCTTTAAAACGGGATTGTTCTAAAATACATTCAAGAATGTCACACAATAGAAGTTTCCGATATGTTCAGTGAGTAATTGGTCCAATGATGACTTTTTCTGTTTTCTATAGTATATGATGAATAATCTCTATAAGATCTGTGTAGTATGATGAAAATTCCTTCATTAATTTGTTTCTTTAAACCGTGTTTTTTTTTCAAATAGTGTAATGTATAATTCACAAAAATGATGATATCTTAAAAATTCGAGCTGACAGGCAAAAACTAATAGCATATTTGAATTCAGGGCATCAAATGCATATGAGATCACTTCCAAAATCTTCGGTTCCAAAACCACTGTTGACCAGTGTTTTAATTGGTCATGAATTGTCTGTGGTTTTTCATTCTTCAGATAGAAGCTGATTTGAAAATTTGAACTTCTACCAAATGATCGAAGAGAGTAAGCCTCCCATTGAAATAAAAAGGTTCAGAGGATGGTTTGTTTTCAATGTGTTGTAATTTGAAAATTGCATAGTTCAGTCCAAAATTATGAAATTAGCTGTTGAAAAATGAGATATTGCCGTAAAAGAACGAAAATGTAAAGCGAAGATCAGACTCGAGCATATCATAAAACAACATCAAACTCATTGAAATTTTGGTCGACTAGAGATAAAATGATGAACCAAATAAAAAAGATTACAGATAAAAAACATTGAATTAATTTCGAAATAGTTAAATCAATGTATGCACTGATTTTTGTCAATGGAATAAAAGCTAACCGTAAAAGACAATGCAAATAGGTGCTCCACTCAACGTCTTGAGATGACACCATGACACCATGAAATCCTGCGTACAACATTATTTCTCTATTTCAGTGTCGTAATGAGTTCACATCAATCACTACACCATTGACGTTAGCTATATTTTTCTTTTTACGAATTTCAGCAGTTGTCTACGAAACTACTGAAATAGAGAAAATATCGTTTGGCACTCATTGCAGATTGCATCTCCAACACTTAAGCGTTCGAAAACGAACTCGTTTTCGAATTCTGCATTAGTGTTGGAATAGAAGCCCATTGTGGAACTCATTTTGGAATGTAGTATTCACTGTGGTGCAGATCCGTTTTCACTTACCTAGGAAACTTCTTAATGCAGTGAAACCAGAGCTGTGCCAAAGCATTGTGCTTAGTGCTCGTGAAAGCACTCTAAGCACTTTAGTGCTTCCGAGCACTGTGCTCGCGAGCACTTTTCAAAGGCTAGTGCTTAGTGCTTGTTTTTCGGAGCACTCTCGTGAAAATTTTAGTGCTTAGTAATCCGCTAAGCACTAAGCCTTTCCGAATTCTTGAAGTAGGGTCAATATAAGCAGGTACGGTATTTGATTTTTTTATGTGCGCAAAGATAATATGATCGTTTTGAATTAATATTCAGTATTTCTTCAGTCACCATTGATTTGACTTTATGGTTATGAAGGCCAGAAAATTTTTTGTTTTTGCGAGCTTGTTACTAGTGGAACAGGCGGGCTATCGTTCTGTCCAAATGTCTGTAATTTCCGAATATCGAGCCGAAAATGGTTTCAATCCATTGGGTTCGACTTCTTGATGGAGAAACCTTGGCCAAATTTAAGTAGGTCAGGCTGGCCGGCCCTCCGATCGTATACTCTCTATCTTCCGAAGGAGATGACCTAGAGTTTTCATTTTTCAGAATAGGTTGATCGTTCAAATATCTCGGTCAAGTTCGTTATTGGGCCAAATCCATCGAATAGTTTAGCAGTTAATAACATTAATTTCTTGAATATTCATCCTATCAATTCGTTACTTAGAGAATGTCTAGATAGCGTTAAAAGGAAGGAGTGTGCCAAATTTCGAGAAAATCGTCACGAAAGAAAATTTTTTAAAAATTCCCAAAATGTTTTTTTTCAATACACGATATCTCATAAGTTATTCGCCAGATCACAACAATTTAGGGCATTTATGCAGGGTATAGGTACCTAAAATATTTTAAAATTTCATCATCATAGCGTACAATCTCCAGAAGATATAAGAGTTTTTCTGAAAATGAAGTCACAGATTATATTTCTATCTATGAATTCACATCACATCAACTATAAATTTCTATGAGGGTGGTTTTCAGTTTATGACAAGTTGTCATAATGAGTGAATATTGAGCCGAAAATGAAACTAATTCTGTGGGTTCATTTTTATGACAAACATGTCTAAAATACTGGTGTGTGCAGTTGTCATATTTTGAATGGAAATGTCATTATGCATTTTGCGACAAGAGGACTATTTTTTTCCCAAATGTCTGTAATTTCTGAATATCGAGCTGAAAATGATCGCCATCGGTTGGATTTGACTCGTGATGAAGAAACGGTGGTCCAATTTGAAAATGTTTGGCTGAATATTCTCTATCTTCCGAAAGAGATGAGATAGAGATTCCATATTAATAGAATTAGTTCATTATCCAAATATAAGTCAAGTTAGTTATTGGGCCAGACCTGTCCGATAGCTCAGCAATTATGAATCTGAAATTCGGTTTTAATTGATGACACTCAACTACAACAACTTATATATGGTAAAGAAATGTGGAAAGAATGCCAGATCGAAGAATTTGCTGAACTGTAAGTTTACTCAACTTCCATTTAAGATATATGTTTATTGATTCTTTCACACTCATTGTGCTGGCTGATTTTGAATCGCACTCTTATTAAGTCTGAGAAAAGACTTTAGAACAAGCGCGTAAAAGCTCCTGATCTCACGTCAGTGCTTTCCACATTTTTTCAGTAACGTGTTCTCGCTTATAAAATAATTGGTCCTCGATTATTAATTCAACTTTATGCATTGATTAGGAACAGCCATTCAGATTCAGATCGACGAATAAGATTAACTAGTACCAGAATGTAAATTGAATGCATGCGTTTCACAAAACAAATAAAATGGCTTTTGAGTTTTTCCCAGTCTCGAAATCATAATTTTAGATATGTCGATGAAGCTAAAGAGTTCTCATTTCAATCAAACAACATTACATAAAATAGTTCCCACTAAAGTGCTTAGTGCTTAGTGCTCGAAATATTCAATTACTTTTGCAAAAGTGCTCGGTAATCCGGAGCCTTCTGTCGAAAGCGGTGCTTAGAACTCGAGACTCGAAGCCTTTTTTTTCGAGTGCTTAGGGCTTAGTGCTCGAAGCACTTTTTTTCGGTGCTTAGCACAGCTCTGAGTGAAACAGTGGCGTATATAGGGGGGGGGGCGCCCCCCCACCCCAAATGGATAAAGAAAACTGAACTACTATAATAAATAAAACAGGCTCGGGAAGCATGGCTCTGGCGTCTGATGTGAACATACAACAACTGTTTGTTCGCGTGACGATTTCTAAACTGGTTGGGAACCTATACGCAGGCTCAGATCTTAAAATTCGGAATTATGTGGGTACCAGTTACAAATCTCCGAAGCTCTGATCATATCTTTGAATCCGCGAACGGTTCTTTTCTATCTGCGCTTGCGTGAATAAACCTAATAATAATCTGTAATACGCACGACACGGCTGAAGCCGCTAGGACAGTAGTTGATGATTACCTAAATCTCACGGTTGCGTTCTAATGTCTAAGATCGTAAGTATTTTAGTGTTCTCGGGTCGTAATTGAAAGCTGATAAGTGAAAGAAAATTACAATGAAGAGACAACGTTCAATTCAAGATTTTTTCACGAAAAGACAAAATGTGGATAGGCCTGAAGTTGAAAATTTGGAAGCCCGCGTTGCCGTGGAAGGACAAAGTGAAATTGCTTGTGCCGATATCTTTCAAACGAGCTCGTCTGGTCAAGATGTGGAAGGTATTTTTCAAGTTATTAAAAATGTAAACGACATTGGAAATTACTGTCAAAGGAGTTATATTTGTTCATTAACAAATGATGAAAAAGTTTCATGGTTAGAAAATGTATGGAAACCTCAGTCTGGATACAAATTTCCTACCACTTCGATTTCAAACCACACGAGATCCTTTCAAGCGAAATGGCTTGAAGAATTTGAGTGGTTAACTTATTCAGAGGAGAAATGCGGTGCATTTTGTAAATACTGCGTGTTTTTCTCTCGGATCGAAATGTAGGGAGAGGAGATCACCAATCATTGGGAATATTTGTAACCCAACCTTTCATCAATTTCAAAAAAGCAAAGGAAATGTTCAAGCATCATCAAGATTCCAAATACCATAGACATTCTATTTCGATTGCTGAAAATACAAAATCCTTGATTAAAAAAAAACGTGAAAGTATTATCGATCAAGTAAATTCTCAAAGAAAATTAGATATTGAGAATAATAGAAAAAAACTGGTTGCTATAATTCAAACTATTAAGTTTTGCGGAAGGCAAATGATTGCTCTCAGAGGTCATAATGATTCTGGACCAGTAAGTCTTGAAGAACCTGACGAAAATGACGGAAATTTCCGATCATTGTTGAGATACCGAGCTAACAGCGGAGATAATCTTCTCAAGGACCAATTGATCAGTGCTGGTGGAAAGACAATGTACATTCAGAACGACATCATTAACACATTCGGTTCTTTGATTCAAACCAAAATTGTGGCAAAAGTTAGAAACTCTATCTTCTATTCCGTTTTAGCGGATGAAACCACCGATATAAGCCAAATAGAACAATTTTCACTCTGCATTCGCTATGTTGAGGATGAAACTTTTAAAATCAGAGAAGATTTCTTAAAATTTGTTCCCGTTCATGATGTAACTGGTGCAGGTTTGGCGAAAACAGTACTAGAGACCTTGTCAAATTTAGGTCTTGACTTGAACAAATTGAGAGGCCAAGGATAAGATGGTGCTGCCACTATGAGTGGCAAGTTCAGAGGAGTTCAAGCTGCTATCAGAGAAAAACTACCATTAGCCCTTTATACACATTGTTCTTCGCATACACTCAACTTGTGCTTGTCAGATGCAAGTAGCATTTCCTCTATTAGAAACTGCATGGGTGTCATTAAAGAAATATGTGCATTCTTTCATGCATCAGCTAAGAACACAGAGATTTTAAAATGCACGATTTCAGAGTGCTTTCCTGATGAAAAGAGAAGGAAACTGATTTCATTGTGCGAAACGCGATGGGTGGAAAGACATGACTCAGTTATTCTATTCAAAGAAATTTTAAAAGCTATCATACTCTCCCTACATAAGATAGAAGAATCGAGTGTTTCATCAACTGAAGCATTTGCTTTAAACCGTGCCATTTGTACTTACACATTTATTGTTAATCTTTTCATTTTGAGCCAGATGCTGTCGGCTACACACAGCTTGTCTGAGACCCTTCAGAAAAAAAATATTGACCTTAGTCAGGCTATAAGCGACATCACAACTGTTTTAGACCTACTGTCAAAACAGAGATCAAATGCCGAGCAAACCTTCAAACCATTATATGAACAGGTGAAGGCAATAGCCTCAAAACCTTTTGTCACAGAGGAGCTTCCACGATTTTGTCGGCTTCAAACAACACGCAACAATGTACCTCATACCACAGAAGAAGAATATTATAGACGAGCAGTTTATGTGCCATACCTGGATGATTTTTGTGAAGCGTTGAGGGAAAGATTCCAATCTCATAAAGACACAATAATATCTTTACAAAACATTCTTCCACAATTTTTTTATCAGAACAGACATCACTTCATTAGACGCTGCATTGAAATTATATAAATCAGATTTGTCATTTAACGACATTGTGCGAAGTGAGTTTAAGCTGTGGCAAGAAAAGTGGAAACAGGAAAGACCTGAAGTTCTGCCAAAAACGGCGATTAGTTCTCTAGAAAAATGTGACAAAGATTTATTCCCCAACATGTATATCCTTCTCAAAATACTGGCTGTCCTTCCCGTGTCAGTCGCTACCGTTGAAAGGACTTTCTCTAGCCTAAGAAGACTGAAAACTTACCTAAGGAACACAACATCTGAGAATAGACTAAATGGTCTCGCATTGCTCTCTATTCACAGAGACATCACAGTTAGCGACGAGGAAGTTCTTGTTAAGTTTGCTAGTGTACCGAGAAAACTGGGGTTTGTTTTGTAACCATCTATGTAAGCGAATGTTCAGCTAACCTCGTCTTCAATATATTTTTTCCACTTATAATCAAATAAAATTTCTCAATGTCGTTTTTTTTCTTGTTCAAAACATGAAGTTTTTTGTGAAAACCTCACTACTCTATCAATTTCTCGTCAGTGAGGTTAGAAATAGCGACAAATAGTAATTCCTTTGCATCGAAACGATATGAACATAATTTCTATGAGAAATTGATGAAAAACAGGGAGACTATGCCCAAATTTATCCTTTGATTCTCAATTAAAAAATTGCATCTAACCTAATCCAACCATTGGATCATTTGATGGTACAAGCATCTCGAGGCCCCCCCCGAAAATATTTTCTATATACGCCACTGCAGTGAAAAGCATATCGGAGCTATGATTTCTTACTGACAAGGCCAGCAATAATTAATGGACTATTCTTGACAATAGTTTCACATTGAAGGGAGACATGTCAACTATTCTTATAGGATACTATAGATTACTGTTATGTTTCTTACTCACCCACAATTATCTCTCTTCATTTCACATTCGCTCTTATATATTTTGTTGTCGGATCCACAAACATAGTTCTTCTCATCTTTACATTTTTCGTTGCATGATGCTGTTGTCCGGCAGTGATGAGGTGCAACTGAAATAACCAATTGACCACAGGTTTCTTTTTTCATCTGACACATTGATCTGCAATAAATTATTTAAATATAGAGTTAATTTGACATAATGAATATATAAAAATAGATAGACTTTGCATGGAATCGTAATAAAGCTTTGTGAAAATTAGATTACACCGTAATAAATAATATCAGGTATACCGGTATGAAATGAGCGTTTTTTTGTGAGAATAAAACACTAATTATTAATGGGAAAGTAAAGAACATTTCATTCAAAGTATTAGCCATTCCTTTCTACACTCTATTGACACTACCTTGCCGTGTCTTCTGGCCTATTCTGGTCGTTTCTCGATCAGTGCATGAGTTTTTTCGGTTTTCCATCTGTCTTTCATTCAATTCAAGTGGCACTCATTTTCCACACATTTGGATCTTCCGATAGCTTTTGAACGGTTATAAATTGTTTGTTGTGCAACATTTAACATTTCTACCATTAGCTTTTGATTCAGAGTGTCATCTCCATCCAATATTGTTTGCAGTTCGGCGTCTTCGAGCATTTTTGGTGGTCTTTCACGTTCTTTATTTCTCATCAAAACCTCAAAATCATTATTTCTGAACCGTTGAAACCATTTTTGCATGTTGTTTCTGATAGAGCATGATCATCATATGCCTCGACAAGCGTTCGATGCGACTCTGCAGTACTTTTCTTCAAATGAAAACCAAAAATTAATGCTTTTCGCAAATCATCACTTTCTGCTATAGAATTCGACGATGAAAATATATGATGTTGTTTGTTCAATGACTTGATGTATACTTAATATGTTTCACAGATGTCACAGCAAACAAACAAATAAAAAAATAAAGGCTCGTTCTGAACAAATGTTCCCTATCGAGACATTTGTATCTTGACGCTCTTCATACAGGTGTACCTGGTATATCATAGCAATCTTACATACAATAAGGCATTTAATGAGTCAAATCTGGTCTCTTTTCGAGAATCTTCTCAAGGAAAATAATTATATGGAGATCAGAAGTTTTTTTGGAATTCGTTTCTCCTAACGCTTACACATGGATATTTGATGATATCATTAGAAAAACATAAGCCAAGCAGAAAACCTCTATCTATTACATTTGTAGATACACATTTACAATTCAAACTAATATCCTTTAGAATAGATTACAATCGGATTAAGTGTTGATAATTAAGATAATGAACAGTCGTAATTCTTCCATCTCTCTATAAACATTTCAAACCTAATTACCATTGCATGATTTCATAATTGACTTCGGATACATTCTTGTAAGCTATCAAACTAAGATATTTGCTCTGAACGCGTCCAATGCTTATTATGTGCTTTTTCAGAAAATGTTAATACATGCCGAGTCATGTCCAGTTACTTATTCAGATGTGCGCTATTTGAACACAAATGCAACTGTACTGGGTGAATCGCGCAAGTCTGCCATATTCGATTTTCTTCTCATTAAATGGTAACGCCTACATTTTTTTATGTTCTTTCAGGTCCCCTTCATGAACTGATTTCCACAAACTGCATTGAATTGGCTATTATAAATTATGCAAGATTCAACTATGGCCGTTTTCAACAATTGTGATGAAATTCATAGATATTTGATAGAATTGGTCTTTACTTGTTGAAAATTCATATTAATTACTTGATTAAAAGTTTGAATTTCCAAAAAATTTATTTTCACAACGACAGCTATTTCACCATAATATGGCATCTTCAGGTTTTTACATTCCAACTGACTGATTGACTGATTTTTATTAGAGAGAAATAGATTTATATATACAGAAAAGAATGGGTAAAAAGTGTTGTGAAATATTTTACAGCTGAACAACAAATTAACTGTTATCGGAAGAGATAGTAAAGGTGACGAAACCACATCTGTTTGTTCATTCAAAAGAATATTGCGGCTAAGGTACCTGTTGATTTCAAAAGCTAGAACTTCTAACTCGAATTTTAGGTTTCCATATGTAGAAATTCGTAGTTGTTATTGAAATTATGCCCAAATTCCTTGAGTTGATCAGCATATGTGGACTTGGAAAAGTTTGATGTATAACTCTTCTGGTGTTATTGTGTCCTTTTCTTAAATGGTCCATATATGCTGATCGCCTCAAGAAATTTGGGCATAATTTCAATAACACCTATGAATTACTACATATGGAACCCCATAGTTCAAGATTGATCATCTAAGAAACTCTTGAAACCGACAGGTACTATAGCCGCAATATTCTTCTGAAAGAACGAACAGATTTAGATTCGTCGTGTATGTGCACTATTGAACCAAACAGACAACGTTACTCGGCTGCAGAAAAGACTAAGGCTATAGATGCTGTGCGAAGAGGTGAAGCATCAGCCCCCCAAGATGATCCAGCTAATTTTTGAGGAATATTATTCCTAGTTTTCAGTTTTAGGCTCAGATCATCTGAATGAGTCGTGTAATTGAGAGAGGAATATAATTCAATTCCTAAGTATTTAGGATAGAAATTATGTTCGGTAGGAAAATCATTGAAACTTAGAGCTAATTTCCTATATATTTCATGGTTAGTCAGATCGAAACAAGATATCTCTGTTTTGTTGGGCCACTCAATAAATTAATTCTTCAAAATTTTCAAATCAGATGAAAGTATGTTTTCCGGAGCATGGAAATCCGAATAGTGGTAAGCAATCGTAATGTCATCAGCATAAACAAATTTTGAGATGATGATAAAATTGAAAAGTAAAGGAGCTAGAAATGATCCTCGTGGAAGAACGTTTTTCAATGTTCCGAAGTTGCTACACTCATTGTCAACGAAAACACGAAACATTCTATCAGACATATTTTCTAATAATAATATTCTAATATTTTCCCAGACTTCAGAGGAGTATAGAGTTTGAAAATGAATCCATCTTTCCACACAGGGAAACCATCGTTTGATAATCGTTTTCGATTGGACAGAGTCTAGAGAACTTACTTTCAGCCAAGATTATGCTTGAAATGAGTTTTTCCCATCAATAAGCGATTATATAACTATACACGAAAATGATATGAATCGCAACTAGGCTTACCTTGTACCTGATACCACTGTTACTCGATAAATAATAAACTAAACGTCATCAAATTTTAACAGAAATCTTTTGAAGCTGGGCAGTTTAGAAAAATCGTTTGGATATTTTCTTAGTGGCGCAATCTGGTCGCTAGGCCTGGGTCTTATTGACGGATGTAATACTCCGTATACAAAAACCGCGAAACATCTTATGCAATTATTATGATAACCCTGGCGAGAAACCGATATTTCCAACGCATGGGATTGCTGTTCTGATGATTTTAAAGGAAAATCATTCGAAACTTAATATCAAATAGTTTATCTAATCAGGATGCAGTAAATGTACTTTTCTGCAAGTCAAAAGGTTTTCAAAGTATAACAGCTATTTCGATTGACTGCGGTTGCATCAACGACTTTGATCCGGTTCTCTTTCGAGAACGAACGGTAAAAATATCCAACCGAAAATCGAATTATACAAATTTCCGAATCTGAAATTTCGTGAGATATTCATTTGTGTGTCAAAGCCATTTCCTACGTTCGAAGGAATGCAGCGGAGAGTGAAAAGTGTTATTGAATCTTCTGGTTTGCTTTCAGATAATGATATCCCTTTGAAAGAACGTGGCATCCGAGATGATGAATGCCCATAATGAATATGAATAATGAGTAAATTGCCTTCCATTAGCCAACGTATCTGACGTTCTCATCTTCTGCGTACTGCTATAAACCTAATCCAATTTTATTGGATGGAACTGAAATAGATATCCACCTTATTATTAGAAACAATTTGAATAATTTCTGAATTACTCGTTTGATTCAGAATTCGCTGTTTCTTGCGGACTCGATTATGTGTTGATTATTAGGATTAGTTCTGCTCGATTTCCTTATATACATTAATGCAAAAGGAAGTAAGAATGAACTGTGCCAGGATCCGAAAAGTAGGGAAATTGAAAGAAAACTTGAAACATTTGAATAATATTGTTGAATTTCTCGGTGCTCATATTTCGTCATCTTTCATTCTGTTGAATGATTATTTGGGCTATTACCATCATCTATTGTGGATGTAATGTTTTCCGACGTTTCGATAGACATCTTCTATCTTTATCAATGAGGAAAAGTAAAAAACCTTTTGAAAAATTATCAATTTTTCAAAAATAGATGATGGTAATAGCCCAAATAATCATTCAACACGAGCTCCATCATCAACAATATCTCGTCATCAATCTTTCATTCTGTTGATTTTCTTCCTTTTGCGCCGCTCTTCCTATCGCTACCTATCATTTAGCCCGAATATTTTTGTGTTCAGAATATTAAGCAGAATATGGCTTGAATAATTGGATTTGATGATAAAAGCAACCGTTCACTCTTTTAAATTCGAGAATGATGGCCAAGAGCTTTCATATTTACAGAATAAATATGGTGCTCCGATAATTCGGTCCAATATATGCCAAATTTGGTTCACCATGGAACACCGATAAAATAATTGTTCGGGCTAATATTCGGCCATTCCTTATTGTCAGGAAAACATTTTTAAATTTTCAGTAGGTAGTATCAAGATTGAGAGAAATTTAATTTTGAAGTAAAATTTGTTTTATCTATGGTTTGAAGATCTTCTCAAGCTAGATCGAACAATCGGCATCCAAACATCCGGCAACCTATCGATGGATCATTCATAGGACCAGAAATGTGTTTCTCATTCACAGCATGCTGGACCAACCTAGATCAATCCGTGTCCAAAAACTGAAAAACCTTTTGATATTATTTTATTGTTACTTTCAAAAGACTCTTTATTCCATCGATAAGAGATTTTCAGCATTCTCATGGCATTTAACATATGCAATTATTCGTTCTGTGTTTTTGATTAACAGGTTCAAATTTGTTAGGTAAGACCTGATAGACATTTGTGTTCGAATGCGGTTTTCATATCATATTTAATTCCAATTTTTCTAATTTTTGGCGCTCTTGTTCACCCGTACAGAGTGCCTATCATTTTGCCCGAATGTCTGTAATTTTGGAATATCGAGCCGAAAATGGTCTCAATCGATTGGGTTCGACTCCCTGATGAAGAATTCGTGGAGAAAGTTGAGTCTGTCCGGCCGTCCGTCCGGCCGGCCGGCCGTATCCTCTCTAGTATCCAAAAGATATGAGCTAGAGTTTTCATATCTTCAGAATAGGTTAATTGTCCAAATGTCTCTGTCAAGTTCATTATTGGGCCAAATCCGGCGGATGGTTCAGTAGTTATGAGCATCTGAAATTTTGTTTCCTCAATAACTACTAGAATATCCATCCGATCAAGTTGATAATCGAAATATTCTTGAGGGAGGCTGAAACAAAACGGCTCACCAAATTTCGCAGGAATCGTCACGATAGAAAATTTTTTAAAATCCCCAAAAAAAAAATTTTTAATACTCCAGGAGGTGATCGATATCTTACTTATTCTCAAATTCAATTGTCGTAGCTCTTTTCCATCTAAAGATATGATCATTTTTTTTCATTTATCCAAAAAAAGAGAAATGACATACGTCCCGATGATTTTCTCTGAACGATGGCCATCACAGATCAATATTCGATTGACAAATGCCGGGCTCATTAATCAGTGTCAGCTGGCGTAATATTAATAAAAATTTATCATAACTGGAAATCATAGAGGTAGAATTCAGTCTCTATGGTTGAAACAAAATACGTTGTCAAAATTTAGAAAAGCACCGACGTAAGTTTTTAGAAGGGAATTCAGCTTCGAACAAAACTTGGGATATAGGTTTGTGCATTCATTAGGCGTTCATATTTGCATCACATTGTCCCATAGTACGAGAAAAGACTATTGTTCACCTGATCAGAGTGCTTATAGATTTGTTATGGTTTGAATATTTAGGTACTCGCAAGTAGCTCAACAAGAGCGCCAAAGCAATCTGACCTCACGTCAGTGCTTTCTGAATTTTTTCTGATTGAATTTACACATGAGGAATGACGATTTTTGTGGTTCGTCCTATGTCTGCTTGTGTTAGCAGTGAGGGATTCAGTTGATTTTGAGTTTCTCTTTGTTCCCTCCTATTTCTTTCTACAGCATTCACTTTTCGTGATATTACCCATTTTCAAAGTTTTGTCTTGTAGAGTGGAGTATATATTTGCTAGTTTATCATATGAACTTTTCGCCACTAGTATTTCTATCTTGAATAAGCTCACACGAGTAATTTCTTTCTGTACCCAGGCCATCTAAAGATAATGCATCTGACATTTTCGTGATTCGTTAATTTGAAAAGAAGTGTACAAATAAAAACTTCCTCATGCAATGGATCTAAGAGAATCTTTTCGAGCAGCAATTGTGGTTATTCCAGTATCTACACTCCAGGCAGTAATGAATATCTTCTTAATAAGTAGCCATTGATGGGTCAGCAGGCAGGGGGCTATTCAAGTTGGATTCTCATTAAGTCATTAAGGTAATTTAAGTTGTATACTAGTAAGCCAGTAGATCCATAAGCCTGTAGATCAAAAAGCCCGTAGATCAATAAAGGCCAGTAGATCCATAAGCCCATAGATCAATATAAACCATAGTTAAATGAGGCCCGTAAATCAATATAGGCCAGTAGATCCATAAGCCCATAGATCAATATAGACCATAGATAAATGAGGCCCATAGATCAATAAAGCGCACAGAAACACGAAACACGGCAAAAAATCCGTTGAAAGCAAAGAAACACGAAAAACGCAAAAAGCCCAAAGGAACCCAAAAAAACTCGAAGGAACGCAAAAAAAACCGTTGAAAGCTTTTGCTTTCAACACGAAAGAACTGGAAGCAACACGAAAGAACGCGAAGATACACGAAAGAACGCGAAAAACACGAAAGTACGCGAAAAAAACACGAAAGGACCTGAATAAACACGAAAGAACGCAAAGAAACACGAAAGAAAGCGAAGAAACACAGAAAATCGGGAAGAAATACGAAAGAACACAAAAATCCCAAAGGAATCCAAGAAAACCCGAAGGAACGCAAAAAAAATCCGTCGAAAGAGAAAAAACATGAAAGAACTGGAAGAAACACGAAGAAACGCGAAATAACACGAAAGAACCCGAAGAAATACGAAAGAGCGAAAAAACATGAATGACCAGAAGAAACGCGAAAGAACCCGAAGTAACACGAAAGAACCCGAAGTAACACGAAAGAACGCAGAGAAACACGAAAGATCGCAAAAAGCGCAAAGGAACCCGAAAAAACTCGAAGGAACGCAAAAAACCCCGTCGAGAGCGAAAAAACATAATTATTCCAGTATCTACACTCCAGGCAGTAATGAATATCTTCTTAATAAGTAGCCATTGATGGGTCAGCAGGCAGGGGGCTATTCAAGTTGGATTCTCATTAAGTCATTAAGGTAATTTAAGTTGTATATAATAAAATATGATGAACTTTTTTCACATTAAAGAAAAACAAGAAATGAAGTGCTCACTGAACAAAATTCCTGAATTTTTGATTGGTTCAATATTGATCCGCCTCCCTGTTTTCGACAAAATTAATAGTTTTCAATATAAATAAGATGAAACTATGGAGTAGAATGAATGGTATCGGAACGCTTCAGAGTTTCAGTACATACCTGTATACATTTCCATCTGACCCACAAACGGGTTCCTCATATTCTTGCTGTGGGCAATCCCTTGGACAAGGAATCTTCTCCTTGAGTGAAGTACAATTTCCAACATGTGCGAACTGAACTCCTTTCAAACAAGTTGCTAAGCTGAGGTGACATAGATTCCGGTAAGTTTGAGCGTTAGTTCCACACACAGGGTCCAGTTCGTCACCACAACGGATTTTTTCACATTTATTCTTTTTGCTGCGGCATTTATCCAAATCAGTAGGTGATACTTTCTTCACTCTGGAATAAAAATATTTTTAAGATTAGTTATGTACAAACAAAAATAAAATGGTGTTCACAATAAGAAATTCTTGGGAATAACTTATTATTTGGAGACAAAGTCTCTATTGAATACTTATGTATTGAAAATACCGGTGGGTCAAAATGTTTCGCCTGAAATCACATTCAGGGATATTTTGAAAATTGGAAGAATTAAGTAGTTTGTCTAATTTACACTCTCGCATCTGTGAAGGATTTTGAAATTGACGGTATCCATATGATGCTTTTCAGCCATGATATGATTATAAAATGCAGACTCTCTCTAATTTCAAGTGTTCTTTCGATATTGTCACAGTTTGGTCAACATATGCAGTATCGCAAACCTTGCAAATGATTTTGTGAACACCTGAAGTTTTGGTGGAAACATTTGGATGTACCGGTATTATCATAAGATGTCAGTTTTTGTCATACTTTTCACCCATATAAGTACTTACCCACAATTCAGTAATTGTAGTTCACATTCATTGGCGTAGATATATCCATCTGTTCCACAGGTAGGTTTCTCAATTTCGTTAGCACAATTTGTGGGACAACTTTTCGATTCACCAGCTGTACGTTCCTGGGTACTGCAGAAAGCTAAGGGTACTTCGAAGACGTGTTTGCTACAAGAAATATTCAAATTCAATTGATAACACCTTTGATTAAGAATTTTATGCTCACCCGCAATTTTTCGCCTTCATTTTACATACATTTGCGTACATTTTTCCATCAGATCCACATGTGGGTCTAGCATTCCTCCAGCAGGCTTCTCGGCAATGTCTTGTAGTTTGGCAGTGCTTTTTATTGGTTCGAACTACCCCTTGACTGAAATGTACGATTATAAATTATAAACTCAGATTGAGGAATTAGATATATTTTTGATTCCTGTTGTTGAATCTAAATACTTTTCTCGAACTACTATTATTTTGAAATTCAGTCGATATGATCCATAAATAGCTACGTCAACCCCAAATTATATCACAGTTTGATTCATTCTTTTGAATTCCTAGTGAACTGGAGAAGTCAAAACACTACTATACTCGAAAACAGTCTATATTATTGCTCATAACAACACTCATGACAATAAAAATTTATAAGGAAATACAATGGCTCCCCTCTTTTGAATTCGGATACGGAAACCCAGTAAATTTACTGTAAAACTATTTTCTATTAAACTGAATAAGATTGTACATAAGCGAAATGGTGAGCGCGCCGGGTAGGATTATTATTTTATGCGCTCGATTTCACTGTGCTATACAGGGTCTTTCACGAGGAACCTCACCCATATTTATACGGGAAACTACTGAACGTATTTTCATGAAATTCAGCACTTATAAGTATTTCACGATGCTGATGAAATCTAAATTATTTTCAAGGCATGAGCACCTCCGGTTTTTCCGGAAATGACGTCAACTTCCGTTTTTCAAATTACAACACCATTTTTTTATTGCAGAAATAGATTCCTTGGAAAATTTCAAGTTATTTTGATGTAACATTTTTCAGTTTTGGTTGGAAAATTCTCTCTGAGCAGGAAAATTCGAAAAAAAAAATCGAAAATAGAGCTCCGCTGAAATAAGAATAACTTCGAGGTTTTTGGATGGAAAATTTTCATTTTTGAGATTTTTCAAGATCTAAGATTGATGTATCCACTTCAAAGATCGAAATCGCGATTCATGATACAGGGGGTGAAAAAATCGCTTTCAAAGTTAGGGATGACAAAATCGTGAAAAATCAATTTTTTCAAATTAGAACAAATTAGAGAAAAAAGTTACAGGTTGTTCCTAAATAGATGGCGAATTTGGATTCGAATTTGTATCGGAAACCTCTTTATTTCAACTAATCGGTCATCGGTTCTCTCTCCAGTGATAACTAAATAATTCCTTATGAACCATATGCAAAAACTTACCATGTTTTACATTCTTTTTTTTAATGATAGATATCATTAATTACATCTGCCAAATTCCTTTTTATTCAGTAGCATTTTGTGTTTACTATTAATTTGGTGATAATTCGTATTAAGTTATAAAATCGATCACTATGCTTAATTTTACCAATGAAGGTTATTTAAATCTCTTTCTACTTCATGGAGAATGTAATAAAGTTTTAGATAGAACGATTCGACTGTTCATTGAGAGGTTTCCTGACCGACCCAGACCACCGAGAGATACCATTAACAGAACCATGACAAACTTGAGAAATGTCGGATCTTTCGTTAAGAAAACTATACACAGAGAAAAAAGTGTAGTAGAAGATGAGAACAACGAAATTACAGTTCTTGCATATTTTCATGTGAATCCTGAAAATTCTCCCAAAGATGCCGAGATTGCTCTGGGATTATCTCAATCGAGTGTTTGGAGAATATTAAAAAAACATAAAATGCACCCATATAAATTCAATAGGGTACAGCATTTGAAGGAAACTGATTTCGTCAGGAGAACAGAGTTTTGCGAAGCTATGATGATTCGATTGCAAGAGAATGAAAACTTTTTGGACTGTATAATTTGGACAGATGAATCTGAATTCACAAATAATGGTTCTTTCAATAGGCATAACAGTCATTATTGGGATGAAGAGAACAACCACCACTTCAGACAATGGAACTTTCAAGAGAAGTTTCAATGTTTTTTGAGCCATCAAAAATAATGCAATTCTCGATGTTCACATTTATGATGGGACTTCAACTGGTAAGATAGAACACTACCCATTTTTGCATTATTTAAAGAATGTTGTCCCTTAGGAGATAGATATTCTGAGATATTGACTCAAATAATTGAGCTGCTAGTACAGAACAATCAACAAGATGGCGCATCTTGTTGATACCATAAGTCATAAGTTATTATGGCGCGCCTCCACACGATTCACTCAATGTGTCAAATATCCTATACAGGCTATTTGATCGATGGTTGGCGAACAATGGTTCACAACTTTGGTCACCACGTTCTCCCGATTTAACTCCTTTAGACTATTATGTTTGGTGTAGGATAAAACATATTGTCTACTCAACTCCCCTGACTGATAAAGAGGACTGCATAGAACGAGTCAGAAATGCGTTCAGGTTTGTTTAGATTTTTAGATTCATAGTTTTGAAACTCAATTTGATTTTTAAACACTTTTGCAGATCTCTTCCTCCCGATGAAATAAGAAAAGCAACGCACGAAGTATTCCTGAGACGTATGAATAAATGTCTTGAAATTAACGGTCAAAACTTTGAGCATCTTCTCTAGTTATAACTGCGAGAGTTTGCCATGGTTCTCCTAATAGTAACTTGAAGTCGGTTTCAAGAAGGGGTGAAAAATATACAGCATGGTTCAAATACCAGTTCCTGAAAATTTCATCCTTTTGGCTTGAAGGGAAAAGAAATAGCTGGAAATTCAAAACGAAAAACAGTTTTCTGTGAATAACTCAGAAAATATCCACTTTAGGGCAAGGGTGTGATGCATACACTCACATTATTTTTTAACGTTGATTCAATATCTGCCATAAAAAAATGGGGTTCTAATTTGAAAAAATTGATTTTTCACGATTTTGTCATCCCTAACTTTGAAAGCGATTTTTTCACCCCCTGTATCATAAATCGCGATTTCGATATTTAAAATGTATACATCAATCTAACATCTTGAAAAATACCAAACATGAAAATTTTCCTTCCAAAAACCTCGAAGTTATTCTTGTTTCAGCGGAGCTCTATTTTCGATTTATTTTTCGAATTTTCCCGCTCAGAGAGAATTTTTCAACCAAAACTGAAAAATGTTACATCAAAATAACTTGAAATTTTCCAAGGAATCTATTTCTGCAATAAAAAAATGGTGTTCTAATTAGAAAAATTTCCGGAAAAACCGGAGGTGCTCATGCTTTGAAAATAATTTAGATTTCATCAGCATCGTGAAATACTTATAAGTGCTGAATTTCATGAGAATACGTTCAGTAGTTTCCCGTATAAATACGGGTGAGGTTCCTTGTGAAAGACCCTGTATAAATTCGTCACAATGAATCTACTTTTTTAACTTTAAGCCGTTAATGGTCTACAACAACATATTTGAAGTCACCAATATAGAGCTGGAGCTCATTTTTCGTAATATAAATGGAGATATATGTGAAAAAAATCATATGTATCTACATCGTAATTCAGGTGAATTTCGACAAGATTTTAGGTCGACGATTAATCACAAAAACAATTTTTTGGAAAGAAGAAAAACTAGTTTCGACTTTCTTTCAAAATCTTCATCAGGCTCTGAAATGGAAGAACTAAACTACAACTTTTTAAGATGTTCGAAACTTACAATTGAAAGGTAAAAATCTTGTTTCTCAATCGACACATATCTAAAATACATACTCACATAACAACTGTTGTCATATTCGAAGAAGAATAAGACCAAAAAGCTTCAAATATTTTGGATGATGACGCAACTTACCGCTAAATGAATGAAGAAGATTCAACAAAAAATGTACAGTCTAGACTGAACAAAATTGTAACAAAATTATATGAAGAAAAGATGATCGAAGAAAGCACTTTTTGAAATTCACTAATGATCTATATCCCAGTACGTATTGTTTACCTTAAATTCATAAGATCAATAACCCTTCGAGACCAATCGTCTTATACATCGGAAACCCCTTATATGACCACAGTAAGTACTTAGCTCAACTTCTAAACCATGCTTTTGAGTAAGATAAAAGATACACAAGTAATTCTTGAGCGTCCATAAATAAGATAATTGAAGTGTTTTTGTAACTGTGTACTTTTTGCATTTAAAATAGTAATTTTGCGTTCAATGATATATTTTTGGTATGGTATGATAAATAATTTGGCACCAGCAACATCGGACATTGTAACGGTAGAAGATCAGAATTCAGCCATTAATATATTGAGTTTTACAATACCATTTCTCAAAAGATATGTTGATGATATTACCACGTCACTTCTTCTCGATAAACAAAATGAAATTTTGATAGCATTCAACAGCATTCATCTCCGTTTGAAATTTACTATTGAATGAAAATCACAAAATAATTCGCCACCCTCTCTAGATACTTTGTTGATCAGACGAGAAGATATTAAGAAATTGGGTACCGAAAACCAACTCTTTCTGGGAGAATACTCCATTTTAACTCAAAAAACCATATGGCTCAGAAAATTAGCATAATTTCTAATTTACAACATAGAATTCTCAAACTTTCTGATAATGAAATTCACGAGGGAGATATATTTAAAATACGTATAACTCTAGATAAAAATGATTATCCAGCCAAATTCATACAAAAAATGCTGATCAAAAGTGAATCTGAGCACCATAGACTTCAAGTGAAAGAAGAAACAGAAAAAATGTTTCAAAATAACTTACATTGGAAATCTGAGAGAGCAAATCAAAAATATATTCACCAATCCTGGCTCAGTGGGAATATTAGGTAAGCAAGTAAATAAAAGCAAACGGTTATTAGATGCGGAATATCCCTTGAAAGAGGAGAAAAATTCCATCAACCAAAGAAATGATATGATGAAGGTTGAATACAGCATATTATTATTCAACTGAAAAATCAAAAATGAATAGATGTTGTCCAACCCGGGTGTGTAAGTTGCCATAATAATCCACGCATATTCCAGAAACAAGTGATTTAATAATTTAGTGACATCACATTATTGTTCTCAAACATTCAGATGCTTGCAGTATAGTTGTTCTCTCCAAATATTTCAATTTATGATAACGTAAATTATAACAACGGAAGCACAAAAGCTGCAAATGTGAGTTGAACATTTTTATAATATATCCGAACCCAATTGCTCACTTATAATTAATTATATTTATGTTTGTATGTATTTTAAAAAAAAAAAGTTTTTTCATAAACAAGATTTTAACCTTTCAATTGTAAGTTTCAAATATCTTGAATAGTTGAGGTTTTGTTCTTTCGGAGCCCTGATGAAGATTTTGAAATAAAGTCGAAACAAGTTGACCTTTATTCCATAAAGTTGATTTTATGATTAATCGTCGGCCTAAAACCCTGTCGAAAATCACCAGAATTCTTTCTGATAGGTCTCATCATCATACATCGCAATATTTCTGAATAATGAGAGTGAACTCTATCGGGATTAGTGGAATTTAAATAAGAAAAAACGATGAGGGTTATTGATGTCCTATATATTTTGAAATTTCATCATCGAAAATCACAAAAAAATTTTCTTTTGTGAAATGAAATAAAGGAACTTTTTATTTCATTCGATAAATTGTTATGAATCCGTTAAATAGAATACATAGAAAAACAGCAGAACTTTTTGAATCCTTATTTCTTATAACCTCATGGCACTTTCAAGAAAAATGAAACATTTGATGATATTTATTAGGAAATCTGACAAATATTATTCATTTCAAGTTTTGTGTCTAAAATGCATCTAAATATGTTAATTCAAAGATTCTCCGGATTTGAATCTATATGTCAACATGTAGAAAAAAGCACAGAAGAACGGAATTTGGAAGAAGTCGGCTTCGCAAAGAGTAGTTAGTATCTCAAAATCCAATGGCCAAAATCACAACAATATTTTTGATCAAATAATGGAAGAGCAGAATCCTATTTTAATCTTCTAGAAGATTGATAAAACAATATGCAAGGATCCAATTCGAATTGTATTGAATGCTGTTCAGACACCACAAGTATTAAACATACAGGGTGAGTCTTTGACCACTGGGTTAATTTTAACCATAGGTTCTTGAGATCAAAAGAAACACATTTTCCATTACGGTTTTTCTATATTCAGCTGCGTTGAAAGGTTATAAGCCTTTTAAGTTTTCACATTGGGCAAATACCCCTCTGTAGTCCAGTTTAGTTTGAATGAAAAATACCTTCCACAGCATCCACTATTGAATCTGAATTGTTTAAAAACATTATTTTCCCTGTAAGAAATGATTCACTCACTCATGTTTCATCCGATGAGGTCCATATCCAGAAGGAAGATACAAAATACTAATTTTCTGGTAAAAAAAATTCAACACCATAAACATAGATTTTTGTTGTTTTACTATATTTTCTTTTTACTTCAAGATTATAAACCATGCCTTTCTAGTGAGGAATTCCAAAAAAACGTCAGATGTTATTGGGTGTTATCATCACACATTTGTAATTTTCTTCTTAAAATTTCCAAATCATGAAAACCATCATTTCTATGAAAACTTCCAAGGCAAGAGGTTGTCACTGTGCTTTTTTTTCACTCAAAGCCAGAAAAAATCATCTATGATGTTCCATACACTGATATTACTGTTAATATGAAAATCTTTTTCGAAATCTTCAACAACAATGAATAATGTCACTACGAATAATCATTTCAAAGTACTGTCTCTTTGGTGGGTAGTTTTCAATAAAATAGTGTTCTGTGATTCCCCTGTTGTTTTGATTTTGTTTGAAAATGTCAACAGTTATTTGTATCTTCGAGAAAAAGTGGAAAATATTCTAGGGATAATTTCGACAATTTGAAATTATTCAATTCAGTATGAAATGATTATGGTCAGGAAATGCATTCTATTCTAATCTTTCTTGTTTATGAGCTTATAGCTTCCAGTTTCAATATTGATTGAATTTTAGTTAACCATGCATCATAACAAACATTCAGAAAGATTAAAACTAAGTCAAATTCTATTATCTCCTAAGTTTGTGAACAAGGTTGAATCGGTGTATGAAATAAAAATAATATAGGTAAAAAACAAATCTAGGAGACTGGGTTCGAAGTTTTTAAAACTCATATGAGCTCAATTTGCAGCATTCCTATGTTAGAATAGATATAATTTGTTTAACCCTGAAGCTATAAAAAGCCAGCTTTTCATAAAGACAACAGGTCCTGACAGAAAATACTTTACCTATTTCAACGGTCAAAATATACCGAAGAGTGATGGAAAACTTTCTCTATTTATTATGGAATATTATTCTGGATTAAATATTGAACAAGGTGCTAGACATCATTAACAATGAATACAGCAAATGGCAATTTAGACTTTGTGGTGAATGTAAGACCAAAATTGTTCAGTGGTTTATTTCATCTATAGTGTTTAGTGGTGGAACCATACACTGGAGAGATTTCCCCAACCTTTTGTAGAAATATTTAATAAAGACATAAAATATGGCAACATTGAACAAATCTGATTATTGAATCATTTCAGCACAGAGTTGGATTTGGGAAAATCAGAAAATTTGGACAAAATTATATCGATTCAATTCCTTTCAACTTCAAATATCTCAAAAAATGGTCCAATTTAGGAGAAAAGATGAGGAATGATTTTATATGCAAAAAAGACTAATGATTCCAGAAAGTACGAGATACGGACCTTTAGTTAAAGCGATATTTGTTTTTCATGCAATTTAACCAATCTGTAGAGTAGTAGTGAGAAACCCACAAAAAGTGGAATGAATCTATTGATGCCAAAATATGCATGACTGTTATCAAAAACCTTCTACAGGAGATCATTTCAATTGATATTGTCGTTTGAATATTACAGGTGAAAATGCAATTTTTTTATGAAATTTCAACACCCTATATCTTTTGAACGGGGCCAAATTTGGAAAAATGTTATGGGAAGAAAATGTTTCTTTTGACGTCAAGAATCTATGGTTAAAATTAACGCAGTGGTCAAAGACTCACCCTGTATAATAAATTCAGCTGACCTCCAAATAATTTCTGAGGTAGTTGGTATTGCATTCTAGAATACTGAATTGGATGAATTTTTTTCGTATCACATCTGGCATGAATACAGTTAGTCTCTTGAATCGCCATAGAAATTATTCGAAAGAACAACGAACCCATTACCCTCTTTTAAATATTGGGGATTGCTGTTATTCCCTGCGTGTTTCTCAACATTAAAAATTGAAGTCACGAATATCTTTGAGCTATTCCCAACTACCTGAAAAAGCATACTCATCGAGCTTCGGATGTAGCATACAGGCAAATAAAGTTATAATTTGAATGTCTTCATAAAAAATATGGCACCTCATTAAATCTATATACGAATGGTCTTACCCACAGGTGAGGAGTTTCATCATGCATGTGCTCTTATAAACGTTACCATCGCTACCACATACAGGACCATCCATTGGCGCTTGCTTGCAATCCACAGGGCAGTTTTCTCGATGAGCACTGATGTTGTTACAAGATCCCAAATGCGAAAGAGCAATTCCAACTCTGCAAGATATTAATGTTCTTAGAATGAACGCAAAAACTATTATATTGTCTCAATGTTCTCAAAATTGCTTGTCCATTTAAAGGAAAATCAGAAAAACGGTGTGAAAGATCATTAATTGGCAGAAAACGAGTGTGTCAATCTCTACATTGAAGATGCTAGAGAAATCAACAAATATTGGGCTTTGTTAGACAAACTATCAGAGTCAATGAAATTTGTATTTACTGCAATTTCATTCTCAAAATCTACAGATTTGTGATGTCCATTAGAAAGTAGCTCAATAAGAATACTATCGATGAAATATCAACATCACAATTTCATGTATGTGATGCATAGTACATTTTGATTTTTCACTTGTGTCCATTTTGTTCGAATTCAGCGCTAGTTCAATTTTGTAATATATATAATTCAAATGTCTGCAATTTTCCAATATCGACATAAAAACGATTTAAATCGTTTAGATTTAGCATCTTGAAAATGAATTTGGAGTCAAATTTGAGTATATCAATATCATCTGAAGAAGAGCTAGTAGTTCAATATTTTCAGAATAGGTTAGTCATCCAAATATCTCGGTGGAATTCGCTAAGTCCAAATCTGTCAAATATATCAGTAGTAAAGACCATCTGAAATTCGGTTCCCTCAATAAATCCTTGAATATCCATCTTGATTGATTTGTCTTAAGGAAGATGTTTGAATGAGGTTGAAACTAATAAGTTGACACAATAACTAATTTTTTGTCTACTTGATATCTCGACCCCCTTTGGGTGTAAGTACATGCCGTATGTGTAGATCCTGGTTGATATGGGTCCTCAATATTAATACAAATTTGATCGCGATCCTATGTACAGTTTTTGAGATATCGCGAAATTGTCACTTTTTGTGCCCCCTTCGACCCCCTTTGGGTGTAAGTACATGCCGTATATGCAGATCCTGGTTGCTATGGGTCCTCAATATTACTACAAAATTTGATCGCGATCCTATGTACAGTTTTTGAGATATCACGAAATTGTCACTTTTTGTGCCCCCCTTCGACCCCCTTTGGGTGTAAGTACATGCCGTATGTGCAGCTCCTGGTTGCTATGGGTCCTCAATATTACTACAAAATTTGATCGTGATCCTATATACAGATTTTGAGAAATCGCAAATTTTGTCACTTTTTGTGTCCCCTACGACACCTCGTAAGTGTAGGATAATGCCCTATATACTCTAAGAGTGTCCTTTTTTTCCTCAATACAGACAAAAGAATTGAAATCGATCAAATATTTCGGCAAAAATAAAATTTTTTGCATCGTTCTCCGCGCAATCTTTCGAGCGCGCTCGGGGATTTCAAGGTCAAAGTTTGCTATCTCGGTTTGCTGTTTTCACACCAGTAATAGGTTGAGACCTTCTTCGCTTGAATATCCGAAACAAGTCGAAACAATATTCGTTCATATTTGGTTGTAATATAACATTTTGAATATTCATACAAATTCGTATCGTATCACATATAGAACAAAAGCGCAAGAAATCCATACCTGATATCAGTGTTCTTCAGCATTGGGCACTTTTTTTCTTAAGATTTTTTTGTATGCTCTTTTGAGAAATTTTCAAGAAGAAAATTTTTTTATTAGATATTTGGGAGAGGTTTTCAGTATATACACTTTGTCATAGCTTATTTTTTTTTGGAGACGATGGTACCTAATGAATTTTGTCACCAATGAAATTTGACCATTACAGTTTTGTTCAACCCCTACGAAACCTTTAAATGAGTGACATTGAAAATTTATGTTGGCATCGAAGTAGCAACCGGACAATCATTGCAAAGTACAAGATAGGTTAAATAAAATGTTTGAAATGACCACCATCACTCTGAATGTAATCATTAAAGACCAGGGCACATTCTATATGTACCTTCTGGAGAGTTTCTGGAGTTATTCTACCTATCCCGAAACTTCGGTTTTTAATGTCTTCCAAATGTACACTTTCGATCAAAGGTAGCATCAGAATGAATGATCGAGCAGTGTCAGATCGGGAGTCCTGGCTGGTCACTCTAAAAACGCATTGTTCAGGAACTCGCGCACAGGAATCGCATAGTGCGAAGATGCTCCATCCTGTTGATACCATATTGAGCATTTTGGTATATTTGGGTATATTTTCTTTCGAAAAATATTGATAAAAACGTGTGAAAACTCATTCCGGAAGAATAAGTACCTTGCTCCTTTAAAGTTATCATAAAAAAATTTAGAAAGCACTGACGTGAGGTCCGATGGCTTTGGCGCTCTTGTTGAGCTACTTGCGAGTAAATATTCAAACCTTAACAAATCTATAAGCACTCTGACCAGGTGAACAATAGTCTTTTTCTATGGGACAATGTGATGTAAATATGAAAGCCTAATGAATAAACAAACCTTTATCTCAATTTGAAAATAACTACTCATAATTTTCACCAAATTTTGTTCTATGATTCTCCAAAAAACTTACGTCATTGCTTTTCTGAGTTTTGGCAACGCCATCAAATTCTTTCTCTACGATAAAAAATTTTTTGATTAATATTACGTCTGTGCTTTTCTGAATTTTGACAACGTCATCGACATCGAATTCTACCTCTATGAATTCTATGAAAATTTTGATTGATATTACGCCAACTGACACTGATATCTAGGTTCGCAAGTTGTCAAACGAATATCGATCTGTGATGGCAAATCTTTCAATGACAAAGCTCGGACTTCATAACATTTCTATTTTTCTCTTGAGTAAATGAAAAAAATGATCATATCTTCAGAAGGGAGAAAGCTACAACAATGAAATTTGAGGATGAGTAAGATATCGGTAACCTCAATATATATACGGATTTTTATTTAAATCTAAATGAAGTCTTAGGAGATATTGAGTATTGAAAATTTTTCTTTTGGGAATTTTGTAAAAATTTTCTAGCGTGACGATTTCTGCGGAATTTTGCAAGCCGTTTCGTTTCAGCTTCCCTCAATAACATTCGAAGTACCTATCAACTTGATCGAATGGATATTCTAGTAGTTATTGAGGAAACAAAATTTCAGATGCTCATAACTACTGAACCATCCGACGGATTTGGCCCAATAACGAACTTGACCGAGATATTTGGACAATTAACCTATTCTGAAAATATAAAAACTCTAGCTGATTCCTTTTGGATGCTAGAGAGGATACGGCCAGCCGGCCGGCCGGACAGACTCAACTTTCGCCACGAATTCTTCATCAGGGAGTCAAACCCAATCGATTGAGACCATTTTCGGCTCGATATTCCAAAATTACAGACATTCGGGCAAAATGATAGGCACTCTGTTCGGGTGAACAAGAGCGCCAAAAAGGCGCGATCATATACTCTTTGTGGGTTGACTGTTCTTTTCAACGCACCTTTTATAATTCCACAAAATTGATTTCGTCAATCAGGATCATCTTCGGTAAATGTAGCTGAATTTCATTAGGGTAATATTTTTCTGCCTTAAAAATGCGTAGGGCTATGAGAAATGTTATTATGTTCCGCTGACTGGCGTGCAGTACTGTGAGGATTTTCATCAATTTTAATCAAGGTATTCAGTTTTGTGTCTTCAGAGGTTCTGGGTCGTCAGGCATTTGGAATATGTCATACATGTGCGAACTTTGTGTATTTGCTCTTTATTTTTCTGGCCGTTGACCTTGTGATTGGCCTTCCTGGATATTTGGCGTTAAAAATATCACAAACCTCCAGGTGAGTACGGACTCTATCGCCCCTCCCGACCATCATTAAATTCTCTGATCTTTACTTAACTGAGGCATTTCTTTTCCTATTTTTAAAACCATGGACACGAATTCGACCAACGATTGAATGCTACTTGAATGAACATTTTCTGAAAGTGAGATATTAATCGCACGATGTGATACCAGGCGCATTTGATCGCCAAATGTGATGTATTTGTTTTCTCAGCAGTGAAAAACAATTTTACAACTTTGAATTTCAAATCTCTCATGGTTGTACTTGGCTACACATACATTAATCACATTGCATAGTCTGAAATTTTTGTTTGAACTGAAATATTTTATCGAAAAGTTTTAACTTCAGTAGAAACGTAGTAATAACTTACCTACTCAAGATCATAATTACTCATTCTAATATTACACCAGAGGAGGTTAAAAGTTGTGCTTGGATAAAACAGTAAGGGTCGACTCTCATTCGGTAATAAATGACAAAGTGTACATACTGAAAACATCTTTGAAGTAATTTAGAAAAAAATTTTCAATACATACAAAGAACCTGTCAAAATAGTACCACATGAACTAGTTTTCTTATTAAAAAAATTCATGAGGTTGATGGGGGTGGCTCAGGTGCAATGAAAATCTTTCAAAAATGCTTAAAAATTTGCTAAAGGTGTCACAAGAATTAAACTATTTCAGAATTTTGGTGCCAACTATTTTTCTTCTGAGAAAAAAATTTTTTTTTCATAATTTTGATGCACGCCTCATATGTTATTCAATTTCATCCAGATACACCTTGAATAATCGTTTTATTTTATCTTTGTTTGATGATTGATTTCGAAGAAATGATAAATGCTCACCTGCAAATTTCGACCTCAAGCATACATCTGTTGAGATAGGTTCTTCCGTCTGTACCGCAAACGGGATCTTTTTCCCCGCCGCATCTATGTTCACATTTGGAACCTTGCGCTCTCTGGCAAAGTCCAGGATCATTTGCTAACGTTACACCTGGAAAAATATTTGAATTAATTTGCTGCATCAGAAACTGAGTGAGTAGTGCTGTATATCTCCATACAGATCACAAATTTTTAGACAGAATTTCTCTATGTGTTTCTACTCTAAAGGATAGATTAGATAGTGTTGAATGATTGTTTGGGCTATTACCATCATCTATTGTGGATGTAATGATTTCCGACGTTTCGATAGACATATTCTATCTTTATCAAGGAGATAAGTAAGAAACCTTTTGAAAATTATCAATTTTCAAAAAGTCAATTGACAGAAGTCATGAAAGAAAATGAACGATGTTATATACTCATCTGTGATATGATGATCTTTTTAAGTTGGATCGAACTATCGGCGTCCAAACTTCTGGCAGATCTATAGATGGAGCACTTATGGAATCAGGTGTTATTTTCATAAATGCTGCTTTTTTGATTTTTCTTCTTGCAAGTTTTTCTTCTTTGTATATTATTGATGCTTCATCCCACTTTACACGATGATTCTCATCTACAGCATGTTGGACCAACCTGGATTTGTCGCTGTCTAGTACTCGTAGAAGCTTCTGATGTTCTTTTATTCGTACATTCAGAGGGCGCTTAGTTTCTCCGAGATCTTCCGCACTAGCAAGGTAATTCATATATGCAGTTCTTTGTCCTTTGTGTCTCATTATTAGGCTTAACTTTTGTAAGTTTAGCTCTGATAGTGTCTTGAGTTTTGAATGGAGTCGTTATGTTGTATCTATTTCCAATTCTTCTCATTTTCTCCGACAAACCTCTTACATAAGGAATTACGGTTTTAATGGTCTGCTTTATATCTGTTGGTTCAGGTTGACTTTCTCTTGTTCGTCTAGCTTTTTCTAATATCTTTTTGGGGTAGCCATTGCTTCTAAGAGTTTTCGAGATATTATTTATTTCTTCATTTTGGTCTTCTTCAGTGCAACAAATATTTATTGCTCTATCAAATATTTATTGCACTGAAGAAGACCAAAATGAAGAAATAAATAACATCTCGAAAACTCTTAGAAACAATGGCTACCCCAAAAAGATATGAGAAAAAGCTAGACGAACAAGAGAAGTCAACCTGAACCAACAGATATAAATCAGACCATTAAAACCGTAATTCCTTATGTAAAAGGTTTGTCGGAGAAAATGAGAAGAATTGGAAATAGATACAACATAACGACTCCATTCAAAACTCAAGACACTATCAGAGCTAAACTTACAAAAGTTAAGCCTAATAATGAGACACAAAGGACAAAGAACTGCATATATGAATTACCTTGCGAGTGAGGAAGATCTCGGAGAAACTAAACGCCCTCTGAATGTACGAATAAAAGAACATCAGGAGCTTCTACGAGTACTAGACAGCGACAAATCCAGGTTGGTCCAACATGCTGTAGATGAGAATCATCGTATAAAGTGGGATGAAGCATCAATAATATCCAAAGAAGAAAAACTTGCAAGAAGAAAAATCAAAGAAGCAGCATTTATGAAAATAACACCAGATTCCATAAGTGCTCCATCTATAGATCTGCCAGAAGTTTGGACGCCGATAGTTCGATCCAACTTAAAAAGATCATCATATCACAGATGAGTATATAACATCGTTCATTTTCTTTCATGACTTCTGTCAATAATGACTTTTTGAAAATTGATAATTTTAAAAGGTTTCTTACTTTTCTCCTTGATAAAGATAGAAGTAGTCTATCGAAACGTCGGAAATCATTACATCCACAATAGATGATGGTAATAGCCCAAACAATCATTCAACACGAGCTCCATCATCAACAATATCTCGTCAGCACATTAGATAGTATTATGACGACTGATAAAGCATCTTATGAAACATTTTTATATCTGACTGAAATATTGCAGAGATGATCATAACTAATTAAATAAAAAAAAATTAGAAAGCACTGACGTGAGGTCAGATTGCTTTGGCGCTCTTGTTGAGCTACTTACGAGAAAATATTCAAACCTTAACAAATCTATAAGCACTCTGATCTGGTGAAAAATAGTATTTTCTCGTACTATGGGACAATGTGATGCAAATATGAAAGCCTAATGAATGAACAAACCTATATCTCAAATTAAAAATGACTTTTTTCATCATTTTCCCCAAGTTTTGTTTGAAGCTATAATTCCCTTCCCCTAAAAACTTACGTCAGTGCTTTTCTGAATTTTGACAAAGTATATTATTTCAGCCATCGAGATTGAATTCTATCTTTATGACTTCCCGTAATGAAACATTTTGGTTAATATTACGCCATCTGACACTGATTAATAAGCCCTGCATTTGTCAATCAAATATCGATCTGTGATGGCCATAGTTCAAAGAAAATCACAGAGACTTCATTTGTCATTTCTCTTTTCTCTTGATTAAAGGAAAAATATGATCATATCTTCAAATGAAAAAGTTCTATGACAATGAAATTTGAGGATTAGTAAAATATAGAGCACCTCAATATATTCACGAATTTTTATTGAAATCCAAAAAATATCTCACGAGATAGTCTGTATTGAAAAAATTTTTTCTTGGGAATTTTTTGAAAATTTTCTAGCGTGACGATTTCTGCGAAATTTTGCAAGCCGTTTTATTGCAACCTTCCTCAACAATATTTCAAGTATTTACTTGATCGGATGGATATCCTAGTAGTTATTGAGGAAAGAAAATTTCAGGTGCTCATAACTACTGAACCATCCGACGGATTTGGTCCCATAACGAACTCGACCGAGATATTTGGACAACCAACCTATTCTGAAAATATGAAAACTCTAGCTCATCTCTTTTGGATGCTAGAGAGGATACGGCCGGCCGGCCGGACAGATATTTGAATGTGTATGCCGTTAATATATAATGAAGAAACAAGCAAGGCATAGATTTAAAATTCTGTATATGGGTATTAGTCGCTAAATACTTCCTAACAGAAATAAATTCGATCATTTACGACTTCCGGTTGTAGCGACAGTAGGCATCAATCTGCTCATTTAAAATTCTTAGTTCCATATACATAGGATGGTCAATTTTCATTTTATATTTCAATTTGGGACGAAAAAATATAGAACGCCACTGATTTCATATCTCATGAGATATTAGTCGGATTTCAACAAATATTGGGGAATTAATGGATATTATTGATATCGTATATGTTCAGTCGATTTCATTATCAAACTTTCTTGCGAGAAGATATGAAAGTTTTTTCATTATTTTCAGGACAGATAGTCAGATCATTAGATACAGAAGGATCATCGCTTTTCTGTAATTTGGACTGAAAGGAAGATATTCTAAATGATCTTCGATTGGATAGACGAAACTACTTTTAGTTGGTTTTTTAGAGAGGAAATTGAATTTCGGGAAAAAAACTTAAGAAAGGTGTGAGTGGTCATTTTGAATTTGAGCTATTGGCTTGTTCATTTATTGCGGCGGTTATATTAGTATCAAGAGTAAAGTAAAATAGCTTCATCCATAGTTCTGGCAGCATTATCTCTGACCATCGACGGAGATGAGCTGGAGTTTTTTTTTTTTAAAGATTTATTGTCCAAATATCTTCGTCAAGTTCGTTATTGGGCAAAAGTCAGTTTACCGTTTTGCATAAGGACAAAAAAGCAAAAATAATTTCAAATCAATTACATCTTACATCAACACTACTACACACGGACAACTCAACGTTTGAGCTGTCTTCTTCCGCCCTGGGCGAGAATACGCGCCTGCGTGAATACCAGACAGTGTGAACTGCGTTTGCCGCACTCCGTATATTGTTCAACAGTTAAAAGCATTTTGGATGATCTATCCGATCAATTCGAAATCTCAAAATCATTTGAATAACCTTTGCAAAAAAGTCTACCAAATTCTTCTGGAATACTTAGGTTGAATGGTTCTTGAAAAATTCTGAAAATTTTTTTGTAGTATCCGATTTTCATAAGGCATGGTCGAATTTCAAGCAAAAGTTTGTGCATATATGATGCTCAATGATATCTTGCATATTCTCCCAAGTAGCATTTTTTGTTTTATAAAAGTGCGAATACACTCTTCGACGCTGCTTTATAAAATTCAAAGTTATACAATGTAGATGCAATAAATCTTTTATTGGCCCTAATTGATATAATTTATAACTTCCCTATAAGTGTCGACAAAGACTTATGGTATTTCCGATAACCATCTGAACACTTATAATCCTATCTATACGACTGTTATGAAACACCCATATAGAGACGATACTTTTTTCGTTACTGAAAAAAGCGGATGGTTTCAAGATTTATAAGTGGCGCGACCACAGATCTGGTAGTAGTTTCAATTACCTTTCTGTGTGAAAACGAGCATGCGCAACTTTCTCGTATTGTTCCACTGTAATTCAACGTCAAGTATTATTTATCTTTATTTATCTGTTGGTTTATTGGTTAGTTGAATTCAGAAACAACCCAAGTAACATTAAATATGAAGTTGAAGATACGTAGTTGGTTTTATTGAATGCTTACAAGTTTCATTTCTCATAAGCGCGAAGAAAATCTTGAAGGTAAGTGAGCAAACACTTGCAATGTTTTCTGCACTGTATGAAATCGAATTTCACCTCCGAATAACATGTACGCCCTCGATATACGAAAGTTTTAATTTTTTTATTAAGAAATATCCAAATCGTTTTTAATTATTTTTTTTCTGAATGTATCAATTTTTCAATACAAACACTCAGTTTTGAATAATAGTATTTAAAAATTAACAAAAAATTCATTTTCAATCCAAATTCAACTTTTTTCCTTTGTTCTTAATTTTTCACAAAGCTGAAAAAACACGACATTTTCAATAACAATATGGCCGTGTGGGATATTTAGTCATGCTAAACACTTGGACTCATATTAATTATTTCACATCCCTAATGTAAATACACAGCCCTTTTGTTCTATATCTAATAATTTTTGTCATATTCATAATCACCAATTTGAGTGACAAAAATTACTGAATAAAAAAAAGTAGGAGCTTTATAAACTTTAAGTGATTTACCCACCATCCCTGTATTATAACTGATGGTAACTCAAAACACCTTGAAATGACCAGTAGTTCTAAGGCATCCTAATTAATTCTCATGGTCATTTGAAGATGCTCTCTGAGTGAAAATAAAACCTAATATTCTTGACGCAAGTTCTCACTTAAGATATTGTGTACTATTTTCAATAATTGTGTTTAGGCGTGGACATGTTCCTGAAGCTTGGAAAGAAAGAGGCATCCTTTATTGACCTAAATCAAGGAATGTAGCGAGTGCAGTAGGTAATCCATTTCCGAAGCCCGATAAAGACTGAAAATAGTATTCTTGTATTAAGAAGAGAGACAAATTTTTATTATACAAGGCTGTAGAAGAAGAACAGCTAGAAGAACATTTTATATGTTCTTCATTTTCTGTCAATTAAGGAAAGTTCTCCTTTGAAACAAAAAATGTTTTTTAATATTGGCCATATACTCCTCTTGTTCTCCATCTCGACAATAAATAATTTCTTTAGTTCTTGGGTGTGAATTTAATAATTTTTATAGATTATTCTGGAAACTAAGAAAATGCAATGATGTCAAAACACTTTCAATTTTTTAAAACACCTTTTTATTACTTATTCTCATCTCGATTTATAAGGGTACTCAGTTATTGGACATACATGATTTTTATGTATATAAATGACTTGATAAAAACTTGAAAACACTGAACACCATCGGTTACATTACGAAGTTGCAAACACTTCTATTCAACGCCCTATTATAACTGTTTTATCACTTTTCTCCTGATGTTTCATAGGCGGGTTCCTGTCACCTTTATAAACCCATGTTATGAACCCATATTTGGTAATATAACCTGAAGTTTTTATGAACAGTTGAAAATCTATAGTTTATAGGAACTTTTGAAAATCAATAATTTTTGCAACTCCTATATGAACTAAAACACCCCAGGTATTTAGCACCCCAATAATGAATCACTAATAACACCAATTCCAAATTTATAAATCTTCCGGTTAGCAAAAATGTTACTTGCGCTGATAATTAATTTTCGTTGACTGAACTCACGAGAAGTTGTAAGATTTGTTTTAAGTAAGAATGCTAAGCAAGTCACAAAAATTCATATGAACGCGAACTTTTCAAGTTTTACGAGTGATAAATGGTCCAGTTTGAAAGTTGATGAACTTAAGTTCCAAATCCTTCATTGTTTTACCTATAACGCATTCTGTTTTTGAGAGAACCTTTTTACAAATCCTGGACATTGCTTGGACAATTAATTCTATGAGTTGTCAATAATGACAGTAGTCAGTTTTTTGTGGTTTCCATCAAACGTTTTATTCCAATTTCCTTTGCAGGTAGATCCCGAGGAGAGTAATTTGGACTTGAATAAAAAAGGTATGTTAAAGGTCAAGACCGTACAGGAAGAAATTGCTCAATTGCTATATAATTATATTGGATAAACTTATTTTCTAGAGATGGAAGATGGAACCTAAACCGAACTGAACAAATACTGTTAGTGGTTACTTTGAATTCAAAATATTGGTTTATTTATTCCTTCATATTCATTCTGTTGGTTTAATTTAGTATCATTCTTTTCCAGAGTCAAGAAAAAGACTATAACAAGCGTTCAAACGCTCCCTACCTCAAGTCAGTGATATTCTTCATTATTGGCGCTCTTGTTCACCTGATAAAAGTGCTTGAAAATTAACATAAATGTCTGTATTTTTCGACTGTAAAAGTGATATCAATGATTTCGTAATGACTCGCTGATGAAGAATCCGTGGTCAAAATCGATTTCATCCGTCCGTGGGCACGATTACGTCAGAACGACATGAACTTAAGAACTGAAATTTTCAGGGTAGATCGGAGGAATGAATATCTCAGAGCAGTTCGTTATTATAAAACATATCTGAAATTAGGTTGAAACAAAGTTGCCCCCAAAATTGCTCAAAAATCAGCACGATAGAAATTTTTGAAGAATTCTAAAAGATAAATTTTCAATACTTTGTATCTCGTAATATTATATCGGACGTATTCAAAATATAATTTGTGCATGTATGGACGTTATTGCTATCTCACATTTTCTCAAGTTCCTTTGTCGTAGCTTCTTTCCATCTAAACATATAATTATTTATTAAATTACTCAAGAAAAAAGAGAAATGACAAAAAGTCTGTTAGAAGTATCTTTGTTCGATGCTATCACAGATACGTATTCGATTGACATGGGTCGGACTCATTAATCGGTGTCAGTTGGGAAAAAATTAATCGAAATTTTTCAGTACGGTGAATTAAAATACTTTGTCAAAATTTAGAAAAGAACGAATTTGGGTTTTTAAAAGAAGGCAATTCAGGCTTCGGCAAAGGTAATTTTTGATTTGAGATAAAGGATTTTTCATTCATCGTGGCGTTTGTATTTGTATCACATTGTTCTAGAGAACGGAAAAAGATTCTAGTTTACCTGAAGGGAGTGCTTGTAAATTTGTTATAGTTTGAATATTTACTCGCAAGTAGATCAACGAGAGCGCCAATACCATCTAACTTTACGTCAGTGGTTTCTGGAATTTTATACTGGTAGCATTGTCGTAAGAGCTTTGAATTATATTCAGGTTTCTGTCCGTAACTATTTTCGATTATCAAGGCATCAAATAACCCGAAACATAACCCTCCAAATAATTTGTTATACCAGTAAATGAGTACTGAGTTGTTTCATAAAACTAAACTAGTGATTCTTGAAAAGGCTAGATGGACTAGGAGACATAAATGAGTATATTCAACATGACGCAACAGGACACCCAAGCAGAAAATTCCCATATTTCCATGTTCACTACAAAAACTGAGAAGTTCATAACTTAGTGACTACTATTGAATTTTTTTTTCACTATACATATACTATCGTTACAGTTAAAATAATTTAAATTTTATTATTGGCTGAAGAACTCAGATTGATGGCCATTTATTAATATCTATTGTAAGCCAAAAGTTCAAAAGAATATATATATATATATATATATTAATACTTTTATTATTATTTATTAATACTTTTTAGATGTCGATTTATAATTTATGTATACTGAAGAAGGCGGATGCGCTGAAACGTTTATACGGAATAAAATTGTTTAGAACTTTTTTAAAGACCTAGATGCCCAATCAATTTAAACTCAATATATATATATATATTAATATCTATCAGTTTTACCTATATATTTTTGACCTCAATTCTTCGAATGTGATATTACTAAAGTATTACATTTCATTCTAAATTTTATTAAATTTTCATGACTCCGAAAAAATTATTTATATAAAATGTAGTATTATCTTTCATAAAGTGCTTTATTTCATCATTTCAATGAATGAATTGTTCATAAATTCAAGTTCAAGTTTATAAATTTGATCTCCCTATTCAATAATATCTCTTCACAAGAGGAGCCACGTAAAGTCTCCATAAGCTACTAACGTATGAAAATGCGGAACAGAATGTGTATCAAATTCAAATTAAGCTTTTTTACATTTCAATAATTGATCTGAATTCCTGTCTGAATCACTCTTCATCTAAATATTCGTTCGAAAGTAACACAGAATTCAACTCATAGCTCGAACCGATTAAGAATTATGGACATAAAGGTATTGAGGTTCTTGGCCCCACTTTAATTACTTGTTATTTTTCAACGTCCCAAGAAACAGGTTAAATCCTTATCATCAAGTGGATTCGACCACAAATTCAATCGAGCGTGAAAGTCATTAGAAATTTGCCTCACCTTTTCCACAAGTCTTCTTCTTCATTTCACAGATATTTGGATAAATTACTCCATCGGAACCACAGACCGGGTCTCCATAACCATGTTGGGTACATATCCTAGGACAGGAGGAACTTCTGGCCGATAATATGACTGTAACGAAATAAAAGGATGAAATACTGGTATTTCTGGACTTTGATAGTTCCTATTTAAATGCTTTTTTCCAATACAGAATGAGAGTATTATAGAGAGGAACACATTATAATAAATTAGGCATTCCTTTTAAGCGAATTATGTAAATGTGACTTTAAATTTGAATGCCAGTATCTGCTTACGCATATATCATGGTAACAGTCCATGACATTGAAACTATGATATATTGAAAATATATTGCATCAATAATATTGACGTGTTAGTAAAATATTTAATATTTGTCGGAGAATCAGAATGTTTTACCTTGAAATTCATATTTTTCCAAATAAATTATTTTGGAGCAAAATATTGGCATATTTAACATTATTAACCTATTTCCTTTCCCGTTTCACTTCTAGATTTCCGTTCAGTCAAATGCCCTCAAGCATTTTTTTTTAAGTTTGATTTCCGTTTAAGGCGTCAATATGTTGGCTTTCAAATGAAGATATCTTCTCTTGTTTTTTGTCATGTTTCAATTCGATAAGGAATGCACGAATTTCAGAAAAAATTATTAGTGGCTCACTGATCGATTATGCCAAATAAAGTGAGACAATTGTTGGTAAATATATAAGCGCTGCATCTTTAAACAGCAAAGATCAAAAATAACTAGAAAAACAATAATTTCATTTGATTGGATGCAATGCCGTCCCAGTGTCAAGGATTCGGTATGTTAAATACGCATCGTATCGTATTATTCAGCTTCATTTATCGCAATGAATTGTTCGCTTCTATATATACTCGATATTTAGGGATTCTGTAAATAATATTTTTATCTATGATAAAGAAATACAGTTATTTTATTGCCAAACGACTTTTTAGTCTATGTCCTTATCAAATTAATATTAATTAAAATTCAAAACTCTGGTCGTTCGCGATGAAGTAACAATTGAAGAAGTTGAGGCGTCGGTTCGTCAAAATCCGTCTTTATCCATCCGAAAGCGAAGACAAGCGGTGAACATCAAAAAATCGTCTTTACATTCTATTTTAAAGAAAGACTTACATTTAAAAACCTATAAAATTCAATTGCTTCAAGAATTGAAGGATGCAGGCTATGCTAATCGACTGAATTTTACGAAGGAAATGCTGCAGCGTTTTAACAAATTTAACAACATACTGTTTAGTGATGAAGCGAATTTTCACCTGAATGGTCACGTTAATAATCAGAATCACGGTACTGGGCTGTGGAGAATCCGAGACGAATGCATGAACTCCCCCTGCATAGCCCAAAGGTCGTGGTTTGGGCCGCTATGTATGCTGAAGGCATAATTGTTCCTTATTTTCATGAAGACCAACGAGGCGGAGCAAAAACTGTGTATAGTGACCCTTACTGCGACATGCTGAGAAATTTTTTGGTCCCAGAGTTGCAGAAGGTTTCAATTCAGAAGTGGTTCCAGCAAGATGGAGCCACTTGCCATACCTCAAATGATTCAATGGAAGTTGTTAACGAATTATTCCCTAATAAAGTCATTTCGCGAAAGGGTAATAACTACTGGCCTCCCAGAAGCCTGGACCTTATCCCGCTCGACTATTCTGCATGGGCATACCTTGAGAGTGGAGTTTATCAAAATAATCCGACGAATCTAACCCAGTTGAAGCAAAGCATCAGGTCAGAAATGGCAGCAATATCGATAGCTATGTGTCAACATGTTATCGCCAATCTTCGTTTCTGTTTAGAAGAGTGCCGGCAACGCAACGGTCATCAAATGGATAACATCAGCTTTTCCAAATAATTCTCCAATTCAAAATGTTAATAAACAGTAAACATTTTTATTGCTCACAAATATTTTCTGTTTTATTGAACTAACTCATGTACATCTTGTATTATGTATGAAATAAAATGAATAGAGATCCATCACCATTTTACTGTAATATTAGAAATTGTTCGACGTAAGAGGCTATTTGTCAGGTGCTGACAGTTGACTCAACGTAAGGAAATCATCAGTTCTTCATCTTCATTTTTGATGTGTTCTCATTCTTCATTTTGTGAATTACTGTTGTGTAAATTCTGTTTGGTCCTTGAATGTATGTTCTGTCACTGATTGCTCTTTGGTTTTGTTTTATATAAATAATTTCTGAATATTCTCTTATCTTTCTTTTTCTTCTAGTCTAATATTTTTGTACCATCGAAGTTGAAAGTATGGTAATTTTCTATTTTATTGTTATAAAGAGCTTTTTAGGTCTGTATAAAATTTATTACTCTTCACTCTATCGGTAAGTCTTCATTTAGTTTGTCCTATGTACATTTCTTCGCAGCTCTTTTCAGAGTTGAAATCACGAAAACAAATATCTTAGGAATCACTCATCATCTATGAAATTCCTTGCAAGTGTTGCAAGGGTGTGTACGTGGACGGCTACGGCGCTGCAGCGAAATTCTTCAAATATTTCAGCATAATCTCCGTCAAGTTTTAGGTCAGAAGTGAGCAAACAAACACGTTCTTCTTTAGTGTACTCTAAACGCGCAGCTATGGCAACGAAGCACTGCAACGAACAAAAAAACACTATACTTGCTACATGTTTCAGCTGCCTCCTTCCGCCGTGGCCGAGAATACGCTCATGCGTGAATACAAGACAATGTAAACTGACCTTTGCTGCACTCTGCATATGCAAAAACAAGCATCATACAGAACCAGTTATTGTAAGGTGATATATATGAAACTATTTGTAAATTTATCCTGTATCTCGAGGCTCTTCAAACAAGTCAGAGATGTGAGCTATTATACTGTTACTTTTATCACTTGTGATTTCATATATGTGCCACTGTCAATATAGTATGTAGAATATCTGTAAACAAGTTGAAAATACGTATATAAATGGCAAGATAATCGAGCTGAGATATTCCTACCTAGCTCCAAATGGTGACACCGCCGTAGAAGAAGCGATTGTCCTTACGATGTGTGCCGAAAAGCAAACAGCTGACGGTAAATCATAAAAAAGTACCAATAGCATGCTTTTCAGATGGAACTCAGTTCCAAGGGCATGTTGTCAACGTGGGAAAAGCAGAGGAAACAATACCATTCCTCATTAATCATTGTCCCATAAATAAACTGCATTGTAGTATTTGGGCTCTGTAACATTTTTTCTGAATGTTTCATAAAATGGGTAACTAATGAATTTCAAACAAATTTGATACGTGATCTTATTCACTTGTCTTTTCTTAAATTGTCTTTTCATTTTCAGATTCGATGAGGGCAACTTTGAGAACCTTCTGTGTCATTGATCACTCTGGAAGAAAGATTTCCTTAACCATTCAATATTGAAGCTTATTTCTGTAAACATGACAACACTTATGCGGGGAAGTCAGCGTTTTTGGGGCTCTTGTTCCCCGAACAGAGTGCCTATCATTTTGCCCGAATGTCTGTAATTTTGGAATATCGAGCCGAAAATGGTCTCAATCGATTGGGTTCGACTCTGATGAAGAATTCGTGGCGAAAGTTGAGTCTGTCCGGCCGTCCGGCCGGCATCATCTCTCTAGCATCCAAAAGGAATCAGCTAGAGTTTTCATATTTTCAGAATAGATTAATATCAAAATTCAAATATCTCGGTCAAGTTCGTTATTGGGCCAAATCCGTCGGATGGTTCAGTAGTTATGAGCATCTGAAATTTTGTTTCCTCAATAACTACTAGAATATCCATCCGATCAAATTGATACTTGAAATATTGTTGAGGGAGGCTGCAACAAAACAGCTACCAAAATTTCGGAGAAATCGTCACGCTAGAAAATTTTTAAAAAATTTTCAAAAAATTTTTTCAATTCTGACTATCTCATCAGATATTTTTCGGATTTCTATAAAAATTCGTGAATATATTGAGGTGATCGATATCTTACTTATCCTCAAATTTCATTGTCGTAGCTCTTTTCCATCTAAAGATATGATCATTTTTTTAATTTACTCAAGAGAAAAGAGAAATGACATACGTCCCGATGATTTTCTTTGAACGATGGCCATCACAGATCGATATTCGATTGACAAATGCCAGACTCATCAATCAGTGTCAGTTGGCGTAATATTAATCAAAATTTTTCATAACGGGAAATCATAGAGATAGAATTCAATCTCGGTGGCTGAAATAATATACGTTGTCAAAATTCAGAAAAGCACTGACATAAGTTTTTAGGAAAAGGGAATTATAGCTTCGAACAAAACTTGGGGAAAATTATGAGTAGTTATTTTTAATTTGAGATATAGGTTTGTTCATTTATTAGGCGTTCATATATGCATCACATTGTCCTATAGTACGAGAAAAGACTATTGTTCATCTGATCAGAGTGCTTATAGATTTGTTATGGTTTGAATATTTACTAGCAAGTAGCTCAACAAGAGCGCCAAAGCAATCTGACCTCACGTCAGTGCATTCTAAATTTTTTACTGGGGTTTTTCCCTAGGCTTTTATGTCATACACCAATTTCACTAATCCGAGCTAACAATACGTCGTAAATTACCAACATTGTGAATGATGAAAACAATACAACCATAAAAATGAGATGTAGATTTATAAATCTACAGTGTGATTATCGAAGGACTCCCGTTCCTTTCTATAAAGATATCATTATATCAATTACTCCAAACTAATGGAAAGTTTATTGAAACTTCGGAGAATGTAAAACAAACAGCAAAAGTTTCGTTAATTCGAAATATTTTGATAAGAAATGAATGATATCAAAACAAAGATGTTAATGGAATGCGGACCCAGAATAGGCCGCTATAAATCTCTAGCCTTCATTTACTGACATGTAAGACATAATTGCCGCATTATATTACAGTATAAGCACTTGATTGAATTAAATGAACCTCAATTAAGTCATAGATGCCGATGGAGATTGTGACACTTCTTCTTTCTAATTGAGATTATTAAAGTCCATTTTACTGTAATATTAGAAATTGTTCGACGTAAGAGGCTATTTGTCAGGTGCTGACAGTTGACTCAACGTAAGGAAATCATCAGTTCTTCATCTTCATTTTTGATGTGTTCTCATTCTTCATTTTGTGAATTACTGTTGTGTAAATTCTGTTTGGTCCTTGAATGTATGTTCTGTCACTGATTGCTCTTTGGTTTTGTTTTATATAAATAATTTCTGAATATTCTCTTATCTTTCTTTTTCTTCTAGTCTAATATTTTTGTACCATCGAAGTTGAAAGTATGGTAATTTTCTATTTTATTGTTATAAAGAGCTTTTTAGGTCTGTATAAAATTTATTACTCTTCACTCTATCGGTAAGTCTTCATTTAGTTTGTCCTATGTACATTTCTTCGCAGCTCTTTTCAGAGTTGAAATCACGAAAACAAATATCTTAGGAATCACTCATCATCTATGAAATTCCTTGCAAGTGTTGCAAGGGTGTGTACGTGGAAGGACATGTTGTCAACGTGGAAAACAATACCACTCCTCATTAATCATTGTCCCATAAATAAATTGCATTGTAGTATTTGGGCTCTGTAACATGTTTCTGAATGTTTCATAAAATGAGTAACTAGTGAATTTCAAACAAATTTGATAAGTGATCTTATACACTTCTTTTTTCTAAAATTGTCTTTTCATTTTCAGATTCGATGAGGGCAACTTTGAGAACCTTCTGTGTCATTGATCCTTCTGGAAGAAAGATTTCCTTATCCATTTAATATTAAAGCTTATTTCTGTAAACATGACAACACTTATGCGGGGAGTCAGCGTTTTTTGGCGCTCTTATTCACCCGAACAGAGTGCCTATCTTTTTGCCCGAATGTCTGTAATTTTGGAATATCGAGCCGAAAATGGACTCAACCGATTGGGTTCGACTCCCCGATGAAGAATCCGTGGCGAAAGTTGAGTCTGTCCGACCGGCCGGCCGTATCCTCTCTAGCATCCAAAAGAAATCAGCTAGAGTTTTCATATTTTCAGAATAGGTTAATTGTCCAAATATCTCGGTCAAGTTCGTTATTGGGCCAAATCCGTCGGATGGTTCAGTAGTTATGAGCATCTGAAATTTTGTTTCCTCAATAACTACTAGAATATCACTCCGATCAAATTGACACTTGAAATATTGTTGAGGGAGGCTGCAACAAAACAGCTCGCAAAATTTCGCAGAAATCGTCACGATAGAAAATTTTTAAAAAATTCTCAAATAAAATTTTTTAATCCTCACTATCTCATAAGAAATTTTTCGGATTTCAATAAAAACTCGTGAATATATCTGTATCTCGGAGGGATACAACACTATGTCCATTTTTTGCCATATTGACTTTATTACAGAGTTAAGATTAGTTTTTCTCATATTTCTCAGAGGAATACAGCATTATGTCCAAAACCAGTTAGAACCGGATATAGCATGTTTTAAAACAACACGTAGTCCACTTTCATTTATAGGGATAGAACACCATGTGGACTCACCTTACACCCTTTTTTAATCTTCTGATTCGTGAGTCCATTGTATTATGTGGGACGAATCCAAAGGAGCTCGTGGCGGAAATGAAATCGGATCTGCATTACTGAAATGGGCAGATACCGTCATTCTTGGCAGTGACATTGAAGAAATCATTCTGTGGTTGCATAATTGTTACGGCCAGAATAAGAATATTAGCCTAATTATGTGTTTCTTTTGGATACTCAATAAGTATCCTCAAGTAAAAATCATCTCTCAAAAGTTTCTACTAAAGGGCCACACGCATATGAAGGCGGATACTGTCTATGCACTGATAGAGTGGAAGAGAAAAAAAACTTAACAACATGATAATTCTAACGCCCTGGGGTTGGCAGCAGTTAGACCTCAATGAAATATACTGAGCATAATATGAAACTATTGGCAATACTACCATACGCTCCTACAGTTTGCCATGACTTTTATAAAAACTTAAAGCATACTAGTAATACCACTGGTGAGTACCCTGAAGGAGACTTACCTGATGATGACTGAGTTTTTGCATCTAAAATACCATTTTAGTTGAATACATAGATGTATTATTAATATTTGTAAAGAGAATTATAAATAAAATAGTTAATACATTTTGTAAGTCAAATAGTATTCCTCTATAAGGTCTTAGAGTACAATAACTTTATTAGAGGGATACATCACCATGCTCATTAAAAAGTGAAAAAAAAACATAAAAAAGGTTTTTCTTTATTGTATAACAACTGCATGATGAAAATAACAATAAATAGAATGGTTTGGTAAAATATTGTTTCAACATCTCAATAAATAGCTGTGCCAATAACACTTTTTGTTGAAAAAAAGTTAAAACTCCTCTCCTGTAAAGTTATGGAAATGGACATAGTGTTGTATCTCTCCGAGGTACAGATATTGAGGTTATCGATATCTTACTTATCCCCAAATTTCATTGTCGTAGCTCTTTTCCATCTAAAGATATAATCATTTTTTTAATTTACTAAAGATAAAAAAGAGAAATGACATACGTCCCGATTTTTTTCTTTGAAGGATGGCCATCACAGATCGATATTCGATTGACAAATGCCGGGCTCATTAATCAGTGTCAGTTAGCGTTATATTAGTCAAAATTTTTCATAACGGGAAATCATAGAGATAGAATTCAATCTCGGTGGCTGAAATAATATACGTTGTCAAAATTCAGAAAAGCACTGACATAAGTTTTTAGGAAAAGGGAATTATAGCTTCGAAAAAAACTTGGGGAAAATTATGATTAGTTATTTTTAATTTGAGATATAGGCTTGTTCATTCATTAGGCGTTCATATTTGCATCACATTGTCCCATAGTACGGAAAAAGACTATTGTTCACGTGATCAGAGTGCTTATAGATTTGTTATGGTTTGAATATTTACTCGTAAGTAGCTCAACAAGAGCGCCAAAGCAATCTGACCTCACATCAGTGCTTTCTAAATTTTTTTACTGGGGTTGTTTCCCTAGGCTTTTATGTCATACACCAAATTCACTAATCCGAGCTAACAATACGTCGTAAATTACCAACATTTTGAATGATGACAACAATAAAAACCATAAAAATGAGATGTAGATTTATAAATCTGCAGTGTGATTATCGAAGGACTTCGTTCCTTTCTATATTGATATCATTACTTCAATTACTCCAAACTAATGGAAAGTTGATTGAAACTTCGGAGAATGTAGAAGAGCAAAAAGTTTCGTTCATTCGAAAAATTTTTATAAGAAATGAATGATATCAAAACAATGATGCTAATGGAATGTGAACCCAGAATAGGCCGCTATAAATCTCTAGCCTTCATTTACTGACATGTAAGACATAATTGCCGCATTATATTACAGTATACGCACTTAATTGAATTAAATGGACCTCAATTAAGTCATAGATGCCGATGGAGATTGTGACACTTCTTCTTTCTAATTGAGATTATTAAAGTTCGAGACGTAAAAATGAGTTGTTTATTTGCCTCGAGGTATAAGAGTGAATTTATATAGACCAATAAGTTTTGTGTGCTGATTGAGTGGAAAGATATGCAGATTTTGATCTCGATGAAAGTAATTTGATGGAAAAGCTATGATTAAAGTTTATTTTATCGTTTTATGGCTTCGAAGGAAATTGATCTGTAGATTAATGGTAAAATGAATAGATCTGCTGAACGATCGACAAAAATTAGTTAATTCCCGTACATTCGAAAATTTAAGTTTTTACGGATTTATGATTTATTAAAGAACGCAATGATCACTAGGACTCCGTGGTCTAATCGAATAGCATAATGTAACTTGAATGTCATCTACTGTGAGAAAAGAGAATTAATAATTCAGCAATATATGACGAATACAAGAAAATATTCAAGAATATTCCATTCGAGTAGGTGTTGGTCATGTGATGTCAGATCTAACACACTTAATACGTTTTTATAGTGATTCCTTGGAGTTATTTATATAATTATCATTCAGCAGATATCAATATACAACTCACAGATATAAAATATGATTATCTGAATGTTCTAATTAATAATTATGTTTTTTTCACCAAAAAATGTATTATTTTAGTACTAGAGAACGTATGAATTCAGAATTCATGTGATACGACTGGAGGTTCAATTTGAAGGTATTTAGTCCGTTTAGCCCAGTCATACTCAAAGTGTCTTTTTTATGCGGCCCGTGCCACTACATTGCCCCGAATTTTGATTTACACAGTAGTATAACAAATCAGCGTTCAAAGTAACGTATCAATTAATTCACTCATATAATCTTGTTTTCTCTCTTATATCTAACGTACACAACACTTTCAGGTACTATTCTATACCTATTAGGTCCATTCGGGTTCACGATTTGACTATTCTAGAGCCATCAGGATTGTACACAAATAAGGATGCGCATAATAAATACGCAAACTCCTGATGGTTTTGAAACACTCAGAACGTGGATCCCGAATAAAGCGACTATGTGGCTTGCGCACACTCAGTCCTCAGTTCTCCCTCCGCCTGGTAAGTGTTTGCACTGAGAGATGTCCATCTATGACTGGATCTGATTTTGGATTCATTTCACTGTTAAAAAAGAAATATGACTTAAAAAATCTACTATCATTTCACTGCAGTATACATCAGGAAAACCTCGCAGCACGTACCACTCTGCCAGAAATTGATGCCGTGATGAAAACTGTTGTAAACATCGTCAATTTCATCATAGAAAATTCAAGAGTTTGTTGCAAGAATTAAATAGAGAATATGACGATGTACTTTTACATACCGGAGTACCATGGCTGAGTAGGACAAAAGTTGTAGAACGATTTTACGCTTTGAAGCAAGAAATAATATTATTCCAACAGCAAAATAATGAAGTTTACAGAGAACTTGAGCATGACAGTTGGTGGTGTCTTTCAGCGTTTCTTTGCGATATAACAGAAAAACTTGGTGAACTTAATCGTCGGTTACAAGGTGAGCATAAATTTATTTCTCAAATGGCAAATAAAGTGCTTGCTTTCGAAGACAAGCTTCATATATATATAGAAGAAATAAATATCGAAAAACTCGATATTTTTAATATTTAATATTTTTACATTAATAAAACCTTAACAGGATGGAAATACTGTTTCCTCAGAAAATCTAGAGAACATTTCTAATTATTTACTTACCTTGAGCAACGAACTCCAGAAAAAATTTCAGGATTTATGTAAAATATAAGGAATGTATTATATGAATTGAAAATCCTTGGCACTTAGAAGTAGCCACTACGACAGAGATTGTATCATTGGGTTTTGATAATGGAAAATTATCTGATGAGCTGATTGATTTCAAACATGACACCAATCTAGAGGCGATTTTCGAAGAATAAAGAGAGGCACATCAATTTGATGAATTCTAGATATCAGTACCTGGTAATCCCATAAGACGTTAAAAATTTGTGCACATTTATTCATGACATTGTTTGCATCAACATACCGAAAATTGAAATATTGTCAAAAATGTCACAATGTCAAAAATCACACTGATTTTTGAATAAATCCTTAATTATCTATATGTATAGTTTTATTTTCGTATAGTCATCACTTCACGAATAATATTTCAAATACGAAAAAAACTGCCTACTTACGCTTTGACGCTGAAACCACTGAATCGATTTTGAAATTTGGTACGCAGATTGACTTTGAAAAAGAAGAAACCGTGGGAATAATCAATTCCAATGTATGTACATGTTAATAGGTTATTAAATTACTGCGGCCCGCAAGATTAAACATTAGCAATTATGTGGCCCAGAGTAAACAAAGTTGAGTATGGCCACAATAAAAGAATAAGAGAGCTTGAACTCAAAATTTTCCAGACCAATCTAGGTTGCTGGACTAAATATATACAAATATTCCAAGGTTATTGAGTGGCAGATGTATCAGGCATTTACAATTTAACCATCTAAATTACTTCACTCACGTTATCAAATTTATGTTCGAAGTTTTTTCAAGCCAATCGGATTTTTGTGAATAAAAGACATGAACACTTGATCGAATTACGTCTCTTATCACGAATGAAATGTAAAAGCCATATGTAGCCACATTATTGAAGATGGAATGCATTTTTTAGCATTCTTTGGTAGTACCACCTATGGGGTTAGGGTAACGAGACACTTCACTTTATTATCTATCCAATATCATAATACTTCATAAGTATGAAAATTGTACCACTCAATTTATATGTATTATAAAATGCAAATCAGCGTGTGTTGAGGTTCATAAAGGTGATACAAAATATTGGTTGAGGTCTAAGACATCAGTCTTCATAAAATATGTATTTATTATTGAAAATTTACGACGTATTGCCATACTTGAAAGCTTCATTTAATTTATCACGCATAATTCATTCTTTGAAGACTTGATTCTAAGTTGAATTCGTATAGATATAATCGATGGTTCATAACTCTCCTCCTTCTGATATCAGAAGAGTGTACATTAAAATCGATTCCTCATAATTTACACAAAACATATAACGGAACCCATTGTTGTTGTCGTGTCTCCGAAGTGGTTTTACAACCTTTTTGTTTAAGAGGCAATATGCTCCAGACATGAGAAGGATAATATTCGATCCACTCCTCTCAAACCATGATTTGCAGGGAGATTGGATAAACCGCTCATAATAAAAGTCGCGAAATCGTAGAAACATTTATTTATAAATTCTCATACACCATCATTTATGTGATCGAATTGTTCATCATCGCGATGAATTAACAAACATTTGACCCAAGTTTTCCAGAACTCCCAGAAATGTCCATCTGCAATCACCTGATAAGTAATATAATGAAATAATAGAAAAGCTATTACAATTTTACTACATTTTCCATATAAATCTACTCTTACATTTATCGGAATAGATATTCAGTTCTTGTTTCATAACTTTCTTTCATTTCCGTTAACGACAGATTTGAAAGTTTTCTTTGCCTTGAAAAGTCATAATGGCCATCGTTGTTTGTGCAGAACCACAATCAAATAATGTCCCTCCTCGGTTAATTAATGTTCGAATATCCAGGCGACAATGGTCTCAATCGATTAGGTTCGAATTTCTGATGAGGAGTCTGGGGTCAAATTTGAGTATATCTGGCGGACTGTCCGGCCGTTTTCTCTCTATCATTCGAAGAATATAAGAGGAAATTTTCATATATTAATAGTCCAAATATATTATCTCGGTCAGGTTCGTTATTGGACCAAATCTATCGAATAGTTTCTGCATTTTGGTTTCCCCGATAAATCCTAGAATATCCATCTCATCAATTTGTAAATTATAGAGATTCGAATAAGGTTTAATAGAATAGGTTCACATAATTTCATGAAAATCTCACTTGAAAATTCGCAAAAAAACTTGTTTAATACTTCAATATCTTTCCAGATATTCATCATAGATTGGACTGCACATTATTTTTATGAGAAGCAATGAGATTTCTGTATTGTTTTGATGTAACAAAATTCAGAGCTGTCAACTCCTCACCAATCGAGGATTGTCTTAGAATTCCGAAGACATTAATGGAATATAAAAGAGATTGTAATTGTAAGCCTTGCTAAAATCATCGTAGAGTATATCTATGTTTTCGCTTTTAGACAAATTTGTTATATGCCAACTTCCTCCTAAATATATCAATAATGACTTTAATGATAAAATTGCATTGACTTGAATAATTCAAATGGACACGCACGAAGATTTCAATTTCTATATTTTTTTCGATGGAAAAAATAAACCTTCTCCTTTTGAGTTACTAAGAGAGGTGAATTTGGGCTTCGAAAAAAATCGACGGCAAATTTTGAGTGGTGTTTTTCAATTTTAAGATATAGGATTATTCACTCATTGTGGCGGTTTCTGTAGTATTACACTGTTCCAGAGTCCGGGAAAAGACTTTAGAACAAGCACACAAAGGCTTCGGACTCAACGTCGGTGCTTTTATGCATTTTAAATCATTACTACAGAAATATCAAATGAAATCAAGAAGAGTAGCAACCTGAGGTCAGGAGATTTTGCACGTATGTTCTAAAATCGTTTCTCTGACGTTGGCATAGTGCGATTAAAAAACAACGGAGATATACATATGATAGACGTGTATATAGATGGTTTCTTGGCAATTTTTTTTTGCCCAAAATCAATGTTTTTTTAAACCAATTTTTCAAACTTTGTTTAAAAAATTGTTCTTTAGCCCTTCATTCTTCAAGATTAGGACATCTTTTTAATTTTGGAAAATTTCAAAATTCTTCATAAAATATCTTATTGTCTAAAAAGAACCTTCTTTCAAATGTGTCACATCAAAAATAATCCGAATAGTATCAACAAAAAATCTGATGTTGCTAAACTCAGCTCCATATATAGTTATCTTCTATTTCTAGAGCAAAAGTGGTGACTCCTCTTGATCTTTTCCTAACTTTCAAATTAATAATTTCAACTAGTATCCCTTATCTTGATTCTATACTAATTTTCGATTTTATTTACATCCCTAATCGACTGTCATTTTCCTACTCTATGTTTCTAAGACATTTATAAAAAACTCCTTTAAAAAAAAACACTCAACATCATTCTTCAATACATTCCAAATTTGAACAATTTTATAAACCTTGAAAACTGTAAGTAGTTAATTCTTTATTGTACAAATACTAAGTTATATAATGTAATATAATATTGTCTGATGTCTATTGAGGTCCTGATGAAGGACGTAAATACATTCGAAATATAGACAAAGTTTAAAAATTGGTTTGAAGAAACTTTGATTTTGGGCAGAAAAAAATTGCCAGGAACCCATCTATATACACATATTCATACGGCAATACCCCTTTTAGTCATATGATAGACTATATCTTGAATTTGAAATAACCAAAATCAGAGTTTTACTTCAGTTTTATACCATACTGTACCAATTAGAATTATATCATCTTAGTTGAATGAATATAATACATATTTGGATTTTATGAATAATCCATTTATGTTGAAAATGTAGACATGAATAACTATAAACGGTTTCTTTTTGGCGCTCATGTTCACCCGAACAGAGTGCCTATCATTTTGCCCGAATGTCTGTAATTTTGGAATATCGAGCCGAAAATGGTCTCAATCGATTGGGTTCGACGCCCCGATGAAGAATCCGTGGCGAAAGTTGAGTCTGTCCGGCCGGCCTTATCCTCTCTAGCATCCAAAAGGAATCAGCTAGAGTTTTCATATTTTCAGAATAGGTAAATTGTCCAAATATCTCGGTCAAGTTCGTTATTGGGCCAAATCCGTCGGACGGTTCAGTAGTTATGAGCATCTGAAATTTTGTTTCCTCAATAACTACTAGAATATCCATCCGATCAAGTTGATACTTGAAATATTGGCTACAACAAAACAGCTCGCAAATTTTCGCAGAAATCGTCACGCTACAAAATTTTTAAAAAATTCCCAAAAAAAAAAATTTAATCCTCACTTTCTCATAAGATATTTTTCGGATTTGAATAAAAAGTCGTGAATATATTGAGGTGATCCATATCTTACTTATCCTCAAATTTCATTGTCTTTTCCATCTAAAGATATGATCATTTTTTTCATTTACTCAAGAGAAAGGAGAAATGACATACGTCCCGATGATTTTCTTTGAACGATGGCCATCACACATCGATATTCTAATGACAAATGCCAGGATCATTAATCAGTGTCAGTTGGCGTAATATTAATCAAAATTTTTCATAACAGGAAACCATAGAGATAAAATTCAATATCGGTGGCTGAAATAATATACGTTGTCAAAATTCAGAAAAGCACGTAGGTTTTTAGGAAAAGGGAATTTTAGCTTCGAACAAAACTTGGGGAAAATTATGAGTAGTTATTTTCAATTTGAGATATAGGTTTGTTCATTCATTAGGCGTTCATATTTGCATCACATTGTCCCATAGTACGGGAAAAGACTAATGTTCACGTGCTCAGAGTGCTTATAGATTTGTTATGGTTTGCATATTTACTCTCGAGTAGCTCAACAAGAGGGCCAAAGCAATCTGACCTCACGTCAGAGCTTTCTAAATTTTTTTTCTACGTACTGGGATTTAGTACTATTATTCAATAGTAAAAAGTTATTTGATCTTCACTTCTAATTCATATAATCACTTGAATCATCCAATGCAGCTGGCAACATAATCAACAAAATTGCTCTATGGGTGAACACTTGTGAAATGGTTGAAATAGATGATTTCGGGGAACTTCCATAATATGAACTGCAATGATATCAGTTTTGATTTCATGTAAAATATTTTTTATGCCCCAGAGATCTTGAACAATATGGTAAACTCATATCTCCTTCCAACGAGATGATAAAATGCTGAAATTTAACGATGTTTTCGATATCAATAACCTCGATATAAATTCAGAATTTTGAATATCTCAAGAGATATTGAGTAGAAAAAAATTTGGGATTTTTTCAAAAATTTTCTGGCAAGACGATTTGATGAGAAAATTCAGCAAACATTCGTTTCTGCCTCAATAAAACATCTTCGGAGTTACAACTTGATCGGGTGAATATTCTAGAAGTTATTGGGGAAACCAAATTTCAGTTGGTCATAACAGCTGACCAATTCGATGGATTTAACAGGGATATTCTGAGAATATAAACATTTTTGTTTTTCTCTTTAGGAAGAAATAGAAAACTTCTGGATAAATAGTATCTTCCTATGTTCATGTTCGAGCCGCAGAAAATGTGTATATATTTAGGCATAACTAATTAAAACACTGTGATAAAAACTTTGGAACCGCGGATTATTGTTCATTAATATATACCTTCTGAGGATTTTCAATTCTCTCATTTGAAAATAATATGTATTCATTGAAAGCCCATCGAGTATGTGACTCTAAGAAATTTATGATTATTTGATACGAAGTTCCGGGAGTGGGAAATTTTTTTGGTTATCTATCACATATTTCAAATCGAATTAGTTCTCAATCCTAGATATAATAAGATAAGATATAAGAGCTAATAAATTCTGAATTAACTAGTATAAAGAAAAATCGAATACTTATGATAAATGTGTTTGTTGGAGGGTCAAGAACCAATGATTGAAATTGAAGTGGTCAAAGGCTCACCACATATTGCATCATCTTTGTTAGGAATGACGAGAGAATATCAGAAGGGGCAGGTAAATGAAGGTCTTTATTGACGTAAGGTCCCTAACAATCATGAAGGACCATCAAAAACCAATCTTGGAATAGCAATTGCGAACAACCTCACATAGATATATTTTATGCTTTTGATGAAAAACGTTCAACTACTCATACATTTTCGAACCGGTTCGGAAAACTCCCCTACAAGTAGTCGCCGACACAAAAACAAATGATGTTTCAGAAGAAGTAGTGTGTAACACTAGGAAATGCTCACCGAGACATTTCTATTGTATCTATAAATGCAGAAATAAATCTCTGGTAACCATATCTTATCGTGATTTATTGTCTTGAATGAATAGCAAAGAACTGAACCTTGGCATCCAGAAACCTGCACTCCATTTATCTCCTTGTCTTCGACAAGGAGCTAGCAGTTATATAAAATGTTGTCGGAACTGCAATCATTTCAACGTCTGCAAACAATTTACGGTACTCTTGTAGATGAATAAAGAGTGAATAATCTTCTATAGGCTCCGCTTTCAATCACGGACTGATCTTCCACACGGGCGGTTTTGTTCTGCAGTACAATATCTTAAGAGTGACTTGTTTCGAGTACAATTTATCTTAAATGGTCGACAAAGACTCTTACACTTGATTTCCTACAGTGACAATTTGTATCCGCATTAAATCTATTGAATTGCTTGAAGCGGTTGACAATGTTTTTAAAAGTCGTTTAAATGTAATTATTACTCAACATAATGAACAACAACTGGAATTATCGGTTCCAAGATAATGGAATTACTACATTGTTGGTATTTACAAGATCAAAAACAATAGGTACTTCATTTTATTTGGAATTTCTACCGTTTTCTTATTTGGACTAAACGCAAGAGAGTGCTGTCAACCATGCAGTTGTAAACTTAATTAATTGCCGCTGGGCAAACATAGTTGGCATCAAGTAAGCAACGGTATAAATCGAAAATTATCCTTAATGAGGAGACCGACTTTACAAATTCAACTGTTGAACGAAGTTTCTGCAATTATAAGTTGACGATCAGAATTTACCTGAAAAACCTACCAACCTATAACTATCGTCGAGCTCTAAATATTAGAGTGCAATATATTGAAATATCGAAAAATAAATGAAATATAATCAATCAAATAGCTTTCAGTTGAATGCCTTGAGGATATTGAAATTAATCATTTCTTCTAAAATTACCTTCAGGTATTATCTATATCTACAGGTGTTTCAAAAAGAGGTATCCCCCTCTCTAGGATAGGTAGAAAACTGAAAAATAATTGGGGGTTGCTCAGTAAAAAATTTTCGGAACGCCATCCGTATTCAAGATACAGGGCCTTGAAGAAAAAAATATTATACGCATTTTTTAAAATTTTGCAGAAACTAATGGCAACATTGTGATGAAATTTTATACGAATATGTTTTGGAAGCTGATACATTCAATGAATTCGTTTTTATGTCTGACTGTCGTAGAGGGCGCTAGTTAGACGGTTCGTACCAAGTAGTATTGAACATAACTTTTTTAATATTAGATTTATTGGGCAAAATTTCAAGCGTACTTAAACATCGTTCAATTTCACACTAAAAATGTACTCCTGGTAGAACTCGATACTTTGTACCGTTTTCAGAGTATTTTGATTTGAACATTAAGAAGTAATAACCGATTAATTCTATACACACAATAGCATTTTCTCTGAAATTTCAGTTACCATGGAAAACTGTCTTTCATTTAATAGTTTTGACGTCGAGTCAACAATAATTTCATTTCTATTTGTTAAATTAGATATTGTTAATCAAAATGTACTCAAATTTTGAATACCTTGACATGTTATTAACCTCAAGAGAGTGTTTAGGAAACGCTAGTGCAGCTGTTACGCGTTATGCAGAAAAGTTTCCTCCAAGAAACTTTCCAAGTAAAAATGCATTTAGCGCAATTGAACGACGTTGTCGAGAAACTGGGAGTGTGAGACCTAAAAAAATAAATTCTGGTAGGCCAAGAACAACAAGAACCATCAACAAAGAAAATATGATTTTGAATTTAGTTGATCAAAATCTAACACTTAGCGTAAGGGATGTGGCAAGACAAACAAATACGTCTTCTTCAAGTACTTGGAGGATACTTAAAGAGCAGCAGCTACATCCTCATCATTACAGACAAGTCCGAGAGCTCTTGCCAGACGATCTACCGGTTAGAATGGATTTTTGTCAAACATTACAAGAAAGGACAGCCCTCATCCAAATTTTTAAAATGTATTCTTTTTACGGACGAGGCAACTTTTACTCGACAAGGTATGTTTAACTCCCATAATGCACTTTACTGTAGTGATGAGAATCCTTATGTCAAAAGGGTAGCACATTACCAACACTCATTTAGAGTTAATGTTTGGGCAGCAACTTTAGGCAACAAATTAATAGGTTATCACATTCTACCTGGAAATTTAAATGGTGATATGTACCTGGACTTTTTAAGTAATCACTTATTCGAGATAATAGAAAATTCAACGGTAAACGAGCAAAGATATCTATTTTTTATGCATGATGGAGCTCCACCGCACTTTGATAGAAGGTGTCGTAATTGTTGAGTAACCATTTTCCGAATCGATGGATTGGTAGAGGTGCAGAAGCTCCGATTCATTGGCCTCCTCGGTCATTTTATTTTAATCCCTTGGATTACACAGTTTGGTCGTATCTTAAAGAAAAAGTATATGCTGCAGAGGTAAATCCACCGCAAGATTTAAAAGATGGAATACAACGTCACTTAAATGATCTCTCTCTGATTATAATAACATTTACATAGGCTAAACTGGACATTCATTTAAAACAAAATTCAAAGAACATAAAACAGATTTCACCAAAAATAAGAAACAATCTACTTTTTCATCCCATGGCATTTTTAAGTGTAACGACTATTTTTATTCATATATTGGGTATCCCAAGGAGGATTGCTTATTAAATTATTATCAAACTATTCATGCAGAATATCTCAAATTTTGTAGATCAACATGAGGTTTCCTAAGGTTCCTACATTTCTCAAATTTTCAGTTTTGAAAGATATAGAAATTGGCAGCAGCTTTGTTAATTTGTTTAAATTTTTTCATAATTCTTAAATTATTTCAGTTACTTTCCTTTACTTCTCTCTAACTGTTTTTGAGTTATGAATTATTTTTAATCAAATTTTATATTTCAGTTCGAAATTTTTCACAACAAATAATAATAGTTTGGTATACGCCACAGTTTCAGAATTTCAGTTGGCAGTTATGATAGAGTGCTCAAGAGAAAAAATAACCATTTGTCAACTCACAAAATTGTAAAAAATTGTTGTGAACATCCAGTGGCTTTCTCCATTTTCAGAATGAAAACCTACAATTTTTCAATGCATTTTCCTTTACCTATTTAGTTTATATGCGTTCATTAAATTCCAGATTAATTATCTCCTGCAAAATACTTCAATAAAACCTTTCTAACGGACACCTGACAATGACCAGACTTCTGACAGTTCCAACACACGACAGCGGTCGACGTCGTCGGCGGTTCACGAGGACTCACCCCAGAAAGAGAATTTAGACCGAGAGCTGTGAAGAAGCACAAGGAAGCGACACACACGCTAGTTCGAGTCACATAACTCTGACGTTTCATAATTCTTAAATTATTTCAGTTACTTTCCTTTACTTCTCTCTAACTGTTTTTGAGTTATGAATTATTTTTAATCAAATTTTATATTTCAGTTCGAAATTTTTCACAACAAATAATAATAGTTTGGTATACGCCACAGTTTCAGAATTTCAGTTGGCAGTTATGATAGAGTGCTCAAGAGAAAAAATAACCATTTGTCAACTCACAAAATTGTAAAAAATTGTTGTGAACATCCAGTGGCTTTCTCCATTTTCAGAATGAAAACCTAAAATTTTTCAATGCATTTTCCTTTACCTATTTAGTTTAGAAACTTAGTTTAAATGCGTTCATTAAATTCCAGATTAATTATCTCCTGCAAAATACTTCAATTTACCTACCAACTGTCTAAAACGTTCGCTGGATGTGATATAGCAACAAGCAAGGCTCTCTACACAACAATGTGCGTCCTATCTTAGAGTATGCTGGTCCCATTTGGTGGGCTAATCTGAGGGGCGATCAGCAACTTTTAGAATCTGTGCAGCGATGGAATACCCGTATACCATTTGGCGGAAATCGCCCGGACTACCAGACAAGGCTGCGGTTGTTTGGTTTGCCCTCCTTTTCGGAGCGCAGGGAAAGGGGAGACTTGATAATAACTTACAGAGCACTTCATTCCTTCTTTGGCTTGGACATGACACACCTCTTCCCACTCAATCGGAACCAATTATTGAGGGGACACCGCTACAAGCTTGCCAAGGAAAAATTTAGTACCACACCGAGGCTCAACTTCCTCCCCAACAGAGTGTTCGAGGCGTGGAATCGACTTCCGGATGGGATTGTTTCGTCACGATCGGTGAACTCCTTTAAGAACTCTCTGGATAGATGGTCCAGCCAGCGACAGCGATAGTTTTTTTGTTTTCAACCAATCAATTGAACATTCAATCTTGTTTGTCGCTTCTTGGGTTACTCTTAGTTTCATATTGTAATTTTTTTTAATTTTGAGTTCATAGGTTGTTTACCTTTACTCTTGCCATTGTAATAATAATAAGATGCCATAAAATTGAGCAGACTATAGTCATTTTCAAGATTCTCAAATTTGATTTGAAGTTTTTTGAAATAATTTATCCCTAAAAAAATGATAATGATTGATACAGGGGAGTCAAGTAAATTAATTAGAATTTTATACTGGGAATCATAACATAAATATTAATGCGTGATGTCCTATTAAACAAAATCTGTTCCCAAATTTGCATACACCTGGCATCACTGGTAATTTGGAAGTATTCAAATATCTCACATAACCTCATATTGATGTAAAAAATTTGAAATATTTAGCATGAATAGTTTCCTTAATAATTTAATAGGCCACCTTGGGACACTTGGAGCATTTCTTGTAACTGTAGCTTCAGTTTAATGTACAGACTGAAGATGAAAGGATGATCGAAATTGTAATCACATTCTCGTCATAAAAAAATGTTAGTAGAAAATATATAGTAATGAAAAACCGAAATTGTTTTTATTATAATGAACTAGCAAGTAGTGAGCAATGAAATAATGGCCCACTATAGGAGTTGGTCGGATGAGCGTCAAATATGACTCCATTTCAATTTCATGTTCCCAGAACCCTTTTACAATAATGCTTCATATTCCGCAGCCAGCTTTACACATCCGGAAATAATCTCCAGACAAACCATTCAGTCACGAAAAGCCGCAGGGTTAATACCGATAACAGATAATTTCGTATAACTAACCGATTTTATACTCTCCTGTTTCCTGAATTCCCCTTTTTCACTGTAATCTGAGATCGAATTTAAATTTACTGTTATAAAAACGATTGGTTTAATGGATCGCAAATCAATTAATCTCGAAAACAGCATTCGGTTCAGATGATATACATAAAAACCTGAACGAACACTATTGTTTGGGTTTACCGTTGGTCGGTGACCAAGGATACCTCATTAGCGAACTTGATAGTAGCGTGCGGAACAACTGTCTTTCGGCTCTCTGACCGGAATAACTTGGTATTCACGATGATGTGCGTTTAATTTATAGTTCTTATTGATTCAGGAGAGATCATTGAATTTGATTATATAACATTTCAATCGTTCTCTTCTAAGGCGGTTGTGATTTCCCGAATAACTTCATATTGGGAGGTTTGGATTATTAAATTTCGATGGCGAAATGTAGATTGATGTTCATCGATTAATGACAGAAGCTCTTCTTGATATTTTTTGGACTACTACAAGTTCACTCTCTTCGAAAACGAATATTATTTCACAGAAACATTAACGGACATTTCTAGAAATCTATACTCTTTAAATAAATCTCAATCCGTTCCAACTTTCAAATTGTAAAACTGGGGGGTTAACCAGAAGTCTTCAAAGTTTTTAGGACTACTTCTTCAGATTTTGCACAAATAACGAGTGGAGGTACAAAAATGTGTGAAAAGCACTAAGGTGACCTCAGGAGATTTTGTGCGGTTGTTCTAAAATTTTTTGTACTCTGGCTAAACAAACCTCCATCACGAAATTGATTTTTTCTTCAGTTTTGTCTGAAGCCTATTTTCACTTCCCCTTGAAACCCACCAAAAGTAAGTATATCCAATCATTCAGCGTTATTTAACACAATGAATTGATCACTTTCATATTTACAAAACGTTATGTCAACAAAATTCGGCCTCATTTATGTAGAACGGTCATGAAAATTTCGACAAACGAATGCGTATCTTATGTACTTTATGAAATAATAAAAAAAATACAATTGAAAGACTAAAAATTCAAATCTTGCCTTAATTTTGGGACTACCTTTACGTAATGGCTTTTTTTTGCCATTTGAATTAGGGGTGTTGTAAAATTTATGAACACGTATAATATATTGTAAGTGTTCGAATACCACATTCAAAAAGGCGCCAAACATCTACAAATTCAGGCTGGCGACAAATATCCTGGCGCCGCCTTTGTTCAATCTCCCTTAAGCTTCCAGGAATACAATACCATATATGGTCTTTGGTTTCACTCACGAAAAATCGTACACCGCTGTGACCATATATGGGCATTCTGAAAGCCCTCGAAGAGGGAGTCATCCCTGTGGCATAAATAGTCGGAACACCAAAAAAAGGCATTCCAGAATTCCGAGTCAGTCAATCATTCAGACTCAGTCACTCATTCTCATTCCAGAATTACGAGTCAGTCAATCATTCAGATTCAGTCACTCATTCTCATTCATTTGCATTCCAAGTCAGTAAATTCCAGAATTCCAAGTCAGTAAGATCATTCTTATTCAGTCAAGCATTTCGAGTCAGTCAATCATTTAGATTCAGTCACTCATTCTCATTCATTTACGCCTTCAAATTCAATCACGCATTCCAATACAGTCCACTTATTCATTTCACTGTGCTGATACATAAATTTCTTTTCGTTCTGCAAATTTGTTAAATTATCAAGTATTCCTACGTCGAGTGTCCTCAAACCAACCACTAAGTGTGTAAATCAGTTGTGTCAAACAGTGTTAATAAAAAACATATCAAAATCAAGTTATGTGTTCTTTATAATCGAATGAATACAGTAAGTTTTATATTTTTATATTTAAAATATATTATAAACTTTAAAGATAGAGCAATCAAACTTACCCCACTCACTTACAGACCCCTATTTTGCATCAAGTATCTAACTAATTAATCAACAGTATTCTCTAATACTAGTTGCAGAATGGGCACCTATTCCAACACGAATGCGAAATTCGAAAACGAGCGACGAAGGAGCGAGTTTTTGAACGCATGAGTGTTGGAATTGCCTTCTGCAACGAGTATTAGACGATATTGTCTCTTTTTCAGTCAAGAATGGTGAGAAATTTATCGGAATTCAATGAAAAATTCAGATTATACCTCCTAATGCCTTTTGTATTTTATTGTGTGACTGATACGAAAATTGACAGATTATAGAATTTGAATAATGCGTTCAAATCTCAACATGATTTAATATTGACAATTGACATGCAATGGACGCGTGTTGACATTCGAAAGGATAGGATGTCAGTGTTGTCAATCACAAGACGAGAAGTATAACTAAAAACAATGCTGTAACTGAACGACACTGAAATAAAGAAAAAGAATTATCCACCCTCATTAATAAATTAAGTTTAAAAGCAAAATGTTCATAAATTCTACCACAGAACAAATTCAAATGGAAAAATAAAACGATTACATATATATCTACTACCATATATACCAATATTATCCGAAAAAACTGAAAATATCGTTAAACCTAACAATAGTATGAAAATAGCTTACAAATCTTATAAATATCTTCTCAAAGTTGAAATCGCGAAAACGAATATCATATGAAACATTTGTGAAAAATATTCTCAGCTCCAACAAAACGATGGAAAATATTCACATTTAGGCGCATAAACAGTCCTGAAGTATTTTTTGGAGAGCATAATGGACTACACTAATGTTTAAACATCGCGCCATATAGGTACGTTATTTTTAATATTTGAGAACTAGCGAATATTATAGGAGCTCGAGCGCACTCTCATATTGCACCCTGTGTTGAATTTTTTGTTAATTCTCCTGTCCATTCTTTTTTTTTCTTGAACCGGAATCAATCGACATTGTGTGACTGAGTAGGAAATATTGAAGCATTGTTGCAAACCTCAAAAAGGGATATATATTTCTTCTTTCATTATAAACCAAGTTTGGTTTTTTCGTTAAATTACTTGGTTGAATCTCTCGAAAGATGATTTTAAGTCACTTGAATATTAAAACCCACTTACGTCAAGGGTAAGTCAGAATTCTAGAAACTGTAGAGTCGACAAGAATTTCTTATTCTTTCAGGGTTTTTTTTGGTACCAATTCTTTGTTCCTGTGAAATATTCTCTTGATCTTCAAGACCGGAAACCTGTAATGAGATAGCCTCAATTCAACTCCCTGTATTGGTAGTATTAATATTGTTTGATAGAATTTGTAAATACAATTTCTTGTGAGCGTTATGTAATATAGGGTTAGTTAGTATTTCTCTTTATTTTCTCCTGGTTCACACTCACGGGTAAAAGAAACTGTAATGCAAAAACCCACCACCGCTTTTGTACTTTTGTTTCAATAAGGTGATCAGGCATTTTAATTACCTGGCGCCCCCTTTATTTACATTTTAGTAAAATTTGAATTTATTTCAAAGGTGAAGAACCCCCCTTGTGAGTTAGCTGGTCACCCTTTTGTCAACGGGCTTTTATTATTTTACAATCGATTTTTCTTAAATAAATCTGTTACACACTTGACTTTGTTTTTACTGCTTTGCTAAATGGTTTCTTTAATATTTCAAAGCATTTCCTTCTATGGATTGAAAGATACTAGAAATTACCTAACCTCAAATCTTGGTATAAAATAGGAAAAATATGTTTTTCTTATAAAAATATGAAATGATCGCTTTGTAAACATCTCAATTGTTTAAAAAAAAGCACTTTGACCATGGACATGGAAACTTCAAGAATCTCTGATCAGATTTGTAAGTAACCTATGCCAAAATATTAATCAGTATGAAATGGTTGCCAGAGAAAAACAATCCATCTGCTGATTAAAAAGCTATATATGATATAAAAGAATGTTTCTCACCAATAGGAACACTTTTTTTGAAGGGTCAATAGATACTGCACAGATGACTCGTAAGATTATGTACTTTCATTGGCGTAAAGGACCCATTGAAAACATATTTAAACAGAATACGAAAAAAGGCAAAAGTTTGGTTTGCCAGTCGAAAAATCATCATTCAATCATGTATATCTTGAAAAACCACTGACAATTCATCTACTGGGGCATTTATAACACAGGATTTTTATTCAACTGAAGAAAACAGCAAATTTTTCAATAAAGCTATAACACGATGGGGATTTGATTATGGTTTAAAAATTCAAATTATTACTGATATAATATTTAATGCATATAATGCAACTGATAAGGTTAAATTTATTTGATAAACCTTTTCAGTGGAATTGCAATATAAATAGATATTTATAAAATATGAAGAATCAGTAAACATATCCCTCACAAGTTTTATATAAAGGCAGACACGGGTTAACACGTGAGATTATTTTCCTAAATTATTTCCTTTGTATTCATCAGCACCCTCACTATTCCTTATTTTTGGTTATAATAGAATAATCCTAATAATTTGGACAGATTGGCCTCACCTCGCTGTACTGTCACGAGCCGCCAATGAAAGAAGCGTAGTTAACGAAAACAACCACAAGTTTCTGATCTAGAAGAAGCGAGCTATAGATGGTCCAAATGGATCCTTGAGTGTATTCATATACAGGGTGTCCCGTAACTCAAGCGGTTACTGGGTGATTTGTTAGGTTATACCAGTTCTAGCAAAAATTTAAAAAAATTCTATGTCGCTATGGTTGAGTGGTAGTAGGTATATTTTTGTAGTCACAAATTTTACAATTTTCCATTGATTTTCTTCAAACCTAATCCTCAATAACCATGCTATTGATTACAGTCACAAATCCATTGTTAGGAAATATTTTTTTTAAATTTTTTGAATAATCGTGTTATTGATTACAGTCACAAATTCATTGTTAGGTAAAATTGTTTTATTTCAGTTTTATTTCATTCTATTTTTATGTTTTATTTTTTATTCTTATTTTTTTTTTTAAAATGCTATTGATTGCAGTCACGAATACATTGGTAGGTAAAATTGTTTTATTATTATTTTTTAATTTTTTTTCAATTGTTGCTTGAACCTAGCATATCGCCCAGTAACCGCTTGACGTTGAGCTATGGGACACCTGTATACGAGCCCCTTGGAAGAATCTTTCCTTAGATAAACGTTAAGAATATTTATCGGATCAAAATTTCACAGGTGTGTAACTTTAAACGTCCATTAATGAATATTATGAAATCAAGTTAACAGTTCGAATTCTCAAGATTTTTCACCAAGTGATTTACGCAAAAAATATTAATATTCATGACCTAATGGAAGCAGGAATCTCGGCAAGACGTCTGAGGATATATTAGTACTGTATTAGAATTGCCTATATTTAATATATTCATTTATCGATTAAACCTTCTCTTTTTTCAACCATTTATCCTCATATTTTCAACTACATGATCATTTTCAGAGAGTTCTTCACATAATAAATGAAAACTCAGAATATTTTGAATTCCCTTACATTCAATTTATAAATTCTTCTGATAAATAAAGAACCTACCGTGGTCACATAAGGTCAAAAGCTTAAGAGATAATAAGAGAACTCTATGGGCAAAATGGATCGTGCTGAAGATTACATTCAACATATACAAGACATCGAATTTGTTAATTTAGTTTTCCACATTCTTCGATATGCATGACTTCTTTAACCCAGTCAGATTGTATCGAGAATGTGCATTTTCTAATTGAATTCCACATTCTTCGATATGCATGACTTCTTTAACCCAGTCAGATTGTATAATGTGCATTTTCAAAAGCTTAAGAGATAAATAAGAGAACTCTATGGGCAAAATGGATCGTGCTGAAGATTACATTCAACATATACATCGAATTTGTTAATATTGTAAATACTAATTGAATTGTAAATACTCACGCCAACCTGAATTATAACTGAAACACGAATATTAATTAACCAACTATTAAAACATCACCTAGTTAAAGCATTAACCATAAAGAAAACATTCAGTTATAACCAAGTTCCTTATCCAAGCAATCCACACGTTCTCGATCGTAACGACACGCTCTTGAATTCAATAATGGTCCACGAAATCATCAAAACGGTATTTGAAAGCAAAATACTACAGACGGAATCCCAGGCAACAAGACAGGCCAGTAAATGACCTGACGACCTCGAAACTCGAGTTGCATTGAGAAGGATCGCACGTCTGATTTGAATTCCACCGAAATAATGAGGTCGAAATCTGGAGTGTATAATTTTATTGAGCGAAACTGTATAAGGCAGCTCTTCGAGGAATACAAACAAAAGTGAGAGGTCGTTATTCTTCAATCTGGATCAATGCAGAATATGTTGATTTTAATGATTAGTACTGGGTACGTCTCAGGTTAGGCGGCTCCTTTGTTCCATACACGACGAAGAAATGTAAGAGGGCCTAATTTAAAAAAGTAAGCCATCTTAATTCAACTGTCATACTACGCCTCGATGTCTTGGGTCTCGATGTGACTGGGCCCAAGAGTCAAGAGGCGATTGAGGAAAACGCGACAAAGGTGCCCGAAAAAGGGGATAAAGTCCGGGCGTCCGGGTCAAGATCGAGAGAGGTAAATGTACCTACTGAACAACTGAAATATTTCATGATTCATACTGCACAAATGTCATTAATTATTAAATTGAGGTCTGTGGCGTCTATGGCGCCTCTTACCGTATACGAATTGATTTTGTTGGGATTTCTTTGATTTTTCAATTCAAAAAGCTATTTTATTTTCAATCATTCTACGAGAATATTTATTCCTCAGAGGAAGAGAATACTGCTCAGCTCTTGATTACAACCTGCTATTTATGTACTATTATCTCACAATATATTAATTATTATTGACCTAGACATAGACATAGATAAAAAAAATTTAGTGGAGATCAATTGTAGATTCGAAGAAAATTTGAACGAATTATTCATAAATATCGAAATTGCCGATTTTGACGAGCTATAAATAAATAACCAACATTTCATAGTTCAAAAAGAGAATTAGATGATATAAATTCTTTAATAATAGATGATAATTACCTACACCCATGAAACTGAATATTGAATATAGGAACAGTTTGAAATAAATGTAACAGGTAAATTGTGAACTGTGAACACTAAGGTTTTCAATTGAATAAAAAAATATTATCATGACCAGCTTCAATAATTTCGAATATCTTCAACCTCATATTCAGTAATATATTATTAGTCGAAGAAATATTACGGAATATCCTACTCGCTCATTCATTATCCTCAAATTTTTTAATTTATGACCTTTTTATTGCTTCAATTCTGTCGATGTTCCCATGTTCTAGCATCGACTGATTTGAAGTATGACGTGTCACCGAGACATCGCCACACCCATCCATTGTCAGCCTGTATCTATAGTGTGACATATTTGTTCCGACATTCTATCGCGTCATGAACGGCCGCAACGCTTCGCCTCTTTTGAAGTGATACACTGTATCGCTTCAATACTTCAACAAGGAGTCTTAATATATATATATATATATATAATAATAATATAATAATGATTATAGCGGTTTTCCAGTCACCAATTAAGACGCCCCGGGAGGGCTCCGGTCTACTTCAGCCCTTTTCAGTAAACTCGTGTTCCTTCATGAAAAGGGCAAGAAGCACCAGAAGTTCAAGCCCCAGGGTTATACGTTCCTGACTGGGAAACGACTAGTGTAAACAGTATACAGTATAGCGACCTCATTGTCACAGCGAAGTTGGCTTTGGAATTTTTCTACCTTTGCTGTTATGATGCAAAATGAACAAATTCTTAATTCTATTCACTAACTCCACAGTAGCAGTTACAAAAGTAGCCGCTAAAATTGTTATTCTATAATATCATATCAATGGTTCATGATCCCCGAAGATGAACCGTAGATATCACAATTTACAACTTAGCCGCTTTGATGATTGTTGCTTTCATTATTTCCTTCAGACATTTATTGATGGATTTCAGGAAAAATTATGATAATAATGGAGTAAAACCTCAAGAGAACGAAGCCATATTTTTGTAAAAACATCAAATTAGTATCCATTGAGGAAATTGCAATGCATAATAAAAAGGAAGCGTATAATGGAATGATTTCAGCGAGTTGAATTTGGGTGGACCAAATAATGAGAGAGTCCCTTGAAAAATCCACGATACCATCATTAATTCAGGAACGAGTTGAGGTAATAAGCATGCTGAAGCGGACAAAATTCATCCATTACCAGCAATTACGGAATACTGTGAACATATGGAGCCGTAAACAGATGTTAAAAAAACGGAACCTTAGGTGTACATTGATTTAATGATATGCAATGTGTTTCATGATGTTATTCAATATACGGCCGAAAAATGAAAAACATGAATTATTTAACTGCGCTATACATCACTTTATACACATATATTTAAATGAATATACGGCTGTTATTCCTTCACTCATCAAAAATTTATCTCAAGTTATAAATTTCTAATTTGGAAAACTTTTCCAGCAACAATTATACAGATAAAAATAACATTAATTGCATACATTGTAATCATTGACATTGTCACCCTGTAATCACTTTGTTCCCTGAATAATTTTCGAAATAGCTTAAAAGTGGGCAATTAGCTTCTCCATTTCTAACTTAGTTTCAAAATTTTAGAAATCAAAAAAGAAACCTTGAAAAAATTGTCGAATATGATTGGTCTGAATCCTGCGAAAATAATTCCTCCGTGGACAAAAAATTGTAGTAAGTATGGTACAGCCGTAAGAATAAGCTTATTTTTAGCCCTACTAGTATTGACGCTTTCATCGGTTTATGATATACGAGAAAAAATAATTACAGTGTTATAATATGTTTTCAAAAGCCAAATTTTATATTCAATTATTAAAAGTATGTATTGTGCTTATCAAATCAATATGGGTGCAGTTCTTAAATTTATTCGGTTGTTTGGTTTCTGCTGATCCGTCATATAAAAGTCAAATGACAGTTTGGAAGCTGCAAAAGAGCTTATTAACATAGATGGTAAGTTTACTGCTAACAACTAACATAAGACGACAATGAAATGTATAGATAAAAAAATTCAAGAAGACTTTGTTTCCACCATACACGTAAAATGTCTCTCAGATTCGAAATAATTATTATTTTCAATAACATCAACACTCTACACTGTCAATCAGTGTCACATCTACACACATCTAATTTTAGATGACGAGATATTGTTGATGATGGAGCTCGTGTTGAATGATTGTTTGGGCTATTACCATCATCTATTATGGATGTAAAAAAAACATAACATCCACAATAGATGATGGTAATAGCCCAAACAATCATTCAACACATCTACTTTTATGCAATTTTGATGGACACTATTGTTCCCTAAGAGTGGTTCCTCTTTATCTCTATCCTCCATATTAAAATGTATCAACATTAGATTACTAGATTAGCCAGGGATTGTGAAATTTCGACTTTGGTGGTGGAGATTTTTTATTGGAGATTATTTTTTTGAATTGCATAAATACCGCTTGAAAACTGTTGATCTGTAGAGGAAAATCTTAACATTTCTTCTGAGGACCGTTTGGAATGAAAAATTCAAATTATTGAATGACATGGGCGTTTGAAGTCGAACTGAAATGTTTTTACTAAATACTGTAAACGTCGGACGTATTTTCTGTTTGAAAAATTTGAGGTCAAGGCGAAGGAAGCTATTCTCAGTAATGAATTTAAAATGTTGGTACGTGTGGTAGAAATTTATTAATGCCTCATTTCAAATGTCTGATTTTCTTCGACTTTTTTAGTTGTGCTAAAATCAGTTCCTAACAGCAACAAGTCATGTGCTGTTATAATTTTAAAATAGAGACAAATATTTATGCTGTTGTATTTAACGGTGTCTAATTCGTTCAGAATTTTCAGATTCAATTCCCCAACAATAATCCTATTCAAAGAGTAAAAACTATCTTCGATTCAGAAACGACGGATTGAATCTGTAGTTGTCATCAGTATCTGCGATTCCCCAAAATGATTCCCGGATATGCCAAAAATAAAATAATTCTATTCTTTCAATATTCACTGAGAATGTATACCTAAATAGATACAGTAGAAAATTTGACTAATATTTCAATTTGATACTCCAAAAGCCAGTAGCCATATGCAATAATCAAGAAAGAAAAAGCTCAAGTGACTATACAAACATGCTTTTTTCACATGTGCGAAATGAAAACAAAAAATTAAAACAAAATCAACAAATATACTCAGTAAACTTATGTAACTTCAGCACTTAAAAAATTTTCAATATCTTGAAGAAGTTTCAGAATATGCAAAATATCAGTAACCTCAACATATATGCGAGAATTTTAATCGAGATCTGACGAAAATTATATGAGTAATCGATTAATTAAAAAAACAGTTCAGAAATATTTTCATTATTTTTCTAGACCGACTATATCAACAAATTTTGACACACTCATATCATTCTACGTTATTCAATCGATTTTCAAGTAACACATCGATTTCTTGTATATTTTTCCTGTTATTCAAAAACCAAATTTTTGATACTCATAGCACTTAAACCATTAGACAGATTTTTCCCTAATAAGTAACTTGACTGAGATATTCTGAACTTAGTCTATTTTGTAAATATGAAAGTTTTGGCTATCTTTTCAGTTTTATGGTATCGACAGCTGGCATTTTGGGACTCAACGATGGCTCGCGTTTCTATTATGAAGAAGAGCTCAAAAACGAGACGTCAGGATGCTTTAGGGCTCTTTTGAACCTTCTGCAAGATTTCGTTAATTTTAATGATAATATCTACAAAACTATGAAGTGATCAAATGTGAGAATAAAATCAATAAATTCTCCTTATGAACCTGAAACATATATATTTCATTCACTCCGCAACCACCACGCTGATAGATATTCTGCTAATAGAAATCCCGCCAGATCATCTTCAGCCATTCCAATTAAAATGATTGATTTATTCAGGTGAACCAGAGAACTAAAATTATGTTTTCGTCACAAGTGGATTTCATTCATTATATTCAAATACAAAACTACTAGAATGCAGAACTCGTAAAACCTGAAGCAGGAAAAGAGAATTATCTGGAGCATTCTATAAGGAATTGAGAAAAAATAAATACTTTCACAGTTCACGATCTAGACCTCAGGCATGTAGATATGCCTACACATTAACTCGCCGTACTGCCGTAGGCATCAAATCAATTACTGAAGATATGTAGGCAAAAGTAGCATCTAACCCACAGCCGATGAAAAGGGATATGATGCTAGTGAAATGAACTGAAAGTGCAATCGAGCGAAGACTCCAGTACTTGATTCAAATCTGTGTCATTAAATAATTGTTTAGAATATAATGGAACGGTGATATCCGTTTCAATATTCATTATTTTTTCGATAGTGATCAAAATACTGATTTTCGCGACATATCGAGTTTCTATCACTATCTAGTAAATCATGAATTACTGGTTGAGAGTCATAAACTAAACCGTTCCGTTATAGTGCCGAAAACTGAACAAAGGTCGGGTCCAACTGACTATCTTCTACGGTTATATAAGTGACTATCGGCTTGTGCTGGCACAGTGGGCTATATAAAATTTATACAACACTGACCTGAAGTCAGATGACTTTAGCAACAGTAACAAAAAACACATCTCACTGAGCCAATCATGGATTTCTGATCAAATTCTGTCCGGTTTTGAAGGATCTCTGGGTGGAAACCAAGGCACATAACCAATACACTATAACTGGTATTTGATAACTGTGCTACTTAGTGATACATATCATAGCAAGAGCAATTATTTCAATTCTAAAAGATCATATCTCTGGAAGTGTGAGTTTGTCGGGTATACAAATGATATCAATCTCTTTTAATAATACTGCACTAATAGGAAAATTAAGAAAAAAATGTTCTAAGATATTAATTCCTCAAAACTACCCTACCCTACTCGCATTGCGTTGGACGAAATCGTGCCAACGGATGGAAAACAGAATCGATTTTTGCCTCGGATTCTTCATCAGTGAGTCCGAACAAATCGATTTTTTTTTGTACAGATCAATAAGCGCACTCTCCTCTGGTGAACAAGACCGCTAAAAACAAGAATAAATGTCCAGCATGTATAATTTCTTAGTTAATGAGCGACTTCTTGCGGCCAGGATCATCATCAGGGTCTCCCCTCCACAAATAATAATGCAGGATATAATGTACAGACTTGAAATTAAAAAAAAAATAGCTGTGATTACAAATCAAGATTTTCTACAAAAATTTTGGAAAACTACGTTATCAAAAACTTCAGAGATATTTATCGTTTCTCTGGGCTCCGTTGATAATTTAATAAATTACGATATTTTATTGTGGCGTAACTGTGTTGCTTGGTGCTTGAAATGCATAGAAAAAACTTTAAGAATAAATTTTAATTGCAAGCCTAACCATATCTGCTGGGATATATTGAGGGTGAATGGAACACTCACATCCTCTTATTTTTCCCTAATTAGAGGTAAGGAAACAACATTGCACTTCAATAGTAAAGTTTTCAGATCTCGCTGTTACTCTACAAGAATTAAATTTCAAAGAATATCTAAATAACTATAGACCAAACACTCTAGTTCACGCAATTCTAGTATATGTAATTTTTCAACTAGCTTTATATTCATGATAAAGGTGGAAAGAAAGTAATTTTCCTAGTGAAGCATTTATACTATTCTTGTTGACTTCCTGATGAAGTATTAGTCCAGTCATTTTAGCTATTTTAAACCCTAATCTGGTGAGCTGAATTCTTGTATACACCTATATTAGTGCATTGTATTGAAGATGTGAAAAATCGACATTGATATCGTTCTGGGAAAAAAAGTTATAAAGGTTAAAAGGTCACGAAAATCAGTTTTTCGCGAATATCTCGCGATCTAACAGGTAGAGGTCAAAAAAGGTTATTATAAAAATTGTTTGTCGTAAAATGGTCTACAAAATATGTTCCCTACATTTTTCTGTAGAATCAACCGTTTTCGGAGTAGAGCGCCGTGAAAGCGACTATATCATAACGATGCACTCGTTTCCTAACCACCGAGGTAGAATACAGGGCGCGATTTTTCAACATGGTTTTTCCCGTCCATAATATGTAGGAAGAGGTTTCTTTATTTACGAGTGAATAACTTTTTATTTGAATACGGAAAAATACAGAAAAGTTAGCTTTAGAATATATATTCTCTTGAAATTTATTGTCGATATCTTCAATTTCTGAGTCTTCAATAGTTGCTGGCAAAACGTCGAGTGGACTTATTCCAATATTTAAATCAACATCTTCATCATTTTCATCATTGGTTGACGTCTAAGCAGGAATGGCCACGGCAATGTCCACAAACTTTTAAACATCTTAATCCAATTTTTCAGCATCCACATTTGCCGCTGCAACCTTTTGTATATTATTTTTGATACTTTTCATACTGTCACTCATAAATATATTAATTATTTATAAAATAATTTCGGAACAGAAACTGTTGTCATTTTTGACGGTTTCTCTGATACCAGTAAAAATATCAAAGCGATGGAAAACTAAGAGGAACCCCTGCTGTTTCTACATCTTGTGAAATACACTTCAATGAATCGATGAAAGTTCCTATCAGTCAAGAAACATTCTTATCTAATCGATTTAACAAAAGAAAATTAATTGAAATGCTTATTAAGAAGTTCGAAGAAGTTGGTATTGCTACAAGACAGTCACGTGATGATAATGACGTTTTAATAATTGAAACAGCGATGGAAAAATTAATAAATAATACTACGATTATTGTTGGAGAAGACATAGAGCTGTTGGTTCTTCTCATAGCCCGCACACAATTACTTGATCAACCTACATCAATTTTATTTCTTTTTAATTCAGGAAAAAACAATGTTGAAACAGAAATATACTCGACTGATAGCCTCAACATATATCCACATTGCATGAAAAATATTCTGTTTCTACATAAGTGACCGGATGTGATACAACTTCAGCACTTTTTGGAGAAAGAAAATTGAAAATCATGAAGATGTTTGACAAACGAACCGATTTAACCCATTCTGCAGAAATATTCCAACAATAAAATTGCTCTCGAGATGTCATTGTCAATGCTGGGGCACATTTTCTACTTGCAATGTACGGTGCTCCGAAATTAGACTTTCGATAGATAATTACAGATATTGTAGTTTTGCTGAACTGACAAGGCAAATTGCAGCTGTAACATTTCCATTATTACCACCTACTTCTTCAGCAGCTCAACAGCATATTTATCGAGTGTATTATCAAATACAAACATGGCTAGGAAGAGAAATTGATCCAGAGCAGTGGAGTTGGGAGTTAGAAAATAATATACTGCAGCCAATAATAACTTTATTACCACCAGCACTCGATAATCTACTGAACACAATCTTCTGTAATTGTACAAAAGATTGCAGCGGCAAATGTAGATGCTGAAAAATTGGATTAAGATGTTTAAAAGTTTGGGGACATAGCCATAGCCATTCATGCTTAAACGTCAACCAATGATGAAAATGATCAAGATGTTGACTTAAATATAGAATTAAGTCCAATCGACGTTTTGTCAGCAACTGTTGATGACACAGAAACTGAAGATATCGACCATGAATGTTAAAAAAAAATTATATACTGTTAATAAGTTAATTTTTCTGTTTTTTTCTGTGTTCAAATAAAAAATTATTCACTCATAAATAAAAAAAAATTTAGAAAGCACTGACGTGAAGTCAGTTGGCTTAGGCGCTCTTGTAAACCACTTACAATTATTTAAATTTTGAAAAATTATATCTCCAGAACTATTAGCTTGTCGAAGTCGAGAGTGGTATTTTTGTATACGTCTGATAAAACTGCACCATAAAAAAATTTTTATTTGAACAGTGTCATTTGAAAAAAAAATTTTTTTTTGTTACTCCGAACCTATTCGGCCGATTTGACCGAATAACGAACTCAGCCGAGATATTTATACCTCAAACCTATTCTGAAAGTTTCAACTCTCTAACTTCATCCGTTCGAGAGTTATCGTGTTCACGGAACGGACGGACGGCCGGACAGGATCGATTTTGACCACGGATTATTCATCAGTAGGTCCAAACAAAACGATTGATACCACTTTTGCCCAAAAATTCGAAAGTCACAGACATTTGGGCAAATTGATAAGCACTCTGTTCAGGTGAACAAGAGCGCCAAAAACCTCGTATTATATATTATGGAATATGCGTTTGGGGGAAATCAAGTCAATTTCACGGCAAACAATTTTTATAATGACTTCTGAAAAACTGATTTTTGTGAATTTTTCGCCTTTATAACACTTGGAATTTTTCCGCACTGGACTATATGTACCTCAAGCTTTATATTCTATATCAAAAAATGTGTAATAGTTTTCATGTTTCTAGAATAGAATTGTTATCCGAGTATTTCGGTCAAGATCGTTATTTGACCAAATCTATCGAATGGTTCTGATGTTATGAGCATCTGCAGTTTGATTTACTCGATAAATCATAGAATGCCCATTTGATCAATTTGTGAGTTGAAAGAGATTTGGATGAGTTTGACATGTATAGGTTTGAGAAATTTCGTCGAAATGGTCGCGCTAGAAAATTGGAAAATCTTGGGAATAATATTTTGAATTCATGATATTTAGTAAATTATTTATGTTTAAATTATTGTTATGGCAATAACCGTCATTTCTAATTGTTATTATCCCAACCTTTTTACAGTCATCTGTCGTTTTCAAGGTAAAAATTAGATTTGAAAAGGCTGACAAGTTCAAGAAAATTTTCAATGTTCACTAATGAAGGTCAAATAGACAGTCAACGAAAACTATATAAAAATGAGTACTCATCTGTATTTTTGAGATTTCTTCGAGTCACATCGAACAATTTTCCATCAATGTTCTGTTGCACAGTACCGAAAAATACTTTAAAACAAGCGTGCAAAAGCTCCTGATCTCAAGTAATTGCTTTTATATATTTTTTCATTTTTGACTTATCCTATACATTGTTGTATGCGTAGGAGGTTTTCTAATTTTTACAGATCAAAAGCTTGTTTGATTGAAAAAAATAAATTGAGATAAATCAAAGTGAAAAAAAAGTTTAAAATTAAATTATTGAACATCAGGAAATTATAGGAACAGAGTGTGATGCTTCTCGAACATAGGGATATGCTCGTAATGTAAAAATTGATCCATTTCGAGCCAACTTGAAAAAATTCAACTGCTGAAATGAGGAAACGCTTAACCAATTGATAAAATGATTATTTTGCTAGAGATTTGAAACAAATAATCATCTATCACGAAATAACCAATTTATCTCATTGCAAATTGAGAATGATTCTCTCCAAATTTTTCGGAGAAATTATCTTCCATTTCATTTTCTCAGTGCGTTTATTACAGATCTGTGCGAATATACAGGAAGTCCGGTAAAATGTGGAAGATCTCTCGGATTCAGATTGAACATTAAAATTAAGATGACAAGTTCCCATTATTTTTTTCCTAGCGGCCCTTCCTACGAGATACGGCCTCGTAAATCTGGTAATCCATTTTTCTTGAATAACTTTTAAACAATTTAATATCATTCAATATAAATTCAATATGATGAACGGTAGTAGAGACCTCTTAAAATACTGCCCTCAAAACATGATTAACTTGTTTAGTTGTTAATTCGCTACAGCATTTCGTTCGAAAATTTCATTCGATTAGCATAGTCTGCATCCTTCAATTCCTGAACCAATTGAATTTTATGGGTTTTAAGATTTGAGTCTTTTTTTGAAATCGAATGTAAAGATGATTGTTTGATGTTCAACGCTTGGGTCCGCTTCCAGATGGATAAAGACCGATTTTGACGTACCGACGCCTCGACTTCTTCAATTGTTTCTTATTCGAGAACTGAACAAGAATGACCAAAGTTTTGAATTTTAGCTATCACATCTGTATTCTCGAACATCCTGGTCCATTTCCTAATGCTATCGTCACTTGGGGCGTGGCGTAAAGGATATTCCGCACGATTCATTCTCCCTATGCAGGACATACATGCTCCGGTCGACCGGAAAGGAAAAACTGTACAGGTAATTAAACATTGTGAGAGCACGATTTTTGATCTGACTTGACAGAATATGACATCTTCAAATCAACTGAAAGAGCAAATATCTATCCATTATTTCTACTGTGACTCTCTAAAGTCATCAAAATATCTTCTACATCTTCTCGTAGCTTTACTTTATGAATATGCAGTTATGTAAGATATTAATCACTTCCATAGATGCACAAATTTCAGTTGAAATCCAACATCTTATGAGATATCGAGGATTGAGGAATTGTGTTTTTGGATAATCTTTTAAAATTTTCTAGAGTGACGATTTCAAGAAATTTTTGCAAGAATATTTGTTTAAACCAATCGTATTCCAAGTCCGGGTGGATATTCCAAGTGTTCTTGAGGACACCTAATTTTAGAGGCTCATAACTGCTGAACCGATGGATTCAGCCCAGTAACGAACTTGAACAATTAACCTATTCTGAAAACATGAAAACGCTTGTACCTAATCTCTTTCGGAAAATAGATAAAGAGGCCAGCCGTTTAGACGGGTCCCGGATTCTTCATCATAAGTCGAACCCAATAGATTGAGACCATTTTCGACTCGATAATCGACAATTGCCAACATTTGGTCAAAACTATAATATGCTGTTCTACTAATTCCCTTTAGTAGAACAAGTGGGAAAAAAAAGTTATGATATTGAAATGGAAGATCATAACTTCAAAAATGAGAATGGGAAGAGAAATCAATGCTAATTGATATGCCATTCTACAAAAACCTAACCAGCTACCTCTTTTTATCATCTCTACGATGAATAACAACAGGCGTCTTGGAAGATTAAATTCTTAAGCAGCTTCTGGAGTAGAGCTATAAACGCTTCTTGATGAGTATACGACCGTGCTGATTAGACACTTGAATAAAAAACTAATGGGGTATAAACCGAATAATTGCAACACGAATGAAGTCGATAATAAGTTAAATTTTTATGATCTGAGCAAGGGAAAGAGTGGAATTCATTTCATAAATACCAAATGTTCTATGATTGGAGATCTACATAGAGTTAGGATATGCATATCCGAAAAATCCAAGAAAAAATTTAGGGGAACTATATTTCCTTATATCAGTATATCAACATTTATTGTTTTCAATGGATCGAATTATCGACTATTTTTTTATAATAATGAAGTTAGTTATAGAGTAGATAGTCAGAAAAAAAAACTATAAATCCTCTTTATTATTTTATCTAAGTTTTCGGGTTTTTTCGAAACCATCTGCAGGGAAACGACCTAGTTAATAACTTAAGAATCTAGATATTATATTTCAAAAATCTACTTACAAAATGTGAGGAATTAATTCTCGAAAAATTAACGTTCTACTTATCAATTTAACATTGTATCATATATCCCTACATTCAAAAATTCATATAATTTTGCCTTATCCTTGGATCATCAAAATCAAATTAATAAAAAACTGTACAATTCGAAGACATTTACGTTAACTCTCAATGAAATAGACATATATCATGGTCAAATTGAAGATTAAAACAATCTGACTTTATATGTAGCATGTGAAGAGAAGACTATTCATTATCAAAAATTTTATTATTTGAATTTTTTTCTCGTTTATTTCTAGAAGTTCTCATTTGCCTCAAATTCTTGATTAGATTTATTAAGTTGCAGTGGACAGAAATGGAATCATTGAATAAATTTGAACTGTTGTCTTTCATTTGTATCTCCATAGATTCAAGAAACAATCTTTTCCTCATGTTATTTTGATTTTCAATTACAGCTGCTGAATGTTGAAACAGTAACATGATCCAGAGGTCTGAACCCATCAAGGAGAATAAAAATGACTGCAGAAAATTTAAAGAAAACTCGGGTCTTTCCGATATTGATAATATGAACCAAATATGTTTTCATAGACCTAGCAACAAAAATCAACAGAATCTGAAAAATTCGATTTGATCATTCATTTTTCCTTTGTCTGCGATATGATCTATCAGCATCCTTCAGAATATCCAGAATGCAATAATTATTGCAATCAGAAATATCCAGTGCAGGATGCGCAAAATCCGAACAAATTATCACAAGGACGAAAAAAAAATTACCTTCTAGTTATGTTCTTCTATTATGGAATACCTACGCATGAATTAAATCAAGTTTATATTTCCGTTGATCGTAAACTGGATAATTATGGCTTGCATGTAAAATCATATAACTAACTTTATTTCGATGTGCTTCAAACACTACAACTTGCAGCTTATACTGAAAAACAATTGTAAAGGAAAGGCCTCGTTAGTGTTTTCCCACAATAACTGCATTCAGGACTAGTCCGAAATAATAGCTATGTTGTGTACTTTCAAATGCAATGATCATAGCTAACAGTTTCCTCTTATAATAATAACCCATCTAGTGGTTTTTGACGCAATTCGATACACTTTCCATTCTTGCATCTTTAAACATCTTTTATATTTAGGACGTATTGAAAAAAATTATGATATAACTGATGTGATGTCAGGAGTTTCTGGGCGCTTGTCCTAGAGTCATTTCCTATACATCAGAACGGTGTGATATTAATACAACTGCTACGATGAATGAAAAAACCTATCGCAAATTGAAAATACAAGGTATACCGATATGGAGTAAGCGTCAAGATACAAATGTCTCGATAGGGATTGTTGTGAATGCGCCTTGATTTATTTATTTTTTGTTTGTTTGCTATGACATCTGTTGAACACATTTAGTATACACCATGTGATGTCGAATTCTGTACCAGAAATTGATGATTTGCGGAAAGCATTAATTTTTTGTTTTCATTTGAAGAAATGTGCCTCAGAGTCCCATCGAATGCTTAAAGAGGCATATGGTGATCATACTCTATCAAAAGAAACATGTAAAATATAGTTCAAACAATTCAGAAATAATGATTTCAATGTAAGAAATAAAGGACATTAGAGTTTGAAGACGCCGAATTGCAAACGATATTGGATGGAGATGACAATTCTAATCAGAAGCGAATGCCAGAAATGTTAAATGTTGCATAACAAACAATTTCTGACCATTTAAAAGCTATGGAAAGATCCAAAGGTGTGGAAAATGGGTGCCACATGAATTGAATGAAAGACAAATGGAAAACCGAAAACACAGTAGTGTTTGCTTCAAAGATACGAAAGAAAATCGGTTTTGCATCGAATTGTTACTGGCGATGAAAAATGGATTTATTTCAAGAATCCTGAACGGACAAAATCCGGGACAACCATCAATATCGACTGCAAAACCAGAACGATTCGGTAAGATGACAAAGCTATGTATTTGGTGGGACCAGAAAGGTGTGTTGTACTACGAGTTCCAAAACCTGGTGACACCGTTAATACTGATTGCTACTGACAACAATTGATGAACCATGCATTCATCGATACATGACTGATGAAGAGGACTGCATAGAACAACGAGTCAGGAATGTGTTCAGGTTTGTTTAGATTTTTAGATTCATAGTTTTGAAACTCAATTTGGTTTTTAAACACTTTTGCAGATCTCTTCCTCCCGATGAAATAAGAAGAGCAACACACGAAGCATTCCTGAGACGTATAAATAAATGTCTAGAAATTAACGGTCAAAACTTTGAGCATCTTCTCTAGTTATAACTGCGAGAGTTTGCCATGGTTCTCCTAATAGTAACTTGAAGTCGGTTTCAAGGAGGGGTGGAAAATCTACAGCATGTTTCAAATGAAAGTTCCAGAAAATTTCATCTTTTTGGCGTGAAGGGAAAAGAAATAGCTGAAAATTCAAGACGAAAAACAGTTTTTTGTGAATAACTCAGAAAATATCCAGTTTAGGGCAAGGGTATGATGCATACACTCACATTATTTTTTAACGTAGATTCAATATCTGCCATAACAAAATGGGGTTCTGATTTGAAAAAAAATTGATTTTTCACAATTTTGTCATCCCTTACTTTGAAAGCGATTTTTTCACCCCCTGTATCATGAATCGCAATTTCGCTTTTTAAAGTGGATACATCAATCTTTCATCTTAAAAAATCCCAAAAATGAAAATTTTCCATCCAAAAACCTCGAAGTTATTCCTGTTTCAGCGGAGCTCTATTTTCGATTTTTTTTTCGAATTTTCCCGCTCAGAGAGAATTTTCCAACCAAAACTGAAAAATGTTACATCAAAATAACTTGAAATTTTCTAAGGAATCTATTTCTGGTATTCTAATTTGAAAAACGGAAGTTGACGTCATTTCCGGAAAAACCGGAGGTGCTCATGCCTTGAAAATATTTTAGATTTCATCAGCATCGTGAAATACTTAGGTATAAGTGATGAATTTCATGAAAACACGTTCAGTAGTTTCCCGTATAAATATGGGTGAGGTTCCTCGTGAAAGACCCTGTATAATCTAATCCAAATTACACAAGGGCGATGTATCCTCGGAATTGAATCTCCTGGAATCTCTAAATGTTTTTTTAGAGCATTAGATTAAACTGTCTCAAAGCATGAATTAGGCTTGTGAATGTTGACTAAAATATTATTTCTGCGTAAATAAATTTCCATTAATTTTCCACCAACTGAAACTCTATTGATAAGTGCAACCGATGTCAATCGAATACGTATGTGTTGAGGCATCGAGCATTGGAATTTCTATCGCACTTTTTGCTATCCTCTTTCATTTTACGATGATTCATTTTTCTAGACGAATAATTTGAGGCTTTCTCTTTAATTTTGAGGTGCCAGGTGATTGGAAATTTCGTTTTCGTTTTCGATGTCTCAATGAGCCAATAGACAACTTGATAAGTATATGTCAACTTTATCAATTTACATTAACTTCAACTACTGTGAATGCTTACCCTTAAGCATATGAAAAAATACTTATATCTTCTGGTGGGAGCAAGTTTAGGTAATGAAATATGAAAATATGTAAGATATCAATATTGTTCAGATATGCAGACATTTAATTCTAATGAATCGAATATCCTATGAGGCGAATTCAAGAATTTTCCTAGTTATATTTCAATCCGATGGATATTGTAGGAGTTATAGACAAAACCAAATTTCAGACACTTGTAACTCCTGAACCATTGGACGGACTTGGCTCAATAACGATCTTGACCGAGATATTTGAAGAATTATTCTGAAAATAAGAAAACGGTAGTCCATCTATTTCGGAAGATTAAGAGTATACGACTGGCCGGGTGGACGGGATTACTCAAGTTTGACCGAATTCATCATCAGGATACAAACCCAATTGCTTGAGAACATTTTCGGCTCGAGATACGAGAATTACAGGCCTGTGGGCAAAACGATACCTCGTTATTTTACTAGTACCATAAACAAGAGCGCAAAAAAGGTTTTTTTTAACTCTATGGCATTAGTTAAGATTGAGCACCAGTCAAATATGCTCACTTGCAATAAAAAAAAGACTTAATTTCACAGATAACTCTCGGAAATTGCAAAAACGATATTCAAACTTCTGGAAATGCGAATATTCTTCATGGTGTTCATAGTAAGATTGTGTAATTTTACCAAAGAGCCTAAATGGACACCACACACAGTATGGAATCATTCGCATACATATACTCGTCGGCAATTGGACAGCACGTAGACTGTTATCTCCCAAAAGCGACCAACCTAGACCAATAGGAAAGAAATCGTGTTACACCAGGGTAACAGGAGGCCCCTCACATCGTTTAGTATACACTCCTAAAGCGCGGAGAGCTTGATAAGGAGATTTTTCAGCATCTACCTCATTGCATGGACCCAATATCTGGTGATTACTATCAGTTTCTGTGTCTGATGAACAAATTTGCTGCTGAAACATTCGCTTCAATGTAAGCTTGTTGAAATTGCGAAAAGGGACAATGGCTTTCATCAGAGAGGCTTAATGACACAACCATTGGAAAGACAACAATTTAAAGAAAGAGAAGGGTAATATTATGTGACCTATATCTGATCAATTTAATGATAGTAAATGAAGCCGTTGGTTTAATGAATGAATATAAGTTTCCTTTAATTACACTTTATGAATGCGATTGTTTATCAACATGTAATTTTTTTCTTACATTGAAGATTGAATCATCTTATCTACAAATACAATAAACGCAAAAATGTGTGTGGCTGCCTAAATGATGTTTGACACTACTGAATATATTTTAATGAAACTTCACAATATCATGAATAAATATAACACCAAACCGATACATTAGCTTTAATTTGATACAATATTGTATCAATAATGCAAACTATAACGCTATAAGTGAAAATATGGATGAAAATTGAAAAAAATTATCTTGGGAAAGATATTAGATGTCTATCTAAATGATGGTAGGAAGAAATCCATTAAAAAATGGTGGATATGTCCCAAAAAATCATTCTACACAATTTGCATCCTCGAAAATATCTTGCAATCAACTGGGGTTGTATCATTTCAGACGAGCCACTACGTATATACTTATCCAATAGTGATGGGAAAAAATTTCAGAAACTTTAAACACTCCCACTTTGCCTTCCTTATTCGTTCTTGTTTCTACTGGAACAGCGATATATCGTTTTGCTCAAATGACTATAATTCTCGAATTTCCAGTAGACAATCGAGTATATCGATTGGCTTCAACTTCCTGAAGAAAAAATCGTGGACAAACTTGAGTATGTGCGTTCGAACGTATCCTCTCTAACTACCAGAGTGAAAAAGCTATAGATTTCATATTCTCAGAGTCAGTTAGGTTAATTGTTCAAATATCTTTGTCAAGTTCGTTATTGCACCAATGTCGTCGAATATTTCAAGACCTAAGAGCATTTGAACTTAAGTTTACTAAATAACTTTCAAAATATCTATCCGGTCAATTTGTGACTTGAGGCATGTACGAATAAAACAAAAAGGTCTACAGGATTTCGTAGATATTATTGGGCCTGACCGTTTTTCAGATATTCCCAAATTGTCCAAAAATATTTTAAGACCAAATTTCATATCTTCAATACCACTAGTTACACCTACGTTACTATACTTTGTGGGTGATTTCGGATTAGGTTGAAAAAAGAAAAACTGTTCATTTTTACTGGAAGGTTTTGCTATTCAGAGAAAATTTTTCTCACGGTTGATTTAATCTGTTACTGTTCCATACCAACACGACGGCGTTCGAGATATTTCTCACCTAATTAAATAAACTTCTTGAATTATCGAATCGCTAACAGTAGTGAATAGTTTCCGGTTGTTGATCATAACTGTTTGATATAGAAGAAAAAACGGAAATACTCTCGAGTTTTTTCTTTCTGCAAAAAAGAATAATCATAGCGGAAAGAACTGGGTGAACGCGTGTTAAGAATCTTAATAGTTGTAGAACTCGATTGAATTAGTATTTTGATTTTTAAAATTTCATTCGTCACAGAATGAATTCATTTTTCACTATTTCATTACCGCAATATTCGGCAGCTCATTATGGAAAGAAGACTCCATTCGAATCTGTCCTATAGCAATGTTGAACATTTAGAAAACCACTGATGTGACGTAAGAAGCTTTTGCACAGTTGCTCTGGTCTTTTCCGTACTCTGGAACATTATGGCACTAATACGACAACCACGAGAAGGAACAATGCTGTACCTCAAAGTAAAAATAACTAATCACAGTTTACCTTGAGTTTTGTTCAAAGCTCAAATTCCCGTTCCCAATATACCCTAAGTAGGCAACAACTCCATCAAGAATCATTTAGAATATCTCTCTTTCACTGAGCCTTTGTCAATTGAATCACTTGAAAGTATAGGGCAATATAATTCTGACATGGGTGATGTTCATCGTTCTGTGAGTGGTGATGAGTATTACAATTTCAAGAGGTGTAATTTTTTTGAACTGAGTTGTGGAATAAGAGATATAAACTGGAAGCCACTGTTTGAATATAGGGATGTAAACGAGGCACTAGATTTCTTCTATTGTCGGCTCTATGAGGTGCTGGATCTGGTGGTTCCATATTCATATAAAAAGGTTTCAAGATTTCCTGTGTAGTACACCAGTGAAGTGATTCAATCAATAAAAAGAGAAAACCATCTGCAGAAATTAAAAAAATTATCGTTGCACCATATGAATATGTTTAAATGTGAAAGAAATAATCTCAAAAATTTAGAAAGCACTGACGTGAGGTCAGATTGCTTTGGCGCTCTTGTTGAGCTACTTGCGAGTAAATATTCAAACCTTAACAAATCTATGAGCTCTCTGATCGGATGAACAATAGTCTTTTTCCGTACTATGGGACAATGTGATGCAAATATGAAAGCCTAATGAATAAACGAACCTTTATCTCAATTTGAAAATAACTACTCATAATTTTCACCAAATTTGGTTCTATGCTTCTCCTAAAAACTTACGTCATTGCTTTTCTAAATTTTGACAACGTCATCGACATCGAATTCTGCCTCTATGAATTCTATGAAAATTTTGATTGATATTACGCCAACTGACACTGATATCTAGGTCCGCAAGTTGTCAAACGAATATCGATCTGTGATGGCAAATCTTTCAATGACAAAGCTCGGACTTCATGACATTTCTATTTTTCTCTTGAGTAAATGAAAAATTTTGAGAAATCATATCTCCAGAACTATTAGCTTGTCGAAGTCGAGAGTGGTATTTTTGTATACGTCTGATAAAACTGCACCATAAAAAAATTTTTATTTGAACAGTGTCATTTGAAAAAAATATTTTTTTTTTGTTACTCCGAACCTATTCGGCCGATTTGACCGAATAACGAACTTAGCCGAGATATTTATACCTAAAACCTATTTTGAAAGTTTCAACTCTCTAACTTCATCCGTTCGAGAGTTATCGTGTTCACGGAACGGACGGACGGACAGAATCGATTTTGACCACGGATTATTCATCAGTAGGTCCAAACAAAACGACTGATACCACTTTTGCCCAAAAATTCGAAAGTCACAGACATTTGGGCAAATTGATAAGCACTCTGTTCAGGTGAACAAGAGCGCCAAAAAGTTGATAAAATTGTGTTAAATAAATTACGTAAAAAATATTGAGAACTCTATACAGGAGGACAGTAAGACATTCTGGGTTTATACAAAAAATAACAGCGGCAATTGTGCTTCTGTTTCACAGTTTGAATTGGACGGTAGGAGCATTCCCAGGTCAGAGATTGCACAATGTTTTGGGGAATATTTTGAGTCAGTCTTTAAGATCGACGTTGCAACGTATGGTACTGACCTACTGGTGGGTGGATTGTATGGCTTTGTTTTGACGGAGGTGAATGCGGGGGACTTCTTTATGGCAGTTAAAAAGTTGAAACCGAAAAAATCAGCTGGTATTGACAGGGTTCCACCTTATATCATAAAGGGATGTGCTGAGTGGCTTCAGACGCCTTTAGTTTACATTTTTAATTTAGCGCTGAAGACAAATACATTCCCAGACTTCTGGAAGGAAGTTTTGGTGACACCCATCCATAAGTCTGGGAAGAAAGTAGAAATAAAAAACTATAGACCTGTTTCAGTTCTATGCGCAGCTGCCAAGCTGTTTGAACAAGTTATCTACGCCAAGTTGTGAAACGGTGTTCAGGACAAAATATGCAATGAACAGCACGGGTTCACACCAAAAAAATCTACTGCGACAAACTTATTGGAGTTTTGTCATGATGTTTCCAGTATAATGGAAAAGTCCCAAGCCGATATAATTTACACGGATTTCCGGAAGGCATTTGACAGTGTCAATCACGATATTCTCTTCAGGAAGATGAGAGAGGTGAATTTGGAGCATGTAGTAGTGTCATCAAATTTTTCGCATCCTATCTAAAAGGCAGAAAATTCAGGGTGAAATACGGTGGTAACTGTTCAGGAAAGTTCCATGCTAATTCGGGAGTACCTCAGGGCTCAAATTTGGGTCCCTTGCTGTTTTTGATATTCATTAACGATTTGCCACGTTGCCTGAGGTACTGTAAATGCCTACTTTTTGCTGATGACCTAAAGTTTTATCGTAAGATTGAGGATGTACATGATTGTGCCAAGGTCCAAGCTGATATCAATGACATTCAACAGTGGAGTGTAAGGAATGATTTGCCCTTCAATAATGGTAAATGTGTTATACTATCTTGCTCCAGAAAAGACGCAATACTCAAGTTTGGATATTGTATGGATGCCGGAGAGTTAGTCAGAGTTGAGGAGGTGAGGGATTTGGGTGTGGAGTACAATTTCAAACTTTCATTCAAAGCACATGTTGAAACCATATCGGCGAAGGCCCTTGGAAAATTGGGATTCGTGTTGAGGTATTGTAAGAACTTCAAAAAGATTCCTCTATTTGAAAAAACATAACGTCTATCCGGATTACAATGTTGTTCGATCAACTGAACTCAGAAAGGAGTTCCAAATAACATCTCTTGAGAACAGGAGACTTAGGGACATCGTCAGAATCTGCTACAAAATTTTTAAGCGGTATTATGACTCTCCACGCATAAAAAGTGTTATGAAACTGAGGATTACTGCGCGAGATACCCGACTTAACCAGTTCTTTGGGATACCTAGTACAACCACCATAGCGCATTGTTCACCTGTAATCACAATGCTGAAAATAACGAATGATTTCATAGATTTGCCCGGTACCGGCTTTGCTCTCAAACCCAAGCAGTTTTTCAGGCGTATAAATGAACATTATAAATTTGAATGATCCCTTAAAGGAATATGTACTTGCTTGTTATGTTAGTGTTTATGGCTTACTATACGATATGCGAAAAATGTTTTGTTTCACTTTTATTCTCAGGTAAGGAGATTTTATTATAATCTGTTTGAGAAATAAATAAATAAATAAATAATCAGAAAAATTTATCTATCTGTAAAGAAGGTCTTCTCTCATCATCATACTATAATTTCTTACGGGCAAACACTAGTCCTTTATCTATATATATTTAAATAGTAATCATGTGAAGTATTTGAAGTAATGCATTCAAATAAAACGGATCAAATATATCAGCTTGTCCTCCAAAACGAATTACTATAAATGACAGTTTCGTAACAAATGTACAAGAAATAATAAACAAAACATATTATTTATACATTCTAGTTTCGGAGAAATTCTTTTCAGCTCAATAACAATTGAACAGTTCTGATGATTAGAAACGAGATTATTCGTTGGGGTTTGAAAAACAAAGGGTTGAAGTTTTTCCTTTGTGATCAATTCCGAATTGAGAGCTGATAAACTATGCTCCCCACTATTGATTCTAACCGACATCGAACGAAAAGCAAATACATTTTGGTCGCTTTTTTTCAGTAACTGAATACGAAGTCAATGATTTGCAACTTCCGATTGAACAACCTCGCATCAGTGAGCACTGGAGGCTTTGTTTTAATTGTGGAGCTTACACAAAGGACGATATTCCGATGGAATACTAAAAGGCAATTTTCTGAATATCAGTTAAATTCATTGATGTCGGCCTCAAGCTCATTCTGGAGAACCTAATTTAATGACTTTCTCCTTCGTAATGAACAATTCAATTGAGTAATTAAAATTGCTCTGTGTATATGTTCCATAGCTGAGTCGCAATGTGGGACACTAGGTAAAAAGTCAGAATTGCCAACATTGAATTTTTACTTTTGAATTGTTCTCTGTAGCATAGGCCAATAGGTTTATAGAATTTTGAAAAATTAGTGTTAGTGACGTTGCAACTAAACTGTGGAAAGGAAATTTAGAAAAATAAAATCAGAGTAAAAAACGGGGAGAACCGTATAAAGCATAAGTTCATGATCTTGAAGTTAACCTTCTATACACCAAAAATATTAAGATACAAACATTAATTCATTTTTGTTGTTTCAATACATTACACGTCAACTGTAAATAGCTTAAATAAAATGTCCAGTAGAAATCGTTTTTTTTTTTAGAAAAGTAACAGAAGCGTAGAGGTTGTTTCCGATAGTACTATTCAAGAAATGATTAAAAAAAATCATGCAGTAATGAATTAGAATTTTTAACGAAACCATGGAAAAATTACTCATTTTTAAATGTTCCAACAGGGATGTACAGTGCTATAACCAATGTTGCATTCTACTGAATACAAAGTACAGACTTACAGAAATACTTGTTTTTTTTTCTGCACATACATGGCTTGTTTTGATTGGTAATACATGTAAAAGGTAATTTCATTAATTATTCTAGTTATAAATCTCATATCGACAGTGGTGCAATGCTAGGAAGACGAAATGATCACTCTGATTGGACATGAAAAAACCTGATAAATATTTGACTGCACATAAAAATACTGCTTTATAATCTTTAGAAAATAATTTTTTCTCTAACGCATATTTCATTCATGCTTCCTATCTCTGGATTTCTGGAAACACCGCAGCACTTGTAAATGCCCAAAATATGGAGAATCACATTCTACAGATTCAAAAAATTTACTTGGTGTAACTCTTTCTGGTTATTTTAAGGTCATATGACATACGAGTATACATTCGCAGTCATTTCTTAATGTCTTATTTCTTATTTTATTCTTAGTGTTTGGTCGATTCGGTTTCATATGTGAAAAGAGAAAATATTCCGTGTGGTTCGGTTAAATTCTATTTACTTTTCAGTCTCATCGAAAGAGCTGTAAGTAATTGAATAAAAAATATCTTCGACCAACACAGTTGAGAAATCAATAATTTTCTTATCAGCGAAACAATCCATTTTTGTAACGATTCCTCTATTGAATCAGGTAGTCAGGGTAGAACAACGGCGCTTAAAAAAATGAAATTCAATGGTCGAAATTAAAGATGCATCCTATTTCCTGGGTCCAATCCCAAACTATTAACACACTTCTGTGGACTTGATTGAATCCCACCTGCTTCTATCTCAACTAGTATTCCCGTGTAAACATTGATACCTCATTTGGGTGAACGACTTCATTTCAAATCCATTTAGCTTCACAGCGTGACTACTTGACCGATTCAACGCTGCCTCATTTAATATTCAAATCATATTTGAATTTCAGCACACAGAAGTAGGAAAGACAAATCATTGAGAATACGAACACAGAGCTGAATTACGAATACGTTTGGACTATCTTGTCATCTCGAACATCTCGTTGGATCTGATGTATCATATAACAGTGTCATGTCTAGATTATTTTAAACGTGAAGTGATATGCGGAAAGCGTATTTATATCTAGCTGGAGACAAATCACGTTTCTGGGAAATTTCTGTGAAAAAATGTAGGACGATGATGCATGAATAGATAATGCAACAATCCCAGGAGGTTAACATAATAAGCGATAAAAGGTTGCATGAGATTATTGCAGGACTTCAAATTCAAATATTATCCGATGATCTTGGGTTGAATAATACGGAGTTCATTATCATATATTTATTCATTGAACTCAAAAAATATATTTTTAACGTCATTATCCTTTTTCATCCATATAAATTATATTTTCATCCCCATCCCTCTCTTGGAGTGCCTTGAGTGATGCTACTTCAGCATTCTCAACTGTTTTACTATAAATGGAATTATTTTCTTGTATTCTTCACAAACTTCCAGAGCATAGTTAAGAATGGTAAGTACTCATAAATTGCATCTTATGAGTAGGCTATTCGATGAGTTACTTATTTGAAATTTTTCTTTTTCTGTGAATATATATCTTCAGTGATCTCTTTTATCTAAATAAATTTGTAAGGTACTATCGCAATCAGTATCTAATTGAATACAACATTCTAGGACATAATGAAATAATATAATAAGCAAAAACAATAAAATGATAGACAGCAAATTCTTCCTTGTTACAGTTTCGGACGGTGTATAAAATAAGAAGTTTGTTGGAATTTTGTTGATTGAAGATGTTTCAAAATTTTTTCAATGAAATAACATCAAGAGTATAACTAAGAAGATTCTTCGGACTTTTTCCATTATTTATTATGATTATTAATATAATAAATAATATTATTATTGAGTACAAAAAGAGTAGGGTCTTTTCACCCATAAACTCAGCAATTCTGAATTTATAATTTAACCATTATGTGCTCTAGAGATCACGAAAGATATAAAAGAAAAAAACTATAAATTGCAAACTTTAAGCATTCCGACATATGAAAATCATCCCAGAAAGAGGCACAACATCGTCACTAGACTAGCTCTGATCCAGAATATACCGATCCTTATAGATTTTAAAGGCGTTTACTATACTAGCCTTCACAGGCACACGATTGATTTATCATGTGAAGATGAAACTTTTGAGGATTTTCACAGTTCAACAAAAAATGTTTTATCGAGTTATATATTTTTGAACACCAACACTTCTTTCTATGTCAACACAATTCTTATGATTCATATTGATTAAAAAAATTATTTTTGTATCTTTCAAAATAATATTTATAATATAAAATTGATGATGCTCATGAATTTTACTGAAGTAGTTATGACAATTTCATATTTTATATCATATTTTAATTTTCTCTTATAGCTTTAAAACGGTTGAATCAAGGATTGAAGATCACGTTTTTCGCCAAAACGATTGTCACAATCATCGAGCCCTAAAATGTGGCATTTGTGAGGTTTTTGAAACTAGAGTAAAAAATATCGATAGCCTTTATTGCATATACATTTTAAAATTACTTCAATAGACAAACAAGTTTAACATTCTGTACAGTTCACCGTTAAGAGTTGTATGAATTTGAACAGAACCGTTGTGCCATATTTTCATATCCCCGATCCACCCAAAATAATGACAACGTCCATACAATTGTATGAAACCCTGAAGGCATTCAAATATTAGTCTCGTAAAATTCCAGTATTTGAGCGAAAAATCTGTAAGCATCTTTTAAAACAGCCTTCAAATCAAGTTATCATTATTGAAGAAAAAATTCTAGTTTGATTCATCAAGCATACGAGGGTAACGCAATGATACTTTTCATAAAAGAGTAACATCCTACAATCACTCTATTAAGAAAAAATTGATATGATTTATTCCAGATCATTTTTCAGGATTTTTTCATTATGATTCAGTCTATTTATAGTCTTTTATTTAGAACGGGGTCGTAGTTTTGAGTGAGGTCGTCCTTTCTGCACGCTTGATGTAGTTTATCAGAATAGTAGATCAACAAGTCAGCCATTTTCCAATGTCGAACCGAGTATCGACGAGTATCGACTTCCTGATGAAGAATTGGTGATGAAACTTCAGTATTTCTAGCCGTAGACTCTCTATCATTCATCAGAGATGAGCTAGAGTTTTTAAAATATCAATTCTGAGGTTAATTGTCTAAATATCTAGGTCAAGTTCATTATTGTGCCAAATCCTTCTTCTCGAATATCCATTCAGTTGATTTTAAACTAGAAAATCGTTTGAATGAAGTCAAAAAAATGAGTTTCAAACTTTAGAAAATTCGTCAAGCTAGACAATTCTGAATGGATTCTGAAATATTTTTTTAATTATTCGATTAGCGATAAGATATTTGTCGAATTTCAGCAAAAAATTGTGCATATGTGGAGCTTGATTGATATCTTCTGATATTCTGAAAACAGACAAAATCCAAGAGAAGATATATTTTTTATTTTTTATTGAATGAAGTCAATGAAGCTCATAGGATGAAGTATCTTCAAAATCTACGAATGATAAATGGTACAAATGGAAAGTTTATGAATTTAGGTCTGTAAATCTTTATTGATTTTGATATAACGCATATATTGTGTGTAAAATTCCTGAAGCTTCTTGAAATGAATTTGATGAGTTCAATTTTTGGCATCTTCAGATTTGTCGGACAAATGTTCAATATAATCAATCCTAATAATTTTGTGATTTCGAGGGTGTGATTTATTTCACTCTTTATATTCATAGAGATCACGGTAATGGTCGCTTCAAGGTGATTTTTCGTAATCTGTGCTTGAATAAATGAAATATTTCATAGGCTTAGCTGGAAGAAAGGTTTCAATTTCTATATAATTTTCGAGAGAACTATTTTTCTCCAAGAAAATGATGTTAGAGCCTAGAACAAAACTGAAAAAAACTCTGAGTTGGTATTTCTAATTTAGAAAATTGGTTTTTTGATCGCATCACATTCATTGTGGCTGTTTTTGTTTAAGATCTGCTGACTTCAAGTTAGTGCTGAATGTTTCCATCATCGTTACATCCACCCAGAGGAATTACATCGCCACTCTAACCGAGAATATGAATTTCTGATCAAACATTGGTCTTATTTCTAACTTTGTAATTCAGCGCCCTATTGCAATGTTACAAACACTGAGCCATCCAGATATAAATCAAGATCATCTGGTCTTACACTACTGAAGAAGGATCACTGTCGGTGTTTTTCCCTTCTACAATACAATCGGAAAGCATTAATCATTAGATTAATCTCTAACCGTGAACTTGAGTTACTATAATGTTGGCCAACTAATCTTGACCTCTCATTTCCTACCACATACTCGTATTCTGAATATCATGGTTGAGAAGCTTTGGGTCAATTCGAATAAATCAGGTTTAGTGAGTCGTTATGTGAAACATTTTACCCAGTTATCGAATTGGTATCGTGGTTGTTCGAACAGGCGCTTCTAAAAATCAAAAAAATAGAGTATATTTACATTATAAGTGAAACGATATTTTGCAAATTACATAGAAATCATGAGTGATTTAGTTCTTCGTGCATAGATAATTATTCTTTTTCAAAATGGAACTTCTTCAAATCTGCAAGATGAGCATTAATTATGACAATGGATTCTTCGAGTGAAAAAAAACATTTCAAACGGGGTGTCTCAATTAAGGGTGCATTTAAGTTTTTCAAATGTCTACGAAAACTGGATGAATGGAAAATAGCAGTGACATGAGGTCAATCATCCAAACACAAATTTGTAAAACACAAATTAAACTATACAGTGAATAGACATTGGAAACATAAACTATTTATTCCATGTTATGAGTCATTGAATAATATCTTAATACCTATATGGTTCGGTTTTTCATAAACAAAAAATTTTCAAGGCAGCTCATGTAATTCCAATTTCAAATCTTATTGAAAAATGTAAAAACGTACTGATATGAGAGCAAGAGGTTTTTTGCGATTGTTCTGAAGTACCTTCCCGCACTCTGGAACTATATGATTTTCGAAAATTGCCACTATGAATATGCATGAATCAACTATCAAACTATATCCTTAATTTGAAATAACCACTTACAGTTCATCTGCAATTTTCTTCGATGTCCAAACTTCCTTTCCTTGAATAGAAGGTTTTTTCTATCAAAAATCGTCAAGAAACTTATACCTCTCATCAGGTAAGCTATTGTTCTTTGAAATAACACATATCAGAAGAACAGGCTAAACGAATGAAAACACACAATTCAGTAGCACCTCGAATATATGGGAATCCAAAGTTCCACAAGAATGGAAACCCAATAAGACCTATCGTGTCCAGCATAAATATTCCAATGAACTCATTGTCGAGGTTTATTCCTGATACTTTGAAGATTGCTCATAACACTGACAACCAATATTATGTCAAAGACTCATTCCAGTTTGCACGTGAAATCAATTACTCAGAAATACCTGAGAACTATGGACTCATTTCACTTGATGTCATAAACCTATTTGGAAATCTGGAGAAAGTTAAAATTCTAAAGCTCAAATGGAATTCCATAAAAGAATATACAACTACGAAATTAGAGCTATTTATAGAGATTGTTGAGTTCTTGCTGGATAACAACTATTGTACCTTCAAAGAAAAGTTCTATTTGCAAATATTTGGATGTGCAATGGGTTCTAAACTTTCTCCCATACTAGCACAATATGTAATGGATCATCTGTTGGATTCCTGCTTAATTGAATCACCATTCGTGCTCTTTATAAAAAAGTTTGTAGATGATATTATAACAGCATTACCTGGAGAATATATTAAAAAAAAAACAAACATGCTTCAATTCCTATTCCAAAAATATCCAATTCATCCTAGAGACTGAAAATTCAGGACAAGCAGCACCGTTTCTAGACATTAAAGTACACAGACACAACAAAATAAAACTCAAATGGTACAGAAAGGAGACACATTCGAATAAAATCATCCATTTCAATTCCGATCACAGTTTGAATGTAAAAATAAACACCATAAAACAGATGAAAAATAGAATGAACAAAATATGTCATGATTCATTCAGACAAGAGGGAATAAGAAAATTACATCAAATCTTAAAGCAAAATGCATATCCCAACGATATATTGAAGAAACTTTTATATGCAGACAATGAAGCATCACCCCAAATTATTGAAGACCTAAATAAAAGTAGAGTACATGTCGCATCATATCCGGATATTCACATCTAAACTAAGAAATATATTTGAGGACGAAAAAGTAAAAATTGCCACATACAATATACAAACCGTGAAAAATCTATACAGCAAATTGAAAGACCCTATACCAACTAAATATAAAAGTAATGTAGTCTATAAGATTGGGTGTACAGATTGTGCACGTGAGTACATTGGACAAACATCTCAAAAGGTAATAAATAGAGTAGCACTCCATAAACCAGATGTAACCAAACACCACCAAAGATGTGCTCTAGCATTGCATGCACATAATTTGAATCACACAATGGATTTCGACAATGTCACTGTGTTAAAGACAGAAAATAATTACCAAAAGAGATAGGTGCATGAGATGATAGGAATGAATGAAAATAATGATTTTATAAACAAAAAAACATATACCAACAATCTGAGCTCAATAGTTACAAAAATTTTCACGATGACCCTTTGGATGAGTAATGTACCCAGGAAGATCACAGAGGAGTAACTACAATATCATAGAGGACTGAAACATAACCTATGATTTCTATCAAAACAATAAAATTTTAAAAATGTGAAAGCGTGAAACTTTTTGTCGATTTTGATGACTTGTTTTTACTTGGATTTTGCAATATGGCAAATCTCTTATTGATTAATGCCATTAATTTGAGAAATCTAACATTCAGTAAGTTATAAAACAAAAAATGAAAAAAATTTATAATGTCTTATTGTTATTGTACTTTTATAGAAGCCCCGAGGATGCATTAAATAAAAATGCGAAAGCTTTGCGTAGAATAAATAGTCTTCATTAATTTACCCTCCGTTCAAAAGAATATATTTACCCTCCAACTGTGAGTCAACATACCGTTATTTTAATTCATATAATACCTGGGAGTCTAAAAACACTTCAAATATATATGTATATGAAAAAAAATATATATATATTATATATAGGAGAAATAACTGATATTAATTCTGCATGTCGTGCAATTTACGTGTGTCAAAACGAACAACGATAATTAATTGGTGTACATCGAGATCTATTGGTGATCCACAGGCCTTATGTCAGGAGTGTATCTGGAAATTGTCATGGATTTGACTTAAAATCATAGACTATGTATAATATAGATAGGGATTTTGCTGCTCGACCGAACTAAAAAAAAGGGATAGTAAAAGATAGTAAAAAAAGATTGTAAAGATAGTAAAAGTGATAGTATAAGAAAAAGTCCGTGGAATAAAACAGTTAAATGAGACGTGCGCAGGAGCGACAGTGGTGTACACAATCGAGTAGTGTATAATATAATACCTTCCTCTTTCTCCTTCTTTCTTTTCGTTCTCTTATCTCTTCTCTCCCTATTACCATTCTACCCTGCCAATGGATAGAGCCACGTTTATTTTTTAATAATATATCAAATCGTCAAAACAATAATAAATATAGCAACAATGGCAAGTGAATTAACAAGTGACTTAATTGCAATTGACAGTGATAATAGTGGAAAATTATTCAGTGCAAAAGAATTGAATACGTAACTATCAGTTTATTTATACACATAAAGTATATAACATTCACAAGAGCTTGTTAATGTTGCGCTATCTCGTGTAACAAACATCGAAGGTTTGTTTATTCTAACACCCGATTACGATCCAACTAACTTCGGATTCCACCATAATCGTGTTCAAGCATCATCAACGAAAAGTTTGCAGCAAGAATTTCAGAGATTGTCATTGAATCCTTTACAAACTAAAGTCCAAAGAATCTGGATTTTCTTCAAACTAAAAATGGCATTTCCATAACCACATTAAATTGTCTAGGTCTACAGAGCCATAGTTTGGATTTGTTGGATTCTGTAATTCAAAAAACTAATTTCTTACTACCTTCCGCAACTTGGATGAGCAATGACGAATAGTTTTGATATTCCTTATTAACTGCATTGTTCATTTCAAGCGAGATTACGTACGTATAGGTGAAGTTGCCATTTATCAAAATAGCAATGACACTACTGATATTTTAACACCAAATATGAACATAATCTTCAGAATACTGGCGATGTGAATGTTAGACGTACAGGAGTTGGAGACATTTGTTCAGCTATATGTAAAACAAACAACGAAGTTGAAACTGTCATGGTAATAGTCTTTATTTCACCAAATACAAAAATTGAAGATGTAAAACATTCCATCCATCGAGCGGTGATAGAAAATACTGATGAGGTTTCTGAAATACTTGGTGGAAACTTCCATCAGCTAGTCGAATAAAAATAAAAAGACATATTTTGTTATTATATTTCAATTGATAATGTGATCGATTTTTTTTATTTATGTAATTTATTATTTCCTAAAATACTGTGTACAAAAACTAACCAGTAAAATTTAAGAGAAAACTCAAGAATACCTCAATCAAATTGAGCACGATTTTTCTTTTGCAAATTGTGTCGATCCTACTTCGTTCCTACCTGGTGTCCCACGACACCACACCTTTTTTTTCCGCTATGGCCTTCTGAGTAAAACTGTTACAATCTGTCAAACTGAAATCCATATGATTCAAATTTTTCTGCTTCTCGAATTAGAAAATAAACACCGACAGATAGTGTTCCAGAAATTTATTTTCCGCCTATTACAACATCTTACGTTTATTTTCGTGAGCAGTAACATTGATATAATGGAGCACTAATTTATTTGACTCCAGCATATTTAGAACAAATATTGCTCAATACTTCTTTGATGCATGCGAGTTTCTATGTATGTGTGAGAAGTTTCTTATGATTCAGTGAAAATTTTTGTTCATAATATCTATAACCGTCAGATCATATTGATTTAAGGGCGGAATTTCAGTAATGAAATCAAGTGAAAATGGCAGCTCAATTCTACTTCAAATTTTTGTCGATATTAAATAAACCAAGTTTCATATACAGGGTGAGCCTTTGAGCAATGCATAGGTTCTTGAGCTCAAGAGAAATACTTTTTTCCCATACCGTTTTTCCATATTCAGCTGCGTTAAAAAAATAAAAGCATTACATTACAACATTATTTTCCCTCTAAGAAATGATTCACTCACTCATGTTTCATCAGATGATTATATCGGTTTCATTCCTTTCAACTTCAAATATCTCAAAAATGGTACAATTTAGGAAAAAATATGAGGAATGATTTTATCTGTAAAAATGGCTAATGATTCTCGGAAGTACAATATACGGACCTTTAGTTCAAGTGATATTTGTTTTTCATGCAATTTAACTAATCTCTACAGTAGTAGTGACTAACCCACAAGAAATTTTGGCATCTATTGATGCCAAAATATGCATGAATGTTATCAACAACCTTCTATAAGAGATCATTTCAATTGATATTGTCGTTTGAATATTACAGGTGATAATGCAATTTTTTTATGGAATTTCAACACCGTATATCTTTTGAACAGAGCCAACTTTGGAAAAATGTTATTAGAAGAAAATGTTTCTTTTGACGTCAAGAATCTATCGTTAAAATTAACGCAGTGGCCAAAGACTCACCCTGTATATATGATCTCTTTATGAAGAATCAATAAGACGAATAGTAATAGTAATGGGTATAATGAGTTCAACAAATCACAATGCAATTTAGTCTGATATTTTCTATGATTATTTCTTGAGTAAGTCGTGTCATGGTAGAATGAAAAGAAGCTCTATGTTAGCCTTCACTTTTGTGCGCTGTTCCTAGCCGAATAGAGTGAATTTGTTTTGCCAAAAATGTATCTTACTTTCAAATATCGAGACAAAAATAGTCTCATTAATTGAGTTCATCTTCCTGACAAAGAATCCGTAGTCCTATTTTAGTAGGCCCGTACTGTCGTATAATCTCCACCTTCCGAAGGAGATGAGCCAGGGTTTTATTATACTGTTCGTTATTGAGCCAAATCAGTCAAACAGTTCAGCTCTCAACAGCATCTGAGTGTTGGTTTCCTAAATAACTTCTGGCATAATTATCCGATCAATTGGAATCGTAGAAAGCGTTTGAATAAGTTTAAACGATAAGAGTCTCCCAAATTTTGTGGAAATTATTAGGATAGAATTTATTGAAGAAAATTCCGAAGAATTTTTCAAAATATTCGATAATCATCGGATTCAACTTCTGGGAATGATAAATGTTACTTATAGAAATATGATAATTTAAAGTCTGTAAATCTTTATTGATTTGTCCAAAAGGCATCCCATATTCCGGAAGATTCCTTGAATTTTCTGAAACGACCTAGATAAGTTCAATTTTCAACAACCATAGATCTGTTAGACAAATTATACATACAATGAAAATTTGGAAGTCTTGCATTTCAAACTTCATTTTCAAAAATATCTCAACGATTACAATCGCATTAACTATTTATATATCAATTTCCTATTGATCTCTAGCCACAAAGAAAGTTTAGTCGAATTAAAAAAAATTTGTCAAATAAACGATAGAAATATAAATGCTTGACATTATTTTTTCGGAGGTTGAGGAAACATGTTCGACAAAATACGTATTGTCGTCTTGTCACTAAAAACAAATTTTCAGACACTTTTGAATCGTCAACCAATTTTGTCGTGAACTTGGTTCACTTAGAAAAGGTGAGCTTCTACACTTGATTAGTGTGCTTCAAAATTTTTGTAAATTCTTGGTAGTAAGCATGCGTGAACATCCGACCAGACATCCTTAAATTGGAATCGATGCTCTCTATCAGACAAAAGATGAGCAATGAAGGAATATTAGCAGAAACTACACTTTGTTATGCTTGGAAAATAAGCATTTGAAAGTTGATAATAGAATGTTTTCTATTGATTTTCATTTAGCACTATCATATCACAATAATTTATTCCATGAGGTAGTCGATGATTTAAATACAGGGTGGGTATCCTTATAAACAAACCGATAAAATTGTGAATGCTCTAGAAATCATAAGATAGTTTCTTCAAAATTATATACTACAAAAATGTAGTGGAACTAAAGCCCTTTGAAGATCATGTACCGGGTGTCCAGAATTTGTTGTCTAGGGAGGAGATCTCAGAAACCCGATGAGCTTGAACAAAATAAGTGGTATACTTTCGGGCTCGACTTTAGAGAAAACTAATTTTGTGGAAACCGCATCGTTGCAAAGCAAACCGATTTCGCGATGTTAAATCACGTCAAATGAAAAGTAATCATTCTTTTATACTGAAGTTATCAACTTCAAACAGAAATATTATTCAGGCACCTTCAAAAGAAGATATCATTGATTTTTAAATATAATTATTTTCAAAGTTATAAAATAGAAACTTTTGTTTTTTTAATATGAACCCCACAAATATCTGTACCAAAAAATATATATTTTTTTGGTTCGAAAATAAATAACAGGGTATTTAAATTTCTTATCGAATTATAAATATCATTAAAAAGTTTCATTATCACACGACATCTCCAGCGGGCTCTCTACTATGATCTGCGAACTTCAGAAAATTATAAAATTTTAATGATAGCTGAATAATTAGGAAATCAATTTTCTCATGCTCTCATATTATGATATTCACATATACGTATAATAAAGCTTGTTCAGTCGATCATTGAGATTAGAAATCTTTCGAAAATGATTCTTCGTTTCGAATACAAAAATATTTGATGCATCAAGACATCTGCATGTACATTTGCGAGCATGTCAAATTCTTCATATTGATCATAATATATCATTATGAATTTTTAAATAACCATTGAATTTGAAACGCAATGAATAACACTTCAAAGAGAATTCTAGCCAATTCTGCTCTCCTCCATCGAATATTTCAATTATCTGAAGTTCACAAATCATCACAGATAGGCTCCTGCTTCATTGCTCGAGTGAAAATGAAACTTTCGATGATTCTAACGATTCTGTTCGATGAGAAATTTATTATAAATCATGTTGTGTATTTCTCAAGAGGACAAAAGGAGAATTTTAGTTGTTACAAAAAATTTCATTTTATATTCAAAATGAACAAGTTGGTATTATAAATTTGAAAATAATTGCAATAAAAAAAATGACTACTTCAATAAGATCAACAAAAACAAGTTTGCGTTTAAAGTTTTATTTTCAAGCTTCAAAGTTCAGGATTGTAGTAATTATGATAACTTTCCATTTGAAGCATTTCCCAATTTGCTCTAACAGCTCGGAAATGGTTTGACTTGCATCGTTGCGGTTTTCAACAAATGAATTTCCAAAACTTCGAGCTCAAAAATGTGGCACTCATTTTGTCGTAGCACATCAGATTTCTGAGGTCCCCTGACTAGATAACCAATTTAGGACACCCGCTACAGGTATCACATTTTATCACATATCTCCCAAACGGTGTCACAGAAAATAAAGAAATATAATTAAATATTCAGCTTTGTCTGTTGCAATCTTATATATAAGGGATTCCTTAATCAAAAATGTTTTTATTTATGATCGAAAGATCATATTATTCCCAAACATTGACAACGTTGATAATTCCAAATATATCATGAAAATTTCCAAATTTGGCACATCCCGAAAAATCGATTGGAAATAAAATTACTGTGATCTTTCGATCATAAATAAAAAACATTTTAATTAATGAATCCCTAAATATCAAGTAAATATAGAAGTGAAATAAAATTGGTACCAAAATCATTCAATATTGGTTCAACTTAGTGATCCTAGAAAATTAAGGATTTGAAAATTGATAATAGAATGATTTCTATTGATTTTCATTCAGCTCTATCAGATTACAAAAAATTTTTCTGTTCTGGTCATTATTTTAAGTTTTTCTTTCAAAACCATACTTCATTTGAATGATTTTATTGATTTTGAAACAATTAATACGGAATAATTTAATTAACTCAAAGTTTAATTGTCGCCGAACTATGTTTTTGCCTATACACCATCTTCAGAGAGCTGATGCTCCTCATCAAAGCATTTTTGTTTTATATTATCTTGAACGAAATTGTACTAATTAATATTCAGACCATCCAATAGAAATTTGTCTGCCTGAGTATGGAAAATTCTATAAAAATACAATAAAAAAAAATTGCAAGCCTTGTTTTCCAGCAAAACAATGACAAATGTGTGATGCTGAATTTTTTATGATCATAATTGAATGCAGTTATTTTCTGGGGTCCACATCAACTAACCAAAGTACCTACAGGCTGTTTCAGAATAACGTCTTCAAATGTCGAAGGAATATTTATCATTTCATTTCATAAAGAGAACTTAATATAAACGGTTTTAATACCTTTTTACAGGATGTCAAAGATTAAGAAATTTATTGTTTTCGTCAATATATCGAAGCCGATTATTGCAATGGAATTGAAATTTTATATAACCTGAAAATTGAAGAGAAGTTGGAAATTTCAAGGTGATTTCCCACTTATCTTTTTAATATTTTGTATGAACATATCGACACATATATAGCAAACACGAAAAGCCTGGTAATTTTTTTGACAAATGTTATATTCCGCTTGAATTTGCCATCAAATGGTTTTCAAGTAATACTTCAGATATTGAAAAATATAATTGACAGGTTTAAGTATACCTATTTTTTTAAATTGAATGAATTAATATCAATGATGTTATTTCCAATTGGGCCGACGATGTGAATTACTCAAACATTAGAGAATATGATCGAAATGACCACAATACAGCAACTCAATAGCATTGTTTTCAATAGCATATATATATATATATATATATATATATATATAAATATATTTGAAAAACGAATAATTTTTTTTTATTTCCCTCATCTCGGTTACGTAAGTAAACTTTTCTTGCTGAATCAAGGTGAGCAATCCACCGTTATCATTTCATGAACACCCTGTATATTCACAAATTTCCGCAAAAATTAAATTTTTTCAATTTCCATGAATCATGAAAATAATTTCGCATACCTGGAAGGATAGCTGCAAAAACGGCACAGACACAAAGAAGTCCTCTCCCAATCATTTCGCGATCAGAGTGCAACTAACTATAAGAGATACCGACCAGAGAAGAACGTATCGCGACCAAAGAGTACCAAGGCACCAATGAGTTCGATCTGACTAGCCGTGCGGGACTGCGACAGATCACAGACTGGCCTATATCTGCCGTTTCTTGCACATATACCGTCTACCATCACTTTGCCGTTCGGTTCTTGCGGACCTGATAACGAAGTTAATCAGAGAAGACCGTGCAATGCAGATTTTTTTTCGAAATCCGCTTCCCTTTCTCCGGCCTTTATGGATTCGGGTCCAATGCCATCCGGATCATCGTGAAGGTCCCGCATTTCCTTATTGTTCCTTTATTGCCCTTCGAAGGTTTTCTGCTTTATGGCTGAATCTGTCGGATTGAGCGAGTGGAATGTTTGGTCCATAATGAGACATTATTACGTGATTGAATCGTTTTATTGGTGTTGATTGATGTTCTATGTGTGAAATTCTCGGAAAGGAACAAGAATTATGATAATTTATGTTTATTATATTTAATCATAGATTTAAATGAATGTTTTAATTGAAAATTGGCTCAATAGCATCCAAATGAAATTATTTATTTGCAGGTTGTTCTAGTTCAATGAGCTAGTAGAACGGCGTGGTAAAGTTTTCGTCAAAATATCCATTATTTTCGAATATTGAGCAAAACTTAGTCCGAATGAATTTCCTGATGAAGAATCCGTAGTCAAACTTGAGTATGTTCCTCCGGCCATATACTCCCAATTTTCCGAAAAGAGCTTTTATTGAGCTCTTATTGCTGCTATTTCCAACATTCCAACAGACATATACCTACTATCGTTTCCAGGCAAAAATAAGCTATTCAAAAAGCAGACAAGATCAGAAAATTTTTCGATTCTCACTTATAATTGTCAAATTGATAGAACTGCGAAAATTAAATAAAATAATAGTACTTATCTGTGGTTTGAAGACTACTTCAAGTTACTTGGAACAATTCGACTGCAAACTTCCGGCAATCAATTGATGCACTTATGGGATTGAGTGCGACATTTATGTATGCTGTCTCTTTGATTCTTCTTTCTTGTGGGCTGATAGATAATTTTTATCCACAGCATGTTGCACCAACTTGGATCTATCGCTATCTAACATTTGAAAGAGATTCTGTTGTTCTTTTAATCTCACTTTGAAGGGGCGTTTTGTTTCTCTAATGAAGGATCTTCCGCATTCGCATGGTATCTCATACATGGAATTCATCGTTCTTTCAATTTTTTCTGATGATCATTTAACATAAAGAATGTTTTTTTACATATCTTCTTGTACTGTATTGGCTTTGCTTTGCCCAAATAATAGTTCTACACGAGTTCCATCATCGAAAATTTCTAGTCAACAACTAAGTCAGCAGAGTATTTGGGTAAAAATGGTATCAATCGTTTGTTAGGACTTATTGAGTAAGAATTCCTAGTCAAAAGAGACAACCTTCAGTCCTGCCGTGAGTATGATTACGTCCGAACGAAATGAGATGAAATTTCGAGGGTACATTTGAAGGACGAGTATATCAAATGAATTCAATATTTAGCGAAATCGATAAAGTAGTTCTGGAGAAACAAGAGTAAAAATAATAAATAATAAATAAATTTCTTTCCAAACTACACTTCACGAATAACATTTTTCGCCTAAGTAATATTTTTGTCGACCTGATCTTTGGAAGTTTGAATAATTACTCTCTAGGATTCATCTTCCTATTTATTTTCTCCTGCATGACCTGGAGTGCGTTCAGAATCAACGTCCGACGTCGCTCGGAGTGCACCCTGGCCGTTCGGAATCGACGTCGGATATAATATACCCCCGTTCGTAATGAATCGGAACGTTTACCTGGGTGTTAAACTTTGCATCTTGCAAAATACATCGGAAAGATATGCTCGTCCGGCGCAGTGACGAAAATTTCAAATTCAAATTCTAACAATATAATAGAAAGTCTATAATAGAAAGACTATAATAGAAAGGATATAATAGAAAGTCCCTTCTCTAGTCCAAGGGAATTCCCAATTACGAAAGTACTTCAAATGTTGGGGATGAAGCTTCTTTCTGTTGGATTTGTGTGTAAGTAAACTTATTGATAAGATCGTTCTAGTGCTCGTATATTATATTTAATGAAAATGGCTACACTTTCCATTTCGAATAGAAGTCATGAAATTCTCAAAGACGAATGCGGAAGGTTGGTTATTTATTATGGGGATAAAATATGTCTTCGGAATATTCAAGGTAATATTTCATTAATTAGTTGATACGTTATCATATATTATCTTAGGTCCTGTAGTATTGTACGCGAAATTGTTTATTCGTAAACTCTGGTCCATTAAATTAGAATGGGATTCTGACCCTCCAGTTGAACTTGTTAGCAGCTGGAAAAAATTTGAAAATGAATTGACACTTCTTACTCAGGTGAGAGTTCTAGATGGCTAGGAGCTCATACACAAATTCGCCTATAACCTTAATAGGTTTTTCCGACGCAAGTCAAATAGTTATGCCGCCGCTGTTTATATGAAAACTGTTTCAAACAGTAAATCCTGCATAAATTTGATATGTTCTAAATCTAAAATTGCTCACTTAAAATTGTTGTTTATTCCACTCGTTGCCAAATATATAATAGTTTTGCTTGTACTGACTCGATGATTGTGTTAGGATGGATAGCGCAGTCTCCGCACAAGTGGAAGACTTTTATAGCTAACCGCGTTTCTCAAATTCGGTCTAATTTGCCTGTAGAAAATTGGTGTTTCGTTCAAGGAACACGCTGATATTGTTTCACGAGGAGTCACACCCTCAAAATTTCTTTTGGCCTTGTGGTTAGAAAAGGATGAAAGTTTATGGCCTTTGAAATTAATACATAATGTAAATCTGTCGGAAGATTTACTGGAGCACAAACTATTTCAATGGTTGTCACAACAATTGATAATTTATCTAAACTCCTTAGAAGCATGATATATGTTTTGAAATTTGGTCGCATACTTTCACTCTCTGATGAAGTCAGCATTTCCTAATCTTCCAGATTTCCGAAAATTATTTAATAAAAATAGTTCAACAATTTCATTTTGGCGAAATTGGAAAGAAATAAAAATGTTCCTCATCTTTCAGAAAATTCTATCCATTTCTAGATGAATTTGGCCTCATTCGGGTAGGAGGAGGCTAATCAATGCCTCTGTTAGTTTTTCATTGCTTTCGATTGAAACCTAGACCTAACTCTTTTGATGAAATCTTCCTTCATCGCGTGTAGTGTCTGTTCATATGCCTCGCAACAAAATGTATTCATAGAGTTAGCTTCTGACTTAACAACTGACACTTTTTAGATGCTTTACAAAGAGATTTAAGTCGCAGAGGTCAGTGAAAACGCTTTATTCGGATCAAGGAACCAATTTTAAGGCAACTCAATTTTGTAAATGGTACACAAATTCTCCGCAATTATTGTCATGCATACCTTCCGAGAAACATTCTCCTGAGACAATTAATTTTAGAAAAAGATTTCTTTCATGTATTAGGAATACAGTGGAAACCTGAATCGGATGTATTTTCATTCGATGTGTAGCCTTAATTTCTCAAAGTAGTCAAAATATACAAAGAGAAGCATTTTATCACAGATTAGCAAAATCTATGATCCTTTGTATCAAATTAATTTGGTGAAAACACACCCCCATTGAATTGGCCTCTTGGAATTATCACAGAAATATTTCCAGGTAGTGATCAGATTGTTAGAATCGCTATGGTCAAAACAAAGGATGGACATTTCAAACGTCCTGTTACAAAATTGTGTCCACTTCCGACACAATAATATTGCAACTTTAACTTGCTTAACTTTTTTCAATAGTTTTTAACCGCTTTAGTAGTTATTAGCTGTTTTGATAGTTTTCAACCTCTTTAATAGTTTTCATTCGCTTTAATAGTTTTTAATCGCTTCAATAGTTCATAATCGTTTTAATAGTTTTTAACCGCTTCAATAGTTCAAGATCATTTTAATAATTTTCAACCGCATTAATAGCTTAAAACCGCTTCCATAGTTTTGAACGCTTAGCTATCTTTGGTACACTTCAATAGTTTCGATCCGCTAATTTAGATTGTTATGTTCTTATAGTTGATTTGTTTGTCAATTTGCAATTTTCCCAAAGAGAGAGAGGGAGGATGTTAGGGCGTTTTCGGAATTTCCTCAATATTTATTTGTTTATTATTGTTTTTATTCATTCATATCTCACATATGACACCACATGTTTTAAGATCGCATTCTTCGCGTTTCCAGTTAGTTCAGTCTTAGAATTCGACGCCGCCGTGTTATAGAATTTCGATAGCTTTTTACATTTTCGCTTTTCACCCGCTTTAGAAAAATTTAGCATAGTAAAACCGCAGTATTTAGTGTGCATCTTGGTGTTAGTGCATCACAATTATAGTACAACTCGCATTATAGTTCAACCCTCATTTCTATTCCAACCAAGGAAGGGCGGGATTACCATCTGCATCCCGAGCCGCAGTGGGAGTGCTTTCCAGGTTTAAAATTCATCTTATTTTTTCCTTATTTTACCTTCACCCTTCCTAATTAACTTCCTTTAATCGAAGGTGAATTTGGAAATAACGCACCTGGAAATAACTTGACTCCAAACTATATTATATTTAATGAAAATGGCTACACTTTCCATTTCGAATAGAAGTCATGAAATTCTCAAAGACGAATGCGGAAGGTTGGTTATTTATTATGGGGATAAAATATGTCTTCGGAATATTCAAGGTAATATTTCATTAATTAGTTGATACGTTATCATATATTACAAGGGCAACTCAATTTGCAAATTAATTTCATCCACAGATGGAACTATTGTAATGGTACCTTATGTAGCTGTTAGGGAATTATTTCAATTGCCACCGCTACCTAGGTACAGTGGTTGAGGAAGAAGGAAACTCAAGCATGGTAAGTACACTATTTTCAATACAGCTGAAATTTTTTATACAGCAATGATATTTCAGCACAGAGACATGAATGAGCAAGCCTTTCCCAGTGGTGGAGCAGAACAAGAAGGGACAGAAGATCATGTAGAGGTAAGTTCTTCAGAAAAAATTTTCAAAGATTATCCAAGTAATAAGTTTTTCATAAAGCATTAAGTGATTCATTGATTGCTGATCTGATCAAAATATGTTTTTGTTTTAGAACTCCCGTAAAACGTGGTCAAGAGGTGATATACTCAAATTGATCCATTTGTACAAGGAGAATAAGGACCTTTTTACCTCCACCGCTGTAAGAAATGAAAAGGTTTGGAAAAAAATCAGTATTGAGATTAACTCAAAATTCACAGCGGAGCAGTGTATGAACAAATTTAAATATTTGAAGGGAAAATACATCAAAAAAAAGGAAAATATGTCAACCAGCCAATCTGGCGCCAGGTCCATAAATTTCTCTTATTTTGAAGAAATGGATGAAATTTTCAGGAGAGATCGAAATCTTCCTGGGAATGTAGAGGTAGCGTCATCTCTTGAGCCTCGGGACATTCCTCAAACACCTTGTGAGGAATTCCTCATGAGGAAAGAAATTCTTTTTCTACCCCAAGGGGCAGAAAAAGAAACTACTTGGAGTCTCTGATAGAGAATAACGAAAAGGGCAGAGCCAAGAGGCATAAAGAGGTAATGGAGCAAAGAAATCAATCGCTGGTTGTACTGAATCAGTGCAAGGACATGTTGAAAGAGCTAATAGCTAAATTAAATTGATAGATTGATTTCTCACTTAACGTGCAATGAATACAATGTTTGTGATATAATATTCCCAAGTGTAATCTATATATGTATATCAATTTTTTTTCGGTTTGTTGTGTTTTATTGAATATACTTGTTTTTTATTGTAGATTGTTTTACTTATATCATTTCTGATATTGTTTACACCTTGTTTATATCATAATTTGAAATGTATTGTAACTAATTTTACTGTGATTCAGTTACGGAGGTATACCCCTTTATCCTAATGTTATCAAACAAACCACTGATTCGCTAATTAGGAACAGTGTTTTTCACACATAATGTGAAGTCATTACTGAAAAAACAGCATATCTCAAAGGTGTAAGGAATAAAAATGTTGTGTGTTAATAAATCAATTCAATACTAGTATCGATGAAATTTAAAAAAACACTATTATCACATATAAAATTCTTATCAATATCAGTAATGCAGGAGCTCATCTTTTTTTAATCAGCTGGAAAGGTGTCTTGCCAAAACATCTCTCCTTCTGAAGCCTCTTCTTTCCGAGGTGGTTTAAATATGATCTGCAAATTCATTAAGGCTGCCATCATTTTGAGTGTTCAGAAAGAGGCTACCCTCAAGAAAAAAATTTTCGTTTATATCTGTATTTCTTATACATATATTATGCAATACACAGCAAGCAATAATTGTTGGAGCAATATGATCTGTCCTATTCATATCAAGATATTTTAATCTTCTAAATCTTCCAACTGAGTGAGCAAAAGATCTTTCAATAACCTGCCTTGTTTTTGCATGCTTTGAATTGAAATTTCTCTGTGAATCACTAAGATTACCTCTATCCATGTAAGGGGGTATACACCAGTCATAAACAGGGTAAGCTTTATCGCCAATGATGAAGTGATTATTAGAGAAAAACCTCTCCCTGTTATTTGTTATTTCCCTATGAATTGGGGAATTTCTGAACACTCTAATATCACTTGTAGAACTGGGGTATCCAGCAAAAGCATCCAGAAAATTTAGATCACAGTCGCATATGCACTGTAAGGTAACAGCATGAAATTCTTTTCGATTTATGTATACTTCAGGATTTTGCGAAGGGGCCTTTATTGGAATATATTTTCCATCTATGGCACCTATGACACCATCAATACCAGCCATATTTTTAAATTTTTGTGATATCAATATTGCATCATTGGAAAATGGGAACCGAATAACATCTGGATCAATTCGATTCAATGCATTCACCACCCTAACAAAACAGCCCCACAAACTGGATTTTCCCATGTCGAACCTCTCATCAATTGATCTGAAATGATTTATCTCTTAGAATGTCACGACCTAATTTACGTGAATTTACATGAGTTGCTAACACCTTCATGGAACTTACCGGTAACTGTCTGGGGTTGCTAAAAGCCACAGGACAGCTAATATCTGCTTTTCGGGAGCAATCGTTGGTCTTCCAGATCCATTTATCGACGCTGAATGCAGATGTACTCCTATTTTATCAAGCAGAATACAAAATGAGGATCTTTTCAATCTGAAATGTTCCCTGAATTGTTCATCTCTTATATTAGGAATGATATTTTCAAAATAATTCTGCACTCGTAGTGGGGTTTATCGGGAATTTTGTATTACTTCTACTATTGTATTTTCTTCATCCTCCTCGCTACTCGGATACTCATCAAAAATTTCATTTATACAGTGAATAACAACATTCAATATATTAGAAAATATATCAGAAAACTGTAATATTATGTTCGAAGAAATCAACTAATGAAATTATTCCACAAACGCAACTTAACCTCAAATATCAAATAAATAAATGAACTGCACGTGCCCACTTCAAATAGACAGAGACTAACATAGAAAGAGAGGAGAGATGTCGCCCCAAATCATTCTAAAATGTTCGACAAGATTTTGACAACCAAGTGCGTTCTACGCCGGACGTACATTCTTTACCCGACGTTGATTCTGAACGCACTCCTGGTGATTAAAACGTTGCAACAAATAATAATTACGCTGAGGTCCTGGGTTAAATCCCAGATAATATATAAGCAAATATTCACATCTTGGATTTTGTGGCTGACTGAAAGAAATATATTCGAGCGAAATGAATTTTATGGATATTCGCTATTGCGCTGATGCAGAGACAAAGCTCAAAATTTGCACAATTTTTTTTCAATTTTGTTCGAAGCTCAAATTTCCTTCGCTTGAAAACCAACCGAAAGTAGGCATATGTTCATCGAAAACCATTCTATTACATATTACATATTACATATTATCTTCAATTATAAATAACCAAACTTACACTGCAGTTACATTTCCACCACAATCCTGTTCTATTTAAAACTAGATGACCCGACAGACTTCGTCCTGTCAAAAAGATTTGTAATGTGGCAGTTTTTGTGTCTACGTATTTTAAAAAATTCTCCTGAACAGAAACGTCACCCTAGTGATAGGGCGTTGTGAATAAAAAATAATTAAATAAAACATATATAAGGATTCAAAAGTAAGTAACCGCTTTATTGTTAAGCATGTGAATCATAATTATTATTATTATCATTGTAGTGCTTTGTGGTATACGATGTTTTTGTTTGATTACCTGGCGCATAGATAAACAAATCTGATGGTTTTCCAACACGGGAACAGGCAACATACAATTGACTATATGAGAAACATGGGTTTTCTAGATTAATACCACAAACACTTAATGATTGCCTCTGGGACTTGTTTATAGTCATAGCAAAAGCAAGCCGCACTGGAAACTGTAGTCGTTTAAACTCAAATAGCGCATCAGTCGGAATCATTGGGATGCGCGGTATGAGAACATCTTCTCCTTTAGACTTTCCTTTGAGTATAGTTGCTTCTATCACATTGTTTAGTAATTTTTTTATCGCTAACCGTGTACCGTTGCAAAGACGCGGTTGGTTGATATTTTGCAACATTATAACCTTTAATTGAAGATTGTGAGGTGGCAATCCTGGCAAATCCAGCGAGTTTAAAAATTCCGGTGGATAGTTGACTACATCATCTTGATTAGTAGCCGAATCAACTGATTTATATATCCTCAATTCTCCTGTAATTTGTTCTTGAATTTTGAAATTTAATTCATTCAATCTATGTTTTTTGCAGCCAGTACAGCTCGTTCGCTCAACCAATCATGGTTACTGTAATTTTGAGAAACATCTGGAAACAGCTTCTGAATAAGTTCATCTTTTGATCGAGTTAACTGACAAAAACTTCGAGGAAAGTTAATGCAGCCAGTCAACATGTCTATAGGAAATTTGCCATTACCAATGTCAATGAGTAGTTTAGAGAATATGTTTCCAGATTGGTCATTTTGCAACTCGACACGCATATTTTTGCTTAAGTGAAGTACTTCGACATGTTTCCACAAATTGGAGGACTTTAGACATGCATTGAGTTCATCAGCTGGCGTTGATCGTGGAATCACTGGCAATGTTTGACGAAAATCTCCTGCTAATAAAATCAATGCACCACCAAATCGGTTATTATTGCTCCGTAGATCATTTAAGGTTCTGTCTAAAGCCTCCAATGATTTTTTATGTGCCATCGTGCATTCATCCCAAACAATCAATTTACATTGCTCCAAAACCTTTTTAGTTACAAATCATTTGTATGGGAAAAAGAAAAGGGCCATTTTTAGGGTTTTTCCAGCAATAATTCTAATTTTTCTCGCAGTAAAAACCATCCTTGAACTTCAACGAACATTTTAAAAAAAGATTTGGTCAAATTGGTCCAGGCGTTGTTGAGTTATGCGCTTACCAACACATTTTGCGATTCATTTTTATATTATAGATGGTAATATATCATCTTACTGAATTGAAAATAAACTGTATTTCGGTTTCATTGTATGACCCATTAAATAAGGAAATACAGATCTGAATAACGGAATATGGTTTGATTTTTCTCAGCGCACTGGGATTTGGTAGAGATTTTCAATTATGATACATTATATGAAATTCATTTCTACGTAATATAGTCACTTGAATCAGCCAATGCGTATGTTGCAGATCTTCTTTCATCATTAAACCAGAATTTCAAATGGACAAATACTTACGAAATCGTTTAATTTGATGTTTTTGGGAAACTGTGATGTCAATTTCGACATTTTATCGATGTTCACATATGATGCTGCGAATCGAAACTTTTTTAGATTTCGAGATCTTGAAAAATATGGCAAACTTACAACAACAATGGTACAATGTTGAAATTCAAGGATATGCTGAATATCAAAACCTGGATATACAATCAAACTCTAGTGAATGTCCGAAGGAAAGCTTATGAGATATTGAGTTATCGAGATTTGAGAATTTTTCAAAAAATTTTATGGATTTTATGGAATTTTTGCTAACCCTTTGTTTCAACCTCATGTAAACACTCTCCAAGTAACAGTATGATAGGATGAATATTCTAGGACTCAACGAGGTAACCAAATTTTAGATGCTCATATTTCCTGAAACATTCAAAGGATTTAGTCAAATGACAAACTTGACCGAGGAATTGAAACAATCTGTAAATGTTTTAATTTTTAGGGAAATAAAAATTTAAATTGAAACCAACCTATTTTCAATTTATGAAAAATCTTGGTTATATGGCCTACCAGCCAGACGGACATATTGAGATTGCTCCACACATTCTCCATTAAGAATTCGAACCCTAAATATTCAGACGATTTTCGACTCGATATTCAGAAATAACAGACATTTGGGCATAACACAATAAATGTGTGTTGGCGGAGAAAAGGTTGATGGTAACGAGATTGAGATAAATCTCTGCGATGAATACATCATGACATTTGAAAAAATACAATCACCACAATGTATGCGCGTCATTATTATTCTTTGAATATTTTCAAAACTGTTGAGAAAATTCTCAAGGAGTGTTAAAAATTGAGGTAATATTTTTAGCGCTCTGTTTTACCTGAACAGAGTGGTTACAAATTTGTCCAAATGTCGGTGTTTTCCTAATATTTGTGTAAAAATTTAGAAAGCACTGACGTGAGGTCAGATTGCTTTGGCGCTCTTGTTGAGCTACTTGCGAGTACCTAAATAATCAAACCATAACAAATCCATAAGCACTCTGATCAGGTGAACAATAGTCTTTTCTCATACTATGGGACAATGTGATGCAAATATGAACGCCTAATGAATGAACAAACCTATATCCCAAGTTCTGTTCGAAGCTGAATTCCCTTCTAAAAACTTACGTCAGTGCTTTTCTAAATTTTGACAACGTATTTTGTTTCAGCCATCCAGAATGAATTCTACCTCTATGATTTCAAGTTATGAAAAATTTTGATTAATATTACGCCAACTGACACTGATTAATGAGCCCGGCATTTGTCAATCGAATATCGATCTGTGTTGGCCATCATTCAGAGAACATCATCGGGACGTATGTCATTTCTCTTTTCTCTTGAATAAATGAAAAAAATGATCATATCTTTAGATGGAAAAGAGCTATGACAATGAAATTTGAGAATAAGTAAGATATCGATCACCTCGATATATTCACGAATTTTTATTAAAATCCGAAAAATGTCTTATGAGATATGGAGTATTGAAAAATTTTTTTTTGGGAATTTTTTAAAAATTTTCTATCCTGACGATTTCTGCGAAATTTTGTGAGCCGTTTTGTTTCAGCCTCCATCAAAAATATTTCAAGTATTAACTTGAATGGATGGATACTCTAGTAGTTATTGAGGAAACAAAATTTCAGATGCTCATAACTACTGAACCATCCGACGGATTTGACCCAATAACGAACTTGACCGAGATATTTGGACAATTAACTTATTCTGAAAATATGAAAACTCTAGCTTATCTCATTTGGATGCTAGAGAGGATACGGCCGGCCGGCCGGACAGACTCAACTTTCTCCACGAATTCTTCATCAGGGAGTCGAACCCAATCGATTGAGACCATTTTCGGCTCGATATTCCAAAATTACAGACATTCGGGCAAAATGATAGGCACTCTGTTCGGGTGAACAAGAGCGCCAAAAATGGTGTCAATTATTATTTGGAGTCACAGATGAAAAATCTGTGACCAAAATCAAATCTGGCCGTTCGTAGGCACGATAAAGTCCGAACGGATCGAGCTAAAATTATGAAATTTTCAGGGTAGGCTCTTGAGTTAAATATCTCAGATGAGTCCGTTATTCTGCCAAATCGGCTTAGTAGTTCAGAAGTAACGAGAAAATAAATTTTTTTAATTGAATTTCTTGAATATTTTTTTTAATATGCATTTTCCTTATAGAAATCCCATTTTTGTTTTCAAAAAAGTTGAATTTCTGGAGATATGGTCATTCAAAATTTGAATACTATCTCGCTATTTTTTTTTAAGTTATTCTTCTTATCCAAAATCAAGCTTTCGTAGGGTGGAGGTCAAAAGCATGACACTGATACCTTATCTCCGGTGGAAGCTCCCGGTTTCAGTCCAAATGGCACATAATTCCCAGTTTCTATATTTACTCAGTGATATTCAAAGAAATACTTCGAACTGGTATGGATTTGATTCATATTGATCGTTTATAATTCTGATCGATTCATTACAGATACAAAATTTCAGTACCCTCTTTACGGGGTGTTTCAAGTTGAAGTGTTTATTAGATGTTTATGTGGAACTGGATCACTTATCTGCCCAAAAATGTGTAATTTGCATATTCGGTGGATTCTGGCAGATTAGTATTATTTGGTTTCGACTATTTCATTAAAAATCTTCATGAAACCATCTCACAATTGAAATTCTTCCACATCAGTCTTAACTGATGAAGTAATAATGTCGAAGATACAATTTTTAAAAAATTTGATAATTACTAGTACTTTAATAGAAGCAGGCCCGCCGCTAGGGGTTCGAACGCCCGTGTGCAATTCCCATTTTGCCGCCCCCGTTTAACTATGTCTACCTTACACGATCTAGGTAAAAAAAAAACTAGGTTAAGGATGTGAAAAAATAAGAAATACTTTACAACGAAAAACTATTTATTTACTTAATTTACAGTAATTGTACCTTTCTTGCCTTAATGTTGGCGAAATCTGTTATCAATTTTTTTGTGTCTAAGCTATCTAATATCTCATGTTCAATTGAAACTATGGCTAAATTACTTAGTCTTTGCTGGTGCATTGTTGATCTCAAATAGTTTTTTATAATTTTTAACTTTGAAAAGGACCTTTCACCAGATGCAACTGAAACCGGCAGCGTAAGTAATATTCTTAGTGCTATTGCTATATTCGGAAATGTTGACATTAAATCATTTGCAAAAATATATTGCAATAAGGTTTGTGGATCATTGGACTGGTGTTCAGTAAAATGCAACTTTAAAGCATTGATTTCATTAAACAAATCTATACCATCAATATCTGTGTCACTATTGGAACTGTCTTTTAGCTTCAAATTCAAATCTTTGCAATGTTTCATTAAATCATCTTTGGAGTAACTAAATAAGTTATTATTGGTGAAAAGCCAAATACGTCGGTAAAAGTTTCCAACTCCTCGAATCTATCCTTTAAAGAAGTCAACGTTTGATCTAGGATTCTAAAAATACCTCTACTTTGTATTTGGTTTTGGGGTCAAGTAAAACTTCGTCACTCTGTTCATATTGAAATTGAGTTGGTTTCCTTCGTGGACGAACTGTGTCTATAGGCGGAAAATCTGTTTCAACATTAAGGTCCCTGAGCCACATTGGTAGCTTCTTCTAACACCCTTTCGAAGTGCTCATCCGTGCGATATTCGGTGAATTGATCAATCAATTTGTTTAACAAATTTATGCAGATTTGAGTATTTATTGTGGGTTTTGCATCATTTTGCTGAGAGCATTAATTTCATTTAAAATATCGAACCAAATTACAACCGAACAAATAAATCTATAATTTTGAATGTTTAAAGCAAGCGAATGAGCTTTATGAGATGTTGTACAATCCCATTCCGACGAATTGTTATCTGATATTTCTAGCAAAGCGTCAAATATTTTTTCGAGATGATACCGTAAAGGTTTGACTGCATCGATTCTGCTAGACCATCGCGTGGCACTTAATGCTTTTAATTTTAAATCTGGTAAATATTTGCAAATTATCGACCACCTTTTTGTAGATGACGAAAAGAAAACGTAAATTTCTTGAATTATATTAAAAAATTTACGGTGTCGTGCGTAATATTTGCCGCATCGTTAACGACCAAATTGAGACTATGCGCCGAACATGGAACGTAAAATGCGCGATTATTAATTTCCAATATTTTTTTGCAATCCGTTGTGTTTTCCACGCATATTAGAACCATTGTCATAACCTTGACCACGTAAGTTCTTAATATCCAGGTCTAATTGCGAAAATAAATCTAAAACGAAATTTAATAGTCCTTCACCTGTGGAGCTGGTGATCGGACAGAAACCAATAAAACTTTCGCATGTCGTAACATTTTTAGTTTCACTGTTTAAAATGACATACCTGAGTATAACTGTAATTTGTTCTGTGTGACTTACATCTGGTGTGCAATCTAATATAATGGAGAAATATTTTGATTCTCTGACTTTGTTCAAGATATAATTTTTATGGTCGTGCCGAGTAAATCAATGATTTCATTCTGAATTTGATCTCCTAAATAGTGAGTCATGCGAGTTGAATCCAATTTCGAGGCTTGAATTCTGTGAATATGTTCTCGCATAACTGAATCAAAGGTTGCTATCATTTCTATTGCTTTGAGAAAATTACCGTTATCATGCTCATATAATGTTTTTGACGAGCCCCTAAACGCTAGACATTGATGGGATAAAAATTTTATAACAGCTATGATCCTTTCCAATACATCACACCATTGTTTTTTCAGATTCCAATAGTCTCAGTTGCATTTGATTTACAGTAGTTTTGTTTTTAACATATTATTTAGTTGTACCCAACATTTTAAATTTTCACTGTGAGAAACGCTTGTTTCGTGTCGTTTTAAGGTGGATGACAAATGTTGCCAGTCGGAAAAACCGCTTGGAGCCGACAAACTACTTACAGTGTTACTGAATATTTTACAACAGAAACAATAGACTGAATCTTTCGACGTAGAGTAAACAAGCCATTCTCTGTTAATTTTTTCTCCATTGGGAAGATTTCTAGAATAATAACTGTTTGCAAATTTTCTTCCGTCATCATTAGCAGGAAAATTGTAGTTAAACAGCTGTACGGGACCACGACTTACCAAAATATTAACAAGATTATTAGTCATACTGGCAGGCCATAAACCGGGATCATCACCACAATCTAAACAGCTACTTATTGACGACGATAAATTGCTTACAGGTTCTTGAGCAGTACTTTCTCTTGTTTTAGTTTTACTGAAGTCTGCCTCTAAAGGACTAATATTTCTCTCTTCAGATACCTCCATAACTTCTAAATTTAAGGCTGCGCTTGTTGAAGCTACGCCAACATTTTCTTGACATTCCATTTCCTATTTTCTGGTTTGCTTAAAAATTTCTCTAGAGAGCCCTCTAATTTTTTTTTCTGTGCATCTTTTTCTCGTTTTTGCTGTCGAAATTGTGCTCCTGAAAGCTTTTTCTTTTTGCGGTTCCTGGAATGTATCGGAAGATTACTTAACTTTATTTCCCATACCCCATAGTAAAACTTTCATATAATTGCAATAATCGACCCACAGGCTTATATACGGAGTTACTTACCATAATACGATTTTTGGCGCCGACGGATGAAATAGATAATTCTCTGAATAATAATCACACTAACCAAGTCAGAATATCATTAATTTTACGTATTTCCACTCCTTACGGAACTTATTAAGAACCAAACGAAATAATTGAAGCGTGTTGTTCACTAATCTGTTCGACTTCGCATCGCTTTTGCATGTTTATAAAAAGAGGAATGAGAATTAAACTCTGAGGGTATTCCCGTATTTCGTCGTCGTCGTTTCATAGCATAGAGCCTAGCACGACCATAAATAATATGTCGACTTTCTTGCGGCAGCCGTCCTCCGGCCCGAGCCCACCTTACCAACAAGTGCTACGTGTTGCATCTTTGTTCTCTTGAATTTCAATAGATGGCATTGTTTAATACAAAAGAAAATAATTGCGCGCCGCTTCATATTTCTTTTGGTTGGATATTTTTTTAGTATTATGATGTGACAATTTCTGAATTTTGGTCGTTGATTGCTTGATTTGCCGCCCCCCTGGATACGCCGCCCGCGTGCATTGCACGCCTTGCACGCCCGCTTACGGCGGGCCTGAATAGAAGCACCAAAGCGATCTGACCTCCCATCAGTGCTTTCTGAAATTTTCATTCCTACACTGAACTATTTTCCAACTATTGAAGCCGCCTTTCCTTTGAATTTGAGTTATATCAAGAGAAGGAACTATTCTTCCAGGATTTCGTGGCACCACACTTCCTTCAATTAATTAAGACCTTTTATAAAAAAAATCTTGATAAGTTTTCTAGTGAGGAATACCCAATAATAATTGCTTCTAGTGATTCAACTTGGTTATGGAGCAGCAAAGTTCACGCGTTCATTCAATGACCGTTGTAAGAAATGTAGAGTTACATTAATTAATTACTGAAACTCAACCTATTTCGTGACATTATCCTTAAGAGAAAATAGATACCAATACTAAGTGGTGTATTGAAAGCTGCTTATATTCAATAATTATCTTCTTGTGTACTTCAGAACATCTGGCTTCAATACCGAGAGAACTGTGGAATGTATTGTTTGTACACGATTAAGTGTAGACAAGCACCTAGTGATTGATTGCTATAATCATAAACGTCAATCTTGGAGATAAGTACTTAGTTCATTTTTGGCACTTTTTCGTTCCAGTCGTGTGCTCATGTGGAAAATACTATCACTGACCTAGTAATTCTCTGCAAAATGATGATGGTTTCTTCAATACGAGGTGTGTTTGAAAAGTGTAGAGTAAATTCAAATTGAAATTCCAGTTCGGTGTTTTGGAAATTTTCATCACATAATTTCAACAGGAAATTTAATGTAATTGTCTCGATCTTTCTCAAACTGAAATGATGACAGCACTATGGATCAGATAGCCTTCAACTTTTCGTCAAACCGCCTGCCAACCATCGAAAAATCAAATTTTCGAAAGAATAAATATGTCTGAATTGGAAATGTTAAGAATGGATGGCAAAGAAAATTGAATGTTCATTTGTTTACTTTGAGACAGAGCTGTCCGAACACAGAGTAAAAGTGCTTCGAGCACTATGCATTAAGCACCCGGAAAAGGATTCTCGAATTCTAAGCACTGATTTCGACAGAAGCCTTCGGAATACCGAGCACTTTTGAAAAAGTAACTCGTTATTTCGAAACTGAGCCTAATCAATCCTCTTAAAACTAATTAAAGTGAGGTTCTCCGATCCAAAGAATATTTTTTAAAATTTTCAACACAAGTATGTTAGATGTTCAGTTACAAAAATGAAAAGCTTCAAAACATTCAACAGGAACGAATTTTTTCTTCGATTCTCTTGGAAATTTGTAATACTAGTGACAGAGGAGAAAATGAGAAATACTTATATGGAGGAATAAATTCTATGAATTATTTGAATTCGAATGAATGCTACACCACCTGCACTAGTTAATGAAGCTACACATTTGTTGAAAGTCACTTACGAATAAATGTCTCGAAGAATTCAAAATGAATCATTATTTTATGAATTAAAAACTCTCAGGAACAATTTAAAATTTTATTTTGAAAGAATGGCATATTGGTATCGTTCCCAATTATCATACAGAGTGACCAATCAAAGCGATTACTCGGCGACTCGGTTATATTTGTTGGAACCGCCAAGACACGTCGATTTGATTTTGGAGAATCACAATTCGAGGCATAATGCACCACTAACATTTTGAATATACAAGATAGCTTCTGAGAAAACTCACATCAAAGCATGTGACGTAGCTTTCTATTTCAGCTCTTTTTGCGCCCTTGTTATACTTTGCCAGTATCAGATTCACTTATTAATTGATGTTTATATTATAACATGAGAACATTTCCTGATTCGCGATGAGACATGTATATTGCATTAAATTGTTATTTATTTACATTTCAAAACTAGGTTCATAGAAATAGGCCATATTAATCCAATTCTAATTGTCTTCCAAAAAAATTACGAAATAAAACCTTACGTTGAAAGGAACATAGTGATATGATATTTTATATAGATAGCTTCATCAAGCCCATAGAAAATTTGCATTTATTCAAAAGAATCAAGAATGTTTTCAAACGAAATCGAAGATTTGGTGGGTCCAGTGAACGAATCCTAACAAAATAAATGCATGATACTAATAAGCAGAATACAAAAATGTAGATATTTGGGTGATGGGAAGTGGTGTCATTCTGTAGATATTGCTTCGTTGAATTACCTTGCCATTCCCTCTCATTCGAAACATGACCTCTCGAGAATTGAAATAAGTACAAAAATGTGAGAGAAATAACAAATTTCCTTTCGTTTTCAACTTAATAATATGAATATTCATTTCCATCAAATATGACCCAAAAGATATATTACTAAAATCTCTTCTACAAAGTGTCCAGAAAAGGTATCGCGTATTTGTGTTCGGGCCATATTCGGAACGGGACGTCTAAAAGGAGCGGGGAGGGTTTCGTGACGTTCATCATTTTGTGGAGTTTCAGTCACGATGGAACAGTACTCCTGGACGCATCGCGATTTTTCGTACGATCATCTTAATGGTGATTCAATAATGACTACTCAACGTCATCGTGCGGAATATGGTATACGCCACGCGCCAAGTGACGATACCATTAGGAAGTGAATCTGGATGTTCGAGAATACAAGTGCGACAGTCGAAATTCAAAACTCTGGTCGTCCGCGTTCAGTTCGCGATGAAGAAACAAAATCCGTTTATATCTATCCAAAATAGAAGCCAAGCAAAAAATCGTCTTTACATTTAAAAAAAGGCCTATAAAATTCAATTGGTTCAAGAATTGAAGGATGCGGACTATGCTAATCGACTGAATTTTGCGAACTAAATGCTGCAGCGATTTAGTATTAACAACATATTGTTTAGTAACGAAGCAAATTTTCACCAGAATGGTCATGTTAATAAGTATTGTCGATACTGGGCAGTGGAGAATCCAAGACCAAAGCATGAACGACCCCTGCATAGCCCTTACTTTCATGAAGATCAACGAGGCCGAGCAATTCATGTGAATAGGGAGAATTATTGCGATACGTTGCGAAATTTTTTGGTCCCAGAGTTGCAGGAGTTTCAACTCAAGAACGTGGTTTCAGCAAGATGGGGGCACTTGCCATATGTCAAATGATTAAATTGAAGTTGTTAACGAATTATTCCCTAAGGAAGTCGTTTCGCGAAGGGGTAAAATCAACTGGCCGCCAGAAGACCCGACTTTAACCCACTTGACTATTTTGCATGGGGATACATTAAAAGTGAGTTTTATCAAAATAATCCGACGAATCTTACCCAGTTGAAGCGAAATATCAGGTCTGAAATGGCAGCAATATCAATAGCTATATGTCAACGTGTTATCGCCAATCTTCGTTTCCGATTAGAAGAGTACCAGCAATGCAACGGTGATCGTTTGGATAACATAATCATTTCCAAATAATTCTCCTATTCATATGTTAATTATGAACAATAAACTTTTTTCTCTATTCCTGTGCCGTAATGAGTTCATTACAGTACTAAAAACAGTACTGTAATGAACTCATTACAGCATTGTTTTTAGTTATATTTTTCGTTTTGTGGTTGACAACACTGACATCCTATCCTTTCGAATGTCAACACGCGTCCATTGCATATCAATTGTTAATATTAAACCATGTAGAGATTTGCTCGCACTATTCAAATTCTATAATCTATCAATTGTCGTATCAGTCACACCAACTGCGAAAATGAAATACAAAAAGCACTAGGGTGTATAATCTGAATTTTTCATTGAATTCCAATAAATTTCTCACAATTCATGACTGATATAGAGAAAATATCGTCTAATACTCGTTGCAGAAGGCAATTCCAACACTCATGCGTTCGTGTTGGAATAGGTGCCCATTCTCCAACTTGTTTTAGAATATCCTATTATTGCTCACATACATTTTTTGTTTCATTGAGCTTACAAATACCCGATACCCTTTCTGGACTCCTTGTACATACTCAATAATACGATGCTGCTACTTCTGACAAAGTAAAATAGCCCAGAGAGATTGCTTCAAGAATAAATAACCTCATCATTTTCATCGATGTAATTGAACAACCACTTTTTCCCTACGGTATGTATACAATTCATAATAATTGTTAGAGATACTGTTCATAAATCGTAAACACTGAAAATACTGATACGAGTATGAGTGGTTGTTTCTGAAATAACCAGCCACTGCATTATCACCCTGAGTTACGAAAAACTAGTCCTACATATTACACACGAAAAACTCTGTATTATCAAGGGTAATACCACTAGAGGTGAGAATTTTTTGAGAATATTCTTGGTTTTTGGGAACTATGCGTTTGAATTTCACGAAACAAAGTTATCCTTAAAATACCACGAGCCGGAGGCGAGTGGTATTTCGGGATCACTTTGTTGAGTAAAATTTGTATAATAGCTCTAATTATTTTTTCATTTACTTATGGACAAGCAATCACAGAAGTTGAAGTTAGTGTAAAATAATAACGGAATCAACGTTGATACTAAGTTTCGAGTCGACTCTTGGCTCATTGAAACTTTGCGGTGGCGGTCGAAAGTCAAACTACAGAAATTTTCCCATCTCCTTACACCACGCCTCATTCTCCTCAAACTTATAGAAGAAGTCACAAATTATACGGATGAAAAAATTGGATTTATAAAAACAGTTTTAATCGGGGGAAATTTTTTTTTCAGTGAAATACTGTATGTTGTCAAAATTCCGAAATTCTCGTACTCCTTTGCTTATTCAATTGTAGCAATTCATTCAAGTATCTGGTTGACTAATATGATATGGGATCATTTTCTGATTACGGATAAGGCATGCATATTTTATTGAACACATTTTTGTTTGCATATTTGAAACTATGAGTCCTTAGTAATTGACTTCTTGATGTGAAAGTAAACGAATCGAGCAAGCACACAAAATGACCTCTGTATGATTAAGAAAGCATATTCACAAAAAAATGATTTCATAGTATTATCATGAAGTAGTTCGTTATACAGGGTCTTTCATGAGGAACCTCACCCATACTTATACGGGAAACAACTGAAACTGAACGTATGTTCATGAAATTCAGCACTTATAAGTATTTCACGATGCTGATGAAATCTGAAATATTTTCAAGGCATGAGCACCTCCGGTTTTTGCGGAAATGACGTCAACTTCCGTTTTTCAAATTACAACACTTTTTTATTGCAGAAATAGATTCCTTAGAAAATTTCAAGTTATTTTGATGTAACATTTTTCAGTTTTGGTTGGAAAATTCTCTCTGAGCGGGAAAATTCCAAAAAAAAAAATCGAAAATAGAGCTCCGCTGAAAAATGAATAACTTCGAGGTTTTTGGATGGAAAATTTTCATTTTTGGGATTTTTCAAGATGTAAGATTGATGTATCCACTTTGAGAATCGAAATCGCGATTCATGATACAAGGGTGAAAAAATCGCTTTCAATGTTAGGGATGACAAAATCGTGAAAAATCAATTTTTTCAAATTAGAACCCCATTTTTTTATGGCAGATATTGAATCTAGGTTAAAAAATAATGTGAAAATATGCTTCACACCCTTGCCCTAAAGTGGATATTTTCTGAGTTATTCAAAAAAAACTGTTTTTCGTCTTGAATTTTCAGCTCTTTCTTTTCCCTTCACGCCAAAAAGATGAAACCATGCTGTAGATTTTTCACCCCTTCTTGAAACCGACTTCAAATTACTATTAGGAGAACCATGGCGAACTCTCGCAGTTATAACTAGAGAAGATGCTCAAAGTTTTGACCGTTAATTTCTAGACATCTATTTATACGTCTCAGGAATGCTTCATGCATTGCTCTTCTTATTTCATCGGGAGGAAGAGATCTACAAAAGTGTTTAAAAACCAAATTGAGTTTCAAAACTATGAATCTAAAAATCTAAACAAACCTGAACGCATTTCTGACTCGTTCTATGCAGTCCTCTTTATCAGTCAGGGGAGTTGAGTAGACAAGATTTTTTATCCTACCCCAAAAATAATAGTCTAAAGGAGTTAAATCTGGTGATCGTGGTGGCCAAAGATGTGGACCATTATTCGCCAACCATCGATCTTCAAATAGCCTGTATAGGATATTTGACACATTGAGTGAATTGTGTGGAAGCGCGCAATCTTGTTGATACCATAAGTCATTATGTTTTTGTACTAGCGGCTCAATTATTTGAGTCAATATGTCAGAATGTCTATCTCCTAAGGGGGAACATTCTTTAAATCATGCAAACATGTGTAGTGTTCTATCTTACCAGTTAAAGTCCCATCATAAATGTGAACATCGAGAATTGCATTATTTTTGATGGCGCAAAAAACATTGAAACTCCAGGTCTCTTGAAAGTTTCATTGTCTGAAGTGGTGGTAGTTCTCTTCATCCCAATAATGACTGTTATGCCTATTGAAAGAACTATTTTTTGTGAATTTAGATTCATCTGTCCAAATTATACAGTCCAAAAAGTTTTCATTCTCTGGAAATCGAATCATCATAGCTTCGCAAAACTCTATTCTCCTGACGAAATCAGTTTCCTTCAAATGCTGTACCCTATTGAATTTATATGGGTGCATTTTATGTTTTTTTAATATTCTCCAAACACTCGATTGAGTTAATCTCAGAGCAATTTCGGCTTCTTTGAGAGAATTTTGAGGATTCACACGAAAATATGCAAGAACTGTAATTTCGTTGTTCTCATCTTCTACTACACTTTTTTCCCTGTGTATAGTTTTCCTAACGAAAGATCCGACATTTCTCAAGTTTGTCATGGTTCTGTTAATGGTATCTCTCGTTGGTCTGGGTCGGTCAGGAAACCTCTCAATGAACAGTCGAATCGTTCTATCTACAACTTTATTACATTCTCCATGACGTAGAATGAGATTTAAATAACCTTCATTGGTAAAATTAGGCATAGTGATCGATTTTATAACTTAATACGAATTATCACCAAATTAATAGTAAACACAAAATGCTACCGAATAAAGAGGAATTTGGCATGATTTTTTAAAGTAGATTCAGTATCTGCCATAAAAAAATGGGGTTCTAATTTGAAAAAATTGATTTTTCACGATTTTGTCATCCCTAACTTTGAAAGCGATGTTTTCACCCCCTGTATCATGAATCGCGATTTCGATTCTTAAAGTGGATACATCAATCTTACATCTTGAAAAATCCCAAAAATGAAAATTTTCCATCCAAAAACCTCGAGGTTATTCTTGTTTCAGGGGAGCTCTATTTTCGATAATTTTTTCGAATTTTCCTGCTCAGAGAGAATTTTCCTACCAGAGCTGAAAAATGTTTCATCAAAATAACTTGAAATTTTCTAAGGAATCTCTTTTTACAATAAAAAAATGGTGTTCTAATTTGAAAAACGGAAGTTGACGTCATTTCCCGAAAAACCGGATGTGCACATGCCTTGAAAATATTTCAGATTTCATCAGCATCGTGAAATACTTATAAGTGCTGAATTTCATGAAAATACGTTCAGTAGTTTCCCGTATAAATAATGGGTGAGGTTCCTCGTGAAAGACCCTGTATTCGTGAACTAGGAGATTTTTATTACTGTACATCTTCATATTAATAACTGTTTGAATTGAGAAACGCGATGAAGAGTTTTTTGTCCAATTGAGGAAAAAGTCGTTCAGATAAATAAATTTATGTTGTTCGTATCCATAGTAATAGATAAAACGAAATATTTTGTAGTAGGTAACTGTCTCCACGTTGAAGTTTAGTTCGTGAAAATAAATCGTAAATACGTTTGAAAACTGTCAATTTGAGTGAAAAAGATCGTATTGAAATATTGATGATGATCGATTATGGTGATTGAGTCAGAACTCATGAAGAAGTGTCATATTTTTAATGATTTGCTTCCTGAAAAAATTTAATCTCTCGATCATCCGTTACTAAAACTTCATAACTTTTTAATGCATCTGGAATGGTCAAGGATTTGCCAAGATCTGCGAGACCACGGGACGTAACTAACGAAGCGATGAGGCAAAATATTGCCATTGATTTAGAGGAATCACCTCAAACTTCCACCACTGTTCTGGCGGGGAACTACGGCATAAGTCGATGTTCCGTAGGAAAAATATTGAAAAAGGAAAAATTTTATTCATATAAGGTATGATTAGTCCAAGAATTATCAGAGAATGATTTTGATCAACGGCTCGAATTTTGTGAACGGCTAATGAACATCTGTAATGACGACGAACGTTTTGCTTTCAATGTAGTGTTTTCTGATGAGGCAACTTTTTGTATGAACGGAACGGTTAACCACCATAACTCAAGATATTGGTCAACTGAAAATCCTCATTGGATTGAAGAAGCACAAACCCAGCGATCAGGAAAGTTGAATGTTTTGATTGTAATTGTACAAAATAGGCTAATAGGGCCATTTTGCATAAACAGAAACTTAAAAAGAGAAAAGTATCTAGATTCACTAAATAATTAAATCATTCCTGCACTCCAACCGTACGGGCAGTTACCACCGAACGTCTGGTTCCAACTAGATGGAGCACCTCCTCACTATGATAGACGGATTCGGAATTTTCTAGATGGATTGGACGTAAAGGACGCATAGAGTGGCCTGCTCGTTATCCAAATCCCAGCCCATTAGACTCTTTTCTTTGGGGTTATCTAAAATCACGTGTTTATGTTAATCGACCAGCATGCTAGCAGGAATTGAGACAACGGATTCTTGATAAATGTGCATTAATACATGGAGAGGTCTTGAGAAAAGGTACTCATGAATTTGTTAATAGACTGGCATATTATCAGATGGTGAATGGCAAGCACTTCGAACATTTAATATTTATTTTTTTTTTCAAATTATTTTCAATAAATTTTTTCTACTAGTAAAAGCCCTGTATTTCTTCTTTTTATAGATTTTCATAAAAAATATGTCAGGAAAATTATAACCAGTTATCTACTACAGAGTATTTCGTTTTATTCTTCACTATTGATAAAAATAACAACGATTTATTTATTTGAATGAAATTTTTTCTCAAATCAATGAGAAGACTGAATTTCTTATTTTTACAGAGAATTTTTACATGGAACTCGATATGGACAGATTCGAAACAAGGTGCACTTTCACATTACTCCGAAAAATACAGGGTGTCCCATTTAAATAAAAAAAAACTTTGTCGTTTCTGGTTAAACCGGAAGTATCTCATTAATGATAATATGCTCATCAGATGCACTGTGGTCCAATACACTCAGCTGCCAAATTTCAAAAATATCGCCCGTTTCGTTTCAAAGATATTAATTTGGTGCCAAACTTCATCCCAACCCTATAGATTAATATAAACAGAAACTAATTTTGAGCTAAAACCGAGCATCGCCACGATGGAAGCATAAGCAACCTGCGTGATGCGACCAAAACCCAAGGATACAATTAAATTCAAAGAGAAGATAACGCGGTGAAATTCAGACACGGTGAAAAAGGATATCGGGTTAAACCGCAGAATGCAGAAAAATATGGAAATGGATGGAAGGTACTTGCCGACACGTGTTTCTGTTTATTGGCTTCTTCATGGGCAAAGGCAACCAAGAGCGAGCATCCCAGGATAGGATGGAAATGAATGGAAGCATAAAAAGAAAATATAAAGACAACAGGTGAAAGACACAACAGGAGCGAGCATCCATCCTGGCTTTTGTGTTCTGCTTCTTAGCTTCAGGGCAAGACAAGAAAACCCCAGATACCTCCGGTTTTGGAGGCTAAACCGAGCATCGCCTTTGGAACGATGGAAGCTCATAAGCTTAACCTGTGTGATGCGACCAAAACCGGAGGTATCTGGGGTTGAAGCCACAAATTGGATGCTTGCTCCTGTTGTGGTCACCTGTTGTCTTTTATATTTTCTTTTATTATTCATTTCCATCCCTATCCTGGTTTCTTGTTGCCTTGCCCTGAAGAAGCCAATAAGCAGAAACACGTGTCGGCAAGTACCTTCCATCCATTTCCCATATTTTCTGCATTCCTGCGGTTTAACCCGATATCCTTTTTCAATGTCTAATTTCACCGCGTTATCTTCTCTTTGAATTTAATTGTATCCTTGGTTTTGGTCGCATCACACAGGTTGCTTATGCTTCCATCGTGGCGATGCTCGGTTTAGCCTCCAAAACCGGAGGTATCTAGTTGAAGCCACAAATTGATGCTCGCCCTGTTGTGGTCACCTGTTGTCTTTTATATTTTCTTTTTATTATTCATTTCCATCCCTATCCTGGTTTCTTGCCCTGGTTGCCTTGCCCTGAAGAAGCCAATAAGCAGAAACACGTGTCGGCAAGTACCTTCCATCCATTTCACCCATATTTTCTGCATTCTATCCTGGTTTCTGGCGGTTTAACCCGATATCCTTTTCAATGTCTAATTTCACCTGCGGCGATATCCTTTTTCAATCTATCTTCTCTTTGAATTTAGAAATAATCATTCATATCAATGAATTTCCCAGAATGAAAACAGTAAATGAATTTACTATTGCTAGGTTATGTAACGCAAGTTTTGACATTGCTCATTAATTTCAAAAACTCCAGAGCACCGATTAGCCGATTGCCGATTATCAAAGACTAAACCTTCTGCGAGAGTGTATTAGGATTTGATCAGTGTCCGAAAGCACAGTGCTCAGTCCAGTTATGTGATATCGTGATATCCATAATTCTTTATCACTTATGTTGATATTGAGGAACGTATTATGCCATAATGGTTTACGTGACTTCAATCTGGGAACTCTATTTTGTGGAATATATGAAATAATTGGGAATAAATTGGGAAAAGAATGAAATTTGTTCCAAGAATTCAGAGCTGCAGTCTGTCTGCGAATATGGGGAGGGATAATGTTAGACAAAACTGGTAACCAATGAATCGGTGTAGATCTTACGTTGCCAGTAATTATTCTCATGGATGTATTCAATTGTGCATCAATTTTTTGTGTGTGTGCACTATTAAACCAAACAGAGTAACAATACGAGCCTCAGAATAAACTAGGGCTAGAGATTCTGTGCGAAGAGTGGAAGCATCAGCACCCCAAGATAATCAGCTAATTTCTGAACAATATTACTCCTAGTTTTCAGTTTTAGGCTCAGATCATTTAAATGAGCCTTGTAATTGAGAGATGAATCTAATTTAACTCCTAAGTATTTTGGATAGAAATTATGTTCAATAGGAGAATCATTGAAAGTTACAGCTAATTTCCCATATTTTTCATGATTATTCAGATGGAAACAAGATACCTCTGTTTTGTTGGGATTTGGACATAATCGCCACTCAATAAAATAATTCTTTAACATTTCATAATCTGATGACAGTATGTTTTTCAGAGTATGGAAATCCGAATGTTGGTAAGCAATAGCAATTTGGTCAGCATAAATGAATTTCTGAGATGTCGTAAGAATGAATAAGAACTGATATGTATTGATAAAAACAGAAGCTAATTTTAAGCTAAAAGAAATGATCACTCATATCAATGAAGTTCCCACAATGAAAGCAGTAAATAATTTTTTTATTTCAGTGTTGTAATGAGTTCATTACAGTACTAAAAATAGTGCTGTAATGAAATCGTTGTAGAAGGCAATTTCAACACTCATGCGTTCAAAAATTTGCTCCTTCGTCGCTCGTTTTCGAATTTCGCATTCGTTTTGGAATAGATGCCCATTCTGCAATTTGTTTTAGAATATACTATTACTATTGATATATCATGTGACGACAAGTTTAGACAGTGCTTATTAATTTCAAAGTGCTCGCCACCAGTCAAAAACTCCAGAGCACATTTGCGGATTATTAAAGACTAAACCTTCTGCGAGAGTGCACTAGGCTTTGATCAGTGTCCGAAAGCACAGTGCTCAGCCCAGTTATGTGATATCGTATTGTGTATTGTGATCAATATTGTCCCTCCCCATATTCGCAGACAGACTGCAGCTCTGAATTCTTGGAATAAATATCATTCTTTTCCCAAATTATTCCCAATTATTTCATATTTTCCACAAAATAGAATTCCCAGATTGAAGTCGTAAACCATTATGGCATAATAGTTTCTTCAATATGAACATAAGTGATAAAGAATTATGGAAAACTGAGTGGAACTCTTACGAAATGTACAATAAGTATCTCGTTTCTGATCCTTCTGAAAAAGTTCCTGGTTTTGATCTTCCAAGAAAAATGGACATTTCTTAATCGTTTGAAAACAGGTCATTGTCGTACCAATGGCATGCTATTTGGATGGATCTCAGTTCCTAGCGCAAGTTGAGAATGTGGAAAAGCAGAAGAAACAATACCTCATCTCATCAATAGTTGTGCCATGTATAAATTTCAAGATGGTTTTAGGGCTATACATGATGTTTCCAACTCTTTCTTGGAATGGGTTATAGATTTTAAACGTATATGATACGTATTTTTGTTATTCAGTTCTTCTTTCTGCTTTTGTGTTTTTATTTCCAGATTCAATGTGAGCACCTTGAAGAAGTCTCTGTCTCCATCAATAGAAGACCACTCTTGAAGAACTCCCTAAAATATATTTCAGCTTATTTTTGTGTTTTCACACTTAGACGGGGAGCCGGGGTTTTTTTACTGGGGTTTTTTTCTAGGCTTTTATGTCATACGCCGAATTGTATGACACCCCGTCACTAACCCCTGATCTATATGCTTTATTGTTTGCTAACTAAATATTGTCAGCCAAAAGTTCAAAAGAATATATATATATGGTGATTATGTTAATCCATAATTGTTGAGCTCATAAGGAAGAATACTTTTAATCGCTTGAAATGAAATCTCTTCGATGTTAAAAAAAATTATTAGCATTTCATCACTGAAAGAATGAGCCCCCGGCAACACCTCAGTGCATTTCAACAATTCCGATTCTTCTTGTTGCAGTTATTGCAGTAATGAAAAATCTTGATATGTCCATAGATGAATAAAAATATAGCGCTAAAAGGTAAAATGGACATGTAAGAAGTAATATAATAGGCCGGATGTAATCCCGAAACTTCTCGTGTTCTCCTCGTACATCCTTCTAGCGTTAACGAGTTCTGAACTCTGTATATAGAATCACCACCAGACATAGTTAACACACTTTAATACGTGTGTAATGAAGTTCTTATTGAAGAAATAGATGAATAGAGATAGATGAATTGCACATCTATCGGTGTGTAATACCGTCACTTTGAGTTGTCTTTTTGGATTTTGAGGATCGAATCGGAACAGGATATTATCCGCAATTTCTCTCTAATGCCGTCGTAAGGTATTGGAATAACTGTGAGTTTCAATTTCGTTGTGTTTATTCGCCGTTTATAACCAAATGGTACTCGTACTTTTTTCACCTCAATACTGAAATGTTATGGCAGAACGTGAGGCGTGAATAAGGAGACTAGGTTGACGTTTTTTCCCTCACGAAGTGATGAATCGATTTCATGGCACTGTTAACATATTTCTCTTCACTTCGTGGTTGGCAAAACCGATGTTATTCATAAAATTATTAGTGGATAAATGAGAAATTAAGGAATCATCATCTTAAAAAGTGTATCAATGGAAGAACGAAACGGACGTTGTGATGCATGAGAAGAGAAGTAGGTCACTTAAATTTTGGTTTATTATGGTGATAATGAAGTTGTTTATTAAACAAAATAGAATATATGAATCAAATATATGGAACTATGAATTATACCATCCTATTTCATCAAATACAGCAACCTATAAACATCGTACCATAATTGACAGAACGAAATCTCTTCGGAAAATTGACTTGTATAGAAGTTTTCTGTCACTATAATGGGGTGAAACAGTGACGGCTCGTGCCCTCTAGGAGTGGGTCGGACAGACCAAGCATATATATATATATATATATATATATAATTTAGAAGCAATTTTCTTGGTATTAGAGCACTGGATTAAAATAAGGATTTCATCTTTTTTTGGCGCTCTTGTTCACCCGAACAGAGTGCCTATCATTTTGCCCGAATGTCTGTAATTTTGGAATATCGAGACGAAAATGGTCTCAATTGATTGGATTCGACTGCTTGATGAAGAATCCGTGGCGAAAGTTGAGTCGGTCCGGTCGGCCGTATCCTCTCTAGCATCCAAAAGAGATGAGCTAGAGTTCTCAAATTTTCAGAATAGGTTAATTGTCCAAATATCTCGGTCAAGTTAGTTATTGGTCCAAATCCGTCGGATGGTTCAGTAGTTATGAGCATCTGAAATTTTGTTTCCTCAATAACTACTAGACTATCCATCCGATCAAATTGATACTTGACATATTGTTGAGGGAGGTTGCAACAAAACGGCCCGCGAAATTTCGCGGAAATCGTTTGTCTAGAAAATTTTTAAAAAATTTCCAAAAAAAAATTTTTTTATTCGCACTATCTCATAAGATATTTTTTGATTTTCAATAAAAATTCTTGAATATATTGAGGTGATTGACATCTTACTCATCCTCAAATTTCATTGCCGTAGCTCTCTTCCATCTAAAGATATGATAATTTTTTTCATTTACCCAAGAGAAAAGAGAAATGACATACGTCCCGATGATTTTCTCTGAACGATGGCCATCACAGATCGATATTCGATTGACAAATGCCAGGCTCATTAATCACTGTCAGTTGGCGTAATATATTGAGGTAGAATTCGATGTCGATGACGTTGTCAAAATTCAGAAAAGCACAGACGTGATATTAATCAAAGAAATTTTTATCATAGAGAAAGAATTTGATGGAGTTGTCAAAGCTCAGAAAAGCAATGACGTAAGTTTTTAGGGGAGGCATAGAACAAAAATTTGGTGAAAATTATAAGTAGTTATTTTCAAATTGAGATAAAGGTTTGTTTATTCATTGGGCTTTCATATTTACATCACATTGTCCCATAGTACGGAAAAAAATTTTGTTCACCCGATCAGAGAGCTTATAGATTTGTTAACGTTTGAATATTTACTCGCAAGTAGGTCAACAAGAGCGCCAAAGCAATCTGACCTCACGTCAGTGCTGTCTACATTTTTCATTTTATGCATTAGTTCTCGAAATATACTTAACTAAGTTTTTGAAAATGAAGTGGTGTTTTCATGGCACTTGTAGTGTTTTTTTGTGAAAAATCGACATTTTGAGCTTCAAAACAACCATGACACATTGATCCAATTTTGACGGAAATTATTGAAAACAATGCTGGAAATTATGTGGAAGATCATATTGTGTTTCAGCAGGATGGAACTCCTCCACACTACGCCTTACCAGTTCGAGAATATCTGGATCAAAGATTTCCGAATCGATGGATTGGAAGAAGGGGTCCCACTGAATGGCCAGCCAGATCGCCAGATCTGTCACCACTACATTTCTTTCTTTGGGGCCACTTGAAGTGTAAAATTTACTCTACACAACCCGATTCCATAGAAGATTTAAGAAGACGTATAGCGAACGAATGTCGTCAAATCCCTCCAGAAATGCTGCAAAATGTGCGCCATCGTTTCGTACAAAACTTATTTCATTGTATGGAAGCTAATGGTGAACAATTTGAATATTTAATTAATTCATAAATTAATTTGATAAATTATTTACTTTACTTTGAAAGGTCTTATTTCTTAGATCAATACTTCAAATCGTTCTGATACCGTACAGTTGGATAATGATTTCAGTGAATAAAACGGATAGTCGAACATCTGACCCTAGTTGCATTAATACGTACGGTATGACTTCATTTGCCCAGTGGTAGATGTTTTGCAATTTCAAATACAAGTACGGAAATCTTGGTGTTTCGAAGGCACGAAATGTCAATTATTCGCAAAAAATTAATTTAAGTGATAAAATTAACTAACGCATGAATATTTCGAGAACTAATGCACAAACTGAAAAAAAAATTATTGTGCTGAAATTTGTATAAAAATACCTTCAAATTGAGGTAACACTATTCGAAAATTGGGGGTGGGGGTTGTAGCGGCAAGGGTTGAAGCGCTACGCGCCCGTAACCTACATCTTAAGTTGTCCCCCTCGAAACAGAAATCGATCTCTCCGAGCATTTCTATCGAAACAACTTATTTCGTCTGTAATCTCGTCTGTTTCGTTTTCAAATGGCCACCCTATATTTCAATTTCTTAAACAACCAGAAAGTGGTGAGGTACTATATGTTGCCGACACAAATTCTCTCGTTATACTTTCTTCTAACAGAAGCCACCATATATCAAAAGTTCACTGATCAAAAACCCACAATTCTCGAAGAAACACTAAATGATGCGAGAATAAATCAGATATAATAACCCATTATAAATCAACCATGGCGGCAACGATACTGTTGATAAAAAATGTAATATACGAGAGTACATTGTATAGATATGGCGGTGCTCAATCGTGATCTTCTGCATGTTTGATCTCAGTGCAATCAATGCAGGTCTCTCATACTATACGCATTCATGCTGAAATGCGGAAGAATGTTTTTCTAGAAATTATCAACTGACCATCAAGCAACGTTACATGGTAGAAGAAACTTTTTCATTTGATACAATTATTTCCATTTTACTCTTTGAGATTAGAAAATGCCAAATAAATGATAATATATGTATGATCATGGACCCGTCTATCATATAGGTAAGGTGCTTACATCTCACATTACATTTAAAAACTTTTTTTATCATTTCCACTCCATGGCTAGTGTAGTAGCTTCTCTATATGTCTCTTTTTACTTTGAATTTCGTTACTCAGTTCTCATTTTATGTTAATGTTGTTCTTTTTTTTGTGATTACGATCTTGCTCATTTATCTGTCTATTAGTATACATCCCTTGTTTATATCTCCACCTCCTAACCTTTCTCATTGAATTAACTGTAATAGGATATGTATGCCAAATTTTCCTATCTGTTTGTACTTCTTACTCTATATCTTTTAGTGAGTCTCATTAGGCATCTCGAATATATCATCTCAGTAGCCTGTATTTCTTTATTTTTTAATTTGATAGTATATCGATTATATTCAGGTGAGTTCAAAGCAGACTCAAATTCGGAATGATTTATTTGACTGTTCTCGATTGAAAATCACTTCGCAACCAACAAATATGTTAGGTCAGATATTCTCCCCAAAAATCGATTATATTTTAAAACATGGAAGAATGTGAAGTTGACGTATTCCAGTTCAATTTGGTGATCACAAAGCCATTTTACATTTAGTTGACAATAACAAAGTGAGGAAAGAAAATAGTTCTCAACGTAATATGTGAAGAAATATGTCACCTCAAAACCTGATTAATTTGGCTATTTCTAACTACTCCTGTGCTGATTTATATGAAAATTCAGATGTGAATATTATGTTTCAGACGTTTGCTGACACGATAAGAAGCCTCATTGAGTATCACTGTCCATTAGTATATAATAATGAAAGAACCAACATAACAAAAATTTGGTGTACACCTAGAAAAATTTAGAAAGCACTGACCGGGGGTTAGATTGCTTTGGCGCTCTTGTTGAGCTACTTGCGAGTAAATATTCAAACCATAACAAATCTATAAGCACTCTGATCAGGTGAAAAATATTATTTTTCCTTTACTATGGGACAATGTGATGCAAATACGAACGGCTAATGAATGAACAAACCTATATCTCAAATTGAAAATAACTACTCATAATTTTCCCCAAGCTATAATTCCCTTCCCCTAAAAACTTACGTCAGTCTTTTTCTGAATTTTGACAACGTATATTATTTCAGCCATCGAGATTGAATTCTATCTCTATGATTTCCTGTCATGAAAAATGTTGATTAATATTACGCCAACTGAAACTGATTAATGAGCCCGGCATTTGTCAATCGAATATCGATCTGTGATAGCCATCGTTCAAAAAAAATCATCGGGACGTATGTCAATTATCATATCTTTAGATGGAAAAGAGCTACGACAATGAAATTTGAGGATAAGTTATATATCAATCACTTCAATATATTCACGAATTTTTATTGAAATCCGAAAAAAATATCTTATGAGATAGTGAGTATTAAAAAAATTATTTTTGGGAATTTTTTCAAAATTTTCTAGCTCGACGATTTGTGCAGAATTTTGTGAGCCGTTTTCTTCCAACCTCCCTCAACAATATTTCTAGTATCAACTTGATCGGATGGATATTCTAGTAGTTATTGAGGAAACAAAATTTCAGATGCTCATAACTACTGAACCATCCGACGGATTTGGCCCAATAACGAACTTGACCGAGATATTTGGACAATCAACCTATTCTGAAAATATGAAAACTCTAGCTCATCTCTTTCGGATGCTATAGAGGATACAGCCGGCCGGCCGGACAGACTCAACTTTCGCCTCGAATTCTTCATCGGGGAGTCGAACCCAATCGATTAAGACCATTTTCGGCGCGATATTCCAAAATTACAGACATTCGGGCAAAATGATAGGCACTCGGTTCGGATGAACAAGAGCGCCAAAAAAAAGAAGCTTGTGGAGAATTGAAACATCTACATTGGATTCACAATAATTTGAAAACTAGTAACATTTGAAAACTGTACAAGGATGCAAAGAATGTATTCAACCATATAAAAATGACTAAGTTAAGTTTTTTTGATCACATGATTAGAATATCTGATAATAAAAATAAAATGATTTCGAGAATAGTGAATACGGAAACTGCAAAAAAAAAATAAAAGTAGTAACAGTGTATTTAAGTTGATTATTGATGGTGTAGGGATTTCTGAAGATGTAGATGAAGCTTATCCTTTGGCGAAATATTTACAAGTACGGAATTACGGTAATGCACTCAATCAAATTTGTACAACCTCTTTCCTTTGCAATCATACGGTACAATAATAATTCCCAATTCGAAGCAGATTGATGCAATCCCACGTCGTTTTTCCAAACAAATACGCCACTCCTCTAAAGCGCAAAAATCTCACCAACGAACAAACCAAACCAACATGATAAGATTTCTCTCAGGGCTTCAGTTAAAATCCTGTTCAGATCCGCAAAATTGCGATTAAATTACTCCAGGACATTTCAACCAAATATGCCGGAAGAACGATGTCATTGACAACCTACGTCACATGATAACAGACTAAGACCACCGACAACGGCGTCCATCGAAACGTACGAGATAAGCTGGCAAACTACTGCGACTAACGCCACCAGTTCGGTTTGAAGGTACTAACTGGAGCGGGAATTTTGAAACCGTGACACTTGGGATAGATTGTAAGGTTCAAAACCAATCGTATATTAACTGTGGGGGTGGGAGATCAATGCTCTTTTGAATTTGCTATTGAACTCGGTGTCCCACAAGGTTCGGTACTAGGACTATTACTATTTTCATTATTTATAAATGAATTATTGAAACATATATATATTTCTAGATGATACCTCATTTGTTGTGGGAGCAAAGAGTTCAGTCAAGCTCATTGATCTGTGTGAATTGATATTGAAAAACTTCATATCATGGTGTCAGGCAAATGGACTTATACTAAATGTGGGTAAAACTGAAGTGATAAAATTCCAACTGAGAGAATCCTCTCCATTAAGTGTGAGTTCTGGAAAGGAGGTTCTCCTCTCCAAATATTCCACAAAGCGTTTAGGTGTAATAGTCGATAGCAATTTGAGATGGTGCGAACATATTGCCTATCTTAGTAAAAAAACGTTTCCTCTTCCTTTTACGCTATACGCAAACTGTGAGCTCGCTTCCACTCGAAACATTATTGAATGTACATTATGGTCTAGTTAACTCTCATCGGTCATGAGGTCTGGGGTAACTCAATTGACTCCATTAGATTTCTAACTGCACAAAAACGTATCTTACGTTTGATATCTGGGCATAGCTCATAGCTTTCGTAAACACAAAATTCTTACTGTTTCATGTAGCATTATTTTTAAATGTCTCTCTACACTGAGTATAATGAAAGCCACTATGTTAAACTCTCCAGCTTTCATCATTACAATGCAAGAAATGTAAGATTATTGTCCATACCTAAGCATAATACCAGCAAATTTGAATCATCTTCAACTTATATATGTATCAGGTTAATCAATAAATTACATATAAAAATTCTTGATAAAAATTGTTTTCGTACAGCAGTCAAGGCATTGTTGTACGAGAAATGTTACTATAGCCTAGAAGAATTTATTTGTAATACATTTAAGGATCTCCGGTTTTTTTCCTTACTTGTTCTCTTTTTCTGCAAGATTAATGTGTTTGTTCTATGCAATTTCCTTACTTGTCCTATACATTGTTAATTGTGTTACAGGATAAATAAGGATTTGTTATCATTATTATGCATATTTCGCATTCATATGTGAATATATGCCATATTCTGTATTGAAAACTTTCATTATAGTTTGATTAGAAATTCGTTTTTTCCTTCTTCTGCAAATGTTTTATTAACTGCCTGATTAGATCATTTCGTTTATTCTACTGTTCAATCATTTTCTGTTTATCTTTCATCAATATTAGCCGTTATTATTACTCCTAAATGTATAACTACTAACTGGTCTGAATCCACTTTGTGTTTCTGAAAACTGTGGTTTTAGTATTACTTACAACTGCTTTTTATCAATTGTTTATTAATTTCAAAAATTTCATTCATCCGCGTAAACTCTCAAAAGTAGTTGCAGTATTTTTATGTTGATAAGGAATCATTTATGATGCTCTTTCCAATTTTTTTCCCTTGAAATTAATTGAAAACTTTCTTTTATATTTATTTGATGTAAAGATCCACAAGAATCAAGAAATTAAATTACATTTTCACTCCCCATTTATAAAGATCTTTCAAATTTATATTGAGCACTAATTTTCGTAAAAGCAGCTTCTGGACTTTTATCTCTAGATATTATTGTTGCTTCCTTCTACTCTATCCGATGACCCTCATCACTTGAGTTGGTTTATTTTTGTTCATTTTCGCATGCTTGTTCCAGTTTATAGAGCTAGCTACCGTTTTGGCCAAATGTCTAGAATTTTCGATTATCCAGCAGGCACAGCTCTCAATCGATTGGGTTTTGACATATTAATTCAACATTGTGCTTTCAAGGACGGCGTATATTCTTCAATTTCGGCTTAGTAGATTAAACCCACCAGAAGATATAGGAGTCGCTTTATAATAATAGTAATAATAAATATTTTTAGCCTTCCAGAAAAAGATTACATGGCACGTCGTATGAAAATATAACATAGTGAGAAAAAAAACCATTTACATTTAAACACTTAAAAACATTTCAGATATACAATTATATATATATTAACATCAAGAACACAGTACAATACATTTCAAATCGAGTTCAAATTTAAATTTATCCTCAACATGTTGAAGACAACACAGGTCAAAACTCGAATCTCAAAAATTCGTCAACAGAATAAAAGACGTTCTCTAACAACAAAGTTTTCACATTTCTTCGAAAAATTGATGGCGACAAACACTTCATATATTGTGGAAGCTTGTTGTACAATTCAATACACCAGTAATTCACAACCAGTTGGGTTACCTATTTTTGTATGAGTGGACAAATTTCGAGTACTCTAGAAAGAAGACGGAAACAATGCTATCTTGCTCTAGTTCAGGAAACAAGAAAAACATGCCTGAATGTCGTTTTTTTGTGATATCTAGCCGAAAAGGGTTTCAACCGATTTAACTCGACTTCCTGATGAAGAATCCATGGTCAACATAAAGTAGGTCCTACCGGCTGGTACAGAACAAGCGCGCAAACGTCTCATCTGTACTTTTTCTCAATTTCTCAAGAGGATACTAGACGGATAAGTTTCTGATGATATTCGATGGAAATGATATATGATAACAATAATAATTGCTATATTATCGAGGATACAGAAATCATAATAAAAAAACTCCACAAAATCAAGATTTCTCTTCTGAATAACCCATGGAATCGTTTTTTGACAATAACAAGAAATATGATCTAGACAATTCCATGGGTTATTCAGAAGAGAAATCTTGATTTTGTGGTAGTTGTAAGAGTTCCTATGTGAGACACACCAAAAGAAAACCTCAAGACCAGAATACGAGAACACCTGAACAGATCACAAACGTCTGCATTTGGACACCACTTGAAATTTTCCAAACATCAATTCACTCCCGGTCAAAATTTCAGAATTATTCACAACATCTCATCAAACCGAAGCTTCTTAAAAATGAACCTTTTTGAAGATCATGAGATCAATTTAAATCCCAAATGTGTGAACACTCAGATTAACCTTAATATCCATTTCACCCCAAGGCTCAAGAGAATTCATTTAAACTGAACATCCCTTTGTTTTGTCGTGGAGGTCGATAATTCCTCCCCAGAAATGTTAAGCCAATGTCCTTCACTTGAACGCAATCGAAATTTCGATGTGCCGTTGACATTTTTCAGTGTTACATTCTGTGCTTCCATGAAAATGTTTGTGCCTTAATGTTCCCCGCCTATTTGTATTTATGAGAATTGTATGAGGTGTCATTTTTCATTTGCTATATATGTTATGAAAAATAATTTTAAGATGTTGTACACCTTGTTTAATATCGATAATTTGCATTTTATATTTATGACTGCCATTTTAACACTGTCCTGGCAAGCCTGCGATGTAATTTCTGGACGGATAATTTGTGGGTTATATGTTTTCGCGTATTTATTTGTTTTTATTTTGATGAGGACCTAGGCCGAAAGTATTTGATTCGCAACTAATAAATATCACACCGAAGTACCTCCGTTTCTTCCTTTATTTACTAAACACCAAAAATGTGAGCATAACCACTGATTTGAATTGTTCTATGTAACTTGAAGAAGTCTTCCAACCACTAATAAGTGCTAATATTCAAACTAGTTTTCATAGTCTATCTATTTAACATTTATGGAAGTTGAAAAATTTTCTTAGATTGCTAACTTTTGTAAAAGCTAATCTTAACCTTGAAAACGTTTGAAGATGTATTTTGAAACTTTGGGAAGAAGATCATAATAGATCATGGTTATAGTCCAAATAATAGTTTTATATGTGTTACTATAGTTACAGATTTAACGTGAAGTTTCCATAAATATTATTTGTTAACTCTATTTATTAGGACCTAAGCCGTATTCGTTTCAACTATACGAAATTCCTTGAAGAAAGTTGCCAAGAAGTAAAAAGTCGTGAAAATTTTAGTCGAACTGTAAATTTACGGGTATATTAATATTCATCTGAATATATTGTTATGGTTATTCATGGGAAAATAGGACTACTAAGTTATTCATGATAAGTGGGAGCGTAATGGTTGATAATATGCTGATAATTCAGTTATGCAAAGATCATTTTATTGAAATTGGCATTCACCAGCTGCAATATAATGTCTTGAGGCGGGAGCGGTTGCTGTTGAGGAACTTTATAATAAAATCAAAGAAACTGATGTGGGGCTATGGGTTGTGAAGAAATCAAAGAATCGGCTGTACTTTTATTTCTTTGTCAAACCAATTGTAAAAATTTTGTGTATTAGTATATCGAACTACGACAACGGATGTATTTTATGGAGATATAGAACTGCAAAAATTCTCTCTGATGAGCAGCGTATCATCAAGAAATGTCAAGTATCAGATATATTAGAGAAATCAGCTCCCATATTAAAAAAGTAATGGATGGATAATGAATAATCAAATAGAAAGTATAAATCTGATAACAGCTATAACAACTTCATTTCCGATCAAATTTTCTGACAGAGAATTGTTGTTGCAATTACTCATAGAATAAGTCCATCTTCGTGGACCGCGCAACAAATGTAGATTTAATATAGTGTGAATACAGCATAATTCTGTGTGATGACGAGATATTGTTGATGATGGAGCTTGTGTTGAATGATTGTTTGGGCTATTACCATCATCTATTGTGGATGTAATGTTTTCCGACGTTTCGATAGACATCTTCTATCTTTATCAAGGAGGAAAAGTAAAAAACCTTTTGAAAATTATCAATTTTCAAGTCATGAGAGAAAATGAACGATGTTATATACTCATCTGTGATATGATGATCTTTTTAAGTTGGATCGAACTATCGGCATCCAAACTTCTGGCAGATCTATAGATGGAGCACTTATGGAATCAGGTGTTATTTTCATAAATGCTGCTTCTTTGATTTTTCTTCTTGGAAGTTTTTCTTCTTTGGATATTATTGATGCTTCGTCCCATTTTATACGATGATTCTCATCTACAGCATGTTGGACCAACCTGGATTTGTCGCTGTCTAGTACTCGTAGAAGCTTCTGATGTTCTTTTATTCTTACATTCCGAGGGGTTTATATGAATTACCTTGCGAGTGCCGAAGATCTTACATCGGAGATACTAAACACCCTCTGAATGTACGAATAAAAGAACATCAGAAGCTACTAGACAGCGACAAATCCAGGTTGGTCCAACATGCTGTAGATGAGAATCATCGTATAAAGTGGGATGAACCATCAATAATATCCAAAGAAAAAAAACTTGCAAGAAGAAAAATCAAAGAAACAGCATTTATGAAAATAACACCTGATTCCATAAGTGCCCCATCTATAGATCTGCCAGAAGTTCGGACGCCGATAGTTCGATCCAACTTAAAAAGATTATCATATCACATATGAGTATAAAACATCGTTCATTTTCTTTCATGACTTCTTTCAATATTGACTTTTTGAAAATTGATAATTTTCAAAAGGTTTTTTACTTTTCCTCCTTGATAAAGATAGAAGATGTCTATCGAAACGTCGGAAAACATTACATTGAGTACCTAGTTATTTTTAATTTGAGATAAGGGTTTGTCCATTCTTCGTGGCGGTTGTATTTGTATCACATTTTTCCTAAGTACGGGAGATGACCTCAGAACAAGAGCGCAAATGCTCCTGACCTCACATCAGTTCTTTTCTGAATTGTTGTGCAGCTAATTGAATTATTAATAATTCTCGAATAACCCATTCAACGGCTGCTCGTTACTCCAATTCATTGAATATTTCGATTGATTGAAAAAATCTGAGTGGATATATTCATTTATAATCAAGAGGTTCTTCCCAAAAATTCCAACATTTAAGAATTCTTTCCGCGTTCGGCATGTGGAAAATGCAAATTTTAAATCCAGTCGCTTAAAAATTCAGTTTTGATCACCTGGTGCTGCTCAATTGCCGCACGAATTCCCAAGACTCGCAAGGAACAACCGTTATTCGCTTTGTTTTATCCTTTTTTCGGTTCTGTATAAACTGTTATAATCTCGATCGTCAACGTGAGTGTTGACGGAAATATCTACATCATGGTCTGGATGTCTGTGGAATTTTGCCTTCTTGTCTTCGTCTTCTCCTTCGGAAAAAGTTGAATATGTAGCACTCTAGATGATGCTTCCTGAGAAATTCAGAGAGGATGGATTACTTTTTAATGTTTCGTAAACTCGTAATAAATTTTCTTTTTATGTGAGAATGGCTTCATCGTTCGTTTTACAGACGTATAAACTGTTCGGGTTAAATTGTTGCAGTATTTATCTTTTGAACTTTTGGCTGACAATATTCAGTTAGCAAACAATAATGCATATAGATCAGGGGTTAGTGGCGGGGTGTCACTAAAAAAAACTAAACTAAAAAAACCCTGGGTCCCCGTCTGAGTGTGAAAATACAAAATAAGCTGAAATATATTTTAGGGACTTCTTTCTTCATGAGTGGTCTTCTATTGATGGAGACAGAGACTTCTTCAATATTTATTTGCAAAAATTCCAACTAGTGGGCTTATTTTGTAGATGAATTGTGGTATCACTTTCAACATATCACATCAGGGCTCAACAGAAAGTTATATAGCAAATAAAACATAAACCATGTATAGGGTAGGCATATTTCGATGTTTTGGCATTTCAATTTTTGAGCCAGATAGAACAAGCAATTCTTTTTTTTGAGTAATTAACAAAAGTTGTATTCATTTTTGGCATTCTTCATTTATTTTCGAGTTGAAAGCAAAAATTGAAAAATTGACGATATTAAAAAAGATATATTTTCGCTAGGAGCAAAGTCGGGTAAATATGCCGTGTGGGGTAGCAGCTGCCAGCCAAGTGTTTTGATTATATGCTGAACCGGTTTTCCTTTGTATGTAGGTGCATTGTCATTGAGCAGAAGTACCATGCCGTGTCTTCTGGCCCATTCTGGTTGTTTCTGGATCAATGCATGGTTCAAATTGATCATTTGTTGTCGGTAGCGATTAGTATTAACGGTTTCACCAGGTTTTAGGAGCTTATGGTACACCACACCTTTCTGGTCTCACCAAACACACAGCATTGTCTTCTTGCCGAATCGATCTGGTTTTGCAGTCGATGTTGATGGTTTTCCCGGATTAACCCAGGATTTTTTCCGTTTAGGATTCTTTAAATAAATCCATTTTTCATTGCCAGTAACAATCCGATGCAATTCATGTGCCACACATTTTCCACACTTTTGGATCTTTCCCATAGCTTTTAAACGGTCAGTAATTATTTGGTGTGCAACATTTAACATTTCTTCCATTTGTTTTTGATTCAAAGTGTCATCTCCATCCAATATTGTTTGCAATTCGACGTCCACAAATTTTTTTGGTGGTCTTCTACGTTCTACATATCTCATTATTTCCGAACCTTTGAAACCTTTTTTTGCATATTGCTTCTGATGAAGCATGATCACCATACGCCTCGACAAGCATTCGATGCGACTCTGCAGCACGTTTCTTCAAAAAAAGACAAAATTTAATGCTTTCCGCAAATAATCACTTTCTGGTACGAAATTCTGCATTTTTAAAAAGATGAAAAAATAAGATGTCTGTTTAATTACTTAATGTATACTAAATATGTTTCATAAATGTCATAGCTAAAAAACAAAATAAATAAAGGCTCGTTCACAACAAATGTTTCCTATCGAGACATTTGTATCTTGACGCTCACTGCAGGCTGGTATACCTGGTATAAATACCCGAAATGAAAAGATACTATGCCTATGGAAAATCTAGTGAAAGCATCCTGCGTGGAGCAACCACATTGCCTTATTGGATACAAAAACTCAGGTAAATTCCTGCATGATTTTTCAATAAATGCATCTGAATTTTAAGAAAAATGTAGAAAGGCAATGACGTGAGAAGTTTTTGCACGCTTGTACAAAAAATATATATGTTCCTAGCTGCCGAACTATTGGACGGATTTAGCTCAATAACGAACTTGTCCTATATATTCGGACAATTAAGCTATTATGAAAATATGAAAACTGTCGGTCATCATTCTCGAAACATAAGGACTATACAGGGTGCTAACTATAATAGGTGCCAAACTTCAGTAGGTGATAGTAAAAGTTATTTGCAACAAAAAATGTCCTCTAACACTTTTTCGAAAAGTTGATGGTTATCGAGTTATGCAACACTTCTTGGTTTTTCGAAATTTTTTGCTTACCCCTTTAAAAACAAGAATATCTCTGTTATTGTTACAGCTACATCAAATCTGATCATATCATCAGAAAGTGCAGTAAACACGTTATAAAAAAGTTACTTACTAATGTTAAAAAAATTTCTATACAGGGTGTTGTAAAAGGGTAAATGTAAAAATTGAAAAGAGTGCAAACTTAGTGGTATTTCCTTGTAAGCTGTACCATTGAAAATTGGTTAATAGGTAGTGGTTTTTTTTTCTAGGAAAAACTAGTAGGTACATGTAATATACTTTTAAACGGTATATCAACTTTCCACTCAACTTTTTGTTTTTTCAACTATATCACTGTTTTAAGTCAGAAAAACATGAAATTCAGAAACGCAAATTTTATAACAATTCATTTCAAAGCATTGTAGGTTCAAAATAGTCATAGATATTATTAATATAATAGTAACATAAAAACATTAAATAAACTTTGAATGAAACTGAATGAACGTAAAAGTCAATGTTATTGCAAAACCGAATTAAAAACCATAAAAACTGTTTAAATCGCCTACCCCTTTGCTCAATGCATTTTATACATCTTTTTTGTACACAATACACAACCTTTCGAAGTTCATTACGTTTTCGACGCATTGTATCACAACATTCCTGAATTCTGTTGATTAGTTCTTCTCGATCATTAATGCGATTTTTATACACATTTTCTTTCAAAGTGCCCCAAACATAAAAGTCTAATGGGGTAAGATCGGGGCTTCTAGGTGGCCATCTCATTATAGGCATGGCATCCGTCCAGTTGAAAATAAAAATCATATCTATCCGCTATGGAAATATCTTCAAGAATGTCAACTACGTTATTATTTAGTAAATTTGTGAATTCATTAGATTTAAGGCGATCGGGAAGTAATACCGGGCCCGAATAGCCGCCCTCTCATGAATCCCAACCAAACATTGACTCTTAATTCATGCTGACAATGAGATATAACAGTCGCATGTGGATTTTCCGTTTCCCATATATGGGAATTTCGTAAATTTATTATTCCACTTTTAGTGAATGTTGCCTCATCTGTCCATAATATTAGATCACATCCCCACTCTTCCAACTTATTTAGGTACCACCTATAGAATTCTAATCTGACCTCACCATCCACAGGTAACAAATTCTGGACTTTATTTAAATGATACGGGTGTAAATTATTTTGTTTAAAAACTCTGTGTACTGTGGAATGGTGAAGCCCTAATGTGGCACCAACACTCCGAGTGGGATCTTCTTTAATAGCGCAAATTTCCGATAGCGAACCCGTAAATAAACAGCATATCCTGATATTCAATACTTGAGAAAACAGTCATATTTTTTTTTGTAGATGCGTATAAGTCGAATTAATTCGTTAAAGTCAATGATCTTTTTCTTAAGTTTACTTAATAACAAATTTTGTCAAATTTAAGTTAATTTTCATATCTTCGAACCCATGCAAATGTCAAGTTTGCTTAGCTCAAGATTAAATCCTGCCATATTGTTCATTTTTATTCGTGGTATTCATACGCACCAACACACCCTCCAACCCGCCTCCTCCTCAAACCTTTGTTTACAACTTAGCTGTTTTTATGTTACTATTAATAATATTTATAACTGTTTTGAACCTACAATGTTTTGAAATGGATTATCATAAAATTTGCGTTTCTGATTTTTATGTTTTTCTGACTTGAAACCGTAATATTGTTGGAAAAACAAAGAGTAAAGTGAAAAGTTGATATATCGTTTGAAAGTCTATTACATGTACTAGTTTTCCTAGAAAAAAAACAACTACTTATTCACCAATTTTCAATGGTACAGCTAACAAGAAAATACCACTAAGTTTGCTCTCTTTTCAATTTTTACATTTACCCTTTTACAACACCCGGTATAAAACATTTTTTAACATTATTAACTACCTATTTTATAGCGCCTTTACTGCCCTTTGCGATGATATGGTCAGATTTGATGTAGCTGTAAGAATAACAGAGATATTCTTGTTTTTAAAGGGAAAGCAAAAATTCCGAAAAACCAAGAAGTGTTGAATATCTCGATAACCATAAACTTTTCGAAAAAGTGTTATAGGACATTTTTTGTTGCAAATGACTTGTATTATCACCTACTGAAGTTTGGCACCTATTATAGTAGACACCCTGTATAGCCGGACATTCTCAAATTTGTCTATGGATTCTTCATCAGGAAGTCGAACCCAATCGATCGAGACCATTTTTGACTAGATGTTAGGAAATTACAGGTAACTGAGCAAATGGCTTGTACACTGTTCTAATAATTTATTGAACTGCAACTATCACGTAAAAAGAACTCTTATATCTTCTTGTAGGTTTACTCTAGGATAATGAGCGTGCAATATTTCTATAACCTCCATAAATGCACATTCATGTAGAGATTTGACCAGACTGACACACTCGAGTTTGATCACGGATTCTTCATCAGGAAGTCAAACTCAATCGATTGAGGCAATTTTCTACTCGCTATTAGAAAAGCACTAACATTCTTATAAAACAATAGCACGCTGTTGTACTTATGCTAGAACTAGCGCGCCATGAATGTACTCGAGGACAGGGGTTTTTAGCGTTTATTTCTTCTAGACTCTGGAACAGTGCGATACCAATATTACTGCCACAAAATTGAGAAAAAAATCAATAATAGTATATTCTAAAACAAGTTGCAGAAAGGGCACCTATTCCAACACGAATCCTGGAATTGCCTTCTGCAACGAGTATTAAACGATATTTTCTCTATTTCATTCAAAAATTGTAAGAAATCTATTGTAATTCAATGAAACATTCAGATTATACCTCCTAATGCCTTTTGTGTTTTATTTTCGCAGTTGGTGTGACTGATACGAAAATTGACAGAATATAGAATTTGAATAGTGCGTTGAAATCTCTACATGATTTAATATTGACAATTCACATGCAATGGACGCGTGTTGACATTCGAAAGGATTGGATGTCAGTGTTGTCAACCACAAAACGAAAAATATAACTAAAAACAATGCTGTAATGAGTTCATTACAGCACTGTTTTCAGTACACTGAAACAGAGAAACATAATTATATCTTGAATTAAAATTCAGTCGAAGTTTTGATTCCGTTTTCTTACAAACCTTCCACAAGTATGTTTATGTTTCATATCGAAAATTTCATAAAAATGGATATTTGCTTCTTGAAGGAATATTTCTCAAACTTTAGAGTTGGGTCGTTTTTCTCCTTGCCAGCTGTTAGAACTATCCGGCATGAGTACGCAAGGGTAGATTCTCGCTATTTTTTTTCAATAGTACGATAATGTTATTTCAGAATAATGAAAATAGTGATCATTTCTCAGTGCATATGAAGTATTACTACAAATGTTTTGGGAATACATCAATAACTTTCTAGCCTGAGCTTCATTTCCACCAAAATTTTAACGAAGTTTAGCAAACCCATTCATCATACAGTCCTAAGTTATTGAGCATTTGTTTTTCTTCATTAAGCTATTGAGACAGCGTACTATCGATTGGATTCGACTTTCTGATGAAGAAAGTTACATTATATAACATTACTAGCAAGGTAAGAGGGTTTTTACTGGCGAATGGAGAATTAACTAATTAATTAAGTTACCTCCTTGAGCCACTAAAACCCGTTACCTTGCGTATATTGCGAGGGGTAAATATCTGCCTGACATGTTATACACCATAAATCCTTTTTGGCAATTAAATCCCGAGAAATCCCAATAAAAGCCCATTGATCTCTATAAATCCCACTAATTCCAAATAAATCCCCATAAATTCCCATCAATCTCTATAAATCCCTATAATTTCAAATAAATCCCCTTTAATCCGATTAAATCCCCGTAAATCCTAATTAGTTTTACTAATGTAACTTATTTTTGATTCGGATTTGGCAAATAATCTGACGGCTCAGATGCTAGCAAAACGATAAATAATAAGGAGGGTTCAAAGATTTCAATTATTTTATTAACATATACTATTGTTACGTTTTTCCTCAGCGAAATAGAAAATTAATACAAGTCTTCTTTAAACTAATTTATATTCACACTTAACTGACAATAATCAATAATTTATATACACAATTTATCTACAGAATTTCACTAGGAACACCTGTTTATCCATCGGCAAGTTCTATCCATGAATGAATCCATGAATCGGCTTCAGTCATTTATATCCGGCGCTGTTTTTCTAGAAGTTACCAGAAAGATGCTTCACATTCCAGAATGACAGTAGCGGTCTCTTTTATGTCACATAAATATGCCACCATTAATCGTTTTTATGTGACAGCTTTATGGCGAGCGGTCCTTTCATCATGTTCTTAATCCCTTTGTCGGCGCATGAAGCGGAACTCCTCTGTTGTCGCGGCAGTCCTTAAAATGTTCATATTCGGTTTTGTTATATTGTTCTCCTTAAAAAAATGTTCGGTCCCCGAACTTTTCCTTCATGACTGAATCTGCAAGCGCTCCCATTTCTGCAGATCCCTTGTTGATCGAAAGAGCAGGATAACGTTTTTTTACGGGACCGCCTATCGGGTTGAAACTACAATCCCGTAGTCGGACATCGGTATTCTGGAAAACTATCTCCAGCATGTTACGAACTACTCTCCAGTTCAGACGATCCAGTCCACAACCCAGCTTGGGAATTGCAAGCTTGTTCACACCTTCTCTAGCCAGCTCGTCTCTAAGGTTCATCAAGGTACTCCACATGGCTTGGTAGGTTGGCTTTCCATAAGATTTTTCCTTGGTTACCATAAAGAAGAGGTAAGGAGGTCCATCGGTCAACTTCAGGATTCTGGCTAAGGGAAGGTTGTTGTCCCATGAGGTCTGTTACACGACCAAATTTCTTCTTGAAGAGGAGAGCTTTCCCTTTGGACATGTTGAGATCTTCCGCACACAGAGCGCCAATGAGTAGTCTACCGGTACCGCAAAAGATGTTGTTGCTCCTCGGTTGTGATCCCGAACCTCGCTTTTCCGGTTTCTCCATAATTTGCCATGAACTGATTAAAGCTCAATTCCTCTTGATCTGGGGTCGGGGTTGTAGTCCTTCCCACTCCTGTCTCGTCCTGAGCGTTATGATCGGCCTCATACCTTGCCAGGCGATTCACATGAACTACACGTTTATTTCCTCTTGGCAATTTTTGGATGCGGTAGACTACGTCGTTGGTCCTCTTCACAACCTTATATGGTCCTTCCCAATCCTTCTGTAACTTTGGGGATAGCCCTCTTCTCCTCTGGGGGCTGAACAACAATACCAAATCTCCCACTTCGTATCCACCTTCTGCCGCCTTGATGTCGTAACGAGTCTTCATGCGATCACTTGCAATTTGCAGGTTTTTCCGGACATGGATGTAGTGCAATATCCCCTTCAGACTGCTCACGTAATCTTCACCCGCAATATCCGTTCCAGGCGTACACCCAAACTCCAGGTCACAAGGAAGTCTCATCTCTCGACCGAACATGATGCATGCTGGGGGTTTTCCCTGTCGATTCCTGTACGGATGATCTATAGGACATGGTGAATAGATGCAAGTACCTATCCGAATCTCTCTGGTGGTCGGAGACAACCTTGGCCAAGTATTTTCCCACAGTCCTATTAATTCTCTCGACCGCCGTCTGACTGTGGGTGGAGAACAGTTGTTCTGGTCTTCTTGATCCCTAGCAACTCGCATAGGGTCTGGAACAAGCTGGACTCTCGAAATTTCGTCCCTGATCTGAATGAAGCTCCATAGGCATGCCGAATCTGCAGAATATCTCCTTGACCAAGACATCAGCAACTGTTGCGGCTTGATTCGGAATGGCGTAAGCCTCCACCCATTTGAGAAGTAGTCCATAGCAACAAGGATGTATTTGTTTCCATCGTCAGTTTCTGAAACGGACCAGCTATATTGATTATGATTTTTAACCAACCTTGAATTTGGAATCTAAAATCATTAAAAAATCTCAATTCACAAATCACAGAGGTTTCAAGCTTCAACAAACCGATAACTACTAAAGGAAATGTTAAGATTTTTACATTCATAATATTATACACATAAGAGTGACGCAGATATAAAACCTGCAAACGTATAAATACAACACATCACTATGCGAGATAAGCCATGACATAATGTTTCTTGTGAACAAGATAAAACGGATAAAACTTACCTAAAATTTCACTTGTCAACTCACTAATTAATCACTATTCGTAACCAAGAAGAGACTGTAATAATAATTATATATTAATACGCTCTCGAATAGGCTAAGCAACCTACCCAATGACTCAATAGCTAATAAATACCGAAGAAAGCATACGTAAATTGGAAATGTTGCCAGACTCAACTATTCCAAAACATAAATGCCGAGCATAAAATAATTCGATAAATAATCATCATTCAAAACAGATTAATCAGATGAATAATCATAAATTTAAATTTAAGCTTGCCTAGTTCGTTATTAATATTTTATAGCTAAGTTTTTTCAATATGGACCTAAACTGGGAATTTAATATGCATGAATCAAATGGAGATTTTCCTGAAACTTCTGGTGGTTTCAGTAAAACCGGCAATGCCGCGCTTAAATCGTGTTTATTCGCGCAGCACATGGAGCTAATTTGCCGATATCGCAGGACGATTTGATGCCACGTGGTAGACGAGTGCTCTTGCGCCGAACGTGATGATTTAAATTCTTCGTAAATCCTCGGTAAATCCTTTATAAATCACTGTAAATCCAAGGTAAATCCTATAAATCCTCTTGAATTCTCATGAATCCTCATAAATCCTCTTGAATTCTAATAAATCCCCGTAAATCACAGTAAATCCCAATAAATCCCCATAATTCCTTGAGGCTGTACACCATAAATCCCCAGATATTTACCCCTCGGTGTATTGTTTTATATTTTATTTATTTCTCATTAGTAAAAAGGTTAGATGAATTCCAAAAAATCTCAATAATTTGTCGCAAACGTCGTAAGCCATGGAAGCGTTGACATGAGCATGTCTGTTTATTTTTCTTTACATTTGTTATGGCGAAAGCAAAAATGAATGTACCATAAGAAATTATTGAGGCAGCCAGCAGAGTAGCTTCAAGTTTATTACCTGCAAAATCAGCATCAAGGTACGAGCGAGAATACGACTTCATTTGCAGATTTCAAAAGGTACTAGCGTTTCTGAAACGAAAAAATGAGCGTTATACGCCAAAATAGGCCAAGGTAGTAAGTAAATAAGAGGCTGAACAATTTCTTTTACATGCTCCTGATGACCAGTAGTTGCTGGCGAAAATTGTAACAATATTTGGGATTTTTGGATGTTGTCGATGTTGTTACGATATGCAATGTCTATTGAATACCTAATGTATGTAACTGCGCATATGACGTCACAGCTTGTAATGAACTCGAGTCTATGAACTTGTTGTACCAGTCAGTCAATAACGAGAGTCAATAAAGTCATCCACAAAGTCAAGTCGTCTGTCAATTACCATCCAATAATATAATAAATAACAGATGTGACGAAATTTTCGCTTTAAACATGAATGATGTAGAAGATACGGGAAAATACGTTATTGTGACATTGCAGCACAAAAATTTAACAAGAAGATTAACCGTAACTGATGATGGCTGCAGCTTCAAGCCCTGCATGATATGATATGATATACAGAAAATATCTAAATCTTCGGCCTCCTGGAACAGAAGGCCTAAGATATTTTTGACATATCGACATGGAAAAGGCATTTTCCTTAATGCTGACTAGCGCACTATTGGTGGTGTTCAAAAGCAAATAGCGAAATATTTAGGTTCAAAAGACCCAGATTTATACAACGGCCACTCTTTTCGCAGAACTGGAGTCTCTATGGTTGCGGATTCGGGTGGAGATATTTTAGCACTAAAGCGGGCACGAGGGGTGAAGAGCACCGAAATTGCGATGAGTTATGTCGATGATTCGGTCAACAAAAAAATCTAAATGTCTCGCAAATTATTTGGTAGTAAGGAGAGTACAAATGTTCTGGAGTCCTCGAGATCAGCAGTTTCTGAGTCAACAGATGGTTCATCATCATCGGTATCAACTCTTTCATCATCAAAAATCTGTGATACTGGAAATAACAATTGTACCATGACTTTCAACATATATGACGATAAAACAAAATTTTCTTATGTAAATAATAATACCAACTTGTAAAAATTCTGCAAGTTAACTGTTTGTTTTACAAGTTAGTGACTTGATAAAATAAACTTTCTTGATTAATATTGTGTTTTTGGAAACTGACGTTTACAAATGAGAAACAAATAAAATACTTACCTCATGAAATAATTGTCTGATACCTATCAAACTTCGTGTGTACCTCGTTGTGTACTGAGAAATTCTGTTGAATTCAAATAAGAATTGCGATATATAGATATAAAAGAAATTTGTCGGTTCATTGATAGGTTGCTCTACATGGTTCCGAAAAAATATTATACGCAACAAGCCCGAAAATGCTTTCTTAGGACTCACAGACCTTCAATTTTGACTATTCGTCCAAAAAACCATTTTTATTTTTTCCGAATAAGGTAAGTAAATTATTATTTTTTAGAGGCTGATATTCGTTTCTTTATAATTTTCGATAGAAATACTAAACATTCTCTTGGTTTCTAGGAGTAACAAGTTTTAGATTCGAACGATATTGAATGGACAACTATTATTATTATCCACGGTTAATTTCAATATGAGGTATAGGTTCGTTGATTGTTTTAGATTCTTTGTGGCTGTTGTTTTAGTATCACAATGTTCCATAGTCCGAAAGACTTTTAAGCAGGCGCTCAAAGCTACTGTCCTTACATACATATTTTTTGAGCTTGTTCTAGTTTGAAAACTAGTATAATAACGTGATATCGTTTCGTCTAAATGTCTGTACTTTTCGAGAATCCGGCCAAAAAACATCCTAACAATTGGTTTTGACTTCCTGATGAAGAACCTGGGATCAAACTTGGGTAGGTTTATCCATTCCGTTTTATACTGCCCATCATCCGTACGAGTTGAACTATAATTTTTATAATAAATTTGGAGCATAGGTTCACACTCCAAATTTCTCGCTCAAGTTCGTATTGAACCGTTTCCAACATTTCGTGGAAATCGTCAAGCTAAAGCATTATTAAAAATTTCTCAAAACCTTTTTCATTATTTATTAGATATCTCAAAAGATAATCATTCGAAATCCACAAAATTTTTCATTACTAGAAACATGTGTTCGGGTGTGTGGCAAGGGGGCTATTCGATTCAAACAACCATTTCTAAAGACGTCTAAATATTTCAAGGCTTATTGGCTTTTCATCAGGACGCTGGATAAAAAAAAACAGATACATTAAACAAAGGGGTAAAAAACATGCAGCTTAAAATTCTATAATTGCAATCTATCTAAAATGCAAAAACACACAAACAGAACTACGTCTACTGAAACTTCTTATTTAATTTTAAGAAGTGGTATCGACATAAAATTAAATAAGAAAGAATAATTCGTTTTAGAACTCATTGCTCTCTGTTTCTGTGGTTTTCTCCTAACCTCAACTTTTTTCACTCATGAAAAATGGCGCTTTGAATAAAATGTCGAAAACCAAACTTTTTTCAATGTTAAACGCGCCGAGTCTCCAACTTCATCTAAAACAATACCATAAATAACAGATGAGTTTTGTGCAATTACTTAAAGTTTTTTTGCAGTATATTTACACAACTAACATAAACGTAAGTTTCAGAAGACGTAGTTCTGTTTGTGTGTTTTTGCATTTTAGATAGATTGCAATTATAGAATTTCAAGCTGCATGTTTTTCACTCCTTTGTTTAATGTATCTGTTCTTCTTTATCCAGCGTCCTGATGAAAAGGCCAATAAGCCTTGATATGTATAGTATAGTATAGACGCCTTTAGAAATGGTTTGAATTGAATAGCCCCCTTGCCACACACCCAAACACAAGTTTCTAGTAGTTCCAAATTGGCAAAAATACTCCACATTACAGTTAAAAAATTTTTAATATATATCGAGGTTTTCCAGTAACAAATTGATAAAGTTCATAAATCGATAGTTTTCTCAATAACTCTCAATAACCAAATATCACAATTAACTTAACCGAGATTTCCAGACAATGAATTTATATTGAAAAGTTTAATTCTGTAACTTCTTGCTCTAGAAAGTAGGTATTCGGCTAGACCGTAGTCTCACACTTGAATTTGACATCGGGTTTGTTCACAAGTTTTTTTGTATTGAATTTCTTCAGATCAATTTTTTACTTACATAAGTATCAAGTAAATGTGTTGTACGTAGAGACTAAGAGAAAGTATTGAGCATTAAATATCAGCCACTTAGGCTGTTTGGCTTTTTCAACTTTCGTGAGTGAATGGATCTTCTATCAGTTGGTCGATCAGTTGGTTGGCGTAGCTTCTGATAAAATTTTCTTGAGTGGTTTTCTATTTCTGTACTGACATATGGGACTCTTAAATCTCTGTAGATGGTGTGGTTGGAGACATACCAAAAAGCATTAACCAATAAACGTAGTATTTTCTTCATTGTTTAAAGTTGAACATTTAGCGAAAAATCATGATATCTGAGGAACCATAATAGATAAGTATAGGGATCCAAGGGAAAAGTGGCTCTCATTTTTATAGTAAAATGCCAGTCTCCATCTAATATAGGGTGTTCTTAAAGAAGAAACATAACTACTATGTGCAGTCTTTTCAAAATTCCTTTTTGTAGCACTCATTGAACGACATATACAACTGAAATCGTGCAAAAACAAGAATGCGACTTGTATATTGACAACTTTAGTTGTCTCTTGACCTGTTAGCAAAAATTGTCTTTCTTTTTCACAACGAATAACTCAGCCCAATTCGAGTGATATCAGAGAACGATCTCCTTTGCGTATCCTCTATTACCCGACTACCACTGATTAAAACCTGTTTGTCCAGGTCTATCTCTATAGAATCATAAAAGGTGATCTTCATCTGATGAGCTCAAGCGGTAATTATGGCCCACCCATAATGATGTTCACACTTATTAAATTTGAATTTTTTTTTTACAAATGTAGTTACAGATTTTGACTAAAATTGAAATTGGGAGGTTCCAAAAGCAAATTTTTCTCGCTTCAGATAAATTAAGCTGTGTTGTGATATAATATGCAAATGAAATGATACTCGTATAAGAATTGAGAATGGAAATATCGGTTCTAAAAATGTACATAAATTGGTAATTGGAAAGGACATTTATATGGAAATTACTAAAAGAATTTGTGTAGAATATGAAAAAATCTTCTGAATTTTGGAGAATTAGGTATGTAGAAAGTATTTAATTGAACATTCGTCAAAAATGACTTTGGAAATCTTGATGTGAAAAATGTTTTTCTTTGTGATCTCACCCTCCACGAAGTCTTCCTAGGACCTGCCTTGCTAAAGAAGTTAACCAGGACTGTTAATAGCTTGAATATCTACACTACATTCTTCGATGCTAGAGGACATTCAAGTTGTTCCTAATATAATGACGAAAAGAAATGCTTGAAAAGTACTGTTACAAGAAAAACAGCTACTTTATGTTTCAGTTTTGTATGGTAACTGTGGGTACCAAAGTATACCTTATGGTATTTGTTTAAGGTTTTTTTCTTGTTTCAGAATAGAGAACTTTTGGGACTATGAAAATAATTAAAGAATAGATATTTTGCAAAGTACTATATTAAACATGTTGAATAGCAAATAAAATTTGAATTGTATAATATCTCCAGAATAATAATTTTTTATAATACTGAAATAAATGGTATCTCGATAACAATATCAATTTTTTGATAAATCCATGTTTCGTGCATGATCCTAGTGAAAGTGTAATCAACAATTTTCCTGAAACATTTGTTACTCCAGAAAATTGAAATGTAAATGTTCTGAGCGTCCTTCTAAAGTGTTTTGGGTAATTACTCGACATCTCACCAGTTATTTGGCTGACGTCGGCCAAATTTTTGATATTTCAGATACTCTGAAACAACCATCTAATAGTTAATGGAAAAGTTTCTCATATTCCATGAGATTACAATACCTGAGGAACTGAATTTCTATTACATGTCATATAAATATTACATAAATGAAACGAATCAAACAGAAAAATAAAACTCTCTTTAATCTTCACTTACAATTGGTTTAAGTTATCTTAACTTGAAATGGTATGTATGAACTAAAAAATATCATTTACACCAACTGAGTGATACTCAGCTAGTTTTTCTTGAGAAGGAAATTTTTATTTCAATTCGCTTCTATCCAGTTGAAATCTGGTTTATAGATTCAAGTTTCTATAATTTAAAAAACAGGCCCACAAAATCTAATCATAATTATCAATTATCTATCTCAACTTTTCTTCGATACATAAAATAAATAAGGATGGTTTCAAAAGAATGAATAATGAAACATAGTGGATGAAATTTTTTTACTCTCTATAGGATGTGGAGATACGATCTCTTCATGCTTGCATTTCAACTGAGAACTACTATCAGGAAGTCTGGGTGACCTTGAACGAGGTTACTGCATTGACCTGGTGACTGTTACTCTTTGCCTAGTTACCTGACTCAGATCAATGTATGTTACCCATTATCAACAAATTCAATACATCGTTCTTCTTTTCCTCATTGAACTGCACGCAGGTGACATTATCTTCTATATAACAGAATTAATCAAAAAGTAGCACTCCCTCATGCAATAATCGAATATGGTCTTATGCAAAATAACGATCAAGTATCGCATCCTCTTTATTAGATTTTTGGAAAAAAAGAGTTCATCGAAATTTTTCGAAATTGCTGTCGAATAGATAAAAGTTGGCATTTGTAACATGGTAGCCATATTTAGAATATTCAATAGAACTTTTGAATGACAACAGATAGTTAAGTTCAATATGAATGTAATAGTTGAAAAAAGATATCCGTTAGAGAGGTGTAAGGCAGGTGACATCTCACACAGGCTGGAAATATTTTGCCCTTTGCTGTCCTTGCTGTGAAGTGTGACGAAGAAACAGGTAAGGGAGTTGAAGTAAGAAGTATGAACTATGTTGCCAAAATATTGAATTATCTGTATAAAACTCGGAATATTTTGTATTTTTGGATTTTTTGATTCTCGAAAACATTTTTATTGTACTGAATTGTTATAGCTTTATGCTGATTTATACTGTTCGAATTTCTCCTTTTATCCATGCAGTTTTCTTGATTTGAATAATGAATAAAATTTACTTTTAGAAAAATTGAGCTTCAATGAAATGAATTATGCTAATGATGCTTTAGTTGGGAAGATTTGTGATATATTCGTGTTGTGCTGTGCTGTAACTATTTTCATGAAAATGCCCTACATTTTCAGGAAAGTCCCTAAAATATACAACAAAGCATTCCCAGCACTTTCGTTTCTCTTCAATCATAATTTAGGAAAAAATTGTATTCGACGTGAGTGGAGTTTTCCTGTCAATCCTTTGACAAGAATCGAGCTGATTTTAGGATGAATTGAAAACCTTTGGAAAATTTAGCCTAGCACTCTTCTTTGTGACAGTTATTTTATACCGCTGTCCTACAGTGTGCGTTTAATATTTTCACAAATCAGCACAAAACCTAGTACAATAAATACAACAAAAATTTTTCCCAAAACAAAAAATGCTGATTTTCACCATCAGAAACCAAAAAATGCTGAGCCTACTTCACTCACATCAGAATATTGCCTTTAAGTTTTAATATAATCAACAGTATTGATTGGTAAAACTGTCTAGATTTCTAGATTATTCACATTACATCATTCAGTTCTCGATGTAACTCATATCCCTACTTTTCCTCACATAAAAACACGCTCTACTATAACCAAATTTCATACCAAAAATAGAGTTCAACATCAAAAATATATATATTATATTACTGTCTATTATATATTCACATTACATTTTCTCGACCAACTCATATCACATAGCTCTACTATTAAGTTTTTCATTGTTCAACATTTCATATATTATATTATTATATAATTCAATTTTTCTAGATTGAGATCATAAATACCAATTTCAAGTCATGAACCCGTGACACAATATAATGAATAAAATCAAACCCTATCGGAAGAAATAAATAAATTATGTTCAGTATAATAATAGAAATGTTGAAATTACCTCTGAACATAATTCCAATTATTCATATTATACTAAATACGAACTTCTAGAAACCAATTGGAAAAAATTCTCAAAATTCAAAGTTCAACATTTCATATATTATATTATTATATATATTCAACCATTTTTCTGTATTAAAAAACTCGAAATATATCAAAACATGAATTACATCACACCATAACTGCAATCCGGGTGTTCATCATCAATACTAAAATTCTAATCTCAAACCTGAAAATTCACTGAAAATGTGGAAACATTCAACCGACCACTATTACATTCAATCCATGATATTTCTTATTCAAAAACCTGAAAATTAGTAATGGAAACAATAGAATCTTTTGTAGAAAATCCTGAAGTAACACATATCTAACTACAGCAAAAGAAGTCAAACAAATATTAAAATCACTAGCTGACCCGACAGACTTCGTCCTGTCAAAAAGATTTGTAAGGTGGCATTTTTTGTGCCTACATGACATCAGAGATATGAGTGGTCTGCTGTATCACTACCTATATGAATTCATTCAGTTAATTAATATTTATTATATCGAAAGTTATTTCTGAGATGACCACTAGAGAGGTCAAATAATTATCCAGAGGAATATTTTAGGTAAATCGAAACGTCGGCTTCTTACTGACTGTGTTTCTTGCGAAAACAGACCTGGTATCCTCTCAACCACTCAAATACTATATGATATTACAGCTAGGTCTTAAAACCCAATCCAATAATAGAAACTATCAAACTCTTATTCTCTATGTGAAAGGTTTATCCGAGATGATGAGAAATTGGAAATGGCCAAACTTATGAAAAAAACTGAAATGCAAAGAGAGATAGTTTATTTAAGTATATATGATTGACAGTTCATATGTGTTTTTATTTATAACTAACAGGACTTCGTCCTGTCAAAAAGATTTGTAATGTGGCAGTTTTTGTGCCTACGTATTTTAAAAAATTCTCCTGAACAGAACCGTCACCCAGGTGATAGGGCGTTGTGAATAAAAAATAATTAAATAAACCATATATAAGGATTTAAAAGTAAGTAATCGCTTTATTGTTAATCATGTGAATCATAATTATTATTATTATCATTGTAGTGCTTTGTGGTATAGGATGTTTTTTGTTTGATCACCTGGCGTATAGACAAACAAATCTGATGGTTTTCCAACGCGGGAAACTGGCAACATACAATTGACCATGTGGGAAACATGGGTTTTCTAGATTAATACCACAAACACTTAATGATTGCCCCTGGGACTTGTTTATAGTCATAGCAAAAGCAAGCCGCACTGGAAACTGTAGTCGTTTAAACTCGAATGGCACATCAGTCGGAATCATTGGGATGCGCGGTATGAGAACATCTTCTCCTTTATACTTTCCTTTGAGTATAGTTGCTTCTATCACATTGTTCAGTAATTTTTTTATCGCTAACCGTGTACCGTTGGAAAGACGCGGTTGGTTGGTATTTCGCAACATTATAACCACCGATCCAACCTTTAATTGAAGATTGTGAGGTGGCAATCCTGGCAAATCCAGCGAGTTTAAAAATTCCGGTGGATAGTTGACTACATCATCTTGATTAGTAGCCGAATCAACTGATTTATATATCCTCAATTCGTCTGTAATTTGTTCTTGAATTTTGAAATTTAATTCATTTACATCTATGTTTTTGCAGCCAGTATAGCTCGTTCGCTCAACCAATCATGGTTTCTGTAATTTTGAGAAACATCTGGAAACACCTTCTGAATAAGTTCATCTTTTGATCGAGTTAACTGAAAAAACTTTGAGGAAAGTTAATGCTGCCAGTCAACATGTCTATAGGAAATTTACCATTACCAATGTCAATGAGCTGTTTAGAAAATATGTTTCCAGATTGGTCATTTTGCAACTCGACACGCACATTCTTGCTTAAATGAAGTATGTACTTTGACATGTTTCCACAAATTGGAGGACTTTAGACATGCATTGAGTTCATCAGCTGGCGTTGATCGTGGAATCACTGGCAATGTTTGACGAAAATCTCCTGTTAATAAAATCATTGCACCACCAAATCGGTTATTATTGCTCCGTAGGTCTTTTAAGGTTCTGTCTAAGGCCTCCAAAGATTTTTTATGTGCCATCGTGCATTCATCTCAAACAATCAATTTACATCGCTGCAAAACCTTTGCCATTGCAGAGTTCTTCGAAACCTTGCAGGTTGGAGTTTCATTGCTTTGCATATTTAGTGGCAATTTTAGTGCTGAATGGTTTGTTCGACCACCTTCAAGCAAAGTTGCTGCGATTCCCGACGAATAGAGTGCAAGTGCAATTTTATTTTGAGAGTGAATTGTTGCTAATATTAATGAAATCAAAAAAGTTTTTCCTGTACCACTAGGTGCATCTAAGAAGTAAATCCCTCCAGATTCATCATTTGTTACTTTCATAAGAGTTTCAAATACATACTTCTGTTGTTCATTTAACAGTGGAAGATTTGTTTGAATTAATTCTTTCAAAGCGTTGAGATCATACAGTTTTTCTCCATGCAACTCTTAGTTAAAAGCGTCATGCATTGGACGATTGGGCGCGGTCAGGCCTAATTGAATTAATAGTTTGTTTGACATTATTAAGCACATGTCCTCAATTGAAATCAATGCTTCATTGTAAATTTCTTCACTGATTTGTATATTTGGATTTCCTATTCTATTCCGTATTTGATACAAAATATCATCACACATATAATCTTTGTACTTGATCCACAAATCAATTGGGATTGATGGGAAGCATGTAGATATGATTATAGAAAACAATGTTAGTATTTGATGAGCGTGTGATATTACAGCATCATTGAGAGTTTGATCCCAATGAGCGTCATTATCAAGCAATTGCAAACGTTGACAGGCTTCTCTGTAGGATCCACACAATTCACCATCAACAGTTCGTAACTGTTGGATCGATGTTGGGCCACGTACATTGACTAATAGCAGTCGTAAACAAAAACATTCATCATTACTTGGATGTACTGAATAAATCCGGCCAATAGCATCGGTGGAATATACATATGTATATCCCGGAACTGGTTTTCCTTGTTTCTGTCGTATAAATCTCCTTGAGGATTGATTCCAGATATAATATTTTGGCATTTCAGAATATAGCAATGTTTGTGTGAAATCATCGTTTTGGCATGTCTCAAAAAACTGGTTAATGTAGTAGATGGTGGCTGAGCAGCTCTTTGTACTGCGTTCTGTGCTGTAAAATACACTCTTTGTCCATTTTCTAAATGCCCAGCTAAGTGAACAACAGAAGGGTGTCTCTCATGAATAGGAAAAGAAAATATTCGCCAAACTGCTTCATTACATAGCGGCCCATTTGGTATTGGGTAACTTGATCATTGGAATTCTCTGCACCAATCACCAATCGCAGCCATATTACTCCCTTTGGTTACATATTTGTAAATATATTCAATAGATTTCACTGAATAGCAAGATTCAACGTTGATGTGTTCTTTGAATGTCTTTGATAAAATGGGTGAATATGGAACAATCCAACGATTATCTATTTCAATATCTTGTTGATTTAATTTGACAATTGTTGATTTTCTGCTGTCGATCTGCGACGATACAATGGATAACCGTCATTACCAGTAATTGTTTCCGATATTAATGTCCGTGGATATCGTTTTGAACATTTACCATCCATCATACACGGTGAATTTTGATTAAGAGTTCCACAGGGACCATGTATCATGTTTTTGATAACTACCTCATGCAATCCAGGATCTACTTGTACATTAGGGATTTCAGCTGATATCACTGCATCAACTTCATTTGGCCTTATCTTTTCAACCAACCAAATCAAAATGTGTGCATGTGGCAATCCTCGTTTCTGCCACTTCACAGAATACATCCAGCAGCGTGTCTCAGCAAACACATTATGTTTCGATGAAATCCATTAAAGATTTCAACTTTTGTCTAAAGACTCTGGCTGTAATACCATGACGATCAATGGGTGATTGCCCAGGGAATAACTCCTGCTTGATTTCTGTCCATTGCGGATTGCATGTAACTGTGATGAACAAATCTGCTGTACCATAATGACGAACATACCACATGGCAACTCGAGCATATTCGTGCATATGCCGAGGGCTTCCGATGTATGTTGCTGGAAGAATAGTCATCCGATCGACATTCTGTGCATTTCCATCAGTATTAATCGCATCTCGAATGTGAATATACTCTTCAGATCGGACATTGTTTTGATAGATATGATCTTTGACATTAGGTTAGGTTAGGTTAGAGTGCTTGTAATTTAATATGAACTTTATACCATAGCAATAAAGCTCAAATTGACTACGTTTTAGTTACAAATCATTTGTATGGGAATTCTAATTTTGCACCGTAAAAACCATCCTTGAACTTCAACGAACATTTTAAAAAAAGATTTGGCCAAATTGGTCCAGGCGTTTTTAAACTCAAAAAATGCAAATAAAATTAATGGAAATAATGAACAGGAAATCACGACGAACGTACCTACAGAATACTATTACCAATAATGGTCAACCAATGAGTTCCAATGGACCACTGTCGTGAAAATGAATATAAAACAAAAATCTATGATATGTACACCTACTTAACAAGTAGCACCTGAGTCTAAAATCAAAGGTGCGTCAAGAAAAAAAATGGTTGTATGTCAGGAGAGTACATGTAAGTGAAGTTTCAGAACGAGATATAGTAGATTTTCTTGAAGATTCTACAGATAATAATGGGTTCGAAGTGAAAAAACTTCCCACGAAGGGCAACAATTCAACTTTTAGTGTTGGTCTCCCTTCTAAACACATATTTTCAGAACAGATAAAACCATCATGGTCCAGTGGCTAAGAGGATTCAATTTTAAGAATTTTTTTCGGAGGGGTCCAACTCAGGTCAACACAATAATGAAGTAAATAACAGCATAGTTGACAACATCAAAACATCCGAGCAATAACTACGTCCTTCTTGAAGTTACAGAATGTACTTTCCAACCATAACATAGATATTCTATGTATAACCGAATATTAGAGATCACAAGAGGAATTGATGATGTGTACACCTCCCGGTTACAATCTTATTTCCTTTCACTGCAGGGAGAGTGGCCGACATTGGGTTGTGCTATTTTTTTTTTTTTTTTTTTTGAGAAAAGGGATGCAATCTTGTGACAGGCAGGACTTCAAACATTTAAATGTAATTGGTTCTTTCGAATGTTCTGCTTGTCATATTGTACTAAATTCTGAGAGAATATTAATAATATCCAAATACATCTTTTACTGATGATTTACTAACTTGCCTTGCACATAAGAGAAAAATATATAATGAAGCGGAACATATTGAAGGTTTATCGAGGTCATTTTCACAAGGCATTGTACAGGGTTTAACGAGGTCAAGTGTTCTATTTGAACTTAGAAAACTGAAATGATTTACTTATGATATTGTTCGTTAATCCTACAGAGCTGAAATATACCCTAAGACCGGGCTCTTCCTATTATAGCGGAAGCGAAATGAGTTTGTCACATTGTTTTTTGACACTCTTGATCACATGTACTGTAAAATTCTTCTAGAATATCAGTAATTTTTCAAACATTTCTATGAAAATTGTATCAGTAGTTTTGTCTAAAACCGAGTCTGCATGTCCGAGATTGCGATGACTCCCGAACGGAATGATCTTGAATTGATCAGTAGAATCATCATACTCATTAGTTTCAATCAACTATTTCGGTTTGATTCGCACAAAGATTTTTAAAACCATTGACTATCTAGTCTATGTAGAGAAAAAATCATTGAGCTTTATATTGGCGAAACTTATCCGTGTTATTGTATATGGCTCAGATATAGTCAGGATAGAATTTATTTTTGTTCTATCAAATGGCGGTGGCAGATGAACTATTTCACGTCAAGTATTTTTATCGTACTTTTTATTTTGATGATTGTTATTGTGTCGAAGGTAGATTTACGGGGAAGTCAAGATAGTAACGTCTCAAATTGAATATAGCATTCCTCATATCAAGATGTATAGGAAATACTCCGACCTATGTTATCTGATTATAGCATTTCAGGGCTAACGATATGGTTCAGTTTTCCCGAATGTACATTTACCGACAAAGAAACTGTGGAACTTAGAATATGATGCTCAAATTATATTTTTTTTGTGAAACATAGATAGTACCTATAGCAAGAAGTCAATGATTAAAATTCGGGTAAATAATCTTGAAGGTTTCTTCGTTGCGAATATTTTTTGTTGCGTAGATGTTGTGGTCGTTTTTTGCAAACTTTCTGAATTTAACATCACATCAGCTGTTCGAATGATCACAAGTCAAAGAGCACGTATACGAAGAATTTATCGCCAAGTAGGTGATTTTGAAAGAGACCAAATAATTGGCCAATGGAGAGAAAGTGAAAACGCAGCTAAACTTTGAAGCTCTTAAAACTGATATTTCAGCTAAATAATACTCGATCTCATGTTGCCAGAGTCAGTTTCAACTTTTAAGAAGCAACCAATGTGAATCTTTATACATGATCCCCCAGATCCCCTACTCTTTCGTTCATAGACCATGTTCGGGGTACCATGGGTAGTGTTGGATATGCCTTAGTTGGGGCAGTTCATTTGTCCTGTGCACATGTAAGAACGGCTCATTTTTATCAAATATACTACCTTGATTCATAACTACCTGATGCGAAGAAACCCAAGAGGCGATCGAGGAGAACCCGACAAATGGATCCGAAAAAGGAGAGAGAATAAAGTCCTGGCGGCCAGAACAATATTTATTTAAAAGAATAAAGAAATACAGATCAGGGCAATTGTCTCCTAGTTCGGACACTTATGTTAATACTTAGCTCTACGGTTGTCGGAGGTCTCAGGAGGACAATCGGTCACAGTTTTTTGGTATGTCGTACTAACGATGTGGTATATATTTATATATATTCTTTTGAACTTTTGGCTGACAATATTTATTTAGCAAAGAATAAAGCATATAGATCAGGGGATAGTGACGGGGTGTCATACAATTGAGCGTATGACATAGAAGCCTAGAGAAAAAACCCCAGAAAAAAAACCCTGGCTCCCCGCCTAATTGTGAAGTTACAAAAATAAGCTGAAATATATTTGAGGGACTTCTTCCTTCTATTGATGGAGACAGAGACTTTTTCAAGTTGCCCACATCGAATCTAGAAATAAAAAGACAAAAGTAGAACAAAGAACTGAATAACGAAAAAATCGTATCATATTCATTTGAAATTTATAACCCATTTCAATGAAGAATTGGAAACATTGTGAATAGCCCTAAGACAATCTTGAAATGTATATATAGGACAACTATTGATGAGATTAGGTATTGTTTCTTCTGCTTCTCCACACTCACAACTTGCGTTTGGAACTGAGTTCCATCTGAATAGCATGCTATTAGTACGAACATGACCTGTTCTCAAACGATTAAGAACTGTCCAAATTTTTCTTGGAAGATCAAAATCAGAGGTAAGTGAGAGATTGTACTATAACTATACTCCAACGACGTTTGCTGCTCTTTCATTGACTTAATTCGAAGTATGACGAGTTTGAATTTGTTCGTTGTACCACTTCAGTGAAAAAATGATGTGCCTCTTATAAAGTTAATTTCAAGTCGTGTACTACGCATAATTTATCATGATTGGACCAAATTTATTGAAAAAATTTCATACTCATCGTTTATTTCTTCATATTTTCATTACATATTTGCTCTCCTACCTCTGGTAGCAAAAAACTTAATGAATACTCAAATAAAATTCAAACAGCTCCGTCTAGGTGTTTAAATTTCTTTGTCAGTTAGTATATAACCTAGCGAGATGTCATTGGACCCTAGCTGAGTTGAGTGACACCAAGGCAAAAGTTGAGTCGCTTTTCCCAATATTCGCACCCTTGCTTCAATAGTGTAACAACTCAAAATATGACGATTTTGTGTTATCGCTATCACTGGATTCGGAAGAAAAAGCTCTATCAATCTCAAATAACAGTTCTAACTTGAGGGAATTCAGTGGGTGCCAGATAGCAGTTGAATTGGTCTAGACGATTCACTTGCTTTTCCCACCACTCGTCTATAGAGTCATATTTTCAATTGTGACATAGATCTCGATGAGATAATGCGAATCGATTTGCTCAGTTGATGTGTCATTTTGAGTTGTCACATTCTTGATTACTTAAGTTCGTAATTTTCGAAGCGCTATTTCTAGTTATTACTCTTTTTGTGATTGAAAAAGCAGAAGTTCATCCAGGTAAGTCGAAATGTTACACTATTGATGATTGATAAAGCAGCTTTTCCTCAAGCCAAGTCTAAATGTTGCACTATTGATGATTTTTCAGAATGAATCAGAACACATCATTTGAAGACCTCATACAACAAACAGAATTCATTATAAACGCGGATGGACTATTCGATCCAGAACATGCCGAAAGTGAAGGGTATTCTACAGGTGGGACAGTTCGTGATACTGCTGATAAAAAAAATGACCCTATTGAAGGACCTCTTTATTCTGCAGTAATCGACAAAGAAACTCCAACCATCATTGGCCTCACTGAAATTCACAATCACGGTGAAAACGATCCTTCAGCTTCAGATAGCAGTGACGCCGACCAGGTAAATGAGAAAAACCGAAACGTTCGTGACGTCAGTCACTGGCATGAATCCGCAAATGGTGCTGGAATTTCAGATTCAAGACATCCTTCACCTCTGGAATTTCCCAGAAACCCTAATTCAGCTTACCTTGAAAATTGTGGTCTTGATGAAAAAGAAATAAGCCAGAAGAAAGGAAAAAAACGGCCATGCAACCCAGACAACTGGGTTATGAGGAAATCAAAAACCCTTCGAAATAACGGTCTTGGATACGTCTCTTACAAATCCAAACGTTCAGTCAGTGCCAGGAAAATCCGACCTCCTTGTGGATCAAAATGCCGTTTAAAATGTTCGGAACAAATCAAGGAAGAAGTTCGTCAACAGCTATTTTCTGGATTTTGGAGTTTGGGTGATGTCCAGCGGCAGAGGGAGTTGATTGTATCATACAGTGACGAAATAAAACCAAAGTACAGATACTCCAGTACTCAAAACTTCCGTGCCTTAAACAAAGCCTTCTATTTCGACGTGCATAACGTCCGCGTGAGAGTATGCAAACAATTTTTCATGATCACTCTTGACATAAGTGCTCGAACAATACAGACTGCATTCTCAAAAGAATCCTCTACAGGATTCGTTGCCGAAGATCGACGCGGGAAACACAATAATCATCCAACAGTTGACCCAGAAATCAAAGAAAGTGTCCGCCAATTCATAAGTTTGATTCCTCGCATCGAATACCACTATTTGAGGGCTCAGACCTCCAGAGAGTTTATCGAAGGTGGCAAGAGCCTTGCAGACCTATTCAGGGACTATAAAGCAAGTCGGGAGCAAAAAAAGTTGCCCCCAGCAAATTCTGTCATGTTCAATAGAATATTCAATACAGAATTCAACATTTCCTTTTTTAAACCGAAAAAAGATCAATGTAATGTGTGTGAATCTTACAGTAATGCCAGTGATGAAGAAAAGCAGAGCATGAAAGCCACATTCGAAAAACACAAGAAGGAGACAGAGCTGTCACGAGCAGAAAAAGGAAGGGACAAGGATAACCCATACGGAGCTATAGTCACGGTCTACGATCTACAAGCTGTCATGCCAACACCAAGGGGGCTGTTTTAACTTCACCATCAGTGATTCACATGCTAGAAACGTAAATTGCTATTTTTGGAATGAGACAGAGGCAAAGAGAGGAGCCAACGAAATCGAAAGCTGCGTCTACCTCTACCTCAAGGACCTCAAGGAACAACGTCCTGATGGGAACTGGATGTTATATTCTATTCTGACAATTGCTGTGGCCAACAAAAAATAAATACTTGGTTAGTTTGTACCTGCACGCCACTCAAGAATTGGATATCCGCAGCATCACACACAAATTCCTCATTCGTGGGCATTCTCAAAATGAAGGAGACAACGTGCACAGCGTAATCGAAAAACAAATTTACAGATATTTACGTGCATCATCGATCTACGTTCCAGACCAATACGTGACCCTGATTCAATCGGCGAAGAAAACAGGCCTTCCCTACAAGGTGCACATTCTTAACCACGAAACATTTTACGATCTTAAAAACCTTGCTGAGAGTTTGGGAAGCAATTTCAATGTGAACACCGACAGATCTACGGTTACTTGGCAAGACATCAAAATTATTCGTGTAGAGAAACAGCACGCAAATTCCTTCTTCTACAAAACATCCTACGAAAATGAAGGATTCAAGGAGATTGACGTCAGAAGAAACAAGAGAAGTCGTCCAAGAACATATATGTCCTCACAGATCCCAAGCCACCTAGTACTAGCTTATTCGGAAAAAATTCCTTTAGCAGAAAATAAAAAAAAGACATAAAAGATTTAATTCAGAGAAGAATTATTCCTCAGTATTACTATGAGTATTTTTAGAAAAATATTTTGGATCTGTGATGTGAGTCAGTTGGTATGTTTTCACTACTCAGGAGAATAATATTAAATGTGATTTTTGTAAACTAACTTTCAACCTCTGCTCATTATACATTCTAGTTATTCTTTATTTGAAGGTTCAGTTGGTTCAATTTTATAAATTTTGTAGGTTTGGTACTCAATTTTATAAATTTCTTGTATTTGCTACCTTGATAGAGGACAAAAAACGATCAAGCTTGTTATTCAAATTCGTTTGTTCAAATATTCCTAAATATCACACGTGAGATAAGAGTTAACTCTGAGAAACGTCAGATAACATTATTTTTCACGAAGTCTTCTAAATGTGATAAAGAACTGTTCGTAACTAGTTCCTACTTATGCTTGAAGTTACCTGCTTCCACTTTAATTCATCTGTGATTTTTGAGATCAGATTATAAATTTGAAGTAGTCTTGCCTCTACTTATCTTAAAGAAGGTATTCAACAATAATTGTGATTTACTTATTAAATACCAGAAGGTATTATTTCCGTTATTGTACATGAGTTTTTTTACGCATGAGTTTTTTCTTCTTTTTAACCAAATTTTCAGTCTTCTTTATTGTGAAGTAAGAAAGAATCAACAAAAAGGTATCAACTCAAAATAAAACGCAGTTCTCACTTCAGATTGTGGTTGTTGTTGTCATCAATAAAGTGACATGTCAAAATATTTCCATCAATACCGTAATAACTCCAAATATTGAAGGGTTCAAGCATGGGTATTGATCATGAAAACCGTTATAACTTGGAAAATTAGCTAATTTTCACGATTCCGAAATATGAAATAGGGAAGGTTACCAAATAACGTATGAAATTCGGTTTTAAAGGACTATCTCACATTTTGTTATGACTTTACAGCCCAGAATAATGATTATAGCGGCGAAGACAGTTTTTTGCGTTTTTTGATAGAAGAGGATTTTTGAGTTGTGTCACTATTGAAGTGGGTGTGCGATATGCTGAATATGAGAGAACTTCAGCTCATCTCTCATCTCATTCATTCAGGAAATAGATAGTGCTCTGTCGGTCAGCCGATTACATTCAAATTTGATGATATTTTCATTATCATAGTCGAATCTTAACATTGCGATCATTTTTAGCTCGACAATCGAAAATAACAGAGATTTGGTGAAAGCGATAGCACTTTATTTTCTAGATCAATGAACTAGAAGCGAAGTGCAAAAAAAACACCTAGATCTACTCGTGGGTTAACTCATTGAAGTTTAAATGCCAGAATATGCAACATATCAATAACCTTTATGAATTTACAATTTCTATTGAAATCCAATGAATATATTCTGAGTAATCGAATATTTCTTAAATTTATTTTTGCATTCAGGACATAAGATACTATCAGGTAAAACCAAACAAAAGTTCAATCTGATAATGGAAACCAAGAGTCAAAGAATTGCATTTATAGAATTCCATGCGAATTCGGAAGCTTCTCAGTTTGCGACAATAGATCGAAGTAGGTTCAACATGCTGTAAATCAGAACCATCAGATCAATAGTATCCAAAGAAGGGAAACCTACATAAAAAAAACGATCAAGGAAGCAGCATACACGAAAATCGAATGTGATCCCATTATGGCTTCACCAGTGCAGTGCCAGAAAGTTTGGAAACCGATTGTTCGAAGTCACTTGAAGGAGTCTTCCAACCACAGATATGTGCAAATTTGATCGACTTTCAGAGCTCCATTCATCTTGGCAATCAATGTGAATTGAAAAAAAATCAGATATTTTCACCCCATTTGAAAGCTAATTCGCCTTTAAAACGATCAAATCGAAACGTTGGTAAGTTATTAATTAGAAGAATAAGAGATTTTTTTTTTATTTAGAAACAAGAATACAAGCAGGTATTCCATCCCAAAACAGTATTCATGAATTTACATGAAAGATACAATCCTTAGGCATAAACTTAAATCTAGTGAAAAACAACATTCTTTCAGACATTCAATAACACCACTCCACTATGGAAAAGAAACAAAAAACTATAAACAATTTTCTTATTGTAATTTATATGTACATATATATCAATTAAGTAGAAAATAATGCTGTTTTAACAATATTTTGTAGCACACAAAGGGCACACTGAAAAGATCTGCAGTGAATGAACTCAAGTTATACTCGGTCAGGATTCTGCATATTGGTGAATTCTTTGTTATATTCAGTCTACAGAAAGGAATGGCAAATAATTCCGATGATCACAGTTTCCTCTCATAGACTTTGAAATGAACAGACTGAAGAAGAGAAGGGATCGAAAGGGCGCCGTTGACTATCTCAAAAACCAAACACATACCGATAACCTTTCTGCGGTTCTTCAAGGTGGAATAGTCGGAACACTCATCATGATCGACGATTCGGAAACGATTCCGATACGACAGACATAGGAGAAGTCTGCACCCTTTCCTAGTGTTCCACGTGACATGCATAATTAGAATTCCAAACCGAAGAAACAAAATTCAGTCTACTAGAGATCAAAAAATCATCAACATTCATCAACATTGTCACCAAACCCAGAGAGTGCACAAAGTACCTCCTCGGCTAGCTCTAGAGCTGCAACTACTTATAAAGGGGCGCCGCTCTTTTTTATGATAATACAAAGAAAAAAAAAAGAGGAAAGTACACTAAAGATCTTAGGGTCGCAAAAGAGAGAAAATAACGAACGCACTCTCAGGATGCCAAACGAGCCCGATCACAAAAGCGGGAGGTAGCGGCTGGTAGAAAGAATATAGAGCAATTATTTAATAATATAATGAGCCCAAATGAAATAAACATGGTCCCTCAAACGAGGATATATCTTACAGAAGGTAGATCACTAGTTCTTACTTCACAACCCGAAAACTCGATATAATGCTTTATCTCTTACTAAACAAACAGTAATATCACCCCAAGGTATATACTTAGAGCCTCGATGGTAATCGTTACAAATAGCTCTTTACTTATATCTAAGCGACCTTCTCGATAGGTCGGGTTTTATGTAGTATTCAGTATTCACTGAATTGGGCCTCTTTGATACTAATCAATCTTAACTAAATTCTACAGACTAACCTTCTATAACAGTCTAGGTCGTGGCTTGACTGAAGTACAAAAGGATATAGTTTCTCAACCCATAATTGTTCTCACAGTCTCGTAGATGGAAACTGGGCTCAAATATATTCCTAGGCCAACGTAGTACAATTTCTCACAGTAATACGCCCTGGGTAGACGACAGGTGTGGTATCTTAGATGCCGAAATCTGTTGGAGGTCCCCAAAGACAGCTCCCACGGCAGTTCGACGGTAATTCAAGACAGCCTAGACAAAACGGCTCGAAGACTTCAAAGACGGTTCAGAATCTGCGGTACCTCGCAACGGTACAATAATAATTCCCAATTCGAAGCAGAATGATGCTAAAATACGAACAAAAATCTAAAATACCTCGTGACAAACATAGGTTAACTCACCAATCCCACGTCGTTTTTTCAAACAAATACGCCACTCCGCTAAAGCGCAAAAATCTCACCAACGAACAAACCAAACCAACATGATAAGATTTCTCTCAGGGCTTCAGTTAAAATCCTGTTCAGATCCGCAAAATTGCGATTAATTACTCCAGGACATTTCAACCAAAAATGCGGGAAGAACGACGTAATTGACAACCTACGTCACAGACATGACAGAATGACAGTGAATGACAGTATGACAGACTAAGACCACCGACAACGGCGTTCATCGAAACGTACGAGATAAGCTGGCAACCTACTGCGACTAACGCCACCAGTTCGGTTTGCAGGTACTAACTGGAGCGGGAATTTGAAACCGTGACAACATGGGTTCATTCTTTTTGAAAAGCTTATCATGACGGAGGACAAAACCGAGCATTTTATTTGCCTATGACACGACGTTGTCTATATGATCAAAAATATTCAACTTTGTATCCAGAGTTCCCCCCAAATCGCGAATACTATCCACCCTGTACAACTAATTCCGGTGCAGAAAATAGTCAAATTCTTTTTGGCGCTCTTGTTCACCCGAACAGAGTGCCTATCATTTTGCCCGAATGTCTGTAATTTTGGAATATCGAGCCGAAAATGGTCTCAATCGATTGGGTTCGACTCCCTGATGAAGAATTCGTGGCGAAAATTGAGTCTGTCCGGCCGTCCGGCCGGCCGGCCGTATCCTCTCTAGCATCCAAAAGGAATCAGCTAGAGTTTTCATATTTTCAGAATAGGTTAATTGTCCAAATATCTCGGTCAAGTACGTTATTGGGCCAAATCCGTCGGATGGTTCAGTAGTTATGAGCATCTGAAATTTTTTTTCCTCAATAACTACTAGAATATCCATCCGATCAAGTTGATACTTGGAATGTTATTGAGGGAGGCTGAAACGAAACGGCTTGCAAAATTTCGCAGAAATCGTCAAGCTCGAAAATTTTTAAAAAATTCCCAAAAAAAAAATTTTCAATACTCAATATCTCCTAAGACCTCATTTAGATTCAAATAAAAATCCGTACATATATTGAGATTACCGATATCCTACTCATCCTCAAATTTCATTGTCGTAGCTTTTCCCCTTCTGAAGATATGATCATTTTTTTCATTTACTCAAGAGAAAAATAGAAATGTCATGAAGTCCTAGCTTTGTCATTGAAAGATTTGCCATCACAGATCGATATTCGTTTGACAACTTGCGGACCTAGATATCAGTGTCAGTTGGCGTAATATCAATCAAAATTTTCATAGAATTCATAAAGGTAGAATCAAGATGTCTAAAATACTGGTGTGTGCACTTGTCAAATTTTTAATGTAAACGTCATTTTACTTTTTGGGACATGGCGACTGTTTAGTTTTATACTCACATGAGGGAGCCACAAGGCAATTCATTCATAAATTTACATTACAAACGCTTGACATTTGTTGAAATTTTAAATCAAATTAACCTCAAAAATGAAAGAAATTTATTTCATTCCCCTGAAAAATTAACTAGACAAATATTTCATGGATTTCACCGATTAACTGGCTTTCAAATAAAGATTCTTGTGATGCGAGTTCTGAAAACGTAATGCTTTCAATTAGTAAGGTTTATCCATTTTTTTTCTAATACATTGAAGTATGATTTTTTCACTAATACATGCTCTCTTGCTCAAACATAAATGTTTTCAGTATTATTCTATAAAGATTTTACAAGCCTGATTTATGGTTAGTTGATGTTCATTTATGTATGTTTTATTAATTTCTGATCTCATCATTTTGGATAAGCAGGAAAAGGTTTGTAATATCAGTAGGAATGTTTTCTATTGGACTGGGAATGAATTATATGGGAGGTCCGGTTCAAATTAGTTACTACATGATGGCATGGGTGATTTGGGAGCTCTCTTTCTGTAATGATGAAAAATATGTGATCTCATTCTCAAAAAGTTTTAATTCAACATAAAAAGTAAATAATTTCAATATATGTATATATAATATTCTTTTGAACTTTTGGCTCACAATATTTGGGTAGCAAACAATAAAGCATATAGAGCAAGGGTTAGTGATGGGGTGCCATACAATTCGGCGTATGACATAAAAGCCTAAGGAAAAAACCTCAGTGAAAAAACCTGGCTCCCGCCAAAGTGTGAAAGTACAAAAATAAGCTGAAATATAATTGAGGGACCTCTTTCTTCAAGAGTGTTCTTCTATTGATGGACACAGAGGCTTCTTCAAGTTGTCCACATCGAATCTGGAAATAAAAAGACGAAAGCAGAAAAAAGAACTGATTTGATCAATTATATCTATGAAAATAAGTGTTTGAAATGCGTATATCTTTTGAGGATTCTTGAAACGCACGCATAATATTTAGTTGTTACTTGATATAGAACAATTTCACATGAGTCATTGAAAAAATCATTTCTACTCACATTTGGCACACTGAAAGTTCGTAAATTTTCATCCGCAGCACTAGACTGTCCACATAAAATACAAAAATGCATTATAAAAAATGGATAATCACTTTTCACACATTTTTATACAAAAATTCCGAATAACGCAATAAATAATTTATTCTAATCGGAAACTGACATTCGAATATATTTGAGTGGCGCTACCTGGCGGAGAGAAAATGAAAGAATCCCCATGTCGCCAAACCTGTAAAACAAAATCGGAGGAGTGCACACACCAGTATTTTAGACATCTTAGGTAGAATTCGATGTCGATGACGTTGTCAAAATTTAGAAAAGCACAGACCTAATATTAATCAAAAAATTTTTTATCATAGAGAAAGAATTTGATGGCGTTGTCAAAACTCAGAAAAGCAATGACGTAAGTTTTTAGGAGAAGCATAGAACAAAATTTGGTGAAAATTATGAGTAGTTATTTTCAAATTGAGATAAAGGCTTGTTTATTCATTAGGCTTTCATATTTACATCACATTGTCCCTTAGTACGGGAAAAGACTATTGTTCACCCGATCAGAGAGCTTATAGATTTGTTAAGGTTTGAATATTTACTCGCAAGTAGGTCAACATGAGCGCCAAAGCAATCTGACCTCACGTCAGTGCTTTCTACATTTTTTATTGATATTTCTCGAAAGAAAAATCTGGAAACATTCATTCATATTCAAGAAAAGAAAATCTCTTCTTCAGTAGTCGCAAAATCTATCCAAATCCTGAAGCAGCAAGTAACAATCCTAAATGCTGACCACCCTCAAAAAAATCTTTAAATCATCCGCATGCAGCAAAAATTTCGCATACTGAAAACATGAAGTTATATTTTAGAATTGAATGTCCTAATATCTGGGAGATCCATGATATGAAATCGAAAAACTATTCAGATATTCAGTACTTTGCGATTTTAATTTTCAACTCAACATGTTTCGAGCTAATTCAGCTCATCTTCAGGAGTACAAAAATCACACAAGTGAAGCTGAAAAACAACAAAAACTCATGGAGAAAACGCAAAAATTCTCTACAGCAAAATACAGGGACAAAGCATAGAAAAATTCAAGTATAAAAAACAAAAAACGATACAAATAACAAGCTGAATCGAACTAATGAAACTTTACAAAAGTCAAAAGACTATCAAAAACAACAGTCAAGTTATGAAGGTCAATTATATAAAATAAAACAAAGTCAACAATATGAAAACGGTTTGAAAAAATATAATGTCATAACTAAAAATAGCGGGTGTAAAAAACCGCTATGAACAAAGCTGTATGGAAAAGGTAGAATGTCATAAATAAAAAAAAACTTACATAAAAATCTTCAGGAACAATTCAACGAAAAATTATCTGAAGTCATGCTAATGGTCTAAAAATGTTCTTTCAAATTATTTCAAGGAGAGCAGTGGCCTTTAAACACAAAATATCCCGTTCTTCTAAAGAATGAGAAATGTCGTAGATCGATCGAAGAAAAAATTTTTTTCTAGAATAGTTATAATAACAAATGAAGATACATAATCATATCATGCGTGCTCCCATTCTATACTACTACCGCCATCCAGCCAAAAGAACAAAAACGAAAGTTATATAAAACAAAGTTATCTATAATGAAATAACCGACAATAACAACACTGCCATCCAACGTACAGAAGACGAAAAAGAGCACTCCAAGATGAAGTAATCCGCAACAAACAAATCGAAAAAAGCCTCAAACGAGATCAAACATCATTGACTCAACTGTCTGCTCCATACCAGTCCTGTTCAACAAGTTAACATCGGAACTTCTCGAATATTTACTAATGAACATACCCTCTAATATCATTTGTCTCATGCCAAAGTCACAACGCTGTAAGATTTTCAATTTACCGATTTATCAAATTGGTGACCCGTGTCTCTCAGATGCACTCCAAATGCCGAGCTATCATTAGAGAAATTAGATCTACTCCGCAAATGCTCGCTTATTCTAGTGGCGAGAGCTCTACCTGTTCTACCCACATAAACAGAGTTGCAATCATCCGAACCACACTCCAACATATACACACCAGAACAATCAAGCGAATTTATTTTATCTTTGTTTCTCACTAAATGGTATTTCAAGGTGTTGACGCTTTTGAAAGAAAAAGTCACGTTATCTCTCTTTAGTATATTAATGATGGAGTGGGTAATATTGCCACAGTAGGTAAATGGAATAAAGAGAGTGGTGTTAGTTCTATCTGGCGTATAAGCATGTTCAATGGGAACTATAGGTGACACAAAATCTCTGGCAATGGAAGCATCAGCTGTCAGTTGCTGAATCAACCATTTCTGAGAAAACCTATTGAAAAATCTGTCTATAAAACTAACTGTATAGCCGTTGTTCACTGCTATCTGTTTAATAGTGAGTAACTCTCTAGTGAAATTCAGTGGAGACAAAGGTATGCTAAACAACCGGTGGAAAAGGAAATTAAAAGAAGCTAATTTATGTGAAAAATGATGAAAAGAATCCTGCGGAATTACGTGATCGGTTTGAGTGGGCTTTCTGAAAATATCAAATTCCAACCTGTCACCTGATCTTGTCAATTTCAGATCTAAAAATTCAATACTGAATCATCCTCAACCTCAATAGTGAACTTTATCCTGTCATGCAGGCAATTGAGCCACGTTAAAAAGAACACAATTCGTCATCATCACCAGTCCAAACCAAGATTATATCGTCAACATATCTTGCGTAAAATTTTATTTTACTCAAATATAAATTATCATTTGATCCAAACAATAAAGTTGACTCAAAAACTTCATAAAAATTTCGGCCAAAAGTGGTGAGAGGGTTTCCCATTGGAAGGCCTTCATTTTGTATATATATTTTATTCTCGAAAGAAAAATAGTTCTGTTCAACACATAAGTTAATAAGTGAAAACAGTGACTCACATATTTCATCATTAAGTGACGAAGATAGAAGCAAATCCTTTAGTATGTCAAGCGTCTGCAAAACTGGGATATTAGTGAACAAATTCTGAACATCAAACGAAATCAACTTGCAATTCTCGTCGAGTGAAATTCTACTGATCCTATCGACCAATTCTTTACTATTTTTGACTGAATAGGGAGACAAATAATCAACATTCTTCACTAAGAAGTCTGAGAGAAACTTAGCCAATTTATGAGAAATACTCCCAATATACGAAACGACTGGCCTGATAGGAACACCAGTTTTATGCAACTTAGGCAAACCATAAAGTCTCGGGACGTGGTAACTCATTGGCAATAGAATTTTATAATTTTCTTTCAAAATTGGGGCAAAATTCTCGAAAACTAACTTGAACGAACTATAACGCTGTTTTAACGATCCTGTGAATTCAGTGATACCATTTTCCCTTAGGAAAACGAGTACTTTATCCACGTAAACGGAACGATCAATAGCAACTAGACAGTGACCCTTATCCGCCTTCGTTAAGAAAATGCCACTATCCTTAATCTTTTTCTTTAAATTACCAATAACGTTAATGAGGGGGTGAGTATAATGTTCTTATAAATCGGTAAATTCGAAAATCTTACAGCGTTGTGACTTTGGCATGAGACAAATGATATTAGAGGGTATGTTCATTAGTAAATATTCGAGAAGTTCCGATGTTAACTTGTTGAACAGGACTGGTATGGAGCAGACAGTTGAGTCAATGATGTTTGATCTCGTTTGAGGCTTTTTTCGATTTGTTTGTTGCGGATTACTTCATCTTGGAGTGCTCTTTTTCGTCTTCTGTACGTTGGATGGCAGTGTTGTTATTGTCGGTTATTTCATTATAGATAACTTTGTTTTATATAACTTTCGTTTTTGTTCTTTTGGCTGGATGGCGGTAGTAGTATAGAATGGGAGCACGCATGATATGATTATGTATCTTCATTTGTTATTATAACTATTCTAGAAAAAATTTTTTCTTCGATCGATCTACGACATTTCTCATTCTTTAGAAGAACGGGATATTTTGTGTTTAAAGGCCACTGCTCCCCCTTGAAATAATTTGAAAGAACATTTTTTAGACCATTAGCATGACTTCAGATAATTTTTCGTTGAATTGTTCCTGAAGATTTTTATGTAAGTTTTTTTATTTATGACATTCTACCTTTTCCATACAGCTTTGTTCATAGCGGTTTTTTACACCCGCTATTTTTAGTTATGACATTATATTTTTTCAAACCGTTTTCATATTGTTGACTTTGTTTTATTTTATATAATTGACCTTCATAACTTGACTGTTGTTTTTGATAGTCTTTTGACTTTTGTAAAGTTTCATTAGTTCGATTCAGCTTGTTATTTGTATCGTTTTTTGTTTTTTATACTTGAATTTTTCTATGCTTTGTCCCTGTATTTTGCTGTAGAGAATTTTTGCGTTTTCTCCATGAGTTTTGTTGTTTTTCAGCTTCACTTGTGTGATTTTTGTACTCCTGAAGATGAGCTGAATTAGCTCGAAACATGTTGAGTTGAAAATTAAAATCGCAAAGTACTGAATATCTGAATAGTTTTTCGATTTCATATCATGAAGTTATATTATTCAAATAGATAATGAAGAACCAAGGTGGGATCCCTGCGGTACTCCAGATGAAATGAGAAATATTCCGGATGTTGTTCCATGAATACACACAAATTGTGATCTATTGGTAATGTAAGATTTCATCCATCTAAGCAGATCACCACAAACTCCCAACCCCGCAAGCCTGCGAGAGATGGTGGATCAGTGCCTAAATAATAATACAACATGAAATCTCATACCTTTTTCTTTGTGTAAGAAATAACTATTGACTTATATGTTATCTACTAAAATTAACTAAAATTATGGTCGTTGGCAGCCATATCACCTGATGACCTAATTGCTTGAACATTTTTGAAAAGGAATGACTACTAATTTTGTGAGATATTCACTTCAATTCCTTAGGTCGAATCTAAACGCACGAAGGTTGTGAATTCCAAATCTGGACGAAAGATCAGATAGAATAATTTTAAGAATTCATATTTTAATGTCATTTTATGGAACTTTTTTTTATACTACAGTCATTGGGTAATTTGATTTCATCCATGCATAAGAATATCACATGACTCTTTATGCTATACTGCTCAAAATTGAGTTTTCACTAGACCAATTTAATCGAGAAAATAATAGGAAAACCTGCTGGAGTCTATCGATTTAAATTAATTATAAAACTTTGGCGAACCAGCTCTCTAAAGAACAGCAACTTCTTTCAAATTCATAAGCTTCACCGAAAACGATATAATATCATAAAACTATAATGGAAAGTGTATAGGTGGCATCAAGGAAAATAATCCCAAATAAATCGAGGACTGTCAACGGCGAAATATTTAGGCTTTTTATGGAACCATACTCTCGTACATGGGTCAAGGGTATTTTGATTCTTCATTGCGATAGAGTTAGAATTTATTTTGTTTTCTTCGACTAACATTTCGTTTTGATCTCATATTGATTGTACAACATGTAGAATCTTGAAGAAAGATGTGTTTAACTGATTGAACTGTTCAATGTAATAATCACTCGTTGGTTAATTATTCTTATTATGTTCAGTTGCTGACAGTCGAAGTTATCACCATTCAGATTTAAAAATGGTTAAATAAGATTATACTACATCTCAACTTTGAATGATTCATGTCATTCTCTATTCCTAGATTGATTCATGAACTTGATAAATCTATATTTCTTTTTGATTGACCATGATGAATGATTGGGCCTCATTGAGAACAACTGATGACTCGATCAAACCCACACAATCAACAATATGAATCTCAGTTCACTTGGACGTCTCTGATCTGTCGTAACCACGTCAATTCTAGGCTTAAAAATTAAGCGAATCAGGTGAGCAGGAAGCACTTTCTAGGCACGTCCACTTCGATATTCCACCAGTGAACGCACAGACTCTAAAGAGATTTATTTTCATGCTTGTAATATGTATTCGACATATAATTCATTTCCATCAACAAAGGTACGTATATCTGTGCAGAATAGAAATGTGGACCACGTAACGTCAGAGAGGTACAGTTTGGTTTTTATCTAATTTATTCCCGCCATCTTACCTACTTCCAATAAAATCTGGGTCATACATCATCTGCTTCGTGGTTATTCCTCTCTTTGAACATGTTCATTCTTAGGTCTGATGGGCTCTTGGAACTTACCCGACGGGTAAGTATGTATAGAAAGTTAATCGTATATTAGGATAATGATTGTCTGCAGCCACAACTTAGAGGTACCTACTTCGACGAAATTGGACTGAAAGAGATACATGAAATTTATTCATTAAATATAATTGACCCTTGGCTACGTTTTGAATTGAAAGTGATAGGACACCCAACAAGATGTAAAATCATTCCGTGTAATAAGCACTATCGAGTTATTGAATCAGATCTTCCATAAACTTGGGCGACTAGAAGAAGCTTGGCGGTGCAGAGTGAGCAGCATTTATGATACCAGAGCTGAAATAGTAATGATTCATAACAAAAGCAACAGGACAAACAGCTTCAATGTAAAAAAAAACAAATTAATTTTTATCATTTTGACTCTGAATATACGAATTCCACTCGTCTAATGAATTTAATGCTGGTAAAAGAAAAAAATTATGATCGATTAAATGGGTTAATAAAATGCATTTTGGACGTCAGATATTTATTTAATAGTTGACTTATTTATAAATCGGGGTAGTAAATTTACAAATTTCAAAATTCCAAATTGTGCATCATGATATCGAAGGTGCTTTTTAAACACCTATAATACTAAATAATGGATGAACTCATTCAGTACTTCTATGCTATAAGATATATTTCGTAGATTACGACGGCGTAGTTACATACAACCATTCAGGGAAAATTCATAGAATCGCTTAGAAAAAAAAATAGTTAATATAACAGACGTCTATATATGGGTAAACAGAGAAATATTTTGGAAAAGTTCCCAATACAAAACTGTGACATTCGGTTATTTTTATTCATTTATGGTATTGAAGAAACTCAGGTCTAATTTTGTGCAATTAGCGGCTAAAAAAATTGGAGAATATAAATGAAGATAATATTAATTTTTACAAGGAAAATCATTAAATAAGAAGGTTTAATCAGAATTGAATGGAACTGGGTTGCTATAAAACAGATATTGGTTACTGCTCTTCGTATTCCGCTTGCAGAATTGTACTGAGAATTTCATTCACAATATTCAATAACCCGAATGTCCGAACCGTCAAATAGTTTTCAAATAAATGAAACAGACAACGTAATCAAATACAGGTGGTCCAAATTGCCTTTTAGTATTCCTCTGATAATTCAGATGAGGAAAATAATTGATGCAACTTTAGACTTTCTATTTTGGAGGTAAATCGAATTTCTGGTGAATAATTTCTTTATAAAATGATCCAGATTTCATCAGCTTTTTTTCATTCAATGTTAAGTAAGATAATAATCAAAAAAATTATATTTTTTTAAAAAACTCGAAACAACCTCAGTAACCTTAGACATTCAGAAAATAGCTGACAGGACTCAAACCGTTGAAAATAATGTCTAGTGTCTAGTATAACTCCTCTAAAACGCTTGATCTTTATGTATATCATCTACATTTATTCATAGGAAGGATACATATAAATTGTAGGCTAAATTGTTTATGTTTTTCATTATCCGAAAAAACTTAGCTGCGAAATGGAAAAAAACACTTAAATGAGATGAGTTATAATCAAAGTTTTAGATAATAGGGATGGATAGATTGAAAGCAGCTGAGTAGAAAAATTGAGTGAGGTCATTTGTGAATACAGAGTAGATTTTCATTTTATTTCAAGACTCAACATTGAAGTAAATCATAACGATTGTAACTACTAACTGCCAATCAATTTGTGAATTTCTCATTGACTTAAAGAACATCCATTAATGAATTAACTCTTCTGAAAATATCGAGGAAACAAATAAAAGATAAGAAATCATTTCGAGATGGTCAATTATAGACCACCTGTTTTGGTTGATACCCATATTAATTCTGCTTTTATGGGATACCACAGATTATTGATGGTTAGAGATACCTACTTTTCTCAGGTGTGTATTGAAAATTGTTGAAATGTTGACATTAACATTTCACCTAGTTCTGGATGAAATTTTTTTCATAATTCAGTTTAGTCATCATTTTCGAATAAAATAATGATACGTAGTGTCAATTTAGATGCATTATGATTCTGTATGATAACGGGAGTATTTAGCAGATGAATCGTGAAAAAAATGTTTTGGTGGTAGCCTGAAAGAAATCTTCCAGGAGTCAGAACCCATCCAATATGAATGTGTCATTCATTAATTTTTTTTACACCTATAAGCTTCTTTGGTTTCTTTAGTCTTTTATCAAATTCAATTAAGAGTTCCCTCACATGTTCTTGGGACCCTTGGAAGAAATTTCGATCAGAAATGCCGGATAAACTGGAAAATTTCAAGTTTAACGTTACCTTATAAGCAAACTTATACAGGGGAAAAAGTAAGTTTACTTATAAGCAAATTTATACAGACGGAAAAAGTTTTTTCAAATAGAATTTTGCCTTAGCCGTTATATCAAACGTTGAATTGCATGATATCTCCTTACATTAGCCACTGCTCAAATATTCACCCTACAGAGGCCATATTCTTCAACAACTGAAGTATTGTAAGCTCAAGACCAAAAGAATAATGAATGCTAATTTATGAGCGTTTCCAAAAGTTTTAAAGAATGATTTCTATTAGCTGGTATATATTGTCAGCTCCCTTGAGTTTGATATCCATTTACTCATAAAATACAATAGATATATTTGTTGTTTTTTATCACTTTTGTGAACCACTTAGTGATTTGGTTCGCCTAATTTATTTGATTTCCGATATCTCTATGCTCGCTTGTGTTATGTTGTTCTTTATGTATAACCTCCATATTTATTTTATTCATATTACCTATATCGAAGCATTTCATAACTCGTCTTCTTTTTATAATAGCAAAATCTTATTATTATAATTTAATGACGATACGCTTTATGGTCCCTTTTGAACTATTCTTTATTCTGATGAATAATTTAGTTGAACAGTCAGAGCCCTCTCGTGGTATCCTGTCATAATCAAATTATTTTTCCATATTTCCGTGTACTTAGAATTCTAGTGTTTTGGTGCAGTAAAAGTAATTGGGTTTTAAGGAATGCATTTCATCAACCTAAAGAGATTCATTTTGCAGTCGCAAGCTTCAGTATACCATCAATGAAAATTACAATTAAAAATCAGTACCCCTTAACATACTGAACTTATTTCTACCCTATCTGACACTTTATTACTTCTGCGAGTATTGGTTCATTATTTCTCAAAACACCTTACTCTTTCTCAGGTTTATCGCTGTTGTCACTCATAATATGGCCTTTTTCTTTTGAAAACAGTTTCAACATTTATATCTATTAAGTGTTCTTTTTCAATAACGGGTGTAAGGTTTTTCTCATTTTTAAAACTTTTATTTTTTTGTGTTTATGGTATGTTTTATTTTTTCGAACAATTGTGGCTATTTCAATTATTTTCATGGAAAATTATGTGTAGTGCGTGAGGTGTGCTTTTGTTCCACACTACAGGGTGTCTCAAGTTCGAGTGCCTATTAGACGTTTCTGGAGAACTAGACATATTTGAAATCTGAAAATTGGGATTATGATATTGTTCGAAGTTCTCTACAGAGCTAAAATATTTTCGAAGTACAAAAAATTTTTTTTCAAGTTTTCCATTCCTGGTATGATCGAGTATTCAATAGTGAATACATGTCTGTTAAAACCATTGTATTAAATCGAATAGTTTTCAAAATATCAAAAAAAAAAAAACTGGAAAAAAAGTCAAATATGTTAAGTCAGTAATATGTTCATTATTTGTATTTTAAATATCCTGAGCGTAAACCGTTTTTACAACATCGAAGAGAAAGGATGTGAAAAGGTCATACATCTTTTGGATTTCAAAAATATCATCACAGGGTGTTTCAAATTCTGTGTTGTGATTTTTACTTCTGTTTTTCAAATTAGAACCCTATTTTTTTATAATTGTATTGGATTCTGCGGTCAAAAATAACGATATTTTTCTCACATGATTATGCTCCTAAATTCGATAATTTCTGAGTTATTTGAGATTTTCTGGATTTATGTAGTACTTAGGAGTCTCTTCCAATCTGATTCATAAGGATATTCTGTGAGCATAGAAGATAAATCATCCCATTTATAATTCACAAGTGTCAGACAGGTCTTATTGTTAGTCGTTATGAAATTTTTTGATTTCACAAAATGAATCGTTGCTATCCTAATAATGAGATTTTGGATTTATTTCTCACATTGGTTTTTTTTTCAATTGTATACGCAATACACATTCAAATGCACTTAATGATATTGTTTATTTCAAATCCATGGTGGATGACACAAAATGTTGAGAATCCAATGAGAAGTATCCCCATTTTTTTTTAAATTTCTGGAAAGATGTTTCAAACTTTCCAAATTTTGGAATGAAAGAGTCCCTAAAGAATACAAAAAAAGGCAGTTGATGAAACTTATTTCGAAGCGAATGAGAATTCATCTCTTCAATATAAAACAAACACTGGTGAATTATTAACAAATAATTTATCTTCTATGGGTACAGAGTGTTCCCATGGTTCCGAAAGAATAATCATTGAATTTTTTTAGATGCAATCAATTTGATTCTACGTACACCATAAATCCAGAAAATCTCAAATAACTCAGAAATTATTGAATTTAGGAGCAACATTATGTAGGAAAACTATCATTATTTTTGACCGCAGAATCCAACACAATTAAAAAATATAGGGTTCTAATTTGAAAAAGAGAAGTTATGGCCAATTTAAGATCACAATTTTCAACACAAAATTTGAAACATCCTGTGATGATATTTTTGAAATCCAAAAGAAGCATGACCTTTTGACATCCTTCCTCTTCGATGTTGTAAAAACGGTTTACGCTCAGGATATTTAAAATAAGAATAATGAATATATTACTGACCGAACATATTTGACTTTTTTTCCAGTTTTTTTTTTTGGATATTTTGTAAACCATTCAATTTAATACAATGGTTTTAACAGAAATATATTCACTATTGAATACTCGATCATACCAGGAATGGAAAATTTTTTCGTCGAATTTATTTTCACTCCCTGTATAATCGGAAGTTTTTGGGCTTCCAGAATATTTTAGCTCTGTAGAGAACTTCGTACAATATCATAATTCCAATTTTCAGTTTTCAAATAAGTCTAGTTCTCCAGAAACGTCTAATAGGCACTCGAACTTGAGACACCCTGTATATGAGTTCTTTGGGAATCTTGTCTAGTCACAAATATCATTCACCAAGTAATCTCGCCTATGCTTATTAGTCGTCCTACACTCAACAATGTTTGATTTTCAGTATATTTCGATAGGTTTATTTCATTCAAATTACTTAGAGATTGTATTCCTTTATATCCCCTTTTCCACCTGATCATATTGTGTTAAGTGTGTTAAAAAATTTCAATATATGAATAGAAAACCAGACAATTTAATGCTATCAATAAACTGATTGTGCACCTGTGAAATGATATTTTGACTAGGGCACGGCATTATTATTCAATTCTAGTTAATAATTTCTGCATAAAAGACGATGAATTAACGGTTTCATAAGATTGATAGAGAATTTCGAGAGTAAAAAACTTTACAGAATATTTGGAAACTGTACACTGCTACTCAATGGAGTCTGGGGCCATTAACATGCTGTACCTACATACGAAATTGACCTCAACAATTGAAGCATTTACCAAATAGCTGAAAACTTCAGACGAATAGATAACTTGCATCAATAATTTTCAAAAATACTGCTAGCTAATTTGAAAAAAAAAGCATAAAAAAATCTGTTCGAGAAAGAAATTACCTTGGCCTTCCATAAACCGGAAGTTTCTTCATATCAAATCCTAGAATATTATGTTCCCGATAAATGTTCGAACCAAATCAAAACACAACGATTTGTGTTGATTATGCACAATCTGGTGAGATGAAAATATTTATTTCTCATTAATTTTATTAGCTTATAACGGTGAAATTAGTTATAACTTCTGCTGAATTCGATTAGATACCGTGAGTATCAATTTACACAGGGATATAAATTATTTAATTCATCAATGCAGGAATGACAATCTTCGATATAAGTTTAGAAACACTAACGGATTTGTTCACATCTCCTTCTCTCAAAATGAATTAGAAAAACAATATTGAAGAATGAAGAAGGAATGTCTTTTAGAACCAGAAACAATTGGTTATTCTAAAATTTTATTGTAACGAATTTGAATACGAGGAAAATTATTTGAGCAATTCCGCACATAATATTTGAACTAATCCAACACTCAGATTGACTGTGAGTGAAAATTTACAAAAGTGTTAGATAATTTCAAGAATTATGTTGAATTATGAACATAGCTCAGACAATCTTTCTCGATATTACATTATCACGAATTGAACGTATGAGGTACAATTCAAAATAAATTTCAGAAGTACCTGATGATGCACCGTTTTTTGATTTTCCCAAAGCACCCACCGATAAAATAGGAAAAAAACAAGGAAATCTATTCATATCACTAGGATAGAAATGTCAATTATGTGAAATTATTTGTTCTCAACCATAAACTCCATGATATCCCATTTGGCATTCTTATAAACTAATACACAAACTATAATTCTATATTACAGCACAAAGAAATAATTGGCACTTCATAACTGAAGACATCACATATCATCTCTTAACAATAATGACAAGAATTGAATTATTTCATTGAAAATACACACAGAATAGACTGAATTATCATCGAACTTATTTATTATTTGTTAACATCAATAGTTAAAATCTGACATGTTTTTCTTTGTAAATCTCACCGTTTCATAAACCTTTGAAAGCCTCTGCAAGGCACAAAAAAATTTGGTCAGTTACCTACAATACCGCTTAAGCTCCATTATGAAATGTCAAGAAATGAGAGAGTTCCACAGAAATATATACATAAGATGACATCAATAATTATGGTTGAATGCTTCATAAAGCATTTGCAGCAAATTCGGAGTCCGTATTTAGTTCGGTCAAATAGAGCTATAAACTGGGACACAATTTATAGAAATTCAGACTCTACTGGAAATTGTTGGAATTGTATTTACCTGCATCAGATGCAAGGAATTATATGAGAAAATTTAATTCAGTTTTTTTTTTATTTACAGTTTCATCACCTTCATCCTTCTCAAATATCTCGGAAATTTTCAATTTTTTAGTGTATTTGAGTCGGACAGAATCACGAATCAACGCCTACCTGCTATTTCAATATTTTATGAAACCGTGTATATTTAATGGCGATTACATTTTATGGATCATTATATTTCAAAAATAGAGAATGAGTAAAAAATATCAATTGATAATTATATGTTCTTTGATTTCTACGGCTTCTTTGAACATACTTTTCCAAATTTTTGAGATTCAATAAAAACCACTATTTGCTACCATCATTCGATATCAGGTGAATTTTCTCGTCGGCTCTATGGGATGTTTGAAAATTTTCCATTCTATTTTTAAGCAAAATTTTTCAGTTGGAAGCAAATAGCTGAATTGACCTCACTCATTACCAGCATTATAAATGTGCAATCAAGCTGTTTGATTCAAATTCAAATTATGCCATGAAGATACTTCTTTATATTTCAAATTAAATTCAATTCGATGACATACATCAATAATTTACTCATCAATTGTTTCTTTCTTGGAACCCTATCAACATCCCTTCAATCATATAAAACATCTACCTTTACACTAAGAAATTTCTATATCTCGTTTCATTATGACAAATACTTTTGAATGTATACAAACTCTGAATCACTCACACACCAATTCACACTAATACTTTCAGGAATACTCAATAATGGCAAATTTTGTGGACCCATTTTGTATGCGGAATTGGAAGTTTCAATGGATGATGTTGATTCTAAACAGGCTACATTCATCTAGTAACAGTTTTGATTAACAATTTGGTGTTTTCAAACGTGTGGACCCTTTTTTTGAGGAAGAGAAAAAAGATTTCATGATATGGCATCAACTATCATTCAGCAACAATAACCTAGTATAAACATCCTAACTTGAAAAATTAATATTCGTTTAATATGAAGAAAAAATCTTTTTCACAAAAGAAATAAGGAGAATGAAATAAAAGGAGAACGAACACATATAAAAACTTTCAATATTGAACTAAAGGAAAAAATATCAATAGTATAAAAATATATTAAAAATATAAATCAATAAATACATAAAATTAAAAGAAAGAACCGTACACTGATAACAAATGAATTAAATATAAGAAATGTATACAGCTAAGGAAACAATATGTTACTAAATAGGCACTAGGACATCATAAAAATCATTTCAAATATGAATGATATCAATACTGACTAATGTGAAAAAAATTTCCAGATAACTTAATCAAGTATTCATGATATGGAACATTGGATACTCGGAGGTTTCAAATTCGGAAACCTCCATTTCAGGGCCCAATTGAAAATAGGCCAAGGGATTAAAAAATAAGGTACTCTAGCATGACTTCTGGAGGATTAGGACCATCTCGCATGCAACAATTCAGAGGACATGTAGATTTTCACAGGATTTCGATTTACTATCTCTAGCCCAAACTTTTCCTAATAAGCTCCGAACTTTCAAACTGGCAGAAGTTCTGGAGCCCCTGTATTTTTTTGGTGAATTTTGAACACTTCCAATAGGGGTGCCGGTACCAGAGGCTGGTGATTTATTCCTATTCAGATTCTTCTTGGAGGTGCTTCTTTTTCTGAAGAGGTCACGCGATCTCTCGGGATTCTCCAGTTTCAGTCTAATTTGAGTCAAGATTCCTACTAACAGTTCATCCACATTATGGTTGATTCCAACAGAGGTCTCTATATACTTGCAGTCGTAAGCGGTAGCGATAGATTTGCCTTCTGAAATAAGAGGAACGATTTTTTGAACAACAGAATTTACTTGTTTTCTGTATTTTCTCTCGAAAATTTGAAAGTGCATAATAACATCAAACAGTATATGAAGAAATCCACAAACATATTTATAAATTTACAGATAATACCGCCTTCCAATTGCTATTAACCATCTTTCGATTAATAAAGTTATTGAGAAACCGTCGACCGAAATGCCATTGTTATATATTTTAGTTAAAAACAAGTAGAATTGGATCCTATTTTTACACGAATACAAACTTCTGAAACGAGCGACAAAGGAGCATAAGTATTGGAATGGCCCCACTTCGAGTATCAGACTGTATTTTCTCCACTAAAGGTTCGAGGATTACTGCTAACATTTGATCAAAATTAGAATAATATCTGAGCGATATTTGTATCTTACCTTGACACTTTGTATGGCCTACGAATGTGTCATACTCCGTAAAAAAACTTGTTGTTTTCAGATTCAACATGTCTTTTTGCATAAATGCTTAATGATCTCTCAGATTATAAGTTTACTGCGGATCAACTGACAATCAAATAAGTACTCAAAAGACTAAAGCTGCCTAAAATGAGACTACCGGTTTGGTATCTATATTTAACTGAAAATTCAGGGTTGTTTAAATTCAACTGAAATAATTTTTTGTCAATATGTAGACAATTCTGCAGAAGTATGATAGCAATCTTATGTTTGGTTGATTTTTTATGAATTTTTAATTATTAAGCTGAGTACCTAACGAACCCCCTGGGGGGTGCAAGTAAATGTGGCATATGCAGTAATTGTCAGTTGGTATTTCTGATTTTCATTGCCAAATTTGACGTCAATCCTATGTCTAGTTAGCTTGATCATTTTTCACAGAAAATTCGACTAGCTCCCCCAGGGAGTGCAAGTGGAAGTGAGTCATATAGTTATTTTGTGCATATAGATAGAAAAATAAATACCAAATTTCGTGTCGATTCTATGTCTAGTTCTCGAGATATTCGTATCTCCTCAAATATTTTTTGTAAATATGTATTTAGATAATTCTGCAGAAGTATGATAGCATTCTCATGTTTAGTTCATTCCGGGAATAATACCGATTATACCCGAACAAAGAGAAACAATTATTATTCCCAAAATTGAGCAAGGGTTGAAGGTAAGAAAAAAAATTCAAACTGTCGTGATTATCAGAACATATACAGGGTGAGTCTTTGACCACTGCGTTAATTTTAACCATAGGTTCTTGAGATCAAATGAAACACTTTTTCCATTACGGTTTTTCCAAATTCAGCTGCGTTCAAAAGTTATAAGCATTTTTAGTTTTCACATTGGGCAAATACCCCTCTGTAGTCCAGTTTAGTTTGAATGAAAAATACCTTCCACAGCATTCAATATTGAATCTGAATTGTTTAAAAACATTATTTTCCCTCTAAGTAATGATTCACTCACTCATGTTTCATCCGATGAGGTCCATATCCAGAAGGAAGATACAAAATACTTATTTTCTGGTAAAAAAAATTCAACACCATAAACATAGATTTTTGTTGTTCTACTATATTTTCTTTCTACTTCAAGATTATAAACCATGCCTTTCTAGTGAGAAATTCCAAAAAAACCTCAGAATTATTGGGTGTTATCATCATACATTTGAAATTTTCTTCTTAAAATTTCCAAATCATGATAACCATCATTTCTATGAAACTTCCAATGCAAGAGGTTGTCACTGTGCTTTCTTTTTCACTCAAAACCAGAAAAAATCATCTATGATTTTCCAAACACTGATATTTCTGAAGTTTCTTCTCCTCGACAGAGACCAGTGAACAGGTATTTTTTGTACTGAATCCCAATAACAATTTACCTGGATAGATTACAAGTATTTCCAGATTTAGGTGTGCAATTATACTTTCTTGAAGAAATACCTAAATTTGATTTTGAAAAATCAACTAGGTGTTCTTTGATAAAAATTTTTTGTTAAATCATTAATATGAATCTATTCTGTTTAGACTATAATTACTGATTTTTATAATCAGAGTAAATAACGTAAACAAGAACATAAATATTGAATAATGGTTATTCATAGATTATGTCAAATTTTAATACTTTACCATAGAATATTAATTTATCACCGAACCCCAGGAGAGAAAAAATTAATATTTGCAATGTTTTTTTAAATGAAAGATAATATCTGTAACTATTATTGATCTTTAGTTATAATTTTCCTCAGAATAATTAGAGTAAATTATTATCACATTAAAATATTATAACGTCTCTGTGGTGGGTAGTTCCAAATAAAAAAAGTATTCTTCTGTGGTTCCTTGTTGTTTTGATTCTGTTTGAAACTGTCAAAAGTTATTTGTATCTTCAAAAAAAGTGGAAAGATTTTTAGGGATAATATCGACAGTTTTAAATTATTCAATTCAGTATGAAATGATTATGGTCAGAAATTGCATTCTATTCTAATCTTTCTTGTTTATGAGCTCATATCTTCCAGTTTCAATATTGATTGAATTTTAATTAACCATGCATCATAACAAACATTCAGAAATATTAAAACTAAGTCAAATTCTATTATCTCTTAAGTTTGTGAACAAGGTTGAATCGGTGTATGAAATAAAGATAATAAAGGTATAAAACAAATCTAGGAGACTGGGTCTGAAGTTTTTAAAACTCATATGAGCTCAATTTGCAGCATTCCTATGTTAGAATAGATATAATTTGATGAACCCTGAAAGCCTGAAGCTATAAAAAATCAGCTCTTCATAAAGACAAGTCTTCAATTTAACAGGTCCTGACAGAAAATATTTCACCTATTTCAAAGGTCAAAATATACCGAAGAGCGATGGAAAACTTTTTCTTTATTTATTATGGAATATTATTCTGGATTAAATATTAAACAAGGTGCTAGACATCACTAACAATGAATACAGCAAATGGCAATTTAGATTTTGTGGTGAATGTAAGACAAAAATTGTTCAGTGGTTAATTTCATCTATTAGTTTTTAGTGGTGGAACCATAGAGGGAAGAGATTTCCCCATCCTTTTGAAGAAATATTTAATATAGACATAAAATATGGCAACATTGAACAAATCTTGTTATTGAATAATTTCAGCACAGAGTTGGATTTGGGAAAATCAGAAAATTTGGACAAAATTATATCGATTTAATTCCTTTCAACTTCAAATATCTCAAGAATGGTCCAATTTAGGAGGAAAGATGAAGAATGATTTTATATGCAAAATAGACTAATGATTCCAGGAAGTACGAGATACGGACCTTTAGTTCAAGCGATATTTGTTTTTCATGCAATTTAACCAATCTGTAGAGTAGTAGTGAGAAACCCACAAGAAATGGAATAAATCTATTGATGCCAAAATATGCATGACTGCTATCAAAAACCTTCTACAAGAGATCATTTCAATTGATATTGTCGTTTGAATATTACAGGTGAAAATGCAATTTTTTTTATGAAATTTCAACACCCTATATCTTTTGAACGGGGCCAAATTTGGAAAAATGTTATAGGAAGAAAATGTTTCTTTTGACGTCAAGAATCTATGGTTAAAATTAACGCAGTGGTCAAAGACTCACCCTGTATAATAGAAAAAGTAATAGGTGGGCTGCTTTCAAACCCTAATAAAATAGTTATCAGGTTGAGAATATCCCTAAATAAACAACTATGCAGTTAATCGGATGTGTGGAATTTCATTATCATACGATTTTCAGAACCGGTAAAAGTAATTTAAGACCGCAACTTCGTGTACCTCTTCTGAGAGGTATGTGTAAATTGAAAGGAAGGTGATTTCCAAAAAAATAAATTGAAATAGAATCCCCATTAGTTTTCACTAAGGGATCATTTTCCAAAGTTGTTCGTATTTATTTAGAAACCCTGTATGATATAAAGCAACCCAAATAAATAATAATAGGCCATGAAATCAAATGATAATTGAATCGAATTGCAGAATTATCGTACCTACTCCTCCCATATATCATGAGTTTTATTCCAAATCGGATCTAGCTATCATTCTACCTCTCTCATTTCTACATTAGATTATCCCCCTTCATTTCCTTCCGAATCTCTCTTTGAATCCGAATATTATACCAAGATCTGATTCGGCGTTCTTCCGATGGAAGTCTCGGACGAGGGCGTAAAAGTAAACTCGATTAGTTCGGGGTATTACATAATTGAATAGGATGGGGAATTGAGATAATGAAAGGTTAATTTCGTGAGCTTTATGAAAAATCGATATCAATTCGGTGGAAAATTCGACTTGAAAAAGCTTTCAACTCTTTCTTCTGCCAATAATTCAGATTTCATGAAAAACATCAGGATTTCCTTGATCGATTTTTTAATGGAATGACACTGTCACAATAAATGACACCGTCACTTCGATAAAAATGTAAAAACACACCACAATATCTAGGGGATTTGGTGCACTTGTTATCCCAATGATAATATTCTAGCATCAAAGACGATATACTCTTTACAATGGAAATTTGGAATAATACGCAAAAATATAAATTAATTTCAATTATTGTATCTCCTTCAAAATACGCTCCATTTCAACCTATACAGTAATGGGCAAATGATTGGTTCCAAGTAAATATCTTTGAAATTTTAGAGATATTAAATTTGGAAGATGGATACTGTAGTATATTGCCTATTTGTTCTTGTATTCTTTAACAATTTTCAACTTCCGGTTTGACCGGAAGTAAAGTCAATTTTGAAATTTGCAATGGAGCACCCTGTATATTGTTTTCGTTTCTGATGACACATTTTATGGTTTATTAATATCGGATTCCATATTTTTCATTTCATTACCTACCGAGATATTTACAGATAAGCATCTAAAGAACGTAAAAATCTAATATCCATCACAGATATAATTTATCATAATTATTGAGTGAAACTAAGTGATATTCAAAACATTGAAACTCAACTAAACTGAACTCCCTTATTCCTGCAGGTAATTCTTGCAAATTGTTTGGTCTATCAACATAAACCTTAGACTTTAAATAACCCCACAGGAAATAGTCTAGTGGATTGAGGTAGGGACTTCGTGCAGACCATTAATAAATACCCCTTCTTCAAATCCATCTGGACGAAATGTCCTATCTAAATAATCTCGAACAATGCGAGCGAAATGGGCTAGTGCTCGTTTTTTACGTTTTTCGAAATCGTCTTCGGACAGTTCTTGAACTAGGCGAATTTCGTATGGATAATATTTTACTCGCATGAATATTTTTCCTACCGAACGACGGCTAATTCCATGGATATTGGCGAGGTCGGTAGTGGATAAGTGAGGATTTTCTTCCAAAGATATAGGAACATTTTGAGCTACCCCTTTATTAGTTACACTTTTTAACCGTCCACTTTTTGGTACATTGCTAACTGTTCCAATTGTATGTTACCTACGCAAAGTTTCCGTCACTACTGAACGGGATATTTCTGCATTAGGATGAACAATGTTGAATAGGTCACAAACTTCTTGATGCGTCCTTTTCCCCTCCCCATACCTAATTATCATTAATATTTCTATTCTTTCTTTGTCATTCAATAACACTATATGCTTATTCTAACAACTACTCTCCCTTCTACAAGATACTTGAAGAACTACTAGATACCAATTTAGATAATTTTCTGTTAATATATCGGTAGGTATTGAAATAAAAATATCGGACCCGATATTTTTGCACTCGTAAAAAATGTTTCATCAGATACCAAAATAATATATAGGTTGTTCTATTACAAGTTATGAAAGTGTAATCATTGCATTATGAAATATGAACACCTTATAATTGGTTTGCCCTATAACTCCTAGGCATCCATCGGCTCAAGTTGTAACTTGAAAGATATTTAAATTATGTTTAAACAAATAGGTCTGCAATAAATCGACAAGCTAGAAAATCCATAAAAAATTCCCAAAAATATTTTTTTCAACTCTAAGTGCCCATAAAATATACGTAGTATTTAAATAAAAATTCGTTTATCTATAATATAAAAATGAATCGCAAAATGTGTTGGTAAGCGCATAACTCAACAACGCCTGGACCAATTTGGCCCAAATCTTTTTTTAAAATGTTCGTTGAATTTCAAGGATGGTTTTTACGGTGAGAAAAATTAGAACTATTGCTGGAAAAACCCTAAAGATAGCCCTTTTCTCTTTCCCATAAAAATGATTTGTAACTAAAAAGGTTTTGCAGCAATATAAATTGATTGTTTGGGATGAATGCACGATGGCACATAAAAAATCTTTGGAGGTTTTAGATAGAACCTTTAAAGATCTACGGAGCAATAATAACCGATTTGGTGGTGCAATGATTTTATTAGCAGGAGATTTTCGTCAAACATTGCCAGTGATTCCACGATCAACGCCACCTGATGAACTCAATGCATGTCTAAAGTCCTCCAATTTGTGGAAAAATGTCTAAGTACTTCATTTAAGCAAGAATATGCGTGTCGAGTTGCAAAATGACCAATCTGGAAACATATTCTCTAAACAACTTATTGACATTGGTAGTGGCAAATTTCCTATAGACATGTTGACTGGTTGCATTCACTTTCCTCAAAGTTTTTGTCAGTTAACTCGATCAAAAGATGAACTTATTCAGTAGGTGTTTCCAAATTTTTTCTCAAAATTACAGAAACCATGATTGGTTGAGCGAACGAGCTGTACTGGCTGCAAAAAACATAGATGTAATGAATTAAATTTCAAAATTCAAGAACAAATTACAGGCGAATTGAGGATATATAAATCAGTTGATTCGGCTACTAAATAAGATGATGTAGTCAACTATCCACCGGAATTTTTAAACTCGCTGGATTTGCCAGGATTGCCACTTCACAATCTTCAATTGAAGGTTGGATCGGTGGTTATAATGTTGCGAAATATCAACCAACCGCGTCTTTGCAACGGTACACGGTTAGCGATAAAAAAATTACTAAACAATGTGATAGAAGCAACTATACTCAAAGGAAAGTCTAACGGAGAAGAAGTTCTCATACCGCGCATCCCAATGATTCCGACTGATGTGCCATTTGAGTTTAAACGACTACAGTTTCCAGTGCGGCTTGCTTTTGCTATGACTATAAACAAGTCCCAGGGGCAATCATTAAGTGTTTGTGGTATTAATCTAGAAAACCCATGTTTCTCACATGGTCAATTGTTTGTTGCCTGTTCCCGTGTTGGAAAACCATCAGATTTGTTTATCTATGAGCCAGATAATCAAACAAAAAACATCGTATACCACAAAGCACTACAATGATAACAATAATAATTATGATTCACATGATTAACAATAAAGCGATTGCTTATTTTAAATCTATATATATGTTTTATTTAATTATTTTTCATTCACAATGCCCTATCACCAGGATGACGGTTCTGTTCAGGAGAATTTTTTTAAAATACGTAGGCACAAAAACTGCCACATTACAAATCTTTTTGACAGGACGAAGTCTGTCGGGTCAGCTAGTGTATTTCATAAAATTCCATTGTCGTTACTTCCTCTCCCCAGAAGATACAACTTTCTTTCATCAGAAGATATAAGTTCCTTTTTCAGACGATATAAGAATTTTTTCATTCCCTAAGGGCAAGTAATTATCGAACAAAAAGTTTATGTTAATTATGTTCACATTTACGTACAAAAATTATAGAAAAAACTCCAAGGTATTAGTCTGAAAATACAAATTTTTCGTGAAATGAAAAGAAAAATCTTAAGAAGCCCGCCTGAAATTTTAAATTACGATGCTTCCATAGATACTTATTCGATTGACATCGGTAGAACTTTCAAGTCAATCTCAGTTGGTGAGAAGTTTATCGAAATAGTTCATTTACGGTGAAAAATTTATGTTGCCAAATTCGTGTTCTGGAAAACTTTTATGTAATGAATTTCAGAAAGATTTCAGAAGATTTGATTCGGAATAATGATCTCCTATGTGTAATTTGGATTTGAAAATACCAGGTATTTCAAAGGAAAAATTCTGGTACAATAATGAATGGAAACATTGTTTACCGATAGATACATTTTCCTGCTTATGTTGCCATATGCATTCAAGTGATTCAATTTAATATAAATATTATGAAGTAGCACAGTTTTATGTGACACAGAACTGTGGATGAAATGATACTAAGGAAAACCGTTTTTCTTTGACAATTTTTAATTAGAGCTATTTGTTAGTAGGACTAGAATATATGATGTATTTCAAAGGACAAGAGCTTAGTGAAAGAACTATATTCAAAATGGTTTCATATGTAGTTGATATTCAAAGTTATTTTGGACTTTTAGGAAAAGGGAACAAGCGCGCAAAGCTTCTGACCTCACGTTATGGTTTCTGAACATGTTTTCAATGAAGTTTAATTAGGATCTTTTGTTTCATAAATCATAATATCGTCTTAATCTTTAGTTCCGTAGTCTTTTTATTCTGTGATCTATATCTTTATTTCCTATCGATATGTTACGATCCAGAGGATAATCAAAGTGGCTAAATTGTTAATAATGAATTGGATAACCTCTTTTGAAGTATTTCGAACAAAAATATCTAACTTGTCAAGGGTAATACCACCAGAGGTGAGAACTTTTAAAGAACACTCTTGTTTGTTGGGAATTATGCGTTTAAATTTCACGAAACAAAGTTATCCTTAAAATACCATGAGCCGAAGGCGAGTGGTATTTCGGGATCACTTTGTTGAGTGAAATTTGTATAATTTTCAAAAAACGACAGAGTGTTCTCAAAAAAAATTCGAATCTCGTGTGGTATTTGGAAAGTTCATTCAACAATATAAATCAAACGAAATGAAAAATAGTTTTTTATTCAAAAATTATCAGATAGAAGCATAACAACAAATTATTCATCTTTATTCTCTAATTATGATTATTGATAGTACAATTATTATACACATTACGAGCATTATTTTCGAATGATGAAGTAGATACTGATGTTGTTTCTTGAAGGACATTTTTTCATTCCTTATGGCTGTGATTATTTTTTTGTGATGTTGGTCCAGTTGGAGATACAGTTTCACTGACGCTGCAGAAGAATGGCCTGTTATCTTCATCAGCTGTTCCTCGCCAATCCCTGCTTTGGCTAATTCGCTGACAGCAGTAGCTCGATGCAAGTGGTTGGTTATCTTCGACTTGGTTGTGTTGATGCCAATGAGTTCTGTCGATTGTTTTGTCCATTTAGCCATCGTATTGGGACCGACTGGGGAGTTTTTGAACCATGACTGGTTACGTTTGCAGTTCTTTTGGATACAAGTAGCATATATAACCTCACCGGGCAAATATCTTCTTCAATATTCGGAGTCAGCCATTTCGTTCCGCACATTTTTGGGCACCACCTTGTCTTGTTTTAGAAAATATCGGATTGTAGGCAATTCGGCCCGTGGGATTACCATCGTTTTCAATTTCGAATTGGAAATGCGAAATTAGGCATGATGAACCCTCTCCTCCGCGCCAAGCAAGCTCCAATGCAGCAATAAAAAATAATTTTCTGTTCAAACCGTCTGGATTATCTTCTTTACATAGGTTGACCATCTTTTTGTGTTGCTCCAAAGACAGCGCCTGGCACTAACTTCTCTTTTCTCAGGTTGCACTTGCAAAATACGCCTCTTGGCATTCCGTGCATCCCGCGCCGTTTTGAAAGCCACGTCTGTGAATGGATCGAACCTAACGCCCCGTTCGGAATAAAATTTTTCCTGCAGCTGTTTGGCAGTATTCTTCCACAAGGTTTTGACGACACTTTCCTGGTAGTCTGATCCATCTCTTTTCTCCATATTGAAAGCCCAGTCTAGCATAATATTATTGAGCTCTGACAAACTTGTTTTTTTATTAACAAGGTATTTCCGGGCAGCACAGAATTCTTCAAATTGTTTCCAAATGTAGGATCTTGACTTCACTGTATTAAGCGGCACACTTTTCTTCACACTTTCCTGAATTGAAGTTATATTACAATTCCCAAAACGTTTCATTTTTATCTACTTTATGGTAAAATACGAAAATAAACTTACAGAACTGCCAAATGTGCTGTTGAAGTTATCGCTAACAACTGCTTGTTTATCGTAACCATGACGACCGCTACTTCCACCAACGGCCAAAGCTATCCGGACGTATTAATATTCCTATGCAAATTAGGCATTTGATAAAAACAAATTTCTAAAAGTGAAAACACTGTGAGGTTGAGTGTTTTCAGATACAGTTTGTTTCTATTGGTCCGTTTTCAAAAATTGAGCGATTTCATTGGACGATGTAGTATAGTGTTGAATGATCATCTAGAATTAAAATGTTTGCAATTTCTCGCACTCGGTTTTAGTATTTCTTCAAACCAGGCTAGATGTCGCTGAGCCAACTGTCTTTGAATATCCTAAGTTGCCAATGCATGTAGTAATCTATGGTTTTCTTCCGCTAGGGGACTTTAGGCTTCATTAGGAAACCAAATAATCATAGTTATTTGGTTAAGTGTAACTGATTTTCTTGAATGTGAGTGACTATTTCATCATTTATTTGTTTTGTAAGCCAAAAGTTCAAGAAAATATATAATATATACTATTCCATTGTCTATGATTTCATGAGAATATACAGTTTAGGTCCTATTTATTATTCAAGTGTGGTTTTGAGTTACCATACACCGCTCAAATTTTTCATTTTTCAAAACTAGATAGCAGCAGGAAAAAAAAAATACTCGTTATTCATAAAAGCTTAGTTTGGGGAAAGATGTTACTTCCAGGTTTCTCCATCTCTTCACGTTTTGAAGCAAACGTGGGGTAGTGATGCGTATTATTGTATTTAATTATATTATGTGAGTGAGCTTCAGTTATATTATTATCGTCATCACGTTTTTTTTCTATGGAGAAATGGTCAAGACAACTTCCACTTTCCGGACTGTGTTCATAATTAATTATAAGGAATAGTAAGTAGAGCTTAATTATTTCATTTTAGCATAGAAATTTATTGTTCCTGGAATTTTGGATTGTTAATCAAGTCGTATTCCAATAAATGAAACGAAAAGCTCAAGAGAACTGCGTCAATTCAGTGAATGCAGGCTCACGAGTTTGTCATGATAAGATCATAGACCGTGAAGAAATGAAGTCAAATCCAAAGTATTTTCCATGGAAGTCCTCTTCTCTGAAGAGAGGCTGATTAGGGGCGGCATAAATTCAAGCAGCCGTAGAATTCGGCGAAAGCAAATACAGAAAGTTAGTCGATTGCTCTTTGCTCGCCAGTCCTATAATTTCGAACAACTTTGGCTAATTTCAAGGATAGCAAAGCAAGCCATTGCCATGTATAAAAGTTATTGATTATACAGAGTATTCCTGAATGATTGTAACAGCGTAGGTAAGTTTGGAGTTTTCTTATAATCTCGTTTTTTATGCAAAGTAACAAATTTTTAGTTCCAAAACTGAATTTGATTACTTGGAGTATAAGAACAAATGTCATCACGGAAATTACATAAGGTGACCCGCATAAGATGGAAAACATTTTAATGATCGAAAGCACCCAGAAGATCTTGAAGCAACCCAAATCTATGATATAGCAGATCAATATTCTGATCAAGAAGATATTTTTTGAAGATGTTTTCTGAAGTTGAAACCACTGCATCTTATATATGAATTCACCGATTTATCCGAAATTTGTAAGGAAGATAGCTCTAGAAGTGTCTTCAAACAAAGGATTTTAGCATAATAATTAATCGCATGATCATATCGCTTTTCTTTTGAGACATTGCCACAAAACGTGTATTGATGTTCTACCAGAAGGTTAGCTTTAAGTTGTGATTAAAAAAAAATTCACATTTACATTTGAAGAAGTTCAGACTCAAAAAAATATATACAAAGAAAGGGATTATTCACATTCACCAAATGGCCAATTCCAGTTACAACTAGGAAGCAATGTTACGCTATCAAGATTACGGGCTTAGCATGATAGTTCAAAAAATTAGAAAGAAAATAGGAGCAAAGTACAGTAAATATATTGCATCAAGAACACACTATACTACACTGAGACGAATTATCTAAATAAATTTACCTACATCCAATGAGGAGATGAGAGCTTAGCGATAAAAAAATTTAACGTTAGTACAGGAGATAAAATCGACTTTGAATAGCTGAAAGATTGGGTTTAGATTTTGTTTCCTGACACTATTCATTTAATTTTAAGCCAAAAATAGTCTAGACTGATGAATTTCTTCCCTCATAATGACGCCACGCCGCCTTCAAATTCGAGTATGCCTGACCGTATTTGATAGAACTTTTGGAATAGATCATCTAGAGTTCCAAAATTTTCAAGATGGATTTTATGTACAACTATCTCAGTTATTAGAAACTGTATGATGTTTATGAGTATCTGAACCTTTATCATCTATGACTGAAGTTTCCACCTATTATATTTGTCTCCACAGTCTTTAAAGTAGCAATAATCACCAAGTACAGAAAAATTCCGCTAACAAATGGCGGATATTATACAGGGTGATTCCGGAGGAGACCGTCAGATTTTAGGTGAAGTATACAGTAGTCAATATAGTTTCGGAACAATGTAGTGTTTATGGTTCGGGACCTTCATTGAGAGTCTACAGGGTGATTTGTCCTAATTCGACCGATTTTTCTTTTATTCATAACTTTGGTATGGCTTGATCAATCTTGATGAAATTTTCAGTGTAGAACAATATGATTATCTTCTTTCAATAATTCCAACATTCTTTCAAAAATTCAGAATGGGAATTATGATACGTTCAGATTAAATATGCAGGTTGAAAAAACACCCTGTACATTCCATTTTCAGAAATTTTCTACTTGCTTCAGATTCTACCATAAGTTTACATTAATGGAGCATTTTTCTTTTTTTTGGCACACGTCCAGTTTTCCTAGAAAAATTTTTCAAAGATGAACAATATCGTTTTTTCGCTCCAAGGCTTTGAGAATATTCTGAACTAGATGGTAAAGCTGTATCGTCCGATAATACAAAGCTCTTCCTGAGTCCTAAAATAAATTTTCCAAATTCGAAATTCATTTTTGATCGCTCATATTCAGATGTATAAAATCATTGAATTCAAACAATTTCTTTATACGTACGTGAACCAAAAAATCTACATACTACTACTACAAATACAGAATAAACATTCGAAACATATGAAAGGCAAAATTATGGATTATCATAAAATTGAGTCAGAATTGATAGGCCTACTCAAAATGAAATTTCGATTCAAATTGTTGAACGGGTGGAGGAGGAACCGTCTATTAGTACTTGTCAAATTAGTACCGAATTAGGAATTTCGCAGAGCAAAGTGAGCAAGACTTTGAAGAAAGAACAATTCCACCCATACGACTACCAAAAGGTGCAAGAACTGTTGCCACAAGATCTGACCGAACGATTACAATTTTATTGCTTAGTCACCAACGAACTATTTTTCGTATTCTATTCAGCGACGAGGCTATGTTCACTAAGAATGGAATTTTTAATATCCACAATTCACACGAATGGGCAAGAGACAACACAGATTTTCTGCCAATATTTGGCTTGGAACAATAGACGGAAATTTAGTTGGCCCTCACATTTTTGCTGAAAGATGAAATGGTGAAATTTACCAAGATTTTTTGGAAAATATTTTACCAAATCTATTGAAAGATATACATATCCGCTCTATGTACTCTCAGCATGATGGAGCACCACCTCACTTTGCATTGAATGTGAAAAATCACCTGGATGTAAATTTTCCGAACAGATGGATTGGTCGTGGAGGCCTTATTGCTTGGCCACAAAGATCGCCGGATTTGAACCCTTTAGACTATTTTGTGTGGAGATATCTGAAAACAAGAGTTTATAAGATTGAAATTAGAAGTAGAAAACACCTAGTTAAAAGGATTTTCGAGAAATGTAATATCTTGAAGCAAAATCAATCCCTCATTAGAAGGTCAATTTGAAATTTAATTAAAAGGTCTCGAATATGTATTCAAAAAAGGGGAAATCATTTCGAACATTCTATGTTAATTTTGTGTTAATCCTTAGTTTTGCCGTTCATGATATGTTTTGAATGTTTATTCTGTATAAGTTGTAGATTTTTTGGTTTGAGTAGGTAGGTATAAAGATATTTTCTGGATTAAATGATTTTATACATCAGAATATGAGTGAATGAATATGAATTTCGAATTTAGAAGAACTACTTTAGGACTCAGGAAGAGCTTTGTATCATTGGACGACACCGGTTTACATTCTAGTTCAGAATATCCTCACTGCCTTGGAGCGAAATAACGATATTGTTCATCCTTGAAAATTTTTTCTAGGAAAACTGGATGTGTGCCAAAAAAATAAAAACGCTCCAGTAATGTAAACTTATGATAGAATCTGAAGGATGTGGAAAATTTTTGGAAACGGAATGTACAGGGTGTTTTTTCAACCTGCAAACTTAATCTGAACTTATCATAATTTCCACCCTGTATTTTTGAGAAAGAGTTGGAATTATTGAAAGAAGATAATCATATTGTTCCACACTGAAAATTAAGATTGATCAAGCCATACCAATGTTATGAATAAAAGAAAAATTGGTCGAATCGGACAAATCACCCTATAGACTCTCATTGAAGGCCCCCAACCATGAACCAAACATTGTTTCGAAACTGCCTTGACTAGTGTATACTTCACCTAAAATCTGACGGTCTCCTCTGGAATCACCCTGTATATAATAGAGAGAATTTTCAAGAAAACGAATTTCTCTATCCTTTCAACTATCAAATTGATCATGCAAATAATTTTTTAGTAATCAGAGTAACCAAACTTCATATACTCCTAAATTCTTTTTCTTTATTTCATTCGATTTATCGGATTCTGACACGAAAAACCAACGTGAACTCCAGGCTTCCCACAACAACTTGTAAGTAGTTGAAAAATAGATTTTCTCGAGAATTATATATGTGTTCCGAACGATTTATCTCATGTTAGGTTCTGTTTACAGGAGGCCACTAACTTCCTGGTTACGTTTTTTATTAATTCTCTACATTAAATTAGCTGGTATTTTCCTGTAGAGAGGATTCATTCCTTTGCACGTTGCACGTGTGGATTTTCTACCACTTTCGATTTTCTGAGATCTTATTGGATTCGACCAGGTGCTCTTCAGGATAAGGAAGATCTTACATAATTCAGGTCAGACCTTACCATTTTTTTTTTTTCTGACTTTGTAATACACTTTACGCTGGAAACAACATTCAGGCAAGAACTACGTTCGTCTCGAGTAAATATCATCGATGATTTGGAATTATTGTTCAATCTTACTCAAAATTTATGTTTGTACAAGATAATGTAATTGGGCAGAATGTATATTTTTTGGGAATCAAATTTAGATCTTGTGAAGCGCTTGTAACGTTACAACCGTGGCAATCTCTTGGGTATCGAATAGGCTGATAATTTAACAGTATCGATTTATTTAGATTATATTTAAGTTAATGTTTATTTAATATCTTACATCTCATTACTACTTGGATATTTCGTAATTAAAACCAAGGTTAGATATACAAAAATTGTTTATGAATTCAATAAATTACGTGGCGCCCACCTTATTGTAAAATTAATTCTTGTCTATTTATCTTATTTTAACCCACCCCACTCTCCGACTGAAGGGCATAGTTATCCATAACACCAAGGATAGTTTTATATACTTATTTATTTTTTTTTGTTCAGTTACAATTCAAATTTGATTGACGTCACGATTTTCTTTTTGAGAAATCTGAACTGTAACAATTGGCGCCTTAAACGTGGAGCCTGCCTGACTCATTTTTTGTTGTTTCCATTCGCATTTTGATTTTCACTTTGAATCATTTCTGAATCAAGCGTCAGATAAGATTTTGATTGAATCCATTGGCGTACGGGTTGAGAGTATATTGTGTGAGAAAGCCTGCACTTATTTAACTATTAATATTGCTTTATTAAGTTTCCTGAATTTGATGGATGGTTGTTGATTGATACCGTGTGTACCTATTTCCTAATATTTTTTTATTATTTTTTCGAATAATTTCATATTATCTTTGCGGCTGATAGAGTTGTATTCTGTAGTCGATTTTTACCGTGATATTGTTGATTCGTTACTTCGTTATTGAGAGGGCAGTGGCGTGCGCATAAGTATCTGCATAAGTAACTCAGTAACGGTTTATTCTAGTGGAATATTGAATTAATTTAGTTTTTGTATTTATTCGGAGAACACTTTGAAATTAGAGTTAATTTTTTTGCAATCTTCAATATGTCATTGCGTTTCAATCTCAATAGGCTTAGGAAGGATGAGCTTCAGTATGAGTTATCGGTTAGAGGGTTTAAAACAACTCCGGAACAAACTGTCGTTGATATGCGTTCATGCTTGCGTCCTTTGTTGAAATTGGAGAAGGAAATCGGTCATTTTCATATCCAGAAATGGTGCTTGACGCGTCACAGGAGTTGAAAATTTGCACAGACAAATTCGTTTTGGTTCAAGATGATTTCGGAAAACCTGAGTTTAACAGTGAGTCGGCTTTTACGCGCTTAACTCACATAAGCAATAGATTGATTAAGATTTCTTCGAATATGCTCGATGATATGTTGTCCGAGAGATTGGATAAGTTGAAAGTTGAAGTTAGTAATGCACTCGCAGCTGTTGAGTCAGGTCAGATAACTGAGTATCCGGCGGATGTTATCGACAGTGATGATGGATCCGGTTCTGATTCTTCGAATGATGTAGATGCGCAGAAGCGTGCTGATCTGGCTTTGTTGAGAACAAGTACCAGAGACAATTTTGGTTTCTTGAATCTTCTTGTAATATACAAAAGTGGAATTTAAAGTTTACTGGTGATCCGAAAGGTATGTCGGTTCATAATTTTTTAGAGTGCGTTGAGGAGATGCGAAAAGCCAGAAATGTTGCTCACTCTAGGTTATTTGATTCGGCCATAGATTTTCTGATAAGGCTCTTATGTGGTATAGATCTAATCGTGAACGTTTTAGCGATTGGAACGGTTTGTCGGCGTTGTTAGTCAAACATTATGAACCACCGGATTATCGTCCAAGATTACTTAAAGATATAATGAACAGAACTCAAGATCAATCGGAATCTATCGTAGATTATTTAACCTGTATGAATTTCATGTTTAGACGTTATGGCGAGGTAGACGAAAATATTAAGTTGGGTATTCTGACGCGTAACTTGTCTCCGTTTTACTCAACGCAGTTACCTACTGTTACATCGATACAGCAGTTAGAAGATGCTTGTCTCAAGTTGGAGACGAAGAAATTCAGAGCTGATAATTATGTTCCTCCATTGAGGAGACGGCATGGATATGTTGAACCGGACTTGGCGTTCATAGCTTCGGCGACACCATCTACCTCCTATGGTGTTCAAGATTCCGCAAATTTTGTGTCTGAAGTTTCAACTTCTAGTGTGGGTGAACGTTTTAACTCGAGCAATATGATAATTTGTTGGAACTGTCAGAAGTCGGGACATTCACGTCGGTTCTGCTCCGAACCAAGGAAATTGTTGTGCTACCGTTGTGGGAAAATGGATGTGACGGTCAAAACTTGTCCACATTGCTCTGTTTCGGGAAACGGACAGCGGAGGCCCTAAATGGTCGGGATAGCGCTTCCGCATCCACAGAACCGACCTCATCTGATAATACCTTCGAAAATAAAATCCTTCTCGATTTCATTATATCTCATGCTCCTAATGATGAAAGGCCATATCTTACCGTGAACATATTAGGTTATTCGATAACCGGACTTCTGGATTCTGGGGCTGTGCGTACCGTTGTTGGTCAGTCGGGTTATGACATATTGGAGCGTCTTGGTTTGAAGTTAACTCCTGATAATTCGTCATGTAGAGTTGCCAATGGTGAAATCTGTTCAAGTCCTGGCTATATAAAAAGCCTATTACGTTGAAAAATAAAATGCGTTGGATTGATATACTTGTGGTTCCTTCGTTACCGCATCGGTTGATATTGGGGGTTGATTTTTGGCGAAAAATGGGTATAGTTCCCAAATTAAATGAAGATGTTTGGCATTTTTCCGATGGACCAATTGAATTGTCGCAGCTGTGTACGATAGAGAGCAAATCGCACTTGAGCGAGCTGCAGTCTAAATCTCTACAGACCTTGATTGACGAAAAAATTTCGCCGTATGGGTGATGAAATTGGTTGTGCTAAAGTTCCAGAACATGAAATAGAATTACTACCTAATACTTAATCAATCAAACAGAGATGGTATCCCGTATCTCCAGCCAAGCAGAAGATAATTGATGAACATTTGGAGTCAATGTCGAGGAATGGAATCATAGAACCTTCCAAAAGCCCTTGGTCATCTCCGGTATGTTTAGTTCCGAAACGTGATGGTTCCTTTAGATTTGTTGTAGATTATCGACAGTTGAACGCTGTGACTAAAAGGATGCGTATCCGATACCGTACATTTCTGCGATTTTAGATCGTTTACGAGACGCTAGGTTTATTTCGGGTCTTGACATAAAAGTTCTTTTTCCAGATCCCTATCGCTGAGAACTCTCGGGAGTATACTGCGTTTACGGTTCCTGGAAGAGGTTTATTTTATAGGACCACTTCCAGCATCATCTCAGAATTTTAAATATTTGCTAGTTATTACCGACTACTTCAGCAAGTATGTGAGTATTATCACCTATGCGGACGGCTACCGCTAAGTTACTATGCAGGTTCGTCGAGGAACAACTATTTTTAGTATATGGTGTTTCCCAAATTTTCATTTGTGATAATGGTGTCCAAATGCGAAGCAATGCGTTCCGAGCTGTGTGCAAAATATCGCACTAAAATTTTGTTTACGCCATCTTACTATCCTAGAGCGGATCCTACAGAGCGTACAAACCAAACAGTTAAGACAATGATTACTTGTTATCTGAAAGATAACCACCGCAAATGGTCAGATAACATTGCTGCTGTCGGTTGCGCGATTAGAACGGCGAGAGGTGAGGTTACCGGATATAGTCCATATTATATAAATTTTGGCCGAGAATATCATGTCAAAGGTGATGAATATGATCATCCTATTCAATCGCAAAATAAACCTGTAAGAGATGAAGATAGACAGTTAGGGTTTGCTAAAGTCTTCGAAGATGTCCGTCAACGTCTGATATCGGCGCAAGCAAAGAATCGGAAACATTACAACTTACGTCGCAGATCAGTGCATTTCAACGAGGGTGATTTGGTACTCCATAAAAATAAGGCATTGTCTAACGCTTCGGATGCATTCTGTTCGAAGTTGGCTCCTCGTTATGTTGGACCATTCATAGTAGCCAAAAAGTTGAGTTCGTGGACTTATGAGCTGAAGGACGCCAAAGGTAACTTCAAAGGAGTGTGGCATGTACAGGATCTGAAGCCCACAATTTCTCCAGACGAATGCGTTTAGTTTCATGTGAGGTGGTCTTTCTTTTGTCTTGCCATTTAGATCGAGTTGAGCATTTACTCAGATATGGGTTCTAATATTTTTTTGTGTGATTTTTTCCTTGTTTTCTTTTACCGATTTCTGATTCGAACGGTGGTTGTCGGTCGTGCCTTTCTTCAAAAGTTCACTTCCTATCGATGGAAGGGGACTGTTACGGAATATTTCGAAAATCCTTCATTCGCAGCGCGTCGCCGCCACTGCCTCCTGTAGATTCACATAATCTCGATATTGTTTAATTTTCTTTCTGCGAGAGTATTTATCGAACGATACAATAAAATAACATAATGCACCTGAATAAAAAGCGTGTTTCTTCGATACTGCGTATAGAAAACATATGTGTAGGGGATGTGAACCATTGCGAGGTCGAGATATTTTCATGATTATTATTTAATTAATCTTCATCGTTGTTGGCTTGTGAATTAGAAAGAATTTATCTGATTGATTTCGTTATTACGGATTAAAATAATTACACAGGCTGAGTGTCATTATATTGTAATAAAGTTGTATCTACCTTATTGTCTTACCTTACTTCTTTATTTCATTCGATTTATCGGATTCTGACACGAAAAACCAACGTGAACTTCAGGCTTCCACAACAACTTGTAAGTAGTTGAAAAATAGATTTTCTCGAGAATTATATATGTGTTCCGAACGATTTATCTCATGTTAAGTTCTGTTTTCAGGAGGCCACTAACTTCCTGGTTACGTTTTTATTAATTCATCATAAACATGCGCTCAACGTGTCAAGGTGTCTTGTACGTCAGGAGTAACAGTGAGATCAAATTAGTGTAAAAATCATTTACAAGATTTAAAAATTTGAATTGTATAATAAATATTTTAAAATGAGTAACCAGTGCAGTGATTGTGACAAGATTATTTCCAAGAAGGCCCCAGGACTACGGTGCGGTGGTGTTTGTGGATTATACTTTCATGCTAACTCCGTATGTTCGGATATAAATAAACACCAACTATCTCTCGTCAGTCTCCCTGGTGGTCAATGGCACTGTAGGCGCTGCAGAGCCGACCGGAATGGTTCCCCACTCACGCGCTCTCCTGGACCTAGTTTGCCCCGGCGGCAGACATGTACTGGAGGCGATGACGAGACGGACTGCGAGGTGAGATTTCCCTTCTCCGCGGTGAAATTGCGGAACTGCGAAAATGCGTCACTTTTGCTCGGATAAGGTATCGGATTTCGAGACTCAGTTAATTAATCTCAAAAACCTATGTAAAACAGCAGAAGATCTAAAAAGGAAAATGTTTCGTTGAAGGAGGAGATCAGGACCTTAAGTACGAGAATTAATAATGCGGAACAGTTCAGTAGGGCAAACAATGTCGAGATACAGGGTGTCTCAGAGAAAAATAATGAAAATCTAGTAGACGTCGTGGAAACTATTGGGAGTATGTGGGACATACCATAACTAGATCTGACATCGATTTTGTCACTCGGGTGCCCACCATGAATATCGAGAAACCAAAGAATATAATTGTACGATTTTTGTCCAGACTGAACCGTGATGGGTTTGTTGCCAAATCCAGATCCAAACGTAAGGAAGCAAATGATCCTGGTATGAGGATTGAATCATTGTCAAAACATAAAATTTACGTTAACGAACATCTAACTGTAATGAACAAGCAACTTTACAAGGATGCCCGCGAAACAGCCAAGAAGCGAAATTACAAGTTTGTTTGGGTGCAGAATGGAAACATCCTCATGCGCAAAAGTGACTCCGGCAAGATCTTACATATAACCAAGGCAAGCGACCTCAAGAACTTAAAATAGATTCTGAAACCCAAAGCACTCAACATTTTAACAACTTTCCAAAATGGCTCTAAACATCTCATACCAAAATGTCCGAGGACTTCGGACCAAACTGACTGAGTTCAAACTAAACTCTCTAGCCAGCAACAGTGACATCATATTCATAACCGAATCCTGGTTGCACAGTGATATTTTGGATCATGAAGTGATTGATCCCACTATATACAGTATTTTCCGACGCGACCGTGAAACTTGTGCATCCGCAAGTCACAAAAAAACTGGTGGTGGTGTTTTCATTGCTGTGAAGAATGTGCTCGATGCTGTCCTTGCTGATGGTTTCCACAGTGACGCGGAGGATGTGTGGGTGAAGTTGACGGTTGAAAACATTCTTGTTTATTTGTGCTGTGTTTATCTTCCACCTGGAGATAAGTTGGCTATGGCTGCGTTTTTGAGCAAATTAGAATTGGCTAAAGGCAAAATTGGGGACAACTTGGTTCTCATCTGTGGGGATTTCAACTGCCCGTCAATAGTGTGGGAGCCTCGTACTTCTATAGATCGATACCCACTTGAGGCCGAAGGCGTTGAGGACCAATATACCGATTTGGTGGACACTTTTAGCTTTTGTGAATTTGAGCAGTTCAACTATTTGCTCAATCAACAAAACAGAACTCTCGATTTGATTTTTTGTAATAAAAATCGCATTAATTTCTTAGATAAAAGTGATCACCCCCTAGTACCGGAGGATAAACATCATCCCTCCATAGAACTTATTTTAAAAGTAATTCAATGCCAATTGAAAAATAAAGTGAAATGCTCTAAACTCAGTTATAAAAAAGCTGATTATGAATCAATAAATGAGCACCTACTGTCCGTCCCTTGGTCGACTCTTTTGATAAACCATGATGTCAATGTAGATGTAGAAATAATGTATAATATTGTTAGAAAATCTATTGAAGATTTTGTCCCTAAAATAACTGTCAATGAAAAATTTCCTAAGTTTTATACGTATCAAACCATTAAGCTCATCAAACTCAAAAATCATTGTGCATAAAAAGTGGAAGATCTATAGAAATAACTCTGACCTCATCCGTTACAGATCTCTGCGTGCCCTGTCGAAGATACGCATCAGAGGTGACTATTTCAAGCACGTTGCATACCTAGAAGATCAAACCTCATACGACCCGAAGTTAATATTCAATATTACATCAACAAAAACAAAACTAAAAGCTCAAAATTTCCGTTTGTTATGACCTTGGGCGATCAGGTAGCCACGGGCAGGGGTGGAGTGTGTAATTTGTTTGCGAGTTTTTTCAGGGCGCTTTCGTGAAACCTACAGAAGCGACCACTGGCTCCAAGCAGCGCTGACGGGAGTCAATTTCCTTGCTTAACTTCGATAGTTTTGACTGCTGAAGAAATAGAAAAATCCATACGATCACTTGACCGACGCAAGGGATCCGGTCCTGATGGCATCCTCCCAGTTTATACAGAGTTGCCCCTCCTTAGTAAACCTCTTGAAATAATTTTTAATAAATCATTAAAATCAGGAAACTTTCCCAACATCTGGAAGCGTGCCACTGTGGTACCCATCCATAAAAGCGGGGACAAGACTCGAGTTGAGAACTATCGACCTATAAGCAAATTGTGTATAATTGCGAAAATATTCGAATCGCTCGTTTATAAACGTGTTCTTTGTCTTGTCAAGAATTTGATTATGCCTGAACAACATGGCTTTTGAGCGGCAGGTCTATAGAAACCAACTTAATAAATTTTATCGAATATATCTACAAAAATTTGGACAGGGGAATTCAAGTTGACGTGGTCTATACTGATTTTACGAAATGCTTTGATAAAATAAATCACGGTTTACTATTGAGGAGATTAAGTGCTGTTGGAATAGGCGGCTCGCTGTTGAGCTGGGCGGAGTCGTACCTACTTGGTAGAAGTCAGAGCGTATCTGTCGACGGAGAGTTCTTTTCAGAGAGTGTTGATTGCACGTCTGGCGTTCCCCAGGGTTCGCATCTGGGTCCGCTCTTCTTTTTAATTTACATTAATAACATACGAGCTATTTTCAGATTCTGCCGTTTTCTCATGTATGCAGATGACTTGAAAATATTTTTTTCCATCAGAGACTTGGCGGACTGTCTGACTATTCAGAGGGAACTGGATTCTTTTGCAGATTTCTGCACTCTGAATGATCTATTTTTGAATACTGATAAATGTCACGTAATTACATTTACAAGAAGTCAATTGCCAATATCCTTCAATTACAAAATTGGCGCAACAGTTCTGTTCCGAGTTACGAAAACTAAAGACTTAGGGATTATATTTGACTCTAAACTTCTATTCAGCAGCCACATTGAAAGTGTTGTTGGATCTGCTAGTAAAATGCTCGGATACATTTTTAGGCAATGCAGGCAATTTAGGAAAACTCTGCCGCTCATACGTGTTTATTACGCATACGTTTTTAGCCGCCTAAACTTTGCCTCAGTTATCTGGAACCCTCAGTATAAAATCTATATTTCACGCCTTGAAAGAGTGCAGAATCGATTTCTGAAGCATCTTGCTTTCAGAGATAATCTGTCAGTACAGCATAATGTAGATCGCTACCCTATTTTGAGAAAACAGTTCGGAATATTATCCCTTGAAGATAGACGTAGAACGGGCGACATCATTTTCTTGTCAAAAATTTTAGGTGGCATCCTGCAAGCAGCTGAAATTCTAGAAATGGTAAAAATTAACATCCCACCTTTCAACCTGAGGCAGCATGAGTTATTTCATATTGAATTGAAACGTAAAAGTTATACTAAAAATAGTCCACTTGTTAGAATGCTTCGTTCCGGCAATGAGTCACAGCAGTTGGTTGACATATTTCATCATACGCCACAAAAAATCAAAGTCATTTTGAAGAAGTCATATATTGAAGCTTATTGAATTCTATTTCGGTTAGATTTAATCACGGCAAGTTTCCATTCGCTTTTTCGGTTTTTTTCTCTCAATCCTAGGTTTTTTTTTTTTGTTATTCTCAATATTTTTTTTTGTTTGAGATCTGTTGGTTACTCCGTAGTATTGTAGTATAATATAACATTTTAAGTTTAAGCTAGTAGTTAAGACATTTCTTTGAGTGTGATTTTTTTAAAATTTGTGTAATCTATTGTGGATACTGTTTCTGGATATTGGATCTGTTTGTATCCCAAATTCACTAAATAAATAAAATAAATAAATAAATAAATAAATTCTCTACATTGAATTAGCTGGTATTTTCCTGTAGAGAGGATTCATTCCTTTTGCACGTTGCACGTGTGGATTTTCTACCACTTTCGATTTTCTGAGATCTTATTGGATTCGACCAGGTGCTCTTCAGGATAAGGAAGATCTTACATAATTCAGGTCAGACCAATTTTTTTCTGACTTTGTAATACACTTTACGCTGGAAACAACATTCAGGCAAGAACTACGTTCGTCTCGAGTAAATATCATCGATGATTTGGAATTAATGTTCAATCTTACTCAAAATTTATGTTTGTACAAGATAATTTATTTGGGCAGAATGTATATTTTTGGTTATCAAATTTAGATCTTGTGAAGCGCTTGTAACGTTACAACCGTGGCAATCTCTTGGGTATCGATTAGGCTGATAATTACAGTATCGATTTATTTAGATTATATTTAAGTTAATGTTTATTTAATATCTAACATCTCATTACTACTTGGATATTTCGTAATTAAAACCAAGGTTAGATCATACAAAATGGTTTATAAATTCAATAAATTACGTAGCGCCCACCTTATTGTGAAATTAATTCTTGTCTATTTATCTTATTTGCAACCCACCCCACTCTCCGACTGAAGGGCATAGTTATCCATAACACCAAGGATAGTTTTATATACTTATTTATTTTTTTTTTGTTCAGTTACAATTCAAATTTAATTTGATTGACGTCACGATTTTCTTTTTTGAGAAATCTGAACTGTAACATCTTTTTCCAAGTATTATGGTAGTTATGAGCGGACAATTCCAGATGGGACAAACAATAGAATACTCTTTCGCTAGGAACAAATAAGCTAAAAGTAGTATCACGTTGATCAATAAAGTAGAGTCGAAACGATTTATTTCAAACACAGGTATTATCTCTTTCGATCACCATGACGCACAGTTATGCAAATGATCTCAATTTTAACTTGAAGGCTCCTACAGAAATATCGAGAAAATGTAATATGACGCGAGACTTTAATCATATTATTCCCGAACGCATCAAATGAAAAAAATTTGAAATGTAGGAGACATGGTTTTCTGTGGCAGCATTTGCGTCATGAATTACCGTGCGAGCTGGATGTATGCATGCAAATTAACATCCATTTCCACCGATGACAGGTCATTTCTGGGAACAGCATTGGCATACCGCAACCGATCAATATTTTATTCATGAAATGGACATTGCCTTAATTGCCTTATTATAGAATTACAATCGTCCTTGGGATGACCTCTACATGTCATATTGGGGTTTTAATAAGAATTGATGTATTAGTGCCACTGAGTTCTTTAGAAAATGATACTCTCAAGGGTTACACTGTCTTCTGATGCTTGGTATGCCACTTAAGTAGAAGAAAGCAGATATGAGGAAGAATTCACTGCTTAACGCCTGAAAAAGAAGACCCTAACTGGTCCGAAATCTCGAAAAAATTACGCCCGAACAAGATTGTAAAAGAAAACAATAGCTGTAGTTTAACTCTTTAAGAAGTAGCCCAGAGAAAAAATGTTGTTCATTTGATGAGCAAATTATATGACAAATTGAAATCAAGGGAAGGAATCCGGTTACAAAAGAACTTAGTGCTAAAATAGTTCTCAGTGGCCTATTTTGTAACTGAAGAATTAAATATATCCTGATGAAAAGATAATATTTTTTTCGGTATGATAGATCATTACCTTGTAAAAACATGGTATAATTGATTTTTCACAGAAATATTAGGAAAGTGGTTGGTCAAAAAACAACATTCAATGTATGCCAACGTTTCGTAAATATGCATGTTTTGAAACTGAGTCATGTATGAAATAATCGAAACAAATTACGAAATTATTTGCTCCCAAACTTCAGACCTGCAGTGTGTCTTCGAATATGGAGAGATATGGAGAGGGACAATGTTAGACAAAACTGGTAACCAATGAACCAGTGTAGGTTTTTTGGCGCCAGTAATTATTTTCATGGATGTATTCAATTGTGCATCGATTTTTCTGTATATGCACTATAAAATCAAGCTGAGCAACAATACTCAGCGGCTGGAAAAACTAAGGCCAGAGATGCTGTGCCAAGACTGGAAACATCAGCACCCCAAGATGATTTAGCTAATTTCTGAAGAATATTATTCCATGTTTTCAGTTTTATGCTCATCTCTATGAGCCTTATAATTGGGAAAATAATCTAATTTAACATCTAAGTAGAAAATATATTCGATAGGAGAATCATTGAAAACAAAAGCTAATTTGGAATATTTTTCATGATTATTGAGATGAAAAAAAATGTGTCAGTTTCGTTGGGCTTGGAACATAATCGCCACTCAATAAAATAATTCTTCAAAACTTCCAAATTAGATGATAGTATGAATATCCGAATGTTGGTAAGCAATAGCAATGTCATTAAATTTCTGAGATGATGTCGTGGGCAAATCACTGAGATTTAAATTGAAGAGTAAAAGAGCTAGAACTGATCCTAGTGGAAGACCGTATCTCCATGTTTTGAAATTGCTACTCTCATTGTAAACAAAAACACGAAACCTTCTATCAGATAACTTATTTTCCAATAATCTTACCATTTACTCACATTTCAGATGCGTATAAAGTTCGAAAATTAATCCATCGTTCCACACAGTGTCATATGCGGAAGACAAATCAATGAAAGCAGCTCCTGTTTTCAACCTATTATTGAAACCTGATTCAATGAAAGTCGTGAGGCTGAGAACCTGATCTGAACAATTCTTATTTTTCCTAAAGCCTCCCTGGAAACTTTACTTTAGCCTTCAAAATATTATTCTAGAAAGACAGTAACAAAGGCAGGGCTTTTTTCCTAAATTTTTGATGAATGCAGGATAAATTCCATCAAAATCTGCTGCTTTCCGAAATTTGGTAGATTTAATTGCAGCCCTCAATGCATCTATATTGAATGGATGTGACACGTGTTCTGAAGCTGATCTCCTGAGCTGATTTTTTCTTCCTCCATTTGAGATTGATTACGTGAATAATTTTTCTATTTCATCATATGTTTTCACGTTTGAGACATCTTCTATCTTAATTAATTGATGGTAATATATTGACATCATCAATATCTCGTCATCAAATATATTAACTAATTCAGATACATAAACTAAGCGGCGAGTGACAAATCTTGGATTAATTTTTGATGATGATGTGGCAAAGGGAGTAACTCCACCTAATTTCAATATATCCCATGAATTCCTACTCGAATGTGTGAAATTCATTTTGGATACAACACTATCCTATTTCCCTTTTCGGCATGTACTGATAAGCCTTTCACATTTATTAACGGATGGTGATTTTTGATAGTCCCTATACAAATTATCGGTTTCTTTCGACCAACCTAGAATATTCCGGAAACCTCTTTGAACGAACTTGTTTGCTGCGGTTTTCACCTAAGAATCTGTTATAGTTATCGTGAGTGGGTTCAATCCACGTTATACCATATTTTATATTTTTATTATCGTCATAAATTATATTTATTTCTCTAGTGGCAAATAGGGCTGAAACTTAGGCGAAACTCCCACTATAAAAAGTAACGCACCGAGTGCAGTACCTCATGGTGTGTGTGGAAACCTGCATAATAGATATGGAAAATTGAAAAAAACATAATAGAAAAATGTCTACCCTCTTAGCAAATTCAATACAATTTCCTTTGTTGAAATTCCAACGAGGTCTTTTTAAACATTCACCATCTCGAATTAAACTTATCAAAGTCTTCAGAATAGGCCTATATTGGCTATGAGAATAAACTCAAAGCATTTTACGTCAGGGGAAGCGGTTTGCAAGTATTGCCATTAGGCAGATATCAGGATTATAGTCTCTATTCCAGAGCAATGAAAAGAAGGTACCTCTTTTCCATTAAAAATCAAATAGAAATTATTGTCTTCCATCCAGTCAGCTGAAGCTATTCACTTCTATTCATATTACTATATTGCGAGGTGAGAATTAATATCGAAGGATGAGAAAGATTCATATCCAGATTTCTTGGCCAAATAGTATATAGAGGTTTATAAATTTTAACGATATTCGTAAATTTAAGAAGTTTATGGAGATTAAATATGGTACAAATATCTGTATCGATTAAAGTGAATAATCTATTACAAACGATTTCATAATAAACTTCAAATATAAACTAAACAGCAGTTAATAAAATGCATAACTTTAATTGAACATTAAAATTTTGCTGACCTTATTTTCATCTTACTTTTTTTGGATTTGAATAAAACACAAAATAAAATCGAAAACACCTAACTAGAGTTGTACATATGGTTTTCACTCAAGATGTCTTAATTCTAACTTGTTGAGCATATTGAAATAGAACATATACAGAAAATAAGGCTAACTTTGTCTAATTGTTCGATGCAATTATATATTTGGACAGAGTTTTCCTAATGTTTCATTCCAATATGCTCAGCAAGTAAGCATTAAGACCTTTTGTGTGGAAAACATATGTACAACTTTGGAAGGGTGTTCTCAATTTTAATATGTGTATCAATGAAATCCAGGAATATCTCGAAAACCGTGGAATTTTCATTAAGGTCAGAATTGGGAATAAGTTAGACCACGAAAATGTCAATCTATAGTTGTAGACTTATCGGTTGTTTTCAGGACACCTTATATAATATAATATATTTTCTTAACATTCAGTCAGTGGCATTCAGTCATATGATTGAAATATTTTTGAAGCAATCTGGTGCAAGCCAAATTCCGAAATGAACTGATGTTTGTCTGAATCTTTTATATAAAATAATCCAGAAGAGCTGGAAACAGGGCGGAAGCGAGGAAACGAAAGCACGAGGGAAAAAATGAAAGCTTTCTTTACTTCAGAGAACTCTTTTGAATTCCTTCTTGAAATATCAAACCTTGTCGAATTTTTCATAAACTTTTAATTCTATGACATTCAAACTCAAAGTTATTCAATTTGAAGAATCTTAACATTCTCCTGATTATATTTTTTTTCTTATTACTTTTACTACTCACTTTCGTTCATGGTTTTTTTATAATTTTTAGTAACTTCAGGACCCTAAATTTACCAAATTTTTCCAGCGAACAAAGTAGGGGAAGAGTGCCTCTTAGCTCTTCCCCATTGGCGATAGCCCTGGATGATACAAAGGATCCTTTTCAAGAAGGAAGTCTTCTGGTGTTAGTTTTTTTACTATTAATTGCACATTCGATCATTGATGAAATTGAGAAAAATTTACATTTTTTTAAATAGGTCCGATACCTAATTATGAGGTATAGATTATAGAAAAAATTTGTTTTGGGAGTTTTTTGAAAATTTTCTAGCGTGTTGATTTCGGCGTAATTCAATCCCATTCATTTTGACCCAACTCAAATGGCCTCCAAGTAATAACTTGATGTGATGGATATTCTAGGAGTTATAGATGAAACAATATGTCAGATGCTCATAACTCCTGAACCTCTGCACGAACTTGGCTGTATAACGAACTTGAGCGAGATTTTTGGAGAGTTGATCTATTCTGTAAATATGAAACACTAGCTCATCTATTTCTAGAGTTACGGTTGACCGGTCGGACTCACTCGAATTTAACCCTGTGTTTTTCATCAGGAAGTCAAACGTAATCGATCGCGACCATTTTGTGCTCGATATTCGAAAATTACAGATATTTGGACAGAACGATAGCTCTACATTGTTCTACAAGAACAAGAGCTCAAAAACTTCAATGAAATTTTAATGTGTGAGAAGTGTAAACTTCAAATCTTCAAGTTTATCCCACCTCATGATCTGCTAATATAATAGTATATTATATACCGCGGGACTGAAGTAATACATTTAATCCTGAAGGTGGCCCGAAAGTTTACCTGAAGGATTAAATGTACTTCAGTCGCAAGGTATATACGATACTTTTCGTACTTCCGGTATGATTTTATTAATTATTTCAATAATTTCAATCAGTTTTTCTCTCTTCAACTCATTTAATAAACTGTCTTTAAAATAAGTTACCATAGTAACATTGCGTTGTGACAATTATAATTTAGAAACATTGTCATTACTAGTGTCATTGTAGAGAAACATTGTTATTGATAATTATTGGTATCATGAGTGAAGAAGGTGTATCTGATATTGATAAAAGAGCAGCCGAAGTAGGTGAAGAATTGTTACCACCGAAATTTAGAAAACTATACGAGCAGCAGTATGATGCTTTTAAAACGTGGTGCCGCTTAAAAATGTGAGACAACCTACTGAAAATGAGCTGTTAGTCTACTTCAATGATAAATCAAAAGCTGTTTGTGCCTCAACTCTCTGGGCACATTACTCAATGCTGAAATCGGTTATTAACATTAGACAAGATATTGATATAAGTAAATTTCCAAAATTATTAGCTTTTTTGAAGAGAAGAAATGAGGATTTAAGCCAAAGAAGTCAAGAATTCTCACGTCTGAGCAGGTAGATCAGTAGGTAGTAGGCTCCGAATGATAAATATTTAATGCTTAAGGTAAATTTGGAAATGTGTTTATATTCAGAAATTTTAAGAAATCAATTTTTTTGTAGGTTGCACTTATTTGGGCGTTGCAGGAGCTTGTCGTGGAAAAGAGTTGGTTGATTTAGAAATCGACCATGTGAGAGATTTGGGCGATTCCTTCCTAATTGGGATTAGAAACACCAAAAATAAAATTGACCGAAATTTTGTGATCAAAAATTCAGAAAACAGTGCAATCAGTTTTGTGGCGATATTTCGAAAATATGTGGCATTGCGGAAGACAGGGACACCTCATTCAAAATTTTTTGTTCAATACATCAACAAAGAATGTACTACGCGAGTAGTAGGAAAAAACATGTTTGGTACATTTCCACGGCAAATAGCAGCTTTCTTGAAATTAGAAAATGCGACGTCTTATACGAGACATTGTTTTAGATGCATATCTGCGTCTTTGTTAGCTGATTCGGGAGCAACAATAGACGTGCTGAAGAGACATGGAGGATGGAAATCCTCCAACGTGACCGAGGATATATTGCATCGTCTATTAAAAATAAACAAAAAATTTCAGATAAAATATTTGGTCAAAAAATCTTATATCCGCAGGAAGAAACAAAAAGTTCAATATGATAAGGACCTATCTGTTACTCGAAGCATTCAGGAAAGAGTGACGAACTGTATCACGCCATTCTAATTAATTGTGTCAATAAAATAAAAATGTGATTTAATCGTTATTCAAATTTCCCGGAGGAATGTGACACTTTATATAGGATGAGTCTTATATAAGAAAAGTAGAGGAAGTCAGTCCACGCTGTCAATAAAGAAAAATGTGTCTATTCAAATTTAGGAACATATAGGATGAGTAAAGGATAAAAATCGGTTTATCTCACTATCTCTGGCGGATCGAATAACGAAATTGAAATCTCTTTCAAATGCAGACACGATGCATATCATAAATACTGATCTATGCTGAAAATCCGGTGAAGGAGTTTCTGTTATTTGCATGGGAATCGCTAGGATTCAACCGCCTGTAACGAGGAAATTTTCCTATTAGGTCCCCAGCTTGTAAGTGGATTCGAATATCTGATGATGTGCCCGTCGAACAATCTCCTAGCTTATTATTCGGAGAATGATGCAAAGACTGTCTAAGGGCTTCGTCTATTTCAGATCTTGTTCGTAATAATCTGACTCAAGTTTCTTCTTTCCCAGTTGTATGAAATGACAAAGAAAGGGTATCCCCATATATCTCGATATCATTATGACTTTGAAAGTTAACAACGAAAGTCGTTCTCCAACTCAATTAGCTTTCAGGTTTCCTTTTTTAACACTCTTTTATCAGCTTCACTTGTATGTATGTAACTCCCTGAAGTTGGCTGCAGAATGCGTCGGTACAGAAAACTGTATGCAGATCTCGGAGAGAGAGCGCCTTGTCTTCTCTTCTTTGGTGTTTTTTCAAAAGTTTTCGGATTTTCTGCGTGGGGGATCTTAATAATTCAATAAAATGGTATCGATGCATATACAGGGTGAGCCATACGGGTTCATATTCCTAGTAGCTACTTTTATCAGCATTTTTTCGTGTTTTTTTGCAATTTTCTGCGTACGGGACATTATTTCAATAAGATGTTAATGATTCATAAACAGGGTGTCCCGTATGTTAGCATATATCTACTTTCATTGAGTTCTTTTATGCCTTTCACAAGTTTTCGGGTTCTTCTGCTTACAGGATATGTGCAATTTAGAAATCGTTATTTCTCAATTCTTCTTAACTTCGAATGAAAGGGGATTACGTCTTCATTTTTATCAATTTAAGGGACATCTATCACGGCGGAGATTTTTGAATAATATACAGGGTGTGCAATTTATAATACCTCATTTTACCATTGAAGATCATTAATTGAATACTATAAATGGCAGATCAACAATCTTGTTCTAAATTAAAAAACTAACTGAAAATTGAAAATAAATAATAGTTTTAAAAATCTAAAGAAACACACTTTTTTTAAGAACCCAACTAAAAAGTAGAAAATGAATTTTAAAAAGTTTGAATTAAGAAATGTAAATAAGAAATAAATCGAATGAAAGTATTTACCCTGTATGATTTCTGATAGAATAAAAAGTATTTTATTCGTAGGGTTGGATATTCTTCAAAATATAATAGAAATTGGCGACGTTTCGGGCAGTGCCCTTTTTCTAGCCTGTAAAAAACTTTATACACAATGTAAAAAACAATAAGAATAAACAAACAAACAATTTATAATCAATTATACTATATAATTTATTATATAGTCCTAATACACTTTGTTGGATAGAGATCTAAATCTTTTTATTACCTTCGAAATAATTTATTTTATGTTATTTCCCAACTTATTTGTTGGATGTCATTGGGGTTATGATTTTAATTGATTCTAGAGATGTCACGTCAATTATGATTTCTTCTTCTTGTTTGTTTTCGTTGGTCGGTTTATTTGAGACTGTTCAAAAGAGACTTGTTTCGATTTCAATCTACGTATATAGTGTATATCACATTTATCTTCACGAAAAAATTTACACAGGGTCCATAATTGGAGAATCCATATTTTTCAAGTCTCCATTTCAAAAAATTTATAATATTCAAAAATTTAGCAACACATACAATTGTGAAAGATATCATTTATAATATTCACTACTAAGATAAGTCATGGATGCAAAAATTTGGAAACCTCAGGTGACAAATTCATCCCGAATCACTCGATGAGATATCACGACTCTTTGATCTTATAGAAATCTATTACTGATACTACATATTTCGTCTAATTTTCACTTCACACAGTCGGACAATCAGACAGCTTTTGTTCAAAAAAATTTAGAAAGCACTGACGTGAGGTCAATTGGCTTAGGCGCTTTTGTAAACCACTTACAATTATTTAAATTTTGAAAAATCATATCTCCAGAACTATTAGCTCGTCGAAGTCGAGAGTGGTATTTTTGTAATCGTCTGATAAAACTGCACCATAAAAAAATTTTTATTTGAACAGTGTCATTTGAAAAAAAATTTTTTTTTTGTTACTCCGAACCTATTCGGCCGATTTGACCGAATAACGAACTTAGCCGAGATATTTATACCTCAAACCTATTCTGAAAGTTTCAACTCTCTAACTTCATCCGTTCTAGAGTTATCGTGTTCACGGAATGGACGGACGGACGGACAGAATCGATTTTGACCAGGGATTATTCATCAGTAGGTCCAAACAAAACGATTGATACCATTTTTGCCCAAAACTTCGAAAGTCACAGACATTTGGGCAAATTGATAAGCACTTTGTTCAGGTGAACAAGAGCGCCAAAAAGGTGCTATTTCATTCCATTTCGTGTTCAGGTCTTGATTCAATTCAGTTGTAATCTGATACTTGATTGATCTTGTGAGAATCCGGTATAATTATGAAAGTTATTTGAATACTTTTTAATGACTAACCATATGATTTTTTCTTGCAATGAATAACTCGCACCTTGCACAAAATATAAACTTCTAAGTGGGATCTCAATCTTATATGAATGAAGGACACCGAAGAACAGATATGAACTTGGTCGTTACAATTTTGACATAAATAAAATTACTCACATATACTGAAAGGAACAATGATCTTGAAGAATTATCTTTCATTGGTGCCAGCTAGTTATGATTGACGCTGGATCTCCCAGAGAATGCACCTGAACTGCAACTGTAGACCAGATCGGGGTAGATACTGCTCCTCGACAGCACAGTGTGGCACTGCAATCCTGAAGAAGGACACCAGTCTCAATATAGATCGGGCCTAACTTTCTCTGTAGATTCATACGACAATTCATGACTCAAAGTTCAATGACTTCCAGAGGCCATCGAATGTATGAACAATTCATCAAGGTTCAGTCTTGGAAATATATATGGCGCTTTCTCTGGGCTTGACCTGAAGGTTAGTTCCGATATTCATTAAGACTGACGATCTCCTAGATGTTAATGCCGTACAGTGCTGATGAGGGGCAGTACCCCAAAACTGGTATATCCTACGTCAATCAAATCTAGCTCGCACCTCTGGAATGATAATTCTTACGAATTATCATTCTTTGCAATATTTACTTAGCCGTGTACCAGTGTTTAGACACTTAAATAATTTCTTTTCGTAAAATTACTCACCTTCAGTCGATACCACTTTCGATCTCACTAAATCAGCTTTATTTGCTACGAGTATTACAGCTCTCGTTGAGATGGTGTCGAGAGTCCACAGGGTTTGCAGAATATTCTCGGCACAGTTGAGAGAGGACCTGTCAGCACTTGAATAAACCACACAATAAGCATTGGGGTCTGTATATTTCGTGATGCATTGTCCAGGCTGAGGAGAGAAGGTTCTGTCAATTGCATTCCTTGTAACGAAAACGATATTTACAAGATGAGAAAAACATGATATGATTTATGATTGGAATGACTTGCTTGAGAAAAGTAATTGAACATTCAAAAGTAAAAATACGGAAGCTTTCATTAAAATAATAACAAGCAAAGAAATATTTAGAGAAGAAAGCATATTCTGGTTTGACATCTTGAAAAAAAAAAGTTGAATTTGATCAAGGGAAAGAACTCCACGTAATGGGAATGCTTCCTATTCACATCAAAACAACATATTTCCATTTCGAAAACGTCTTTTTGAAAACAATAATTCGAAATGAAAATGGATTCACCTACTGTCTTCATTTCGATCAAAAAGATATCGAACAATATGTACCTCAAATTTCTGAAGATGATTGCAGATTATACATTCATAATTTGGTTAGATGGAAGAGACCAACAGGTGGGGTAGATAAGACTCCTTGGCTGCAGAGAAAGCAACTTATCTAAGAGAAGGTACTCTGACATAAAACCCTGGCCCTCCAGGTTGGAGGTTGAAGCGTCGGGTTAGCAGCTCGTCATTCGGAAAAAAGTTTATATGCTAAAAGTTTCGATAGCCAGCCTCGGAATAAGGACGGATCAAATGGTTTACGGAAAATGCTAGGAAAAAGGACTATGAGAATAGCCACTTGGAATGTCCAAGGGCTAAGAACAAAAATTACAGAAGTTTTCGATGAACTGAAGAAGATGAGAATTGATATATGCGCACTTACGGAAACAAAGAAAAAAGGGAAGGGGAACGAAATAGTAGGAGAATACATCCATTTCTACAGTGGAGTTTGTAAGAGTAACCGAGCCAAAAGAGGAGTGTCAATGGTGGTACATAGTAAATACAAAAATAAGATCAAAACGTGGGAAGAGATAGACGAACAAATAATAACACTCGAAATAGAGAAAAACGGGCAAAATATAGTGTTCATAGGAGCCTATGCCCCTAGTGAAGACGCTGTACAAGACACAAAAGACAAATTCTACGAAAATCTGTTGAACACAATAATGAAGGTAAACGACAGCAAAGAAATTTGTTTAATTGGCGACCTAAACGGTAGAGTTGGCCGAAGACACAATGACCCAGTTGTAGGAAGATATGGGGAAAAAACAATTAATGAAAATGGTCATCGAATTATCAATGTGTGTGAAAGCCTAAGATTAAAGATTATGAATGGGTTCTACCAACATAAAGATGTACATAAGTTCACATGGGTCCAGAGAACCAAAGGGCTGAGCTCTATAATCGACTATATGATCCTACGTCAAAATTCAAAACTAAAAATTAATGACCTCAGGGTATATCGTGGCATGGAATGTGGTTCTGATCACTACCTACTGATGGCCAAGGTGGTGATCAATTATCGGAAAGTCCAAGGAAAGAAGGAAAGATGGGAAGAAGAACAGAATAGGGAACAACGAACTTTAAACACTATTAAGTACAATTTGGACAGTCTCAAACACGAATCTGTACAATTTCTTTACAAACTTAGATTAGCGTCGAAATTACAACACGTGAAAATGGAACAAATGGATACCGAAGAACTGTATAAGACGACAAAAGCAAGTATACATCAAGCAGCGGAAGAAGCCTTGGGACTACAAGAAAGACAATCAAAACACAATCCGGAATGGTGGACGGGAGAAATGAAGGGATTGACAGAAGCAAAGAAGAGAGCATACCAGAAGTGGCTCATTACCAAGGATATTGAAGATCAGAAAGTATACAAACACTACAATAAAGAAGTCAAAAGAGTTGTAACAGAAAAGAAGAATGAAAGTTGGGACAGAGCGTGTGAAAACATCGAAAAATGTATGGGCGGGACGAAGGTATCGGAGGCATGGAAAACAATCAAAAACATTCGAAGAGAAAACAACCAATCAGCACATATAAATATGATAAATATGAAAGAATGGCAAGAACACTACAAGACCTTACTGTCGGAAAATCGAGAGCAATTTAAAGACCCAATTGATAAAATAGAAATAGAGAGGGTAGATATAGAAAAGATTGGAGTAAAAGAAATAGAAAAAGCTCTAAAAAATATGAGAAACGGTAAAACTCCAGGACCAGGAAACATGCCCATGGAACTGATCAAGCATGGACCAGTTGTATTACTGGAAATGCTGGCAGAAATTTTTAATAGATGTATGTTAAGGGGTGACGATATTCCTGAGGACTGGAATATATCATATATTAGTCCTATACATAAGAAGGGAGATAAAAAGATCTGCGGAAACTACAGAGGTATCAGTGTGACCTGTGCAATGGGGAGGTTGTATGGTAGAATTTTAAAGGAAAGAATAGAAACGGAGTGCCAAGAACTTGAAGAACAGAGTGGTTTTCGCGCTGGAAGATCATGCTTAGACAACACTTTCACCCTCCAGCAAGTTATTGAGAAAAGGAAAGCTAGAAATTTACCGACCCATCTGATATTTATTGATCTAGAGAAAGCATTCGATACAGTACCCTTAGTAAAACTTTTTAAAACTTTGACGAGAGTCGGCCTAAACACAACATATGTCCGAGCTATTCATAACATCTATAAAGACTCAAAAAGCATGGTGAAAATAAACAACAACATTTCTAAACCTTTCAGAATCTCAAAGGGGCTTAAGCAGGGATGTTGCTTATCACCCACCCTGTTTAAGATATATATTAAGGAAGCTTTGGATATATGGAGACGTAAATGTGCAGGGATGGGAATTCGGGTCGGTGACCATTGCCTAACAACCTTACTATTCGCCGATGACCAGGTGATAGTTGCAAGCTGTGAAGAAGATGTGGACTACATGTTCAGGAAATTAAAGGATGAATATGAAGAATGGGGATTAACAATAAACCTAAAAAAGACGGAACATTTGAAAATTGGAGATGATGGACAAGAAGATCCTCAACTAGACATCCGAAACCTACAACAATGTGAAGAATATAAGTATTTGGGAACTATAATATCCCAAGAAGGAACAAGTCACAGGGATATACAGCATAGAATACAGCAAGGGCAGACATGTATCCGAGTTCTAAATGAAGTGCTTTGGTCGAACAAAATAAAATTAAATACAAAGATGACAATCTACAGTTCGATAGTAGAGCCTATTTTGACGTATGGATCTGAGGGCTGGCAAATGACAGCAAGAAATAAAGAAAAGATAGGAGTGGTAGAGATGGACTTCCTAAGAAGAGCGTGTAGGATAACAAGAACAGAACATATACGTAACGAGGAAATAAGACGGAAAACAAGAAGAACTTACACAACTTTGGACAAAGTGGAAACACGACAACTCATCTGGTACGGACACGTGATGAGGATGGGAGAAGACAGATGGCCAAAACGAGCAATGGAGTATGTTCCCGGAAGTCGCAGAAGGAGAGGAAGACCAACGATAACATGGGAAGACGGAATCAGGACAATAATGAGAGATAGAGCCATTGGAGAGGATGAATGGCAAAATAGAGAAAAATGGCGATCGAAATGCGGGATGCGGCGGAGGCTGTAGGACCCCCGCTATATATATATGGAAGAGACCCTGTTGATGGATTACTTCAACCTCTGAGCAATTAAGATGAACCTATTGATTTCACAATGGAAATCGAAGAAAACTAGACCACTTTCAATTTGAGATTAATTTGTAACAATTAATCACATAAAGAAAATCAGTATGTATAAACGTATCAGTGTGTTTGACAAACTAATCAGGTCAATGGAAAAGTGGTTCTCATTTGAATATCTTTTTTACATTTTCAGATGTTGATATTTAGTTTGAGCAATTCTGAGTCTAATATTTCATAATCCAAATACGATACGTAGGCATTTGGCTATTTGTGAAGAGCATTCAGTTTGAACATGAGGTAGCCTTCTTGAAAGGTGAAATGTTCTCTATTATTTTTCATATTCATATGCTTATTGTCTTAACCAGAAACCTTGACGTAGCCCCAAAGAAAATAGTCCAGAGGCGTCAAATCGCACAAACGAGTCGGCCAATCGACGGGGCCGTTTCTCGAAATTACACGCTCACCAAATGTCTGCTTCAATAAACCGATTGTTACGAGTGCTGTGTGGCCAATGACAGCGTCCTGCTGAAACCACAACTGTTGGCCAAGTCCAAACCTTGCACTTAAGGCCAAAAAAAGTTTCGTTATGATGGCACGGTAGCGATCGCCATTAACCGTAACGAGACTATTATTGGCATCAACGAAAAATTACTGTGATTTTCTGGGGATGCAATTGAGTCTCGTGAATCACGTGTGGATTGCCGCCTGTCCAATAAAGCATATTTTGCTTATTGACTAAGCCATTGAGCAAAGAAGGAGCTTCATCGCTGAAGATGATTTTTCGACGAAAATTATGATCCTGGGCAGCTTTTCCAGAGCCCAATCGAAGAACGTACGTCGCTTCAAATGGTCCAACGGCTTTAATTCTTAAGTCAACTTGATCTTGTACGGGTGTGAACCAATATCCTTACGCAAAATTCGCCATAGAGTGGTCTGAGAACGCCGTGGAATTGACTGATTTGGGTCGTCGGCTATGGAGGCCCGAACGGCAGCGATGTTTTCGTTACTGCGACCGGTCCTTTGTCTTATTGGCACGACAACATCCAACAGCAAATATGTAGACTCAAATTTTTGCACCAAACTTGATGATTGCCTGTCTACTAGGGCGCGAATAACGACCAAAAATTGAAGTTAAGGCTCTTAAAGTTGCGGTCATCGATTCCGAATTTCGATAATAAATTTTTATAACTTGCAAACGTTGTTCGTTCGTGTACTCCACCATGATGAAAACGTTCACTCTACTGAATGAATTGACGTTGACAGTTCGATGATAGGTCTAAGGGTGCGATCACAAATTAAATTCAAAGTTATCAAGTCCCCATACGAAAACCCGATACCTACAAGGAAGCAACGCTTATGGAATTATCCGTACAAAGAGAAAGTTGCTGGAAGTTGGGAAGCTAATTTTTTGGATCAAACATGAAAAAATTTACATGTTCACATGTTCTTTCTTATTAAATTTCGTGAGTGATTTTGAATAATTCGGGTTCCCCAGAGTCGCTTAGTAGGCATACGGACTTGGAATACCCCGTATACAGGTGTCCTTAAATTTGAGGTGACAATGATTAGAAGAAATTTTCTTAGGAATTTTACGGAAAAAGTCCAAAAAACATCGGTGGATATTTTGATTTCTAGAAATACCGTGTTCAAATTTGAAAATGTTTTAAGTTTCTCCTTTAAAGTAGTTAGATACCTACTTCAAGATACTTCACAGAATATTCAACTGGAGTTTAGCATAGACATAAAAACCATGTGACCTGGCAATTTCGATATTGAACATACAGGGCAGGATTTTTCTGGAACATTGTCCTTTGTTTACCTTCAGAAATTTTTTTATAAAGAACTTCATTCCTTTTTGTTATTCTTCGTATCTACAATTGATTTCGTGAAAGAAATTTGGGCTTTCTATCTCAAAATACTAAAAAGCCAAATTGTCTCAAAACGTCAATAAATTATTTCCAATTTATTTCGAGAAAACAAATTTGACAAAAATATTATACAGGGTGATTCCGGATGAGACCGTCAGATTTTAGGTGAAGTATACACTAGTCAAGGCAGTTTCGAAACAATGTTTGGTTTATGGTTGGGGGCCTTTAATGAGAGTCTATAGGGTGATTTGTCCGATTCGACCGATTTTTCTTTTATTCATAACTTTGGCATGGCTTGATCAATTTTGATGAAATTTTCACTGTAGAATAATATGATTATCTTCTTTCGATTATTCCATCATTTTTTCAGAAATACAGAAAGGGAAATAGGATAAGTTCAGATAAAGTATGCAGGTTGATAAAACACCCTGTACATTACGTTTTCAAGAATTTTCTACATGATTCAGATTCTATCATAAGTTTACATTACTGAAGCGTTCTTATTATTTTTTTTGCACACATCCAGTTTTCCTAGAAAAATTTTTCAAGGAGGAACAATATCGTTATTTCGCTCCAAGGCAGTCAGGATATTCTAAACTAGAATGTAAACCGGTGTCGTCCAATGATACAAAGTTCTTCGTGAGTCCTAGGGTAGTTCTTCCAAATTCGAAATTCATATTTAATCACTCATATTCTGATGTATAAAATCATTTAATCCAGAAAATATCTTTATTCCTATCTACTTGAACCAAAAAATCTACAACTTATACAGAATAAACATTCGAAACATATCATAAACGGAAAAACTAAGGATTAACACAAAATTTACATAGAATGTTCGAAATGATTTCCCCTTTTTTGAATACATAGTCGAGACCTTTTTATTAAATTTCCAATTGACCTTCTAATGAGGGATTTATTTTGCTTCAAGGTATTACATTTCTCGAAAATCCTTTCAACTAGGTGTTTCTACTTCTAATTTCAACCTTATAAACTCTTGTTTCCAGATATCCCCACACAAAATAGTCTAAAGGGTTCAAATCCGGCGATCTTTGTGGCCAAGCAATAGGGCCTCCACGACCAATCCATCTGTTCGGATAATTTACATCCAGGTAATTTCTCGCATTCAATTCAAAGTGAGGTGGTGCTCCGTCATGCTGAAAGTACATAGAGCGCATATGTACATTTTCCAATAGACTCTTGCTCTCTTGCCCATTCGTGGGAATTGTGGATATCAAAAATTCCATTCTTAGTGAACAGCCTCGTCGCTGAATAGAATACGAAAAATAGTTCGTTGGTGACTAATAACCCAGCGACAAAATTGTAATCGTTGGGGTAGATTTTGTGACAACAGTTCTTGCACCTTTTGGTAGTGGTATGGGTGGAATTGTTCTTTCTTCAAAGTCTTGCCCACTTTGCTCTGCGAAATTCCTAATTCGGTACTAATTTGACGAGTAGTAATAGACGGTTCCTCCTCCACCCGTTCAACAATTTGAATCGAAATTTCATTTTGAGTAGGCCTACCAATGTGCTTTGCCTTACTAGGATATTGCCCATGTTCTTTGGAATAATGGAATACTCGTCCGAAAGTACATTTATTTGGTTGACGTCGGTTGGGAAATCGTCTATGGTATTCCATTTTGGCTTCATTTCCATTTCCGTTACAAAAACCATAAACAAAAATCATATCCGCATATTCCGCATGAGTAAATAATTGAGGCATGTTGAAATACACTTCTTGTGACAGATTATTTATCAAATATTCTAATTCTATGGTTCACTGTGATGGTAAATCTTAAAGAACTTGATTTAAATAGAGATTTAATTTTCATGGAGAATTCTCAATTTCATCAAAACTATTTATCATACATTCGTGATTCAATATTTTACATACCATAAGGCCATAAGTGAGTACATTTTTGAACGAAACTACTATGTTTTAGGAATATTCGCTTCATAGAAAACTGGAAGTGTGCCAAAAATCACCTGAATAATGACTCAATTTTATGTTAATCCATAATTTTGCCTTTCATATGTTTCGAATGTTTATTCTGTATTTGTAGTAGTAGTATGTAGATTTTTTTGGTTCACGTACGTATAAAGAAATTTTTTGAATTAAATGATTTTAAATATCTGAATATGAGTGATCAAAAATGGATTTCAAATTTGGAAAATTTATTTTAGGACTCAGGAAGACCTTTGTATTATTGGACGATACAGCTTTACCATCTAATTCAGAATATTTTCAATGCCTTGGAACGAAAAAACGATATTGTTCATCTTTGAAAAATATTTCTAGGAAGAATGGACGTGTGCCAAAATAAATAAAAACGCTCTAGTATGTAAACTTATGGTAGAATCTGAAGCAAGTAGAAAATTTTTGAAAACGGAATGTACAGTGTGTTTTTTCAACCTGCATACTTTATCTGAACTTATCCTAATTCCCTTTCTGTATTTCTGAAAAAATGATGGAATAATCGAAAGAAGATAATTATATCATTCTACACTGAAAATTTCATCAAAATTGATCAAGCCATACCAAATTTATGAATAAAAGAAAAATTGGTCGAATCGGACAAATCACCCTGTAGACTCTCAATGAAGGCCCCGAACCATAAACCCAACATTGTTCCGAAACTATATTGACTACTGTATACTTCACCTAAAATCTGACGGTCTCCTCCGGAATCACCATGTATATTATAATTTACAAGTGAGTACCCTTTCAATACAAAAAAACACAAATCTTGTGACAACGATTTCAGTAATTAGAAGGAGTCGAATATATACTATTCGATCCTACAGATATATGTGCACAGAGTTACACAGAAATGTATATCTAGTCAGCATACTGAAAAAGAAACGAACCCGTATCAAATTGGACCAAATTCATTCGGAATCGGCGAAATACATAAACTGAAAAAAAAAAAATAACAATCTTGTGGAGCAGTCTCAAAGTCGGAAGATTGAATAATTGATATCACTCCACAACAAATGAATATAAAAGAAAACTAGCTTGATAAAACTCTAATCATATAGGTTTATGAAATGGTTATCGACTCAAGTGAATATTTATGTAAATAAAAACTTCAGAAAAAAAGGAATCTTGAAAATATATCTTTAATATGTAAATCGTCAACTGAGTTAACTTACCGAGAGATCACTGGTAGAGAAGTCTATAAAAGTGAGTTCTGACTCCTCGCCCGCAAGCAATACTGAAACAGATTTTTCACCACTTTCGTCATCTGGAAATAAAATAAAAAGTTAGAAGGGATATTGAAGATTTATGTCTTTTTCAATGATTGAAATGCAAGAGATGGAATATTCCTCAAAAGGTAAGAAATTTCCGATATGTTGATGAATCGATTATCCAATACCTCTTCGTGTAATTCGTCTAATTTTCCTTGAAGACGTACAAGCAGGCGACTGGACCGATCTACCAATATTTGCATATACAGGTTGAGTTTTTGACCACTGCGTTAATTGTAACTACTGGTTTTTGAAGTGAAAAAACACATTTTTCCTCATACAGTTCTTCTAATTCCTCTAATTCCAAAGTTATTGAGCGATTTAAAGTTTCAAATTGGGCTAAGCCACCACTGAATTCCCTTCGACATTGCACAAACTATTCTGCCTTTGCTTTTGATAGTCCAAAAAATTATAGACCTACTTGTTTATGCACCCTGTTCCTGTTTATAGCTCCAAAGTGAAATACTTAAGATAAAAACACATATTTGATGCTCTCATGAAAATGTTATATAATTTTCCATTCAAAACATTAACATAGCCGCAGATCGTACTGGATTCTTTGCTTCTGAATCATATTGAGAATTGGATAAAACATTTCATAAGAAAATACACTTGTCAAACATCAAGTTTTCCAATACTCTGGATTAATGACTGTTTTCAATTCTTTAGATCATCGAATCAACACTATTGCCATGATTCTCATTTTCCACAAATATCAAAGATTTCTGTCTTATCTTCTATATCCTAGTTTGAACCTGTAAATTCCAAAAAGTTTTAATAAATCAGATAATAAAAATGTCGAAGTTATGATATTCAATAAGTTTCTCACATTCTGAAGTCTGTATAGGTTCCCAACAGAAGAATCAGTTCGATTAAATACAATTATGTCAAAACATATCCATAAAAAATTTTTTAATTAACTTCAATACTAGTGAGGATAAATCATAAAATTCAGAAAATTTCTGATTATCATTTTTCTACAAGAATAATTCTCCTCATAATTTTATAAAGCACTCTCGAATACTCGGAGGCATTTCAATACATATGCTATTTATTCATTCATTCATTGCATAAGATGAGAGGAATATTTGCTATATTTTCAAGTTGTATCACAAAAAAACTGAATGTATTTATTTTGGCAGTGAATATAGCTCAACCTGGACCAAGAATCTATTTTTCAATTTGTTTTATCTGTTGTCAAAAAATAAATTATTGAGTTGGATGTTTTCCACCGAAAAAATAATATATCAACAAGAATTCGAGATGAAAAATTTAGTACTCGATATATCAAAATATCAAATCATCAAATAACAGAGAAACTAGTATACTATATATATATATATACTATATATATACTATATACTATAGCACGTATTGGTCTATTTTAAGAATTTATTCTGACACTTCATTTTTGAAATTTGGTAGATCTAAGTTTGTACCGTAGTTGGTAGTTCTATTATAAAACGGTAACGAACAAATTTATAACCCATATACGCTATGGTCAATTTGAATTTGAAAAAATGAAATTTTTGAAAATAAGGTTCAAATACACAAAATGAATATTATGATATCAAATTAAAATGGACAAAATGTTAACGTTCAATTCACCATCAAGGAGAAATATTTCAAGTACCTATGTCTTAATTTTCATCGATCCATAGAAAAAAATAAATTTCTTATATCATTCAACAGCAAGATTTTCCATGACAGTAATGTTTTCGACAAAGAAAATATGTGACAATGAGGGATTATTTCGGCTTAATTTTGAGGAGTGTAAGAGCCCTTTTTCACAAGTAGATCTTTCAGTTCAAAAGATATCCGTCAAACAAAATTAATTGACATGATTCGGCCAATTTTTCCGATATCTATGGAATAAGTATATATTCATAAGATAGTCGACCCTATATATGAAATATGAAGACAGTCTTTTCGATGAAATCTCAAATTATTTGCATTATTGTTCTAGTACAGCATGCTATTGTTATGTCCAAATAACTGTAACTTTCGGATATCGATACGAAAAGTATCTCTATTGATTGGGCTCGATCATCTCATAAAGAATCCATGGTAAAAAATGAGTATGTTTGGTCGCCCGGTTGTATACTCTCTATCGTCCGGAAGACATGAGCTTGAGTTGTAATTTTTTAACGAGTTTTTTATGATGGAACTCGTGCAGACTTCTTTGGGACATAACCACCATCCCCTATTGTTCTCGCTACCAATGTTTCGACAGAAATTTCTTTTTTACTGAAGTTTTCATATTTTGGGAATAGGTTCAAATAACTCGGTCGAGTTTGATATTGCGCCAAATCAGTTAAATGGCTCAGCAGTTATGAGCACCCGAAATTTGGTTTCCTCAATAACTGCTAGAATATCAATTGGATGAAGTTGTTACTTGGGAGGTGTTTCAAAGAGGTTGAAACGAATAAGCTAACAAAATTTCGCAGATGTCGACACGAAATTTAAAATTCTTATATCTTTCGTCCTTGTTTTATATTTAAGAGGTACAAATACGAGATACTGCAATGATCCAAGTGTGTTATTATTCAATAATAAATTCGTAATAAACGTCGTTTTTACGCGGAAGGTGATCAAGGGGGTATTAGCAGTCAAATGCTCAAACCTTAGAATCGCCTTCAAACTGCGTAAACCTATGAGAACGTCATTAAGACTGAACTTAGTGATTGATTTATTAAGTTTTTTCCAAACAGTTATTGACAATTTTCCTACAATTATATGTTGCATTTTAAGACGGGATTGACTTCAATTAGAATTAGAAATAAATTAAATATTTATGAAGACGTATTCGTTTCAACCTAAAAATCAACCATAGGTGCTATTTATCAAAGTCTAGATGATTATACCAAAACCTGAACTAGTGGAAAGTTTTGTTTGGGAATCAAATATAAAATAAAATGCAAAATGAATTATTTGTGGAATTTCTAAAGAAATGAACTTACCAGTTTTTCTTGAAACCGATGCAAAAATAGGGAAATGTAAATTGAATGCTAGTTGAAAGGCCTAAGGCTCATATAGTTAAATTATTTGCAGTATATAAATTGATATAGACAGATCAAAATGAAATGAATCCAGACGTAGAAAAAGCCTCAATCATTTCTTGAACTCTCGAACGGTTCAGCAGTTTGAATTATTCAAAATGGAGATTCAAAATCAACATGTCCTTGAATCTCAATATTAGATTGTGATTACATTGGCTGCTTCCCTGATTATCTTAATAAGTCCTCAATAAATAGATACTTAAGAAAATTGGTAAGCTTCAAGTCTAGTCGATTGTTCACACTGAAGAATGAATTTCATATTTTGTGTAAATTTTTGAGGCTCTCGGAATATTCAATGGTCTGCAGTTAGTTTTGCGTTATCAAACATCTCATCGTATATTCAATGCCTTTCGCTAAATCAATTTTTCAATGCCCAGATTGGCTTGTTATGTTTTCTGCACTATTGCATATTTTATATTGACATCAACTGCTATACATATCGAAACTACAACATAGATTAGTGGATTCGTGTTGTCTATCATTATCTCACGATAATGTTCCTGAATTGGATTGGTTCTTTCCAATTTACAAATTTTGGTTTGTGCTTCTTGGGAAGAAGTTGATACCTGGATGCTGGTTGATTTCTAGAGGTAGAGAAAAATGTTGTATACCATTCATCCATAAAGTTTTTGCAATCACATCGTTGAGGATAGTCATAGTCATTAGGGATCTGTTTTCACTACAGATATTATCTATCAAAAGAATACTGATACAACATTTTGAACCGAATTCAAGCTATTGCATGGGGAAAGTTAATGAACATTTTGACATCTGTATTTATTTTCGGAAAATTTGTCCGAGTTTCAGATTGTTTTTTCATTTTTGTGATGTGAGGACTACCCCATAAACAAATTTCAGCTGATTGAAGTTGACGAAAACTAAAACTCAAATCGAAAAGCATGAAAGCTTCAAGAAAATATCGGCACAAGATCACAAATCAGAATCATAATAAGAAATATTAATTAGTCGAATTGCATTTGAATTCCGGAATAAATTCTCATTCATTCTCAATCTTATATAAAAATATACATAAAGAGTGATACTCTCCTTGTTTAAATTTTTCTTATGAAATACAAAAGAATGCAACACATAAATTGATTGGAAAATTTCAAATGTCAACTAAGTGAAATATTTGTATCTCAAGAGAAAGACATCGCAAGCACGCCAGCCGTAAGCTCAAAAATATATAGATTTCATAAAGTTTGATGATATTCTAGCTATTTCAAGCTAAATCCATTGAATCACATTAAGAGCACATATTCTCAAAGCAAACCAGAGATGATGGAGGAAGATAAGAAGAAGCTAGCAATAGTAATAATATGAGGAAGAACTTTATAATGGCATTGTTTAGTAATGTTAATACAACAGATGAAATGTCTAGTCATTCCAGATTGAAAATACATTACTCGATTCTGAAGAATAATGAAACAGAGCCACTACTCTTGGGAAACGAATGCATAATTAATTGACTCACCCTGATGGTACAATCCTGATGATTTGTGTCTACGTCCTCCCCTAGGAACATCTACAAATGAAAATTTTTGAGAAAATCTTAAAATTCTCAGGTCTGTATCCATTTTGTGGATAAAAATTAGAACAGTAACAACAGTAATAGAAAATATACATTGCGCGTGCTAGAGAGTTTCTACAATTCAATATCTGCCCAATGCCATTATCTTTCATCGATTCCTGACAAATATTTCAATATTTACTAATTCGTCACATGTTGGGCATGCTGAAAATTCCCTCATTCAATAATTAATTACGAGATGTGTGGTTTAACACCTTATGAAATCCAATATTTTTTTCGTTCGATAGAAGTTTTATGAAAGTTTGTTGAAAATTATAATGATGTGAAGTAACAAAACTAGTGTGGGTGTTTTATATAATTCATTACTGAAACAATTCCTCCGTTTCTCAAATATGTCACCGAACTGAAAATAAAAAAAAATCGTAACGAGAAGGGAAAAAATACCCGATAAGAATACTCCCGTGCGCTCATTATCTTCCGATTGACATGGAATTGAGTTTTCATATCCTTAGAATATACTGACTGAATGACCAAATATCTCCTTCAAGTTCGCCATTGGTCCAAGTCCCTCGAATAGATCAGCAGTTTTGATCATCCGGAATTTGGTTTCCTTAATAACTCGTTACACAATAAATTTTCTTTTGAATACCGAAGTTCTTTTTACAGAGTATTCGATTACTCACAAGAGATTTGTCGGATCTCAAATTTATGCATATATGGAAGTTGTTGATATTTTGCATATTCTTAAATTTTATGATCTAAGGGTATATACGATATAAAAGTTTTCTATTTTTGATTGGAGATAAAGAAATTTATACAATGAACCGAAGAATGCATATCTTTTTTGATTCGACTTGTTCAGAATGGTTCATCTTGAAAGGCAATATATTGAAGTTTGTCAATCGTCATCAGTCTTTATCATAATCAGTTTATAGTTATGGGATCTAAATATAGGAATTCTCATCCAATGAACTTTATCGTGCAATCGTTTCCTCCAAATATCTGTAATTTTGACAGTTTGACTTTCTTATGAAGAATACAGGGTCAAACTGTAGAGTGTCCGGCCGGCCGTATACTTTCTATCATCCAAAATAAATGAGCTAAAGTTGGATTTATTATTATTATTTATTTGTCATATTTTCAGAATACGTTAACTGTCCAAATATCACGGCCGATCTCGTCATTGCACCAAATCCGTTCTATGGTTTAAGTGCTATGAGCATCTGAAACTTGATTTCTTTTATAACTAGAATATCGATCGGATCAAGTTTTAACTCTGAAGATAGATTTTGGACACATAGCCCCAGAGGAACTTGATCTAGCCGGCCAATTCACTGGCCAAAGCGTGAAATGATATGCTCGCCGAAATGCTCTAGCAGTAAAGCCATGGTTTTACAGGCTGTATGGCAAGTGGCACCATCTTGTCGGTACTACATTTCGTAGAGACCACGGGCTTCAATTACAGGCAACTAATAGTCTGTTATCATGGTACGATAACGATCACCATTCACAGTAGCATTCCGGCCGTCGTCTGTTTCGAAGAAATATGGACCGATTATTCCACCGGTCCATAACCCTCACCAAACAGTTGTTTTTTCTGGATTTAAAGGCAACTCTCGAGACTCTTCGGGTTGTTCATCACCTCAAATTCGGGCAATTTGTCTGTTCAAGAACCCATTAAGCCACAAATGGACCTCATCAGTGAACAAAACTTTCGTCTAAAATAGTAGATCCTCTGCAAGCTTGTCAAGAAGCCCAACGACCAAAACTTAAACGATTCGATAGGTTGGTCGGCTTCAGTTCGTAAACTAATTGAATTTTTTTATGCTTTCAAAGGAATATCATTACGTAAAATCGTTGAATACGAAAGGCTATGCTGTTGGACACTTCAGGATCATCTTGTACACTCTTCCTCACCGCCGCTATAATCTCTTCACTACGAGATGGATGTTGTCTATTTGGTCGAGTATTATCCAATAACGAATATTGAGTCTCAAACTTAGTGATTGTGGAACGAGTTGTGCATTCGGTAAGCCGATTATATGGACCGTAAGTCACTTTAAGTGTCTTATACAAATTAATCAGAGAACTCCTATTTTCGTAATGAAGCTGAACAAATTGTTGACGCTCTGCCAGGCTAAATCGTGTCATTATGAAATGTCAGACATTACTGAACAAGAATAGCACTTCAGTTGACACGACGCATACGCGATCTGCAACTAAATCCCCAGCAAAAAGAGTACCTCCAAATGAATCACTCTTTTTAACCATATACAATTAAATCATCAAACTTTTGTTGTTGTTGTTTTGAGTGCTTGTTCCGATTTGGGTATGTCCATTTGGCCTGTCTCACACTTTCTTTTTCATAAAGACGAAGTTTATTATCGGATCAAATCCGTTGTACAGTTCAGCGGTTATGACCATCTCAAATTTAGTTTCCTCAAAATTCATTTGCTCGATTTGGAATTTGAAATTCGTTTTCATAACGTCGAAAAAAAGGTGACTGGTATATTTCGTGAAAATATTCAGGCTAGCCATTTTCAAAAAAATCCTTATTTTTTTAGTAATACACGATTAGTCATTAAATATTCATCGGATCTCAATGCGAAATTTTGCATTAATGGGGTTCTTTGATATATTGGGAACTCTGGAATTTTATCGCCGTAGAGTGAACAATGAGAAGACATAAAAGTTTCTTTATACGATATCATTCTAGTTCAGAAAAATAGTAGAAAAGATTTTTGTCTGAATGTCTATTTGTTTCGAAAATCGAGCCGAAAATGCTCTCAATCGATTCGGTTCGATTTCTTGATGTGGAATCCGTGGTCAAACTTGAGCATTTCCTGCCAGGCGATTCTGAACAAGCGCGCAACAGCTCATATCATCTTCATCATTCAGTTCGCTTTAGTCTCGTTTTGGCTTGGGCATAATTTGAACAATTCTTGTTTCAAAACTTACAAGCTAACTCATTATTATTATTAATATTTAGGGATTGATTAATTAAAAGTTTTCTCATTTTCTTGATCTTTGATCATAAATGAAAATGGTTTCAATTTATGAATCTCTAAATATCAAGTTGATATAGTAGTGAACAATACATCGCGATAAATAAAGCTGAATAATTAAACTTACAAGCGTTATTTGTCGATGAGAATTAACGTTCAATTGCCTTATTCGAGATCAACCAATGTTCATTTTTTCTCTTTGCCAAATCAAACACTAAAAAATAGAAGAGCATTCTATGGTTCTTTATAGAACTGAGTTAATTATGGAAAAATGAAATTGACTTCAACTGAAAATTATTCTGTAGTTCTGAATAATAAAATTGTTCAAGTGACTCTCATCTGAAATTTCTAAAATTCTCATCACACTTTCGCTCGAAGTTTCTTCAATAATTCTCTGATTATTATTATACAACTTCATATAATAGTGTTAGGAATTCGAATAAATTGAAATCATCAATTTGAAGTTCTTAAAGTTAAATGGAATGTTCAGGATTATTTTCAAAACCACATTGATCCAAAAATAGAGGGCGATACAGACTGTTTTTGTTTTAATATTGGTGTTCTTTAACAATAGGATTAAAAGCTATCAATAGTTCCCCAATCGTTTATTCGTTATGATTTTCAAAATGCAAACGTCGTGTGTAGCCAATGAATATAGCCTATATAAAGTTTTGAAAACTGAGCTATATTCCAGTTTCGACATAATGTTTATTTTTAATCAGAAGTTAACTAATTTCATCATTTATCTTTATTTTCATTCAGCTTCGCCCTCTTCACTTATAATAATACGTTTCAGAATATTTTCAAGCCATTTATAACGTTAATACAGCTTTTGAGTTCTGAAATAACTTCACTAACTAACGTTCTGGAACTCGGATGGCTCCACCAAATCTAACAGAGTGAAAACAAACTAGAATATTCCACGGATTATTATTTAGATAACAGCTCACAAACCCCAGTTTTCTTTGGGACAGAATAAATAAAGGAAGAAATTCTATGCAATGAGGGTAAGCGGCAATCCTATATTACCAGGTTCACTTTCAGAATTGTATTTTCAAAAATCTTCTTTCCAGATATATAATAATCAGGGAGACATTTCAGATTTTCGAAAAATTGGCATTATCCATTGTATTTAAAATGGCCTATTATAATCTTACTCTTCTTGAAAGTATCACTGATACCTATATTTATTCTAGAATACACTATTTTTCTTAATGAATAAAAGAGAATTTTTCATTCTTATCATAACATCAAACAATTCAAATAAATAAAGAAATATTAATCAAAAAATGCAATACAACAGGAAAAACTATCTGTAAAATGTCTTCAACTTATTTCAGCATGAGGTTTGTCCCGACGTAATCGCCATTTTTAATCGCTTTTTTTGCGTGAAGGATTCCCTGAACAATTTCTTATATTCAATTGATCTTTTGAAATGAATGCTTTATTGAAGCAGTTTGAAAATCCATTTATAGTTGAATTAAAATTTTGCGTCTTTTTCATTTATTCGAACACAAAATTATTTCATTAATTTCCAGGTATTTTTAAGTATATTCCATAATTTTTTTTTTATATTCCATTTTGAGGAAAATGGCAGAATATAAATCATCGAAACACAATGCGTCACTTTCAGTAAGTGTGCCGAAAAATTGGAGAAGGTTTATTACGTGCTGATTCATTCCAAAATAGCGAGCACAAAGTATCTCTGATAAAGTGGATATACATTATTCTTGTTTCAGCGGAGCTCTAATTTCGATTTTTTTTTCCAATTTTCCCGCTCAGAGAGAATTTTCCAACCAAAACTGAATAATGTTACATCAAAATAACTTGAAACTTTCTAAGGAATCTATTTCTGCAATAAAAAAATGATGTTGTAATTTGAAAAACGGAAGTTGACGTCATTTCCGGAAAAACCGGAGGTGCTCATGCCATGAAAATATTTCAGATTTCATCAGAATCGTGAAATACTTATAAGTGCTGAATTTCATGAAAATACGTACTGTAGTTTCCCGTATAAATATGGGTGAGGTTCCTCGTGAAAGACCCTGTATAATTGATCATAATCCATATTCATTCGATCTCGGCATTTCTTTAAACTACGAAGAATTACAAAAATATCTGGGGCAATTCCACGCGGAAATGTAAATGTTCTCCGTTCGACTTCCTGCAAGGCTTTTCCAGCTGAACTTCTGTTTCGAAATGAAAACTTGATTTTGTCGCAGCTTTCATCTGCCCAGTTTCATCAGATAGAGAAAATGCGTAATCCCTGGTTAGATGAAGGCAAACCATTACTATCGGTTCGACTTGAAAGCATTGTCAAAGGTCCCCTAATATATTCCCATTGACGAGTAATTTATTCCACAATGCGAATCTGCCAAGGAAGGCTGACCGGACTGAAACAATAAGATGGAAATTGGGAACCTTCCTGAGAGTGAAGTATTTCACACCTACTTTGGCTTTTCGTTTATATTTGCATGTGAAAGAAGTGACATTAAAACGACTCTTCCGAACGGTATTCGACAGAGATCGAAGATGACGTATAATAGAGATATACGAGGTGATAGATGCACAATTGAATACATCCATGAGAATAATTACTGGCACCATAAGATCTACACCGGTTCATTGGTTACCAGTATTGTCTAATATTGTCCCTCCCCATATTCGCAGACAGACTGCAGCTCTGAATTCTTGGAATAAATATCATTCTTTTCCCAATTTATTCCCAATTATTTCATATTTTCCACAAAATAGAATTCCCAGATTGAAGTCACGTAAACCATTATGGCATAATACGTTCTTCAATATGAACATAAGTGATAAAGAATTATGGAAGACTGAGTGGAACTCTTACGAAATGTTCAATAAATATCTCGTTTCTGATCCTTCTGAAAAAGTTCCTGGTTTTCATCTTCCAAGAAAAATTTGGACAGTTCTTAATCGTTTGAGAACAGGTCATGGTCGTACCAATGGCATGCTATTTAAATGGAACTCAGTTCCTAGTGCAAGTTGTGAATGTGGAGAAGCAGAAGAAACAATACCTCATCTCATCGATAGTTGTCCCATATATAAATTTCAAGATGGTTTTAGGGCTATTCATGATGTTTCCAACTCTTTCTTGGAATGGGTTATAAATTTCAAACGAATATGATAGGTATTTTTGTTATTCAGTTATTTTTTCTGCTTTTGTCTTTTTATTTCCAGATTCAATGTGAACACCTTGAAGAAGTCTCTGTCTCCACCAATAGAAGATCACTCTTGAAGAAAGAAGTCCCTGAAATATATTTCAGCTTATTTTTGTATTTTCACACTTAGACGGGGAGCCAGGTTTTTTTTTTTTTTCACAGGGTTTTTTCCTAGGCTTTTATGTCATACGCCGAATTGTATGACACCCCGTCACTAACCCCTGATCTATATGCTTTATTGTTTGCTAATTAAATATTGTCAGCCAAAAGTTCAAAAGAATATATATATATATACGAGGTGAGTCTTGATTACTTTTAAGAATAACGATTCTGGCACCTTAATTTTCCAGAGAATGTATGATGCTAAGTAACCCTATGAGCTTTATACCGCATTATTCGAAATATTTTAATTTGAATAAATCTAATTTTCGATTGCCTTTATCTTTTGAAGAGAGAGAGAGAGTTACTTATGATACTAGTTTGTTATGTTGAAAATAAGTTACACGAAAAAATTTATACCACCAATAAAGTTCCTGAGCTAACGTCAGTGCTTTTCTAAATGTTCACTAGACAAAACTACAGCTATGAAAAATACAAAACAAAAATATATTTTTTGGTATATGATTAGATACAATATCATAAATTGTTCGGTTGGATGCTTAACTAAATCGAAATTTTCAAACCAGCTTTTGAGTGCTTGTTCCAACTAGATCAACATACTATCGTTTTGCCTAAATATCTGTAATTTTCGAATATCGAGCCGACAATGGTATCATTTTCGGTTTGACTTTGTGAAGAAGAACCAGAGGTCAAATTTGAATATATCGGTTCGTTCGGCAGTATCTACCCCTATCATCCAAAGGAGATAAGCTAGAATTTTCAGAGCTGGTTTGTTATCAAAATATCTCGGACAAGTTCGTTATAGGGCCAAATCCGTTCAGATGTTATGAGCATCTTATATTTGGTTTCCTCGATAAATTGTAGAATATATATTTCATCAATTTATAACTTTAAAAAGGATTGAATTAAGTTGAAACGAATACGTTCTCGAAAATTCGTGGAAATCGCCACTCCAGAAAAGTTTAAAAAATTCTCAAAATCTTTCTTCAAATACCTGATATTTCGTAAGTTATCCATGATTGGTTCACAAAGTTCGGAAAGTAAATCAGGGTGATTGATGTCATTGAAATTCTCCAATCACGGCATTGTACCATTTCAATTCAAGAAGCTAGGCTTACTTCAATACACAGGGTGTAACTAAATAAGTGTCAAATATTTAAAGTGGTGATTCCTCATCGAAAGAAAGATAAGATCTTTCATATAAAGAAACTTCATTGGAGCATCCCTTGTTAAGATACAGCCCCTCAAAGGGAGTACATAAAATTTGAATAACAATTTTTTTCACAAGTACCAAAAATGTTACAATATTGAAATTAACCTAACGTTTCCTACTAGCAAAAAGACACTTATCTAGTTAATTATTTGGTTTACCCCATGGTTGTAAGGGAATGAAACGAAACCCCTAAAGTTTATTTCCAATGTAACTTTTTGTCTTATTATTTGTTCAATATTTAAAAATTCATTTCCGATAGCCTCTTTCATTCTAATCAAAAATGTCTCATGAGTTTTTTGCCCAAAATAAACCAATTCGCAGCAAAAAAGCAGCAAAAATTATTTTACGAACAACTACAGAGATAGGTACATCGTCATAAATGCGAACTGGATTCATTATTATTCTGTAGCTAGTACCTGCGTTTCCCACCCTTACAACCATGGGGTAAACCAAATAAATAACTGGATGAGTGTCTTTGTTAGTAGAAAACGTTAGGTTAATTTCAATATTGTAACTTTTTTTGGTGCTTCTGAAAAAATTGTTACTCAAATTTTATGTACTAGTTCTGAGGGGCTGTATCTCAACAAGGGATGCTCCAATGAAGTTTCTTCATATGAAAGATCCTATCGTTTTTCGATGAGGAATCACCTCCTCAAATATTTTACACTTATTTAGTTACACCCTGTATATGTAGACGTTCAATGATTGAAAGTTTTGATTACACAATTGAAACATCCGAATAATATGTAAAATAGAATTTTGCTAGTATCTATTTGAGTTTTGGTGGCTTTATTTAGGATTGTGTAATGGAAATAAGAAATATTTGGATTCAGAGAAATTTTTATCAACATAGAAATAAAGGATAAGGAAACTGTAGCAGAGTAGAAGAGAGCAATCAGCAGAACTTGTGGTGACAGGGCAGCACTACAAAAACGATGAGTGCTATATTTTTATTCCAAACAAATGAAAAGACAGGTCATGATGTCGAATGCGATGTGCGAGAACATGTGTAACCTACAAACGAAAATTCACTGCACAAAAAGTGGATAATTCTGTACAGAGGTTTGACTGTACAAACCATAAACAGTAGAAAAGAGTGTTGCAATGCGTCAAGATACAAATGTCTCAATAGGGAATAATTGTTGTGAACGAGCCTTTATTTTCTTTTGTTTATTTGCTATGACATCGGTGAAATATATTTAGAATATATCAAGTCATTGAACAGACAACATCATATTTTTTCATCGTGTTAAAAATGTCGAATTTTGTACCAGAAAGTGATGATTGGCGGAATGCATTCATTTTTTGTTTTCATTCGATGAAAAGCGCTGCATAGTCGCATCGAATGCTCGTCGAGGCATATAGTGAACATGCAAAAAAAGGTTTCAACGGTTCAGAAATATTGATTTTCATGTGAGAAATAAAGAACGTGGAAGACCACCAAGAAACTTCAAAGACGCTGAATTGCAAACGATATTGGATAGAGCTGACACTTTGAATCCGAAGGGAATGGCAGAAATGTTAGATGTTGCACAATAAACAATATCTGACCGTTTAGAAGCTATGGGAAAGAACCAAAAGTGTGGAAAATGGGTACCACAGGAATTGAATGAAAGACAGATGGAACAACGAAAAAACAATTGTGAAATTTTGCTTCAGAGACACGAAAGAAAATCGGTTTTGCATCGGATAAGAATCCTAAATGGAAAAAATCATGGGTTAATCCGGGCAACCAACAACATCGACTGCAAAACCAAATCGATTCAACAAGAAGACAATGCAGTGTGGTTGGTGGGACCAGAAAAGTACCACGGGCTCCTAAAACCTGGTTGAACTGATCGCTGCCGACAACAAATGATCAATTCGAGCAATGTAGTGATCGAGAAACGAACAGAATGGGCCAGAAGACAGGCAAGAAGAAGGTAATTTTGCTCCATGACAATGCACATGCACATTACGCAAAACCGGTTTCAGATACAATCAAAACACTAGGCAGGAGCTGCTACCCCACCCGCTGTATTCACCAGACTTGGCTCCATCCGACTACCATTTGTTTTCATAGATGGGACATTGGCTGAGCAGCACTTTGATTCCTACGAGGAGGTTGAAAATTGGGGTCTGGTTGGTTTGCTTCAAAAGACGAACAATTTTATTGGCGTGGTATCCACAAGTACCCAGAAAGGTGGTCAAAATGGGTAGAAAACAATGGCCAACACTTTGAATGAAATGTTTTTCACTTTTCCATTAATAATTAATGTTTTATTTTCACATCAAAAACCTCATTTCATACCGGTATACCTGATATTTGAGATCCATGGACTTGGCAAAAACATTTACCAATTGTGCCATATACACCTTTATCTCAACCTTTCAGAGTTGATCTGAATGAATTCCTTCTAGAAGATTGTTCAATCGTTAGGGCGATTTTATTTGTATCACACTATTTCTGAGTACAGAAAAATACTTAAGATCGACTGCGCAAAAGCTCTTGTCCTCACGTCAGTGATTTTATACATTTGTAGTCAATGAGTAGATGATCCTTTTTGTCGAATTCATCAAACTGAAAACATCATATGTGAGTATTATGATTGTAATCCACAGATGATTGGATGGAATTTGACACATGATTCTGAATTAAGTGATATTGTTGCGTACCATAGTTAGTTTACTGTGGCTGTTCTTGATGAACCAATCTTCGATTGACTCAGTTGGGATGTATATCTTTGAGTTTCAAAGATATACGTCGATACCAAAACGGTGTATCGAAATTTCACTTGATACTGCTGGGTTAGCTCAAAGTAAAACGCTATTTAACTACAACAGTAAAGTGACTTTATTGTTTCGTCAGTCTACGACTAAGCTTGATGTTTACAGTACGGAGGTTTGCGTGATTCTCTTGAATACATATATTTTTCATTTTTATATTCTCATCCTTCTGGTGCAAAAGAGGGTACAAACATTCTAGAACATTCTAATGGAACTCCAAGAGCTCTCTTGGAAGATCGCAGTCCCAAGTATATAATGGGACCACATGTTCCCCGTTCGAAGTATTACATTCCTTACAAATGAAATGGTTAAAAAGGTTTCTTCAATATATTTGTTAACCCTGAAGTTGGGACTTATGCTTTGAATGACCTGAGTGGCCAAATATCCTGTTGGTAAACAGATGTATCTGTACAATGGGTAAAAAAGGGATCGAACACAACTCTTTGAGACATTTCAACCCTGAAATTGGGGTGCATTCCTTAAATGACCCGACAACTCAAGCAATTGTTTATGGTTAACAAATATATCTGTTCGATGAATTACACAAGGGATCAAACAGATATGATTAATTACTTTGTTTAGTAAAAAATTATCAATGAAGAATATCGATCAAATTACCTGATAATTTTCGAGAATCGTTTGTTCTATCAATTTTGTTTATCTGGTTTATCTATTAAACAAATATTCTACACACGCAATAAGTCACACTTCTCATTGATAAAGAAGAAGCACCACCATAAACCTGATGAATTTGTTTCACTAATCGAAAACACGTTCAACTTATGAAGCGAAAATATTCATCAATTGTACGCTGAAAGCATGTTCACAGGTGTACCGATAGAATTATTCATGTCATTTGGTTCCACTGGACTTCAATTTTCCAAATGAATTACTTCGACATATTCCCAACGACCTAAACGAAATTGTTATCGATCGACTCTGGTCGGTTTTGTTTATTTGGCAAACCGAGTGGATTAAACAACACGGTTGATATCATTTGGATCCTATTCTGCATATTGTTTTCTGGAAAATAATGATTTGGTATGGACACTTGACATTGAGCGGTGTAGCCAACGGCGTAGAGGAATTCAACTCTTGTAAACAAAATAAGAGAAGCGCTGACGTAAGGTCTATTGGGGAGAAACCATGGTTTCTAAATATTTGTCTGTAGCAAAGTGTGTTACGAAAGACATTCGAGGAACGTTCCAGTTTAGGTTATTCAATCCGACAAAATTACTCGATTGAAAAAATGCAGTTTTATCCCAGAAAGTCCCCTTAACTAAAATTATTTTTATAATATAAAGCTGTTAATATAGGATTTATTTAGAATCCACTCAAAAAATAATGTACACGAAAATAAAACAATAAATTATTTTTTAATCATATGTTTAGACAGTTCAAATACATATTTCCCAGAATTAGTTAATTTCAAATTGGAAATGTTGTATTGATCCTGAGCTTGAACGATTGAACCTGAATACGCTGATTAGAAATGATCAATTAAAAAGTTCATAAGAGGGTGCAACATGTCACATTTTCCCAGACACCCTGTATATTGCAGTTAATTACTGTGCATAGGTGACTATTTACATGCGCTGATATAAAAGGTTGTCAAATATCTCCCATCTGCAATTTTCCTCTATATTCAATGCTTTATAAAAAATGTTGCAGTGATCGGATTTAGTTCAAATATGCGCTGTTTTGTTCGATAATCTGTTTCCATCTAGACGGCAACTTCATAATACCTCGCTCGTAGAAGACCCCCTCCTTATTTGCAAAGATCTCGGACAGCCACTTTTCACAAGCCCCTTTTGTGTTCAACCTCCTATCCGAGCTTCCGAAGCTTCTCACTCGTCATCGACGAAGGGAGTTGTCCTGGTGGAACACTACATCCTTCTTGTTGGCCAATTCAGGACGCTTCTGGTCGATCACCTGCTTCAAGCGGTCCAGTTGTTTGCAGTAGATGGTAGAATTAAGCGTCTGGCCATATGGGAGCAGCTCATAGTGGATGATTCCCTTCCACCCTTCCAAACACACAGCAAAGCCTTCCTGGCCGTCAATCCAGGCTTGGCCACTGTTTGAGACGATTCACCTGCCTTCGACCACGACCGTTTTCGCTTGATATTGTAGTATGTGATCCATTTTTCGTCGCCAGTCACCATCCGCTTCAAGAATGGGGCTAGTTCGTTCCGTTTCAGCAGCATATAGTTGATTCGATCCAGAAGGTTTTTTCGCGTCAAATCATGCGGCACCCAAACATCAAGCTTTTTTTGTATCCAGCCTTCAGCAGATGATTTAAAATGGTTTGGTGACTAACTACCATCTCATGAGCGATGTTACGAGAAGGCACATGTCGGTCTAACTCGATGTATTCCATGATTTGATTGGTATTTATCGTCACAGGTCTTCCGCCCGCTGGCTTATCCATGGTGTCATTCTCACCGGCTCTGAATCGTCGAAACCATTCCTTCGCGGTTCGAACTGATAGAGTATCATCCCCCAAAACACCATCACTCTCACGGAACGTTTCTAAAGAGGATTTGCCTTTAGCGAACGAAAACTTCAAAATAGCGCGAACTCCTTGTTTACACGTCTATAACTGTTGAACGCAATATCCAAATCAATCATGCATAGCGTCGTTTTGTAGGTTATGTCAAGAGCTTTCAAACTGTGTATAGTTTTGCCAGTTACGAGCTCCGTAACGCTTTGTACATAGCCGCGAAATTCAAAAGAAAAAAAAGCGGAAGGGAGATATTTGGCAACCTATTATTATACATATATACATATATCTATAGGGAGCAGTCAGTCATTATTTGAATGCGAAGAAATAAAGATGGTCCCTCAATTGTTTTATTGATTTATGCATATTTGTTAATATATTGCACAAGGTAAAACTTCGTAGATCTGGCAATTTTATCTGACCTATGTGCCTTGCTGTCAAAATGAAGTTCTATGCGAATTATATTCCATCTGTTACTGCATTAGTTTTTTATAGAAAATTCTATTCCATACGAGTTCGTTTCTGTAATAGTGCTGTTATACGGATGTTTTTTCTAGATTTGTATAGCCATTCTTAAACTCATAGCTCCTAACAATAACATGGAGAAATGATTGAATTCAATAATGCTTTGAATATAAAAAGCATCGATATATATTCAAAATTTTGTGAATCTCGGATTTTTTTGAAATTTTCAAGTGTGGAATAATTTCATAGAAATCTTGTAATTATATCTGTTTTAACTTCATTTAAACATATTTCAAGTTACAATTCTATCAGATGAATATTGTAGGAGTTATTGGAGAAATCAAATTGATGCTCATAACTGCTGAACTATTCGACGGATTTGGCCCAATGAAGAATTCAACTGAACTATTTGGACGTTAACTTTTTCTGAAAATATGAAAACTCTAGTTCATCCATTTTAAAAGATATAGGGTACACGGCCAGCAGGCCCAACAAACATACTCAATTTGAATCATAGATTTTTTATCAGAAAATCGAACCTAATCGATTGTGACCATTTTCGGTTCGATATTGGAAAATAGCAGACATGGGAAAAACGATAATACGCCGTTTCAGTAGGAAAGCGCCCAAAATTCAAACTACACCAATTTTATAGTGATAATTTTTGTTGTTAATCTGATGAATTAATTTCTTAGGAATCATTCTTTATACCAAGTAAAACATAAAATTATAAATCATTTGTTGAATATAAGTATTTACCCGGTAATATTGAACAATATTAGTTGATGTTCATGGTATAATTTTAATAATATATATATAATATATATATTGGAGAAGGATAATGGGTTAAACCGCAGGAATGCAGAAAATATGGGAAATGGATGGAAGGTACTTGCCGACACGTGTTTCTGCTTATTGGCTTCTTCAGGGCAAGGCAACCAAGAAACCTGGATATGGATGGAAATATTGCCCTGAAGAAGCCAATAAGCAGAAACACGTGTCGGCAAGTACCTTCCATCCATTTCCCATATTTTCTGCATTCCTGCGGTTTAACCCATTATCCTTCTCCAATATCTTAAATCACCGCATTATCTTCACTTTGAATATAATATATATATATAATAAAAGAATGTGATTTGGCTTCGGAATAATATATTTCCTTTCTTTTACCAACTCATTTTGTAGGAATTGAATTTTCCTTATTTCTGTTTATGAATTTGATGTGAACACGATAGAAGTGGGCCATTAGATAAAATTATTGAGTATATTTTCAATGAGAATAGCAGCTCCTGAGATGGTTTAATGAATTTATTCATATTTTATGTGAAACTCTACATTGCCAAGATGTAATCAGAATATGCCTTATCATTCCGCCATTATCAAAAACAATATCTTCATACCATTATTAATATCCGTGGTGACTACCACTTTACATATTTGAAAAAAAGATTTTACACCATATCCAATACTTGTAGATGCATTTGGATATAATAATAATAATAAAATGTACAAGATTCACCCTAGGGTTTCTGATCTCCTACAACATCTCATGCAATAGTGGAGAACAACAATTCATTTGACAACCGGTGAATCCACCATCATGACACCCGAAATCAAGATAAACCGAGGGATCTCCCAAGGAGACTCCTTGAGCCCTTTGTGGTTCTGTTTAGCGCTAAACCCGCTTTCAAAAACACTGAACAGAACAGGAATAGGGTACACCTTGACAAATCATCGAGTAAAACATACCATATCACATCAGTTATATATGGATGACCTTAAATTATATGCCCCCATCTAACGACAAACTCAAGGAACTCATTAGGCTAGTCTAGCAATTTTCTGACGATATTAGCATGAAATTCGGCCTGGACAAATGCAGAGTTATAAATATAGGAAAAGGAAAATGCAGAGCAGGAGACGTACAGCTCAATAGTGGCGGCTTGATTGAGTCCATGAACGAAGGAGATACATATAAATACCTGGGATATGAACAAACCAAATCTATAGAACACACTAAGATCAAGGAAACCCTCACAAAAGAATACCTCACGAGAGTCAGAAAAATATGTCATACTGAACTTAATAGTAAAAATCTGTTCAAAGCCATCAACACCCTGGCAATACCTGTGTTGACTTACTCTTTTGGAGTAATATCATGGACCAACACAGACCTCGAGAACATCATGCGGAAAACTAGAACTGAGTTGACTAAGGAACGCAATCACCACCCTAAATCAAGCATCCTTAGGATGACAATTCCTAGGAGCGAAGGAGGAAGAGGTCTCATAGACATAAAAAATGTACGCAACAGTCAGATCAAACTCATGAGGACATACTTCCACCAGAGAAGCTCAATATCACCCCTCCATCGGAGCATCTGCTTGACAGATAAGGGATATACACCACTCAACTTAGCAAATAGGGCAGTACAGAGAACAGAAGAGGTTCGCAATCAAGAGGACAAACACCGAGAATGGCGACAAAAGACACTTCATGGGAAACACCCACATGACCTCGATCAACCATGTGTTGACAAAAGTGCGTCGAATGCTTGGCTAAAAAAAGGGGAACTGTTCCCGGAGACAGAAGGATTTATTCTAGCCATACAGGACCAAGTGGTGAATACGAGAAACTACCTGAAACATATTGTTAAAGACCCTAAGGAGAGAGATGACAGATGTAGAAAATGTAAAGAAAAACCCGAAACAATACAACACGTTACATCAGCATGTAGTCTACCTTCCCAAAATGATTATTTTTACCGACACAATCAAGTAGCTGCAGTAATTCACCAAAATATATGTAACAGGCTGGGACTCAATACAGACGAACCTAAGATGCCTTGTTATAAATACGTTCCTAAGTCAGTAATTGAAACCAACCAATTCACTGTTTATTACGACCGATCGTTCATTACTGATCGCAGTGTCCCCTTTAACAAACCTGATATCGTTATGGGAGACAAGCAATCGAGCGAAGGTATTATTGTAGACATCGCTATCCCTAACACGCATAACCTGCTGAATACAATTGCAGAAAAAAAGAAAGTACACTGAGTTAGCAGATGAGATAAAAAGGATGTGGAATCTCAACAAAGTCACTATCGTACCAATTGTTCTCTCTATACAGGGGTTATACCATGGGAGTTGCACAATGGCTTGGAGTTCCTGGGACTACACAGAGATATTTACATGCTGCTACAGAAAGTTGTAATTCTGAACAACACTAGAATAGTCCAAAGATTTTTGAGTCAGGATTAAATTATGGAGATGCTTGGCGAAAAACCCGTATCCCATTAGATCAACCAGGACAACCTGAGAAACTAGAAATATAATAATAATATTTATTCATCATCAATACATTCCTCTGAAACAAGTTAAGTCAAAAAATAACATTTATTAAATTAAAATTTAATATAGACATATTTCAAATTTATCTATCACACACATACATTTTGACAACATTGCATGTGGTGTTTATGCTAAGCTTTTTATATACTGGTACAATCTAAGCAATCTTCAAATTTTGTGGGAATATACCCTGTTTAATGCAGCAATTAAATATCTCGCAGAGTACATTCCTTATAACTGGAAAAACTTGCTTCAGTATTGTCACGTTCAATCCATATATGTCAACTGAGTCCTTGTTGTTGCGATTTTTAGTTATTTGATCTCAATATGATCTCCCAAATTGCCTTCTTTTTATCTGTAGCTTCATCAATTAACTTCGAATTTAACGTTCTTTTCATTCTAGTATAACTTTCACGAAGGTGTGTTTTTATGCCCTTCAGTATGTCAAAGAAGTCTTATCTTTCTTAACATGATATATCGTTTGTGCAGCATCTACAGCTCTTCGAAGCCCTCTATATCATCTATATTTCTTTACCATTTATCCTTTGATCTTCTATTTTCAACGATTACCTGTGGGAAACAATTCTCGAAAACAGTCTGTAAAATTTCATGGAAATTATTATAGTTAATTTCAGCACTTTCATGCCTCAGAATCTGCCAGTTAGCCAACAATAAAACTTCTTTGAATTTAGAAATATTCTCACAGGTGATCTTATGTTTAATTGTTCTATATTTCCTTGTTTCAATGTTTTTCACATCCAGGAACATCAGTTGTGCTCTATGGTCAGATATCCCTGGCTTCAAGGTCTTAGATTGGTAAAGGGTCAAATCTGCGTCAGAGAAAATGTTGTCAATTCAGGTCTCTCAATGTTGAGTTACTCGGCTAGGCTCATCGAATATTCTCAACAAACCAAACGACTCACATAGCTGCGTGAGTTCATTTTTTTGTCGGCAGTTTCCCAAGAAATCCACATTGAAGTCACCAGCCACGCAAAGTATACTTGGCTGGCCCCCAAATACAATCTCCAATGCATCTGCGAATTGTTCCATAAATGTGCTGTAATGTCCATTCGGTGGCCTGTACACAACCAGGATATTCATATTGACTTCCAATACCCTAATGCCAGTCATCTCAACATCGTGTTCCACGGAAAGCTCCTTGACTTCAGGAATTTTCTCGAATCTTATGCCGTTCTTTAAAATACTTGCGCATCCACCATTTTGCCATTTACTATAGCGAAATTATCTGCTACAATATAGTTGGTCAAATCAATGCGACTCAGAATTTCCGCTGATGTCCTGTGCTCAGTTATACATGCAACTTTTATGTTATTGATATTAAAAAAATGGGCAACAATATGTATTTTATTTTTGATTGACTTTAGTTTTAGATAAGCTATGATCAACCCTCTCTCCTTTCTTAGTTTTTGTGATTTGAAATTTTCCCGACCTATGTCCACCATGTGATGGAAAAAACTTTTCACAAAGATATAGGATGGCCAATATTCGCCTTTATGAAGCTCTTCAATTAATTCTATATCTTCACTCACCCTGAATGAGGTACTTTTAGCTGTTTCCTTTTGCGGCAGTTTCTCCACTGAGAATTTTTTTTCCGGAAAAGTACCTTCGAGATGACTCAAAACAGTTTCCTCGGTTGTTCTCAGGTTTACTCGCCCGAGATGGACCCATGTTTTCCTGTCGTTTCCAGTAAAAGTGGTCGAAGTTCTGGTGCTCTCAGTAAGGAATTCCCCCATGCTGTTCGGCTTCTTCGTCACCCTCAAATCTGCTGTGCTCACTTCAAGATTCTCGTTAGATCTTTGGATTTCTGTGAAGTATCGGCAACACTGCGCTGCTTGACGTTACAATCGTTAGTTATCATCGATTTTTGTAAATCAATAATTGTTTTCTGATATTCTCTTATTTCAACCAAATTTGAGATTTCATGATTTGCAGATCTTGATTTCGTTCTCATGAGCTCGATTTCATTTTCAAACTTCATGTTTTGAATATTAATTTCTAGGTTAGACTGACCTGCATCATCGAAGAAACCATTCTAGTTTGTTGTGTTTATATGATATTTAATACCTTCACTTATATTGACATTTTCGGGTATTCGCTTGTTTATTATATTTTCTATTAATTTAGTTTTGTTCAGCTTATTGAGCTCGGAATAAAACTCCTCGTAATTTGACATGTTGCCACGATTATCGTTTCAAGAAGCAACAATTGTTCTAAAGTAATGACAAAAGAAATACGAAACTTATACCCACCAACTGAGAGGATGATAGGGATAAAGTTGTGTTGTTTCTCAACGTCAGAATAGCAATTAGTCTCAGTTTGAAACCCTACTTGTCTGGCAATAGCATTCAGAACATCTTGACCTCAATTGTCCTTTTGATCCTATGTAAATATAGAGGGTTCAGGTAAAACACAACTCTATTCATTGTGCTGTTAATTGGATGACTCGGTAATGAACCCAGGTGCATGATTTCACAGTCGAAAACAGAATATTCATATATTAGATTGTATTTGATTCAATAATATCTGAAAATATAATAGTCAACGAAAAGAATACGGCGATTTTTTTCTTATTTTGACACCGCTAGAAAGAATATGCTTCTTCTGCTACATTCCTCGAACGCGACGAATGATTGCCTGGGTCTAAATAGTACTTTTTATTTAGGAATACATAACAACCATATAATATTTCTAGTCTGACAATCAGTCCAAGGCAAGACAAGTGTTTTTTTTTGCGTTTACTGTTAGTCAATGTCCGTGGCCCATCGTCATTACAACATCTGTCTTCAGTGCCTTTCAGAGATAATATCTTTCGTAAATAGACGGTTATTCTTGTTTTTGGTATATACAGTGAACTTATGATATAAACCCTCAACTTTAACTTATACGACTTTTTTACGCTGCAGCGATGATGGTGTATTATAAAAACTATAAAAATCCCTTTAGCTGTACGAGGATGTACCAGGAATTAACGAGACTGGTGGTAGACAATATCAACTCAACATTTATTCAATTAAATTCAACAACTATCCTTTGAGATAATATCTATTCTATTCAATACACTTATCCCATCGGTTTATCCACTTACCATAAACTTCTGAGAAACCATTTTCTGATGGTCTATTTAGTATACCCATCACAGCATTGTTGAGCTCTAAATAAGACTCAAATCTGCTAGCTCGCAATTCTTTTATACAGTGGCATAACGTACACCCCCGCAAACCCCGCAGAGTGGGGTGGCCCGGGCGTTGGGGGAACTCGGTCGTCAAATCAAAATTCAAATAAATTTATCGATAAATTTTTTATATCTTGGACTACTTTCAAACTCTTCAACGTCTCGTCGTATGACCATGTGTTGCAGGGTTTATTGAACAGTGACCAAGGGAAGCAAAGGCATATTTGCACTGCTATACAAAATGAATTGATTCAAATCTTATCCGATAAAGTCAAATCAGAAATACTAAAAAATGATTGTGACGCACAGTTTATCTCGGTAATACTTGATACAACTCAGGATATTACCAAAAAAGATCAACTATCTCATGTTATTCGATACGTTACGCTGCAGACAGATTTTTCATGAAAGCCTACATCATTTGTAATCAATAAAAGTTTTTCAGGATTCAAGATAGTGGATGATCAGTCAGAGAAAGCAATTCTAGAAGTCTTTGTAACAAATGGATTATCACTATCAAAATGCAGAGGCCAAGGGTTTGACGGTGCAGCAACCATGTCTAGTGTTTAAACTGGATTGAAAACAAGTATCCAAGAAAAACAAAAGATGGCCAAATATGTGCACTGCGCCGCACATAATTTGACCTTGGTGGACAATGATGCAATGTCAGCGATTCCTGAAAACGTAATTCTTTTTGGGACACTTGAAAAACTGTATGTGTTTTTCAGTCAGAGTATCAAAAGATTTTGTCATCAGCACGAACTCTGAAGAAACTGTGTCCAACTAGATGGTCTTCTAGAATAGATTCGTTTAAAGCCCTCGTATATTCTTAAACAGATGTTATGAAGGCACTTTCGAGTGATTTTGAATCATCTCCCGTACTCTGGATCCATCCGTGTATTTGTATTCAAAATCATCCAAAGACAAAGCTGAAGCAATGGGTTTGAAGAAACAATTAGAGAGTTTCTCATTCATTTTTCAAATTGTATTTCAACTGAAAATTCTTGAAGCATTAAACGTGGTATCAAAGCGATTAGAAAACCAAGATTATGATTTGTTTGAGGCAGTTACAGATTTAAAGACGGTTTCTGAAAAACTTACTGATGTCAGAAACAGCTTTGAGGAAATGAGGATCCTTTCAACAGTAGTTGCAAATGCTTGGGGAGTTACCAATCAATTCGGAAACAAGAACAAAAAGTGTAAGTAGCATTTTGATGAGCATTGTCAAGATGACAGATTGACAGACTCAGAAACATGTTTAAAAATATTTGTTTTTTATGACACTCTGGACATAGTCATTTCGCAGTTGCAAAGCAGATTCGAAGCTATTTTTTTCAGTTCTTTCCCCCAAATTGTTGTTGGATGCAACAGATGTTGAGATCAGGATTGCCGCTAGCTGTCCGAGCGCCCGCGTGCAAATACTGTTTTACCGCCCCCAATAAGGAGCTACATCAAGGGCGTATCCAGAGAGCAAGTAGGAGAGAAGTAGTGGCAAGTTTTGGCGAGGGACCTGAACTGATCTTGAGTGAACAGCGGGAAAAAGGGAGGAAGGTTTAGATCGTTTCCATTCGAAGATTTAGTGTGAAAAACTCTTTCTTGGGGGGGGGTTGTGTTAATTACCCCCAGTACCCAGAAATGACGACTGAACATACGCATACAGTAGGCGAAAACCTCCTGAAATTCCATTAGTTCCTGATATCTCAACTAATCGTAAAAAATGACCTCTGTGCATACCCATGCAGTAGGATTAAACCTCCTGAAATTCCATTGGTTCCTGATATCTCAACTAATCATGAAGAAATGACGACTATACTAAGCATACTGTAGGCGTAAATCTGCTAAAATTCCATTGGTTCCTTTTGAGATGTCGAATAAAGTGAATGCCTTGATCGAGGAATATGAAGATGATCACAGTACTCACCTAAACTTCCAAATCAACTCTTTCAGAATTGCATGGAAATCTGAGATTGAGGAAATAACATCAATACTACAGTTAGCTGATCTCCTCTTTTTGAAAAACTTTACAATTGCAGCTAGTTTTCCAGATCTCTGTACTACCTTTATGTAATTTTTGACATTACCAGTTACAGTCGCAAGTGCAGAGCGATCCTTTTCTAAGTTAAAGTTGATAAAGAATTATTTGAGAAGCACAATAACTCAAGAAAGACTAAGCGGGCTTAGTTTGTTGAGTATATTGAGTATCACGAAGTGATAAAAGTACTCGCAGCGAAGAAAAAACGACAATTAAGAATCTTCGCTTAATCTACATGAATCATATAATCTTATTAACATTAATTTTTATGCTATTGTCGTAGGTCATACTCTAGTCAACAATCTTTGAATATAAAATGACTATGAAATGTTCAATTCAATTTAATAGTCATTTTATCGTTATGTCATTCAATGTAACTTTTTAATAAACAGGCTTTAGTAGAACGTGTTCTCTGGTGTTATAATTATTCCCTTGGATCTACTTCAGCTTTAATCCCGATATGCATTTTTCTGTAGATTTTTTAAGGAAAATCTCTTAAATCCTATTAGACCATATTCACAAAATCAAATTAATTTCACTCCACTTACTGTTATATTTATTTTCTAAACGTCTACGCGTACTGTGTAGCGCGGATGTGACGCGGCTACATAAGTTAAGAAGTTAAGAGGCTGGTCAATGATCGTTACGCCACTGCTTTTATGACTTCGGGAAACAAATAGGACTAACATGGAGCAAGGTCAGGAAAGTAGAGAAGATTAACCATAATTTCAACCCCTTATTCTTCAACTGTTGGTTGACCCAATCGTTGATCTATGTGTCGGAGCATTGTACAGCCGAAGATCTGATAAAGCTCTGATTCATAAGTAGTGTAAAGGTAGAGAAAAAATTTTGATAAATTGCGATTCGAAAGATGCACTCCAAGCTATCGAAACGTTTAGTCTTTAACACGCAAATTTGAATTCTATTCATGACCTCATTTATAAAGACCGAAAAAAATGGTGAAGACGTTGATGTCGTCTATATTCGGAGCCGTTTTCTTATTAAAAGCAATGAGGATGACTATTTAATGGCAAAGGAAGCTATCCATGGCAGTAACGAATTGTTTAAGAGTTCATACATAGCTAGAACATGTCGTTATTATTGTAGAAAGTCTGGTGGAACTGGAGTGTGATCTAAAGGAAGGCTGCAATGAATTATATATTTCAAAATACGAACAGGTGATCCAAAATTGTATTTTCCAGAAAATTGAATGGTGTTATCAGGATCAAAAATGGAAAAATGATACCATCTCAGTTCGCCGACGTTTCGGAAATTTTTCCATCCTTAAGGCTAGACGAAATAATTGTATCATCTCTAACGAGACATACGTCGAAACACGGAGGTAGAACCATTGGTTCATATGGAATTCCACCTCCATGTGTCGACGTATGTCTCGTAAGATTATTGCTTTGTTTACTTTTCACTGCGGTTTAATTATTTCTTTCCGTGCACAATATTTGAAATATCAAAATTATATTATTATTAATGCTACCTATTTCCAAAAAAGTCAATAAAATCTGATAGGAAAAAATTACAATTAAATAACATAAGAAAAAGAGGAATCATTTTCAGACGCACATTCTTTAACCAGATAAGTCCAATAAAATCGTTGTTATGAATACAAGTGACTATGATGAAAAAAAAAGTACTATATCCTTAATGAATAGACAACATATAAAAATTTCAAACAAGATCCAAGAAACATAATTAAAACTAAGAATAATGTCCTAATAAAATGATGGAAAAAAATCATTTCCAGAAACCTATGTGATGAACTTCAAACTCAAAACGCGAATCTTCCCCAAATTTACGGACTTCCAAAATAACATAAGAATGAAATACTTCTCAAACCGTTCATTAGCTATACTCCATTCAAAGTTTATTTGTATCGCGGGTGGCCATGATTTAAGTTTCTTGGGTTGGCATCAGTGTTTCTTCGGATTTCGACGTTGCCGATGTCAAGCAGTTAAGCCAATTTTCACTTGTCATCTGTCACATTTGATTTTGAAGAAAATCAAAATTAATATTTTTGAAGTTATCATACAACATCCATATCAAAATAAGATCAGCTCCTTTAGAAATTTCTGCCATAATAATTTCAAAACTTTCGAAACTCTTCCAAGGTTCAGAAGTAAATTGGTATTTTGAGTGAATCCAAGTTTACTAGGACCTTCATGTGATATAGACAACAGTGCGTAATAATCTGACAGGAAAATAGCGAACCCAACCTAACTTTTTAATATACAGAGTGAAATGTGTCAAACTTCCATGGCCAACCGAGTTACAAATAAACTTTGAATAGAGTATATGTCCAAAGACTTATTTTAAGTTTTCAAAGTACATTGCAAATTTGCGATTTGTGCAATTCCAATGTCGATTAATTCATCTCAATCTCTGAGTGATAGAGGTACCAATCTCGAAAATACATTTTCCTACATGGTCAAAAAAACAATTGGAAATATGGTATATCAAAAAAGATTTTTTCTAATATATACACTTTTTTTCTTAATTATACCAACTCGAATTAAATAGTGATCACTAAGACAGGACAACTCTTGTCGGGTCAGTACAATAATTCGAAACTACCGACGTATGAAACGTACGATTCAAGAATCAAAGACTGAAATTTATCACTTTTGTAAGTCACCCAAATGACCAAGATACAAAACAAAAGTCACTAGGATGTGTTGTGATAATTTTTCATTCATTTTCTACAAATTTCTACTCAAAACATAGACTCTTCTTATACTCTGAATGTTTTTAATTTTTTAGGTATCAAATCAACACTATTGCCATATTTTTATTGTCCATAAATATAAAAAAAAAATATAAAATTCTGAATTATCTTCCATGTTCTATTTTGAACTCGTAAATTTGAAAGTGTTTTTATGAAACAAATATCAAAGTTATGATAATCAAGGAGTTTATCATGGTTTGAAGGCTTCAGTCCGATAAAATGCACTTGAGATTCTGACTTACGAAACAGTATTTTCTGAACATATTTGGAAAAGAATGTTTTAATTTACTTGAGCACTGAGAAGGGTAGAAATATATTGTAATTCCAAAAGTTCCTAATTTTCCTGCCAGATTCAGTTTTGTGCGATTGCTCTTGTAGAATATCGTGCTATCGTTCTGCCCAAATGTCCGTAGTTTTCGAATAGCGTACCGAAAATGGTCTCAATTGATAAGTTATTGACGCTCTTGTTTACCTGAACAGAGTGCCTATGGATTTGCACAAATGTCTGTATTAATCGAATATTTGGGTAAAAATGCTATCAAAAGTTTCGTAAGAACTCGCTGATGATGAATCCGTGGTCAAAATTATGATACGGATTATGTACGTCCGTGGGCACGATTACGTCCCAATAAGCTAGAGAGTTCAAATCGTTAGGGTTGGTCGAAGAAATTCATTCTCGGACGGGTCCGTTATCGGACCGAATCTGTCCAATGATTCAGGGGTTATAGGCATCTGAAGATTAGTTTTCTTTATATCTCTTAGGACATCCATAAGATCAAGTTGTACCTGATGAATTTCTGAATCAATGTCAAACAAATAGTCTTGCAATATTCCGCAAAAACGGAAATGCCAGAAAATGTTTTAAAACTTTTTACCTCATGAGATATCGGATGAATTCAATCAACAAATGGTGTATGTATGGACGTTATTGATATCTCACATATTCTCAAATTTTATCCATCTCAAGATATGATTCTTTTACCCAAGACAAAATAAAAATGACAAAAAGTCCGTCCAGATGTATCTCTGATCGATGCTATCACAGATACGTATTCAATTGACATGAGTCTCAGTTGGAGAAAAACTAATGGAAAACTCCCATAAAATAAATAATGTACGTTGTAAAAATTTGGACATGCCCTGACGTAGGTTTTTATGAGAAGGTAATTTAAGCTTAGAAAAAAGCTGAGGAAAGCTGTGGAAGATTCAATTTGATCAATTTGAGATATAGGTTTGGTCATTCATTGTATTTGCATCGCATAGTTCCATAGTACGGGAAAATACTCTTCTTTACCTGAAAAGAGTGCTTATAGATTTGTTGTACGAGGGCCATTCAGAAACTAACCTCCGATTGGTCACACTGCGGGTAGTGGGGGGGAGTAGCGCGCCATCTGTGCATTCACGCGCTCAGCAGGTCAGTCGGCATCAAGCCGTAGTCGAGTGAACATCGTACCTGCGCTAGTTTAGTTTTTGTGGCAGTTTGAAATGTGTGCTGCAATAGAAAATCCCGCCAAATGTGAGGTGCTTGCTGTTATAAGGTTTTTTACAGCCAAAGGATACTCTGCAGCAGCTATTCATCGTGAGCTTTGTGCCGTGTACTGACCAAAATTTATGAGTGAAGGAGTTGTCCGTGAATGGGTACGTTTATTTAAAAGTGGACGAGAAAACGTTCATGATGAAGGGAGGAGTGGTAGACCATCATTGGTGACTGACGAACTCGTTCAGACAGTTGATGCAAAAGTTCGTGAAAATCGAAGAAATGGCTCGGGTCCCAGCGGTTTGATGACGACGAAGAGCACAAAGATGCGGTCACAGGCTGGCTCAATGCACAAGCGGGTGATTTTTATGCAGAAGGAATTTCAAAGCTTGTGAAGAGATACGATAAGTGCCTCAATCGTAATGGAGACTATGTCGAAAAATAGTGCAAAGATGTAGTTGTAAGATGTATATATTAAAATATTTTTACTTAACTAACCGGAGGTTAGTTTCTGAACGGCCCTCGTAGTTTGAATATTCATTCGCAAGTAGATCAACAAGAGCGCCATCTGAACACGCGTCAGTGCTTTCTAAGTTTTATTTGCATACCATGGATGCAGAGTACGGGAGATGATTCAATCGCGAAGAGATCCTGTAATCATGCCAGTGCCTTCCTGAACTTTTCTATGAGCTGTTTTATCTTTGTTGATCGCTTAAAATTATCTTCAAGATCATCAGATATTTTATCCAGATTTCATATGAATCATTTGTACTTATGAGATTTTGAAGAAATCTGCATCATTAATTAGAGTTTCAAAGGTGTTTTTTGATTCAAAGCACCCTTAGCATTGAAGGTTATATTTTCTATCATAGCATAGGGCATATATTGCACTTATTTATCGATGTGAACTGATAATATGGTATATATATACAGGGTGGGTCTTTGACCACTGCGTTAATTTTAACCATAGGTTCTTGAGACCAAAAGAAACACTTTTTTCATTACGGTTTTTCTATATTTAGCTGCGTCGAAAAGTTATAAGCATTTTAAGTTTTCACATTGGGCAAATACCCCTCTGTAGTCCAGTTTCGATTGAAAAAATACCTTCCACAGCATCCACTATTGAATCTGAATTGTTTAAGAACATTATTTTCCCTCTAAGAAATGATTCACTCACTCATGTTTCATCCGATGAGGTCCATATCCAGAAGGAAGATACAAAATACTAATTTTCTGGTAAAAAAAATTCAACACCATAAACATAGATTTTTTTTGTTCTACTATATTTTCTTTCTACTTCGAGATTATAAATAATATGAAAATCTTTTTCGAAATCTTCAACAACAATGAATGATTTCACTACGAAAAATCATTTTAAAGTGATGTTACTTCGCTTGATGATTATTTTCTGTACTGAATCCCAATAACGATTTACCTGGATAGATTGCAAGTATTTCCAGATTTAGGTGTGCAATTATACTTTCTTGAAGAAATACCTGAATTTGATTTTGAAAAATCAACTAGGTGTTCTTTAGACAAAAATTTTTTGTTAAATCATTAATATGAATCTATTCGGTTTAGACTATAATTACTGATTACTGATTTTTATAATCAGAGTATCTGTTTTAATTACGTAAACAAGAACATAAATATTGAATAATGGTTATTCATAGTTTATGTCAAATTTTAATACCTTACCATAGAATATTAATTTACTACCGAACCCCAGGAGAGAAAAAATTAATATTTGCAATGTTTTTTTAAATGAAAGATAATATATGTAACTATTATTGATCTTTAGTTATAATTTTCAACAGAATAATTAGAGTGAATTATTATCACATTAAAATATTATAACGTCTCTGTGGAGGGTAGTTCCCAATCTAAAAGTGTTCTGTTGTTCCTTGTTGTTTTGATTCTGTTTGAACCTGTCAACAGTTATTTGTAGCTTTCTTTCAAAAAATGTGGAAAATATTGAAAGGATAATATCGATAGTTTCAAATTATTCAATTCAGTATGAAATGATTATGGTCAGAAAATGCATTCTATTCTTATCTTTCTTGTTTATGAGCTTATAGCTTCCAGTTTCAATATTGATTGAATTTTAATTAACCATGCATCATAACAAACATTCAGAAATATTAAAACTAAGTCAAATTCTATTACCTCCTAAGTTTGTGAACAAGGTGTATGAAATAAAAATAATAAAGGTATAAAACAAATCTGGGAGACTGGGTTCGAAGTTTTTTAAACTCATATGAGCTCAATTTGCAGCATTCCTATGTTAGAATAGATATAAATTGATGAACCCTGAAAGTCTGAAGCTATAAAAAACCAGCTCTTCATAAAGACAAGTCTTCAATTTAACAGGTCCTGACAGAAAATACTTTACCTATTTCAACGGTCAAAATATACCGAAGTACCGAAGAGTGATGGAAAACTTTTTCTCTATGTATTATGGAATATTATTCTGGGTCAAATATTAAACAAGGTGCTAGACATCATTAATAATTAATAGAGCACATGGCAATTTAGATTTTGTGGTGAATATAAGACAAAAATTGTTCAGTGGTTAATTTCATCTATAGTGTTTAGTGGTGGAACCAGGGACTGGAGAGATCTCCTCGACCTTTTGTAGAAATATTTCATAAAGACATAAAATATGGCAACATTGAACAAATCTGATTATTGAATCATTTCAGCACAGAGTTGGATTTGGGAAAATCAGAAAATTTTGACAAAATTATATCGATTCAATTCCTTCCAACTTCAAATATCTCAAAATGGTGCAATTTAGGAGAAAAGATGACGAATAATTTTATATGCAAAAAATTCTAATGATTCCAGGAAGTACGAGATACGGACCTTTAGTTCAAGCGATATTTGTTTTTCATTCAATTTAACCAATCTGTAGAGTAGTAGTGAGAAACCCACAAGAAGTGGAATAAATCAATTGATGCCAAAATATGCACGAGTATTATCAAAAACCTTCTACAAAAAATCATTTCAATTGATATTGTCGTTTGAATATTACAGGTGAAAATACAATTTTTTTATGAAATTTCAACACCTTATATCTTTTGAACGGGGCCAAATTTGGAAAAATGTTATAGGAAGAAAATGTTTCATTTGACGTCAAGAATCTATGGTTAAAATTTACGCAATGGTCAAAGATTCACCCTGTATATATAATCGCATATTGAATGATCAATTTTTGTTTCGAATACTGCGGAAATCCTAACTAGTATAAATTATTAAAAAAAATATTTTCTCTATTCCAGTGTCGTAATGAGTTCATTACAGTATCAAAACAGTGCTGTAATGAACTCATTACATCATTGTTTTTAGTTCTATTTTTCGTTTTGTGGTTGACAACACTGAAATCCTATCCTTTCGAATGTCAACACGCATCCATTGCATATTAATTGTCAATATTAAACCATGTAGAGATTCGAACGCACTATTCAGATTCTATAATCTGTCAATTCTCGTATCAGTCAGACCAACTGCGAAAATAAAATACAAAAGGCACTAGGAGGTATGATCTGAACTTAGTATTGAATTCCAATAAATTTCTCACAATTCTTTACTGAATTAGAGAAAATATCGTCTAATACTCGTTGCAATAGGCAATTCCAACACTCATGCGTTCAAAAACTCGCTCCTTCGTTGCATTAGTGTTGGAATAGGTGCCCATTCTGCAACTTGTATTAGAATATACTATTGGGAATTATTTGAATGTTTTCGAGCATATTGAATGATTCACTCCTCATGCACATCTGGTTTTGCCTAGTGATTTTGGATTACGGCTTTACGTGTATGATTCGATTCTACAAAACTAGGTTGTAGGTCGAATAATGGACGCTTAATGAAATTTTCGCAGGAAAATTAGAAGCAGCTCATTTTTGTTTGAATGGCTGGGACAATACCCAATACAACTGCCAATTTAGTATGTAAGGAAATATGTGAACAACATTTGGTTTGAATTTGTGGTTTATATAGGAGGAAGAATCAGAATATTCATTACTTGCAAGGCATTTTTCTCTGGGACAATCCGCCGTTTTCTGGGGTATTTGTGTTTATCCGTCTGTCGATCCAGTGAACCGTTTCTCACCTGAGAATTTTGAACTACATTCCCATCCAAAATTGGGGAAAAATTCAACATAGATTAATTTTGAAGTGAATTTTTGTCATTATCAAGAAGGCAGCATTCCAGGTCCGTAACAAATATAGAAACCAGCGATGGTGGAACTCCAAATCTCCCCAATTGCATCAGCCAAATTTTTCGAATTTAAACATAAAAAGAAAGATAACAGTTTCGATTCTACTATCATTCTTTTTTCTCACCTGCTTTTAAAAGATTGTGTTAATTCCTGTAGTTAAAAATTATTTTGGCAATAATGAAAATGAAAATGAGAATTTTTATTGGACCAAGCTCCATCGACAACAACAGAAATTAAAGAGACCCAAACTATTATTAAAAGTAATGAATCTGGAAGGGGATATCAGGACACTAAGCCAACAAAAATTAAGTGACAAAGGAAATGAATATTCAGAAAGCAGTCCTGCATTCTACGAACGAAAGGTGGACAGTGAGATTTAAAGGAAGAAGAATGGCATATACCAGCGAGGAAGAAATGAAAGCCCCCCTTAAAGAAGAAATGAGGAAGGCTCAGGGTATCAATCCTCGAGATAACTAATTTTAGGATTAGTTCGTGATACTTCTTGTCTTAATGATAATGATTAATAATTATTATTGTTAAATGATATGTATGTCTCGATTATAATTGATTCACCTTGTTAAGGAATATTGTAGATGAAATAGCATAGTCATTTCCTGGACTGTCCTACTCGGCAATCAATTGAGGATTCAGGATTTAATTCGCCCCCTTTTCCTATTGGTGCATGAGTTTAGCTCTACCTCTATGAATCTCCAGTCCGAACTCATAAATTTCCCATCAAATCCAAGTTTACGGTGTTGGAAGAACATAAAATATTATATGTGGTTTCAGAATGCAGGATTTATAAACCGACAGAGATGCATTTCATATTTTTAGAGTGATATATAAGCTCGGTCGTTCATATTTAATTCTTTTATGAGTATTTCGATGCTTTGAGGCAGTCAAGGAACCATAACACTTGGAGCATCATATTTTGAAAGGTTTTATAATTTGTTGAAGCAGATGAATACTTTTGATACTCAATAAGGTTCTTATTACCTTTAAGTAGCAAAGATTTGATGGATATTACATGTTTTCATCAAAAAAGTAGATTAACTTAATCTGGATGATTCAGTTGATTTCCATAAATTTGTGCACCGTACGTACTTTTTGATGTAGGTTGCACTGAAAATACCCCAAACCTTTTCAATCAATATGAGGCATCCTGTTTATCTTTGCATATATTGAAACAATTAGGAATTCCGAATGAGTACATACTGAATTCAGCGTAAAAAACCTATAAAACAGATAATAACTAACAGTCACTTCTGAAGTCCAAATTTATTAACAGCGGACTAATAAAAATAGTATTTTGGAAAAATCTTCCAATATGCAAAATGTTCAAATTCAATTGCAGTCGATGTCGAGTTTGTGCTTCGTGAATATAATAAGGATTCTTAGTTGAACAATCCCTTGAGTTATGTAGGTTAACTGAATTAAATGCTGACTACTCGTCGACAACACAGATGTCCATCGACCTGTCGCAACTCTACATTCATATATCGAAATCATCCTTTGATAATTCATCAACCAATGGTTTATTATACGGATAAAACTCTTTAAAATATTTTTCAAACAGACCTTAGCTTATACCATGGTAAATTGCGTTGAAGTTCGGGGTGATTTTCTGATATAATTGCTTTGTTAAGTTCCATAGTTTCTTTCGTTGCGGTCTGATGTCTATCAGGCTGTGTCAAATTTTTGACACTTCTAGTTGCATCAAAATGCTGAATTATTTTCGTACTGTTAAAAGTGAGATGAAATTTTTTCAGGATGTAGATCATTAAACATATGTTACATTTCGTCAAGAGTTCTCACACGATCACCATAACTGTACAAGTACTTATAAATTGAATGCATTCAGAGGTATCTTGCATAACCTACTACCCAAGTCTAGAAGCCTATTATAAAAAATTTTCACTCACCTATACTTGTATCGTAAGCGTGTAGATATTCGGAAGTCATGAACTGTGATACCAGAGAAGATTTTCCAACAGCCGGACCACCCAACATTAGTACTTTATACGGTGTGGGACCAGGGGCACTCGTTGAAGATTCTCTGGATGAAGCTAAACTACATGATGCTGACGTTCTCGCAGATCCTGCTGTTGATGTTGGTCCTGGCAGTTGTTCTGTACTATAACAAAAGAGAAATTGGCAATTAATGAAAGAATTTCTTATACCAACACAGATGTTTCATCATGTTTTTCGAAATATGAGTTCAGAGTCATTGAGCGTATGACCAGAATTTACTTTCTTTTGAAAATATCATCGACGCGTTTTAATAAGTAGAGTCAGAAGAGGAAAGGGGGGTACGTTCAGACCACAACTGGAACGGAATTGTAGAATTTGTGACGTTTACAAATTTTAAATCTTCGCGGTAATGAATGCGCCTGAATCAATTGAAGGTAGGCTATTAATCAAACAGCTTCAGCCAAATAAACAAAAAAACGTTTATCTTTGCTTCCGTGCGACACATGAGTTCGAGATCTCACATTACAATTTAGTTTTTCTTCTGAGAGTGAGTTTGAAATTCAACGTTCAAATTTGTGAAATTATATTCACACGATTATATTCGGATATTTTGGATATTTATTTCATCATATTTTTGTCGACTTATTATTGGATTTATTGGATTTTTGGAAGTCAGACAGAATTTCCGTTTCATACGGGATTTACTTCACTACGAAAGAAGAATCGAAACAACCGACCATCATCCTAGGTTATTCACATTATCTATACCTTTACGATTATATTTACTTATTTTGGAGATTTGGTATGTGCAACGAACAGAAAACGAAATAGTCAGCGAGTAATCAATCAACAAACAAAGTTATAAGATCAAGAGCAGTGATAGCAGGTAGAAGCAGGATTTGCAACAATATTCATTATAACCTTTTGGAAAATTTGGCTAACATTCACAAAGAATGGTTCTTTTAATACTACTTTTGACATTCTGGAACACCCATCGTTTCAATGTTACGCCATCAAAAATAATGCAATTCTCGATGATCACATTTATGATGGCACTTTAACTGGTAAGATAGAACACTACACATGTTTGCATTATTTAAAGAATGTTCTACCTTAGGAGATAGATATTCTGACATATTGACTCAAAAAATTGAGCCGCTAGTACAGAACCATAATGACTTATGGTATCAACAAGATGGCTCGGCTCCACACAATTCACTCAATGTGTCAAATATCCTATACAGGCTATTTGAAGATAGATGGTTGGTGAAAAATGGTCCACATCTTTGGCCAGCGCGTTCTCCCGATTTAACTCCTTTGGACTATTATGTTTGGGGTAGGATAAAAAATATTGTCTACTCAACTCCCCTGACTGATAAAGAGGACTGCATAGAACGAGTCAGAAATGCGTTCAGGTTTGTTTAGATTTTTACATTCATAGTTTTGAAACTCAATTTGGTTTTTAAACACTTCTGCAGATCTCTTCCTCCCGATGAAATAAGAAGAGCAACGCACGAAGTATTCCTGAGACGTATAAATAAATGTCTAGAAATTAACGGTCAAAACTTTGAGCATCTTCTCTAGTTATAACTGCGAGAGTTTGCCATGGTTCTCCTAATAGTACCTTGAAGTCGGTTTCAAGAAGAGGTGAAAAATCTACAGCATGGTTCAAATAACAGTTCCTGAAAATTTCATCATTTTGGCGTGAAGGGAAAAGAAATAGCTGAAAATTCAAGACTAAAAACAGTTTTTTGTGAATAACTCAGAAAATATCCACTTAAGGGCTTGATGCATACACTCACATTATTTTTTAACGTAGATTCATTATCTGCCATAAAAAAATGGGGTTCTAATTTGAAAAAAATGATTTTTTCACGATTTTGTCTTTGAAAGCGATGTTTTCAGCCCCTGTATCATAAATCGCGATTTCGATTTTCAAAGTGGATACATCAATCTTACATCTTGAGAAATCCCAAAAATGAAAATTTTCCATCCAAAAACCTCGAAGTTATTTTTGTTTCAGCGGAGCTCTATTTTCGATTTTTTTTTCGAATTTTCCAGCTCACAGAGAATTTTCCAACCAAAACTGAAAAATGTTACATCAAAATAACTTGAAATTTTCTAAGGAATCTATTTCTGCAATAAAAATATGGTGTTATAATTTGAAAAACGGAATACTAAAAAAGTTATGTTCAATACTACTTGGTACGAACCGTGTAACTAGCGCCCTCTACGAGAGTTAGACATAAAAACGAATTCATTAGATGTATTACCTAGCTTCCAACACATATTCGTATAAAATTTCATCACAATGTTGCCGGTAGTTTCTGCAAAATTTCGAAAAATGTTTATAATTTTTTTTTCTTCAACGCCCTGTTACTTGAATACTTTTTTCTACTTATCCTAGAGAGGAGGTCTCCTTTTTTTGAAACAACCTATATAATTAAAGATAGAGAACCTAAAATATCACCATAAACTCTATTAACAATATTTTAATTCATATTTTCTGAAATGAAGCTTTTGTCTTTGATAATGAGAGAAAAATTTCACCTCTGCCTTGTAGGTTTCTCGATTTAAGTTTTAATTTGTTATTCTTTGAAATTGTCTAATAATCTACTGTGGTGTATCGAATCAAAGGTGTTGTTAATATCTAGAGGTAGGCGAACTTGAATGTTTCCCCTTTCAATTGCTGCAACAACAGTAGTAGTCAGCTCATAAATTGCTGTATACTTGACTTTTTTTATACATAAAAAGGTGATGAGCTCAGTCAAAAACACCATGTTTCTTGGTTGAATGAATTAGACTATCAAAAAGAACTCTTTCAGAGATTTTAGCAAAATTTTTCAGAATATCTATCAATCGGTAATTGTTAAGATCATCTATGCACCACACTTATTTAGCGTTATTGTCATTGATTGCTTCAATGTAGAAGGAAAAATACCATTCACGAGTGAACAATTCATATAATGCCTGATTTTCTCGAGAATACAGCGGAAAGTCTTATTTTTAACAAAACTATGAATTTGATCATAGCCTGGTGAAAATATATTACTACATTAAGAATTTCATCAGGTTCAACATCAAAAACAAGAAATGTAGGAAAGCTCTGACGTTAGACCAGGAGTTTTTGTCCGCTTGTTCTGAAGTATTTTTCAGTGCGCTGGAACCGTGTTATAGGACTAATTGAATCGCCAAAATAAATAAACAATCTCTCAAATGTTGAGATATTGGTGTATGTGAGTCTACTCGCGAATATTTTTGCCAAGCTGTATCGATCTCAAAGAATCAAAAAAATCAATTTTTATTCGTTTTTCAATTACGGTCGAAATTCATCAGAGTCTTAATTAGTAGGTTCCATAACTCCTCACATATCACAATCAACACAATAAATTATCTTCTCATCATAAGAGGTAAAGGAATATAATGGCATTCGTCTTTTTTTTTTATTTGGAAGCCTTAACAACACAAGTTTTGTTGATTTTTTTTATTCTGCATAGGTTTTCTTCACTTCCCTCCCGAGTTTCATAGGAATCTCTTTGGATCAAAATATTACGCCGCCGTTTGACGCATTCACTTCCGATCTAATCTTATCTCAAATCGGCATTCGTTTGATGTGGTGATACCAGATTTATTTTCTCGATTTCCTACATTGATAGGTTTATATTTGGCAACGATTGCTGCTATCACATATTTGCTCTAACATCACCTTGTGGAACAGAATATGTTAATTTTTAGATGAAATCGCGTGTTCAACTCATTTTAGAAATTGAAAAATGATTGAATTTTCTTATTTCCATTTATAAAATGTGTGATTTCATTGCTTTAATTAAGCATTATAAATCACTTACATAAATTACAACAATATTCCATTATATTACTGGAAATCTCACAAATAAAATGACACAGCCGTTATGCCTCTGCATATGCATTATACGCAAATCCTAGTGCTTTTCCTCTAGATTCATAGCAAACCATTTCAACACGAAAGATAATCCCACGGGTATATTTCCAACTCGGACTGGTGAACTGGAAAACCGTCATGTTTACTTCCTCTGATCCTGCGGGAGATATTTTAACAGAACTGTTTTTTTCATGGAAGGGTATCATGGTTACATGAGCTCAAATCATAATACACGCTCATTCTTTATGCTCTCTTACATTTGTTTTTGCTCATCGTCTAGTGAATCACCAACTAGACTACTCCTTGAAACTTTATTTCCAGCGGAGTGCAGAGAATTATGAGTGACTGCATTTGGATGCTTCCAATGATATTTCATTCATTATAACAGAATCGTAATCCCAAGCAATGATGTTTCAGTGAATATGATATTTAACTGGTTCGTGACATAAAAATCTCTTTAAATTGAAGATTTTTTTTCAAGGTAAAGCATATTTCAAATACTGAAGTACCAATTTCAGAAATGTTTCACGCAGAGTCATAATCAATCTTTCAGTAGACAAATGAAGAAATAAATGAGGTATTCCCAAATTCATGAAAATTTCTCCAAATGTAATTGTCGATTAATTCTCTTTCTTTCAGGACTATTAATTTTTGGAATTCGGCCAAGATGTTTTCCTTTCATGATGGAATAAATACTGTTTACCGTTAAAGAGAGAGATATGTATTAAATTACATAGGCCAAAAATAGATATTAGTCCCATGATTTCCAATACACATAAAATATATAAATATAAACGTCTTTCTTTTTCATCCGTAGATAAGAAAAGCAATTCATATATGTAATTGAGTATTCACAAAAGTTCATTTTCATATAGCATATAAACCTTCGAAATGAAGGATAACTAACTAAACATGTTCCACAGTATTAGCTCTGCATGATTATACCGTTGGTATCTAACAGTTTCGTGTACCGACTAAACGCACAATTGCCAACTTTTATTGAAGAAAACAATTTTATACCTGCTGAACTATTCGACGGATTTGCCCCAGTAACGAGAAATTTGGAAAATTACCCTACTCTGAAAATATGAAATCTCTGACTCATCTCCATCGAAGGATAGCAAATATGAGGCCAGATGGAAAAATATTTTTTTTCATTTCAAGAATTCATAATTAAATACATATAATTCCATTGTCGAAGTTATCCAGTATTATCACTTGCTGGCTCTCCTGAATTGTTAGAATTCGTGTCTTTTTGAAATAAAACTAAATATAGGTGACATCATTAAGCATATCATATTAGATATTTAGGAATACCTGGATGATATGGCAGATATGATTTTTTTCATTTTGCTGCAATGGCGTATTATTCTGTTTCAGCCTAAGCTTTTTGATCTTAATAATATAATACTCCTCACAACAAAGTTTATACTGAAATATGAGTCTATCCTACAAGTATTTCAATGAAAGTTCAAAATTATTTATTCAATTAAGTGGTAATTTGGTGTTCGTTTTCTTCATTCTTCGCCAAGGTTTTTTATTTGTTAAAGGCTTTTCTCCAGTTCTCAAAGTTGAAAATCCTTATAACACAATAAGAAGCTCCATTCATCTACCCATAATATGTAATGTCGTACACCCAGAAATATATAAAACTTGCAGTCAGAAATAAACATTCCAATGGTCAAGAGTAGAATGGCATAGCTCGAATCAGACAACACACATACACAATTTAGACCATGGCATTGACTTTGAAAATGTGAAAGTATTGAAAAAGATATATGTATATCTTTAATTCAATATTGATTATGACTTGATATATGTTCTCGAATGAAAACCTTTGAAGAAAGTTTATGAATGAACTTTACATTCGATGAATGAAGATTAATAGGATTACTATGATTTTAAATATTACTGAATTGTATGAAAGTTCCGAGGAAGCATTAATCAAATGCGAAAGCTGGCTAAGAATGAATCGAAAAAAAGCAACAATTTTCTCTTTAATTGAGTCTATAACCTTCAACTCATATAAGAAAGCTTCAACCTAACTGCCTTTTTCTGGAAGAATAAAATTTCGGTTTAATTTGATTTGTTACAAATAACCCATTCGATAACAGACAACCCCACCGCAATGAAACGATACCCAATAGCAGGATCCCGTATAATAGTCAGACGCCAAATCTAAGGGTAAATGACCCTCATGCCCGCAAATTCCCTCGAGTCTCTTACCGTAAATATCTGACACTCTGCCTGGAAGATCTACGATTCATCCTGACGCCGTGACGCTCACTTCCCGATTCTCCCGTCAACACGGAACCCACAGCAAGCCGGCTCGTAATATACTGACAGGGAATTGGTTCTGGGATGAGATATTTCCAGAAATATTTATGCGCAATTGGAGGTGAAGACGCATATTCCTCCTTCAATGCGAATCTCTCTTTGGTGCACGTGTCACAAAGAGGTTACTCAAACCAGAACCTTTCGACCTGAAAATTCGCCTATTTTGTCAAAGTTATTGCTGATCGATAAACACGGGGATTTGCTGTCGGAAACGTATCGAAATTGAGTGTAGTTCAGTTCACACGCCTATCCCGAACCAGTCATGTATGATTATTAAATCCTTTGAAGAGGGTTTTGAAAAAATATCCAACATTCGTCAATATGAACGAACATATACGATATTGCGTTTATAGCGTTCCTATCGAAGGTCGATCTGAATATCAACTAGATAAAGAGATTTTTTTTTTTTTAACTCTGGTTCCATGGGCTTGCCAACGTGTGCATTACCCAATAAAAATTTCTTTCAATCTCAATCTCGCAGAAAACAAAAACTGAAATTATCAAACAAGGTTACTTTTAGGAACTTAACACATCAAAACACGGGGACACAGTACGCAAAGGGGCTCGTCAGAGCGACTTTTACTTCCCAGACGTACAAGAATAGAGCCACGGATAGACAGGAAAATAAAATGGGTCAATAACAAAGGGAAATAACGTTGCTAAAAATTTAGAGCTAGGGATCTGGAAAGGTCAAATACAATTTCATTCACCTTCATATTATTAAGAGATAAAAGAAGAGCTAGATAAAATGGTTGGTAATAATTAATAATCCTGGAAATATCTCTTGAAAATTTTTCATTTTTGAGTCTGTGATTACAGCAAAAAAACAGTAAGTGGCTCGGACTTCCAGATAAAGAGATTTTATAATTCATTTTCATTGATAATGTATTTTACCGGCAAAATTTCTCGTTTGTGACATGGAAGTTTATTCATTTATTTATTAAAATCATATGTCTTGACAACTAGGCCATTGACACATGTACGATACTATTAAAATTCATTGTGAAGTGATCAATAAAGAAGAAAAGATGGGAATTGTAACTTTGATGCAACAATTATAAATAATTGCATGGTTGGCATTCCTTGATGAACTTTAGACCTGCTTCTATCTGAGGTACTGAGGATGTCTTTTTAGTTGCATTTGAGATCTATGCGATGCCGGACTTCATCATAATTTGGACAGGGGTACAAAAGGTGTTCAACTGTTAAGAGCTCTCCTTGACGGAGATCGCATTTAGGAGGTTCTTCTGATAACATCAAGTAACCGTGTATCATCCTGGTATGGGTTTTTCTTAATCTTCTCCTCAAGATTTTGTCTTTCCTGTTTAGTTTGATTTTTAGCGGTGAATAGATTTCTCGTTGGATTGCGCGTAGCTTGTTGTTGCTGCTATCCCATTGGTTTTGCCAGTCATGTAGAGATTTCAGCTTTATTGTCATTTTCAAGTCTGAGTGTTCGTGATGGGAAGGTCAGAAGATCGTTTCATTTTCGCGGATTTGTCTGCCGCTTCATTTCCATCCATGCCCACATGAGATGGTATCCAGATTATGTTGTGTAACGTTGTATCGAGATTCGGTGGGTATCTGCACCAAGAGGGATGTTTCGAGTAAGTCAAGGAAGCCACAGAGTGAAGACCAATAGATTCTGAGTGTTGTTGTATAAACTATCGGACTGGCGGCATTGCAATAGGGTGAGTGGTTGAAATTGTTGTTTTTATCTAGTCATGTGCAGAATGTTTTGGTATAGTATGCACCTTGGAAGCATACGACAGAAGAAATTGTTGTAGACGCAATTTGAGGGGGATCTGTTGAGCCTCCACCTGAAGGCTTTCAGATAGGCTATATCGAAATGCTCCAAGAATGATACGTAGCTCCATATTTGGAATGATATTCAGTGATTTCATATTTGTTTTACTAGTTGTTGAGTCGAAATGCTGCCATAGTCTAGTTTTATTTTATTATTTATTTTAGATGGTCAACTACCTCCAAAGGAAGGCCAGTGATTGTGACATGACGTTGTACAGTTGTATGTCTTCTAGTAAAACGAATAATTTTTTTATTTTGAGGGAGAAAATCCGATGTTTTCAGCTCAGGCAGTGATGTCCTCAAGAGTGTTCTGTAGCAGTTTTACTAACTGTTCGTGTTTGCACCTGAGCAGGATAATAAAAGATTGTAGGCGTATAGAACTAACTTGATTGGAGCTGTGAGGATGTTGCACATGTAATTAATGACAACAAGAATAGAGTGGTAATCAAGGCGGAGCCTTGAGGAACGCCGTTTTCGGTGTTGTAAGAAGCAGGCATTCTCTCATCAACTTTTACTTCGAAATGTCTATTAGTTAGGAAATTCTTCAGAAAAAAGTATATATTGCTATTGATGTTGATTCAATTTGGTCAGGATGGCTTCTAGGCTTGTTGTGTCAAAGGCACTATCCATATCTATAAGTGCAGCAATTAGATCTTGTTTAATTGAGAAGGCATTCTCAATTTCAGTTTGTAGTATTACTACATTGCCAGTAGTATTGCGATTCGGCCAAAAGCCTGCTTGTGTTGAGTAGAGTAGATAATTTTTCTCAAGATGCCAGATGAGTCGTTGGTTAACCATTTCCTCCCATAATTTAAACATGGTACATGTAAATGGGATTGGCCTGAATGTATTGGGTGAAGATTGTGGTTTAATTGGATTCTTGATGGGTATAATGTTGGATAGTCTCCACTGAGTAGGAATAATATAATTGTTCCAAATGTCATTGTATATTTTTAGGATTTTAGATAGTGTATCAGTAAGAAGATATTCTGGAAATATCATAGGAATATTGTCAGGGCCAGCTGCTCTGTTCACACGAAAGTTTGTTGGTTAAGCAATTACACGAATGTTGGTCTTATCAAAATCACGAGTCGTCAGGCGAGTGATTTTGAAAGGAAAGTCATTAGCGATATTGTCTATGAGCAACAAACTAGAATATTCGTTGATCTAGTCGACTCATACGAGAGAGGTATCTCTGAAACCTTCCCTTAACATTTCATTCATCTAGCTCATTACCATCGTGCCTATATTTGGACGGACGGACATAATATATTTTGACCGCGGATTCTTAATCAGTAAGCGCAAACAATAAGATTCATTGAAACCACATACATTTGGGCAGATCTCTGTTGAGCTGAAGAAGAGTGCCAAAAATATAGAAGGTACTAACATATAGTCGCTTATGACGGGAAATTGTTGATGATGGAACTGGTATAGAATTATTGTATGGGCAATAACCATTATCTTTTATTGTTCTTCTTTCCAACGTTTCAACACATCTTTTGTCGTTTTCAAGGTAAAATTAGCTTTTACAAAAAATCTTGATTTCTGAAATGATTTAAGCATTCCTAAATGTCAAATAGACAGACTGAGAAAACTAGATAAAAAAAAATTGTACTCATCTGTGATTGGAAGATTTCTTCGGCCTCCAAACTTCCGATTGAACTTCAATTGATGGTGCACTGATGTAATTGACAGTGATATTCATGAGTGCTGCCTCCTTGATTTTTCTTTTTGTAGATTTCTCTTCCTTAGATATTATAGATGTTTCATTTCATTTTATCAGGTGGTTTTCATACACAGCATGTTGCACGAATTTGGATTTACCGATGTCTATTTGACATTTATGAGAGTTGAAAACTTTTGTGAAATCAAAAGCTTTTTCAAAATCTTATTTTACCTTGAGAACAACAGAAGATGTCTGTTGAAAAGTTGGATACGAGAACAATAATATATGATGGTTACAAAGTGCTGCATGAATCAGTGAAAAGGAAATCATTCTTCCAGTAGAAACTGGAAACAACTATCTATCCTTATTATCTACGAGTACATGATGTTCTCCGCGAAGTTCCTGCAGTACACCGTATCATTTCCTTCTACATGAGGATTACATCTTCAGCACATGGAGATGCTACCCAAAACATAAGCCGATGCCAGAGACTAGAAGAGTATTTATACACAAGAACACGATTCTCTTTGCCGGTATGTTCGTGCACATCGCTGACGTCACATGCGTAGCATCATATAAAATCGAAGGTCGGTTGAAACAATTAACTAGATATATTGTACATACTTAGGAAAATGTTCCGAAATTGATACATGAGATGAATTTCAGATTCCTAGAAATTTTCTTCTATTCAAAATCAAAGAGGAAATTTTGGGTTATTTTGCACTTGTGTATGTATTTAATTTTGGAATAATATTTCCTTCTCGGCTTTGGAAACTAATTTAAATTGCGCAATCATATAAGAAATGTATTTCAATAAATTTCAGAATTCCAAATATTTTTGATCATTTCATAATACCATGAAATGGAAAAATTGCGTTGCTTTTTTGAAATGATGAAATCTTCCGTTTTATTTTCCCACTTTTTCGAGCAGCATAAAAAAACATTTGATTAAAATCATACAATACTGAATAAAATCTTTTTCTAAATAGGCATAATGCAACTTCGAAAGTGAGTGTCAATGATGAAAAAATTAGTAAAATTCAAACTCTTGACTCGGATTCAGAATATTTAATGACAGAAGTTGAAAGTCTACAATATTGTTTTCTCGTTATCACAGCAACAATTTTTCCAAATCGAAATGTCTGCTAAAAATATTGCGAAATCAAATAGTTTTCATTTGATTGAAATGATGCAAGGTGCAAGACTAATGAAAGAATAAAAAAAGATGAAGATTTTCCATCGCAAAATTAAATAGAAACAATTATCTTGCATCCAGTCAATTGAATATATTTATATATATATACATATATACAGGGCCATTCAAAACAAAACAGACGAAATTACAGTCGAAATAAATTTTTTCGATAGAAATGCTCGGACAGGTCGATTTCTGTTTCGAGGAGGACAATTTAAGATATAGGTTACGGACGCATAACGCTTCAACCCTTGCTACTACAACCCTCACCCCCAAACTTTGAATGGGGAAGATGGGGTGAGTATTTGAAAATGAAGTGGTTTTTTCATGGCACTTGTAGTGTTTTTTTGTGAAAAATCGTCATTTTGAGCTTCAAAACAACCTTGACTATGGCTTCCTTCCTCCAATCCACTGACATAGAAATCTTTAATCAAGATGTCGAACAAACAAAGCTTATTGCGAAGGAGCTCAATCTTGCTGAAACTCAATCTAAATTATCTTCGATATAATTTGCAGTATTTCCAGTATTTGCAGTAAATCGACACAATTGTCGTTATTGGGCCGATGCTAATCCGAGATTGTTCCACGAAGTTTATACTCAACAACCAGAAAAACTCAATCTTTGGGCTGGAATATTTGGAGACAACATTGTTCTTTTTATCTGGTAATCTTACTGGAGATATGTATTTGGACTTATTGGAAAATCACATTGATCCAATTTTGACAAAAATTATTGAAAAGAATGCTGGAAATTATGTAGAAGATCAGATTGTGTTTCAGCAGGATGGAGCTCCTCCACACTACGCCTTACCAGTTTGAAAATAACTGAATCAAAGATTTATAAATCGCTGGATTGGAAGAAGAGGTCCCACTAGATGGCCAGCCAGATCGCAATATCTGTCACCACTAGATTTCTTTCTTTGGGACCACTTGAAGAGTAAAATTTACTCTACACAGCCTTATTCCATAGAAGATTTAAGAAGACGTATAGTGAACGAATGTCGTCAAATCACTCCAGAAATGCTGCAAAATGTGCACCATCGTTTGGAACAAAACTTAATTCATCGTATGGAAGCTAATGGTGAACAATTTGAATATTTATTAGTTTTTGATAAATTATTTACTTTACTTTGAAAAGTCTTATTTCTTAGATCAATACTTTAAATCGTTCTGATACCGTACAGTTGGAGAATGATTTCAGTGAATAAAACAGGTAGTCGAACATCTGTCCCTAGTAGCATTAACACGTACGGTATGACTTCATTTGCCCAGTGGTAGATGTTTTGCAATTTCAAATACAAGAACGGAAATTTTGGTGTTTCGGAAGTACGAAATGTCAATTATTCGCAAAAAACTAATTTAAGTGATAAAATTAACTTACGTATGAATATTTCGAGAACTTATGCATAAAATGAAAAAACAATTACTATGCTGAAATCAGTATAAAAATACCTTTGAATTGAGGTATCACTTACCCCATCTTCCCTAATCAAAAATTGGGGGTGGGGGTTGTAGCAGAAAGGGTTGAAGCGCTATGCGTCCGTAACCTACATCTTAAGTTGTTCATCTTGAAACAGAAATCGACCTGTCCGAGCATTTCCATCGAAAAAACTTATTTCGTCTGTAATCTCGTCTGTTTCGTTTTCAAATGGCCACTCTGTATATACATATCTACCAATTCCATTATTATTATTTTTATAAAAACACCATTTACACTGTGAGAAAAAAAAATCACCGCAGTGAACTGAAGTATACGAGGAATGCATATCCAGAAGTTTTAACTTAATAGCATTCGGTGGTTTATGAATGGGATTTTCTCAAGACCTTATTGTTCGATTCTTTAAAAAAGAAGATAATCATTTTAGAAAAATTCTTCTCTCATGAATACTTTCTGAATCTGCCGTTTGGATCTCGTGGAGTAGATATTACATGACATAATATATCTTCGAATAGAAAATAAACTGTAATATTATGAAACTTTTTCTGAAGATTTTTTCGAGTTTGAAAGATAATTGGTTGATCACAAGTTTCCTCTTGATGAAATAAAAATAGAATTTCAAAAAAATCCTAAGCAATGCAAACTCAAGAGACTCAATAATCACAGAACGCTTGTCAATATGTTACTTCAATATACGATTAACGACAGCATGGTCTTGGTTAAGGGACTCAGATATATATATATTATTATTATTACGTCAACATAAAATATTGATAAAACAGTAATATCTATTTGAAACCCATATTTTTTCTGACGGTGGACATTAATGAAGAGTTATGCGACAGTGAAGCTATAAACTTAATTAAAGATCCCTTCTTCTGTTAGTTTCCTCCCGAATTTCGCTATAAAAACAACATTATCCAAGTTGAAGCTCCCATAAAGAATTCGATGAGGATCTTTCATATCAAATCTGAATGTTCAGGATCTAGAATTGATTATTTGACGGATGATTGAATTCTATTACAATTAATCATGACTTCAATGTCATAGATCAGGGGTAAAACTTTATTTCAAATTTATTCAGAAGCAGGAAGAAAAATATATTATATATGTTGGGAAAAATCATTGTAACCACGTAGGTATACGACCAACCGTAATAATACTACAACTAGAGCTAAATAAAGAGATATTATTCAAACCAATTAGACATTGAAAATCTTTTTGGTCATCTACTTAAAAAGAGAGTGAAAAAAAAATTTGTTCGCTGACGTAAAAAATTGTTTGAGATGTACGAATTCATTATTAATTAACTCAGACAAGGGTACCTATGAATTCCAAAAATTCGAAACTGCAGTTCTCCTTTCAATACGGGATACGACAAAGTCAAAGAAAACTAATACCAATACCCACTTCATTTTTAATTTGATACTCAGTTGGCCATTTCTCAAATCTAGGGGTACCCATGCTATCTGAAATTTGATGATAGTACAGCGTTGTCGATTGTCAACTGTCATTTAGAAAGAATCAGAGATGTCTTGAGTTATTCGACATTTGTTGTGAAATATCTGGAGATATCTCATGAATTCAATTCAAAATAGGCCAATTCAAAAGACTTTCACTTTTCCAGAGGAAGTGAAGAGATAATAATAATCTCTATACAGCAAGTGATGTATAAGTAAAAAAGAACCCAGGCTCCCCGCATGTATGTTGTTGTGTGTACAAAATTATGCTGAAATATATTTGAGAGACTTCTTTCTTCAAGAGTGTTCATCTATTTATAAACACTGAGGATTTTTCAAGTCTGAAAATAAATAATCAAGAGCAGAAAAGAAGGACTGAATAAAAAAAATACGTATCAAATCTGTTTGAAAGTTATAACCCATTCCAAGAAAGAATCGGAAACATCATGAATAAAACCATTAAACCATCTTGGAATTTATATATTTGACAATTATTGATGAGATATTGTTTCTTCGGCATATCCACATTCACAACTTGCGCTTGGAACCGAGTTCCATCTGAATAGCATGCTATTGGTACGACCATGGCCTGTCCTCGAACGATTAACAACCGTCAAAATTTTTCTAAGAAAATCAAAACCCGGAATATTTCATAAGAATCAGAAATGAGATTTTAATTGAACATTTCATGAGAAGAACGTATTATACCAGAAAGGTTTACGTGACTTCAACCTAGAAATCCTATTTTGTCGAATGTAAACCGGAAGTATCTCATTAATGAAAATATGCTCATCAAATACATTGAGGTCCATTACACTCAGCTGCCAAATTTAAAAATTATCATCTGTTCCGTTTTAATTATATTATTTTGGAGCCAAACTTTATCCCAAACCTATACAGGGTCTTTCACGAGAAATCTCACCCATATTTATACGGGAAACTACTGAACGTATTTTCATGAAATTCATCACTTAAAAGTATTTCACGATGCTGATGAAATCTAAAATATTTTCAAGGCATGAGCACCTCGGGTTTTTCCGGAAATGACGTCAACTTCCGTTTTTCAAATTAGAACACCATTCTTTTATTGCAGAAATAGATTTCTTAGAAAATTTCAAGTCATTTTGATGTAACATTTTTCAGTTTTGGTTGGAAAATTCTCTCTGAGCGGGAAAATTCGAAAAAAAAATAGAGCTCCGCTGAAACAAGAATAACTTTGAGGTTTTTGGATCGAAAATTTTCATTTTTGGGATTTTTCAAGATGTAAAATTGATGTATCCACTTTATGAATCGAAATCGCGATTCATTATACAGGGGGTGCAAAAATCGCTTTCGAAGTTAGGAATGACAAAATCGTGAAAAATCAATTTTTTCAAATTAGAACCCCATTTTTTTTATGGCTAATATTGAATCTACGTTGAAAAATAATGTGAGTGTATGCATCACACCCTTGCCCTGAAGTCGATATTTTCTGAGTAATTCACAATAAACTATTTTTCGTCTTGAATTTTCAGCTATTTCTCTTCCCTTCACGCCAAAAAGATGAAATTTTCAGGAACTGTTACTTAAACCATTTTTAGATTTTACTACCCTAATATGCAAGAAAAAAAAGTTACAGGTTGTTCCTAAATAGATGATCGGCCATCGGTTTTCTCTCCAGTGATAAATAAATAATTCCTTATGAACCATATGCAAAAACTTACCATGTTTTACATTCTTTGTTTTTTAATGATAGATATCATTAATTACATCTGCCAAATTCCTCTTTATTCAGTAGCATTTTGTGTTTACTATTAATTTGGTGATAATTCGTATTAAGTTATGAAATCGATCACTATGCCTAATTTTACCGATGAAGATTATTTGAATCTCATTCTACTTCATGGAGAATGTAATAAAGTTGTAGATAGAACGATTCGACTGTTCATTGAGAGGTTTTCTGACCGACCCAGACCAACGAGAGATACCATTAACAGAACCATGACAAACTTGAGAAATGTCGGACCTTTCGTTAAGACTATACACAGAGAAAAAAGTTTAGTAGAAGATGAGAACAACGAAATTACAGTTGCATATTTTTGTGTGAATCCTCAAAATTCTCTCAAAGATGCCGAGATTGCTCTGGGATGATCTCAATCGAGTGTTTGGAGAATATTAAAAAAACATAAAATGCACCCATATAAATTCAATAGGGTACAGCATTTGAAGGAAACTGATTTCGTCAGGAGAACAGAGTTTTGCGAAGCTATGATGATTCGATTTCAAGAGAATGAAAACCTTTTGGACTGTATAATTTGGACAGATGAATCTAAATTCTCAAAGAATGGTTCTTTCAATAGAAATAACAGTCATTATTGGGATGAAGAGAACAACCACCACTTCAGACAATGGAACTTTCAGGAGTCCTGGAGTTTCAATGTTTTTTGCGCCATCAAAAATAATGCAATTATCGATGTTCACATTTATGATGGGACTTTAACTCGTAAGATAGAATACTACACATGTTTGCATTATTTAAAGAATGTTCTCCCTTAGGAGATAGATATTTTGTAGTACAGAACCATAATGACTTATGTTATCAACAATATGGCGCGCCTCCACACAATTCACTCAATGTGTCAAATATCCTATGCAGGCTATTTGAAGATCGATGGTTGGTGAAAAATGGTCCACATCTTTGGCCAGCACGTTCTCCCGATTTAACTCCTTTAGACTATTATGTTTGGGGTAGGATAAAAAATATTGTCTACTCAACTCCCCTGACTGATAAGGAGGACTGCATAGAACGAGTCAGAAATGCGTTCAGGTTTGTTTAGATTTTTAGATTCATAGTTTTGAAACTCAATTTGGTTTTTAAACACTTTTGCAGATCTCTTCCTCCTGATGAAATAAGAAGAGCAACGCACGAAGTATTCCTGAGACGTATAAATAAATGTCTAGAAATTAACGGTCAAAACTTTGAGCATCTTCTCTAGTTATAACTGCGAGAGTTTGCCATGGTTCTCCTAATAGTACCTTGAAGTCGGTTTCAAGAAGGGGTGAAAAATCTACAGCATGGTTCAAATAACAGTTCCTGAAATTTCATCTTTTTGGCGTGAAGAGAAAAGAAATAGCTGAAAATTCAAGACGAAAAACAGTTTTTTTGAATGACTCAGAAAATATCCACTTTAGGGCAAGGGTGTGATGCATACACTCACATTATTTTTCAACGTAGATTCAATATCTGCCATAGAAAAATGGGGTTCTAATTTGAAAAAATTGACTTTTCACGATTTTGTCATCCCTAACTTTGAAAGCGATTTTTGCACCACCTGTATCATGAATTGCGATTTCAATTTCTAAAGTGGATACATCAATCTTACATCATGAAAAATCCCAAAAGTTATTGTTACAGCGGAGCTCTTTATTCGATTTCTTTTTCGAATTTTCCCGCTCAAAGAGAATTTTCCAACCAAAACTGAAAAATGTTACATCAGAATAACTTGAAATTTTCTAAGGAATCTATTTCTGCAATAAAAAAATGGTGTTCTTATTTGAAAAACGGAAGTTGACGTCATTTCCGGAAAAACCGGAGGTGCTCATGCCTTGAAAATATTTAAGATTTCATCAGCATCATGAAATACTTATAAGTGCTGAATTTAATAAAAATACGTTCAGTAGTTTCCTGTATAAATATGGGCGAGGTTCCTCGTGAAAGACCCTCTATATTATATACGATTACAAGCAGACTTATCTTTGATATGAAATATCGAAATGAAGAAACACTTGCCGGGATGTTATTCCTCATTGATGAGGTATCGTAACACACTCTCATGTGTTATACGGTAGTTAACTAGTCTTGAATGAAATCGATGTCAGGCTCCATTGAAAAAATATTTCAATGAAAGAAATTCTTGAAACATCCCACACACATTTCTTCGGCAGTCCCTGCATTCGATGTTTTTGCCCTCAACGAAATACAGAAATTCCACTCGTTAAGCAGAAAATATGGGTGACACGCACAGGAATATCTCCACAAATGTGGGATATTAAAAGGGATCTTTTTCAACTTTCCACGAAAGGGTTTTGGAACCATATGGTTATTTTCTGAACCAATTTATTCCAGTCCGTTATTCGATATGTTCAAGCAAAATGCGAAATTCCGACTCCGCATCGTTCCTTGGTTTTCCTCCGCAGTTTAATCAATAATTCCTGGCCATTATCATTGAATCAATCTGAAGAGGCTCATGACTATGTACGAATCCTTTCAATCTGCTTCTTCTGTCTCGTTTCAACATCTCCATCTCGCTATAAAGTGGTGATTTAATTTCTCGAAAGCAGGTAGATTCTGGCCGTAATTGAAAGCTTATCTCGAGTTATTCCTGCTGTTTTATGGCCCTGAAATTATTCGATTTTTACGATCTGTTTCATTGCATGTCGTTGTATAAAACTGAAAGAGTTTCTTTTGGTCTTCATCATCTTGTTCGTTTTGATCAGATTATTAATTCCGCACCATTTAAGGGTTCTACATTGATATTTGGACTGGAAAGAGGAAGTCAATCGAGTACTCAATATTGAGAAGTGATTTGGAGAAGTCAGTTCTTGAAATTCCGCAATATAGTAGCTCTTTCTGTTTTATAAAAGGAAGCATCATTGCCCTTCTTTCAATATCCTTTATTTGTTATAAATGATGTGATTTATAACTGCCATCAGTATTCATATTTTCAGAATAAAATAATTGACCAAATATCTCGGTCAAGTTCATTATAGGGCCAAATCCGTCAGTGGTTTTCAACTTCTTCAATTGTTCGTTTCAGAAATAAGAACTATGCTGATGAATATAAATAGTGATAATCAGAGGAAGTCGGGATGTGAAAGGGAGGGTCTATGATCACTAAATTTATCTGTGTGAAAAATTATTGATAGTGATTGGGAAATCACACACAATAACAAACACATATCTCGAATTAAAAATATCTTTTCACAGTTTTCCCCTTTATTCTTATTTATTATTATGCCCAAACTATGGAAAATCCACCAAAAGAAGTTGAACGTTTTTCATAAAAATTTTGTAGAAATTGATGTCTTAATTTCAGTAAGCTTTTAGTAGTTTGAATGCCTTATTTATTCAATTTTTCCAAATTATGGAAAAAGCGCCTACTGCCAACTAAATTCTCAATCATTTAGGTAAAACGATAGCTTTTTTCTCTAAGAACAGGGACGCAAAAAAATATGCAATTTGTTCGCAAAAATTTCGAAACGTATTCCCGGTATCTTCAATTCGTGAAAGGATTATAAAAAGTGGGAAAATTATGAGGAAAAACCTCTTGCTCCCGGACCTGTAGGATCAATATTCGTAATTACTCCATCTTGCAAAATGCCAAGCACAGTTCGAACCTTTTATGATCAAATTTTAATTAAACTTATAAAATGAGTGAATTGAAAAGATTGAGGCGCCTGAAGAATGGATTCGTGAGCAATAATTTTTGATCCAAAAATGATCTCGGGAAGATTTCAATTCGTTATCCATAAGTATTCAACAATTTTTCTCAGCACGAACTTCAATATCGTGATGGTTGTAATTGATTAACTGCATTTACACATAAGGATACTTTTAATTGTTAATTTGAATCCTATGTAGATATACTATGTAATTTTTTTAGTTGTCGTTTTTATTTATGTTCATGGTTAGATTAGATGATGTTTGTTCTGGTCGTGTTTTAACACATTCGATTTCAGTGATATTTGGGCTTTTTTACATTTTTCATATTTATTCACATATATCATAGTTGTGTTTTAACTCGTGTTTTTGCGCACTTGTACTAGTTTGAAAAATCAGTTGAACAAGCTGCTACCGTTCTGCCCAAATTTCTGAATCTTTCAAATATCGTGTCGAAAATGTCGTTTGGATTCCGGTTCCTGATGAAGAATCTATGTCCAAACTTGAGTATGGCAGTCCACCCGTCCGGCCGTGTACTATCACCCGAGGGAGATGATTCATAGAATTTTTATATTTTCAGTATACGTTGATTGTCCAAATATCTCGTTCAAGTTCATTATTGTGCCGAATCCGCTGAATAGATCAGCAGTTATGATCATTTGAGGTTTGTTTTCCTCAATGACTCCAGAGTATTCATCCGATGTACATAAAACTTCATTGAATGACGTGCAAAGAAAGAAGTCTGCCAGATCTTGAGAAAATTCTCACGATATGCAATTTTTAATTCAGACAATTTAATTTGGTATACTTGTTTGCTCATAAGATGTGCGTCTTATCTTAACATGATATGGAACATTCATGAGGTTTTTGATAAATTGAACATTCTGAAATTTCATCTCCGTAGAGTAAACGCACGAGCAGATATAAGAGTTTTTTCTGTGGGCTTGTTATAGGTTTTAAACAAGTAGAAAGCATGGTATCCTTTTTAAAATGCATGATATTTTTGAATATCGAATTTTTTCGCTATTTAGTTTTTCGGTATGAATCAGAGTTTTCTTAATGGCCAAAAACTCAGCTGTTAATATATTACACTCTTTATTTAGTTTATATTTACAAGTTATCTGGTCATAACAAAACGCTGCACCGGTTCCGTTCTTATTTTTCGATCCGTCAGTGAACAAAAGCTTGAAGTTTATATATTCATACTCCAGGATCTCGCAGTATTTGTTTACACTGTATGTACACAAAGAAATCAAATGTCACATCATAAAATAAATAATATTTAACTCTATCAGAAGTTGATCGATCATGAGCATACTTTATATCAGATAGATACCCTGCAGTCTGAAAGAGCGACAGAAAATTGACAAAAAAGGAAGGAATGATCCTCTAACACTTTTCTCTAATTGCTTGAATTGATTTTATCCATCTGATCTCCAAGATTGCGTTGGGTTCAAATAGCCAATCCATGTAAAGCAGAGAATTCCGATTAAATTTTCTCGTCGTCTCATCCTAAAAAGAGAAAAAAAGACCGGATGCGAAGGGAAAATATTCCCCTGTGTCGAAACATGCTGATCCGTTCAATGACAAAAAACTAGGTCAGCTGTGAACATAAAGTCAGCAGAGCGTTCTGCAGATTGTTATTCTCCATAAATGCCTCCTACCCTTATATCAATAAGAAACCCAATTACCTCGAAATAGTCAGAGGAGAACAGGAACCCTCAGTTCATAGAAGCAGATAAATGATTCAACCTTTCCTCCTCAGTTGAAATTGAATTCGGTGGCACTTCTCTGCCTTCGGGGAACGTTATGTACATGTTTGCACTTTTTCGAAGGTCTAACAAAGCACAAAGCCATGGGTTAGTAATCCAAATTTCCACGAAATAGCGCTCAGTAAATATTGATCGTCGGTTGAAATCGCTGCCAACATGAGAATCCCGATTGGGTGCTCGAACCTAACGGATTATACCAGGTTAACCCCATCTTTTACTTTCACATGATTTGGCGGCAAAAAAAATGCAAGAAATCCTAATAATCCCAACATAACCGTTTCCTTCGACTCGGCAAATATAAGTACAGCAACTATCTCAACATAAAAGTGAAATTCTAATCGGAAATATAGGAACAAAGGTAATTACGTAATGCTAGCTGTTTGCGGACATAATGGCGGGTGACGTAGGTATTTTCGGCAAGATTAGGTACTCTACATATTTTCACAAAGATGTTTTGGTTGAAAGAGTCTAGCTCAGTGAGATATTATCTGAAAATCGGACTAAACTAGAAAATTTGAATATCTCTATTCGACTGATAAAACCAAATATCAATAGAAGTTTTTTGTCCAATCTCAACTGTGTAAAAACTACTATATTAGATTCCGCGCATACTCCGTAAATATATAATTCTCCAATTCAACATCAGCCCTTTCAAAAATTTTCAAAATGAACCATACAAGGTGAAATGTAAGTTGAAACAAAATGTCCGAAACTGTATCCCCACTTTACAGTGTGAAAATCACTTGTAGAATGAACTTCTTCAAATCATTATTTGAAAAAATTAGAAAAATGCTTAGATGAAGGTACTGTATCTTCTCCAAGCTGACTTAATAATAGTTTCAAATTATACAGGGTGTCTACTATAATAGGTGCCAAACTCCCGTAGGTGATAGAACAAGTCATTTACAATAAAAAATGTCCTATAACACTTTTTCGAAAAGTTGATAGTTATCGGATTAATTAACACTTCTTAGTATTTCGAAATATTTTGCTTTTCCCTTAGAAAACAAGAATATTTCTGTTATTCTCACAGCTACATCAAATCTTACCATATCGTCGGAAAGGGCAGTAAAATTGCTATAAAATAGGTGGTTACTAATTTAGAAAAACTTTTATACCGGGTGTTGTAAAAGGGTAAATGTAAAAATTGAAAATAGTGCATAATGGTGGTATTTTCTTATTAGCTGTACCATTGAAAATTGTTGAATAAGTAGTTTTTTTCTAGGAAAAACTACTACATGTAATAGACTTTTAAACGGTATATCAACTTTCAACTTAACTTTCTGTTTTACCAACATTATCACGGTTTTAAGTCAGAAAAACATGAAAATCAGAAACGCTAATCTCATAATAATTCATTTTAAAACATAGTAGGTTGTATGTAAATTAAATTAAAATGAACAAGATTTCATTAAGTAAACCTAAGAAAAAGTTCATTTACATTCACGAATTAATTCCACTTATACGCATCTACATAAAAAAGAATATGCCTGTTTTCTCAAATATCGATCATCGGGATATGCTGTTTATTTATGGGTTTGCTAACGGAAATTCGCGAGCAGCAGTGAAGGGAGTACGCGTTACGTTTTCCCAATAGACAACAGCCTAGCAGAAAGGCATTTTTAAAAGTTTTAATATATATACTGGATCGTTTCGAGGTTTACGAAATGTAGAAGTTGGTCGAAATAGAGGCACTGGAGGAGAGAAGATCCCACTACAAGTACTCGGCGTGTTGGTGCCACATTAGGGCTTCACCATTCCACAGTACACAGAGTTAGAATTATGTAAGTGTTACCTAAATAAGTTGGAAGAGTAGGGATGTGATCAAATATTATGGACAGACGAGGCAACATTCACTTAAAGTGGAATAATACATTTACGAAATTCCCATATATGGAAAACGGAAAATTCACATGCGACTGTCAACGTTTGGTTGGGATTGATAAGAGGGCGGCTATTAGGGCCGGTAGTACTTCCCGATTGCCTCAATTCCAATGAATTTACTAAATAATAACGTAGTTGACATTCGATCGAATTGTGAGGGACTCTGGGGAGAAATGGATTGGAAGATATGGGGCTGTGAGCTGGCAACCTAGAGGCCCCGATCTTACCCCATTAGGCTTTTATGTTTGGGGAACTTTGAGAAAAAATGTGTATACAAATCGCGTTAATGATTGAGAAGAACTAATTAACAGAATTCAGGAATTTTGTGATGCAATGAGTCGAAAGTGTATTGAGCTTCGAAAGGTTGTTGATTCTGTACGAAAAAGATTTGAACTGTTTTTTTCAGTTTTTAATTCGGTTTTGCAATAACACTGATTTTTACGTTGATTCAGTTTCATTCAAAGTTTATTTAATATTTTTATGTTAATATTAATAATATTTATAACTGTTTTGAACCTTCAATGTTTTAAAATGAATTATTAGGAAATTTGCGTTTCTAATTTTTATATTTTTCTGACTTAAAACCGTGATATTTTTTGAAGAACAAAAAGAAAAGTGAAAAGTTGATATATCGTTCAAAAGCCCATTACATGTAGTAGTTTTTTCTAGAAAAAAAAACAAATAGTTATTGAAAAATTTTCAATGGTACAGCTAACAAGAAAAAACAACTAATTTTGCACTCTTTTCAATTTTTCCATTTACCCTTTTACAACACCCGGTATAAAACATTTTTTTTTTTCAAATAGTAACCACCTATATTATAGCAGGTTTACTGCCCTTTCCGATGATATGGTCAGATTTGATGTAGCTGTAAGAATAACAGAGATATTCTTGTTTTTAAAGGGGAAACAAAAACATTTCGAAAAACCAAGAAGTGTTAAATAACTCGATAACTATCAAATTTTTGAAAAAGTGTTATAGGACATTTTTTGTTGCAAATAACTTGTACTATCACCTAATGAAGTTTGGCACCTAATATAGTAGACAACCTGTAGAATAATAATATTCATTTTCCATACTTCACCTTGAAATAACAAAACCCAAATTAATAAATAATTTGTCTGAATTCTATGATACATAATATAAATAAATCTGGAAATAACAAAATTTCTACCAATAATACACAAATTTTAAGACTGGTTTTAGTGCATGAAACAACATATGTCACGGTTTCAAAATTCCCGCTCCAGTTAGTACCTGCAAACCGAACTGGTGGCGTTAGTCGCAGTAGTTTGCCAGCTTATCTCGTACGTTTCGATGAACGCCGTTGTCGGTGGTCCTGTTCTGTGCATGTGACGTAGGCTGTCAATTACGTCGTTCTTCCCGCATATTTGGTTGAAATGTCCTGGAGTAATTAATCGCGATTTTGCGGATCTGAACAGGATTTTAACTGAAGCCCTGAGAGAGATCTTATCATGTTGGTTTGGTTTGTTCGTTGGTGAGATTTTTGCGCTTTAGCAGAGTGGCGTATTTGTTTGGAAAAACGACGTGGGATTGGTGAGTTAACCTATGTTGTCACGAGGTATTTTAGATTTTTGTTCGTATTTTAGCATCATTCTGCTTCGAATTGGGAATTATTATTGTACCGTTGCGAGGTACCGCAGATTCTGAACTGTCTTTGAAGTCTTCGAGCTGTTTTTTTAGGCTGTCTTTGAATTACCGTCGAGCTGCCGTAGGAGCTGTCTTTGGGGACCTCCACCAGATTTCGCCATCTAAGATACCACACCTGTCGTCTACCCAGGGCGCATTACTGTGAGAAATTGTACTACGTTGGCCCAGGAATATATTTGAGCCCAGTTTCCATCTACGAGACTGTGAGAATAATTATGGTTTGAGAAACTATATCCTTTTGTACTTCAGTCAAGCCACGACCTAGACTGTTATAGAAGGTTAGTCTGTAGAATTTTATTAAGATTGATTAGTATCAAAGAGGCCCAATTCAGTGAATACTGTTTAGTACATAAAACCCGACCTATCGAGAAGGTCGCTTAGATATAAGTAAAGAGCTATTTGTAACGATTACCATCGAGGCTCTAAGTATATACCTTGGGGTGATATTACTGTTTGTTTAGTAAGAGATAAAGCATTATATCGAATATTCGGGTTGTGAAGTAAGAACTAGTTAGTTATCTACCTTCTGTAAGATATATCCTCGTTTGAGGGACCTTGTGTATTTCATTTGGGCTCATTATATCATTAAATAATTGCTCTATATTCTTTCTACCAGCCACTACCTCCCGCTTGTGTGATCGGGCTCGTTTGGCATCCTGAGAGTGCGTTCGTTATTTTCTCTCTTTTGCGACCATGAGATCTTTAGTGTACTTTCCTCTTTTTTTTGTATTATCATAAAAGAGAGTGGCGCCCCTTTATAAGTAGTCTCAGCTCTGGAGCTAGCCGAGGAGGTACTTTGTGCACTCTCTGGAGCCGAGTGGGTTTGGTGACACATAGTTCAAAGGAATTGATTATAATTATTATATATCGTGATACAATAGAACTTCAGAATCAGATCAAATCAAGATGACAGCAAGCAAAAATTTTCTTACTTGTACGAAAACTTTCAAAACTCATTTTAAATTATTATTTTCGAAGAATTCAGATCGAATATTTTTAACTGAACAAATCGAGGGAAATACGGAATGTAAAAATGATTCATTATTAGTTAGATCGTCAAGAAATATATGATTTCAAGAATGATCCCTAATAAGGGTGAAACTAGTCGCTTCCCCTCCCGATGGCCACACAAGCTCAATGTTTTTGCTCCTGAAAAACCTTTGTTGTAATATTCTAAAATTCTGTTTTTGACAATTGTACTGTTGGATGGCAAACCCAACCGATAACAAATAACCAACTTTATATGAATTCATAGGAATTCAAAATGTGCTCGATCTACAGTTAGTGTATTCATCTTCTGATGAATATATTACCGGGTTCAACCTTTCATTTTATTATGTACCTACTTATATTCATTGATTCTTGCCAGAAAATGTCAAAGTAATCCTCTGAGTTCGAAGATTTATCGATATGTTTGATAAGAAAAAGTTCGTCCAATATATCAATTATGAGTTTTTCAAATCTGATTTCTTTAATAATTCTAAGAATATCTACGTGATCGATATGAAACTGATGAACCTTAAAAGAAAAATGTTTGCAAAAACTTTTTAAGATAAGAAAAAGATTGAAAAATATTACTAAATATTTTTGAGCGATTATGGAGATTATGATAGCATAGTAGCGTCAAATATGGAGAAGATAAAGGGATTTCTAATATTTAATGAAATCAAAGATAAAAATAATTCTGCAAGGTGGTATTAAAATTGCTATCAATTCGTATTGGTACTTAAGGAAAGAAAATTTAGAGTTTTGCTACGTCATTCCTAATAAGTGGTCGTCGTAACTCTCCAGAAACAAAATGGATTCATAAACCTGAAGAAATAGTGTAAATGAACTGAAAATATAACATTTATGGCGCTCTTATTCACCTGAACTGGGTCCTTATTCAGTTGAGGAGTTTCCAACCTTCAGCACGAAATCGTCCGGACGGAATGAGCTACAGTTCAATTAGTTATTGGGCCTGATCTATACGGTACTTTTGGACTAATGACATTTTGTTTTTCGATTTACAGTCCTCAACTATTTTTTTTTTCTATGATACAGTTCTCTCATTCGAAAACACAAACGATTTAGTTTTTGTTCTCAACAAACCAAACAAAAATATTTCTGGAAATATCATTTTCTCAGAGTTCAAGAAATAATTTGGCAGGGACCATAATTTCAGTTTAAGCATTTTGTGGATGTCATTTCGTAGATATGCTGAAGGATAGGATCAATTACAATTAAAATGAATTTCATGCATGTATACTACTGTACTACTAATTCGTCAATTTCGCTGATGGCTTGGACAGGAAAAACATATATGGTAGGTCTAGTTTCTTCGCATGGTAAAATATTCATCTAAATCACTTATTGTATTGATATATTGAATCATTAATAAATTATTCGACGTCCCTTATTTTAGATACCGATGGCGTTTCGAAAATTTTTACTTTCCAGTTGTATTTTGGGAGCAGAACATTTTTGAAACACCCTTTATGAAATATTTTCATACTATCCCATCAGAAATACTCATCAAATCATAATTTCCCTGACCGATTGGACGATAATTCAATATTTCCCAAGGAAATTACTTCAGAAGAAAGAAATTTCTTTTCAAGTGAAATCACTGGAAGATAAATTCTTTTCCTGGCCGAGGATCATTCGTTGAATTCTATCACAATAAAGCATTCTACGTTCGTTGAGCTGAATACTTTTCCATTCTCTCCTCTTCACCATCTGATATGTCTGCTTGCAATCCACCGTGCAGAACAAAGCCACTGATAAAATTGTTTCGAATGAATCAGGCCTATTTATCAAGAATATGCCCAAGTAAGATTCCAGAAATACACATTCTGTCTATTCAGTGTTTTGGAACGGCATTTCTGTTCGTGTTTGTCGTGAGTATTGTCTCCCTTTTCCCTAGTTGCGGTTTAACTGAATTCATTCCCTCGAAAGCTCTCTCTTCATACTGACACAGTTCCTTGTTATTTCTTGGTATCTGATTGCTGGGGTGCCTTGCACAGCATATTGTCTTCCAAACCGTTAACGATACTAGAGAGGCTTTAACGACGTGAATTGAATATGATTGAAATTCCATCCGGCCTGTCTTTGGTAAACATATCTGTTGAAGTTGGAATATGTCAGGTTTTGGTCATTTTTATGCAAGGTGATTCGCGGCTGAGTTAATGCGAAACTAAAGGCAAGTTCGAACTGAAAATTTCTCTTTGGTGGTTTGAGCTTTCGGTTGTAACGGAAACTGCCTAATACTTTCTTATTTCAAATGACACACCTAGTATATTATAGTATCATTAGATACATACGTCGGTTGATGAAAATTTTGGGATCATGCCATAACAGATTTCGAGTTAAAGGTCTTTATGAAAAAATAATGATGAAGAGATGTACCCAATTAGTGTTCGTATTGACAATAGTGAGATACTCAGTCTCGATCTAAGTCTACTACTGTGTAGCTCTCAATTTTACAATAATCTACTTTTTCAAAGAAAATAAAAGAGGTAATTAATAAGATATACATTTTCAACACAAAACTTCAATAAATAAGGTGATTCTTCGATTATAGATTTCTATGACCAAAGAAACACTTTTTTTCATGCTCTGTTTTGAAATCCAGTTCCGTTCAAAAGATTCGAGTTATTAAAATAATATAATATGATTTAAATAATATAATAATGACATGCTGTTCAGATGGAACTCAGTTCCATGCGCAAGTTGTCGATGTGGATACGGGGAAGAAACAATACCTCATCTCATCAATAAATGTCCCATTTATTAATTTCAAGAAAGTTTTAGGGCTAATCACGGTGTTTCGATTTTTTCTTGGAATGTGTTATAAATTTCAAACAAATTTTATACGTGTATTTTGTATTCAGTTCTTTTTTTCTACTTTTGACTTTTTATTTTCAGATTCGATATGTGCAACTTGTAGAAGACTGTGTTCGTTAATAGAAGAACACTCTTGAAGTAAGAAATCCCTCAAATATATTTGAGCTTATTTCTGTACACACAACAATACTTATATGCGGGAAGCCAGGGTTTTTTTACTGGGTTTTTTTCCCTAGGCTAGCAAATTCTTAAAGAAAATGATTATCCAAACAGTATGATTAAAAAATTACTATATGCTAATAGTACCACTCAAAGCGAACAAACAGAACAACAAAATATGACAACGAATAGAACAAGTTATGCATCATATCCAAATGTTACCAACTTGACAGGGAAATTGAAGAATGTGTTCAGAGAGGATAACATCAAAATTGCAGTCCAAAATCAAAAAACGGTGAGGTCATTGTACACAAAAATCAAAGACCCCATTCCAACATCCTTCCAAAGTAATGTCGTATACAAAATAAATTGTAAGACTTGCGACAAATGTTATATAGGACATACCTCCCAATGGGTGAAAAGTAGAGTGACACTGTATAGATCGGACATAAGAAAATACCCAGAGAGATGTGCATTGGCTGCTCATGCGCATAATCTTGACCATCATGTGAATTTTGAAGATGTTGAGGTACTCAAATTAGAGAAAAATTATCAAAAAAGATCGATCCATGAGATGATAAACATAAACAAAGAAGATAACACCATAAACAAGAAGACAGATACAAACAAATTAAGCTCTATATACAGTTATTTGTTGGAAATGATAAAGATGGAACCTTTTTATGACGGCCCAGTAGATGAATAAAGAAGATCAAGAACACAGAGGAGTGAGAGACTAGTTTTCCAGAAAAAAAAAACATAAACTTAAAAAATAAAATGACATTGTGTTACCTTAGAGTTTTTACTTGATTGTGAATTTAAGAATAAGAGCATCAACAAAAAGAATTTTTCGAAATTTTAAAATAGATTTAGATGACGTGTTTTGTGAAGACGCCTATGGAATCTGAAATTAACTTTTTATTGTTTTTATTAATTATAACGTTTGTGGCAGATGTGGTCCATGTATAACCTCACATTCAGTGAGTTGATTTGTTTTAAAATTTGTTGTTTATAAATTATATATTATTGAGAAAGCTTGGCATAGAATAAAGAGTATTCGAATCATTTACTCCCAAATCCGAGCCTAAAGACCCTTACAATTCATTCTATTTATATATATATACATCCATTCAGTTTTAAATTGGAGATATATCTTATTTCAATACTTTGTCTACTGCGTCTGTTATTTTCGAATATCTAGCCAAAATGATCTCAATAGATTGAATTCGACCCTCTGATGAAGCGAAATTGCTAAACCTTGAGCATGTCCGGCTAGCCATAGACTCTCTAAGTTCCGATGAGAGAGATGAGCTAGAGTTTCCATATTTTCAGAATAGACTCATTGTCTGAATATCTCGCTTAAGATCATTATTACGCCCAATAGGTCGAGGAGTTCAGCAGTTATGAGCATCTGGAAATAAGTTTCCTCTATATTTTCTGGAAGATTCAGAATGAGGTTGAAACTAATGAGTAAGCAGGATTATGTGGAAATTGTCTCGAGAAAAAATTCAGAAAATATAGCTTAAACGCTTTTTTTATTGCTTTACATCGCATTAGACATTTATCAGAGGTCCACAAAATTTCAAATGTATATCGACATTATTGATTCTTAGAACATCGAATTTCAGCAAGGATATAATTTTTTTTATCCACTCCTTTGAATGCTTGTTCCTTTTCAGTTCCACAATACAGTGCTTTAAAAATTTTGAGGAATTCTAAGGAAATTCGTTTTGAAATTGCATGGTAAATTTCAAATCTGAAATATCCCACATTTTCTGGTGAACAAGATCCCTATTAATATATCACTTAACTATACATAAGAGGAGGGTAGGTCTTCTACTACGATTTTTCTTCAAGCCGTTGTGTCTAGAGGATTCGATCCCGGTCGATTTTTCTAGTCCCGGGATTTCGGGATTATCGACTGTTGATACCGGGATCCCGGGATAGTCCCGGGATTTTATTGGTAAAGAAAATGGTAGCAATTAAAAAGAAGTAAACATATCAAAATCAACCTTTTATTTTAAATCTTTACTTAAATCTTCAAAAACAAAACAAAATTATTATTTCTTCTAATAAAATTAACAAACTAGGCCCTTATAAAAATTATTGCCTAGTTTGTTTATTTTATATTTTACAATAAACTTAAAAAAATCAACTTCTAATATTTGTCAAAAGAGATCAATGTTAATAGGACTACTAATATTTTAAATAAAATAGACCAGGAACTATAATTTACTTATTCAAGCCAAGAAAATAAAATCTAAGAAATAACAACGCATCCAACGTCTTATCCGAAAGCATGCTTCTTAATTTGTTGCACAAAGCGGAAAACGCGCGTTCAGGCTCGATGGAAGTTGGAGGAATCGTCAATAAATTTTTATAAGCCTTCTCCAAATTATGACCTCGTGTGGAACTAGCCTCAAAAAGATTCATTTCTTGTTTAATGATCTTAAAAAGATCAGTTTCTTTAAATGCTCTTTTGAAAATAAGAACCAGTTCACGAACTTTCTTTATTAATTCATTAATATTGCGATCATCATAAGTCAAATCTTGACCGTTTCCAGTTTCAATTACTAATCCTGAGTCTAGTTCTTCATCATCATCCGAGTCATCAAAATCATCACTGGCAGTCTCATTTACAGGTGTCTTTTTATACAACAAATCACAAACGGCTAAATGAATACCATGTGCAAAACAAACTTGGTGTTCTGCATTAACAAGTTTTCCAACCTTCAGCATTACATTTGGACCATCAGTTACTATTGCCACAATATCTATATCTAATGAGATATGAAAATCCAAAAGCCGCTTTTTTAAAGTATGAACACAAGTTTCGGCGGTCAGCGATTTATCAATTCGAATAAGTCCCAAATTCCACTTTTTGTTTATTGAATGAATATTTAAATTCATATATCTCTTACTAGTAAGCGGGTAGATCAATAGGCCCGTAGATCCATAGGCCCGTAGATCCATAGGCCAGTAGTTCAATAGGCCCATGGATCAATATAGACCATAGATCAATATAGACCGCAGATCAATAGGGCCCATACATCAATGAAGCGAGCAGAAACACGAAACACGTCAAAAAACCCGTTGAAAGCGAAAAAACATGAAAGAACTGGAAAAAACACAGAGAAACGCGAAAAAACACGGAATAATCCGAAGAAACACGAAAGAATCCGGAGTTACACGAAAAAAACCGAAATTACACGAAACAACGCGAGAAAACACGAAAGAACATCAAGTAACACAAAAAATCTAAAGGAACCTGAAAAAAACCCGAAACACAAAAGTACTTGTAAATTGCACACCCCGTATATCACCCGATCGTAAACTCATTGTAAATTGCACACCCCGTATATCACCCGATCATAAACTCATTGTGAATTGCACACCCTGTATGTTATTTTATCGAAATCAGCGAGAAAATTTGAAGAAAAATGCATATGAGAGACTCAGTATACAATTGATTAGCAGTGAAAAATAAAACCAAAAGAATATCGTTGTAACTCCATCTATTCGAGTTCAGTAATTACCACGAAGGAAGTATCAAAATTATTCTACGGAGCTCCTATGTAACACCCGTATATGTTTCGAAAATAATTTTTCCGTAAAAAAACCCGAAGGAACACAAAAACTTGAAAAAACTCGAGCGCGCAAAAAACAGAAGAACTTATAAAGTGCTCACCCCGTTTATCACCCGATCGCAAATTCATTGTAAATCGCACACCCTGTATGACATTATACCGAAATCAGCTCCCATTCGCGAGAAAACTCGAAGAAAAATGCATATGGGACACCCCGTATATAATTGATTCGCAGTGGGTGCTTTCATCATAAAAAACAAACCGAACGAATATCGTTTATAACTCTATCGTTTCAAGTTCAGTGCATTCCACCAAGAAAGGACCCGACCAAATACGAAAAAACGCGAAAAAACATGATAGAACCCAAAGTAACACGAAAGAACGAAAAAATCCAAAGGAAATCAAAAAACCCCGAAGGAGCACAAAATCAACTTAAGCGCGCAAAAAAACTCGAAGGAAAGCTTAAAACCCCGAGGAGCACACAAAAAACCGAAAGCGTGCAAAAATAATGAAAAAACTTTTAAATTGCACGCCCTGTATATCAATCGATCGCGAAATCATTGTTAATGGCACACCCTGTATGAGATTTCATTGAATCCCTCCCTTAGGAAAAGCATGAAAATTTGAGAAAAACTCTGGTGAATGTCAGCGCTACTCGGATCTGACACCCTGTGTATGAATCGAAAATATTTTATCGAATTAAGAACCCGTAAGTCGAACAGCCGAAATAACTCGATGGAAAGTATTTGTTAATAATAGATTATGCACATGGGACACCCTGTATACAATTGAATCACATTGGGTGCTTTTTCCAATAAAAAAAAACCAAAGTAATATCCTTTCAATTCGATCGATTCGCGATTGGTGAATTTCACAAAGATAAAATAAAAATTATTCGATAATGGTCCGAAGATGTAACAGGAACTTGGAATTTCGTGAACCGAGTAGATCCGATCGTCGATCGGAAGTTTTGCGTTTCCAACTATTTATTCTGTGATTCTATACAATTGCCTCAAGGTCTATGATTTCAAGACGATTGAATCGCGAAACCCGTTCGGGTTTCTCCGTGGGAAATTTGTGACAGAATGGAATGAAGGAATATTAGCAAATTCAAAACGTAAAATCTCGGTCTATCCGTGATTTCTGAGGCCGTTTGAACTGAATTAAAAGAAGGGTTACACTTTATGAGAGGAAAATCCTACCTGCTTGAAGGTTCTTTTGAGAATATCCGTTGTTTACATATATGAACAATATATTCATATTTCGCTTATTCGTTCATTCTTGAGAGATAACTGAAATGAATCGATACGCTTGATTGATTTATCTTTGATTTATAATCGAATAAATACCTGAGAACCTCTCTTTGAACCAATTTCGAGCTAATTTTTCAACTCCAGATCGTGTTTACAAAATATGTAGTATTGACATCCATTTTATTATTCCTTGATATTCCTGATATTATTTACTGAAAATAAAGGAATAAATCGTTATGAGACACGAATATAATGCATAATATTACCTATAACGGTCCAATTCCACCAATTTTATACTTGAAATGATCTATTCCTCGTTCGTCGTTTGACGTTTTATGATAACTGACCGGGCTCGAACGAACATCGAAATATATCACTTCAAGATGGAAAAAATGAATTAGCGCGAAAATGGACTGAAAAAGGACGATTTTCAAACGCTTATTTGAGGTGTTTTTCTTTCGATTCGTGAATCGCAGGTGCTGTCTAGAGATTCGGAATCTCCTGTAGATTCTTATTCGAGTGCTTGGAAAACGCAAACAATCTTCAACCGCCCATATCGAGCGAAAAATTGATGCCGTCTTTTCAAATTTGGAGCTCGCGTTCGGCTATCATCGGAATCGTATGAGAAACTATGACACTTCTGATCGAAATATCGAGGAAATTGCCGAATTTCGAATGAAGAATTCGCGGTCTTATATCGCTACTTGGATATGATAATTGGTACTCAGAGATGGGAAATTTCACGTAGATTCGTTTTCTACCGATCGCGGGGCGATTTATATCGTTTTCGAGCGGCACGGAGGGAAAACGTAGGTGTGGTTTTTGACGTTTCAGGGAAGTCGCGAGTCTAAAAATTGCCGTTTTATATGCATATTTTTCGTATAGATTCCGGGGGGCTCCGCGGCTGAGCTCGTAGCCACGTATGGGGACGTTCTTCGTCCAGAAAAAGCGACCCCCCCCTCCCCGCGAGATGCTCCGGCTTCGTAGGAGTACTTTCGCCCGTTTTTCGCCTTTGGGCGATTTCGCGAAAATGGCCGATTTCGCGATTTTCTTTCGAAAATTTCGGGCACTTTAAGAGCGCCCGGGGGGGTTTTCGCGGTCGCTTCTCCTAGAGGAGGATTCGCCTTTTCGATCTGTTTTAAGATTCCCTCTCGAGCGGCCCTGCGGATGCTCGCTCAGTTTCGCTTTCCGGGTCCCTGACGGGACCCGTTTCGATTTTTTTCTCTGGTCCCCGATCTTATTACTTTATTATATAGATTAGACGTAGACGTCCATTCGTCAAAACTTAGACTAAATCGTTGTCCTTCTTTTTTCAATGTAGATAGTTCAGCTGTTATTTGTTTTTTTATCTTTACACTATAGTCTAGTACTCTGTTGCGGATTGTTGAAGCAGATTTAGGTAAGTCTGAGTACCCTTTTGCTAACAGTAACGATCTTAAATCTTTTGATGTCACAAATACGCTAAAAGGAAAACCATCTAGCGCAGTCATACGGGCCAAAACATCGTCAAGAGTATCAGATTCAGGTTTAACAAAATAGTCGGTCATTTTTCTTTTCGAAGGTGGTCCTTCATTATTTTGACTTGTTGAGGAAGATGCCTTAGCAGAATCTATTTTTATGGAATGTTTTGAAAATAGATGAGTATGTAGGCCTTTGGTTGATCCTCCTAAGGTTTTTAAAATAGCTGAACAACGCTTACATTTTGCCGAGCTACCCATTTTGTCGACTAAAAAATGACTCCACACTGACGTAACGTCTTCATCTTTTTTATGTTTGACATAAAAACTTTCCTTAGAAAGTGACATTGTTTACTTCTTAAACCTAAAACAATAAGAAAAGAACATTTGAATATGTGTACAAAATAAACATAACCTCTTAGATCAACAGAAAAAACATTCGCTGTTTTTCATATATATTTAGCCATACACATTAGTGCATTGTTGTTTTTGAAATAAATTAATGGTTTATCACTAATCAACAATATAAATATCAATACTTACACGATCTGAAGCGTAATTTTTACACTATTTTACACACATAGGTAGCTAAAGTACCTAATCCAACAACGTTTGTTAGCAGAAACAAACGAAATCAGCTGTGTAAACAAGATGGCTGGCAAATTTTGACGTTTAACGTCAAATGAAAGTAAGCGCGTTTCGTTTCACGCACATTTTTAATGAATTATTTAAAAAATGTTTAAGTCCCGAAAATCCCGGGATTCATTGGATTTAATCCCGAGATTTTCGGGACTAAAATATGATCGGGATTCCGGGATCCCGGTTTTCGGGATCCCGGGATCGAATCCTCTAGTTGTGTCCTACGTCGAATTGTATGATACCCATATCGCAACCTCTGCTCAAAATTTCAATTTACACAGGTGAAATCTGAAAACTATATATCAAAAACAAAAAATCAATACACAGGGTGACACAAGTTTGAGTGCCTATTAGACGTTTAAGAAAAACTGGACATATTTGAAATTTTCAAGTTGAGATTATGATATTGTTTGAAATTCTCTACCGAGCTCGAATATTTTTGGAGCCTGAGCACTTTCGTTAATACGAGGGGAGAATATGCATCTGTGAAAATTTTTCATTTTCTTTGTGGTGTGACTGGGTATTCAAAGTTGAATTCATATCTGTTAAAATCATTGTAATATCATTGTAACTCGACTTGTTACAAAAAAAAAAAACGGTAAAAATATCAAATATTCATAGTTACTATTTTATTAATTTTATTTTCAACATCCTGAGCGCAAACTGTTTTCATAATGGCAAAAAAAAAGTATGTGGAAAGGTCATGCAGCTTTTGAATTTCGTAAATATCAGCACAGCAGGTTCAAATTTTGTATTCGAAACCGTAATCAGAAATCGGCTATAAATTCTTTTTTAAAAATTAGATCTCAATTTTTTTATGATTCAGTTGGATTCTGCGAAAAAAAATAAGGATAGTACTCTGAGATGATTTCGAAATTTCAATGCTTGCATTACAACTCATGGTACAGAGCTAAGACACCGATGAAATTGATACAAATGAATCAGGACTGTTTTCAATACAAATACCCATATGAGCTTCTAGGAAACACATTCTGCCTGTTCGGTGTTTTGAAACGGCATTTCTGCTCCCGTTTGTCGTGAGTATGCGATTGCTTCCCAATGTTGAGGCTAAACTGAATTAATTCTCCTGAAAGCTCTCTCTCAATACCGCCACAGTTTCTTGTTATTCCTCCGAATCTGATAGCTGGGTTTACTTGAACGGGATATTGTCTTCCAGTCCGTTAACGATGTGAGATAGGCTTAACGACGTGAATTGAATGAGATTGAAATTACATTCTGCCTACCTTTGAAGAGAATCATTGTTGAAGAGAACTGTTGAAATATCGGAGATTTTGGACGTTTCAATATTCATTTCAGGTTATCCATTTGAAATAATATCCTACTATATATATATAATTTTCGAAAAATCTTGCAGGATATAATATATTTGGTCAGATTTGAGTGCCAGTACGGATCTCGCATATTTACTGTGAGAAATTCGTATATTGATAAATTCTAAGAAAGGACGGAACTGGGTTAGAGGTTTAGAGAGTTTTGAAAAGGGATTGTTGGTACGTATGACCATTGAGTATAAATCTACTAGATTTATCTCGGTACAAAATAAGCCAACACCAAAGCTTGATCGACCGTTCAACTGAAAACATCGCGGCCGTGAGCTACAGTGTTGAGGAAGATCCAAAATTTTCAATTCATCGATTTTCTAAACAACTGGGGTTATCCCAAACCACCACTAGGCGAATTTGGCTTTGAAACCTTACAAGATACAACTAGTGCAGGAATTGAAGCCGACCGACTATTCACATCGCCGTAGATTTGCTCAATTCATTCTGGAACAACACGCAGGTTTTTCTGAAAAAATCATTTCTCCAGACGAAGCCCATTTTCACTTGTCAGGGTACGTCAACAAGCAGAATTGCCGCATTTGAGCCTCTGATCTCTGAATTCTAGAAAGATTATTGAGAAGCAGGCTCTACGTGTTACTGTCTGGTGCGCTATGTGGTCTGGAGGCGTGATGGGGTCGTTTTTTTTTAAGATGAGGCTGGAGATACGATAACGGTACATGGATTATGCTATCGCAAGATGATAACAGCTCAATTTCATCATTGATGACATGGATATCAATGACATGTGGTTTTAACACGACCAAATTTGCTGATCGCATAATTTCACAAAATTCAGCTGTTAAATGGCCAGCCAGTTCATGTGATTTAACACCACTGGAATATTTTTTGTGAAGCTTTCTTAAAGACAAGAGCCAATCGAATTGATTGCAGCCTTAAAACTCAAAATCTGCGATGTGATAACCTAAATAGACCCGACATTTCGCAAAAAGTGATGAAACATTTCAATGAATGTCTATACTTCTGGCAGCGTAGTCTTGGTGGACATTGGCCAGATATCATTATTAATTCATAATTGTTGAACTTTCCATGGAATCGGGCTGTGTAGAGTGAATTTTACTCTTCAAGTGGCCCCAAAGAAAGAAATCTAGTGGTGACAGATCTTGCGATCTGGCTGGCCATTCAGTGGGACCCATTCTTCCAATCCACTGATTTGGAAATCTTTGATCCAGATATTCTCGAACTGGTAAGGCGTAGTGTGGAGGAGCTCCATCCTGCTGAAACACAATCTGATCCTCCACATAATTTCCAGCATTGTTTTCAATAATTTCCGTCAAAATTGGATCAATGTGATTTTCCAATAAGTCCAAATACATATCTCCAGTAAGATTACCAGGTAAAAAGAACGGGCCGACAATGTTGTCATCAAATATTCCAGCCCAAACATTGAGTTTTTCTGGTTGTTGAGTATAAACTTCGTGGAACAATCTCGGATCAGCATCGGCCCAATAACGACAATTGTGTCGATTTACTGTGCCGTTTCGAAAGAACGAACACTCATCGGAGAAACAAACATTGTACAGATAATTGGGATTAGCAGTTACTCGTTTACTCATTTTTTCACAAAATTCAACACGACGGTCAAAATTATCTTCGTTTAGTGCGTGTGAAAGATGGATTTCGTAAAGATGGAATTTATAATGCTGCAAAATTTTTGCAATTCAAGTTCGTGTAAAACCAGATTCATGTGCTAGCTGCTTCGTACTCGTCATTGGATTCAGAGCAATCTGTCCAAGAACAGCTACTTCAGCTGCTTCATTTCTTTCCATGTTTCGTTTTTTATTAGCCACGGACCCAGTTACTTGAAACTTTGACACTAATTCCAAAACATACTTCCTATTAACATGTTTATCTGAATGTCGTTGATTGAAGAATTTTGCGGTTCTATCCGCACAATGATTGTTTGCAAAAAAAAGTGAAATTATTTCCACCCGCTCTGCAATTGAATAAACCATGTCGAACAATGAATTAGAACACATACAAGTCTCGATTCAAAATTAAGAATAATTCACATGTCAAAGAACCAGTAAGCCAACTTAATGATCTCTTCGTGATAAATAAAAAATTATCGATTCTCATTTTTTTCAAAAAGATATGAATTCAATGATCAACAAAATGAAAACATATTGAAGCCAACTGAGAAAACACTTCATAATTAAGTCGGAAATCGTATCACGAATTGGGACTGGAATATTTCTGTGGCATCATTAATGATTTGATTGCCTTACCTGGTAATCTGATTAGAGATATGTACGTATTTCGACTTTTTGGAGATTTCTATCGATCAAGTGTTACCGCATGTTATTGGAAATACTGCAAATGATATCGAAGATAATTTAGATTGAGTTTCAGCAAGATTGGGCTTCTTCGCAATACGCTTTGTTTGTTCGACATCTTGATTAAAGATTTCTATGTCAGTGGATTGGAGGACGGAAGCCACAGTCATGGTTGTTTTGAAGCTCAAAATGTCGATTTTTCACAAAAAAAAAAACACTACAAGTGCCATGAAAACACCACTTCAATTTCAAACATTTAATCAAGAATATTTCGAGAACCAATGCATAAAATGAAAAAACAATTACTGCGCTGAAATCATTATAAAAATACCTTTCGAATGAGGTATCACTCACCCCATCTTCCCTGTTCAAAATTTGGGGGTGAGGGTTGTAGTAGCAAGGATTGAAGAGCTATGCGTCCGTAACCTACATCTTAAGTTGTCCCCTTTGAAACAGAAATCGACCTGGCCGAGCATTTCTATCGAAAAAATGTAATCTCGTCTGTTTCGTTTTCAATTGGCCACCCTGTGCAATGAAGTCCAGAGAAACAAAGCCGACGTCAACACCCAATTGCTATATCAAGTTCAGGGTAACGCAAGCTAAAGTCGATAGTATGAAAGTCAAACGATTAGGAAAAGATGTGTAGCAAAAAAATGAACGTATCACACTGAATGATAATAACTAAAAATTTAGCAAAGGCGTCACTGCTTGTCACCTTACTCTGTCTCACTCTAATTCGCGTAGAATAGAGTTACTTTTTATCTCACTCACAACCCTGTTTCTAGTGAATATAAGAGAAATTCGGATATTTAAATATAATCAAAAAGGTATTCGCGGTCAGTTTCGCTGAAAGTTATTTTCAATTTGAGAAATATGTACACTGTTCCAGAATCCAGAAAAACACTTTATAACAAGAGTGCAAAAGCTCCAGATCTCACATCAGTAATTTTTAAATTGTTAGAAATGAAATGGCATTAATTAATCAATTTGTGCTTGTATTATTATAATGCATTTAAATTTAAATCAAGGAGAAATGTAGGGTCCAGGTGCGAGGAACCAAACTAATTTGTAATTATATATTTATAAATAAATGGATAGAGTTCGGTGTTGAATTGAAATAATCAACTGTAATTGAAGCTATCATTCATTCCAGTTAATAATTATTACTCGCTTCGCTACAGGCTTCATGGCTATTAGCTTGTTCTATATTCACGCTGAAAATATACAATTATCGAATGAGGAAATGTGATGATGAAACAGATGAACAATTAGATTTTTAAACTCAATTATCGATATCGATCTTGCTTTTTACCATGAATTCAAAATTACACGTTTGATTTCGATTTTTAAAGCTCGATTTAGCTCTCAAAGGGATGTTATGTGAATCAATGGAGTTTTTAGAGTTTCATAAATTTGAAAACACACAGAAAATTGAATTAGAATGTAAATGTGAAAAAAAAAAGAAAGCTATTGATTTATAACCACGTGAAAAATCTATAATCCAAAGGGTTTTCCAATAGGGACTTGACAACTTTGAATCTAAATGAAACAGAAACCATTTGAGATATTTCAAAAACTTTCTTATTGGCTTGAAGTACAACATGAATAAATGGAACTGGACTTCGTTCATATGGCCACCAAGAGCCCGTTTGCAGCGGTCAATTCTCTGGACCCAATTTTCGATTTTTCAATTATTCGGCCACACATTTCAGCCGAAAGGCCGCTATTTAACATTTAATGTTGACTCTGAGCTTGTTGCATAGACCAGTGACTTGACGTAGCCCGAAAGAAAATAGTCCAGAGTCGTCAAATCGCACGAACGAGGCGACCAATCGACGGGGCTGTATCACGAAATAACACGCTCACCAAATGTCTGCTTCAATAAACGGATTGTTACGTATGCTGTGTGGTTAGTGGCATCGTCCTGTTGAAACCACATGTTAGCCAAGTCCATACCTTGCAATTAGGGCCAAAAAAACTTCGCTGTCATGGCGCGGTAGCGATCGCCATTGACCGTAACTTGACGATTGTTGGCATCAACGAAAAAATACGGTCCAATGATGTCGCCGGCGTGAAGACCGCACCAATTCGGTATTTTTTGGGGATGCAATTGAGTCTCGTGAATCACGTGTGGATTGCTACCTGTCCAATAACGCATATTTTGCTTATTGACTAAGCCATTGAGTCAAAAATGAGCTTCATCGTTAAAGATGATTTTTCGATGAAGATCATGATCGTGGCGCAACTTTTCCAGAGCCCAATTGGAGAACATACGTCGCTTCAAATGGTCCAACGGCTTTAATTCTTGAGTCAGCTTGATCTTGTACGGGTGCAAACCAAGATCCTTACGCAAAATTCGCCATAGAGTGGTCTGATGGATACCAAATTCTTGAGAACACAGTGGAATAGACTGATTTGGGTCGTCGGCTACGGAAGCCCGAACGACAGCGACGTTTTCGTTACTGCGATCGGTCCTTTGTCTCATTGGCACGACAACATCCAACAGCGAATAAGTAGACTAAAATTTTTGCACCAAGCTTGTGATTGCCTGTCTATTAGGGCGCGAATTACGACCGAAAATTGAAGTTGCGGTCACTGACTCCGAATTTCGGTAGTAAATTTTCATAAGTTGCAAACGTTGTTCGCTCATGTACTTCACCATAATGAAAATGTTCACTTCAATGAATGAAATGACGTTGACAGTTCGACGATTGGTCTAAGAGTACGTTTACAAATTAAATTCAAAGTTGTCAAGTCCCCATTGGAAAACCCGATATAAATCTTCTGAAATAAATGATAATCGAAAATGAAAGGCCTCGGATTTTGCTGGATACTACGATTTTACACAATTCATGCTTTGTTCTTAGATTCAAATGCTTTTTGTTGATAACGGTTTCTTGCTCCTAGTAGGAAATCTTTGTCGCAATTCAGTTTATTCAACTCAGGTCAGAAGGCTTTGGCATTCATCATATCTCGGTAATATAAGTTTGTCAGTATCGTGTTAACGGTTCAAAGTAAAATGCATACCAAACTGATTATTTTGATAACCGGTATGGATAACATCCAAACACTAGCTAATAAGTATATTATTCTTTCGAATCTATTGAATGTCACTCAGAAAACGTAGAAGTAGCAAAGAGGTTCTGCGCAGGTTTCCAACCCTGGTCTCCTGCGTGTTGAATAAATGTAACTGCTGCTATGGAATACGCGCAGAAATTGAGGATTTACACATTGATGCTTTCAGGGATAAATTTTTCAAACTTGAGAGATGAAATGGTAAGTTCGGGAAAGTAGAGAATGGTCTTCGAAGGAATTTTAATTTTAAGGACGGAACATGAAATTTTTTCTTTGTTACGTTGAAACTACTGGCCGGATTTGAGCAAATAACAAAATCAATCAAGAATAATTAATCAAACTTACGTTCATATTTTAGTTCTTTAGATCATCCTTTTTTGGAGACATCGAGCTCACAGGCAGACAGAGTTTATTTTAACCATGGATTTTCCATCAGTTTGTCAATACTATTGATATCAGTTCTGCCCATAGAGATTCAAAAATGGCAACCCAACAGTGTACTGGTAAAAATACGAAACTATCAAAAACTAGTAATCAATACACTCTCGGCCGGTTTTCGAAAGGCTGATCAACATTAAAATCATCAATCAGCTGTTGAAACTATGATCAACTGTCATTTGAGTTGCTTGAAAAGTGGTCAACGTTTAATTTGACCATCTTATCAGTTAACACAGTGGTCAAATATTTCAGGTAAATTGTATGTCAAATGCATTGAGTATATGTCTGTAGATTTATACTCAATGGTCAAGCGTCACTTTGAGTTTTTGAATCGGAAGGCTAAATCAGAGGTCAAACTAGTGTCAAAGAAGTTGTCAACTAATCGGTGCTGTTCGGCAAATTGACTTACAAGAGATTATTATTTATATTTGTTACTTGATCAAGACTTTTCGGTATTATATTCCACAAGTTTATGAAATTTTCGAAACTATCGGAAAAATATAGAGAAAAGGTAATAATTTGTTTATAACTAATTTTTAATGTAATACATCATGAATTTATTGATAAAAAATATTTTTTTTTCAATTCATGGAGAACTCTGAACTATATCAAACAAAAAGTTGTCTAAATATTTGAATAATAGAAACATGAAAGAAACGTCCATGAACAATAATTATCATTAAAAAAAGTATATTTTTATCATAGTAATAGTTCATCAATAAGTTCCCAAAAAGAAGAAACTTGATTGAAATAGCCCATTCATAAAAAAATTTTAATTGATTTTGTTTTAGTTAAGGAATGTTTCTTATTAACAATAAACTGTAAGTTACTAATAAACAGAAATTGTTCATGACATAACGGTGATTTTTTTTTGTTAACTTAAAAAAATGATTAGGTATAGCCATGGTATATTTGTTCGAATTTTATCACACTTTCTTATTAACAGCAATGATTTGAGTTTTTTTTAATTAACAAATATTGAAGGAGCCCCGGGGAAAGTTATTAGTCAACAAAGATATAATTTCTAGAAAATAAACTTGTTAATTCCAATGAGAATCATTGCTTGAAGTGTGAAGATTCAATAACAATTTTTTCAATAATACATACAATATATACCCTTAAAAATTTATTACATTATTTCATTAACTTGCAGAGCCATAGGCAGAAAACTTTAACATTGCGATGGTACGCGGACGCCAATTTTCAACGGTAAATTAAAATCACTATGAATGTAATAAAAAATTTGATGTCAACATGGTACCTAGGCTTTGACGCCTTAGAATACGTAGGATAGTCTAAACTGCGCATGCGCCTATCCGAATGCGCTTTTGGGAAAATCGAAAGCTCTTTTCAAAATTGGGAAGGAATGTTCATTTTATGTGATCTTCACATTTATTATAAATTTTTAGTGCGATTGAAATGACATTTACAATGTATGTCCAATATATTCACATATATATGAATATTTCAAAATCTTGAATCTGAACCTCTTTGATCGCAGAATATAAGTTTTTGTCACAGAATCTGTGGTTCAATAGTCTGGCAACACGGTCATCTCATGTGAACTGAAAATTATCATAGATTACCCAATTATGCACTGAACATCCTTTCAGCATATCAAATTGATTTGATATCTCTGTTTAGATGATCTTTGTGTTACTTGATATGAGGTTTGATCAGTGTCTCAGAAATTGGCCGTATCGCTCTCAGTAGTTCTTCTCCGTACGGTTTTAACTGCACACGCTAAAAATCAAGACTAGCCTGGTTTCCACCAAGTGGATTGCGAATTCCAAATTTCGAAAGGCGGGACGCCATACACACACCACTTCAACTGTACCCCGTACCACTCTCATTTAAACATTCGCGCTTCTTTCCTAATGAGTTGGCTCATAGACCTATGAAAATTTCCACTAAACTTTATATCATCAACGCCCAAATAGTTGATCATCAATGGGGTAGGTATATGCATAAAATTCATTTTCAGTTTGAGTTTAATTTTTTTCAATTCCTTTTTAATAACTTTCTCTCTAAAATAAATAAAATATGAACCGCTTAGTTTTCAGAATGTATAATGTGAGCGCATAACTAATTATTGCATAATGAAACGACACAACGATCGAGTTCAATTTTATTGAAACCGGAAATTTCTGGTTACGATTTTTCACACTTATAGTAGACCGAGCGATATATAAAATAATAAAGTTGCAGGTAACGTTCCACATCCGGAAAACAAATTGATGAAAAACGTTACGAGATCACGCTATGGGACCATTCACGAACATGAAGTCATGCAATGGGCGTGATTAATTGGGTTTTCATACTAGTGTATCAGTTAATGGTGGTGGATAAAGATATCAGAAAATTGGTCTGCCTGTAACTAAAAAAAATTATGTTCAATCAATCTGAAAAACATTATAGAGGAAAGCTGCCCCCACAAATAGGGCATCCTGAATCGTTTGGGCTATTTTCAGAGTAGCAATGTTATAACGCTGTATGAAGTGACTAGACCGGTTTTTCATCAATCAATATGAGCAGATTTGCAATATTCCTACTGTTCTTTGGAAATAGATACATTTGAGTTGTTGTCGAGAAATTATTGATGATTGAACTCGTACAGAATTAGTGTTTCGACAATAGCTATAATCCATTATTGCTTTTATTCACAATGTTTCAACAGACATCTTTTGCTGTTTTTGAGGTAGAGATTAGCTTTCACAAAAGCTGGCAATTTCAAAAATTTGCATTATTCATAAATGTCAAATAGACAGACTTCGAAAACTAGATAAAAATTAGCACTTATCTGTGGTTTAAATCGAACAATTGGCCTCCAAACTTCTGGTAACTAAATTGATGGTGCACTTATGGGATTGAGAATGCAAGGCTCTTTGATATTTCTGTTTTTCTGTTTCTTTTCTTTGAATATTATAGATGATTCGTGCTATTGTATCAGGTAATTTCAGATACCATCAGGGTTGATCTGACAAAAGTTAAACCCGATAACGAGAACCAAAAAACAAAGAACTGTATATATGAGATACCTTAGGATCTTATATCGGAAAAACAAAGCGCCCCTTGCCGGTGAGAATGAAGCTTTTACAAGTGTTGGACACCGATAGATCCAAGTTGGTCCAACAGGTGTGGATGAAACGCATCGGATAGAATGGAACGAAAGATCTTTAATATCCAAAGAAGAGAAACCTACAAGAAGTAAAATCAAAGCGGCATCATTTATAATCATCGCTCTTAATCCCATAAGTTACACCATTAAAACAGTTGTTGAAAGTTTGAAGGCCCATTGTTCGAAGTAACTTGAAGAAATCTTCAAACCATAGCTCATTACAAATTTGATCTAGTTTTTGGAGTTCTGTCAATTTGACAAATTGAAAAATTCTCTGATATTGTGAGTTTTTTTAAAGCTGATTTTTTTCCGTGAAAGCGTGTCTGTGGAAACGTTAGAAAGAAGAATAATTAGAGATGATGCCTGTTACCCAAATGATAATTCTACAATTTCTATATGTAGTCGCTAAATCAGAGAGTTTCCTCATGTCAAGGACATTATTTTCTGTTTGAACTTATTTGCGTCAAACTCGAAATATGGTAATTGTCATAGTTCAAATTTACATTGGGCTCATACCACATGTATAACAATATAAAAATTTCCTAAAAACCAGTGACCTTACAGAGTTACTTTCAGAAGTCGGCGTCCATGGTCTAGATTTTCAAGCTTGTAAAACAGCATGCTATAGTTTTGCCCAAATAAATGTTATTTTATAATATCCAGCCAAATATAGTCTCAATCGATTGCGTTCAGCTTCCTGATAAAAAATCTATAGTGTCCGGTAGCCTTATAAAGGGTGATTCATTTAGAGGTACTTTTTTTTCTGGGGATTTAGTTGCAGATCAAGCATGCGTCCTGTAAACTGAAGTGGTATTCTTGTTCAGTAGTGTCTGACATTTCATACTGGCACGACTTAGCCCGGCACAGTGCCTACAAATTGTTCAGCTTTATTACGAAAATCGGCGTTCTCCGATGAATTTTTATCGGGCACTAAGAGTGACTTACGGTCCACATAATCGGCCTACCGGACGCACAATTCACTCTACCATCACTAAGTTTGAGTTTCAATATTCGTTATTGGATATTACTCGAACAAATAGACAACTTTCAGCTCGTAGTGAAGAGAATATAGCGGTGGTGGGAAAGAGTGTACGTGATCACCCTGTAGTGTCGATTCATCGCCGTTCTCAACAGCTTGGCCTGTCGTATACAACGACCTAGCGGATTTCACGTAAGGGTCTTCTTTGAGAGCTTACAATATTCAGTTATTTCAAGAACTGAAGCCGACCGACCTAACGAATCATTTAGGTTTTAATCGTTGGGCTCTTGACAAGGTTGTAGAGGATCCACTCTTTCGACAAAAGTTTTGTTCACTGATGAGGCACATTTTTGGCTTAATGGGTTTGTAAACAAACAAAATGCCCGAATCTGGGGTGATGAACAAACCGAAGAGTCACAGGAATTGCTGTTAAAAAAAACACTGTTTGGTGTGGTTTGTGGGCCCATGGAATAATCGGTCCATATTTATTCAGAACAGAGCACGGCCGGAATGCTACTGTGAATGGTGACGGTTCGCATCATGATAACAGACTATTTGTTGCCCGAAATTGAAGCCTTGGTCTTGACGAAATGTGGTTCCAACAAGATGATGCCACTTGCCATACAGCCCGTGAAACTATGGCTTTACTGCGAGAGCATTTCGGTGAGCAGATCATTTCACGCTGCGGACCAGAGAATTGGCCGGATAGATCATGTGACATCACACCTCTTGATTTTTTCCTTTGGGGCTATGTGAAATGTACATGCCGTCCACGATTGAGGTATTGAAGGCCGATACTACTCGAGTCATTAGAGAAATATTACCCGAAATACTCACATGCGTCATCGAAAATTGGATCTATCGAATGGATCTTGTTAACCTCGGTCGAAGTGGGCATTTGAAAGACATTATCTTTGAAAAATAATAGTGAAAAATTGTTCTTTTAATTGTTTGAAAAGATGTTGAATTAAAATTGATTTTATTATTTTTTTTCCTTTAAAACAAAAGTACCTCTAAATGAAACACCCTTTGTCATTCGAAGGAGATGAGCCCTTGTCTTAAAACCAACCAGAAGAAGATAAATATTACCATCGAAAATCATATATAAATTGATATGGCCTTCAGGGAGCTGTCGTTCGAAATATATAATTAATGCTAATCGAAATAACGAAAAAATGGTCTGTAAGTAATTAAATATTATCGTCGATGTGATATTTATTGAGATCTTCTTGAGAAGGATGGATATTCTTGATTATTTTGATTGTCTATTGGGCAAAAAAAGATGAATTTTCAAACCAGATCTCTAGAAATCATTATGATTTTCTATGAGCCAATCATAAACTTAAATATTCTTCAAATATTTTAGAGCACTGTCAATGATTTTTTACAGTGATTTCTTTCTTTTAAAGAAGGGATTATATAAGGTAGCAATAAGAATTCACAAACTTCATCTATGGAAGTTTCGGCTACACCTCAAATTGAGCAAGGATGCTCAACATGCATAAATATGGCAATTTGTTGCAAAAGAGCACCTTATTTGTTAGGCGAGTATTCGATCGATATTCATAGACATGGAAGATGAGACCTCTAAGAATATGCTGGAAGCTACTATGCACCTATGACCTAACTTTCATATTTAATCAGAAAAATCTGTCAATTTTATACTGACAAGGAAGTACCACCAACCATTTTCATGAATTTGTTACCCACGCCTACATAATATTGCACCCAGAGCCTCCACCATTTTCGGCTTCATATTCGTAAATAATAAATATTTATGAACGAAACCGCCTTATTTTCATTGAATTGAAACAAGTGCGCAAAAAGAAATATATCTTTCTGTAGATCGTATCTATGCAGATGATAATTCAGAATATCCAAACTCTATAAACGCATGGTTTTCAATCGAGATCCCACGAATACCTTATGAGATGTCGAATAATTCCAGTAAGAATTCTTCAAAATTTTCGAATCTTTTCTAGCCTGAGGGTTTCCACAAAATTTAGCTTTTACTTTCAGTTATTCATAAGATTTGTAACGATCAGATGGATATTCTAAGAGATATTGAGGAAACCAAATTTTTGATGCTCTTAACGAGCTCGACAGAGATATTTGGACAATTAATCTATTCTGAAAACATGAAAACTTTAACTCAGCTCCTTCGGATGATAGAGGGTATAAGGCCGGATGGACAGTCCGACATATTCAAGTTCGACCACGGATTCTGCATGAGGAAATCGAACCCAATCAACATTTTGGCATAACGATAGAACGCTGTTCTCTTCTTATAGTTTCTCAAGCTAGAACAAGAGCGCAAAGATAGATGTGCACTGACGTGAGATCAGGAACGTTTGCGTGCTTAGTCAGAAATCCATTTCTGGACTCTCTAGACCATTTCGATACAAAAACAACAAACATTAAGTCTTCAAAGGAACCAACAAGCATATATCTTAAATTAACACTGACCAAACTCACAGTTTCTTTAAGTATGGTCTAACTACAAAATTTGTTTTTCGAAAATCTTTTCATGTATATATTCTGTGTTATAAAATGAGTTAAATTCGGGTGAAATGATGTAGCATATCATAAAAATTCATATACAAGGTTGGGATAAAGTTTGGCACCAAATTAATATCTTTCAAACGAAAAGGGCGATATTTTTGAAATTTGGCAGCTGAGTGTAATGGACCACAATGCATCTGATGAGCATATTTTCATCAATGAGATACTTTAACCAAAAATTACCAATTTTTTTTTAATTCAAATGGGACACCCTGAATATTTCTGCAGATTCTGATAATGCACCTTGTATCGGATCTGTTCATATCGGGTTCTATGTAAAAATTCTCTGTAAAAAAGAGAAATTCAGTCTTTTTGTACATCTGAGAAAAATTCATTCAAATAAATAAATTGTTGTTATTTGTATCAATAGTGAGAAATAAAACGAAATACTTTGTAGTAGATAACTCTTTCTGCTTTTCATGACGTATTTTTCATGAAAATCTATAAAAATAAGAAATACAGGGCTTTTACTAGTAGAAAAAAATTATTTATATATATAATAATAATTTAAATTAATATCATTTTGAATGTTCGAAGTGCTTGCCATTCACCTCCTGACTATATGCCAGTCTTTTAACAAATTCTTGAGTAACTTTTCTCAAGACTTCTCCATTCATCAAAAATCCGTTGTCTTAATTCCTGCAAGCATGCTGGTTGATTAACATAAACACGTGATTTTAGACAACCCCAAAGAAAAAAGTGTAATGGGCTGAGATCTGGAGAATGAGCAGCCCAATCTATGCGTCCTTTACGTCCAATCCATCGATTTGGAAAAGCAGCGTCTAGAAAATTCCGAACCCGTCTATCATAGTGAGGAGGTGCTCTGTCTTGTTGGAAACAAACGTTCAGTGGTAACTGCCCATTCTGTTGTAGAGCAGGAACGATTTGATTATTTAGTAAATCTAGATACTTTTCTCCATTTAACTTCCCGTTTATGAAAAATGGGCCTACTAGCCTATTTTGTACAATTTGTACATTCAACTTTTCTGGTCGCTGGGTTTGTGCTTCATCAATTCAATAAGGATTCTCAGTTGACTAATATCTTGAGTTATGGCGGTTAACCGTTCCATTCAAACATACAGTGGCCTCATCAGAAAACACTACATTGAAAGCGAAACGACTTTTTCCTTAATTGGACAAAAAGACTGTATTTTTTCTTTTTATAGACAATTTTTACATGAAACCTGGTATGGACAGATCCGAAACAAGGTGCTATTTCTAAATCTGCAGAAATATACAGGGTGTCCCATTTAAATAAAACAAATTGGTGATTTCCGGTTAAACCGGAAGTATCTCATTAATGAAAATATGCTCATCAAATACATTGTGATCCATTACATTCAGCTGCCAAATTTCAAAATTATCGTTTTAAATATATTAACTTGGTGCCAAACATTATCCCAATCCTGTATGTCGATATCTATAGAATAAATACGAATTGAATTAAATTCCTTCCTTTAAAAATACTCTGCTATTTTTGCCCAACAACGAACAACATAAAAGTATTTGGTTATGCAATCTATTGGGTGAATATGAAAAGTCAAGATCATCTGGCCAAATGTTATTGAACATGAGAAAGGACATACTTAACTGGATGCTGCATACCATATAGTCGAAACAAATCTTTTAGAATTGGATCAGAACGATTACACGCTAATTCGCTAAGAACAAGGGTGCAAAAAATATCAATCGAGCAGTTAATTTTCTAAGCAGCGGAAAAATTACACAGAAAATATTTTCTCTTTTATTTCGAATCACTGATCATCGCAATAAATTTTATAGGGATCGAAAACAATAGCAATTCACCCGATGCAGTAAAAGGTATTTTTGTCATTTCTTATATTATCTGACGCACACATATTTGATCGAATAAAGCGGAACTCCATCAAATTGTACAATGTTCATCGTAATCGAATCGATACAAAACGAAAAACATCTACTAGCCTCATCAATAATTCCAATGTGCTCTGCAAAATATCCCTCAATGAATATTTCATCAGGATGAAAATTGAACTGGTGCAGATAATTCCAAATCAGAATTCTGCTTCCATGAACAAATATTGTTCTCGTTAAGATTAACAAGTCAGTTTTATTTACTCAATAATTACTCCAAAAGTTTGATACAGTCGGAGAAATATCAGAACTTTATGTTACAATGGGTATTAATTCAATTTTATCGAAGTAAATTAATGCAGGAACAAGAAAAAAGTAATAATATACGTATATTCCAGTTAATAAAAACGTTATTATATAATTACTCATGAAAAAATCACGAAATTGTGAGCATTTTATTTATAGTAGGAAATATCAGTCGCGGAAGTCAACATTAAAATTCATACTTTCTGAACTTTCCATTTCTATAATTCATCATAATAGAAGCTAAAAATTTGACAGATGTTCTGATGAAACGCATATTTCCTGAATCACCTCAGGATCAGATTTAGGCACTAGAAGATGCTCTTCGTAAATGAACCTCCTCTTTCATTTATGACAGTAAAACTGAGATGAAATCATTTGTTGTGTGCTTTTTTAAACGAATCCAAACTTTGTTTATCTTACATAAAGAATATTCTCACGAAGAAGAGTGTTCTCCTGTAGCTCCAATACAAATTTAGTATTTATTTTTAGTATTCTAAAATTCATTAAAGGAAAAGGATAATTCTATTGTATGAGCCCCAAGAATATTACGTGCTGTATGCTCTATGAAAGTTAAGCTTTAATGAAAATTAATCATGGTTAATTCGCCTCTCTGTTGAAGTTTAATTATGTAAATGATACAAGATTTTTTTTTGACGTTTCTGACACAATGTAATTATTGTCCAATGGAAATAAATGTTTTTGATTGATTGATACCTAAAATCAACGGTAGGTATCTTAACATTCAAAATAAAAGTTTTATTTATGTGGCACATCATAAACATGAATGTTTAGAATTCGTTTCTCATCAAAGATAACTCAACTTTATGTTGAAACTGAATATTAACGTTATATTCACAGTATCATATTGCTCGCAACATTTCATTAATCATCAATCAACATGAAAAAAAACATTACCATAAAAGTGAAGGAAACGTTTTTCATAAAGACGTATTGTAGTTTTATCAACGATTAAAATTAGTAACGATACATAAAAAATATAACAAATGGTTCTTTGTTTATTGGGTTGTGATTTAAATCTCATTTCATGTGCTAATATATTATTAAGTGGTTTTAACTTCCTCGATGTTCCTTTAAATTCGTATCAACATTGTTTCTGTTAGAGCATCAAAGCAACGTGATTCCATGTCAGTGATATTTCAAATTTTTTTCATAACATGGAGTGCCATCGTTATATTTATGGATCTATTGCTTAGTTGGCCTCAAAAAAACATCAGTAATAAACGAGTTAATGGGAAAATGTGCCAACTAATATTAATTCGTGCTTATTGTTCATGAGCTCTTTGTTCAGTTATCATCAATTTTCTCGATGAATGCAGTTGAATATAACGGATTATAAATGGAATATATAGCGATCCACATTCTTTTCAATTATCAATGAAGTTACTTCCAATTGTTGCATTATAAAACAACAATTCATCTTGACAGAGTATCAAAAATGATTGGGAGAGAGTTGAAAATGCGTGAAATTCCCCTTACGAACACAAGGTGAAATTTATTACACCAATCCTCCTTTCATTATTCAGAATAAAGCTTTTGCATGTCTGAAACACATAGTCATTTATTTTCCAGTTTCACTTTCACAAAATTTGCATATTCTACACATTCGCCGAAAAAACCGCAAGCTCTTTCTGTTTCTTTGCAATTTCTTTTTCTGATGGCCTGTTCGTTCTTTGAAATATGAAAATATTTTCTCTATTACATGATGAAATTATACCTTTGTCTATATCAAAGTGATGAAATATTTTGAATTCAAATTGTATTATATTTATAGCAGTTTCATGATTCAATATCTTTTTCTATTCACATTGGATAAAAGATGAGTTTTAAACTTCCTCAGTAGGATATGAAATCTGTTACTCTCGACTCATCTGTATTATTCATATGGAAAATATGTATTAGTATTATTCAGGTACTGGATAAAATATTTTAACCAATCATGGGAGTATCCTATCAGTTACAAACTGAATATATTTTTGGCGTTCTTGTTCACCCGAACAGAGTGCCATTCATTTTGTCCAAATCTCTGTAATTTTGGAATATCGAGTCGAAAATGGTCTCAATCGATTGGGTTCGACTCCCTGATGAAGTAGTTATGAGCATCTGAAATTTTGTTTCCTCAAGAACTACTAGAATATCCATCCGATCAAGGAAACTTGAAATATCGTTGAGGGAGGCTGCAACAAAACGGCTCGTAAAATTTCGCAGAAATCGTCACGCTAGAAAATTTTCAGAAAATTCCCAAAAAAAAAATTTCAATTCTCAGTATCTCATAAGATATTTTTTGGATTTCAATAAAAATTCGTAAATATATTGAGATGATCGATATCGTACTTATCCTCACATTTCATTCTCGTAGCTCTTTTCCATTTAAACCTATGATCATTTTTTTCATTTACTCAAAAGAAAAGAGAAATGACATGAAGTTCCCGTGATTTTTTCTAAACGATGGCCATCACAGATCGATATTCAGTTGACAAATGCTGGGTTCATTAATCAGTGTCAGTTGGTGTAATATTAATCAAAATTTTTCATAACGGGAAATCATAGAGATAGAATTCAATCTCGGTGGTTGAAATAATATACGTTGTCAAAATTCAAAAAAGCACTGACAGTTTTTAGGAAAAGGAATCATAGCTTCGAACAAAACTTGGGGAAAATTATGAGTAGTTATTTTTTATTTGAGATATAGGTTTGTTCATTTATTAGGCGTCCATATTTGTATCACATTGTCCCATAGTACGAGAAAAGACTATTGTTTACCTGATCAGAGTGCCTATAGATTTGTTGTGGTTTGAATATTTACTCGCAAGTAGCTCAACAAGAGCGCCAAAGCAATCTGACCTCACGTCAGATCTAAATTTTCTAAATTTTTGTATATAATGATCTTGAAAGTAGTCTTTCACTGATTTTGAAAGTTATCACTCTTGCCTCAACTACTTGCAAATTGGCGAAAGAGGCGGTACATAACGAATGATTAACGTATTTAATCCTTAACAGCGATTATTCATATAACTTCGAGTTTGGTGAGTGTCACAGAAGCTCGCACTACTCAAACAGGAATAACATTGTGATTAATCTAATGATTTGTTGACTAACAGGACGAAGAATATTGAGAACAAATAAGTGTCGAGGATCCTCGGGACAAAGCAAAGTAAATCGTCTTGATTTTTATCGATCAATAGACAAAGTGATTCTTTCAAAACATTCAATAAAAAAATTCTCAATGAAAATCATTTTATTTCGGCTCAGTACTTTCCTAGCCAGGGTCAGATCCAGAAAAAAAAGATTTTTCAATTCTTCTAAATTTCTATTCATTTCACATAGAATATCTTGGAAATGGTCTATTTTAGGAAGATAAATATAAGATAATAAATTCTAATCCAATGTTTAAACCTACAAAAATTACTAGAGAGAAACTGCCTAGTCATAATACATTTGAATGGGTTTAAGAGATATTGATGCATTACCTTGAAGACCTTAGAGGATAGAGAGAGAATGTTTTCAATGTGAATTGTGAGACCTATTTGTTGGAAACTTCCTGCAAATTTTGAATTAATTTGTAGCATCCATTACAGAGATATAAGCAAAACGAATTTATCGTTTAAGGAATTTCAACTCTCTGTATCTTTTCAATGGAGCCGAATTCCAGGAAGCTATAGGAAAGAAGTGTTTCTCTTGGCGCAATAGATTGGGGTTAGCATTAATGTAGTAGTCAACGACTCATGCTGCTAGCAAGAAACGAATATGACCAATAGGCTCAAGAAGTAGTAAATATTTTGAACTACGATTGCTGGTTCACTTCTACCAGGGATATGAGCATAGATTCAAGCACTTATAGTGGTGTCCACTTTTTCTTATGGCATTTGCATAATAATGAGTGAACTACCATTAGAACAAAGGATGGCGTCACATACCATTCGCAATAGTGAACCAGTTAGAGTATCATCTCCTACAAACAATTGTATGCCTGGGATTTCAAATGTTTGCTAAGGAACCGTGAAGAGTATTAGTGAGACGAAATCTCCTATATCGCTTTTATCAAATATCGTGGACACTTCAAGAAGAGTTTGCTACTGCTCTAATCGCTTCAGTTTCTCCCCTTTTGGGTGTTTATATTAGACTGACTACTCAATTTGATAGCTCGTTTCAATTAAGCCTTTCTTATTGTTTTGTGTCTTCAATATCTCTTTGAATTTGAGGTGACTTGGGCCGATGAAGTCGCATATCACAAACCCATGTCAGTTAGTGCAGCTCACTATTGTTTTCTTCGAATATACCCTCAACAAACTTTTTATCAAATCCATAGTACGCCATAAATTCACTTCAATTCCTATGACTCATCAGGGCAGCAACCTCTTTCAAATGAGACTAGCTTTAACTATATTCCATTCGAAGCCTACAGTCTAAAAAATGATATTTCTTAAATGAGTGCACTTACCTCGAATTACTTGATGCTACTGAATTATTGGATCTTGATCTTCTACTTTTTAAGCTATCACCCCTATTCACTATTCCTTTTCCAGTAATAGAAAAATGTCTTAACCTATAATATTCTTCTTCTACTCCTGTGTTTGGCATGGAAGCTACTCTGGATCTTTGTTGTGGAAGGCATAAATAATTTGGTCTGCCAGATGACCGGCCAGGGGTTTTGACTGACTGAGATCTGCTGTGATGAGGGCTGCCATATCTGAAATTGAGAATAAAAGGTGAATTAAATCGGACACAAAAGGTTCGTATACACTTCCTCCAATTAACGATATTGAATTCATTAAATATTATGCCGAAACTACAGTTCTAATTAGATCGAAATACTGATTCAAGCATAATTGTGCTCACAAACAGAGTCAATTTTGACCAGGGGTTTTTTTCAGTTTTGCACCAATTATTCGTTGATTTCAGATATATGGTCAAATTAATGAGGAGCCTATTCAGAGGTCACCAACGTAAAAAAGTAAATAAATAAATTTCTTTCCACTCCATTATTGGCATTCTCTCTACCAAAGACATAGAAGAACCGTCCTTATGTTTACCTATCAAGAATGTATTAAGGTACCTACATCAAATCTAACTCAACAGATACCTAAAAGTGAGGATTAATGATAAAAATTTATTTTAGAGGTCTAATTATAATGAAAAGAAAAATATTTGAGGTCAATCAAATTATTGCTAAAATACCACTAAGTTAGTTGAAAATATTTCTGTGACATTGCTCTGCTTCAGAGCGTGCTATCATTTTACCCGAATGTCTGCAATTTGCAATTTATTTCAATCGATTGGGTTCGACTTTTATTTATAAATAAACTGGAGAATGGATTTTTTTTGTACTTCTATCAATATTAAATATTACACATCGAAAGGAACTATATTGAACTTTGTGAATCGTTATTCCTATCATCTATATATAGTTGCTTCTCAGTCAAATACATGTGACTCCAGTGCTTGAAGCTCTGGTGCTTCTCGCCCTATCAATGACTGTAAAGGGCCAACCAGAGACGGTCCAACTGAACTGACAAATCGAATAAACATAACCTTACTAAATAATCACGTGGAAACTCACCTTAGCCGGTGGCTAGCTCCAGTAAGAAAATGTTTTTAAGTAATACCTAATCATAATGAAAGAATTCAGAATATTGGATCATTTTGACGATTTAGATATTAAATTGGTAGTGAAATATGTGTTACAATATCTGTTTAACTAAAATTGATTTTATTGAATGTGTTGATTCGACAAACCACGAAACAAAAATCTTCGAGACATAAAGTAGGGACAGCTTGAATGTTACCTAGGATAGAAGGAACATCATATTTGATAATATGTCGGGTTATAGAAATTTGGAATAAGAGATTATTTCAATTGTGTAGCACATAAGTTTGAATTATTTACATAAATAATAAAATATTGAAAATGTATATAAAATATATTTCAAACTTCCATTTGTTATATATGGGTATCAGTTCAAATATACTTCAAGTGGGTTGGTTGTATTTAAAAGTAAGATAATCATTCAGTCACAAACACTACATAATTTTTTTTTATTTTTAGTGCATGTTTATATGATGTGTTTTATTTTCGGAATAAGTTCTGGTTCAATAAAAAATATTCATTTATGAGATATTCATTTATTCACAGTTTCAGAAAATTCTATACAATAATAATTGCATCATAACATCAGATACCTTTATGTATCCATATTCCTTATTTTGATGTCCAAGCTATATTGTTTTGTTTTGAGGTTTCATTAATTTTAGCATTTGCATTCAAGCGTTTTTGCTTCAAATTCAACGAAAAGAATAAAATTCACAGCATCATGATAATAACAAACAGAATATTTTGAGCATATTCCATTGAATAAAAACATATCAGAACATAATACATTGTCAATTCTACAGTTTACACTTCTTATGATTATAATTATTTGTCCTCCCTGCAAATGGAAAAACTTGTAAGAAGAGTGGTTCCCTGACTTGTTGCCTCAACATGATCTTGACCTACAATTAGAGCTATTACGTCGAGATTGATTTCTTTAACTAGATCAAGACAATTAATGAGATAAAGTACGTCTAGATCGGTTTATTTTATTCTTCGATTATGAGCAGGAAGGTCTAAATTGGTTTCTTGAACGAGATTCGAAAGAATACGTCTGTATGGATTCCTGGAACGAGATCCAGACCTTGATTTCGACTAAGAACGCTTAGATTGGATTCTGGAATGAGATCTAGACTTTGATTTAGAGTTTAAAGTTTTAGATCAGCTTCTTGAACGAGATCTAGTCTTTGATTTTGAGTAGGAACGTCCAGATTGGCTCCTTGAACGAGAGCAAGACTTCGATTCAGAGTGAACATGTGTGGATCTACTGCTGTACGAGGCTAAGTGGATTTTTTTGGTTATGTTTTGTTCAATCAAGCGGATCCTGCTCTTTTCCAAATAACTACCATCAAGTGTCGAAATAGCTCTTTTCGTGGCCGAATAGCTGGCAAATTCTAGTAATCCCTCATTTTGATGGTGCATGCGAGCTTCAGCATGGGTAACTCTTCCAGTTGAACGCATAAAAACTATCAGATCTTGCCTAGATACTCGGGAAGTAAAATTCCAAAATATTACTCAAAAATTAGTGCAAGTGAGAGGACCAAATCACTCGAAAGATCGACGTCTCTTGCCAGAAGAATACTTTCCATATCGACTTTGCGCTCACATGACATTGAGAAGGACATCTAAAAGTCTTACCGTTCAGTTCACACCGCAGCGTCAACATCAAGATGATCATCGAACTCAATGAATCGTATTCTACCATATGTATGTCAAAAATGCTGAAGGTCTTCCAGAGTACCAGAAGGTATCAATGAAAATACTTGATTTTTCCAAGTTGTTTCTTTGGATAAAATCTATTTCAAATTCGATATGAATTTGTCAAAAATAATGAAAAATATTTACAAAATTCTAAAACATCAAAAAAGTTCTTTAAATTTCTAATACTTTTTGGCGCTCTTGTTCACCCGAACAGAGTGCCTATCATTTTGCCCGAATGTCTGTAATTTTGGAATATCGAGCCGAAAATGGTCTCAATCGATTGGGTTCGACTCCCTGATGAAGAATTCGTGGCGAAAGTTGAGTCTGTCCGGCCGGCCGTCCGGCCGTCCGGCCGGCCGGCCGTATCCTCTCTAGCATCCAAAAGAATTCAGCTAGAGTTTTCATATTTTCAGAATAGGTTAATTGTCCAAATATCTCGGTCAAGTTCGTTATTGGGCCAAATCCGTCGGATGGTTCAGTAGTTATGAGCATCTGAAATTTTGTTTCCTCAATAACTACTAGAATATCCATCCGATCAAGTTGATACTTGGAATGTTATTGAGGGAGGCTGAAGCGAAACGGCTTGCAAAATTTCGCAGAAATTGTCACGCTAGAAAATTTTTAAAAAATTCCCAAAAAAAAATTTTCAATACTCAATATCTCCTAAGACTTCATTAAGATTTAAATAAAAATCCGTATATATATTGAGGTTACCGATATCTTACTCCTTCTCAAATTTCATTGTCGTAGCTTTCCCCTTCTGAAGATATGATCATTTTTTTCATTTACTCAAGAGAAAAATAGAAATGTCATGAAGTCCGAGCTTTGTCATTGAAAGATTTGCCATCACAGATCGATATTCGTTTGACAACTTGCGGACCTAGATATCAGTGTCAGTTGGCGTAATATCAATCAAAATTTTCATAGAATTCATAGAGGTAGAATTCGATGTCGATGACGTTGTCAAAATTCAGAAAAGCACAGACGTAATATTAATCAAAAAATTTTTTATCATAGAGAAAGAATTTGATGGCGTTGTCAAAACTCAGAAAAGCAATGACGTATGTTTTTAGGAGAAGCATAGAACAAAATTTGGTGAAAATTATGAGTAGTTATTTTCAAATTGAGATTAAGGTTTGTTTATTCATTAGGCTTTCATATTTACATCACATTGTCCCATAGTACGAAAAAAGACTATTGTTCACCCGATCAGAGAGCTTATAGATTTGTTAAGGTTTGAATATTTACTCGCAAGTAGGTCAACAAGAGCGCCAAAGCAATCTGACCTCACGTCAGTGCTTACTAAATTTTTTATTAATACAACCTCTCCGATGGGTAATGACGACAACAAACTTGGAGTATACTTTTTTAAAGGTTTAAGTGGTGGTAGCAGGATCAAAACACGGGAAAATGATACTATGTCAGTTCGCCGAAGTTTCGGAAATATATTTTTCCATCTTCAGGGCTAGACTAAACAATTGTATCCTGCCATTATCCTCTATATAAATAATATAGTTTACAAATTTAAGATATGTATTTTGCATGAAAAAAAATATCAGACCGCAATGAAAAATAAACAATTTTTCCATGCAAAATACATATCTGAGATTTGTAAACTATATTATTTATATAGAGGATAATGGGAGGATAGGTACAACTGTTTAGTCTAGCCCTGAAGATGGAAAAATATAATATATTTCCGAAACGTCGGTGAACTGACATAGTATCATTTTTCCGTGTTTTGATCCTGCTACTACCATTTAAACCTTCAAAAATACAATTTTGGATCACCAATTTGAATTTAAGGATGATAGTATACTGTACTCTAGTATTTGTTTCATGTCTCAGAAGGACGTACCCACTTGTTAACTGAAATCGATTAACTTTTTCCTTATAAGAAATGTCTGTAAGTACCTATGTCTATACATGTGTAAGTACCTGTCAGAACATACTCGAATGTCTAAGCGCTGAACTAGCACTTTTTATATAACAATGGTTATGTTTCAATCGCTTTTTTGATAAAAATATAGTGTTTTCATAACGTTTTCTGTACTTTCACAAATCCTACCGAACTCTCACAGAGAACTATAAAATAATGGAGATTGAATTTCAGTACCATAGAAAATTTTTCCGTTGTACACATTTGTAACCAAAAGGGTTAACCTCAAGATATTTTAAATCTTTCATCAGCTAGGAACACATCTTTAATTGATGACGAGATATTGTTGATGATGGAGCTCGTGTTGAATGATTGTTTGGGCTATTACAAATCATCTATTGTGGATGTAATGTTTTCCGACGATAGACATCTTCTATCTTTATCAAGGAGGAAAAGTAAAAATCCTTTTGAAAATTAAATTAAATTTTCTACGAGTACTAGACAGCGACAAATCCAGGTTGGTCCAACATGCTGTAGATGAGAATCATCGTATAAAATGGGATGAAGCATCAATAATATCCAAAGAAGAAAAACTTGCAAGAAGAAAAATCAAAGAAGCAGCATTTATGAAAATAACACCTGATTCCATAAGTGCTCCATCTATAGATCTGCCAGAAGTTTGGACGCCGATAGTTCGATCCAACTTAAAAAGATCATCATATCACAGATGAGTATATAATATCGTTCATTTTCTTTCATAACTTCTGTCAATATTGACTTTCTTGAAAATTGATAATTTTCAAAAAGGTTCTTTACTTTTCCTCCTTGATAAAGATAGAAAATGTCTATCGAAACGTCGGAAACCATTACATCCACAATAGATGATGGTAATAGCCCAAACAATCATTCAACACATCTTTAATGACGCTTAAAAGCATAATATTAATTATCAATGAAAAAACCTTCAAATCAGAGAATTGGCAATGAACTATGACGCTTGATGTTATAACATTTGATTTAGTGTGCTACAGTTTTGAGAGCAAAGGCCCCCTTCTAAGGGCTGAAAGAATATATCAAGTGGAACATCTTCATCAATATAGATATATATTATAAATATATTATATCAATTTATATACATTCCACTGCGAATTATACAGAATTCAGGAAATCATGAAGCATTCAGAAATATGAAAACATTTCTTCCACAATGCATATTCGAAAACTCTCATATGCACCCAACCTTCCCCGTTACCGAATACAGATTAAAATCATAATCATTTTTTTCATCATGTAAAACACAAGGCAATGTTAGTTGAATAGAGAATTCGATCATCAGCACAACGCAGTCTAATTCCTAACGCAATTGCGTGAAACACGTCATAGATTCCACAATTAAATTTATGGCTCATTAGAAATAAGCTTGTAAATCTAAAAATACAAGCAGCATGATTGCAGTCTTACTATTTTTAACTAAACACACCGAATAGTGCCGTGAATTTCATAAAATCTTATTTTTAAACTACATGCACCTATTCCTGAGCAACCTCACACTCTATTGGCGAGACCCTATTTCTTTGTTGGACCACTCAAGGCAACGACCTTATTCCGGAAAGTTGCGCGCTTCTTTGATGTGATTTGAGGTTAATGAATTGGAAGTATTGTCGAACATGCATCTGCGTTACGTGTAAGGGAAATGACCTGATATTTTGAAATTCAGGTTGATAACCTCCTTGAATTATGAATGCGCTGACGTATATCACGAATCCGAAGGGTTGTTTTGAGAAAATGGGGGAACACCAAAATCCTTCAAGTTTATTATTGAAAGATAAGGGTGCTTTTCAACCACAAGATATTGACAAAAACCTGATGATGCATTATTGATCGGAAACGTTCACGTTTCATATTAGAGAAACATTTAAGTGGAAATTTGATGAGGTATATGTATTAATAAACATTTGTGATGAGTTTTCATAAAATGAACTATTCTTCAATACATTCCATCCGTTGAGTATCTTCAATACAAAAAATGTATATTTCTAGTACCCTCGCAAGTTTCACTGTAATCACCTTGGTTTGATGAACGGAATTATACGAATTGGAAAATAAAATGCATTATCCACTTCTCTTTCTTTCTATTGTTCATCTTTAAGGCTTCATGGAGGCCATTGGCCCGATAAATTGCGCCCCGAAGCTGGTCGACAACTTCTTCCGACTTTTTCCCAGACGACAATGGAATTTAGGCTACTGAATTGGTTATATAGATTTGAGTTATGACTCTCTATTTTCACATAAGTTTTGCTTTCATTGTCCCCATAGAATTCAAGGATCGTACGCTTAGAAACGAAAATAGTTTTTCTTTCCAGAAGCGACAATAAAGAGTTTGAATTCATCTGGAAAACTATGATGTCTGCTAATGAGATTGATATTAATTGTTCTATGTTTTGCTTGAGAATCTTTTTGTGCTCGTCTTCTTTGAATTAAGTAATTGTTTTTTCATTTTATGCATTAGTTCTCGAACTTTTATGCATTAGTTAATTTTATCACTTAAATTAATTTTTTGCGAATAATTGACATTTCGTGCTTCCGAAACACTAACATTTCCGTGCTTGTATTTGAAATTGCAAAACATCTACCACTGGGCAAATGAAGTCATACCGTACGTGTTAATGCTACTAGGGTCAGATGTTCGACTAGCTGTTTTATTCACTGAAATCATTCTCCAACTGTACCTACATTATCAGAACGATTTGAAGTATCGATCTAAGAAATAAGACTTTTCAAAGTAATTGATGACGAGATATTGTTGATGATGGAGCTCGTGTTGAATGATTGTTTGGGCTATTACCATCATCTATTCTGGATGTAAAATTGGGAGTTGCAAAATGTTTATTTGATAGAGCAATAAATATTTGTTGCACTGAAGAAGACCAAAATGAAGAAATAAATAACATCTCGAAAACTCTTAGAAGCAATTGGCTAGCCCAAAAAGATATTAAAAAAGCTAGACGAACAAAAGAAAGTCAACCTGAACCAACAGATATAAATCAGACCATTAAAACCGTAATTCCTTATGTAAAAGGTTTGTCGGAGAAAATGAGAAGAATTGGAAATAGATACAACATAACGACTGCATTCAAAACTCAAGACACTATCAGAACTAAATTTACAAAAGTTAAGCCTAATAATCAGACACAAAGGACAAAGAACTGCATATATGAATTACCTTGCGAGTGCGGAAGATGTTACATCGGAGAAACTAAACGCCCTCTGAATGTACGAATAAAAGAACATCAGAAGCTTCTACGAGTACTAGACAGCGACAAATCCAGGTTGGTCCAACATGCTGTAGATGAGAATCATCGTATAAAGTGGGATGAAGCATCAATAATATCCAAAGAAGACAAACTTGCAAGAAGAAAAATCAAAGAAGCAGCATTTATGAAAATAACACCTGATTCCATAAGTACTCCATCTATAGATCTGCCGGAAGTTTGGCGATCTGGCTGGCCATTCAGTGGGTTCCCTTCTTCCAATCCACCGATTTGGAAATCTTTGTTCCAGATATCAAATTATATCGAAGATAATTTAGATTGAGTTTCAGCAAGATTGAGCTCCTTCGCAATATGCTTTGTTTGTTCGACATCTTGATTAGAGATTCCTATGTCAGTGGATTGGAGGAAGGAAGCCACATCCATGGTTGTTTTGAAGCTCAAAATGTCGATTTTTCACAAAAAAAACACTACAAGTGCCATGAAAACACCACTTCATTTTCAAATACTTAGTTAAGAATATTTCGAGAACTGATGCATAAAATGAAAAAAAAAAATTACTGTGCTTAAATCAGTATAAAAAAACCTTTCAAATGATGTATCACTTACCCCATCTTCCCTATTCAAAATTTGGGGGTGAGGGTTGTAGCAGCAAGGGTTGAAGCGCTATACGTCCGTAACCTACATCTTAAGTTTTCCCCCTCCAAACAGAAATCAACCTGCTCGAGCATTTCTATCGAAAAAATTTATTTCGTTTGTAATCTCGTCTGTTTCGTTTTCAAATGGCCACCCTGTATATTATTTATCATAACGAAGAATAACTCAGTACCATCTGAGACATACATCGTATCATTACCACAAATATGACATGGCATAATCAGTAGGATAAAAGTGCTCGTCTGAATTAAAATTAAAAGGCGATAATGCATCTGAACGGAAATGTTTTCATTTGAAAATTCAATATATATTTGAAAACAATTAGAGCTGAAGAAGAAAGCGCAGATTACTAAGCTGCTGTTCTACTCAATTGTGTTGGATACAAGGCCCTCAATATCGGCAATACTTTCGAATTTCAAAAATCCAAGAACATCCACAATGCTCAAGTTTAGTGGAGGAATTCAAAGCTCACTTCGTTCCTGCCATCAATGTAACGTATGAAAGATACTTATTTTTCAGAAGGAAAATGAATATGTAGATGAATATGCTCAATTAAAACATATAAGTATCAATTGTAAATTTAAACGATTCCTTGAAAACGACAGGCTAGTGCTGGTAATTAAAAGTAAGAACGTGAAAGACAGAATACTATAACCGAAAAATTCAGAATTGATAATTAATTGGCAATTTGAGAATATAACGTCAAGTCAATTCAAACAGTTTAAAATATCATGAAGTAATGTTTTGAACTGAATACTGATTCAAATCTTGCTTTATTGGATTATAGAAATACTTCTAAAAATAATGATATTTTGCCATCTAGTTCTTAAAGAAAAACAGAAACTTCAATGCTAGAAACATATCATTATATCCAAAAAATATTAATTTTCGAAATCAAGAAATAAACTGTCCTGGCCAAATGAACCGAAGATGTTTCATGATTGATCGATCAAAAAGAAGAGGAAAATGAGAAATATACTATGTAGGGTGTCCGTAAAAATGTTGGAGATCTCTCGAATTCAGATTGAACCTAATAAAACAAGAGGATAAGTTCCCACAAATTTTTTTCCTAGCGGCCCTCCCTACATGGAAGTACGGCCTCCTAAAAGACGCCACTGGTAATAACATTTTCTTGAATAACTTTTAAACTACTCGATATAATTTAATGAACATTCAATACGATTAACAATAGTACGCACCTCTCGAAATACTGTCCTTAAAACATAATTAGCATGATTAGTTTATCGGGGGCGGACTAGGTTGTACATTTTATTTCTTTCATAACCCTATATGAAAGGGAGTTGAAGAAATAAATATGAATACGTTAAACATTGAGCTGAAGAAAAGGTACTGTTGTTCATTGTCGATAAAATCAACCGTTTTTGAGAAAAACAATTGAAAGTATTAATGTGTTTACTGAAGAAAAACCATGATTTTTTCTCTGCAGCAAAGTGTGACGAGAGATATTCAAGAATCAGAAACGTTCTAGTTTAGGTTATTCAATCCGACAAAATCACTATATTTGAAAAACGCAGTTTTGTCTAAGAAAGAAACCTTAACAAAAATTATTTCGATAAAATGAAGCCGTTTTTCTAGGAATTATTTGAAAACCCACCTTAAAAAATAATGTATATGAGAATTAAAAAATAAAATAGTTCTTAACATAGATTAAGACAGTTCAAATACATCACTCTCATAATGAGTTGAAATTTGTTTCGATCATTTGAACCTGAATACGCTAATTAGAAATAATCAATTAAAACCTTCATAAGCGGGTTCAACATGTGCTCCGCGAACTCTGGTACACTCGCGGGCACGACGAATAGTGGACTACTGTACTCGTCACAACAACTTATCGCATCACTATGGAAAGTGATCCTCTGTAAAAGTTCCTCCCTAGTACCAACCGGAGAGGAATTCACGAAGGCTTTGAAATGACTCCCACAAGTGAAAATCCATTGGCGTTAGGTAAAAGACCGTGGAGGTCGGGCAATGGGACCTCCTCTGCCAATCCAACAGTTTCGATAGACGTTATTCAGGTGGTCCCGTACAGCAACGATAAAGTGAGGTGGGGCTCCATCATGCATAAAATACTTGCTTTGGCGGGTTTCAAGTGGCAAATGCTCAATTGCATCTGAAAAAACTGTGTATAAAGTCACAATCGTAGCGGCAATACGCATGGTCCAATCAAAAAATTGCCGATTATTTCTGACCAAATATTAATTAATTGGAACTGATGTTGATAATGATGGACAATAGTGGCATGAGGGTTTTCATCAGCCCATACATGCAAGTTATGTAAATTCACAATACCATTTTTGGTAAACCCTGCTTCATTGGTAAAAAGAATAGAATTAACGAAGTTTAGGGATGTTCGTTTCTGATCTAACAGCCAGATTGCAAACTGTATCATTCGAGGAAAATTTTCCGGAAGTAGTTGTTGCACTATTGCAGACGATAAGAGTATAACAACTGCTTTTTAAGTACTTCAGCACTTGTTCATATCATAGCACTTGGCATATCAAGCTGCGTAGCTAATTTCTGAGTGCTTATTGAAGGAGTATCAACTACAGTATTCAAAATATTTTTCTTCAAATGCACAGTTCGTAATGTTTTTTTCGCACCAGCATCAATACTTCTTGTCCCAAAACTTTCTAAAAATTATTAAAGAAAGTTAATAATGTTACTTTATCAACTGGGAATCGCACACTGTTCATTACATTCAACAGATCATTTTATCTAGTCGTAGGAGAATTAATTTCGAATAGTTTCTTTTCAGTATGAAAGATCAAAAAAGAATTTTCATATTCTGGAAAAACAAAGTTCCGATTACCCAACAGTGAAAGTTACAACCTGAGCGTCTATTCAGTGCAAACAATGCTTCATTATGGCAATTTTTCAGAAAATTAGGAATTGTGTCACATATGACTTTTTCTCAGTGCATTCACCCACATATATTATACAAGTGTTCCTCGTTCATTCTTCATTCTACTAATGAATCTCATCTGTCCCATGATTTTCTCTCGCATCCCCGAATTCCACACATTTTGAAGTCGTTAACCTAGAAAGGTCGTTTTCCAGTAATCTCACTAATGAAAACGCATTTTCCATAACTCATTGTAGAAAGCGGTCATGAACTTGGGAGCACCGAACTTGGGACTGTAGAATGAGGAGTTGAAGTTATTCAGAAATTCATTATATAATTATTGAAAATATATTAGTCATTTATAGCTCCTTATTTAAGAAGAAATCTACTACTTGTACAGGGTCTTTCACGAGGCACCTCACCCATATTTATACGGGAAACTACTGAACGTATTTTCATGAAATTCATGACTTATAAGTATTTCACGATGCTGATGAAATCTAAAATATTTTCAAGGCTTGAGCACCTCCGGTTTTTCCGGAAATGACGTCAATTTCCGTTTTTCAAATTAGAACACCATTTTTTTATAGCAGAAATGGATTCCTTAGAAAATTTCAAGTTATTTTGATGAAACATTTTTCAGTTTTGGTTGGAAAATTCTCCCTGAGCGGAAAAATTCGGAAAAAAAATCGAAAATAGAGCTCCACTGAAACAAGAATAACTTCGAGGTTTTTGGATGGAAAATTTTCATTTTTGGGATTTTTCAAGATGTAAGGTTGATGTATATCCACTTTAAGAATTGAAATCGCGATTCATGATACAGGGGGTGAAAAAATCGCTTTCAAAATAAGGGATGACAAAATCGTGAAAAATCAATTTCTTCAAATTAGAACCCCATTTTTTTATGGCAGATATTGAATCTACGTTAAAAAATAATGTGAGTGTATGCATCACACTCTTGCCCTAAAGTGGATATTTTCTGAGTTATTCACATATAACTGTTTTTCGTCTTGAATTTTCAGCTCTTTATTTTCCCTTCACGCCAAAAAGATGAAATTTTCAGGAACTGTTATTTGAACCATGCTGTAGATTTTTCACCCTTTCTTGGAACCGACTTCAAGTTACTATTAGGAGAACCATGGCAAACTGTCGCAGTTACAACTAGAGAAGATGCTCAAAGTTTTGACCGTTAATTTCTAGACATTTATTTATACGTCTCAGTAATGCTTCTTGCGTTGCTCTTCTTATTTCATCGGGAGGAAGAGATCTGCCAAAGTGTTTAAAAACCAAATTGAGTTTCAAAACTATGAATCTGAAACCTGAACGCATTTCTGACTCGTTCGATGCAGTACTTTTTATCAGTCAGGGGAGTTGAGTAGACAATATTTTTTGTACTACCCCAAACATAATAGTCTGAAGGAGTTAAATCGGGAGAACGTGGTGGCCAAAGATGTGGACCATTGTTCGCCAACCATCGATCTTCAAATAGCCTGTATAGGATATTTGACACATTGAGTGAATTGTGTGAAGGCGCGCCATCTTGTTGATACCATAAGTCATTACGTTTCTGTACTAGCGGCTCCATTATTTGAATAAATATGTCAGAATATCTATCTCCTAAGGGAGAACATTCTTTAAATAATGCAAACATGTGTAGTGTTCTATCTTACCAGTTAAAGTCCCATCATAAATGTGAACATCGAGAATTGCATTATTTCTGAGGGCCCAAAAAATATTGAAACTCCAGGTTTCTTGAAAGTTCCATTGTCTGAAGTGGTCTTTGTTCTCTTCATCCCAATAATGACTGTTATGCCTATTGAAAGAACCATTATTTGTGAATTTAGATTCATCTGTCCAAATTATACAGTCCACAAAGTTTTCATTCTCTTGAAATCGAATCATCATAGCTTCGCAAAACTCTGTTCTCCTGACGAAATCAGTTTCCTTCAAATGCTGTACCCTATTGAATTTATATGGGTGCATTTTATGTTTTTTCAATATTCTCCAAACACTCGATTGAGATGATCCCAGAGCAATCTCGGCATCTTTGAGAAAATTTTCAGGTTTCACACGAAAATATGCAAGAACTGTAATTTCGTTTTTCTCATCTTCTACTACATTTTTTCTCTGTGTATAACTTAATACGAATTATCACCAAATTAATAGTAAACACAAAATGCTACTGAATAAAGAGGAATTTGGAAGATTTAATTAATGATATCTATCATTAAAAAAGAAGAATGTAAAACATAGTGAGTTTTTGCATATGGTTCGTAAGGAATTATTTATTTATCACTGGAGAGAAAACCGATGGCCGATTAGTTGAAATAAAGAGGTTTCCGATACAAATTCGAATCCAAATTCGCCATCTATTTAGGAACAACCTGTAACTTTTTTCTCTTGCATATTAGGGTAGTAAAATCCAAAACATGGTTTAAGTAAGAGTTCCTGAAAATTTCATCTTTTTGGCGTGAAGGGAAAAGAAATAGCTGAAAATTCAAGACGAAAAACAGCTTTTTTGTGAATAACTCAGAAAATATCCACTTTAGGGCAAGGGTGTGATGCATACACTCACATTATTTTTTAACGTAAATTCAGTATCTGCCATAAAAAAATGGGATTCTAATTTGAAAAAATTGATTTTTCACGATTTTGTCATCCCTAACTTTGAGAGCGATTTTTTCACCCCCTGTATCATGAATCGCGATTTCGATTTTTAAAGTGGATACATCAATCTTACATCTTGAAAATCCCAAAAATTAAAATTTTCCATCCAAAAACCTCGAAGTTATTCTTGTTTCAGCGGAGCTCTATTTTCGATTTTTTTTTTCGAATTTTCCCGCTCAGGGAGAATTTTCCAACCAAAACTGAAAAATGTTACATCAAAATAACTTGAAATTTTTTAAGAAATCTATTTCTGCAATAAAAAAATGGTGTTCTAATTTGAAAAACGGAAGTTGACGTCATTTCCGGAAAACCCGAAGGTGCTCATGCTTTGAAAATATTTTAGATTTCATCAGCATCGTGAAATACTTATAAGTGATGAATTTCGTGAAAATACGTTCAGTAGTTTCTCGTATAAATATGGGTGAGGTTCCTCGTGAAGGACCCTGTATAGGGGGGGACGTAATTTTATAATGAAGATCATCTGAGCAGTTTCCATCATTTCTCATGGTTATTAATGAATTACACTTCTTGAATATTACTTTATATTTTTGAAAATCCCATACCTGTAATTTTCAGCCTACAAAATGTGTATCGTTGTCTGTCGGAACTGATTAACTTTCTCCCCGGGGCATCCAACAGAGCAGTGTATGAAAATTTTTGACGTTCATAATTACAGTTTATTTTTAATAATTCAGTTTTATTTGTTCACATAATAATTTTGATCCATTAAGCATAGTTCTATATTACGTACTGATTGATATTTCTCCTAATAGGAGACATTTTTTGGACCTAAATGCCCGAGGAATATGTATTCTATTCTACTAGATTCAGATAATCAATAAAAAAAAACTTATGAATAAAAGTTCATCAAAGTCAAGGTATAATAAAATAATTTTATTATTTCGGCACTCAATAACTATCTTGGATTTTTAGTTGATGTTTCACATTACGCCTACCGAATTGAACTAGTGTTGATCAGCGTTGTCCAAATGTCGGTAATTCTCGAATATTGAGAAAAAATGGTCTCAATCAATTGAGTTCCCCTTCCTGATTGAGGATCCGTGTTCAAACTCGAGAATGTCTTGCTGTAGAATTATTATTAGGGCAATTACCATCATTTCAACAGATATCGTCTATCGTTTTCAAGGTAGATATTTCTCAATTTTCTGAACTTGCATCTGATATGAAACCGACAAGAGATGTCTGTTGAAGCGTTGGGAATAAAAATTTTTAATGCCCAAATAATAATTCTACACGAATTCCATCAACAAAAATATATTTGTCGTGACTGTCTTGTTGTCATATTTTCAGAAAAGGTTAATTGTCAAAATATGTGGGTCAAGTTCGTTACTGGGCCAAATCTGTTGAATAGTTCAGCAGTTGAAACGATCTGCAGTTCTGTTTCCTCAATAACTCTCTGAATATCTATCTATTTGATCAAGTTGTAATCTAGAAGATAATTGATTGAGATTGAAACAACTTAGTTCTTATAATTTAGTGGAAATCCTCAAACCAGAAAATTTACTTATAATACTTGGGATCATGAGACATTCATCAGGCGTCTACGAAATATTTAATATCAGGTATACCGGTACGGAAAAAGCATTTTTTGTGAAAATAAAACACTAATTATTAATGGGAAAGTAAAAAATATTTCATTCAGAGTATTGACCACTGTTTTTTACACATTTTGACTACCTCTCTGGCAATTTGTGGATACCACACCAATAAAATTGTTCGTCTTTTTAAGCAGACCAACCAGACACCCAATTTTCTACCTCCTTGTAGGAGCCAATGCGTGTCCCATCGATGAAAACAAATGGTAGTCGAGAGGAGCCAAGTCTCGTATATACGGCGGATGGGGTAGCAGCTCCCAGCCGAGTGTTTTGATTGTATCCTGAACTGGTTTTGCTTTGTGTGCAGATGCAATGACATGGAGCAAAATTACCTCAACGTGTCTTCTGGCCCATTTCTTTCGTTTCTCGATCAATGCATGGTTCAAATTGATCTTTTGTTGTCGGTAGCGATCAATAGTAACGGTTTCACCGGGTTTTAGAAGATCGTGGTACACCACACCTTTCTGGTCCCACCAAACACACAGCATTGTCTTCTTGCCGAATCGATCAGGTTTTGCAATCGTTGTTGAAGGTTATCCCGAATCAACTCATGACTTTTCCGTAGAGGATTCTTGAAATAAATCCATTTTTCATAGTCAGTAACAACCCAATGCAGAACCGATTTTCTTTCGTGTCTTTGAAGCAAAATTTCACAAGTGTTTTTTCGGTTTTCCATCTCTCTTTCTTCTATTCATGTGGCACCCATTTTCCACACTTTTTGTTTTTTCCTATAGATTTCAAACGGTCAGAAATTGTTTGTTGTGCAACATTTAACATTTCTGCCATTTGCTTTTGATTCAAAGTGTCATTTCCTTCCAATATCGTTGGCAATTCGGCCCCTTCAAACTTCTTTGGGGGTTTTCCACCTTCTTCATTTCTCACATCAAAATCATCATTTCTGAACCGTCGAAATCATCTTTTGCATGTTACTTCTGATAAATCATAATCACCATATTCCTCAACAAGCATTCGATGTAACACTGTAACCTAACCCTTCTTCAAATTATAACAAAAAATGAATGCTTTCCGCAAATCATCACTTTCTGGTACAGAATTAGACATTTTCAACACGATGAAGAAATATGATGATGTCTGTTCAATGACTTGATGTATACTTAAAATTTTTCAGAAATGTCATAGCAAATAAGTAGAAAAATAATAAAGGCTCATTAAAAAGAAATGTTCCCTATCGAGACATTTGTATCATGACGCTTACTTCATACCGGTATACCTTGTTTATATCGACATTATTGATAAACAGAATATCTTCAAATTTCAGCAATTATCTTATTGTAGTAAGGTAGCGGCTTCCACATTTGAAAATCTTGGAAGATCGATCATCGATTTGTACACTGATGTTTTCTTTTTTCTTCCTGCTTAAAATGATTCCAATGATAATTGCTTCGCCGATACGATTCTTCTGTAGACATAAATTAGGCTTTTCTAAAGTAAGAGTATACTGGAAGAGAGATATCAATTTCTATATAATTTTCAATCAAAATATGGTAATTGTTTCAGTATCACAGTTCTAGACTGCGAGAAATGAACTCAAAACAGGCGCGAAAAAGTTCCTGATCTGATGAATAATTGTCATCTTTTTATGAAAAACTTCCCTTGAAAAATTGTTATGTTGCCGTGAAACATCTGTATATCTCACAATTATTATATCTTCTAATATAAATTTGTTCAACTCACTGCATTGTGAAAACATCCAGATCAACATCTACCTCTTCGGTACCGCTACTATTAGGGCTGAAAAATATTTTGATATTCTGCCTCAGTTTTTCCATCGTTTTGTTTCGCAATGCGAACAGAACTTCCACTTTGTCACAAACCGTAAATATACAGGCACTAATTGTAATTACATCATTATATTTCACCGATTGGATATCGAATAATGGGAGATGAAAACAAATACATTAACTGATCGTTTTTCATCGGAGGTAATGTCAATAATATCCGAAATAAACAAGAGTTTCGAAACGGTATGGAATGTTTGTTTATAAAACATATATTCACTGCCAGATGCAGTGAAAATGTTGACGAATGTTAATGAAATATTTACCAAATTGATGAAACTTCAGGTTCAATCTGTAATATCCCAGGAGATATCAAAATATATCAATTTGTTTGGTCTTGAACACGGTTTAAAATTATGAATTTTCCTACAGTATTGGAGTGAATGAATACGATGGCGTTGAAACAGTTTTTCTTTTGAGAAATTATTTGTTTTAACTATAATTCGATCAATGGTTCGGCAGTTAGAAGCATCTGAATGTGGAATCCCCAATAACCAGAAAAATTCCGGATCATTATAAAATTTGCTGAACGTTAGAAAAAGGTAGAAACGGAAAAGAGTGCTAAATTGAACTGAAAAAAGTTTAAAAAGTTTACAGCTCTATATTCTATATTTCATGAACCATTCATCACACGACGAAACTCGACGAAACTTTACACACCAAATAAGATTTTTCCGAATTGCCTCATTCACATTCTCAAAATGAGCATCGCGTCAGTGATGTGCGAACCAATATGTAGGTAATTGCACCCAGAGGTAAGTAAGCGATATGCTATATTAAAAAAAAAATCTGTAAAAGCACTGACATGAGGCCTGAAAGGGTTATCTGTTTTTATTTCACCTATTCCTAATTTTCATAGTCATTGAATTTGATGCTTAAGTTGTCAAAACAGTTTTTCTCGTTAAAGGAGATTGCAAAATATGAGATCCCAAAAAATGTATAAGTAGGTGGTGTTATGATCCTTTTCGAATTGATCGGAAACTAGTTTTTTGTCATACTTTACCTCAAAAAACAAAATCAAAATCAATACGTAATCAAGTTATCTGAATTCTATGAAAAATTTATTTCAATTTGAAAACAACAACTATTCTATCAATTGTACATAAGGCATACACAATTTTAATATCAATACATGCTAATAATGTATCACACAACATCATTCGAGAGAATTGAATATTATTACATCCAAAATGATGAAATAAATGTTAATTCACTTATGAAGCAGCTCAAATTATAACAAAACGTTCAATAGCCATTAGATATTCAAATTGTTAGCAAAATTCAGGATTAATATTTATGAGAAAATAATTGGGAGAAAAAATATATTTTGAGAAACAGTTATCATCAGTTATAGTCCATGGAAAAGTAACAATTTGAAGAGCAGATATTGTAATTTTTAGAGGAAGCGATTTTATTTTTGTGCTATGTTTGGGGGTGAATAAGAGCATAAACTCAAGTTTTTGGGGTCGCTACTCATGTACCTCGGCCGCCATTTAAAAAAAAACGCTTTTTTCGCGATATCTTGGAAATTATCCGCCCGACAAAAAATAAAAGAGACATATTTTGTAGCAAATTATTTTGCCTACAAATAAATTCATATAGTTTTGGCGCTCTTGTTCACCCGAACAGAGTGCCTATCATTTTGCCCGAATATCTGTAATTTTGGAATATCGAGCTGAAAATGGTCTCAATCGATTGGGTTCGCCTCCCTGATGAAGAATCCGTGGCGAAAGTTGAGTCCGGCCGGCCGTATCCTCTCTGGCATCCAAAAGAGATGAGCTAGAGTTTTCATATTTTCAGAATAGGTCAATTGTCCGAATATCTCGTTCGTTATTGGGCCAAATCCGTCGGATGAGTAGTTATGAGCATCTGAAATTTTGTTTCCCGCAATAACTACAAGAATATCTATCCGATCAAGTTGATACTTGAAAAATTGTTGAGGGAGGTTGCAACAAAACGGCTCGCAAAATTTCGCAGGAATCGTCAGGCTAGAAAATTTTTAAAAAATTCCCAAAAAAAAATTTTTTAATTCGCACCATCTCATAAGATATTTTTTGGATTTCAATAAAAATTAGTGAATATAATGAGGTGATCGATATCTTACTTATCCTTATATTTCATTGCCGTAGTTCTTTTCCATCTAAAGATATGATAATTTTTTTCATTTACTCAAGAGAAAAGAGAAATAACATACGTCCTGATGATTTTTTTTGAACGATGGCCATCATAGATCGATATTCGATTGACAAATGCCGGGCTTATTAATCAGTGTCAGTTGGCGTAATATTAATCAAAATATTTCATAACGGGAAATCATAGATATAGAATTCAATCTCGATGGCTGAAATAATATACGTTGTCAAAATTCAGAAAAGCACTGACGTAAGTTTTTAGGAAAAGGGAATTATAGCTTCGAACAAAACTTAGGGAACATTATGAATAGTTATTTTTAATTTGAGACATAGGTTTGTTCATTTACTAGACGTTCATATTTGCATCACATTGTCCTATAGTACAGGAAAAGACTATTGTTCACCTGATCAGAGTGCTTATAGATTTGTTATGGTTTGAATATTTACTCGCAACTAGTTCAACAAGAGCGCCAAAGCAATCTGACCTCACGTCAGTGCTTTCTAAATTTTTCTGTCTTAAATTGAGAACTGAATAAGTTACAAGCAGAAAAACGATGAAATTTTTATAAAAATTTTTTTTTTATTATACATTATACAAAAAAATTAATTCATACCAATTTTTTAGATTATCTTGTGAAAAAAATTATGGATAATAATTATTTTTCATTTCATTTATTTATAACGCTGTTACAGCGATCCAAGGTTGACCGGGTTCGTCAACACTCAAGAAAATCTGGTGAAAACGAAACGTTCTAATTATTTTAATTTTTTGGGTATTATATATATTCTTACAAATTTCTTTAAAACTTCCTATAGGTTACTTATTTATTTCTGATATCTTTTTCACCAGAGAAATTGCCAAATTGAACACCATGGATTCTTCAACAGGAAATCAAACCAAAGTGATAGAGACGGCTCAATATTTGAAAATAACAGGCAAAACGATATCGCACTGAAATACTAGTTTAATGTACTGAACAAGCGCTCCTTTTGAGTGAATAGATGTGTAAATTTTTTGCTTAAAATATGAAAAGGAATCTGTATGTTGTATGAAAACGCAAATGTCAGATGAAAATTATAATAATTCGACAGTATACGTATTTCTTTTACTTGCCATTTAGTTTTGCCATAAAAAATTGAAATAACCAAATTAAAGCTCTTCATAGCTCTGTGGAAACTGAAAACAGATTATGAATCTGCTGAATTATGAAGTCAAAATGTTGTTATTTTTGTTTATCATCCATAAGGCCACTTGAATTGGAATAATATACAGGGTGTCTGTAAATAAATGCGAAACAATTTGAGATATGATTCTTAAGTAATTATTAATGGGGTGACTTCTTTTAAAATTTTTTCGAAATCGCCTTACTTTCCAAGAAGGTGTCGACGAATCTGCTTTTCTAAATTATTCTTACCGGTTCTGAAAATCGAATAGTAATGAAATACCATACATTTGATTAAATGCATAGTTAGTTTTTCTAAAGAATTTTTCAACCGCCTAACTTCATTATTAGGGGTTGCAAATAGCCACTCCTTTTACTTTTTTTTTCGTGATCACGAGATTTCGAATTTTTTTCCCTTAAATACTTGCCAATCTCGAAAAACAAATGTCTTTTGGAAAAAATTATTTAATAAATAATTTTCCCGGAATAAATTTGAAGTTGGAATAAACGTTTATCCGAATTACATTCTCTGATTTCGTACATAGATGGAAAACATTTTCGGTGATACTTCTCTGTCGATTATCGATCCTGAAATTTTTCGACTCCATTCGTATCTGTGGGAAGCTATTGCCCATAAGATTTCTCCGGCAACTGTGTTGGTCTCATTTCAGCAATATCATATTATTAAATAACATAGTGCAGTCAAGGATTTCGAATTATTAATTATGCTAGTTGGAGTATGTGTGAAATTCAACACTCAGAATTAAAGAGAACCTTTGTTTATTTTCATGAGGCTTAATCAGCTCCCACCTGTAAATTGGCGGTCAGCCTAAATTAGAGGGTATGGATATGTGTATATTAACACTCCTGTATACGTTATTTATAATTTGTTACCCAGAAAATATAAGATGTCTGGATACTACAAGATCTTTCTATAGAACTATCAACAATAAACATTCAACATAGGGCCATGAAATTTTTTGTTATTCAATGATGGGTTTTTCCTTCTGAATTTGTTTTGAGGATGAGGTTCATTCTCTCGGAAAATTAGTATTTACTGTTCAGATATAGTTTGCCTACGTTGGCATAAAACTTAATTCAGAAAAAGTGAGGAGAATACGTGATTTCTCTCCTTCCAATGATTTAGAATTGCACTCCATTCTATAGTTAATTTGCTCTTAGGCCCACTATACCAGAGTGTTGAGAGCATAAATTTCGAGAAATCTGTCGATTTGTCATATTATCTGTCGAACTGCGTAAATATTATACGTGGTGCCTCATTAAAGTCTTGGATTCGTACTATACTTTCAAATTCAAATTCTTGTATTTATTTTTGAAATTTCATTCCCTGAAGGTCTATGTTGCCTGCTTCCTCATTATACATAATGTTCCAGATAAGTAACTGGCCATGTGTAAAGTGTAAAGTAAAGGGTGACCAAATGTGAGTAGATTTCTTCTTAACCCAAGGAACTTCGAAACGGAGAAATTTGATGAAATGAAATTACACTTAATGTTTCTAATAATGAAATATTTTTTGAACGATTCATTATTCATAATGATTAATCTCAAAAAATTATGACTCACAGTTTGACTTTGAAAACTTTTTCACAAAAACAGATAATTATTCATACTTTATTATGAATAATATCCTCAATAAAGGAAACCAAAATACTCATTCCAGGATCCCCAGGTAATTCAAAATGGGTTTTTCTATATTTTCTTCCGAAAGGTCAATTAGGAATAGTCGATATCTCTACATTACTTTCATGTAGTAACATAAATTTATTCATTGACAAATTCGATTACACTACGATCAATTATTTTTATGTATATTCCACTCAATGAATTTTAAATAAATATATTAGTAAACTTTCCTTCATTTTACTGGTAATTATTACTGAATATCTACTTACAGATCTTTATTTCTGGAGCCAGGGAAATCTTGGCTTTAGACATTTTTGATTTCATAGTGAAACAAAAAATAATGAAATAAATGGAAATCAAAAATATCGGGTAATTTTTGAACCGAATAACAAAATTGCTCAATATATCGCTGTGTTTAAGCTGAAGAATGCCTTATCAATATATGTCTTATTGTCGTACTATAGGGTTCTTTTTTCGAAAATTCATGGATATTTCATAGAGATCATTCTCGATGATTTCCAATAATATGATTTTTATATTTGCAACTTCTATTTTATACGAAAAAATCTGAGAGAGTAGCTATCAATGACAAGTTAACCTCTTGCAGAACCTCAATTCCTTTGCTCTTGTTTGATACATAACATTTGTACTATTCAAAATTTTGGAAAATATAACTGATTTATAACTGAATTGATTGTTCTTTCAGATATAAATTCATTAATAGGTACTTATTAGCAGCATATTGATATTGAATCCGTTGGTAATCAAACCTCTACATATTGTAGTTTGAATAGAACCGGAACTGTAAAGTTTTCAATTTTAGCCAAACGTTTTCGGTATGCCAATATTGTAACGAATTAAATGATTAAAATGACATTTCAAATCAATTTTTTTCATATTTCTCATTTCAATTAAATCATATGAGGAACTCATTGAAAATTCATTCAACAATGTCCTCCGAGGTAAAAATATTTCCGAAAGTCAATATGAATGAAATAGGATATGGCATCTTCAAATCTTCAAGTCGATTTTTGTTGATGAGCTGATTTTTTAGTCTGAAATTTCATCACAAAACATTATGGAATATTCAGTTAGAGATAATTCGTCAAATAAATATGAATTATGCTATAATTGCAAAATTTAAAGAAGATGTCAACTCCGATATTCATGAAAATCAGGTGAACTCACCGCATCTCAAAGTCGTGTATTTCCTCCAGGGTCAAGTTGTTGGCCACGTCCAACAGCTGCTTCATATTCTCCTCCCTCTGCTTCTTGAACTTGCCACTATTCTCAACGTTCGACACAAAATCACTACCGTTCTTCAGCAGAATTGTCGAAACATTCGTATGATCCAAACTCAATGACGGTTGCTGAACCACGATGGTTGCTTGAGGAGTTTTTCTTCCAAAATGTACTGAGTTGTCCAAAGGATTCGTAGTTACATTTATAGGTGATGGAGATATTGTTGATGCGTCGAGCTTTGCCCCCACCTCTCTCAGGCATTTGTTTAAGCACACGCTTCCACGCTTTTCGACGGACACCGGCGCGTGTAACGTGTTGGAGATTCCGTTGCCCTGGCATCTATCCAGCGGTTCTGTGAAGAAATCTATTCGTAAGTCAGGTGGTGTCATCCTAGCTTTATCTCTGTATTTCGCGACCTGTTGTTCGTCATAGTTGAATTTGTCACGTTGCTTGGGTGATTGGTGTTTTCTGCTCGATTTTTTATGTCTGTGTTTCGGTCTTGGTGAGTCAGTCTCGTTCTCGGAAGATGAATGCATGGGTATCTCGGCTCGTCTTTTCGGCGACGTTCTTTGTCGTTCCTCTCCTTCGACTTCAAGATTCCTTCTACTGCTTCTCCTATGTTCTTTGTTATCTTTCTTAGCATGATCTTCAGATTCCATCAACTCGATGCTATCCAAATCGTTCTGTGCTGCTTTATAGCTATTTCTTCTCCTAGCTTCCAATTTAAGTGCTTCTATCTGTTGTTCCATCAACAAATGAACATTTCCAGATTCTCTTCCTGTTTCATGTTCATTCTTCCTGCTATCATCACTTGTTGTTATAGTTGGAGTGTGGTTTCCTTTAGGCGTGTCTCCTGATTCACTCTCTTGTGTGGTTTCTATCGAAGATTGCACTTCGAAATTGAACCTTGACTCGTTTTTAGCTGTCGGTGGAGTCTGTTGTCGTGCTGTAGCTGGAGTTTTCGGAGTCACTAGAAGAGGTTGAAGAATCTGATGCGAGAAAGTTGGATTTTCCAGAATGTTTTCAGAGTTGAGGTAATCAACAGGTTCTGTTATTTCTAGACTGTCTTCTGTGTTATCTCCATCTGTCGCAGTCATTGTTGTGACAATTGTATTAGAACTGTCTGTACTTGTATTGATAGTAGTTTCTGAAGCGGTGCTTGAACCCATTACCACTACTTTTGGGACGGCACCTGAGTCCTGCAAAAAATCTTCATTAGCATCATAGTATAGAACCATACAGGGTGATTCCGGAGGAGACCGTCAGATTTAAGGTGAAGTATACACTAGTCAAGGCAGTTTCGAAACAATGTTTGGTTTATGGTTTATGGGTGTTTTGTCCGATTCGACCGATTTTTCTTTTATTCATAACTTTGGTATGGCTTGATCAATCTTGATGAAATTTTCAATGTAGAACAATATGATTATCTTCTTTCAATAATCGGAACACTTTCTCAAAAATACATGGTGGGAATTATGATAAGTTCAGATTAAGTTTGCAGGTTGAAAAAACACCCTGTACATTCCGTTTTCAGAAATTTTCTACTTGCTTCAGATTCTACCATAAGTTTAAATTACTGGAGCGTTTTTATTTTTTTTGGCACACATCCAGTTTTCCTAGAAAAATTTTTCAAGTATGAACAATATCGTTATTTCGCTCCAAGGCAGTGAGGATATTCTGAACTAAAATGTAAACCGGTGTCGTCCAATGATACAAAGCTCTTACTGGGTCCTAAAGTAGTTCTTCCAAATTCGAAATTCATATTTAATCACTCATATTCTGATCTATAAAATCATTTAATCCAGAGAATTTCTTTATACCTACCTACTTGAACCAGAAAATCTACAACTTATACAGAATAAACATTCGAAACATATCATAAACGGCAAAACTAAGGATTAACACAAAATTTACATAGAATGTTCGAAATGATTTCCCCTTTTTTGAATACATAGTCGAGACCTTTTTATTAAATTTCCAATTGACCTTCTAAGAGGGATTGATTTTGCTTCAAGGTATTACATTTCTCGAAATCCTTTCAACTAGGTGTTCTCTACTTCTAATTTCAAACTGATAAACTCTTGTTTCCATATATCCCCACACAAAATAGTCTAAAGGGTTCAAATCCGGCGATCTTTGTGGCCAAGCAATAGGGCTTCCACGACCAATCCATCTGTTCGGATAATTTACATCCAGGTAATTTCTCGCATTCAATTCAATGTGAGGTGGTGCTCCGTCATGCTGAAAGTACATAGAGCGCATATGTACATTTTCCAATAGATTTGGTAAAATAGTTTCCAAAAAATCTAGGTAAATTTCACCATTTAATCTTTCCTCAAAAATGTGAGGGCCAACTGAATTTCCGTCTACTGTTCCAAGCCAAATATTGGCAGAAAATCTGTGTTGTGTATTATGATCCTTCTTCAAATGCGGGTTGTCTCTTGCCCTTTCGTGGGAATTGTGGATATTAAAAATTCCATTCTTAGTGAACATAGCCTCGTCGCTGAATAGAATACCTATGAGAAATAGTTCGTCGGTGACTAATAACCCAGCGACAAAATTGTAATCGTTGGGGCAGATCTTGTGGCTACAGTTCTTGCACCTTTTGGTAGTGGTATGGGTGGAATTGTTCTTTCTTCAAAGTCTTGCTCACTTTACTCTGTGAAATTCCGAATTCGGTACTAATTTGACGAGTATTAATAGACGGTTCCTCCTCCACCCGTTCAACAATTTGAATCGAAATTTCATTTTGAGTAGGCCATTCAATGTGCCCTGCCTTACTAGGATATTGCCCATGTTCTTTAGAATAATAGAATACTCATCCGAAAGTACATTTATTTGGTTGACGTTGGTTGGGAAATCGTCTATAGTATTCCATTTTGGCTTCATTTCCATTTCCGTTACAAAAACCATAAAAAAAATCATATCTTCATGAGTAAATAATTGAGGCGTGTTGAAATACACTTTTTGTGACAGATTTTTTATTAAATATTCTCATTCTGTGGTTCACTGTGATGGTAACCATGGATCTTGAAGAACTTGATTTAAATAGAGATTTAATTTTCATGGAGAATTTTCAATTTCATTAAAACTATTTATCATACATTCGTGATTCAATATTTTACATACCATAAGGCCATAAGTGAGTACATTTTTGAACGAAACTACTATGATTTAGGAATATTCGCTTCATAGAAAATCGGAAGTGTGCCGAAAATCACCTGAATAATGACTCAATTTTATGTTAATCCATAATTTTGCCTTTCTATCTTTCGAATGTTTATTCTGTATTTGTAGTAGTAGTATGTAGATTTTTTTCGTTCACGTGAGTATAAAGAAATTTTTTGAATTAAATGATTTTATACATCTGAATATGAGCGATCAAAAATGAATTTCGAATTTGGAAAATTCATTTTAGGACTCAGGAAGAGCTTTGTATTATTGGACGATACATCTAGTTCAGAATATTCTCAATGCCTTGGAGCGAATAAACGATATTGTTCATCTTTGAAAAATTTTTCTAGGAAAAATGAACGTGTGCCAAAAAAAATAAAACGTTCCAGTAATGTAAACTTATGGTAGAATCTGAAGTAAGTAGAAACTTTCTGAAAACGTAATGTACAGGGTGTTTTTTCAACCTGCATACTTAATATGAACTTATCATAATTCCCATTCTGTATTTTTGAAAAAATGTTAGAATTATTGAAAGAAGATTATCATATTGTTCTACACTGAAAATTTCATGAAGATTGATCAAGCCATACAAAAGTTATGAATAAAAGAAAATCGGTCGAATCGGACAAATCACCCTGTAGACTCTCAATGAAGGCCCCGAACCATAAACCCAACATTGTTCCGAAACTATATTGACTACTGTATACTTCACCTAAAATCTGACGGTCTCCTCCGGAATCACCCTGTATAAAATGAGTTTCGATTTCAAATCATGGGATAGAAAAAACTTTAGATAATCCGTCCTCATTTTAATTCTTGGATTAATTGCCAAATTTTTTAGTTGAGCCCTCAGCAGAATTAATTTGATTCAACGTTACAGTTCGTTATAATGAAGAAAATGTTTTCCAACAAATTTTAGGCAGTATCGTATCAATGATTCGAAAACAGATTTCTCAATAATCATTGAATGAATAATAATAAGAATTGATATGAAATTTTTAAATAACTATAAGTCATTTGACACTAATGAATTCAATTCACGAATGCACCCATTCATTTATCAGTTTATTGTGTGTTCTTTTCAAGATATTAGAGAGGGTTTTGTTTTGAGAGTTGAATCTTCTATAGGAAATGCTCTACAAAATTTCCAGTGAGGTTTTTGGAAAAATAGAAATTTTTCAGATCAGGTTCTCAGTCTTATAACTTTTATAGAATCCGGCTACAATAATAGGTTGAGAACAGGGGTTGCTTTGATTGATTTGTCTTCGGCATATGACACTGTGTAAAAAGATGGATGAATTTTCATGCTCTGTTTCCATCTGCAGTATGGTAAGATTACTAGAAAATATGTTATCTGATAAAAGGTTTCGTTTTTGTTGAGTAGCAATTTCAAAATATTGAAAAAAAGGTTTTCCATAAGGATCAGTTTTAGCCCCTTTACTTTTCAATTTATATCTCAATGATTTACTCACGACTTCATCTCCGAAATATGTTTACACCTATGATATTGCCATTGCTTACCACCCTTCGGATTTCCATACTCTGGAGAATAAACTATCATGTGGTTTGGAGATTTTAAAGAATTATTTTGCTCAGAGGCGATTATGTCCTAACCCCAACAAAACAGAGGAATCTTGATTCCATCTGAATAATCATGAGAAATACAGTTGAATAAGCTGTAACTTTCAATGATTCTCCTATCGAACATATTTTCTATCCTAAGTACTCATGAGTTAAATAAGGTTCGTCTCTCAATCACTTTTAGATGATCTGAGTCTGAAACTCAAACTTAGGAGTAATATTCTTCAGAAATTAACTGGATCATCTTGGGATGCTGATGCTTCCACTTTTTCCACAGCATCTCTAGCTTCACTCTTTTTTGCTGCTGTGAATTGTTGCTCTGTTGGTTCACCAGTGAAAATAAACAAAAAATCGATACACAATTGAATACATCTGTGAGACTGGAACTTAAGGTCTCCACCGGTTCCTTGGTTACCAGTTTTGTCTAACAGTGCCCTCCCTATATTCGAGGACAAGCTGCAGGTCTGAATAATTGGAGCAAATATCATTCTTTTCGTAATTTATTCCCTCAAATCAGTCATCAACCACCATTCCATCCATTGAAAGTGATATTCTAGTGTGCAAATCAGTCAGGCGGAATCATCGGATTTCAATCTTTTGAAAAGAAGTTTTAAACGCCACAACTTTTGCTTTGGGTTTGATTAACATGTGGTATTGCATAAAGTATCACATACTATTTGAAAACGAAACAGACGAGATAACAGACGAAATAAATTTTTTCGAAAGAAATGCTCGGACAGATCGATTTCTGTTTCGAGGGGGACAACTTGAGATATAGGTTACGGACGCATATCGCTTCAACCCTTGTTACTACAACCCTCACCCCCAAATTTTGAATAGGAAAGATGGGGTGAGTGATACCTCATTTGAAAGGTATTTTCATACTGATTTAAGCACAGTAATTGTTTTTTCATTATATGCATTAGTTCTCGATATATTCTCAACTAAGTATTTGAAAATGAAGTGGTGTTTTTATGGCACTTGTAGTGTTTTTTTCTTGAAAAATCGACATTTTGAGCTTCAAAACAACCATGACTGTGGCTTCCTTCCTCCAATCCACTGACATAGAAATCTTTAATCAAGATGTCGAACAAACAAAGCTTATTGCAAAGGAGCTCAATCTTGCTGAAACTCAATCTGAATTATCTTCGATATAATTTGCAGTATTTCCAATAACATGCGGTAACACTTGATCGATAGAAATCTCCAAAAAGTCCAAATACGTACATATCTCTGTGTTTACTCAGTTGGCTTCAATATGTTTTCATTTTGTTGATTATTGAATTCATATCTTTTTCAAAAAAATGAGAATGGATAATTTTTTATTTATTACGAACAGATCATTAAGTTGGCTTACTGGTTCTTTGACATGTGAATTATTCTTAGTTTTGAATCGAGACTTGTATGTGTTCTAATTCATTGTCCGACATGGTTTATTCAAATCACTCCAGAATTGCTGCAAAATGTGCGCTATCGTTTCGAACAAAACTAATTTCATCGTATGTAAGCTAATGGTGAACAATTTGAGTATTTAATTAATTGATGTGAGTTTTTGATAAATTATTTACTTTACTTTGAAAAGTCTTATTTCTTAGATCAATACTTCAAATCGTTCTGATACCGTACAGTTGGAGAATGATTTCAGTGAATAAAACAGCTAGTCGAACATCTGACCCTAGTAGCATTAACACGTACGATATGACTTCATTTGCCCAGTGGTAGATGTTTTGCAATTTCAAATACAAGTACGGAAATTTTGGTGTTTCGGAAGCACGAAGTGTCAATTAGTCCCAAAAAATTAATTTAAGTGATAAAATTAACTAATGCATGAATATTTCGAGAACTAATGCATAAAATGAAAAAAAAATTACTGTGTTGAAATCAGTATAAAAATACCTTTGAATTGAGCTATCACTCACCCCATCTCCCCTATTCAAAAATTGGGGGCGGGGGTTGTAGCAGCAAGGGCTGAAGCGCTATGCGTTCGTAACCTACATTTTAAGTTGTCCCCCTCGAAACAGTAATCGACCTGTCCGAGCATTTCTATCGAAAAATCTTATTTCGTCTGTTTCGTTTTCAAATTGCCACCCTGTATATTATTCCAAAAATGGCGATTTCGATTGGCCTCCACGGTCAAGTGCTTGGAATGCTCCAGAGTCGTATTTATGTGTCTAACAGATGCGGTCATTGATCAGATATTGGATTCCTTGCATATTTGCCAACATTATATAAAACATTTATCAATATATGAGTCATTTTCTATCATTTTATCAAAATTTATAAAAACACAATGTAGCGAGTTATTAATCGTTAGAAACGCCTGAACACTTCGATTCTGGTGTGGGGGTGTCATGTTTTTAAACAATATTCCTAAATAAAATAGCGACTCCTGAACAGGACGTAATTATATTTTCGGTTATATTTTCATTTTTCTCATGTTGAGAACTAATGGTAAAAGATTTGATCATTTTGGAATGTCCAAAACTAGGAGGTGAATTACAGAATTGGAAAATACCCAACATTGGTTTAAGGGTGGCGATGATTTGATGCAAAGCAAGGAAGAAACTTGTATATCGCTACTCTCTCTGAGTGATTTCGGTAATTAATAAAATCCTTGGGATTCCATTGTTGGAAAACTAGAGGAATTACAGCCGGCATCGTCGCGATTATCATAATTGTTTGCTTTAAACAGTAAACACGTGACGTTAGAAGGAGTTCCCCACTAATGAGTATTCTAGAAAGACAATGATTTGAGCTAAATAAAGAAAAAATGCATGGAAATTTCGCTCGTAGTCAAGTAATCTCAGTGATCGCAAAATGTAAGATAAACCGCTGACGTAGTTGGATGTGGTACTGCAGAATTAATTTAGAAATCTCCATTTCAAATCGATAAAGCCTAGTGAAGTTGTACAATAAACTCACCTGCAGCATTTGACAATGGCTCATTTCACGAGCATCAATTGCATAGAACTTTAAACCTCCTTGTAGGTGGAACTACATAGAAAGAGTCTTCCGAATCGGATATCTCAAGCAAAAACATCGACCAATTGATTTGAAGAGGGGCCCAGACAATGACTGAACCCCCCTGTGGGCCATAGAGAGTACGTAAAAGTTTTTTTTTGTTTAGTGTTCATTGAAATTTACAATCTACTTTCAAAAAATATTCAGCAAATGTGTTGTATGTACACACTAGGGATGTTACGGAGCTTCGACTTCGACTCCGATAAGTCGGAACTTCCGATTATTATCACACCTTCGGTTCCGACTTCGGTTCCGAAACTTCCAAACCGGAGGTTTCAATCGGAGGTCTTAATCGGAGGACGATACGATAGCGGCATACGTTATAAGCAAGTTCCTACGTGTTGCGCTGGGAATCCCCCTGATTCCCGATACGCGATCTATCGTCTATCTATCTGTCATTGATGTCACTACTTGGTGGTACATCTAAAAATGAGGCTGAAAATATTGAAGTTCCTGCCGAAACACGGACAAGAATGAAATTACCAGTAAAACCTACCCATAGTAATTTCCAAACAGTTTTGTCGAATATATTATCAAGTAGCGATGAAGATGATTATGATACCACTTCTGAAAATAGGGTAGGTTTCGACAAATTTGTGGTGTTGAAGAGCATGCTAAATGAGTACAATAAAGAAAAACGAATAAATTTTAATGATGATCCTTTATTGTGGTGGAAAGTATTTGGCAATGCAAAGTTTCAGCACCTTCCAAGAAGTGCCCCCCAATATTTGTCGTGTCCACCAGGTTCGGTAGCGAGCGAACAACTTTTTAGTGGAGCTGGTCTAATCTACGACTCCTTAAGAAATAGATTGGACGGAGACAAAGTTTCAAAGCTGTTGTTCGTGAAATATAATACAATACTTTTGGAGTCAATTTAATTTGTTTCTAAACTTTTCTTTGATTCAGTATAAAATGATTCATTTTATATAAAATAACATACAATTCATTTCATTCTGGAAATATTCCATTTGGTTCTCAGTGTTCCGTTTGATAATAAAAAAATTTACTGAATAATGTTTTATTTGTCCTAAAATAAAAAATCTTTTTACTGCCAATACGTCTGACCCCGCCTCCGGTTCCGACTCCGCATTCGGTTCCGACTCCGATAAATGGAATTCAAAAACTCCGACTCCGCATTCGGTTCCGAAATAATTACCTCCGTTACATCCCGAGTACACACCAATAGAAATTATTTCACAATGATGGATTCTCAGATATAATCAATTAGTAAGGTCGTTTGACCAGTTCCTTTTCAATCTTCGTGAGTTGAATGGATCTTCTGCCAGTTGGTCCATCAGTTGGTTGGAATGTCCTTGTAGCTGCTGATGGTACTTTCTCGAGCTGTCTTCTATTTCTGGGCTGACATATGGGAGTCTTAAATCTTCATGGATTGGAAGGAAACATACCAAGGAGCATTAACCAATGAACATAGTATTTTTGATTGTACTCTTTGGATAATTTGAATATTTGATGGTTTAGCGCAACCCTAGAATTTGATGCAGTACGTCTATATCGGTTTGATGATCGCTTTGTAAATAAGCAATTCATTTTGTAGGTTCAACTTGAACTTCCTGCCTATAAACCAATACATTTCTCAGAATTTCGGATTTATTTCATTCTTTTAGGTATTCATGTGTTGTCTGGTATTTTCCTTTTCGCCATTTTCGATGTTACTGTCTAAGGTCATTAAAGTGTTCTTGTAATTGTTTGGAAGCTGTTTCGGCGTTTTCATCAGATGCAAGTATGGCTATATGATCTGCAAAAGATGCTAAGGTAGTGTCTTTATTTTCGGGTATGTCTGAATTGAAGATCATATATAAAAATGTTCCCAAAATACTTCCCTGTGGGACTCCGGATTGACAGGAGTGTATATTGCTTTCCCATACTTCACGACAAAATAACGCTCTGCTAGATACGACTTTAGAATCATGTAATATTGCTGTGGGAGGAGTTATTTGAGTTAGTACAACAGTTCGTTGTGCCAAACCTTGTCAAATGGTTGCGATGAATCCAGAAACATTGCTGAGCAAAACTTTCCTTCTTCGAGGCTCGTTAAGATGGTGTTCACCATTCGATGTACGTGATGTCGAATGGTTCTTTCGGAAATCTAGTTGCTGGTCTGGTACCAGTTGGTGCATATCCATATCATCCTTCAGCCCTTGGAGAAGCAACTTCTCAAACAGTTTACCCAGGATTGGTAGAAGACACATATGGGCTTATATGTCCTGGTTATGATCTCAGCTTACTTACATATGAGGGGGAAGTATGATATACTCATCATACTATTAAATAATTTTCTTGGATAGTTTTTTCAGAGTTTCGGTTGTTTTGAGATCGTATCCAGGAACCTTCTTGTTTTTCATTATTCTCATCTTCTTCTAACACATTTCAACACTTTTTAAATAAGGGATGCATTTCAACTAATCACTTATGAAAATTCGAGGTTCATTCCCCAACGTCATTTTGACTTTGCTGGTCTTAGATGACTTACCAACGGAATAGAAATGATGAGCAACTAAAGATATGGAAAATTGCTGCAATTCCTCAATTTCTTTGATAAGTTTCAATCGGAAGAATAAATGTATTGGAAATAAGTTATCATTTCACGATTTCATTGCACACAGATATGAGGATTATATCCTTAGTTCAGAACTAGGACCTCTACTCGCCTGTTTGGTGGATCCTCTTGTGACATTACGTCCAGTCTTAAAATGTAGACGTCTGAGTGCGGAGGTGGCCGTAGTTATTAGGTCGTCGGGGGGTCGTGGCGAACGAGGGCCCGACTGCGAGTTCACGGTCATTCTAGAGGGTCGTGGACTTGAATTTGTACTGGAACAGGGACTAGTGACGCCACTTCCGTCAGACGTCACACTCTGAAATAAAAAATAAAAATTTATTCCTAGGACACTTCATAAGAATCATTTCACATAACCGGTCAACGTGGTGAAATAAAAAAATATGCTTTTTTCATTATATGTTTATCCGATATAACTTTTTTAAAATTATATTTTCTCATTTCAGCACAGTGTACGTTTGTTGAGCACAATTCTACTAAATAATTTTTTATTTTGTTTCTTGTAGAGGAGGTATGATTGATTGATTGGTTCATCAAATTTGCTGAAAACATGAATAATAAATGAAGCTCGATTCTTTTAGTATAGTTTCTCATTAAAACGGGATTCACGCCAATTTTACACAAACTCTGCTGATCAAACTTTTTATCAGATAAATTGTAGGTTTATCAAGTCCAGTTGAATGATTTTATAAAAGAGAATGGATTTTATGTATGAATTTCGACATAATGTTCTTTTTCTAGACGAGGAATTTTTTGCGATGGAAATTGTGTGGAATTATTATTTGGGCGGTAACACCATCTCTCATTGTTTATGCTACCAACATCTATCATTTTCAGTTTGAGAAATAAGCTTATATGAAGCCTCAAAATATTTGAATATTTAGTGTCAAGATTGACAAAACTCTGAAACTATATCAAAATTTTACTTATCTGTGGTTCAAAGACTTCTTCAAAATACTACGAATGATAGGCCTTCAGCCATCCAATAACTCAATTGTGGGAATAGTTATGGGATCAAAAGAGATTTTCATGAATGCCGTTTCCTCGACTTTTCTTCCTATGGGTTTAACTTTTCTGCATTTTAAAGATGTATCACTATATTTTTAATTCACACATTCATAGCATGTTGGACCAACATCACCAAATGCGATGAAACATGCCTTCGAAAGTAGGAATAAAAGAACATGAGAAGCTTTCTCGAATGTTTACGAGAGACATATCGAAGTTGGTCCAACATACTGTGAGCTGTGAATGAGAATCATCAAATGAAATGAAGCGACACATCTGAGAAGAAGAAAACTCACGGAAGCAGAATTAACGAAAATAGTTTTTGATCCCATGATCAATTGAGTTTCCGGAAGTTTGGAGGCCCATTGTCCGAAGTGTTCTGAAGAAGTCTTTGCACTAAAATTAATTATAAATTTGATCTAGTCTCAGACTTCTGTCAATCTTGATAGTAAAGAAAAACTTCCAGATATTTTCTACCTTTCTATAAGCTGCATAAAAACTTGTAGAGGTTCTTTATCGAAACGTTGATAGCAAAAACAATAAGAGAAGGTTGTATTTGCCCAAATACAGGGTGTAACTAAATAAGTGTGAAATATTTAAGGAGGTGATTCCTCATCGAAAAAAGGATAGGATCGTTTATATAAAGAAACTTCATTGGAGCATCCCTTGTTAAGATAAAGCCCCTCAAAGGTAGTACATAAAATTTGTATAACAATTTTTGTCACAAGCACAAAAAAAAGTTACAATATTGTTATTAATAAATTAGTTTTGTTTTTTACCATTTAGTCATTTAATTCAGGTACTAATTACAGAATAATAATAAATCCAGTTCACATTTATGACGATGTAATTGTTCGTAAAATAAGTTTTTGCTGCGAACTGGTTTATTTTGGGCAAAAAACTCATGAGATATTTTTTGTTTAGAATGAAACAGGCTATCGGAAATAAATTCTTAAATGGTAAACAAATAATAAGACGAAAAGTTACATTGAAAATAAACTTTAGGCGTTGCGGTTCCCACACTTATAACCATGCGGTAAACCAAATAAATAACTGGATAAGTATCTTTTTGCTAGTAGGAAACGTTAGATTAATTTCAATATTGTAATATTTTTGGTGCTTGTGAAAAAAAATTTACACAAATTTTGTGTACTCTCTTTGAGGGGTTGTATCTCAACAAGGGATGCCCCAATGAAGTTTCTTTATATGAAAAATTCTATTTTTTTTTCGATGAGGAATCACCTACTTAAATATTTTACACTTATTTAGTTACAACCAGTAATAACAGTTTGCCAAATATTTCCCTTCCACCTTTTTGTCTTTTGAATTTCGCGACTATGTACAAAGCGCTACAGAGCTCATAACTGGCGATACTATACATAACTTGAAAGGTCTTGACATAACCTACAAGACAACGCTATGCATGATTAGTTTGGATATTGAGTTCAACAGTTATAGACGTGTAAACATGGAGTTCACTATATATATGTTCGTTTGAACTTTTGGCTTACTAACGCCGCTATTTCATAGTTTTGCTTCGTTAAAGGCAAATCCGTTAGAGAAACGTTCCGTGAGATTAATGGTGTTTTGGGGGATGGTACTCTGTCAGTTCTAACCTCGGAGGAATGGTTTCGACGATTCAGAGCCGGTGAAAACGACACAATGGATAAGCCAGCCGGCAGAAGACCTGTGACGATAAATACCGATCAAATCATGGAATACATCGAATTAGACCGGCATATGGCATCTCGTGACATCGCCCAGGAGATGGGAGTTAGTCACCGAACCATTTTAAACCATCTGCAGAAGGCTGGATACAAAAAAAGCTCGATGTTTGGGTGCTGCATTATTTGACGCAAAAAACCTTCTGGACCGAATCAACGCCTGCGACATGCTGGAACGGAACGAACTCGACCCACTCCTGAAGCGTATGGTGACTGGCGACGAAAAATGGATAACATACGACAATATCAAGCGAAAACGGTCCTGGTCGAAGGCAGGTGAATCGTCCCAAACAGTAGCCAAGCCGGGATTGACGGCCAGGAAGGTTTTGTTGTATGTTTGGTGTGCACTATTAAACCAAACAGAGCAACAATAGAGCAGAAAAAACTAGGGCTAGAGATGCTGTGCGAAGAGTGGATGCATCAGCACCCCAAGATTATCCAGCTGATTTCTGAAAAATATTATTCTTAGTTTTCCTTTGTAGGCTCAGATCATTTTAGTGAGCCTTGTAATTGAGAGATGGATCTAATTTAACTCCTGAGTATTTCGGAAAGAAATTATGTTCGTTAGGAGAATGATTGAAAGTTCAGCTAATTTCCTAATTGAAACAGGTTATCGAACAACATATTTGAACTAAATCCGATCATTCTAACACTTTTTATAAAGCATTGAATAAAGAGCAAAATCGCGGAAGGGAGATATTTGACAACCTATTAATTTCACATAATAAAGGGTGATACACTTAGAGGTACCCTTTGTGGTGGGTATTTAGATGCAGTAAACTGAAGTGTTATTCTTGTTCAGTAGTGTCTGACATTTCATGACGGAACGACTTAGCCCGGTACAGCGTCTAAAAATTGTTCAGCTCTATTACGAAAATGGGCGTTCTCCGATTAATGTATATCGGGCACCAAGAGCAACTTACCGTCCACATATTTGGCCTACCGACCGCACATTTCGCTCTAACATCATTAAGTTTTACACTCAATATTCGTTATTGGATAATATTCTACCACATAGACAACATCCAGTTCGTAGTAAAGAGAATATAGCGGCGGTGGGGAAGAGTGTACGTGATTACCCTGAAGTGTGTATTCGTCACCGTTATCAACAGCTTGGCCTTTCGTATTCAACGACTTGCCGGATTTTACTAAAGGATCTTTCTGTAAAAGCTTACAGAATTCAATTAGTTCAAGAAATGAAGCCGATCGACCTATCGAATCGTTTAAGTTTTAGTCGTTGGGCTCTTGACAAGCTTGCAGAGGATCCACTCTTTTCGACGAAAGTTTTGTTCAACGATGAGGCTCATTTCTGGCTTAATTGGTTCGTGAACAAACAAAAGGGCCGAATTGGTGCCACTGGCCATATGGCCTGTGAAACCATGCCTTTGCTGCTAGAGCATTTCGGCGAACACTCTTCGGACCAGTGAATTGACCGGCTGGATCATGTGACATCACGCCTCTTGATTTTTTCCTTTGAACTGTGAAGTTCAAGGTCTACATGAACAAGCCGACTACGATTGAGATATTGGAGGCCAATATTACTCGAGTCATTGAAGAAATATCACCCGAAATACTCACACGCTTCATCCAAATTTCGAATGGATCTTGTAAATCGTAGTCGAGGTCAGCATTTGAAAGAAATTATCTTTCAAAAATAATTGTGAAGAATGGTTCTTTTATTTGTTGATGAGGATTATAAAATAAAATTGCTTTCATTAATTCTTTTTTATTTCAAAAAAGTACCCCAAAATGAATCACCAATATACCAATATTAATAGGATAACAGTATACGATATTAATGATTCATTTTATTCATTTACGTCTCCCAGTTCAGTTGATTGGAATCATTGCATCATTGAGATATTTGTTGACGCAATTGATTACTTCCGTTGCTAAGTAAATTATAACTTGAATCAACTTATTTCTTAAATGAACCATTAATCGGCAGAGCTTGGCTTTCCTGCCCCAATTCACATGAAATTGAATGCGTAATATCTGTTCGAAAAGTTTAGACAGAAAGAGATTAGATAATTATGGAAGAGACAGTAGCAGTCTTCCACAATAATGGAAATCTTCAGGATGATGTCAGAGAGGTTACAGTTATATTCAGAGCTCACGTCTCTAGTGCGTAAAACCGAAATAAGACTAGGTTATCAACTCTCCTTACAGCTATTTCAGTTTAATTTGTAATAATGGAATAAATCTGAAATGGAAAGCTCTCTTGTTCTGAATAAATAAATGTCAGCTTTCTTCGGTATCCTTGAGAAGATTTTGTATAGTCTAATAATGCGAGTTTATGTATAGGGTGTTCATTTTCATCAGTCGCACGGTGAATCATGGAAATTTGATAAATTTCCATCAGTATGTTCAACATAGAGGTGAAGATTTGTCTACAACAGGAATATTCACGAAAAGGTGAGATACATTTTTTACATCTTTATACTTCACCTAAACTCCGCCTGAGTTGTCGACAATGGGTTGATTGAGTAGCCCAGAGTCGACTTCACTGCCGGTCCCAAGCCCGGATAAAGGAGGAGGGCTGAAAGGCAAGGTTAGCACCCTACCATTCTATAAAAACCAAAATTGCTCCAAGAACTGTTACAACAGCCTCGGATAACGGACGGATCAACGATGACGACATGGCAGGAAAACGGTACACACGATTATCAAAAAGGAAAAACGTCATACGACTAGCATGGTGGAACACCACATCATGGAATGCAAGAGACCAGGAAGTAATATTGGAAATTGAGACACACAGAATAGTCGTATGTACAATTACAGAGACAAAGAAAAAGAGAAAAGGCAGCATGAGATACCAAAACTACACACTATTCTACAGCGGAGTAGACAAGGACCTGAGAGCTCAAGCGGGTGTTGGGATACTAATGCATAGGAAATTTGAAAGCGCAGTCGCAGAGGTAAACTACATCAATCAGAATATAATTCACCTATCCATGAGGCTAGCGGAAAAAAAACCCATGTTATCAGCATTTACACGCCAGATATAAGTAAACCAAAGGATGAAAGGGAAGAATTTTTCGAAACACTTCAGGACACACTAGATAGAATACCAAAAACAGAGAGAATATTTATAATGGGAGATTTTAACTCGAAAATAGGGAATACACCCCTCCCGGGAATTATGCAGAAGTTTAATGAAGCGGCGACAAACGAAAATGGAGACATACTTCTCGAGATATGTGCACATAATGAACTCCGAATAAATAACACGTACTTCGACCACAAAGACCAACATAAATACACATTTACTAACACAAGAGGGCAAAAATCGATGATTAACTTTGTGATCACCAATAGAGAAATTTACCCACGAGAGATACTTGACGTACGGACACTGACATCGGCGAATGTTGGAACGCAGCACGGAATGGTTGTCTGCAAGTACCGCATATCATGTATAATAGAGAAAAGAAAACCGCCTAACTACCTCACTAAATTTAACATTGAGTCTCTACAGAACGAAAGTACTAGGCATCTATACCAAAAGCGACTCGGGGAAAAGATCAACCTTAATCCTATAGCAGACACAGACAACATAGACGCCGCATGGGATAAAGTGAAAACCAACATAATTAACAGCGCAAAAGAAGCCATTGGGGAACGAAGAATCAATATAAACAGTTATAGAAAAGACAAACCATGGTTCACACAGGAAATCAAAGACTTAGCAGAGGAAAAGAAGAACGCATATATCAGATATATCAATCACAGAACACCAGAAGAGTACCAAAGATACAAAACAGAAAGAAATAGAACAACGAACAAAATTAAAGAATTAAAAAGGATATATCGGAAAAGATATTGACATGGAACACGACTTACGAGGAGCACAGAGGAAGGTGTGGATCATGTTGAGAAATAGGAAAAAACCAATAACCGAAGAATTGCAGATCAATGTAATAAAACCAGAAGAGTGGGTGGCATATTTCCAGAACTTATACATGGGAAATAATGATAACGGCGACAATGAAGAACGAGTAGTCGAACTACAAAACACACGCTACACAGAAACAGAAAATGACATTATCAGACTAGAAGAAGTACAACAAGTCATCCATAAATTAAAAAATAGAAAATCACCCGGTCCGGATAACATAAATAACGAACTAATTAAATATAGAGGGACAGAAGTAACAAAGGAGATAACAAAACCAAATGAACCAAGGCTATAGGATGGGTAACAAAACCATGAGAATACTGTGCTTCGCAGACGATGCTTTACTAATAGCCGAGAATGAGGACGACCTACAACGCTTACTACAAAAGTTCAAGGTAACAGCAGAAAAATATAACATGGTAATATCAACACAGAAAACCCAATCAATGGTAATAGCGAAAGACCCAATTAGATGCAAACTGGTAGTGAACGACCGTATAATAGAGCAAGTTTCAAACTTTAAATACTTGGGAGTGGAAATATCGAGCGATAGGCAACTACTACAAGAAGCAAAACAGCAGGCAATGAAAGCATCGAGAATATCTGGCTTCCTGAGAGATGTAATCTGGCGGAATAAGTGCATAAGTACCGAGAGCAAAGTCCGAATTTATAAAACCTGTCTGAGACCCGTGATGACATATGCGGTTGAGACAAGAGCTGAGACAACAAAGACAAAACAACTGATGAGAACACTAAGAGCCATAAGAGGTATTACACGCAGAGATAGAATAAAGAACGAGGATACGATAAGGGGGCTAGGTGTGCAGGATGTAGTGAGGTGGACAAGAGCACGACGACGCCTATGGAGAGACCACGTGGACAGAATGGGTCCCGAACGTATGGCGAAGTGGGCAAAAACACAACAACCCAACACCAGAAGACCCATAGGAAGGACAAAAAAGAGATGGCATGAGTGCTGGAGCTCCGGTTCGCAGCAGGGGCTGTAAAAAAAAAAAAAAAACAGGACATCGTCCTATTTAAAGAAGAAGAAGAAGATACTTCACCTAAAGATATGATTATTTTTTCATTTATTTGATAATTAAGTTAAATGACAAAAAGTCCGTCAGAAGTATGTATCTTTGTTCTATGTTATCACAGTATTTGATTGACATGGGTTGGTCTCATTACTCAGTGTGTGTTGGGGGATCAGTAATCGAAATTTTTTATATCGGTAAAATAATATACGTTGCCAAAATTCAGAGAAGCACCGAAGTAGGTTTTTAGGAGATCGGAATTTAAGCTTCTAGCAAAACTTAGGGAAAACTACGAAAACTTATTTTTGATTTGAGATATAGGTATACGTTTGTATTTGTATCACATTGTTACAGAGTACGAAAAAATACCCTCGTTCACCGGAACAGAGTGCTAATAGATTTGTTATAGTTTGAATGTTCACTCCCAAGTAGCTGAAGAAAAGCACCAAATCCATCTGACCTCACTTCAGTGGCGGATTTACCAATAGGCCAAGTAGGCCGGTGCCTAGGGCGGCAGATTTAGAGGGGCGGCAAATTTAGCAAATTTTTTTTTACAGATTTTTTTTTATAATTATACGTGTACACAATCCATACTATAATAAAATCGTAAACCTAAAATAGTCTGTACATTAAAGATATTCGAAAAAATATCGCTAGGATGGCTTAAGATGAGTAACTGAGTTTTTTTATTTCTTGTTTGTCTGTCTGTCTGTCCGTTTGTTTGAATGAACATCACGCAAAAACTACTGGGCACTTTTACATGAATCTCCTGGAACTGTGTAGTCTGAAGTCCGGTTTAACATCTAGCATAAAATATTTATCAAAATTGTACCCTTGCGGGGGTCAAAAAGGGGATCAACGTTTGTATGGAACTACGTGATTACGTGGTTCAATCTCTTTGAAATTTTTCATGGAAATTCTTTAAAGTAATTGGTGGAGTACCACATATTTATTTTTTTCAATTCGGCGGTTGTGGGGCGGCAATAGCGCTGGTATGGCGCGGAGCGGGGACAGATACCCGAGTGAGCAACCGGAACGCGGCAGACGTTGTTGATGGTCGTGTCAAATATTGAATTTTGCTGGCGAACTTTTCACTATTCTTGGATGGTTCAAATCATTATGATCTTAATAATATTTTATAAACGTGGAAGTGAGTTTTGGATGTTTAGTTGTTTGGATTGTTGCTCAATCACACCAAAACTACTAGACCGATTTTGATCAAACTTTGCATTAATAGTAAAGTCTATCTTTGTTTCTGCGAAAACAGAATTTGGAGCATATCTATCCAAACTTGGATATAGCACTTCGCATGGCTCTGTGCACAGCGGTGACAAATTGTTCAGCTGAGAGAAGCTTTTATTGCTTGAAACGGGTTGAAAACTATCTACGATCTACTTTAAGTCAAGGAAAGCTTTATCTTTTTTGTGCATAGAGTAAGAACTTATGAAAAAGATTTCATACGACCATATAATTGATGATTTTGCAAATTTAAAATCTCGCAAGAAATTAATGTAAAACTTATTTGATTTCATTGTCTGTCACCATTCACTGATTGTTAACATGTTATATTTTAATAGAAATTGTTTGTATTGTTTTTAAACTGTTGAGTGCAATGAAAAATATGTAACAAAAACCATGTTTTCTGACCACTCATTATTTTGTCTGTGTTCTTATAGTGTAGGTACTTGTAAGTCATGCCTTTCCCCAACTTACGATTAGTACATGCTGCTATTTTTAACCCCCGACGCAAAAAGAGGGGTGTTATAAGTTTGACGTGTCTGTCTGTCTGTCTGTGGCATCATAGCACCCGAACGAATGAACCGATTTCAATTTAGTTTTTTTTGTATTACAGGTGTTTTACTTCTTAGATATGTTTGATGAAAATCGATTGAGCTGTTTAAAAGTTACAGAGGTTTTACGCTTTAAAGTCGGGGGTTTTTTGTTTTGCATGTCAAATAAACTTGTTAGGTCAACATTAAACTCTTCAGTACATAGCGGGTTGCAAAAATAATCTAGTAACTGACAGAAATATCATTAAGTTCACAATCATACTAATAACGGGATTAAACTAACGTATTGAATTTCAAAAGTCAGTAGGGGCGGCAAAAATTGAATGACCTACTAGCGGCAAATTTGTAAATCCGCCACTGCCTCACGTCAGTACTTCATAAGTTTTTTGGACATGAAACTAATAATATAATGACTTAATACCATTGGAATATGTCGGATACGAATAATAAGATAGAAATAAGTTCCACATTTCCGCTTCGTCAAATTTGGCAGTTATTTCAGTATCCATGAATAATTGTTATGATTTTTTAAATGAGTTCATCCTTATTCAAAATTTGTGCCCACCTTCGTTAGTGGTTGAAGTTGCAGGTATGAGAATTGAAAACAAATTGGTCGAAAATTGGCGGATCCGAGCGATTTTCTACATTTAAACTTCAAATTCGAGAAATCAAGGTGTTATGTTTTCGTTCTACGCTTAATTCAATAATTAGTGTTTGCAAGAAACCACATCAATGACCCAGACAACATCAAAATTGTTTTTTATATGTTATGTTTCAGCTTCCATTGGTTAGATATAAAAGACTAAAATATGATACAACTGGTCATGGATCAGAAGTTACAGCATGACTAAATATCACTATGTTTGAATAAGTCAGCTTCTCCGAGAAAGTTCTTCGATGTAACACTTCATATATTATTGCTTTGCTGAAATTTTTCTTCGCAGTTGCAAGTAATGACATGCTAAGGGGATATCTACTCGATATTGGGTTTGCTGTTATACCGTGAAGCTCTGAATTATTCATAGGGACATAACATGCAACGGGTCGTTACAAGGTGAATGGATAATTTTACGAGACAATTGATATAAAAATGGAGCTCTATTGCTGAGAACACATAAAAACCAACTTCAATCCCTTAGAACGCTCGTTAAATCTCTTTCACCATTTAAGTAGAATTTGAACGAACAGAAAATATATTCGCCCATTCTGAGTTTGTTGCGATTAGGCTGATCGTTTGCATTGGCCATAAAACATGGTTCTTTTGCGCGTTTATTCTTAGTGGTACAGCAAGCATTTCCAAGTTTCACACAGTAACAATGCAATTCAATTAAATAACTCAGGTTTATTTTTGATTCATTGTTCATCAATGATTCTGCCGAATTCCTGGGTCGTCTGTTTCCCACATTTAAGTTACATTTGCTCAGACAAGATATTATATATTTATGTAATTTATTAAACTGAGGAAACAGTGAGGGTATATTGTTTTCTTTTTATTGTGTATGGAATTTCGTCTAAGCTGAGTCTGCCTGTGTGGGCTTTCAGCAAATGTTGTAGAGAAAGGAGTGATTGTCATCTTTTTGCGCAGTTGTTCAAGTTGGAAGCCAAACTAATTATAATTATATATATATATTGTTTTGAACTATCGGCTTACAAACGAATGCTGGGCTTGGTGACGGATTGTCATACATCGAATTGTATAAAACCCTAGACAAAAAATCCCAGTAAAAAAAAACCCTGGCTCCACGCATAAGTATTTTTTTCATCAAGAGTGGTCTTCAAGTAATAATCACATAGGATTTTTCAAATTGCACATATCGAATCTGAAAATAAAAATACAAAATCAGAAAGAAGAATTGGATATAGAATATACATATTAAATTTGTTTAAACTTTATAACCCATTCAGAGAAAGAATCTGAAACATCGTGAATAGCCCTGAAACCATCTTGAAATTTATATATGGTACAATTATTGATGAGATGAGGTATTGTTTCTTCTGCATTTCCACAACTGCGCTTGGAACTGAGTTCCATCTGAATAGCATGCTATTTGTACGACCATGACCTGTTCTCAAGCGATTAAGAATTGTCCAAATTTTTCTTGGAAGAACAAGACCCAGAATTTTTTCAGAAGGATCAGAAATGAGATTTCTATTGAACATTTCAATCTTCCATAATTCTTTATCGCTTATGTTCATATTGAAGAATATATTATTCCATAATGGTTTACATTACTTCAATCTTCGAATTGTATTTTGTGGAATGTTTGAAATAATAGTCTGTCTTGCGAATTATGTTAGACAAAACTGGTAACCAATGAACCGGTGTAGATCTTATGGTGCCAGTAAATATTCTCATGGATGTATTCAATTGTGCATCGATATTTTGTGTTTGTGCACTATTAAACCAAACAGAGCAAGAATACTGAGCTGCAGAAAAGACTAGGGCTAGAGATGTTGTGCGAAGAGTGGAAACATCTGTACCCCAAGATGATTCAGCTAATTTCTGAAGAAAATTATTCCAAGTTTTCAGTTTTAGGTGCAGATCATTTAAATGAGCCTTGTAATTGAGAGATGAATCTGATTTAACTCCTAAGTATTTTGGATAAATTCAGAATATTGTTATAGAAAGACAATAACCAAGACAAGGACTTTTTTGCTAATTGTTTGATCAATTCAGGAGAAATTCGGTCAAAACCTACTGCTTTTCGAGATTTGCTATATATAATTGCAGCCCTCAATTCATCCATATTGAATGGATGTGACACATGTTCTAATGTAGGAGGTGGTCTCCTGCATATGTGTTATTATCCTTCATATTCTTTGATTTAGATTGTCATACATTAACTGATTCAGATACATCAACTGGGCGGCGAGTGATTAATCTTGGATCCATTTTCGATGACGATGGGGTAAGGGGAGAAGCTTTACCTAATTTTCTAAATATATCCCAGGAACTTCTACCCGAATGTGTAAATTTCATTTCTGATACAACACTATCCCATTTCTCTTTTTGGCTTCTATTGATATAATGCATAAGCCTTTCACATTCATCAACGGATTGTGATTTTTGATAATACTTATACAAATTATCGCTTTCTTTCGACCAACCTGGAATATAATATTTCCGGAAACCTCTTGAAACGAACTTTTTTGCTGCGGCTTTCACAACACCTAATATCTCTGTCAACTTTCTTAGCAAATTCAATCCAATTTGCATTCGTGACATTCCAACGAGGTTTTCTTAAACATTCAGAATATTTAATTTAACTTCTTGATGTCAACAGAATAGGTCTATGTTGGCTATGAGGAAAAACTCCTAGAATTTTACGTTTTATAGGAAGCGGTTTGCAAGTTTTGTCACAAGAGACTAGGCAGAGATCAAGATTATAGCCTCAATTCCATCGAGAAGAATGAAAAGAAGGTACACCTGTTCCATCAAAAATCAAATAGATATTATTATCTTCCATCCAGTCAGCTAAAACTATTCCACTTCATCATTATCACACCACATTACGTGGTGAGAATTGAAATCACAGCAATAAATAGAAGGATCAGAAAGATTCATATCCAAATTTCTTGGCCAAATAGTATTTTGATCTTTATGATTATTAACGATAGAAATATCACAAAATTTGAAAGAGATAAAGAAAACACCCTCAAATTTGCCTTTTTTTAATGAAGAGATATTCAATGAATACATAACCTTTTCTAGTACCCTTTTCAAGAAGATGATGATTTCCAAGAGGATGAACTGAATTCTTTTTTGATAACTTTAAATGTCGAAAAAAAATATTCTAAAATTATTGATACTTTAACGTTTACAGAGTTTTATGCAGTTTAACTCCATTTCTAATAGATCCAATAAAATTCTCGATCTTATACTTTGTAATAAAAATAAGATAAAAAAAATATCTCACTCTGAAATTCCCTTTGTTAATGAAGATGCACACCATCCCTGCTTGGAGTTTTTGTTTGACGTCAAGAAGCACCGATATCTCGAGGATGGTTTCGAGAATCGAATGTTAAATTATAAGCGTGCTGATTTTCCTCGAATAAATGAACAAATTGCGGATTTGAATTGGAATTTAATTTCTAAAAGTGAAGATAGAAATGTTGATGTCAATGTTTTTTATGATATTCTTAATAATATTATGCTTGAAAATGTACCTAAATCTAGGAATCTGTTGAACTTTCCTGTTTATTATTCTCATGGAACTGTAAAATTAATAAAATCTAAGAATAAATATCATGTGAGGTGGAAGATTTACGGCAACCGAAAAGACTTGAGGAAGTTTAGAGAACTGCGAACACTTTCCAAGCGCTTTATCAGGAAAGATTTTGAGAATTATTCGAGGATAGTGGAGTCTGAGCTTTCGGAAAACTCCAAACGTTTATTCAGTTTCATTTCAGCTAAAAAGAAGCACGGCAGAATTCCATCTGAAATGTATTTGGGGGATAATTGCGCTTCTTCGGCCCCGGAGATTGCTGAATCTTTCGCCTCCTTTTTCATGGGAAATTTCGTGGTACCTTCTTCGGGTTCGGACAGCTCGCGGAGTCCGGGATTAGTTGATAATTGTTACGGCGCAAACAACTTAAATGCCATACTACACTACTATTACCGTTGACGAAATAATCGACGCAATGAGCAGGGGGTGGGAACTCGCCTACTACAAAGCTGGTCACGTTTTTCTTCGACGAGCGGTAGAGACATCTGTTGTTATCTTAGAAGCTCGGATCGGTAAATTAGTACTTCTCAGTAGTGATCGGTAAAAACGGATTTTATCAGACCTCACTCTTGGTGGACTTTATGAAGAGTAAGAAACTATTTTATGATGAGCATGAACTGGTTGACTGAAATGGTTTATTCATTTTCAACTTATTCAATTTAATTTAATTTAAATGGTTTATTGTTACTGTGTTCCCAATTGCTACAGTCATAGTAATGTCAAAAGGTATGTGTTGCATTCATATAAGTAGTAGTTTTGGATTAACTTATAACTCACTAAAAATGAACTGTGAATTAATATTTTCTGTAGCAATTTCATATTCGTGTCGTAATTTCTGATTAGTAAAATTTGGAACAGTTTCTAACAATGTTTTCTTTCTAGGTTTTTCATTACACAAATTGAGGGTGTTAGAAATGTTTGGTTGGAAAGAATCAGAAATCCATGTTTTCATTCATCCAAAAGTGTTATTTGCATAAAGCATTTTCATATGGATTGTATAGACCCTCATGGAAAGCTGAAAAGATTTGCTCTACCAACACTTAATTTGCCAAGTAATTCATTCTACTCCCTATGATTATCATTTTTGTAATTTCAATAATCTTTCAGATTATGTAAGCATATTTTGTCTACCCTCCAGAACTCCTGAAGAAACTTTGAGGCAACAAGGTATTTATATATAAGTGAACAGCTCATGGTCATTGATTATAGTTTTGGGTATTCCACTTATAGTAGGTTTCATAAAAATCGTCTATCAGAAGATTCCTAGAATACTTCAACGGATATGTGAGATTTACCGTTGAAACGCCAAATTCAAGGAATTTCAGTTAATAAGTTTATTGATTTTGCCATGATATTATTTCTGTACTTTTATGACAGAACTATTTATAAAATTTTATCGGGAAAAAAACAATAAGATCTCATGATCCAATAATGAAGATGTCATCCGAAAAAGTATCTAAAAGAAAATAGACTTTTAGAAATTGTTTCTGTCATAAAAGTATAAATCTAATGCATTTCATGCTTAAATTGATGTATCTGTCACTAATATTCTAATTTATTCTTTCAATGTATTTTCATAACTTGATGAGTAATTGTTGCATAATTATTCTTGGTTCGTTTATTCTTTCCCTCGATATTGAAATTTTTGTAAATTGATAATTTACTGCATTATATATATATTTCTAAAGTTTCTTTTTTGTTTATTTCCTTTCATCCTCTAAAGATTAGTATGTTCTTTGATTTGAAAGGCAGATATATTTGAAATGACCATAATTCTTTAATCTGCTGCAAATTGTTACAATTTTCTGATCAAATATGATATATGATATTTTTTTATTGAAATTGTGACAATATACAGCAGATTAAAAGAATTATGGTCATTTCAAATGTATTTGTTTTCATTTCCAATAAAAATATGGGATTCAACCTGCGCTTGCGTGGAATCCTATGATAACTCTTATAAAATGCACTAGAGGGCGGCACGAGACGGAACGTTGTGCGAATGGAATCTGTAATCAACTCTAAGATGACGAAAGATGGCGCTGTAAGTTGAGCTCTAAGCCGGGACCAATATTCATGCCAGAGTTGCCTATCTATAGGTAGTCTATGGCAATGAGGTCGGCGAATGTGTGCAAAGGTCCAGGGCGAGATGGAATACCCCCCATTGTCTTGAGAAAATGCGCCGATTCCATGGCACGGCGGCTGTTCATCATTTTTAATAAGTCGTTGACCGCTTGTGTCTTTCCGAGTCGATGGCAGGTGTCGGCTATAGTTCCGGTTTTCAAGGGTGGTCAGAAACATCCTATTGAGAACTATCGCCCTATCAGCATAGTGTCATCCTTTGCTAAACTTTTCGAGTCCATTATTTATAAATCTATGTTTCACCAAGTTAAAATCATCGACCAGCAACATGGTTTTATGCCAGGTAAAAGTGTTGAAACGAATCTCGGTTGTTTTCTGGAGAATGTTCAAGATAATCTTGACTTGCGTATTCAGGTCGATTCGGTATACACTGATTTTAGCAAAGCCTTTGATAAGATATCTCACTCTTAGTTATTTCGTCGCCTTCCAGAGGTGGGTATTTGTGGTAGTCTCCTGAGATGGGTTGAGTCATACGTTTTGAATCAGTCCCAGTGTGTTTCTATTAATAGTTGTAGGTCGAGAACATTCAAGAACACCTCGGGTATACCTCAGGGCACTTATTTGGGCCCTAATTCCTAATTTATATTAACTACATCATAACATGTTTTCGATACTCTAAATTTCTTCTATATGCTGATGACTTAAAGTTTTTCAGACCAGTGAAAACATGGAGTGATTGCCTGAAGCTACAGCAGGATTTTATGCGACTCCAGAGGTATTGTGAGGAGAATTCTCTGTTTCTCAACTTTGAACACAGGAAACAAATAAATCTGTAAATGGTTGTCTAAATCATTCAGACTCAATATCAAAGAATCATTATCATCTTCGGTTAGATCAGGCTTCAAATCTTTAATATGAAAATTTCCCAATTCCTTACCCGATAGGTCGACTAAACTGTAAACGAGGGAGATAATACCTTATTTACTATACAAGGGACGAATTTGGGAGCAAGCTTTGACGTGAAATTTTAGAAGCATCTGAAAGTACGAAATTTTCTTCCAAATCCTATCACCAACATTCAAACGAACTTCACGTCTTCTGAGGTTGTATCTACGAGCGTTGATCTCATAAGAATGTTCCAGACGTTTTCGAACTTCTTCATAGAGCTCTGGTAGTTGTTGTACCAAATTCGAGTCCAACACTTTATCCCCTATGGTGATAGAATTATCAACATTTTCTGAAATAAGACCAAAAACGATCCATCAGTGGCTATATTTCTAAGAAATACTAAAAATGAGGGACTATATTTCAAACTCTCAGATCTTGCAAGTCTGATAGCCTGTGCAATTTGCTGAATGTTTTGGTCCCAAAGTCTGTGATCACCATCTATGAATGATCTGATGGCGGTAACGATAGTTTTGTTCACCCTTTCGGTAGGGTTTATTTGCGGGTGGAACCGTGCATTATAGAATATTCTCTGCACCTTATACCGTTTCATCAGATTCTTAAATTCGGAGGATATGAATTGTGATCCATTATCCACAGCAAAAAATCTGAGAACACACAAAAATGAGAAAATATTATTTTCTATAAATTTCACTATCCTTTACTGTTAGCCTTGGATAGAGGATGTACAAAAAACAAACTTTGTGAACCAATCAGTTACAACAAGAAGATACTGGTTCCCTGATCGTGAACGTGTATAGGGTCCTAGCAAATCAGCACTTAAAAACTGAAAAAGGAAGTTGATGTTACGATACTTGCCCATTAATCCTGCTTGCGGTAAGTTTCCCCGACTTACAAGAAGCACATATCTTGCAGTTTTTGACATACTTGACCACAGAGTTTTTCATCCGAGGCCAGTAATATAAGACAGATATTCGATGTAAGGTCTTGTAAACACCAAAATGTCCTGCAGTTGGCTCATCATGAAACTTCTTCATAATCTCCAGTCTGTGAGGAGTTGGAACAACAATTTTCCATTCAGGAGAATCATTTATCAGTCGGAACCTGGGCAAAATATGTTTTATATAAAATACCATTGCTAACTTGAAATTCGGGATACAGTTCAGGTTTATCAATTACTTTAGATTGCAAGTTCTCATACCATTTATCAGTTCTCATCTCAGAGATTCAAAATGAAACTTCCACACTTTCGGTTGCAAAGACGAGACAAAGAATCAGCCACAGTGTTGAGAGATCCACTGCAGTGCACAATTTTAAAACGGTATGATGATAGTCTCATGATCCACCTAGAGATGCGCTGGTTAGGGTTTTTCATCGAATTAAGCCAAACTAATGATGAATGGTCTGTAATGACTGTAAACTCGGTACCTTCGATATAAGGTCGAAATTTCTCAATCGACAAGACAATAGCCAACAGTTCCTTCTCAGTGGTTGAATAGTTGCGTTGACTTTTATTCAAGATTTTACTGTAATATGCCACTGGATGTTCTAACCCATCTTCCTCCTGGAAAAGAACTGCTCCGATGCCTTTATCACTAGCATCACAAGCGATACAAAATGGTTTTGAGAAATTAGGACTCGCTAAAATAGGAGCCGATGTCAATAATGACTTTATCTGGAGGAACGCTTCATTTGCCTCATCTGTCCATACAATAGCTTGTCCCTTTTTTCTACCTTTTAACAAATCAGTGATAGGACTACACACTGAAGCAAAATTCCGTAAAAACCTGCGGTAATAACCTATGAGACCTATCAAACGTCTGATTTGAGTTGTATTTTTCGGAGTGGGATAATCTAGGATGTCTTGAACTTTAGATGGATCAGTCCTCAAGCCATGTGCATCCACCACAAAACCCAAGAACTTAAGGGATGGTCTACAAAATTGACATTTATCAAAATTTATCGTCAGATTTGCTGCTTGGAGACAGTGAAAGAGTTTTCTGAGCACAGCGAGATGCATTTCAAAGGTGGGAGTACATACAATTATGTCATCAACATAATAAAACACATAGGGCTCTAATGAAAGACCAATTACTACCATCCATAAGTCTTACCATTGCTTGACAGGCACAATTCAAACCGAAAGGTAATACGTTGAAACAAAATAAGCCTCTACCTGGGACTCCGAAGGTTGTTTTTATTTTAGATTCTTCATCTAAAGGAATTTGAAAAAATGCCTGTTTCAAATCGATAGAACTCAGATAAGAAGCATCACGAACTTTTCTTAGAATGGAATCAATAGTAGGCATAGGGTAACTATCAGCTAATGTAACGGAATTTAATTTCCTGGCATCAAACACAACTCTATGTGTTCCATCTTTCTTTGGAACTATCCAGAGGGGAGACAACCATGGGCTACACCCAGAAATTGGTTTAACCACGTCGAGTTCCAACATTTTGTCAATTTCTGCATTCAGAACTTTCTGCATTGCCGGAGAAAGAGGATACTGTCTCTGCCTAATAGGCTTTGCATTACCTGTATCGATATGATGTTGATACAAATGAGTTCTACCCAACCTATCAGAAGGTGCAAGTGTCTTGAACAGGTCAGTAACAAAATCCAATTCGAACCTTTGAGAATCAGACAATGAATCAGAACTGAGAAGGGCTCTCACAACAGCCACCGAGGGATCCGAGAATAAGGAAGAGGAATCATAGGTAAAATTTTCGAAATCAAGAGTTAAGTTGAACGTATGAATGAAGTCCATACCCAATATAAGGTCATGAGTAATAGAGGAACGACAAGTACTTTGAGAGTTTTGACAATATCATTCAAACTTATTGGGAGATTAACGTAGCTAAGGGTGTTCTGAGATCTTCCATCAGCCGTAGTTAGGTTAATCGGAAGTGTTGTAGAATATCTTTCACTAGAAACACTAATATTTTGGATTTTGATTACTCCATAAATGGTAGACCTATTAGGGTGGTCGACAATGTTTCAGATTTGGGCATTGTTTTGGATTCAAGGTTTATTTTCGACCTACAGATAAAGAAAATTGTGAATAATGCCAATAAAATGCTGGGTTTCATTATTCGTAATAGTGTCCAATTCAAGGAAAATAAAACACTGCTAACTCTTTATTATTCTTTTGTCCATAGCAGGTTGAATTTTGCGTCCACTGTATGGAACCCAAGGTATAAATGCTTCGTACAGCGCTTGGAGAGTGTTCAGAATAGGTTCTTGGGATATTTAGCGTACAAGAATAAATTAATCATTGTTAATCACGATTACACGATTATTCGACGCAGATTAAACATGATGAGTTTGTCCAATCGCAGACAGCTTACGGATGTATTATTCGCGTGTAAGATCATTAGAGGACGGTTTTTGGGGTCGGAAGTTTAGAATTTTATATCTCTAAGGATTCCAAATGTAGGTTTGAGATCCTTCGGTACTTTCTATGGTACTATCAGAAACACTAATTCGGCGCAAAACTCTCCACTCCATAGAGTTATGACGACATGTAATGCCCTTTGTGTGAACGTTGATATTTTTCACGATCCCATTGGTAAGGTTGAAGAAAACTGTCAGGGCCAATCTTGAGGCCTCTGATCGATAATTTTAGGATTTAATGTAAGCCTGTTTTGTCATTTTTCGGGTTGGTATTTCATGTTATTTGGTATTGGATGATAGGTTCTTGTTATTTTGTGAATGTATGATTTAGGAATTTCTTTTTGTTGGAAATAGTTTGTATTTATGTGAATACTGTTTCTGGGCAAATGCCTGTATGTATTCCAATGTGAATAAATACATTTATTTCAGTATCTGCATGTGTCTGCTGAAGGAGAACAATCTCTGCACCATAATCCTCTGCCAAAATAGAAATATAATCACTTTTGTCCTCAGAAATACCCTCTATATTCAAATCCAATACAAAAAATGTCGCCATTCTGCAAGGAGGATTCTGCGAATCGGGTCTTGCGGTCCAGTCACAGTTTTTTCAGATCTTCTGATGTTTGAAGTCTGCTATGGAACCCATTCAAAGGGAAATCATCATCCATAGTTGTGAAAGGTTGCGATATAATACTCATTTCATTTAAAGAATAACAGAAGAAAATTATCGACTGACATTTATTATGACTGATGTATTATGTTATATATATAATTATTATAATTATATTCGATTGAGTTGATATACTGAATTTAATTTTTATATTGAATTTATTAAGATTTACAATCTACTAACAAAAGTATTGAGTAAATGTGATGTAGGTAGAGGGTAAGAGATAGTATTGAATATTCATAGATTAGTAATTAAGGTCAGCCAATTAGGTCGCTTGGCCAGGCTGTTTTCAACCTTCGTGAGTTGAATGAATCATCTGTCAGTTGCACGATCAGTTGGTTGATCAGTTGGTTGGCATGTGCTTACAGCTTCTATTTCTGTGCTGACTCTTAAATCCTCATGGTTGGTGTGGTTGGAGACCTAACAAGGGGCATTAATCAATGAAAACAGTATTTTTATTGAAGTCTTTGGATGATTTGAATATTTGATGACTAGCAATCCCTGAATTTGAAGAGAGAATATTGATTTTAAATGAGTTATAAACTTTTTCTTGGGTCAAGTGAAAAAAAATCAATTCCATCTGTAATTCTTATTAACTGATCCGTTATGAAATCACCTTCTTTCTCATTCATTTGTAGTAATAGCCAATTGATGTGAATTTTGTTGTTCCATAGAATGAAACCATTAAATCACGTATCGGTGCATAATACATTTCCTCAGTTATTGCATTTGTTCAAGATTCAGAATTTCTTAAAATATGGACAAATTACTCACAATTTTGACAATTTTGAATTTGAGTTTGAGCATGGAGAGAATTACTTTGATCAATTGCGAAGTCAATTTGGAAAATATCACAACCGTATCTTCGGAACTGGTAGATTTCAGATGCGAGTCATTGAGAAAATTCTTCACTTTTTTCAAAATATGAAACACATATCATATATTTTCAACCAAAATCATGGGTCGATCTCTATGGAAACATCCCACTTATCAGGTCTCTTCATCTCATCATTTCAGTTCATAATTCAATTATGTTACATTTCATCCCACCTATAATTGAAAAGGGACTAGATTATCACCACAACAAGAAAGTCGTCCATTATTGATCATGTAACGACATTAGGGTGTATTGATTGGACATATATTCTGCAAGGCCCTAGTTAATTGAGTTGGATAGACACTGAAGATGATATATGTACAACAAATTGGATATCACTGAGTTCTCTAAGGGACGTTATTAAAGGAAAGTTCGATCCACTCATAAAAACTGATCCCATTATGTAGTGTGAATTCATTATATGATTTTCCCAGATTTGAAGAACATGTAAGATATACCTATCAGTAGTCCGGAATTCGAAATACTCAATAATAGGAGAAAATTACAATATAGTCAACAGATTTTTACTAGAAAGACCTCCGATACTCAAATGTTCCAGAAAACACAGTTCCATGGTGAAAAAAAATATATTTTTATTGGTTCATTTATAAATATATCTCTCTTAGAGCAACAGGGCAATTTTGGAAGTCTACTATTTTGAGTACTGCGAGATTGATAAGGTTTTGTTTCAAGATGCTTATCTTGGAAACTCCTGAACATTGTTTTCTTCAGAGATCTCTCGTCTAAACAGATAATTTAGTAATCATCGAAGGATAGTGGGTATTATTTTCAAGATGTCTAAAATAATGGTGTATGCACTTGCCATATTTAGAATGGAAACATTATTCCAAATCTTGAGACAATGGGTTTCGAGAGATTTGCGTATAATATTTTTCTCTCATCAGGCATTCTTATCGCTTAGCAATTAATTTTTATAGTTTTTGGATGCTTGATATAGAGATAACAGGACGTTCAAATTTCAGTCAAGAGGTCATGAATAAATTTTGTTGCGGTTCGATTTTGGTGTGGAATATTATTTTGACGAAATTTTTATTTCAACATGATATCTCAGAAACTACAAAATCGGTAGATTTTTATAACTTTTCACTATATCAATAGAAGATTCGAAATCGGTAGATATACCGATGAATCGGTAGAATCGGCAACACTATGTGATAAGTCTAAATTATGCAATTTTAAAAAGTCTATGCACTTTTTGAATTCTCGCTTTTACCATGCAAATCATTCATTAATATTTGATAAATCTTCGATTTCATTCATTCATCTCAATATCGTCAACGAATGTTGAACATTTTGCACTACAGAATATCACAAATCGAAACTTGCAAGATATTTCATGCCATTTTAGTTGACTAGGAACAATTATTCTTGTGGAACTGAATTGAAAAATTTACTACAATGATTTTTGTCTGGGTATTTTGATATACAGGGTTATGATAAAGTCATGCACAAAATTCATAAAACGTACAACGATCACTTTTGAATAAAATGCGAAAACACGTCAAACGGTGTTTTATATTCCGCATCTCTTGACATAAGTTACTAAAATAACAAGTCAAATTTGTCAAAGTTATGACGTCATCAACATATTTTTAATGAGAAGCTAAGATTCTTATTACATTTTGTGATAAAGCTTGTTATTTCACTTTAGGAAAAATTGTTCCAGTAGGGTTTACATAAGAAAAAAAACGAGAAAATGAATAAAAACAAAATAACAAAACCAATTATAAAAAGAGTTCAAACTAAAACTCATCTAGTAAGAACACCTGTTCTTATCAACTTTTCGATTGATTTACTAAAACAACAATGTGTCATTGTCAGTCGTGCAATTAGTGTGACACCAGTTTTTATTATTATGGCTCGTTTAAACCAAAGAGAAAGAATAGAAATAATGATGGTAGGTTACGGCGATCGCCTTCGAAGTCATGATGAAGCATGTGCTTTATTTAACGCAACACATTTGGAGAGACCTCCAATTGCTAGAAGCACAGTAAGCAGAATTGTTGCAAAATTTAATGCAACAGGAAGCGTGAGGGATGCTCCAAAATCTGGACGACCAGGAATAAGCGACGATGTGAAGTTAGATATTTTGCTATCAGTAGAAGACAACCCTCACGCAACTACAACAGAAATTGCCTTACAAGAAAATGTTAGTCAGTCGTTTGTAGTAAAGATGTTAAAAAAGAAAAACAACACCCACACAAAGTTCAACTTGTTCACGAACTCTCAGAAGATGATCCGGACAGACGTTTGGATTTTGTGAAATCTTCATGCGGCATTGTACGAAAATCCAAATTTTCTTAATAGTGTAGTATTTTCCGATGAGGCAAAGTGGTTGTCTAAGTGGTTCTGTAAATCAAGTCAATTGTCGCTACTGGCTCAGGAAAATCCCACTGGATGTAGACAAAACACACCCAGCGCCCCCAAAAAATTAATGTTTGGGTAGGAATCGTCAGGGAGGATTTATTGCTCCTTATTACTTTCGTGGGAATTTAACAGCTGAAGGATATTTGGAATATCTTCGTATGGCAGTGCTTCCGGACCTACTTGCGGAATTTTCGGATCCAAATAATGGGAAAACTTGGATCCTAGTATTTGGTTCCAACAAGATGGCGGACCACCACATTATGGACTTACTGTTCGAAGGTTTCTAGATGACCAGTTTGAAAGATGGTAGATTGGAAGACGTGGACCAATGGGTGGCCACCTAGGTCACCTGATCTTACCCCCATGATTTTTCTGTGGGGATATTCAAAAGTCGGGTCTACATTAACCGGCCTGACAATTTAGAAGACTTGATTTAACGAATAAGACACGAAATGACTCTTATAACTCCGCAGATGATCGAAATGCGGTCTACCATCGTCTTGGCCTATGTCAGTTAGTAAACGGGACACAGTCTGAACAAGCCCTATAAGAAATAGTTTTGGTTTGATGGACTGTTTAGTTAATTGAAAAGTTTTATGAAACTTACATTTATTTCGTTTTTATTCATTTTCTCGTTTTTTCTTATGTCAGCTCTACTTCAACTATTTTCCTTAGTGTAAAAAAAAACAAGCTTTATCACATAATGTAATAAAAATCTTAGCTTCCCATTAAAAACATATGTTGATGACGCCATAACTTTGACAAATTTGACTTGTTATTTTTGTAACTTATGTCAAGAGATACAGAATATAAAACACCCTTTGACGTGTTTTTGCATTTTTTCAAAAGTGATCGTTGTACGTTTTATGAATTTTGTCCATTCTTTATCATAACCCTGTTTAAATCGGGAAATTGATGAAAGCCATATCAAATTAACGTGAATTATGTATGGCGACATTTAGCGAAAAATAAAGGAGAGTTTTCTTGTCGCCATAACCAGTGGAAACACCTTTATTCTAGACATCTTAGATCTTCCTAATGTATATCTCATATTAATCACCGTGTTTTTCAGTTATATTAATAAAAAAGTTGAACATGTAAAAGTAAGATTCAGCTAACAGATAATTTAATGATATTGGCAAAGTGAGCATCATTTCAGGAGCCATGAATTTCATTATTCGATGAGATATTCAGTAACTTCCGAAACCACTGCCATTTTTAAAACTCCTTCACAATTTCAACAACCTCATGATACAAAGCAGATTGAGAAAAGCAGCTGTATAGATAATAACGTAGAAACAGCTTACAGCTTGTTTGAAATAAGTTTGAAATCTTTCTGCGTAAACACTAAATCTGTATATGTATGTTGATTGGTGAGAAATGGGTTTTTAATAACGGTTAGAGGAAAACTCCCACTGAAGAACAAAGCATCTGGAAAACAATAAGCTCAGGAACTGAAATCGCCTTTGCCTTTAATGTTTCAAAAAATCATAATAATTCAGACTAAGAGATATCATTTTAATTCCTGGAATACTCTTTCGGAGAAAGACTAATTAAAGAAACAGACGTTTCTGTTAATTTCGGTACAAAAATATCTCCGAGATCTCGGATAATGCAATATAAACGGAAATGAAACAATTGAAGATTTCTCAGCAGAAACGTTAGGTATAAAATGACGCAAAAACAAAGGTATCACCGTCTCGGGTTCTCCCAAAGGATTAGGAAATCCAACATTACGCCTCTTACCGAAGATTAGAGCAGTTCTAGAGGAGGCCCTCGTTTCGACAAGAATTCCTTTTGATTCTACAAATGGAATTCGGGATCAGGGAAGGGCACTAGGACGATTGAAACCTGACATCAGGATTGTTGGGAAAAGAGCGATGAGGATTTTGATTGGAAAGTGATCACACCTAATCAATACCGATTCCGTGTTTTTTAACCGTATGACAGGCTCATTGGAGAGGCAAATGGAATTCGGAGATTCTGTAAGTGGAAGGTAGATTGTAATGACTTTATGAAAGAACTTCTGCAAATCACCAATGTGTCATTATTTTCCTACAATTGAAAAATTATATATGTCTTCCTTCGATTAATGACTTGTACACACCGTAGGGTTGGGGTTGAAGTTTGTGAATTGTTATTTTTAGCACTCACGAAAATATTCGATTACTCGTAGAATATTTGTCGAATGTTGACAAAAATGTGTGTGCATATATGGAGGTTATTGATATCTTGCATATTTCGTCTCCCGAGAGTAAACCCACGAGAAGATATAGGAGATTCAAACACAAGAGGTGGTGAACTTAACTGCCTATATGCTGGCAAGACTAAGTGAACTAAAATGAGGAAAGGTTTTCTCAAAGAAATTATCTTTCCCATGGTGCAAGCTAGCCACCATGATGAAGGTTGTCCCAGAAAAGGGTGGCAAGTTCGCACCATGATAATTTCTTTGAGATTATCTCTAGTTATATGAATTATTCAGGGTGTTCGGCACATGGACCGTCAAATTTTTTGGGGCGTTGGTAGGGTCGTTTGCTACCTCTTCAGTCTTGGAACCTGGGTCCTTAGTATTACGGTTAAGGAGGTATGATTTTTTTATTAGGTTTTTCTAAATTACCCAAAATGTACCCTTCGAAGTCAATAACTTTTCTTGCGTGGGCTTTTACATGCATTTTTTTAATGTATTAATTCTACATGAGTGTGTGTTTGAAAAAAACGTATTTATTATGTTACAGATAACAGCACAAAATTAACACGAGGCCTTTTATTGAAAAAATATATGAAAGTATGAAAACATCTCCACTCCTATTGAAATTTGAAATAAAATTACAACTATTATAAACTTAGTTTTATTTTAAAATGTTCTTTGGTTTATAACGTTACTAACCATATGGTATTTACGTAAGTCAATAAAAAAATAATACTGCAAATAAGGTTTTAGGCAGAAGAGTGAAGAAAGTCGCACCTAAATAAAAGTACGGATTTCGACACAACACAGCGAGCAAAGGAAATTTTACCTGCCCGTTTTAGACGCGTGTGAATTATTATTACTATTTCTGTCCTTAGGTTGGATTGGTTTAGTCGCCGCTGACTTGACCCTACCGTCATTCGAGATTTAACTGTCTCTGCTGTTGGAAGTGTCTGTGCCGCGTTGTTCAGTTTTTAAATTAGTAATTTTTTGTTTTGTTACTTTTATCGACTTTTTGCTACTGTTGTTTTAATTTTGGTTGTTGATATGCCTAATTTCACCAACGCTGAGTATGCTGATATGGTGATGGCATATGGCAAGGCCGATGGTGTTGCTCGTGCAGCTCAAAGGATTTATCAAGCCAAATTTCCTGATCGAAGATTATCCAACCACGAAACATTCTCGACGACTTATGGACGATTAAGAGAGACTGGAAACTTAAATTTTCAAGAGCTTCGGGTCAATGTGAGGCAACACCATGCAGCAGTTGACGATCAAATAGTTCAAGCCTTTGAAGAAGATCCAACTACAAGCATTCGTGTCGTTGCTCAAAGACTCAACTTAACGATTTGGAAAGTTTGGTCAGTACTTCGGGATAAAAATCAACACGCTTTTCATCACACCCCGGTACAAGGTAAATGAACTTTTTATTTATAAATTTGTTCTTTTGACTGTGCAAAAATTATCACAGACTAATGAATTTTATTAATTGTTACAGGTCTTCATGAAGGCGATCCTGCCAGACGATTGGAATTCTGTAGATTTTGCTGCACACAGATGTCGATGACAACTTGTTTCTAAAACGAATTTTGTGGAGAGACGAATCCTGTTTTAACCGAGAATGAATAACAAATCTGCACAATTTACATCACTGGGCACCTAAAGATGAGAATCTCCACGTGAAAAAGGCAAATGAGTTTTCAACAAAAATTTAGTGTTAACGTTTAGGCTGGTGTGATAGGAAGACATCTCATCGGGCTACACTATTTACCGGCTCGACTAAAAAGGGCCTGCTTATTTGCATTTTTTGCAGAATGCTCTGCCGGAGCTACTAGCCGATGTTCCGGCCTTTGATGAAGACGTGCCGATTGTGTTCCAGCATGACGGTTGCCCGGCACATTTCCTGAGAGAAGTTCGAGATCACCTCGACAACTCTTTCCAAATTCATGGATAGGCAGAGCCGGCCCCATACCTTGGCCCGCAAGTTCTCTAGACCTAACACCTTTAGATTACCATGTCTGGGGTAGAGCCAAATGATTGGTTTATTTCACAGAGGTACTTACAAGAGAAGTGTTGATTGAACGCATAAACGCGGCATTTGTGGTAATGAAAGAAGAAATTTTGCTAGCCACTACAACGGTCGAAATCAGAAAAAGGTGTCGGGCGTGCATTCAGAGTAGAGGAGAACAATTCGAACAGAATTTACCTTAAAGAATCGTGTCATTTTACTTTGTAAATAAACAATCATACAAAAACTGTATTTTACTAAAATCTGTCCTTACTTCGCTATTTTATCTAAAACACTATTTGTAGTATTTTTTATTTATTGACTAACGTAAATAGCATACTTTTAGAACCGCGATAAACCAAAGAATGTGTTAAAATAAAATTAAGTTCGCATTTTAATAAAAGGCCCTCGTTTTCATTTTGTGGTGTTATCTGTATCAATAAATACGTTTTTTCAAACACACACTCATGTAGACTTAATACAATAAAAAAGCATGTAAAAGCCCGACAAAATAAGTTATGGGGCTTCGAAGGTACATTTGGGTAATTCAGAATAATGTTATGAAGGAATGTGATCAACTAATGTTAGTGTCAAATTGTCTAAACCATTATCAAACCAGACGACATCCTTAAGGAGATCTCAATAATAATCGCTTTGATGACTTCAATATAACTTTCAATATGTTTTACAATCTTTTGTTTGAATTTCAGGAAAAAGAAATTTTAGCTTCGAACAAATCTGAAGGAAATCTGCGAGTGGTTGTTTTCAATTTTAGATGAAGGTTTGTTGATTCTTTTACATTCATTGAGTCAATATAATCCAGCAAAAACTCTAGAATCTTTTCCAATAATTGGAAGATTTCCTCCCTATCAATTAAACTGATGAGTTTCGGAAGTGCCTACAACAATTTCTTTATGTCGAAGTTGTTACTCCTGTAATAATTGGCGAGCGAGTGAACCTGTTCAATTTCCAGTTGACGGCCTGGTTACTGAAGATCCAAAGCGTGTTTATTCTCAGAAATTCCCCGTCTCGATCATTTTCACAGGTATTCATATTTCTCATCACGCCCAGTGTAATTTTCAACATAAATGAAAGCTCGGCTTGAGGCACAGCACTCTCCGCCATATTGCCCTGACAACAACGTGATCTACCTGACTGAATTGAGCTGACTGCCACCAACGCTATTTAATTAGTGGTGACGTGAATTCATTCAACAGACAAAATAAACACACAGTATCGTTATGCCGGTGTTGTTTATATTCAGTGATGTTATTATGGGTGTTTGTACAAACATCCGAACGGATTCACTCATTGGTGATAATATGAATCAAATGGAACGGTGTAGCCATTAGTTATGTCGCTCATTGTGTTTTTCTGTCTTGGCATTTTCCTCATAAATATAACCATTGTGAATCACATTTGTTCGATATTGGATGGCTTAGTTGTGATCCAGAATTAATTAATAGGAATTTTTCGTCACAGATGAAATTCCATGTTCAATTGTGTTTCAAAGCTACTAGAAATAAATCTTGTAAATTAGGCAAAATTAAATCATTTACGCGCTTGTTATTGTGGACCAGGTTTGTCTGTCATTTTCTTTTCGAAAATGGTATCAATCGGTTGGGTTCGGCTTCCTGATGAAAAATCCGTGGAGTGTTTTAAGGCAGTAAATTTGCTGTGTTACTGTCTCCAGTATCGACATTTTACTCTGGAAACTATTCTGTTCTGCAATGTTGTTTCGAGAAGGTTTTTTTAATTAAACTATAAAACTTTCATATAACATGTTATTAGTTGCTTTGTAAACGTTCATAGAAATAGATATGCAATTATTTCACTTATTACACTGGTCAACAGTGGTTTTGGTGCCGAAGATTTTGGAAGTGATTTCAATATGCTATTAGTTTTTGCCTGTCAGCTCGAATTTTTAAGATATCAACATTTTTGTGAATTATACATTACACTATTTTAAAAGGAAAACCATGGTTTAAAGAAACAAATTAATGAAGGAATATTTATTATATTACACTGTTCGGTCCTTTTGTTATAGCATGAATTTGAAGCTGAGGCGATCGCTAAATGTTTGAATTTCGCGCTAATTTTATAAGTCAACACTGGTGACTTCGCACATGTTATGGATACGCCTCTAGAACGCGAATTGGAATAGCAGAACTCTCGCTATCACGTTTGTTATCGAATTTGTTTATAAAATCACGCTGATTTTGATTTGTTTTCTTGGATATATTACACGCTTGGTTTCACCCGCATATTTGGGAATTTCGCATCGCATTTTGATTGTGTTTTCAACACCGCATTTGAACAAAAGTTGGACTAGAAATCCCGCAGCAAGGGGTCCCAGTGAAGAGCTGATAATTGGAGCAGAGCCCTGAAATCATCGTAGTTCATCGCTGTGGTAAGTCATCATTGTTGACCGCATTTCTTTATATGAATTTTGTTGTTTCATATAATATATTTCGCGTTCGCACCAGCTTCAAACGCAAAAATAAATACAGTCCACTTATCCTCAAAATTACTGAGCTATCGGATATAACATACACAGATATTACAGATATTATTCATTATATACTATAGAAAACAGAAAAAGTCGTCACTTAAACCAATTACTCACTAAACATTTCGGAAACTTCTTTTGCGTGACATTCTTGAATTTATTTTAGAACAATCCCGTTTTAAAAACCAGCAGTAATCTGCCATCATGTGAGTATCCCATTTTCCTTGATAGCGATCCTCCATACATTTGATATCTTGGTGAAATCTTTCACCTTGCTCCTCACTAATGTCGCCTAATTTATCAGGAAAACGGTCTAAGTGGCTGTGTAAATAGTGCGCCTTGATGCTCATGTTACTCCCAAGTGATCTGAAATTATTCAGCACCTCATTGACTAATTCAAAATAGTTTTCAGCTTTGTGTTTACCCAGAAAATTTTGGACAACTGAAACAAATGAATTCCAGGCATTGTGTTCAATCTCAATCATTGAATTTATGAAGTCAGTGTCTTTAATCAGCTTATTTGTGGGTCCATAAAATATTCCTGCTTTGATTTTTTCCTCAATCAGCTCAGGCATTTTTCCCTATATATGCAAAGCATGATCCATTCTTATCAAGAGCCTTTACAAACTGCTTCATTAGACCCAGCTTGATATGCAGGGTGGAAACATGATTTTCTCTCGCGGAACTAAAGGATCATTGATGATATTTTTTCCCCTAACATCCATGTTTTCTCTTCAAGAGCCACTTTTCTAACCCAGTGTTGCGTTTTGTCTCTGCTATCCCAGAGACACAAGAAACAAGTATACTTGGTGTGGCCACTTTGCTGTCCAAGGAGAAAGTTTGCCATTTTTGAGTCTACACAAATCAGCCATTGGTGTTCATAATACTTTATTTTTCCAAAACCAAAGCTTTGTTGTCATATTGCTCTTTCATTTTCGTTGAGTGAGCAATTGGTATTGAGCCATATTTGTTTCCATTATGAACACATTTCAAACTTCGCTTTTATTTGAGCTGTCAATAAATAGGCGCCAATCATCCGGAAAATATTCAGGAAGACCCATTTTTACCAGGAGTTCTCTAATAGCATGGCAAAATACAAGATTTTGTTCTTCAGAGAAAAAGGTAGCAGATCTTTCTCCCTTGTGCGATGAAATGTTATCTTCGTTCCTAGTTCAAGTAAATTTTTTCTTCAACCTGGAAGCTAGTAATTCAGAAGCTTCTTTCGACAGGTTGAGATCTCTAGTGAGGTCATTTAACTCATCGCTGTCATCTTCAGTAGTCAGAATTCTGATCAGAGAGACTGTGTCCTCACAGAGTTCTGGTAGCTGCTGAAAAGTTGGAATTGGCACTTCTTCTGAGTGAGGGATAGGGCGTCTTGCAGAGACTAAATCTGCATAAGTCCACTCGTTACAGTTATTTCGATCGATTCCAGTAATATTTACTAGGCAGAAATAACAGTCATCGAAGTGATTGGTACTCCGGATTTCTATGGAACTAACTGGATGACACTAAATAGGATTAAATCCCACTTGTTAACAGTTTGTCAACCAATCAGTTATATATCTCATATTGTTAGTCTCCTATTTGTAATAAATGAATTAAAATAATAATTATAATAAGTATTACTATTTTGAATTTAATTTGTTACAAATGAAGACTGACAATAAGGAAAATATAGAAGAATCTATCTCTTGTATAAGTTTTACTCATACTTGAAAGTATTAAATAGGAAAAAGCATCGATAGATGAGTGAATTTATCTAAAAATCTAGAGCTGAAACAGAAAAAGTGCTATCATATTTAGATTCAGCAATAAATATATAGTTAAAATCAGCTCAAAAATTCTAGGCACCCAAAAAATTTTTTTTTGTAGGCCTGTGTTATTAGTATGTACAATTGAACCCATAGCTTCTCGTATATAATTGTTTCATAAGAATTCCATTTAGCAATATTTCAAAACATCTTTCTTCAGTGTGAAATATTACTTGTTCAGTTCAGTTCAATATTTACTGTTAGGCTAAGGACTCATGAAGCGGTTTTCACCCGCGCCCGCGTGCAGTAGCGGAATGGAGTTTTTTCCAAACTCACGAGACCGGAGTTTTGTGCGGTAACGCAGCCGTCGCGATTGCGATTATCACTCGCAAACGTGGCGGTTGATTATCGCAGGACGGGCGGTTGCAAGACGGGTGATCAGTTCAGATCCAGACCGTCATGGATACACACCAGAAACGAGCTGTTGCGTTATATTTACTTCACAGAAGAATTGAAAAAGAAGGACAAAAAGGTTCTGGATACATCCACTGATTGCGGAAAGTGATCGTTATGGATTATTTGTTACTCTTATTAATGAGTTGAAGAGGAATGAAGAAAAATTCTTCAATTATTTCTGAATGTCCATAAGTAGTTATTTAGAACTTTTAAGAAAAACAGAAACTGTTTTTCAAAAACAGCATGTTAATATGCAGGGCTCGTGGGTGCAAACCGCCGTGACTGCGGGACCGCACCCGCGTCCGCCGGTAGAAAATGACCGCAGGTGCAGCGGAGACCGCAAACAATCGCACACGCCGCGGGCGTAAAAAGCGTCGTGAAATGTGATTCAATAAATTACATACACATCTGTATTCTACAAAGGCTGTTGGCCTTAATAGAACGGACAGGTAGCGCCTCATAGAAGGATAAAATAATCCAATAAATTAAGCAAAGCAGTACTCATCATTCAAAACAAACAACTCATAGCATTGAAAGCAGTACAAAAATGACTTCCATGAAATATGGTTTTCCGCAAATCGCCAGGAAATTTTGACATTCCTGTCAAAATTTCTTGAAGAAAGGAAATGATATTTCCGTACAGTTGTTAGTGTTCTACATAAATGATAGAAAACACATTGCTCATAAGAAATTAATTTATATTTTGAAAACATCAAGTCATTGCTGCGTACATTTTTTAAGATCAATTTGTTATATTCACAGTAATTTGACAGTTAGTACAATTAATGAACATTGGAGGAAGGAACACTAACAACTATGAGAAATATTTTGGACAACATGCAGGGTGAAAGGGTCATTTTCTTGAATATTTTGTACTGTGAAAATTTTATTTGCCACCTCAACCTTATTGTTAAGCGATTTTTCGATATATCCTTCAGCAACGTTTGATGACTTCCATCCGTCATGCCTCTTCAAATTAGTTATGTCGGCACCAGAGTCAACCAATATTGTTGCAGAAGACCGCCGAAAGCAGTGACCAGTATATTCTGTCGGATTTACCAAGTTCAAATAAGTAGCAAGTATTTTGGGCATTTTTCTAAATTGATGAATTCCTACCACTTGTCTACAACCCTTTCCGCTTTGATATTTAAAGCAAAATCGGTCACTGTTCATATTTTCTGGTCTTAACGAAGCATACTTTCGATAAACATTCAAGTAGATCTGATTAATTACAAATGATCTTGGTTTGTTGGTTTTCGAATCAGGTATGCTGATTAAAAGCTTAGATTCTAAGTCTTCTATATCGTGTACTGTCATTCGGACTAACTCATCATTCTACAGACCCCAGAAATACCAAATATTACAGCCATCTAAAAATAAATAAAGCTATAATCTATATAGAAATTGAAAACTTGTGAATTACCTTAATCATTAAATTTTCTTTATCTGGAGCTTCCTGGATAAATTTTTCAATTTCTTCCTTCGTTAAAATCTTAGATTTCTTTGCCTTATAACCTTGAGCTTGCCGTTTCAATAAAGAACGAAGTTTTGTATATGTAGATATATCTACATTGTGCTTAAGTGCAAGGGTTGACTTCAGCATTGAATAATTGACCCATAATGTTGAAGATTTCATCTTTTAACAGAGGTTTAGGAAGTATGCCATTACAACATTTTCTGAGAAAGAACTCGTATTTTCACTCATCCGATAATCCATAAAACGTCTGTATGCATTTTCGTACTTTTCTCTTGATTTCTTTGGCAATAATTCTAATGAAGCAGTATTCACTGCCTCAACCAGCTCTGGAGGAGTCCCAGAAATGGAAATTTCATCATCACTCATCATTTTACTTTCGAGAACACCAGCAATTAAATTTATAAGCGTCAAGTTTGACAATTCAACCTCAATACGTTTCCATAGTAACCCAAGTAATTTTATAAGGAATTTCAAAGCACCATTTATTTGGGAATAAAATTATCGCGTTTTTTCTTTAAATCAATCAATATCTGTCGAATTTTAAACGATTTGCGGAAAAATAGTATGTTTAACTCGTAGGAAAAGCCACATTCCTGGAGTCTGTGTTGCTAAGTCTCGGCTTGCGCCTCGACTTAGCAATCTTCACTGTCGTCCAGGAAAATAAAGCTTTTCCTACCCGGTTAACAAAGTACTATTGAATAATAATCAATATATAATAACAAGATTTGCTGAATCAATGTAGACGAAGTTTATTGAAATCCCATCATCTAAATATTTTCATTTCACAGTAAATCAACTTTTAATTTCATCACATCATCTTGTTGTAATATGCTAACGAATTGATAATTTTTAGCGCTTGTTCTAGTAGAGCAGCGTGCTATCGTTTGGCCAAAATGTCTGTTATATTCAAATGTCGACACGAAAATGATTGCCATCGATTGGGTTTGACTTCCTGGTGAAGAACACAAGGTCAAACATGAGTATGTCCGTACACCTCTTCCGAAAGAGATGAGCTAGAGTTTTCATATTTGCACCATAGGTGAACTGTAAAAATATCTCGGTCAATTTCGTTACTGTGCCAAATTCGTCCACTTTTCCAGGATGTATGAGCATCTGAGATTTTGCTTCCTCTATGACTGCTAGAATATGCAATGGAACAAGTTGTAACTTGAAAGGTCGAAAAATAGGCTTACAAACTTTGGGAGATATCGACACGCTTAAAAGTTCTCAAAAGATTCCCAGGAAATTGTTTTCAATATTTTATACCACATGAGATTTTTATCGTCATAACTATCATACACCTGACGATATAATTCTTTTTTAATATACTCAAAGGTTATTTCATTAACATTTGAGAACTTTCCGTGTCGACTAAAGGCCCATTAATAATTTGAAGCGGCCGTCGGAAAGAAAACTACAAAATATTTTCCATCTCTTGAACATAATGGCTTCGAAAATATAAAAAGTCCCAAATTATTCTCTTCAGAAAATACTATTTTTCTTTAAATCGGAAAGAGAAATGTTAAAGCTCGATGCTTTCACAAATACGTATTCGATTGACATCGGTTAGACATTTTCAATTCAGTTTCAATTACTGCAAAGTTAATCGAAAAGGTTCAGTAACGGTGAAATAATATACGTTGTCAAAAGTCCCAAGACAAATTTGTGTGTTGAAAAAGATTAATGCAATGCACGTAAAAGTCGTTAAGAGGTTTTAGAAGATTCCGTGACGAAAAATTATCACTCTGTTATTTGGATCTGAATAATGATGTATAAGGTACTTCAAAGGACAAGTGTTTGCCCGTCTTAAATTGTGGTGTGATGATGAAAGAAAACCTTGTTTACCAATAGATGCATTTTCCTGGTTATATCGCTATATGCATTGAAATGATTTAAGTGATTATATATTGAAGTAGTACAGTTGTGTAACTATTGTTCAAAGAAGTCTGAACGGACACAGGTTCTTTATTGAAATTCGAATATTTACAGTGGGGTTGACACATACGTAATAGTAATATGGACATAACTCCATTATTTAAATCATGATATCACCCTTTGTACAACTAAAAATTACACATATCGCCAAGAGTCTCCTTTTGGCGCTCTTGTTCACCTGAACAGAGTGCTTATCAATTTGCCCAAATGTCTGTGACTTTCGAATTTTTGGGCAAAACTTGTATTAATCGTTTTGTTTGGACATACTGATGAATAATCCGTGGTCAAAATCGATTCTGTCCGTCCGTCCGTCCGTTCCGTGAACACGATAACTCTCGAACGGATGAGGTTCGAGAGTTGAAACTTTCAGAATAGGTTTGAGGTATAAAAATCTCGGCTAAGTTCGTTATTCGGTCAAATCGGCTGAATAGATTCAGAGTAACAAAAAAATTTTTTTCAAATGACACTGTTCAAATAAAAATTATTTTATGGTGCAGTTTCATCAGACGCATACAAAAATACCACTCTCGACTTCGGCAAGCTAATAGTTCTGGAGATATGATTTTTCAAAATTTAAATAATTGTAAGTGGTTTACAAGAGCGCCTGAGCAACTGACCTCACGTCAGTGCTTTCTAAATTTTTACAAATTTCACTTCACTTAATCTATGTATAGCAAATTTGAAAATGAACAAATTTTACAATTAAGACCTAATGAAGATTTCAGTACACTATGGTATAAATCTATCCGGAGGTTTTGATTTCCTTCCAAACCTTGTAACATAATGAGAATTTCTAAATTCTGGTTTTGTGTTCTCAACCGTAGAATAAGTTGAATTAGGTTTTATCTGATGCCGATTTCTAATTACTATTTCATTTGAATCATTCCATATAACACTGTAGCTCCTAGTGCGTTCAACAATATTTGTTAATTATTATATTATACAGTTTTTGAGATCATAAGAAAAACACTTTTTCCCATATCGTTTTTCCATATTCAGCTGCGTTAAAGGGTTATAAGTATATAGAATTTTAACATTGGGCAAATACCCCTTTGTAGTCTAGTTTAGTTTGAATAAAAATTACCTTCCACAGCCTCCACTATTGAATCTGAATTGTTTAAAAACAGTATTTCCCCCTGTGAGAAATGATTCACTCACTAATGTTTCATCAGATGATTAATTCGATTTAATTCCTTTCAACTTCAAATATATCAAAATTCTGCAATAAAGGAAAAAAGATGATGAATGATTTTATCTGTAAAAAGACTAATGATTCTAGGAAATACAAGATACGGACCTTTTGTTCAAGTGATATTTGCTTTTCATGCAATTTAACCAATCTGCACAGTCGTAGTGAGAAATCCACAAGAAATGGAATAAATCTATTGATGACAAAATATGCATGACTGTTATCAAAAACCTTCTGCAAGAGATCATTTTTTTATGAAATTTCAACAACCTATATCTCTTGAACAGGACTAAATTTGGAAAAATGTTATAGAAAGAAAATGTTTCTTTTGACGTCAAGAATCAATGATTAAAATTAACGCAGTCTTTGGAGACTCACACTATATAAAAAATATTATTTATTTATCCCCAGTAAATTATATAAACCCTTAGTCCTAATGAATGATTTTTGTTAGATTTCGAGTTTGAGTAAATTTCTTGAGTTTCTGTCAAAATATTTTTTGTAATTATTTTGTTTTCGACTTAAATTATTACTGTGATATTTGTTATTTAATATTTCAGGTTTAAGATATCTTGAAGTTACAACAAGCAAAATACATTTCGAATTTCTATGCGTCAGGATTTGTCTTATGTATTTTTGAAATCCTTCAGATGCAGACTTAACTCTATAAGGCATACGCAAAAATCTATACCTCCTAAAAGGTTATTTTGACGTGCATCTGAATAAACTCTCCCCGTTCAATTCAATCAACCAGAAGGCCTGACTAGCATTAAGTTTCGAGAAAAATTTGCATGTGACAGAAATGAAATTATTTCATTCACTGTGGGAAGAGTAGAATTTTCAGAAAAAATTGCTTTGTTCAATTGTTGTGGGTCCGTACAAATTCTGAGCTCACCATTCGGTTTGTGAACGAAAATCAAACTATTTACCCAATCAGTTGGTTCATTGACCTCAGCTATAATCCTTTTTCACAAAATCATTCAGAAGGTTCTCTAATTCATTTTGCAATGAAAGCGGAATATTGCAAATATCATGAGGCAGCTAATGCAATATCCAATTACATAAATGTGAAATCACTAACAAGTGAGTCGTTAGCGTCTCCTGCCTGAGTCAAAGAGAGACTACATGTAAAAAAAAACTGCATGAAATACCTATTCATTATCACGATATGTAATACAAAAGGACCTCCACGAAGTAATTCGAACATTAGAACTAAATAGAAACACGTTGTTATCTACAATGAGCGCTCAAAAAGACCATCGACAATCTGAAGGAGAAAAGGATCGGTATTCTTGCACCAGCACATACTGTTAGACAATGCGACCCGACGTATTAAAGCCACGAAATATCAGACATCAGACATGGTAGATAGGTTGGAATAACCGCAGTAGAACTTTCTGAGAAGCGATGTTTTGAAGTTAAAATAGCCAAGATACTCGCAATCATTCGAAATGAATGAGGCAGATATACTCAGAATTCGCGTTCATGAAAGTGAATAAATAAATTCGTTTTTTACGTCGATTCGGTTGTTTTCTGGAAACCACACAATCGGCATACAAATATCGTCAGGTGAACCTGATATAGTATATAACATAACAGCAAGGTAAACGGGTTTTTACGGGCGAATGGAGGATATAACTGACGAGCAGGCGAGTCAGTTACCTCCTTGAGCCAGTTAAAACCAGTTACTTTGGGTGTATTGTTTTATATTTTATTTGTTTCTCATTTGTAAAAAGGTTAGATAAATTCCAAAAAAATCTCAATAATTTGTAGCAAATGTCGTGAGCTATGGAAGCCTTGCCATGAACATGTTTGTTTATTTTCCTTTACATTTGTTATGGCGAAAGCGAAAATGAATGTACCAAAAGAAATTATTGAGGCAGCCAGCAGTGTAGCTTCAAGTTTATTACCTGCAAAATCAACTTCAAGGTACGAGCGAAAATACGACGACTTCAAACAGTGGTAAAACAAAAATAGGGGGGTAACTGAAGATGTTTTGTTGGTCTACTTGAACCAACTATCAGCAAGATTCGGACCTAATACTTTATGGGCCAAATGGTCTATGCTGAAAGCTGCTTGGAAATTAAAGAAAATTCCCCTGGTCACAGATTTGGTTTCCTCAAAACAAAAATGACGTTTAGTTGTCATTTGCAGGTTTCAAAAGGTAATAGCGTTTCTGAAACGAAAAAATGAGCATTTTACGCTAAAAAAGGCCAAGGTATTTAGTAAAGAAGAGGCTGAACAAATTCTTTTACATGCTCCCGATGACCAATGGTTGCTGGCGAAAATTGTAATAATATTTGGGATTTTTGGATGTTGTTGATGTGACTTCAAGACCTGCATGTTATACAGAAAATATGTAAATCTTCGGTCTCCTGGAACAGAAAGCCTAAGATTTTTTTTGACATACCGACAAGGAAAGTGCATTTCCCTAAATGTTGGCCAGCACACAATCGATGATGTCCCAAAGCAAATAGTGAAATATTTAAGTTTAAAAGACCCGGAGTTATACACCGGCCACTCTTTTGGCAGATCTGAAGCTACTATGGTTGCAGATTCGGGTGGACATATTCTAGCACTAAAGCGTGCAGGAGGGTGGAAGAGCACCGAAATTGCGATGAGTTATGTCGATGATTCGGTCAACAAAAAAATCGAAATGTCTATCAAATTATTTGGTAGTGAGGAGCATACAAATGTTCTGCAGTCCTCGAGTCCAGCAGTTTCTGAGTCAACAGATGGTTCATCATCATCAGTAGCAAATCTTTCATCATCAAAAATCAGTGTTACTGGAAATAACAATTGAACCATGATTTTCAACATATATGACAATAAAACAAAATTTTCTAATGTAAAAAATACTACTAAGTTGTAAAAAATTTGAAAGTTAACTGTCAGTTTTACAAGTTAGTGACTTGATAAAATAAACTTTCTTGATTAATATTGTGTTTTTGGAAACTGAAGATTACAAATGAGGATCAAATAAAAATATGAATTGAATATTCTCATATTATAGCATTATAGAACATATTTGTGATACATATACATACATATATACAATGATATGCGTAAATGGTACGAATAAATCCAGGTATGTATCATTTTATAATTATTCATCACATAGATAAAGGATGAACCTTTTAAAGGTACTTTTTTTTTAATTAAAAAAAATTGATGAAAACAATTCTATTTCAAAATCTTCATTAACAAATGAAGGAACCATTCTTTACAATTATTTTAAAGATAATTTCTTTCAAATGCTGACCTCGACTACGAAGAACAAGATCCATTCGATAGTTTTCGATGAAGCGTGTGAGTATTTCGAGTAATTCTTCTCCAATGACTTGAGTAATATTAGCCTCCAATAACTCAATCATAGCCGGCTTAACCATGTAGATTTTGGACTTCATATAGCCCCAAAAGAAAAAATCAGAGTCATCACTTACACTCTTTCCTACTGCCTCTAATTTCTCTTTATTACGAACTGGATGTTGTCTATTTGGTAGAGTATTAGCCAATAACAAATATTGAGTCTCGAACTTAGTGATGGTAGTGTGAATTGTGCGTTCCGTAGGCCGATTATGTGGACCGTAAGTCGCTCTAAGTGCCCAATACTCATTAATCGGAGAACGCCCATTTTCGTAATAAAACTGAACAATTTGTAGACGCTGTGCCAGGTTAAGTTGTTCCATTATGAAATGACAGACACTAATGATCAAGAATACCACTACAGTATCGGGACCAAGCAGTAGTCGCACTCCGTGGATTTTGAACTGAAATCACTTACACCAAAGGGAACTCACGCATTCCTCCCTGCGCATCTAATCTTATCGACAGAGAATTTAAAAATTGATTAGAAAAGGTTATTTGCGTTATCTGAAAACTTAAATATTTTGATTTAAGTTGATAATATGTTTTCGCAGTGATATTTAGAGTGTATGGATCATTGTTCATTCTATATTCATATAAAAAGATATATTGTTTTATTGTGGTTTTAATATCACTTTGAAAGAAACAGTAATTAGTGATGAAATTTACTCAAAAGTTAACTCAGGAACAGCCTCTGAAACTTTTTAAAAGTTAAAAATCATAGGTACCTTAGGTTTGTAAGTGAAATGAAACATTAAAATTTTTCTTAACGAAGATTGGGTTGAATTCATAAAATCGGAATTCATAAAGATACTCACTCAAATATTTATCTAAAAAAATTTTACTCTTCTGCATACGCATGCAGTAGGCGTTAACTTCCTGAAATTCCATTGGTTCCTGATATCTCAACTAATCGTAAAGAAATTACGACTATAATAATCCTGCTGTAGGCGTAAATCTGCTAAAATTCCATTGGTTCCTGATATCTCAACTTATCGTAAAGAAATGACGACAGTAAGCGTTAACCTCCTGAAATTCCATTGGTTCCTGATAGCTCAACTAAACGTAAAGATTACATTACATTAAAGATGCTACAATTGTTAATCATTTTTGAATTGATTTGAAAATAACACAAAATTGAATCAGAATACTCACTGGAATGAAAATAAATGATTAAATAAATGAGCTTTGCTGGTTCATGATAGATTTTGACTCAAAGGAATTCCACTGAATTATAGGTTAGGTTGTATTTTTTTCTTCAAATTCTTCTTTGAATGTTGAATAGAACTCAAAAAAATTATATTCTTCTAAATATTGAACGAATTAATTATACAAAGAAATTATTCAAGATATCTAAAATAATTATAATGACATTATTCCAGACATCTTAGAATTATTGATGAAAACAATGAACAAGGACCAACATATGAGGTTAGAATCCCTGCGAGATGCGCGAGTCAGACTTGGTGTAAGATAATCCATAGAGTGCGACTAATGGTTGGTATCTATCTATACTGTGATACCACTCCAGATTTCACTAGGCATGCGCGATCTTTAACTGAATCCCCACCTCAAAGAAAACCTCTAAAAGAACCACCCTTTAGTCTGTTAAATGTTCAAATTTTTTTCTAAATTATTTGTGTCGTACTAGGTAATGAATATTCGAATAGTAGTTTCCGTAGGACTTGAATTAAAAGGAAAAATCTTACCAGTAAAAAAATTTTCGCTGTCCTCGTTGATTCATTGCAGTCTTTGTAATATACATAGGTTCTTGAGATCAAAAGAAACACTTTTTCCATTACGGTTTTTCTATATTCAGCTGCGTTGAAAAGTAATAAGCATTTTAAGTTTTCACATTGGGCAAATACCCTCTGTAGTCCAGTATAGTTTGAATGAGAAATACTTTCCAGAGCATCCACTATTGATTCTGAATTGTTTAAAAACATTATTTTCCCTCTAAGAAATGATTCACTCACTCATGTTTCATCCGATGAGGTCCATATCCAGAAGGAAGATACAAAATACTAATTTTCTGGTAAAAAAAATTCAACACAATAAACATAGATTTTTGTTGCTCTACTATATTTTCTTTCTACTTCAAGATTATAAACCATGCCTTTCTAGTGATAAATTCCAAAAAAACCTCAGAATTATTGAGTGTTATCATCATACATTTGTAATTTTCTCCTTAAAATTTCCAAATCATGAAAACCATCATTTCTAAACTTCCAAGGCAAGAGGTTGTCACTGTGCTTTTTTTTCACTCAAAGCCAGAAAAAATCATCTATGATTTTCCAAACACCGATATTTCTGAAGTTTTTTCTCCTTGACAGAGACCAGTGAACAGGTCTATGAGGTCTCTTGATATACTGTTAAAAATATGAAAATCTTTTTCGAAATCTTCAACAACAATGAATGATGTCGCTACGAATAATCATTTTAAAGTGATGTTACTTTGCTTGATGATTATTTTCTGTACTGATTCCCAATAACAATTTACCTGGATAGATTACAAGTATTTCCAGATTTAGGTGTGCAATTATACTTTCTTGAAGAAATACCTAAATTTGATTCTGAAAAATGAACTAGGTGTTCTTCAATAAAAATTTTTTGTTAAATCATTAATATGAATCTATTCTATTATTTGTGAACCCAGCTCTTCATAAAGACAAGTCTTCAATTCAACAGGTCCTGACAGAAAATACTTTTTACCTATTTCAACGGTCAAAATATACAGAAGAGTGATGGAAAACTTTGTCTCTATTTATTATGGAATATAATTCTGGATTAAATATTAAACAAGGTGCTAGACATCATTAACAATGAATACAGCAAATGGCAATTTAGATTCTGTGGTGAATGTAAGACAAAAATTGGTCAGTGGTTAATTTCATCTATAGTGTTTAGTGGTGGAACCATAGACTGGAGAGATTTCCCCAACCTTTTGTAGAAATATTCAATAAAGACATAAAATATGGCAACATCGAACAAATCTGATTATCGAATCATTTCAGCACAGAGTTGGATTTGGGAAAATCAGAAAAATTGGACAAAATTATATCGATTCAATTCCTTTCAACTTCAAATATCTCAAGAATGGTGCAATTTAGGAGAAAAGATGAGGAATGATTTTATATGCAAAAAAGACTAATGATTCCAGGATGTACGAGATACGGACCTTTAGTTGAAGCGATATTTGTTTTTCATGCAATTTAACCAATCTGTAGAGTGAAGTGAATAAGTAAAGTGGAATAAATCTATCGATGCCAAAATATGCACAAGTGTTATCAAAAACCTTCTACTAGAGATCATTTCAATTGATATTGTCGTTTGAATATTACAGGTGAAAATGCAATTATTTTATGAGATTTCGACACCCTTATCTTTTGAACGGGGCCAAATTTGAAAATATGTTATAGGAAGAAAATGTTTCTTTTGACGTCAAGAATCTATGGTTAAAATTAACGCAGTGGTCAAAGACTCACCCTGTATAGCTCAGAAAACTAGCAAGGAAAACTTTCTGATATAATATCAATACTTTTCAAATTTCGTTTTTCTTATTATTGCTTATACTTTTTCATCCAAATTGATTAATTTTTGAAGTTTGGTACCTGTATTTAGAATCGAGCATGTGATATTTATTGAAAACATTTTGCACTCTTCTGGATGAATATTGCAAATGTCGAGTGCAATCGCTTATGGAGTTCGTTATGTTTTTCAGAAGAATGTGCTCATTTCACTCAATTCTTCAAATTCTTCAAGTTCTTTCAAATAAATTGATTAGCTGAAAAATAAGGATGAATGTCTAATTCTTGATTTTCATTTTTATGAACAGTCCTAGGTTTTCGTTTTATTAACTCACTATTTCGTAAACGTTTATGAGATTACATATGTTTTCTCACTAGGAAATTTCCTAAGTGGGTAAAGTTGCCAATAACTTTATATGTTGAATCATTTTCATGAAAACTGAGACAATATAAAGTTTTTCTTTCTCAGAATAAATCATTTTCAACATCAAATTACAAATTCGAGTGAAATGTCAAACAGGAATATTTAATAGTGTTATTATGCATGGCAACTTCTATACAGGGTGTAACTAAATAAGTGTAAAATATTTAAGGAGGTGATTTCTTATCGAAAAAAAGATAGGATCTTTCATATAAAGAAAGTTCTTTGGAGCATCCCTTGTTAAGATACAGCCCCTCAAAGGGAATATTTCTTTCTTATTAAGATAGGATCTTTCATATAAAGAAAGTTCTTTGGAGCATCCCTTGTTAAGATACAGCCCCTCAAAGGGAATACATAAAATTTTTTTCACAAGCTCCAAAAAAGTTACAATATTGAAATTAACCTAACGTTTCCTACTAGCAAAAAGACACTTATCCAGTTTTTTATTTGGTTTACCCCATGGTTGTAAGGGTGGGAAACGCAACCCCTAGAGCTTATTTCCAATGTAACTTTTTGTCTTATTATTTGTTTACCATTCAAAAATTTATTTCCCATAGCCTGTTTCATTCTAAACAAAAAATGTCTCATGAGTTTCTTGCCCAAAATAAAATTTTACGAACAACTACAGAGATAGGTACATCGTCATAAATGCGAACTGGATTTATTATTATTCTATAGTTAGTACCTGCATTTCCCACCCTTACATCCATGGGGTAAACCAAATAAATAACTGGATAAGTTTCATTTTGGTAGTAGGAAGCGTTGGGTTAATTTCAATATTGTAACTTTTTTGGTGCTTGTGTGGTGCTTATACAAATTATATGTACTCCCTTTGACGGGCTGTATCTTAACAAGGGATACTCCAATGGTGTTCTTTTATATGAAAGATCATATCTTTTTTTCGATGAAGAATCACCTCCTTAAATATTTTACACTTATTTAGTTACACCCTGTATAGATAGATCGAGTGGCGTTCTACAGCTTCCTTAGATTGAGATGAAAAAACCTAAAATTTTGAAAAACTGCTGAAAATAATCTCAATAAAGTATAGAAATTTGAAACTAGAAAAAAGAACTTCACTAATCAGAAAAATCAAATACAGGGTGTTCCATTTAAAGAATAAGAGTTCACATAGAATTCTCAGATTTACGATGTTATTATGAACTGAATTCTGAATGCTCATCAAAAATACCACAAATTCGCCCTTATATACGTTTTCGTATGACCAATATTAAGCGAGATAGTTATTAAGTGAATTAAAATAATCGCCCAGTAACATTTCTTGTTCGAAATTTTCTGGTTATAAATCAACTTAAATGATAGACCCTGTTGAACCCATAGCTACTCCAAATTCCTATTGATAAAAGGTGGCATCAATTTGGAAATATTTATGTCGTTTCGATACAAGGTATTACCATTATTGTTTTTATTTTAAATGTCATCTTTTCATTTTGTGTTTGATGAACTTGTAGATTTTTTCTTACGTCTACAAGTAGATAATTGTGCAATATTACAATAAGTAGAATACTGGCAATCTTAAGTAGAATGTAGCATCAAATACTAATCGGAAAAAATACACCTAGTGTGAATGCAATAATGAAAATACTATCTCTTTTTTTTACAAACAACAATTTGATAAAATGTTTATCAACAAAAATTTGAAATGACCCTTGGATCAGCTTATTGGGAAAATCACATTCAGTTAAGCAATTAACAACCACTCAGATGGACAAGAGTGCCCAAAATTTGGAAATTTTTCATGTTCGATAAGATTACTGAAACATAGTTATTTCTCTTCCAAATATTGCTAATAATGTTGAATTTTACTGAACAATAAGTTATAGAATGAAAGTTTCAATTATTACTTCAAATACTCGTAACCTTTCAGAGGAAATGGTTTTATGAGACCGCTTAATACAGTATATGACCTTCGAATAATGAATTTTTCTTAATTAGTGACATATCGTCAAGAAAATCTTCTACATATATAAATATTTCATCGTCCATCCTGACAAGATATTGTAACCACTTAAGTGCTATATATTCGTTGCTTCCGGAACATCTGAAAAACAAAATATTGGAAATAAAATTCTCATCCACCTACAACTTTAATTCCTGATCAACAAAGATTACTCAATTAGAAAGTCCTCGGTGAAAATGTTCGATAGAATAATTCTCAAACTGGGTCGAGCGTATACGAGAATTTTATTTTAGTGACGAAGTTGAGCTGTTGTGAAATTAGACGCTTTTGATGTCACCGCTAATGTTACAATCGTAAACATTATTCAGAGTAGTCGAACTCAGATATGAAATCATTTCGGATAGGTTATTCAACCCGTTGGCATCGGGGTCCTGCAGCCAATTGGAATCCCCAATCGATGCATACAGTAGACAAAAATATTGAAACTCGTACAACCAACAGATGCATTATTTTTTCATCGGGTCGGCATGAAACACAACGAATTTTTAGTAAATTGATCAAATTATTGTAAGATTTCCTTTACTGATTTCGTAAGCTCTGTACTTCCAAGGCGAGCAAGTTTTGTGTGTGTATAATTATGCTTAATATTCATTGCGCTCTTGAATTAAAAGAACAGCGGAACGTTGGGGTTGAAAAGGACTGAAAGAAATTACTCATCTGATCTCATCCCTAAATTATTCGTCTTAAAATACGAATTTTACGTTAACTCGGAAGAGAGAAATTTCAGAAAGTCGGTCAGCAATTTTAGTTCTCTATGATTTTACAGTTACTAGTTCGATTGACATCGTTCGGACTCATTAATTCAGTTTCAGTTGGAAGAAAATTGAACAAAATGGTTCATTTACGGTAAAATATTGTATAAGAAACGTAGTGACGTGAGGTGAACCTATATTTCAAATGAAAAATAACTACTTGTGATAAGTTTTTAGGAGAAGCAAATTAGGTTGAAACAAAAGAGCATTCAGAATTCAGCAAACTCGACAAGCTAGAAAATACTTAAATAATAAAAAAAAATTCTCTTAATACTATACAGGATGTTCCTGAATTGAACGTACAAAGAGGGAGATTTCTTAAGTGAGTTTAAGAAAAAAAGTCCGATAAACATTGGGTCGCAAACGTTTCGTTTTCGAGATACAGAGTGTTGAAGTTTGAATTTTTTTCAAGTTTTTTTCTTATAGTATCTACAATTCACAAGATATTCAACTGAAAATTGGTGACCACGTGACAGCAATTTCGATAGAAGATCTACAGGGTGTTTTTTTTTCTGGAACACTGTCACCTGTTCTTCTAGGTGAACAACTGTTAATTTGAAAAAATGTAAAGAGAAGCTTTGTTCTTATACTAAACTTTTCGGTCTACTGTAGTTTTGTCGTATCTACCAACGATTTCGAGAAAAACATCTTGAACGATTCTCTCAAAATCCTCGTGAAAATCCAAATTCTGATGGGAACGCCACTTTGTAAGCTGTGGTGAATGAATTTAGTGTCAGCTTTTATGGAAATTTTCCTGATCTGTATCGAGGATTCATAAAGATTCGATAAACTCGTATAATCTACACAAAAAATGTATCACAACAAGAAACGTAAAACTAAAAAAAATCATATCAAGAAAACTAAGTAACCGCAAAAGGCTGAACTACAGCAGATCTTGAAAATGTCCTCCCTTAACTCCTATACAAGCTTCTGTTCATCGTCTCATAGACGTATCAAATGCGCCTATTATATGATTTCTCAATTCTTGTAGGGTGTTCACGGGTGTCGAGTTTACTAAAGATTTCAGGTGGCCCGATAAAAAGAAATCTAAACTATTTAAGTTCTGGGATCTGGTGGGCCATGACTGAGGACCCCCCTCGTCCAATCCGCCTGTTTTCATAATTTTCGTCCAAATACTCCCTTACCAAAACTGAAAAACGAGCAGGAGCACCGTCATGCATGAACCACATTTCTCGTCGTAGCATTAGAGGTGTATCTTCCAATAACAAGGGCAAATCGTTTTTTGAAAAATATCTGTATGATTGACCTGCTAGTTCAAAATTTTTTATCGAAATCATTGGTAGATACGACAAAACTACATGAGATCGAAAAGTTTAGTATAACAACAAAGTTTCTTTTTACATTTTTCACACAAATTTCAGTTGGATATCTTGTGAAGTGTAGATCCTTTGAGAAAAAAACTTTAAAAAAATTCAAACTTAAACACTCTGTATCTCGAAAACGAAGCGTTTGCGACCCCATGTTTATGGGACTTTTTTTTCTTAAACTCACTTAAGGAATCTCCCCTTTTCGTTTGTACGTTCAATTTAGGAACACCCTGTATACCTCATAAGATTTTCAACGTGTAACTCCTCTGTGGTTACGGATTAATATGACACTATATGAAATGATTCAAGTTCGAATACCTATCAGAAGTTTTTGGAAAATGAAACTTATGTGAAATCTTTAAATTGGGATTACATTAGTGTTCGTAATTCTCGACGGAGCTAAAATATTTCTGGAACCCGAGGACTTTCATCCTCAGGACGAAAATATGAGAAAAAATATATACTTGGATGGAAAATAAATTTGTAAAACGAATGTTTTTTATCTTTCCGTTTCTGATAAAAGGTTTCAAATGCTGAATTTATTTCTGTTGAAATCATTGTATTAAGTCGATGTGTTTTGAGAAAAAAAAAAAAAAATTAGAAAGCACTGACGTGAGGTCAGATTGCTTTGGCGTTCTTGTTGACCTACTTGCGAGTAAATATTCAAACCTTAACAAATCTATAAGCTCTCTGATCGGGTGAACAATAGTCTTCTTCCGTACGAAGGGACAATGTGATGTCAATATGAAAGCCTAATGAATAAAAAATAACTACTCATAATTTTCACCAAATTTTGTTCTATGTTTCTCCTAAAAACTCACGTCATTGCTTATCTGAGTTTTGACAACGCCACCAAATTCTTTCTCTATGAAAAAAAATTTTTTGATTATTATTACGTCTGTGCTTTTCTGAATTTTGACAACGTCATCGACATCGAATTCTACCTCTATGCATTCTATGAAAATTTTGATTGATATTACTCCAACTGACACTGATATCTAGGTCCGCAAGTTGTCAAACGAATATCGATCTGTGATGGCAATTCTTTCAATGACAAAGCTCGGACTTCATGACATTTCTATTTTTCTCTTGAGTAAATGAAAAAAATGATCATATCTTCAGAAGGGGGAAAGCTACGACAATGAAATTTGAGAATGAGTAAGATATCGGTAACCTCAATATATATACGGATTTTTATTTAAATCTAAATGAAGTCTTAGGAGATATTGAGTATTGAAAATTGTTTTTTTGGGAATTTTTTAAAAATTTTCTAGCGTGACGATTTCTGCGAAATTTTGCACGTCGTTTCGTTTCAGCCTCCCTCAATAATTTTCCAAGTATCAACTTGATTGGATGGATATTCTAGTAGTTATCGAGGAAACAAAATTTCAGATGCTCATAACTACTGAACCATCCGACGGATTTGGCCCAATAACGAACTTGACCGAGATATTTGGACAATTAACCTATTCTGAAAATATAAAAACTCTAGCTGATTCCTTTTGGATGCTAGAGAGGATACGGCCGGCCGGCCGGACAGACTCAACTTTCTCCACGAATTCTTCATCAGGGAGTCGAATCCAATCGATTGAGACCATTTTCGGCTCGATATTCCAAAATTACAGACATTCGGGCAAAATGATAGGCACTCTGTTCGGGTGAACAAGAGCGCCAAAAACAGGAAAAAAGGGTCAAATATTTATAGTCTTTCTAATTTTTGTCATCCTGAGCGAAAAACGTTCCCATAATGTCAAAAAAGGATAATAGGGAAAGGTCATGTACCTTCTGAATTCTGTATATAATATATCAGCACAGGGTGCTCCACATTTTGTGTTGAAAACCGGCTGGGCTTTTAATGAGAAGTATCTCCATTTACCCTCTATGACTGCGAAGATTTTTATTAAATATGTTTTGGAAGTGTAAAATTAACAAAGAATCACTAGAGAATAGTAGTTGATATTAAGAACAATAAAATTAGTCTGTAAACTTCGTTTTTAAATTAATCTATTCGATGTGCAGCTATGAATCTAATCTAAGGAGAAGTTCAGTGAACCGAATTTTGACAAAATATAAAATAGACCATGAATTTGAGAACATTCCCATTTTTGAACTTGGTGACTTCATAAAAAGATTGAATTTCTATAGAAAAATGTTATACAAATTTGTAAATTATGAAAATATTTCGAAAAAGATGATTCGATTGATTGATGTGTTTGTCTAGAACCTCATACTTCCAATTAGATGGAGCTCCAGCACATTCTTCTCTCGAAGTTTTCGAGGAACTTAATACAATATTTGGGGGTAGTTGATTGTCAATTTCATGGCCCTCAAGATCTCCTGCTCCTACTCCATTAGGTTTATGTTTATGGGAAACAATTTAATATTTAGTTTATGAAAAACCAGTAGAAAACAGAGAAGATTCGGAATATCGAATTGAGAATGTCTAATCTCTAAAAGAGGACCAATTTGAACGAGCCAGTAACAGTGGTGTTTTAAGACGTCTTCGAAATAGTGAAGAACATAATGGCTATCATATTAAATATATGTACCAAATCTTTCATTATATTGATTTTAATTCAATTCATTAGTTATCACATTTTATTATCGTAATTGTCCAAGAGTGAAACCCTTTTATGTGTTTCACATAAAATTGATTGATTCTGATTGATAAGTACACTCTATTTCGAATTCTCTAATAGGCTCATTGGATACGTAACATTCTATAGCATTCACGGTGAATAAAATTAATACTAATGAAATTTTTTCTTTTGAAATTTATTTTCTCTCCTTGTATGAACGAAAGTGCTTAGGCTCCAGAAATATTTGAGCTCAGTAGTTTTAAAACAATATCATAATCACAATGTTAAAATTCGAAACATGTTCAGTTTACCGAAAACGTCTAATAAAAACTCGACCTTAGATCACCCTGTATATTCTATTATCTATTCTCATAATAAAATAAACCAAGAATCCTAAGCTACCATATGAAACTCACAACATCTATTGGATTCGTGGCCTCACCCATCTTTTCAATATAATGAATTTTTCCAAGAATTAACGAAACATTGATTCGATTGAAATATGTGATGTAACAATATTCGAAAACGTTAAAAATGAGAACATTTCGTTAATGAAGTTTCCTTTAATTTTCTTCTTCTTCTTCATGGAATAGAACCTTAAATGATTAAAAAATTTCAAGATTCACTCTTCATGAGAGAGGTCCTAACTTGAACCTTTTAAACAATTTATGTAGTTATGATGTAAATAAAATGACCGCAAGCCTTTATATTCCTCAAAATCGTTATTCATTTCACCAGAACAATTCCATAATTCAGAGTGCGGCGAAAGTAAGTTTACACTGTCTGGTATTCACGCATGAGCGTATTTTCGGCCAGTATAGAATCTAGGGCGAAAGGAGGCAGCTGAAACGTAGCGAGTTGAGTTGTCCGCGTGTAGTAGTGTTGTTGTGTACGTTTCCATTCAGTCCGTTGCCATGGATGAGTGTGTAAAGTACACTAAAGACGAACGTGTTTGTTTGCTCACTTCTTACCTCTTACGCCATGGATAACAACGTGAGTACCATCTAATCTCTGATATTCTATCGGATAAATTTCCCCTACTCACAATTCTCGAATGTATTCGATGGAAAAATTACTGAAAACACAAATGTTTCATTTCTGTTCCTTATATTAATCAAAAATTAGCCATCGAAATCGATTTGAATAGATGGATACATGCAAGTTTAATGAAAGCGCATGAATAAACCTACCACAACTTTAATCCATTCTAATTCATATTCCAGGACTTGGCCTCACCCAATTATAAAGTGAACGAGACATAACTCACGTCGGTCGTGAAGTATACGGCAAATAGAGCCATAAATCAAATCCGATGTCGATGCAGAATCACAGAATAGTAAGGTTGCCAAGATCAAAGTTTCGGGTGAGGATTATGCCAATGTAGATTATTGTCCTGGTTTCACCGAAATCCATTGTTTCTGAAGGTCGTTACCAACTTGTATTGAAGGATTGAACATAATGTGCATCGTTTCAACTCAATAGTTATTACGCTAGAAAGATTAATACCTCAGATAGCGGAAGGTCGTCTCTGATGTAGGTACGTTCCAATATATTATCATCTATTTTTGTTTCAACGAGTAAATAAAAAAGGCAATCAACGTACACAAAAATAGATTAATTCGAACTAGTTCTCCTGAGAAGTATCAGGTGGTCAAATATGTGCCGGAAATTTTGTCGATTGTCTGAAAAGTATTCACCATATCTAATGCTCTAAGAACTCAAAACTATTGGCATTGTAGGCCCGTGGTTTGTGGTCTCCTGAAATAATTAAGTCCCAATAAGTGGCATTGAGTTTTTATTAACTGCTACATTTCATCGAAATATCAAATTACACTTCAATAAAGCAATATACATGGTGTCCGGAAACGGTATCGGGTGTTTGTAAGTTCAATACAATAAAACGAAAAATATCTGTGAGCATTAAAAAGGTTTATTGTTTATTATTAAAGTATTGTAACAATCAGAATGCCGAAGGTGCGTAAATCCAGGAACCATTAACGCACGGTCGGCAAAAGGGGAACCATATATGGGACCGAGATGAAGTACAGGGGACATTCGACTCGGTGACCGATTACAGAAATCACCTTTCGTTGCGAGACATAATTATTTTCTGTTTCGAGACATCCTTGGAGAGTTATCAAATAAAGTATTGAACAATATCGGGGTGTATTATTTGTGTTCACAAATTGAGTGTACTTTTAGTGTTACAAATTCAGAAGTGGGATTATTCACGGCGAAGTATGGCGAAAAATAAAAAGAGGAGTAGAAGACGGTCTTCTAGTTCGGATTCGTCATCTAGTGATTCTAGTAGTGCTCAGTTAAAGAAAAGTGAAAAGTTAAGACGAGAGAAAACTGTAAGTAGATATACCAGTTTAGGTGTAGATGAATCGTTGATACCCATCTTCGATGGTTCCAATGAAAATATGACTTCAGAGGATTGGGTGACAAAGGTTGATGAACTCAGTGAAATTTATAATTGGGACAATTATCTACTCATAAAGCTTACAACTTCTAGAATGAGAGGTAACGTAAGGAAATAGTATGATTCACAGAAAAAGCAGTTCAGAGGGTGGATCGACCTGAAAATGTCGTTATGGAAACATTTCCGTGTAAAAATAGATTTGGAAAATTGTTTGTTAATGCGGCAAATTATGTCCACATGCCCAATCAGAAATTCAGTGATTATTGTTTCCAAAAGTTGTTAATGTTAAAAAGGTTGAATTTGGAAATAAGTAATGTTAATTTAATGGATTGCATTATAGAAGGCATCAGGTTTTCATGATGGGCACTGACCTGCGATGATCAAATAGTGGGTCATGTAAAATGGTTGTACATTATGAAACCTTCAGGTTTACATGATACGCACTGATTAACGTAGTCGAACAATGGATCATGTAAAATGGATGATACTATAAAAGCATCAGGTTTACATGATAGGCACTGACCTGCGATGATCAAATAGTGGGTCATGTAAAATGGATGTACTCTAAAAAAGCATCAGGTTTACATGATACGCACTGATCAACATAATCGCATAATGGGTCAAGTTTTACAAGATAATCATTGAGCTACGATGATCAAATAGTGGGTCATGTAAAATGGTTGTACACTGTGAAAGCATCAGGTTTACATGATAGGCACTGATCAAAGTAGCCAAATGATGGCCATGTGAGATGAACACGTATTACAAAAAGATAAGGCGAAAACATAATGGTATAATCTTTAAAGATATTATATCTCCTTTGTTTCAGATGATGACATGCTTGTATATGCGGACAGATCTTCATAGGATGGACCGAGATGAAGTACAGGGGGCATTCGACTCGGTGACCGATTACAGAAATCACCTTTCGTTGCGAGACATAATTATTTTCTGTTTCGAGACATCCTAGGAGAGTTATCAAATAAAGTATTAAACAATATCGGGGTGTATTATTTGTGTTCACAAATTGAGTGTACTTTTAGTGTTACAGTATGAATTGGAGAATTATTTGGAAAAGATGATGTTATCCAAATGACGCCGTTGGGTTGCTGACACTATTCTAAACAGGAACGAAGATTGGCGATAATACGTTGACACATAGCTTTTGATATTGCTGCCATTCCTGACCTGATGTTTTGCTTCAACTTGGTTAGATTCGTCGCATTATTTCGATAAATCTTACTTTTAAGGTATCCCCATGCAAAATAGCCAAGCGGGCTAAGGCTTCTGGGAGGCCAGTTGATGTTACCCCTTAGCGAAATGACTGTATTAAGGAATAATTCGCTAACAAATTCCAGTGAATCATTTGAGGTATGGCAAGTGGCCCTATCTTGCTACAACCATGTTCTTGAGTTGAAACCTACAAACTCCTGCAACTCTGGGACCACAAAATGTCGCAACATATCGCAATAACGGTTACTGTTCACATCAATTGCTCCGCCTCGTTGATCTTCATGATAATAAGGATCAATTATGCATTTAGCAGACATAGCGGCCCAAACAGTGACCTTTGGGCTATGCAGGGGTTGTTCACGCTTTCGTCTCGGATTCTCCCCTGCCCAGTACCGACAATTCTACTTATTAACATGACCATTCAGGTGATCATTCAACACTATACTACATCGTCCAATGAAATCGCCCAATTTTTGAAAACGGGCCAATAGTAACAAACTGTATCTGAAAACATTCACTTTTAGAAATTTGTTTTTATCAAATGCCTAATTTGCATAGGAATATTAATTCGTCCGGATAGCTTTGGTCGTTGGTGGAAGTAGCGGTCGTCATGGTTACGATAAACAAGCAGATGTTAGCGATAACTTCAAAAGCACATTTGGCAGTTCTATCAGTTTATTTTCATATTTTACTATAAAGTAGATAAAAATGAAACGTTTTGGGAATTGTAATATTACTCCAATTGAGGAAAGTGTGAAGAAAAGTGAGCCGCTTAATACAGTGAAGTCAAGATCCTACATTTGGAAACAATTTGAAGAATTCTGTGCTGCCCGGGAATACCTTGTAAATGAAAAAAAAAGTTCGTCAGAGCTCAATAATATTATGCTAAACTGGGCTTTCAATATGAAGAAAAGAGATGGATCAGACTACAAGGAGAGTGTCGTAAAAAACTTGTGGAATAATACTGCCAAACAGTTGCAGGAAAAATTCTATTCCGAATAGGGCGTTAGGTTCGATCCATTCACAGACGTGGCTTTTAAAACGGCGTGGGATGCACGAAATGCCAAGAGGCGTATTTTGCAAGAGGAACCTGAGAAAAAAAAGTTAGTGCCAAGGCGCTGTCTTTGGAGCAACGCAAAAAGATGGTCAACTTATGTAAAGAAGATAATCCAAACGATTTGAACAGAAAATTTTATTTTATTGCTGCACTGGAGCTTGCTTGGCGCGGAGGAGAGGGTTCATCTTGCTTAATTTCGCATTTCCAAGTCGAAATTGAAAACGATGGTAATCCCACGGGCCGAATTGCCTACAATCCGATATTTTCTAAAACAAGACAAGGTGGTGCCCAAAAATGTGCGGAAACGAAATGGCTGACTCCCAATATTGAAGAAGATATTTGCCCGGTGAGGTTATATAAGCTACTTGCATCCAAATAAACTGCAAACATAACCACTGAAAGACTATTCCATACTCCACATAAGAATTGGAAATATGGTTCAAAAACTCCCCAGTCGGTCCCAATACGATAGCTAAATGAACAAAAGAATCGGCAGAACTCATTGGCATCAACACAACCAAGTCGAAGATAACCAACCACTCGCATCAAGCTACTGCTGTCAGCCAATTAGCCAAAGCAGGGATTGGCGAGGAACAGCTGATAAAGATAACGGGCCATTCTTCCGCAGCGTCAGTGAAACCGTATCTCCAACTGGACCAACAACATAACAAAAAAATAATCACAGCCATAAGGAATGAAAAAAATGTCCTTCAAGAAACAACATCAGTATCTACTTCATCATTCGAAAATAATGCTCGTAATGTGTATAATAATTGTACTATCAATAATTATTATTTTGAGAATAAAGATGAATAATTTGTTGTTATACTTCTATCTGGTTATTTTTGAATAAAAAACTATTTTTTTTTCGTTTGATCTATATTGTTGAACGGTCTTTCCAAATACCACACGAGATTCGAATTTTTTTTGAGAACACTCGCCTTCGGCTCGTGGTATTTTAAGGATAACTTTGTTTCGTGAAATTTAAACGCATAATTCCCAAAAAACAATGGACGTCATTGGTGTCATACTTATTCTCAGATTTCTTTGTCATAGATTTCTTTCACTAAAAGATATAATTATTTCTTGATTTACTTAAGGACAAGCAATTAAAGAAAGCCAAAGTTGATGTTCATTGATTACGTTGAAATTTACATTCAAAGTAGACTCTTGACTATTGAAACTTTTTGGCGGCGGTCGAAAGTAAACTACAGGAAATTTCCCATGTGCTGACACCTCTTTTCACCTCAGACCTATAGAAAAAGCCCCAAATTATTCATCTGAAAATACGAGTTTTTGATAAAATCGAAAAAGAGAAATGTCAAATAGTCCGTCAGAAATTTCAATTCTAGAAGCTTTCACAGATAAGTATTCGATTGAAATCGGTCGGACTTACTAATTCAATTCCACTTGTTAGACAATTAATCGAATTGGTTCATTAACGATGAAATAATGCATGTAGCCAAAATTCAGATGAATTTATGCCCTGAAAAAGTTCGTTAAAGCCATTTAGAGACTTCAGAAATTTGATTCTGAAGAATCATCGTTAAGTTTCACTTCCAACACACAGAATACAGAATGATACATTTATTTACAAACGTCTATCGACAAATCTGTCAAGAAATACAATTGAATCTTATCGAAATCCTCATAACATTTTTTATTCTAACTGTCTGATATACACTGAACAGCAAAAGTAACGCATCACCAGAAAAATTGCTGAAATTAAAAAGTACATTTCGCGTAAACCATTGGTCGGATTGTGTTTTTTTTATTGTAGAGGTTATCATTGGTAAATCTCGTTGAAAATCTATTCAAAGTCATCTACACTAATTTTATACAGCGTGTATTAAAAATTATGGATGGTTCTCTTTATTTTGAAACAGCTGGTGGCAATTGCGGCAACTTAAATGGATTTTAGTCAACATGGTTTTCAAACCTACCCTGAAAATTTCATTTCGCAACTCACTCCATTCGGACGTAATCATGAAAACGGACGGAAGAAACAAATCGATTTTGACCGCGGATTCTTCAGCAGTGAGTCCAACGAAAACGACTCATAATTATTTCACCCAAATAATCGAAAAATCCAAATTTTTGGATGAGTCTCTAAGCACCCTGTTCAAAGAGCACCAAAACAACACCGACCGAAACCTGTTTTTCTAATGAAATATGAGGCTCTTCCAGCTATTCAGCGCTGATTGTCCCAACCCCTTTTTTGCCTGCTTTCCACCAGCAAGGTCTCGTTAATTAATAACCAGTCCTTGTATGCATCCGAATGGCTTACAAATGAATTCCAATAAATCTCAACTTCCATTTTATACTCATTCTGTTAATTTTCTGGATTGGCCGTTATTGCAGCATTCCAGGATCTACTGGATAATGTTGTACCTTATTTCAACATGGAAGACGGAATATTTAATAATTTGGATTCCATCTTGAATCCGTAATATTCTATTCACTGGTTCTTTCAAATAACACGTTCTCGTGAACATACTTTTTGAATACAAAAACTTAATGATCGATTATGCGTCATTTTTCACTCAATGTTATTGGCGCTTGTCTGCAATATTTTTGTGATGAATTAAATCCATTATGATGAGAAATTTTCTACCAATAGCCTTTCACAGAGATGGAGATTGATGAACGCTTGAGTTTTCTCGGAGTCTTCAAAATGCTTTAACAATAATGGGACGAAGAAAACAGCTCGTAAGTCATATGATAAATGGATCATTTTTATATTTATATAAGGAAAGTGGATAAAACTGTTTTCTTCTAGGGAAACGGATAATTATTCAAAAATTCATGAGCGATTGGGCAGCATAATTCTTAAGTATAAACTTTGGATACATTTCCATAATTATCTCACCACTGAAAATTTTCCGTATCATATGAAGTGTTGACTGAGTTACGTTAAAGTAATCATCAAAAACCGAAACAATTTTCAAATGCTAAAGGAAGCCATATTTCAATTTCTCAGAGAGGGAAAACAAATTTATTTCACTTTTCATCATAATCTTTGGTGCAGTTGCTCAAAAAAGCACCAACCTACCATTCTCTAAGTTCTTTTAACCAGGAGATCCATCTTCTTCCAATACTTCTTGTTCTCTTTAGCCTGCTTGCCAGTATTTGTTATCAGATACTAATGTGGTGACTTGAGTTCTACAACTTCATCTCGTCAACAGTGAGTTCACATTTCTTCTCGCTTACCTTCTTAATAGAAACTTTCCATGAAATTTTTGAATTTTTTTTTATAGGTCTACATTTCGAAGGATTTGAGAGTGGTTATTGAGTCTGTTAAGAGTATGCGTGATTTCATTCTTAGTGTATAGAATAAATAATAATATAAAAATAAAGCGTTTTGTCATCCGTAGTTTGTTAAACAGAATATTCTTCATTGTTGAATTTTAACGCATTTTCGATTCTGGTCTGGCCAGTATCCATTTTGAGTGTTTTAAAAGTTATTATCTCGTCGGATTTCAGAATATTAATCCCGCACAATATTGCTTTAGTAGTAGTCATTCAACTCAGTCAGCAGCAGTTGAATTTTTTGAATCTGTTTATGAATGTTTAGATAAAAACTTACTGGTGGCAGGTCTGTTTTTCGATTTATCTTCGACTTTTGGTACTTTGTCCTTTAAATTTATACTGGATAAGTGCTATAATTTAGGTTTCAGAGACATTTATCTCGAACGGTTGCGTAATTACCTCAAAGAAAGAACTATGTCAGTGAGGATTGGAGAAAGTCATTCTGAAGCTCAAGTTATCGGTTTTGGAGTCCCTCGGGGGTCCGTGCTAGGACCACTTTTATTCATTTTATTTATAAATGATCTTTCTTCACATCTAAGCCGCTTCCTCTTGATTCTTTTTGCTGACGACCCTTCAGAGGTGGTTTCGGGCAGGAGCCTTGAGGAGTTGCTGGAGACCTGTGAGTGTGTTATTTGTGCATTTGTGAGTAGGTTTGAAGGTAAGTGAAAAAGACCCTATGTGTTTATTTTACTCTTCAAAATAAAGGATTATACAACATTTAGTTGAGCTGTGGGGATGATAACATTACATCGTCTGAGGCAAGTTTTCTAGGAATTTATGTAGATAGGTATTTAAGATGGACAACTCTAGTCGATGCTCTTTGTAAGAAATTGAACCCGTCATTTTTTGCAATTCTCAATTTCAGAAAAAATTACCCTACAGACTGTGTGATCAATGTTTATTATTGTTTAGTTAATAGCCATATATCCTACAATATGTGTCTGTGGAGAAGTACCCCTGATTTCCAGAAAGTATTTGTAGATCAGAAGCATATTTTACGCGCCACGTTCAAGCTGAAGCCGTTAGAGTTATGTAGGATAATTTTTGTGGAAAAACATATTCTAACGTTGCCCTGTATCTATACTCCGAAAAGTTTAATATACGCCTAAGAAAATGAGGGCGAATGGTTGAAACTGTCTAGTCATCATAAATATAACACTAAAAGGTCACAAGTGATAATGTTCCTTAAATATAAAACATTCAAATTCGAATGCTCTTCCTTATATCGGTGTCTTAAGTTTTTCAACCATTTGCCTTCATCTCTGAATTCCTTGAATTTGAGAAGGTTTTAGAACGAGGTTAAGAAACTTCTTTTGAGAAAGTTTCTATTATATATATTATATATTTAATGATGAATAGTTGTAGACTCCTTGTCAATGTTTTTGCCTCCAATTTTCTTTATCATATTTAATGACTTGTTATGTACAACACAATGTAGAGTGTTGAAGGATTTGATAAAATAATTATTATTATTATTATATTCTCTGTATATTATTGACAAGTTCATTCCTCCTGATTCGTATATGAGTCTGTTCGATATGGCAGAAAAATTGAAGCTATGAAGAAAAATATCAGAATTTCTTCTATACTATGAAAATATTTTTTGCGATAGATTGTCACACTGCTTTGTAATATTTCAATTCCTTGAATAATTCCATGTAATTAGGCAATTTATTATACAATTTTATACATTTATTATTTGGGCAATAACTATAATCTATTACTGATCTTCTTCCCAACATTTCAACGGATATCTGTCGATTTAAATACAAAAAAGATTATCTCTCACAGAAAAATGTTCAATTTTCATTTATGTCGTAGACAGACTACGAAAACTAGATAAATAGTTAGCACTTATCTTTGGTTTGTATTTGGAGAGTTCTTCTAATTACATTGCCCGAAAAATGTCCGATGTAACTCAAAGAAGTCTTCAAACCACAGAAAAGTGCTAACATCATATCTAGTAGTCATAGTCTGTCTATTCGACTTTTATGAAAGTTGCAGAATTTTCTGAAACTGCTAGCTTCTGTTGAAGTTGAACTTTTTCTTCTAAACGACAAAAGGTATCTGTTGGAACGTAGAGAAGAAGATCAATAATGGATGATGGTTATTGTCCAAATAATAATTCTATAGGAAATCCATCATCAACAATCTCTCGTCAACAAATTTTATGCATTTTATACATTTATCACATTAGAGTTCATTTTGTGAAGCTGATGATTTCTATTATAAGGATTTCCATGCAGGAACTCATATCTTTTTATCCCCTCAAGTTGCGGGCCTCCAATTACTATAAATTTATATTTGCTATTACGCTCACAAATGTTCATAGCCTCCTCAGTGATTTTACACAAAATTAAATGGGATTATATAGAAAATTGAACAAAATATAAAAAACTTTTAGTAGTAAAATGGTTATTCTTTACTGAAAAAAAATGAAGGTTTTGATGATTTCACAACTTGATGGTGTTTCAGCTAAAGAAATAACTCTTATAAACTCTCGAAGACTTTCCACAAAATCTGAATGTATCTGGATTAATCCCAAGTCAGTTATCAGAAAATCCAAATTTTTCAAGAAAGTTAAGAATATTACCTCTTGACTCAAATCATTTTTGCAAAAAATGTAGTAATGCATTGACATTGGGTGATCAGCTTTTGCGGGTCCATTCTAAAGCCTGTTTTCCCACTCTGGAACAGTGTATTACTAATTATACCGCCATGATGAAAGAACAAACTCATATCTCGCTCACTCATTTTCATGAGTTATAACCAAATGTAGTTATATCTGCTCCATTGGAAACCATTTAGAATGTCTTTCGTCTGGTTAGAACATATCTTTTGAAGAATGATTGTTTGAGCTATTACCATCATCTATTGTGGATGTAATGTTATCCGATGTTTCGATAGACATCTTCTATCTTTATCAAGGAGAAAAGTAAGAAACCTTTTGAAAATTATCAATTTTCAAAAAGTCAATATTGACAGAAGTCATGAAAGAAAAATGAACGATGTTATATACTCATCTGTGATATGATGATCTTTTTAAGTTGGATCGAACTATCGGCGTCCAAACTTCTGGCAGATCTATAGATGGAGCACTTATGGAATCAGGTGTTATTTTCATAAATGCTGCTTCTTTGATTTTTCTTCTTGCAAGTTTTTCTTCTTTGGATATTATTGATGCTTCATCCCACTTTATACGATGATTCTCATCTACAGCATGTTGGACCAACCTGGATTTGTCGCTGTCTAGTACTCGTAGAAGCTTCTGATGTTCTTTTATTCGTACATTCAGAGGGCGTTTAGTTTCTCCGATGTAAGATCTTCCGCAATCGCAAGGTAATTCATATATGCAGTTCTTTGTCCATTGTGTCTCATTATTAGGCTTAACTTTTGTAAGTTTAGCTCTGATAGTGTCTTGAGTTTTGAATGCAGTCGTTATGTTGTATCTATTTCCAATTCTTCTCATTTTCTCCGACAAACCTTTTACATAAGGAATTTTAATGGTCGGATTTATATCTGTTGGTTCAGGTTGACTTTCTCTTGTTCGTTTAGCTTTTTCTAATATCTTTTTGGGGTACCCATTGCTTCTAAGAGTTTTCGAGATGTTATTTATTTCTTCATTTCGGTCTTCTTCAGTGCAACAAATATTTATTGCTCTATCAAATAAACATTCTGCTACTCCCAATTTAGTGTTTAGTTGGTGGTTTGAATGTACGAATAAAAGAACATCAGAAGCTTCTACGAGTACTAGACAGCGACAAATCCAGGTTGGTCCAACATGCTGTAGATGAGAATCATCGTATAAAATGGGATGAAGCATCAATAATATCCAAAGAAGAAAAACTTGCAAGAAGAAAAATCAAAGAAGCAGCATTTATGAAAATAACACCTGATTCCATAAGGGCTCCATCTATAGATTTGCCAGAAGTTTGGACGCCGATAGTTCGATCCAACTTAAAAAGATCATCATATCATAGATGAGTATATAACATCGTTCATTTTTTTTTCATGACTTCTGTCAATATTGACTTTTTGAAAATTGATAATTTTCAAAAGGTTTCTTACTTTTCTCCTTGATAAAGATAGAAGATGTCTATCGAAACGTCGGGAAACATTACATCCACAAAAGATGATGGTAATAGCCCAAACAATCATTCAACACTGTATTTATTGTGGTCTGATAGATCATTTCCTACTAGAGGCATATTATGATTAATTTTTCACGGCACTTTGAGGAAAGCAGTTGGTCAGAAACCTACATTCAAATAGTGCCAACGTTTCGTAGAGATAATTCTACTTCTTCAGGGCTACGAATGATACATTTACAGAGATTAAATATGCCACAAATATATATTGCATGAAAATTGAATACTAGATCAAAACATTGGTTTCAAAATAAACACATATTACAACTGGTAACACAAATCTACAATTCAAACTATATATTAAAATTAACACTTATTCGATTTATTTTTTTTTCTATTTGGATTTTATGCTTGGATTTATTTTTGTGAATATTTTCATCTTATATTTGTGTATATATTCATCTTTATATATTATATTTTTTCTTTTATATATATTTTAGTGCACTGATATTATATAGAATATTTATCGCTGATTGACTTGTCCTATACAACTTTAGTATTGTCTTGAAGGATTAATAAATTATCTATCTATCTATCTATACAAAAACATTTAAAATCGATAAAACCTCACCAAAGTCAAATTTATGTTATACACACAAAAGATCTTAATATTAGATTGTTGAGCAAATTGGAATCGAACATGTACAGAAACATAGGAAAACTCCGTCTAAACATTTTTTTAAGGCAAAATACAAATAATCACAACATGTTATATTCAATGAGAGTGCTGAAACTGAAATATTCATTTCGATCTCAACCTGTTCAACCACAGGTGGAGTCCAGAATATGTTGTTGAAAAAAAGTTCTAGATGTAAAGCAAAATTATACAAAAAAAAACCATCAGTGAAACTCAATGATATCGTTAATTGCCGAACTGACACACAAAATTTGATCTTGATATATAATAATATTTTGGATCTTTTCAAAAACAAATATTTAGTTCAGTGAGTTGGGAATTGGATTTTTTTCAACAACATATTTTGGACTCCACCTGTGGTTAAACAGGTTAAGAACAGGTTGTTGTGATGATTTGTAATAAAAAAACGTTTAGACGGAATTTTCCTATGTTTCTGTACATGTTCGATTCCAATTTGCTCAACAAGCTAATATTAAGATCTTTTGTGTGTAAAACATAAAGTCGACTTTGGTGAGGTTTTATCGATTTTAAATATGTGTTTCTATAAAATCCAAATAAAAGATAAAATAAAAAGAATAAGTGTAAATTTTAATATATAAGTTGAATTGTACATTTGTGTTACCAATTGTTATATGTGTTCATTTTGAAACCATTGTTTTGATCTAGTATTCAATTTTTATGCCAGATATATTTGTGCAATATTTAATCTCTGTAAATTTCTCTTTTGTAGGCCTGAAGAAGTAGAAATATATCTACGAAATGTTGGTATCAGTTGAATATAGGTTTTTGACCAACTGCTTTCCTCAAAGTTCGGTGAAAAATCAATCAAAATTGTATTTATTGAGGAAACCAAACTTCGAAGGCCCGTAACATCTGAACTATTCGACGGATTTGGCGCAATAACGAACTTGAGCGAAATATTAGCGCAGTTAACCCATTTTGAAAATTTAAAAACTCTAGCACATCTCTTTCGGAATATACAGAGTATACTGTCGGCCAGACGGAGATACTCAATTTTGACCACAGATTCTCTTCATCAGCCAGTCGAACCCAATTGATTGATACCATTTTCATATCGATATTCGAAAATTACAGAGATTTGACCAAAACGATAGCATGCTGTTCTACTCGAAGAAGCACGCAAAAATATCTCTTGATCACTGCGATTCAAGTGTAATAGACGTAATGGCTAAAGGCTCAGAATGTGTGGAACTCGCATATAAGTATTCCTAGTAAAAAAAATTATTATTCTCTTACAATTTTTCCAATTAATTGATAAACGTGAATTTGTTTTGAATTTGAAAACTCAATAAAAGATAGAATTTTACAGATCTTACACATACTTTCAATTTTCCATTTCTCAAGTCCGGATTTGTTTTCCTGAATGAATTTTCTTAGAGCGACATTCAAAGAACGTACATTCTCGAATAATACAAGTGCGGAAACATATGTTGTTCTCGATTCTCCTGAAAATCATCTGGTGTCTTCATTTCAACTGTCATCTCTCGAAATATATGTGCCATTCAGCAAATTAGAACACTCTGTCGTTTATAGAATTCGCGGATATGAATTTTATCATTTTGTTAAGAATGATCCTGAAAGATTTCTGTGAAATGTCGCCTCACAAATTGAATACACCACAGTTTCAGAGTGACACTTTCTTATTTGAGGAAATGGAAATCGCAATGAGCTTCGCTTGACGTTAGGCTAAAGATAGCGGGAAGCAATCTGCCACGGAATGACAGATTTGGTGCGGGATCTACAGGGCGATCTATGCGGGCTTATTCTCAAGAATGCATTTTCAGATGGCTGATTCTGTTAGGCATATTGAGTCTATTAAAATCGACTGAAAATTTGACAGTTTCTGAAGTCAGAATATTCGCTGAGAGACCACGTATGGTATTACTAAGATATATAAAAACGAGACGGATTTATAGCTCGACAACGCTGTGTAGAGTGGGTATACTAAACAGAAAAAATGGTTTCCTTGAAGTTTATGATAAGTGGATGAATCGATAGGATAAGTGTATGGAACAAAATAAAAAATACTTCGAAGAATAGTTGAATTTATTCAAAATAATGTTTGATTGATATATCAAGAGAACAAACTGCTTTTGAAAAAATTAGAAATCAGACCACAGATTCCACGTTGTCCGAAAGAAAACAATTCAGTATTGGTTCTTCAATATAATATAACTCAAATAATTCGGTATTTCATTTTATAGTGTTCACCCTTAATAACTCAACAACAAATTTTGGAAAGTCATCATGGGTTTTATTCGAAGCGTTCCATTGAAACCAACCTGGTAATTTATGTTGTATTACCATCATCTATTGTGGATGTAATGATTTCCGACGTTTCGATAGACATCTTCTATCTTTATCAAGGAGAAAAGTAAGAAACCTTTTGAGAATTATCAATTTTCAAAAAGTCAATATGACAGAAGTCATGAAAGAAAAATGAACAATGTTATATACTCTTCTGTGATATGATGATCTTTTTAAGTTGGATCGAACTATCGGCGTCCAAACTTCTGGCAGATCTATAGATGGAGCACTTATGGAATCAGGTGTTATTTTCATAAATGCTGCTTCTTTGATTTTTCTTCTTGCAAGTTTTTCTTCTTTGGATATTATTGATGCTTCATCCCATTTTATACGATGATTCTCATCTACAGCATGTTGGACCAACCTGGATTTGTCGCTGTCTAGTACTCGTAGAAGCTTCTGATGTTCTTGTATTCGTACATTCAGAGGGCGTTTAGTTTCTCCGATGTAAGATCTTCCGCACTCGCAAGGTAATTCATATATGCAGTTCTTTGTCCTTTGTGTCTCATAATTAGGCTTAACTTTTGTAAGTTTAGCTCTGATAGTGTCTTGAGTTTTGAATGTAGTCGTTATCTTGTATCTATTTCCAATTCTTCTCATTTTCTCCGACAAACCTTTTACATGAGGAATTACGGTTTTAATGGTCTGATTTATATCTGTTGGTTCTGGTTGACTTTCTCTTGTTCGTCTAGCTTTTTCTAATATCTTTAAATAAATAAATTTGATCCACAATAGATGATGGTAATAGCCCAAACAATCATTCAACACGAGCTCCATCATCAACAATATCTCGTCATCAACTGGTAATTTATGCCTAATATACTTTCAGTGCTTTAGATGATTTAGTTCAGGTGGACAGGTGGTTTATTCGGATTTCAGTAAGGCGTTCGATAAGGTGGACCATAATGTTTTGTTGGAGAAGTTGGCTGCGATTGGTGTTCGGGGAGATCTTTTGAGGTGGTTGTCTTCCTATGTTCGTGGCCGTAGTCAGCTTGTCAGTGCGAACGGTTACCTGTCTTCGCCATTCGTGGTTACCTCGGGAGTTCCCCAGGGTTCGCATCTTGGTCCCCTGCTGTTTTTGATTTTCATCAATGACATTGGTGACTGTTTCCAACATTGTCTAGTTCTCCTATATGCCGATGACTTGAAAATCTTCAGGAGGATAAATTCTGTTGAAGATTGTCTTAAGATTCAGGAAGATCTCAAGAGGTTCTCGGTTTACTGCTCCAAGATTTATTTAAAAATTAACTACAAAAAGTGTGCTTCTCTTTCTTTCACCAGGAAATCTAAAAGGATCGATTATCAATATCAATTGGATCAGAATATCGTCGATAGAGTGGAGCAAATTAAAAATCTTGGTGTAGTCTTCGACTCTAAACTTCATTTCCATGTCCATTTCCATTTCTATTATGTCATGTCAGCTTCAAATAAGATGTTGGGCTTCCTGTGTAGATTGTGCAGAGACTTCCAAGTTGAGGCAGCAATAAGATCTTTGTATAATTCGTTCGTCTTGAGTAAGCTTAGTTATGGCAGTGTTGTATGGTCCCCTTACTATAGTGTGCATAAGTTGCGGTTTGAGAGACTTCAGAATAAGTTTATCCGGTTCCTTCACTTTAGGATGACTGAAGAATATGTTACATTGGGAATAGGTGCAATCCGCAATGGTTATGGTATACAACTTTTGGAGCAGCGGAGGATAGTTTCCGATCTGGTTTTTCTGTACAAGGTGTTGAAGATCTATTACGATTCCCCAGAGAAGGCATCATTTGTGCATTATCATGTGCCATCAAGACAAACCAGAAATAGGCAACTGCTTCATAGTGGGGCTTTCAGAACTAACATTGGTAGAAATTCTCCTATGACCAGAATGTGTGAGTTCTTTAATAAGTAGGTCGAAAATTTGAATATTTCTGTTTTACCCTTGCCTTCCTTCAAGAATAATTTTAGGAGGACTTTTTGTCCTTGATCCTGGTTTTCTCATTCGTGGTTTATTTTTGCCTTCTTGTAGGTGCAACTGAGAGTGCATTTTTTGTCTGTGTTTTGTTGTCCTCCTTTTTTTATTATAGCAAAAATATATGTGCATATAAATTTTTCTCGTAAAAATGTGAAGTTTTTCCGAGTAGCGGCTCACTTTTGTGAACACTTTCAATATTTTTGTTAGTCTTAAGTTGATGCTTTTTTGGGTGTAACCTGTTTGTATCCCATTTTCATAAATAAATAAATAAATCAGATGTCGTGAAAACACTTAGGCAGGCCGATTTCGGATGACAGGGGATATGATCTCGGATACAAGCTTCTTTCGACAACCCACGGGAGATGGTTGCAGTCCCATCAAGATTTTGAGTGGGAAAGGTGGGTAACTGTGCAGTTCAAATGTATGTGTGGATTCGTATTTGTATGCAACTGTGTTAATAAAAAAAATATACACAAAATTACTGGGTATTTTCTATAGAATTATGTTAACGTTTATTACATTTAACACTTGATTTAAATTATTAAATTTACATTACATTTACATTACAATTATTAACATTACATTACATTTAATCGCATGTAACTGAGATATTCTGGTAGATCGTATAATTTCAATAAAAAAAAAATCTTGTTGAATAACAATGTTATTGAAAATTTACAACAAATGCTCAAAACGCAGATTGCATACAGCGAAACCACTGTTCTTCGACAATTTTCAGTACATGCTGTAGTATTCCAGGAGAGATGTTACGACATTCTGCCACAATTCGTGCTTTAAAGTCGTATTGGAATCGGCAACTCTGGCTTAAAGACTAAATAAATGTTGGATCCAGTGATTACGTAGGTCACTTCAATACAGTCTATCCAAAATCCAGAATACTTACGATTCAGCTATTGTCCCACCCGAGCTGCAAAGAACGGCGAGCTCTATGCTGCAGAAAACGTAACTCCCTTTCTAACCGGTTTTCATCTGCCTCAAAAGCTTCGGTAAGAAGTAGATCATCCATGTTTCCTAGTAAATTCAGATACACCTCGCCAGTGAGACTAGAAATGAACATAGGCCCCATCAAAAACCTTCAATAATGTTTGTAAACATTTTTGTTAATGAAAAAGGAGCATGTTGTTAAGAATACAGGATGTGAGATAATTCATTGGAAAATTAAATGGCCGAATTCCATTCTTAAATCTCCATCATCTTCGCTCAGTTCATCAACGTCATTTTATAAGGTTTGAACTTAGCCAGCAACAATATTCTGTTGACATTTTCCGTTGAATATACCGTTTCCTGTAACCACTTTTTAGCACTTTCACATTCTTCCCGTTCAGCCATTAGTTGACTAATTACGACGACTTGATCATTTCACCCGTAGCCGTACTAGTGCAGTTGTGTATTTTGTTGGCAACTGATTCTGGTACCACTAACCTATCTACCTACCTACCAGGGTGTCGTTCGATAAAACGCTCACAGAAGCTCTAGCACAGTCAATGTATTAGAAATGAAGTTTCGACATTTTCCTTCTCACTTCCATTATGTGACTAATTAAACACAACTTTATTAATTCTATAATCAGAAAACTGAAATACAATTTTCTGAAAGCAATGATCTCTTTTCGTATGGTGTAGATTTAGATAAACTAGAGGAGGAAAAAGGCATTCGACTCTTTTCAATCACCTCATAGTCTGATTGTGCTTTGTCTTCGAACAGAAGATAATCACGGAATGATTAAGGCATGCAATAAATGATGTGAAATATGAGAATTTGTGATGAATATTTACTAACATTGCTTATTGAAAATTTGTTTTTTCAATAGAAATTATACGATCAATTGAAACATCCATGAATTTCTTTCGGATCGGACATATTTGGTTAAAGTCGGTTCAGGGAGATCTTCCTTCAGATCTGTGAGTAGTGGAGTTCCTCAGGGTTCTGTCCTCGGACCACTGCTCTTTCTGGTTTATGTATGTGATCTACCTCGTTTGATATCGTCTGATAATGCATTCTATGCTGATGATATGAAATTTTATAACTACCCCAACACTAATCGTGATACCCTTCAGGAATATTGTTACATCATTCAGAGGTGGACGAAGGAATCACTCTAAATTTTTCCAAGTGCCATGTCCTGCACTTGGGTAGTAACAACCCCAAAATGATCTACTATTTGGACGGAAATCCGATTGAATCTTGCACATCACATGTTGATTTGGGAGTTTCAATTGATGCTGACTTGTTGTGGAGATCGCATGTAATGCGGGTGACAAATAAGGCTAAGAAGTCTCTGTACCTCATCCAGAGATGTTTCAGCCGTTGCCTTTTTCAAACATTAACATCGCTCTTCAAGACGTATATATGCCCCATATTGGAATTCACCGGTCCAGTATGGCACCCCATCTTTGTTAAAGATGCAGATCTGCTAGAGCAGGTGCAACGAAGAGCAACTCGAATCCCGTTCGGTATCATAGGACCTGACTAACAAACTCGGCTCTCCATGGTGGGTTTAGAAACTCAAGTCGTAGGATGAGGGGAGATATTCTGACCACGTTAAGAGCTTTGAAAGGATTTTTCGGTGTTGACATGCCTGTTCTATTTTCATTAAACAGAGGTCATCCAAGAAGACACGGATACAAGCTGAGTAGGGAACGGTTTTTTACAAGAAGCAGATAGAATTTCTTGAGTAACAGGATATTTCGGGTGTGGAATATGTTGCCCCGCAGTGTCGTTAACGCCCCTAGTGTTTTAAAGTTTTAAAAACAGATGGTACTCATGGAGCTCCGGTAGATACTTCTGACCAATTAATAGTGCGTGTTTCATTTTCAGTGCTGGACTTAGTTTTCCTTTATATGGACAGTTTTTTTCATGAATGATTCACTTAATGAACTTAAACTGCAGGTTTATACATGTTTAATCATGCATTTTTGCCTCGAAAGTTTCCACTTGCCTTATTCCAATTCCTGATGGAGAAACTAGTTGAAACAATCTTTGTCACCCAGATCTGTGCATCCGTTATTAACAATGGACCATTTGGGTATTTTCATAAATTCTAATTCGTAGTTGAGTTTAGGGTGGACTTCTGAATGAGACACCGTGTATAGTGTAGTATTGTACTTCATAAGCAAAATACATCTGCGTGATTTATAAACTACTTTATCGCTTGTTGAAGAATCGAAGAATATAATATATGGAATAATAATTAATATTTAATTTCACCACTGACCTATTGTGTTGTATGTTAAAAAACTTGGCTTGTCCATGAAACTAAGGTTTCACGCACATTCACCCGACATTTTGAGAAAATCAGTCTAATTGTTCTGATGAGATATCGCAGTTTATTGGGAAATAACATAACTGTATGTTATTTTTATGCGTTCCGATCATTAAAAGACCGATTCCACAGTTTGTTTACCCAACCGAAATTGTACCAAGTTTTATTGTTAACGATACACAACCTACTTCAATTGTGCTTCATTTCAAATTAGGACAAGGACATGATAATAGGATCACATCCAGGAGGATAGTTTCACGTAGTCGCGACCTCTAAATTCGAGAGAATTCACGACAGAAAGTTCCCTGCAGCTACATAAATGAAAAGATAATTGATGAAATTCAATCAAGAACTTCTGCCGGTGAGTGATCGCAACTCAATTCAATTGTCTGTTGTTCAGAAGTTCCTGTGAACATTTCTAGAAAGATAATTGCATCATGCAGCATTTAACAGCCTTTCTGTCAGTGAAAATATCTCATGAAGGATGTAAATAACATCTCTGGGAAAAAATCAGCTCCAACATTAGCTGCGAACTCCGATGAAATAACGATATATATGTATATATTTAACATAAACCCAACTGTTACTATGATTCTAGATAATATTGCCTTATTTTTATGATTCCCTATTAAAATATGTCTTCTTCCGATTCAGAAGTTTCTTGAGAAAACTCAAGAAATTGTATTCCTATTTTCAGTTTTAAATACTTAAGTGAACTTACATAAAATGGCAAAAATGGAACATATATAATTGTTGACATTTAATATACTTGTCACAAATTCACAGTTTCAAAACTGGCAGCAAACGAAATAGCGGGCAATTTAAACGCACTTCCTATTGGAAAACCCGTTATGAAAATGATGACTTCAGAACATTTAGTATAGTAACAGTTCTTTATTGCCAACATATACATATGGCTATATCCCAGGGGTTTTTTAGCCTCCGAACATTTCATTTATAATTTCATAACATCCGTCTCAACTACTTTTCCAACTCAACTTTCGTGAGGGATAAAAACACGAATCACAAACTTTTTCAATTCAGCTTACTTACCAGACATAGATCGTGATACTTTTTACTTTTATTTTCCAACTCGCATTCAGAACAATTCACCTTAACTTCGCCCTTTCCACGGAAATTACCTTGGCTAGGTCAAATGTGGGAGATTGTTCATAAAGAGCAACTCAGCTAATTTATGGAACTACTATGAGAATGCTCATAAATCTGCTTCGAAGATGGGGAAAACACTCTCAGGATTAATAGAACGAAAATGGTAAGGTTCATTTCATCTCATGAACTTTAAAATAAGCATGATGGAAAAGGTAAAATAATTTTTTTTCAAAGTGGAACGCGGAGTTAATAATTTCGTCTTTCAAGCTTTAATCTTTTTTAAGGCCTTCTTGGTGGACACCTAGCTATGGTTTCGTCTAAGCGTCCTATATTTTGTATTTTTTTATTCAGTTCTTTTTTCTGCTTTTGTCTATTTACATCCAGATTCGATGCGGGCAACTTGAAGAAGTCTCTGTTTCCATCAATAGAAGACCACTCTTGAAGAAAGAAGTCCCTAAAATATATTTCAGCTTATTTCTGTACTTTCACACTTAGGCGGGGAGCCAGGGTTTTTTTACTGGGGTTTTTTCCCAGGGCTTTTATCTGATACGCCGAATTGTATGACACCCCGTCAGTAACCCCTGATCTATATGCTTTATTGTTTGCTAACTAAATATTGTAACTCAAAAGTTCAAATGAATATATATATATATATATATATTTCCCAATATAGGAGCGAAAAAGAAATCGATTGGGTCCGACTGACAGATTAATAATCCGAGGTTGAAATTGATAATGACCTGCCTGCAGTACATGCTATAACTTTTTAAGGAGATGAGCGAGAGTTTCTATATATTCTGATTATTCCAAGTTTTTAGGTCAAGTTTTTCATTTGGCGAAACCCGTTGAATTCATCATCGTTTGAAATTTGGGTCCACCGATAACTGGAAAAATATATCCGAGATGAATCTGTAACTTAGAGATGTTCGAGTAATGAAAAAAAAAACTGTCCAAGCAACACACACTCGTCTAAGTCACATAAAGTAAACGTCTATTGGGATCTAAAAACATCTTAGTCTAATGAAAAGCATACAGAATTTAAAGATCCTCCAGTTACTGAAGAAAGAAAGCAGTTGTAAGGTACATTATTAAAAGTGTGCATTAAATTTTATTATTTCATTGTAATGTTCTGATGTCACAAATAAATATTCCTATTTATATATAAAGTAGAAGTAAAGGTACCATATAATGATCATAGAAAATTTTTCAGATGCTGTATTTCTTCATTTTTCAAATGAAAATGTTACGGAGGTCACCATAATCAAGACGATCCAAGATTGGCTGAGATTAGCTAACCAGAGGTATCTTTACTCAAAAAATAAAAAAATAAAGATGTAATTTTTATTGTTGAATGAAATATTCATTTTAATGAATAGAATATGACACTACTTTTATCTTGTAAATCCTCATCAAATTGATACTACTACTTCATTGATTTTTTTTTGGAAAGTCTTTGAGATGACATGATAACTACAAAATTTCGTAGAAAATGTCCTGAAATTGTTTTGAGATCAATCAATTATGTTTTATGGTTATGAAAATTTATTTGTCTTTATGAACTCATTTCACTGACTCTGGAAAAAGAAAAGGCTATTAACGTAAGAAAATATTCAATAAAGATTTACGTCAAATGTTGAGATCTAGTTGAAACAAGGATACTGAGAATATAATCTTAATTTGACATTAATAGAAAATGTTTAAAATTGGTTTGATCATGATAAAATTGAGTTTTAAAGAATTGTATTTCATAAATACATTATGACAATGAATATATCCACTCATTTAGATAGATCTATAGAGACTGATGAAAAAACGTTTCTTCATTACATAAACTAGAGTGTTTATAAAACGCATTTTTGACATACATTTTATGAAGGAATATTCTCTCTATTAGATATCTATAAACACTGATGAAAAAACTTAACCCCATTACATAAATAAGAGTATTAAAAACACGTATGTTAGACATTCATTGATTCAATTATTAAACGTTTATTAAACATAAATATGCGTCATAATTTTAGATTTCTTCTATCAGGATTATTATCTTTTATTATTTCATCCTCGTTGTTTTTTATTTTCGAATTGACAACAGAGACCAACTGGCAATAGCCCTGAAGATGATTTTAAAATAAAATCGAAACGTCGGCATTTTGTCTAATTGAGTCTCTGAAATCTCGACCGAAAAGAAACCTCTAAACACTAATACACATTGATACCAAGGTCATCAAAAATATAAAAAAAAAATTAAGTTATGTTATTTGCGTTTCGAGCAGTGTCCTTTTTCAAGCCTGTAAAAAACATCATATATAATTCAAGTCAAGTTTCTCATCCATTGTAACACATATGAAATGAAAATTCTCAGGAATTGGATAATTTATTGTTATCCTCTAATAGATCATTTCTAGCCAACGTTTCGAGATAAACACCATCCCTTTATCAAAGCTCTAATATGTAACAGAATTATATAACAGGTAAAATAACCCACAAAAAACAGAAATAATATCTTCCACAATCAACAAAGTTAAGAGGTCATCCGAAGAAAACGAAGACGTCAACAAGTCACAATTTTTGACGTATTCTCCAGGAATTTATCAAAATACTAATTACCGAAAGAAGCAGGTGTCTAACAAAATGACACAACACTGACAGAGTAGAAAATTGTCATAAACTCATTCTTTTTCATTTAAGATGGTATCAAAACAAGATTGAACAAAAAAACGTCAAAATACAAGGTGTCCAGAAAGGATATAGGGTATTTGTAAGTTCAATAAAACAAAAAATATTTGTGAGCAATAAGAAAGTTGATTGCTTATTACATATGAATTGGAGAATTATTTGGAAAAGATGATGTTATCCAACTGATGACCGTTGGGTTGCTGGTACTCTTCTAAACAGAAACGAAGATTGGCGATAACACGTTGACACATAGCTATTGATATTGCCATTTCTAACCTGATGTTTTGCTTCAAATGGGTTCGATTCGTCGGATTATTTTGATAAACCTTACTTTTATGGTATCGCCATGCAATAGTCAAGCGGGCTAAGGGCGAAGCTTAGGACTTAGGAGGGCAGTTGATCTCTTCGCGAAATGATTTATTAGGGAATATTCGTTAACAACTTCCATTGAATCATTTGAGGTTCCATCTAAATAGCATGCTATCGGTACGACCATGACCTGTTCTCAAACGATTAAGAACTGTCCAAATTTTTCTTGGAGATCAAAACCAGGAACTTTTTCAGAAGGATCAGAAACGAGATACTTATTGAACATTTCGTAAGAGTTCCACTCAGTCTTCCATAATTCTTGACCACTTATGTTCATATTGAAGAACGTATTATGCCATAGTGGTTTACGTGATTCCAATCTGGGAATTCTATTTTGTGGAAAATATGAAATAATTGGGAATAAATTGAAAAAAAAAAAGATATTTGTTCCAAGAATTCAGAGCTGCAGTCTGTCTGCGAATATGGGGAGGGACAATATTAGACAAAATTAGTAACCAATGGTGCCAGTAATTATTCACATGGATGTATTCAATTGTGCATTAATTTTTTGTGTATGTGCACTATTAAACCAAACAGAGCAACAATACTCAGCAGCAGAAAAAACTAGGGCTAGAGATGCTGTGCGAAGAGTGAAAGCATCAGCACCCCAAGACGATCCAGCTAATGTCTGAACAATATTATTCCTAGTTTTCAGTTTTAGGCTCAGATCATTTAAATGAGCCTTGTAATTGAGAGATGAATCTAATTTAACTCTTAAGTATTTTGGATAGAAATTATGTTTTATATTTATATGTCACGTTTAAAGATAACGATTAAACCATTAGATTAAATTATGCTAGTAGAAAATAAATAGATTACGTTCAGCCATGCCAATCAATTTTTTAAATTTTTTTGATGAATATGGAAACTGTGATGAAGTAAAAAATAACGCTTCTGAAAAACAGAGCCACGAATTTTCTAAATTTGAATTTTGCGAAAATTATGCTACTTACAAGAAGATTTTGATATAATTCAAAATTACTCAAATACTCAAATAATAATAATGATTTCATAAAAAATCCAAGTAAAGCAAATTCTCGAAAACATAAAATCTTTGAGGTCAATAAAATTGCTGTAGACAAAAAAAAATATTTAAGATGTAAATCTTTTTCTGAACTTATTCTATTTATACACGTATTTCTCTTGGTTCAAGATCTTTTCAGCTGTTCCTGATGGATTGGCTCCAACGGTGATAAGTGATATGATAGAATAGAGTTCATATTTAGTTTTTTTTTTTCTGGATATATTTTGTTTAAGATGACCTGTGGTTGGCCACAGAATTCAGTTATTATCAATTAATTGATTTTTCATGGTTTCTCTGTCCTCGAAACAAAATGTCTCAATGTTATTCCAGAAAATAATACTTATAGATATTAAATTCACATTTGTAAAATTGTGATAAGATAATCAATTCTCTTTTACCTTGTGATATTCTGAAATTACATAAAACTATCGAATTGAAATCAATAAAACAGTGATCACGAAATAAAAGCCTGTCAAATATTTCCACTCCGCTTTTTTGCTCATTATTGCTTTATAAAAAGTGTTACAGTGATCGGATTTAGTTCAAATATAAGCCGTTCTGTTCGATAATATGTTTCCATCTAGACGGCAACTTCATAATACCTTCCTCGTAGAAGCCCCTCTCGTTATTTGCAAAGAACTCGGACAGCCACTTTTCAGAAGCCTCTTTTGAGTTTAACTTTACACCACCAAGGGCGTCCGGGCTATATGGTGGATACGATAAATCCTTCCATTCGAGCTCCCGTAGCTTCTGACGAGTCATCAACGAAGCGTGTATTCTGGCGTTATCCTGGTGAAACACTGCACCCTTCCTGTTGGCCAATTATGGGAGCAGCTCATAGTGGGTGATTCCCTTCCAGTCCCACCAAACACACAGCAAAACCTTCCTGGCCATCAATCCCGGCTTGGCCACTGTTTGGGACGATTCACCTGTCTTCGAACACGACCGTTTTCTCTTGATATTATCGTATGTGATCCTTTTTTCGTCACCAGTCACCATCCACTTCATGAATGGGACTAGTTCGTTCCGTTTCAGCAGCATTTCGCAGGCGTGAATTTGGTCCAGGAGGTTTTTTTTGCGTCAAATCATGCGGCACCCAGACATCAAGCTTTTTTTTTGCATCCAGCCTTCTGCAGATGGTTTAAAATAGTTTGGTGACTAACTCCCATCTCCTGGGCGATGTCACGAGATGCCACATGTCGGTCTAACTCAATGTATTCCATGATTTCCATGATTTCCATGATCGGTATTTGTAGTCACAGGTCTTCCGCCGGCTGGCTTATCCATGGTGTCGTTTTCACCGGCTCTGAATCATCGAAACCATTCCTCCGCGGTTCAAACTGATAAAAGTACCATCCCCCCAAAACACCATTAATATCACGGATCGTTTTTCTAGCTGATTTGCCTTCAATGAAGAAAAATTTTAAAATAGCTCAAATTTCGGCGTTAGTGAACTCCATGATTACACGTCTATAACTGTTGAACGTAATATCCAAACTAATCATGCATAGCGTCGTTTTGTAGGTTATGAACCTTCAAATCATACGTAGTATTGACAGTTACGAGCTCTTTGTACATAGCCACGAAATTCAAAAGACAAATAGGCGAAAGGGAGATATTTGACAACCTATTATAATTTTTTTTTTTTTTTTGAGTTTTTTATATCCAGTAATTTTAAATCAATATACCTCAACTGGGTATGCCGCTATTGAAACTAAAGAATACACAACCTCCAATAACCTTCAATTTCGAAAAATATTCAGCAAGCCTACTACCGTTCATATCGGAAATAGAATTTCCCCACCCGTATTCATTTATTTATTTATTTCTCAATTTGGGATACAAACAGGATAGCTCCCACAATAGTATCCTCTAATACATAAATAATAGATATAAAATATACAAACGCTGTTCAGTGACAATTCAAAAAAAGGTTATTCATTGGTAAAAATCAAATAATAACTACATAATATGAATATAAATAAGCTCCCTATACTAAAAATTAATGATTCTTGAAAATATTTCTCAACATCCCTTCCCTTTAAACTTTAACAAACTCATCATGAACACATCCAAATTGTCAATTGTCAATTCAAATGTAAACTATTGTTCCGAGAATTAGTAGGCCGGTTGCATTTCTTATATTTTATGTTCTGTAGCCAATATCGTACCTAGGGCGAAAGGAGGCTGCTGAGTTGAGTTGTCCGCGTGTAGTAGTGTTGTTGTGTATGTTCGTTGCCATGACTGCGCGTGTAAAGTACACGACAGAAGTGTTTGATAGCTCACTTCTTACCTAAAACTTGACGGAGATTATGCTGAAATTTTCGAAGAATTTCGCCAGCGCTTTCAAAATAAGCAGTTTCCACCAGACAAATATTGCATAATATGTATCGTAAATTCGTTAGTACTGGCTCCGTAGTCGACGCGCCGCGTAATTTTTTCGTAAAATTTGTTTAACCGTTACTACACGACGCCGCATGTGTGTTGAAAAGGTGGGGGAAACAATTTGAACAAAAAATGTGAGGTCACAAGTAATTATCGGTGTTATATTTTTCTCGAATATTAACTTATTTGCAATTATTTTTGCTTTTTGGCGCTCTTGTTCACCCGAACAGAGTACCTATCATTTTGCCCGAATGTCTGTAATTTTGGAATACGAGCCGAAAATGGTCTCAATCGATTGGGTTCGACTTCCTGATGAAGCATTCCTGGCGAAAGTTGAGTCTGTCCGGCCGGCCGGCCGTATCCTCTCTAGCATCCAAAATGAATCAGCTAAAGCTTTCATATTTTCAGAATAGGTTAATTGTAGAAATATCTCGGTCAAGTTCGTTATTGGGCCAAATCCGTCTGATGGTTCAGTAGTTATGAGCATCTGAAATTTTATTTCCTCAATAACTACTAGAATATCCATCCGATCAAATTGATACTTGAAATCTTGTTGAGGGAGACTGCAAAATTTCGCAGAAATCGTCAAGCTACAAATTTTTAAAAAATTCCCAAAAAAAAATTTTTAATCCTAACTATCTCACAAGATATTTTTCGGATTTCAATAAAAATTCGTGAATATATTGAGGTGATCGATATATTACTTATGCTCAAATTTCATTGTCGTAGCTCTTTTCCATCTAAAGATATGATCATTTTTTCAATTTACTCAAGGGAAAACAGAAATGACATACGTCCCGATGATTTTCTTTGAACGATGGCCATCACAGATCGATATTCGATTGACAAATGCCAGACTCATTAATCAGTGTCAGTTGGCGTAATATTAATCAAAATTTTTCATAATGAATATATATAATATATAATAATGAAATCATAGAGATAGAATTCAATCTCGGTGGCTGAAATAATATACGTTGTCAAAATTCAGAAAAGCACTGACATAAGTTTTTAGGAAAAGGGAAATATAGCTTCGAACGAAACTTGGGGAAAATGATGAGTAGTTATTTTTAATTTGAGATATAGGTTTGTTCATTCATTAGGCGTTCATATTTGCATCACATTGTCCTATAGTACGGGAAAAGACTATTATTCACGTGATCAGAGTGCTTATAGATATGTTATGGTTTGAATATTTACTGGCAAGTAGCTCAACAAGAGCGCGAAAGCAATCTAACCTCACGTCAGTGCATTCTAAATTTATTTTAAGTGCAAAACGGTAAACTGACTTTTGCCGCACCCTGTATATAAATATGTAACTTCCTTCGAGTTCTTCCCTGGGCTTGTAGTATTTCCAACAGAAGCCGTTCCCATAGTTTTTGAATACGACTCTGCCCAGTGGTCCAGGTTGATAATTTCAAGGTGACTAATTTTGAAACATTGAAATCTAAGGGATGACATACAAGTGTCATGGCTGATTCTTATCTATGGTGTGCTATTATGTTGAACTAGATTTCAATATTTAATGACTGAGGAGAGGTAACAACAGTTCTCTCATCTTGTCCTCGAACTACCACTAAGAATATCAGATCCTGATAACAAAATATTTCTAACATAGTTGATGAATATTGCAAACTACGTGCTATGGTAGTATCAGATTTCAGCAGACAACACTAGTATTGCCAGGACCAAATCTAAATAGTGTCTCTTATATGCACCGTAATTTATCGATATTTCTTCCCCATTCTAGTTTCATTTGGTTGTTTGAAAAGCATACAGAAACTTCTACCGACTTTAGGTCTTTATACAAGAAATATATAGACGTATCCTTCATTCTCTTTGAATGCAGGTTTATTTGGATTCGGCAATGCATGGATGTCAAGAATCCCTACGAATTCGGAATCCGAAAGTCCGTGGAAATTGCTTTTGTAGAGAAACTTCCGACAAACCCTTGTTCGATAACGTTTCGTTCACACTCGATTCCACTCCAGAAAGCTACACACGATTCAACTATTGCCAAATAACTTTTCTGCAAAGAGGAGATAATTTGGCCTTTTATTGAATCTATGGAGTGATGGGAGTATTCTGAATACACAACTCAATTGTAGGGCCTCTTCTCTGCGTAAAGCCGAGTCGAATGCAGAGTAAACACAAATTGACCAAGCAATCTCTTTCCTTCGTATAATTCAATACAAATATAAACTGTGGAGAGAATTTATCACTTCACTAATGGAAATTTAGGATTGAATCTCCAAAATAATTATAAAAAGAAATCAGAAATCACTGACATGAGGTCACATGACTTTGGTGTTCTTGTTTTGCTCGCCGAAATATTTTATGTGACTGAATAATGGGAAAAATTTAATCTGAAGAGAGTTGAGTTGAGTTTCGAATTTATTGCGCTGGCTTGACCGAATAACTAAATAAGCTACGATATACTAACCGTCAAAACTACTCTTTTCATTCCTCTGAATCATTACATTTGTGCTCACTATGAACCAAATCGGTTTCAAAACTATTGTACAATTTTCACCCGAAAAAAACATCAATATTCTAGAACATTTGAGAACGAAAGCGTTAAATTTTTTCATTCTGTGCCATGTATTACCTTTTTGAATCAAAATGAAGTTCATCGAATATTGTTGAATACTCGTATATGTTCATGTTAAATTCGTGATGTTTATGATAATTTATGAATACTTAGAATGTCATTACAAAAAGTATATACATTGATATTACTGCTAACATATTTAGAGATTTTCAAAACTATTGGTTATGCAGGGTGACCATTTGAAAACGAAACAGACGAGATTACAGACGAAATAAATTTTTTCAATAGAAATGCTCGGACAAGTCGATTTCTCTTTCGAGGGGGACAACTTAAGATGTAGGTTACGGACGCATAGCTCTTCAACCCTTGCTGCTACAACCCTCACCCACAATTTTTGAATAGGGAAGATTGGGTGAGTGATACCTCAATTCAAAGGTATTTTCATACTGATTTCAGCATAGTAATTGTTTTTTCATTTTATGAATTAGTTCTCGAAGTATTCATGCGTTAGTTAATTTTATCACTTAAATTAATTTTTTGCGAATAATTGATATTTCGTGCTTCCAAAACACCAAAATTTCCATACTTCTATTTAAAATTGCAAAACATCTACCACTGGGCAAATGAAGTCGTGTTGATGCTACTAGGGTCAGATGTTCGACTAGCTGTTTTATTCAATGAAATAATTCTCCAACTGTACGGTATCAGAAAGATTTGAAGTATTGATCTAAGAAATAAGACTTTTCGATGTAAAGTAAATAATTCATCAAAAACTCACATCAATTAATTTAATATTCAAATTGTTCACCATTAGCTTCCATACAATGAAATAAGTTTTGTTCGAAACGATGGCGCACATTTTGCAGCATTTCTGGAGTGATTTGACTACATTCGTTCACTATACATCTTCTTGAATCTTCTATGGAATCGGGCTGTGTAGAGTTAATTTTACTCTTCAGATGGCCCCAAAGAAAGAAATCTAGTGATGACAGATCTGGCGATCTGGCTGGCCATTCAGTGGGACCACTTCTTCCAATCCACCGATTTGGAAATCTTTGATCCAGACATTCTCGAACTGGTGAGGCGTAGTGTGGAAGAGCTCCATCCTGCTGAAACACAATCTGATCTTCCACATAATTTCCAGCATTGTTTTCAATTTCATTTCCGTCAAAATTGGATCAATGTCCAAATACATATCTCTAATAAGCTTACCAGGTAAAAAGAACGGGCCGACAATGTTGTCACCAAATATTCCAGCACAAACTTTGAGTTTTTCTGGTTGTTGAGTATAAACTTCGTGGAACAATCTCGGATTAGCATCGGCCCAATAACGACAATTGTGTCGGTTTACTGTGCCGTTTCGAAAGAACGAACACTCATCGGAGAAACAAACATTGTACAGATAATTGGGATTAGCAGTTACTCGTTCACTCATTGTATCACAAAATTCAACACGACTGTCAACATCATCTTCGTTTAGTGCATGTGGAGGATGGATTTTGTAAGGATGGAATTTATGATGCTACAAAATATTTGCAATTCGAGTTCGTGTAAAACCAGATTCATGTGCTATCTGCCTCGTGCTCGTCATTCAGAGCAATCTGTTCAAGAACAGCTACTTCAGCTGCTTCATTTCTTTCTGTACATACTTCCTATTAACATGTTTATCTAAATGTCGTTGATTGAAGAATTCTGCGGTTCTATTCGCACATTGATTTTTTGCAAAAAAAGTGACATTATTTCCACCTTCTGCAATTGAATAAACCATGTCGAACAATGAAGTAGAACACATATAAGTCTCGATTCAAAACTAAGAAAAATTCACATGTCAAAGAACCAGTAAGCCTACTTAATGATCTGTTCGTAATAAATAAAAAATTATCGATGCTCATTTTTTTGAAAAAGATATGAATTCAATAATCAACAAAATGAAATCATATTAAAGCCTACTGAAAAAACTTCATAATTTAGTCGGAAATCGTTTCACGAATTGGGACTGGAATATTTCTGTGGCATCATTAATGATTTGATTTTCTTACCTGATAATCTGATTAGAGATATGTACGTATTTGGACTTTTTGGAGATTTCATTGATCAAGTGTTACCGGATGTTATTGGAAATACTGCAACTTATATCGAAGATAATGTAGATTGAGTTTCAGCAAGATTGAGCTCCTTCGCAATACGCTTTGTTTGTTCGACATCTTGATTAAAGATTTCTATGTCCGTGGGTTAGAGGAGGAAGTCATGGTTGTTTAGAAGCTCAAAATGTCGATTTTTCACAAAAAAACACTACAAGTGCGATGAAACAACACTTCATTTTCAAATATGTACTTAGCTAAGAATATTTCGAGAACTAATGCATAAAATGAAAAAACAATTACTGTGCTGAAATCAGTATAGAAATACCTTTCAAATGAGGTATCGCTCACCCCATCTTCCCTATTCAAAATTTGGGGGTGAGGGTTGTAGTAGCAAGGGTTGAAGCGCTATGCGTCCGTAACCTTTATCTTAAGTTGTCCCCCTCGAAACAGAAATGGACCTGTCCGAGCATTTCTATCAAAAAATTTATTTCGTCTGTAATCTCGTCTGTTTCGTTTTCAAATGACCACCTTGTATAGGCTGTTAATAGGTTGTTGAGTTTTGATTAAGCTGGTTCAGTATGTTATCTCCAATTAATTTATACATTCCACAAAATAGAATTCCAAGATTGAATTCACGTAAACCATTCTGGTATAATACGTTCTTCAGTAAGAACATCAGCGATAAAGAATTATGGAAGATTGAGTGGAACTCTTATCAAATGTTCAATTGAAATCTCATTTTTGATCCTTTTGAAAAAATTCCGGATTTTGATCTTCCTAGAAAAAATTGGACAGTTCTTAACCGTTTGAGAACAGGTCATGGTCAGATGGAACTCAGTTCCAAGCGCAAGTTGTGAATGTGGATATTCAGAAGAAACAATACCTCATCTCATCAATAAATGTCCCATATATACATTTCAAGATGATTTTAGAGCTATAATGTCTTGGAATGGGTTATGAATTTCAAACAAATTTGATACGTATATCTCGTATTTAGTTCTCTTTTCTGCTTTTGTGTTTTTATTTTCAGATTCGATATGTACAACTTGAAGAAGCCTCTATTTTTATTGATAAAAGACCACTCTTGAGAAAGAAGTCCCTCAAATATATTTAATTATAATATTCAATATATGATTTTTTATTCGACAAACTACAATATTTGTTAAAGATGCTTAAAATTATTTTTTTAACTCATATCTTACAAGATATCCATAGGATTTTAACAAAAATTCGGGCATGTATGAAGGTTATTGATATCTTATATATATTTTCAAATGTCAATATCGTTCATGGAAGCCACGAGAAGAAATGGGGTTTTTTTGCGTTCTTGTTTCATTCACCTCACAGAAGATTCAAAGATTTTTTCGGTCTGTTGGAGGTTGTCATGATCTGTGAAGACTGTAATGAGAATATGTTCTGCTATATCTATAGGAGATGATTCTGTAGGATCGTAGTGTTATCCCTACCTATGCGTTTCGTCCCTGGCGCACACATTTTGGACTCATCAGTATGGCTTGTGTGCGCCATGCCATAGACGCAGGGTAGAAATTTGTGAGAGTGGAAGCCGCCGGGAGTTGAACCCGGCGCCTGGTCAGTATGAAGCTTCGAGCGCAAACCTTTCGGCTACCGAAGCGCTGTATATTGTTGCTATGTGGGCTTTATGGAGTGCCTCCACATGAGATCCCTACAATTCAATCTCGTTAGGTTCCTATAGAATTTCGAATTTCGATTTCGAAGGATCATCGTTTTTTTTTCATTCTTGGATATATAAGTTAATTTGAAGGACAAGAGATTTGTGGAAGAGATATAGCACTTTCCTGGGGGTTTTTGATGGAGTTGATATACCTACTTTGGCTAGTTTTTTAAGGAGGGGCAATTCGAGCTTCGAACAAAACTGATGGACAACTGTGAGTGTTTATTTTCAGTTCTTGATCAACGCGGATATTTAAACACAACCAAGAATGTACGAGTATTAGTAGGCAGATCCGCAGAAAGTTATTGAAGCGGCAATAGCAATTGTTGGCATGTACTTGCCATCACTTGTTTCTACTTAATGGCTTCTGCAGGAAAAGGCAACCATGAATTATCCATCACTTATATCTAATGATTCGATTCAATACGATATTTGTTATGGATATCTAAATTCTCATATTACACGATTTAATCAGTCAACGTAATTTTCAGACTAATCGAAATTCCAATAAATTAATATTCTTCATTCTCACCTGACAATCCGCGAAATATATAATGTGCTTATTTATTATCATTGTATTCTGTTATATAAACAATAAAATGAACGTTTATACTTATAAATAAATTCCACCCAAAACTCATTGACGTCGAACTTAACAGTAGCTTCAGAGAACCTAAAATAGAACGAAAGATTTCCTTCGCAATTTCCTGCAGTCGAATGAAAATGGATTTTTCTCTCTGACAGTATAAACGTTTGGAAGTACACACATGAAGAGAAAACAAAGCCTCCATTCTGCGCTCGTAAATTTATTCCCAAATTGAACTTTGCCTACAGGTGTACGAGGATAATATAAAAAACAGTCTTTTATATTGTGAAGTCTTGGCATTTTTTGTGGGAGTTTTGATGCACAACAGTTTATATTGTTTGATAACATCATAGTAGAAGGTTACTGTGGATGGGACACATATATGCGAAAAAGTTTTTTCTTCGAAGCAGTTGAGTTGATTACTATATATATATCTTCTTTTTTGCAGAATATCCTGCCTAGAATGATCTCAAACTATTGAGATGAACTTTCTGATGAAGAAAAATTCATGGTCTAAGTGGATTATGAATAGGGCAAGAGATACAGTTGTTGGCACTCATCCAGTTAATGGCATTCTGGTCGAAAAATATTCAATATCAGTGAAACGTGGCAATATCATAAGAAATTCTGATATTCAATTCATCATGGCATTATTGCTGTCTCCAACTGCTAGACAAGTAGGCGAATGAGGTATTTCTTGAATGTGTTAGATGAGAGGTGCTTGGTGACGTATATGGATTAGTGTTAGCCCGGTCAAGACATAAAAATAGTGATCAAACAACAAAAATTTTTGTAGAAAGCTTGGGTTGACCATCAGTGAGGAAATTTCAAGAGTTACAATCGATCCCTTGCCTGCTACTAAAGTTAATCGGGGTCAAAGGCAAAAATATTTGTTTTCGTAGGTTTTTCTCGTAAATACTAGAGATTTATCAAAAAGTTATCCCAGATCTAAAACTAATCGAGATTGTAGCAGTGTGGTTATACAAGATATGCACATATCTGCCACGTTTGTACAATGTTAGACATTCAACACAAGTGAACATACTCTATTTGTATCCCTTTTTGTATCCAATAATATGAACTGTACAATTCCGAAAACAATCACTGAAAAGTATTGCATGAATCAAGCTGCGAACGAAGCAGATGTTCTTATAATTGATACAGCTTATCACAACTACCAATAAAATGTATAAGTAATGAGTAATAAGAACAAAAATTATAGTTGGTAAAGATGCTGATTTATTGATACTGTTCTGAATTAATTCCAAACGAGTGGACTGCAATTTTCATTTGGATTCGCTAATTTCAATAGTTATTAAAATTGAAACACTTTGTACTAATCAATACAAATCTAAATAATAATAATAATAATAATAATAGGGTTGACAAATGAATAGAGAATCGAAAATGTCAAAACTCACCTGATATGAACACGTATTAGTACGATTTAGTTTGTTTTCCGAAGCAGATATTTATTGAATCGTCTGAGCTAGTTGACTAGTCACTGGTCGCTGAGTTACTAATCTTAATGGTCAGATGAGATGCTCGGTGAAAAATAACCCATAGACTTCTATGTACCGAAGTATAGGGTAGCCCACAGATAGTTGTTATAATTCTTCATTACCAGGTTGACTTGGCATAATTGATCTCAATGCGCAAGTCAGCAAGAACAATCTTAGAGCATAGGCCTGAATCATTGAGACTATTCCGCGTACGGTATAGTTACATCGTAATCGACGTAATGAGACAAAGAATGAAAAGAAAGGAATTATATACATATACACAAATAAGAACAGAACATGTTCACTTCAAAGCCTCCGATTGATGATATTATATATTTTCTAAAACATGGAAAAGCTCAACCTCAATCTGAAATTTATCGCTCACGAAATTTATCTACTTATCCCAAATGCAAAAAGTAAATACTATTTTTACAAGCGTTAATCGATTTCAATACTACATCTTACCCAAGGAATCCACTTTCTTCTTGCTAGTTATGGTGTTCCGAAAATGGTTCATTGCATAGATAAATACCGATATATAATTTTTACTGAAAATATACGTAACAAAAACAAGTACAATGGTCATCTCATTACCCAACATCGGTATTAGCGATTCAGCATTTGTATCGGGTAAATTATCAAGTTTAGACGTGGCCAGGTAATCAATTGAATCCAAAACACTGGGGATGGAAATTAATAAATAATTATTAAGAATCGATTTCAACTCTACTACAATCCGCTCTAGAACAACTTCTTAACACCATTTTCTACAATAGTAAGAAAGGCTACAGTGGCAAATATGGCTGCAAAAAAGTAGGCTTGTCTTGTTCTCCAGCATGTAACAGTTCCCGAGATCAGTCTTGTTAAAATATTGAAAGATTCCATCGCTGCAACTTTTAGAATCTGTGCAGCGATGGAATACCCGTATACCATTTGGCGGAAATCGCCCAGACTACCAGACAAGGCTGCGGTTGTTTGGTTTGCCCTCCTTTTCGGAGCGCAGGGAGACTTGATAATAACTTACAGAGCACTTCATTCCTTCTTTGGCTTGGACATGACACACCTCTTCCCACTCGGTCGGAACCGATTATTGAGGGGACACCGCTACAAGCTTGCCAAGGAAAAATTTAGTACCACACCGAGGCTCAACTTCCTCCCCAACAGAGTGTTTGAGGCGTGGAATCGACTTCCGGATGGGATTGTTTCGTCACGATCGGTGAACTCCTTTAAGAACTCTCTGGATAGATGGTCCAGCCAGCGACAGCGATATTTTTTTTTTTTTTCAACCAATCAATTCAACATTCAATCTTGTTGGTCGCTTCTTGGGTTACTCTTAGTTTCATATTGTATTTTTTTTTTAATTTTGAGTTTATAGGTTTACCTTTACTCTTGCCATTGTAATAATAATAATAATTCATGTGCTTTTGATGAACATACTGACCATTCGCCTTCATTTGAGCAATTTTTGAACGTTCAAGACGAGGAAGAAGAAGAAAAAGACATCGAAAAGACATGTCTCTTGATGAGGACTTGGAAGCGTCTGAATGAAATTGAAACAACGAAAACAATCAGAGTTGCTCAATATATATTTATTGTACATCTTTATTTATGCATTTACAAAAGTATTTCCTTTTTAATTAACATAATTACAATTCGTGGATTAGGCCTACTCGGAAAACCACTCTAAAAGAAAAATCGCGCCTAGTAGACTAGCTTACAGGTGGCGAGCAAATATGTGCATATCATTTATTACCTCACTCTTACAATCGCGATATCTCAGAACTGGTGACACTTAAAAAAAACTCAATAGGACCATTTTTGTTGATAATCTTTAGGTCCACAAATTTTGTCTGGACTTAATTTTTTATAAAACTGAGCGTTTTCAAAAAAATCCACAAAAAACACAAAATTTCGAATTTTGACCCCGAATAACTTTGGTAGCCGAGACTGGATCTATGGGGACTTTTGAAGTATCCTTCCTGATTAAGAACCCAAGTGTCCTACAAAAATTTGGCTCTGTCAGAATTTTTTTTATTTCAAATGTCTAACAAAACCGAGCTATGTAGAATCTTAGCAATATCACAAGGTAGGAACAAACTTTGGTGTTTTCATGTCCTTACAAAATACACAGTGTTATTAATAATAATAATGCAAACTTTGAAGAATGAATTTGGCTGGAAATATATATTTCCATGCAGAAGGGTGACAATAACTAATATTTTGTTTTGGTATTTAATATTCGATTAAATATACTACTAAAGATATTTTGTCACTTCATCTTCATTGACAGATTCATACAAAATTTGTACTTTGATCTGCAAATAGTTGTTGGCACTAGTGTCAATCACTATAAAAGGAGAGTACCAATAACTATTGATATATAATTTTTACGAGTTTTTTCATTGAAAAATTGTTGTGTATATTTTAAAAACATATATTATCCATCCCGAAAAAATAGAAAACAGATTTCTGATGTTATTTTTTCCTTATGGAAATGCCGAAAACAAAAGAAGTCAAGTATAACAAAAATTACACAGACACAGGCAGCACTTCAAAGAGCCTTGTCAGAAATAGCTCAAGGAGCCTACAAAAAATCGGCATCCAGGAAATACGGAATTTCTAGAGCTACGATTCAATTCAGATTAAGTAACAAGTTAACTAAATTATCACATGGACCACCACCCGTTTTATCCAAAACAGAGGAGAATCTTTTGGTTGACTGGATTATCAATTGTAGCAAAAAAGATTCTTCTCAACGGAAAGAAGATCTGCAAGCTAGTGTTGAAAATTTTCTCGATTAAAACCTGAGAAGTAATCCATCCAAAAATAATTTTCCGGTAGATGGATGGTATGACAGTTTTTTGCGTCGTCGTCCAATCTAATCCGTAAGATGAAGTGTGACTAGTGCCAGTTCAACTATTGCTGAAAACGACATCCGAGGCGAGAACCTGTTCGATAGACTGAATGATACAACACGAGTTTTCAACAGTGACGACACTTGTTTTCCGCTGCTGGTGAGACAACTCCTTCATGCATCGTTTACCCATATGGAAGACTCCCTAAAGAGATTGTGGCGTCAGTGCACAAAACTGGAGGATTGGCATATCTTCAAATGGATGGTTGAAAGCTGAAATATTTTCTGATTATACTGAGAATATTTTTTACCAACATTTATCATAAAATAATGTTAAATTACCTGTGATTTCATTTGTGGATAGTCATTCATCACATACAAAGTCGGTCAATTGTGCAGTAAATTTGAAATAATATTAATTAATATATATCTGTATTCGTTGAGAATATTGAAGCCAACTGATGTATCTTGTTTCAAACCTATGAAAAACCTTTGGAGGAAGGGGGTTTTGAAGTGGAAAAAGGAAAATTCATCTATTGCCATAACGAAAGAGAACTTTGCTAGCATCTTAGAACAGGCTTTCACTTATTTCGAAAAAAACAACGTTACAAGTGGATTCAGAGACTGTGGACTTCATCTCTGGAATCCAAATGCTTTAGACTATACGAAATGTTTAGTGAAAAATAATTCATAAAAAATGAAGTGACTGAAATGAGCAAGGGTCCTTCAGAGAGGAATACTTTATCTCTTGACGATTTCAAAAACAAAATAGGCGAAGAACGACTACGAAGGTTTGAGTTGATGAAAAATCTGGATGGAAGTGGAGATTTAGCAATTATAGACAGGTTTTAAAAAATATTCAAAGATCCAACGATGAACATTGTACAAATCAGGAAGAAAACAAATAAGACGCAATAAAAATGAACCAATCAATGCACAGAAAAAGAAGAGAGAACTGGTGAAATCCTTGAGAAGATTGACGAAACAACGTTTAATAACCCAAATTATATAATTGTGGAAAAAGAGAATCAGGATATGGGAAATACACTTGCCTATGGAACATATATAGATTTTGATCAGAAAACCATCAACAATAATTCCAATTATCCTGGCAATCAAAGCTTAAATTCCACAATCAATGTTGACAAATGTGATCCAACCGAATCACTTCAGACTTTTCATAAGGGCATATTCCCATCGTCTTCGAACTCGATGACCAATATCGCACAATTTCCACTGTGACAATAGCTCTCCTACAGTATACTATAGAAGAGAAGAATGTCCGGTTCTACTCAAAAAAACGCCAATAATCAAGGATTATGTTCAATGGTTCCCAACACCTAAGAAAAATGGTATTGAACATACAGAGAGACTTTCCTTTTACTTTGACTTCTCAAGAAAGATTACAGGACAAATTAGAAAAGGAGAATAAGAAAAAACAAATTGAAATAGAAAAAAAAGAAATGGATTAGAAAAAGCACAGGAAAAAAATACTCAAAAAAAAAGTCATTGTCAGTCAGTGACGATTTCTGCAAAAACGAAAGAATATTGAGAGGACTGATTTATTTGCACAAAAAATTTGTATTCCATTGAAAAGGGAATAAATTGCGATCAGTGCTTTCACACATTCCATCCTTCATGTAATCGGAAACATTATAATATGTCACCACTTGTTAGAATATTTGTTTGAAATACCTGTATGAAAAATACCGACTTCAAACTCTAATCCACTCTACTACTACTTACTGCTACTCTAAGTAGCAATAGAACTATCAAATTCAATGCATCCTCTTCATCAAAAAGTCAATATTATAAAACAGGCTCAGTTGGAAATTTTCAATCTTTGCAGTCCGAAGTTTAGATGAATGAATTTGATAATCCTAAAAGAAGAATTGAAGAAAATTGCTTATCCAATCAATTTGATCAACAGTATATTGCAGTTTTCACCAATTACAAGAATGTTAACTAACGAGCAAACAAATACAAAGTTCTTCGAATAATTATTATCAATACCTGATTTAACCAACAAACTGATTTCAGTTCACTATAGGAAAAATATAAAAATTGTAACCTATTCCAATAGTTCTCTGAATAGTTTAGTATTCACTAACTTTAAGGACAAAACCCCCAAAAAATCCAGTCCAATATAGTTTATAGTATAAATTGTTGTCATTGTGAAAAATTTCACGTTGGTACTACGAGCCAATATCTTAATAAGAGAAATCGTGTAAAATATCAACAAATCAACGAACAGCATTGGTTGAACATAGATAGCTAAGAGACTGGTCACTGTTGAATTGTCTCTGCCAGATATAAAGATTTCACACAAGGAAGATAATTATAATAAAAAATTTAGAAAGCACTGACGTGAGGTCAGATTGCTTTGGCGCTCTTGTTGAGTAAATGCGAGTACATATTCAAACCATAACAAATCTATAAGCACTCTGATCAGGTGAACAAGTCTTATCCCGTACTGAGGGGCAATGTGATGCAAATATGAACGCCTAATGAATGAACAAACCTATATCTCAAATTAAAAATATTTATTCATATTTTTCGCCAAGTTTTGTTCGATGCTTCAATTCCTTTCACCTAAAAACTTACTTCAGTGCTTTTCTGAATTTTTACAACGTATATTATTTCAGCCACCGAGATTGAATTCTATCTCTATGATTTCCCGTTATGAAAAATTTTGATTAATATTACGCCAACTGACACTGTTTAATAAGCCCGGCATTTGTCAATCGAATATCGAGCTGTGATGGCCATCGTTCAAAGAAAATCATGACGTATGTCATTTCTCTTTTCTCTTAAGTAAATGAAAAAAATGATCATATCTTTAGATGGAGAGGAGCTACGGCAATGAAATTTGAGGATAAGTAAGATATCGATATCTCCTCAATATATTCACGAAGTTTTATTGAAATCCAAAAAATATCTCATGAGATAGCACGGATTGAAAAATTTTTTTTTTGGGAATTTTTTAAAAATTTTCTAGCGTGACGATTTCTACGAAATTTTGCGAGCCGTTTTGCTGCAACCTCCCTCAACAATATTTCAGGTATCAACTTGATCGGATGGATTTTCTAGTAGTTATTGAGGAAACAACATTTCAGATGCTCATAACTACTGAACCATCCGACGGAATTGGCCCAATAGCGAACTTGACCGAGATATTTGGACAATTAACCTATTCTAAAAATATGAAAACTCTAGCTCATCTCTTTTGGATACTAGAGAGGATAGACTCAACTTTCGCCACGGATTCTTCATCGGGGTGTCGAACCCAATCGATTGAGACCATTTTCGGCTCGATATTCCAAAATTACAGACATTCGGGCAAAATGATAAGCACTATGTTCGGGTGAACAAGAGCGCCAAAAAGAGGCTATTTGCTGAAATGATCTACATTAAGAAATCCTATTGTGTTAACTTTAGATTAGACTTGGATAATTTAAGTTTGGTATACAGTGGAATAATTAATAGATGTAAAATTTGATTGTTTTCTGTTTTGTTTTAGAATTTTTAGGTTAATTTTGGTAACTTAGAGCAATGATGTATAACGACTACTGTTTGATAGTTAAACAGTTGTTAGTTCGATTTTAATTGTGTTACATTGACATTGTAGTTCATTTTTTGTTGTTGTTTGACAGATGTGTTTCGCTCAGGTCATATTATTTGATTTAAGAATATGTGCTCTTCATCGATTGAACAAGATGTGCAATAATTTTTACAATTTCACTTTTACTTTTGCTTTAAATTGTAACATGTTAATTTTAGTTTGATTTGTCTAGGTGAGATTTTCCACCGGATCTCTTACATACTTAATTTTGCATCATGGGCTCCCGAACTGATAATTATTCTCAATTAATGCCAACTAGTCCCTCCCCATAATTTGCATAATTCAATGTATTACCGCCAATCAACTAAAATAAACAAACTTTCCTCAAGCATGCCGACAAGATATATGAAATTGCACACAAAGAGAGCTCCCCATCGCTAGCAATTAATATAACCCAGTGAAAAGGAACGGAAACCGATGATGAGGCATAGTTTCGTAAAGATGTACATGGAAAAACAAACTTTCGAGATGAAATCATGTTTGCTAATCTAGTAGTTTTACTCATGAGTAGAGTTTAATTAATACATTGTTTGCAGCATGTGTGTACTATTTTTATGTTCCGTTCCTCCCTTCTAAATGAGTTTCTGAAATTGAAATTTGGTTATTTTTTGTATTCTAGGATATTTGTAGTTCACAAGAACTCATCGAAATATTTTATTTTATTTTATAAACAAAAACAACAACTAATTCATTCCTTGATAGATTCAACTTTTTTCATAACTTTTTCAATACTCAAATCAGTAATATATAAAGCAGAAATGAAACCTCAAATCCATTTGAGAATAGAAAATTTATGATTCACTCGAAGTTTATTAAAACGAGTATAAAAAACCTCTATCCAAATTCTAGCATCATAAAAAAAATTATATCACGACGTAAAATTTAGCAAGTTAACAACATCATTAAGTTTCCATTCAAAAAATTTATTGAACTAAAAATAAATTCGATTATGAGATATTGATATTCCTAGAGATTTTTCTTTTGAAATTTTGAAAAATATAATAGGGAAACTTGTTTAATCAACTAAACGTCAGAATGAACTCCAAGTCAATGAGACGTAAAGTGAAAAAACCTGATAAGGGCAAACTATCGGAGATGAAGGTTATGTAACTCATGGGCAAATTTTTGTCAGTGAAATTGAATGCAAATCACGAAGGTAGAAAAGATCTCCAACACAATCTTTATGTGAACCTCTCAGATTCTAGATCAGTGTTAATTCAAGAACAATCATTAATTTTTGTTTTATTTGACATATTTTCTTTCCGGGTTATCATTTGTTGTATTAGATGAAATCAGTGAACTAAGCTGATACATACAATTCTTGTACATAATCAAAAATTTAGTGTTTTTTATTTGCCCTCAATTTCTCATGATCATCTATGTTTTCTTTCAGTAGCCTGGTTGTTTTCTCATTGTCGGAATGATTTGTAGGCAGCCGATTGAATTTCGACATTTGACGTTATTATTGTTGAACTTTCAGATAATTATTTTAAGTTTGGCAGATAAAAGGAATTGAGTTTGGTTTTATTACCTAGTTGAAGCCGTAAGCAATATTTCTCTCTTTCTAGTACAGCCCGCTTTGCCATATCTATGGTAATAATTATATGTCCTCTTTGCTTCTACCGGAGAAAATATATTTATTTTATCAAAAGTTCAATGAAAAATCGAATTAACATAGCGAACAAGTTAGTCTCTTCGATAACTGGCTCTAGCTCTGCATTGAATATGCCCTCAACAAGTGCTACGCATACAAATATTATCTTCTGAAAAATATGTAATAGAGAATTCCTCACAGTATCTCAAGCCCTAATTTCAATCTCAATAATTGTCATAAAGGAATAAATATAAATGTCACTTCGAAATAGATTTTGACATTTGAGATTTTGAGTACTATATTTTTGTTGATTCTCAATAACAAAGACCTACTCTTTTTCTTTTATTTCAACAGTCGTGAAGAAAGTTTAGTCTGTTACTAGGTTAGAATGAAAATCCGATACTCGAAGTTCCTCAGGATCGCCTTCGGCTCGCCCTCGGAATGATTCACTCGTATCGGATTTTCATTCTGCCCTTGTTACAGAATACTAGTGGAAAAGCCCGTGTGGCCACGGGCGCAAGTAAGGAAGCGCGTGGTCGTTATTAGCAAATGCAACTTAAAACAACTGAAATAAAGTGTTTTTCCTCTTCTAGCAATATTACCATATGATTTTGAATCACATGTTACAATTTAATTACAAATAAAGTTAATCAAATTTACAAATGTTTTTAATGGGTTATATGACGGTAATGGTGACCTGGAGTGCAAGAAGAAGATATTAAAGCCCATATCAGTAAAAATTTGTTGAGCGGTGTCGCCATCTACAGCGAAAACATGCCAAACACCCTTGATCTACAAGTTTTTTGTGTTTTTTAGGGAAATTATAGATGTTTGGCACTTGTTATTAATTTTCTGCATCAGTTTAGATGCCTACCGTTCATTTAAAAAATATTTGATGCAAATCGGTTGATTGGTTTAGGCGCTAGACCTTACTATGCATCATATTATTATAATAGATACTATTAAGGTCTTCATCATTTCAGGAAAACAAATTTGATTAATTGAGAATTTAACCTCGTAATTATAAAATAATTTAATTAAATTAAGTGCTCGAAAATGCAGTTGTTCGAGCCGATATGTGAGAGCTCACATTGTCGTGGGAAAGGGTCTTCGGCGGTTGGTTTTCCTTATTTCTCGGAAGACAATGGGCTAACAAATGGTTGTGTACCACTCAGAATTGACTCTTTTGCGTTGTTCTAGTGGTACGATTATAAAATGTCCAGTTTTTCCGAAAAACCAGTTGACCATTTGCTTGGAAGTGCTTCGTGCGCGAGCAACTTTTGTTAGGCGCATCTTGAAACACCCATATAGTCGACTGCTGTTTATTTTACTGATGTGAAAACAGCCGAGTAAGATGGCCGAGTTTTGTACAGAATTTTTCGTACGCCACTGGAATATTGACCGGATAGCGATGCAAACAATTTTGATTCGCCGAGATAATTTGAGATTTTTCAGCACTCATTCCACAGCACCCCTAGGTCGAATATGCCGAACGACGAACGAATTTTCGATTAAAAAATCTTATCTGGCAAACTAGACATAGGATTGATGTCAAATTTGGCAATAGCGTCCAGGAAGATAAACAGACAATTACTTCTTATGCCACTTTTACTTGCACACCCCAGGGGGTCAGTAGGTAATCGGCCTGATTATTAAAAATTCATAAAAAGCCAACCGTAGACTAGAATGCCATCGAACTCCTGCACAATTCTCTACATGTCAGCAAAAAATAATTCAGTAGTTATCTCTGACTTGCAACCCCATGGGGGCTAAAATAACGGCTTAATGATTATTCAAGCACGAATATCTCGAGAACTAGATATAGAATCGACATGAAATCAGGTATTTATTCTTCTTTCTGAATACACAGGATAACTTTATGACTCACTTCCACTTGCTCCCCCTAGAGGGGGGGAGGGGGGGTCTAGCCGAGTTCCAGCCGAGTTTTCTGTGAGTTATTCATACCACGAAATGTAGACACAGGATTGAGGTCAAATTACACAATGACATCCAGAAGTATCAACATATATTTTTTGCATTTGCCACATTCACTTGCACCCCCCAGGGGGGTCTGTAGGTACTCAGCCTGAATTTTAGAAATTCATAAAAAATCAATCAAACGCGAAAATGCCATCATACTCCCGCAGAAATATCTTTATATTGACAAAAAATAACTCAGTATTTATCAGTTAATGATTATTCAAGCAGATACGAATATCTCTAGAACTAGACATAGAATCGACACGGAATTCTGTATTTATTCTTCACTCTATATACACAGAATAACTTTGTGACTCACTTCCACTTCCAACCCCTGAGGGGGCTAACCGAGTTCCAGCCGAGTTTTCTGAGAGTAATTCATACCTGGGAAACTAGACATAGGATTGGGGTCAAATTACACAATAACATCCAGAAGCATCAACTTATAATTTTTTGTCACATTCACATCACCTTGACAGTAATACACATGTCGGCTGCTCAGTTATATAGGTGAGGGTGAGTTAATAAAAATAAATTGACGGAATTGACTATTTTGTTGGGTGCCAGGGTTAATATAAGCCAAGATATAAAGAAATAGTAACAGAGGAAACTTGCCTGAAAGATGAATAACAGAAAACAAAAAATATATAATCGGTATATTTACCAAACTCACAACAATTTAATTTAGAAAAGAAAAATAATAAATCGCTGAAGGCTGAATTAAGTAATAACAGAACGTTAACAAATTTCAGAAATATTTACGATTGATCCTCTATTCCTCAAGTTCTGGAGTATTCTTCTAGTGCCGGTGTAATGGCTTCTGACAGTTGTAGAAAATTGGTAGCCAAATTACTTTTTAATCGTTCTGGAGTATGTTCCTTGTTATGACGATATGGAAATGACAGTTGCGCAATGATGGTAGCCAAATTACTTTCAACTGCTTACTTTGGAATGATGGTTGGAGCTGTCGTACAGCCTGATAGAAATAATTTCCTTGAAATGTCTGTCAGAAATTTTCAAAACCAAAAGGTAATTTTTCTTTCCTAATGAATAGAGAAAATAGAGATCAGTATCGTAGGTACAAGAATAATGAAGGAAAATTCCAATACGTTCTGTCAAAAAAAATATTCCAAAAATTTCTAAAGAAATTGATTCAGAGATTCGAAAAGATAATTAAAACAGAGATGGATAATTTACAAAATAATACTCTAAGAAATTTATAAAAATAATCAATTTTGAAAAAATTACAGAAATAATACTCTAAGAAATTTAGAAAAATAATCAATTTTGAAAAAATTACAAAAAAATTATTCATATAAAAATCCGTTCAAAATATCCAAATTCTTCAAATAATTAACAATGAAATTATCAAATCAATTATCTCAAACGACCAGACACAAGAAGATCGAAACTTCCTGGTAGTTGTAGAAAAAAATTATGCAAAAATGAATATAGGCTTGCTTACCACAAAAAAGGCAATAATACGATACTTTGAATCGATATTCAAATCGAAATGCTCGAGAATAAAAATATACTATTATATATTTAAATAAAGAAATCAAGATATGGAATGAATACTCAACTAATTCAGGCACAGAGATAAAAGCGTAAATAAGAAACCAGAAAAATCGACACTGTATCTGCTCACTTGAAACCACAAGGTCAATCTAAATCATACATCCCTTGATTTTCATTCCTCTCAATTATCACCGGAAAAACTCTCGCGTGTATCCGATCTTGATCGATTTCAATCGAAGATGTCTCCAACAGACTACGCGTAAAAAGGACCTGTGGTGTCGATCAGTGGCGTCTCTAATGTAATTGAGCATTCATACCGTTACAACTTGCACCCCCAGGGAAGTCAGTAGGTACACAGCCTGAATCTTAAAAATTCATAAAAAATGAATAGAGATAGAGATATCTATATATTGACTAAAATATTATTCAGTAGTTATCTCTAACTGGCTCCCCTTTGGGGGGCTAAAATAACGGCTTAATGATTATTCAAGCAGATACGAATATCTCGAGAACTAGACATAGAATCGGCGCGAAATTTGGTATTCATTCTTCTCTCTGAACACACAGAATAACTTTGTGACTCACTTCCACATGCACCACCTGGGGGGGCTAGCCGAGTTTTCTGTGAGTAATTCATACCTGGAAAACTAGACATAGGCTTGGGGTCAAATTACACAATAACATCCAGAAGCATAAACTTATAATTTTTGCACTTGTCACATTCACTTGCACCCCCCCAGGGGGGTCAGTGGGTACACAGCCTGAATATTAAAAATTCACAAAAAATGAATCAAACGTGAGAATGCTATCATTCTTCCACAGAGTTATCTATATATTGACTAAACAATTATTCAGTAGTTATCTCTCTGGAGAACTAGACATAGAATCGACACGAACTTTGGTATTTATTCTTCTCTCTAAATACACTGAATAACTTTATGACTCACTTCCACTTGCACCCCCTGGGGGTGGGGGTCTAGCCGAGTTCCAGCCGAGTTTTCTGTGAGTTATTCATACCTCGAAATGTAGACACAGGATTGAGGTCAAATTACACTATGACATCCAGAAGCATCAACTTATACTTTTTGCATTTGCCACATTCACTTGCACCACCCAGGGGGGTCAGTAGATACTCAGCTCAGTCATTAAAAATTTATAAGAAATCTACCAAATGTGAGAATGCTAATATACTACGAAATTTGGTATTGCAAAAAATATAAGTTGATGCTTCTGAATGTTATTGTGTAATTTGACGTCAATTCTATGTCTACATTCCTAGGTATGAATCACTCACAGAAAACTCGGCTATCTTACTCGGCTGTTTTCATATCAGTGTTTATTTTCAGGTTATACTCGAAAATCTAAGATTCATTACAGTCACGAAGTCATTGACGAGCTTCGAAGCACCGCGATTGTAATTTTGAAGCATTTCTTTGGACCAATTGACACGAGCTTTTTTCGAGCGATTGAAAAATTGTGTGAGATACAACGGTCTTGCAATATCAGTTGCCGCACAGCGTCTATGGTTTTCGGGCAACAACTGATTTCGGACGACCTTTACGAAATTCGTCTCGGAGTGAACTACGACCTTAGTTCAATTCATCATACCATCGATAAACACTGGTCCTTGATGGAGCTTCATCGCCAAGAATTGAATTAAGTTCATCGATGCACTGTTGTTTAGTTAATCCATGTCCAAAGATGTAAAATATAATCGCACGAAAATGTTCATGATTAAAATTCCATTTTTTGGGCGAGATGGATCTTTCATGTTACTGTAATAAAAAAATTAGCGATCGTATTTCAAATTATTCAGACTACATATAATCTCAAAAATAACAAGCTTTACGATAGAGCTGTTAGTTGGCAGATTGCAACACTAGAGTCATCCAATCCCGAAATATAAAATTAAACCCTCCTAATATAACAAAAGCTACGATTAAACTGTAGTAAACTGAATATAAAGATTAAACGATAGTGAAAGAAATAAATCAGCGATGCAACATTCATCCAGTCGCACTGAGTGGAATTGCTAAGCGAAATTGAATCCGATTTACCTTCACTTCCGGTTCAAAAGCATCGAGGGGTTTCAGGAGATTCACATCGATCATATCAAAGCAAAAATGATGCATTGAATACAGGCGGGTCTCTTGAATATGTTTTATGAAAGCCTAGTTAAATGGTTCAAATTGAAGCATGAATCCATGTGTATTGCAAGATACGAGGAATGAGAATTGGAATGTCTGGCAGGAAAAAGATGTGCTAATCATATATTCCGCATAAGAAATTTCTACAATCTAAAATATTCTCCATATTTTCTATTTAATTTTATCAACTTTGTTTGATAACTCGTCCAAAGTGTTCATCAGAGAGGAAACTGAGCCTACAATTCGTAAGTACCATAGAATAAGGACCAAACAAGTTTGTAATATTTTTTTGAGCAATCTGTTGCGGTAATCGTGGTCTGACGTGAAATATTTTGCTGAGAACCGCAATTTTTATCAGTTCATTTAAAATAAAAAATATTTCACTGATGTATCAATTAGAATGAAGATAATAAATTTAAATAAAGGACAAAAGATAATATTATGGATTACGCTAGGCATACAGGGTGAACCACGACGAACTGCATCGATCGATATCTCAGAAACTGAATGTGGGAAAAATTTGAAATTTTGGGAACTTGCCAGATGTCTTGGGACCTATAGAGCTAAAATATTTTCATCTATCGGGCACTTCCGGTTATACCGGAAATAGACCCTAAGTCGCTTATTTTAAATAGGATACCCTATATATTATTACATTTTTGGATTCTACTTAACATTCTAGGCAGATTTCATGTATCATGTCCTATCCCTAAGTCTGAGCGTTTTTGACATATTCAGGTTTTTATGTCAAAAATTACGATTGCAAGCCCTAATTTAATTATCAATTGTTCCTATAAGGAAGCCTTTTTACTTACTTTGGGTTAGGTGTCTTATTGAAAAGGACCTACTTCAATAGATTTTGTATAATACTTGGACAAATAATCATAGAGTGTTCAAAAAAAAAAAAGATTTAGAATGAGATTGAGAAAACTGACAAAACTCGATTTTTTCAAATGGAAATCTATACCTAAAATTTGAAGTTTTCGAAATATTGCCAATTTAATATTTTTCTATGGCGGTTTTGCATTTAATGTGTAAACAATTAGATGTAGGATAGCCACGTTTATATTTGACATTTCAAGTAGCATTTGAATCAGGCTTAAAAAAATTATTTAAGTAAATATTCAAATTGGTGTCCTTGAACTTCTAAACATTTTTCGCATCTAAGCAGCAATTGTTCATGGGTGGCTTTTCTTATTGATTGGGGGTTCAGGTCTTCAAATGCTGTTCTAACACGTCTCATGCAGTCTTCCATGGTGGTCACTGATGTTTTATACACATTATTTTTCACTGTTCCCCATACATAAAAATCGAGCACTGATAGGTCCGGGGAGCGAGGTGGCCAAAGATTTGGTCCATTGTTGGCTATCCATTGATCGTAAAATAAGTTTTCCCGATAATTATTGACCAAATGGGCATTATGTGGAGGTGCTCCATCATGTTGGTAGAAAAGTTTTCGAAGTTCAGCCAGGGGCAAGTTGTCTAAAAAGTCAACTTCAAGATTCCGCAAGATGTTGAGGTATCGGTCTCCTATAAGTTGAAATATGTGTTTTATATTAGAACTATTCAAAAAGACCTAACTTACCATTCAAGTTCTCTTGATAAAATTGTAAGCAAACAATGCCGTCATTTCTTACTGCACAGTAAACGTTAAATTGCCAGGATTCTTGAAAATTGTGTTCCCTAAATGGGTGTACATTTCTATTACTCCAATGATGGCAATAACGTCGATTAAAAACACCATTCTTTGTAAATTTGGCTTCGTCGGTCCAAATGATATTATCCAAGAAAGAAAAATCTTCTTGTGAACGAAGTATTATGAATTCACAGAATTCCATTCTTCTTGGAAAATCATTTTCATTCAAATGCTGCACTAATGAAATTGCATAGGGATGATATTTGTGTTTATGTAAAATTCTTAGTACTGACGATTGAGATAATCCTGAATCTAATGCTACTTGCCTTGAAGATTTTGTTGGATATGCTTCAGAATATCCCAAAATTGCTATTTCAATATTTTCATTTTCAACAACTGGTTTCTTTTTGTCATTTTTGCCTTTACGGATCCAAAATTCTTGAAGTTTTCTATAATTCGTTTAACAGTATTTGGTGATGGTTTTTGTTTATGAGGATATCGGGTAGCAAATGTATCACAGATTCTTGAAATAACTTTTTCACATTGTCCATAAATAATAAATAAGTTTGAATAATCCTCGTTTGTATAATTTAACCGGGCTGGCATTACGATGATTTGAAATGTCAAATATAAACGTGGCTATCCTAGATCTAATTTGTTAAATGCAAAACCGCCATAGAAAAATATTAAATTGGCAATATTTCGAAAACTTCAAATTTCAGGTATAGATAACCTCATACAAAGTTATCTTTATTTTTGATGATTAATGCTACAAAATAATAATAAAATGGGCGGTTTCCATTTGAAAAAATCGAGTTTTGTCAGTTTTCTTAATCTCATTCTAGATCTTTTTTGAACACGCTGTATGATTATTTGTCCAAGTATTATACAAATTCTATTGAAGTAGGTCCTTTTCAACAAGACATCTAACCCAAAGTAAGTAAAAAGGGCTTCGTTATAAGAACAATTGATAATTAAATTAGGGCTCGCACTCGTAATTTTTGACATAACAACCTGAATATGTCAAAAACGCTCAGACTTAGGGATAGGACATGATACATGAAATCTGCCTAGAATGTTAAGTTGAATCCAAAAATGTAATATTATATAGGGTATCCCATTTGAAATAAGCGACTTAGGGTCTATTACCGGTATAACCGGAAGTGCCCAATAGATGAAAATATTTTAGCTCTATAGGTCCTAAGACATCTGGCAAGTTCCCAAAATTTCAATTTTTTCCTACATTCAGTTTCTGAGATATGGATCGATGCAGTTCGTCGTGTTTCACCCTGTATATAAATCCTCTAGAAAGTTGAAAAATCTTCATAGTGAACTTATTAGTAACAACCTCTAAGACAGAAAATAACAGTACTGAAATAAATACAAGAATATTGAATGCAGCTAAGAAAAGTAGAGAGTGGTCCATATTGAATATATTCGATAGAAAATATCAATTTCTATAGGAGTTAGGGAAATGAGAATACAAGCTTCCAAGTCGATTTTCGTGAGAAAACGGGTGCCGAAAACTACACCTCAATACCTTGACTCATTCGAAAGATACAAGGTGTAGACCAATTTTGTTTATTTCTGACCCAACCTCGTGAATTGTTCATTTGTGAATATTTGGTGTTCCTGTGAAAACAATCTTCAGGCATTTTTTTCCAAAGGTATTCAAATGGTGTTCCTTGTGTCATTTCAAAAATATGGTTTTGAAGCTATAGCATAAACTTGTATATTTTATATAGCACCCTTAATTTTTGACGGAGAAAGTCACCAGAACGAGCGCACAAAAGCTCTTGACCCCACGTCAGTGTTTTTGAATTTTTTTCATCCAGGTATCGGTGAGTTCCCAAAATTCTAGTGTACTCATCTATAATATAAAAAGATATGGAATTTGAATGAAAGTATGAAAAACTTTGAACGAAATGCCATCAAAGACAAATTCAAGGCCAACGGAGCTATTGAATAGTGAATAAAATATAAATCTCAATAAAGCTTTCAATCCCTAACTCATCGAGCATTGCCCAAAATGGAATTCAAACCGCAGACAACAGAATTGTGTAAGTGGAGAAGTCTAGTTCAAACCCCTGGGGATAGAGGGAATTCGGAGAACCTATCGAAATCCATTTGATATTTTCATTTCCTTATGCTCTCGATATGACAGAGATTTCGGATTTATTGGGTCGCACAAATCTCAAATGCACTGACATCTCTAATATCTCAGATGTTTGAATTGTTGCAACTGAATTCATGCTCGACGACAATGCTCGCGGATGCTACTTACTATTACTACTAGTAATGGGTAGTACACGTGTAAAAATTGAGTTTGTAAGAGGAGCCTCATTTTTGTACAGAGTATCACTTCAACTTCAAATGAAGCAAGGAGTTGCGACCTTCATCACGCTATATGGAGTGGGACATACTGTGTTCTACTTCCACAGTATAGATACCAACCACTAGTCGCCTTCGTGAATTTTCTTATACCAAGTCTGACTCGCTCATCTCGCAGGAATTCTAACCTCATATTTTGGTCCTTGTTCATTGATTTCATCATATTCTAAGATGTCTGGAAAAATGTCATTATTATTATTTTAGACATCTTAAATAATTCCTTTGCATAATTAATTCCTTCAATAAATAGAAGAATATAATTTTTCTGAGATCTATTTAAAATTTAAGGAATTTGAAGAAAAAGATGCAACCTAACCCTATAACTCAGTGGAATTTCCTTGAGTCAAAGTCTACCATGAACCAGCAAAGCTCATTTATCTAATCATTTAATTTAATTCCTTTTATTTTGTTTCAATTTTGTGTTATTCTCAAATTTATTTCAAGATGGTTAACAATTGTAGCGTATACAACTGCAAAAACAATATTCTCAATAATCCTAAACTTTCTTTTTTCTCAATACCATTAGACACTGACAGGTGAGTGATACATATAGTATTGTAGAAAATGTTGTTTATCAAAAGTTCCGTTATTTGAGTAGTGCTTCATTCAACCAAGGAGATTCACTAGCCTAACCAACGAATGGTATCGATATTGACCTTCATTATGCTATCAGTCCAAATTTTGTATTCATTCTCCGCAGACAAATCATTTGGCTTCCAAAGATAGGTAGGTCAGAATGGATCCTAGAACTGCAAGAAGTAGTTCATAGAAAAAGGATTCGTAGTGAGCACTTTTCAAGTCAAATGAGAAGTGGAACGAAATTGGAAAAGGATGCATTTCAGATAAATTCCAAGAAGGCACAGGTGGAAAATTGAATAAACGTAACTTATAACGTAGTAGTGGAAACAGTAAAAAATGGTGGAAGTGCATTTCGGCCTTCACAAACATTTCAAAACACTTTTCATAAGAATGATTGAACTCATTTTTTCATCCAGTTATTTTAAGTTCAATAATAAATATTACAAAAACATCTGGAATGGCAATGGGCACCCAGCCAGCCCTTCATTAGCAAACTTAGTCATGACAAAACTCATTCATGAGTGTAAAAAAATTGCCTTTAATATCTTGTTTCTCAAATTGTACGTGGATGACATGTTTTTGATAATTCCGACCAACAAATGTGAAGAACTTTTAACTGTTTTCAACCAATTCCATCATCACCTCCAATTTACTTTGGAGATGGAAAGGGACAATTCTTTACCATTTTAGACGTCACAGTTCACAAAAAAAATGATGGCTCTCTGATCACAAACTGGTATAGAAAATCTACTAGTTCTGGACGAATTTTAAATTACAATTCACACTGCAATTTTTCATACAAAGTAGCAGCAATTAAAAATCTTATGTACAGATCAAAAAATCTTAGCGACAGCTCTTTTCACAAAGATAATTTGGTGATAATCAGAGATATTTTAAAACTAAATGCCTACCCGAAATCAATTATTGATAAAATAATTGGGAACAACAATATCAAAATCAGACCGATAGTGGCAAGCGCGGAAAATGAGAATAACACTCAAGATATATATTATGTAAAATTTCCATATATCCCTGGACTCACTAACAAAATAAATATGCTCATAAAAGCGTTTTCTCATAACATAAAAGTAGTTTCATACAACATTTCAACTTGTAGCGCATTATTTTCTAAATTGAAGGACGTCGACCCTATGTTAGATCAGAGCGAATTGGTTTATAAGACCCCTTGCAGTGATTGTTCGAAGAGTTACATTGGCCAAACTAAACAATATCTAAAAAATAGAATAATTCAGCACAAATATGATTGTCAAGAAAAATATAGATCTAAAGATACTAAAACAGCCCTTTGCAACCCATCATTTTGATAATAAACATAAATTTAATTTTCAAGCGGTTTCTATTTTGGACATAGAAAGAAATTACACAAAAAGAACCATCAGTGAGATGATATACATAAAACTAAATGATACCGTCAATTGCCGAACTGACACACAAAATTTGAGCTTGATATATAATAACATATTAGATCTTTTAAAAACAAATATTCATAACAGTGAATTGAGAAATTCAACTTTTTAACAACATATTTTAGACTCCACCTGTTGTTGAACAGGTTAAGATAGAAATAAATATTTCAGTTTCGGAACACTCATTGACCGTAACACGTTATTGTGATGTTTTGCAATTTGTCTAAAAAACATTCTAGACGGAGTTTTCCAAAGTTTCCCCATAAGTTCCTTTTAATTTGCTCAAAACACTAATATTGAGATCCTTTGTGTGTAAAACATAAGTTCGACTTTGGTAAGGTTTTTTCGATTTTAAATTTGTGTTTCCCATTAGAAGCTGTAACTCTTTCTAATCAGAATGTGGATGCTGGGGTTAAAAATACTGAAACTTCTATGGATTCAAGTATATGTACTAGACCTGGTAAGAAGTGAATATTATCTTTATTTATTTGTTGAACTCTGAGTCTAATGAAAGATTTTTTATACTCATAGTGAGAAAAACTGAAGTGACTCAAACATCACCAAGTTTGTCTGCCTCCACTTCAAGAAAAAAAAGGTTGCAGAAGATGATGAAGAATTTGAAGAGGAGAACCAATTCAATGGAGGAGAAAGAAACTGTAGAAATTGACGATGAAAGTTTCATTGGATTCTGTAGGCATAATTTCAGCTAGAACATGGCTGATTTCATGATAGACCAATAGAAACACAAAAGAAGAAATCCCCATGGCTAAAGGTACTCCATCACTTATAAACATTTTGCATTTACTATCTATTTTTAGGACCTAAAGTTCATAAATTTTTAAGAAAATCTTTTTTCTTACCTCATAAGGCTACTCTATGCAGAATAACTACCAAATGGAAGTTTTCGTTGGTTTGAAAGAAAATGTATTTCAAGGAATTTCGGTGAAAGTAATAACTATGACAGAAAGAGCATAGGATTGCATATCCAGATCTTTCGAACCTGCTAATTGTGCATTAGTTTTAATGGCTAGGGGAATCTAGAACAATTGGAACGAACCAATAGCATATTTTTTACACATAATTCTTGTAATGTTGAATATTTGCATGAGATAATGATTCAATATGTTAGAAAGTTAACTCATATAGGTTTAAATGTTCTAGGATTAGTGAGTGACCAAGGAGAAAATTTTTATAAATTCTGTAAAGAAATGGGTAGATGATACCTACTTTCATATTGATGAAAAAAAGAATTATTATTTCTTCGATACTCCACACTTATTAGGGTACCAGGAATAATCTATTCAAGTACAACTTTAAAATAGGTTATCAGAAAAGAATATATTGATATATTATTTAATTATGATAAAGGTAGGATGAATCGCTTGATCCATCGAATATCTGATATCCATATCAACCCAGGGCCATTTCAAAGAATGAAGGTGTCTTTTGCGGCACAGGTAATGAGCAATTCTGTTGCTTGTGGAATTGAAACTTTGGTTTCGTTCAATTTACTTCCTCCAGATGCTATATACACATCTGAATTCATTACATATATCAATCAATCGATTATGTGATATATTCAATTCGTCAAATATGCATTCTCCAAAAATTTTGAAGGGGCCTCATAAAGGTTCCACAGAGCAGAAAAAATCATTTGTTCAAATGTATAAATATTTTTGAAAACCTGAGGGTTATCACTAGAGAGAAAGACGTTACAAAACCAGACAAATTTTAAAGAGGTTGGAAACAAACCATTAAAGCAATGATGTTACTGTGGGAGGATTTGAACCCTGGAATTAAATTTTTATGTAGGAGACAAGTGTATCAAGATGCTTTGGAAAACTTTTTGGGAAATGTTCCCTAATGAGGTGTCAGGGGATAATGCTGATAATCCATCTGCTGTTGCATTTAAAAGAGCTTTAAAAAAAATTTTTTGTCTCCAATTTTTTCAAAAATTGGAAGAAGGTAATTGCATCAAAGATCTGTCTGATATACTGATGGATTTTACTGAGTTTGAAACGGAAGAAGTAAATAAGATAGTTACATCTACTCTTGAAAGTAGGTTCTTTTTGAAGGTAGTGAATGTAAACACAAAAGATTACAACACTATGGATTCACCAGAGAAAAATTGTCCATCTTATGTTTGTTGTCATTTGATTGAAAAATGTCTTAGCGAACATAAGTGTGATATATGTGAAATGTATGGGTCAAGTCAAATGGATCTATCAAATGAAACAATGTATTGTCATTTAAGAAATTACAAACAGAATGAACTATTCGGTGATTCGAAAATACCTCCACACCAGTTTTACCAATGTTTTCATGAATTATTAGATAATAGTTTCATAGATTTTTTCCTACATTGTCTTTAGAAAATCAGGTGGGCTTCAAATAGAAAAAAAAATTAGAGAGGAAAAGCTCCTCATATAAACATCCATGTCCTCAGTTTCCAAAAGTTTATTCATAAGATTGAAAATATATTTTTGGGTAAAATTCAGTAAAACTGATCTTCATAATCGTGAGGCACCAAGAAAAGAAAAATACTGAAAATAAAAATCTGTGAATATTTTTATAATTCTCATTTATTCCTTTTCAATCTCATGAATAGACAAATTATTTTTTTACTAAATTTATTCTGATTTAAAATCTACGTAGTGTTTCAATGTCACAATCTACTTTCAAAAGTATTGAGTAAATATGTTGTATGTTCAGACTATGAGCCACTTTTCACTAGCCAAATAATTTCATTCTGTTAACTTTCTTCTATGACGTTTCATTTGTAAGATCGTATCCGGAAAACCGAATACATATCACATTACTTACACCTGTGACTCTGCAGAACATTTTCAATAAGGTACACAAACATAAGAGAGCACATTCTTTTGTGGTAAATCTTATTCAGTACAATCTTTTGGATGAACTTCCATAATTTAATTGTTTTTTGACAAAATTATCGTAGATGGGTCTTCTATTTTAATGTCATTAAAATGACTAGTAAGCCAGTAGATCCATAAGCCCGTAGATCAATAAGCCCGTAGATCAATATAGGCCAGTAGATCCATAAGCCCATAGATCAATACAGACTATAGATAAATGAGGCCCATAGATCAATAAAGCGCACAGAAACACGAAACACGGCAAAAAAATCCGTTGAAATCAAAGAAACACGAAAGAACGCAAAAAGCCCAAAGGAACCCAAAAAACCCCGAAGGAACGCAAAAAAAACCGTTGAAAGCGAAAAAACACGAAAGAACGCGAAGCAACATGAAAGAACGCGAAAAAACACGAAAGAACCCAAGAAAACACAAAGGGGCCCAAAGAAACACGAAAGAACGCGAAGAAACACGAATGAAAGCTAAGAAACACAAAAAATCGCGAAGAAATACGAAAGATCGCAAAATCCCAAAGGAACCCAAGAAAACCTGAAGGAACGCAAAAAAATCCGTCGAAAGAGAAAAACATGAATGAACTGGAAGAAACACGAAAGAACCCGAAAAAATAAGGAAGAACGCGAAAAAACTTGAAAGGACCCGAAGAAACACGAAAGAACCCGAAGTAACACAAAAGAACGCAGAGAAACACGAAAGATCGCAAAAAGGGCAAAGGAACCCGAAAAAACTCGAAGGAACGCAAAAAACCCCGTCGAAAGCGAAAAAACATGAAAGAACAGGAAGAAACACGAAGAAACGCCAAAAAACACGAAAGAACCGGAAGAAACACGAAAGAACGCGAAAAAACATGAAAGGACCCGAAGAAAAACGAAAGAACCCGAAGTAACACGAAAGAACGCGAAGAAACATGAAAGATCGCAAAAGGGCAAAGGAACCCGAAAAACTCGAAAGAACGCAAAAAACCCCGTCGAAATCGAAAAAACATGAAAGAAATGGAAGAAACACGAAAGAACCCGATGGAACACGTAAGAACTCGAAAAACACGAATGAACCCGAAGTAACACAAAAGAACGCAAAAAATCCAAAGGAACCCAAAAAACCCAGAAGAAGTACAAAAAACCCGAAAGAGCGCAAAAAATACCAAAATGACATGTAAATCGCACACCCTGTATGACATTTTATTGAAATTAGCTCCCGTACGCGGAAAACCACGAAAACTTGAGGAAAACTCTGGTGAAAGTCAGCGCTAGGAATGCGCAACTTAGATGTGACACCCTGTATATGAATCGAAAATATTTTATCGAATTAAGAACCCGTAAGCAGAAACAGCCGAAATAACTCGGAAAGTATTTGTTAATAATAGGCAACGCATATGGGACATCCAGTATATAATTGATTCGCATGGGTGCTTTTTCCAAAAAAATTGAAGAAATGGAATTTTAAAAACACTATTTTAGAAATATAGTTCGTTTCTCGGTGATTTCTGAGGCCGTTTGAACTGAATTAAAAGAAAGATTACACTATACGTGAGGAAATCCTACCTGCAAAAAGGTTTTTATGAAAATATCCATTGATTACGAATGATTAATATAGGTAGTCATATTTTGATAGATTCATTTATATAAATACATACAACCAAGCACGATGAATTTTACACGGTCGTTCCTAAATTTCTTTGTGGAGTGAAAATTGAAATGTACAACCCGAATAAAGTATAATCTGCTATCTGCAAATCCCTACCTGCGAAATATTTATCCTGATTTGTTTATTGTTTGGTTGCGATTACAATACATAAGATTAGAATGTCAACGACAATTGTCATTTCAGAGTAGGAATCGACAGGGGTGAAATGAATTGGCTAGGGATGGCCAAACTGGATCTATGCTGGGTAAATTTTTGAATTTCCTAAATACACATCGTAGACTGTTAAACTATAAGAGAATACCTCACCAGGGTTCTTACGAATCGTATGAATTGAAGAATTTTCAAAATATTATACGGAGTATGGATTAAAATTGTAATTGAAAATATGTGACAATGTTCTGTGAACGTCGGACGTGACTGATGATCTGGAAATTTGTGTTTGAGCCGAAGTAAGCTATTTTCAGCAATTAATTTAAAATATTTTTACTTTCGATTGGAAGATATGAATAGCTTTATCCAAAGGTCCGATTCTCGAGGAAGACACATATGAAAACGGCTTTTCCCGATCGCGTCAGTGGAAAAGCCTTTTCAATTCTACCGGACCATCTTTCGCGAAAAACCGGGAAATCGGTGTTTTAGATAATTTTTTTGAAAATGTTAGCGTGGTGGTATAGGCATGTGAAATGCACCTAACGAAAGTCCGTCTCGTGAACTTTACGGTGCTCGCTTCGCTCGCGAGATCGCCTTCCCCTTTCTACCTCGAAATATCGCATTTCTGAACCCCTCGCCGACCCAAAGTTTTTCGATCTCCTTCTGTGGATTACCACAGAAATATTCCTTATTGTTTTTAATATATTGGGATTAAGTACTTCAATTATAAAAGTAGCTCCTTCAAATGCTGAACAAAATGGATACAAATTTTTGAGAAATCCTTTTAATTGACTAAGACTAAAATTTTTGGCATTTTCTCTCTGACACCTCATGTTGATTTTCCTTTTTCAGTATCTTAATTCAATTACCATGTATATAGAAATAGCAATGGTGGATTCAAATCTTCTGGAATCATCAAGACTGCTCTATTCGTTTGTCTCCAAACTTTCAAGAATTTGACTCAGTCCTGGATATCTCAACAGTCCTCTTTTATTGTTAATATATTTCTAATGATTTTACGGGAATATTTTTCTGCTCATCAAAATTTGATGTACTCAAAATATCAAAGCAGTATACTGCTATATTCTATGAAGGCTAATAATTGAAAAAAAACAAAAGTTCCTCTCCCACATGCTAATGAATTTTGAATATTTTAAGACCAAAGCATACTTCACCTTTGGAAGCAGTCAAAGTGAATATGAATATCAGTTATACATGGAATTAACCGCTTGAATCGTTTAATTTTTTCTATGTACTTTATTTTTATTTTCCTATTTGATTCAACTGATCATATTGTTCTTTGTGCTCTTCATTAAGGTTGGTGTATCAAAGTAATGGTAAATTTCTTTATCACCAACATTTCAATTTGGCTCATCCACTGTTACTCTCTTTAGAAAAGTCAAAACCTTGGTCATGCAAATACCTTACATTACAAGAATTGCGTTCAACTAATACACACAGGATATTTCTAATTATTTTGGATTCCACTTGGCATTTATACTAATGCACAATTGAGGGTTAATACGACCTGTTTCCATTACATTGCTGAAATCCAATAACATCGGCTAAAAAAGAAATGCAGAACAAATGAATCTTAATAGAAATTTTATCCAAATCAACCTTGGATTTCACTTTCAACGAAATCCGAATTTGTAGTAATCCTACATAGTATTGCATTATGAGGAGAATAAAATGTGTTCTCTAATAGATCATAAACTCAAGTCCTTCAAATCAAATGGTGGGTGCAAATTGCTGATGAGTATCTATACCCATGAGATTTCTTTTTCTTAAGCCTAAATTAGGGAGTCATGAACTCTGTTATAGTGGAATTGAAATTTTTGTGCCATAATTGTATGATATATTTTATGGTTATAACCGATTTGGAAGATTATAAAAAAAATGTTTTTTCTTTCACTGAAAACAATGGAATTGTCAGAAAAACCTTTATGCTCTGATAGTTTGTCTCTTCCTTTTTTCAATTTGACTGTAGTCGTTACATTTATGGATTAGGTACCAATTTTTATACAAAAATTAGAAAGCACTGACGTGAGGTCAGATTGCTTTGGCGCTCTTGTTGACCTACTTGCGAGTAAATATTCAAACCTTAACAAATCTATAAGCTCTCTGATCGAGTGCTTTTCTGAGTTTTGACAACGCCATCAAATTCTTTCTCTATGATAAAAATTTTTTGATTAATATTACGTCTGTGCTTTTCTGAATTTTGACAACGTCATCGACATCGAATTCTACCTTTATGAATTCTATGAAAATTTTGATTGATATTACGCCAACTGACACTGATATCTAGGTCCGCAAGTTGTCAAACGAATATCGATCTGTGATGGCAAATCTTTCAATGACAAAGCTCGGACTTCATGACATTTCTATTTTTCTCTTGAGTAAATGAAAAAATGATCATATCTTCAGAAGGGGAAAGCTACGACAATGAAATTTGAGGATGAGTAAGATATCGGTAACCTCAATTAATATACGGATTTTTATTTGAATCTAAATGAAGTCTAAGGAGATATTGAGTATTGAACTTTTTTTTTTTTGGGGAATTTTTAAAAATTTTCTAGCGTGACGATTTCTGCGAAATTTTGCAAGCCGTTTTGTTTCAGCGTCCCTCAATAACATTTCAAGTATCAACTTGATCGGATGGATATTCTAGTAGTTATTGAGGAAACAAAATTTCAGATGCTCATAACTACTGAACCATCCGACGGATTTGGCCCAATAACAAACTTGACCGAGATATTTGGACAATTAACCTATTCTGAAAATATGAAAACTCTAGCTGATTCCTTTTGGATGCTAGAGAGGATACGGCCGGCCGGCCGGCCGGACAGACTCAACTTTCGCCACGAATTCTTCAACAGGGAGTCGAACCCAATCGATTGAGACCATTTTCGGCTCGATATTCCAAAATTACAGACATTCGGGCAAAATGATAGGCACTCTGTTCGGGTGAACAAGAGCGCCAAAAATGGAAATATGGAATAATTTTATATGATGATAATTAACTCTGTAAAAAAAATCAACCCGTTTATATCTAAATGTTCTTGGATTAGTGAGTGATCGAGAAACAAATTTCCATAAATTCTGTGAAGAAATGGGTGTTACAGTAGATTATCCTTACGTTTATATTAACGAAAAAAATTACTTTTTGGATACTTTACACTTAGAAATTACCAGGAATGGTCTATTCAAGTACAACTTCCAATTTGGGTGAAAAATTGCCAAAAAAGAATATATTGCAATATTATTCATTATAGCAAAATGAATGGCTGATATCCATGTCAACCACAGGATATTCTAAAATATGAAGGTGTCTTCAGCTGTTCAGATAATTATATCAATTCAGTTACTTGTGGGATTGAAACTATGATGTCATTCAATTAAATTCCTCCAGAGGCCATAGATACAGGGTGTTCGGCACATGGACCGTCAAATTTTTGGGTCGTTGGTAGGGTCTTTTGCTACCTTTTCATTCTTGGAACCTGGGTCCTTAGTATTACGGTTACGGAGGTATGATTTTTTATTAGGTTTTTCTAAATTACACAAAATGTACCCTTCGAAGCCCCATAACTTTTTGGGTGGGCTTTTTACATGCATTTTTTTATTGTATTAAGTCTACATGAAAGTGTGTTTGAAAAAAACGTATTTATTGTTACAGATAACACCACAAACTTAACACGATTGCCTTTTGATAAAAAAAATATGAAAGTATGAAAACATCTCCACTCCTATTGAAATTTAAAAAAAGTTACAGCTATTACAAACTTAGTTTTATTTTGAAATGCTCTTTGGTTTATAACGTTGCTAACCATATGCTATTTACGTAAGTCAATAAAAAAATAATACTGCAAATAAGGTTTTAACCAGAGGACTGAAGAAAGTCGCACCTAAATAAAAGTACGGATTTCGACACAACACAGCGAGCAAGAAAATTTTACCTGCCCGTTTTAGACGCGTGTGAATTATTATTACTATTTCTGTCCTTAAGTTGGATTGGGTTAGTCGCCGCTGACTTGACCCTACCGTCATTCGAGATTTAACTGTCTCTGATGTTGGAAGTGTCTGTGCCGCGTTGTTCAGTTTTTAAATTTGTATTTTTTGTTTTTGTTACTTTTATCGACGTTTTGCTACTGTTGTTTTAATTTTGGTTGTTGATATGCCTAATTTCACCAACGCTGAGTATGCTGATATGGTGATGGCATATGGCAAGGCCGATGGTGTTGCTCGTGCAGCTCAAAGGATTTATCAAGCCAAATTTCCTTATCGAAGATTACCCCACCACGAAACATTCTAGACGACTTATCGACGATTAAGAGAGACTTGAAATTTTCAAGAGCCTCGGGTCAATGTCAGGCAACACCATGTAGCAGTTGACAATCATATACTTCAAGCCTTTGAAGAAGATCCAACTACAAGCATTCGTGTCGTTGCTCAAAGACTCAACTTAACGATTTGGAAAGTTTGGTCTGTACTTCGGGATAAAAACAACACGTCTTTCATTACACCCCGGTACAAGGTAAATGAACTTTTTAATGATAAATTTGTCCTTTTGACTGCGAAAAAATTGTCACAGACTAATTAATTTTATAAATTATGACAGGTTTTCATGAAGGCGATCCTGCCAGACGGTTGGAATTCTGTAGATTTTGCTGCACACAGATGTCGATGACAACTTGTTTCTAAAACAATTTTGTGGACAGACGAATCCTGTTTTAATCGAGAAGGAATAACAAATCTGCACAATTTACATCACTGGGCACCTAAAGATGAGAATCCCCACGTGGAAAGGCAAATGAGTTTTCAACAAAAATTTAGTGTTAACGTTTGGGCTGGTGTGATAGGAAGACATCTCATCGGGCCACACTATTTACCGGCTCGACTAAGTTGGCCTGCTTCTCTGCATTTTTTGCAGAATGCTTTGCCGGAGCTACTAGCCGATGTTCCGGCCTTCGATGAAGACTTGCCGATTGTGTTCCAGCATGACGGTTGCCGGCACATTTCCTGAGAGAAGTTCGAGATCACCTCGACAACTCTTTTCCAAATTCATGGATAGGCAGAGCCGACCCCATCCCTTGGCCCGCAAGATCTCCAGACCTAACACCTTTAGATTACCATGTCGGGGGTAGAGCCAAAGAATTGGTTTATTTCACAGAGGTACCTACAAGAGAGGTGTTGATTGAACGCATAAATGCGGCATTTGTGGTAATAAAAGAAGAAATGTTGCTAGCCACTACAACGGTCGAAATCAGAGAAGGTGTCGGGCATGCATTCGGAGTAGAGGAGAACAATTCGAACAGAATTTACGTTAAAGAATCGTGTTATTTTACTTTGTAAATAAACAATCATACAAAAACTGTATTTTACTAAAATCTGTCCTTACTTTGCTATTTTATCTAAAACACTATTTGTAGTATTTTTTATTTATTGACTTACGTAAATAGCATACTTTTAGAAACGCGATGAACCAAAGAAAGTTTTAAAATAAAATCAAGTTCGCAATAACTGCATTTTTCTTAAATTTCTTTTAGATGTAGAGATGTTTTCATACTTTCATTTTTTTTATTAAAAGGCCCTCGTGTTAATTTTGTGGTGTTATCGGTAACAATAAATACGTTTTTTTACACACACTCATGTAGACTTAATACAATAAAAAAATGCATGTAAAAGCCCCACAAAAAAAAGTTATGGGGCTTCGAAGGGTACATTTTGGGTAATTTAGAAAAACCTAATAAAAAAAATCATACCTCCGTAACCGTAATACTAAGGACCCAGGTTCCAAGACTGAAAAGGTATCAAATGACCCTACCAACGCCCCAAAAAAATTTGACGGTCCATGTGCCGAACACCCTGTATAAGTAAGTGAAATGAATGTATAAGAGTACGCAGTGCAAACTCTTGTGTATATGTCATTGCGTGCTCTTGTACATTTCTCCAACTTTGTATATTATAGTAATATATTTAAATCAGAAATCAATATCTTCTTTATTGGACAACGCTAATAACTCGACAATGCTTCGATTAACAAAATTAATATCGATTGTCACGTACTTCATTATTAGTCAACCGCACAATACGAAAAAACCCGTCAAATATTACACCGTTTCAACACCTGACTTCACAAACACCTGTACTGTGAAGGGACTGTCGATAATACAGGAACTGGTATTGATTCATTGGGGGAATCCATTAACAATTGTTTTTCAATTCCTCAAATAAAGTATAGATGAGGATGCCGGTAGTTATAACAGCAGCGTGTTCTTATACACATTTATCCTATTAGAAAGAATAGTAGCCGATCATCGTTAATGCATACTTCAGGATAAACATCTGATAACCTGCAACAAAATGAAAATTCTCTTATGAAGTGCACAGAAAAATATGCCGAGAGGTTAAACAGTTAATCAAATTCATAATGCCGAAATATCACCAAGTGTATCCTTCTGATATGAGTTTTGACTTGAATCTGATCATTCTACTCCGTATTGCTACTTTTTGCAATAGCTAATCAAACAATTTCCCTATTTTGTTCAGAGCTTTTTTTGTAAGATACTGAAAGTTATTCAAAAAACAATACAATTGCAAGGTTTAATTCAGCTAATCAATATTGATATTGGAAACAGTAGATGTAATATAAATGTTAATTTTTGATAATCTTATTTAAATAAGTAGTTTAAAAGTTATTTATTATAACAACAGAATTTCGCATTGTCAGATATGCATGTTCAGGATTGTTGATTCCTGAAATATCTTTATAGGAGTATACATAATTTTCAAGAATTGGATTAACAACTAAAGAATGTTTATTTTAATTGACAAGTAACAGTAAGTTGGTTGAAGATATCTCAACATACATTTCAGGCAACAGTTAATGCAGGTAATGGAAATGATAAATAATTTTCAATATTTTTGGAAAGACATCATATTAATTGTTAGTTTTTATGCTTTAAATGACCTGAGTGGCCAAACGCCTTGTTAGTTGAAAGGTATATCTCTTCAATGCACAGTAAAAGGATCAAACACAACTCATTTCAACCCTGAAATTGGAATATATGTTTTAAATGGCTTGACTACTCAAGCCAAATGTATTGTCGGGAAAGTTTACTTATGGTTAGCAAATATATCTATTCGATAAATTACATAAGTGATCAAACACAAATGTAATAGATTTTGAAGGATTTGATTGTTTGTATGTATTTTTAGATGTAAACAATTGGCATATCAACTTGGTAAAATGATATCGTTTGATTATCTAACTACTATAACATTTTTAACTTATAATATAAGTGTTTGACTTTGTCCAGACCTCTGGGAAGTGCTGAAATTCATTCGTCAAATTGTTTTTTGTATGTGTATGTGTTTATATGAATCCGTTGTGGTCATCTATATAGCTTGACATCAATATTTGAATTCAAGCAAATTTGTTGTATTACCGATAAATAAAAAGCTTCTTCATCTTTGTGGGAAATCTTATTTTATACCCACTATATCAAATCAATTTATACCAGAAATATAAATTTATACAATGATGTGATAATAAGAACTTCTTATTTATAGATCTCAACCTGAAAATATTTCCAAAACATATTAATGACCGTAAAGAAAAATTGGTAATTCAGTTAATCAGACAATTCACCTGTATGGGTAGGGAATTGCTCCGAATTCTGAAGTAGTTTATATAGTATTTCTGTTTATACTATCAATAATATTCATCTTCAAGTGTTAATGCAACCAATGTCTGATTATGGGTGGTGCAACAAAGCACACAAACCAGATCTATAGAAATGTTTTGTTCGATATAGATTCATTATTCAGTATTCATCAGGTGGCATTATATATATTTTGATAATTTAAAGAATGACTAGTAATTTGAATTGCGCTCTTATAGTTCTCAACTGATTCTCTCAAGCAGATGATTCATCTAATTGATGAGAATTTGATAAAACAATATTCTAACTAAGGGAAAACAATTTTGTGCTGACGAAACTCTCAAACAAAAAAGTTCGCTAGAATTTCATTGATTATCAGGTTGCTGATAAATAAACTAAGATTCTCATTTCGTTTCGTCAAAATTTGAAATTTCGAAATATACCTAGATACATGCGCACATTTCTTTTTTGCATGTAATGGTTTTCGATCGTTCAATTAAAATGAAATTGTATTCCAATTTGTAGTAAACTCTGATATAAAGGGAGATCTTGATTTATTCCTCATCTAAAAGTACGAATTCACTACAAATTGCATTTTCAAGTAATCGTCGTTTAAGGGTTAATAGCATTTGTAGTCAGCAAAAGGTCCTAAACTGGTACCTGCTCTTGAGTAGGGCCGATTCTGACTGTACTGCAGCTGTACCGAGATTGTACTGAAAAAACCGGAACAGGAACCAAGATGAGGATTTGGTCCAAAAATGATTAGAGAAAAACTCGAACACGTTGCTTTTTGGCAAAATGCGCAAACTCCTAGGACTCTTTGAATCGGTTACAGCTGAAAGTTCGAATTTAATTCTCTTGATCATATAAGCCACAAATTAAAAGAAAACCAAATAGATTTACTGATATCATTGAGTTATTACATTTATGTATTTATTATCAACATCTCCAATAACAAATGTACCATCCTAGGAGCCCTTGATAATATTAATTTATTATCAATCAACTACATACCAATTTATGCAAGATTCAAAACAATATCGGGTAGATTTGTTTATTTCTGTTCACGAATGCAGATAAAATTCAAACATTTCAAATTACAAATTACGAAACAAATAGGTTAACTCCTCCCTTTGAAGACGCTTCTACAGCAAAATCCTGAAATGGTCCTGAGGATAATCCCAGAACCGTCAGAAAATAATTAAAAACAAACCTGATGTAATCCGAACCTCGGACTACTCGGTTCGAAAATTGTCAGAGAAAACCGGAACACCAAACACTTAAATACGCATGTTCCTGATGGTTCTAGAACAGTCAGATTTCGGACCCGAATAAAGCTACAGACTGACGACGGTTAGGTGAGCCTTGGTCTCGCTGACTCGTCACACTTCAAATAAGAGGATGCGAAACGTCGACAGTGTAGCAAGCAATAAGAAAATTCGCAGTTTTGACATAGTAAAACATAAAAATTATAAGACATTCCTCTAGAGACACTGGACGTGTGTCAAAAAAATAAAAACACTTGTGTAATGTGAATTTATGCTAGAATGTGAAGCAGGTAGCAATGTTCTGAAAACAAAATTAACAGGGTGTTCTTGCAACCAGCAAATTTGATAGGAACATGTATTTTTGAAAATTATTGAGGTAGACAATAATATCGATTTGCACTAAAAATTCAACCAATTCTGATCAAGCCAAAGTTCTGTATAAAAACAAAACTCGGTCGAATCGGACAAATCCACCTGTAGATTAATAAAGGCTCCCAACCATAAACCGAATATTGTTTCGAAACTGCCTCGACTTGTGTAAACTTCTCCTAAAATCTGACGTTCTCCTCCGGAATCAGGTAAGGCTATACGAGATTCTCGCATATATGGTGGTGGCTTTAAAGCAGCAGTAATTTATGAGTACTCTTGAAGGGTTTGTAGTTGAATGTTCATTAAAATTTTTGGTAACACTGAGTACGTAAATGGAATCTATAACTTCTAAAAATGGTTTGAAAGGCTGTGATATCTGATTATGGATCCTAGAATACTCAAGCTATGTCATATTTTTATTCCGGTATACCTTAAAACCAGTATAACAAACATAAATGCGAAAAAATGTTGAATTTTCAATAAAAAATCTGCAGCCCCCACTTGGTGTAATAATTTTAATCATGAATCGGTTCGTCAAATCTGTCAAGAATATTTCTCTGGCACAAACACGTTTACTGAAGCAAATCAAATTCTCAGCTGAATATTCGAAATACGAGGTTGAAAACGTGAAATTCTAATTAATGTTAAGGGAAAATGAATCGGGCTGTTTAACAGCAGCGAAGAATTCATATAAATTCAGCGTTTCCGACTGTTTGAAGAAGACGAAGACATCAAAGTAGCTCTGAAAGATTTAACTGTTCATTTTACGTTAAGATAGTCGTGTCAGAAAGAATAAATTCTGGAGTTCTTCACTGTTGAAATTCGCGTCGTGCAATAACCTGGATAGTCTCTTTTCCGATTCCTTTTATACGGTCCTCCTGAAATTTTCCACTTCTGTTTCCCTCGGATGTACATGTGAATATTCGGAGGGATGCTCATAAAAATGAAAAGAAGTAAATTTATTATTGAGGTGGAATCCTAGGTGATAAAATGTATCTCGAAATCTTCGTCGTGGTTGATAAATATTACCATTTCAATATCTGTTTCATCAGACACAATTCAAAAAAGAAATTAAATCAATTATGACATGAGGGACATTCTATAACATAGAGGAATATAAGGATTTACGTTGGTTAAATTTCGATCATGTATCTTAACTGTGTCTGACACATGTAATTGATCATTTATCTTTGGTATATGTTTGTATTAACATTGCTGTTTATTGCATGTTTTTGGTGGAAGTTCCCTGTTACAGAATTTATCCAGACATTTAATAATAATAATAAATGTCTTACCAAATTCTGTAACAGGAAACTTCCACCAAAAAATCAACCAAAACATGCAATAATCATTATAATAAATGTATTTGTCATCAATATTACAGAACAGGTCAACTTTAATATACAGCAATGTCAATGCAATCATATTACATAGATAAATGATCAATTACTTGTGTCAGACACAGTTATGATTTGTCAGGAGATCCAAAAGAAAGCATCAAAATCAACAATTTTTCGATGAGCCAATTTACAAATCGATACTGACATGCAGGGTGACCTATTTTATTTTTGGAAATTCAGCCCGCGTTTGAGAGAACTTGATATTAAAAATTCATGGTTTCTTGCTTAATTTTTCGTAACAAATATTCGACAGAAATAAAAAAAAAACCTGAAAATTCGTCTAGATCCGACCACAGTTAGAAAACTCACTAAGTTGAACCAGTACCATGTTGCTGCAAGTCTTTCTACTGGAAGCTCTTGTTCATCTGAACATATTGCTTACAAATGTCTATTTTTTCGAATTTATAGCTAAAAATCGTTTTATAACTTGACAGGTTTTTTTATTTGTCTATATCCAATTAATCTTGTCGTCTCACCTGATACCAGGTTATCATTTATTTTCATGTATCAATGAAACATCCTATGAGCTTGAAGATAACGTGAGATATTCACTATCAGTATGAATACTAAAATGAATAAAAGAAAGAACAAATATACATGTTGCACAATATCAAAGGGCGATTCAAATAGTTTTTAGGAAATTGAATGAAAATCTTGTAAAGGAATTGCAGAAACTTTCAAATCTATCCTAATAAACTTTTATATTGATGAAAATTTTTGGAAAACTCTAACCTGAAATCAGGATCTCTTGCGAGCATGCTCTAAACTATTTTCCCGTACTCTGAAAAAATGTGATAGTGATACAACCGCCACAGTGGATAAAAGAACTTATTTCTCACAAGAACCATTTTTCACAATTTTCTCTAGAAGAAAATTTACACCTCAAAAAAAAATTATAAATGCATGGTACCAGAACTGGACTATAAGGCGGATACATAAAAACCTCCCAACTAAGGTTCCGAAGCTTTTTTGGCGGGTCATCAGAGACGTATGATTTCTGGCGAATACGACATCTCCTCTATTTGCTAATTCTGGTATCTTCTGATCAATAGCTACTTTCAATCAGTCTAATTGCTGGCAATGAAGATCCGAGTTAAGCGTCTGGCCGTTAGACAGTAGCTCGAAGTAGATGACCCCTTTCCAATCCCACAATATACACAGAAAAATTGTCTGGGCCGTCAATCCTTGTTTGGCCACCAATTGAGCTGCTTCAACGGTTTTCGGCCATGAACGTTTTTGCTTACATTGTCGTATATGACCCATTTCTCGTCACCTGTTACCAGCCTTTTCAGAAATGGATCGAATTCGTTCCATTTGGTCAAGGAATCACCGATGGAAACACGATCCATCAAATTTCTTTCTGACTGCTCGTGCAGCACCCAAACATCAAGCCTTTTATGAAGCCAGCCTAATGTTGAACTGTTTTATGGGCCATCTTTAACTCCTGAGCGATGCTGCGGCCGCTCTCATGCCGGTCTACTTGGATCATTTCCGATATTTTATCAACATTCTTGACGTCAGGCCTTCCAGTGCGTTCTGTATCTTTCACATCAAAATTATCGGAACGAAATCGGCTAAACCAAAACTTCTCGTGATGGGCTGTTACAGTATTGGGGCCATAAACTTTATTTATATTTGCAGTAGCCTGACTTCATTCTCCACATTATAAAAGCAAAATTGAAAAATATACCGGATATTTTCTTTGTTCAGCTCCATTCTTGACGCTGCTACACACAACTAAATCGTTCAATCACAACAATGACAATAGTATATTATATACCGCGGGACTGAAGTAGTACATTTAATCCTGAAGGTAAAGTTTATGGCCCGACCGCAGGGAGGGCCATAATTTACCTGAAGGATTAAATGTACTTCAGTCGCAAGGTATATACGATACTTTTGTACTTCCTGTATGATTTTATTAATTATTTCAATAATTTCAATCAGTTTTTCTCTCTTCAGCTCATTTAATAAACTGTCTTTAAAATAAGTTACCATAGTAACATTGCGTAGTGACAATTATAATTTAGAAACATTGTCATTACTAGTGTCATTGTAAAGAAACATTGTTATTGATAATTATTGGTATCATGAGTGACGAAGGTGTATCTGATATTGATAAAAGAGCCGCCGAAGTAGGTGAAGAATTGTTACCACCGAAATCTAGAAAACTATACGAGCAGCAGTACGATGCTTTTAAAAAGTGGTGCCGCATAAAAATGTGAGACAACCTACTGAAAATGCGCTGTTAGTCTACTTCAATGATAAATCAAAAGCGGTTTGTGACTCAACTCTCTGGGCACATTACTCAATGCTGAAATCGGTTATTAACATTAGAGAAGATATTGATATAAGTAAATTTCCAAAATTATTAGCTTTTTGAAGAGAAGAAATGAGGATTTAAGCCAAAGAAGTCAAGAATTCTCACGTCTGAGCAGGTAGATCAGTTCTTACGGGAGGCTCCGGATGATAAATATTTGATGCTTAAGGTAAATTTGGAAATGTGTTTATATTCAGAAATTTTAAGAAATAAATTTTTTGTAGGTTGCACTTATTTTGGGTGTTGCAGGAGCTTGTCGTGGAAAAGAGTTGGTTGATTTAGGAATCGACGATGTGAGAGATTTGGGCGATTCCTTCCTAATTGCGATTAGAAACACCAAAAATAAAATTGACCGAAATTTTGTGATCAAAAATTCAGAAAACAGTGCCATCAGTTTTGTGGCGATATTTTGAAAATATGTGGCATTGCGAAAGACAGGGACACCTCATTCAAAATTTTTGTTCAATACATCAACAAAGAATGTACTACGCGAGTAGTAGGAAAAAACATGTTTGGTACATTTCACGGCAAATAGCAGCTTTCTTGAAATTAGTCTTATACGGGACATTGTTTTAGACGCACATCTGCGTCTTTGTTAGCTGATTCGCTGATTGAATCGTCTATTAAAAATAAACAAAAAATTTCAATTAAAATATTTGGTCAAGTCACCGATTCGTCCACTATAGTTATGCCACAGTCCTCATTCTCGCTTCCTTTTTCCGCAGGATCTTCGAAACAAACACCAGTTCAATATGATAAGGACCTATCTGTTATTCGTCAGTTACCTGCTGCATTAACCCAGGAAAGACTGGTCAATATGACGAACTGTCACAATATTAATTTGAATATTAACGTTAATTACCATTCTAATTAATTGTATTTTTCAATAAATTATCCCTTAAATTCGTTTGTTTGTGATTTAATCGTTTCGGGAGTTTCGTCAATATTTAATCCCGGAGGGATTAAATGTGACACTTTAGTACCTGTCACAAGGAGTGAAGTTGTCACTTTAGGCCCGGAACTACGAAAATATGTTTTGCTATAACATAAATTCTTTTCTTCAAAGAAAAGAAGTTTGATGTGATGCGACAAATACATACAGAGACATAGGTCAGTTGAGCCATGTGTTGACAAAATAATGGATTTTTTCTGCAACCTAATATATTCAAGTCCATAGGATGATTCTTCGGAATATTCTGAAACCTCTACAGGAACCTAAGATCGATGAATCATCCCTATATACAAAGCGATACATTGAACTTTTTCAGAGAACAATTTTTGGCCAAACTTGACAGAATACGACAACTTCAAATGAACTGAAATGAGCCAAAAATATCTGGCGATTGTTTTGTGATTTCCTAAAGTAAGTGAAATAAGCTGGCCAAAACTCCTATATCTACAATCATGAAATTTGAGAATGTGTAAGATATCAATAACGTCCATACAAGCACAATTTTTTTTTACAATTCTACGAATATCATATGAGATATCAAGTACAAGAAAAAATTTTTGTGAATTTTTCTTGACTTGTCTATCGCGACGATTTCTTCGAAATTTTGCAAATCCATTTGTTTCAACTGCTTTCAAAACACTTTCAAAGTAACAACTTGATAGGATTGATAATCTAGGAAAACAAATTTTCGGTGATCACAAGTGCTAAACCATTCGACGGATTTGGCTCAATAATGAAGTGGATCCAATTATTTGAACAATTAACCAATTCTGCAAATATGAAATTTCTAGCTCATACATAGTGTACGACCGTCCGGACATACTTTAATTTAACCATGGAAGTAAAATCCAATCGATTGCGAACATTGTTCGAGCAAAACAATGTCTATAATTTTCAAATATCGAGCTATGTTCGAAAATTACAGACATTTGGGCAAAGCGTAGCATATGGTTTTTGAAATTATGAAATGGTAAGTACTATTAATCTGGAATTTGAATTTTCTTCAATGAATTTCTAATGAATTTATTTTCCACTCCAGATGCTGAATAATGGAAATAATATCATTCTTAAAAGAATATCCTTAAAGTTGGAAAAATATTAATATAATTTTTTGTTCATGAAAAACATTCATAGACCAAATTGACTTGTTGCTATCAATTCAATATGGAGCTAGCAGCATCAACCTTCGAAAACTGATCTTAAAATTACATAAAACAACATTGAAAATTTATTTTGTCGAAGAATCAATCTTTTGCGAAAAATAAATTGAGTGATTAAATGAATGAAATTAAATAAATACGATATTCAAATTGATTATTTGGGTATATACACCAAGTGTCCACGAACTTCCTCCTACCTTAGATGGTAAATATAACACAAATAATCATTTTATACTAATGATCCATTCAAAATTTCTGTGTTCACGTCTATTTTGGAAAAGTCTGCGTTTATGTGGACCACTGACATAAATTTCACCTACTGAATTCTCTTATAAACATCAGTTTCGGAAGTGTAGGATATCACCACACCCCACTCACTCTATCTTGATAGGGAAGGTTGTGATATCACGATATGTATATGAGAATACCAGGTCCTAGCGCTACTGTTTCTCCAATGGAACTCGTGTATGGGAACTTCTATTTCCATAACACAATTCTCAAGGCCTGCCGAGAACATTGGAGTTCTTCTTATATTTTTATTTCACCCGAAGGCGGAAAACTGTTCAATTTCTCATAAGAGCCGCCAGATGTCACCATATTTTCCTGAGGCAAATTAATGGAAATCCACTTTTCAATATCCGGTTCGGGTTTTACAGCGCTTTCACATAACTGAAGTCTTTATCTCTAGCGAATGCGGGATGAGAAGGTGCTCTCTAAATTACTAAATTTGATACGGGAGTGAAAAGAAGCCGCATCCCAAAATTTGTTTCTCCCATGAAAAATGGCGTCATAAAGACCGAACTTTCATTTTGTTTGATGGAATGAAGTGTCGAAAAGTTGGATCGTGCCCAATTTTAACCAGCGGAACGTGTAAGTAGGATGGTTAACTTCTTGGAAATATTGAAACCGTCGAATTATGTTCACAATTTGCAATAAATGTTGGTGAAGAAGTAGAAAATTGTAAGAGGTTCATGCAGAAAAGTTCTACTACTTTTTTTTTTTAATCTGAAACAAAGGCTTCTACAAGGTGTCCAGAGAAAGTATCAGGTATTAGTAAGTTCAATAAAACAAAAAATATTTGTGAGCAATATAAAAGTTTATTGTTAATTATTAACATAGGAATTGAAGAATTATTTGGATGTTATGCAAATGATGACCGTTGCGTTGCTGACATTCTTCTACGCGGGAACGAACATGTTGGCACAAAGCTATTGATATTGCTGCCATTTCTGACCTGAAGTTTATTCAACTGGGTTAGATTAGTCGGATTATTTTGATAAACCTTACTTTTAAGGTATCCCCATTCAAAATAGTCAAGCGGGCTAAGGTCGGGGCTTCTGGGAGGCCAGTTGAGGTTACCCTTCGAAAATTACTTTATTTGAGAGTAATTCGTTAACAACTTCCATCGAATCATTTGAAGTATGGCAAATGGCCCCATTTTGCTGCTACCACGTTCTTTAGTTGAAACCTGCAAACTCCTGCAACTCTGGGACCAAGAAATTTCGCAACATATCGCAATAATGGTCACTGTTTACATCAATTTCTGGGCCTCGTTCGTCTTCATGAAAATATGGACCAATTTTGCCTTCAGCAGACATAGCGGTCCAAACCACGACCTTTGAGCTATGCAGGGGTCGTTCATGCTGCCGTCTCGGATTTTCCACTACGCAGTACCGACAGTTGTGCTTATTAACATAACAATTCAGGTGAAAATTTGTTTCGCCACTAAACAATGCTGTTAAAATTGTTAAATCGCAGCACATTCCGTTCGCAAAATTCAGTGGATCAGCATTGTCCGCATCCTTTAATTCTTGAACCAATTGAATCTTATAGGCTTTTAGATCTGAGTCTTTCTTGGAAATCGAATGTAAAGACGATTTTTTTTTATTTTCAACGGTTGGCTTCGCTTTCGGATAGATAAAGACGGATTTTAACGAACCGACGCTTCAACTTCTTCAATTGTTTCTTCATCGCGAATTGAACGAGGACGACCAGAGTTATGGACTGTCGTACCGGTATTCTCGAGTATCCTGATCCATTTCCTAATGATATCGTCACTTGGCGCGTGGCGTGTACGACATGATAGAGACATTGAGAAGTCACTATTGAATCACCATTACCAAAATACGCTCATACGCAAAATGCGCCCTCGAGTACAGTTCCATCGTGACTGAAACTCCACTAAATGGCGGACGCCACGAACCCCTTACCGCTTCTTTTAGACACCCCGTTCTGAATATGGCAAATACTGATACAATTTTTGGACACCTTCTAGTTCAAATATTTCAAAATATAAAAGATATCAATTGTGATGTTTTAGGAGATCACATTTGGGATGATGAACAACTCAGTAACTACACTATCTGCTTTCAAAATTACTATTGGACAAATATTTTGAATTTGGAATTCACCACGAAGTGTTCCTATAGTAAATTTCTGAAAAAGCACAGTATGATCTGTAGTAACTAAGACAAATTTGTTTAAAAATCAATGAGTCATTCACTTGTTAAATTCTTAAATTCAATTTTGGGTGCTATTACACTATTTATAAGTGGTTCGGTTTCTTGAGATATATCTCAGTTTCGCATATGCAGTGAATTTTGTAGTCAAATTAAAAAATCATTTGTTGGGATATTTCATTTTTTGTGCTTAGAAAAAATAAATGAATATTTTGACTTCTAAACATCCCTAACATAAGTTCAGACCTGAACCTCAATATATCTCGAGTCTAGTTTGTTTTTGATCCAAATCCATCGAATAGTTCAGGACTCATGACAATGTGATATTTGGTTTCCTCAATAACGTCTTGAATATCCATCTGATGAAGTGGTAACTTGGAAATACTTAAACAAGGTTGTAACGAATTGGCTTGAAAAATTTTCAAGAATATTTTTTTGATACTTTTTAGCTCATAGAAGATCAGTAGGATTTAAACGAAAATTCGTGAATATATGAGGAGATTGATATCTTACATATTCTCAAAATTCAACATTATAGATCAATGCCACGAGTAGATATAGGGGTTTTTGCGTGCTTGCTTCATTCACTTATGGGGTAACAAAATATTCGATAGATATTTTTCAGTATCTTCCAGGTTGTCATGTTCGGTCAAATCTCACCGAAAATCGTGCTCTGGAAAAGTTATATGTTCCTTGGTGATTCATCCTCCTGAGGTTCCAGTAGAAGTTTCAGAATATTCGAATTCAAAGAATCATCCCGTTATTGCAATTGTGAGGTATTCCAAAGAACAAGAGCATTGTGGAATCCGAAGGAAAACTGAGAGTTGTTATTTTTAGTTGCCAAATAATGCGGATATTCAAATTTAATAAAAAAATTATTCATGCCCGCAACGCAGAAAAATATAGAATGCTCAAATAAGAATTGTTGGTATGATTTGCCGCAACGTGTTTCTGCTTATTGATTTCTTCAGGACAAGGCAGCCGTAAAACCAAGGAATGACTGGAAATAATAGAAGAGGGCCAACTATAACCACAGCATAGATAACAACCAGCAGTGAAACTCAGCTGTCATTCCTTAGATTTCAATGTTCCAAAATTCGTGACCATGAAACTATTAACTCGGATCAATGAGAAGGGTTGAATTCAGAAATTTTAAGAATGTACGCAGCTAAGCTTGCTGTAAAATGGCTCCAATTACATCCAGATAGAGAGAGCAGAGGCGCAAATAAGATCACCAACTTCTAGAATAAAAAGCATCCCCAGAAGCATTCAAGCAATGATCTGAGCAACGCGACATGGCAGAGCCAGAAGAATATGCATTAGCCGAAGAGATAAAGGATATCTTCGAAGAAATTAACATGAAATGTATTGCAATACCACTAAAGAATAGACCGCATATATCCCGAATCAAACTGAATGCCGAAGGAAAGAACACTACGTACGCGATTGACAAGGCATTGAAAACCACAATGCCAGAATCAGAGGACTTCAAAGAGATCTGTCATAAAGAGTACTGTGTGGACACAGTGGCAAATAACATCCTGGACACAACATCAAAACACAAGAAAACTATCGAACAACCACCAAATAAACCATCATGGAGACAAAGACTATAGAGAAACAACTAACTACATTAAGGAAAGATATAGGAATTTACCATCTATATCTAAACAATGATCAAATGAGTAAAAAGTCAAGAAGAAATTTAAGTCCTTCGCGAGAATAATCGAGCTGAGAGAGAGTGACAAGGAGTTTGAACAGAAGATACGAAAACAAGCCGAAAACTTAAGCATACAATAGCAGCATTGGGAAACAGAATCAGATGGTATCATAAAAGAATGATACCAACAAAATATCTTATTCCCAAACAACCAGAAGGTTTTCTTCAGGAAAATAGATCACAAAAAATGGTAAAATTAAAGGAACCACCAACCGCAGAAGATATGTGACAGAACAGGTCGTCCATATGGTCACAAGATCGAAAGCATAACGATGAGGCTTCGTGGATTGCAGAAGAGAGAGCATTACGTCAGAGCCTACCAGTAATGCAGAATTCAAGGTAACGGAAGAAGATGTAAGAGATACGATTAAGAGAATGAAGAACTGAGCAACACCTGGCATCAATGGCATTCAAAGCTATGACATCAGCACCTAAAGTGCTTGTTCTACTAATTTATGGAACGCTGAAAATTCCTGCGAAAATTCCAAATTATTCTACAAATGGAAAAAACTTACCTGTTGCCAAAAAAATGAGATCTGGATCAACCAGAGATTTATTATAGATAAAAAGAAACGCGTGGACTCTTTGTGTTGGCAAGTAGGAAATAAAGACAAGAACTTGAGAGTTTTAGCTAACGACTGCTTGCCTTTATTTACAGAGCGTTACATCTGCTTGAACCATAGAATATATATGAGAGAGAAAACTAAACACAGACTATATTAAAGGTGGCCAACATGGCCTTAGTAATATTAATTTTGATAATATTTCAACATTTATAGGCCAATCAGAACGGATGTGCAGGAAAAAGTAGAGGAAGCAAAGAGCTTTTGATCATTGATAACGAGGTAACGAAGCAGGCGCGAAAAATAAATAAGAACATAGATATAGTAAGGATTGACTATTAGTAGGCATATGACTCCGTTCCCCATTCATGTCTAATAGAAGTTCTAACAATCTATAAAATAGAACAAAGAATAATTGATCTCTTGAAAACCCTAATGGCGAAATGGCGAACAACGCTTACCTCCAGCGATGGAAGAACTTTATATGAAACACCAGAAACCCAAATAAAACGAGAAATTTTTCGGGGAGATGGACTGAGCCCACTCAGTTTTATCTAGCTCTCAACATTCTTAGCGGTATGCTCAATAGATCCGCCTGCGGATACTCTTTTAACGATCAGACAAAACTAACCTATCTATTTTATCTGGACGATCTCAAATTGTAAGCAAGAGGCCGGGCGCAACTAGGAGAGCTCTAACTAGTCAGAAAGTTCAGCGCGGATATTGGAATGACGTTAGGCTTGGAAAAATGTGTCACGGTCATAGTGAAATAAAAACTATAAATGGGAGTACCTTCGAGATCCGTCACAAAAAAACAAAAACAAACCAGAGAAGAACTCCTAAGAAGAGTAGGTTTTATATTGAAACCCCATTTATCCGCAAAAAAATAAAATATTGGCTATGAACATCTGGGCAATTCCAGCATTCACTCACGCAGGCGGTCAAAAATGCGGATAGTACTCACCCTGTGTGAAAGGTTTTCTCTGATAAAAATATTTTATATCATGTTATGACTGGATATAACTGTCATCTATTGAAAAATGTAATTAAACCTAATAACATCGAATCATCTGATTTTCACTAGAGAACTATAATCATCGAGTAAATCTGAATTTGAGCGAATATAGGTATAACTTGAGATGTTGTTTTGGGAGACATGTTGAAAAACTGAAGCTTTGATCGTATTAAAGTGATTTACGATCCGATATGTGAAAATTGAAAAGATCTAGCTAATATGATTCAGAATTAGTTTTGAATTCGAACGAACGCGTCCTTCACGATCATTTTCAGCCGAACAATACAAAATTACATTTTCGGCTGAACGATATCATTAATTTGGATTAGTGCTATTTTCTATTCACTTTATGATATTATACAGGGAATGTGGAGACTTTAGTTCAAACCTTCATAGTGTTAACATAAAAATAATGAATTTGAACTAGTTAGATCACCAAACACACATTCAACAAAACATGAAAAATATCAAAGAAGAAGAAGATACTCGGAATACAATGTTCCTTCCAGGATACTTTGCGATTCCAATCAGGACATTTTAAGCTAACATCTTTCCCCAGATATCAAATTTTCATTATTTCTGACATCCGTGTAATCAAAGTGCGTATCAAACTTCTCTAATATCATTGTTGCTACGATGTGGAATACAATTTCATAATATTTTGCGAAAGTATTAGTGATGTAATCAGTGAATTAATTACCTTTGTTATCCCTCGTTCCAAAAGTACGCAAATAGGCAATCCCTTCAATTATGAGGGACATGAAGTGAGCTGACAAAGTGTCAATTCGCTGCTCAGTTGATCGAACATGGTTTCAGAGATATTGATTTTCACTTTCAGATATCTATTTTAGTCATGCCTCCTTCCAAATTTTTATAGTTTTTTTATTTATCAGATCAGAGTAAATCTAGTTCCCCAGAAAAGAAAATCCATTAAGAATGCAGTAGATCTGATGAACACGGCAGTGCAAAAAGAAAAAAACTTTGAAGAAAATTTCAGTATATCACACCAAAATGTATGCTCAATAGGGAATTCCAGAGAGTATGTAGGGGATCTTCTTTCGGAACAAGAATATGTTAAAATTTTATGTATTACCGAGCATTGGAAAACAGAAGAAGAATTAATGTATAATGGAATTAAAAACTTCTCAATGAAAACTTTTTTGTAGGGACAACAAGGAACACGGTGGAGTTGCAATTTATGTAGAAAAAATTTACAAGTCAATGAATGTAAAGAAACTTTCAAAAAGAAAATTTTCGAATGTGTTGGCGTTGAGTATAAACTTGAGGGTAATAAATACGTTTGCATAGCGATCAATATACAACAATAGTAATATTGGACTTCTATCAGAAGCATTGGAAACACTATTACAAAAACTTTTCAGTGACCATATCAATATCACTCTGATCGGAGACTTCAACTTGAACCTACTTGAAGATTCTAAGAAAAAACTTGAACTAGTGAGCTTGCTTGAAACATATAATATACAGCAGACTAGAATAACACCAAAAACAGCTACCTGCATTGACAATATTTTCACAAATATTGACATATCAGTATCCTGTGGCACTCGAATATATTACACCTACATACCAAAATTAATTCAATACTAAGTCAATATCATTCATATTGAAACAAAAGAGCTCAAAAAATTTAGAAAATACAGACGTGATGTCAGATGATAGTAAATTTATATTGAAACGGTCAAAGAAAATCTCATTTCTGTAAAAATCTCATCAGTTGAAGCATCGCCCATAATTATCACCCGAGATTCAATCATCACTGTTTATGCTAACGACAATTTCCCTGTATATAACATAGCTGTACGCTGTATGCTGTATATAGCTGAATTTCAACGGGTATGATTCTAACGAAAATTTGGATCTGTTATGTTTACGTGACCAGTAGATCTACAATAAACCGATATCAGACCAGCTGAATACATTTATTCAAATTATTACCGATTTTCGACTGCTATGAAATGACTAAATATTCCTTACTTTTCACTTGTGTCCACAATTGACATTCATAATGCAGCCATAAAGTATTACACAAATTATCCGTGGATGAGGTGTTCTCATAAAACAATCATTGGCTCCCGGACTATCAACTTGTTTATGCTCTCTAATTCTCAAATCTAATGTCTAATTGAGAAAAAGCTCCAGAATTGAAACCAATCGATATAAAAGAATCAACAAACATTCATGGAATTAGAAACCAGCGTGTCAGAATATGTGTTTGAGGAAAATACTCAATCCGGAGATCGTGATCTTATACAAGAGCCAGCACACAAAAAATTTGAGAGCAATGGAATGAAAAAATCACAGATTATTTCACAGTTGAACAAGATCCGAAGAGTTCGAAAAAGACCGATAAGCAAGGGACATGCACGCTTTGCACAACGAAACCTACTGTACAAAAAATGAAAAATTGTGGAACATCTGCATTAACAAGGCATTTGCAATCCAAGCATACTAAAATCTATGAACAAGTATTTGGGATAGTAGAACATTCGACTTCTCATGCAAATTCCTCTGAAAGCACTAATGCTAATAAGGAGTTTGGTAATATTATTTGATTTGCGGGTTTATTTCTACTATAATAAAATGTATTCTGGCAACGTTTCGGGCAGTGCCCTATTTCTAACCTTAAAGAATGGATAATGTTCAGTATTTTCCCAACTTATTTTGTTGGATGTTATTGAGGTAATAATGTCAACTGATTCTAGAAGTGCCGACACTTATATCCATTCTTTAAGGCTAGAAAAAGGGCACTGCCCGAAACGTTGCCAGAATACATTTCATTATAGTAGAAATAAACCCTGAAATCAAATAAATATTACCAAACTATTAAATGTACAGGGTAAATAATTCTATTCAGCTAATGAGGAGAGTACAATTTTGAGCTGGCTTAGTAGTAGTGGCAGTAATACAAATGAAAGAGTAAGTAACTGTTAAATGTATAATTTTTGTAAATGGAATGACGTGTATATTTTGAGATATTCTGAAACAAAATTTAATATAATGTACTATATCCCTATTCCTAAAATTAAAAAAAGTACTATGAAATTTGCAATTATTTTGTAAAGTCTGTCTTTTTATAATCAGATGTTAATTAAAATTGTTCTACATTTTCAGGATTTCCAACAAGAAAAGTTTCAGAAGCTACTTGTGGAATATATGGTGAAAAAGTACCTACCGTTCAATTTTTCGAGGACGAAATAAGTTTACAAGTTTATAGATACTAATCCTAAAGTAATTTTGCCTGGTAGAAATAAAATGAATTCTTTGGCAATGAAAATGTTTCTGGTCAGCAGTTTTGGGTCGAAGATTCCCTCAAAGATTTACTAAACAAAAACAAATCGAAAATCTCATTTACCATAGATGGTTGGTCCTCTTTTAGTATGAAAGGGTACTATGGAATCACTGCTCATTTTATTGATGATAATTGGAGACTACATGCCATCCTTTTGGATTTTGTTTCGGCGCAGGGACAACATACTGGCAGATGGATAGCAAAGCTATTTGCTGATACATTGGAATTCTACGATTTAACTAATTCTGTGCAAGGAATTACGACCGACAATACAAACAGCAATTTCACATTTATGAATGAGCTGACAGATTTCATTTCCGACATTGACCCTAAAAATAGTCATTTCGTATGTTTTGCTCACATTTTAAATTTGGGGGCAAGAGATTTTATAAAAATACTTGATTTGAATTCTGAGTTTCAAGCGACAGATGATACCCTCTCGGATGTAGACAGTGGTGAAATATCTGAAGATGTAAATTCGCTATCGCCAATAAAAAAAATTCATTGCCTCGGCAAGAAGTTGAAAAATTCTGAAAATCTCCGTAAAGATTTCGAAAAATTTTGCATTACTATGAATTTAAATATGGCTTTGCCAAAATTAGATGTCATTACAAGATGGAATTCAACTTTGGATATGCTGCATTGAGGCCTCAATATAAAAAAGTCGTTAAACATTCTTTGTGATAACACAGAAAATATGAAAACTTTGAAGCCTACAGACACGGAGTGGTCCGATCATAGATCGAGTTTGTGAATATCTGAACAGTTTCAAGACGCTTTCCAAAACATTAGAAGGTGAAGCATATTGCACACTTCCGATGGTTATAATTGGTATAAATATGCTCCTGGATAAGCTAGAACAATGGGCTATTGAACTCGACAATAATCCTAGTAGAGATGAGACTGATGAAAAATTCATTTATAGTATTCAAGCGGCTAATGATAAAATTATCAAACATTACCAAAGAACCAACAGGATGTACTGTGTTGTTTTAGTCTTAGATCTCCAGCATAAAGTGGAAACATTCTCCAATACAAGTTGGGGAAAAGACTTGGAGAAGGAAGCAGTTAGACACTTTGAAACAATTTTGAAACAAAATAGTTTCAGCCAGGTTTACAGAGCACAACAGTATCATCTTTACCTTCATCTTCAAATGATGAGTTCGACATCGATCTCTAAGCTTATTCAAGAAATCTCCAATGAATCGAGCAAATGAATTGGCTTGGCGTTACGAAATAGACAAATTCCTTTCGGAACCACGTGCTAACAGTTCTGAAGATAGTTAAGAATGGTGGAAGAGGCACGAAAACGTTTTTTCCAAACTTGGCCATAATGGCCAAAGATTTCTTATTAACGCCAGCATCTTCGGCTCCTGTTGAAAGGCAGTTTTCCAGAGCAGCACTGACAGTTACAAAAACTAGGAATAGATTAGGCGACAATTCTATAAGATGCCTTATGTGTCTTAGATCTTGGATGGAAAATGAGGTGGTCAAACAGTGCTTAGACAATTCTCATAATTGAGAAATTTTTATTTTTATTTTTTTATGTATTATAGCGATAAAATTTGTGTTTCCATTTTGAAATAGTTGATATTTTTGATTCTCATATTCAAGTTTGATAAATAAAAGTATTTTTTGCAAAGTTCATTCTCATTCCATAATTCATTGATGTGTAGACTGAAATAAAAATTTCTAATTAAAGATCAAGTAGTTTGATAGAAGTAATTGTTTTTCGAGTACTTAATAAATTAATACTTGACTTGACTTGACATTGAAAAACTACTACTTGACTCGAACTTCACTTGATTTCAAGTCAAGTCAAATCAAGTAGCTTGAATATCAAGTCAAGCCGTGAATCTCTAATTAAAACAAATACTCTGCTCAGTAATTAATTGTAGTCTAAACAGAATAGATTCATATTAATGATCTAACAAAAATTTTTTTATTAAAGAACACCTAGTTCGTTTTTCAGAAGCAAATTCAGGTGATCAAACTCAAGTTCTTCAAGCAAGTATAATTTCACAGCTAAATCTGGGAATACTTGTAATCTGTCCAAGTAAGTTCTTATTGGGATTCAGTACAGAAAATAATCATCAAGCAAAGTAACATCACTTTAGAATAGAGATTCTTAGTGACATCATTCATTATTGTTGAAGATTTGGAAAAAGATTTCCACATTTTTAACAGTATGACATCAAGAGACCTGTGAGAACTGTTCACAGGTCTATACTCAAGAAACTGTGTAAAGAAGAAGAAACTTCAGAAATATCAGTGTTTGGAAAATCATAGATGATTTTTTCTGGCTTTGAGTGAAAAAAAGAAATGTGACAACCTCATGCCTTGGAAGTTTTCATAGAAATTATGGTTTTCATGATTTGGAAATCTTAGGAAAAAATTACAAATGTATGATGATAACATCTAATAATTCTGAGGTTTTTTGGAATTTCTCACTAGAAAGGGATGATTTATAATATTGAAGTAGAAAGAAATTATGGTAGAACAAAAATCTATGTTTATGGTGTTGAATTTTTTCACCAGAAAATTTGTATTTTGTATTTTCCTTCTGAATATGGACCTCATCTGATGAAACATGAGTGAGTGAATAATTTTTAGAGGAAAAATAATTTTTAAACAATTCAAATTGAATAGTGGATGCAGTGGAAGGTATTTTGCATTCAAACTGAACTGGACTACAGATGGGTTTCTGCCCAGTGTGAAAACCTAAAATGCATACAACTTTTTACGCAGCTGAATATGGAAAAACCATAATGAAAAAGTCAAGAACCCATGGTTAAAATAAGTCTCGTTAAGGTTAGTCTCGGAATTTATTTGAAGATTTTTCAGCGTGGCGATTTACACGAAATTATTCGAACTTTTTGTTTTAACCTGAATTAAACTCTGCCAAGTAACAAATTTATCTGATAGATATTCAGGAGTTATTGAAGAAATCGAATGGCACTGCTAAATAGTTCAACGGTTGTGGCCCAGTAAAAAAATATTATGGAAATATGAAAACTTTTGCTCATCACCCTCATATAAAAAGTGGAGTCAAAGCAGTAGATACACAAGTTTGACCACAAATTATTCATAAGAATGTCGAATATGACCATTTTCATCTCGATATTCGAGAATTACAGATATGCAACCCGCTGTTTAATTGTTTAATCAAAAAGAACGGTCACGCAAAATCTACAAGAAAATATTAAATAAAATGATTAGAAATCTAATTTAACCAACATGAATTCTGTGGTTGATAGACTCGTTACCTTTCGCACCAGTATTCAGAACTTAATGGAGAAACGCAAAATTGAAACTCTGAAGAGTTTCGAACGCAAGCCATCGTAAAGAGATTGAACTTCAACGTCTGACACGATCTCCAAATCTGTTTTAACGAACGCCTTCCTCGTACAACGTAAAGGGCTTTATAAATAATCGATACTGAAACCTGATGTTAATTTTCTTCTGCTTTCGTGAGAATTCGTTAGAAGTTTCTGTGAGGTTTAAATTCTCATTAATTTCAGGAATCATTAACTTGAAAATATTCTAGTGGATGACTACAATAGGGCTCTTTTTTGGTGAAATTCAAAGAAAACAACTCTTTTCCATGGCACGGATGTTAAAATTGGTTAGAGATATAATTGAGTCTGTTAGTTTGCCCCATGAAAAAAACTCTCAAATTATGTTCTGAACGGAATTGAAGTCTGGAAAGAATTGTTTTCGCTCATGCTTTGATTATTATCGTAGGTAGGAAAGAATTTTTAATCATCTGGCAATTGATTGTGCTCATGACTCATTTATTTTATGAAAATCCATCACAAATATTGAGAGAAACAAGTATTTGGTCTAATTTTCACTTTACTGATCTGACGACACAAGAGGCTTCGATTATCAAATCATCGTCAAGTGCGAGATAAGAAAGAAATATTACCCAGGCCACAAGAATTCTTGACTTCTTTATATAACCTTTGGGTTATATCATATTGCGATCATCGTTGATGTAGAAATTTCTCAACTGTTAACAATAAATAATACGAAATATCATTTACTCTCATTATGGTATGATATTTCGACAACGTTTTCCTTTTTTTTCCATATGATCTATTCCAATTTGCTTAATAACTTGATATAAAGACCTATTGTGTGGAAAACATAAGTTCAAGAAGTAAAAATATATAAGTATTAACAGTCTGTTCGATATACCTTCTATTCCAGTTGACTGGACAATATAATGGGTATTCGTAAACTTTTTGAAACAATTTTTTCGATCAGAGGTTCTCTTTTCTATTTATTGAATTCAGCTGTGATCAAAACTCTTCTATCTGTTCTTGAAGCCATTTTGCCAAGAAAAGATCTCTCTGGTATGAAAGATAATCATGACACGTTAAGAATTAGAATGTTTTGTCTTCTTCGAACATATTTACGATACCATGCATGGCCAGCAGCTTCATTTCAACACCATGAAAAAAATTTAGAAAGCACTGACGTGAGGTCAGATTGCTTTGGCGCTCTTGTTGAGCTACTTGCTAGTAAATATTCAAACCATAACAAATCTATAAGCACTCTAATCAGGTGAACAATATGTTTTTTCTCGTACTATGGGACAATGTGATGCATAATTTTCCCCAAGTTTTGTTCGAAGCTATGATTCCCTTTTCATAAAAACTTATGTCAGTGCTTTTTGAATTTTGACAACGTATATTATTTCAACCACCGAGATTGAATTCTATCTCTATGATTTCCCTTTATGAAAAATGTTTATTAATGTTACGCCAACTGACACTGAATAGTGAGCCCGGCATTTGTCAATCGAATACCGATCTGTGATGGCCATCATTCAAAGAAAATCATCAGGAAGTATGCCATTTCTCTTTTCTCTTGAGTAAATTAAAAAAATGATAATATCTGTAGATGGAAGAAAGCTACTACAATGAAATTTGAGGATAAGTAAAATATCGATCACCTCAATATATTCACGAATTTTTATTGAAATCCGAAAAATATCTCATGAGATAGTGAGGATTAAAAATTTTTTTTGGAATTTCTTAAAATTTTCTAGCATGACGATTTCTGTGAAATTTTGCGAGCTGTTTTGTTGTAGCCTCCCCAACAATATTTCAAGTATCAATTCGATCGGATGGATATTCTAGTAGTTATTGGGGAAACAAAATTTCAGATGCTCATAACTAGTGAACCATTCGACGGATTTGGCCCAATAACGAACTTGACCGAGATATTTGGACAATTAACCTATTCTGAAAATATTAAAATTCTAGCTGATTCCTTTTGGATGCTAGAGAGGATACGGCCGGCCGGACAGACTCAACTTTCGCCAAGAATTCTTCATCAGGAGTCGAACCCAATCGATTGAGACCATTTTTCGGTTCGATATTCCAAAATTACAGACATTCGGGCGAAATGATAGGCACTCTGTTCGGGCGAACAAGAGCGCCAAAAATAAAGTTTCAAGGTGGATGGATGCATATCAAGTATAGCAATAATTTTTGCCCAAAGCGCCAGTTTGGCCTGTAATTCAAAAACAAAGAAATGGAGCACATGGAAGATATCATTTTGAGTTTCTCATAAGAATAAATGCCGCATGTTTTCTGCTTGCTATTACGTTGAAATAATTCTTGTTCAGTCATCACCTATTTAGTGCACCCTGTACACCGATGAGTAAGCTCTGAAAAACATCACAAATAAAATGATATGCATTTAATTCCGTAGGTAATCCTTCAGGATCTCGGAGTGGCACGAATCGATTGGTGTTTAATTGAACTGAAAATTTAATGATATCCGCGGGAAACATTCCCTAATGGAGCTGTGCCGAAGTTGAATTGGTTTGATAGCAAACTTTGATTGTTTTCAATAATTGCTAAAATACATGGTTCAGATCGAATGGCAGGTTTGCAGCTAGTGGAAATTGTGGCTTCAAGTTTGAACACGTGCCATGATTGAAAATAAGGGTCAAATAGACTTAGGTACTTAATGAACTGGAAGAGCATATTGGAAATTTGTGTGATTTCCATCATACACTCAAAAGTTTGATTAAGTTTTGAGGGCATTATCAGCTACTTCAAACTATTTTCATAATTCGCTCAGTAGATTATGTAACTAAAATATTGTGGAATAAAATTCTACCATCATTCATCATTCACATGCTAACTATGGAGTTGAATCCATTCGACTCTGAAGTTTCGAGAGTTGATGGATAGTTACGAGGAGTTCGTAGAGATATATTTATATAAAAATGCAGAAAATGGCTGACAAAAATGCCCAGAATTACAAGTGTGAGGTCGAGGGCTTTTTGAGCTTGTTCTGAAGTATTTTCTCTGACTCTGGAGGAGTGTGATACTAAATCAACCGCCGCGAAGAATGTGAAAAATTTAAAAACTCTTTATTAAAAATTTAAATGGGTATTCAAAAATTTCCTTCAATTTTGTACGAACTCAAATTATGTTCTGAAATGAACCAAAAATGTTAATCTTTCCTAACGAAATGAATCATCCTTCAATTTCAGACGAATACCATACATATTTTTGTTATTCAATTCTTCTTTCTGCTTTTGTCTCTTTATTTCCAGATTCGATGTGGGCAACTTGAAGAAGTCTCCATCAATAGAATACCACTGTTGAAGAAAGAAGCTCCTCAAATACATTCCAGCTTATTTTTGTACTTTAGCGAGGCGAGGAGCCAGGGTTTTTGGAGCTCTTGTTCACCCGAACAGAGTACCTATCATTTTGCCCGAATATCTGTTATTTTGGAATATCGAGCCGAAAATGATCTCAATCGATTGGGTTCGACTCCCTGATGAAGAATTCATGGCGAAAGTTGAGTCTGTCCGGCCGGCCGTATCCTCTCTAGTATCCAAAAGGAATCAGCTAGAGTTTTCATATTTTCAGAATAGGTTAATTGTCCAAATATCTCGGTCAAGTTCGTTATTGGGCCAAATCCGTCGGATGGTTCAGTAGTTATGAGCATCTGAAATTTTGTTTCCTCAATAACTACTATAGAATATCCATCCGATCAGATTGATACTTAAAATATTGTTGAGGGAGGCTGCAACAAAACAGCTCGCAAAATTCCACAGAAATTGTCACTCTAGAAAATTTTAAAAAATTCCCAAAAAAATTTTTTTAATCCTCTCTATCTCATAAGATATTCCTCGGATTTTAATAAAAATTCGTGAATATATTGAGATTATTGATATCTTACCTATCCTCAAATTTCATTGTCGTATCTCTTTTCCATCTAAAGATATGATCATTTTTAATTTACTCCAGAGAAAACAGAAATGACATACGTCACGATGATTTTCTTTGAACGATGGCCATCACAGATCGATATTCGATTGACAAATGCCGTGCTCATTAATCAGTGTCAGTTGGCGTAATATTAATCAAAATTTTTCATAACGGGAAATCATAGAGATAGAATTCAATCTCGGTGGCTGAAATAATATACGTTGTCAAAATTCAGAAAAGCACTGAAATAAGTTTTTAGGAAAAGAGATTATAGCATCGAACAAAACTTGGGGAAAATTATGAGTAGTTATTTTTAATTTGAGATATAGGTTTATTCATTCATTAGGCGTTCATATTTGCTTCACATTGTTTCATAGTACGGGAAAGGACTATTGTTCACGTTATCAGAGTGCTTTCTAAATTTTTTTTTCACAGGGTTTTTTTCTAGGCTTTATGTCATTCACCGAATTGTATGTCACCCAGTCACTAACCCCTGATCTATATGCTTTATTGTTTGCGAACTAAATATTGTAAGTCAAAACTTCAAAAGAATATTTATATATGCCTCCTATCATCTTAAATACCTTATTCAAATATCAATAACGAAGAGACCTCCGGAAATCTTTTCGAGAAATAGCTATGGAACTGAATTAAAATTCTGACAACTGAATCAATCAGGTGACTATAAATGTATTATCGCGCAGCTTCTATCTACTTATAAGGCTTTGGGCTGTAATATGTCATTGAAAATACATTTTCTGCATTCACATTTAGACTTCTTTCCTGAAAATTCGGGCGCTGTCAGCGATGAACACAGTGAGAGATTCCATCAAGACATTTCTACCATAGAAAAAATGATATCAGGGCAAGTGGAGGCCACGTATGTTAGCGGATTGTCTACGCCGAGTCCTATCCTTTTCGTATCACCCAATCAGACAGCCATATTGTTGTGGAAAACTTGAATATGAGCGGCAGATTTTGAGACCCTCGATTATGAGATGGGGGCCTAAGAGCTTACGTTTTGTTATGCTTACTCCGAAGATTTCTACTCTCGAAGTGGACGCACTAATGCATTCCTGAATCTGACTGCGGGATAACGCTATCCGACAATCCGTCACACAGTAATGGAGAAAGCGCTTTAGCTGAGTCAGCTTTGAAGTCATATCCGGCTTGTACACTTCCGTTATAGAAACCTGAAATTTGCATAGGGGCGAATTCATCTTAGGTTCTCAGAAATTCATAATGGGTGTTTCAATAAGAGCGGCAAACTTCAGTGTTCAGAGCATCAAAATTGCTAATATTCTAATCGGCACTATTCCATCTCCACTGATGTGGATCAATCAATGTTTTTAGTAACATAGGCCATTGTTCGACTCTCTTCGTGAACAGTTGAGCCATAACAGAGTTGAGATTCATAAAATACAGTTGTCACCCTCTAAAAGTTCAGATCATCATCTTTCTTGTTTTCAAAGCAACTAAGATAACTGGTATCATCCCACGGTACACTTATATGCCATAAAAACCTTTAAGTAGTTGGATGCATTACTGCCAAGGAACTCTATTATCAGTGGAACACCTTCTGACTTCTTGTCCAAATTATGATGAAGTCCACCACCGACTAGGTCTTAAAGACAACTCAAAGGATATCCTCGGCTCAGCACCTCAAATTGAAGCAACTCTAAAATTCCTCAGGGAATGCCGACTATTCAATTCTATATAATAGTTGCTTCGATAGTGCGTTTTCAATTTTTTTCCTTGTATCCAATATAGCACTCACCTCCACAATGTATCATTATAGTACTGTACATGTGTCAATGGCCTAGTTGTCGAGACACAATAATAACACTATAATATCCATCGGATCATCATCCTACTAGAAAAATATGGTGGAACAAATAGGCTTGGAAAAAGCAGAAATCGACATGCTAGAAATTTTTTCAGATTCTCCAAATAAAATGTTTCAATGCTTCATACATACATTCAATATTATTCAAATTTGTGCATATATGTACGTTATTGTCATATTCTCAAATTCCATTGTCGTAACTTTCTTTCATCGGATGATATAATTATTTTTATTTACTTAAGGACAAGCAATTTCAGAAGTTATGTAAATGTTCATTAATTTCGTTGAAAGTTGCGTTTTCTGTCGATTCTAGGCTCAAGGAAACTTTTGGACCGCCATCGAAAATGAAACTATTGGAAATTTTCCATCTCCCGCTGAGACTTATATAGAAAGCCACAACCTATTCATCTGAAAATAATATATATATATAATATTTTCGAGAAAACGTAAATATAAAATGTTGTAAAATTCGTCAGAAATTTCAGTGCTTGATGCTGTCACAGATACGTATTTGATAGACATAGGTCAGACTTATCAATTCAGTTTCATTTGGAAGAAAATCAATCGAAATGGCTCATTTAGTGTGAAAAATTTTCATTTTCAAAGTTGACAAGCGAGTTTTGTGTTCAAAAAAGTTTAATTTAATGCTGGTAAAAATCATTTATTGAGGTCTCAAAAGATTCGATTCCGAAGAACCACCGCTTATGTGTAATTTGGATTTCGAAGACGAGTGTTTGTCCGTTCGCAATTCTGCTATTATGATGAAAAGGAACCTTGTCTACCAATAAATAAATTTTCCTGATTTTGTTTCCACATGCAAGCGATTATGTTTTTGAAGCATTCCAGATTTAACTGAAATTGCGACTGAAATTAACTGTAGGAAGACCGTTAGTTTTGTTATTTTTAATTCAAGATATTTTTATTTGGACTCAAATATATGAGGTATTTCAAAGGACATGAGCTTTGTGAAAGGAAGATATTCGAAATAGTTGTCGATAGAGTTTATTCATTTAACATACAATTTGTACAATTTACAGATGTATGCATATACGGGAAACCCCACAATTGGAAAATTCACTTTTAATCAGACAAATTTTATACAAACCAAAAAAGAATTTCACCAAACTCAAACAAACGAGTCAACCACTTGTATGCACGTAAGATAGACGCTTTTCTAAGCTTAAATGTCCGCAGTGAAACAGAAAACGGATCACAATATCTCGAGAACTCGTTCATCGAGCAAAGGCAACGATGCAAGACCGAATTGATTGCATAATTCGTTTAAATTCGTGGATCTAGTCCGAATTTGAAACAGTGGCATGTCTCTTGTAATACTCGATGGGATATTAAATGGAATTCTGGGTAACAATTCAGAACTCTGTACTAGACCGTGTATAAGTTTGTATATCAGACAAGCATCGAATACCCTTCTACGATTTCCCAGAGTATCAAGACCAAACAAAACATCCAGGTTACAGCCATGAGCTATTCGTGATCTGATAGCCAGATATCGCAAAAATTTCTTCTGCGCCCTCTCGATCAAGTCCACATCGCATCTATAAAATGGGAGACCAAATACAGGAGGCACACTCCAAGTTGTACCTGACTAAGGAACAAAACAACAATCGCGCAGTTTGAGCACCAAAACTCATAGAGTTCCGCATCACGAAACCCATCATTTTACACGCTTTGGGCGATATATCCTCAACATGTTCCTTAAAATCGAGATTGTTATCCAAAATCATTCCCAAATCACGAACGCTGTACACTCTTTTAAGGCTCATATCATTGATACTATAATCAAAATCGAATACAGATCGAGATTTATGAAATGATATAATCTGGCATTTATCAATATTCGAATCAATACAATTTGCTTGTGTCCACCTGAAGAAACCGCTGATCTGCTCTTGAAGAAATAGGACAGAGCAATGATCAGTGATAGGTACAAAAATCTTCAAATTATCGGCATGCAATAAGAATTTAACCTTCAGAACCTTCTTTACATCACTAACAAAAGTATTAAATAAAACAGGTCCGAGGTGAGACCCCTGTGGAACTCCCGAACTGACATGTATCAGCCCAGAATAAAATCCTTTGTATTTAACAACCTGTGTACGACCCGATAAAAAACTTCCAATCCACCCTCCCAATGACACCGATATACCAATAGCGTCAAGCTCGGCCATCAATAAATTATGATTGACCCTATAAAATGCTTTGGAAAAGTCTGTATATATCACGTCCATGTGGCAGCCCATTTAAAAATAGTTTACTACATCATCCACGAACAACGCTAAATTGTATAATGTTGAACGACCACTGCGAAAACCATGCTGCTCCTCAATCATTAAAGGTGCCACTTTCCATGATAAGTAATTACAGACTAAGCAGTCGAGTAACTTAGGTATGGCCGACTGAATGGAAATACCACGGTAGTTTCTTATGTCATTTTTACTACCGGACTTGAAAATAGGGACGATAAAGCTCTGTTTCCAATATAAGGGAAGATAACCATCACACAAGAATTGTAGTGAGAGGTCCAGGCAATGTACTTACTAATTTTTTCAGTACCATATTGGGAACGCCATCAGGTCCCACATTAACTTTATTTTTTAAACATGTGATAAGGTGATAAACTTCACAGGATGAGAACTGGCATGAGCCCACGTTAGTAGTTCGATCAAATTCGAATTCCTGGGGTACCACCTCTCGCCTGTCATAAACATTACCGAAGAAATCAGCGAACAGACCAACAATCTCCCTACCATTCGAAGTGGACACTCCATTATATTCAAGTGTGTCAGGTAAACCTGCGTTTGCACCTGAATATTCCGCTCCATACTGCTTATCCACCCACCGTACAACATATTACCGATATTTTTACACAATGATCGGATCTCGCTAAATTTGACATAATCAGCAGGAGATTGAGACAGTTTATACTTTCTATGTGCTATCTTCTTGCGTCTTATTAAGTTTATAAGTTCTCGATTGAACCAAACTGGATATTTATTCGATTTGTTGACTTTAATTGGAATGAATCTAGCTATTCCATTATACAAAATATACAAAACTTCGAGACAGCTGAATACAAGATTTCAAGATCAAAGCACCAGTCGCAAGAAGATAGGTAAGTATTGAGACCAATATAATCACCGTTTCTGAAATCGTATTGCTGCTCCTCGAAGTCTAACTTATCGGCAACACCATTCTCTAGGGTAACCACAATCTCGAGTTGTCTACTTTTAATTGGTTTTTAGGAAAAAGGAATTTGAGCTCCGAACTGAAAACTGTGAGTAGGTATTCTAATTTGAGATATAGATCTGTTAATTAATCGTGGCGGTTGTATTATTTATTTATTTATTTATTTATTATAATTCTACGGGATAACCCCTTTACAGAAAAAAAATACATCTTAACAAAAAAATAACAGCCTTATTAAAATAAAAATTACTACATAACAAACTATTTTGGAACACAGCAACTACGACATCGAGTGTAACATAAAATAATCTAGTGTTTCACCTTATTCTACCCATCACTGAGGAACGCGAAAGCACTACGCTCAGCCGAGACCTGAATCTACTGAGTGAATGCTCGCAGATATCCAACTCAGGATACCTGTTTACAAAGTAAAGAGTTCTACCCAGGTATAGATGATTACCATAATTAGTACGTAACGCTCTCGGCCTGAACAACTCAGTATGCCTAGTTCTTCTAGGAGGCACATTCAAGGTTAGTCTTGACACTAGTTCAGGTGAGGAAACGCAGCCATGTAACAACTTATGCAAGAAACAACAGTCCAATACACGTCTTCTATCAGACAGCAACCACAGTCCCACCGATTCCCTAATTGCCGTAACACTCACTTCAGCATATCGTATACCCCTTTTGTGAGCAATGAATCTCAGGAATTTACTCTGTACACCCTCCAGTGATCGAGAGGCCACCACACCTCTTGGAGACCAGACCAAGGAGCCATACTCAAGAATGCTTCGAATCAGGGAGCAAAACATAGAAATCAGTGCATTCTCAGAAAAAGATCTGCAATTTCTTAGCACAAGACCCAAAAGTCTCAACGATTTATCCCTCACGTAAGCCAAATGAGAATGAAATGATAATTTCGTGTCGAACCACACTCCTAAGTCCTTAACTGACGTTGTTCGAGTTAATCTCTCACCGCACAGGTCGTATGTGGAATGTATATAGTCTCTTCCTCTGGAAAACGTGATCACCGAGCACTTCTTGATGTTCAAAAACATCGATTAGAAAAACACCATTCCTCCAATCTATAGCAATCCTGCTGCAGTAACTTGACGTCATTGTCACATGAAATAATACGGTAAAACTTCAAATCGTCCGCGAACAACAAATAGTCAGAGCCGAGAAACACACTACTGATGTCGTTGATGAAGAGGCAAAACAATATGGGTCCCAGATGGGACCCTTGAGGCACCCCAGAATAAACAGGAATATAGTAGGAAATGCAGTCTCTCAGTTTGACTGCCAATAGACGGTTCCTCAAAAAGCTGCTGAACCACTCGTACATAATACCCCCTATTCCCAATCTGTGCAGTTTCAACATAAGGATATTCAAATTGACTTTGTCAAAAGCCTTACTAAAATCACTGTAAATGGCGTCAGTCTGCCTACCGTCCTCCAGTGCACCGATAATATCCTCCATATAAACCAGTAAGTTGGTCATCGTAGGTCTACCCCTAGAGAATCCGTGCTGCTGATTTATTACAAACGAGGAGCTCTCCCAAACTAATCTGACACACACCAACTTATCGAGTAACTTCGGTAAAACAGACTGCAGCGCAATACCTCGATAGTTTCTAATATCCTCTTTGTCTCCTGCCTTATACACAGTTACCAAATAACCGTTTTTCCAGTACGAGGGAAACTTCCCAGTTCTCAAGGAGATCTCAAATATATCACGAATTGGAGTTGTGAGTGAAAAAATACACCTCTTTATAAGCATCGCAGGCACCCCATCCGGACCACACGAACAGCCACCCTTCAAACCCTGGATCCCCTCAAAAACTTCCCTCGTGGATAGGGACAGCTGAGACAAACCAATACATTCCCGTATTGAGTGCATTCCAGGTGAAGCTATTTGCTCGTTTTCGTAAGTCTTGGCAAAATAATCGGCGAACAAATTTGTAATCTCTTCATCGTTGTTAGCAATCTTATCATCCAAATGCATACTAACTGGAAGATCATTTGACGGACTCAGTGTCTTAAAATATGACCAAAAAAACTTGGGGTTGGTTCGCAAGCTCGCGTCGATCTCGGCGATGTAACTATTATAAAGGTTTCTGTTCAACTGCTTGCATTCCGCTCTAACCACCTTGAATTGATCCCAAATGTCTGCACACATGGATCTTTTATATTCCCTATGTAATTGCTTCTTCTTATTTATCAATGATATCAAACGTTTGTTAAACCATGCTGGATATTTCTCAGCTCTCATTTTAGTTTTCTTAGGAACAAATGATTCTAAACCAACATTGATTATATCATAAAATTTAGCAACACATTCATCGACGTTAGTATCACACTGTTTCAGAGCATAGGAAAAGACTCTAGAACAAGCAAGTAAAAGCTCCTGACCCCACGTCAGTGCTTTTGTAAACTTTTTTCAATCTATTTTTAATGAGAGAACACTAAAGATTTTGTTTTCCAGTTTTGGGATCCATCAACATATTCATGGATATTTCCAGGTGGATAACGGAAAGTATGCAAACGACTGGATAAAATTTATAGCGGACCTAGAAATATATCCAAAAGGTCAACTCACATAAAAGGACTTGAAAAGGATTTTCACGAAGCATTGATGTTCCTTATGATCGAAAAATAGGCACTTCAGTAGATTTTCCACTTGGCTAGAAGATATTGAACGTCACTCGCCTAACCAACGACCTCGATATGATGAAGAATGATCCATTTTATATGAGATGACATATTGTATATCAACATAAGAGATGAAAAAATCCACTTTTATTTCAAGTTTTGCTGAATGGTTCAAGCAGAAATAACTCTAGGATGGTTCAAATATTCACGGAGCACCATTTAATTGTAAATAGTAGTGATTAAGTTTGTGAGCTATTTCGATATTTCATCCTTCATACAAACAGATTGAAAATTTATTAAGATTTTCCAATTCACAACGGTTTTAAATGGGTCGTGAGCCTGATCACACAATTCCCAAAAATGGAAACGATCTCAAAGTCGAACTGGTCACTCGTTTATTTACACAAGTATTTCCTAAACAAATACATAAAACAGTTAGTCTGGTACCAGAATTATTCAATAGATAATTATTTACAAAATACCAATTTGAAGAGACAAAATGGAATCAATATTCAAAAAATTTTTTTCTTTTACAAAATTTTTACAATGTTTACTTTCCTGCAATAATGAGGACCCGGGTCGATGATCTATGCCAATGAAAAAGCAGTTGATGTTGTGTGACGTGTTTCCTCCAAACAGACCAAGTCGCGGTTCCATGAACTCAACGACAACGTCTCTGGCTCATTTAGACAGGAACAGTTGTAGAATATGGAATTCGGAATTGCCAAAATTGAACTTCGTAGAAGAATTCCAAAGAAAAACTCCGAGGAAAAACTCAAAAAAAAAAAAAAATTCAGGAACAAAAACCGAAAGACATTGAAACAATAAATAATATGCTATCGAGATAACTTCTGAACCTCCATCTCTGAAGCAACAAAATAGGCTTTAAAACATGGTAACACTCGTGTCATCATTTCTTTGTTGGGAAACAAAAAAAATATGCAAAAAGAAATCTCAAGACAATCATAAGGAATGTTGCTTTAGAACAGAAGTATAATAAAACGCAAATGAAGCAAGCACTGCAACTTATAAATATGGACTATCATTCCATGCATGAATTAATAACTGATGAAAGCATTTCATGAAATAAATTCCGAATAATGAAATTTATTCCATGCAAAAAAATATAAAAATGGCGAAGGCACTGTCACGGAAATTACTATCACCCAGAGAAAAATACACAAATAAAATTACACAAGCCATGCAGTACAAATTTCGATACACTAAAACACTAAAAATATAAAATAGCGGAGGCATTTTCACTAAAATTATTCTGAAATTTGTTTTCAAATAAAATCATACATGTTATAAAAATATTCAAAAATTTAAAAATGATGGATGCGTGTTCAAAGAATATTTAAGCCATGCCAAAAAACATCAAATAACTCACCCCTCATAGGAGAGTTTCCCTTCAGTCGAGACCAGTAAGAATAAATTGAACAATAATAAGATAATTCTCCGAATCACTTTTCCACAATATGGTGAAAGCATTTCTAATAGAAAAAATAACTCGGAAAATTATCTTTAAACGTAAAAAAACACGAATATTAACAGTACCGCCGATGCGAAAAACGTTGTAATAACTTACCCCTTATTTCAGGGTTTTCATTCACTCAAAGTGAGTAGAGGAAAATCAAAAGTGAAGATTTAAGGAAAAATCAATTCGACACATACAATCGGTTGGAATCGCAACGAGAGAAAGCAAGCAAATCTTCCAGGCATCGGACACATACAGATACACTCGTACCAACTTTGATTCGCATATTCATTCATTCATCGGTCTCGTCAATAAAACGAATCACCAGCGAATAAATTCGCGTGTAGAACGCTACAGAGCCACCATTGTCATATTATGTCAAACAATAGAAAAAATCGAAAATGATTAAATCTTTGATAAATGTAAATACGCACTGATGTGAGTTCAAGAACGTTTGCGAGCTTCAATACAAATGGCAGGTTTCATAAATCATTGCTTCACCGTTCGCTACACGTTGTTCTGAAGATTGAACGATAAAAATTTCAATTAGACTACTTTAAGTATGTAACTATAGGCTACTCATTTGAATTACTTGAGTAAAAGGAGATAGATTTATACAGGGTGGCCAGGGGAAATTAACGTTTAAAAACGAAAAATCAGTTTTGTTTGTGTCATGGGGTATCCGAAATACCCCATGTATGTTCTGAAGATTGATTATTCACGGTTTTCGAGTTATAAGTACTTTAAGAAAATTTCTAATCAGCTTTGTAACTTCGATGTAAGTTGAGGACAAATTGGTCTCAAGAGACAAAAATACGTCAAGTGAATTATGACCAAAGCTTATAAACATAAATAAAATATAAAGACTACAGGGGGAAAAATGAGGAATGTCAGTCGGGTACACATTTGCATAAATCACAAAAGAACTTTTCAGTGGGTGTAAATTTTTATTTTTTGGAAGTAATTATCAATTTCCTTCGTCAAACTTAAGATAATCTTATATATTTCACTATTGTTGAGGCTATGTAATTAAACGGAACAAATATTACGAAAAACTAAAACAAAAAATCCCAAAAGTCTATTCATTCGATGCATCAACAATGAATGCCAGTGACATTCATTGTTAATGCATTTTCTTAATGTTAATATATATATTTATTTCTTGAACAGTAAACTTAATATATTAGTTAATATAATTGCGTATTCTCTTGCTCCTTACTGCATATGTGGTAAGTTTGTATAAAAATGTTGGGCTTCCACTGATGAACAAAAAGTCTTCAGGATTTGCAAATCTTTGTACTTTTCCTTAGATAATTTCAATGGCCCTGAAAAAACGAACATTTGCACAATGGGAGAAATCAATATTATGCAAGAATAAAACATATTAAATTTATGATTTACCTCATATGCAGCATCCGGTAGATAAAACTCATTATGTCGACATTGTAATAAAGGAGTAAAAAAAATTTTTCCTAGTCGATATGATTCCCTTCGATAACAATTGTAAGTACTTCGGTGGTAAATATATATTTTTTCGGACCAGCAGTAGAGTTCTCTAATTTCTTGGAATTTAAAAGGGCAATTCCTATTAAATGTTGGATTTTGAAGGAATTGGAACCAGTCTCGGACAATTCGTGGATAATCTTCGACATTTATGATCTGAAATGGTTCTGGTTTCACTCGAGCATTTGCAATAAGGTTATAAAAATCACAAGGCATCTCTACTTTTGTTTTCAGTTTTAAGATACCAAAATTCTTATCACATTCTATTCAGGGTCTTTCACGAGGAATCTCACCCATATTTATATGGGAAACTACTGAACGTATTTTCATGAAATTCAGCACTTAAAAGTATTTCACGATGCTGCTGAAATCTAAAATATTTTCAAGGCATGAGCACCTCCGGTTTTTCCGGAAATGACGTCAACTTCCGTTTTCAAATTAGAACACCATTTTTTTATTGCAGAAATAGATTCCTTAGAAAATTTCAAGTTATTTTGATGTAACATTTTTCAGTTCTGGTTGGAAAATTTCTCTCTGAGCGGGAAAATTCGAAAAAAAATCGAAAAAAGTGCTCCGCTGAAACAAGAATAACTTCGAGGTTTTCGTGAATGGCAAATTTTCATTTTTGTGATTTTTCAAGATGTAAGATTGATGTATCCACTTTGAAAATCGAAATCGCGGTTCATGATACAGGGGGTGAAAAAATCGCTTCCAAAGTTAGGGATGACAAAATCGTGAAAAATCAATTTTTTCAAATTAGAACCCCATTTTTTTATGGCAGATATTGAATCTACGTTAAAAAAAACAATGAGTGTGTATTTCCTTCACGCTTGAAAAAAATGAAATTTTCAGGAACTGTTATTTGAACCATGCTGTAGATTTTTCACCCCTTCCTGAAAACGACTTCAAGTTACTATTATGAAAACCATGACAAACTCTCGCAGTTATAACTAGAGAAGATGCTCAAAGTTTTGACCGTTAATTTGTGGACATTTATTTATACGCCTCAGGAATGCTTCGTGCGTTGCTCTTCTTATTTCATCGTGAGGAAGAGATCTGCAAAAGTGTTCAAAAAACCAAATTGAGTTTCAAAACTATGAATCTAAAAATCTAAACAAACCTGAACTCATTTCTGACTCGTTCTATGCAGTCCTCTTTATCAGTCAGGGCAGTTGAGAAGACAATATTTTTATCCTACCCCAAACATAATAGTCTAAAGGAGTTAAATTGGGAGAACGTGGTGGCCAAAGATGTGGACCATTCCGAATCAAGCATTGGCTGTCAAAAACTGAGTCTCAGGGGTTTTGTATGGAAGGTTGGTACATGGGACATGCATGCTCAAGACTGGGTTCAAGACAAGGGGGTTCAATGATTCTGGTGAAGAACCTTTTAAGCTGTTTGGAGTGTTCTACCGTGATGGATTTACGAGTGCATTCTATAGAGGTGCACTGTGTGCTGTTAAACTTCAGAAGAGTAGTATAATTATTGTATGTGTCTATTCAGCACCATCTAGAGACTTTAATATTTTTTTTTCCAAATTAGAGTGTATTCTTGAATTTATTGCTGTTAACAGGGACAGGGTAATATTATGTGGAGACTTTAATGTAAAATTTACTGTCAATTCTGGGGATAATTTTGTTTTAGATAAAGAAGCAAAGATAGTCACTGACCTTTAGACATCTTTTGGTTTCAGGCAAAAGATTTTTGAACCAACCAGGTATAATAATTGCCTTGACAATGTTTTTACTAATTTTGACGCTGATGGTGAATATGCAGGAGTATTGAGGACGGAGTTCTCAGATCACGATGCACAGGTTTTCTGGGTGAGCACTTCGGTTGTACAGGTGAATTATAGACATAAGATTATTAGACCTCTCACATTGACAGGATTCAATACAATGCATGGTGAACACATAATCAGGGGGAAATTGGTTCACACAGGACATCGCAAAATGCGTGAACAGCTTACCTTTCGTGATCTATATCGCAAATATAAAACCGATAATCTACTCTTTTTAAAGCAGAAATTAACTAGGGAATACAGAAAAGCAATAAAGCATGCTAAAACATCGCATTATGATAAAATGTTAATTGGTTCAGAAAATAAATCTAAAACTGCGTGGAGAATAGTTAACGATCATATAAAGAAAAAATCAGTATGCCTGCTACATTGGACATCAGACCGGACGAGTTCAATGAGCATTTCTCTTCTGTGGCCGAAA